>WAID01000007.1:730000-3130000 GCA_016584495.1 Celoporthe dispersa
TGAGGGCCTCGATCCTGTTGGCCAGTTTGACCATCTCGATGCCTCTCCGCAGGCGGGCCTTGGCCATGAAGGCCTTGATCTCGGGCAGCAAGTTGTGGTCCGTGGCGCTCTCGCCGCTGAGCCAGGGGTGCTTCATGGCGTCGGTAGAGGACCACCGGTCGTCGGGGTTGGGCTTGAGCAGGCACATGATGAAGTCCTTGGCGTCGTCACTAACGTCCTTCCAGTAGCGCTCGTGGAAGACCACCTGCGCACTGGTGCACTCCTCGATCAGGTCCTGCAGGTTCTCGGAGCGGAACGGCGAGTAGCCGCACAGCAGCGTGTATGTGATGACGCCCATGGACCACATGTCGACGGGCTTGCCGTGGCCCTTCTTGAGCATCACTTCTGGCGCCGCATATCCAAACGACCCCGCCATGGTGGTCAGGACTTCGTCTTTGCTGTCGAGCATCTTGGCGATGCCGAAATCGGCGAGCACCAGTTCTGAGTCCTGGGCTTTGTGCTTGTAGAGGAGGTTTTCGGGCTTGAGATCTGCGGGTTGTCCCATTCTTGTCAGCCACCTCTCGTGCTCGCGCCCGGCCTCGAGGGCACGTGTGCTCACCTCTGTGGACCACGTTCCTGGTGTGGAGGTACTCGACCGCGCCAAGCACCTGCTTGATGGTCTGCGAGGCATCCTTCTCCGTGAACTTGCCCTGCTCGCAGATACGGTCGAACAGCTCGCCACCGGTCGCCAATTCCGTGACGATGTAGTACTTGTCCTGTTCCTGCATGTGAGCCAACATGTTCCCCTGTCAGGGCAGACCAGCGGGGCGGGAAGCTCACCCTCGACTCGAACCAGTCGACGAACTTGACAATATGAGGATGTTTCAGGCGCTGGAGCATCTCCAGCTCGTCGTATACCATCCTCTCATTACCCTTGACATTCTTCTTGAGGATGATCTTGACAGCTACTTTGCCATCTGGGCTGTCGGCCTCTCTGACGATACCATAGGTGCCTGCGCCCAGTGTTCTGCCGAAGCGGTATTTGGCCCTGGTCGCAGCAGACTGTTAGATAGACCGATCGTGGTGACGAGGAGAGGCAGGCCTGGGAGCATACTTCTTGTCGTAACTTTCGGGTTGGCCGTGCAGCCGGTTGAGCATAGTTGCGACTGTTATAGGAGGAGTTGCGGTCAGCATGTTGGGCACATATCAGGGTGGCATTGTAGGACGAGAGGGGAGGTGACGCAGGGTTCATGCGATGACCTGCTCCTCCCGAGATAGGGGAGATAGTAGGCATTCCCACGAAGGTAGGCCAGGACGAGAGAGGCAAAAGACTAACAACTCATGTTCGCTTGAGTGCGGATCTCGTGCAGGAGAATTGGTGTCGAAGCAGGGGCGATTGGGCTCGCAGGAGGTTTCGATCGTGAGAAGCACAGTCAGGCCTGCTTGGATGCTTTGGCGCGACGGACTGCCAGGCAGGCGCGACAGACTAGAAATCGAGGGCGGTAGGAGGGTATCGCGAGGACGGATGTAGGTCCGACGGGGACTGCTGCGCAGAGGTAGGTGGGAGAGGCTGTGAGGTGGTCCCTTCAGCTTTCCGAGAGTTCAGTCGAACAGGAGGAGACAGCGCAGAGGCTCGAGGCCAGTGGGTTGGTCGTACCTGTAGCTCGAAAGTGGTCCCTGACAACTGCGGGCAGACCAGGGGAAAGGAGGGGCTGCAATAGTGCTATGATGTGGTTTGCCTGTGAGCCCAGACAGGGGGAGGGGGGGGGCGGCCTTAAATCTGGGCGTGGGGAACTGTCGCTCGCGCTGTGTGGATGGATACTATGGTAGTAGATAGGACCCAAATCTCGTTGGACTGGCACAAAAACCCGCTGGGGCGTCCAGAGGAGCTTGTCTATACTTGTAGTAAGAACAAGACTCGTATATATGGTGTGTAAGTAAGAGAGAGAGAGAGGAAGAAAAGGAGAAAAAAGAGAAGATAAAAAACAGGGAGCCTTGTCGATGGTAAGGGTCTTCAAAATGTATAAGAATGATTGATGATGGGTGGACATCAGCTCAGCCTCAGCAGCAGCGCCAGCGAACCAACCCTCTTGGGAAGTACGGCGGAATTGAGAGGCAGATTCCTACAGTCATCCACCACCACCAACAACCCGGTTTTCAGGCGGCCACCGCATCCCACCTCCTCGATCCATCAAGCTGTCCTTGTTTCTAAAAAGAGTCTTGGCATTTGGCGTAATAGTACGGAGTAGGCCTCAGCACAGCCATTCACAGCATCCACTTTTTTCTTCTTCCTCTTCTCTCTCCTTTTTTTAAAAAATAAAAAAATGTGTCTCCTTGCACCTGGTACCGTAGGAGGTTGCCGTATCTTACTGTACCACCTGTGTAGTACCGGACCTTATTGGTCACTACCCCGCCAGACCATCCATCCACATCTGAGCAACCCCTCCCACATCATGACTGAGCCCAGACCAGTCAAGCCGCGTCGATTCATGACTATGAAGGTATGTAGACACAAGAACCACGTTGCTTCTCGGAGCTTACTGGATTTCTTCCCCCCTCGCAATTCCGGATTCGGGATTCTGAACCATGGACCACCGAATCGAGAGGGTTCAAGCACACGGCGTAGATCTCTAGCCGTTCTATTTAGCGCTGGTGCTGCCGAGGTCCCCTGCCGCCTTGCGCTTGCAGGGCTTCCCGTAGGTGGAAATCTCCAACCGCCAGGCTGCCACTCAGGCTGCAGCGATGCAAGTGTCAAGAGGCATCTCGACTCCATTCAACATCCCTAACTTCCTAAGAGATTCCACCCCCATTACAAAGTAGATCACAACACCCCCCCCCCCCATCCACTGGCTTCTACACCCCACGCACCCAGTCAGCCTCTCGACTCACCTGAGCATTGACCCCAACCTGCTCCCCCCTGTGGCGTCGTTTCCATCCTATATCAACTCCAGACCCGTCGTTGAGCAGCTGTTGGACTGACTGCGCCCGTCTGACTGCCCGACTCCATTTCTCCAATCCAACCCCACCAGCCCGACTCACCTCGTGCCTCTCTCATCCCCTCCCCCGCCTCGTACTCAAATCAATATCCCGAACCCATCGCGACTGCTCCAGCAATTCCCAAGATGGGCACAACCTTCAAGGCCAAGCGGCTTGGAAAGGAGCTCGTCAAGGTATGTGTCCATCCTTATCCTGCTCCTCGCCGGCACCGTCATGAGTGAGGTGGGAGGACGGGCCGCTCGAGGCCGCCTCACATGGCCACCACCCCCCTCCCCCCCTTCTTCTGGGCTACACCTTGGCTTGGACCCTCAGGGCCAGTAGTGGTGAGCTGACTCTGCGCTTCTCAAAAGATACAAGCTTCGCTTCCTGCCGGCATCACCCTCATATCTGCCGACAACTTCGAGGAATGGTCCCTAGACATCAAGGTGCTAGACAACAACCCCCTCTACCTTGACAGGACCTTCAGGTTGCTCTTCAAGTTTGGAGACCAGTACCCGATCGGTACGCATTTCTCGACCTGCCACCAAACTCCCCAAGGTCGTAGACCAATGGCTAAATACTCCCTGACAGAGCCCCCCGAGGTCACCTTCGCGAAGCTGGCCGACCGGCCGATACCTATACACCCTCATATCTACTCGAACGGTATCATCTGCCTCGATCTTCTGGGGCAGCAGGGCTGGAGTCCAGTACAGAACGTCGAGAGCGTCTGTATGAGCCTGCAGAGCATGCTGACCGGCAACACAAAGAACGAGCGGCCCCCCGGCGACGAGGAGTTCGTCAAGAGCAACCGGCTGCGACCAAAAGACATCGACTTCTACTACCATGACAATAAGGTGTAAGGGTGGAAGAGGGTGGGTCTGACGGACTCGCTGGCTCGTCATCATTTTAGGGGCGGGGTGGTTCTTTTGATTTTCGGCGTCTGGAGCGGCAAGCAAATTTTCGGCATATGAGATGAAGGCATGGCGGACCCCGAGGAGACACAACCACATGCCGGGCGGCAGAGAAATAAGCCTAATAGGCAGGCTGATGTGTTTATTATCCTTCAGGCGCTTCTTCAAGGAAGGCCTTGGGCGTGGTAGCATAGCTTGCATAATGCTTAGGGAGTTGCATTGGAGGGGCAATTTGCGGTGGTGTCAGTCTGGCGGGCACGCAGCTGTTGCCCACTGGAGGCATCCGCCATAGAGTGGCTGCCCTGCGTAGAGCAACTTTGCAAACAAGGAGAGCTGTTGAATGCTAGCAGGGTCGGGTCTATTGGCTGTTTGTGTACATAAATTTCTCTCTCTTCTTCTGTACCACAGCATTTCAATCCACATGCTATTCTTATCCCGCTTGGTCCATCTTGTTGTGCCGAGAATATGGCCTGTAGTCAGGCCCCTGTGGTGGGAGGACCTAGAGGCTCCAAATAGGTCGACCAGCCTCGGCAGGCAGCGATAGGCTAAGACGGCGGGGGGGCCCTGCTGGAAGCGGCAGCAAGCTCTCCTGGAGCTACTGTACCGCTCAGTTCCCTCTCCAGCGCCGCCTGCGAGTCGCGTATCATCCTCACTCCCCCAAAATCTACGTCACCTCGCGCGGTCCATGGAGAGCCTACCATGGCTCCTCCGGCTGGTTTCGACACAGAGCAGATCAAAGACAAGGCTCGAAAGGACCTCCTGTACCTCCTGTCGGTAGTAAGTAAGGGCACGACCGGGTGCAACCTTCTTCTTCACCTCCTCGCGGCAACGCAAAGCTCATTGGGAGGGGCCAGCTTCATTGACCTGTTTTCGCGTTCCACCTGTTCTTAGGTCCAGGGCAAGAAGAACCTCGTCATCGAGCAGAGCCTCGCCGGCCCGATCGGAACCGTGGTCAAGGTCTCGACCCTCCAGGACTACGGCGTTGATAAGTTCTTCTTCCTGGAGAGCAATAATGTGGGAACCACCCAGCGCAATGTCGTCTTCATTGCTCGTGGGGAGTGCGCCCGGCATGCCCAGGCCATCGCAGGTGAGCCATCCCGCAGACTGGAGTGACACCGCCTCACCTGGAGCTCATCTCCGTGAACTCATCGGCACCGCTCTTCATTGCCGACCGGGCCGGGGCGTCGTTCATGAGGCAAGGCGTCAGCGGCCTCAGCGGCTCTGGCGCCTGGCAGCTCTCGGCCATGCCGTACATGCTCGCTGACTGTCCAGCAGACCAGATAAGGCGCTTGCAGCGCGAAAGTCAGACCGGCCATGAATTCCACATCTTCTGGGTGCCACGCCGTGCCGTCGTGTCCGATAAGATTCTAGAGGAGGCAGGTGTGCTCGGCGATGCGAACATCTCGGAACTCCCTCTCTACTTCTTTCCCCTAGAGCGCGATGTCCTCTCCTTGGAACTCGACGATGCCTTCCGGGACCTGTACCTGTCGAGAGACCCGACGCCCACTTTCTTACTCGCCCAGGCCCTCATGGGCATCCAACAGAAACATGGCCTTTTCCCTCGCATCACCGGGAAAGGGGACAATGCCAAGAGGTTGGCCGAGCTGCTCTCCCGCATGCGCCAGGAGCTTCTCGCGGGAGAGATCTCCAGCGAATCTGGCAAGACGGGTCTGACCCCCAGCACAACGACAGAGAGCGTCATTATTATTGACCGGGAGGTTGACATGGTCACCCCGCTCCTCACGCAGCTGACGTACGAGGGCCTGGTAGACGAGGTCTGGGGTATCCAGAACAACCAGACCGAAGTCGACTCGACCGTTATAGGCGCCCCAGCGCAGGCCGCCCAGACCGCATCGGCAGCACCAGCGTCCAGCAACCAGTCGAGGAAGCGCAAGGTCCAGCTCGACTCGTCAGACAAGATGTTCGACCAGCTCCGGGACACAAATTTTGCCATCGTCGGGAACCTGCTCAATAAGGTGGCTCGTCGCCTGCAGACTGACCTGGACAGCCGGCATGCAAGGTCGACGACGGCGGAACTCCGTGACTTTGTGCAGAGGCTGCCAGGCTTACAGGCCGAGCAACAATCCTTGAAAATCCACACAAATCTTGTGGAAGAGATCATCAAGTACACCCGGACCGAACAGTTCAGCAAGCTCCTTGAGGTCCAGCAGAACCTTGCCGCCGGCGCTGATCCCTCGTCCCAGTTCGACTCAATCGAGGAGCTGATAGCTCGGGACACGCCTCTGCCCGAGGTGCTGCGGCTCTTGTGCATCTACTCTTGCATATCCGGCGGCATCAAGACCAAGGAATATGACCAGTTCCGCCGGCTCATCCTTCAGGGTTATGGTTACCAGCACCTCCTGACTCTACACAGCCTGGAAAAGCTACAGTTGTTCCTGCCCAGATCATCGCCAATGGCATCTATGATCTCAATGGGCGGCTCGTCCGGCTCAGCTGGAAACAAGACCAACTACGCAACCCTACGGAAGCAACTGCGGCTCATCGTGGACGAGGTCAACGAGCACGACCCCAACGATGTGGCCTACGTCTACAGCGGGTATGCGCCCCTATCAGTACGGCTTGTGCAGTGTATACTGCAGAAACAGTATCTTCTCTCCATGATCAAAGGCGGTGGTGCAGCAGGGGTTGCTGGGACGAATACCGGGAGCCAGGGCTGGAGAGGCTTTGAGGAGGCAGTGAAGAACGCCCGCGGGCAGGCTTTTGATGAGCTGCAGAAAGGAGAGGACAAGGCTGTCAAGGCCCGCGCCCTTCTCTCCGGAAATGGCCAGAAGAAGACGGTGTTTGTTGTGTTTGTGGGCGGCGTGACATTCACAGAGATTGCAGCCTTGCGCTTCATTGCCAAACAGGAAGAAGGTTCGTCGTGCCACCCGTGTGACTCACTCAACCCACACTGGTCCCCCAGGTCGCCTATGTTCGCCCAATACTGACTTTTGTCTTGTATGCGCAGCGCGGAGAAATATCGTTATCTGCACGACGTCGATTATAAGCGGAAATAAGATGATGGCGACGGCGATTGAGGAGGGCTCGTTCGGCCAGGCGGCTGCAGCACCTCGGCCGACTGAGAGCTGAGGAAGGAGGGGCATACTGGCTGCTTGTCAACAAAAAAACAAAGACGGCATATATAACAATCTCGCTTGTCGCTTGCATTAGGGCACAGCGAGGCGTCGGGTCCAGATGATGGTTGGTTGTCTGTTTGGCTGGTGGGCAAATAAATAGATACCTTGACAATCCGGCGTGGAGTTTTGGGCGTCGAGACGGGAAACAATTGAGCATTTCAATGGAAGACGATTACCGGACCGGCAGAGAAAAAGAAAAAGAAAGAATAAAGAGAGCAAGGTAACTGTTCTTTATTATTTCTTCTTTTTTTTATTTATTAGGAAAGACCCCTGAGCACAGAGATCACATTGTAGGCGGGTAAAAAGGGAGAGAAAAAAAAAGTCAACCATGTCAGAGATCATGGATGGTACTATGAGTAGTTACGTGTATCATTCCGGGGGGTTTTAGCACGACGGCTGAGGGGCCACTGGCACGCACGTGCAATCCAGCTGTCGCATTTCGACATCCTAGCTCCCTCATTGGAGCAAAGACTCGTTTTCGGTTGTGTCAAGCCCAGCATCTGCTTGAGACTTGGGAAACTACACACCCTGCCGTATTCGTCCTCTTTGATGGACGTCCATTGACCCATCCATAATATTGACCTTCCCCAGACTTAATTGAGGTTCTTAGGAGTTCCGGTCTGTTCCAATCTGGGTTAGATTGCAAATCAGCAGGTACGATGTCCAGACGCTGGCGCCACTCTCAGGTTGCTTCACCCTTGAACCCTCCTTGAGGCCCTCGCCAGAGACCCTCATCGCCTCTGGGCACCAGCCACAGCACATCGCCTCGAGCCGTATTTTCCTCCCTGCTGATGTATCTCCCATAGGCTGTTGAGCACTTCTGAATAGGAAAAATGAGGCTGCACCGCCCTGTCGCATGAGCATCCAAACCTTTAAAAACACACAAATACAAAACCCTCGCCGAGGTGGAAAGGTCTGTCACGCACATACATATCAATGGGGCCTGACGGCGGCCACATCGTCGATGTGAGCAATTGAGCGGCTGCGATATCTCCATGACGGAAGCCGACGACGTCTGTCCCATCTCAAACCGTCTTTCAATCGAAGTTCCGACCTCAGCCCTGGTCCGACCTAAGAACGATATTACACACCACACACAACCAGCCCCTCTGCTGCCCTCTCCCTCTCCCTACGCTGAGGTCCCAAACATCTCGCCGCTCTAGCACAGTTCGACCTTCCGGCATCATAATGGGAACGCGATCGCGGGACCCTCGATCTGGACAGAACTGCGGCATTGGAATAAGAACGACACGGAGCCTCGGTACCGGCTCCCTACCTGCGCCATCGTGCTCAAACGCCTTGATATCACCAGTCTCGACGTCTCGCTATCGCGCCCTGGATCCGCGCACAGGAAACAGGCCATCGTACCGTCATCACGTCGGAGCGGCGGCGGCAGGGCCTCTGGGAAGACAGCTACCACTCCTCGTCGTCCTCCCTTGGCGGCGGCGTCTCAAGGCCAACCTCGGCCTGAGCTAGAAGAGGAGATCCTCGCCGAGATTATCGTCAGCACTGACGACCTAGACGAGCTGGAGAGTATGAGCGAAGGGTCTTCTGAGATGGTGGAGACGCCAGCGGCCTCTGTTGGGTGAGTTGTACCGCATCCCTTCTGGACTGTCTCACGTGATCTCTCGGTCTTCCACTCTGATGGAGATAGTGAACTTTCATCTGCGGTTCCTCCCTAATCATGTCTTCACAGGCCTGAGCTCGATTCCCTGCAGCATGCCCATGAGACCGCACCTTCAATAATCGCCCCAACGGAGGAGTCGACACCACAACCTCCGTCGGTAGAGCCAGTGTCGATAGACAACAGCGTCCGGGATGAGCAGGCTCTCGAGCCCTCAGCTCCTGCGGATGGAGCCACGGCCGCGCCAGTGTCTCAAGAAGTAATTTCAGAGGGAACACTTATAGAAGGGTCATTATCTACAGTTCCAGGACTCACCGAATCAGACTCTGTCGCCCAACCTCAAGTCATTCCCGAACCTGGCAAGCAAACGAGAGCGGCAGATGTGGGTGCCGATAGAGAACTCTCGCGGCCTGAAGATGCCAAGCAGGTCGACTTCGTGTCGTCGGGAGCAGCAGAGATAGCTATGTTGAATTCATTACCGACAAGGCGAGCCATCTCAGAAGCGAGCACGAGCCCCCTGGATCCTGCATTTGAGACTGCAACTGGAAGAACAGAGCCTCCTCCAGCCGCAGAATTGGCCCCTACAGAAGAAGCCCCTCTGAGAGACTCAGACGGGGCTGGGAATATCCAACCATCACATTCGGATGGAACAGGTCTGGTAAAAGAGACCGGAGATGCCCAGACACGGTTACAGGCACCAAAGACTGCATCTACTACAGCAGCAGCAGAAGAGGCACAACGCTCATGCTCGCCGCCCGAGCAGAGCGAACGGATGGACCAGGATGTGGAGGCCTCAACTCCCGACAGTACCAGGGCACCGAGATCAACTGATGTAGTTCCAAGCGATCTCATTTCCGAGATACTCGAGCCGCTACCTCCCGAGACCCTGGCAAAAGATGCGCAGCCTCAAGAAGCGGATCTCACGTCGTTGAAGCCCACCAAACCCGAGATGGCTACCTTGGAGCCGGGGCTTGTGAAGCCCGAACCATCAGATGAGGCTTTACAGACAATCCCAGAGGCACCTCCAGAGTCCGCTGGACTTCAAGTGAATGGACACCAAGGCGGATACAGCTCAGCTCCAACATCCAGCATCGCGAACGTGAATCGGGCCCTGAACGGGACGGCTGATCAACCTTCAGAGTCTGAGCTCAGTGAGATCAGTACGTCAACTGATCTCATCTCCACAGAAGCGACACGCCTCGATGCTATTCCAACAAAGTCAGCCCTGGAGTCACCTGATTGGGCAATTTCGACATTCATTCGCCTCGTCGGCATCGGCCCTCACCGAGCGCTCAGGTTTGTCCTCGAAGCCCTCCTCGGTCTCTAGCAAAGCGACGACTCCACTCGATACAGATAGCCCGAGAGAAGCCACAGGCCAGTTTGTCCCTGTTCCAACGTTTCAAACGCGGTCAGCGCCAAGAATACAATTCAAAGTGCAACCCAAGGTATCCGTACCGGCAGACCTCACGCCACAAGAGTATGCAATGGAGTGCATCGAGGCGGCTGAGAATTCAAGGTTGAATCCGTACGCGCTGCACCAGGACGAGTACCACATGCTTCGGTCCCATATCAGCCACGCGCAGGTCTCGACATATTTGAACATCCGAAACGGCATTCTAAGGCTCTGGGTGCGCAATCCACAAATCGCGGTCACGCGGGAAGAGGCGATTGGCTGCGCCAAAGATATACGTTGGTTCGACGTTGCCAATGTGTGCTTCGATTGGCTGGTACGTCGAGGATTCATCAATTACGGCTGTGTTGAGGTCCGACAGGCCAAGGTCACCACCCACAGCACACAACCACAAAAGAGAAGAAGGACTGTCGCGGTCATTGGCGCTGGGTTTTCTGGCCTGTCCGCCGCGAGGCAACTAGAGGGATTGTTTCTTCAGTACTCCAAGCGCTTTCGCGACATGGGCGAGAGCCCCCTCGAGTGATCGTCCTCGAGGCGAGAAATAGAGTCGGTGGACGGGTCTACTCACGCGCCTTTCAGACATTACCAGATACAGCGCCAGGAGTGATGCGAGGGAAGCGTTTCACAGCAGAGATGGGCGGCATGATCATCACCGGCTTTGACAGGGGCAACCCTCTGAACATTCTTGTGAGAGGACAGCTGGGCCTGCCCTACCACTGCCTGAGAAGCGATATGTCCCTGTACGACGCAAACGGCACAGCCGTCGACCCCGGTCGGGATCAACTGGTTGAGCAGCTTTTCAACGCATGCCTGGACCGTGTGAGCGAGTACAAGTTCAAGACGCCGCCTTCGAAGCTCATCGAAGGGAATCGCGACCTCATGGACGAGGGTCGAGATAGCACTGCGGAAGGGCACAAGACGATCGCCCTAGTAGAGGAGATGAATGCTGCACAGCCTCACGCCCCACCGGTCTCCGAACAGAACGTCGCCCCACGAGTCAACCTCGTACCTGTGTCAACGGACCGCATGACTGGCAAGGTGCATGTCGAGCCAGGAACGCCTGGCTCAACAAAGGCTGCTTTCAAAGCCAAGTCTCTAGGTTGGACTCTGAAGGCAGGGGTCAGCGAGTCCCGGGACATTGAGCTGGATGCCGCAGCCAACAGTGCCAAAGCCACGCTGGGCTCTGTTGTTGACGAGGCTCTCATGCAGCACAAGGATATCCTTGATCTGAATGCCCAAGATTTCAGACTTCTAAACTGGCACATAGCCAACCTGGAGTACAGCAATGCCACAAATCTCAACAGGCTGAGCATCAAAGGATGGGACATTGATGCTGGCAATGAATGGGAGGGGAAGCACACCATGGTTGTCGGTGGCTACCAGAGTGTTGCACGAGGACTCGCCATGCTCCCAGCACCACTCAATATACAACACAGAGCAGCTGTGAAGCGCATAAAGTATGCCCCTGACGGGTCAACAGGCCCAGCAAGAATCATCCTGGAGGATGGCCACCTGATCCAAGCTGACTATGTTGTCAATACAATTCCACTGGGTGTATTGAAGCATGGAAGCATCGAGTTCCAGCCACCTCTGCCCTCGTGGAAGACAGAGGCCATTCAGCGGCTTGGATTCGGTGTTCTGAACAAGGTCATCCTCGTTTACAAGGAGGCGTTCTGGGACAAGGACAGAGACATCTTTGGCATGTTGCAGACTCCCACCAACCGTCTTAGTTTGAACCAGAAGGACTATGCTCCACGCCGCGGGCGCTTCTTCCAGTGGTTCAACGTCACCAATACGACCGGCATGCCCTGCTTACTGGCGCTAATGGCTGGCGACGCTGGATACGACACGGAGGTCACGCCCAACGATGAGCTCATTGCCGAAGCGACAGAAGTCCTCCGCATGCGATACGGTGCCCGCGTCACGCAGCCTCTTGAGGCTATCGTGACAAGATGGGAGTCAGACCGCTTCGCACGCGGAAGTTACTCTAATGCTGGAGTCAACATGAACGCCGAAGACTACCAGCTCATGGCAAGGACCATTGGCAACCTCTACTTCGCTGGCGAGCACACCACCGTCACCCATCCTGCCACCGTGCACGGCGCTTACCTGTCCGGCCTCCGTGCTGCCTCTGAAGTGCTCGACGCGATGCTCGGCCCCATCGAGATCCCCTCGCCTCTTGTCCTGCCCCGCGAAACAATAGCCTCCCTCAAGCGCAAAGCCCAGGAAGAAATCAGAGACCCAGCCCGCGCCCGCCTCGAGGCCTACGAGATGGAGATCACAGAATACATCCAGTCGAAACTCGGATACTACCCGCTGAAACCCGCCAAGGTTGCAGGCAATGCCTACCTCCTCTTCAACAAGGTCTACTATGAGGAGGGCCGCAAGAGATGCGAGGAGGGCCGCAGAGCCGACAAGGGCAAGCCGAGTCCCAACGAGGTGCGGACGATGACATCCAAGATGTGGAAGGAGGCACCGGCGGAGGTAAGGAAGCCGTTTGAGGACCAGGCGGACGAGCAGAAGAAGGGGTATGCGCAGGCGTTGAAAGAGTGGACGGAGGCTGTGGCGCGCTGGGAGAAGGATGCTATCGCGCTAAGGGAGACATATGTTAGGGAACACCCTAGTACCCCTGGGCCGGACGAGGTAGCGGGTGGTGTGAGCGCGAACGGGAGCAGGAGGGTGAAGAGGGTCGAGAGTTACCGGGAGGACGATAGTGACGTCGATCTGGAGTGACGAGGGCTCAAGCACACCGGGGGTGCACCAGGTCCTAATGAGGCTGGGCGGGAGGGGGGAGTAATCCTCAGCAGCAGCCTGATTCTTGTTTCTCTTGTTATTCTCACGGCGCAAAGGGGGGAGCTGGGGGAGGGTGGGTCCCATGGGGGCATTTATGAATCATACCGATGCATCAAGCACGCATGGATGGTGTTTTCTCTTCCGGCATGATACTGGGGCGTGAGATGGGGGGAGGTGATGTTGTCTTTTGCTTGTTTGCTTGTTTGCTTGTTTTTTTCTTTTTCTTTTCTTCTGGGCAATGCGGCTTTGGGCAGGCAGGCAGGCAGGCAGGCAGATCCTACATACAGCCTGCGGACTGCAAGCCAGGTATACATAGGGTGTATATGCTCCTATGAGTATTTTTTCTTTTTCTTTCTTAGCTTACGAAAGAAGCCCATGTACATGATTTTGAAGTTCCGGGATAGCTATTCATATGGGCCTTGTGCGCAGAAATGGCTCTTTATCATGGATTTGATATTTGTGAAGGGACAGGTCCCTCTGATAAATGACTTTCGATGTGACTTTACTTATTTATGGAGGCAGTCCTTGTTGTCTTTTGTCTTGGAGCCAGTCAAGCAGCAGGGGAAAAGGCCAAAAGCGGCAATGTGCTCACAAACTTCCCACATAGTGACTGCACACACGAGTCACAACAAGGGCAATGCACATCGTCTCTTGAATCCTCATTTTGATTCTACTGCTCTTGGTACATGGGCATAAGATGTTGTAGCCTTCATTCAAAATGTGCAGTGGTACAAAGGAAACATCTGCTTTGATTTTGCATGCCCTTCCCGGCATCTCAACACCCAGCTTCCACCACCCTTCCTCCCCACCTCTATATGGCCAGAAGTCTATTTACATGTCCGCGGAGGCGGTGGCACCGGTGATAATTTCGACCAGTTCGCCAGTAATGACGGCTTGACGGGTACGGTTGAAGAGGATCTGGTACTTGTTGATCATCTCACCAGCGTTCTTGGAGGCGTTCTATGAAGGGGTATCAGCCGCGTTGTTCCCAAAGACAAACAAAAACAGAGCAGGTCGTCTAGCCCTCAGGGAGGGCCTTCTGAAAAACTCACATCCATAGCGTTTCGGCGGGCAGACTGCTCGCAGGCGTGGCCCTCAGCCAGGCCCCAGTAGATGGCGTTGGCGAGAGAGTATTCCCGGAGGTTGGGCAGGAGCTCCTCGTCGATCTCGAAGGCAGAGAAGTTTTCTGTGAGCTGGTGTTAGCCTGGTGTTGCTCGAGAGGACAGGTTTTCAGAACTGATGGGAGAGCCCGGGGATGACGCACGCGAAGCCTGGATAGCCTCCTCGGAGAAAGCCTCGATCTCGGAGGCCTCGTAGCTCTGGGCGTTGATGAACTTGTTGTAGATGACCTTGACCTCGGCATACTCGTTGGGCAGGAGGGCGATCTGGTCGGCGACGGCCTGGGCATCTGCAAAGGTGGGGATGTCCTTGCCTATGCCGGCGAAGGTGAGCTGGATGTCCTTGGCCTGGGTACGCGACAGCTGGGCCTTGCACTTCTCGCCGACAATGACCAGCTCGTACGCGGTGGGTTTCTCGGCGTAGAGGCGGCGGATGTAGCGGGACATGCCGGAATGAATACCGCCGCAGAGGCCCTTGTCGGAGGAGCAGACCACGAGCAGGGTCTTCTTGTCCTCGCCCTCGAGGGCCTTGGTCTCAGCCTGGTCGAAAACCTCCTTGCTGGTCTGGCCGTAGACCTTACCCTGGACCATGGCGCGCTGGGCGCGGGTAAGCTTGGTCGAGGCGACGATCTTCATGGTGTTGGTGATCTTCTCAATGTTGCGGATCGACTTGAGACGGCCCTCAATCTCGCGCAGGGTTGCGAAGCCGGCGGCGGCATGGGGGGTGGATGTGACGGCGCTGTTGATGGTGGTGAGGCATATTGGTTAGCTTCTTCTTGCTTCTGCTGCAGAGCGACCCTTCCCAAACCACCTCCTTGGAGTACATCGTGTCTCTTTTCTTCGTAATGTATCTTGTCCCCTTCACCAAGACCCCTAGCCAGCTTTTTTTTTTTTTTTTTACTCTCTCCAACATCCGAGGGGGGGGAGGTGACGTCGAGAGGCGCGGACCACCACGTACCGAGAGGGAATTGCAGCTCCAGCTCGCAGAGCCGGTCGCGCAGCTCTGGACAACATCTTGACGGTGGTGTCTGGGGGGAGGGAAAGAGCTGCTCTGCTGGAGGGGGCTCAGTTGAGCAGAATCGATCGGAGGGGCCAATTGATCGGGAGGGCGACCAATCGGTTGTGGTTGACTGGAGGTGGTGATGGATGGGCTTGCAACGAACTTCTCTCGTCAGTCAATCAACCAAACCCAGAGACGGCTCCCGTTGCTTCTTCAGAGGCCGGCAGTCACCGTCACGTGTTTTCCCGGGAAGGCTCGCTGTTCTGACGGTGGGGGTAAGCGCTAAATTTGCACTCCGGCAGCCCTGTGAGCAGTCCTGCGACGCAACTTTTTGGTGACTGGCCCAGTGACGGTGCTGGATCCTTCGACCCACCCCCTACAGTCCCTACCAGACTGAGTAAGGCTCGCAACAATAGCTGCACGCTAAACTTTGCGCCGTCCCTGCCCTTCGCGGTCAATGGCAGCGCCCAGCTACCAAGGCACCACAGCAGCAGCACACAGCAAGCACCAGCAGGTAGCAGCAAAGTGCTAGCCCGACGAGGCCATTGTCTCTCGCTTCTTTCATTCCCGCCTCGCCTTCGCCCTGACTCTTGGAACTTTTCTTTCCACCCACCACACTGTTGACCGAAGCTTTGGTCCTCACAGCCGGCTCAGCCTCTGTCTGTCCAATCACATAAGTAACCATCTCCCAATCTTCTTCCTCGCTCTGGAGAGACCACCTCGGGTCCCGAACCTCGTCCTTTCTCTTTCCCTCTCCTTCTCGACGAATTCGGCCCTCCTACAGCCTCCCTTCCTTCTTCCTGCCTCCTGCTTACCCGCGCCCTGGCCGCGCTACCGAGACCGGCACCACCACGTCTTTTGAGCAATAGCATCAAACTACTAAACCATAACAACAACCACCTCGAGTACTCGACACCTCGTCGCCGTCGCCCGCAATGTCTTCCTCAGACGATGACGCGCCTCTGGCTCGGTCGAATGGCACACACCGTAAGTCAGCCCTAGAGAGCCTCTTCACGCGCCAGCCACGGTCTCGCAGACACCTTGATCCTCCCCCTCGCCTACGTGTCAGATTACTCTTTTGGCCCCTTCCCAGATCGGGAACTGTCTGGATCGCGTCCTCCAGGAAAAGGGGAGAGAGAGAGACAGAAAAGTTTGTTTCCTCGTGGTACTGATGTACTTGTCTCATCTGCAGTCTCGGCTTCCAAGATATCCAAGTCGGAAGACAAAGCTATGGACGACTCCTCCCCGCCAGGGGCCACTCTTCCGCCGCAGGCATCTCCATTCGCAATGGCCCCGTCGCGAGCGACCCAATGGACATAGACCAGCCGAACGGG
The DNA here is from genome assembly GCA_016584495.1 of Celoporthe dispersa. Lineage (NCBI taxonomy): Eukaryota > Fungi > Ascomycota > Sordariomycetes > Diaporthales > Cryphonectriaceae > Celoporthe > Celoporthe dispersa. Next base: position 746,284 of record WAID01000007.1, read on the forward strand.
ACCTCCAAGAGGAAGGCGCGCGCGTCCATCGGCAAGACCGTCAGTTACAAGGACGAGTCGGATAGCGACGACGCCCCTATGGTACGTGAATATCATCGGCAGTACTGCGCTTTGGCGACTCGCACCTTCTGCTCGCCTCTCTCCACTTCGTTCCGCTCTGACCCCACAGATCCAGGCCAAGCGACCCAAGGTAGCCCCTAAGCATGAGTCCGACAGCGACGACGAGCCCATGCGGAAGAGGAAGCTGCCCCCCTCTATCAATGAGACGTCTCTGCCCGCCGAGGACTCGTCCGACGAGGACCAACCCCTTACCATCAAGCTCGCCAAGAAGAAGGCCCAAATCGAGAAGCAGGCAGAAAAGGACGCGAAAGCCATCCGCGCCAAGGAGGCGAAGGCCAAGAAGCCTACCCCCAAGAAGGCTATCAAGGCTGAGGACTCGTCTGATGACGAGCCGATCGCGAAGGCGCCCAAGCGCCAGTCGAACGGCACCGCTTCGAAGAAGACCAACGGCGTGAAGACCGAGAAGGCCCCTGCAAAGGGCAAGGCTGCGCAAAAGAAAGTCGAGGCCAAGTCCAAATCTCCAGATGACGGAGATGATGAGGAGGAAGCGCACGAGTGGTGGAACGAGCAGAAACCGGACGACGACACGATCAAGTGGAATACGCTCGAACACAGCGGTGTTCTTTTCCCTCCCGAGTACGAGCCTCTGCCCAAGAGCGTGAAGCTCTACTACGACGGTACCCCCTGGATCTTCACGTCGATGCCGAGGAGGCCGCATCCTACTTCGGCTTCATGCTGAACTCAGAGAACAACGTGAAAAACCCGGTCTTCCAGAAGAACTTCTTCGCCGACTTCACTGCCATTCTCAAGAAGACAGGAGGCGCCAAGGACAAGAACGGCAACAAGGTCGACGTGAAGGACTTTGCCAAGCTGAACTTCGAGCCCATGTACGAGCACTTCAAGAAGCTCTCCGAGGAGAAGAAGGCGTGGTCCAAGGAGAAGAAGCAGGCAGAGAAGGAGAAGAGGCTGGCGGTCGAGGAGCCGTTCATGTACTGCAAGTGGGACGGGCGCAAGGAGAAAGTCGGCAACTTCCGCGTTGAACCACCTGGGCTCTTCCGTGGCCGCGGTGAGCACCCAAAGACCGGCAAGATCAAGAAGCGTGTCTTGCCAGAACAGGTCACCATCAACATTGGCAAGGGAGCCAAGGTACCTGAGCCACCCGCAGGGCACAAGTGGAAGGCCGTTCAGCATGACAACAAGGCGACCTGGCTGGCCATGTGGCAGGAGAACGTCAACGGCAACTACAAATACGTCATGCTTGCTGCCAGTGCCTCCGTGAAGGGCAAGGCGGATTTCAAGAAATTCGAGAAGGCCCGCGAGCTGAAGAAGCGTATCGACTTCATTCGCAAGGACTACGAAAAGAAGCTGAAGAGCGACAAGATGCAGGAGCGTCAGATGGCCACGGCCATGTACTTGATCGACAAGTTTGCCCTCAGGGCTGGCAACGAGAAGGATACCGAAAACGAGGCTGACACGGTGGGCTGCTGTTCTCTGAAATATGAGCACGTCACCCTTCGGGAGCCGGATATTGTCATTTTTGATTTCCTCGGAAAGGACAGCATTCGATACTATGACGAATGCCAAGTAGATCGTCAAGTCTTCAAGAACCTAAGAATGTTCAAGAAGCCACCCAAGGAGGACGGAGACGACATCTTTGACCGAGTGAACGTGAGTCAACCCACCCAAAATCGAACGCTTCTTCATCAATACTAACCTGCGCAGACCTCGCAACTGAACAAGCACTTGTCGAACTACATGGAAGGCTTAACTGCCAAGGTGTTCCGTACCTACAACGCTTCGTACACCATGTCCAACCTTCTCCAAAAGCTGAACCCGGCCGAGCACAAGAACAAGACCATTAACGAGAAGGTCAAGCTCTACAACGACTGTAATCGAGAGGTCGCCATTCTCTGCAACCACAAGCGCAGCGTTGGTGCTAAGCATGAGGAGCAGATGGAGAAGATGACCGATCGGGTGAGTCCCCTACCCATGGCACATAGCGCGCGATGCCATACTGACGTCTCCACTACAGATCAAAGGTGCCAAGTACCAAAAATGGCGTACTAAGATGATGATCTTGGACGTCGACCCCAAGCAGAAGAAAAAGAAGGGAGCCGAGTTCTTCGCGAGGGACGAAGATCTCACCGAAGAGTGGGTTCTTCAACACCAAGCATTCCTTATCGAGGAACAACGCACCAAGATCACGAAGAAGTTCCAGAAGGATAACGAGAAGCTGGTCTCTGAGAAGAAGAAAGCCATGCCTGAGAAGGAGCTTAAGGAGCGCCTTAAGGCTGTCAAGGAGCTCGAGGCCAAGTTTAAGAAGGAGAACAAGACCAAGAAGGTCGAGGCTGAAGGCAGGGGCCCTACAGTCGAGAAGCTCGAGGCCAGATCAAGAAGATCGAAGAGCGCATCAAGAATCTCGAAGCCCAGTCTGCCGACCGTGAGGGCAACAAGGAGGTTGCCCTGGGGACCTCCAAGATCGTAGGTCTACCTACTACCCACGGGTCTTTTTGTGAAAGAAAAAAAATACGTACTGACTCGGTACCACAGAACTACATCGACCCCCGCCTCAGTGTCGTCTTCTCGAACAAGATGGGTGTGCCTATCGAGCGTCTTTTCCCAAAGACCCTACGCGAGAAGTTCAACTGGGCGATCCAGTCGATCGGGGACGACCCAGCCTGGGAGTTCTAAAGCTTCTGAAGCTGACACTGACTTGCTAAGTCGCAGCAAACACCGACTGCGCTGTATTATCGACGTCCATTAACAATTTCTTGCCAGCCATGACTTGGTCGAACAAATATCGGCCGCGGCCTTGCCAGTCAAACTGGGTGCAACAAGCTGGGCACCCAGACCTCTTCTGACCACAGCATGTGACTGGAAAGCCTTCTATGACGCGGTCTCGGCCGTGCCCTAGGCGAATTTAGGGACCCATCTAACCGAATAGACGATGCATTAGATTTACATGACCGGGACAGATCACCTGGTCGCCTTCCGGTTGACTAGATGGCAAGAAGGTTTGTGGACAAACAGACAAGAGACAGACAGGACAACCTGAGAAAAGAGTCTCGGCGCGAAAAGTCAAACAGGAAATCTTCTAGATAGAGCGATGAATTGATATCTAAAATCAACAGTTATCCATCTTGCTGCGTTTTGGTGACCTTTCCTTCCACCCCGCTACAAGCGAAACCGAGCAAGATGGGTTGTCCGAAGTTGTCTGAAGCGATGTATGCTCTGGAAGCGCCCACCTCCGACCACGCGTGTCAGACCTCATGCAGTAGGTAGAAACCATCATATGCCCCGAGTACGTCCTGTATAATACGTCTACACTTTCTAGATCTCAACACTCATCGAGTCTCAAAGATTCAACGCCTTGACTATGTACGAATGCATGCGATCGACCAAGTCATGTGCTTCACACAAATAACAGATAGTGGAGTTGGTGGGAAGCGCTCTTATGTTTGATTTGTTGATGTCGTTAGTTGAGGCGCGATGGGCATTCCTGGCCTGACCTGCAAGTAGCCACACCCCACGAAGCTACCTGTCATGTAGTCGAGCGTGCTTTGTGAGCAAGCACTTCTCGCCTTGGATACTTGTAGCTTCCTGTCAGTATTGAACCCGCCAACCCCTTTCCAAGCCAGCTGCGCATCCCAGGGCCCAGTCGGCAACGGGCCCTCCCTGTCTGTCTTGGTGTGTTGGCGTTCCGTTCTTCCGTTCCCCCAGCCGCGTTCGTTGATCGGTAGTAAGGTCTTCTGGCGCTTGGTGTATATTCCTATGGCTGTTGGTCTTTCTTCCCTCCCTCCCCTTCCCCCCCCCCCCCACACAGAGCACGAGTCCCCCCATTCCTTGAGCAAAGGGCATGCCAGCAGCCATACCATTCCAATAACACCTCCGTGACGACCATGCCGAGACGTGAAATAAGGCAGAAACCCCTAGATATATACATGGTAGGAAAGGATAAAGAAAGAAAGAAGAAGAAAAAAAGGAGGGGTGGGGGTAATGCCTTTGCATCCATCCCAAGAATCCAAGTAAGAGAAGCAAAAGTCACGATATCATAAGCCCGAAAAATCCACCTGATCCTATCCAGATCCTCCGAATGTTGACAAGAAGGCGCGCAAAGACGATGGTCCCGGACGGGTGAGGGTGGATAAATGATGGTAGTTGTTGATGATGATCTGGTATTAACCGGCGAGCCTCGGGTGCCAAGGGTCCAGGTCCCAGGAGAAGGGATTTCGGCCATCACCACCAGGTCTGATGGGGTCCAAGAAGACATTAAACGAGAGTAAAAGAGAAATGATTGTGTAAGAGCAAGCAGCAAAGGCTTGTTAGAGGGGAAAGGGTCCACAACTGAGAAATGGCAAACAATCCGGCTGTAGCGGCCGGGCGATGCTTGATGTGAAGATGTCCTGGGTCTGGAGGTTTTGGTCCCTTGACGGCCTGCCCTTAGACATTAAGGCAGATTCATAATGGCCGTTTTTTTTTAAAATGTCCGGGTGGCACGGAGCAGGTTTGAGGGCTGCGCCGCGGCGCGGGCCTCGGACGCGGCCGCGCGGCGCTCCAGTTGTTCGATATTTTTCCTTCTCTCAGTATTGTGCGGGACGCGGTGTCCGGCACGGATCTGGTCCTGGAAGAACATTTCAACGGCGTTTTCTGACATCTCGGAGGGCAGTGAGGCGGATAAGTTGAGGGATATGCTCGTGTCAGAGTGGGAGTCTTGTGAGCAGACCGATGAAGGGCCCATGCGCGAGAGCTCGGTCAGCATCAGTGCTGTTGACCGTTGTAGTGAGCCTTCTCCGCGCCGAGATCTTGCACCAGGAGCAGCTAGGCTGGAGGAAGAAGCGGGTGAGATTGGCCGTTGCTGGCCATTCATACCGGGCTCCGGGTTGGGATTAGGCTGGTGCCCATCCATAACAGGCTCCGGATCCTGTTCGGGCTGGAATTCATCCTCCGGCTGGGACTCATCGGCCTGCACAAACTCCCTGGTCTGACTGGGCATCTTCTCTTGTCAGTGGCGCCACGTCGGAAACAAATGATAAAAGTGAATCTGTCGACGCAACCGGAACGGGAGCGAGAGCTAGAGGGTCGGCCTGACTCTCAATGTCGACACCGCGAAAGGGCGTGTACCAGGGAGGCAGGTTACGTGGACGGACCATGTCCACATCCCTCTCGACGCCTGGCGACCATCCCAGGCCCGTAAGAATGGAGGGCCAGGCAGCGGTCAGGAAGGTCAAACCCATGGCGTAAACAGGCAGAAACCGGGTGTGTTCCTCAAGCGTGGTGCGGCCAAAGGTCATGATGGGGGTCATTGTTATGATAGACACTAGCAGAGTGTAATGGCCGTATCTGATGAACCTAGTCAGATACAGATGCGCCCATACAAAGACGGCCGGGGGGGATATTCACGAGACAATCTTGGGAAGCTGCAGGATGTTGAAAACCCCGGCCGAGACGAAGAAGATGGCGAGTGCCCTGTGGTGAGTTGTTTTTTTTTAGCATGTTAAGCCTCAGGCTGCTTTTCTCGCTCGTCCAGTGAGGCCTCGAGGGAGGGGAGGGGATAGGACGAGGCCAGAAATCCAAAACCAAAATGGAAAGCCCGTAGGTGGGCGCGGGAGAGAGAGAGAGGGAGAGAGACAGAGGTAGAGAGTCGATATTCGCAGGGCCCAAGAATTGGGGTCAGCACGGGCTAGGCGTAGCGACGATTTCTTCAGTGCGACTGTCGAGAGAGCGCAGGGATGAAATGGTCAGTGTCTTGGGGGTTTGGCTGGTTGATTTTGAGCCCAAGAGATGCCATTTTCAGCCCTGCGAATGCTCGTTTCTCTTTTTTCTTCTTCTTCCTTTCTTTCTTTTCCTTTTTTTTTTTTTTTTTTTTTGGAGGGGTAGAAAGGTCGATGCGCCATTACGCTCTAAAAAGGATGGGCTTACATTGAGCTCCAGTGCTTGTGGCCCTGTGACGACAGGGGGTAGGACAGCGCTGAGCCGAGCAGAAGGCCTCCAGAGGTCAGTTTGGCGAAGGACTGGGCCTGCGCGCAGATATTCGCATGCGAATGGAAAAGGTCCATAACGCTGAGGAACCACCCGATGAGGTGGCTTGCTGTTGATGGTCGATCGTGGAGAGACTAATGATCCACTGGCAAGGGAGGGAGAAAAGATTAAGGTAGAGGCTTCAGGGCAGTAACAGAAAGACCCGAAATGGGCTTATAGTTGACTGGTTTTTCGGGACAAAAGGAGGAAATATTAAACGACATGGTAGCCCCCAACGCGTGTATGTGGCGACTAGTACTTGTTATATAATGTAGCCTTGACCGGAGGGGCTGCCTCACTGACCAGAGGCGGAGCCCCATGGGGAATGGGCGGATAAAAGAAGAGAGAAGATGGAACGATGGAACTCGATCTTTCAAAATTCAGATCCGAGCGGATCGAGAGGGAGACCGAGGACAAGATCGAGAGCTGCCATGTCGATGCTTTTCTGCCTAACGTATTGCTACCCAATCTGACATGTAGAGCGGAGAGTTGATACCTTGTGACAGGTGTTGCAGCAAGCGAGAGGACGTAATAGGCGGGTGTGGAAGCGCCGATGAGGCCTGCGATCGTGGTTGAAGGTGTCATGTTTGCCTACATTCGATGGCGGTGGTCAGCACAGAACCCCTAAGGTGTACTTTCCTATCAAGCCATAAATTGCGTCACTCGTCGAACTCCAAGTCACCACCATGGAATTTCTGCCACATCTGGCCTTCTGTCTTGCCATCTTGCTGCTCTTTAGAAATTGGTCGCGTCGTCCAGACATTCCTCAATGTTGCGGGACACAATGAGGCTAAGGGGGGGGGGGGGCAGTGTAAATTCACGCCAAAATGTTACGCCGATACATTGGCGGACTAGTCAGCCTACATGTGCGCCTCGTCTGCCTCGTTGCTGCCCGATCACACCAATACTGCAGTTGGACCTCAATGCGTTTTCAACCGCGACCCTCGAGTTGAGCCTCGTGAGCGGCAATGTGACTAGGTTCCTTTGTCGCTGGATTGCCGATTTCTCAGCCAGCCTTTCGGGCGCCTGGTCAAACCACACCTTTCATCTTCGTTCCATGGTCCCTCCACGCATAGAGTTAAAACTGGCGTCGGGTTCTCATGTGACTGATCGACATTTTCCAAGACCCAGAAAAGGCTCTCGCAACCCAGTCACACCCAGGATGTGATACAGTGATGCCTTACTTGGGTATGCTGGAGTATAAGAAGTAGGAGGGCCGACAGACAGGAACGACCTGCTCTCGACCTGTCTGGGGAGCAATGTAGTAATTAAGATAAAATTCCCTCCTGGGTGCACATCTACGACTCTATACTCTATATATCAGCAATGTCTTATGCTGCTACGCCAGCTCCATCCAGAAGGCGTGGCCACCACCCTGCCGCTGGCTTCTGTGGGCCTTTCCAGGTCGCCAACGAGCTGACCCCAGCCATCGGCTGCTCCTTGATGACAACTTCATACGTTATAGCCTCAAACCGGTTTGTTGTCAACCAACTGGTGTTTGCGAAATTCTGGAGATATATTCTAGGACTGCTTCTAATCATGCAGTACCAGACCAATCCTTCTCTCGACCATGAACCTCGGGCAGCAGCTGGTCCTCTGGTCCCCTGGAGACGACTTCTACGGAGCCCAGCTCGACTTCGTCCACTGGCATCTCTCTCCAGGAATGATGTTCGGCTCCTGCCTCGTGCTGGGCGCCTGCGTCTCGTCTTTTCTCTATCGACACCAGCAGGACGCGCCACAACAATCGCTCTATTTTGTTTTCAGCATTCTCACCTGTGTCACCGCAGGTGGCATCGCCAGGGCCGGCCTCGACATGATCGTCCTGGCCTATCTGCCCTGGGCCCTCTGCCTCGCCATGCTCGCCAGCCCATGTGGGCATTTCCTCATTGGGTGGGCGGCCGCCGGGAGGGGAGATTCCCCCTCCTGGGATACGGAGGAGCAGCAGCAGCAGCAGCAGTACCACCCAACGGATGAGAAGGCTGTCCTTCTGAGGTGAACTTGTTTGCCCACCCACGACTGAGGTCTGTAGGTGGATTCATCTTGACCTCAAAGAGTCTCACGCCGAACTTTCCTTATGGTCCTTCTGGTTTATGCATGCGTGCTCCGGAAATACGTTCTAAACTTATTAAAACCATCTTATAAAAACGAAAGCGGGTTCATGTTAGGCCAAATAGGTGGAAGCATGGATTTAGCCTGGGGAGTTGCATTGATTATATTTTACTGTGGTAGTTGAATTGTATATGTGCTCAATTCACCGACTAATTTTATCTAAAGTACATGTGAGGGAGAAACTCCTGTCTATATAAACGGATAAACCTACCCGTGGACACGTCCGAGCATGTCCGTTCATACACTGGACGCCCCAAGAAAGACAGCTAAGTATCAACCTTGGTCCATCAACAGCAGTCCTCACAACACGGCTAACAAAAGTACCAGAGCTTGAACTACACGCACCGGTTACAGTAGGTGCCGTACATGAACACGCGCGATGGTTCAAGAGCGTGCTTCGCAGCCGTTTTGCCACTCAACAGAAATTACTAAGTACTTAGCTTATAGGTAATGTTCTGCACTGATATACCATGTCAAAAGACACTCATAATATGGATAGCTTTTATTCTATAATCCGAATGTCCTTCGCACTGATACTCAGCACAGTTCAGTATGAGCTTTTATGTTACCTTCGCTTGGCAAAGTTACCCACACAAGCTCACTCTCGACACACTCTGAGGAGGGGTCAACATGAGCTTATCATTATGAGAGGTTGCCCTTGGACCTTGGGAACGTGACCACTTGTTATAATAACTAACGGTGACAGTGTAGAGCAATCATTACGCCTCCTTAGGTACTACCGTGCATCCAAATGGGCACAACTTACTTAAGTAAGCAGACAGGACCTTGGGAGCAGTGAGGTGCTTATCACTTGTATCCTACGACTTGAAGGCAATGTTAATTACAAGAAGAAGAAGTAACAACCAAGAAAGGGGGAAATGCATTCAGGTGGATTCTGTAGGTGCATCAATACTATCGTCGCACACCGGCATCCTCTCCTGTGCCGACCTAAGCGGTTCGCAAGAGGCATCCAGGCATCACATGTTGTCGACCCTGAGGCTGAGTCCCACCCGGCATCTGCATCCGGGGAGGAGCAGGTGAAGGTCTGACGAGATACCCCACATCACGATATTCTGGATGCCGAAAGGGGGACGAACGATGGGGTCGGTGTGGGCAAGTGAGCCAGCCTCCAAGTGCGAGGATGGATCCTGAACCCAGGCTTTCCCGTCATCTTCCAAGGTCGTCCTGCCAACCCGGAGACCCTGAGAATTGTAGCATGTTTGCACAGAGCCACATCAAGATCAAGATTTCTCTGATGTCACCAGAGCAGGTTGACATGTGCAGTCCCTGGTCGCAGCTGTTGATGAAAAGTGGGAGCTGGGGCCAGAGTTTGTTTCTGATCCTGGGTTGACGTTGAGTGTTGTGTTGGGCAAAAAGAGAGACGTCAGAGGGAGCCCCCACCAGATTGGCGCGGGCCACTTGGTGCAGTGGGTATACTAACAGGGACACCAAGAAATTTATAGTAAATCTGTTAAGAGGGCACAAGGGGAAGGAGGGGACCCTGGTAGTGAGCGCGTGTGCCCAGCCTCAATCCCAACCACCACCTTTTTTTTTCTTTGACACCACACACAACAAGATGGACCCTGCGTTGCAACCCACCGCCCTGCTGCTGTCGTCTGTTCCCACACGCCATCGGGTTTCGGCTAGGTTGTGATGACGCTGCTTTCCAAAAGAATCGATTCTGTGAGGCTGGGAGGATCCGTCGTTCTGGACCTCGAAACCCTGCATGAAAGTGTGCCAGGGCCATCGCCAGATATATTTTACACCACACCACAGCGTGGCTGTCATGCAATGTCCCGAGACCTAAATTTCCCACCTAATAGTACCTGCTTGTGCGCCACGGACCGTTGAACTGGTGTAACATCCCAAGTTTTTTCTTTTTTTCTACTTTTGCTCCCTCTGTTTACTCGGTACGGGAAGGCTTGGAGCTACATAACGGCCAGGACATCGTCTGCTTGACCGACCACACTAGAGACCTTGTGGCGCAGAGGAAGAGAGAGAGAGAGAGAGAGAGGTGGTCTGCGTGCAAGACAAGATATTTCCTGCCATTACAGCATCAACCAAGTCAAAGATGCTGGTCTCGAGGTCGATATGGGCAGCAGCAGGCACGGCTCTAGTGGCGGCCAGCCTCTCAGCGGCACAGACAAGCACGTCATGCAACCCAACCGAGACGAGTGAGCAGCCCTACAAGGCCCAGCCTTTTTTTTCTTCTTCTTTCTCTTTCTTTTCTTTTCTTTAAGAAGTGTGACAAAGCTGACTGGGAGGTGGCGCACAGCATGCGATCCCGATGAGGCGCTGGGGATGGAGGTGGATGTGGACTTCACGCAGGGCGAGGTCAACTCGTTCACCTCTAGCGGGGGCACGCCCACGTACGGCTCCGACGGGGTGACCATGACCATCACGGAGGAGGGAGACGCGCCGCAGCTCAACTCGGTCTTCTACATCATGTTCGGCAAGGTGGAGATCACCATGAAGTGCGCCAACGGCACGGGCATCGTCAGCTCCGTGGTCCTGCAGTCGGACGACCTCGACGAGATCGACATGGAGATGCTAGGCGTAGCCAACGAGGAGATGCAGACCATGTACTTTGGCCAGGGCGAGCGGGCCTCGGGCGCCGAGGTCACCGTCACCACCCCGGACAACCAGGCCGACTTTGTCACCTACACCGTGGACTGGACGGCCGAACGCATCATCTGGTCCGTCGCCGGGTCCCAGGTCCGCGTGCTCGAGTATGCCGACGCCGACGGCTACTACCCGCAGACCCCGATGCAGCTCAAGTTCGGCGTGTGGGCAGGCGGCGACCCCAGCAACGCGGAGGGCACCATCGAGTGGGCCGGCGGCGAGACTGACTACTCGGACGGGCCCTTCTCCATGGTTGTGCAGAGCCTGGTCGTCACCGACTACTCGACGGGCACCGAGTACAAGTACGGCAACGAGTCGGGCCTCTGGCAGAGCATCGAGAGCGTCGGTGGCGAGATCAACGCCAACGCTGACGACGCCGCCACCGTCACCAGCATCAGCGGCGCCTCGTCCACGGGGACCTCGGACTTCCCCGCCAGCGGTATCGCCGGGGCCACTGCCACGTCGACCATAGAGGTGTCGTCGATCCCCAGCGGCTGGCACATGACCTCGGAGGGCAAGATCGTGCCGAATGGAGCGGCTGCGATAAGTATGTGCCAAAGAGAAGAAGAAGAAAAAAAGAAACGATGAGAAAAAACGATGAACTAACATCCAGTGCAGGCGCCCCACACACTGCCCTTCTCTGCGGTCCCCTCAGCTTCCTCATACTCGCGGCGCTGTTTGGCCGCTGGGGATGAGTGCCTGCTTCCTTACGACACGGCTCCAGAAACCTCAACGCGGGGCGAGGAGACACACGACCGAACGACGTAGTCAACTTTGTACGATGGAACGATCTTGGATGTATATACAGAACGAGTCGCACCGGCGGCTGGCAAATAAGGGTTGCCCGACACGACATAGAGTGATTTGCATGGACGGCGTTGGGGAAGACTTAATAGACGCGATACCACAAGGCTTGCGAAGGAGTGTCTTGATCAGTGTTTTGGTGGTTTTTTTTTTAAAAAAAAAAAAGAGAATGCAGACACCTATTATACTTAGTATGTAACAAATACAATAATGATGTGCAAATCAGGAGGGCTATCAACCAAGATGACTGCTAACGCTACTACTTCAACCATCAAAACCAAGAGTGCCCATCCTCGACACGACATCATCCGTATCCTCCTCAGCCACGCTGCTACCATAGCTCATACTGACTGTGCGCTTATAGGTGCGACTCGTATTAGAGTCATGTTTCTTGTTCTCCGGCACCTTGTCAGACAGTGTGCGATAGGTGTCCTTCCTGATGGCAGAACACATGCTGTTCAGGATATCCTCGCGCCTCTTGGCCGCCGTCTTCTCCCCGAACAAGGCCTGTCCTGCATACACATCCGGTGCTCTCCAGCTGACGTACAGGTTCCGGTGCGTCTGCCGGACCTGGACCCCGTCGCCCACGGCCCGGATGTAATAATCACACAGCCGACACGTCGGCTTGCTGGTGCCGATGTACCGGTACCCGCGAAAGAACCGGGACGCGTGCAGGTCGCTCACGTCCGGGTCGTTGACGATGGACTCGTGGACCAGGATCTCGGCGTGCACAAAGGGGCGGAACGAGTCCTTGTTGTTCTGCTCGAGGATGTTGGCGTCCAGGCCGAACCGCTGCAGCTCCTCGGCGTCGCGGCGGAGAGTGTCCAGGTTGAACGGGCCCAGGGTCGACGACATGCGGTTGAGGATGTCAGAGGCCGTGGCGCTCTTGCGCACGATCGGGTTGAGCGCTGGTCGCGAGGAGGGGATGCAGACGACCTTGAAGTCGAAGAAGAGGCGCTCCCACCCTGGGACGGAGCGGGCCTCGACGAGGGTCTTGACGCCCTCTAGGTATGATAGTAGCCGTCCGGCGGCGTGGCGGAGCTCCGCCCAGGGAGAGATCTCACCGGCCTGGCTGTTGTTGGCCTTGTCGCGGAAGGTCCTGTAGGCGCTGGACCTGGAGAGCTTCTTGATGGAGTCCATCAGGACGAGGCAGCGTCTGAAGACTGATAAATTATTCGATTGGTCAATTAACGAATGTAAGCGATCCCCCCTCCTTGTGTGTGTGTGTGTGTGTGTGTGTGTGTGTGTTTCTGAGTATGAGTTATAGACATGATTAATACGCAACAACGACTCACAGGTATCCTCGTTGAGCTCCTTGTCGTCAGAGGCCGACGACAGCTTGTGGAGCTCCTTGAGCTTCTTCACGACCGCATCATCCAGGCCTGGCGTCTCGAGACACGTGGCCGAGTTCTCCCTCACGCACTTGACATAGACCCCCAGCCTGGGCCTGTTGAACGCGACGACCTTGCGCAGCACCTTGAAAGTATCGTAGTCGGACGTCTCCTCGGTCCACGCCTGCAGCGTCTGGAGCACGTCGGCTATAAAGCACCCCAGGATCGTCAGCTCCGCCGCCTTGCGCTGGTTCGAGGCGAGCCGGTACTGCACGTGCTCGGGGAAGTCGAGGGCCACCGCTGAGGTGACGGTACTGCCACCCGACTTGTTATCGCAGATCTGGGCCAGCTTGTTCATGAAGTCGTGGAAGAGCTGCTCCCAGTTGCGGTTGAGCCTGTCCGGGACGGGCTCGGGCACCTTGGGGGCGAGGTTGTGCATGCATGCCTTGGTGGCCGCCAGGAGGAGCACGAGGGGTTCGTAGAACCTGTTGCGGAGTTTGCCCTTGAGTTCTACGAGGTCCTCTGGGCGCACGGACGGAGCTACAGAAACTGGTGGTTGTTAATTAGTGATCGTGGTTATAATCGAGTTTTTCCCCCTTTCTTCTTTCCTTTTCTTCTTCTTCTTTCTCTTCTTTCAAGCATGGGCACTAGTATTTATATTGATTATCTTACCATTTCTCTCAGTGTGCGACATGTTCTCTCGGCGTCGATGTGATAGACAAAAGATAATCCTCTTAAAAAAGACTGATCAAGCACACAGTAGGTAGTAACTCAATTGATGGTGGTTTGGAAGAGTGAGTAGTGATAATCATCATTAATTATCCAGAATGTATCCCCTTCATTGCCTTGATGATGTGTAAAAACACGAGGTATTTATAACTCAGTACCTTGTCACCAACATGGCGGTTCGTATCTCCGTTTCTCTCTTTCTCTCTCTCTCTCTCTCTCTCTCTCGGTCTGCATGAAAAGTGCACTTTAGGTCCAAGCCCACCCCCAACTTTCAAGGGCCAATGGAAGCGACAGTTGCTTCCTGCACGTCCAACCAACCGCGAGGCGTCCTGCTTGAGGCCTACCAAGCTAGAGCTGGGACGGGCGGCATCTGTGAGCTGGCTGCGCACGACGTGGACCGACGCGCGACCAGGGTTGTCCATGGGTAAGATAATAATGAGTCGGCCTGGGCAATGAAACAAGTGTACGTATTATGGGGTCCATGTTGGAGTGGGCCACCCACATGCACCCGGGCCACCTCGAGGGCTTCCTTGGTTTCTTGCATGGGTTTCTTCGCGGGTCGATCGTCTAGACCTAATTCACTGCCCAATCAGATACCTACAGGAACCGTGCGGGCTGTAAGCCGGTCTTCTTTCGTGAAGCTATGTTACCGTGTTGTCTGACTGTTGCTCGAGGCTGTGAGCAGGTGGTCATGTCTCACGCGCAGGATGTCACATTCTCGTAGGCCTCGCGCAGGTTGGATGAGATGATGGTGTCACCCCTTTCTTGGTGAGACCCCGGCTCCTAGGCTGGATCAGCTGCGGGAAGAAGAAGCACTTTTGATACTGTGTAGCCTCCAGTCATGGTGAAGCTGCTAGAATCGGGGGGGGGGGGTCCTCGCTCGACTTTGGGGGCCTTGAAAAACCTGGGCCGGCTCTGTCATCTTGTGCTCGCTCTCCCCTCCTCCTATGGTAATAATAATCCGTGTCCCATCTGGCACGATAGTCTAGCTCGTCCTCTTCATCGTGGGAGACCAACAAGACTCTGTAGGCCAAAAGAAAAAAGTACGTATCTATCTCCTCGCCTCTCAATCACCGTGTCGAGACCTCAAAGCAATGATTCAACCTTATGAATGGAACATAATCATTGAAACAATCATCAAGAATATATCTACCTCCAAGCAAGACACGGAGCTGTATTTGCTGTCCACCTTCGGGTAGAAGCCTCGTGAGACCAAGGTACGTATTATGATAAGTCAAAGGCGTCTATCATGCCTCCCCCTCCCCCCCACAGGCATAGGTAGTGGTAATTATCGCCTCTGTGTCAGGACGGCCTCGCGCGCACACACACACACGCACACACACGGTATGGTGTGACTCTGACACCCAATTTGATAGCCACAAACCAGGATTGGGACGCGTGAAAGAAGAGAACCCACACCTGGGCAGCAGCAAGCATGTCCAGAAGGAGACACCTTGTGCAGAACAGCAGCGACCCGATGCTAAACGGGTCCACCGGGTCACCTGAACCTGGTGGAATCCCCGAGGCCAGTGCGCCGCGGTTTCTCCCAGGGGGAGCTGGAGGGCGGCGCTGACACGCTCGACCCTTCTGGTGGTGGTGTGAATATCTGGGAGGCAGTACCTGGTAGCAGCGCGGGCCTTCCTCCTCCAGGATTGGACGCCGGCATTCATCCCGGGGCGCTCTCCGTCGATGCTAACATATTCTCTCGGGGGACCTTCGGTCATTTTGATGCTGCGCCCCACGCAGCTGCTGGTGACCCAGGCATGAGTGCTTGAGCGCCGTGGCCCCCAGACGTGAATGCTAGCTTTGGCGGCGGCGCCTCCTCCTCCGCTTTTTCTGGACGAAACATTCTTGACACGAATGATATTCCTCTCCCGGCGGATCTGGGCATGGATGGTCTCTTCGATGTAGACCTCTCTTCAGCAACAGCAGCACAGAATTCCTTGGATTTCCCTCTTGAAACAAATTTCTTTTCTCCCGACCAGCACACATACGTCAACCAGATGGCAGACAACATGTACACAAACGTTTCCCTTCCAACAACAGAGCCGGCACCCTCGACAGTCCCCAGCGGTAGAGTTTATGTCTGCGATGTATGTCCTGGCAAATCCTGGCCCTCGCAGAACAAGCTGAAGTAAGTTTCTGTCCCTTCCTTTATCCTCCCTCCCCAAGTAACAAGCAGAGACGTTCTTTTGTGTTTACATATACATAATTTCCCTTCTCCCAGCAGACATTATCGCAATCACAACCGTCCTCTTCCCTGCCCCCATGACGCTTGCGACATGGGATTCGCGCAGAAAAAAGATCTGGACCGCCATATACGGTCTTACCATGCTACCTGGGCAGCCAAATACCCGAAGCTGGCTGATCTTTCACCCATCACCAAGAAGGTGTGTGAGCACTGCAAGTACACCTCGGACAGACCAGACAATGTCGCAAGACATATAAAGAAGTACAATGGGAAATGTGTCAAGAAGGGCAAATGAGGCTCGGCAGAAGATGACTCGAAACGTTGGGACTTGTTCTTTTTACTGCTGTTTTTCTCTTCTGTTCTTGCTTTCTTTTTCTTTTTCTTTCCTTCCCCTAATGACGAATTGACGACTCTCTTCTCTCCCCTTCTCTCTGGTTGTCCTGGTTTTCCTGGTTTTTGAGCCCCGAGGGCTCTTGTCAGTTCTGATGATTCCATACGAGTTGCTCTTTTTGTGTTTCTGTTTCTGTGGTCTCTCGCGTCAGTACTCACTTCTCTGCTTTTCTAAAAGGGTTCATGTTGTGATGACGAGAATTATCTCTATGGGCTGGAGCTGGTCACATGTGCGCATTACTGTGCACTCTCACGACCGATACGAATTTAGTAGCCGTTATCGAGGAAAATTCATGCTGTACCTGCTTTGCAAAACGTGCGCCAGCACATTTGTGCTTTCTCCTTGCTTTTGTCCGTGTAACACGACCATTCAGACATGTGCAGACATCTTCTCGAAAACGAGAGGGGAGAATCCTCAAGCAGAGCTGAGGTGGTCCCGCCTGCCCGGGAACCCATCGCATTCTACCCCTGGTCAATATGAAGACGACGTAGTAATAGCACAATATCCCTTGTGACATGTTGCAATCATGATTATAGCATTCATAGGAATTAGACAAGCATACTGATGGTATGCCATCGAAAAGAAAGAAGAATCATCAATAGGAACCACGGTTTCCAAGTCTCCAAGTCGACTTGGCATTAAAGACCCGCTCTCTGTTCCAGGCCTGCCAGTCCACTTCAGTTCCCAATTGTGCGGACCAAGCCTGATTTTGTTTTTTTTTTCCATCCATAACCTTACACCTAGGAAAGGAATTGTCAAGACACACTAGAGAAGTGAGAATCAACACGAAAGAAGGGCAGAGGAGAAAGTGCCCCAAAGGTCAGACGACCGGGAAGCAAAAAAAAAGGGAGAAAAAAAAGAGTCGCTAGATAATTTGGGAGCTCCTCTCACTCCGGGCTCCGCGAGCCGGGCGACATTCTTAGTGACTCCCTGGAAAACATACCCCTCAAGGACCCTCCCTAAGGGTTTGGTGTAGAGTCTCGGCTCATACTCGCCCGGCTGACGCTTCGGCTATCCCGCTTGCTCATGAAGCTCTTCCGGGAGAATGGCCGCGCAGGGCTGGTCGGGGCAAGACTGCCGCCGCCATTGGCCTCCGACTCGACGAACGTGGACCTCACCAGGACGCTGCCGTCGCCAACCGGGTATTCCTTCTCTTCGTCGTTGCCGATAGGCAGGAAGTGCTCGCCAAGGTCCTCATCGCCTTTAAAGGTGTGGTTCTCCTTGGCCTGGAGCGCGAAGGAGGCCTCCGGGGCGCACACACACTTGAACGTCTCCCCGAACTTGAAAACGCCGTCAGAGGCCTTGTGGTGCTTTGTCTTGCCGATGGTCTTACTCTTCGGCGCCTTCTGCTGCACGACAATGTACACATCCGAGGACGGCGGAAAGCCAGAGGCTGAGACGATGGTAAATGTCGCTGTGCCGGAACCAGCGCCAGGGACAATGCCGCTGTTTGCGGAGGCTGCGCCGAAGCTCTTCGTTCGGGAGTGCCCGTTCGTAGCGCCCAGCGCCAGCTTGGGAGAAGCATCGGGTGACATGTCCGCATCGGAGACTATCAAGTTCGACCGCTTAAGGCCACCGCCAGGCGTGGAATCGGCACCGTTGATGACGATAGGAGACTCTGCAAGACCGCCGGCTGGCGATTCTGGTATAGAGTCGTCATCCTTCTTCCTGCCGGCGAAGCCACGCTTGATGAAAGAAGCGCCCTTGCCCACCCCATGAGCGATTCCCGTGGCACCCTTGATGGGGGCTCCCGCGACGCCAGTAACGATCCTGCCTGGTGCAGCAAAGGTACCCGAGAAAGTCGATGTGCCTTGCCTGTGCCTCGTCACATAGTCTGGACGGAACAGGAGCCGCAGCCTCAGGCTACCTGATTTCCCATCCAGCATGAGATTGACCTCTTGCGCCTTGAACGGCTCCAGTTGCTCCAGGTTGATGTCAGCACCGCCCAGGAAGTCTGGCTTGTCGGCAAAGTCCCAGTCCATGACCTTGACGCTGAACTTGGCCGCGGTCCGGGGAGGGGACCGGGACCTCGAAGAACTCGTTCCAGGCTGGGTGGAGCGTCTTCTTCTGCACCTTTGTCTTGAACACGTCCTGCCCGTTCAGCTCAAACTTGCAGTAAGGGTCACTCTTGCCGTTGGAATCAGCGGACGGCAGATCCGTAGCATCTAGCACATCCACCCTGAGGTTGCCCATGTTGTTGATGCTCTCGCTGGGGTCAAGCTTCATGTTGATAGGGATGTACTTGAGGCTGACCTTGACGGCGCTGACCTTGCCGTCCTCTCCCTTCATCTTGAGGGTAGTAGGGTTGTTCTAGCAAGACAAGGTTAGCTACGGAAAAGGCAGTCCAGGAGTTGCAATACTTACGAGACATTGCTTGAGTGTGTCCAGCGTGTTGCCTGTGAGCTGAGCGAGAGTGTGATCACCCCTGTCATCCTCTCCGGGCTTGCCGCCCTTCTCTTTGATCTTGATGGTCAATTTCGAGAACTCTAGCTCCCGGATCATACAGTCGCCCATCTCATCAAATGTGTAGGTCTTTGACTTCGCGGTTGAAGACACGTAAGATGGGAACGCCATGTCGTCAACGAAGACCTCGACACGGGAACTGCTCTGCGGAAGTTCTGCGTCCATGAGTTTGAAGATGACGAGGCCGGACTCGTATTTGAGCAGCTCCTGAGGGGTCAGGTGTACCTTTGGCGGCTGTCTCTCGTCTCTCGACTTCCGAGGCATCGTGGCGGACGCAGGCGAGATAGGCGTCACGGGCCGGGCCGCATCTTTGTCTGCGTCTCCAGATGCACCCACCGTGGATGAAAACTTGCCGGGGTTCTCAGATCGTGGCACATCCAGTGAGCTCTTGACATCGCCATTCTGTGGTGCTGCTGCGTCGCCCTGCTTCTCTTGCTCTTTTTCCTCTTCCTCGTCTTCGGGGTCCGCAATGTTGAGGGTAGGGTAAAACGCGGCAGTGTACTTGAGCAAGCCCTTCGGGGTACCCTTTCCATGGAGCTTCAGACCATCTTCGTGGAGGGATTTCTGGTCGTGGACCAGATACTCCCCGCTCTCGTCCTGATGTATGTAGTCGGCAGCATGTACGTCGATAAGGCCCAAGCTACGGTCCTTGCCCATCTTCTCCGCGTCCATAACTTCGATCTGGAGCCGTTCCCTGTGAGAGTGGACAGGCACATACAGAACCTCGTCGAAGTCGGGGTTGAGGGTATTCCGGTGGGTGACAGTGCGAGCTCGCTCGATACCAGACAGGGAGACTCGCACGTACGGATCGGATTTGCCCATCGTCTCGAAGTTTCGTAGGTTCTTGGCGCTCTGGAAGTGAAAGCGCATCAATCCGATGGGTGTCTGGTAGCCTCCGGTTCCGGCCACAATGCCAGACAGTGCAACGGGCCGCCACTGGGCCTGCATCTTTACACGGCCGGTCTTTGCTCCAGAGATGTTGTACCAGTCCTGTCCCTTGGCCATCAGCTCAAGCATGTCTTCCAGCTTGATCGAGTAGGTGCCGAGGATCTGGTCACCAGCGAGCTCGCGATCATCCTTCAGGACAACGCCGAGCTTGGCAGACTTGCGATCCGTGATCAGGATCTCCTTGGTGCCGTTGTCCCAGATTGGGTTGTTGGTCCGCTTCAGCTTCTTGGTAGTGTGAATCTCCTTGCCGTTGAGCAGCATATGGGCGTAGGGGTTGAGCTGGCCGACAAGACTCTTCGACCCGTCGAGATCCTTGGCCTGCTCGACAGTGAAGCGCAGGATACCAGTGGGTATATCCGGAAGGGGCTCCTCGGTACCGTCTGGGCCTTTCGTTGCCTCCAGGACTGGGAAGAAGCGGATGTCGCACATGAGGGCGCCGCGAGCCTTGCCGCCCGACTTGATCTCAAGACGCTCGTTCTCGTGCTCGTAAATCTCCTCGACGGCCTCGAGGGAGAAGGACGCAGTGCCGAGCTCTTTGTCCTTGCGGAATTCGTTCCAATCAAACACCTGAATATCCAGAGTGTCGTTGAAAGACGTGATGATGATGTAGTGGGTCTCGTTCCAGCGGGGATTGGGGTTGTCTCTCACGGTCTTGGTCTGCGCCAGCGGCTGTCTCTTATTCAGGGTGACCACGGCGTATGGGTCTGGGTTGCCAGAGAAGTTGTCGGGATTCTTGAGACCCTGAGCACCGTGCAGAGTGATAGCAATGACGCCGACGGCCTGGTCAACCGGGGAGCCTGCGAGCATCTTGGCAACTTCGATGGGGAACACGTTCGGCGCGTACATCATCGGTGCCAGGTTTCCGTGGATCTGCTCGAGGATGAAGCTTTCGAGACCGGGGATGAAGTTGATGTCGAACCCAAAGGTCTCACCTCCCAGGGGCTTGCAGACGTAGTCGATCGTCGGTCGCTCGAGGAAGCACATCTCGATCTTCTCGACGTGGGGGAAGGCGAGCTGAAGCTTGATCTTCAACCGCATGATGCCCTGGAAGGCCATATCCTCGACGATGACGTCTAGACCCTTGCTGACCATTGCCTTGCCGATGCGGATCTCGAGTACCACCTTGGGGTTGATCTTGCTCTTGATCTGGCGGGAGGTCATATCGGCGGTGTCGTTCGGGGTGAAGCTGAACTTCCAGTCCATAATCACCACGTCATCCTCGGCCTTGGGGTACGTCTTGACGTGCTCCATCCGCGGGGGCTTGGAGCCCAGGGTGAACTCCTTGAGCCGCAGGCTGTCGAGAAAACCCAGGGGTGGCGCCGCTCAGGACCTGATCGACAGAGCTGATGATGGTGGCCGCCAGGACAGGCTGATAGATTGGCCAGAACTTGACCAAGAACGAGTTGATCCACTCGAGAGATTCCGTGTCGGTCTCCAGCCTCTTGAGGTTGACCTCGCGGTTCAAGTCGTCCCTGAAGTTGCGGCGAACCCGACGGAGGGAGGTCCGGTAGTAGGTCGCACAGCAGGCCATGATCATGAAGACCCAGCCGAGGCCACCCCCGAGGACAGCAACAAACCATGAGGAGATGCAGGCAAAAGCAATCACCGCGGCATTGTAGTACCAGTCTGGAATTACGCAGTCAGTACACGCAGAGTAGGCGAGAGGCTGAGACCTGGCTTGGTTGACTTACCGCCATAGAACTTGTCCGGAATCTTACCCTCCAGCCAGGTCTGGTGATCTAGCAAGCTCTCGCCCTCCATGACGGACTCGACCGGCCAGCCAAACTGAGGTGCCCAGCCCGTCTGGAGCCCCATCTCCGGCCCGCCATCAGCAGACTTCCCGTCGATTGTAGCTCTCCCGTCAGCGTCTCTGGAAACCTCAATGGCCCCGGCCTTTGAGTCCTCGGGGATGTCATAGTCGGGATCCCCGCCGTCTCGGTCGGTGACGAGTGCCGCACCTTTGCGTCGGTTGGAATGAAAACCCTCAGGAATGGCCTGGAAGAGAAAGCTGTTAGGCGCGTGACCACCCGGAGGGGGGGGGGGGAGGCGTGGCGGAGGGGAGACAACTCTTGCTCCTGCTCACCTCTCTGGCCTGTGCCTTCTTCTCGGCCGGACTGGCATCCGGGTTGAACTTGAAGGCAGCAACACCTGCACTCCTGGTCTCCTCCAGGATCTTCTTCTCTGCATCCTCAGCAGTGACAGAGCTCCCTGGATCCCGGGATGCCTCCATGGCTCCCTGCTGCTTCAGCTCCTCTGCTGCATGTTCTGTCGCCATGGTGGTTCTCAATTGGTTGTTGAATCTAGGTCGGGGGACGAGGTTTGGAGGGAGGCTGCACTCGACATCAAAAGGGGAGCCGGGAGGTAGGACCAATCTTGTTCGTGCGTCTCCCGTCGATGCTGGCAGTGCTGGCAATGTCGGACGAGACACAGCTGTAAGCAGAGGGTGCGGGAGACGACGAGAAGGTCGAGGGGAGGATGGACCAGCTGGCAGGATGGGGTGGGTGGCTGGTTTGTGAAGGAAAACATGTATGAAGAGAGCGTTTCTGGGAAAGACGGGGTTATGCGGCCGCTGGCGAGACTAAAAAGCCGGTAGAGAGCTGGCCACGCAAGGTTGAGCTGTTTGAGCTTGGTGCCAATGGTACTGTGCGGTACTGCCAGCCAGGGTTCTCCCAAGCCTGCTTTGATGCGAACGAAGACCACATCTCAGCTTGCATCTGTCCTCGAACCAACTAGGACCCTGCCCCAAAACAGGGAGCTGCTCAGGAGTGACGTAAACACGTACTGTACTGCGTCTGAGACCGAGCCCCCCAGCCCGAAGCTACAGGGGTCCATGGCGGTACACACATGGCACCACTGCCACTGTACTGCAGCTTCCATGTCCCCAACACGGAATCTTGCTGCCGTGCTGCTGGGTTGATAAGGCTCAACTCACCCGTACAGCCCCAGCCCCACTCCATGCCCATGCCGAGTCCTGTTCTCCTGTTGCTTTATTGTAAAAAAAAAAACCAAATAAAATAAAACTGTCCTGAACCACCAGAGACCTGGTGGCGATTGCTTCTGGCCAGTGTGCTGGCGACAGGGTTTGATTGCAGGATGGCTAGAAATATCATGATTGTGCTCTGCAAAACCTTATGGCTCCTGTTCCGGATCTACAGCACACATACTACCGTAGTACCATGTATGTACATACATATTAGGTGGGCTTGGGGCTCATCCCACTCACGGTGACACCGTCTGAACTAGGAACTGGACGAGGACGGGGTGCACCATCGGATTGGTTCCCCATCCCTCCCCCGCGGTCCACCTCAGGTGGTCCATCATGCATGCGGACAAGCTCGACAAGCCATCTTGCACTAGATGCTCAATCCATTGGAGCCCTCAGCTTGGCCTGGGTCGCTAGGGACAGGACTGGTATCTCTATCCTGCCGTGTGACTTGGTGTGTAGGCAAGGCAGCCTTGGTTTGTGCAAGTATGTTGAAAACTCTGATGCGTTTCCAGCCGCTGTCTCTGGCTTGGGGAATTTCCCTGGCTTCAGACACGAATGTCACGCATCGGGAATGCATCTCGTGATACGACGCATGTACGCCATATACGAAGGAATTGGCTGAGGAGGGGCTCTCGGAGATCATCAAATCCGTCTCACCTCGGTTATACTATGGTAGGCCATCATCATCTCTAATTATTGCAGAGGCAGTGTAGGAATGTTATGTTATCTCAGATGAGAGGTTCACAAGATATGAACAATCACGATAACCTCCCAGCAACGCGATTCACAAACATTCCTGAGGGCCCCTACTACTCGTGAGGGTGGATAAAGCTCCACCCGCTGAATATATTCCTAGCAGAGATCTGTGTGGGGCTTCCCTGTCCAGCCGAGAATGCACCACTCTTCAGATTTCTTTGTAGAGCAGCGCTGTGTTGTAGGAGGCTATCTAGTCCTCTGGAGCATTGCTCATGACAAGAGCGACCTGCCGGCCTGTATGTAGGTGATTTTTATTTTCATTTACAAGAAAGAAAGAAAGTAGAATGAAGGATGCCACTGGTGCTTCTGGATAGAACAATACTGGGTGGGCTGTCTGGTTGTAAGGTGCATGTCAGGATTCTTGCCTCGGGCCAGGGTCGCTGCCCAGCCGTTATCATACGTTACGAATGCTTGCGGCTGGGCTTTCTTGGCGCAGAAAGAGCACTATAGTGTAGACTGAGATCGCTCCGGGTGCCAGTAAGATGGACTCTGCTAATTATTTGCGCTCACCATGTACAGGTCCGGTCGTCTGATAAAACAGGAGAAGTGGCAGCCGTTGGACTTGCTTGGGCGGAACTGGCCTTCCTTACTAAGCTGTGGCGCATTCTAGAAATCGCCCCCACTCGTTTGTGGCTAGTGTAGAATTTCAGAGCCGACCGCGTACATGTTGCCTCGACTTGCGCATGGCAATTGATCAGCCTCACTTAACCTCAACCTCGCTGCCGACAAACACCACGAATCTCCCAGGTCGATATCCTATCCAGTCAAGCCACCGCAAAGAGGCCAGCAGCTGCACGACAGGAACATCTCCACAATGGCTTCCTATCTAGCTAGTATCTTTGGTACTGAGCAGGACAAGGTCAGTTTACTTCTTCCTCTTACCTCCTCCCCGCCGTCATTGCGGTCAGTCCTACTAACATCACGCGTTTCTCCTTTGCCGCGAAATAGGTCAACTGTTCCTTCTACTACAAGATCGGCGCCTGCCGGCACGGTGACCGCTGCTCGCGCAAGCACGTCAAGCCCTCGTACAGCCAGACGATCCTCATGCCGAACCTGTATCAGAACCCGGCCTTCGACCCCAAGAACCGCATGAACCCCTCACAGCTGCAGAACCACTTTGACGCCTTCTACGAGGACGTCTGGTGCGAGATGTGCAAGTACGGCGAGCTCGAGGAGCTTGTCGTCTGCGACAACAACAACGACCACCTGATCGGCAACGTCTACGCCCGCTTCAAGTACGAGGAGTCCGCCCAGAAGGCCTGCGACAACCTCAACTCTCGCTGGTATGCCGCCCGGCCCATCTACTGCGAGCTCAGCCCCGTCACCGACTTCCGCGAGGCCTGCTGCCGCCTCAACAGTGGCGAGGGCTGCGTCCGGGGCGGCTTCTGCAACTTCATCCACCGCAAGAACCCAGGCGACGAGCTCGACCGCGAGCTGACCCTCGCCACCAAGAAGTGGCTCAAGGAGGGCGGTAGGGATAACAAGAGCCCTTCGAGGAGTCCCAGCCCAGAGCCTACAAGGCGGAGGTTCTAAGGGCTCTCGCGTAGGGTTCGGGTGCGCGTCAACAAAGGATGACTACAGCCCGGAGGGACTCATCGACCTGGTTCATCTCCTCGCCTCCGATTGGGGTGGAGTGTGGCGGGATGTGCTCATGTGGATGGTCACCCCGGAGACTCAGATCACTACGGAGGGCTTCCGACGGTTGATGAAGCAGTGGAGGAGCTACAGGCAGCCATATTTGCTGTTCGATCAGCGCTGGTGGCTTCTATCACGGCAATAGTTGCAGAATACTCGTGACGCAAGAGCTGTTTCCCCAGGAGACAGATCCGTCAACGACATTCAGATCATGGTTCGAGAGGTTAGCGGCAAGGAAGTATAGGCGTTCGGCGTCGGGTTGGCAGGGATATCAAAGAGAGGCACAAGAGGTCTCTGGCATGTAATGCAAGGCATCTCTGATGGGCAGGCGGTCCTGTGGACAGCATAAACACAAGATCTTCCTCCCAGATGTGATGTTCTTTAAAAAGTAGATACTACGTGTGAAGACAATGTAATGCCTGTTTCTGAGCCTCGATATTACCAATACTAAACGCCGTTCTCGTATTCCGTGCTCTACGGATGTATGGCGGCTCTCTTGTCTTTGCACCTCTACCAATGCCGACCGCCTGGGAAGATTGCCCTGATCTACCTACTCCTTCGCGTCCACAAAAACGTCGTTTGACCCTGTTGTATCCGATCGCGTCACGTTGGGTATGTCTTTCTTCAGATCGTTGTGAAAATCAATGAGTGGTCCCTCGGAGGGCTTGCCTGTACTCTTCAGCAACCCCGAGATCTCTCCGGTGCTCTCCATCCTGGGTTCGCTGGAGGAGGGTGTGGCGGCTGGCCTCGGAGGCTCTGCTGGGCTGTCGTCCTGGCCGAAGTCTATCAGATCGTCATCGGCTGGCTGCTCATGGGCTGGCTTTCTCTCAGCTGGCTTGCTGCCGGATGCCCTCGGAGGAATTGTGTGCGCTCTGTTCATCGTCTGTCCTGGAAGGATCGGGTAGATCGCCAGAATCTGTTCGGTACATTTCTTCGGCTCCGAGGTGCTGCTAGTGGGGTAGTCAGTACTGGTGTGCAAGTCTTTCTCTGTAGGCCAGAGGGTTGCTCACATCTGCGCATTGATGATCCACTCTAGATCCTCCTCTCCTTCTTCGGGGCCGCCCGGTCCCCCGTTAACCCTTCTGAACAGTCGCGGGTGCCACTCGACGCCATCTTGAGCCCTTTTAGCGGCCTCGTCTCGTTGCGCATCTTCGATCTTCGACTTCTCGTCGGTGGCGAGCTCATGGTTTCTGTCCTTGACGGCCTGTGCGGTCTTCTGCCACAGTTTCTGCGACTCTCCTTCCTCCTGTTCTTCTACAGGCCTGACTCGTGGAGGTGCCGGCTTCGAATGATGTGCGTTGAAGAACATCTCCTTATGACCAGTCTGTAGAGTGGTCAGCAACGAAGGATATACGTAGGGACTGGAGTGCGCCGTGGCGTACCTTGAGATCCTTGACGAACATCTCGTCGCTCCACAGCCCAGAGAGCTCGTACAGCACCTCGCCCGTCTTCTCATTCCTGATCGTTCCGCCAATGGCATTGTACATGCCACCGACCCAGCCCTTCGTCTTGAACTCCAGGTCCGCCACCAGACCCATCTCGGGGCACCGGACAAAGCTGTGGTCTCCCAACTCGTACTTCATCTTGCCAAAGAGGATTCCCCTCGCGTACATGTTAGGCTGTGTCAGGTGGCTGCGAGGCTGTTAGTTCCCCAGAGCCTGTAAACTATCATCGGCTTGTACTGACTAGCGCTCGCCCTTCTTGGGATCCTTGCCCCGATTCAGGAAGGTGAGGACAGCAGTGCCCTCCATCAAGCTTGCTGCCGAGTTCCCGAGGAACTTGCTCTTCGGTTTCAGGGTTCCGTCGACCCTGATGTGGTGCTCAGGGACCATATAGAAGTAGCTCGATTTCGGAGGGTGGTGCGAGGTCTGCTCGGAGATGTAGTATGCTCGTGTCTTGTCCGGGAAGTCCCAGTAGCAGGTGAATATCTCGCCAAGGATGGGATTCAGCGGTTTCTTGACTCCGGGAGGACGAATGTGCCAGCCACTGAGGTAGAACTTGACCACGGACACGAATCTCTCCACGGGGTCGTCGATCTCAGGTATCGGCAGGAGCATCTCAGGGTGGCTCATGAAGCTATAAGAGATGCTGGTCAGCCTGGGGGAGGGTTCCATAGACTTTCGGGCTCGGGGTTGGGATCTAACTTTGTTATGCGCTCCAGCATGCTCCGCGGCTCGAGGATGAAGGTGGGAAGGGTCACCCTGCTGAGGTCGGCACCAGGCCTGAGCTGGGAGATGATGTGGGAGAGCACATTGCCCTGATCGGGTTCGACGACCTGGGTGTCATCGTCACCACCGTCGCCTCTGCCCTCGTCCGTGGATCCTCGGCTGCCTGAGTAACAGGAGGGTTCGCGTCAGCTCTCGGCGCGGTACATAGGAACCATGCTCACGCTGGTAGTGACCAGGTGTAGACCTGGACAAGGGAAGGAGAAACTTGTCTCTGGCACGTACTAGTCGTCGAGGTGGCCCGTCGGCGGCCGGACACAAGGCCCATCATGGTCATAGCAGGATAACAAGCAAGGCTTGATCTACCCCTCTTGTCGAGATAGGTTGGGTGGGGGTCAGACTGTCGAGAGCAGGCACCGTGCTGGACGCCAAGGCGAGTCGCGTGGGTGAGGAGGTTGAGGAGAAATAAAGAGGAGGGGAAGTTCGATCACAGGGGGGAGCAGGACGCAGAGGCCTGGTCGAGATGATGTAGTGAAAAGGTAAGGCGGATGTTCAGCCTAGCCCGAATGACGGAGGGTGGAAGAGGAAGGCTCACTCCCTCTCCCTCTTTCTCTGCTCCTCACCATATTGTAGTCAGCAGTTGGCGGGGCACCAAGCTGTGTATTTTAGCGACTTACCTCCGCTTATTGCCCATGACGTTGCTCCGCCTGTCTGTCAGCCCAGCCAGCCCATCCCTGTCGCCCTGGTCCCCGTGCTTGAGGTGACGCCTCAATGCTTGGTCAGGCATTGCCTGTTCGACAGGTGGCTACGGCAGTGTAGATCGCAGAGGCCATTCATTGCTGCACAATACAGTGGGCTGGCTGATTGTGTCACACAAGGATGCTCTGATAAATCTGTAAATCTGATCTGCCAACGGCCTACCGTGTTATCGGGTTTCATCTCTTAAGTCCCTGTAATTTGTGACAGCTCAGTGAGCGCCTGCATGCACACAAGAAGAGAGCTTGCGTCTTCGATTCTCGTCATTGGATGCCTTGAAAGCCCCCAACTGGCTGGACCCTGGTTAGTTGTTGTAGTTGCTGGGCCGCCAACTAGGCTCATGACGGAGGCAGCCTACGTCCGTCCTCTCTGTATAGGCACCAAGCCCCGGACGATCCGAGCCTGCACGATGAGGGCAGTCACGTACAGGGAGATGGCGTCCTTGTCAAACAACTATGAGTAAAGACATTGAAAGCCGGTCACATCTTGTTCAACGAAAAGTTTCCGCAACAAGAACTGATATACTACGAGTCGAGATCACCACGGTGAACAGGACGCTGCGGTCAAGACACTTTTCTTTTTCTTTCTTTCTCTTTCACACAGCAGGCACCTCAGGGTCTCGAATTCGCCGACAATTCTGACATGTCACCAGGAAGCTCCCACGTCACTCTGATTTGCCTTGTCCATCCTTTTCCCGTTGCGGCCGGCTGACGAGGGGTGGTGCAGTGTGCAGTCCAGCAAGATGACGTCTCTCTGAGACTAAGGCACGAATACTGACAGTATCCCACCTCGGACTGCATAGTAAAGTCCGGCTGTCCGACCGCGTCTCCTACCTTTTTCCTTTATTGGCGTCTCTCCCTGTCTCTCCCTCTCTGTTTCTCCTCCTCCTTTTCACACGCTGACGGAACGGGCCGCTCCCTCTCTTCACACTCAGAATCAAGCAGATCGAAGTAGTCCTGTATCGCCGGGCGGTGTGACGAGGGGCAAGAGAATGAACACAATTTCCTCCCAGCGGACAGATGCTTCGGATACTTTCCGGTCAAGGACCCTGCAGAGGGAACCCCAGAATGACTCGCCAGCCCACGCGCGCACACGACAAAAACACATGGCTAGCCCTGGATTACCTCTCCGGCTCAGATGAGCTGCCGGACAGCCTCGTGTGGGAGCAGCCCTATGGCATGTCTGTCGTCTCTCTGGGTCTCGACGCTTGTGCTCATACCATGGCGTCGATGAGAGAGAGAGAGAGAGGATGGTTCCCAGAGACAACACGGTGCGGCCGTCAGCACTCTCAGGCTTAGCGCCGTACCCAGTCCTGATCCCTTGCTCTCGGGCTAAGGACTAGCGAGGCGTTGAGCATTTCTCGTTATCATTGTGTGAAATGAGGGAAGCCGTCGCAATCTCGATGGCGTGTCATCTAAAACCCTACAAGGCAGCTCAGACCAGGCTCAGGCGCCATCTCGCTGAGCCCTCCCACCGAGCGATCGCACATGGAGGTTGGTGCGGTCCCAGGAGTCTCTCAAGCTCAGGCGGGAAGATGCTCACCTGTGTCGTTAGGCTCACACAAGGACGAGAGCCGACGGTATATGATATGCAGCACAAATTGCATAGGAGTAGCTTGGTGGTTTGTAGCAAGCACGATGAGACGACGGCCTGTTGAGCATGTGCAGGTAGATACTAACCTTATATGCATATGATAAGGCCGACCCCACACTCAGGGGTAGTTCAGCTTGGCACGCATACAAGGTTCTCGCTAACGATGGGCCGTCAGGAGCAGCAGCAGCAGCAGCAGCAGCAATAGCACCTGTAGCAGCAGCACTACCAGCAGCTGTAGAGGCCCTTGGAGGCGCAAACCTGCCTCGGTGTACCACTCTCTGGGTTTGCCTGCACCCCGACATATTTACACACACACACACAGAGAGAGAGAGAGAGAGAGAGAGACGAACATGACGATATCTCAGCGATCATAGGATGAATGACCGAACCCGTTTCATGCGCTCTCTGGGTTTCGACTTCGAAACGAAAGAAGAATGCGGACAACAAAAGATTTCTAGTTCGGCTGGCGCCAGGTTACCGCCCCTACTTTTCAGGTAGTATAAATAAACAAGTACTTACTACAGCACTAACCCATAGCACTACGTACACTGCAGTGATGCCCTAAGGAGAGACCCTGTGGAGGGGGGATGGCAAGTGGGGGCCGGGGTCTACCGTCTACCCGATCCAGTGAGTGAGTGGCCTACTGGCGCCGGTCGTGGGGTCTTCAGGGGTCTTCGCCCGTCCAACCACCCCAGCCGTTGCTGAAACGGCCCTCCCTCTGCAACGTCAGCTCCTGGATGGAGGGCAGGCATGGCATAAGGTATCGGTAGGGCATTGACGGCCGACACACACACACACACACACGCGCGCGCACAGAGAGAGAGAGGCCGACAGTCGTTGACCCTGACCGCGACAGCGATTGCGCCCCCCTTCGACGCTCTCCACCAGACACCATCACCGCCAGAACCATCCTCCCCTCTCTCTCCCTTGGATCACGATCGCGTCGCACCAGGCCACCTATACATATCGTTCCAGCAGGCACACGTCCCACGTCCCACGTCCCTCCCCACCAGATACAAACCTCCGTGCTCCTGTGCCGCGGTTATAATGCTCCCAGCCCTCGTCTGATAGGCACGCGAGTCATCTGTTGTCCCCAAGATCTCGTCCTCCTCGTCCTCCTTCTTCACACGACCGCCAGGCTCACACGCAGAGGACCAGAACGGCGAGGGGCATAATGGAGTCGGAAGGCCAGTCCAAGAGAGGCCGCCTCATGGGGAAGCTGTTCGGCCGAGAGAGGAAGGTCTCGAATCCCAACGAGGTCGCCCCGGGAAATGACGACCTCAGCAATTTCTTCCAGCACTCCCCACACGACAACCTGCCCGTCGTGCACGCCGCCCCTCAGATGCTGGCCAAGCTCGACACCTCCAATGCTCGCCGGTACCCGAACGCCCTCGAAGTCAACACCCCCGTCAACGACCGCCCGCAGCAGCAGCAGCAGCAGCAGCAGCAGGCGGGTGCCCATCAATTGAACCCGCAGCCGCGAGAGCAGCAGCTTGCCATGCGTGGGCGTGCCCCGAGCACCAGGCATAGAAACAAGAGGGGGCTCGTCGTGAGGTTCGTCGACACCTTCCCCGAGATCATAGGGGATGGCGGGGACGAGTGTACGGTCCCTACCGCAGAGATAGCGAAGCGGAAGAGGACGCAGTCCGCTCCTCCCCCCCGCAGGTGAGGAAGATCGCACAGCTCCAGCAGGACAGGGACAGGGCATACTCGGACCCGAAGCAGGACGACTTCGTCCCTCCCGTGCTTCGAAGAACCCAGACCGGCTACTCGACCATCTCGGACGACCCATCGCCGCCTCCGCCCCCGCCTCCCTCTGCTCCTCTACCACCGCCTCCCCCTCACGACCTGCCTGCTGTGCCGGCCGGCAACCCCTCCTCCTCGCAGTTCCTGGACAGCTCCGTGGTCTCGAACGACGACAAGAGGAAGTCGTTCATCGAGATAAACCAGGCCAAGCAGCGCCAGGCAGAGGGTATGGCGTTCGCAAAAGCAGTAAGATCCGCAAGCGCCAGCAACGAACAGGAATGGGAGGAGACCAAACATCAAGTGGCGGGCCCCTCAACTCCTATCGAGGCGAATCCGGGCTCGATGCCGCCCTCCAACGCCGGGTCTCCTGAGCTGCAGCAGAGGCGGCCGCGGCTGGACCAGAGCCCTGCGTCCACCTACTCCCAGTCCCTACAGGGGAGCCCCGCCGCAGTGATGGCACAGCAGCGGCCCTCGGCGCGCGAGCCCAGGCCGGGCGACTCTCCCAACAAGAGAGGCACTGCGCTAGACATGGCAGCAGCACCACCACTGGCCGACGACGCCCTGGAGATCTTCACCGCACGGACGCGGCACCTATTCGAGTTGTTCCGCCTGCAGGCCGAGACTGTCAGGCCGATCATGTCCTCCCTGCCAGATGATCTCGCCCGGGCAGCTCTGTGGTGGTTCCTGAAGGGCAGGATGACCCTCGAAATAACCATCAGGGAGCAGCCGCAGACCCCACAGCATGCCAGCCAGCTCCAGGCGGCCCGCCAGCAAGCTTACGCTGATCTTGCCAAGGCCCTGTGGATCTATGAAGAGATCCTACCCGGAGTCCTAGGCACCAGGAGCAGTCCGGTCGACGCAGAGGTGCAAGACGTGGGGCAGACTATCATGTCGCAGCTGAGAAAGCTGTCGTCCTCCATGAAGCGCAACGGCTTCCTGCCGCCGGAGGAACCTTTCTTGCCTCAGACCATTGACAAGACGATATGGGTCGAGTACCCGGCCATCAACCAAGACATCATCACGCTGCTGTGGGGCTCCTGGGGCTCCTCCATCGCGGCATCGCAGTCCCTCACCAAGCTGCCCCTCCTGGCCGCCCTGCCTCTTGGTGATACCAAGGACCTGTTCTGCTTCGGCCGATACATGGTCGACCTTCTCCTCATGGAGCAGGGGATGGAGGACCAGAAATTTCACTTCCCCTGCTTCCTGTCGGTCACCAGGTCCCCGGCGCAGACGAGTCTCGACTTCTGTCTTGCAAGCCAGAACAGATCCGTGCAGCTGCGTATCCAGAGCAACAAGAAAGGAGGGCCGACCTGGAGCGATGTCAAGTGGCGCCCGGAGAACTGCGCCCTCGAGCTCAAGCTGCCCCGAGGCTTCATCGTGGTGGTCAAGTGCAAGCCGCAAGACTTCAAGCTGTTATGGAACCTGCAAGACTTCAGCGCGAAGGCGCTCGTGACGCTGCAGCCGCGGAAGGAGGAACAGTGTGTCTTCAAGTCCAAGCTGCGCAGCTTTCAGTACTTCGACTCGAATGCCAAGTCCATGACCTTCCCCAGAGAGTCTGTCCTCGGCTGCGAGGTCGCCCTGTTCGAGCGGATCGCCAAGGAGAACTCGCCCCAGGGACACAGGACGCACCACCGCGGCTTCCGCTTTGCCGTCGTCACAGGTCCAGCGACGAAGCTGCTCAGCGCCGTCAACCACATGTACCTGCCCCAGGTACCCGTTCAGTTTGGATTCCTGCGGGGCGAGAACAACGAGCCCGCGCTCCTCTTGAGATTTGATGATGGGGGCAGCACCGGCAGGATGGTCATGGCCTTCAACGACGAGCCCGAGCGGCTTCGCTTCCACAGCCTCCTCATCGGCACGCTTGTGCAGCAGGACGAAAAGGTCTTCTCCGAGGTTCCCATCACCGGCTTTGCCATCACCCAGACCGCCAAGTCCGAAGCGGCGCCCATATTCTCTACTCTGCCGTGGTCGAGAGTCCGGGTGCTCAACGAAGACGTCGAAGGCGAAATAGCAGAGACGGTGCTGGCCGAGCGCCTGAGGATCATCATCGACTTCAAGTGTGGCAGCATCACCGACAGGGTCAACGTGGGGCCGGGCGAGCTGAAGATCAGGCTTCCGGTCAGGGAGAAGACCAAGATCCAGATCCTGCGCCCACCCCAGCAGGACATCACCGTGGCGCTGTCGGAATCCCAGGTGTCCAAGCAGATGCCAGGCGATATCTTCCAGGCGCTGCAGCTCGCCAGCCGCGGCCCGTCGATCCGCACGTTCTCGTTCACCAGCCAGCGGGACCTGCACGACTTCCAAGAGGCACTAACGGGCTTCAAGCCGCTCTTCGACGGGGTCGTCTCGCTCTTTGCTATTGCCCGGCGGCGCATGGTCGTCCCCATCTACAAGAAGTGGGAAGCAGCCGGGACGAGGATGCAGATCGTCCAGTCAGAAGACCATATCATGCACGTCCTCGTCTTCTTTGAGGACTTCCACCACGGAGAGAGCATGAGCTTCCAGCTCAAGGCGACGGACATCTTCGAGTCCATCAGGAAGGGCGACAAGGTGGGCCTCAAGATCGATGACGCCAAGTTCCCCTGCCCCTCCTCCCTGAGAGCGGGGAGAAGCCGACGGACGACATGGCCTTTGTCTGTCTGGACATGCCAGAGATACCAGGAGAGCATGATGATATTACGATCCTGTTTGATGGCGAGGAGCGTAAGTCGGACGTCCCTGATCCCCGCGTGTCTATTGTTCACCCCGGACCACCCACCCAGTACTAACCCGACGCCTTCCCGCAGAACGAGATGATTTTATCAAGTGTCTCCCGGCGCCTGTCAAGGGCTCCAGGCTATCGAGGACATTTAAGTAAGTATGATATAAGGAAATGGTGTGCAGAGCAGGTTGCGTATGGGGGTCCAGGGGAGGGCAGGAGTTGTCGAACAGGAAGAAGGGGGCAGACAGCCACGCGGCAGAGCATATTCTATCACACAGTATACGGGGCGGGGCGGCATCATCTTTGCATTGGGCGGCCCCATGACAGACATACACACCCACCCACCCACCCACACACACTCACTCCTGCATTTCTCGCATGAGATACCCACTACGGCGTAAAGAGGATGAGCATTCATCATTCAGTCTACTTCCAAAGAATAAAAATAAAAAAAAAAAGAGAAAAAAAAAACATTGTCGCATCTCTCTCAGGCTAGGCACGTGCATAGCTTATAGCAGATGCATTCCCTCATGATTGGCTAGATATGACCTAGTCTTAAGCAAATGATGAATATAGAAACATGATCATCTCTGTTCCATCTGTCTCATCCCTATAGTGTGTGTGTGTGTGTGTGTAGGGTGAGTGATTTTCGTGTGTCTTGATTATTTTCTGGGTACACAATGATTCGCAGCCAGGTGTTTTGTTCATTCATCTCTCGTGTGTTTTCGTGTCCGTCCGGTACATGGCAATCCAGTAAAAGGAGGAGGAGGGGGTGGGGGTATCCTGATCATAACGCGCACTCACAAACAAGGGGAAAAATTAAACAGAGAAAAGAGACAGAGAGGAAGTAAAGGAAACAAAAGAAGAAGGAAAGGAAAAACATCCACACGCTCCTCTCCACCTTCAATCATCAGCCCCAGACTGCGAGAGCATGATCAACCCCCTGCTCAGCTCCTTCAAACTCTCCTTGTCCATGCGCCGCGCATTCTCGAGCCCGACGACCCGCGCCTGCAGCTCGGCGACACGCGCCTCCCTCGCCTCGAGCGCCACGCGGGCGGCTTCACGGCCCTTGACGAGCCCCCCGGCTCCTGAGCTCGTACCGCTCCAGGGACGCGCGCACGGTGCGTCTTGTCGCCTCGGAGATGGGCTGGGTGGACAGGAGGGCCATGACCTCGTCTACGATCCGGGGATAGTCTGTGACGGCGCTGGGCGTCTTGAAGGGCGAGGATGCAGCAGATGTTGCGGTGGTGGCGCGTGTTGCGGCGGGCGTGGTGGTGGCGGTGGCGGCAGGGCCAGAGGCGGCCGTGGTAGCCGTCGGGGGGAAGAGCAGGACGTTGGTCTTGCGGTAGGGTGTCGGCGTGGTAGCATCGCCGACCACGGAGGCCTGACCCGGGGTGTCGTCTTCATCTCCAGAAGGGGTGCTGTCCCGGAAGCGCAGCCTCTTCGCGCTGCGCTGGGCCCCGGCACGACGGTCCTCGGCCGCGATCAGCAGGCTGTTGCGGGTGATGGGCGTGGGGAGCCCGCCCGCGCGGTCGACGGTCCTCTGCGCGGTGGGCGTTGCGAGGGATGACCGCTTCTGCTGCTGCTTCCGAGCGCTCTCGTCTGCGGCCCGCGCCAGCTGGCGGCCTGTGTCTGGGTCGTCGAGCTCGTCTCCGCCGTACTCGTCGCCGCTGTCCCCAGGGAAGACGGGGCGCTTGCGTTTTGCCGAGGGAGTCTGTGGCGGTGGCTGGATTGCAGTGCCAAGGGAGGAGGAGGAAGAGCCCTTGGACACGGCCGGTTTCCCCAGCGTGTGGCTCGACACTGCACTGCCGTTCTGCGCATCCGTGCTGCCACCCAGGCTGGGCGGTACCGCGCCGGCTCTGTGTTCCTCCTCATCCTCTCCTTCCGCCGAGTCGTAGCTCAGGTACTCCGAGTCCTGCGACAGGCTCCACCGCCTCTGTCTGGCGCCTGCGCCAGCATGAGGCAGGCCCCTGAAGATCCTCTGCTGAGGCGGCGCCGTCGACGAAACCATCGTCATCCCCCCAGGCCCGTACCAAGGGATCATAGCTGACTCGCACTTAGCCTGGACCCTGGTGACGATGCCGTTCTCGGAGCGGCAGTTATTCTTGAGCAGGGCCTCGCGTTCGCGGGGCTCGGCGTCGTGCTGGAAGAGGAAGAAGTCGCACTTGCGCTCGTCGCAGGTGTAGAAGGACTTGCCCTTGTTGGGGCCGTTTTTCTTGACCTTGAGGTTGAGGGCGGGCCGGCGGGGGGAGCAGTCGCCTTGGAAAGTTTACACGGTCAGCTAGGGAGCGGGAAACGGGGCGTCGGGTCAGGTGAAGGTGAAGGAGGAAGAGACGAGAGAGAGAAGGAAGAAGATGAAGATCAGAGCATACAGAGCCACAGCCCGTCTTCAAACAGGCCTCTCTTCTTGGGCGTATATGGTGGTTTGGCTGAGTACCACGGCGTGTTGGCTGCCTTTTCCATTTCGATAGGCTGGAGAAGAGCAAAGGAAGACGGTAATGGGAGCGGTTTGGGCGATGAAGTGAACAGGAAATGGCATGTCAGGTCGATGATGCAGGAACAGATGAGGCGAAGGAGGCCCCAGCCGCCCAAGTTCAGCTTACAGCTTACATAGACCCCTAGTCGCGAGGGGCTGGCGGCTCGGCGTGCGGGGAAACCCCTGGCAACCAGGCGTGTAACGAGGCCAGGGTCTTAATTGATTTCCGTTTGTGTATGTGCTTGGTGAGTACATAGTACACAAAGTTGCATGGTGTTTGCGCAATGAGAAGCGCGGGACGGCCTCACGCACTTCAGCTTCCAAAATTATATACATTAACCTAATAGAACAGACAGTTCATCCCGGCTGCCAAGTCTTGTTTATCTATGCGGAGCTGTGATTATTATACAATCGAGATCGAAGCCTCTACACAACATCCAGGCTTGCAGTTACTGAACAAGAGTGTATGTACGTACACACATGATACAAATGTCGAGATGCTGAATCTCGCCCGTCCCAGTCCCCTCCTCCCCTTTTTGTTATTCGCTATGCAAGAAGCACCCGCTCACCATGAATGCTACCACGCCTCCCTATGCTCTCGAGAGTTTGCCCTCCCTCCCCCCCACCCCCGACAAAAGAGAAAGAGAGGAAAATGGAAGAGACAGCAGCAGGAGAAACGAAGATGGGTATACGCGTGCGTACATGAAACCAGAGACAAGAAATAAGAGAGAAGGAAAAGAAGCGGTCCAGGATAGCCCCAGCTGCATGCTGTATTTCGTCGTCTTTGTTTTTTTTTCTTCTTCTCTCCTCTTTTCTTCTCTTTCTCTCTCTCTCTCCCCCCTTTCTTCTTTAGACCTCGTAGAAATAATCATCATCTAGCCCCTCCCGGCCGGGCACGACGCCCGCACCAGGCTGCGGCCCGCTGTACACCGCGTCGACCCGGACATTAAGCAGCCTGATCTTCAGCCCATAGTCGCTGACCAGCGTCACCAGCTTGTTCGTCTCGGCCGTGATGGGTGCCTGGTTGAGCAGCATCAGCAGCCCGTCCAGCCACTCCGACGCGAGCGAGTTCGTCATCGGGTGCAGCGTCAGCACGGCCTGCTCCTTGGTGTCGCTGCCCCTGGCCGCCTCCTCGGGGTTCACATAGCTGTAGATGGTGATCTTGGTCGTCGTCTTGGGCGGGGCGCCGCCGCCGCCGCCGCCGCCGGCTATCAGCC
This sequence comes from Celoporthe dispersa, assembly GCA_016584495.1. Taxonomy (NCBI): domain Eukaryota; kingdom Fungi; phylum Ascomycota; class Sordariomycetes; order Diaporthales; family Cryphonectriaceae; genus Celoporthe; species Celoporthe dispersa. Next base: position 783,981 of record WAID01000007.1, read on the forward strand.
CTGGGGCTTTGGGCGTGCCGGGCAGCTGGTTGTTCTTGAGCGTGGACCCGCTGGACACACTCTGGGCGTCCTCGCCCGGCGCCGAGACGTTCGAAACGACCGAGCTGATGGTGCCGAGGTCGATCTTGTCGCCCAGGCTGTCGAGGTTGGGATCCGGCGATGTCCTCTCCGCGAAGTCTGCGTAGTGCAGGTAGCGCCTGTTGTGGGAGAGCCTGGCGAACCTCCACGGCTTGGGCGAGTACAGCCGTTTCTTGGCGTCTACGGCACTGCCCTCGCGCTGGTGTCCCGGCTGGTCCCGCGCCGGTACCGGCTTGTAGAACCAGGAGCCCTGCAGGAGGCAGCGGATGCGCTGCTCCTTGACAAATGTCAGGGCCTCGTGCTTCAGCTCCTCCCGCACCTGGTACAGGTGCGCGCCCCACTGGTCGTCAAAGGACAGGTCGAGCAGCTCCATCTGCACCTCGCGGAGCCGGCCGCACTCGTAGTCCTGCAGCTCCTCCTCGACCTCCGAGACGTCCTTCATCCTGAGGGCCTGGCCGATGACCTGCTCGATGAGGATCCGCACCAGCTCGGCCACCTTCTCGAAGTCGTCCCGCTCGGCACCTGTTGCCTTCCACATGCGGAAGAAGGCACGGAGCCCCGCGGTGTGCAGCCGGGACCACTGCAGCAGGAGGGGCCTGAACATCCTGTCGTCGCCCTTGGTGTTGTCGATGGCCTGGTACCCCTTGATGTCCTCCAGGTCGGCCCTGTCTACCTCGAAGTGCTCGTAGAGCATCAGGGACACGGCCAGGCTGGACCGGGCGACCGGGCACCTCTCGTTCAGCGGCCTCGTGGACTGCTCCAGGAGGGTCTTCTGGAAGCCGTCCTCGTTCTTGCGCACGTAGTCCGTGAGGTCCATCATGCCCAGGAAGCCAGCCGTGTGGAACTCGGACGCGGGGCTCTCCGTCTGGAACCCCAGCCTCCGCCACTTCTCCGGGTTGTGCTTCCTGCCGGACGCCTCCCCGCTCGTCGCCACCACCGGGGTCGTGTTCCCGTTGGCAAAGGACCTGTCCGGCGCGCTCGAGAGGTGCAGGCCCTTCAGCGCCCTCCTGTGCTCCGGGCGCTCGAGGTCGACCCTGACCTCCTTCCACTTCCGCAGCAGGACCTTGGTGAGGTTCTGGAAGTCGAGCAGCGGCTGCGCCAGGTCCTGCATGGCCGAGCTCTGCATCAGGTTGTAGACGGCCTTGATCAGCCCCAGGTCCTGCAGCCTCTTGATGAACTTGGACCACTCCTCGCTCGCCGGCCTGCTGCCGCTGACCCCGCTGCCGCCCCTGTCCTCCTTGGAGATGGCGTCCCGTATCAGGGCGTTGATGAGCATGAGCGCCGCGGCGCACAGCGCGTGGTCGGCGGACTGGAGCTGGGAGATGACGTGCTCGAAGAACTGCGGATACACGGCCACGGCGGGCTTCAGGGCGCGGAAGCCAAACATGCCGGGCGTCCTGACGGCGGCGGCGATGTGGTTTCCGCCGCCGGGGGCGGACTGCGAGTGCGACACCAGGGCGACCAGGATGGACATGGCGCCCCGCAGGATGTTGACGAGGGGGTTCGTGACGATCAGCTCGACGAGGCGCTCGACGAGGTCGGTGGCCATGTGGCCCTCGAAGATGTCCCAGCCCATATCCACCTCCAGCAGCCTGGTCAGCGACTGCAGCGAGTAGGCGAGCGTGTTCCCGCCCGTGTTCATGATTAGCCGCCGCAGGATGACGAGCCCGCCCGAGGAGATGAAGACGTCGGCAAAGGCAGGGTCGTTGATCGAGGACTGCAGCTTGAAGACGGCCATCTTGCGGGCGGCATCTCGTCGCTGGCCAGGCGCGACAGCAGCGCAGGGACGTCGGCCTGGTCCATGGCGAGAGGAGGGAGGAGGAGGAGGAGGAAGGAAGGAAGATCTCGGGCGGTCGACGTCGAGGTTCAGTCACAAGGGCCCCTTCTCCTGCTTCTTCTTCTTCTTCTTCTATTTTCCTTTTGCTGCCACGCCAGGCGAGCCAGGCAGGCACTCAGACAGAGGGGCGCAAGGCGCCGCGCGGGCTATTGGCTTCGTCGTGTGTGTCGTTGACAGGATACTTTTTTTTTTATGCAGGGACTCGAGTCGTGACGTAAATGCGCAGGGAAGGGTCGTACAGAGAGGGTGTCAGGACTCCCGTCATGACGGCTGCATGTCTCATCAGGATGCAGGTGCTGGTGTATCTCGAGATTGTGATAAATTGTTCAATTACGGGAGGGGGCAATTGGGGGGAGGGAGGGATGTCCAGGGGATAATTTGTTCGTGTGTGCGCGCAGATAGAGAGAACACTGCTGGCCAGCGATAACCCTCGCAGGCCTTTCAGGGGCTGGTGGGCAGTTGACACTACTAATTGCCGTAGTAGGCCTACCCACTATCGTGATAACCTAGCACGTAGCCAGGCACGCATAAGGACTATACTAGATACAGTATGCTAGGGGTGTTCGCAGGTGGGTCCACTAAAGGGTTCGCCAATCCATGCACGGATGGTCACACTAAGAGAAAAATCCCTGCCTCAGAGTTCGACTGGGGAAAATGCTCTAATAGGTGGTGAGAACAGCCTGCTATGTACTCGCTTCATAACTACCGACTCTTCCAAGGTGAATGCATCATATCTGTGGAAAATCCATGACCGAAGCCCGGAGCCTAGAATTCCCCCCCCCCCTCTCTCTATCTCCTCTTCCTGTCAACGAGAGCTACCACTGCAGCAAGGCTAGGAGAGGCCACAACTGTGGGTTGGGACTGCGTCTGCTTAAAACACCCAAGGATTACTACATGTATATCAACACAAGATCATTTGATAGTTATAACAATCGATGAACCAGAGCATATTATGTACCTCGTGTATTTATCGCTTTTTACGCTTACTGTGTGGGTGCAAGGCGATACCCAGTGTACTGTATGTAAGTTTCACGAGGCCAGTGTATTTGTACAGTGCCTCGGCTGGCCTTGGGCCGGCCCTTGGACTAAGTTGGCATCTTATCTGCTGCTCCTGCCAATTGACTGCCTGACGTAGCAAGCCACTTATTCAACCTCCCTTGAGCTGCTATAAAGTCGCCCGCCCGCTCACTGCCATGGTAATTACACACCTCGATACCACCCAGTCCACTGCTCACAGCTTCGACTGATTACAAAGTCTCATCATTCCGACACCAACAACAGCTCCCCACACTCATGTTGGAACCATACGTGAGCTCACCGGCCATGAGCTCCCCGCCCCAGCAGCCACCACCGCTGCTCTCCAGCCTCAACACCCAGCACCTCGACACCACCAGCCGCACCTTCGGCCTCAGCATACAGGAGCTCCACGACCTCAAGCGCCACGCCGTCGCCGCCAAGGAGACCGCCTACTGCCCCTACAGCAAGTTCCGCGTCGGCGCCGTCGTCCTCACCAAGCTCGGTACCTACATCCCCGGCGCCAACGTCGAGAACGCCTCGTACCCTGTGGGCACCTGTGCCGAGCGTGTCGCCTTCAACAGGGCGATCACTGATGGGCACCGCGACTTCAAGGCTGTCGCCGTGGCCACGGATATCTCGCCCCCGCGAGCCCCTGCGGCATGTGCAGACAGACGTGAGTAGTAGTGGTGGCGGTAGCCCTCTCTCCTCAGCCGCTCCAGATCGTGCTGCTGACTGACTGAGACGCGTGTGTGCAGGATTCGGGAGTTCTGTGAGCTGCAGATACCGGTGCTGATGTTCGACAAGGCCGGGGACTACTGCGTGTTACGCCTGGAAGAGGTGAGCAGCTCCTGCGCGCATTATCAACCCCCACACAGGGAAGCCCTGTTGCCCGCACGCTTTTTGTTCGCTGACTCTGGAGAATCTCCTAGTTGCTTCCCTTGTCCTTTGGACCACCTTGGCAGAGACCTGGGGCGGTTCAGGAGAACCCTTGAAGAGAAAGAAGGAGCAGGAAAGGGATTTATCAGCAGCTCGCCCGCCATGACTGACAGTATTGAATAGACTTGGGGGGGGGGGGGCGGGTAGGAAAATCTGAGCATACTTATGACTGGGCTAATTCCTCCCGTTTCCCGTGGTGAAAATGGTGAGGCTCTATGCGTCGGCTCAGATCGGGTTGTGTTTTCCACCAAAGCCAGCAGCAGCCGCCGTGTTCAAAGTCCGTCCTTGTGTGACTTGTGCATTGTTGTGTTACACCCTTGGCTGGAGCAGAGCCCGACTACCTAGGTACACACGAAAGTCATGAGCGATTTTTTTTACTCACGACGCGGCTACCACAGCCCAGGGTGAGATTCGAGGGATCATGAGCACTTCATCTTGCACAGCGTCAACATACCAACCTGGACCAGACATGCTGTTTCCTGAGCCTTAGGGTGACTGTTCCCGGCCGCCTCTGTACGGAGACCATGCTCATATTAGACCGGCGGCAATTTTTTGACTTGGCGGCATGATCAACACTGCAGCTGGTGAAGACTCGGGCGGAAAGCGAGCCTTGGGGAACAGACTACAAGACTGCGACTTCGGTTCGTTGCGATGCCGACACCGGGCGGTACCAGCCCTGCTTCTCATGATGGACAGGATGGCCGGGTGGTACGCCAAGATACTCAACTGATGCTTCCACAGGAAGCCATCACTAGCATTTCCCACAGGGCGTCGTGCGCCATTCTGTGGGCCTCCGCTAGCATGTAACCTGAAAAACCATTCACGGCGCAACGTACCCAGTAGGCATACCACTGCACACGCCCCATGTCTTTTGAGAGGTGCACAATCTCATATCCAGGGCGGTGCTGTGGGTCTGTGGCGTAGAGTATACAGCTGAACTCGGGTAAGAAGGAGAAAACAAGGCTGCAAGGAGGCTGACTTGACTGGCTCTGAGCGCACCAACTAGTCGTCTTGAAAAAGCTTCTTGAAAAGTGCACAAAAGCGTCAAGATCAGCCTAGGCAAGGTTTCTGCACTTTTTCTTTTTCTTCCCGCCCCCCTCCCTCCCATCAGCCACGTCACTGACCTCATTATGTCCCATTCGGTCAGGAAAGTGCTCTTTCATGCGGCACATGCGTGGCGCTTAAACTTCTCAGAAAGTGAAGTTATGCTGGGGTGGACTGTCGTCCGGTCGCGGCGTCGAGCATATGGTCGGTGAGAGTCACTGTCTGTTCGCCGAGGCGAGAATATTACACCTGAGTGGACGTTGCAGAGAATGAAGTATGTATAAAATGCCTAGCCGTCTGTCTGGAGACTCTCCTCTCCAACCTCGGACTCATTGCACACACACACTCATACAGAACCTCAACTTAACTTTTCTCACCATTGACTTTATTTTGGGGGCACTTTCTAGACTTTGGTTATTGGTAATTGTATTTTCTCTTCTTCTTCTTCATCCTTTCTTTGTTGGTCACTACGCAATGACAGTGTAGCAAGACCCTTTTCCGATGGGGTATGGTTTGGAGACTCTCACAAGCGCCCTGGGTCGGCTCCAGGGGCGGTGCCACTGGGCATCCCGACTTGCCAATGTCGTCTCATGTAGCGTGATGATCGGCTGCGCCGTCTTCGACCCCATCAGCGCCACTGAAGGTCATCGGTACTGCAACGTGTGAGTCTTGAGACTGCGACGAGCGGCCTGTCACTAGCTGCCTCCCCTCGCCATGTCTGTCATGCACCCATCTCACCTGGTTTCGCAGTCTCCTCCCCGCGTTCGCGGTCTCTGCGGTGGTCTGGCACCTGTTGAACCTCGACGCACTTCTCAGGCGAGTCCCCCTTCAAGTGCCCTCTCTCCGTGTTGGGTCAGTTCTCTGACCACCACTGACCACTTGCGCGCACGGCAGAGCTGGATGCTACACTGGGCCCCCAGGTTTGGTTCTCCTCTTGGTCATCGCCATCTTCGCAGGCCCCTTCCGGACGGACCTGGTCGCCTGGCTCCCGCTTTACATCACCACGCTGAGCCTGATGACGGCATCTGTCGCACACATCATGGACTGGCCCCCTCCCGCGACGGACGCTACCTCCGACCGTATCGATCTCGAGAACCAGGACGGCACCGAGACCGACAATCAGGAAGGAGGCCCACCCAGCCCTGCGGTGGTCCGCTGGATGAGTGAGCTTCCTTCCAGGTACGTCTTCGGCCTGGACTACTACCACCACGACGCCCGCCTGGCCTCGCACTCCGACAGGAGGTCCGGCACCACAATGTCCCTCTCCAGCACACCGGGCCATGCCAGACCGTCGTGGGGATCGCGCGTCCTCGGCTTCTGGCTCGACCCGCTCGCTTTGGTCCTTGGTCGGCAGAGGCCGCCACCCCGGAGGTTGAGCGATGATTCTTTGGACGAGCCTTTGGACCCTTACCACGACGACGTTGTGCCCGCCGACGAAGACCCGTGACGGCCGTCCTGTACACACACTTGGAGGCTTCGCAATTTGGTTTGACTGGCCCTCCAGCTCCTCGGATGCACATCCAAAGCGTCCCTCTAGATCAAAGAACGACGACTGTATGGTAGTTTTCAGGCGGACAGGCCCTTTTCGGTATACGGCACGATTAATGCGGCTTGTTCTCCTGTTTTCTTTTCTTGTGGTTTTTGGTTGCCTTCCTTTTTTGGTCATTTCTTCCCCCCTTGTGCTACTCACACAATACGGATTGGTTTTCTCGACACTGCCAACAACCATCACCCGACATTCTGGCCAGGCCGAAGGATACATTTTGGTCTGTCTTTGGATCCACCCTATATTGGATTATTGGTTCGCTTGTCTCGATATCTTGGGACGAGTGTTGTGTGCCGAAGAGGCCCAGTGAGAAGGGAAGGGGGGGGTCAAGCTCGGGATTTAGTCTCTCTTGGCGGTACAGTTTGTTGGATTCGGTCGGTGTATCATATATATGGTGTTATGGCGTATGGGCATTAGGTCGAGGCTGATGAATGCATTGATGTCCCTACCTTTTGGTGCACACACGAACATGTCCATCCCTTGAAACGCCCAAGCCTACGAAACGTGAGGCTAGCAAGTCAAGTGAGCGCCTTCAATGTCAAACGACATGGCATGTACATAGTAGAACGCACCGTAGCAGAGAGGACCCTAACCTCGGTGACGCTCCGTCTCGGCGGTACCCACAAACACCCGGCGACACAGAGCAGGGAGTCGGTGCCCGAGCAGTGGGAGCGGTGCGGACCGGGCCCCGCAAGATAAAGTGCAGAGTAGTCAGTCGCGTACCATAGGAGCACCGTGGCAGGAAAGGGTCAAGTGACCCGTGGCGACCCCAGCCTGAGTGGGGGAGGAGGCGTAGAGTTCCACTCTGGGAGCGACATAGTTGGGCATAAGGGACCCGCTGTGCGGCACGGGTGCGACCCCCCCTGAGAAGGAAAGCTGGGGAAGGACTCCAGCCTTTTTGCCTCCTTCTCTCTCTCTCTCTCTCTCTTGCGGGGCGTGAGACACTGGCAGCTGGGCCATGGCCGTTCGGGGCTCCTTGGAGGAGATGTATTGTGTTCCAAATCATTATCTGTGGATCAACGGATGAACTGTCCCCTCTGAGGCGAGGCATTCCTTCTTGATCCCCCAACTTGTATGTAGGTGAGGTGGTTGGGGCCGCACGCCAGATACCCTGTCGTCGTGTAAGGTCGTGCCCTCCTCACCAGGCCCCGGAGAGAATCGTCCAGGCGTCCTCTTGGTTCCGAGCCGCGTTACCCGCCGCGGAGAAGGACAAGTCAGAAAAAGAAAGAGAAAAGAAAAAAAAAAAAGAAAGAATAGACGACACCAGATCGCCGTGAATCACGATGTACCGCATAGAAATCTGTCCTGTAACGTCGCCTCCCCCTCTCCTCTGTCGGACCCCACCGCATGGCTTGCGTGGGATGTCCATCAATCCTCTTTGATGGCCAGGTATTGCGGTGAGAGGGTGGGTTGGCTATGCGCATAAACGTGAGGGATCGAAGTACAGCAACCCAGGTCCCATGAACCATGGCGCTACGCCACCTTGTAGTCATGCCGTCTCCATCTCTCTTGTCTCTCTCTCTCTCTCTCTCTCTGTGTGTGTGTGTGTCGCTCCCGCTCATCCTCTCAGTTTGTCTTGCTGGCTGGTCACATGGATCGGAGATCGCTCCAACTCGTAGTGAGCGTGACGTCGTCGGCCCGTGATCCAGAGCTGATGGAGGCAGAGGCTGAGGGTAGTAATGTTGTATTCGGTCCAGTAAAACCGAACCGAACAGGCCTGTCGTCGCAGCAGGTGCTCCCCTGTCCTCTCTGTGCGTTGGGTGGTTGCATGCATGATCTAATATATTGGGGCACTATATGCAGCATCAAGAACAGGCAGTAACTCCTCTTGTATGCGATGGTGACGATTTCTGAAATAGCGGTGGCTCCTTCTTGATCGCTGATAGCCCCCCACCCCCTCCCCCCCAAGTTAAAGCAGAGAAAAGGGGCACTTACACAAGGCAGTCGCAGTGGTCAAGAGTCCCTGGCGCACCGTTGTCGGTCCCGCTTGGCCCTGTAGAGCATCTCCAATCAACGCTGCCAGTGCCTGACTCCAGGGTCCTCGTCCCCTTCCGATCCGAGTTCTGTATCCACTTTTTGACCCCGCTGTCAGGCGTAGTGATCACCTGCTGGCGCCCCCCCCCCCCAAGTGAAGGCCATCACCGTGCTAACTGTATAGCGTATCAGTGTATGTACCTGCCGGCTTGCTCAGGTAGGCAGTAGCAAGGAGATCAGCATAAACCGTTTGGCCCCGAGGCCCCTAAGCATCATCCCCCCAGCGACAAGCGACAACCCCTCCTCTCTGCCTTTCTCTCCCCCACAGACAGAATTCCAGACGCTGCCCGCCACAAGTATTGATTTAACCGCCTCCGCTCTCTCGACTCAACTCGTCATCGTTGACCCCTCCCCCCCCAACCCCCCAAAAAAAACGACCTCCCCTTACAGACAGATAACCTTCCAGCCTTTACCAACCACCACACACGTGCGGTAGCAGGTGGCCCTCTTGCTTGTGGTACCAACAAGGCTCGTCAATCGCCAGAGCCAGCGAGCGATCTGGAGGCGACAAAACAAACGTCTCGGTCGACGTGTCACGCAGGTGCGAGGGTTAACGGAGGAGAGGATGAGCTGAGATGGTTCAAGGCTTCGCGTTGGGTTCAGGACGACTATAACGCAGACACAAACACCCGATCTGCGCTCTCTGGTCCAGGCAGTCCGTCTGGCAACGTGTCGACCTCGGACACCTCGAGCCCTCACACGATCAAGACCCAGCTGCTGGCTCTCTCCATCCTCCCAGGTCAAAAACTTTCCAACTCACCGCCATACCGCGTATGCCTGGTGGTCGTGGTTGTGTCGTCTGGTCCCGAGCACTGCAGTGTACTCCGTACAGGCACCCCCTGGCCCGCCAGCCGCGCTCGCTAAGGTAGCAGGGTCCCTCGCCCGACCGCCTCGTCCAGGAATCCTACATACACACCCAAGTCCGGCCTCAGCCTGGCCCTTCGGCCAGTCACCATTATCGAGCACACCAGCGATAGCAGTCTTCTCGTCCCCTGCGACCAAGGCGGGCCTCTCAGCTTGCCTCTCGCCCTCCCTCCCTCTCTCTCTCCATCTCTCCATGTCCATGACTTCGCGGTGACGCTCTTGGCCAGCCCAGACCGGGGGACATCGCCATCATGGAGTCCGTTCCTGAGACCGAGAAGCTCGAGGAGTTTCGGCCTGCACCTCTTCCCACACTCCGCCTCCAGCACTCCAACTATACCCTCCAGCCTTCATCCTCTTCCACCTCTGCCACCGCTTCCGACCTCGACTCTCCCCGAAAACCTCCCACCATGCGGCGCTCCACCGACCCTTCACCCGCCTCCCCCGTCTCTCCCACCTGGAATGCCGCCGCCCTCCCCTACCGGCCGAGAACCACCTCGCCCCTATCAGGCAACCACGTGAGGTCCAAGTCGGCCGCCACGCTGGTTCCCCGCCCATGGGGCGGGCACAGTCGCTGCCCGGCGTGAACGGGCTGGGCCACATCCTCATCCCTCGACCCGAGAGCCCCTCGGGGTCTCCTCATCGGGCTCGTGCCATGCGGAAGCCCGTGGACGACATCTATCCTCCCGTCTCGCCCACGCGAAGCTCTGTATTGGACCCAGAGCGACACCTGTCCGAGCGGGGCAGCGTACCAAACCTGGACATCACCTCGGCACCAGCGGTCCGGCACAGACGCCCGTCGTCACCTCTCCGCTATGTTGCAGGCTCCTCCTCGTCCTCCTCCTCCACCACCACCACGGCGGGGGGCTGCTCTTCTGCTACGACCTCGTCATGGTCCTCGGTCGCCTCCTCCCCGGTACAGCGACCGTACGACCCTGCCGGCGACAGCTACGTCTTCTCCTCGGCCTACCCACCCTCCTCCTCCATGCCCTCGACCCCCATCTCCATGCGGTCCCGGAGCCCCAGCATCTCCAGCCTGGAGACCATCCCGGACACCCCTGACGCCGAGGAGGCCGCGGTGGAGGCAGAGAAGATCGCACAGCTCAAGGCTGCTGCTGACGCCGAGGACGGAGGCGAGCCCAAGGGACGCAGCAGCCTAGACACGCCCGTGCGGGGCCGGACCATCATGGGATTTGGCACCAGAGACAAGCGCAAGCGGTGGAGTGTCTGTGGCGCTGAGAGGCGGGGCGACCTGGACCTCGAGACCATCTGGGAGGACTGAGAAGCGAGAGCAGCCCCTCCTCCTCCTCCTCCCGAGATTATCGATCGAGCCGAACAGGACACGGCTGGCAAATTGCAGGAGCAGTCACAGGACAAGAGGCAGGGCAGGGCAGGGCAGGTTGAAGCAGGGTCTCAGAAAAACGGTGTCTATATAACCAATATGTCTCTCCCTAACGGAGTGGTTTGCTACTACTGGAAAGCTTGCGGCACGGGGCTAGACATGATAAGCTCATGGGGGGTTCTTTGTGTTTCCTTTTCTTTTTTTTCTTTTGCGAACCAACGCATCAAGTGCATCTCGGGTCTCACGCAAAACCAGGATGGGGGGACGTTCGGCGTTCAGAGTGAGCCTTGTTTCGATACCCCACCTATCGCATCTGGCGTTTAGTCTTGTCGATCAACACGGAAAGAGTGAGAAAAAAGAGAAAGGAAAAAAGAAGAAAAAAACCAAGAGAAAAAAGGTTTCACGTTTGGGGCCAGGGAGCGAGGGCATCAGGACGGCTGGACGAAGCTCGCCGTCCAGAGAAAGGGAGCCAGACCGTTCCGTGTGCCACACTAGGCAACCAAGGGCGGGCTCTTAAGCAGCAAATTGAAGCCAATGAACCAAAGCAGGGCAGGTGTATAGCGGGTGTTGTGAAGTCATATTGTGTCTTTCTGTGCAGGACTTTCTCAGCTTGGCCTGCCTCATGTCTCGAGGTGGTGCGATGGTTCCCGTCTCCCTTGCTGGGCATAGGCCGAAATGGTGAGTGTTCCCTTGTGCCCGGCCACCTACGCTGACATCCCTTACCACCTAGACAGTTCCAAGCCTCCGCTGCGAATGTCATCCCTCACGGTGCAGACCGGAGGAAAGAGGAAAGCTCCAGAGAGAAGGCTCCCATCACATCACGCCGAACGTCTATAAGAATCCTCGGCGATGCTCTCAAAACTCAGTATGGACCTGTTCCTCTCTCCCAGGATCACCAGAGCAGCAAGCAGTGCTTCCTCCCTCCTCCTCGTCCTCGTCCCTCCAAACCCACAACACTCTTTCTTCCCTCACTCGCTTTTCATCCCCACCTTTCTAATCTTTGATTTAAAAATATCATCAAGAAGGTTTAAAGCTTCTCGGTCCTTCGTTACAAAAATATGAAGCAACAAGCGCTTCTCGGGGTCCTGGGATCCCTGCTGTCTCTGAAGGCCACCACCGCCTTCCCTCAGCCCAGAAATGTGAGCAAATTCCAGAGCCTCCACACACCATACCACACCACACCACAAGTTTCACGCTCGGTTAAGCTAACCACCACAATTTTTTTTCCCCTTCCTCCTAGCTCTGGCAGAGACTCAGCGGTGCCCTCGAGCACCGTGGCGACAATGAGGCTCTGGTCAAGCGCGACGCCGAGACGCGGATGCGAACCCGATCACCATCACGTCCACTGCGCTTGGCGTGCACACGTCTGCCACCTCGGTCAACGTGTGTCCTGTGCAGATCCGCTACGTGACCGTGACCGTCACCAAGCCGACCACCATCACCTACTTCCCGTCGTCGTCTGTTGTGCCGGCCAACGTCACCGGGATCTTCAACAGCACGCTGCCCAACGCCACCTTCACCGAGCAGCTCCCGCCCCCCCTCAGCTCGCTGCCCATCACCATCCTGCCCACCACGCTCCCCGAGAACTTCACCTTCACCGAGGCCCCAGGCACCACGTCCACCGTGGAGATCCCCCCGCCCTTCAACATCACCACCCTGGCCTCGGTCATCCCCACCCCTCTCCCTCCCATCGTCAACATCAGCATCTCCACGCTCAGCACCGAGCTGCCGCCTCCTGTGCCGAGCATCAGCAACATCACGCTCACGAGCACCGTCCTGCCCACCTTCACGGTGCTCCCATCGCTCTCCGTCATCGTCCCTCCTCTCAACCTCACCCTCTCCCCGCCGCCTCCTCCCGTCGAGACGCTGTCGCCCATCGCGACCCTCACCGAGCTCAACAGCAGCACCACCATCGCCGTCGTCATCGAGAGCAGCGTCCCCCTCAGCAGCGTGCCCAGCATCGTCCCGCTCACGACCCTCACCGGGAGCCTCAACAGCAGCACCGTCGCCATCATCATCGAGTCCTCGCTGCCCACGCCGGTGGAGACGCTGCCCATCCCGCCGCTGCCCACCGAGACGCTGTCCCCCTTTACCACCCTCACCGAGTACCCAGGAAGCAGCAGCACCGTGGTCGTCATCGTGGAGACCCCCGTGCCGGTCCCCACGCTCTCCTCCCTCAGCACGCCCGCCGAGAGCCCTACGGCGCCCCTCTTCTCCATATCTCCCCCGAGCGTGTCCACCTTCGTCATCGCCACCACCATGACCCCGCTGGTGACCGCCTCGTCCATCCAGACTATCGCTATCACCTCGTCCGTCCCCTCCATCACAGGAACCATCACCGGCTCCCCGCAGTCCATGCCCACCGGCACCCCCAACCCCTCCGACACGTACTGCGACGTGCACGGCACCTCGCTGGGCGACTACTACCTGGGAACCTGGGTGGAGAACCGCTCCGGTGTCCAGGTCACCCTCGAGGGCTGCTACCAGTTCTGCGACATCTACGACAACCCAGACCACCTGGGCGGTTGTGCCTCGTATGAGTTCCACGAGGAAGAGGGCATCCCCGGGTCCGCCCGCTGCGATCTCTACGGCGCCACCGTTCCTTATGTCGTCGGGAAGCTGTACGAGAACGCCGCTGGGGTCTGGTTCGATCTGGCCTGTGGTAGCCCGAATAAGTATCTGAACATCACTGGCGCTCCTGACTACTGAGAGACAGGGTGAGAGAGAAAAAGGAGAGAACGACACTTCGACGACGACAAAAGAGGAAGACAAACAGCAACAGCAATGGTGAGGAAATAATGATGACAAGAGGGAAAAAGGAAAGAGACTGCATTGGTTGGCATACACGAGCGTCTACTCTGTGGTTTTTTCTTTGCTACCTGACTGACGATTCCTCTTTTTTCTTTCTTTTCGTTCTCTTCTGATTGCATTCATTTCCACTATTGGGATTATCACGACACGACCTATACGGCTTTTTTTACATTTTGACATTATTAGATCTAGCAGCATTCTCTTAGCCTACTGAAATTCGATTCTCTCTTGGTCTCCCAAAAAAAAAAAAAAATGAGACGTCGTCTTCTTCTTGCCGCGCAGGTTGGCATGGTGACTTGACTATTCAGTCAACTCGGTACTCGTAGTAAGTAGTAGTAATAGTATCCTACTATTAAAAAAAAGGTCTATCCATCCCTTTTTTTCCCCTTTCTTTCTTCTTTAGTCAAACGGTATCCTGCGCAGTGGTTGCTGCCCTTGCTTCATCGCCTCCATGCCAGCAGCGACACCGCTCGGCACCTTGATCCCGCAGCACTCGCCCCACCCGTTCTGCTGGTGCACATGCCTCACCCCGCCCTCCTGGAAGACCTGGACCTCGCCGCCCTCGTCGTCGTCGTCCTCATCAGGCACGCCCAGCTGGCCCTGGTCGCTCATGCCGTCGGCGGCGGGGACCAGCGAGCCGAACAGGAAGTGCTGCATGACAGGCAGCTTCCTCAGGACCTCGGCCACAAACATCCTCCGCATGCCGCCCTCGACCTTCTCCCACGACCGGGCGCTCGAGATGTCGTCCAGCATGGGGCTGTGCCACCGCAGCCCCTTGACCGTCTTGGTGCTGTTGACGAAGACGATCTGGTTCAGGTACAGGTAGTCCCGCCCGAACTGCTCGAGCACCAGCTCCTGGTGGATCGCCCGCGGCGTGATGTACCTGTGGTGCAACAGCTGGCTGGCCCCGAACAGGAACGGCAGGAACTGGTAGTCGTCCAGCCCCCAGACCCCGTGCGAGCCGGCGGGCTCGAGGTAGTACGTCGACTGCACCACGCGCATGACCTCGAGGTAGCGCGTGAAGACCCGCAGCACCAGCGCCGGGAAGTCGGCGCGCCCTACCGCCCGCAGCTGGTGTAGGCACAGCAGCCACACCAGGAAGTTGAGCTCGTGGCCCGAGCCGTAGTCGATGCGCCTGCGGTTGCCGAAAGACTGGTCCAGGTAGGCCGCGAGCTCGGCCCCCGCGCCGGCCTGCGTGATGCCCAGCTCTGCGTGCCACCGCGGCGCGCGTGCCTTGGCCCCGTCGAGGAAGTCTCGGAAGCGCTTGTTGCCGAACCGCGAGCCGCCTTGATCGTCGGGCGGGTTCTGGTAGACGAGCTGCTCGGCCTCGTCCAGTATCGAGAGGATCTTCTTGACGGTGGCGCTCAGGTCGTCGTCCTTGACAGCTGATATGGGTGTGTCGGCGACGGACTCGGTCAGGCCGAAGACCCAGGCCACGACGAGGTCGTAGGTGGGCGACCCGAGGAAGAGGTCGTGATCTTCTTTCGACAGGATCCGCCGGGTGGGCACCTGGAAGGACTTGGGGTCCTCTGGAGGAGGAGGGAGGGCGGGAGTCTCTGGGAAGGGGAGCGGGTTGTCAGGACCCTGCCGTCGCCTCCTGGGCTCGAGCTTGGGCAGCCGGTGCCTCAGATCGGGGATGCCCTGTCCAGAGGGCGTGGCTGCTGGCGGTTGTGAGGTCTCTCCAGCAGCCATGGTTGTCATTCTGGAGGTGCGATACTCCGATATGGTTGGTCGATCTGATGGGAAAGAGGAGAAGGAGTGTGGTGGTGCGCCGTGGACGTGGTCAGGTGATGGTTAGGCTTGGTCGTATGGGTGAGGTTGAGGTCGGACTCACAATGGATAGTTGCTGTAGCGTTTACAGGACCTGCCCCGCGGCCACAGCTCAGGACCCTGCAGGAGGAGCTGGAGGGCTACAGGGCCAGCTGTAGGCGTGTTGTCACTGTAAGGTGGGGTCACTGCTCAGCCTATCGTGCCTATGAGATAATCCCGCCCAGCCAGGTTGGCCCTTGTCTGGCTGCCAACGACTAGCCTAACTGGGCTCAGAGAAGCTTTGGTCGCAGGCAAGAAGGCATTGAAAGATCTGCGCGCCTGCAGAGAGCCTCAGTTAAGCTCCTGCCATTATCACGTCCCAACACCACAGCCACCAACCCCCAACAACCCAACACAACCAGGACAGCATCATCATGACTGCCTCGCTGCGGCCAGAGGCAGCACTGTCTCCATTACCCAAGGCTGACGGGTCCGCAACGTACTCGTACGCCGGATACACCATCACGGCCTCTGCAAACGGTCCCATCGAGGCTCAGAGGAGGGAAGAGCACCCCTACGAGGCTTTCGTCGATGTGATCGTGCGGCCTGCCTCGGGTGTCGGAGGTGAGTCGTTCTCTCTCTTTTCTTTCTTTCTCTTTTCTTTCCCCTTCCCTTCCTTGTGCATCGATGGTGAAGCTGCATGAGGATCTCGATGTATGGCTGCTCACCAGCCCTCCCCGCCCAGGCACGCGAGAGCGGCATCTCGAGTCGCTGCTGCAGCAGTCTCTGCGACAGCTCATCCTCGTCAAGAATTTCCCGCGCTGCCTCATCCAGGTTGTACTGCAGATCACGGCCTCTCCCGCCAACGAATATGTCAACACGAAACTAGTCCAGGCCAGCACGGTAAGACGTTAAGCGCCCGGAGCTGATGCCCCTGTCCTGATGCGCGCCCCTCCCCTTCTCCCCTAATGGGAGGGCTCAAGGCTGTGAAACGGTGCTAATTATTCCTGCCAGGACCTGTCCATCATCCCCGCCCTACTCCAGACCGCAGTCTTGGCCCTGCTGTCCGCGGCTGTACCGATGAGGTCGACCGCGACATCTGTCGTTGCGGCAGTGTCGCCTGAAGACGGCAAGACCAAGGTCGTCGTCGATCCGTCCCCACGGCAGGTGGAGCTGTCTCGATCTGTTCATGTGCTCGCCTTCACCTCCAGCGAGGAGCTGCTGGTCGCCGAGAGCGAGGGCGACTTCTCCATGGACGAATGGGATCAGGTCTACGAGGCCGCGCGGTCCATCTGCTGCACGCCCCCCGCGCAGGAGGCAGACATGGTTCTGGGCGACGATCAGCAAGCTGGTCCAGATCTGCGGCTGTTTGTTCGGTCGACAGCAGAAGCTAAGGTCACGGCTGATCTTCACTGGAAGTGACCAGCCCTGCAGGTCCTCACGGCCCTGTCTATGCAATAATGGCTTCTGTAGGTCTCGCGACTCTTGGGACAGGGGAGATGACAGGTCCCCAACAGCCCGAGCCACGCAGCTCCGTGAGAAAGGCAACAGACTGCCTCGCTGCTGGAGATGACGTCTCACGGCACCGGTCCAGGTGGAAACCACCTAGCTGGAGCGGAGATCCGGCCAGGGCTGCCAGTGGCAGGAGATCCGATGTCAAGGGATCAACAAATGATGTTCTTTGACGCGTCTGTTTGTCCATGAAATTTGGCAGGGCCGATACGACCGCTGCAGTGCTCCCAAACGTCTGGGTGGGGTCCAAAGTCAGGCCCACGTCTGGGACGGTGTTTCAGCACACGTCAAATTGCCGCCCACAACAATCCGAATGGAATTCAGCAACTGCAACCTGTGGCCCACCTCAAAAGAGGAGGCGGGCGGGCGCTGGCTGAGAAACAATCAATCTCTCTGAAGGTTCAGATGATCTCGGGGCACGTAGCCAAGCATCAAGACCACGTGCTTGTAGCCAGAGCCACATTACTACTGTGGTGAAAGTCTGGTCCCTCCTTCAGCTTCCCTCGTTGGCTAATCTCAAGAAGGGCAGAAGAGAGGGGGGAAAGCCAAGAGAGAAAATGAAAGCTTGTGCTGTTTACCAGATGGTCCATCCAAACATTGACAACTGCAACGGTGTTGTTGACTAGTTGTCTAGCTAGCCGTGAGGGCAACTATTACACGCCGAGCCAGGACGGCCCATATTTCGCTGGTCAATCAAACGACGACGTCTTTTTTTCTGAAATGACCAGGGCCAATGAAAATCTGTAGCCGGGAACAAAAACAAACTTCCTGCTCTCCGTCGTCAAATTTAGATCTCAGTCTCGCCCCTCAATGCATATCGGAACAAGACAATTCGTTGACATGCAGACACGTCTCTGCCCGCCTGCGAGTCCTCCTCAGGGGATGAGACGCCACACTGCACTGGCCTTTGCGAAACCCCACGGCCTACCCTTGCACAACCTGAGACCGGAGGCGGTTGCGGCTTGCTCAAACTCGGGAAGCGCATTTCTCTAACGAGCTCCTCTTGTACTGCTGTCGTGTCCACTTGTGGGGCCTCGTGGACGCCTCGCTACCCATCAAACAAACTCTGACAAGAGACCCCAACGAGTAAGAGGGGGAGAGAGGTCTCTCTGCCCTGGCAATGGAGATACGAGCTGGCGTCCGGGTCGGGTTCGCTTACCGTTGTCCCCAAGTATAGACCAAACAATTACATACAGCATTGCAGAGTGACACACGGATGCGCGATCAGAGCTCTCGCGCAGGGGATCGCGGTCAAGGCCCGAGGCTGCGGGGATCCTCCGCCTCTTCTTGGCTTATCTGCTCCTATATGAGGCGGATGATATGGTCCAGAAAGAGGTTGCCACACCCAGCATGGGGCGGACTAACAACACAGTCCAGACCGCATCGCAGAGTGAAGCCTTTGCGTATGCCATGAGGTATCAAATCCCCTGACGGGGATGCCCCGTATCTCATGGGGTCCCCTCCCCTCCCCCCTTCTCCTCTCTCAAATGCCGGGGACAATTTCAGGTACGACGTTTCTTACTGGACGACCTGGCTGCGCGCGAGAGAGAGAGAGAAAAGAGAAGAAGAAAAAAAGGGCCTGCAAGCCTTCTTTCTGTGGACGGGGCGATCGATCCCACCCTGTGGCTGCATCCTCCTCAAAACAGGAGGATCCATTCAGCAACCACACCCTCTCTCAGCCTTGCCCAGCAACGAGAGCTGTTTGGCCGGGCGAGGATGGAGCCCTCTCCCTCCCTGCCTCGCCCTATCTCTCTCTCTCTGTCTCTCTATTTCCCCCACACTTTGCCTGCACCCGGCAAAACGCCAAACCTGGGAAACCTGAGGCGGCCCCTCGTGCAGCTTTCGTCCCAGTTCCAACTCTGGTCCCTGTCTGTGTTCAAGCGCAAGGGCCTCTCGACCCGCACTGCACATGCTAGCGATCGTCAACAAGGCTGGTTGGCACCAGGGATACATATTAAGTCACATTCATCGCATCTCTCGGCGTCTTTTCTCTCCCACCCAGCAGTATGGTAAATCACAGACGATCTTGTTGACCTCTCTCTTGTTTTTTTCTGTCCTCCCCTTCTTCCACCCTCTCCTCCCCTCTCTCTCTCTCCTCCTTCCTGTACAAGCGGGACAGCAGAGCTCTGGTAGTTCTAGCAATTACCTCCTCTGTTGCTTGTTCTATACCCACCCGCCTTAATTCACTCACCCCTCCTCTTTTTTTTTCTTTCTAAGTACGCCGGCGTTCTCTTTTTTCTTCTCTCCGCTTCTTCCTTCATTTCTTTCCACCACTACCGACCGATTCACTGGGCGGGGTGTCACATCACACTGCATGCCATCCAGTCCACTCGGAAGGTAGCCTTTTCCATCTGTCGTTTCTCGACTGCATTAGCATCACACTTATAGACCTGGCGTCGTTCACTTTTCTTTTCTTTTTCTTCTTCAACAACTAGACCGGCAGCGACACTTGTTCTTCGAAAGATACCCTCTCATTTTTTTTTAATCTACGATTCGTCAACTTCTTTTGTGGTCGAGCGTATGCAACCTTCTTCTACCAGACTTTAATTCTGGCAACTTTTTTTTTCTTTCCCTTTTCTTATCGAGAGAGAGAGACAGAGGCTTTAGCCACGTGCGTACAACACAGGTCTGCTGCAGCATCTCAGATCACATCACGCACCATCTTTTCTTGTGTGTGACAGCGTTGTTCCCGGAGGATCACACATCCAATAGATTGATTCTATCATCCGGTAAGCCCCCCCCTCCCCCACCACCACCACCCAAAAATTCACACCTCTCTTGTGTGTCTTGACAAGAGGAGAGCCCTGCTCGCATACAACCCGAGAGGAGGCACCCCAAATGGAACCTGGAAATGCATTGTCTCTTGCAACGTGCCACCAAGACTAACGGAGATGTGTTTGTTTTGGCCTGGACAGCTTTTTCTTTTTTTGGGAGCTTCTTTCAGACCGACCCCGAGGTATCCGATACCCCGGAAGCAAAGAAGTCGAGCCGTTGCATCTCCACCCTTTTTTTTTTTTTGTGGTGTTCTTCAGGCTTCCAAAAGGCCCCTGTTTCTACACTGGGACGCACCTACTAGCCTCGGCCTATTCCACCGGAACCAAGCCTAATCTCCAGCTTACAGGGGGGAATAGGGGGCTGTCACGAATAAGCCTTTCGTCTGTAGGAGAGACTTGAGTCCCGAAGAGATCGTTGAGGACAGCAGACAGCATCAGGAATTGCTTTTTGTTGTCGTCGTTGTTGTTCTCGAGATCACAACAGCAACATCCTCTCTTCTCTTTTTTTTTTTGTCTCTTTCTTCTTTTCGGTCTCTCGGGTGTTACATCTCGAAAAGAGAGGGCCCGCCTTTGTCGGACTTGTTCCATCTTCCTTCGCGACCTTTTTATCACCGAGATCGATCTCGCTTCCCTTTAAGGTTCCGCTTGTACCCAGAGACGTCACCATGTCGGACCAAATACTTTCCCCGACCTCGATCCACCCTGCGCTGGGTGCGACCAGTCAGGCGCAGCAGCACAGGCCCGATGGATTTAACACTACCTCCTCCTCGTCTCACTCCCACGCCCACCACCAGACGGAGCGTCCACGGACGTCGTCGTCTTGTTCCTCTGTCTCTGGTCTGGGTGCAGAGGCCGCAGAATCGTCCTCTTCTCTCTGGCTCAGCCCGCTGCAGATCAAGCCGTCGCTGTCCTCGTCCTCGTGTTCAGCCTCGCCTGTCTCTCTGCTCCCCGCTTCCTCCTCCCTGCAACACCTCTCCCTCGACGGACCAAAGCCCAACAGCAGCAACCACCTCCGCCATGTCGACCAGAGCCACCCCGTCTCGCTCGCAGCTGCTCTCGTAGGCGCGGCCACCACCGACAGCACCGAACCACCGTCGTCCGCCTACACCCAGGGCCACCACCGGAACTCCCGGTCTATCGAATCTGTCCCGCGACAGACGCTCATCAAGGCACTCGCCTCCTCCGTCGCCCGCAGCAACAAGCCCCAGGCGCTCTCGCTTCCCGGCATGCTCACCAGCAGCAGCAACAGCAATAACAACGCGGCCGGCGCAGGCGCAGGCGCCGACCGGCCCGGCACCTCGTCCTCGCAGCTCTGCGACGCCCTGAACGACCTCGCGCACCGCAGCTCGGGCGCGGTCGCCCCGGCGCGCACGCCCACCACGGCGCTCCCCGCCCTGCAGTCGCCGTGTTTCTACCACCAGCGCTTCGACGGCATCGTCGACATCGACAAGGTGCTGGAGGAGATCAAGAACGACGAGTGGATGTCCCACTCCCGCCTGGTCCAGACGGCCACGGGCGTGCGCGAGGTCTCGAAGCAGCTGCAGCGGCGGCCCATCAAGCGCGCGGTGCGCAACGTCATGATCGTGACCAAGGCCCGCGACAACACGCTGGTCCTGCTGACGCGCGAGCTGTCGCAGTGGCTGATGCGCACGCCGCGCTACGGCTCGGACCTGGGCGTCAACGTCTATGTAGACGCCAAGCTGCGAGGCTCCAAGCGCTTCGACGCCGCGGGCATCGTGGCCGAGAACCCCCGGTTCCAGCACATGCTCAAGTACTGGACGCCCGACCTGTGCTGGAGCCAGCCCGAGAAGTTCGACCTCGTGCTCACGCTGGGCGGCGACGGCACCGTGCTGTTCACGTCCTGGCTGTTCCAGCGCATCGTGCCGCCCGTGCTGTCCTTCAGCCTGGGCAGCCTGGGGTTCCTGACGACGTTTGAGTATGAGCGGTTCCGGGACCACCTGAGCCGCGTCATGGGCGACGACGGCATGAAGATCAACCTGCGCATGCGGTTCACCTGCACCGTCTACCGCGACGGGGCCATGGGCCGCGAGATGGAGGAGGGCGAGCAGTTTGAGGTGCTCAACGAGCTCGTCATCGACCGCGGCCCGTCGCCTTATGTCTCCAACCTGGAGCTGTACGGCGACAATGAGCTCCTGACGGTCGTGCAGGCGGACGGCTGCATCTTTTCCACGCCGACCGGTAAGTTTCCTCAAGAGACTCCCCCATCCCCCTCCACCAGCAGCCGTTGTCGTCGTCATGGTAGTAGTAGTAGTAGTAGAAGAAGACGAAGCATTTGACAACTGACCTGGACGCCTCGCCCCAACAGGATCGACAGCCTACTCCCTCTCGGCAGGCGGCTCCCTGGTCCACCCCGACCTCCCCGCCATCCTCCTCACCCCCATCTGCCCGCACACCTTATCCTTCCGCCCCATGGTCCTCTCCGACACCATGCTCCTCCGCGTCTCCGTCCCGCGCAACTCCCGCGCCACCGCCTACTGCGCCTTCGACGGCAAGGGCCGCGTCGAGCTCCGCCAGGGCGACTGCGTCACCATCACCGCCTCCCAGTACCCCTTCCCCACCGTCACGCGCACAGACACCGAGTGGTTCGACTCCGTCTCGCGCACCCTGCGCTGGAACGTCCGTGCTGCCACGCAGAAGGGCTTTGATGCCGGCGGGGGTGACTGCACGCCTGCCAGCGAGTATGAGGGCGACGAGTGTGGGGATTGGGACATCGATACGGATAGTGCTTGCTATGCGAGCGAGGAGGGGAGCGCGAGTGCGAGTCCGCTGCGGAGACAGATGAGTCTGTTGGGCATGTAAGCCCCTGGGGGGGGTGGGGGGTGGGGAGACCAGAAGAGGGCAGCGAGCAGATGGCTTGTTCTTTTGGGGGGCATTGATTGATTGACTGACTGCACTTGGTCAGTCAGTCATGAATTTTTTTCTTTTCTCTTTTCTTGAGAGGAGCCATATCAGCGAAGGAGCATATATATCTCATCATTTATAGAAGGAATATTAGAGAACCAGACAGAAAGGAAGAGGGAAGAGGGAGTGAAAAGAGGGGTTGGCGGGGAGGAGAAAGAAGTAGAGTCAGGATGAAACGACTCATTCCTTAGTCGGTCTTGTTGGGAGAAACTTGAGAGAGTGGCAAGTCAGTGGGGGAAATGGGCCTAGCAATGTTGGGGGCATTCCTTCTCTCTCTCTCTTCAAGGTTTACTACTTGCTACTTTGGGCACTTACTTAGCTGGCTAGCTAGTATAACTGACGACAGTCCTTACTGGGCACAACAATTCTCTCTCTATCTCTCTCTCTCTCTCTCCCTCTCTCTCCCTCTCTCTCTGTCTGTCCGTCTCTGTCTCCACAGGACTTCTACCAGCCAGACAACAAGTGAAAGATACTGCATGCCCCAACGCAGAGAAGCCATATATATAGTGATTGTACAGCAGCGGCACCGTCGACAAGACGACCCTCCCAGTATCGCCAACAGAGAAAGAAAAAAAAGAAAACTACAAAAAAACAACGAAATCACCAAGATTTTCCAAGCCTGGTCCGATGGTGCAACCCAACCTTTTTGCCATCCCTTTCATTACCCATCGCGCACGCGCGTGCTGTTGGTGCCTTCGTCGAGCTCGCCCCCGTCTTCGTCGTGCCGCGTCTTGCTCGTATGTGCGTTTGGACAGCGTTCATAGCCGTATCCTATCTGGACTCATCTTGTCTCATATACATCACCCAAATTGTGTGTTTTTTTTTTTTTGTTCTTCTTTGTTTCCAGGGCGTCTCGGCTTGAGGAAGGAGAGAGATACGCTCGGGCACAACAAGTGTACCAGCCTGCCCAACGGACTACTTACCTACCAGTTACACTCGGTCGACGGCTCTGATAGCTAAACGAGGATGCCGACGCCTCAGGGCCGGTGCGGGATGAGCGCAACAGTGCTGCTGTGCTCATCGCCAGTGGCCCTGGCTGAGAGCCAGCAGCCCGGCAATTGCGCTGGCCGCTCCCTTCTTGCTGGGGCTGACCTCGCCGCGCATGAACTTCTCGACCTCATCGTCTGTGACCCCCCTGCGCTCCGGCTGGAGACCACCGTCCTCGTCGTCGGAGGCATCGGCCCCAGCGAGGCCGTCCTCGAAGATCGCGATCGGCGACACGCTCTTCCTTCGTCTCGGGCCCGGTGCCGTGCCTGCGCGCCCGAGAATCTTTCGATTGGTACCGTCCTCCGGCAAACGCCGGCGTGCACGCTGCGGCTGCATGCCCCTTGAGGTCGGCGCAGACGGTAGAGGCCGTCGACCTCCAGGGTGAGAGCCACGAAATACCGGGATGCCGTCGTCGTCGTCCGGGCTCCAGTTCTCCTTGTCCGAATCGTTGCCGCCGGGGGACAGCAGGATCGACATCTTGACCTTCCTCAGGTCATCTTCGCCTGCATCGACCTCATCTTGATGCGCTGTCGCCTTCTCGCCCTGGATGTTGACGAGGTTGTTCTGTAGGCGGGCGATGCTGCTGGAGGCCCGGCCGAGCTTGGGCTTTTTGGCATGTTGATGGTGGTGCTGCGCGTTGGGTCGCGCATTGCGCTTGCCAGTGTTGGGCTGCAGGGCAGTCCCGGCGCAGCTGGGGGCGGGCGAGTGCGAGCTGGAGCTGAGCGTGCGCAGGAGACTAATAGCAGCGATGGCGGACCCCGAGGACTCGCGCTCCGCATGCGCGGTCAGCTCGTCACGGTGCTCCCCGCTGTTGGCCTCGCAGGCCAGCTCCCATAGGTGTACGTCCCGAGAGCGGCTGCGATAGAGACGCGGGTGGAGCCGGGGCTGTGGCTGCTGCAGGACGTGCACTTGGGCGGGCACGGCGTCGTTGTCCTCGAGAGAGGCCGTCAGTGCGGAGATCGGCGGCAGTGTGATGAAGCCCGCTGCGCTCTGGCTGCGGTGGAGCTGGGGCCGGTCGAGGGGAACTGAGCTTTCGTGCAGGCTGGTAGGGGACAGGCGGGGCGGAGAAGGCTGGGAGACCAGCTCGGCCTTGCCCTCCATGGACATGGACAAGCGGAACTTGGACGACTGGGGTGGGGGAAGCACGGGACCGGTGGCGGTCGACGAGGGCCGCGGTGCAGGCATGAACTCATGTCTATATCAAACAGCATTAGCCTGCGCGCCAGCACGTGTTCGTCGTAGGTCGTGCCAGTACATACCTGTAAGAGTCGGGGCTCTGGCGAGCAGGCTGGAAGGAGGTACCGGCATGTAACCTATTTGCGAAGTACCCCACGGACTGGGAGCGGTAGAGCTGTGGCGGATGGCCCGCCGTGAGCCCGACAGGCTGTGCAGACGGGCCGGCGGCAGATATGCCCCCGACGGTGCGGACTCCCTCCTGAGCCCGGCGGGGTGCCCGGTGCTGTCTGGTCTGGATGGCCCTATGTCCGAACACGGGGACGCGTTCCCCCTCTCCGGCGCAGAGGACGGTGGCACCGGGGACGTGCTGTGGGGAAGCGGCGGCAGTCTCGAGCTCGGAGGCAGGGTCGACACGTATAGAGGGGCCGGGATCGCATCCGGGAGGACCTGCATGCTGCCATACTGTAGAGCAGCGATCTCCTGCGGGGAGAGGGGACGCGACTTGCGCCTGTCGTTCTGCCGGCGGTTCTGGAACCATATCTGCAACACACGGACACAAACACCAGGCAGGGTCAGCGGAGGAGTTTCGCCTGCGGGGTCCAGTGCATGATGAGGCGGGAAGACAGCTGGGCGCGTCGCGCGCGAGCCTGAGAACCAATGGGCCTGGGTCGTCTTACCTGGACCTCCTTCTCGTTGAGGGACACGCGGTTCACGATGTCGAGACGCGCTGTTTTGTCGGGCTTGGGGTTGGCGTTGTATGCCGCCTCGAGGATGGCCTTGTCCTTTGCACTGTGCACCAGGAGGGAGAAACCCCGTCAGCCGTCAGGTCCCGCCGTCCTCCAGCCGGGTCGCGTCTGCAACATACGCGGTTCTCTTCCTCTTGCCCTTTGGGTGCCGCTCGGAAGCATTGCTCTGAAACGAGTCCTGGCTCCCAAACTGAAGGACCGAGCAGCCCCCGCTGTCTGGCGAGCTCGATGCGTGGCCATTGCCGTCGCCCTGCAGCTGTGAGCTCGCAGGCAGGACGCCTGGCGATGGTGGCTGGCTCGACATGGTGTCGGGTCTGTGATGTGGGAACGTGACGGACGAGGGCCTCGGGACAGCTGCAGTCAATTCCTCATATATACATGCTCCTCAAAGAACACCTTTAAAACATAACAGAACCCTCAATTGGACGGTCTCGCCAGGGGGAACGAACACACCACCGCGCTGAGGCAATGGACGAGAGCAGCTGAGAAGAGGAGGGCAGGAGGAGGTATAGGATGAGGAAGGAGGCGGGGGAGGAGCAGCAGGAGGAGGAGGCGGTAGTGTGGTGGTGATGACAGCAAATTTGCTGTGAGCCGCGTCCAGACTGGATCAGAGGGCCAAGCTGCAGGCAAGCAACCAAGCTCCAGCGTGACGAGACAAGCCGCTGACCTCGGGTGGAGACGCGTGAGATGGGGTCAGGACGACAGGAGCGCCCAGGAAGCCCAGTGGCGGGGGTGGGTCTGGCGTGTACAGCCAATCAGGAGCCTCTAGATGGACCATTTCTTCCTGTTTGGGAAGGTGGAGCCACAGGGTAGGCATGGTCTGGCTTGCAAAGGTCTTTTTTCTCTTTCTCTCCTCTCGAAACTCGACGCGATTGATGGTCACAGCCCCCCCCCCACACCCCAACTCGTTCGGACCTGGGTCTCGCTATGTGAGCTGTGCTGCACGATGCAATTCATCAACGACCAAACCCGCTGGGCACTGAGTTGGTACGGTTCGGGCATTTTCCTTCCTGCAACCACTTGCTACTGCATGGTGGTCGTATCATTGCGATATCAGACCCCTAAAGCAATGATGCATCATCACCCTACATTCTTGTTCAACCATGTCACGGTCTGGCCGGTCTGCCAATGTCATTTGCATACCGGTGCATCTCAACGCTGAGGAGTCTTTGGCCATTGTGAGACACCAGGAGGAAAAATCCTTGGCCCGCAGACCAGTTTACTAGCATTGTTTACGGCCCCCAAGCTCCCACTGCAGCGACCACGACACGAGCTGCGTCTCCCCCGCCAGGAATGAGATGCCAAGCCCAGGTGAGATGAGCATGTCCAGGACACCTTCATCTGTACAGCTGTACACGCCGCCGCTGTTGATTTCACGTATGAGATCACGTCCGTCTCGACTCGTGGTTTTATTATGTTTGGTCTACAGCTTATTCCGCGCGCTAGTCCTGGCTGCTGGAAGTAGAACCTCTTCTCATCACTGCATGGAAGACACTAGACGATAAGAGCCAACAAAAGAAAAAGGAAACTTGGTCATGTCTGGTAACGTAGAGCCTGTCAACGCCGCTTTCAGGGCAGGACAGATTTCTTCTGCCTCGGGTCGAGGCAGGCTCTGCACAGAAAAAGCCAAAGCCGCGCAGCGAAATGCAGCTCACAGCGCCAACAACTCCTTGCTCAACAGGGCTTATTCCCCTAGCCCTTCCGGGTATCATCATTCTTTCGGTTCTCGTCGATGTTCTCGAGAAGCACTGTCGGCTTCCGGCAGTCCACCCAGACGGCGTGTCGCGAGTCGCTTCCTCGTGCCCCCACCGTCACCCAGACGTGCTTCGTCACCAGCTCGACCTGCCTCGTCTGCCTGACCCCGTCCCACTTGAGCCGGCCCTCGCGGGACATGTCGCTCTGGCCGATGCCGCCGTTCTGCACCCATTCCTTGACAATCTTGTGCATGAACTTGGCCTTGTCGCGGAACCCGTTGGCGTCTGGTACACCCTGCAGCCCCTTGGGGATCTCTGGTCGGTAGCGGCCTGACTGGCTCGCGGCGGCAGAGGTCGTGTTGGACATGGTGAAGTTGAGCAGCGTCTGGAGCGGGTAGCTGAGGACAGCACGGTTGTCCAGCGAGGACTCGTCGAGTTCTCCGGTCTGCGCGAGGCGCTGGGCAGCCTCCTCGGAGAGATGCCAGAAGTGACACCACTTGCCGGTTGAATCAAGCACGATCTTAGTGTGGTCGGGGAAATTGAACTGGATATGCCCGTCGCAGAAGTACCACACGCCGACGTCCCCGAACCTCTGATAGAACGTGACTAGGTCTCCCGGCTCTCCTGTGGTTGGTGCGAACATGTCGATGTCCTTGGGGTCCCTCGCGTACTGGAGCATGTAGTTGGCGAATTTCTTCCAGAGGACAATCCGCTCCCGCTTGCGGTGCTTCCACAGGTCGTTCCCCGGTCCGAGCTTGCTAGAGGTCCCGTCTGGGTTCACGGAGACCCTGAACTCCTCTGGGTGCACAGCCGTTCGACTGACACCCTCCTCGCCATGCATCTCGTAGAAATAGATGCTGTGCGCCATCGGCACGATCTGATGTCGGTCGGGGTATGTAGGGTCGTGTCTCCGCGAGATGTGCTTCTCAGTCCCATGGACAAGTAGGTATGTCGGTGGTAGCACGGCATCCTCATTCCCCAGCGGGCCCACAACGTGATTCAATATACATCCTGCACTGCCGTCGTTCAGAATATAGCCGACGCCGAACTTATTGCTATAGTCCACCCATTTGACGACGACCTTTGGGACTTCGGGCTCCTTGTCTTGTGCGGAGAGGTACGCCTGGGAGCGTGCCTTCAGGGCCCTCTCTAGCTCGGCTTGGAGCTTGCGCATCTTGCCTAGCACAACGTCGGGCCTGGTGTCATTCAGCAGCTCTTGAGGCTCGTCCGGGGCAAACAGAGTCGTCAGCTTCTGTCCCTCGGGAGACGCATCTGCGGCCTCTCTCGGGGCCTCGGTGACATTTGTCTTTGAGACCGGTTGGCTCGCTGATGCCGATCGTACCGTCGGCTGTGCCTTGCCAGATGGCAGCTGCGTCCTTGTTGCTCGAGTTGGGCCGCGAGTCGCTTTCTCATGACCTTCGACCGACAGCGCGCCGCTCGTGGTCAGAGGTAACTCCTTCTTCACAGCCCGGTTCCGAATAGAGCCTGGTCTCGTTGGCGCAGTGCTCATGGATGGTTGCGTCTGCGAGCCAGGCAGGGGGCGTTCTTGGGCCTGTTGGCAGCCCTCTGCTGGGCCGCAAAGCTCTGAGGCGGTGCTCTCAACATGCTGGACGGAACCTTGGCGGCGGAGGATGAGTCGATAGTGAGAGCCTCGGTCTTTTCGCAGAGCATTGATACTGACTGAGATGCAGCAAGTTGCTGTTTCTCTCTCCTGAGCTCATCGTACGGGCGATACACGACGTCGGCGGTAAGTGGGATATTGGGGGTCAAGCCATGCTTCTCCTCCGCGGCGATCTCCCTCCATATGGCTGTTGCAGGGGGTCTGGTATTCTGGTGCCAGGGGCCAACATCACACTCCTGACAGAGGGCTCTGAGATTACGCACTGTCCGCTCGCGCAGCTTGGGCTGCTCACAGGCGTCGTAGAAGATTTCTTGTTGAGGAGGGGTCTCCCTCAGCTTCATGGAGATGTCTGCTTGAACCGGTACGTATCCAGCGGCAAAGAAGGGGTGCTGGACGATGAGGTCGGGATCCGGTCTCTTATCCGCGTCGACGAGCATCGACGACACGATCATCTTCGCCTCGGGGCTGATGATGCGTTGGTCGCTCTCTGGCCAATCGTACTCTCGCTCTCTTGCACGTCGGTAGATCTCGTCCGTCGTCGACGACTGGAATGGGGGCTTCGTCGTGAGCATTGCAAATCTGTAGCAGTCAGTAAGCAGTGACGTGGTGGTGGTGGTGATGATGATGATGATGATGCCGCGCTCGCCGTAGGAATGGCACTTACATGATGATTCCCAGGCTCCAGATGTCGACCATGTGATCGTGGCCACTCTTTCCCTTCTGCAGGATCTCAGGTGCAATGTAGTTCGGCGTGCCACAGAGCGTGGTCCTTCTGATGGTGTGCATGTCGTTACCAGTCACCAAAAGAGCGGCCAGACCGAAATCGCCGACCTTGGCATTCATATACTTGTCGAGGAAGATGTTGCCCATCTTCAAATCACGGTGGATGATGCCCTTGTCGTGCATGTACTTGATCGCACCGGCAATCTGTACGGTATAGAAACGAACCTCCGCTTCTGTCAGGCCCTTCCTCTTCTTGACCATCTCCATCAGCGATCCGTTCGGACACAGCTCCAGGGCCAGGTAGGTGCAGCTCTCAAAGGTGAATGCGCGATGGAACTGGACGATGTTCTGGTGCCGCATCTTGGAATGAATCTGCAGCTCCGTTTGAAACTAGGATGGGGTCAGCAAGCTCGCTCATCACCCGGGCTGGCCAGTGATTCTGCCCACCTTCTGCTGCATCTTCACGGGCATCTGGCTCTTGACGATCTTTAGAGCATATCTCTTGCCCGTGTCGACATGCTTGCCATCGTAGCATATAGCAAAGCCACCCTTTCCCAGCAATCTCCCGACCTGGTACACGGCACCATCCTTGCGGTCGGAGCTCGGAGGCTCCGTGACCAAAGGCGGTGGCATAGGAGGGTGGTCCTTGTCCTTGCTGGACTTGAGCTGGGCCGCAGCTTTTGCCTTGAGATCGGTCGTGCGCTTCGGAAGGGCATTAGCATCTCGAGGGGACAAAGCCTCCATGTCAATGCCGCCTCTGGCATTCATGATGCTGGCGGTACTTGGATGTTCGACGCCTATGATCCCGAGGCTCGACTGGTGATGAGCAGCCTCAGAGGACGTGGGTGCGGTGAGGGAGGGGGAGGGCTATGGGGTCGAACGGATGGCCGAGCGATCTGGGAACTATGGCTGGAGAGGCAGCATCTACGTGCCGCTCCGCTATGCTAGTAACTCGCCGCTGAAGCTGCAAAATGGTCGATCAGTACGACATGATCAATATGGCCTGTTCAAACGACGTGGGGCAGGGAACAGAGGCTTGGATGCTCAAGGTGGTGTCGACTCTAAGTTGGTCGTAGAAACATCAAGTTGCTAGGTCGCGGGCCAAGAATGATGGAGGGTGGCTGGGCAAGCGCAACGGGCCTTTCCTAGTGTGGCGATAGGAAAGAATGGATGACTTACAAACAACTCCTGTCTGGTAATGGCATGCGACAATAGCAAATGCCCAAAAATGTTTTTCTCGAAACAGAAAAGAATTGTCTTCTGTTAAATGGCCTGGGGTTGTGTCAATCGCAATGGGCAATGGGAAATGTCAGTGCACTTTTCACTGAAAGGAGCGAAAGCTTGTTGTCTCATTGCCCGAGCAACAGACTTGCCAGGGTCTTGAATTAGGTAGCCTTGACCCCTGCAGGAAGAGTCAGCAGGTGGAGCGCAACCACCCGACAACGCAACAACACTACTGACCTGGTGCTAATCGATAACTACCATTAGCAGCTTCGAAGCTCTACCGTATGCAGTATCAAGCTTGCAAGAGTACGTATCCACCACCCCATCCGTAGACGAGAAGTCAAGCCGATGCGTTGCAACCTAAGCCGTGTTGGACACAACCGCCAACCGTCATGTCTAATCCTACTGCTTAGAGACGAGAAGAGCATTCGTCCCACTCTTTGCGTATACGATTCGTTGTCTCACAATTACCATTGTCATATCTGATTCGGGGCTGCGTCCGTGAGCGAGGAACAGAGCGAGGGGCTACTTTGACGGAACATCCAGGGGAACCTCACTCGTCGCACTTCCGGTCCGTCGCCGCTTCGCGGAGGCTAGACCACCACCTTGTCCCCTCTCGCGATGGTGCCCCTTCCGCTCTTCAAGCTCGCCTCGCTCTTTGTGCGGCATGTGTCGAAGTATGGAGCGGTAAGGAGTCCAGGTAGATTCGTGCTACCGACTACGGGTGCTGACCCCAAGCGAACCACAGAATCGGATCAAAGCACAATCCCACGAGCACCCTCGTTTCCGAGCCTTTGCAGCGAGATACGGCCAGATGATACACCAGCTGAACATGCGCATGAACGTCGCACTGCTGAGGAATTCCGAAGCGGAGCTCAGAGCAAAGGAAAAAGCAGAGGCGCCCACAGTCAAGACAAAGGAGCAATCAGAGAAGGAAGAGCAGCTCAAAGCCAAATACGGCACGTCGGCGAAGGAGTCGCATCCTGCAAAAAAAATACACGGGGATCAGTGTTTGGAAGAGGAAGTTCAAGCCCCTGCCTGAAGCCAAGGCTGTCGATCTCTTCGCGGACGTCGTCGGTGATGGCTTCATACTCTTCGTGGCCGCAGTCCTCATCATCTACGAGACGTGGCGGTCCTCGAGTAAGCCGGATGCAAACAAAGAGAAGATCGAGGCCCTTACACAGAGGTTTGAAGAGCTGCAGAGCAAAGAGCAAGAGCGTGAACAGGAGGAGAGAAGGCAGCAGAGCAGAATCCTACAGCTCGAGGAGGCACTGAGGAATTATAAGGACCCCAAGACAAAGCAACCATTACTACCTTCGCCCACACCAGCCTAATCTCTGGAGCTGAGTCTCACCAGTTGGCAGGACATATCGTCAAGATGTCGCGTTGAGGCCCAAGCGCGGCTACCGAGACATTAGTCGGGTTGCAGGTACGGGTACGGAGTCGTCGCAGAGACTCAGAGCCTGGTCCTGCATCATCTCACAGCTGGACATTGAACAGCTGCATTTACGTCGACATCCATGACCTCAAGGTATAACGAATAACCCCCACTCTTTAGAATCTCTATTCCAAGGTCAAAAAAATAGAAAGCGAGCATGGTGTTGGGAATTATAGATGGGATGTCTGACCAAGTCCGATTTTTAAGAATTCATGCAATAGCAAGCAGGCGACCTATGTGCCCTCCTCCCCCCTCCCCCCCCAAAAAAAGACTCGTTTATTTTCACATGTCCTCTAGACACTGTCCGTGAAGGTGCGAGAAGCACTGAAGATTGCACTCTACCGAGTTCGTGGCTCAACGTCCGTCTCAAGATGTCCGAGCTGAGCACCCATATGATTACACGTGTCGAACCACAAGTCATCATAATTAACGCCTAGGGCAACTCGTGTCCGATTCTCGATCATGATGGCTTGTTACAATACTTGTCTGCGTCCAGATATAAGCCAACACAGCTCCGCCACAATGCACCAGACTGGTCATTGGATAGACACAGCACCATAGTCATATTTCTGTTAGCCATGTCATCTATTTCGGCACTGTTATTTCAGACAAAGAGCACACTTGAAATTCCGTGCTATCTGATCACATCGCCTCGTAATCAACCCGAGTCTCTCCGTTGTCATTCGCTCCCACGCACCAAACGACCAGGAGATGAGTGCAGAGAAGAACACAATACCATTTGCGTGCTAGATGTATTGCTACATGGCCAAGATCACCAGCTCAAAAGGGCTCGAGACGAGGCTATTGTTTCTCGCAAACCGGATCATCTTGCTAAGCATGCCAGCTACTGAGTGCTGGAGGAGTAGTATTTCATGATGAAATCGATCTTAGTAACACCTTCGATATTGTCATGTTCACGAGAGTTGTATGCTTCAGCGCACAACTGAATAGCAAGCGGCTATTAGGCTCTGGTCCTCTCTGGCTCTCTCCTCTCTTAGCCGCTTGGCTATCCGATATCAAGCAGCTGTACTCCACTCGGACCTACTAAATACTATGGTACATTCAGTTGCATCCTTCAACTTCCCCGCCTTGTGAAGCCCGAATAAATAAGCAAAGAATCGATCCTATCCCTCTTCTCAGTTCCTTGAAGTAATCATAATCGACTCAAAGCCCGAACACAATATCTCATCTCGACCCACTCGTCCCAAGGCTCTCGGTCACAGCCCTCAGCCATGACCTTTAGTGTCCTGATCTTCTCCTACCGTAAGCCCGGCACCACGCCGGAGCAGTTCCGCGCGCATTACGAGGGCACACACATATCTCTCATCAAGGAGATAAGCGGCGAGCAATTTCCGCTGTCTCACACGCGCCGCTACCTCGCCCGCGCCGAAGGCAGCGCCGAGGGCACTACTGAGCGCAACGCAAACTACCCGGCCAAGGTGCTACTGGGCAGCCAGGCCGACTACGACTACGACGCGTTCGCTGAGCTGACCTTCACCGACGAGGTGCATTTTGGGGCTTTCTTCAGCCTCACGCAGCAGCCGGATAATCTAGCACGTCTCCATGAGGATGAGGACAAGTTTTTGGACCGCAGCAAGATATCGGCTGTAGTTGTGGGAGAGACGGTATCCACGTCCAAGTGAGGGCCCTCGCGAGTTGTGTAGGATCATATAGCTCACGCGTACTGGGCTGGAATCGGGGCGGCATATGTGAATGTGTGGAAGAGAAGAAGTCACTTGTATTGTCAAAGATCGCGCTATCCTCTAGGGCTCATGTAGTCAGGTAATTAAATTGTTGCTTTAGCCTCTAGTGCTTCATACCAAGTCTGGTCATTGCTACAAGCAATTGTGTGTACTTTCAAACGATAGTACCCGCCCTACTTTACTCATCCGAATCTATTCATGAGGCTGTTATTTGATGAGAAAGGGGAGCCGCGCGGGTTTATCCAGCAGCGACTTCACTAATTACTATATGAGGAAGGCATGGCCAACATTTGAGCGTGCTCGTGCCTTCCATATCTGGCCGGACTGTGGAGGCTGCAAGCTCGCACATTTTGCTTTTTCCCTCCAATCGGCCTGACAATTGACCTCAGCCTTGCGAAATTGCCGTGCATCTGTGGATGAGACCTCAAGGCCAGGAATGGACTGTCGCCCTGAAAATCAAGTCTGACTGTTATTCATTCAGAGAGATACGTATCTCTACACGTTCCAGACCAGTATCCTCACGCTGTCTTCAAGCCAGAATGTTCTGCACATCTCTGCGACGACGCGGGCAGTGGGCATTAGCGGTTCCTCACCTGCTTCAACATGATAAGATGAGATTCAGAGGCACGTCAAGTCAAAGCTGATTACAAGCAGACCTGCTAGTGGCCGGAGAGTAGGCTGACGCAAGTATAGAGAGCAAACTAGACACCCACGACGTGAATCTGCCCCTACCCAGCACACCTCCAGGTCAGCGTTACTTGCGTTTCATTCTCCTATCGGCCACTGATGGAGACTCGTCCTACAAGCATCAGCACGTTGAGCGGCTCTGTCATTTGTCGGGAGACAATGACGCTGCTGTAATCTGGCTGCTCGACGGCGCAGGCGACATCGATACATCCTCTTTCATGCAGTTCCAGATCGAGTGCGTGACCGGGCACCATACCGTCAACCCTCAAGAAATATAGGTGGCTAACACACGTTATGACAGACTGATGGACAACAGGTTCGATGTCCCTCTTGTCCCTCTGCAGAAAATCGAAGAGTTGGGGGCCACCCTCCTCAGGTTCCATCGATCTCTTCTCCAGGCCGACGCGATCGTTCGACAGCCTGCAATGCAAGCACCAGGCATGGGCCCCGTACAGTCACTACTCCCGTACTGCGCAGTCGAGCCTCC
The DNA here is from genome assembly GCA_016584495.1 of Celoporthe dispersa. Lineage (NCBI taxonomy): Eukaryota > Fungi > Ascomycota > Sordariomycetes > Diaporthales > Cryphonectriaceae > Celoporthe > Celoporthe dispersa. The sequence goes on from WAID01000007.1 coordinate 818,930, forward strand.
CCTGAGTGAGAACAGGGTGCATATCCTCAGCGATATTACCGTCGGCCTCGCAGACCTAGCGAACAAAACCAATACGGAGAGAGGAAGGGCCGAGATTGTGGATTACCTCGACCACGAGGATGCGGATCGCGTCATCGGCTTCTGGGCGCAGGAATACACCTTTGACTCGATCTGAATAGGCGACGACACCGGAATCGTTGCTCAGTACCACCCTGTTCTGGCCGTTCAGAGCTTGATCCGGGATCTGAGGAAATCGATTGACTGGAGAGAATGGGTAAGCCCGCCGAGCACGCATCTGATAGTCTGAGACACTCCAGGTAAATTCAGCTAATTAACAAGCAGACTCCTACCACACCGATAGTCTAGAGAAGGGTATCCCCTAGGGACAAGTTTATTTGTATCGATGCCAAAGCGAGTCTTTAGAGCTCTCAAGACAGACTGAACAACCCCACGCAAATGGACAGCGTTCAACCCGTATTTCATGTTCCTCTTTCCGCTGATAGAGACACGGAGGCAGCTGGAGGCCATACAAAGTCAACCCGTTCGAATTGACCTCCGTTTAAGAGACTCGGCAGCAGCGCCGGCCGTCCTACCGGCGGTGAACTATATGCAGGCTCATGACAATGTCACCTGAGTGGCCCGGTGAGTTTGTAAAGTTGCATCTGCCAGTGGCAAGCCAAAAATAGTGACGCGGCTTGGGCTTGGGCTTGCATGGGGGATACACCGTCACGACGGTTCCATCCACTATCGACGGACTTGTGCCTCATCTGGATAGTCCCACCCGCATCACGTTCCTGGCCTTGAGAGAGCTCACAAAAGCTTTGCCAAATGTTTCAAAAGAGAGTCTCAAGCGACGGAAACAAGGCAAGATGCTAAATAGGATATTGGTGTGCTCCCCGGCAGCACCTGGGTAGCCGACTTTGCCCTGTCTGAGAGTAGACGCCTGGGGCACTGCAGCTTGAACGCCTCGTCGCTACCAGCTCAAGCACGCCCACTCTCGAGCCTGCCACTGATCCAGCACGTCGACAGTATCGTAAGAGGCAATTTGCCCGTACTAACGTCGTTAATCTAACGAAGACAATGCAGTGAACGCTGGACGTGCGTACGACTGGAGGTCCGACGCCGATTTATCTCAGGCATCTTTTGGTATCGAAGTATCTTGGTAGCACCTGCGGTGACGACAACAAGTCACGGTGCAGTCACAGGTGGTAGCGAGAAGAAATGAGCTTCAATTCGTCGCGCCCATTGGCGGAATACATGGCTGGTGTGCCACACCGTCCCAGGAGGGGGGGCTGGCGGTTCCACTCCTCCATGTGCCAATTAGCGTTGTGCTGCAAGCGCTTTGGCTTCACACCCAAGCTCGGGACACAAGCAGAGAGAAGATCTTGAAGATCTTGTCCTGCGCAAGTGGGGAGCCAGGAAGATGTCGAGGCTCAGTGATTGAATAGTGAGGCAAAGCCTCGGTCTCCATCTTCTCTGTGACAGACCTCTTGTGGCTGCTGACATCCGAGTTTGGACAGGCACCTTGAGAAATGATGGCCAGAACGAGTCCGAGGTTACCAAACTGGCGGCCGCCCGGACGCCTGTGGGACTGCATCTGTCGAACCGCGAAAGCCCTTAGGTGGCTCGAGTCTCGTGCAGTCACCTGCACCATCTGGCCGAAGGAACATGGCACACGGATCCCAGGATGAGCGCGATTCTGACAGGCGGGTGCGAGGGACTTGGGACGCTCTCTTTCGATGGAAATAAAATCCTGCCAAGGTCGGGTGGAAGACTGTGTCTCGTCCTGACATGACGTCCCCGATCGGGACAGGATCCTGTCATGCTCAATGGAGTCGCATGGGCCAGTATGATCTACTCGAGGTCTCCATCCACGTGCGAATCTTGGCAGAGAACTCGAGCAGCAGAAAAGCTGCGGCTCGTCAAGAGCTGTTGGGGTGTCAAGGTCACGACCGGCCGGCGCAAAAGGCGCTGGGCCGAATCTGGCCTCGCCACAGAGTTCCTAAAACGGCCCGTGCCTCAGCCTCAGATGTGGCCCATCGCAGGTCTCGGCTAAACTCCCAAGGTGTATGATCGACCGTCGATGAAGAAGTTTCCAAAACCGAGTTGAATTGACAGGCATCTGAAGCACAGGACGAATAACCTATTAACCTTAGATCATCAGATGCTGGTGGACTGAAGTCATTGCGGAAACGGAAGAGGGGAAACTCGCGCAGGACTCGGGCTGCATTGTCGCCAGTTGGGATGGCGTGCGAACAGGACGAAGCAGTGTTCGGATGCGACTCCACCCCCACCCCAGGTCCTCCTCGTCCGGATGGGCACTCATCGCAACACCACATCGGCAGAACACGTCCAAGCAAAGCCTTCTCTGGGCCTGGCTACCATGGGACTGACGATCCAGCGGCCGACATTCTTGTCATTTGCATTGTGATGTGATTGTGACCGGCTGCCAGTTGAAAAGGCCGGTCACCGTCTCTGGGGCGGGGGGCTCTTGTCCGATCCTCTTGCAGAACAAGGCCCTTATTGGCGAGAAAATGGCAATGGGCGCGTGCATCTCCGCATCCGGCCTCGAGGTCATCTGTGTGTTTCTAGACAGCCCCAAAAAGCGGCCTTCCTCAGCAGAAACAACCCCTGAAGCTACTCCTCGAGTTACATGCGGTCGCAGACCAGGCCCCTGGTCCAGTCCTGCAGCCGCATTACAGGGGACGGCCTTGGCCTCGGCCCGCTCGACGGTCTGATTGGGCTGACTCCATCTCTAAGCGCCAGGCTTTTGGTCCCACTTGTCTGGTTTTCTCCCAATCACCTTGGATGACAGCCGTTGCCGCCCTCCCGTCACATCAACTGCCCACATCGAATATCGCCATCGGATGTTGGCACGACCAATGAGCAGCAACTATGCTTTGCCGCTGTGCCCGATGGTGCTCGCAAAGCTTGGTGACCTTGTTCATTGGCTTCAGGGGACCAGGTTTTCCTATCGCCAGGGCAGCCGAGCCGTACGAGTAAGACGATGATGATGAATGAGGCCACGCGGGCATCAGCCTTCTCGGGCCTCGACCCCGCCCTGCACTGCCCTGTACCCTCTGCCCTGGGGACTGGAGATGGAGAGCCGAGCAGATGGGCTCGGGTCCCCTCCTCCAGGCAGGTCAGGCGTCCTCCCTGACGGAGCAGGGAGGATCTCAAGCGGTATGCTCTCTATGGTGACTGGGTAGGGTACACTGGGCAGGGCGGGGCTTGGCCGTGGCTTTCCGCCATTGATGAGACGGGAAGTTGTCTCGTTTGGCGCGGTCCCTATCGTCCTGCCCAGCTTACTGTAGACAGGGCCCTGTCCCTCTTCTCCCGAGGTGTTCCTGGGCCTGACCCCTCTTTTCGGGTCGTGGCATGCAGGTCGGTGGTACTCCGTGCCATAGTATGTGCAGCATGCATACACCCACCTCTTGGACCCACACGCCCATGTCACTCATAACCTCCATGTCCCGCACCTTGCGAAGATCAAGCAGCTCTTCTCACGTCTAACGCGGACCTTACCTCAAAACAACTACCCACCGTGCCTCAGGAGACGGTCGTCTTGTCTGATCTCCATACTATCATCAATGCGAAGAACGCCTCCCTAGGTCATCCATACTGTCGACTCAGCCTCCTTTGGCTCTCCTACCACGGGCATCAAACAACGCCAGGGCTCCAGCCACGGGAAACACCTCGACTGAACAAGCTGGGCGCCGCTCGGATGCCAACCGTCGATATCGACCGGATCTCAAGAACCTGGATCTCAGACGACAACATACCAGCATCAGGCCAGGAGCATCATACTATACTCTCCCCCGTCTTTTGCGGGGACAGACTGATACACACCTCTCGGCCCGGGCTTGTGCCCACTGGGCATCGTCCTTGAGGCACGCTCCATCGAAACCTCCCACACCTGGCTGAGGCGATATAGTCCGGCTCGGCCCCGTTGCCATACTTCCTGTCGTCTACTCTGCACCTGCTCTTCCTCTCTCTTCTCTTTTTGCTGTAGTGCACCTGGTGTGTCGATAGCCCTCTTTCATATCGGCTTCACTGCACAGACAGTCTTGTATAGAGCGGGTCCGGTCACTCGTCTCTTGTTTTCATATCTCACTTTTAATACTACGACGTCGACGTCCCTCACGACTCTTTCCCTTGGTATCGGTAGCGAAGCCGTATCCGTTCATTCTTAATTCAAATCCGGGTCTTGGTGCTTCATCAGAGTCATCCCCCATCACCCAAGAGAGGAAACCAGGGCAATCTAGGAAGAGTCTGGAGAGGAAAGACCAAAATTCGTCGAGATGGGCAAGCTTATCAAGAACCACTGGGCGAGGCTCATCATCCTGACCGCGGGAGCTTGTAAGTCCTCTTTTGCTATCATGAGAGATGTCACAAGATGTATATCCCTTGAGCAGACGTGCTAACCGCCACCTACAGATCAAGTTGCTGCTGCGATCGAGGGCTTCTTCTGGCCCAAGATTTTCTGGGACTTCGCCACCAAGCTGTTAGACCCGGCGGTGAAGCCCTTCCCGACATTACAGATCATCAACCTCGTCATAGGGCTCTTTGTGATGGCATGGGAGTGGCCGCTCTCCTTCATCGCCGGCTCAGCGATCCATCGAAGTTTCGAGGCCCGCCTAGCCTTCATGCCCCTGGCCGCTCTCGCCTCAATCCTATTATACCAGGGCACGAACGCGGCGCTATACTATTTGATCGCGATGGGTGTCGAATTCTGGGCATACTCTGAGGGCGAGGTGAGTTTTTGGTGCTATCCAGTGTGGTGTTGGGTATTGTAGGATGAATATTAACCCGTCATCTAGATGATCTGTGCCAAGCCATGGACTCTGCCACCTCGGAACGCTCGAGCGGCGAATGCATAGATGCCCCACAGCCAGCTTCCAATGTACAACGGGAGGGATCAACCACCAAGCTCTGGATCGCTAAGCGTCCTCGCTGCCTAGTACACTGTTACTTCGACGAGGTCGATCGCAAGTTTCTGGGCCGCTCGTGCCGAGAGAGACAACGTTCCCAACGGATCCTTCGAACCAATCACCCATATTCAGGTTTCACCGCTTGCTCGATCGACGTGCAGGTCACGGCATGTCAATGAGCATTGCACATTCGATCAATTCATTATCTTTTTACGGTTTTTCTGGGGACCTGATTTCAGCAGAAGGAGAAAGAGGAGCATTTCGCAGTGGAGGCAAGCGAGCTGGTGACGGTCCGGGCCTGAACACCTTTTTTTTGGGTTCGTTTTAAGGCGTCAGCGGAGGCATGATGACATGCCAGACGAGCATGATATTATTCACGGGTTCAGCGAGTCATTCCCAGATCTAGAGAAGGAAATGTACTCAGGCATGATTTGACAGTAGTTGCTGCTGATTCTGGCATGCGCTCGCGCAATCCCTTCAAATCATCATACTTGTTATTTTTAGCCTTTTTTTAAAGAAAATTTAAAACAAAACACAAAGAAACTTAATCAACAACTCTTCGAGAAGTTCTGCGACGTCTGATGAGCGTGCTCGGTGGGGAGGGGGAAAAAAAAACGAATGATGATCTGAGCTCAAGTTGCCCCTGCTGTAAGTTCTCTCCACCGTTGGTCCCATCGATCTTTCGAAACGGGGCCATCCCAAAGGTTGAGACTGACTACCGCAGCCAAGGCCCGTCCCATTGTAGCAGAGCCCCATCTGTACCAGGGCTTGGGTGAGGTGAAATAGGGGTGAAGGAGAAGAAGAGGGTGGTCGGTTTTGGATTCAGGATAATAATTACAGGTGGAAGCACTTTTTTCTTTTTCTTTTGCTATTCTGGTTAATTACATATTGACCAAGGGCAAATGAATCCCAAGCTTGACTGCGGTACACTTGAGGATAAGAAGATGTCGATGACAACGATGATAATGAGGCTCAAGATCCCAAAGGAGGCCAGCCACACTTTCTTTCTTTGTCCAGGTGAAACTTGACACCTGCCCCTTGCTCCTCGAAAGGGGAAGACAGAGGGAAGGATTGGAGGGATATGCACTGAAGTATTAGCCGCCCGAGAAAGGGGGGAGGGAGAGGGGGGGATTTAAGCATAAGCACGAACCCGCCTGACCGGGGCATAATCTAGCCGCTGGGAAGGTTCACTAAAACGCTGGCTGTAGGATTTTTGGCTCGCGCCTCTGCTAAGAGGAAATGAATGGGCAAAGCAGCCTCGAATCGCTGTGCGGACTGTGTCGGGTGATTATGTCATATTATCATCTCTGATGTGCACCAAGCTGGCCCTGATCTTGACCCAGGGGAGAATGAATCTTGGGCACGTGTGTGCCGCCTTCGTCTACTCGAATCGGGAACAGATCGAGTCAAACAGCTCCCTTTTTGGCCATTCTCTCAGCCACTTTTTGTCCCCACGCCGTATCATTGAGCCTGGGAGAGAACGGCGATGGGTTGGCTGCTCTCGGCTGCGGATCCTCTTCATAGAAGCATTTTCCGACCTGTGGTCCTCCTCCCAACCTTTGCTGTCTAGATTTTGCAGGCTTCAAAGACCGAGCATGTGTAAAGACATGAGCCAAGCTGTTGACTGAAGATCTAGCGAGCTAGGATAACCATTAGAACGTTTGCGAAATCTTTCCAAGGTGCAAGCCCTGATGCCGCCTTGATAAGCAAAGAATAAGTTCAGCAAACCTTCTTCATGCAGTAGTTGGCATCGTGTCATGTATTTGCAAGACGTGTAAACCGTGAAACATGAAATCATTTCAAGACATCCATACTCTCATTAATTCTATTAAATACTCCTCAAGCGAAGCATGGGGAAGTAAAGCGGAAGCTGAAGTCTCCGTAGCAGAGTATATTCAATACTGTTTGACTGCAAATAATTCCTACACAGTGATTCGTTGATAGAAACAGCTGGAGCTGACTGGCCAAACATTACAACATCATGTAATCAATGCGAAAAGAAGAATATTTAATGCAAAGTATGCTTTTGAACTGTAGCTTCCAGCACTGCAGTGTAATGAACGGTGGTGGAAGGTGCCACTGTACTACATAGATCCAAAAGATCAGCAGATATTCGAATTCGCTATTCGAATATTCCTTCCAACCGTACATATAGCTTACGCCTGGACCACGGGTCGTAACATGCAGGTTCCAGTGCCGCAGGCCCAACAGAGCTCTGGGAAGGACCCCTTGGATCTTTTTTTTCTTTAAGAAAAAAAGAAAAGGAAAAAGGAAAAGAGAGTAAAGAAAAACAGAAATCTGGAATTATAACAACCCTACACCGCTGTGCCACTTGATATTTAAATTGTGCGAGGGCTAGATGTCCCCAGCCTTTCTCGCTATTTGTTCATTCATTCATTCATTCATTCTTTTCTTCCTTCTGTAGCGTTCCCTTTCATCCAGTCCTTTTTTCATAGTGAATTATATAATCAGAAGGCCTAATCATTGGAGCTTGCGGAGAGCTGTAGTTGCATATTTCTAACAATCCCCCCCCCCCCCAGCTTCTGTGGGGAAGATCCTGGCTTGTATGAGCCTGCTTATTTATTGCATATATATGGAGGTCTTAGATACTCCACTTTTAAGGAATAGAATTAAGGCTTTTCAGGCCTTTTCAACCTTCAAAATGCGGCCGGATTTTTTATCCCCAAGTCCATTACGTTTGGTGAAGGATTTATAGACTGGTAGCCGGAGTCCCGGCCTATTGTGTTGTATACTGGGGGTGTATGCGGGCGTCGTATACGTAGAAGTTGTCCGTCCTCATCGCGAACTTCCTCCGTGTCCGCCCTCTTGCACATGGATTCAGAAGATATGTCAACCACAGTAGGCAATTGAACAGATCTCACTGCGAAGTGTTGTCTGATCTCCTCGAACACGCCCTTCATAGGTACGACAATGCCGTCACCCAGGAAATCCGTGGCAACGAGGTGGCCGTAGAGCTCCATTGTCTTGCAGTCGACGACCCATGAGCCGGAATCACCGTTCTGAATAGTACCTTCATGTTTTGTCAGTAGGTGCGTAATACCATCAACGACGAGATTGAAGTGGGCATACCTGATGTGCCGGGAAGAGTCAAGATATAAGCATCGACAAAACGCAGAGTGAAACCAAGCGCTATGCGCCCGGACTCTGGTGACAGGAACCCCTTCTTGGGAATGCCATGAGGTCCAGAACCACTAAGTAAGTAAACTTCACGAGTCCCGGTCTTCCCTGGCGACTTCGTGGAGATGTCGATGCTCCGCCCGTGCTCTCCCCCTGACTTTGTTTGGTCTGTAGGTCGACATTCTGAACAGAGCCCAGTCATGGCACTGTACAATGCCCGCTAGAGGTTCCCAAAACCCTGAGCACCCAGACATATCGAAGGACCATGCATCAGACTGGACATCGGGTGCGTTTTGGTTGGCGGGAGTTTCAGCATCGACGTGACCTCCAGGAAGTATTTTAGGGCCATAGCCACGCTCGTCCTTGGTGTCCTCCATCTCTTCATCTGTAGCTTCTTCCAATTCGTCGTCTTCGGTACACAACTCCTCCAATGGGTGGCCGGCAGATATCCCGTACAGCTGAAAGTTGCCAGTCCCATCAACAAGTTTGATCACGCCCCCCAAAGTGGCATTCCGCGTCCGGCCTGATTCATGCTGTAGGGAGATCGGGGCCCCACAAAGAGTGTCATCTACAGTGACTGAACTTTGAGGCGAGGCATCGGTGATCACCAGAACCGTGGCCAGCTTTAGTTGTACAGAGGTGCCGTCCACGTGTAGCTTGAAGGGTTTACCTCCGGGTCCTGATGCCTCGCATAGGTCCCGCACATAGGACCTCTGGAAGAAGCTCTGCACGACGGACTCGTACTTTGGGTTGCAGAGGACAACGATATGAACATCCGCATCATCACGAGAAGACCCAACCATCATCAGTCGTATCCACAGCGGGTGGCATTTGGCTCTCCGCTTTCGGTTCTCGAGGATATACTTTCGGAGCAGTTCTTCGAAGTGCGGCTGTATTCGTTCGTACGCCTCGCGGTCGTCAAGGCTGACTTCGATGTCAGGAAACAAGTGCTGGTTGTTTCCGGTCCTCTTGCTGGGCAGCCTTGAAAAGGCGGGGAGAAGCTTTCGTCTGGCTGGCTCATCGTTCGTGACAGGTGCCGGTTTGCTTGGGGTATTCGCGACCGAGCTATATCCGGAGTCATGAAACTGTTCGCCTGCGCCTCCCGGCTGTTGGATGATACCATCAGCAGCTGTCGCGTCATGGCTCATCGTCTCCAGCACAGTCAGAGCTGGTGATGATGAAGCGGATGCCATATTTCCTGGGGTGTTGATTGAGATTGCTGATGGAGGGGAGAAAATATAGATCAAGCACCAGAGGTAACGTCTAAGCGTAGAGAGGGATAGAGAGGGATAGAGAGGGAAAGAGAGGAGAAGAGAGGAGAAGAGAGGAGAAGAGAGGAGAAGAGAGGAGAAGAGAGGAGAAGAGAGGAGAAGAGAGGAGAAGAGAGGAGAAGAGAGGAGAAGAGAGGAGAAGAGAGGAGAGGAGAGGAGACGGATGCAAGGCTCTCGGGGCTCGAACTGCGTATCGACATATTTGGGACACTAATGCTGCTTATGCAGGTGCTGAACTATTGGGTGACAATGCCCTAGCTGAGGTAGCGTATCCGTCATGGTTGCATCTTGCGTCTGGGGCTGAGGCGGCCACACAGGTGCTGATTGGGACCAGCTCGAATCCCCTCACTTATTCCACTTCTGCTTCTCCTGGGTGTCTGGCCGAGACGATGGTTTATCTACGAGTCTATACCAAGTTGAAGTAAGAACACTCGTTAGCCAGTTCCTCTCGCCAGACCAGATTCAAGACGCCTGTCCAACTCGCCAGCATGTCTACGACAGGCAAAGACCTGTTCCCTTTATCACAAGCCGCTGGAGAGGACCTCATTCATTTGTGCGAGGCACTCTGGGGTTGGAAGCCATGCCCGAAATGGATCGCTCTGAGCTGCTGTGACACCACAGACAACCACACTTGCCACCGACATCCTAATTTACAAGCATTCTTTGATTATTATAAATATGTAGCGGCGAGCTACCTTCCTGAAAATGTCGGGAGCTGCAACCCAGCACTTCGGTCTCACAGCGACCTTGTCGGCATCATCAAGTTACTCATAGACCGGCCGGAGACAGCAAGATCGGCCTTGACGAGCGAATATTTCCGTGCAAGACAGAACATTCCTCCAAGGGCTGACCAGGAGAGAGCATTCAATATCGCGTTGAGGGTCATGGTCATGGTACTTCCCTCTGCCGAGAATCAGTCAGACGGCTTGCTGGAGGCTGGTGTACGACCGATACCCTGGATGGATGACCAGTCGGTGAAAGACTTCATCAGCTCGGTTTTCCCCCGGAGAGAGCACCCTGCCCTGAATCAAGATGGAGACCTCGCAGCAATGGCCAGAGTACGACTCGCGTCCATTACAGCCAGGCGGCTAGAGAAGCTTGCACGACTTGAGATCATTCCTACGACTGAGTTGAGGGACCATTTGCTATTGGATGAGAAGAAGGGGACGGTTGCAGTGTTTCACATGACTAGTTTCTTGAAGGAGAGCCTCTCTGCTGAAAACCTCCCCCTCGATCTGGTGCTCGAGACGCTGGCCACCATCAAGGAGATCCTCTTTTCGAATGATGCACATTCTCATGTCCAGCTTCAGAGATTCGTCTCGAAGAAGGGCTTTGACCCTGATATCCTGCGCATCATCGAGTCTTCACTATATGTTTCTGTGGTCAGGAAACCGATGCAATACCTGTACTGGGGGACGAGGTTGATGGAACTATACGACGAGCTTGAGAACCCGACCCCCAGAGGGTTCATGGAGACATGGCTACAGCGCAAGAGTGGGGCGAGGCATATGATGATGGCAACGATAGCTGGTGTTGTGCTTGCGATCATACTTGGCATCCTAGGTGTCGGACTTGGTATCTTCCAAGCATGGATTGCTTGGGAACAGTGGAAACATCCTGTAGGATAACAACAAAAGAAAGAAGGGGGAAAGGGGCTCAAAATAGTTGTGTTCAATTTGGTGCACGGCATGGATAAATATGCGCTTTGCAGTGTTCGTATACCACCTGAAGATTTCCATGGACATTGCCCAAGTATCGACCTCCATGATTTTGCTAGACCCATCCACTCTGAGCCTTACGAATACACAAAACAACACTATGAAGGTATCTTGTGCCCGGTCTGTCTTAGCGTCTGGAAAACCTGTGCTGGGTCGTACTTCAAAGAAGCGTTCCGGATTTTCTCCTGCGCCGACTCGCCGTACGTCGCGATAGGGTTCTGGAACCCATAAGCATAATTCAGAAACCTCCAGCCCCAGTTGAGCCCCAGCGAGGTCGCATACTCGTCCACCTCCTCCACGAGCTGCCTCACGAGCGGGTACGCCTTGTTCCTGTTGTCCTCGCCGCTGATGGCGAGACTGGCGAGGAAGATGGAGCCGTTCTTGCCCTGGGATACTTCCTCCAGGCCCATCGAGTTCCCGCCGTTCTGGACGCCGTGCTCGATCATGGCCTGCGTGAGCGGGAAGAAGGAGCACAGGGAGACGAGCTCGCTGTCGTTGCTCACGATGGAGGCCAGCTTTCCTGCGATTAGCTCTTGGTGCTTCTCGCTGGCGAACTTGATGACACGCCTGGGAGACTTTGTCAGCAATGATGAATACACTGTTGAAGGCTATCAGCCAACGTTTGGAAGTCGGACAAAAACATACGGGTCGTTTGCATAAGATCCGGTAATCCATATGTCTCTGGCAGCGGTCTGTTAATAGTGGCACTTTGAGAGAAGGTGATGGGCTCATAAAGGGCAATCAATAAGTATCACTCACGAGAGCCCAGAGGGCTGGCCCGCATCAAACTCAGCAGTGATGTTGGTGATCAATGCAGACCGGAGCGTACTCGAAGTCAGTCCCGAGATATTGAGGTAGCCATCATAGATGGGTGGGTACTCCACATTGAGAGTGTTATCCATGGCGACCTGCAGAAGCATCTCGTCGGCTGCCCAGAAAAGTTAGCTGGGTGCTCTTTTATTAAACTGACATCGGCCCAGGGTGCCTTGCTGATCAGGTACTTGCCAGCGTAGTCATAAACCCAATAGAGCATTGTCGAGCTGTTTTTGTCCAGCTCATTAATCTCTACAAAGTTCACATAGGCATCTATAACCTCGTCTGTAAAGCTCAGGTTATAATAGGCGATGCCACTAGATTGCGAACCCAGAGTCAGCATCTGATCGTCAAGGCCAAGATTTCTTTCTCTTTTAAAAATATGACTTCGAGATAAAGAGAGATAGAGGGAGAGACGGATCGCAGACATACCCCCAGATGTCTGGAACCTCAGGGTCCGGGAAAGCAATCACAGACATGTTGAACTGGGTAACAAGACCAAAATTGCCGGAGCCGCCCTTCAGGGCCTGCCAGAGATCATTGTGGTCGTCGACATTGGCGTCGACAACACTCCCGTTGCCCAAGACGACCTCGAAATTCTGTATGTTATCACAAGCCCAGCCATTGGAGGTTGAGAAGAACGAGTTGCCGCCTCCGGTAATGAACCCTCCGGCACCGATTCCTCCAGCACGTCCGCCTGCGACGGTGACACCCAGGGGGGTAAGGACCTCGTAGACGGACTGCCACGTGGCTCCGGGCTGGATGGTGGCTACTTTGCGCTCATCGTCGTATGTAGTTGTGTTCATGTACCCTTGGAACGGTGTGTAGACAGAGGTCAGCGTCTCTTGGTCGGCAAAATAGCAGCTAGTAATGGGCTCCTTATTCGAGCCGCTTCGAAATGTAGAGGAATAATAAGGCGGCGCAACACTCACCAAAGTCGATAGTCACTCCATACTCAATGCTGTTTGAGCCAGGATAGTCCGAGTGGCCTCCACTCACAATCCCAAACGGACATTGATACTCGGTCAGAGTCTGCACGACCAAGGATGTGTCCTCGCTCGTCGTGGGCAGCACAAAGCAGGACGGCGGCAGAGCAGCATCCACAGACCAGATGTGATCTATACGCGTCTCATAGCCCGTCGTGTTGGCGAGGATCACTTCCAAAGAGGTCTGTGACAATGCCTTGCACTGAAATAGTCTCCACACTCATTAGCAAGTATTTTTTCATAAATTTCCCACCCCCCGGGGCAAGACGAAGCGATCTAGGGGGGGAGAAGAGACCTACGCATTGCATGCCCTTGATCGCATCAGACGAGGAGTTGCTCGAGGACGCGACCACGGGCCAGGCCAAAAGCCGCCAAGAGCACAAGCATATCAAACATGGTGGCTTAGAAAAGGGGGCTTTTACGAGAGGGAGGGTCGTAAGCGATAGAGGGAAGAGTTCGGTACCGCAGGAAGGATGGCAAGCTGAACCGAGAGAGAGAGAGAGGGGTCGGATGGATTTCCAGCTCGACGATTCTTACCCAGATCGCAAAGGCTTCAAACCTTCACAAATGATGAATGCCCCCTTGGGCGTGCATTTGCTTTTTTGTCTTTCTTTCTTTTCCTTCGAAGGAGGGGGGGCTGGCAAATTAACTTTTTTTTATAGTATTGCACATCGCTTCTAGATCAAGTCACCGGACAAAAAACCTCGGTCCACATCTGCGTAAACATCCTGGGAAGAAGTACTGTAAAAGACGTATCGTTTTTCTAGCGTAGTACCAGCCTCATGGGTTGCATCCTGAACCTTCTCTCCCTGGTCTCTCTCGCCAGCGTGGGCGCGCACACTCAAGCGCCCGGGAGGTCCTCCTAATTTATGCCGGTAACTCCTGCGCCTAGGCTCTTTTCAGGAGGACAAGATGCTTGCACTGCTGCATCCTAGCGGATATAGAGAAGCGAGTGGCATATCCGGACGTCCATTCGGTTCTTTACTCGGTATAGGCTTGATGGCTGTCCACGGGGGTGGTATCTTAAAGAAGACCCTTCTCCTCTGAAATGATAAACTACAAGCCCTTGTTGGTATTTCTTCCTTCTATGGACCCGACAAGGCACCTTGAGACGAGCTATTATGAACATGGCTCGGGGGCCCGGACTGCCTTCCTATACGCTGCGATACCCGCAGTTGGTGAACACAATCCCTGGACAGTGTGCCGAATACCCATGTTCACCGCATCGGAGTACATACCATCCATAGCCCTGCTGCTCTATGTGCATATTATTGAGAACCCCCCGCCTCGCCACCGGCGGTGAACATCTTATCCTTGTGCTCGAGGATTGCTTTTTAACCAACGACGCAACAACCAAGCATCTTCAACGCCGCATAACCAAAAAAAAAAAAAAAAGTATCCTGTGCGATGGAAGCAGAAGCCAGAGGTATTAAAAGTACCAAGTCTTGCTTACAGAAGATACGAGCGGATGGATAACAAGCTCGAAGCCCCTCACCAACACGGTACAGGCCATGCCTGGGCTCCCCGAGAAGGAATGGCTCGTTTGGTCACGGACGCTGTCAATGTTCATGGGTTGGTTTTCCAATGCGTCTCATAGTAATTATAACATTCTGCTTCCCACTTTGAGATCTTGACCGGTGTGGAGGGGGTCCCTAGGCCCGGCTCCGAGCCCACCCACGGCTCTATCCCTAAGATGTGACTATTCATTGTCTGTTATTCTCGTCAGAGGAAATAGGAATCCTGCAAAAGAGTAATAATGATCGAGAACAATTGGGGCCATATGGACCCCAGCCTCTTGTCATGACGTGTCACAAAGATGGCCTCTGGACCATCTATCTGCCGGTTGAAGAGAAGAAAGAAAGAAAAAAGTCCTCGCGTTGCTTTCGAATAAACTGCTAATACAGCCTGCCCTTCCCCCCCGACGCTCGGTGTCGACCGTGTTGTGTCAATCACTTTCACCATGACGACGTCGTATCCGACAGTCGACGGCGTTGAGGTCTTGCTGCCTGCTCCACCGGGATACGTCGTCAATCTGGAGCACCCACAAAGAAATGGAGATGTCGCCGCGTACTGGGCCTTTGGGATCGGCAACTTCCTGGCTCTATTGCTCCTTGGCCAGAGGTTGTATACCAAGTTGTTCCTGGGGAACGGTCTGCAGAGAGAAGATTGTAAGCAGAAGAGACTCTGTCACAGCAGAACCCTCTTTCCTCTCCATCTCAACGGAACATGCCGTGGACAGGGTTTGCTGACGTCCAGGAATTGTCTCCTCCCAGTTTTTATTCTAGTCTCCTGGGTAAGACATTCTATTACCCACGATCCACTCGAAAGGCCCAGCGGACCATTGCCGACGGGATGTCCCGCTGAGAGACTCTTGGCACCGATGGTTAACAGCAACATGCTTGGCCTTAGATAACCTCTGAAATCACACAATGTATCCTTATATGTAGGTATTGCTTCCACAGACTGCTGGGATACGCTTTGCTATGACTGACGTTTTTTACTTCTCTTTCCTTCACAGACGAATTCGCCGAAGCCATCGAGGGCGTCCACGGCTGGGAGTTGCCCATAACAAAGTATAAAACCTTCCTCTGGGTACGTTCCAGGTCGAACACCAAGGGCCACGAGCGGATGTCCTCTGACCGCGCTGACACGCCTCTTATCACACAGCTGTCATGGCTGGGCCCATGGATCTACGTGCTCTGCGGCAGCTTTGCGAAGCTCTCCCTCCTCACCGTCTGCTTCCGCCTCGCGCCGTTCGGCTGGTTCCGGAGGGCCACCCAGCTCTCGCTGGCCCTCGTCATCTTGCACACCGTCGTCCTCGTCCTCCTCATGATCTTCTCGTGCTTACCCGTCCAGAAGAGTTGGGACATCACGATCCCGGCGTCAGAAGGCCGCTGCCTTGACGTCGTGGCCCTGTACTTTGCGACCGCCATCGCAAATATTCTCACCGACGCCATCCTTATAGTTATGCCGATCCCGCTGATTCTGGGCCTCAACATGCCGGGGATGCAGAAGATCGGGTTTCTGGTTGTCTTTACTTTTGCGTCTGGGTATGTAACTATGATACTGATCATTACGACATGAACAAAGAGGGAGGAGTTCAGCAGGCTAACACAGTGAATTTTTTAACTATAGGACTTTGGTGACTTCCATAGTACGATGTGTATACCTCCCCCTCGCTTCTAGGAAATCCAGACGAGACGTGGGCCATAGGACAGGCTAGTATATGCGCGTGAGTAGCGATGATCAGCCACCAGAATCTCCTCCCAAAATTCCAACGACGAGCTTGACCTGACCTAACACTGATACTTCTACGAACCCCATCTCGCAGCATAATCGAAGCAAACCTCGTCATAATCTGCGCATCGACCACAACCCTGCGCCGCTTCCTCAGCCACGTCGCACCAACAATCATGGGCTATGCTAGCAGCGGCCGGGCCGAGCCAAAGAGCTCCTCCGCCGCCAACGCCGCTCACCCCCACGGACCAGCCTCCTCCTCCTCCGGCGCGAGGAGCAAGCGGCGCAGGGACCCGTACCCCCAGGCTCGGGAGGACCTCGAGCTGTTCTCGTTCAATGTCAGGGCCGAGACCTGTGTGGAGGCGGGGCTGGCGAACGATGATGAGTCTTGTGGCGGTGGTGAGGTGGGCGAGGCGGCAGATCGAGACGAGACTGGGAGTGATAAGGGGATACTGCAGACAAGAACAGTTGCGGTCGTGTACGAATAACCTCGGCCAGTCTGATCAATTCGCTGTTTTTGAATATATATATATATATATAAGCTGTCCTGAGAAAGCGAAGGTAATGCATCAAGATAAATAGCAAATCCATGCGCAGCTTTAGATATACTATCGCCGGGTGAGGATATTGAAGCTGGGGGAGACAGCACCTCAACAAGACAACTGCGTATATTCATCAAATCAAGATAATCACAGGAGACGGTGGAATGGACTTGTTAATTCTTTTGCTACCTATCCGCGACGGCGTACGTCGTCAGGTGCTTTTTCGTAGCCATTTCGGCTCACACGGGCCATGCGGGGGACGGGAGCTCTCTCAAGACACAATATGACGTCCGACGAGGCCTCGCTAGGGGGCCCCGTTTTCCATCCATCCCGCTATCATAACCTCGTGACACTGAACGCCAGGTGTGTATATCAACCCTTCCAAGTCCCTTCCTAGAATGCCTAGACGATGAAGTCAAATGGGTATCGATCAGCCTCGACCACCTTAGTGGGCGGCGAGGGGGCCGTTGGAGTCGTTCTTGGGACCCTGGCGCTCGGGCATCTGTTTGGTGGTGATGGGCCTATCAGTTCTCGTGTTCTCCAGTGCAAGCTGTGCTGCCGACTCTGTGGACAGGTATAGGGGTTTTGGGAAGTAAACAAGGACTTTCCGGCGCTCACCTTAGAGTGGACCTTGTCGCCCTTGGCCAAGATCTTCTCAATCACATCCTCATCGACGGACGAGCCGAACTCGTTCTCGAGCTCCTGCTTGGAGGCAGCATCAAGCTTGCCTTGTGCGCCTTGCCTGTCATGAGCACGTACGTCAGCTAGCCTGCCCTGTTAAGAAGAGGGAGGAGGGACTGCTGTTATTACTCACTTGTGGGTGATGAAGATCTTGAACGACGAGATGAAGTGTGACAGGGCGGGCTTGGAGACGGTCTTGTCCTTCAGGCCCTTGACGTAGGTCTCGTACTCGTCGACGTCGTCCACGAAGATGATGAAGTCCTCCTGAGTCTCATCACCCTTGTAGTGGATCTTGGTCTGCTCGGTAGCGCCCTTCATATTGACTGAGAGTTGTGTGGTGGTGTTTTGGGTGTGTCTTAATAGAGTAG
The DNA here is from genome assembly GCA_016584495.1 of Celoporthe dispersa. NCBI lineage: Eukaryota > Fungi > Ascomycota > Sordariomycetes > Diaporthales > Cryphonectriaceae > Celoporthe > Celoporthe dispersa. Next base: position 836,615 of record WAID01000007.1, read on the forward strand.
GACCGTTGTGAAAAGGCTAGTATGTTCTTTCTTTTCGTCAATTGCTTCTCTTTGTGTTGTGCTTCTCGATGATTCCTGGGAGCAGAGGTTGTGAAAGGAAAGGCCAGGCACGCGAGCTTATAAGGGAGGGAGGAGAGACAAGGCAAGCTCGTGACCCTACGTCATCAGGCGGGCTCTGGGTTACGGCTGGGCAATGGCGGGGCAGCCCGTCTGCCCGCAGTACCACAGTGCCGTGCTACCACTGTGCCCAGGCGTAACCCCGCCCCTGGTGGAAGCTTCCAAGGCCCCTCAGCGTGGGGCAGTACCTGCGTTCGTCACAGGCAGGAGGAAGCTCCCAGGGCGCATCCCTACGTCACCACCACTATGTCTGTTCGCCGCAGCGACAGGGGTAGCTTTCGGGAGTGGAAGGTCGTCAGCCGCTGCACATGAAGGGCAGGTCGACGACGACCACCTGGCTCATCTCATCTGGATCATACTGGGATCTGCACCAAGTTTCAGAAGAGACTATTACATAGTACAATAGTAATTATAGCAACGGTATGGTAAGCACGGTGGAGACCAGTACGATGCGCGTTTTCAGTCACTCGTGACCAGCTGCTCGATGTGGCCCTGACGACAGAGAGCACCCAATATGCTCCGCCAGACCAACGGCAACGAGAGGCGTGTCCCCCTTTGGGATTTAACAGTCTTGCACCCGCCCACCTTGCATGACCTCATCATCATATGTGCATGGATTTTCCCCAGTAGTATTTAAAGACCTCGGTTGCATTACGAGATAATCAATTGGCCCATGTGTGAAATGGGCAACAAAAGAAAGCCGCCCCAGAGGCGTGTTGCGGGAGCCCTATTGCAAAACAACCAACCTGTCCTTCTTGACTCCGGCTCCGAGACCATGACATAAGAAAATGGGTATAGTGATCGTAAAAATGCTGTGCCATGCCAGTCCGAATGATGTCTTGCAACCTCGACCGAGAACTAAGAGTAGAGGAAAAACCAGAAGAAAAAGATTACTCGAAAAACACATCATGTCCGGGGCTATCGAAAGATCCCCCGAAATCCCTGAGTCGCCGCCCCGCGGCGCAGCGCATCCATCCTAGACCACCTGCCACTCGACGCCTTGTTTGGCGACGTTGACGCTGGCAGTGTCGAGGAGCTCGAAGGCTGACGCTCCTGGAACTGAACATCGTCTAGATTCGGATAGTCTCTGGAACGCTTCATGCTCCCGCCCTTGCCATCACTATCCTTGGTGGAGCATGCGGACTTGATAGGGCTCCTTGGCAGCCACGAGGTCTGGCGCTTGAGCTGCGGTGTGTTGATAGACTTCGCGCTCAATGCACTGTTTGTGGGTGTTGATGCTGCTGCTGGAGAGGCCGAGGGCGACGCCCGGCCCAAGGCCTTCTCCGCAAGCTGCCAGGTGCTCAGACTCTTCGTAATGCGCATCCGCCAGCGGGGGCTGCGCGGTTTTTGCGTACCGCTGGTGGCCTTCCCGACCTTGGTGATGCCACGGGCACGGATGGTAGACGGCGTGCGGTCGGAATCGTCTTCAATGATGGAGAGACCGGGCCTACCCAGACCTTTACTGTCAAGATGCATATCCACAGGTGGCGCTGATCGTTGTGGGGTCAGAGAAACCGGTGTGGTCGGTGCGGCAGATTCATCATCCTCATCTGACTCCTGGTCGCTGTCTCCCCTAGTGACACTGGCGAGGCTGGTGGACCGTTTGGTGAACGTGCTGGCGATGCTCGTAACACTCAGCTTACGGATCATAGAGTGCGCCGACGTGCGAATAAGGTGCTCGTTCCGCGCCCGAGTCGTCATACCGGGGAAGGGCAGGGTCTCGCGGGTCCAGACGTCTGATAATAGTGCCTCCAGTTTAGCCCTGTCCGCTCGTGAGGGCGCCAGCACTGGTACACGACCCTTAGCCGTGAGGGAGAGACTGGGACCGAGCGACGGTCACATTGGCAGAGGATAGCACGTCCTTTTCGACACTCGTGTTTCTGATAATGACGTTACACAGCGGTGATTTGGGACCGACGGTTGTTGCTCGGTGTATGGACAGTTCGCGCGCAATGGAGCCTACACAGAATTAGCAGCTGAGCGTATTGTCCGCAAGAGGAACCTGTATAATCACCTTGTTTTCCGTAAACGGTGCCCAGGGTCTTGATATTCAGAAAGAGCGAGCTGTGGAGGTCGGGAGCATCCTGCTGCTGCGGATCCATGGCCGAACCAGAGTCCAGACGGGATCGCCATTCGGTCTCTTCTTTTGGCGTGCATGCAGTCAACATTATCTCGTACAGCTGACAGTCGCACTCGAACACAATCTTCCAAGAGAAAGGAGTGGTGTGGCACTGAAGGCCTGCATTCGGGTTAGAGGTGGCAGCATAGTAGTCTAGAAGGGGAAAGGACCTACCCCGTCCATTGTCCGCGGCCTCGACTTTGACCTGACTCAGAGGAATGCAAGCTCGCAGGGCGTAGATTTGGTCGAACCTACTCGCGGAGGCCAGGCACAGCCACTCCTTGTAGAGAAGCGTCACCAAATACTGGCCCTGTACCCCATCTCGTGACTGCCAGCATGCATAGAGGACGCCGCAAAGCTGGATGTGTCCGAACGAGCGAATACGATTCTTGGACGCGGCATCAAGTTGCGAATCAGGAAAGACGAGCCGATCTTGTAGCAGCCATGTCTTCTCTAGCACTGCTTTCACCAGCGCGTCATCAGTGGCGCGGTTGATCTGCGATGTCGCCTCTCGCAGGCGAACCAGAGCTTTCTCGACCTCCATATGCGCGTACGGCGAATCGGCCACGGGTGTGTGTTTCAACAACTCGGCAAAGAGAAGAGGATACTTGCAGACCCGTTGGACGGGCTTGACAAGCAGGTCTCCAATGGTGAGAGACTTTTTCGACTTGTCGCCGTAGGTACTACTGGATCCGACGGACGACGCAAGCGTCTCTAGGCCTCTCTGGTACGTCGACCACTGCGGCATAGTCCGATGGACTGATGCGATGTCTTTCATCATCATCTCGTACTTGGCCCCATACTCTTCATACACGAAGAAGCGATTCATCTATGAACTTGTCAGCCGAGAAATGATAGAGACGGTGTGTTTGATGGGCTTCACCTTATTCGTGAACAGCCTCGCGACATCCGCAGCGACGTTCGGCTCGGCGAGCATGCCGGGAACAGTGTCTAGCCACGACATGCCTTCGTCCTCTTCGGGAACCGCATTAAGGCTCCGGATACGCCGATGACCATGGCCACGATGTTTCGGTTGAGGGTTGAAGTCAAGCTGCGTATATTCAGAATGAGGGACAGCTCGGTGCAGCTCCCCAAGGAGCTCTTCGTGCAGGTCGGCAATGTCGGCCAGATTTCGATTTATTGAAGACCGTAAGCCCTGGGGCATGGTGGGCAGAGAGACGAGGATGGTGACGTAGACCTGGGGCTAAGGTCAGCAGGTCGAACTCAGCACACACGAGAGCACAGAATACCGACATTCATCAAAAACCGCACGTCTCCAATGTAGCCCTCCTCGGTGCTGATTAACTCCTCCAAGATGCGCCGTCTCTGCAGTGATCGCTCCACGGCTGCCTTGTCTAGCACGCGCGGCTTGTCCAAGCAACCGCCGTCCTCAGAGCACCTGTAACTAGACATCGACGCTCTGCTGCTGCAGTCGGTCTGCGTCTGGGTCCGAGAAGATCGCATACTATTACGTCTCGACCGGGTAAAGACGCTTCCACTCGCAAGGCTCACGCTGGCTGTTCTGACTGCCTCGACAAACCCAAAGGAGGACCCCGAGGATGACTGGCGATGGTGGCCGCTTGTACTACTGGCTTCCTGGCGCAGGGTGCCCACGGAAGCTGACCTGAACAGCCTCTCGTCTATCGTAGAGGTGTATTGCCGGCGCCCGGCGCGTCGACGCAACGTCCTCATCCATTTGTGAAAGGGAGCCCCATGTGGCGCCTGAGCGAGCTCCTCGCCCACCATCTCGCTATCCTCGACAAGGGTCTGTGATCGACTCTCGGTGTCGTGAAAATCGGCAGACTCGATATCATTCAGGGTGAACCTCGTCGGCGCAGGGTCGAGTGTGTCCCAGTGTGTCCAGTCGTCGGGGTCATCTTTTGGTGAACGAGGGGGGCCAAAACGCAGGCCTAGACTGGCACCAAGAGCGTCAGGCCCATATTGAAGGGTGGCATCGAAGTGGGAAAATCCTGGGAAGCGATCAGGTGTGGTATCTTCTGGAAATCGAGTGATGAGTACCGAACCAGCGGGGGAGCAGACTTCGGACGATTCAGAAGCGGACGAGGCCATAATATTCTAGGGACCAAGAAACTTGAAATGGAATCTGTGGTTGCATATGGTCACCCCCAAAGGGTAAAAGAGCGAGCTCCAAAAAAGTAGCCCTCAGGCTTCCAAAAAAAAAGAGAAAGAAAAAAAGAAGAAAATGAAAAAAGGACCAAAAAAGGGGGGCGGGGTGGTGTTCAGAACATGATGAAGGCAAAACAAACGATGAGAGAAGGCCAAAAGAAAAAAAAAAATACAGCAGTGAAGAGATCTTGAGATAAACCTGAGCTACCAACTAAGGGTAGATCAACATCTCCCAAGGTCCAGAATGACCGAATGCTTGTGTAGGGATTATGACAGAAAAGCGTACGTGAAGGAAAGATCTTGTGCGCGAGCAGGCGCGACTTTGTTCATAGGGAGGGGGCTGACTGCTGCGCGAAAGTCTCCCTCACATACCAACTTAGGGAAGAAGACAAGAAGGTCTGAGACTTGCGAGGGGCCGGGGAGATAACTTTGTACATCTCTCCTTCCACGAGGTCAGATTGTGACAAGAGCAACCCGAAACGCGTTCAAGCTTGACCGGTAGTCGCAGTAGTAGTGATAGTAGTAGTACAGGCCAGCTCCGTTGTGAAGGTCGCACCGCCCCTTCGGTCCCGCGGCTGCCAGTATGTCCATCATCATCCCTTTCACCCTTTCGAAAGATCACGCTGGAGATGACCTGGATTTACCTGGCTCCTGGCTCGCCTGGCTTTTTCTCGCCGTCCTCTGCTAACAAGCGCGGATGGAGTTGGGAGACGGACAGGCATGCTGATCACGGGGAAAGAATGACGTGGGAATCAGCTGAAATGCGCAAGACAAGAGGTATCAGCTCCAGCCTGTCTCAATATGGATGACGTTGCTGGGGAGAGATTGTCATGGGAGATTTCCATGTCGGCGAGGTCGAGCCTGAAGATCACAATTCCTTTATAAGCAGTGCCCCTGCTTTGGGGCCCGAGCACATCCTTGACACGTACTGTAAGAGCAGATTGGCTGACCAGCGTGGAGAGAGGACCGATACTCTCTGCAAATGAATCCAGAACATTATCATGCCCTCGAAGGGAGAGAGGAACAATGTGGAGCAGGATAGAGGGAGGGTCTTCCTTGGCGGTGCACGCCTCCCGTTTCTAATACAGTACCAAAAGCACCCAAGTAAGCGTAGCTTCTTCCTGCGGGGACGGCGGAGCTACTCCTCCAAGGTGAAGGTACCTTGTATTGCGCACCCGACAGGACTTTGCTTCTGCATGTCTTACTTCGAAACACACACCAGGCGGTTGACTTGACAGCCGGCAGCCATAATGATCCTCTCTTGACACCCTCGTCGAGAGAATGGTACCACCAACGACAAGCTTCTTGACTTCAACACAACAGCCATGGGTCTACCGCTGAGGATGAACAACATTCACGCGCCCACGGTGCCCTCGGGTTCCACGACCGCGGGGGCCTCCAACAACGGCACCGCCGCGAGGCTCACGATTGCGGAGCTGCAGCGCAAGAAGGCGAACATGGAGATGGAGCTCTCTGCCCTGAGCAGCGTGCTCGACTCGGTATGCCATGACCTCACACCTGGCCTACCTCCTGCCTTACCGTACCTGATGGCCCTAAGAGCAACACAGAGGGCTGACAGGATTCATACAGCATGGCGTCGACATGCATACGAGCCTCATCACGGCCGATGGCTTCCCCCGCTCCGACATCGACGTCGCGCAGGGTACGTCTGCCCCTCAAGACTGCCCTACCCAGCCCGAGTACAGTGCCCTGCTAACGACCCAACCTTCCAGTCCGAACCACCCGCGCGCGCGTCATCCACCTCCGGAACGACTACAAAGAGCTCATGGGCAAGATCGAGCAAGCCGTGCATGCAAGCTTCGCCGAAGCGGAAGAGACAAGCACACAGCAACCCGAAGCTCAGACTGAGGCTGCCGCCCGAAACCCCGCGCCTCGCGATGCCATGCCAGACCATTGGGGCGAACCTTTCGCCAAGGTCAACACTGTCGCGGAGGGCAGCCCAGCATACGAGGCCGGCCTGAAGCCGGGAGATCTGATTCGCTGTTTTGACAGCGTGAACAAATACAACCACGATGGGCTGAAGAAGGTCGCTGACGTCTGCCAGCGGCAGGAGGGTGTGAGTTGGCTTCATCTCGCCTGTTGGCGGCGGCTGGCATGGATGTGTGTTTTGCTAATGATGGTCTCACAGCTCGATGTTCATGTGAGGGTCTCGAGACCCCAACCAGCTTCGCCTCCCCAGGAGCTCCTGCTGACCTTAAGCCCAAGGCGATGGAGCGGGAGGGGCCTGTTGGGATGTCACATTGTGCCTCTCTGAGGACCACGACCGTTTTGAGAGGCTAAATCCTCGACACAGACGGTCCGAGTCAAGCTTACATGAGCCGGAAGATGGATAACGAAGAAGAAGAAGCCGGTAAATGCAGCTAGGACTTGCAGATGATGATCTTGAGCTGCAAACTATGCAGTACTCTTTCTTGAAGGCATACATGCCTGATGACGAAGCCATGGGCACAGACTGTGAACCTATCGCCTATGATATCTCAGGGTCTAGGGCATTTGCTGCAACGAAATCATGATCATGCTCTTACTTTCTTACAAATCCATTCTGCCAGTTTCTTCAGAACAATAAACGACAAGGCCTCATCGGGTGGCCCGGATGTGGTAGAAGTCAGCAAGCCCTCCATCAACAGCAATGTCTCTCTGTGTAAGGCGGCTTGTAGATCCGGAACAAGAGAGATAGCTAGTACCAAAATTGTTATTTCTGTGTAGATATCTGCTCGACTCTTCATGTGAAGACAGTGATGCTCGGGAAGGAAGCAAGTAGTCTTGAGTGGTCGTTCAGAGAAGACGCCTCCGGAGGGGACTCGGAGGATTGTGTGGTGCTCTGGCAACCAGCCAGAGCGGGTCAAAACAATGAATGAGGGGCACATGCAGGGGGGATCAGGGGAGCCTGCATTGACATCATGGCAAAATTTGAAAAACACCCCTCCCCCAGGCCTCAGCTCGGGAGAGCCTGACCAACCGCCCTCCGCCCAGACGGCCGATCTGGCCAACACGCGCTTTGCTAGGAGACATCGCTCTAGTTGCGCTGAGCATGGATGGATACGGGTACGGAGAGAAGGAAATAATTGTTACATGAAGAGGTCCTGGGCAAAAGTTTGCAAAGTTCCCTTTTGTTGGGCAGTGAGTCTACCTAAGTTGCGCCTGAGTGCAGAAAATTGGGCGCAGAGTTCCTTTCTGAACGCAGGTGGCGATACTGAACGAAACCAAGGCTTAGCACATGCCCTCCGGCCCGGCCATTAATGTATCACCAGTCTGCGTCCTAGCCCTTCCAGTAATCCATCGTGAGTTTCATCAACGTAAACTATCCCTGTCTCGCCAGCCTTTATGTGTCGCTAGTCCTAAGCAAGATGCCGTAGACGTTGAAGGAGAGAAAACGAAAATCTATCCATCCACCACGTAGTGCCTCCTGTAGGTCACCGATCCTGGGCATCGCGTTCCGTCCTCTACAGGTCGTTGTCGTCATCCTCGTCAGGCAGAGGCATGGTGGCAGCTACGTTCATCTCGTCCTCGTACTGGCGCAGGAGAGCCTCGTCGACCTGAGCGGTGGGAGGAGCAAGAGCGGGGGCAGCGACAAATTCCTGCGAGGTGCATTAGAAGAATGAGCAAACATGAGACATGCAGACGTTCTATCGATAGGGGCGCGGCGTACCAGGCTGGGGTTGCCAACGAGCTTGCGGGCGAGCCAGAGGAAAGGCTTCTCGAAGTTATAGTTGGACTTGGCGGAAATGTCGTAGTACTGCAGGTTCTTCTTGCGGTGGAAGGTGATGGTCTTGGCCTTGACCTTGCGCTCCTTGACGTCGACCTTGTTGCCGCACAGTACGATAGGGATGTTCTCGCAGACACGGACGAGGTCACCTATTGAGAATGGTTAGCCTGATAAGAATTCATGTATGGTTTTGGGCGGGGTTCGGAAAACATACGGTGCCAGTTAGGGACGTTCTTGTAGGTAATGCGGGAGGTGACATCGAACATGATGATACCGCACTGGCCGTTGATGTAGTAACCATCACGCAGGCCACCGAACTTCTCCCTGACCGGCGGTGTCCCAGACATCGAACTGGATCTGACCGTAGTTCTGTATAGATCGCGATTAGTTGGCGTCCGTATCGCGGCGCAGAGGGGGGAGGGGGACGAACGGTGGTGAAGCCGAGAGGGTGGACCTCGACACCAAGGGTGGCCATGTACTTCTTCTCGAACTCGCCGGTCAAATGGCGCTTGACGAAGGTGGTCTGTGATGAAGCAAGGCGCGTTAGCTAACATTCCGAGGCGGTTGAGGCTGTTGGATAGGTCGGACAGCGCGACAGCAAATGGCGGCCAAGACTGCCCCGCCGTAGAGGGAGAGAGCTCGGCGCAACTTTTGTGATTGACAGGTCTGATGAAGAACGGGTAGGCGGGAGAACATACCTTGCCGGTACCGCCATCGCCAACAAGGACGAGCTTGAAGGTAGGAGTCTGACTCTCGGCCATGGTCGCTGTTGTGGTCGATGTTTTGGATGGAGAGAAGAAGAGAAGAGGGTGTGACTGAAGGTCTCCGAGGTGATGTATGTATTGGAAATGCCTGGAAGTGGGGGGGCTGGTGGGCCAGCGTCAGTGGTCTGCAGAGCCGGAGTGACAAAGCCTGGTTTGGCTTGGTACAAGCGCGATTGACGATGCTATGGATCCAGGGAAGGGAAATCAATCCGGGTTTTGTAGACGAACCTTTACAGGCGGGTATCAAAGGGCTGCTGAAAGGAAAGGCAGTTGATGCTCTCGTCTGGATCAAGAGACAAGAGAGAGAGAGAAGGTGGGTTGAGTTGGGTCAGGTAAGGAAAACAAGAAGAACGGGTTGCTGTCTGGAGGCGGCGAGCTTACGGGGGCAGGGACTGCTAGCGAACCTCAGCGAAAACTTGTAACGGGTGACCCGCTTTTCCACGTGACTCAGACGGCTGCTGCTTGACATCAGGCAAGGACGCGCCGCCTCCATTCATCTATCTATTCGCCTTCAGCGTCCGTTATCTCCACAGCAAAAGACATTCCTTCATTGGATACTAGATGATGTGTTGATGCCAGACAGGGCTTGTACTCTTTCTCATCATTTCTAAGCAGTTGGAGCCCGATGACACGTTCTGCCCTGCCGGTGGTCTTTTCAGATCTTGTCTTCAGGCTCCGGTGTAGGACCGTTGATGCCTAGACTTGGCCTCACGTCTCTTGCTCACCATTAGGCACGACCTTGGCAGATCACTCCACCCTAGAGCAACCGGTAACCGATATATGGTGCCAACACTGCATCTCCTGAGGTAGGTGATACTGGACTAGCCGGCTCACCATGCGCACCATCGCCTCGCGGTCAGGGAGTCGGGCAGCGATTCCCTTTGAGCTCGAGTGAGTCCTTCAGGGGTTTTGTCATCGCGTTTGGTAAAGAAAAGAAGGAAAAGACTCAGAGAACCAAGCCGGAAGCTGGTTGAGGACCTGAGGGCTGTTGGGCGAGAGGAGGCCGATGGTACCGTCGAGATCAGGACTAGTGATCCGGCCGTGTTCTTCGTCAAGGCATCGCATGACTTTCGGGTGCACCAAGATCATTTGCGGGATCAATATAAGCTTGCAGGCGTACATGACGTTCGATAGAGATTCAGAGGATGAAGAATGCTGAACATCAAGTGACTTATACTTTATGGCACAGCCGTTCTGAGCCGATGTATCTTGGTGTAAACGTGTCTTGTAACTAAGACCCATCTCTCGCAAGAAGCTAATTTGCAAGTACGGCAGCCTTTTATATAATCTTATCTATCCAGATGGACAGATTTAGGTTTCGGCTTGCGCCCTAGGAGCATTGCGAGGTGGTGTTTGGCGTGGGTATATAGAAAGTCTAAGGCTGTCAAGCTTAACAGATGATTACCTAGTGCATGTGGGCTGCAGAAAACCGGACTTGTCGTAGAGGTAAGCACCTCGCGAGTATAGAATAGACCGAAATCTCTAAAATCTAGGAGTTGCGGACAGTAACAAGACTTAGGACACAGGCGATGGCCCTTAGCATTCGACCCGTTGTGCCGTCTTCTGCCCGCATGTCTATCTGTCTGAATAAACCCGAGACTCACTCACTCTTTGTGACTATTAATGGCTTAGGCATCTCGAAGAGCCGTCCAGCTCCAAAAAAAATTCACATAAATTTTGCAATGTTTATCAGTCCTGTTCAACATGCCGTCTTGAAGCTATGCAATCGATCGTGGCCACCCCCTCCTTTTCCAACACCAAGCCCTAAAGGACGAACATGAAAATGCGCTAGTAGTGTTCCACACACGCAGCAGCCGGCCGGCGAGCAGCGGCAGCAGAATGACCCCCTTCTCGTGTCAGTGCTCAGTAGTGATGATTATGTCGATGCCCATTTGTTGTACCCTTGAAGCCTTTTCCCGTCACATTACCACACAGTTCTCATCCTTTGCACCAGCTCTCTTTTTCAGATTGGGATTCTTCGGAGGCGCAACATCCATCGGCGTCCCACCACTCGCTGCCGCCCGAATAGCACTCAATCTCTGCCTAGCTCGGTCATCCCCTGCGTCTGCAGCCTTGACATACCAGACGTTGGCTTCTAGGATATCTCTTCTGCACCCAATGCCCATTTCCGTGAAATAACCCACTGCGTATTGGGCCTTGACATAGCCTGCGAGGGTCAGATTATCAGCATTGTTGAATGCAAAAAGCAATCGAGACAAGGGTACAACATACCAAGCTCAGCGGACCTCCGCGCCCACTCGTACGCTTCTTCCTCATCTTTCTCAAGAATCGGTTCAGCTCCAACCATATACCAGGCGCACAGTCCCATCATCGCGCCCGCGTGCCCCCTCTCAGCAGCTCCAGTGTAGAAATGCACACTCAAGGCTGGGTCTCGCGGACAGTTGAGCTTGCCGTGCTCGTATGCGTCTCCCATTCGGAAGTTCGCCTCGGGGTGACCAAGATCGGCAGCTTGTGTGAACAGCTCGGCAGCGTATCCCTCGTCCTTGAAGATATCTTCACCGTACCCGGTCTCATACAGGCACCCCAGGTGGAATGGCGCCGCGTTGTACATGGAGTCCGCCGACTCTGCTGCCAGCTTGAGCCACTTGAGGCCTTCCCGGTAGCGCTTCTCACCCAGATCGCCAGAAAGGCAAGCCTTTCCCAGCCTTGTCATTGCACCTGGATGTCTCTTTGATGCTGCCGTTCGCAAGAATTGAACAGCTTTCGCCGGATCCTTTCGACAACCCCACCCGAACTCGTAGCACAGACCGGTCCGATATGCAGACTCTGCGTGACCATGCTTCGCGGCCAGGACGAACAGGGGAAAGGCAGAGTTGTAGTCTTCTCCTTGCCTTTGCTGAACAGGCCCGAAGCATATCCATCTGCAAGGTAGTACTGGGCGAAGGGGTATCCTGCGTTGGCAAGTTTCTGCAGGATGGCTCGTGCTTCTCTTATCAGGTCATTTGGATCGGAATCCGCGCTTTCGATAAAGGAGCCGTTGGGACTGTGACCTGGCTTCGGCGACTTCTTCTTAGGCTCCGTGACATCCACGCCCTGCTCCTGAGCCGTCGAGATCAGAAATACTGCAAACGAGTATTGTATAGAGAAGTCACTGGTCTTCTTGACATTCTGCCTGTACATGTCGAGCGTTTTTGTGAGCTCAGTAGAGACGCATTAGATCCCACTGCGTTCCGCAATTGTGAGTTGTCGATGGTCAGGGGTGCAGGCGCAGGCTGCGGGTAAGGGACGTTCAGCAGCTCTGCGTACGTTGACTGGCGATTGTCTACGTTGGGTGATTTCCTTGCATAGCTTGAGTGCGCCGATGGAGCGCGAACGCTTGGGGTGCCATTGCGACCGGAGGAGCGGCCGCGATCAGAATGGACAGAGTATGCGGACTGCGGCCTGGGTAGTGAGGTCCTCCTGAGGTGAGAAACGGGTGTCAGATGGCGATTTACGGCCGCACCATTCTCAGACAGGTCTGGTGATGATACAACCCGCGGGTCGTGACCATTCAAGAAGGTTGGAGTCGGCGGCGTGAATGGCTGGTGGTGGTACTGGAGCTGTGCAACCATCTGAGGTTGGTTGGCAGCATCGTCGGTGGCGGAGCTTACAGTAGAAGCATCCTCTGATTTACGCTGCTGGCTGTTTTCCAACTCATTCGGCCCGCCCGAGACCGAGCTGACGCTCGTTGCTACCGAGGTTTCTGTTGAGGTGTGCTGATTAGAGACGCTGGGCGTCGATACGGAAGCATCGGTTTCCCGGCTATGCCGGTTGACGCCCTGGGCGACGGGAGCCTGTCCGCTGCTATCAGCGCCTGATGCAGACGTTATGTTCTCTCCGCGGCTTGAATCAGCCTGGGTCCCAGAGCCGTCGCAAGCGTTGACCCGCCGTATTGTTCCCTCCGGCTGCGAAAAATCCAACGGAAGGCTTGGCGGTGGTCGCTGGGGCGCCTCGAGGATTGGCGGCATCTCCATGTCCACTGATGCAGATGAGCGCTGCCGGCGGTCAGGACTGGAGTGTTCCTTCGTCTCTATGGTTGCGCTTGAAGGCTGTGCCCAGTTCTCAGGTTGAAAGCTCATCTTGACCGGGGATACTGGTGACTGTCCCATGCGCGAGCCGTCGGCCATTGGTATGCGCGGTAATGGTTTGCCAGTTTCTGAGCGGACGCTCTGCGGTGAGCCGTGGCTAGGGGAGCCGACAGGCTTCCTCCGTATAGGACTCGAGGTGACTGAGCCATATTGTGGGGGTGACGAGTCCACGGCAGCCATTGCAAAGGGGATCAGGGTGTTCAGCCCGATGGTGTTCCCCTCTGACCAACTTTCCGTGCTGCAGTTGTGCCAGCTAGAATTGAAAGACAAGTCGTTCCTGGACGTAGCGCGACTGGCACAATGCTATTGCGATGGCTGTAGATGCTCTTCCTGCTGCATTGAACCCGTAGCTTCCTTTTTTTCTTCTTTCCCTTTATGCTTCTCTTTCTTGTTCCCTCTTGGTGTCCTCCTGGAGTACAACTATTCGGGACTCAGCTGACCAGTCGTGAAGGCGGCGTGCCGTCGTCGGTAGTCGAATGCTATAAAGGTGGCGTGCGCTGTACGCAAAGACGTCTCGGAGAGGACCTCGAGACTCGCCGAGGGAGGGAGGGCTTGTCTTTTCGGAAAGGGTAAGGCTGACCGAGAAATCCGTGGTGCCCAATCTACTATGTAGTCTCTCCGGCGCAAATGATGCTACAAGTCTATGGGATGACGGAAAAGGTCGGACGATCCCCACAAGAGACAAAGAGGACGAAAGAATACGGACTGGGGGAAGCCAAAAGAAGAAGAAAAAACCCACGAGACGCGAGGCTAATGCTGCTGCGGCTGAAGAAGAAAAAATGGTATCCGAAAAAAGACGAGGCGAGAAGGAAGATGACGGAAAACAGGAGGAAGCACAGGCGACACGAACAAGGCTGAGCTGGTAAGAAACTGAGAGATGGCGGCGTCACGTAGCGAGACCAGACGAGCAGGGTCTCACACAGAGGTTTTGCACTCGAGGTGTCTTGTGCGACTGGCAGGCCCAGCAGGTTGGGGGGGTGAATAGAAGGGGGAGGTTGAGGTGGAAAGAGAGGGATAGGAAGCAGATCCAGACCGAGGCCGGATTATTGGACACAGAACAGCAGCTCAGCACAGACAGGATTCATCAATTGTTCAAGAGTGCAAGTGCAAGGTACCCCTCAAAATAGGAAGTCGCACTGGGGCCACACGTGAACCCTGAAGTACTACGTACCCGTTTTTCCCAGTGGAGGTCGATCGCTGTGCTTAGCGTATCCCGTCAGAAGGGTCCGCCAAGGAGTCGCCTCAGGCTCTACTGTAGTGCAGCTAGCACTATGACTTCGTACAGCTTGCAGCCAGTGCTGCCTATGAGCGGCGTCAAGCCTGTACCGTGTGCCTGCGACACTGATGCACGGCAGCTAGTCTCGGGTGCCAGGTGCTCCCTGCAGGGATCAGCCTGTGCTAAATTAGGCCGAGCAAGGACTGACCTCCCAGACATGGAGACGCTGTGTGACTGCAAAGCTCCTGCCTCGCAGCACTTGAGAGCACTCCCTGTACTCCGTACGGTTACCATCCATAGTGGGTGAGGAGGTACATTTTGTACGTACTGCATACTACGCAGGACGCAAGGTACCACTCTGGTATGCGCAGAAGACCCCAGACTTGTCGCTGTCGCAGTCTTGTACATGTAACCAGACCCCACTCCCACCTGCACTCACTGTCATCGCCATCCACACCTCACGCCACGGATGGAAACACAGATAGGTGGTCTCGCTGAGGATGGCGGATGACGAGGCTTCTTGCGGCTGCACAAGGCTGCAGCAGCCTCCTGCTCGGCGTCTTGCCGAACAACGCACACCAGATACACAGATCGGCACGACGGCAATGTTGGGCACGCCGCGCACCTCCTCTGTCCACGGCAGAAGACATCCGTTCAAGCCCTCGTATGACGAGACGGGTGGAGACAAAGTCAGAAAGATACGCGGACGGGCTTGGGCAGGAACACGACCGCTAGACCATCTGTTCGCCTTGTACACCTTGGCTACGTGGTGCTCCTCCGTCTCCAGCCTCCCTCGACACAAGCTATACATAGTACCGATGCTGGTCGTACAGTCGCTCCAGCCGCTCGCTGATGCCAAGATCTCTGAGGAGCATCCCTCGGCGGGTTGCTATGACACTAGTCAAGGCAGCAAAATAGGGGTGCACCAGAGCGAGGCCAACAGAGTTCTGGGAGGAGCCCCAGACAGACGCCATGCGAATCAGGATTGCAAGCATTACCTTCTCTGTCCAGCCAACGGAGTTACGAAACCAGACATCGGTACGGGCGCGATTCATCGCTGCCGTGGACCGTAAACGCCGCGTCAGTGTCACGGATCTCGGGACGCCTTCTCCACACAACAGAGCCGTGAGAAAGAAAAAAGAAAAAAAAGGGGCGGGCTCACAGGACGCAACACAGGTGATATTCATTATCACCAAAATGAATGGAAAGTATGTCTGTCGATACTGATGTCACTGGGTCCTAGTTGCAACGCCCAACGCACACACATGTTTGCGGTGTGAAACGGGCTTTGCAATCATTCGTTGGTGGTGTTTGAGGTTATTGTTCATCTCAGACCCTGGCCTTCACTATGGTGGCCCCGTGGTTCCGCGCCTAGACGAATCCCCACCCCCCAAAGAATTGAGCCAAAGAACATATCCGTTCAGACCACTTTAGCCCTGCTACCTTCTCAGGGCTGACAGCCTAGCAGCTACTGTGGTATGCACAACAGGATGTTCTGCATCGGAAACCAAACCCCCGCTGGTAGCCGACGCTTAATTCTGAGACCCCAGAACGCTGCTGGGTGCATTCTTGTCCTTCGTCACGAAGCTCGCGATGACGACGACGACGACGACAACGACGACGACGACACGAGTTGTGGTGCAACTCTCTGGAACTGCATCTCAAGGTACAGATTGTCTGTATGGGAGCATCCGAAATGACTCTCCGAACCCAAGCAAGATCGAGTGCGACCCTCGCTAGCAGCAGCGGCAAGCATTTCTGAACGCCTAATTCCCTCCTGTGCTAGCTTCATATGTCTAAAACACGCCTCATATACAAGGTCATGGGGAGGGCTACCCGCATGCACTGTGCGACCCAACAGCCTTATGGAAATTATACGACCGTCCTACTATGCCCCGATGCTTAGGGGCAGGAAGACCCGGCGCTGGCTACGAGACAGATCTGCTCGGCAGTCCTCCAAATCTCAATGTGGACAAAGTCCTGACTCGAGGACTCGAGGACTCGGAGAATTCGCGCAGATCTCTCTCCATATTGGCGCGACTTCCGCTATGGCAGACTCTGATGCTCATATGATCGCGAAAACGAGGTGCTTGTCTGTCTAGGCCAAGACAGAGAGGCAGACTGTTACGAGACTTGCAGGCTCGTCTTGCGCGTGTCCTCATTCCAGTGGCTCTCAACCAGCTGGAGGCAGTACTAGTACACGAGGTGACCCGCAGGGCCATTCCCACTTAGAAGCTTCTTCCAGGGCTTCCGCCGTCACGTCACATCACCCCGCGACCTGCAGGCTGGGGGGGCGCTGTAGAATAGACTTCCAATGCTGGCTTGGGGCCAGACCAAGCCCTTTTCCCGCTTAGCGCCCTCGTATTGAGTTTGACACTCGCAGGAGGCATCTCGTTTCCGACTTTGTCGACCCTGGTCTAGACAACAGCGGTAAGGCTTGTGACCGCGCTCGCCGCGCACATTTTCTACTGTACACAGGACTTTATTGCGAATTTAGGTTGGATGGAAAGCGAGCCCCTCGATTTTGAGAAAAGTGAGCTTGCTTCCTGAGAAAGGAGAAGCGCCGTGAGGCGCGACAGTGTCACAGGGTGGCGCTGTCGCACAGGACGCACTAGTACTTATGCACCGAGGGGAGAGAGAGAGAGAAGAAGAAGAAGAAGAGACAAAATCCTCATCGGTGGCGAGCAGATCGATGGTCGATCTTGCAGCGCGGCACCTGTCCAGCATGTCACCGCATCACAGATGGTCGCATTTTTCCCGCAGCTCCATCTAACCCGAGTAGCCTAAAGGGGCTTAAGCGGGAGGCTGCAGCTGGCCCTATACGGAGTACCTCGATCACGTTTGCCGCTCATGTCCCATTACTGGACATTCCCTGCAGGAGGCGTTCTGACGGAGCGCAGGTTGGAAACAGGCCCCGAAGGATGCAGCCCGGCTCCTCCTCTGTCCAGACTCCCTCTGGCGCCGTGTGTGTGTGTGTGTGTGTGTGTGTGTATCCTGTCAGAAAGGATGCGTCGACCAGCCGGGTTGTCCGGACTCTCCAGCCCTTCTGCGCGCAGTGAGATTTGCAATTTACCCAGTGGCCGATCCGACAATTGATTGTCCTGCGACCGACCCCGTTGATCTCCCCCTCCTGAGCGGGCTGATGGGGTGCCTGCTGCTGCCGCTGCGTGCGTACGTTGCGCCAGAAGATCGGAAGCCAAGCTGCAGGGCAAGATAGCTGGAAATATGCATAAACATTCTCTGCATCTTTCCCCAATCGAAGAACGAGATAAGGAAAACCCCCAGTCTGTCGGGTCTCGTCCTGTCCTGTGCCGTCATCGACGCCCGCCCTCTGCGATAGGGGGGAGCCCGATGAGATCGCCCGGGCAGATCAATAAAATGGAGCTCTGGGGTTCGGCAGGACTGGGCCGTCAGTGGGAGTGGAGATGCAAATTGAGGATGCTTGATTTGATTGATGTCCACAGACGTTACCGCCCCGCTGCGGCCATGAGAGCTCTCCCCAAAATCTAATTTTCTTCCATGGTACTATGGTCGCAGCAAACCAAGGCCACGGTGTGGGCTTCTGCTGCACAGGTGACGTAGGGAAAGGGGGTGCTGCCTCGCAAACAAGGAATTCGAATGCATAGTCCAGATTTTTCCCATGTGAAGCCCAGCCTCGCTATATTAGCAGCGTTGTTATTACTATTCTGCCTCAGGTTCACCGGGAAACGAGGGTGTGCGAAACCGTATTCAGCCTGCCAGCCTCTCTTAGCCTTTTTTTTTTCTTCTTTCTTTTCTCTTTCCTCAGCAAGAAGTAGGCCCTACAGAGAGGCTAGTATTAGTGCTACAGTAGGGCACGGGCTCTGGGGTTGAGTGTAACCCCCACTTCTTTTTTTTTTTCTCACTCTCTTTTTCTTTTCTTCCCTCTCTCTTTTTTTTCTCTCTCTTTTTCTTTCATTCTCTTCTTGTCAGCTGGTGCTTGTTGAGAAAACTGGTGGCGGGCAGCGCTCAGTGGGGAGTTACAGTATAGTGAAGCTTGGCAAGTCTGGGCCCCTCTACCATGGTACTGCAGTGGCTATACAATGTACCGTACCGCACTTTTGCCGTGTTCCAGGTACATAGTACTACTTGCAATAGTTATGTGCTGTATGTAGTGGGAGGGTCCCAAGGGCGTATTTTTGGGGTAGGGGGGCGATGTAGACAGGGATGACCCAACTTTCAGGGGAAGGCTGGGAATGTAAGGTGCAGCTGAAGAGGGAAGGATCACTTGCAATACCACCAGCGGCTCAGTCAATCTCCCCCCTCCAGACAACTCAACCAGTGCACTGTCAATCCTTCCGTGCTCTGTAGTCTAATTGTCTGTGCCTTTACTATCGCCAGTCACGACGTCCATCGTTCGTCTTTTTCTCTCTCTGTCGTCGAGAGGCTCACCTCGTGAACCGAGTCCCTCAACCGCGGCTGTCGTTGCTTCCTCGGTCGGCCGTGGCTGATCGTGCGCTCGCTAAAAGAAATCAAGTAACTGGTCCTGGCCCGGTCCTGGTCCTGGTCCCATCGTTTGTTCGCCGTCCATCCGTCCACCCGTCTACCATCTCCTCATTCTATTCCGACGCGGTCTAGGTCAAGAGATCGAGTCTTTTTGCACCTCATTTACCCCTTGGCCTCATCCTGAGAAGGCAGGCTCGGTAAATCGGTATTCAGAGTCAAGCACCACTATCTGTGCGCAGCGGCGGCGGCTGTCAGCTCTGTCGGCCGAGTCGCAAAAGTCAAATCCAGCCCGCTCCTATTACTGCTGCTGCTGCTGCTGGGCAACACACCTCTCCCTGGGCCAGGAAGTGGAAGGCTGTGGCCCCCATCCTTGGCACACCATCAGTCAAGATCTGACGGCCCCCCGGAAAACCCCATCATTTGCCTGGCTTGTCTTCCATGCTCTTGCACCACCGCAACTGAGGAGAACGACCCGCCCGCAAGGGACATCACTGCAAATAAGAGAAGAAAAAAAGGCCGAGGCTGGGCTCCCAGTTGTCCTGTTACGGCCCTTTCAGTGGTTGTTGTTGCGACCTCGTGCCTGCATCATCCCTGGAGTGGTCAGAAGGGGGCTGGCTGCGTTTGCCGCATAAACCTAAACCACCACCTTGTTTTCCCAGAGTCCCACCTCTGGCGCCGCTACGAGCCCAGAGACCGACCATACACAACAACTGTGAGTTTCTAGTCGCTTTGCTCTCTGCACAACATTGCCCCTCTTCAAACCTAGTCTCACTTCAGCACCACCGTGATCGTGAAGACTTCCATCTCGCGTCTCTCGTACTTCATTACACACATATTTGGCCTTCTTGAAAAATCCCCTCCCTCCCACACCCGACCGTACAAGAGATAATCTGTCTGCTTCCTCCCTGACGGTGAATCTCCCTTGATCCTGAGAGAGAGAGGGGGGAGAGAGGCGCACATCGTCCACTCGATATTGGCGCTACAAATGTCTTGGTCTCATGACAGCTAACGGTGAATTTCTTTTCTTCTAGGACCATGTCTCTCCCTGAGAGGCCTGGTGGGAGGACCTCGTACGAGCAGCGCACTGTCTACCGTCAATCCACGCGCCGTAGCCGGCACCATGATGTTGAGGCCGGCGGCTCATACGCAGGTCGAGAAGAGACCCTCCATTCCCGTGCGACTTCTTCCGGCTCGTTCGCCACAACGGTACCAGCCCGCTCTAACGCAACAGCAGACGATGTGCCTCTGTCGCCAGACCTCGAGAGCGCCATGGACCAGCCCGTGTCCAGGAAGCGAAGTTTAATCAGGCCGGAGCGGAACAGGATAGGGAAGAACCACCCGAACTATCACTACCGCCAACATGCCGCCAAGATGCAGACCCTGCCCTCGCGCACTGGCACCGAGCCGGTATATGAGGATCTCGAAGGAACAACATACTTGAACACGTCGAATAGGGACGATGCTGTCTCAGACTCGATCGCTTCTAGGGACAAGAAGAGGAGTAGTGGTGACAGCGGCGGTGCCGACAAGGAGCGCCGTTCTAGGAGGAGAGCAAACAGCCGGAAGCACTCTGGGAAGATCTCGAAGAGGAAGGGCAAGAAGGAGACGGAGCAGATCCGGCCCCCGAGCTTCTGGGACATCTACTGCGCCATCCTTACCTTCTGGGCTCCCAATTTTATCTTGAAGTGCTTTGGAATCAGGTCGAAAGACCAGGCTCGGGCCTGGCGCGAGAAGATGGGCCTTCTGAGCATCATCGCGGGTATCATGGCATGCGTTGGCTTCCTCACGTTCGGTTTTACTAGGACGGTCTGTGGGACGCCTTCGGAGCGTCTCCAGGTGAACCACGTCGACAGCGGATATATGATCTTTTTCGGCCAGGCATACGATCTGTCGGGCTCTCACCATCCCGTGGCCGATGGCATACCGGCCGAGTCGGATGGAGATGGCGCCAACGTCCTCTATGATCTTCCCGAGAAGCATGGTGGCCAAGATGGAAGCTTCTTGTTTCAGCAGGTCAACGGGAAGTGCAAGGGAATGATCACTCTGGCAGAAGGGTCGGATGTGCCGACAAATGACGACGGTGACCTGGCCTGGTACTTCCCGTGCAATACCTTCAACCAGGACGGGTCTACTTCGCCAAACCTCACAATCCCGTACTACCTCGGATATGCCTGCCATACCTCGAGCAAGGGCCGCACGGAGTTCTACGATCTCACGCCCTCCGCCGATGTCTACTTCACCTGGGACGACGTCGCAAACAAGTCTCGGAATCTCGTGGTTTACTCTGGAAGCGTGCTGGATCTGAACCTCCTCAAGTGGTTCAACACGTCCCAAGTCTCTGTCCCTAGCCACTGGAATGACCTTGCCGACAACACCACGTCTGCAAACAAGGCGATCCGAGGCCGCGACGCTACGCACACACTGTTGAAAGCTGGCGACAAGGCAACGGCAGAATGCCTCGAGCAGATCATCAAGGTTGGATCAGTCGACTCGGACTCAGTGGGCTGCATTGCTTCCAAGGTTGTCCTGTACCTCTCGCTCGTTCTTATCCTCTCGGTTGTCGTCGTGCGCTTCACCCTGGCCATATTGTTCCAATGGTTCATCAGCAGACGGTACGCGGCGTCCAAGACATCGCAGTCATCAGACAAGAGAAAGCGGAACCAGCAAATCGAGGATTGGTCCGAGGACATCTATCGGGCGCCAGCGCGTCTGCCTGGTGATGTCGGCAGCAGTGTTGCTGGTGCCTCTTCCGATCGAACAAGCAAGCGCGCTAGCACTTTCCTCCCCACGACCTCCCGGTTCTCGACCGTCTACGGCGTCGATAGAGGTTCCCGCAGACCGGCTATGCCCACGACCATGGCCAGCCAGAGCTCCGGTGCTGCCCTGCTTCATCCAAACTCCATGTATGGAGGAGTTAACAGCAGCCGGAACAGCCTGATGGCCTCCGACCCCTACGGCGCTCAGCCCAGCCCAGAGGGCCCTGGTCCGGCAGGTTTCATTCACGAGGCAGTCGTGCCACAGCCCCCTCAGACTGGATGCCATTTGGATTCCCCCTTGCGCATACTCTCTTGCTCGTCACTGCCTACTCCGAGGGTGAGATGGGCATCCGGACGACCCTCGATTCCCTCGCCACGACCGATTACCCCAACAGTCACAAGTGTATCCTCGTTATTTGCGATGGTATCATTAAGGGCAAAGGCGAGGAGATGTCTACTCCCGACTACTGTCTGAGCATGATGAGGGATTTCACCATCTTGCCAGAAGAGGTTCAGCCGTTCTCATACGTCGCTGTTGCTTCCGGCTCCAAGCGACACAACATGGCCAAGATCTACTCTGGTTTCTACGATTTTGGTGCCAAGTCCCGGATCCCAGTGGACAAACAGCAACGGGTTCCTATGATGCTTGTTGTCAAGTGCGGTACGCCCGCAGAGGAGAACAAATCCAAGCCTGGAAACCGAGGCAAGCGTGACAGTCAAATCATCCTCATGTCCTTCCTCCAAAAGGTCATGTTCGACGAGCGCATGACTGAACTCGAGTACGAGATGTTCAATGGCCTGTGGAAGGTCACCGGGATATCGCCCGACTTCTACGAAATAGTATTGATGGTGGACGCCGATACGAAGGTCTTCCCTGACAGCCTGACGCACATGGTCTCCGCAATGGTCAAGGATCCTGAGATCATGGGTCTTTGCGGCGAGACCAAGATTGCGAACAAGCGTGACAGCTGGGTCACCGCTATCCAGGTTTTCGAATACTTCATCTCTCACCACCAGGCCAAGTCTTTCGAGTCGGTCTTTGGTGGTGTGACTTGTCTGCCGGGTTGTTTCTGCATGTACCGGATCAAGGCCCCGAAGGGAGGCAATAACTACTGGGTCCCGATTCTCGCAAACCCGGACGTGGTGGAGCACTACTCGGAGAACGTGGTTGACACTCTGCACAAGAAGAATCTGCTCCTCCTCGGAGAAGATCGTTTCCTCACGACTCTGATGCTTCGGACATTCCCCAAGCGGAAGCAGGTGTTTGTCCCTCAAGCAGTCTGCAAGACGACGGTCCCAGACAAGTTCATGGTTCTTCTCTCACAGCGCCGCCGCTGGATCAACTCGACGATTCACAACCTCATGGAGCTTGTCCTCGTGCGTGATCTCTGCGGCACCTTCTGTTTCAGCATGCAGTTTGTGGTGTTCATTGAGCTTATGGGGACCCTCGTTCTCCCGGCTGCCATTGCTTTTACGATCTATGTCGGTAAGTAACAATCACCCCTCGTGAATTGCCTGTGTCCGCCACCTCGAATCACACAGCTAACAATAGACCAGTCATATCCTCAATCATCGGACCAGTCCAAGTTATTCCCTTGGTATTGCTCGGTCTGATCCTGGGTCTGCCCGGCATTCTTGTGATCATCACAGCCCAATCGTGGACATACATAGTATGGATGCTCATTTACCTCTGCTCGCTGCCCATCTGGAACTTTGTCCTCCCCACGTACGCCTTCTGGAAGTTTGACGACTTTTCGTGGGGCGACACGCGCAAGACGGCTGGCGAGGTCAAGGGTGCTGGCCATGGTGAAGCAGAGGGAGAGTTTGACAGCAGCAAGATCACCATGAAGCGGTGGGCCGAGTTCGAGCGCGAACGTCGCAGCAAGAACGGCTACTTCCCTGGCCCCAATGACGGTAACATACCGGGCAACACGAAGAGCGTTCTCTATTCGCCAGGCCCTTCGCCAGGTCTTCACTATCATGATGAGTACTACCCAGACGCATGAGACAACTCAGTTATTCTTTGTTTTCTTGGGGAGGGAGGAAAATTGTACGAGGTGTTTTGCATTGCACCTCAAATGAAGGGCGGTTCATTCCAGCACAAAAGCGCTTCTGTATTCGCCCACTTCGTTTACGGCTCTATTAATACATGATGATGGTCGATGAAATGGCGACATGGGATGGCATAGCGGTATTCGGTCACACTCGAGCCTGCTTGAAGCCCAGCTCGGGCAGATCTCAAGACGTTCCTGAGCAGAAGAAACGATCATGAGGGCATGGCGCCAGAAGGAGCATGTCTTTTTTCTGTTTTTTTTTGGTCTTGATTCATCCTAGGCGGGCCGGCTTGCCTGCCTTGCCTTGTCTACCCGTATATATCTATAATGAAGACGAGGGAGAGCACCGGCCGGTATTGCTTGGCTTTCCTAAGTCCCTAGCATAGCAGAAGTAATTAACTTGATGGCAATTTTTGTTCATTTGGACACCGGATCTCCCTAGCTAGCCCAGGGGTCGTGACGAAACCTGTCATCGCGGATCTTTCCTTTACGCAAGAATTGAAGGGATAGAGGAGCTCGAGGCGGCTGGCGAGGAGACAGGCAACCTCAGATGGCCAGCTGACAGATGGACCAAGTACAAAGAACATCATTAATTACTCCAAACTCGAAAAATTCACGTAGGGACAGAGCCGTACCGATCTCCTCCCGTGAGGCCATCCCTGTTGGGCGACCCCGCAAAAGGGCCTGTTAGGTTCCACACAACCTCCAGAAAGTTATGTTGTTATAATAGGGAAAACACACCAAGGGTTTCGAGACTAATCTATGGCGGATGGGTGGGTGACGAACGGAAATGATGCTGTGTGTGTGTGTGTGTGTGTGTGTGTGTGTGTATGCGTGCGTATACGTAGTCCCCCACGTTCCGTTGCTGAGATAAGTGGTGGTGATACCTAAGCGAGAGACCAAGGGTCAGGACATCCCATTACGGCTAATCAGGAAGCAGCTAAGATGGACGAGACTATGGCAGACGTAGGTAGCATATAGCCTCATGGTCCAAGCGGTTCGAGGTGGGAAAAATCCACAGGAGCGAGCGGCCTGCGCCTGGGCTTGGGTGCTGTGAAGAGGTAGTTTGTACGAGATAAGGTCCGGGACAGGTCGTGCGACCAGGCGCTGTCATGCTGGGATTCCGCGGAAACTCTCTCGACTGGTCCCGTCAGCCCACTCGGTCTTCCACTCCGTGACAGGCCAACATCGAACCCTCTCCTGCTTTCCAGCCCGTCCTCACCAACATGTGTAGATTTCTGGGGCCCGGGGGAGAGGCCATGTCAAAGCTCACCTCTGGTGGCGACAGGCGGAGGTCCGGGACGCCTGTGGCTGATGACGAACGACAGGGGAGTGTATGAAGATGGAGGGAAGGGGGAGCTGTGATTCGGACAGAGTGCTCCATCACGGGGGTGGATGAGTGGGACGCCGGCTGAGAGGGCCGAGGCTGAGCAAGAGCAAGGCTGTTGGCACTTGAGAGGACATGTGACGTGAATGTGTGCGGTGCACAATAGCCTCAGAGCTCGGGCTGATTGAGGAATCTATCGACGGGCCAATATACGTGGCTGGAGCCTATTCGAGCATAATTACATGTTGAGCTGGGCCAGGCCGGCGAATATGGACCCCCTTGAGATCCACGAGGACTGTCCCGGGAAATGCTGACAAGGACTACTCGCAATGTCACTAGAGATTGAGAGCTCGTAAAGTCACCCATGGTTGTGTAACGACATCCTAGATTCGGTGCTCATCAGCCAAAGAAGATCCAGGGGCTGCTCGATGTCCAATGCACTCCCACAGCACCACGATCAGCTTGCCTCTTCTGGCGACATCACGCAGGCCCTCTTCGGACCTCCACGTAATCCCCTTCTGGCCTGTGTGCAGGTTATATTGAGCCCGCTGAAGGCGGAAAAGGAGACCGGGCGACGAGCCCACGGGCGACAGGTCGATCTGACACGTCGACGTGGTGTGCTTCTGTCCTGCCGCGCGCAGAGGTCCGGATGCGAGGCGAAGTCTGCGGGTGCGCCCGGTCGAAAGGAGCTTGGGCCTATGAGAAACAGCAAATCAGTCCAGGTTGTTGGCGCATCGGTTCTGCAGGGTGCCCTTTTGGGAAGTGCTCTGGGGCAGGAGACGGGGGTTGGGAGGCGAGAAACAAGCAGCGAGGTGCAAATGACTGCAAGACCTTGTGCCTGTACCTTCCCCTCGTCCTTCACCAAAAGGCTAGCGATCTCTCTCTCTCTCTCTTTCTTTCCATCAAGGCTCGTAGGAACGAGTGTCGTACACCTGGTCTCGGAGAGATTCCGTCATGCCTGCGGAGGGCAGTCCCGCGAAGGATACTCGCTGCTCTTCTCCCCAGCCAGTGCGGCTTAACAAGTACACGGGGAGAGGGGGAAAAAAGAAAGAGAAAAAGAAAAGAAGAAAAAAACGAGGTCGCAGTTCCCGACACCCATGTTTTCCAGGACCCGCCGCAGATCCATAGGTCGCTCATAGAAGCCAGCAGGTACAGCGTATGATTGGGCGCCGCCCTCTGGGGCAATAATGAAAGGTGTCTCGAGCTGGCACGCCGGAGATGCATCTACATGTGAGCAGCCGACGCAGTCTTGTCAGGGGCGGTGAGGTGAATGGATGGGACCGATAAGCTGCAGGTCGTCCGGGGGGGATGGTCGTACAGAGGTAAATAGAGGGTGTCAGAACAGGCGGCGAGCTTTTGCGCGTGACGGAGGGTGCGACGAGTTACACGATATCTGCTGGCGAAGGATGTGGGCCTGGCGGGCTGAGCCAAACAATGAGTGAGGGCTGGGGGCCGGGATCGGGTCGAGTTTCCCCCTACTCCGGCAGGCTCGAGTCTGGTCCTCTGTGTGTGTGTGTGTGTGAGAGAGAGAGAGAGAGGGAGGGAGGGAGGAAGGGAGAGAGAGAGAGAAAGAGAGGGGGAGGGGGGAAGGGAGGGAAGGGGAAAAAAAGAAAAAGGATCCCGCGGGGGTGAGCATTGTGAGAACCAAAATTTCCATTGATGTTTCTGTGTCTTGTGAGATCTGATGCGTCAGTTTTGCCCGTACGGTGTCGAGGCCGAATCCGGGGACCGGTCAACAGCTGCTGAGCAGGTCTATGTGATAACATGATTCTTTTTTCTGTCTTTCTTTCTGTTCCTCTTTTTTTCCCACCTAAAAAAAAAAAAAAAGAATAAAGTAGGGGGGTAGGCCTGGTGGCTGTTGACGAGCAGTGAGTAGTTATGAATAGTTCTTGTCATGATAACCTACGAGAAAGACTATAGTACGTGGAGCCCTCACCCTCTTATCTCCTCGTCCCTAAACAGTCGCCGTCCTAAAAAGAGGCACAGCACATAGCTCGGAGGGACAGCCAGACACGAGCAGTGAGGAGACGCCAGCGAAAAGGGCATCCGTACACACCATCCAAGATGCAGCAGCCTGGACGGTACATTGGGCCGTGGTGGCTGCAGCGAGAGACCAATTGGGTCGTTCGAAAGGTCCACCACCCTCCATCTTCCTGGGACCTGTCTCCGAGTCGGGCGCTTGGGTCAAGGCATACTTGATGACACCTTGGTATGTGAGATAAGTGTGGTGGGGTGGGGTGGAAAGCTTGGGTCGCTGGGGGAAGAGAGGGGGGGGCGCCAACCGGTCAGGTCTCACAAGTGAAGAATTTGTAACGCCAGGCGCGGCTGTCGACGAAGCTGGCTGCTGCTGCTACTGCAATTTAACGGATGACGGTAAGGAGGCGTAGAAAGGAGGCGTTGAACTGTTTTCAGTGAGGAGGTGCGGTGCTCCTGGTGCTATTGTGATCTACTACTGGTAGTGATGCCCCACAGCGGTTTAGTGCGGGATTTCGCCGGCTCCTCCAGAAGTGCGGAAGGGAGTACCCGGCCTGGCCTGGGCCTGGTCTCTCACACCCTGGCACCCTGCCCATGATCTGCTATGTACGCCAGAGTGCTATTCTCTGTAGTGCCACGCTCTGCCCTGGCGTGCCTGGCTGCTGCTGTAGGAGGGCCCCAAGAGGTCGCCGTCCAGGGCTCTACGGGAGACACCACAGGGGGGGGGGGGAGTGTTTGGTTCCAGAAGGTTTAGCTGCTAGGCGGGCACTGTTAAACATGCATGCTACACCTAAAGCCAACCACTAACAGGACTTCTCCGAGGCTGGTTTTAAGGTGTCACCTCCTCCTCCTCCTCCTCGTCGCCGGCCCCCCCCTCCTCTCCCCACACACACCCACCCACCCAAACCTAGATTCCCTCCTGCTCATCGCGGAATATCGCGCCAAACCTGAGCCGGTTGACGAGCACCTGACAGCTCCTGACGGCTGCAAAAAGAAAGAAAAAAAGATTCCCTCTGCTACCTCTGCTCGACCAAGGCTTGTTGGTCTAGGACCGGGCTACACATTTTTTGTGCGTGTCACACACACACACACTCTCTCTCTCTCTCTCCTCCCTGGGATCGATCTCTCTCTCAAGCCCATTTCCTCCTCCTCTGGTCTCTCTTTCCCAAAAGCAAGGAAATAAAAAGTGTTTCCCTCCCTCCCCCACCTGAACCTTGTCGGCTTGGATCGCAAGAGTCAATGCTCAGATCAGCCTCCGGAGGCCAGCGAAGCCCCCAAGTCTGCAAATTTCCCCGCGCTCAGGAACAAGTGAACAGACCAGACACCTGACTGGAGCCCAGCCCGCTGCGCATTCATAATCTCACCTCCTCAGCCCCGCGCACCATAAGTAACGGCTTGCACGATATCCCTCTTACCTCCCGATCCGGCACCACCCACCCATCCGGCAACCCCAGCCACCATCCTCACCCAGTCGAAGACGCCCTTTGTACCCTGCCATTGGAGCTGACCGCCATCCTTCAACCTGCTCCCTGACAGCGGCTGCGCTCCTCGAAGAAGAAGAAGAAGAAAAAGAGATCTCCCATTCTTTACACATAGTCGCTGCGACTCCCACTTCGTATACGTCAAGCGCCACCTTTGTTTGTCGACAGGAGCCCTAGACGAGGGTCCGGGGGCTTTAAGCGACCTTGGGCCGTCATCATCCCGGCCTCCCTCCGCATTTACCCCCCGGTCCGCTTTACTGCCCAACTCTGCACCCAGAAGAAGAAAAAAAAGGCAGGTCGACTCGAGCGTACATAAAAAAAGAGAAAAAGTAAAGAAGAAAAGGAGAGAAAAAAACCACAAGAGAACAGAGACCCGGTGCGACCAGTCGGGCAAGATATTGCAGGGGGCCCACGCGAGACGGAAGGATACGAACGGCCAGACCGACAAGCCCCCCCTCGTACCGTTTTCCCACCACGATTGCGAATGCGCTCAGGCTGGCACGAGTCCCGATGAGCTCGGCCAACATGTGGTCTGACGACGAGGACGGGTCGTCGAGCTCCTCGCTGAGCGGCGGGACTACGGGCGAGAGCGCGTCTTCCTATTCAGAAGTCCACTGGCCGCTGCCCCTCATGACGGGCGAGCTCCCTGCCTTCAAGTCGGCCGACATGGACACGGACGAAGACGCCATGCATGACCTGCATGACCCCGCTACACCCACCCAAGACCACTTCTACAACGCATACATGCCCGACGGCGATGACGATGACGATGACATGGTCGGCGGTGCTGGCGCACATGTGGACATCCTTGCGGTCACCAATGTTCTGTCCCAAGGGATCGAACTGGATGATGAGTTCGAGCAGGCGGGAACAATGCTACCGCCGAGCCAGGGTCTTGGAGGCAGCGCTCAGCCTCTGGCCGTACCTGGCCAGATCCCAGGGGTCTTCTCGCCGTACGGCCTGGGGTCCAATATTGCCCAGCCTGCCCACTATCTCGGCTTTGAGGAGCAACAACCGCCGGCGCAGCCGACGATGACGGCACCTACATTGCTCATCGAGGCGGCACTGCAGGGCGACCTACCGAATGCGCATCAAGACGGACAGGAGGGAAACATGACCACCATCAACCACCACATGGCGACAGGAGTACAGGTTATCCACAACCAGCAGATGGTCCATCCTACTGTCGTAGCCGCCGGCATGCATGCGACCGCCCTCGGACCCGATAACTACAACCTGTCAAGCTTCATTGAAGCGTGGCAGGGTGCGGCGTGGCAGGGCCTGGCACGGGAGCGCGGTCGGTATCCTTGGCCCGACAGGATAGACCAACAGCTGTCGCGGAGCGTGATGTACATCGACTATATGGACCTGGAGGGAGACAGATGCGATGTGCAGGGCGTAGACTGGGAGGACCTCGGTGTGACGAGGGGCGAGGCCCGCGAACGGAGGTTGATCACGTACAAAAATTACGTCAACGTTCCCGACTCGGACCGCTGGGAGGTGAGCACGGCAGCGTTACAGCCAGGCGCTTTGACTGCACCTGACATTGCCTGACTGGACATGGCTCGCTAACTGCTGTCCAGGGAGACCCAGGCACTGCTGCCCAGCACCGGCGACTACTTTAGGTTCCGCGGCCTGGACGTCCGAAAGAACATCAACCTCGCACACTTCCAGCTCCGCAATGTCCTGGCCTCGACCTCCCGGAGCTCGGTCTTCTATCCCAGCCAGTTCGCCATTAACGAGTTCAACCCGATCACCGGCAAGACCAAACTGGGCATGCGGTCTGGGGAGATCCCGCACTTCCAGGTCTCGACCCTGGCCGCGGGTCACGACACCCTGGTGGCAGGAGGGTTCTTTGGCGAGTATCTTTTCCGGAGGCTGTCCTCGGAGGGCAGCGTAGACACACGCGAAGGGACGATCACGACCGATAACAGCGGAATCACGAATCACGTCCAAATCTATGCGTCGCGCACGTCTTCAAGCCCAAGAGCCGCATTCGCCTCGAACGACAACGGCTTCCGTGTCCTGGACATCGAGACGGAAAAGTTCATCTCGGAGACGTATTTCCCCAACCCCGTCAACTGCTCAGCAATCTCTCCAGACCGACGCCTGCAGGTCATGGTCGGCGACCAGCGGCAGGTCCTCATCACCAAGGCAGAAGCGGATGGTCAGCCCGAGATCCTGAGGACCCTCGACGGCCACAGGGATTTTGGGTTTGCCTGCGACTGGGCAGACGACGGCTGGACCGTAGCGACGGGATTCCAGGACAAGTCTGTGAAGATCTGGGATGCACGCCGGTGGACTGATGCCCAGGGGGTGCCCACACCAGTATGCACACTCAGATCCGAGGTCGCAGGCGTCCGGTCACTCCGCTTCTCACCGCTCGGGTCCGGCAAGCGAGTGCTGGTGGCAGCCGAGGAGGCAGACTTTGTCAACATTTACGATGCCCAGACATTCCAGTCGAAGCAGACCTTTGACTTCTTTGGAGAGATTGGCGGCACCTCCTTCGTGAACGAGGGCCAAGACCTGCATATCCTGTGCTGTGACCCGAACAGAGGCGGCCTCTTCAGGCTCGAGAGGTGTGGCATGGGTGCAGAGCGGCACCACGACCCCGAGGACCTCGGGATGAAGCCCTATGCCGCATGCAAGGACAGCAGCTACGACTGGCAGAACCTCGAGGCCACGCCGCGACGGCGACCACGATATTGCGAGACACGGCGGCGGCGAGCTATCATCCCATACTCGCTTCAGCCCTTCTAAACGACAGAACTAAACAACCAGCTCGACGGGGCCGACAACAAAAACACATACAGACCTACTACACACATACCCATCCACCTCCCCCGAGACTTGATCTAATGATAACGCACATGATACCCATCGAAACATAACACCTGAATCGCTCTTCTATTTTTATTCTTTTTTTCTTCTTTTTTCATGTCTCAATACAGGCGGATCACAAAGCTGGAATTGCATTATTCATGTATGAACGAGTTCCCTAACATGAGGGCAGCGCCTCACGAGTTGGAGTTTTAAGAGCATGTCATGTTCATCTGGAAGCGTCTGATATTCTGATAGCCCAAATCGGTCCCTATCTTGTTTCCATTGTTTCCAATGATTTAGTATTATTTTTCTAGCCATGAGTTTTCTCTCTCACACACACACACATACATCTGTCCACACACACACCAGCATCCTTTATACACGCTTGAATGGTCAATTCATAATTGGTACGGGAGTATGGCTACTGGGGGGGGGAGCATGGGGACGGATGGATGGATGGTGAGTTTTGATGATTTATCTCTTCGATCGAGCAAGTTATAGGTTCCTCCAGGTCGTCCTTATGGCGCACAAGGCAAGGTAAATCAGGATCATTGACAAGTGGGATACGGTACATTTTTTTTCTTTCCTGTGCCTTCCCTTTTCTTGTATGGGCGTTTTGTCTGCTCCCCAGACATCCCATCTTGCATGGTGTAATGAGATGGAGGATCATGGGACGACGTGGTCAGCTGCCTCTTTCTTTTTAACTTTTGTTGTCACCGTCTGATATTGAATGCCGTCTTGTATACATTTATGTATTCACGTAGGTATTTGTATACGAGGCAGGGGATATCTTGTTAATTGTGCAATGGGAGGTGGATGCACACACGCTGGTCGTGAGATCTCCCTCTCGAGGGTGTGTGCACAGGACTAAGCCAACTTTGCAGAAGTCATCTCCAGTTCACCCCTAGAGGATCCCAAGTATTTGGTCTCACGGTGGGAAACATGCAAGCTGCTCTCGAAATCGACCGACAAAAAAAGGTAGTCTGCAATAAATTCTTTGCCTACTCGCATACATGAGAGCTGATGGGAACTCCCCTCAGGTTGTCCTTGCAAGAAAACAGCACCCCTCTGGGAGAGAGACACAGACCCAGCGTACGAACGAATCTATACACACAAAAACAGCAAGGGCGCAGGACAACACATCTCCCACACACAAACCCAAACCCAAACACCCAGAACCTCACTCCTCCCTTCCTCCCCGTTCCCCTTTCCTTCCTCTACTCACAACGTTGCGGCGCAACCCATCCTACAGCGCCGCGACGAGGGCCTCCCAGGCGGCACCGACGGTACCGAACAGGGTAGGCACGATACCCCAGCTCTGCTCGCAGTTGTACTCGCCAGCGGCCTTCCACTTGTCGTCGAACATGCTGAACAGCACGACCCTGTCGCCGACGGTCTCGAGGATGCTGGTGATGGCGAGGGCCTGGTTGGCGACGGAGGGGACGGCGAGGCCGATGGTGTCGCCGGAGGTTGGGTAGCCGGACTCGAGGATGTAGCCGGTCAGGCCGCTGCAGGCGCCCTCGATGATGTCGAGCTGGGACTGGACGAAGGCACCGGCGTCGGAGGGGGCGACGGTGGAGGTGAAGTAGGCGTGGGCGTTGGCGGCGACGACGTCGATGAGCGGGCACAGGGCGGCGGCGAACTCGGTGTCCTGCCAGGTGGCGACGACGTCGGTGGTGGTCCAGGGCCCGCTGTACAGGGAGCCGAGCTCGGACTTGACGTGGGTGACGAGGGCGGCGAGCTCGGCGGCGGTGCAGTACCCGTCGTTGTAGGCCTCGTTGGCGACGGCGAACAGCTCGACCAGGCCCATGTTGTCCCAGGACTGGAAGGCGGCGATCTGGTCGGCCACGTCGGGCGAGGCGTTGGTGCAGCCGGCCTCGCCGATGTAGATGCCCGCGATGATCTTGAGACCCCACTTGGCGGCGGCGGCGCCGACGTTAGGGAGGGTGTCGCAGTCGGTCGAGTACACGCGCACCGACGAGAAGCCGGCGGCGGCCACGGCGGCGAGGTCAGCCTCCACGGCCTCGGCGGTCTGGCAGTCGCCCGTCACGGAGTTGTAGGGCGTGTAGGTCAGCGACCAGGGGGAGGAGCCAGAGCCGCCCAGGGTGGCGGCGGACGACGAGGAGCTGGCGGCAGAGCTGGCGGAGGAGGCCGAGGCGGAGGCGACGACGACGCTGCTGGCCGAGGAGGCGACGAGCACGGGGGCGGCGGAGCTGGTGGTGGCAGCGACAGCGGCAGCAGAGGAGGCGACGACGGGAACAGCGGTGGTGCTAGCCTCGACGGAGGCGTAAGGGCAGTAGACCACGGTGGAGGTGACGACCTCGGTGGTGACGGCCGGGGCGGTGTAGGTGCCAGGCAGGTAGGTGGAGATGACGGGGACGGTCACGGTCTCGGAGGAGGCGGTGACCGTGGTCGTGGTGCCGGGCACGATGGTGTAAGTACCAGCCACAGGGCAAGTCTGCAGATGTGTTAGAAAAAAAAAGCCTTCTTCTTTTTTTTGAACATGTAGGAAATGTTACTGCACTACTTACATAGACGGTCTCCTTGATGACGCTGGTGACCACACCGGCGCTGTTGGTCGAGACGGTGGCGTACGGGCAGGTGACGACTGTGGAGGTCTCCACGACACTAGAAAGAAGTGTGTTAGGCTTTGGTTCATATTGTTTGTCCCCGAACTGGTGGGACAGAGGATACGGAGGGGGAGAGAGAGAGAGAGAGAGAGCGCGCGAGAGAGGAGGGACCTACGTGGTGGTGCCACCCAGGGTGTAAGTGCCAGCAGTGCAGACTGTCGACGAGGGCACAACGGCCGAGGTGGTAGCAGTCACGGTCATGGTGCTGGCCGGGAAAGTATATGTGCCTAGAGAGAATTAGTATGCAAAGTACCATAAAGAAGATTCAATTCAAAAAATCAGCAGCATTGGTTCACACTACTACTCACCCGAGGTAGGGCATGTCTGGGCCGCAGGCGTGGGAATCGCCGCCGCCGAGGAGGTGGCAGCAGTAGCCGTCACAGTGGTGGCCTCCGACGAGTAGAGGGTCTGGATGGTCGTCGAGGTAGATGTGGTGGTGGTGTCTGGGTTCGCAGGCTGCGCATTAGGAGTGGGAGTCCCTATACATCATCGTCCACCTTTGTCAGTCTCTCTTCATCCTGTAACGTTGTCCCAACCAACAAGTCAAGACATACAGATGAAGTCACCGGTGATGGTCTTGACCACAGGGGTGCAGGCCTGGTCGGTCCCGTTCTGCCTCCTCATGTGAAAGGCCTCGTGGCCGTGTCTCTGGTTGTGGGCGCTGGCACCTCCGAGGAGGGCCGCGACGGCCATGACAGATCCCTTCATGTTTTCCTTTGCTTCCGGATTAAGGCCTAAGAATTATTACTTGGACTGTCGAGTCTGTAGACGCAAGAATTCCGAAATATCGTCGGTACGTGTGTGTGTGTGTGTGTTTGTATATATTATGCCGGTGGCAGGTTGGTTTGTTGGTGAACGAGTGCCCGCTAAAAGAGTGAAGCGGTAGTTTGGTGATATTAGATTAAGGTACGGGGGAGGAAAGCTGGCGATGGCTTCCTTTAAACTTGACGATATCACCACAGCAAAGGGGATACCAAGATGGTCCGTGAAGGAGGGAAGAGGAAAAGGGAAAGGGGAGAGGGAGACAGTAAGAAGAGCCAAGAGGAGATCATGGGCTTGTTATTTTATTCCGTCCTAGTCAGAAAAGAAGCGGTCGGTGGGCCGGGCAGTGTTGGTTGTGGTGGATCCGGGGAGAGAGAGGGCGTTCGCTGGCACCGCACCCACCGCAACAGACCACCCACCTTTCTTTCAACACCGCCGGCCCCCCCCCCTCTCCCTTCTCTTCGTCTTCTTCTTCTGCGCGCGCGAGGGTGACAGGGTGACCTGCACGCACTAACAAATCCCACGGTCGTTCGCCCTCGATGACATGCACGGCGACTCTGCTGTGCTGATCTCCCATCGAGGCATAATCTCCACACTCTCATCTCATCACCTCGTCTACCCACCCGGGAGGTGGCTCATTACCTAGAGAGCGGAGAGGGGTGGGAATCCTTCTTCTGACTGAACACTGCCTGAGCCTGACGATCTCTCTCTCGACTCTCCTGTGGAGTGTCCTCTCGATCATGGATGAACGAGCACTGAGTGGACGGACGTTACCGCACGCCAAGAGAAGGGGGGGGAGGGGAGGGGGCCCAGAGTGGCATCGTGGGCGCCTTGTCGAAATGACCTACCACGCCTACCTGACAAGACGTTTTTTCGGTTGTCATTTTTCCTTTTCCCTTCGAGTCGGCCCTGAGCGCCCCCCTCGAGTCTACCAGGCCCCGTATACGGTACCAGTACCATACTATAACGGTAGAGAAAAAGGCTCAAGCCCTGCCAAGCCCATGCGAGATGAGGGCTGTCGCTTGAACTAAAATGGATAGCGAGCATTTTAGACCGGGGAATTTCCCTCGAAAGCGCCATACATGAAGCCGAAAAAAGGAGGTGTGCCCGACCGGGACGTCATCATGGCAAGAACCTGGAGAAAAACAAAGGGCCTCCTAACGTGAGAGAGAAAAAAATATGACAGACGCACAATGGCCACGGCCAGGGCGCATGGCCAGGGCGCAAGGTCAAGGGGAGGTGGCAGCGGTGGAGAGAGCATGGAGGGAGAGAAGGGAAAAGAAGATGGAGGGGGGGCCTACGGACTTGGCCACTTAACGATAAGGTTGGCCTGGTGGGTCCTGCAGGGTCGGGAAATTAGCTTAGCGATATTGGATTTCCACTCTGGGCTGTCAAAGATAGGATTGGATGAACGGCGATCAGCGGGGGTTCATTCTCTGCTAATCTCTTGGCCTCATCCTTCTCTTTCTGTCAACCGTTGCAGAAGAAGAGAGAGGGGGCGCGAGAGGGAGAGGGAGAGAGCAAGGGAAAGGGAAAAGAAAAGAGGCTGTCTCTTGGTGGTGAGCCCCGATACTATAGATCTCATAGTACGGTCGGGAGGCTGAGAATGGAACACGGCTACTATACATAGTAGTAGTAGTAGTATACATAGTAGTAACTACTGAAAATACAGTGGTACTTGTACAATGACATGAGACTTTTGTTGTTCTTTTGGCAGACTGGCTCTGTGTATAGTTCTTACACACACACACACACACACACTACTCGATACAGTAGATCAACTGGTCATAGGACCCGAACGCCTAGCCGCCACAGCAGAGAGCGCAATTTGCCGTCCGAAATGAACAGCTTGGCCTAGGGTACCTTTCCTCAACAGCGATTCGGTGACAAGAGAACAGTGTGCCAAGTGAGCCGGCAGATCTGAGGGCGCCATCCGATGACTCGGGCGTCAAGAGAGAGAGAGAGAGAGAGAGAGAGAGAGAAGAGGGGCTTCTGCCTGGAGGTCAATTCTCGATATGGCATCATTACTGTATCTATCTCTCTCTCTCTCTCTCTCTCTCTCTTGTGCTGAGCTCGACGGCAGGACAGAACAGTCACTGTTGCCGGCTCCAGACATGTCATAATGAGCACTTCTATGTATAGCAAGTAGGGTGATGAGGATGCTGATGGCCAAAGGCGCCCTCGCTCTTCCTTCCTCGGTGGCCGCCATAGCAGCCTGCTCTGAGGTCAGTCCGTCAGTCACACAATTCAGTCCCTCCAGTCAGACCTGTCAGCAGCGGCAGCTCACCCTCACCGCTCGAAATATATCACGATCATCCCCCCCCCCCCAGCTCGTAAATAAGAAATGGGACTGGCGATCTCATTCTCCAGCGAAAGCCACGACTAAGCAAGCGCACACCCATTCCCCCCCTCCCCTCGGCGCCCCGCCCGTCTGCTTGGTTCCTGCATATGGGGGCCACGCTAAATAAGTAAAATCCAGGAACCAATGCAACCCTATGAGCCCCTGTCCCGGTTTCCCCTCCATTGTGAGGCTGTGAGCACACACACACACACACACACCCTGCGTCGCTCTGTTCTCCGGCAGAGACGGAGAGAGGGACCCTTATCTTGGTTCGTCTCTCCAACGAACCAGACGAAGACCTGCCGTGAGTAACGGGACCTTTGTGTGCACAGTGCTCAAGAGGGAGGCAAGGAAGAAGAAGAATATGAAGAAGAAGAAGAAGAAAAAACATCGCATGGGTACAGTTCATGAGCCAGCGTTCATTAAGGCGTCTGGGAAAGTGACAAGTCAGTCGATCACGAGGTCTCGAATCGAAGTTCACCCTGGTGTCTGTCCATCTCTACCTCCAAAGCTCGGGTCATCATGCGCTCAGGTTCAAGATAGTAACAGAAGAAAAGAAGAAGAAGAAAAGAGGGATCCTCGTGTCGCGCATAGCCAAGACCAGAGCTGGGCACCCGCCGTGGATCTCCAGCACCCAAGCGCCTCCTTTGATCTCCCCTTCTCGAGTTCGCCAGGTCCGAAAAAGTCCCAAAATGATAATTTAGGGCAAACCATCAATTACCAGAGAGGGAATCCCATGGGTCGAAATGCATGCTCACAGAGCCCCATGAGATATACACGGATTCCCCCCCCCCCTCTTCACATGAGTTGTGCCTCTTGTCCGTGTCCTCGAACGTTTCGCGAAGACTGGAAGAGGGGACGGGACTGGCTTCCCGCAAAGACCCTCGTAGTCCAGCACAGCCAAGTTGCTCATTCTCCAGGACGGCGCCGGGCCTCTTCCCATCATGTCCGGATTGTTCCAAGGCGAACCGTCTCTTCCCACTCCCAGCCAAAGCCCCAGGCGATCCTGCCAGAGCAAGTGCCTCTTCAGATGCCCGATTGTTCTCGTCCCAACACGGCCCGTGTTGACACCAGACGTGCTCCCGTGCCTAGATGCACCCTGCACAGCTCCTAGACGGACAGAGTCCCCCCTCTTCAAGCTACATTTTCGGCGCGTTTCTGGCTAGCAACCAATTCTTCCTCAAATCCGAACCCCTAGACCAGCGAGGATGAGGCACAGAGCCAGGGATGCCATCTGCAACCTACTTAGTAAACCTCTGCCGCCTGCGCTGGAACAAGACGACCTACCGAGATCTTGTCGCTGCCTCTCCTCGCCCCACGAGCTGCCGCAGACTCCCCTACCAGGCCCGTAGTAGCAACAGTAGAGACTGAGCCAGACACGGATCCCTCGACGCTACCCGCTGTCGTCCGGGATTCCTCCGGAGGAGTGGTTCTTGTGGCTCCCGCTGTGGTCGACCACTGCGTGGTCAGTGGTGGCATGTGATCAAGGGTCACTGACCAGCTGGTTGAGGACATGGCGTGTGGATCCGCCGCTGCCGTGGTGTCGTGGGCCGTCAGGAAGGTGGAGGTGGACGGCACCTCAAGCGAGTTGGTATCTACCACGAGGGTTGTGGGCAGACTGGGGCCGATGAGGCTGGAGGGGAGATCGGAGGGCACGATGGAGAGCGGGAGAGAGATGGCCGTGGTGGTTGAGCCCGGATCCCACGCGGAGGCACCTGTGGTCATTGTGCTGGTGTCCAGATTCCTCATCCTCTCTGAACCGGTCTTGAGGGCAGCTGTGGAAGGGCTGATGTTGCAGATAGATGGGGCACAGACATATGCTGAGGAGCGGAGACAGCGTTGGTGGTATGGCTCACGGGACTGGACCTAGAGCCGGACGGCGTGGGGATATCAAGCCGGTGATGCAAGTACTATTTCGTCAGATATGATGCGTCTCCAAGAAAAGAGGAGCCGTCGGAAGATGTGTACTGGCTATAGTGGTGGTTGGTCTTGTGATAACCTTATACCAGCATTACTGATATCTCGCAAGGGTGCCTCGTTGATGCTCCAGCTCCTGGTTGGCGTCAACCTTGCGGGAGAACCACACAGCCGAGGCGAAGGCCTCTGCCGGGGGATTCAGCTTTGGAATCTCCTCAGCCCTTTGCAGATTGGACGCGAGGGTCACGATTGCGTCTCTTCGGCATCTGTCTGTCACAAGGAGATGCCTTCTGGGCGAGTCCTGCTGGCGAGAGGGTGCAGGTCCCTTGATACTCTGGATGGTGGTGAATGGCGTTGTCGCCTGTATATCTCAGACAGCAAGAAGGTATATTCCGATACAGCTGTGCGCTTCGACGAACTGAACCTGTTTTCGTCGGGTGGACAGAAACCAGCCGCCGTGAGATGGGATGCAGATGAAAGTAACTTAGGAAGGCATCACGAACCCGCTTGATTCCCAGCCGGGTTACGTCATGCCTTTCGAGGGATTAGAAAGAGAGAAGAGAGTGGTCCGACGACGAACAAATAGGAATCCCACAACAAGATATCCCCAATCGATCAAGAGCTTCGATCCGTGTGGCGCACAGTCAAGGCCACAAACCCCTGCGCAGACGCAGCAAACCGGATTTATTGCAGATCGAGGCCCTATTGGTGCACTTCGGGATGCATCGTATGAACTATAGTATCCGAGCGGCTCATAGACTGATGATCAGCCAAGGGGACCTGAGGGTGGGCGGCTGGCCTTGCTCTGAGCAGTTCCTCGAGAAATATGCTCGTTAAATGCAGGGCGGGGGAGACGACAGCGGACCCAGCCACTGCTGTCACCCGTGCCACCACGCCAACGGACATGTCGCATCCTCATACGAGCCACTGAGGGGTCTTCTAGGCCATCCTGCTCAGGTCGTGGCTATTCTCAACCTCAAAGTGGTCTGGCGTCATGTCGTGCAAGGTGACGCTGTAGAGAGGTTGATGAAACCATGTTTGTACGTACCGAATGCTATCCACAGTGTATGGATAGGGAGTTATCGATAAGGCACATCGATAAGATAAGGCATTGCACTCAAACTTTTTGGACATCATCAATGCTCTTGCCCTCTTCTCGCCTGCTGCTTTCACCTCAAGACGGCCCGCTTCACAATGCAGAGGGCCAGGACTGGCTCATATGTGTGCTGGAGGTGCCTGTCGAGAGGCGTTCAGCCCAAGCCCTCCTCGGTTCAGAGGCCATACTCGACAACAAGCAGCCGATTCCTGAGCGCACAAGGCGCGCACGACGCGTTCCGAGATAACCGCAAGGTAAGCAAATACGAAGGCGGCCGAGTGCTCCCAGGCTTTCTGCTGTCCAGGCCCTGTGGGGATCCCAATTCGATACTGATCTGTGGCGTACGCCTTCTTAAGAACTTCGCAACCGTACAGGAACAGCCCCTTCAACCACGATTCAGCAGCGACACTCCGCGGATCCGCGACCGCCTGCGACAATGGGGAGGCAGAGAACCAGGGCGATGCGCCCAGGTCGATGCCCGCCGACGCTGGTGAGGCCGGGAGACCTCAAAACCTGCTCACCCGACCTCGAAACGCAGACGAGATCGGGCAGATCAAGGGCGAGTGGAGACCAGGTACCGAGCAGCCCATCCAGGACAGCGATGGCTCCCTCGATTCCCTCCCCAGCCCAACAGACTTCCAGCCCGGCGACCTCATCGAGGACATGGGGGACGGCGAGAGGATTCCACTCCTGGCGATATGTCTCGGTTATTTCAATGGCTTCTACCATTTCTACACCATTACGGGCAGGTGGAAGGCGGTGCCGAGGCTGTGGTCACAGTTTGTCATCAGGAACTTTGTCCCCCGTGAGATGCTGCAGCCCGTCCTCGACAAGCTGCCCAAGGAGAACCTGTCGCGAGAGGCCCTGAGGGCAATGCTGGAGATGAAGCAGGGCCCGGATCGTGTCACCGGCTCGGAGCTGCTGCACAAGATGGCAAGGTTCCAGCAGAAGGCAGACGAGGTCATACAGAAGTTTGGGATGCAGCTCGAGCAGGCCCACGAGATCATGTCCGAGGCGGGAGACAGATATGTGTCCCTGGACCAGATCCAGTCCCGCCTGTTCCAGCACATCAAGGACCCGCTATGGAGCTGGCCAACACCCCCACACGTGCTGTATGCTGTGCACCGCGCAGTGTCGGGTGACGATCTGGGCTTCCGCGCCCTCGACACGCTGGGCAGCTCCCGGACGTGGCTGTTCGAGGTCACCCCACGTGAGGATGTCGCCCTGATCAAGAACATGCAGACCCTGGTCAGGCTGTTCACTGACATACCCGGCAAGGTCAAGACGACCCTGTCCGACCTGACGGCGGCGCAGCTGAAGCAGAGCCAGCTCGGCCGGTTCATCCTCAAGGCCAGGGACGCCATCGACCAGAGCAGACAGTCCCGGGACTGGACCCCACACGGCATGCTTGGGCCGGCGAAGCAACAGGCACCCCCTGCCCGCACGAGCTGGAGCGATGTGGACATGAGCATCATGCACTTCATGCTGATGTGGGCGGGCCATGACCAATTCTCCGTGTCCTCGCGGTACCACTGGATAGGCTCGGCCATACTGCGGGCGACTGCCCGGTACAAAGACAGCGAGTATCTCTCGACGACGGTAGGCTGGACCTTCCTACAGGAGGTGGGCTACGTCACCCCTTGGGACCTTCACGACCGCTACGTCAAGCGTCTTCCGTCGGTCAAGCTGTCGCGGGAGAGCGGGTTTGCGCCTCTCCGCCTGGGCCCTGAAGGCATAAAACCATACATCACGCCAGATGTCTTCTATGGCAGGCGGCACGACTGGGCGGGCCTCAGAGCTTTCGCCATCGACTCAAGGGACACGACTGATGTCGACGATGCTGTGTCGGTCGAGGCAGCGGATGTGCCTGGGGAGCACTGGGTCCACATTCACGTTGCGGACCCTGCCTCTCAGATCCGACACCAGTGTGCCCTCGGGGAGCGAGCCCGCCTGACCCCCTTGACGCTGTACCTCCCAGGACACTATTCCAACATATGGGGTGTGAGAGACGAGGTGCAGAAGCTGTTCTCTCTTGCCCCGAACAGGCCCTGCCTCACCTTCAGCGGCAGGATCAACGAGGACGGGGAGATCCTGGAGTCCAAGATCACACCCGCCAGGCTGCAGGAGTTTGTCTACATGACGCCAAAAGACGCAAACGCAGCCGTGGGCCTCGGGGGGCACCAGAAGCTCCCAGAACGGGCGGCGGCCGAGGAGTTCGTGGTGGGCGGGCCGCTGGTAGAGAAGCCGCCGTCGCGAGAGATGACAGCACCCTCCGAGCTACAGCCGCAGGATATCGACTCCCTGAAGACCCTGTATCGGCTTGCGGAGGCGCGCCATCAGAAGCGCCTTGCCAGAGGCGCCCTGCCGGTCCACATCCCTCGGCCCAGCGCCAAGGTGTCCTTTGACAGCACCTCGGTAGAGCAAGTGGCACCAGGCCTGATGACCTGCAACGGCGACCCCTCGATCAGCATCTCCTGGGAGGCCAACGAGTCGCCCATGGTGACAAGCATCATGCAGCTGGCCGGCGAGATCGCCGGGCGCTGGTGTGCAGACCGCAGCGTCCCCGTGCCTTACCTCCAGCACCCGCTCGTCGACAAGAACCTCGAGCAGATCAAGTCCTACACCGAGAGAGTGTTCTACCCCTACTTCCTCCGCGGCGAGCAGGCCCCGTCCGAGGCGTGGAGCCTGCTCTTCCACCTCCTGGGACAGGACGAGCTCTCTACCCGCCCGGGCCGGAACTTCCTCATGGGCACAGAGGCCTACATCAAGGTAACCTCCCCGCTGCGGCGGTACTCGGACCTCATCTCGCACTGGCAGATCGAGAACGCCCTCCTGCAGGAGGCGGAGCGGGGCGCCGTCTCGGAGCAGAAGCTCCCCTTCCTCCGCAAGGAGCTCGAGAAGGAGGTCTTCCCCTGGCTCCGCCTGCGCGAGCGCGTCATCAAGGTCCTCAGCAGCTCCAGGGGCAGCGAGGGCTACCTCCTGCAGAGCGCTGCTGCGGGCGTGGAAGTACCCCGACGCCGCCCACTCCTCCAGACTCCCCGACACGTTTAGGCTGACGGTCGAGACCCCGCTGGCGTCCGACGCAGGCGGCGGCGTGAGGCTCAAGGTCATCACCGGCTCGCTGGACTGGTTCGGCGTCGAGGCATGGCTCGTCCCCGAGGGCCTGGGCCGGCTGGGCCTGAGCATCGCCGACGTCAGGAAGGGTGATGTCTTCGAGGTGAGGCTGGTGGATCTCAACGTCCACCAGAAGGAGGTCTTTGTGCAGGCGGTCAGGAAGGTCAAGGTGCAGAAGGACGAGGAGGTGGCCGGGGGAGGCGAGGAGGGGCCGAAGAGGGCCGAGAGGGTGAAGATGCTGTAGAGCAGGGAGGAACAGTCAGAAAAGAAACAAGGAAAGAAAATAAAAAAAGACGATCAAGAAACCAGAGCGGCGAGCCCCATGTACCAGGCGGGGATTTTCTCTCTTCAGATTTCTTGCCATGTATGATAGGCAGAGAGGGAGGCGGAGGATGCAGCGTACGGCACACTGCGGTCCAAAGAGGTAGGTTCTCGCCCCCCCCCCCCCGGGCCTCGAAAGATGTACATATATATGCCCGTCACCACCATGCGGACCATAAAAGGTAGATAGATGAGAAAAGACACTCAACAAGATAGACCACCTCCCTGCCAACGCACTGCCCATAATAGCAACCATCCTTCACACATGTACCTGTCTACATGCTTATACCCCCCCCTCTCTCTCTCTCTCTCTCTCATACCTCACAGGTCACCTCTCAACAACCACCACCACCACCACCGGCCTCACCACTAGCGGAGCCCGGTCGACAGTCGCCCCGATCCTAAGCCTAATCTCCTATCTACCTATCCCCATATCTGTTGCTGTTGTTAATGTGGGTTGTCCACGTTCCCCTCCTTCCGCCTCCTCCTCGGCGTGAGACCAAACGCCTCCGCCGGGGGGGGGGGGAGAAGAAGACGTTTTACTCCGGTGAGCCGGGTGGAGCGCCAATATACCTTGACAACGTTCGGGGGCGGGAAACAAGTGGGCATGTTTTTGGTTTTTATCAGACGATCGTCAGACTATACACATGACATTGTTATGATACGTATATATATGTTGTTTTAGCCTGGGTGAGGGCTTTCCAAAGGTTATTTATTGTACGCTGATTTGTCTCGTAAACCCCCCATTTTTTCCATGTGGGGGGGGGGGGGAGGTCCCTAATATATAAAGAGAGCGCGCACGCACACACATACACACACAGAGAGAGATGATGATGAAGAAGAAGGGGCCCGCCTTGACGTGCCCTCCTCCGTTCTCCTGCTTTACTCTTTTGTTGTGGCCCTCCAGTTCCTTCCTATGGACTTGGACACCTCCAACTAGTGATCCATGAGGGCAGTGTTCCGAGAGAGAGAAAAAAAAAGACTAACAACAAAAAACAAGACTCCATCTTCACTTCCTC
This sequence comes from Celoporthe dispersa, assembly GCA_016584495.1. NCBI lineage: Eukaryota > Fungi > Ascomycota > Sordariomycetes > Diaporthales > Cryphonectriaceae > Celoporthe > Celoporthe dispersa. The sequence goes on from WAID01000007.1 coordinate 880,852, forward strand.
TCGAGTATCCTGCGCTGGTACGAGGCCACGCACGTTGGTCATGGTTTTCTCTACCAAAAGATTCAATGATGCCGCACCCTTTTGAGATACTGTTTGTGGCTCCCCCCGTCGGGTTCGGGACCTTGTTGGGAAAAACACTCCCTTCACACCCCTTCCCCCCCTCTCCTCTCAGAACGCCGCTTGAAAAAAAAAAAAAAACATCGCAAAGAGGAATCAAATGACCAGTCCGCAAAGTGAGCACCCGCCCTCGCCCCCCAATCCTTGTTGCTTTTGGTTGAACTCCAATTATTTTTGAAAACCAGATTCCGTAATGCGCCAATATGGCAACAGACACAGGCTCCTCACACGATGCGAGGGATGATCCCACTGCCGCCTTCCAGTTCCATGTTGGAACGAGTCTCCTCCCTCACCACTCAAGCCTCCTGCTCGGTGCACGCCCCGGGAAACCATTCTCCCCAGCCAAGGAGAAATCAGGCTGTCCGGGGGTACGGGGTAGCGCTGGATGCCTTTTTCGGTTTTCAAGATGTGGTTCCAAGGTTAAAAAAATAAATAAAAAAACGCCTTTCGTTATGCTGATAACGTAGTCGAGGTTCGATTATGCTGTCGAGTTCGGATGCTTTGGGTGTCGAGGAGGCCCCGTAGAGGCCTTGATTAGTTTGGTGAGGATGCGGTAAGAAATTGCAACGCTCAAAACCATGACGCGGAACGCTCCATGGATGCTAATCGTACAATCGGTCGCAGAACAGGATGATGATGATGATGATGCTAGATGTGTGGTGTGTGTGTGTGTGTGTGTGTGTGTACTTGTGTTTTTGTGTATGTGTTTTTTGTGTGCTAGATGTGGTGTGTGTGTGTGTGTGTGCGTGTGTGACTGCGCACGAGACATGCTGCAATGCCCCGCCGCGGCAGAAAGTGAAAGACAGCCATTGACAGAAGTGCTCAATCATCGCGTGGGTATCGAGGAGATGAGATCTGGGGGGCCTTCTTTTTCTGAACGAGCAAAGTCAACATCAACGCCTCCACCCGACGTTCCAAACCACATGGGCGATATCCCGGGCCGTATTTACCGTGTCAAGAACGAAGCCAACGATCCCCTCCGAGGCCGTCTCGCCTTCCTCATAGGGCATGAACATACCGGATTCGGTCCTCTTCATACCGGCTGGTGCTGCGTTCAGACTGCTCGAAGAGGCGCTGCGACGGAACCCTGCTGAAGATGACGACGACGACGACGACCCGAACCCGCCAGGCGGTGGCGATCGCAGGCCGGGACCGCCGCCGAACCCGTCGTCCGCTGCCTCGTCTTCGTCCTCGTCCGACTCGTCAACAAGGAACATCTTCCCAGACGACCTGGAGGGCCGGAGGGTCTCCTGCGACGACGACGGCGACAGCATGGGGCTCCGGTAGGAGTGCTTCATGGCCGTCTCGACAGGCTCTGGCGTGTCGTCGTCTCGGTATTTGAGGGTGGTCGGCGGCAGCGGGTTGAGCATCTTCTTGTCCGAGCTCTCGTGTCCGCTCGGTTTCCTGCGCAGGATGGGCCTCCGCCTCCGGGTGTTGGTTCGCTTCATGACGATCCCGTCGTCGGACTCGCTGTCGTAGCCGAGGTTGAACCGGTCCGAGTCCATGGCGTCGTCGTCGTCGTCGTCATCGTCGCCCTTGACGTCGACTGCTATGCACTGCTCCACCTGCTCGTTGAAGTGGATGTGTTTCCGCTCGCCGTCCGGGCTGATGATGCCGGACGTTGATGAGGAGGGCGCGGTGCTCAGGTCCTCCTTGCTCATCCTCCGCGAGGAGAACGGGAAGGTCACGTAGTCGGTAGCGGCCCGTGCCAGCCTCGGCCTCGCGGACACCCGTATGCCGCGTGGTAGCTCCCTCTGCTGTGCCTGGACGGCGGCCGCGGCCTGTTTCACCAGGGAGGACGACGAGAGTGACTTCTGCAGCATGACCTCGGACATGCTGCGCTTCTTGAGGATCGGCTTCTTCTTGGACTGTGACTGTATGAACGAGTTGGACTTGGAGATCCCAGCCCTGGAGTCGTGGCTCGACCCGGACAGGCTGCTGCTCTTCCCCGGCAGGAGAGGACCGTAGAGCCAGGTGACATCGCAGTCTTTTAGCCTGTGAGATCAGTCAGCGGGGGCGCGCGCCCTATGTGGTGGTGGTGGTGGTGGTGAGTGAGTGAGGCCTTGTGCGGCGGGCAGTATGACGAACCAGTTCAGGGTCTCTGGAGAGATGGTCTTGAGGTGGTTCTTGGCCTTCATCCAGGTCCTCCAGGACGCATTCTCCAGCCGCGCGGCGTTGTTGAAGTTGTCCCTGTTGGACACGATATGTTTCCACGACGACCATATGTCCTCCATCCTCCAGTCGTGCGACAGGTAGTCGACATGGCGGGTAGGCTGGTCGCCGACGGCCGTGTCGTCGGCGGCGGGGACATTGTCCCAGAGGTCAGGGGTGTGTGGGACGGAGGCGGTCGTGGAGGTCTCGTTGCCGGAGCTGGCAGCTCGTGGGCTGGGCGGGGGCTCGAGCTCCTCTGGGGAGTTTGTCTCGAAGCCGTTGTTGTATTCCGGGAACACGATGTCGTCGTCCTCGTCGTCCAGGGCCCGTAATATAGGATCGTCGCAGGGATCGCTCTCGGTGGACAGGGAGAGGTTGCTGGCGGGCGTCGAGGAGCATGACAGGTCGGCTGTCGAGACCTGTATCGTCCTGGGGGAGGAGGGCGCCGTGGAGCTGGTGGAGTCGGCGAGTATGTTCTTGACGGGCGGTGGTGACTGGTAGAGATCGTGTATCCTGGAGGCCGAGGCAGACGTGTGAAAGCCGCCGGACTGCCTCGTGGAGAACTTGGCCTGGGACTGCGAGCGGCGGAGGCCAGAGGGAGCAAAATAGGTGCTCTCCTCGGAGGTTATCACCACGGCCATGTCGGTGGTTGTGACGGCGGGTGATCAGTTGGGCGATATGTCCAAGATCACCTCTGTAGATTGTGCTGCAGATCGTGATATAGGGTCCGTCATCGGTACGCGATCCAGCCGGCGGACGTAGGACGGGAAAGGGTTCTTCTCTCTTGTCTGTGTGTGTGGGTGTGGGTGTGGGCGGGTGTGTGGGAGGCTGCTGGGCGATTGGGTTTCTCGAGATTGTTTCAGGGCTGGGGTGGGTAGCAGTCGTGAACCGCGAACGGTGACTACCAGGCCCTCTCGGACTGCCTGTACTTATTTTCTGCGTGGGCCCAGCAAAGCAGGCAGTGAAGCGCCGTAGGGCGGTGGAGATTGACAGGGCGGAGGTGGAGCTCGGCGTGCCTGGTCGGCTGGATACGGGCTGTGGTCGAGGGAGATGAGGTGCCAAACACGCAGCCAAAAGCTCTGAAGAAGGGTGCCTCGGCCCTGCGGGTCTCTTCCTGCTGTCTCTCTCTGGGGGGGGGGGGGACGGGGGAGAGAGAAGAGCGCGAGGTAGCAGCAAAGGAGCAGCGAGTGACTGGGAGGATGGTCTGCAGATGGACAGACCTGGCTCGAGGGAGGGGGGGGAGCAGGAGGGGGTTTTTAAGAATATATGATGTCGGGAGGAGGAGAGAGAGAGGGCAAACGACAAGAGAAAGAAGGGAGCGAGAGAGAAAAAAAAAGAGACAGGCCTTTTCCACTCAAGTATGCAAGACTTGGGAATGACGGGGGTGGGCAGCAGGCAAGATGAGGTGGCAGACCAAGTAGTTTAAAAAAAGGCGCGCGATGGGGATGGGTGCAGCGTTTTGAACCGCAGAACCGGAGACAGGTATGGGGGAGTGAAAGGCAAACGGGATGCGTACATGGGTCAAGGCTAGGCCCCCCCTAGCCAAGGTCAACTCAAAAGGCGATCTGGGAAAGGATGGGGAGAGGGGGGGGCGGCAGGTTATGGTGGAGGGCCCAACCGGGGTTCTAGGCTTTTTCACCCACTTCGATACGGAGCTGCATGAGAGGGAAGGGAAAAAAAAAAGGAAAGGAAAAAAAGAAGAGGATCTAGTCCTGATCCAGTACTAACGGCCCTTTTTTTTCTTTCCCTTTTTTTTCTCCCTCTCTTCTTCTCTTTTGTACTGTCTCTCTCTCTTTGTTCTCGACTCCTTCTACTCCTACCGCTCCCATCATCCAAATGTGACTGTGCCTTCTACCACTTTATATATATATATACCATTCAGAAAGTGGTCTACACAAGAGAACAGGTCATGACAAACACCACCACCTGAACAGACAGGCACACTGATTGCCGGTCCGAGGGCGGGTTTGTTGAGAAGCGCGAGAGCCAACCCCAGATAATGTGGCACATTACGCCATAGGTGATGAACGAGAAACCCAAAGACTGCTCCTGCATAGGGGGACATGGGAGGGCTGATTGGCTTTTACATCTGCCACGCCTTGAAGGTGGGAGGAGATCTGTGTTGACAAGGGGGAGGGGGCCGAGGGGACAGTAAACCCTGTTCTTTTTTTTTTTTAATATACGAGCGGGTAGTATTGTGCATGCGTGCATGCGTGCATGTGTGTGTCTGTGTGTGTGTGTCTTATCAGACATGAACGAAGGCGTAGGAGGCGAGCCAGACCGTCTGTCTCCTCAGGCCAGCGAGGCTCGGCTAGGAGGGATCGCTTGTATGCGACACTAGCGAGCAGGAGGACCTCTTGGTGGAGAGCGCAGGGCAAGGATACTCTGATGAGAAGAGGCACGGACCCGAGGAACAACGACCGCATCAGGATCCTAGGTACTGAACCTCTTCTTCTGTTGACGGGTGCACCTGGCCTGGGATCTCGTTCCTGGCACGCCCTCCCCGCCCGTCCCGCTGCTGCTGTGCTGTGCTGTTGCTGTGCTGGCCCCGGACTGGCCCCCCGTCTGTGGAGATGTGTCGGTTTGCCAACCTGGGGTGCAGCGATGTGTACAGGGCTCGTCACGGGTGGTGAGAGGGCATGCTGGAATGGTAGGTGCTGGTAGCCCTGTAACCACAGTGGTACGTGCGCCCGCCCCGGGGGTCTGCCCTGGTTCTGGGGCGCTGTGGTCTTGTCTCGGTTCCCCACGCAGGAAGTGGTCACTTGACCTGTCCAGCGAGATTATCATCCTGCCAGCGTAACAACAAGCAATCACTCTATAAAAAGAGAAGAGCCCCATTGCACAGGTGATCTGTAGGTCCTCCCTCCCGCCAGACAAGGACAAGAAGAAGAAGAGCTCTCTCGTTGGTTTTTTTTCCTCCATCTTTTTATTTTTTTATTCCTTCTTTTTCTCTCTGCTGAAATAATCACCTGCACAGAGAAGCCGTCTTTACCCTTTGGGGTAGCAATTCGTTTTTTTTTTTTTTTTTTTAACTGGGGCCGCGGCGGTGCGTGTTCAAGATCCCAGACCTGGGGTCGAGGTCGACTGGCTGAGGATTGTTTTCAGCAGGCAAGCCACTGGAGCACGGACTGTGTGGGGAGCCGCACAACGGGGGTTGAGCTGGTTCCTGAATCCGGGGGGGGGGATCGATGTCAGGAGCTGCCAGATCCAGGCCGAGCTCTCTTGCAAATCCTGGGGTCCCCTTCTCTTTCTCCTCCTTCTTTCTTTCTTCCTGGTTTTCCTTTCCCTTTCTTTTTCTTTTTTTTTTCTTTTCTTTCTCTTTCTTTTCTTCTGCGGAGAGCTCTGGGGTCGGACCATCTCTGCATTCCGGGGGGGGTGAAGAGGGGGAAGAGGAGGACGGTGTGGCGGGAGGGGGGCCAGGCAGGCAGGACGCCCCTCTCCTCAAGCTTCTGAGACCTCGACCTTGCTCCTCTCGGATTCGGGATTCTGATGTCATCATAACCCCAGGAATGTATTGTACAGACAACGTCGCTGCTCCTCCTTGCTTTGCTCTCCTGCCGTCGGCTGCTGGGCTGCTCGATCCTTGAGCTCTACCCCGAGGCTGCGAGATCCCCCAGGCCCAGGGCCTCGATCAGGTGCTGCGGAGAGGACCACCCGCCCCCCTGATTGGCCAGAGGACCCCTGGATCTTGACGTATGCCAGCAAGCCCTATTCTGGATCAGAGCAAACGTCGAAAGGCCTCTCTGGGACCGTTCGTTTGCAGCAGGCAGCCCACGCTCACCGCCTGCTCCCTGCGGGTTGTGCGACCGTAAATCCTGTCTCTCACCAAGGTAACCGTACTTTTACTCCCAACCCAAAACCCCTCCCGCCTGGGGCTGTGGTCCTTGTGTCCGGAGCCGAGCTCCCGACTTCTCCCGCCCTCCTCGTCCTGCTACTGCATGCCGTGCACTGGGGACTAACGTCACGCCTGGCAGGACGGGTCGCCCCGAATATCATCCATCGTATCTGGGTGGAAAACCAACTGCACAGGGATGGTGATGTTGTTAGCGGGCTCGTCTTCCATCATCATCATCATCATCATCATCGCCTGTGTCGTCCTGCGCAGATCCTCACACCGTAGGATTGAAAGGCCTCCCTGCGGCCGACAATTGACCAACCAGGCTTTCCGCTAACCTATATCTTCTCCTGCTAAAAACCCAAATGCACGCTTGGTCTAGTGCCCAGTAACTATGATAGCTAGGCCCCAAGGTTCCAAACCAACGCCCGGGCGGGCCTGCTTAGCCTCCCCCCCCCCCCTTTATGACCTTCACAGCTGCCTTGCCTGCCAGCCAGCCTCCTGGCTATCCTGGTCTCACAGCGGTAGTACGGCCATGGGCCATCAGGGTGTGTGTCTTGCTCTTGACACAGCTGGAGGAGGAAGATGCCCAGCCTTTTTGAGAACCCGACGATGTTGGACTTTCTACAGGGCCGTGCATGCCTCCCAGGCCCTTTTCCTCGACCATCCGAAACGCCTGTGGTCACCGTCTGTATCCTGGATATCTGATCAGGCCGGATGTAGGTAGCCGTTTCCTCTGGCCCACCCGCGGTCAGGCCTTCAGACTCCCGAGAACAATGAGCAGCGTCGGGAACGGGTGGGCTAGACAGGAGCACTCTGAACCGTCGGGGAAGAGCAGGAGGGGCGGCGGGCCTGGTTACCTCCACGGTGGTAGGTAGCAATGAACACAGTAGGTAGCTAGGCACGCAGCAGGAGCCGCCAGGACCCTGATCGTCGTCCGCGGTGCTACCACAAGCACAGAGGAGGCGGTCTCTGTCCCACAGAGCAAAGCTCCGATGTACCATCCATCACGGAAGTAGCTAGCGTTGATAGCCACTGGAAGCGGGCGAATCCCAGGGCCCCATCTTGATTCTGCTATTGGTATCGCTAGCGACAATCTAGCGAGCCACCCCTCCCCTCTCTTCCTTTTTTTTTTTTTTTTTTGGCGAGGGGATCTCGCGGTCAGATATCGAGATCTGATCTTACAAAGAAAAGAGACGAGAGACGGCAAAAGTCTGTTTCACGACATGTTCTAGGCGAGGATGAATGAACACTACCATGGTACTAATTATGATACGCACGCGTACACACACACACACACACACACACACACATACAAGAGCGCCCACAAGGATGAGCCACCAGGACGCGGACGATGCCCATCTCCCATCAACAATGGCGGGAGGGGGTTCTGCGACTCCACGCACCGCATGAACCTACGACTGTGGGGCTGGAGGGGAGAATGAGCATGATGAGGCTGTCTCTCTCTCTCTCTCTCTCTCCCTCCCTCCCTCCTCTCCTACCCACAGACCCGACGGCGTCCGTAGGGTCTCCTCTGTCCAACCCGCCCCCCCTTCTGTCTCCCTGCGGCTGCGCTTTGTACCAAGGCAAGACCGTGACTAGGTGTACAAGAGGTAGCTTCCCGAGGCCCCGAGGACGCTAGGTGGCGAGCAGGTGGGTCGGCTTTACGGGACCAACACGGGCGGGGGGAGTTTCAACTGTTAGACGAGGCAAGCCCTTTTTTTTTTGGGGGGGGGGCGAATCAAGAATTATCTTTTCCATGCTTTTTTCATTTTTTCACACACTCTCTCTCTTTGCCCTGCCAGCCAAGCAGGAGAGGGGGGGGGGGAAGAGAGGAAAAATTCTGCAATGCGCATGCTGATCAAAAGCCCCCCCGGAGGCGAGTAGGGAGCAGGAGACAAAGAGGTAAGGTGTGAGAGAAAGCGGGTAGAAGGAAGAGGACCAGAAGACCAAAAAGAAAAAGAAAGAGATAGAGAGCGAAGGGAAAGGGAAAAAAAATCAAAATAAAATTGCCAAAAAAAAAATACTCGGGGATTTTTATTATGCTGTATCCGCTGGCAGCCGCGGCACCCTGGGCATATCTGGGCGTGCCGGGAGACGTCGCAACATGACCTGTCGTTTTTGAGGCGTCTCTGGTCACAACACAGCCCGTTGGCCCCCGTGGGCCCGGTATGCACGACCACGAACGGGTTCGAGACCGGGTTTGCTGGGCACATGAGCAGCAGAGATCGACCAGAGGTTCATGAGCGTGGGGTGGTGCACACTGGAGAGAGAGAGAGAGAGGGAAAGAGGACGATAGGCCCCTTTGCTCGCCAGGTTGGCTGGCTGGGGATTTCTACTGTGAACATAGGATCCTAGGTGTGGTCTATGAAGAACAGGCGAGGCTCTAGACCGCCCAAAAGGGTGTAGGGAAAAGAAAATATAAAAATAAAATAAAACAGGGACCCTGCTCTTCGTATAGCTGCGTGCGAGAGAGAGAGAGACATGGCGTATAATTACCACGTCTTGGTAGACAGACCTGCATATGGCCGCCAGCGAGTCACGCTGCAGAGTCCGTACGGTACCACAACAGACACTTCTTGGCTCAGAGGAGGGGGGAGAGCGAGGGGGAGGGGGAGGAAGAGGGGCCACCACCGCTGGGCGTCAAGTCAGATTTCCCCACCCTGCCACGTTCTCGAAGCCTGTTCTCGGATTCCACGGGACGGCCGGGGTTGGTGATCCGGAGCTCCTGGAGGAGGAGTAAGAAGAAGAAGCAGAAAGAGGAGGAGGGTGAATTGTCGGTTTGTCCCAAGTAATGGCTTTTTTTCTCTGCTAGTCTTTTTTTTCTTTCTTTTTCTCTCTCCTTGCGGCTTGGGGGAGGTCCACATGGTGAAGTCTTGAAACACGAATGAGGGCATCCGGACTGGACTGGCTGGACCCTCCCCCCCTTCCCCGGTAGCTTACTGCGTGCTATGTGCGCTGTGAAGCATAAGTCGGTCAGCAAATCAAGGACTAGATTAAATATAAAAAAAGGCAAAATGATTAGGCTTTCCGCTCCGGGTACCAAGGAGGGGGGAGAGACCATCCGGTGCATTAGGGGAGGAGAAAGAGAGGCGTGCTCCCATGCGGAGCAGACGGACCGCAGGTCTTCTCGTTCAGAGCAGCCCACCTTTCTTTTTTTTCTTCTTCTTCTTCGCTGTTCGCCCTGCCCCAGACAAGGAGGAGCAAGGAGACATGGGAAAATACGGGACGCCTGCTGATCTGCTCTGGTCTAGACTTTCTGTCCTGCCCTGACCATGGTCTGTCTGGTCGCGGAGGGATCTCCATCTCCTTACAACCCCTTCTGGCCCGAAAGAGGCAACCCGAGCCGTATGCCGGGACTGTTTATATCACACACATCACGTATATAGTATACGAGGGGGTTAGACGATATACTACACTGGAGCGACACCCTTCCCTCCCTCTCCCGCCCCCAAGACCTCAGGACAAAACAAGGCTTTTCAGTTCTCATAAAACAGACGGCGGCAACCACCGTCGTTTAGGCCCGGACTTCGCCCGGCGGAGTGAACCTTGGAAAGGGCCGACTCGAAGGCGAAAAAGATAGCCTCGCGGCCAATTCCTCGCAGCATCTTTCAGACAATTTATTTTTTTAATCCCTCTTCTTTTTTTTTTCTCTTTCTTTTCTTCTTGTCTTCTCTCTCTTGTTCTTCTAAACCCCACGTTTGAATCCTCCTGAGGAGACCCAGGGACGGACGGATGCGGTGACTCGCTGTGTTGCTTCCTTCTCAGCCTCTGTTGTTCACCGCATGAGGTATATTGCCGCAAAAAACTATATATATAATTTTTTTTTTTAAAAAAAAAAGGCCGGGTGGGAAAGCATGGATGGACAAAGGAGGAGTGGGACTCTCGGCCGACGAGAGCCGCTGCGGGATTTTGAAAATGAGATAGACTCAAGAGAGACAGGACAGAGGGGAGGGAGAGAGAGAGAGAACATTCACCAATTCATCCGTGGCATGTTATCACCGGTTCGGATCCTGCTGATAAGGTTGTGCGCTCAGGTGATGGCCAAAAAAAAAAAAAAAAAAAGGTCGAGGCAGGGCATGGCACGCGCGCGGGCTCCTCTGCCTCCTCCTTATCGGGAACCCTGGAGGTCGGGTAGAGGTGCTCTGCTACCGAGTGTGATAGCTGACTGCGTCCGGTCGTCGGTGATTAAGGTGCCAAGTGCAGGGCAGGGCTGCTACACATCCTGCGAGGTGCGGTGTGTCCATACAACTGCACCCTGCATGGTATGTAGCATTTCAGCTGGGCAAGATGTTGCGATCTCGTCGTCGTCGTCGTCATTCTTTATGCCCTTGCTCCCCCCGCCTTTTTCGTGCTGTTATTATGTTATGTGGTAGTCTGACCCCCTTCTACGATAGAGGCAGGGCCTACAAGACACGGCTACAACACAGTCACACGGTACATGTATTGTTATGAAATGTAGATATAAGAAAGAAAAGAAAGAGAGAAGAAAAAAAAAGGGAAAGGGAAAGGGTACAAAGGAAGAAAAGACCGACCAGCCGACCTCTATGCTCTGCGCACAGGCTGGCCAAGGCGGAGCGAAGCAGGACCTCCTCACAAGGGCGGTGGTATTATCGCCCTTTCCCCCTTCCCCCTCTCGCTTCCTCTACCGTCCCCTCCCGAACCGTTCGCCCGCCCTGTTCCTCCCGAGCCATCTGCCCATAATCTGCCGCTGGGAGAGGAGAGGACGCGGTGGTGGTAATGTTGGATGTAGTAGCAGCAGCAGCAGCAGCGGGGTGGTGTTGCTTTCTTACCCACCCCCGGCTCACATCCTCCTGCACCGTATCTCGTCATTTAGGGGGGGAAAAGGAGGGGGGCTGGGCTGCAATGCGGAACCGGTCTGCCTGTTCTCTCCCTCCTCCCTCGCTTTGTTTGCATGGCGAGAGGTTATATGCGTGGAACTCTAATATGGCCGGCCGGGTACGCGTCCAAGGGGCGCCTGCGCTCGCAAGCGAAAGAGAGGAAGCGGTCCGGACGGGATAGGTGGAAATCCCAACTACACGAACCAGATATCTCGTTCTCCGCTCCGTGTTATTGCGTTCACTTTGATAGGGCAATGGCAGATCACCTGTCATGCATCTACGCTCACCGGTCTGTCGTGCGACGTGAGACCCAGGGAGGGAGGGTAACACCCTCGGTAGGACGCTCGCACTCGGTCGAGGAGGGTGTGTGTATGTGTGTGTGTGTGTGTGTGTGACTGGTGGCACAGACAACAACCAGGAGATAAAGTTGGCTTGGCTAATTGACCAGTTCAACGGCTCACTGCCACCGGTGAGATGGGGTTGCAGCAGCGGGTGCCGCTGTCGTGTTAGCTATGCTCTACTAGGCGCACCGTAATGGTGTGAAGCAGCAATAGTGGACTTGACGCCGTCTTGATTTAAATTTTCCTTCCTTTCCTCCTCATTTGATACCTACGGCCAGATACCACCACATGCGGATAAAAAGAGTAGACCAGAAGATAGAGAGACAACACGCAATTTACTTCCGTAAGAGGATAGAAATCTGCAGCTGCGGCAGGCAGGTCGTACTGCGTGTGGTAAATAGCAACCCTCCAACAGGGCCCTGGATGCGACTGTGATCCTCACCGGCATACCTGATTCGGCGCAGGCTGCTGCGTTCAGCACATCACTTTCCACGAGAGGCCAGAGGGCCAGGCGCATGTGTTATCCTGCTGGTGCTGCTCCTCCTGCTCTTCTCCCCTTGCCTCCTCATCGATCCCAGGTCAAGGTTGTGGCCGCCCTTCACATGGACTTGGGGACACGCGATTTTCATGACTATCCTCCCCCTCTTGACCACTAGCTTGCACAGTAGCGTCATGCGGCTCTGGAAATACTCGTAGTTATGCTCGTCGTTGGTAGTGTAATTCGGGGGGTGGATTGTCTGGTTCATGTTGGGGGGGGAGGGAGACAGAGTGTGCGATCCCGATCGTCTCGTTCTGCCTTCATGTGTCTCGAGATGCCTATTTTTGAAAGCTGCCGTCGTGTGCAGCATTGATCGATAGGCATTGGGCCAGCCGGCCTACGAATTGATCTCTCTCCTGGACTGATTCCTGCCTGCCACACACACATACACACACACACACACAAAAAGTACGCGACTGAACGCGTGGCTTACACATTCAGCTGCATGTATCTGTTGAGCGATGAACGCACTCCCATGCCGTCTGCTATCAAGACTTGTATTCAGGAAAGCAAATCACGCTGCTCGCGGTCTAGAACATCTTTGTTCATGGCCGGGAGGGGGGGATTGGTCGACCGCATGAAATCCTGAAAGTGCCATGATGACATAGGGGGAGAAAGCCCTGCATGGCCGATCGCTACCGAGACGAGCAGGCCTGGGTTCTACTGTCTCTCTCTCTTTGTGTGTGCCGATGCGCCGAACACGAACCACTACCGACAGGCAACGCGGTATCATTCGGTGGTTTGATTACCCTAGGGCCTTGGGGGAGGTGGCGTTGACTTTCTTGCTGCCCCTTCCCAGCGTACCGGGACTGTTTGTAACGCGTCCAAGAAGAACCAAAAGAGAGAGGTGTGTGTGTGTGTGTGTGTGTGTGGGCGCGCCAGCCATGCAGGCAAGGGGCAGCCAAGAGAGGTAGGTACTCGACAATGGCTACAGACAATTGATGCCCTGCCACATGCAGGTCGACAAAAATGATCCGTATGGCTTGCTGCGGGCTGGGTTGTGTCCCGCTCTCCCTCCCAGGATTGGAGCGTTCCAGGCTTTTCTTGTCTCTGTGTGGCGGCCATCACATCACCGGTGGCAGCGCGCATACACACACACACACACACACCAACGACAACCACACCACTCTCGCATAGCACCGTTTTGTGTGTGTTGGCCTGACGATCCGTCATGTATGTAAGTTGTGTAGCTCTGAGAAGGATGCCGTTGCAGCCAGCCATGCCGTGTAGCCCCACCCTCCGGTGGTCGTGCAGCCACCACCCGTCTCAACGGTCGTGCAGCAGTCGCCCCGGCCGCAGACGCTTCCGGACCTGCTGATAAGCCTCTCATTCGCCCCTCTCTGTTCGGGCCAGCACGGTATTATTTAGACAAGACGCCCGTCGTGCCTCAGTGCAGGCGTTTCTCTTCGCCAAAACAGTAGTCTGATCTTCAGGCTGAGTGGGGGAGGGGGCTGGTGGTGTCGTCGGGTTGCCGGCAAACTGTCCCCCTCCCTCTCGCCCGGTGTGCTTGCCGCACACTCGCTTGTTTTGTTTTTTATCATGTGAAGATGATGTAGAGCGGGATTCCCTCCTCCCCCTCCCGGCGGGGGCCTTTCTCATCATTTCCTCGGAGCAAAGGCTACATCGGCCGGCAGCCTGAAGCTCGCGCAGTACATGCTCTTGGCCGGGGCCACATCCCGGACGAGATGCACCGCAACCTTGCCCTCCACCAGCTCCCCCTCGCCCGCCTTCCCGCCCGGCGTGTCCTTCACCCCATCCCAGACCAACGTGCTCCCTAGCTCCCTCGACACCCTCTCTGCGACGTCGACGCGCGGCACGTCCTCATCGCTCTTGAGCGCGAAGCAGTGGACGTGGACCACCGGCAGCGCCGTGTTCGTGTGTGGCGCGAAGAGGTCCTCGTGGCCTGCATAGAGACCTCGGAAGTGGGGGAGAAACTCCGTCGCAGAGGCCGGCAGGTTCATGACGAAGTGGGAAACCGTCGCGGGGATGGGGATGACGGTGGGCGGGGAGCCGCTGCGCGTCTGGATTGCTGCGGGAGACCTTTTGTCTCGAGGGGACCGTGACCGTCTCGCCGGCACGGTGGGCGGCCAGGACGCTGTCGACGGCTTCATGGATGAAGACGCGGCCGTCTCTGTTGAAAGGTCGGACGAAGGGTGTGACCTGTAGTAGTGGTTAGCCCTCTGGTCTGGTTTTTGGCCTACGTGGGGCGGAGCCGAGTGAGGCGCTCATCATTCTCACCTTGTTCCGTGCGATGGCGTCCTGTAGATACCTGTAGCTCTCTGGGTTGTAATCGTTCGCCCAGACAAACACCCCTCGCCTCCCAGCCGGCACGGCAAACGGTCCAATACCGGCCATCACATCACACACCACCTCGCCGGGCTTGAACATCCTGATCAGCCTCGTGTGCTCCTTCTCGAGCTTGCTGTTCCAGTAGACCTGGGCGTAGTCGAACCTGAACACGCACCCGTTCTCGCTCACCTCGACGTTCAGGTCGTCCGCGCCCGCGAGCACCTCGTAGGCGAACGTCCTGAACTCGGACTCGTCGCCCACGTTGTCCACCTTGTTGATGACCGTGCTGATGTGCTGGTTCTTGTCGACCAGGACCTGCCCGATCAGCTGCTTGTAGGGGAGATGCTGGCCCCGCAGGTTGAGGTGCGCCACGTGGCCCGCCGTGTTGAACCCCGCGGGGATGTCGTCGTGGAGCTCCGGCGGCAGCTGCGAGGTCATCACGTCCCGGTACGTCCAGTAGTCATAGTCCAGCTGCAGCTCGTACGGCACGATGCCAACCTCGTCCTGCCTCACCAGCTCCGAGACCACGGGCCCCCAGGTCTCGGGTCTCGCGGGGAGGATGGTCGGGCTGAGGAGCAGAGCTTTGCGGCCCCTGGAGGCGAGGAGGGCGTCTGGGTCCGGGACGACGGTTGAGATGCGCTCGAGAGAGAGCATGGCCGCGTTCTTGGTCAGGGCCTGGCGGATCCGCGTGATGTTCTTGTTGTCGCGCACCGTCGCGGCGGCCAGGCTCAGTGTCTTGGTGAAGGCGGCCTTGTTGAGGACGGCGCTGGGCTGGAGCACCGGGGGTCGTAGGAAATTCATGATGTCTTCCTGCTGGGGAGCTGAAGGTGTGGGGTGAGACCCGGGAGCCGACATGATTATCTGGGTGAAGATGGTGGTGCTGTGGTGAGATTCATGATGAATGGGTTTCGAAATGCTGGTGTGAATGGCGTCGGTGGGGAATTTTTGAACAATTTGGCGAGGCTGTCAACGCCGGGGGTCGCATCCAATAAATTAGGTGGGTCCGTTAGTGGCGCATCCGCAAGGCTGACACTAATACCTGCCGGACTGGTGATGTCACGACCGTCTCGTTTGAGGAAAGAGATGCAAAATGTTCATGAGGACATGAGAGGCTTTTACCATATTTGTGGATAATCTTGTCTCTGGTGGCACGCAGAACAATTGATCCCCACAGGAACATGTCAAAGAAGCGGACACTCGACGCGTTCTTCGCACCACCGTCCAAGCAGCGGAGGGTGGATGAGGTTCAGGGAGATGAAAATCCTGTACGGTCCAATGTACAGGGCCCAGCTCGACGGCCTGAGAGCTGATGTGTCTGTCTAACCTTGGTTCTCGCAGGCTCCAAAGTCGACCCACGCCACATACCCTTTCTCGATCCCAGACTTCCCAGCACACGTCTCAAAAGACCTCTCGTCCCTCCCGGCAGTCGAAGGCCGCGTGATCAACGACCAACCGGACCTGGACCTCCTCTACTTCGAGCCCTACGTTCCCGCCTACCTCGCTAGGGATGTCTTCACCTTTCTCCGGTCCCAATTACCCTTCTACCGCGTAAAGTACACCATCAGGCGCGGCACCACGGAGATCAACATCAACACCCCACGCTACACCACCGTCTTCGGCCTGGACGAGACCTCACGCTTCTCGGAAGAAGAGGGCGGCGGCGAGACGGCCATCGTCGACGCCGAGACGGGGTGCAAGGTCCCCGCAAGCGCCTATGCCAGGTACGCGCCGCGTCCGATCCCAAAGTGTCTGGACGACCTGCGGAGGTCGGCCGAGGCGGCGACGGGGGGCTGCAGGTTCAACTTCTGCCTGGTCAACTACTACTCGTCTGGGGCGGACAGTATCTCGTACCACAGCGATGACGAGAGGTTCCTGGGCCCGGAGCCAGCCATCGCCTCGTTCTCGTTCGGGGCGAGGCGGGATTTTCTGATGAAGCACAAACCCGCTGCCGCAGGTGGGCAACAGCAGGCGGCCGTGCCTGAGGGGAGGCCGCTGAAGCTGCCTCTTGGGAGTGGAGACATGGTCCTCATGAGAGGGAAGACCCAGTCGTGCTGGCTTCATTCGGTTCCCAAGAGGTCTGGGAAGAACGACCCTGGTGGGAGGATCAACATCACTTTTCGACGGGCCATGGTGAAGGGTGGAACTGACAACTATTACAATTATAACGTTGGCACAGGCCCAGTGTACAAGTGGAACGAGGACGCCCGCGAGATGCAGATTTGGAAGCCTTGATTCTGGTGTGAGGGGGAGGGGTATAATAACTTGAAGAAACCGTCTATGCCGTCAATGACTTCTCTCTTGCCTTTTCCTTCTATCTTCATGCCTTGAATCTGTACAGAAGCCCCAACATGTTGGAGGGCCTCAGCTATCGGCCCCATCGGAACTGCGCATTTGCGTATTTGCAGAGACCGCTGTAGAAGACCTGGTAGCCAACGCCCTCGTTGTCCGGAACGTGGAATACCTCGGTGATGTGTAGGTGCCAGGGCGGGTATCCCTGGAACTCGACATAGGGACCGAAGATGATCAGCAGGTCCGACTCTTCCATTACGATCTCCTTCAGCTCCGCGTCGATGAGCCCCGAGTTGATGTGCGCAGGGTCCACCTTATTCCTCTGTGCCATCTCCGCCAGCGTCTTGGTAAGATCTACCAGGGAGTCCCGTCCGTCCTCGTGCGACACCAGCCTGACCAGGAGGTGACCTGGGCCATCCCCTCCGTAGCCAGCTGTCAGTGCCGGTGACTCGATCGACTCGACGTGAGGGGCGCAGAGCGCCAGGGTCGGGTGTTGCTTGCCGAAGTACGATTTGAGGTTCTGCGAGATCGCTCGGTGTATCTCGGGAAGATATTGTTTCAAGAGCCCTTGGAACCTTGTTAGCAGAGCGCCTTGCCATGGGGCTGCAGAAGGAGTTGCGCACCTGTCTTCTCGTAGACGTTCAGCACGGGTATGCCGGCGCACGCGCACCAGGCCGAGATCTCTGCCACCTCGTTCACCAGCCGCTCGAGCTCGGAGCCTCCCTTGCCGTCATCTTCCGGTTTCAGTATGACGCTCAGGATCCTGGGCAGTCTTTCCAAGCCCTTGACGTCCTTTTGTATCATGGCGGGATCGCGGTGGTGGTAGTAGAAGATGGAGAATATGCGGTCACGGACAACATGGTAGGCTTGTCGGGTTCGGATGTATATAGAGAAGATCGTATGGATGATGGTGAAGACGAGGAGGTGTATCTGCGACTTGAGGAACCTGCGAAGGCCAAAGGTAGGTCGGCGGCCTCGGGAACGCTCGTTCTGTTCCTGATCGGCCTTGGTGGGCGGCAGGTATGGCTTTCGTCTGGTCAGCTTGCTTATCTCATGAGCAAGAGGGCGGGCTCGCAGGCCTGCAGCTTACCTCCAGGAGCTTCAACCTCTCCTGTGGGGTGAGAAGCTTCCCGCCAGACTTCTCGTCGCGCCTGTACAGCTCTGTTGCTTTGTGTCGTGAAGGCATGTTGATAGAGCAGCGTACTGGTCTGACCTCAGGACGCGTTGATCAGAAAGGTCTGCTGAGCTCCTCGCAGCCACCACAACACAGAGAAGAAGTAAAAAAGAAAGATGTAGCTGAGAATGGCATGCCAGAAAATGCATATGCAATGTTGTCACAGACTAAACTTGCTAGGAAATCTTAACAGGTGGCATGGTGGTGTGGCAGTGATGGCGGCGAGTCCAATTTGTTTAGTACTGATTTGGGAAATATTTCGTATTGCCACCCGCCGCAGTGCCACATGCACACTCGTGGCTGGCAGGTTCTTGGCCTTCCGCAGATGCCGCAAGGGAGCTGTCGTCACTGGGGTCAGGCTCTAGTTTGGGGGCCCCTGCAGCGGCCTCAATGGGCTCCCGAGGTTCTCTGGCCCCAGGATCACCAAAACATCCCCTGGAACATCACTCTAACTACCTCTAATCAAAGCACAAATAACAAGCTACAACAACACATCACAAAAGCTGCAGGACCAATCATCCAAATACGAGCAGCCATATACATGTTCTAATTGAAAGTTCCACCTCAAATATTGTGCCCTTAGGGCCAGCAGCTGTGACAATGTCGAGCAGGCAGGACAGGGCAGAGTCCATGATAGGCTCAAGGGCTCTGTTCCCCCAGGGACCAAGTTTCTCAGAGGAGGACTTTTCGACCAGGGATTTCATCACACGGGACTTTGTAGATGAGCTGGCAGAGAGCGCCATCCCGGTCAATCGCCGGTCTATGCCCGCGGTACAAGCGGCGTTCGACCCGAAACCCTTGATCAGGACCTTCGAGAGTACGTGCTGGGGCGTGTCATACAAATGCCGGGGAGGAGGGGGGCTTGTTGCTGATTATGACCTCGTCCGTTAGATGCGTTGGCGCAGTTGGGAGCCCTGTCCGAGAAGCTAGAGGAGGAGGAATCGGGTCTACAGACCGAAGTGCGACGAGCCGAGACTCAGCACGACCGAACTCTCGATGTCCTCGGCCGCAAGCTCGACGAGTCGATGACCCAGTTCGAAGCCCTCGATCTCGCCCTCAATCACCCGAACGGAGTCAACGGCTACGACAGGAACGGGCGGAGCGACGCTGGCGGTAACATCGCGGTGCAGATCGGCGAGAACCTCGAGGAGCTAGACAGGAAGCGCAGGAGGGCGCTGGACGCCAACTTCCTGATCCGGTGCTGGAACGAGGTCTACGAGAACGGCCAGCTGACGTCGCTGGAGGAGATGAAGAGACAGGGTGGTGCTGAGAACAAGGTCCGATGCGCCACCATCGCGCGGCAGCTGATGCGCATCAGCCAGAGACTGGATCCCACATCCTGGGGACAGGTGAATGGGTACCGGCGCAACGGCGTGACGAATGGTGTCACGGGAATCAGCAGGAAACACAATACCCGTGAGGTCCTGGAGAAATACTGTGAGGTCCTGGAGCAGGACCTGCTTGAGCAGTTCAACAGGAGCTACCGGGCCCAGAACTTCCCGGACATGATGCAGTGCGCAAAGGTCCTGCACGATTTCAACGGCGGTTCTAGCGTCATTGCCACGTTTGTGAACCAGCACGACTTCTTCATCAACAGGAACCAACTCCTCGCGGATGAGGTCACGGGCGATGACGAGAGCTGGGAACAGCTTGCCGATCCGGACAAGGAGCCGCCAGGCGTCGAGCAGAGCCTACAGTCCCTGGTCGATGAAGTCAGGGTGATCATGCAGGAGGAGTCCTTCATCATAAAGCAGGCCTTCCCCTTCGCGGAAACGGTCTTGATCAAGTTCATTCAGAGAGTATTCCAACAATCTATACAACAGCGGCTCGAGAGAACCCTTGAGAAGGCAGATTCCGTCTCGTCTCTGGCATTCTTGCGGACACTGCACGCGGCGAGAACATACATCGGCCAGCTCATCGAAGACCTCAAGACGCATGGGTTGACGGAGCATCCGGAACCCTGCTCGGCGCAGATCTCCCAGACGCTGGACCAGCAGATAGATGAGCTGTTTGTTCCATACCTGGTGGGAAATTCATACATCGATAGGGAGCGCAGGAACTTGGAAGAACTGTACAGCTCGTTGCTGTTCAAGTACACAATCTTCCATTCGCGGCGCAAGAAGGGACCCACAGGGTTCATGGCGGCCATTGCCCAACAGGGCTCCCAGCTCCTGACATCAGCTAAGGAGGCCTACCTGGAGCGTCTTGATTCCTCTGACCTGACGCCGACCCAGAAGGCCATGATGTTGCGAGTTGCCGGGGTTAAGGACAATAGCGGCGATAAGAACGAGATCGAGGTCTCCGAGGAGGACGGTGTGCTGAGTGTTCAGGTGGCACAGAGGATGATGAAATGGCTTGCAGAGAGCGTTCGGAGGACACTAGAACTCGGCGCCCCGTCAGACACCGCCAAGGATGTCAACAGCCTGCTCAACCTCCTCCCTGACCAGCATGGGCCAGGTCTACGTCGAGACGTCGCTGGACGCCGCTCTCGATGCAGCGACGGCCCAGGAAAACACCAAAGTCGAGCCTGACCTCGCGTACCTGCCCTCGATTCGGCCAGCGACTACGATTGCCAACATCATGTCACGGTTCATACACACCGTCATGATCAGGCTGGCAGAGGGCAACGCGACCGTGCGTCGGAGCATGGAGGCCCAGGCGAAGATGGGCATGGAGTCGATAGAGAGAAAGACGAACAATGTTGTCAAGAGCTCCATCGACGTTGTGGTCAACTGGGTCTCGAGGGCTTTGGCCACCCAGAAGAAGACGGACTTCAGGATGAAGGACAACGAGCTCGAGGCTATGGCCGAGCTCCTGCAGACGCCGACCTGCCAGACGATCTGCGGCTTCCTTAAGCGCGTCTTAATCCTGGCCAAGCAGGCCGTCGACGGCCACAACCTCGAGCTGTTCAGCAGCGAGCTCGCGCTTCTCTCCCTGCACCGCCTGCTGTTTGAGCACTTCAAGAAGTTCTCTGTCAACGCGACAGGCGGTCTGATGGTGACTAAGGACATCAACAGGTACGTCTCCACGCTGAAGGAGTGGCCGCTCAGCAATGATGTCAAGAGCTTCCTGGACCTGCTTCCCGAGATCGGCTACCTGTTCATGATCGGGGCGGAGGCTCTGCGAGAAAAATCACGCACCCTGACGACAGGCCCCGGGGCGGTGGGCGGGAAGAAGTTGACCAAGGCGGACTTCAAGGCTTTTGTGGCGAAGCGGGAAGACGCCGGGAGTGTGGGTGTGCAGAGTGTGCTTAATGGGTTGTAGCTGAGATGGCACAAGTGCCATATCCGTCTGCTGGTGATGGCTCAGGTTGTTTCAAAATTGGACGTGCATAATGGGATATGGCGGCTCGGTAGAGAAATGATACCATGATCTAAACACTGCATGACCAAAGCCTACCTGTCCGCAATAAGATGTCCTTTCTGTCACAGCAGAGCTGAGATTGTGACTGCGACGGTCGCACCATGTATGTCACTTGCCTAATACAGCTGTATCCGTTCCATCACCAACGACCAACTGCATACAAACCAGCCAACGACAACCACTTTCTACCACGTACCCTGGCCAGCCATACTTATACGGGCGGCTGCATTCTCCCCGGGCCGGAATAGGAGGAGCACAGCCCCGCCGCCAATTCCCCCAAGACTTATCCCAAAAGCCGGGACAACAAGGCCCCATCCGTTTCTCCAGACCGATACGACATAGTTCTAGTGCGACGTTATTGTCCTTGTGCGTCTCAGCCATGCAGCCTTGAGCTGACCGAAAAAGGTCAAGGCAAAGGGGAACATAAAAAGAGGCGCAGTCGCGAAGAGACAGGCTGTTAAGCGCGGCTGCGACGTAGTGGCTGGCTGCCAACCGGGGCCTTGTATGCTGCGCATTTTTGGCCCCAGACGAGGAGACCAACGGTATCATTCTTTACACCCCATCCCCCCCCCTTCCCGGGTCGCAGATTAGGCCTTGTCTTATGTGTGTCGAGGAGCAGGTTTGTGAAGGGGGGATGCTCGAAGGTGGAAGTGATACTGTATCATGATTTACCTTTTGTGGTCCGCTTTCTTGTTTTTCTGTGTTGCCTTTCTATTCCGGTGCTATTTGAATGGTTCGACCTGCTGCGCAGCATATGTACGCAACAATTCCTCCGCCTGCTCAGGCAACCCGTGATCGGTGGAGGAATCTAGGTATAACTGTGTAGATCTGATCGTCCTTGCACGCCTCGGTCTCGGTTTCACCTTCCTCTAGACATAGGTCTACACGCTCCATCCCCCCCTCGCAGCAGGCCACACATAAAGCGACCAACTTCACATGAAAGAGGGAGGCGGTGACGACGACAACGACCATGTCCAACGACCCAATCGCCTCCCTCGGCCTCTCTTGCCCTAGAGGCGGCTCGTTCTACATATGCCAGGGCAACACGACCCAGTTTCTGGGCTGCTGCGTGAGCGACCCCTGCGCAGACGGGAAGGGCCAGTGCCCGCAGTCCGACCTGCGGTACGCCAGCTTCGACGAGGCGGACTACTCGGAGATCGGGAGCCAGGCCTGCTCGGATGCCTCCTCCGGGCAGTGGTACACGTGTGCCGAGACGACGGAGCCCTTCCTGGGGTGCTGCTCGAATGACGCGTGCGGGGCCGATGGCGGGTGTGCCAGCGAGCACCTGGTGGCTGCGCAGCTGTCGGATAGCAAGAGTGACGCGGCGGTGTTCCTGGCGACCACAGCATCTGCGGCCAGTGTGGGCTCAGCAGCGACGGGTTCAAGCAGCCCTCAGAACCATGCTCCTTCTGGGTTGTCGGCCGGCGCGAAGGCAGGAATCGGCGTGGGATGCACCGTTGCCGCTGTCTGCCTGGCTGCGGTGCTCTTCTTCTTCGCTAGGCGATTCCTGAGGGACAGGCGTGGAGTCGTGGTGAGAGGATCCTCGCCGCCGACGCCGAGTGCGATGATGGACGGCGATCTGAAAGACCCGTACCAATATTATGGTAGGACGCCCTGGCCCCAGCATGCTGTCAAGGTAGACAATTACTGAAGCCTCCCCCAGATCCTGACCACATCATCCACACCCTGCCGCCATCGTCACCTCCCGCCAACAAGCCGTATTACAACACAGCTGCCAGCAGCATATCGCCGAGGTCGGTTTACGACCCCTCATACTCTACACACTCATCGACCTCCTCCTTCAATGCCTTCACTCGACAGACATCCGCGCTATCGATGAACGATAATATCTTGGGAGTCATGACGTCGCCGTCGCTCGATGGCAGCCAGGAACAAACACACCAGCAGCGCTGGGCCAACCCTCAGCAGCCTCTATGCCACGAACAGTATGCACGCGTGCCGCAGTATGCGAGCCCTCCTCTGCAGCAGCAATCACCGCCGCTCTCACCGCCGCTCGGGGTGATAGCAGAGCTCGACGCTATGGTTGTTCCTCCTCCAAGACCGGCTTCCGAGGATCCCACGGTGCTGAGGAGGTATCCGTCTTCCATGTATCGGCTGTACAGGCCTCCGGGGCTGGGATATCGGAATATCACTTTCTGAGTTGTACATTTACACCCTTGAATGGGAAAGCTGGGAGAGATTATGTACCCACCACCTCAAGAAGATACCACATAGTGAGAGGAAGTCATCTTATTTGCGACTTCAAAACATCCATCTATCCTTAGAATGAAGGCGAGTCTGTGTTCAGCATAACAGCGACACAGCACTAATGAGGCTGTGTGTAATGGCTAGAACAACTGCGTGAGACCATGCTCCGAACACTTGGGGATATGACACTGTGCAGAACATCCGAAAACACGTGGATCCAGGCCTCCACAGCTGTGGCAACACATCTGAGCACACTTGAGTGACTGTGTATAAAAGAAGACAGATGGCCTCTTCAGGTGGATGACTTACCTGATGCGGCAGTCGGCAATCGTAAGCAAGTGGTTCCCAGTCACTGGATATAGGCTTGAGTGAGGCTCTTCTGGACCCTTCTCTGGGGCAGTCGTATTGCTAATCCGGCCCCCCGCCATGGGCTCGGTAGGCACACCGATTGGCTAGCAGGACCTGGACTGCAACCTTATCGATCGGTGTTTACATAGTACAGTGAGAACCGGCGAGGGTGGTAGGTCATTACAGGGCGCTAGGGTGGGACTGTAGGTAGTGACATCGTTAGCTGGCCGTGGTCGCTCAGGCTTTTTGCTTCTGGACACGTTGAGATTCCTCACCAGCTTTGCCTCTGCTCCGTGTACGGGATCTTCCTTTCCTTTCTTTTTTTCTTCTTCTTTCTCTCCTCTGAGTTTTCCTTAAAAAAAGAAAAGGGAAAAAACCCCATTTCTCTCTTTTGGTTACTACCCGTCCGAGTCAGGTCTTGTATCTTGTCGCATCTGACCTATTCATTTCTTGTCTCTGTCGGATCTGGTGAAGCCGTCTTCAGGCGTCTCTCGACACGGGCCACACTGCTGAATAGCCCCTGGTCCATCCACCCGCAGCTGCGGTAGCGGTCCGCGGCGACCAGAACCCCTGGTTCCTGACAGCTCAACATCCACTCCCCCAGAGCCGAGACTGCTTGCCTTTTCCCACTCCAGTTCACCTGCTGAGGACAGCGCAGAAGTTTCCCTACGGCAAGATGGAGAACGCTTTCGCAAGATCGGCAGACCAGGTCCTGTCGGCCTTGGGGGTGAAATCCTCCACCGGCTTGACAGATGCGCAAGTCAAGGACCTGAGAAACAAGCATGGCAAGAATGGTAGGCGAACCCACCCCTCCGTTGCGCCCGGTTCCTCTACTGACATAACAACGTGAAGCAATCGCAGAAGAGCCTCCTACGCCCCTGTGGGGAGCTCATCCTCGAGCAGTTCAAAGACCAGCTCGTCATCATCCTCCTCGGTTCCGCCGCCATCTCTTTCGTGCTTGCGCTCCTCGAGGACGAAGGTGGCTGGAGCGCATTCGTTGACCCCGTTGTTGTAAGCATCTATATCCTCGCGGGCCTATGATCCTCGATTCCGACAGGTGCTGACATGTCTGTGCGACAGATCCTGACTATCCTGATCCTCAATGCCGTCGTCGGTGTCTCCCAAGAGAGTAGCGCCGAGAAGGCCATTGCCGCCCTCCAAGAGTACTCCGCCAACGAGGCCAACGTGGTACGGAACGATGGACATATCTCGAGAGTGAAGGCCGAAGATCTCGTGCCCGGCGACATCATCTCTGTGGCAGTTGGCGACCGGATTCCCGCGGACTGCAGGCTGATCTCCATTGAGAGCAACAGCTTTGCGGTCGACCAGGCCATCCTGACGGGCGAGAGCGAGAGTGTCGGCAAGGATTGTCGCGCGGTCGTGAAGGACGAGAAGGCCGTGAAGCAGGACCAGGTCAACATGCTCTTCTCTGGAACCACCGTCGTCACTGGAAAGGCCAGGGCTGTTGTGGTGCTGACCGGCTCCAACACGGCCATTGGTGACATCCACGAGAGCATCACCGCACAGATCTCCGAGCCCACGCCCCTCAAGCAGAAGCTGAACGACTTTGGTGACAGCCTCGCCAAGGTCATCACCGTCATCTGTATCCTCGTCTGGCTCATCAATATCCCCAACTTCAAGGACCCGAGCCACGGAAGCTGGGCCAAGGGTGCCATCTATTACCTCAAGATCGCCGTGTCCCTTGGTGTGGCCGCTATTCCCGAGGGCCTGGCTGTCGTCATCACCACCTGTCTCGCTCTGGGAACTCGGAAGATGGCTGCCAAGAACGCTGTCGTTCGCAGCTTGCCCTCTGTCGAGACCCTGGGAAGCTGCAGCGTCATCTGCTCCGACAAGACCGGCACTCTGACCACCAACCAGATGAGCGTAAACAAGATCGTCTACCTGAACGAGGCCGGTACCGACCTTGAAGAGCTTGACGTGGCGGGGACTACTTTCGAGCCCAAGGGTGATATCACTTACAAGGGTCAGGTCGTCCAGGACCTTGCCCAGAAGTCTTCTACTATTCGCCAGATGACCGAGGTTGCCGCGCTCTGCAATGACGCCTTGTTGGCCTATGATTCCCGGAATGGCTTTGCGAACGTCGGTGAGCCTACAGAAGGTGCCCTGCGAACCCTGGCCGAGAAGATTGGCCCGTGTGCGCCCAGCACCAGTGCTCCAGAGGACCGTGTTCACTACGCCAGCGCCTGGTACGAGAAGCAGCTCAACCGTCTCGCTACGTTCGAATTCTCCCGCGACCGCAAGAGCATGTCTGTCTTGGTCGAGAACGGCGGCATGCAGAAGCTCCTCGTCAAGGGAGCCCCTGAGTCTATTGTCGAGCGCTGCACCAGTGTTGTCCTCGGAGCCGACGGGAAGAAAGTCAAGATGAACGGAAAGCTCTCAGACCTCATCATGCGCGAGGTCACTGACTACGGCAACCGGGGTCTGCGCGTCATCGCGCTGGCAAGCCTCGATGATGTTTCAGGCAACAAGCTCCTGCAGTCCGCAAAGACGACGGCTGACTACGCCAGCCTCGAGCAGAATCTCACTCTGCTGGGCCTGGTCGGCATGCTGGACCCTCCTCGTTCTGAAGTCCCGGCTTCCATTGCCAAGTGCAAGGAGGCTGGCATTCGCGTCATCGTTATCACTGGAGACAACCGCAACACCGCTGAGAGCATCTGCCGTCAGATTGGCGTCTTTGGGTCACACGAGGATCTCCAGGGCAAGAGCTTCACGGGTCGCGAGTTTGACAACCTAAGCCCGTCCGAGCAGATCGAGGCAGCCAAGAATGCGTCCCTGTTCTCCCGTGTCGAGCCGAGCCACAAGTCTAAGCTGGTAGACCTCCTTCAGAACCTAGGCGAGGTCGTCGCCATGACCGGCGACGGTGTCAACGACGCTCCTGCTCTGAAGAAGGCTGATATTGGTGTCGCCATGGGCTCTGGTACCGACGTCTCTAAGCTGGCAGCCGACATGGTGCTGGCTGACAACAACTTCGCCACCATCGAGGCCGCTATCGAGGAGGGTCGGTCTATCTACAACAACACACAGCAGTTCATCCGGTACCTCATCTCTTCCAACATTGGCGAGGTCGTCTCTATCTTCTTGACCGCTGCCCTCGGTATGCCTGAGGCTCTTATCCCGGTCCAGCTTCTCTGGGTCAACCTCGTCACGGATGGTCTCCCCGCCACTGCCCTGTCTTTCAACCCACCTGATCACGATGTCATGCGCCGTCAACCCCGGAAGCGTGACGAGGCTCTCATCGGAGGCTGGCTCTTCTTCCGTTATCTTGTCATCGGCACATATGTCGGTCTCGCCACGGTCGCCGGCTATGCCTGGTGGTTCATGTTCTACTCCAACGGCCCGCAGATCAGCTTCTGGGAGCTCTCCCACTTCCACCGCTGCTCCACGGAGTTCCCAGGAATAGGCTGTGAGATGTTCTCGAACGATATGGCCAAGTCCGCGTCGACAGTCTCGCTGTCGATCCTTGTCGTCATCGAGATGTTCAACGCCATGAACGCCCTGTCATCCAGCGAGTCTCTCTTGACCTTGCCGCTGTGGGACAACATGATGCTAGTGTACGCCATCACACTGTCGATGGCGCTGCACTTCGCCCTGCTGTACACGCCCTTCCTCCAGACCCTCTTCTCGATTCTGCCGCTGAACTGGGCGGAATGGAAGGCGGTGCTTCTTATCAGCGCGCCCGTGATGTAAGCTCCTTCTCTCTCTCTCCCTGTCTGCCTTGAATTGTTTTCGAATTAGTTGCTGACGCAAGACCCTAGCCTCATTGACGAGGTATTGAAGTTCATAGAGAGATCGTTCTTCATGCAGAAAAAGACGGGAATTGACATGAAGAAGACCAAGAAAGTGCAGTAGACTACCGGTTGGGGAGGGGAGACAAAAGTCATATTGCATCATATAGGCATAGAAGGCGGTTATGTACAGTCGGACTTGTACAATTAACTTTAGATCTCAGACAGACACCTGCTATGCGGTGCATCGAATCGATGCGCCGGTGAATAAAATACAGCTCGAATCCATATTTTGTAAAAAAGCCAAGGGGAGAGGCCAGATTGGTTGAAGAAGAAAAGTAGAGAGAGAAAAGAAAAAATAGGCCCACGCCTTGTGCGTGCCTCATTGCAACGTCTGCACGTGTTCCATGTTTACCAGTTCTCATGTCACCAAGTTAGATTGAGGACATGGCTCAGTTGGTCATATTAAGCCACCGGTTTGTCGTGATGTGTCTGGTGTCTATCGTACAATGCGAAAAACAAAGTCGTAGCTGCTCGACTGCATCCCTCCTCATGTCGAGGCAGCGTCTTCCTCCTCTACTGATACGTGTCCTCGCCCCCAGGCAAGCCGCGCCTCGGGCTCAGTCCTGACGACCCTTGAGCAGCCTCTTGGTCACCTTGTCCTTCTCGATGATGTAGACGTGGGCTCCCCAGCCTGACAGCGCATCTCGGTCGACGGCATTCAAGAGGGCTTGGGAGATGGTCTCGAAGAGCTCATCGGGGCCCTGACAACACACACAGATACCACCCGTTAGCATCCGAGATGGAAAAGTGAAAAATTCACTGGTCTGGCACAAGCTCGAGGCGGGAAGGGGGACGTACCAGGTCGGGCTCCCAAAGGTTCTCGCACATGCCAAACAGCTGCTCGGTGGCGGTCCCGCTCACGATGAAGTCCTTGGCGAAGTCGATGCAGCCGATGCTGTCAAACCCGCAGATGAAAGGCTTGCCGGTCTTGGGCTCGAGGCCGGCGACGACGGGGGAGACAAAGTAAGGACCGAAACGGCGCTCGTACAGCGACGAGGAGACGAGGTTGGCGAACGTCGTGGGGCTGATGGCGCGCTCCTCGCGCAGGCGGTACATGTTGACCTTGTAGCGGAAGAGGTCTGATACGGTGCTCACGTCCGTGGCGAGGCCTGTCAGGCCCAGGTACACGGATGAGCCGTAGGAGAAGATCTTGGGGAAGTTGTTTGACACGGTGAGGGCTTGGAGGCCGAGGCGTAGGTCGCATGCTATGGCGACGCAGTCCTTGCCCACCATGGCCACGCAGGCGCCGCCGTCTGCGGGAGAGAGGTTAGTTATGGGATGGAACGGCGCAAGGTGTGTTCGTGGTGGTGGGTGGAGTTCGTACTTATTGAGAAGGGGGACGACTGGTCGTGGTGGTTAGCTGCTGTCTGTCGCCAGTGTGTTACGTCTTTTGGGGGGGGGAGGGAGGTCGGACTCACCATGATAGCAGTCTGGCCTGAGAATTGGAGAGGCTTCGAAGAAGAGGGAGTGGAATGAGGATTGTGGGAGAATCTCCTGTGGTTCGTGAGGTCTCGTGGTAGGTGGCTTGTGGGAAGCCGGTGGAATTGGTGGTGGTGTCGTCTGGGGGAGTTAACGGACAAGCTAGCTGACGTTGGGGCGAGGCTCCAACACTCGAGAGCTTAGAGCGTGCAGGCAGCCTGAGCTGGCGCGTTGCATGTCTAGGCCGTCTGGGGGTTGGAGGGCGCACCCTGGACGGTGGCCCGTCCAGCGCTGATTGGCCCGCTAGTCCAGAGCTTCTGGCGCGTTCGGTTCAGAGCTCAGCAGAGCGGTGACCTCACTGCAAGGCTGCCTGATAAAGTGGCTTGCCATGCAACGCAGCAAAACGTAACGAAATACAGCGCGCATGTCAAGTCTACCTAAATCTGCCTGCTTACGGACAGCATTAATCGCCATCCTCCTTTGCACCTCTTTTGTCAGCATTCTGCTCTGTGCATTCCCTTGTTCTTCAAGATTAAATTTAGACCTTTCAACGTTCTTGCATCCTCGTGTGTATTCAATCTGCTGCTGCTGCTGCTGCTGCTGCGCATTCCCTCTGCCCCTCAGCCCCTCATTCCGCTGTTGGAGGGGCACTGCATTAGCAACACGCGACGACAAGGTGCAACACAACAAAGGACCTGCATATCGATCACAGCGAGACTGGATACACTTGTTCGTCGAGTGACTTGGAGGAGCAAAAGACAATCCTGCAACAAGGCGCCCTCACCTGGAAGGCTTGCGCAAGATGTCTGCTACCTCGGTGCAAGTCTGGGCACAGGACCTCAGAAAGGCTGTAGTGAAGGTGACTCCAGGCACATCGATGTTTAATGTCCTGGAGGAGGCATGCCAGAAGCTGAAGCTGCCTGCTGAGAAGTACACGCTGAAGTGAGTAGTTGGACCATCTCTGTGGGCCTGTATGGACGGGTCAAGCTGACATTGCCGCCTGCCTGCCTTAGACACCAGAAGAAGCAATTCCAACTCAACGATGCATTCCGAGTCACTGGCCTGCCGCCTGGTGCCAGGCTGGAACTTGTCGCCAAATCCAAGACCCCCACTGTTGTCAACATCGCCTTGACACTTCCCGAGTCCATGGCCCAGGCCCTATCCACCCGACGCCTCACGAGAAAGTTTCGAAATGACACGACACTGTGGAAGATGCTGCGGCAGTTCGAGGCCGACGGTGCAGCTGAGAACAAGAAGCTAAACTTTACGGATCGTGCTGCCCCGCAGACGAGCAATGGACTGCAGGCAGGTAGTGGCCAGCTGTATTACGAGATGCCCGTCTTGCGGATCATGAACCGCGAGATCTCGACGCTGGTGGACTTCCAGAAGACGCTGTCGCAGCTGGGACTGGACTCTGGGAACCAGGGAATACAGCTCTCGTTCAAGCCCACCCAGCAGACACTTGATGAGGCTATGCAGGAGATATCTCAATTCTTCAGCGATGAGCCTGCCGAGGCCAAGGAGAAGGAGGCTGCGCCAAAGCTAGTATCGCCATCCGCACCGGTGGCCGAGAACCCTGCAGCAGCATCCGCGTCGGAGCCGTCTGGAACAGTGGTCAATACAGTGGCAGTGGAGATCCCGGACGATGCGGCACAGGAGCCGACCGAGGAGATCCCGCCAGCAGCACACGTTGCAGACGGAGCAGGAGACGCTATGAATGTCGATGTCGACGAGCCCGCGGCCCCTCCCCATGATCCCCTCAAGCCTACCAACATCTTCTCCGCCCCTACCAACGCAACCCCTGCCGCCGTCTCCGTCGAACTTCCCGACTCATACTACACGCCCACAGTCGCCCACGCTCAGATGCATCAGCAGAAGCTACAGGAGAGCGCGGTGAACAGGCGCCTGAAGTCCGACGCCGAGATCGAGGCTGACGCCCGCGCCGAGGAGGCAAAGATCGCAGCGGTCAAGAAGATCACAGTGAAAGCACGCTTCCCAGATGGGACCGCCGCGCAGTGGGAGTTTGGACCCGATGATACTGGTGCTACGCTGTACAGAGCTGTACGTTGCGTGATGGCCGATAACTCGGCGCCCTTCAAGATCGTGCTGCCTGGTCCGCCGACTGCGGAGAGCCACATCAAGGACGATGCAGGTGTCAAGCACAAGCTCATCAAGGCTTACAAGCTGTCTGGCCGCGTCCTTGTCAACTTCGTCTGGGAGGATAGCGTGCCCCAGCATGTCAAGAAGGCAGAGTTTATGAAGCCCGAGTACGCCAGCATTGCTCGCAAGGTCGAGGTGCCTGACGTGCCCGTGGTGGAGGACGAGCCCGAGACGAGCGCGGCGCCCCAGCAGGCGGCACCTCAGCCTTCGGGCTCTGCCGACAGCGGTGGGCCTGCAAAGAAGATACCGAAGTGGCTCAAGGGCTTGGGAGGAAAGAAGTAGGCGAGGGGAGGGGTCTCTGGGTGTGAGGCAATGGGCAGAGGTCAGCCGCATGGCCTTTATCAGCCTTGAGAGAGGGCTTTCCCGTGGATGAGACGTTGTTGTCCGAGGCGCTCCCTACATGCCTCCAGAGGGTGTCCATAGGGAGATTTTCTGCATGAAATTTAGCTCCAGGGGCGCAGGTGGATGTTGTGTGCTGTTCAGGGAAAGGTGATCGTTTTCAGAGCTGGAAGAGCATGTTTTGAATTTCGTGGTATTGGCATATCACCAGGCTAGGCGTTGGGGAGGCATAAGGAGCGGGTAGCATGCGCTCTGTATCAGATACAGCCCTTCTTCATGGATGTCGCAATGTAGGAGTATATCACCATGACTTCAGTCAGCCATTACCACCGTTCGCGATTTGAGGTATCATGAACATCTCTCGAGCTTAGGTAAGGCAGGCGCAGGTTACACTCATTAAGCTTATATTGCTGCAGTCCAAGTTGGACGGAGGATCCATCTACCCATCGAGAACCCCAGGAGAGCCTCCTTCTGCCTAATTTCATGTTACATGGTGGTGTTTAGGCTGAAGATGACCCGCCAGGAAGAGAACTGTCTACCGAAAATCGGCTTGTCTGCGCTTTTCCAAGAGCCGTCCTCCGGGCAGGCTGCGAGATCCTCGCGTGTTGGTAGCAAGCGGCTGACTGATGAAAGGGCCTGGGCCATGCCCCAACATTGCAGGAGGCGGTGCAGGAGCAGCCAGCCCTCGAGTCTCTCGAGTTTCGACGACGCTGTCCAATGCCTGGACCAGCTTCAGTTGTTCGTCCTCTGGGCCCGGATTTCGGGACAAACGCGTAAACACCATCTCGTGAGATGTCGCAGAGGACGCGGTTGCAGCCCGCTGACATACTACTAACCCATGCTCTCGAGGCTGCAGGATGGTGGTCGAGCTCCCGCGCGCGGGTTGAGCATCCCAGGCCACGTCCCATCCATGTCGCAACGGGCTCTGGTGTAAGCCCTCATTTCAAGAGTGGTCACTTGTGGTGTCACGATCTGGTCTCAGCACAAAAGCTGTACCAGCCTGGAATGCCGAGGGGCTATCTGAATCTAGTGTCCTTGGAGCTGTTCGTCATGATCAACATGACGTGCAACGGGCGGGCTCGACCCAAGAGCTGGCAGGACTCTGAGGGACATTCAGATCGGCAGGCGATGGCGTAACAGTCAGCAGGGTCTGGATGATGCTCGCTGTGGACCCGTGGGCGAAAAAAACGCAGAGAGAGGTCGCAACTGCGGGCCCACGCGGGCCGTGTCCTCGTCTTGTCGCCGTGTCTTGGCATACGAAACCTCTTGAGGAGACAAGATGGTTCTGCTAGCGTTCTCAGGCAGAACGGGCACACCTGGATGCCATACGAGGGTGTCACGACAGTCTTGTGGCGCCGTCGAGCCACTGGTTGAGCCGCAGCGAGGCCGGGAAAAGCAACTTTATTTTTTTCTTTTCTTTTTTTGGTTCCTCTCCTGTCCGTCCCTGCAAGCCAAGCCTGCAGAGGATGGGCGCCTGGTGCCTGTCATCTCGTCTGCACCGAGGGCCGTGGGCCTCCCTCTCAGGCCTCCCCCTCCCTCCCAGGCTGGGGAACATGAAACAAAACGTCCCGACCGTTGAGAGCCAATCAGTGGGCATGCATGAGCCTGAACACCACCCAAACGGGCAGCCCGGAAAGGCATTGCCCACCCTCCCTGAGGACAAGCAGCCTAATACAACGGGCCAACATGTCGCACCCGTCCCTGAAAGTGCGTGCGAGGGCGTGCGAGTTGGACCAACTTCTCCCTACCCCCCCAGACACGTCGCCTCCCGCCCGCCTACACTAGAACTTCCACCGTCAGCGCGAGGGAGCCGTCGTGGGTTCAGCTCTCATCTCCCTCTAGCACCCGAAGCCTTCATTCCTGGGTTGTGCCTTTGCTGCGAGAGTAGAGTCTACTGGTGAGCCGTGTTACGCTGGGCTTGGAGGACACGATCCAGCGCTAAATATGCATAACTGAGTCCACCCTATTGCCTAGGATGGATGATCTGCATTTGCTTGGGGCGGAACCTGATCTGCAAGGTACAGATGATTCGACTCCGGGAGGGAGACCCTAACTCGAGCCACACAGATGGTGTCAGGGGTAGTGACCAGCAGCAGCATCGAGGAGATATAACCAATGCTGGTCGCCCTTTTCCTCCTCTTTTTTCGTCGTTGCTACCTCATACCTCCTTATTCATACCTCCTGCTCCCCTAGTCAAAAGCTACTTCATAGGCACCTCGTCTATCTTTCTCACCAACAGCCACCACCTTTCTCTCTATTTTTTTCTTTCTTTCCAAAGTCAGTCCTACCCAGCAGTATGAAGAGGGCCTTCTCCATCCTGGCCTCTGCCGTCTCCTTGGCAGCGGCCAATCCAAAGCCCTGCCGGGCGCCACTATGCTCTCCGCCAGCCAAGGGCAACATACAGCACAGACTGTATTCCAGAGAACTTCACCGTCTCGAATTTCTTCGCAGCAGGCGAGAACTCCACCAGCCTTACCGAGGCCTCCTTCAGCTACCTGGACCCCCATACCGGCCTCACGACAACATGCGAGCTAAACTCGACCTCGACAGACCTCAGCGCCGAGGGCAGTGCATATGCAAACTATGCGTGTGACGATTCCTTGCTCAAGTTCCAGTGGGGTTACGACGAGGATGCGGGCGGGTATCTGCTGGGCGTGGCAGAGACGATCTGCAAGTAAGTGGTTACTGCCCTGCCCGTCTTTGTCCCGTCCTTGTGCATGTGCTGCTTTTACACACACACACACACACACACACACACACATATATATATATGCTCTTCACCTCTCTAACCCGCTGTATAGTGGCACATACTCAACCTCGGACTCGTGGATACCAGACCTCAGATGTCAGAACTGTACCAGCGGCATGGGCGTGGAGTGCAAGTTGCCAGGAAACGACTCGTACACGGCGGATTTCTCAGGCATCCCCCAGCCCGTTCAGGCTTGAGGGGCTTGCCCTCTACAAGACTTGATGCACCACATGAAGGACGATAATTTATGGCCATTGGCTGTTCCTACGAGGTGGACTGCCCATTGGCCGGCCGAAACGCTACATGATAATATACCCAGTGTAGTTTCGTATCCATACAGCAATAATGGCTGGAGTTAATACCGATGAACTGCCTCGAGCTGGTCTTTGAACCTGGAGCTCTGTGAATCTTGTCGCAACATCAGATGAACCTGTACCTTTTGCACTGAGCAACCTGGTCAGGCAGTTCCTGGCAGACGGCCAATCCCAACGACCTTTGTAAGCCATGAGGTCTAGCATGTTTGTCAGACAAGCCTTAAAACGGACCTCATGTGTTCCTCCGTTGGCGGCTGGTGGCGTTGACCCTGGTCCCCAAGATCGATCCCCGGCCGTTGGCCTAAGGGGGCTCTGGGGTGTGCTGCAGCGCTCCCTTTCCCCGCCAAAAAGCCCCCCCCTCCCCCCCTGACCAGCTCCAAAACGACGTCATGTGCTTCTGCCCGTTGCTTGCCATTTGCCGGTGGCCACCACAATGCCTCCCTCCCCCAAGTGCATTTTGGTTGACCCAAGGCGACCTTGGCTGACCCAATGACCAGCACACTCCTGCCATCTCCATTCATCAT
Source organism: Celoporthe dispersa (assembly GCA_016584495.1). Lineage (NCBI taxonomy): Eukaryota > Fungi > Ascomycota > Sordariomycetes > Diaporthales > Cryphonectriaceae > Celoporthe > Celoporthe dispersa. Next base: position 915,660 of record WAID01000007.1, read on the forward strand.
CATGTCCTGACACCTTCAGACATTCCGCTCCTTTGCGTCAGCTGGTAACCTGGACAAAGCACTGTGCGAATCCCCGCAGGTATCTCGTGGAAAATGCGACGTCCCAACATCTAGCCAGGTCAACAACTTCGCCACGGCATCCAAGAATCCACCCGAACCTCTCGGCGGCTACCTAACAAGATGCGCCTCCTCCCGAACCTCCTCATCACCTGCATCCTAGGACTCACGAGTACCGGCCCCGTCGCGGCCTCCGCAGCGGACCCTCTCGCCCCCAACGACCCATCTCACACCCCGACGCCGACAGCGATGGCCCCTCGACAGCCTCCATCTCCACCTCCCTCTTCGCCTCGCTCGAGCGCCTCGCCCGGCTCGTCGACATCACCTACTGCGTCGGCACCTCGGGCGTCTACCAACCCTTCACCTGCGCCTCCCGGTGCAAGGACTTCCCCAACCTCCGCCTCGCGTCGACCTGGAACACGGGCGTGCTCATGAGCGACAGCTGTGGGTACGTGGCCGTCGACCACGGCTCAGGGGACGGCAGGGAAGAGCCGGCGATTATTGTTGCGTTTCGCGGCACATACAGCCTCACCAACACGGTCATGGACCTGTCGACGGTGCCGCAGGAGTACGTGCCCTACCCGGATCCGGACGAGGGCGACGGCGGCGGAGACAGCGGCGACACTAGCGAGCAGAGGTGTGCAAACTGCACCGTACACATGGGCTTCCTCGAGAGCTGGCGGCAGGCCAGGGAGGCTGGTCCTGCCGACCGTGCGGAGCGCGAGGGCGAGACACCCAGACTACCCCGTCCGCCTGGTGGGCCACTCCCTCGGCGGCGCGGTGGCGTGTCTTGCGGCGCTGGAGATGAAGGTCGCGCTGGGGTGGGACGACCTGGTCGTCACCACTTTCGGAGAGCCGCAGGTCGGCAACGAGGGCTTCGTCGCGTTCGTTGACCGGGTGTTTGGCCTCGGCGGCCCTCCCCCTGGATGACGAGGGGGGTGGGCCTACCGCCGCGTCACGCACGCCAAGGACCCCGTCCCGCTGCTGCCGCTGAGCGAGTGGGGGTACAGGCCGCACGCGGGCGAGGTGTTCATCGCCAAGAAGGAGCTGTCGCCCGGCGTCGAGGACATGAGGCTGTGCCGCGGCGACGAGGACCAGGGCTGCATCGCCGGGGGCGGCGAGGGCACCAGGCTGCGGCTCTGGCAGCTGCTCTTTGCGCACCGGGACTACTTCTGGAGGCTGGGCCTCTGCGTGCCGGGCGGGGACCCGTCGGACTGGGGACGGCCGCCGTATAATGTGAGCCAGCCGGATGAGCTATGACGGCTCGTGTAATGTGGGTGGGCGGAGGCAGCGGCTTGCCCCTGAGGATGGCTGGGCTGCCCCTCTGAGATCCGTATTTGTGTGCCTGCCGAAAAGCTGCGTGCGTGGCGTTCGGCTTACGGTGGTGATGATGATATCGCCTCCTGTGTTCTTGGAGGCTTGGAAAATGGGACACGCTCATTCATGGCAGGTGGCAGTCACTCTCATGGCAACACAGAATGATTTAACGTTGATGACTTATGGTAGCACACATCCAGTAGCGAGGAGGGGACAAAAATCCCTCTCCTGCTCTTAATAATACCCGAGAGAATACCTTGGTATGACATTTCAGGCATGGCTACGGAGCATCAAGCTCTTCGCATGTGTCGCCTCGCAACCGCAGCGTCGGCCGCATACAGAGAGGATCTGGCAGATAGAAGATCCACAGGCTCATTTCTCTCCTCCAGAGCGAGGGCTATGGGAGGCGTGAGGCCTTTCCGCCTGACGATGCCTACAGCAAGGGCTTAAATGGTCACTTGTCTGCCCTCAGATCAGACAAAGCCTGGACGCTCCCTCCAGCCGTGCACCTCAGCGACCTTGTTCCTGAGGAGGATTGTCGTTACTGTTTCGTCCCGTGGCCTCTTGTGAGGTCTGTGTATCACGACCAGCAGGTTAGGGGGGAGGGAGGCGCTGAGAGGCAGAGATAGCGAAGAGAAAGAAGGAGAAGGAAGAGAAAAAAGGAGGCTGCGCGCGTGATAGCCTTACAGGGGGCCCACATCACACATCTTTTAACGTTTGGGTCTCCGCAGCCACCAGCAAGCAAAGAATCGAGGCTGACAGTGTGGCAAGGCGGGTTTGGACAGGGTAGAGGAAGGGGGCCGCCGCCAAGTACAGGGGGGGTGAGAGAGAAAGAGAAGAGGAAAAATAACAAAAGATGCCAGGGTGTCAGGCGACAAGGCCCTTGCCTAGCTACAGCAGCGCCTGCACGCACATCCCGCGGCTCGACCCGTGGGGTTTCCCGGAATGCCCGCATGAGGGATGAACGGCTTGACACGAGGGGTGGAGGGGTTGAGGTGAGACTTGGGACAGCTAGTCGGTTAATTTAGAGGTGACAAGAGGCCCTGGGCCGTATTCCGTATTCCGGACTCCGAGGTCTCTAAGGAGTAACAGTATCGATTTACATAGTACGCACACACACACGCGCTCGCTCGCTCGCACATGCATATGGACAGGCAGCTGTGAAGGGGGGGGGGGAGGAGAGATAAGGAGCTTCAATATTGGGCAGGTCAGATGCTCGAGCCAGGTGGTTGGTTCATCAGGCTCAAGTGTGGTACGTGTGACTGGCTTGGGTGGCTTGGATCTTTTGAAGGGTAATGCTAAGATGAGGCCAATCTTGGGAGGACACGAGGTAATCGTGTATGGTCCCAGCATTACCTTATTATCATAGTATCCTTTCTCTTTGTTGTCGACCTGCAGCACACAAGGTCTGCCCTGTCTGCCCTCGAGAGAGAACCTGCTGAGGCTCATGCACTCTTGGCGGGCTGTCTGGCACTCATGATCTCATTCGGAGTTGGTTGACAATGCCTAGCTTCGGAATAAAAACGAGGCAGACAGATCTCGCAACGTGGCACTGGTGGTATCGTGACGAGCTGATGGCAAATTAATGGTGATTTCCAGGTTTAGGGGATGACCAAGGGGGGGTGGTCCAGGTCTGGGGGAATTCCGACTGGGAGGAGGGAGAGCCAGCCCACTCAGCCTGGACGAGGCCGATCACAAGACTGTCGGTGACAGCGAGGAGAGAGGGGGCACCATCCATCACCTCTGGTTATCAGAGATATGCCGCAACAGCACAAACACAGTACAAGGTGACAAGGTGTCTAGCAAGACCAGAACATAGTTCTCCAGAGATCAAAGGGGGAAAAAAGGGAAGGAAAAAAAAAACCAACCAATGCCCCACCAAAAAGACCTAAAGGGCTGGAATCATGTGCATGTGGTGTGCTGTATGTACCATGTATGCTTGGTGCGTTATCACCAGAGAGGGCCTTCTATGGATAGTGGTCGAAAGGTAGAGAAGCACTGCTGGCACGGGCTAGAGAAGCCAGAGCCCTGCCAGCCAGAGCCCAGACCCGAGCTCTCGACAGGCTACCTGCCAGGCCCGGCAGACCTCGCTAGCACCTACCTCGGGATTAGGCGGTGGGCTCTGCAATCTAGCAGGTACCCCGCTACCAATTCCGCCTGTCGCCCTCCCCCCCTTTAGACTGAAGTTTTCTCTCCAGGCTCCTGCTGGCCATTGGGTCCTGCCAGAAAATATTCCTTTTGGTGTCCCACTTATTTACAGCTCACCTCAGTCTAGGCTGGCAGGGCTGCCGTGGCTTTTAGCGTGCCAACCTGACGCTGGGGCCCTCTGGACCTGTGGACGCACTGGCGCAGAGGAGGAGAGAGGGAGGGAGAGAGGGGGCCAAGGTTCAACTGGTGCCTTTCCCTCCCACCTTACCCCCTTCCCACCTGCACCACATCCCAGAGTCCAACGTCTTTTCGCCCAAAACACACAACATCACCAACTAACGACAACTTGTAAACAAACTTGTTTCTGCACACCCAACCACTCCCTCACCAAAGGACCTTTTCCTCTTCCCCGTTAATAAACACTCTTCGATTCTATTCCTTCTTTTACACTTGTCGACCGACTCGTGAGAGATCTGAAAAAAAAAATGGCTACTGAGGTAAGTCCTGGCCGCCCCTCGAACCCCTCAGGTCCTCCTCTCCAGAGCTCCTCTGCACCTGGTGCTGCCGCCCGCCTCTCCCTCGCCCCCCCCTTATCACTGGTCATGTATCCTCAGCGATGGCTTCATTGACCCCATCTGCACCTCTGCTGAGCTTTCTGCTGCCTTTTTGGGTCCATCTGGTTGCTAACACCTGGCTGTCATCTCCAGCGCGAGAGGTTCGTTTTTTTTTGATGTCACCGCCACGAAGGCGGCCCTACACCCACCCTCCCCGCGCCAGAAGACTGACCGAAGCAAATCCCGCGCAACAGCAAGACTTTCCTCGCCCGGCTGTGCGAGCAGGCCGAGCGCTACGATGAGATGGTCTCCTACATGAAGGAGGTTGCCAAGATCGGCGGTGAGCTCACCGTCGACGAGCGCAACCTGCTCAGCGTCGCCTACAAGAACGTGGTCGGAACCCGCCGTGCCTCTTGGCGCATCATCTCGTCCATCGAGCAGAAGGAGGAGTCCAAGGGCTCCGACAAGCACGTCGGCACCATCAAGGAGTACCGCTCCAAGATCGAGCTGGAGCTCGAGAAGGTCTGCCAGGATGTCCTCGACGTCCTCGACGAGTCCCTCATCCCCAACGCCGCCTCTGGCGAGTCGAAGGTCTTCTACCACAAGATGTAAGCCGGGCCCAGAAGAGGGTGTTGCGGGCGCCGATCCCATGATAGCCCGGCATCTGCAGTCGTCCGTTTCTGACTTTTTTTGTTCTCTTTTTTTCCGCCCGAAATAGGAAGGGTGACTACCACCGCTACCTCGCCGAGTTCGCCTCTGGTGAGAAGCGCAAGACCGCTGCCACCGCTGCCCACGAGGCCTACAAGGTAAGAGAAGAAGGAGAGAAAAAACCTGCGGGGGTGGCCCCCACCCCGCTGGCCGTCACGCGCCCGCCTGCTAACGTACCTCTCTGCTCCACAGTCCGCCACCGATGTTGCCCAGACCGAGCTGACGCCCACCCACCCCATCCGCCTCGGCCTGGCCCTCAACTTCTCCGTCTTCTACTACGAGATCCTGAACTCGCCCGACCGCGCGTGCCACCTCGCCAAGCAGGCATTCGATGACGCCATCGCCGAGCTCGACTCCCTTAGCGAGGAGTCGTACCGCGACAGCACCCTCATCATGCAGCTGCTCGCGACAACCTCACCCTGTGGACCTCGTCCGACAACGGTGAGGCTGAGGCCGCTCCTGCTGATGCTGCCAAGGAGGAGAAGCCGGCGGAGGAGAAGGCCGAGGAGCCCAAGGCCGAGGAGGCCGCACCTGCCGAGTCCTAGACGGCTCTCTTTTATCTCTCTCTCTCTGTTCCTTTGAGCGCCTGCGAAAAGTCGATGGAGGTTCGATTCTCTGCTAATGTCGGAACCGTCCATGGTGTCAGCAGTGGATCGGGTGACGTTGCGAGGGAAAGATGGTAGGGAAAGGCGATTTATGGCATTGGTCACGATCGGGATCACCTCTTCCAGGGGAGTTGGTTGTTGTGGGTAGCGAGGATACAGGGCATGTCTTCTGTTTCTGTTGTGGCCCCCGGTGGGGAAAGTTCTCTGCAGCACATGGTTCTCGTGTCTCCCGTTCAAGCGCGCAGCATCTGAACCTGTCAAGGCCCCATGGGGTTGTTCAACCCCTCTTGTGGAGATGCCACAAGCCCTGGAACTTGTTTTTCATGGATTATGTTGATTTCCTTAGACTCCTCCTGTTTTGTGTCTTTTTGCCTATTCCATATCGAGAGTGGTAGTCTCGAGATCCCCCCCAGATGTTTATCAGTCCTCACACACACACAAACACACACACAAACCAAATTTAAAGCCCCAGAAAAATCAAAACAGTCTTCAACCCATCCTACTGTCCGCTACTGATGCAGCAATTACGACAGCCCGTACTCTTGTCTTCTCTGTCTCTCTGTCTCCCCCCCCCCCTCTCTCTCTTCCTCCCTACGTCTTACTCATGCTGGCTGTAGCCCCCGTAGGTCTTTTAAAAGATCTATTGTCTCCTACGTCGGGGGGCTTGTCGCTCTAGGGTTTTCACAGATGTTCAATTTCTGATCAAGCAGCGACGAAAAGAAGGCCCTCGCTGCTTGGGTCTTGCCAGGTGGCAGGTGGAATTTTGGGCCTCACTCGTCATGCTACAAATGAGTTCAGAAGATGACAAAGAGGTGGAGGGCTTGATGTTGATGGGGGCAGACCTGACCGAGCGGTGGCAGCCGCGGAAATGAAGCAGCTATTCGCACCTTGGTCATGCATGCTCTTTGGGAGGTACACCGACTGAGCTTTGTCTGCAGGCTGCTGCGGGAGTCTCCGAGCTGACCTGTGCAGTTGTGAGGCTGCGCGGTCTTACAGAGCAGTTGAGATTATGAACCAGAAGAGCGAAACCAGATGGGAAATGTAATCACATAAGGACCAAGAAGTTTCCATTCGTATATCGTGTCGAGCATCTAGACAAAAGAAAGAAGAAGAAGAAGGAAATAAGAAGAAAGAGCAGGCAGGGTATCGTCTCTCCTCATAGTTCTCCCAATAGACATTATCCCGGCTACGCCTGCACCTGCCACCTCAGACTGCAAGATCCCCCAGGATAGTAGTACGTTCCTTTCCTCCCTAACGCCAGTGATAGGAAGACCAGAAAAAGTCAGCACCCTCCTCCTCCTCCTGCTGCTGAACCTTGAGGGAACCGGGAACGCCACTCCCCAACAACGCCATAAACAAGCCCTCATAGCTAGGTGAGCCCTATGAACCACGGTCTCGGGCCACTCTCCCTCCCGCTCAGTCGCACGCACTCTTCACCTCCCCCATGTCCGGCGCTACGATCCGCCACACCACCCTGCCGTGTACGTTCTCCCCCCGGAGGGACTGCACCCCTTTCGGCCGGAGCAGCCGCGCCATCTTGGCCTCCCCGAGCTTGGTGTCGATCTTGACGGTCTGGACACCCTCGGGCCTGAGCAGTCTTGCCAGCTTGGCCTTGCCGAACTTGACCTCGGCGCGGTGTCTGTCGAGGTCGCCGTGGGACCAGCTCCGGGATGGCGGGGTGGGTATCTGGAGGGGAAGGGTGGTGGTCTGCTTCTTGGGCGCTATCATGCTGCCTGTACCCGCGCCTGCGTCCTCGGTGGTGGTGGTGGTAGTAGTGGTGGGTGTGATCATTGCCCTTGGTGGTTGGTGTTGTGGGGGCTGTCGGGCCAGAGAGCGACGGGCTGCTGCGATTTGTGACTGTGGATCGCGCGCACGAGGGGGGGTGTTTCCTCGGGGCACCAGGGGATATGATATCTAGAAACGGGGTCTTCGTCTCCCAGACTGCCGCCGTGGGATGGTGAATGCGCATGGGCCAGCTGGCCAGCTCGTTTTTGTCTGCTGCTTCTTCTTCTTCTTCTGCTCATGAGCAGGTGATCCACCAGAGCATGGCTCGGAGGGAGAAGAAAGACAAGAGACAGGAAGCCCCCGTGTGGTGAGAGAGAGAAACGCCGCCGGGCGAAGTGTGTCTGGGGGCGCACCGGACATTTTGAGGCCCGATCCTGCCCCGTCCAGCCTGTCTCTCTCCTCCCATGGTCCCCTCTCGTGTAAGTATGCCCTATATCAAGAGGAGAAAAGAAACAAAAGGAAGAAAAGAGAGAAACCCATCCTTTCGATGGCTAGCCCGCGACCCGGCATGCTTTGGGCGAGTTGAAACCCAGTTGGGGCGTACAAGATCTATTTGCGGAGGCGGGAGGGTGAGAATATTTCCAGGAACGGCCAAACAAGGCCGGCATTCGTGGGCCTGGCCGCGAATCCTCCGCAGGCCCACGATAGATAGCGGTCGCCCGCGTCCTGGTGCTGCACCTGCAGCGGGTGAGATCCTCCGCGCAGCGCAGTGTGACCGGCAGCTCGGAGCCGCTGAGGTGAGATCACAAACTGCGGGTCTTTTTTTATGTGTGTGTGTGTGTTTGGTGGTGGTTTGTTCAGCCTACCCCGCGATGCCAGCTTGAAGAGTGGCCAGCTCGGTGGATCGTATACGTACAGCCTATGCAAGTAAGTATACTTACAGCAGCAGCACACGACGATGGTGGTTCAGGTGAACCGGCCCCCGCCACCCCTCGCCCTCCAATCCCTTCTAAAAAGACGGAGGAATCCCTCGCAGCAGCAGCATTCGTCTACAGGATAGGTCTCCTCCCACCACACAAAATCCTTCCACGCGGCGCGGGCTCCAACGACAGCCCGATCTCTGTCTTTTCTCTCTCTCTCTCTCTCTCTCTCTCAACAGTGAGTGGGCTTTCTCGTCCTGGGGACTTTGAGTGCCGCACGTAGATCGAGCGATCAAAGAAAGCACCGCATCCTTCGTGGATCGTCATGTCTGGTTTGTCACGCGAACAACACGCCGGTCCCTCGTGGCTTGCATTATTATAAAGGCTTGCGGGTCCCCAGAAGCCAGCAGCAGAAGAAGACTGAGGATTTCTAAGCAGAGAGGGAGAGATTCCTGCGAGAGGTGAGCATGACCCATCTACAGGAGACACAGACAGAAAATTTGGAATGACCCGAGGTGGTTCGTGCAACCTTGATCTGTGTGGTGTGTTACAGAGAGAGAGGGAGAGAGGATCAGGTATGCACCATGGATGTCTAGTGGTGGTGGTGCATACCCCACGGAGAGAAAAAAGCAGCAGCAAGGGGGTGGAGAGGGTGTCTAATGCGGCCGGCTGGTCTGACATACTTGCGCGTTCCGGCCGTTATCAACTCGACCCTACGACCTACACGAGGACACGGCTGCAGGAAGAGAAGGAAGCAGGGAGGAGGTAAAATATGTCCGAGAGAGGTAAGTTCTTACCGCGGCTTGTCAAATGGTACGGGCGGCCATCTTCTCAAGGGGCCACCTTTAGGCCTCGGAGCTAAGCCGGCGGCGCTTTATCCTCACAGATGAGAATCGTAGGAGGATGGGGGATGGATGGTATTGTGTGTGTGGTATTTCCTGGGGGTGAGAAAAGGAAAAACCAAAAAACAAAAGATGATCCCTAAAACAAGTACTTGCTGTACTTGTATCTTCTCAAAATGATAATGTTGGCCCTTAAACTACACCATGTTGGCGCTGACGCATCGACTACTAATACATCCAAAAAAAAAAAAAATACAAAACATAGTAGAGCAAGGCCAACAACAGCGTTGGCTAACTAGAATATCCAAAAAAAAAAAAAAAAAAAAAAACACACATTATTCCTCGTTCTTCTTCTGTTGCTGCTGGCTCTTCTGCAACAGCCTCTGCGCTCCCTCCTAAGCCGCGCCATCCTCTCATCCAGAATCCGGTCGGCGCCCTCGCCCTCCTCCTCATCAGCCGAGCTGCCGAGGCTGCTGCCGCCGACGGAGCAAGCCCCGCCGCCCTTGTCGGTGGTGGGAGAGGCGAGAACATCTTGGTGGCCAGCGCCGGGTCGTATCTGTCCTCGGGGTCCCTGAGCCTGAGGGTGCTCATGGCGGACCTGAGACCCTGCAGGACGGATCTGGGCTTCGAGGGCGGCCCCGTGGCCTCTGCCTGCTGCGGCGGCTGATGCAGTGCTGTTGGTGGTGAGGATGATGATGATGACGGCGATGTTGACGGTCGCGGCGGGGGCCTCTCGCCTATAAAGTAACGGCCGCAGACCGGGCACGTTGGTGTAGCGGCGGTGGTAGTGGTAAAATTAGATGAGGGGAGCTTGAGCTGTTGCTGCTGTTGCTGCTGCTGCTGCTGTAAGGACGAGGAGGAGGAGGAGGAATATCCTGTTGCGTCCCACGCATGGCCAAAGCGCCTGTCGCTGGCACAGCTCTGCAGCGACCGGAACTGGACCGTCTCGTCCAGCCATACCTCGATCTGCCTTCGTCTTCTCGGTGGTAAGAGCTTGTCGGCTATGCCCTGCGTGGGGACGGGAGGGGGACTGCGAGTCGCCGCCATGCCGGAGCCGTGAGGTTATCCAACAAAAAATAATAATAATAAATAGAAAAAAAAATCAAAGGGCCCTTGTCGCCGTCTTGCTTCACCATAGGAGTGTTCCTAATCTACATGGTCAGATCTAGCTCTGCTACGTCGGACGAGAACCACCACGAAAGAAGAGGTCTCGACATATGCAAGGGGGGAGGGGCAGGGGGAGACGCACCATATACTAGCGAGCCGTCCAGCACGAGATGATGATGATCATGCTCTTCTCCCTCAAGAAAGCCCCCCCGCCAGTACCCCCGGAGGCCAGCCCATCTATCAACTGGGTCTCCCGCTTCCCAGTACTACAGACCGTCCAGCTTTCTCTGCAGGGCGAGCAGATAATCCGGTTCGATAGAATCTGGGTTTAGGATGAAGGGAACCTGATGGTTCGATTAAATATATCTGAAAGTAGAGAGAAAAAAAAAGCTCAGCCTCGCCCACCGCCTTCCGGGACGCACATACACACACACTTACAGTAAGTAGCAACGATTAAATATATACCATCACAGCGATGCAGAATGAAAGCCAGCACGCAGCGGCATTGTAGCTGGGAATTGTTTTCAGATAACATCGGCTTTTTTTTTGGGGGGGGGAGGGGGGTGGTGGCGAGGCGCGCTGGCCCTGTCCAAGACAACGTCGAGCTCCGGGATAAGGTGAGTGTAGAGGAGGGATGGGTACCCCCCCCCTTATTACGCGTGAAGGTCCCCAAATGAGCTACGCCCGATTATCCCGCACCGTGCACTCGAGACCCACGCACGCGCTACTATGGAGCCAGACTGCTGATAGTCACAGTGCTAAAATCTGAGTCAAATCACACGGACTATGAAGCCGGCAACAGTACTCAAGTGCCTAGAGTGGGAAGGAGAAAAAAACAAAAAAAACACAAGGCACCATCTAGGAGATGGCCATCTTTCATAATGAGTCACGGTTTTTGGTGGTTTATTTTTGCCCTTGTTTGATCTGATCAGCTGCCTCCTCCTCTCGGCGACTAGGAAGAAGGTTTGAGAGCCTCCCATGTCCCCATCGCGTTCGATCCATCGTCGCCCAGCAGATCCACTACGGGGCTCTTGGCCTTGACCACCGGCTTCTTCGCCGGAGGGGGAGGTACAGACTTCATGCTGCTGCTGCTGCTCGAGAATCCACCCGGCGGCGTTGGAGAGCTCATAACCACAGGCTTCCTCGCGGGCAGGGCCGGGCGTTCGTCCTTGGACAGCCCGAGTCCGACGAGTCCCACCGCTCCAGGAGGCGCCCATCCTTTGACGCTAGACGCCGGCGAGGTCGTCGCCGCCGAAGCAGTGCCCGCTCTACGGGGTGGTGGCAGCGGCGCTGATGACTGATCCTGGTAGCGGCGGGCAGATACCTCTCTTGCGGGTGCGGTGCGGTGCAGGCCGTCGTGGACCGCAGCCCTGGAGGCGTCCTGCACACTGCCAGAGGGTCTGCGGGGGGTATTGGTCTCGCTTTGGCCTCGGTCGGGGACAGGGAGGCGTCTGAGTATGTCTCGACAGGTGGTGTGGTGACCAGATGGGCTGGCTTTCTGGCCACAGCAGGTGGTGGTCCTCTTGATGTCTTTTGGGACGTGGATGATGCGGCAGAGACTGACCGAGGAATAGGTGGCGCCGGCGCCGCCTTCCTCATAATGCTGCCGACCGCAGGCACAGGAGTTTGGTTTGGTGGGGGCGGGAAATATAGATTCTGGCCAGTCGTCCTCCTAGGCGGCGGCGCTGGCGGGGCTTCTACTTTCTTGAACTGCAGAGCTTGAGGTGGCTCGTCGCTCATCGTCAGCCTGCCCACCTTCGCGGGGAGAGCTGACGGGTCGTAAGGGGGAGGCAGCTTCCGCTGTGGGGGCGTGCTCGAGACGGAAGAGGATAGTGATGGTAGGAAGGTAGAGTGGTTGATGTGTTCATATGGCGATGTAGACATGCTTGAGTAGGACGATAGTCGAGAGTCTGCCCGCGGTACCGTGACCCAGTCGGGCTCATCTGATGGGCCAAATGGGTTAGGTGTCCGTTTGGGGTTGAGGATCGTCGATGTGGAACTGTCCAATGGTTTCGGCGGCGTGATGGTGGACTGGGCTTGTTTCCCATTGTCCAGCCACCACTTCTGACGGTCAGAGCTGGCAGGAGGCAGGCCTGGCTCTATGGCATCGTAGCCGATCAGGTCTTCGTCCTCGGTATCCTCGGTATTGACGTTCGCGGTGGCATGTCCGACCTCTGCCTTGCGCCTCAGGTACACGTCGCGACTGATTCTGTCCCTCTGCGCCTCGTCGATGATGCTTACTTGGCACTCAAAGAGGGCATACACGGGCCGGTGATCCGAGAATTTCAGCGGTGCACAGTTGTACGCTAACTGACGGAGGTTGGGTCCTTTGCGCAGAATACGATCGGTCCAGGCTGGGATACGTTGCTTCTCTGACGAGTCGTAGTTGTCGGTGCCAATGTCGAACTTGTATGTCGGCATGAAGGTGATGCGAGCCTCGGAATAGAACGGGAAGGACAGGCCAGCCACCATCTGCAGGTTCAGCTGGTCGTTCTCGTACAGCCGCTCGAGATCCCTTTGTTGTACCAGCTCAGTGGCTCGCTCCCAGGACAGCCCGATCCGGTAGTTGAAATCTCCGAGCCAGACAACAGTATCTGTGATCAGTCAGCACACGCCATACACACACACAACCCCCCCACACACAACACCCTCTAGCTCGAGGCTCATACCGTGATCGTCAATGCCTCTATTTCTCTGGAAGCGCAGTCCATGGCTGATCGTCGCATAGTCCTTGTTCCTCTCATCGTAGTTGGCAAAGCCGGCTGCCAAGTGCGCGGTGACGAAGCAGATGTGAGTGTTTGCATAGTCCATTCTGATCGCCACTGCACCCTTGTTGCCAGCCATGCCGGACAGGCCAGTCTTCTTCACCGAGCCCTCCACGTTCTTGATGTTCGGCAGGACTGACGCCCGCACAAAGATGCAGAGTGCCGCCCCAACGAGCTGGCCACTCCGCAGCAGCACATATTTCTCGCCACCGACCTGCTGGGCTCGGGTGTTGAGACAGTTGCGCACGGCTTGCTCCCACAGTTGCTTCCTGGTAGGATCGCTGTTCATGATCTGCTGGGGACTCAACTCGACGATCTCTTGAAACCCGACGACAACAATCTCGGGCTGGCTGGTCCCGGTTACCTCGGGACATAGCCATGCGGAGAGATCCTCATCTATGCCATCGGTTCGGCCGTTCAGGTTAAAAGTCCCAACCAAGCTGTCACGGGTCAGCAGCAAGAACGCGGGCGAGAATAGCAATGACAACCCACATCCTGATGTTCTCGGTTGATGAGAACTCCGCCCCGCGTCTGTTCAGCTCTCCGTTGACGTAGTCGTTGATGGGGTCATAGAGAGACACCGGTGACTGTCCCACCAGCCGGCCCAAGAGCATATCAATGGTGGTCTGCCTCTGCTTGTCCGTAAAATTGTTGATGTATAGCCGCGTCGCAGACTTGCGGGCGTCCGCAATGGCCCCAGCCAGAGACATCTTCCCGTGGCGCGTGAACGAAGACTTCAAGGCCCCGGTGCCGGCGTAGATCCGCGATAGGTTGTCTCCATTGTCGGCCCAGAGGCTCGAGTGTCTCATCCAGAAATCCGGCGGTGCATACTCTCCGCGGTGACCCAGGAACGCCTCGACAGCCAGTTGGGACACGAGGGTCTGGATGAGATTCGTGCGGTCCAAGCAATCGAGACAATTTGTCCGGAAGACGCCTTCCTGTTGCAATAAAACCACATAACGCCTGTCGGTATGAGGCGTGCCATTTGCATGCTCCCCAGGGCTGTCTGTCTCCACCGCCAGATAATATGCAAAACCTTCTGCTGAGTCCTCGATATACCGACGGATCCCCTTGGCAGCCTCGTAGCCGGTTGGTCCTTTTGTTTCAGCATGGAAATCGTACTCTGTTATTTTCAGCAGGGCATGCTCCTCAGCTCGCTTGTCGCCCGGTCGACTCAGAGGGCAGTGGTTAATCCCGTAGCGGTACAGCTGGCTGAGTTCGACCTCTCCAGGCTTCGACTCGCTGAGCAGGTTGACCACATGGACTGCCCCATAGTTGTGCTCCAGGTCTGAGAAGTGTTTGTTGAAGGCTGGCTGCGTGCCGTCGGGCGACCGCGTGATGCTGATTTTCTGCTGATTTGGGAGCAGTCCTGCCGCCTGCTCCCAGAACACAGGTACTGAGCCCCGGACCTGTGCATAGGAGAACAAGACGCCTGACGGGCTCCAGTATATCGTCTCGGTCTCCACAAAATTGGCCACGTTGCCGTCGTCGTCAATGCCCCTCGAGTTAAATCGTGTTCCAGCTCGCCGGCAGGACAGGCGAGATATTATAGTTAGGTAGGACGGCATGCCTGTCTTGGCCGGTCGCAGAGGGGCTACCGACTGAGGGATAGTCATGGTCAGGCAGAACCCTCGTATGGCTGAGGTCAGGATCCGCGACTGGTCAAGGCTTTCTCTTTCGTGATGCATCAGCCGCGACCGAAACTGAACCAGCGGGTTGATCATGTATGAGTTCCACAGGAAGCCCTCGTCGAAATTGTCAATGTCAAAGGTATTCGCGTCCGGCGGCCTGTCCTGCAGCCGGTTCGTGAGATCGAAGTCGGTGCTGTAGTAGAAGCTCCCGTTGCTCAGCAGCTTCTGCACGTCTGAGCACGGGTGCTCTACACCTCCCTCCCTCCTGTTCAGGGTCTGTCCATATATCGAGGCATTGTCCGACATCTCAAGCTCGTAGGGATCGATGGAGGAGAAGACATCGTCGTACTCGGAGGTGTTGAGGCCGTAGAACTCGACCGCCAGGATCCTCTCGATGGTCTCGCCTGGTCGCAGGGTAGAAACCCGCGAGGCGTGCGTGATCACACACAAGAAGACATCGCGGCCCACAGAGATCAGGCCCAAGGTCCCGTATATCGGCCGAGACGTCAGAGGCCTGTACTCGCTGAGGGTCTTCTTGTTCACCGCTGTGAACTCCACCATGCACTTGGGCGCATGGCCGTCGGACAGGCTGCCGCCGGTGCCAGCTCGGGGCCGGGCAGAGGGGACGGAGGTGAGGGAGCCATTGGCGATGGCCTCGCTGGTGGTAGGGCTATGGCGGAAGATGAGGGCGTGGTCGTTGGAGACGATGGCGATGGCGCGGTGAGGATAGTCGCGGATCAGGAGCTGGGAGGATTTCTCGGGCGAAGGCGCCTGGCCGCTCCAAAGAGCAGAGGCTCCTGGTTCCATGCTCTTGCTGGCCAGGGCGAGAGGGCCGCTTCAAGCTGGGTGCAAGCAGGACGTTCTCGACTCTCTCTCTCTCTCTCTCTCTCTCTCTCTCAAGAGGACGACAATTGACACAGGCGGTGACACATGTCCTGTCCAGTGTGTCCGTTTCTGACGTTGAGGCACGGGAGGATTAGCACAGGAGATGTGTTCAGAAAGGGTCTTGATGGACCTTGTTTTTTTCTTCTTAAGATAATGACGACTGTAAGCTGATACAACTATTGCTGGAAATTATCCTGGAAAGTTGTCTTTTTTTTTTCTTTTAATTTTTCTTCTCGTGGTCGCTGGCTACCGAAATTGTCGAACTCACGCACATCAGATGCAAAATGCCAGAAGTGCATTGAACGTGCAGCTGCCCGCCCTGCCATAGAGCCAATGACGTGTGACGGCGGCCCGTGCACATTTCTCAGCCCTGCGAGTTCCCGAGGCGGACACTATTTGCGCTTCTCAGTACTGGTGGCAGGAGATATCTTTCGAAGAAGACCCCATGAGGAAACAAGGAATGCGGCTCTAGAAATTTGCGAGGTCCAGATGGTCCTTCGTATCAATCCCATGCCTCTGGAGCATGATACATATATAGTAGTACCCTGCGACCAGAGGCCAGTAATTAGAGTTTCATTTGCTTGAAGTTAGCCTCGAGCATAACTGGATCTCCGCATCATTCAAGATGAGTATGCCAACACCCATGGCGAAGCTTCCTAGAAAAGGTTGAGGTTCGTCCACAAAGGAGTTTACTATGGTACTGTGAATAGCTTGCTCCTGGAGGCCATACAACCTTGCATGACCTGGACAGAGACGGTGTCTCTCATGGGTCGTTAGTAGGGACAGCGGCCCAGTTCGTTCACAGCAGTCATCATGCCTTGCAGTGATTTCCGAGTGCAAGGGCACCACCATGACATCTGCAACATAAGTCTCCGAAATGACCCGCCTCGGTCTTGGAAACATATGACTGCTGATTTTTCAGATGATGGATCTCTATCCTGGGGGTCCTGCTGTGGGCTGTTCCGTGTAAACCATCTGTCCCTGACAGACACTGCCTGCCTGTTCATGCAAAGCAGCACTGATGACTTCCTGTTTCCCAATTGTGCAGTCACGTCTGTATGTGTATAGACACAGCCTTCATACTCTGGGAGCCTTTAGAACTAGAATGCACCACAAATGGAAATAGGTGGCAGACAGGCAGCCCATTCATGAAGAGCCGGGTAGGTTGTGAAAGGGGAAGCATGAGGTGTTGGTGGCAGGCGAAGTCTGGCCTGGTAAACAAGTATGAAAGTAAGGAGTAAAGACTGGAAAAGGAGGTTGCTGTTGGGTTGAGCTTCAGATATTATACAACGGTGAGATCATACCCGCCATGTCTGGCAGGGTCATCCTCTTCCTATCATGTTTGTTTTAAGTAAATCATCACAAGCTCATGTTGAAGAGAAAGAAGGAATCCTCCTGCTGGGACCAAAACCTGGTAGAATTTTAACATGGCAGGTCAGTGGAGTCTTGCTGACATAAGACATACCAAGCCCAGCACGGACCAATGAGCAGCACTTACTCACACCCAGTCACGCCCCGTCACTGCAGCTCCGACATAAAGCTGGATCCCTTCCAAGCAGGCAGGGATGGATGCAGCTGTGAATTTGCAACCTGCGCTGCGCAAGCTCGATTCGCTCATCCGCCATTTTCTCTCCTTTTTCAACCTTCCAACCCCAGCCACCCACCCCTCGCCATCTCTCGACCTGATTCCATTGCCTTGGTGAACTCGACCATCTCGATCTGTTGTCCACAGCACATCTGTACTCAGCACAGCCATCCCTGGTCCACCCTCCATTTCCTGCACCAGCCCTGGACCAGCCCTGGTCTTGTCGCATAAGCACACCTACAGCACAGATGGCTGACTTCCAAAACTATGGCGGCTCTGATGAGGAGAATGCTGAGATCCGCAAGCTGAACACCGAGGTGGTATGTCCAGGCGCCAGCACAATGACAATTGCCCAGGTACATGCTGATGTCCATCACCCTGAGCAGGAGACCGACCCTGACAGCTTCGAAGCCTGGGAAAAACTGGTGCGCGCGTGCGAGAGCCTCGACGGAGGCCTGAACAGAAATTCGAGCCCCCAGGCCCTCACAACGTTACGCAACACCTACGACCGCTACCTCCTCAAGTTCCCTCCCCTCTTCGGATACTGGAAGAAATATGCCGACCTGGAATTCAACATCTCGGGCCCAGAGTCTGCAGAGATGATCTACGAGCGAGGCTGCGCTAGCATCACCAACTCGGTCGACCTCTGGACAGACTACTGCTCCTTTAAGATGGAGACTACCCACGAGCCCGGCCTTGTGAGAGAGTAAGTTACTGAGGCTGCTTTCCTTCCCCATAACCTCTTTCAGCCATCGGCGCGTTCGTCAAGATCGCGATCTGTCGCAAACCTCGCAGCCGATCTCGCCATAGACAAGATCACTCTTTTCGTCCGCAGCAATGGGTTCCGGTGAGAAATACTACAAGGGCCAATCATCTACCGCTGGGATCGCGTCTCACAGAATCTACCAGGCACTGTTGATTTTCCAAAACCACACATCATCATCATACTCGCTATGAAGCCCCCCCTACTCTTACGCTTCCCCCCCGTCGCAATAAGACACTAAGCTGTTGTTCGTCGATCACCTGGGAGAAGGATTCATTTACTGTTCGCACTTCTATCCCTTCCTGTATTTGGATCCTGCCCACACTCCCTCTCTCTCTCCCGCCCCCTTCCCCCCCCCCCCCCCCATTTGTTCACTGGGGCGTCCTGGCTGCTGACCTGTCCTAGGCTGTTCGAGCGCGCAGCTACGCATGTGGGACTTGACTTCCTAGCGCACCCCTTCTGGGACAAGTACATCGAGTACGAGGAGCGGCAGGAGGCGCACGACAAGATTTACGCGATCTTGAAACGTGTTATACACATCCCGATGCACCAGTACGCTAGATACTACGAGCGATTTCGAACCCTATCGCACTCCCGGCCCCTGGACGAGATTGTCGAGGCGGAACTGCTCACACGCTTCCGCGCCGAGGTGGAGGCCGAGGCAGCCTCCTTCGGCGCAGCCAAGTCAGAGGCAGAGATCGAGCGCGACGTCCGTGTCAAGACAGACGGCATGTTCTACGAGGTCTTCCAGAAGACACAGACGGAGACGACCAAGCGCTGGACATACGAGTCAGAGATCAAGAGGCCATACTTCCACGTCACCGAGCTCGACCACTCGCAGCTCGCCAACTGGCGGAAGTACCTAGACTTCGAAGAGGCAGAGGGCGACTTCGCCAGGATCACCGCCCTGTACGAGCGGTGTCTGGTGACCTGCGCCTTCTACGACGAGTTCTGGTTCCGTTATACGCGGTGGATGTCAGCCCAGCCCGACAAGGACGAGGATGTGAGGAATATCTTCCTGCGCGCGGTGACGCTCTATGTGCCAGTTAGCAGGCCTGGCATCCGGATGCAGTTTGCGTATTTCGAAGAGGCAAAAGGCCGGGCGGATATCGCCCGCGCGATCCACGAGGCGATCCTCCAGAAGCTGCCGAACTGCGTCGAGGCGATCGTCTCGTGGGCCAACCTGCAGCGGCGACAGAGCGGTCTCGATGCCGCGATCGACGTGTACAAGGCGCAGATCGACTCGCCTGTGGTGGACCTGTACACCAAGGCCGCCCTCGTGACACAATGGGCCGTCCTGCTGTGGAAGGTGAAGGGCTCTGTCGAAGAGGCGCGCACTGTCTTCCGCAACAACGTGCAGTGGTATGCGGACAGCCGGGAGTTCTGGAATCAGTGGCTGGATTTCGAGCTCGAGCAGCCCACCAGCGCCGAGGCGGAGGCCGAACACGGCCAGCGGATCCAGAAGGTCATCGACGAGATGAAGACCAGGAGCCGCATGTCCACTGCGACCAAGAAGGAGCTCTGCATGAAGTACCTGGCCTATCTGCAGCACCGGGGCGTCAAGGATGCTATGAAGACGTTCCTGGAGATCGACCGGGAGATGGCAGGGTGCGTATAGATCTAGGCCCCCCCCCTCTCTCTCCAAGATGGCGAAGCAAGCAGGCTAATATTGTCCCTAGACCCGCCTCCGTCTCCAAAGACAAGTTCTCTGCCAAGGATAATGGTGTACCGCTTGGCGAGCTCGACGAGGCCTCCCGGATCAACGCCGAGGCTTGGTACTTCAGCTACTATGAACTGTACAGCGAACCAGACCCTAAGGCTACCGGTATTGTGGACTTCAACTAATAGCGGCCCTGATTTTCTCTTCTTATACATCTTGCTCTGAAGCTCGTGGAGGGAGAAGAAGGTGTGGTGTGGGAAGGAGAGTTTTTTTTTTTGAAAAAAAAACAAAACAAATCGAATGCATCGTCGGCGCTCTGCTGTATACTAGGTTTTTGGTGCAGAATTGGATGTACGAAGATGGGTGGGAGGAGAAGCTGGGCCCTGAGGTTGCGAGCCCGATGTGATTTGAGACTTGGTTTGGTGGTGGTGGTGGTGGTAGTCCTTGATGCAGCCAGGCGATGCGGTCGGTCTACTCAACAAAATGATATCGGGAGTCACCTATCACGGTGGTAATAGAAGAAGGAGGAAATAGTCTAGACAAGGTCCTCACCATGGGGTACCTGAGCAATAATGTCCAGCCTAGTACTCGCCTCATGTTCCATGCACGACTGTCTAGACAAGACACCTCTCAGCCTGCCCTGGGAGGGAGGATGATTCCACAAGCTTCCGAGGAAATACACAACCCAAATCCCACACGACACATGACTACGTGACGTGCCTAGCGCGTGGGCTCGGGCTACACAGCAGATCCCTCATACTATGGTAACATCATGCCACCAGACGCAGGGTCGTTCCGGGACCCGGGCTCTGCAGGGTGGTACAATCAATAGCTACCAGTCACCGACCGACCGGGCTTTGCATGTATGCATGCATGTATTAATTTAGCAGGCTGAGTCACGGACGGGGGCAGGCGGCAACCAGGGCCCGCTGCCAGGCTTGTGGCGATCCGGAGGAGGCCGAGCATATGGTTTGTTTTTTTGGTGGTTTTTTTTTCCTTCTTTTTTTTTTTTTTGGCTCGATGGTGGGCAGGGTGAGTCAACGTGGAACGCAAGAGCGTCATAGATCTTGTGTAAATTCGGTGCGCACGAGAGGAAAGAATTATCTTTTGCTCAGAAAAAAAAAGTGTGTTGAGGACAGGGCAGTGACGACGACAGCGGTTGATTACTAAGAACACACACCACCCCAGCACACACCTTGACCCAAGACACAGAAGGAGAGTCCCCAATACCGAGATCGGCCCGGGAGAGAAGGGCGCAGGGTTGTCGACGTAATACGGGATGGTTAAGAAGGAAAGCAGGAAGGAAAGGGCCATTCGCGAGACACACACGCAGTCACACTTTTTTTTTTTGCCCACCCCCCTCTCCCGCCTTCCGTTCCACCGCAGACGAGAATTTGAGTTCACCCATGCCACGATAAGGAGAACTGGGGATTAGTTCGGCGATTCAAGCCGCTCAGCACAAATTTGTTCAGTCACAGGCCAAACCCCGGCATGTGAGACTCCGGCTTGCGTGCTGATTACCCACTGCAACAAGTGGGACCCCTCCTCCTGCCGGCGCCACTACAGAGCTTGGTGGGTCGCGGCCTCTGCAAAAGATACCATAGAAGGTAAAAAAAAAAAAAAGAAAAGGCCAATGGAAAGAGAAGAAAAAAGAGGACCGCGACGCGAGACGAGCTGGGGCGGACCTTGGTGGAGCCCGTGGCTACAGACGGAGGACCACAGGTGAGCCAATGAGTGATGGGCAATTACGCTTTCATGCCTTGTGGTGCCGTTGAAGGGTCTCCCATGGCCGTTTCGAGGTGAGGTGAGATAGCGACGAGGTGCTGCCGGTGCTTGGGCGCCGGGGGGGAGGACAAGGCGTGTCTTGTCTCGGGTTGTGTGGTTTTCCCTCCCTGCTATATGAATAATCAGGAATACCCTCGGTCTTGTTCTTTTTCTTTCCCTCTCTCGGATCTAACCTGTGACTCTTTTTCTTTTCTTTTTTCCCTCTCTCCTCTCCTCCCTCCCTCTTCCTGCCTCTGGTATTACATCACTTTTTTCTGTGCAACGGTTTGGTATTCTATCCCACGCCTCGACAACATCTAGACAGGGCCCAGACACGAAGAGTAGGTTGCTTCCGTCTTCCTCCATCCACCCACACCCACCTCTCTCTCTCTCTCTATATACACATATATACATGTATATATTTCTTCCCTTGCTCTTCCTTACACCCCCTCCCCATCCTGTCTGCCTGCAACCGAGGCGGTCCATCCCAGCCCACCCCCATCGTACGATCTACTGATCCACCTGGCCCAATACCTCCGACTGGACTGACACCTCCCCTCTCTGCTTCAAGCCCAAGATGGCCACCGCGACACGCCAACTCGCCCGTACGGCGGCCCGCCTCACACCCCGCAGGACCTTCGCCACCTCTGCGCCCCGGACAGCCTTCCGCCAGCGCTACTCTGGCCAACAAGGCCACCGCTTCTACTCCTCCTCCACCGAGCCCCCCAAGCCCTCGTCGTCGTCCTCCCCGCTCATCTACATCACCCTCGCGGCCGCCGCAGCCGGTGGAGCCTTCTACTACTACTCCTCTTCCTCCAGCACCCGGCCCGCCGCGCCCAAGGTCCTGACCAACCCGACCAAGGAGGACTACCAGAAGGTCTACAACGAGATCGCCCAGAGGCTGGACGAGAATGACGAGTACGACGACGGCTCGTACGGCCCAGTCCTGCTGCGGCTGGCGTGGCATTGCTCGGGAACGTACGATGCGCAGACGGGCACGGGTGGCAGCAACGGCGCCACCATGAGGTTCGCGCCTGAGTCGGACCACGGGGCCAATGCTGGTCTCAAGCACGCGAGGGACTTTTTGGAGCCTGTCAAGGGTAAGCAAACACACACACACACCTCTACCTACCTCTTTTTTTCTTTCTTCTTCTTCTTTCCCCCTCCATGACTTGAGCTGACAAAACTCCGCCACAAACAGAAAAGTTCCCTGGATCTCCTACTCGGACCTCTGGATCCTCGGCGGCGTGTGCGCCATCCAGGAGATGCTCGGCCCCAAGATCCCCTACCGCCCCGGCCGGACCGATCGTGACGTCGCCGCCTGCACCCCCGACGGCCGCCTCCCAGACGCCGCCCAGGGCCAGGACCACCTGCGGTCCATCTTCTACCGCATGGGCTTCGGCGACCAGGAGATCGTGGCCCTGGCGGGCGCACACGCCCTGGGTCGCTGCCACACGGACCGGTCCGGCTTCGACGGGCCCTGGACCTTCTCGCCCACGGTCCTGACCAACGACTACTACCAGTTCCTGACGGACCGCAAGTGGCACTGGAAGAAGTGGGACGGGCCGAAGCAGTATGTGAACGAGGACGAGAGCATCATGATGCTGCCGGCCGATATGGCGCTGGTGGCGGACAAGAAGTTCAAGGAGTGGGTGGTCAAGTATGCCAAGGACAACGACCTGTTCTTTGCCGACTTTAGGAGCGTGATCGTGAAGCTGTTCGAGCTGGGCGTGCCGTTTGCCGAGGGCAAGGAGAGGTGGGAGCTGAAGACGCTGGGGGAGCAGGAGTGAAAAAAGAGAACCCTCTCCTCTCACCTGCCCTCCCGTGAGGGCGAAGAGAAGGCGATGGACGCGAGAACCAAACAAGATAAGAGATAGACTAGACTGCACCGGACCACATAGAATCGGCGGCCGGATCCAGGCCATGGACGATGTTCATGACCATAGGTCTGAGGGCAATGGAGGAAGGATCTTCTCCCCTCCGAAGAAACTGTATGATAATGAGACTGGTCAAAACTGCCATTGGGTCCTCGAAGAGCGTGTCATGTTCGTATTGCCAGTGTACTCTGTAGACGATCATGAAGACCGCTCATCGTAGTCGGAACAATAAAGCCAACATCACCTACAATCTCACGATGTTTAAGGGGCGGGGGAGGGTGTGTGTTTGAGAAGAAGACCTAGCCAAGGAGATGAGGTGTCGTCTAAAAAAGAACCCCCGGCAACAATAGCTCCTCATGCGTCTCCTCTTCCCCTCTCCTTGCCACTGCCCCCCCCCCCTCTCTCCCCTTCTTTTCACCCCAAACACGCTCAAACCAACCCAACAGGATCGTTCCCCGCACTCGTCGCCAGCAGGAATCTGGATGAGATGTCCCAAGGGTCCTTTCTTTTCACTCATGTGGGGTTGTCTGCAGTGGGTAGAAAGATCTACGGCGGGCGGGAAGCTGTGGGTTCTCCCGCGGTCGCCCTTTTTTTCTTTCTTTTTCATAGGGCCTCCCCGTGGGGAAGTGGGTTTCTCTCTCTCTCTCTCTCTCTCTTTGATCAATTATATCAATAGAGGCTATCTATCTTTGTGTGTGTGTGTACTCGAGGGGACTTGTATGTTACACTTTCCGCGACGAGGCTCAAAGTCATCCAGTACGTAAATTATTTGTTTTTGGGGATGTTGAACGGAGTGCTTGTATCTGGTCGGTGTGGCCTGCCCGGGTGTGTCTGACGCATTGGCGGCATGAGTGGATAAAGGTGCGACCGTCCCGACGACACGACATGGCCGAAGAGGTGATCAGCACTCCGCACTGCTGACATTGTGTGCCTTGCGCTAATTATCTCGTTCGTATCACGACTCACAGGCTATGGAGCAGAACTGTACGATGGTTAGATGAGGTGGTCAGAAATTCCACCGTCTTTTTGCGTACCCGTATAGCTGACCGCGCCGATATTCGCCTCGCATCCCCAAAGCGTGCAGTACCATGGCAATCCAGTAGCTCCAGCAACATAAATACAGCTAAAAAGGAACCATGTGACAGATCCCGATGTCCTCCAGACGCTTCCTGGCCCGTGGAGCCCCCCCAAGAAAGATCCATCACCCGTCAATGTCAATCAAGCACAGCTCCGGCTTCACACCCATCCTGGCCAGATTCATAGACGTCCTGTTCCTGAAAAGACGGGGGCTGCCGGGGCCGGCTCCAGCTGGGCCGGATCAATAAGCCAGAATCCCAGCGCCGTCTTAGACGCCCGCTCGTCAATCAGCTCTTCCGTGCTGGCGGAGCTCATCTCCGGGGCGAACCGCTTCAGGGTGTTCCGCCACAGCTTTGCCCATACCTTGCGGTCGATAAGCTGGCGGAAGTCTCTGATCTCGTCGGTCAGGTGTTTGTCCACCGACGCGCGGTCGCTCAGGTAGGGGCCAACGGGACGACACTGCAGGCCGCGGTCGTTGGCATCCTCCCTCCACGTGTCCCCCGCCATGATGATTCGCACCTGCACAGGGACCTCGGAGTCTTGCCCGGCGCAGACGCCGAGCCTCCTCTCGACTTGCTCCCAGAGGGGCGGGATCTCGCGCGGGTCGCGGCCGAACCAGACCTGGTGCAGGTCGGGCGCGATCGCCCGAGGATCAGGGCCGACAAAGTCCACTGCAGCGGACTCCACCATGAGAGGGAGGGAGACATTGTACCAGGGACGGGCCCGGTCGCCCTGGCCGGTAGGCAGCAGGCCACGTGCGTCCGCCGTGAAGTCATTGCGCCAGTAGAGGCGGCGCAGCCCGGCGATGGTCTCTCTGTAGGACTGTAGGACCGGTAACTGTACCTCGGTGAGGTCCAGCTCCGAGAGCGCCCTGACCTGGCGGTCCTCGAGACATATGTTGACAGCGCCCAGGCCGCTTTCGTCGCCCTTCTTGAGGACGTGGAAGAAGTCGAGGAGGTGTTGGGGTTTGATGTCTGTGTCGGGAGGCTGGACGTCGAGGATGTCCCACTCTGGGTTGAGCAGCATAGTACACTCGCAGTCCTGGGGTTCCTGCCGGGACGCCACCGGCTCAGGCTCCCGGCGAGAGCACGGGATCCTGATGCTGTAGAACTCGCGGGCTACATCGGCAGCCTCCCGGCAAACCAGAGAGAGGGCGCACGGGCGCGGTCTGTTGCGGAAGAAGACGCTGTATGGCCTATGGCGGACGCTTTTGGGGGGATACTGGACCCCACGGGCCATCAACAGTCTGGACGCTCTAGGGCTCAGCGGCTTCGAAGAGATGACGGCGTGTATGAAGCGGTGCCGCTCTAGGCTGAGAGCCCAGATCTGGAGGCGCAGCTCGACCGGGAGCTGGGAGAACTGGGGAAAGCCGTCTTCCCTGCTGCTGCTGCTGCTGCTGCTCTCTTTGCCTCCATCAGGACCGCGGAGGTACTCATCGTTGAACAGGCTGAACTTGCGAGATACCGAAAGTCTGGCTAGTCCACTGATCAGGTCGCATTCATCCATCCACTCCTGGATGAATTGGTCGGCCGGTTCTCTGGCCGGCGATGACCATCCCTCACTGTCGCTGTCAGACTGCATATTAGCTAGGAGGAGTGTTGATCTCCTTGACAGGCCAGTCAGTCCAGCACGGTTTGTTTGTTTGTGGAAAAGAGGAGAATAGTAAGTGTTTGTGCCGGTCAGAGGTGATTATTAGTGTGTACCGGGTGGAGCTGTGCGATATCGTGTGAGCAAGACACTCACCCAGAGGAGGTCTTTTGGTTCCCAGCAGAGGAGGCTGCGCTGTTGAAGGCGGGGTAACTCGCCTGGGGTCACAAGTCTTCTTATAGAAATGAGTGACCTGTGTACCTAGGTACAGGTGTGGTTACACAGTTGGCAGCAGAGAGAGCAGCTGGGCAGGTCGCTGCCCTGCCCAGCAGTGCCCAAGCACTCACGGCCAACCAAACCCCTGGTGTCATTTGCACCTCATTTGTTTCTGCCACCATGGCCGTGTCCTACTGTCCTACGGCACACAAAAGCAGTCATGCTGGGAGCGCCACATGCTACTGTAACCTGGTGGCCCCACCTTGCCTTGGGCATCGTTCTCTGATCACAGCTCTTTCTCCCCTCACCTGGGCCAGAGCCTGTGCTGCCAGCCTTCATATTCCTGTGAGTCACTTACGGGGCTTGCGACCCGCCCTCAGTGTCTGATCTGTCATTTATCAACTTGCTCCCGAGATCTGAGCTTGATCATGTGTAGGCCGTGGCTATGTTGGAAGTCTGGGGTGGCGTGATTGAAAAAGGGCCAAGGTCTCAGAATGGCTTCATTTGAGCCTATATTGGTTGTTCAGCTCATGCAGCCTCCCGTGGTGCTAATTTCCATCTGTGGAACAGACCCAGCCAGGAGAAAAGTAACAGGGCAAAAAGTTATCCTGAGCATATGAAGGGGGGGCAAGGGGGGAGAGAGAATGGATAGCATGAGGATCTTAGAAGGCGCCTTGAATCTCGTGGTCCTATGTTTTGTAGTGATAGAAGCTTTCGAAATTATCATATATTCAGTCCTTGTGAATTAATATCTCATTTGTTGTGACGGGATGCTTCTTCAGCAAAGTCAGTGAGAGCTAGCAAGCAAGCCATCATTGGCTCTCAGGACCAATGCCCACCTGGCAGCAGACTTGAGATCTGTAAGCTTCACTAGCGATGAGGCCTAGAGTAATGGTAGTGATCTTATGGAGTGTAGGGCTTCGAGTACTCACTACATACAAGCTTCACCAAAAGGGGAGCAACCAGACTGATAGAGCTGGTGATCTCTGTGTGAAGAAAGAGACATGCTCAGCAAGTATGGGCAGTCCACTACTACTAAACACTCTACAAGATCTTCAATAGCAAAAGGCTTGAGTAGACACATGTTCTGCCTGTTGTGACATGTGACAGGAGGGAGAAGGGCAGGGGCAGGAGAGCACTGGTGTAATTCGTTGCGAGATTCTGGCATCTGAGCTTGCTTAAGGAGTCAATAGTGTTGAGGACGTAATGAATCGATGATTTTGACTCTTGAATCGTCTGGAGACCTGCCTTGGCCAGCCATCAGGATATCTTACTAACTTCAAAATTATTTCTAGCTCTATTGTATTATATAGCACTTCTTTGCCTTCACACACTTGAGCCTTAGCCAGGTACGCGCACCAGGTAGTAAATAGTGATGCACTTCAGGGTCAGCTTACAGTGAGCACACCTCTATTACCGTAAAGCGCCAGGGCTGTCTTCCAGTGGTGCGAGCCGCTATGTGGGGGCTTCAGGCCATAAATGTTAGGGCTCTAGCGTGACGTCAACCCACCCCCACCACCCCCCCCAAAAAAAAAGAAGACGATGAACCACGCCCAGCTTTTTCCCTCCCCCGACCCGCGACTCCCAAGTGGTCCGCACACATACACAAAGATGGCCTCACCACGAATACCAGCGCTGCGCAACCTCCTCAGCAGCAACCTGCACGCCCTGCGCGCCGGCAGCCAGCGGCGCTGGGCCCAGGTGCACGATGTGCGCTTCCTCGCGACGACACAGGCCTCGCGCACGGTCCTCGAGAAGTACCGCCAGAAGCTGGACGCCAAGGCGAGGGAGGAGGGCCTCGGGAACATCGAGGAGCTGAAGAAGGCCTACTCGGACAAGATACAGCAGGTCCGCAGGATGGACGGGTCGGTGCCGAGGATACCATCGCTAGATGACCAACAGCCCGCGGCGGCGGCAGCGACGACGACAACAACAACAACACCACCCTCGTCCCAAGAGCCACCGACACTTACCTCCCAGGCCGCCGCCGCCGCCACCTACACCCAGGGCAGAAACCCGCCGTCGAGACCATCCTCCACCAGCACAGGCGTCAAGCCCCTCTCCGAGATCCTCGACCTCCCCAAGGCGCGCGAGCTCCCCCTCGCCGAGCTCACAGCCATCTGGCGCCTCCGCCACGCCGGCAGCCCGCACTCCCTCTGCGCCGTGATCCCCCACCACACCTACGCGGCGATGGAGACGCTCGCGCGGCGGCACCCGCAGTTTGTGCTCCCCGTGCCGCACCCGGAGCAGGGCGCCGAGATCCACTTCCTGCAGTGGACGTTTGACCCGCCGACGGGGACGAGCACGGTGCTGTTCACGCAGCTGGCCGAGTACAAGGCGCGGGGCGAGTTCGCGGCGCCGCATACCACCGTCACGCACCACCTTGATCTTGCCGGGGACAAGAAGGTCGTGCTGATGCAGGGGCAGGTTGTTGCCGACAAGGGGGTGAGGGCCGAGGATGCGCGGTGGCTGGTCATGTGCCTGCAGAGGTTCTATGGCGGCTGGGACGGGGAGGGGAGGGAGGAGGTCAGCAGGGAGAGGGCGGAGGAGAGGAGGAGGCTGCTGGAGTGGTTCGGCGCGGGGGACAGCCGGTTCAGCGTGGAGAAGCTGCTTGAGGAGTCCGAGAGGATGGCCTAGGCGACATGTGTATAGAGAGAGAGAGAGAGAGAGAGAGAGAGAGAGAGAGAGAGAGAGAGAGAGA
This sequence comes from Celoporthe dispersa, assembly GCA_016584495.1. NCBI lineage: Eukaryota > Fungi > Ascomycota > Sordariomycetes > Diaporthales > Cryphonectriaceae > Celoporthe > Celoporthe dispersa. The sequence goes on from WAID01000007.1 coordinate 944,154, forward strand.
GAGAGAGAGAGAGAGAGAGAGAGAGAGAGAGAGAGAGAGAGAGAGAGAGAGAGAGAGAGGAGATCTCGGGGATAAGAGGACTGGCATTGTGTGTCGGGGTGCCCGTGAGGCTTGCCTGTGTACACTATATAGAGGGTAGAAAGAGAGCCCCAGCACGCCGGAATCTACAAGACCGAGAAGACCCCAACACTCTTCTCCTACGCCCGGCCTGCCTGTCTACCGGTGCCACCGGCGCCCGCACTCTACAGTTTCGGGCCAGCCTTCCTCTCCTCCTGCTTCGCCCTGTCCCTCATGAGCCTGCGTAATATCTTGCCGCTCGGCGACTTGGGTACCGCATCGATGAAATACACACCGCCGCGCAGGCGCTTTGTAGGGTGCGACCTTTGGGGCCATCCACTCGGCGATCTCCCTGGCCTTGTCGTCGCTGGCCAGCACGCCGGACTTGAGGGCTACGTAGGCGCGCGGCAGCTCGGTGGCCTGGCTGCTGTCGTAGACGCCGATCACGCAGACGTCTGCGACGTCGTGGTGGCCCAGCAGCAGGCCTTCGAGCTCGGCCGGGGGACCTGGAAGCCCTCTGTAGGGGTCAGGGTGGTCAGCCAACGGACACACACACACACATACACAGAGGAGAGGGGGAAAAGAGAGAGAGAGAGAGAGAGAGGCAGAGGTGGTGGGCACGGCCAGGTGGGCCCGGCAGGCTTACTATACTTGATCAGCTCCTTCAGCCGGTCGACGCAGTAATAGTTGCCGTGCTTGTCGACCTTGAAGATGTCTCCCGTCTTGAACCAGCCGTCAGGCGAGAAGGCCTCCCTGGTCTTCTCGGGGTCGTTGAGGTAGCCCCCAAAGACGTTGGGCCCCCTCACCCACAGCTCGCCCTCCTCGCCTGGGGCGACCTCGCCGCCCTCGAGGTCGACGATCATGGCCTCCATGTTGGGGACCAGCTTCCCGACGGAGCCCATGAACTTGGCCCACTCGTCGGGCATCTGGACGTGCGTGACGGGGCTGGTCTCGGACAGGCCGTAGCCCTGCTTGACGGGCAGCCTCAGCCTGCCCCAGAACAGCTCGAGCAGCTCGTTGGTGAGGGGTGCGGCGCCGCTGTGCAGCATCTTGAGGGAGGTCAGGTCGTACTTGTCCACAGCCGGGTCCTTGCCCAGGGCCAGGACGATGGGCGGCGGGACGTAGGCAAAGGTGATGCGGTTGTCCTGGATGATCCGGCATGCCGTCTCCAGGTCGAAGCGCGACATGATGAAGAGCTGCCACCCGGCGTGGATGCTCATGAAGACGCAGTTGACGAGGCCGTAGATGTGGAAGAAGGGGAGCACGCCCAGCATCCGGTCGCCGGTGCCGCGCGGCCCGCCAGACGGCCTCAGGTGCGCGCCGTCCATCTCGCCGTTCTGCAGCATGTTGGCCACGATGTTGTAGTGCGTCAGCCGCACCCCCTTGGGCAGGCCCGTGGTGCCGGAGCTGTACACGAGGAACGCCAGGTCGCGCCTCGCCCGGACCTTCGTCTTGGCATAGCGCCCCGCGTACGCCGTCGGGCGCAGGGAGCTCCAGTGCCTCGCCTTGCCCCCCGGGTCGCCGCGCTCGCCCAGCAGGATGATCTTGTCCCCGGGGATCCCGGCCTGGGCGGCAGCCTCGCGCGCCGTGTCGAGGAAGTCGGCACGGGTGACGAGGGCGCGGGCGCCGGAGCTGGTGAGCTGGTGGGCTAGCTCCTGGGCGGTGTAGAGCGGGTTGGCGGGACAGGCGACGCCGCCGGCCCAGAGGACGCCGCAGGTGAGGACAGGGGTGTCGACGTCGTTGGGGGTGTAGAAGGCCAGGACGTCGCCGCGCCGCCAGCGCCAGTGGGACTTGAGGCCGCGGCCGAAGTCGGTGGCGGCGGCGCGGAGCTGGGCGTGGCTGTAGGAGCGGCGGGGCTGCTCGCCGTCGATGAAGAGCTGCTTGGTGTCGGGGACGGGCTGGGATGCGGGGCTGCGGGCGAACAGGAAGGAGAAGATATCCACCTCTGGGATGGGTATGGAAGGATAGAGGGACGCGTGAGGCATCTTGACTTGCTGTCGAGAGAGGTGATGAGGCTGTCAAGATGGGGCCTGTGGCAGGAGCACAAGACGAAGAGAGAGAGAGAGAGAAAGAGAGCGAGCGTGTTGACAGGTAGGCTGCTCTATACACCGCACTTTCCTTACGTGGATGACGTCCGCTTAGACGCGGGCTCTTGTCGACGTGGCCGGGAATGCCGAGCGCGGAGGGATGCAGCTGCCGACCGACCGAACCTGGCCCCAAACCCGCCTGGGTGAATAATGCACACCTGCTTCAACATAGGCTTGTACGGGTAATGCCACGAAAGCTTGGTTACAGAGATCGCACGTGTACGCACATTGGATGTTTGTAGAACAGTTCCTGGGCGCATGTTTCTTGAGGAGATGATCCTCATGAGCGCCATGGTTCTGGCTGTGAATCTCGGCCTGCACGCCCCCATCGCTGGGCTTTGGGTATGATTCGTGTAAGATGATTGGTCGGGCTGGTAATGCAGAAAGGTGCGAGAGCCCTCCTCTCTAGTCTGCTAGACGGACAGTCTTGAGGTTATCCTGGCCAATGCACTACCTCCTTTTTTTTTTTTCTCTCTCCCTCTTCTTTTACCTTTCTTTCACTCATCGGATTTGGTAGAGACTCGAAAGAGGCAGATGTTCGAACCGAGATCCCATGTCATTTGGTAACCCAGAATCTCGTACCTGCGTACCCTCGCTTCGTAACCGAACTTGAGCTGCAGCCAGTGTTCGAGCTGGCTGGGGAACCTTCTGTTTCTGATCTGATAAGACAAACCATCTCGTCTCAACCCTTGGGATCGACCATGACGAACTGCAGTGGTGAGGAGGCAAGGAAGGGGTCGTAGGGCACAGCGGCTGTCGTCTCAACCTTAACGCCAAGCTTAAACCCCGGCCGCCAGGGGGGTTTCGGCCAGGGGACCCCTCTGCCTTTGATGCACCACCCTGCCTTGCTCGCTTCGCCGCAGCTCCCTTCTTGCCTTGCCTCTCTCTGCCCAGCTGCCCTTCTTCTCGAACACGCCTGGATGACACGTTCTGGGCAGGGCCCCCCGCGTGCGAGGTGTCGAGGTGGACTCCATCATCAGATCATCACCATCTGACCCGTGCATCTGGTCGCTTGAGACGGGCTGGACCACCACCGAGACGAACCTGGGCGTATCTACTGCAGTAGGCTCCATTGCCTGCAGGCCACAGCGAAGGCCTACCAGCCAGACACACAGATTTGAGCCTCAATACTGCACCGTACATACAATACTACCTAGACCCCGCAATTCCGGAAACCCTACAGCCGAACTATGCTACAATACGTCCTGCGGCGGCCACTCTGCCTTCTTCCTCGACCCCACCCGCTCCCGCAGATCATTCACCAAGTGTATCAACAAACCACCAGCGCATAAATGCTCGCCGCCCCCGTTTACGACGCGCTCTCGTCGCCCACCACGGAGTCAACATCCCAGTGGTGATCGCCTCGCCTGCCAGGGAATCTCCTCGAGGCCCTGACCGTTCTGGGCGGGTTAGCCCTGATCGACAGGTGCTTGATGAGACGAAGGGGATCACTGGCGATCTCGGTCGACGGTTCAGACACGCATACACCAAACGCACACAAGCGCCCGTCCTCTCTTCGAGGAGCAGATGTTCCCACCTCGCAGAGACACGAGCCCGCAAGGCCCTTGGTCAGGAGTCCTAGGAGCTGTCCCAGAGGGTGGTCTCGATAGTAACTCGAGGTTAGCTTGCCAAGAGATCATGTCTCCATCATGCCACGGAAAGGACCACGATGATGTTCTATAAGATGATCCCCTCACCCGCGGTTGGGACAGGTTGATCATCACACTTCTTCATTCAGCCGCCATCTCTCAACCGTTCTTTCCATTCCACCTCTCTCATTCTCCTCACAGCTGTGCTGTCGAGCTTTAAACAACCACGCCAGTCGTTCTCGCTCTCGATACCATTATATCTTATTACATTCTGTAATATCAAACTGCCCTCCTTTTTTATACCGACAACATGTATTTCAAGGCTACCGTCATCTTCTCCCTCGCCGCCTCGGCCCTCGCCCTGCCTACCGGCCAGGACAAGACGCAGAAGCGCGCCGGTGTCCTGACCGCGTCGAGCTATGCCGACTTCCAGGTCTCTGATGGCGTCGGCGGCAATGCTCTCGCTGAGGTCAATGCCAAGTTCCCTGTGAGTATTTTTTTCTTTTTTCTCTCTTTTTTTAACCCCCCCCCTTGAGGATTGCCAGGCCCGGAACCAAGCTTCGAGTACCGGCAAACACACACCCTCACACGACACAAATACTAAAAAAACAAATGTACATATGGAAAACATGAAACTAACACCCACGCCCCCTCAGATCGACACAAGCGACCTCGCCAACGTCGACCCCGACGACCTGGCCATCATCAAGGCCGCCCGCGTCACGGCTGAGGACGCCGAGACCGACACCGGCGGCTTCGACGACGCCATCGACGCAGCCTCCGGCGACGAGGCCGACGCCCTGAGCGTGGGCAAGATCAAGAACAAGGTCCTGAAGCTGCAGCTCGAGGTCCTGGGCCTGCAGATCGACCAGGCCCAGTCGGGCGAGGACAACAGCGACAAGATCGCCGAGGAGCAGACGAAGCTGAACACCAACATCGCTACGGATAAGGATAATGCGGGGAAGACGAGCCAGAGCGTTGACTTCCAGGGCACTTCGGACCCTTAGATGATGAAGGGAGAAGAAAGAGTCATGATACCCTGGGGTGGAATGGGATAGGATGAGTCGAGAGGTTGGCCGACATTGGGGGGGAGGGGCAACTTTTACAATCTTCGTACTAATGACGAGAGGGTTTGATACTCTGTATTACGAGAATAAAAAGAACACCAATTATCCCCCCACTCACCCCGCCATTCATTACTCACTCTCCTTTCTTGCTCTTCTCACTCCTGCCTCTTGAAGATGACCGCGCAGTGTTCCTTCGAGCTCGCCCATGCGCGCCTCGTGGGCCTCGGGGGGCTGTAGTCGTGGCGGGACCTGAAGTATATCGTCATGCCGCCGAGGGCTGTGAGGTTGGTCACGGACAGGACGCTGGCGAGGGCTGGCGAGCGGGAGGAGAGAAGACATGACGGCACGGAACACTCAGCAGCGAGGTGTTGTTTAAACATGTGTGAAATGCACAGATGAAGTTGATTTTTGAAATCGGCAGGGCAAGGCGTACGACGGCTTGGTCCGCACATGCTGAGTGAAGTGCGAGTCGGAGACGTCATTGACTATAGCCTTTGGGTGTCATAAGAAGGAGAAAGGAAGGGAAAGAAGAAGAAAAATACTTGGATCTTGCATTTTTAATCTATTCCAAGCCTGTGCGATAATGATGATGATAATGGTGGTACGAGATCGCAGGTCTCGAGGCTCATGATGGTATGGCCACCAACGAATGGAAAGCCTTGTCCACCTCCATCTCTAGAACATATCCCCATCAAACCGCCTCGCGGGTGCCGCGCTGTCCAGGTTCAGCTTCGACTTCCGCTCGTCCAGGCTCTTGACCACGGCGCCCAGGATGGTCTTGACGAGGTCATCGCTCGACAGCGACCCGGGCGCACCAGACCAGGTGACGGTGTCGACAATGTCCCTGGTGTGGGCCTCCTTGCACAGCTCGTCGTCGAGGTACTCAAAGTTGCGCTTCTGCTCCGGGCTGGGCTGGCCGATCTGGAACAGCTGGATGCCGATCTGGTGCTCGGGCACGCGCAGCTCGTCGAGCATCTTGGCGGCGGCCACCAGCGGCTTCTTGACGTCGTCGTCAAACGCGCCCGCCGTGATGACGATCAGGTTCAGCGCCGCGCCGTCCTCGTCTACCTTGAGCTTGTCGGTGTACCACGAGAGCAGCTTGCCCAGCCTCGCGCCCAAGTTACACTTGCCTCCGGGCCTCACGCGCCCGAACAGCGCCGACACGCCGTCGGCAGCAGCCGCGCGCCCGCCCAGGTGGCGGTAGCCGGACTTGCGGAAGGACATGCTCGAGAGGAGGCCCTTGGGCCGGTGGTTCAGGAAGAAGACGTCGATACCGTCCGGGTCGTACTTGGCGCACACGGGGGCGATGCGCTCCAGCAGGGCCTGCACGTCGTTCCAGTAGGGGGCGATGTGCTCCGAGTCGTCGACCAGGAACATGGTGTCGAAGCACCGCAGGAAGGACAGCGTCTCGCCATAGTCGTCGACGTTGACGCTGACGCCCGCGGACGGATCGGAGGGGGGCGCTGGGGCGGGCCACTCGTCTTCCATGATGCCTGTGTGCTCTTGTGCAGAGGGGAGCCGGGAGGGGGGTTTGTATATAAGGCACGGTGCAGTGCAGTCTGGGTATGATTGTATGGGGCCTTCTTCTTGTGGTCCCTTGGTCTTGCGGTTGATTCTCCCGCTGTGGCTTGATTTGTATGATGAGGTCACAAACCTTGGGGTGAGAACCGGCAGAAGCTGCCCACGCCTGTTCGTTTGATATGCTGTGTGTATGGGTCAGGGTTCTGCAGGCGATGTGTCGCATCGGGTGGCACAGCGGTGAGGCCACCCGGCTGGACCCATATTATACCTGGCTGCGTGTTGTCGCATGAAGGGGACAGCTCGTAGCTTGAGCGCCTGGAGAAGCCCTGGCCTGCGGAGGTAATTGACTCACGGACAAGCGATGATGCTGCGCCGAGAGTGGTGCTGAACATGTCACAAATTTAATCATGGCGGCCGCCTTCTTCTTCTCTCGACAGATCGCAGGTGTTTGGGCATGTGGCCGGGCGACAGTCTTCTTGGAGGGAATACCTGAGGCAGTCTTGGGCCTGAAGACGAGACTGTGGCGGAGTGGCTGAGGCAGCCCGCCAAAGAGGGGGAGAGGCGTGGCGGTTGCATGCCCATCTGCCGGTACCAAAACTGAGGTACACAGCGACAACTGACGTAATTGGGCCTAACCCGTCCAGTGCCAGACTAGACCATGCCACCACGCCAACGCGCCAGGGGCAGAAATCAGGGAATCTCAATGCCGCCCACTCACCATGAAAGCAAGCCTTCTAATAAATATGTAGCAGTTATCTCTCACACTCCCTCGCTCACTCACATTCTCACTCTCTCTCGTGTGTCAACCGCCCATGACTGTCTGACTACCACGACCGCTCTTGTCTCACCTTTTCCCCTGTCCAGCACGTCCGCAGCTCAGCAGCTGTCCGCGTCGTCAGAAGCGTCTTCCTCTGAAACAGGCTCAGATACCACAGCCGCCAATACTTTCTGCAGCCCTAGCTGGGGGGGGCTGGACCAACGAGAGCAAGCTCCTCACGCCTGATCCCGACCACGTAGGCTGAGGACACGCCGACAGAAGGGAACCAGCAGGCTCTCCCCGATTTTAAAATCAATCCTCTGGTCGAACAAAGGAAAGGAGAAGAAGAAAAAGAGAAAACCCGTCTTTCAATTCGGAGTCGCCCTCATACACCGCCAAGATGTCTCAGGCAGTGGTCAACATGCTCGCCAAAAGGTGCTGAGCGATGCCGCCCAAAAGAACATCAACGCAAAGGTATGTACATATGTACCTCCTCACTTCCCCCAAGGCTAGGAGTATAACGAGAAAGAAAAGAAAAATAAAATAAAATGAAAACCCTGTTACTCACATCTTACAACAGGATCCCTTCTTCGAGGAGGTCAAGGTCAACGATCGGCACGGAAACACAAAGGTCAAGAAGCAGAAGAAGGGCAGCCCACCAGGGCTTTCGCAGCATGACACCAAGATTCTCATGTCCGTCAGGAAGCGTGCGTACTGGCTCGACCTGAGCCTGTTCAACCTCTGCGGTATCCGGTTTGGCTGGAGCGCTATCATTGGTCTCTTCCCTGGGTAAGTGTGGTCCTCATTGCCTCAAAGCTGGCTTCCGTGCTAGATGAAACGAGGCTGACCGAAATCACCACCAGAGTCGGCGATATCATAGACGCCATCATGGCGTACCTGCTGGTCTACCGCAAGGCCATCCAGGTCGACGGTGGTCTCCCCGGCGTGCTGCAGTCCCGGATGCTCCTCAACATCGCCATGGACTTTGGCGTCGGCCTGATCCCCTTCCTGGGCGACGTCGCGGACGCCTGGTTCAAGGCCAACACCCGGAACGCCTGGCTGCTGGAGGAGTACCTCATCAAGAAGGCCGAGGCGGAGCGGCGCGGCGGCGGGAACATCGAACGGGGCGCGGAGCAGATGCTGGACGCGCCTGCGCCTGCGCGGACCAAGAAGGGACGGCGCGGGGAAGAGGACGTGGAGATGGGCGTCATTAATAATGGACGATGACGGAGCCTGGAATGGGCGGGAAGAGCGTGTGTGCAGAAAGGATACGGATGGTCTCGGTCCAGTAGGTAATAATGCGGAGGATCCGAGGAGAGGAGTTCTGCGCTTGTCACGCTCCCAACGACAGCATCTGATACCCAATCTAGCGGGCTGCCTGGGGAGGATGGGGGAGGGCTGGAGGCAACGAGACATGTTCATAGCGCGCAGCTTTCATAACATCTCAATTCACCTGTAATGATCAAACACCTGGGGATCGACCCGTATATCAACGAGTATCGAGTCGAAAAAGATCCTGTTCATCTCAACAGGCACCCGCGATACTGCCGCGGTGTCTCCATTCCATCTATCTAACCAGTGTTGCCTTGAAACTCCATAGGATGGTGCCGCCGGAAGGCGATGCTATCTACATTTAGGGTATGTGATAATATGCTCATCCAGAAAGAAGTCTTGTAACCTCGTGAGCTATCCGTATATGCTCCTCACGACAGCCGGAATCCCCTTTCCCGAGATCCCCTCATAGCCAGGTTCCAGCCCAATCCCGTCTACACCAGACCCAAAAAAAAGAGAATCAAGGTCCCATAGCGGCCCTCAAATGCCCCCCCCTCCCCTATCCCCCCTCCTTCCAATCACAGAGCACACAAGCCGCCATCAGCTGTTGAAATTTGTCATCCTCCCCATCCGCCCCAGGAACCTCCGTATGCGGTACTGCTTGGGCGGCTTCATAGGCGTGCGGAAGGATGCCGTCGACGATGTGGACGGCCTCTCGGTGGCCTTGATGAAGTGGCCGATCCCCGTGATGGCCTCGTCCACGCCGTGCTCCCCGCGCCGCTTGGACGTGTCGACCTCGAAGTAGGCGCACCCCCAGAGCTGCGCCAGTGCCTTGGCCTTCTCCCTCTGGGCCTTCATGTCCGCCTCGGCGCTCTCGTCAAAGGCTGTGGGGGAGAAGTCGCCCTCCTCCAGCTCTGGGTCCACTCCCACCCTTCAGGTCAGCCGGGAGAAGAGAAAGGAGAGAAAGAAGAAAAAGAAGAGCTCCTTTTCTGCCCCGGACAAAGCGGGAGGGGAGAGGTCGGGGGAAGGAGGGAATGCAAAGAACAACTTGCCCGGTGGAAACCGAAGCACAGTAGAGAAAAGGAGAGGAAAGAAAGAGACAACACGACTCACCCTGCGGGGGCGCCAGATCCCCGTCGCGGTTCCCGATGAGGAAGACCGGGACGTCCATGCCGCCGTCCCTCTCGTACTCGCTCATGGTGATAATGTTGTGATGGTTGCGTGCCGCGCGCTCCACCTTGTCATGCAGCCTCTGGGTCGTCTCCAGCGACCGCGGCGAGTACAGGCTGAAGACGAAGGCGAAGGCCTCTGCGTACTCGATCTGGTACCGCAGCATGGCCTGGTCCGTCTCGGGGCCCAGCTCCAACAGCTCGATGGTGACGGTGGTCCCGGAGATGTCCATCAGCTTGCGGCAGCGGTCGTCATGGTCCGCGCCGGTGGTGCCGGTGGTGCCGGCGGGGTCGGGATCATCGACGTTGATGAACTGTGGGGGGTGGGCGGAGAGAAAGACATGTCAGTCAGTGAATGACGGTGTGGCGTGGGCCGGGTGAGATGTGAGAGGGAGAGAGAGAGAGAGTATATGTGTGTACGCAACAGTGACAGAGAGGATAGAGAGTGTAAGTGAGAGAAAGAGAGGTAGATGAAGTCTCAATAATGGATGCAGGAGGACAGACCTTCTGCAGCACCTTGTTCCGGCCGGCATACTCGTCGTCGTCTGCACATACGACAATGCTATACTCCGGAGGCTCAATGAGAGAAGGCAGGTCGAGGTATGTCTTGCTCCCTAGGTGACCCGCAGTCAGCCCACCCTTGTCGGCGAATCGTCTTCCTCCTCCCTCCTCCTCCGCCTGCAAAACCCCGAGCAGCGACTCCAGAGAGAGAGACTCACACTCACCTTGCGATAGTCTCATTCTGAAGAAGATCACCGGCCACGCACACAATTTTCTTCGGGTCAAGGGCACACACACCACACTTTACGCAACAGCGTTCATCCACCGGGGACCTGATTGTGGTCTCTGGGGGGCGGAACCTGTTCACGGGCCACCTCTCTTGACCGCCTCTCGAGGCCGCCCCCCTTCTTTTCTCCCAAGCGCGACCGGTCGGGACAGGCTGACACAGCCCCCAGCAGGAAATTTCGGAGTGCGAGGCCACAATTAATTGCAGGCCTTATTGGACGTGCCACGCGGCTCTTGCCCTGTGGGTGCTGTGGATCCGCACAGCTGGCCTGCGGCCGGGGTGTGTCGATGAAGTGCTCAGGGGCTGGTGGGCTGAGAAGTGCTAATTAGGGTTTTGAAGTCTGTTGGTTGGCGACTTCAGATGTCACTACAGCTTGTCGTCACGCTGTCTGGATCGCAGGAGGTGTAAGATATCTTTGTCTTTTTTTTTCCCTCCTTCTTCTCTATGCCGTATGATATTGGAAAAGAGAAATTTGATGACTGCCGCAGTCTCCCGCCAGCTCTCGATCCCAGAGACGGCCAGGGAGCAGACTCGTGCGACGTCGTACTGTATGCAGATGCGGTCCTCATGTCTGTTCCACAGCAGGCCTTTTTTCTTCTTCTTCTTTTTTTTTATCCAAAAAAAAACCAAAAAACCACCAGACATCTTGAGTTTCGAATGCTTCAGGGTTGGTCAACAGCTGTGGCATGGCTACTTAGCCAACAGCACTGGCGGGCAAGTGTCCACCAGGGCCCAAAGGCAAAAGTCCTAAGTGTGCCTGAAGGAAGGGGTTGAGATCAGATTGCAGAGCCATCAGCGTCAAGGCCAGATGAAGAGCGGGCAGGATCTGCACTCCAGCTGTGTTGTGACTGGACTCTCTACCTGACGTAGCTGAACGCCGGGCTACCTAGGCTCTGTTGAGCCAGGCCAGAAGAGCACTGCCCATCGACCGACCTCTCTGTTTCTAGGAGACAATATCAGCACAGCCGGGAACGAAAGACCCTGCTATAAGACGCGCCGCGAAAGAGCAGCTGCTCGACGCAGCCTCAGTTCGCAACGGCTGTCAGGCCATGATGCGTAGATGAAAGCGCCAATGTCAGGCGCAGATTGACGAGACCAAGACCTCAGCCGGCTGCGATGGAACCTGAGGAATCGTCAGGACGCTCGATCGAGTGGTGACCTCCTTGGGTACTGAAACAGGCCAAGACTCGCTGCAGACGACCTGGTGTCGAGCTGTCAAGCTGAGTGAGGGTACCAAGGAGACCTTCAAGGCCCCTTCTGCCGTGGGTATTTTACAGTTGCCAACAGGAACGAACGGCCTCCGCTCGTCCTAGATTTTTTGTTGCAAAAATAAAAATAAAAAAAGAGGATCAAGAAGAAGAAGAAAAGAAAAAGGCAGCGTATCGATAATAGATAATTGGTAATTGGATATGATCATGAGTCCTCCAGCACAACATTGATGATGACCCAGCCTTGGGAAAGTCATGCCGATAAGCAGCATTCCGACACCCGAGATATCACCGCGAGCCGTCCCGCCAAGCTTGCCCTTTCCGCACAGCAATCTCTACCCCGCGATCAACCCCGCCAAGCAGCACAGCGTCATAAGTTTTCAGGCATGCCACTAACAGCTCCCAGCGATGCGCCTCTCCCGCTACTGATACTGAGGCCTGGTCCTCGCCGGCATCGCTATTGAGGGAGAGATTAGCAGGAGGATAAAAGAGCTGCCGTCAAGATCCCACCCCCACCTTGCCGCAGCTTGCCGCAGCCCAGAAGATCTCCGATCTGCGCCGGTTGAGCATTATCATAATTCTTGACAGCGAACCTCAAACCGACAAACCCCTCCTCAACCTCCACCTCCTCGTACAACTCACTCCTCATCCCTCCTCAACCCGTTCCCATACCTGACTACCTACACATCTCGAACCTCGCGCCTACCTCCCCAAAACAGGACACTCAGCACATACAATGGCCGCAGCTACCGCTGGAAAGGTTCGTATCGCTCCCGTCGCCCGGAATTCACCCTGCGATCCCGCTGTCAGGAGCTCATGAAAGCTAACAATCATCATATAACACCAGACCATCACTTGCAAGGTTCGCATGACCATCACGCTCCTCCCACAAGACAGCCATCCCCCCGATACTGACGATGATGTTCTTGACAGGCCGCCGTCGCCTGGGAGGCTGGCAAGGATCTCGTCATCGAGGATGTCGAGGTTGCTCCTCCCAAAGCCCACGAAGTCCGTATCCAGATCTACTACACCGGTGTTTGCCACACGGATGCCTACACTCTCTCCGGAAAGGACCCTGAGGGAGCATTCCCCATCGTCCTGGGCCACGAGGGTGCTGGCATCGTCGAGTCTGTTGGTGAGGGTGTCACAAGCGTAAAGCCCGGTGAACACGTCGTGGCACTTTAGTGAGTGCACCCGGAAATAACACTCAGCCCTCTCGGAGGCTGCCCGAGCTGACACTCCCACAGCACCCCAGAATGCCGCGAGTGCAAGTTCTGCAAGTCCGGAAAGACCAACCTCTGCGGCAAGATCCGGGCGACGCAGGGCAAGGGTGTCATGCCTGACGGCACCTCGCGCTTCAAGTGCAAGGGCAAGGACCTGCTGCACTTCATGGGCACCTCGACCTTTTCGCAGTACACCGTGGTCGCCGACATCTCGGTGGTTGCTATCCCGCAGGACCAGGCCCCCATGGACCGCACTTGTCTGCTCGGCTGCGGCATTACGACCGGCTACGGCGCCGCGACCATCACCGCCGGCAAGGGCGGTATCGAGAAGGGCGCGAACGTGGCCGTGTTCGGCGCTGGCTGCGTGGGTCTCTCGGTCATCCAGGGCTGTGTCAAGAATGGAGCGGCCAAGATTATCGTGGTGGATGTGAACGACTCCAAGGAGGAGTGGGGTAAGAAGTTTGGCGCGACTGACTTCGTCAACCCTACAAAGCTCGCCAAGGGACAGACGGTCCAGGACAAGCTGGTCGAGATGACCGACGGTGGCTGTGATTACACCTTTGACTGCACTGGAAACGTGGGCGTGATGCGGGCTGCCCTGGAGGCTTGCCACAAGGGCTGGGGAGAGTCCATCATCATCGGTGTCGCCGCTGCTGGCCAGGAGATCTCTACGAGGCGTAAGTAAATGTTCTTTTCGCACTTCCTCATCGGGTTGGGAAAAAAGAAAAGAATAGAAAAAAAAAAGAGATCGGGTCGGAAGAAGTTGTGCTGACAAGACCTCCTCAACAGCATTCCAGCTGGTCACCGGACGCGTGTGGAAGGGTTGCGCGTTCGGCGGCGTCAAGGGCCGCAGCCAGCTTCCAGGTCTCGTCCAGGACTACCTCGACGGCAAGCTGAAGGTCGACGAGTTCATCACACATCGCCAGGAGCTGTCTAAGATCAACGAGGCCTTTCAGGATATGAAGGCGGGCGACTGCGTGCGCTGCGTCGTCACCATGAAGGACTAAGGTAGTAATTTCGGATGGAAAAGATAAGTCGGTTAGATTATGCAGGGTGAAGAGGGAACAAAAATTTGTGATGAAGCTAAGGAGTTGGTGGTATGTGCGAGCATTGTATCTGCAACGGCTGGCTGGCGGGGTGCTGTACCGAACCTGATGGAAACCAAACGAGAGTCGTTCAATTGAACATGACCATCTGAACACTTACTCATCGTCCAACATAACCTGTCGAATCTCTAGTGAGCTCATGGGATTCCGTATAGAGGGTCACGATCTTCTCCACGTGACCGTTGCACATCACGGAACGCCGAAGATAGGTTGGGTAGGGCCACTCTTACTCGAGCCAAAGCTGCGAAACATACTTGCTTGAGCAGGTCGACCGGAGCTGGTGGCAAGTGCCTGTGGGCAAGAAGGGGTAGGCCACAAGGTCTACAGTGTCTACAAGGGAATTCTTCCTGGGCCAGCCTGCACCAGAGGGCTTTCCATACTCAACAACAATTATCCATTCTTTGCCTGGAAGTAACGATCCTACCTTCAAGCTCTTCCTTTCCTGTGCTAGGTTGCCATCGGACCCCACGCTCTCTCTCTCTCTCTCTCTCACACACACACACACACACACGCACATACACACACATATCCAACTCGTTGACTACATCTCTCCTTCAGTGCTTGAAAGGTCTGTGCAAGACAAAGCAGGATGTGAAGGGCCAGGCTGTTGCCTCAAGTAGCTTGTCTGCCACAGAGAAGGAGAGAGCTGCATTGAATTTCAACTGATCTCCTTGTTGAAGGAAAGAGATGGGTAAGAGGGTAAGTGACTCTGTCTTTGAAAACCCACACCTCACTGTACGGCTCCCTTCTCTTCTCTCGCTCACGACACTTGCTGCTGGAGCGCTCACACTTACATAACTCTGATAGAGACCACTCCCAGAGCATCATCTTTGGTCCTTTCCCTCAGCACAGACCCACCAAGCCCCAAAACTTCGAAAAGCACTCTGACACAAGTCGTCTGCCCTTCTGTACTTGGTCAGGACGGCGACCGCAGTTTTGATTCCGCCCACGAACGAAAGCGCAACATCGTTCCTGTTGGTTTCGCACTTGCCCATACGCCTTCCTCTTCTTTTTGAATATCTCTTGGCTCAACTCATCCAGCCTCTCCAACCATACCAGCCCTACCCCCCCTCCTTCTACTACGCCTTCCCGTAACAAACCTACTGCTACCGCAAGCAAACAACAAAATGGCTGAACCTAATATCATCACGCGCAGCCGCGCCATAACCACGTTCCACCTGTTTTCTCGGCTTCCCAACGAGCTGCGGTGCAAGATCTGGCGGGAGGCCATGCCTCGCCACGGGATTTATCCCGTATCCTGCGAATCGAACATGGACGACGGCATACAGCTTGAACTTTCGCTCCAGCCCCTCCCCCCGCGACGAGTGGGAGGCCGCGTTTACGGAACGCGTCTGCACTACCAAAGCGCTCCTGGCCGCCTGCCAGGAGTCTCGACATGAAGTCAAGCTGTGTTACCCCCACACCCTACCGATCGCCGCTGGAGAGATGCGAATTCACACCGCGAGGGATCTCGTCCTGATCATCCGGACCCGTACGGTCTATGATTACTTCTTCACCGAGAAGATTAATTTCGACAGGGTCAGGTTTACCGGCGACTGGCACCGGCATTTGCAGAAGGTCGCCCTGCAGATCTGGTG
This sequence comes from Celoporthe dispersa, assembly GCA_016584495.1. Lineage (NCBI taxonomy): Eukaryota > Fungi > Ascomycota > Sordariomycetes > Diaporthales > Cryphonectriaceae > Celoporthe > Celoporthe dispersa. The sequence goes on from WAID01000007.1 coordinate 959,595, forward strand.
GCTCGAGCGCTCCTGGAGGAAGGGACCTCGGTTGCCAGCCGGCATCAGGACTAAGGAGCGTAAGAGATTCTTCAGAAACACGACCGGATTTTTCAAGAGCTTCCCCAAGATACAGCAATTGGTCCTAGTCTACAACTTCGACGTTTTTGGCCCTTACGGTCTGAGCAAGCGGGCAAAGAAGCACCTGAAAGAGCAGACGTCCATGTACTACTATAGCGGTATGCATCCCGACTACTCCGCGGATTTTGGCTACTTGGCCTTCTTTTTCGATCCGACTGGTCACCCCTTACGCCGCTATGCCGCTCACCTGAGCGAACGGCTGCACAAGGCCGACGAGGAGGAGGAGGAGGGAGGAGGAGGAGGAGGAGGAGGAGGAGGAGGAGGAGGAGGAGGAGGAGGAGGAGGAGGAGGAGGAGGAGGAGGAGGAGGAGGAGGTGGTGGTGGAGAAACAGAAGATACCATCCGGCCAGAATACCGGCACCGGGGACCAAGAGCCTCGAAAAATCGATATCCAGACCATATGGAACGTCGATGAGGACTGGCAGCATTACTTCAAGCCCATGAGCTTTTGAGCAGGCGACCGAGCTGGCTCAGAGCAGGGAGCGGCAAGGGACGACGGCATCCGACAAGCACCACCCTGAGGCGGATCTACACAAAGAGGGAGGAGAATCAATTTGTGGCCTCGGTGAAAGACGAAGGGACACAGATATCAATGAGAAACCAAACCTGGTAAGGAGGAATATGTCGGCAGCGATGAGAATGATTGGGACAACGCTGGGCCTCTGAGCAGAGCAAATGGAAGTTGGAAAAAGGTAGCTAACCCACCTACTCGCCAAACACGAAGCGAGAAGGAAGAAACGTGCGGTAGCAATTCGCATTCCGACTTACAAATACCAAACACTGCCTGCTCATGTTATTCTCCATGACATCGTAGAGCGAAATTCCGATTTTCGTGTCTTGGCCTGGCTGCGATGAGGGCCTCCCCTGACGAGGAAACCTGCGTAGTCCTGAGATTCCAGGAACCCGTCTCTCAAACAACACTGAGTCAACTGCTGATGTGATGAGCATCCAAAAAAAATTTTTTTTTTAAAAAAAAACCCCCCAACAAAATCGCTCCAGTAAGTATTCAGTCTCTGGCGTCTTTGCAGGTTTTCCCATCTTGTCGATGCCGCCGTAAGCTGAGCACCGACGCCACCACCTGCTCAAAATCCCGCCTAGAGCTTGACCTGACCTGTTCTGCCGTGGGTCTCCACGAAGACACCAAAGCACTTGGGGAATACTTGGCATCACAGCTTGGCAGCGTAGTATCCGGGACGTGCGTGCACTGCGTCTGCACACTCGGAACGGAGCGGTCCCTTCTAGAGTATCCCTTCCTATAGTACTACTACGACGTAGCATGGCACCTGGGCTCTTGGCGCAGCAAGACGTCTGCGGTCTGGGGTTCGTGTCGGCTCCACCCGGCCGTGCAGCATCGCGATGCGCAGCTGGTAAAGGTAATGAATGAACCGCCTGGCAGGTCTCGACTGGTCGAGGCCATCGGGCGTGGACGTGTGAAGGACGGATGCTACATCATGGAGATCGCCCGAGCCCACGAGGACCGCTTGTCGCCGCCGTGGATGAGTGTGAGGTCGAGGGAGTGCGCACCCACACACATCGTGGCGGCTGCCGCCTGGGACGCCCCAGGCCTCCCGCTGCAGGTCCACTGAGATGCGACGGAAGGGACCACCCCTGCGTGGCGATGAACCTCTCCCTCCGGCTCAGCGACCGAGCAAGTGGATATGCACACGAAATTTGCTATTGAGGGCCTGCTGTGGGGACGAATCCGTCAAAGAGGACAAGCGGAATGCGTCGTAGGTCTCGGGAGCAGATTGATGGCGTGCTGGTCCTACAAGATCGTCAAGGCTCACGAGGTGATCTTTCTTCTGGTGTCAATGGTAAAATCGTGCAGATCCAACATGACACCGACGTGACTAGCTAGGCCGTCAAGAGTCCCTTGAGACGATGACCATCCTGCCACCGTCACTAGGTTGAGCCTGGCGCGAGGAGAAAGCTTTCTTCTTCTTCTTTTCTCTCTCTCTCTCTCTCCTTCTTCTTGCGTGCGCCGGACTTGATACTGCCAAGGGCCTGAAATTTCTGATCCACTGTGATGTACAAGTATTCATTCCTATGGGATTCCTGTAGGTGTGGGACCTGGTTAGTCGAGCTGGACACCCCTCCCTGCCAGCCATGGTTCCGCTCATGTATAGCCAATGGGAGTCAGGTAGTGCGTAGTGCAGTGGAAGAAACCATTCTCTCTGAAGAATGTGTGATCAAGTACTATGAACACCAGACAAGATGAACTCTTAATTGCAAAGAGGTAGTCACCCTAGCAGCTAGCTCGTTGGTCCGAAAGCGGCGATGATGATGATGATGAGCATTGCTGGGCGTATAGCAGCATACTAAGCAAGTAAGCTGATCATGACCCGCGATCGACGACCATAACAGCAACTAACACCCTTGGCAGGTCGGCATGTGGGCAGCGAGACACATACAGACCTGCAGTGTACATAGTATGATCTATCTGGTCATGAGCACTTCGGAGAATTTACTCAAGCTGGCAGATAGCATAGATACGGCCCGTACAGAGCGAAGGGGGTGGGGACTGCATCCCGCCGTACCTACCGCCACCCCACCGAAGACTTTATCAGATCCTACTAGCACACAGCCGGTGGACGCCAGCCAGCTAGCGCCTTTCCCATGATCTGATAAAATCGCTAGCGCAGGCGCAGGACATGCGTCTTTCGGTTCCGGTAGGTGAGCAGGACTGCCAGGAAGGCTGCCAGGCACAGAGACGCAGTTGGAGACGACCAGAGAGGGCCGGCTGGGCGGGTTGCGTGGGGAACGTTACAGGCACCCGCTCTGCAGCCTCCTCTGGTCACAGAGACGGTGCTACCTTCCATCCCCCCCCTACTCGGAAGCTAAACCGGGATCACACAGCTCTTGGGCCCCTGCTGGCCTGGCCAAGCGCTGCAGGTCGCTGCTGTGGTAGGTGGGCGTTGCCAATGACGGTAGCCGCCGGTGGAAAGAGAGGTGGGGAGGGGGAGAAGAGGGAAAACAGAAGGGAAAAAATAATTATCATGATGACCAGGCGTCTTTGGTCTAGTCGGTCCAACAGCAGCGGTCCCTGCAGCTCAAGCTCTCATCCTTCCTATTTAAGGCCGACCACCCAACCTGCGAGGACACCACCGGGGATTAACCTCTCTGTCCTGCCCGTGCTTGAGTTTGTTCTGTTCTCCTTGTCCTCGAGCCCCTCACGAGCTACTGATCGTCGAGCCTGCTGTCAAGCGGTCAGGCTGCGGTCAGTGAAGCGGGTACTACATAGCTTATAGGTATGCTGAGGCCCATGGTTTCCCCACCCAATGCTTCTGAGGATGGCCAGCAGTCTGCTGCACAGCCATCTCCACAGCTGCTGTTCAGGTCCACTGACGACAGGTCCGATGGAACAGACACAGAGACACACACATACGTCGCCAAGATGGGCTTCTTACACCGACACAAGCGTCCTCAGGAGACGGAGACCTTCCAGAGGTCCGAGTCCCAGGAGAACAAGACCTCGCCCGAGGTCAAGAATGACGTCGAACAGCCGGTCCCCGGGACCGACTCCTCCAGGGTCAGCCTGGAACAGCTGGACGAGAAGGAGATCCAGGCCCATCCCGACTCGGTCACCGGCGAGGCCTCCATCGGTGTGCAGAAGGCCGAGGCGGCCGCCATCGTCTGGCCGAGATGGGCTGTCTACTGCACCTACGGCTGGATCTGGCTCTGCTTCTTCATGCTGGCCCTCCAGCAGGGCATGACAACCCTCTTCAACTACAGTGCCTACGCCGACTTCTCCAAGTCGCCCCAGCTCACCAACGCCGCCGTCGTGGCCGCCATCGTCGGAGGCGTCATCAAGCTGCCCATCGCGAAGCTGCTCAACCTCTGGGGGCGCGCCGAGGCCTTTATGTTCTTTGTCGGCGTCTATGAGCTCGGCATGATCATCCTTGCCTCCTGCAGCGGCCCCAGCTCCTATGCTGCCGGCTACGCCCTGTACTGGATCGGGTACGACGCCCTCTACCTCATCATGGACGTCTTCGTGGCCGACACCTCAGGTCTCCGGAACCGAGCCTTCGCCTTCGCCTTCGTCGGCACGCCGTTCATCTGCACCGCCTTCACCGCGCCCCTGGCCGCCCAGAGCTTCCTCGACAACTCGACGTGGCGGTGGGGGTACGGCTCCTTCTGCATCGTTATGTTCTTCGTCTTCACGCCGCTCGCCGTCGTCTTCAAGTTCTACACGCGCAAGGCCGAGAGGATGGGCCTGTACAGGCGGGAGCCCAGCGGCCGAACCACGGCCCAGTCCATCGTCCACTACTTCCACGAGTTCGACATTGTCGGCTGCGCCCTCCTGATGGCCGCCTTCCTCCTGTTCCTGCTGCCGTTCAACCTGGCGTCCTGGAACCTGGCCACGTACAAGTCTGCCGAGTTCATCGCCATGGTGGTCATCGGCATCCTGCTGTTCCCGGTCTTCTACATCTGGGAGCGGTACCTTGCCAGGACGCACTTCATCCGGTGGCAGCTCTTCAGGAGCCGCACCGTGACCGGCGCGTGCTGCCTGGCCGCCATCCTGTACTTCTCCTTCTACTGCTGGGACCTGTACTACCAGAACTTCGTGCTGGTGGTGTACAACCTGGACGTGTCCATGGCCGGCTACATGGGCGAGATCTACAACGTCGGCTCGACCTTCTGGGGCGTCCTGTTCGGCATATGGGTGCGCTACACCAAGCACTTCAAGTACACGGCCCTGTTCTTCGGCCTACCCCTCATGTTCCTCGGCGCCGGCCTCATGATCCACTTCCGCAGCAGCGACCAGGGCATCGGCTACCTGGTCATGTGCCAGATCTTCATCGCCTTCGCCGGCGGCACCCTCGTCATCAGCGAGGACATGGCCGTCATGGCCGCCGCCGACCGCGACGGCGTGCCCATGATGCTCTCCCTCATCGGCCTCTCCTCCAGCATCGGCGGCGCCATGGGCTATGCCGTCACGGGCGCCATCTACGACGGCACCTGGCCGCAGGCCCTGCAGGGCTACCTGCCCGACGAGCTCAAGGCCAACGCCACCGACATCTGGAACGGCGGGTATACCCTGCAGAAGACCTACCCCGTCGGCTCTGACGTCCGCGACGCCATCGACAAGGCCTGGGGCGACTATGAGAAGCAGTGCTGCATTGCCGCCACCGCCGTGCTGGTCCTCGCCATTCCTGCTATTGCCGTGTGGAAGAACTATAGCGTCGACCGCAGGCAGAACAAGGGTGTTCTGATCTGAGCTGTGGTGGTCGCCCTAGGGACGAGCAAGAAAGAGAAGAAGAAGGAGAAAGGGAGAGAGAGAAGGAAGGGGAGAAAAAAAAAGGAGCGACCAGGAAAGGAAAGGAAAGAGGAATATGAGGGTTCTGACGAGGAGGCCGGCGATAAAGCTGTCATCTGTCGGCTAAAAACCCGCTCGACTGGATACGTCGTATAATGCCATCCTCATTGCGCTTGATAGACCTGCAGTTCATCTGGATAAAGGCATACGAGGCGTGGAGATTCACATAAGCATGATGGGAGGATCTTTGTGGGTTTTTGTTTTTTTCTTCTTCTTTTTTTCCTGTCTTGGCTTTTTCTTCTTCTATACCCCGTTTCTCAACCATTTACAAATTAATTTCCACACGAGGCAGGATTCTAAGAATCTGTCTTTCTAGACTCACCGTCGCGATTGGGTGTGGGTTGTCTTCATTCGTGCACGTCACCTATGTGAAGGAGCGCACATCTACTCCGATCTGTTCTCAAAACAAAATAAAAGATATTAAGTATATAATGTATTAAACGCAGCATATGGCTTACGTAATACCACACGTTTACGATGTTATCGCATCCTGGCCTTTGGTTCTTGCATTGACCTTTTATCAACATTGAGACTTGGAAGTGTGATGAGATCGGCTGTATATTGAACCGGACTCTACTTGGTCTCAATCTCCTCTCTTTTCCACATTTTCACATTCTGAAGATTACTCGAAACGAGGAAATTTTGATATTTCTCCCGGCCAAAAATCTCAGAACCACCTGCTAGATTTGTGCTAGCAGTAAAAGAAATATGAATGCTTATCCACGAATCCAGGCTCCGGAGACATCCTCTCCATCAGCATCCGAGTGCCCCCCCAAAGACCCCTGGTGTTTACACTGCAGTAGCATGGCTCCGCCTGCAGGGAGAGCTGCAGTGCTATGGCTAAGCTGAGCCGCAGCAGCGCATGCAGCTCAGCTCGTGTTGCCACGCGGTCCATCGTATCTGCACGCCAGTCTGGTGAATAACGGAAGAGCGTTTCAGGCCATAAGCCCTCTTCTTTTGTTTTCCTTTTTTTTTTTTTTTGTAAGCTCTCGCAGGCTGCTGCGAGATCAGCTGGGTACAGGATTCGAGGAAGCGCGCAAGAGAGAGAAACAGAGGACGGAAGAGACAGGGCGGCCCTGCTTCGTCGCGCCTCCCGCCATCATCTCGCCTCTGTTCGTCGCTGCCATGGCTGTCAGGCTGGGCATCATGTCCATCTCAGAAAGATTCAGCTTCTCATCTGCCGCAGTCGCGATCTCGCTGGCTTTCCTCGCTCTCCTCCCCTCCCAGCTATACAAGTTGTACAGGTCTCGGCCCAAAGTTCATCCCAGCTGGCACGGGCGCACCAAGCTCGTAAGTCCTCGAAAGGTGCAGCACCAAGACACGCAGACAAGCTCAGCAGGACTCACACAGACAACCTCCACGTCTAGGCTCTCGCAACCCTGCTGCCAGTGGTCATCTTGGTTGATGTCATCCGGGACGTGCAGGCTGTCAACGATAAAGGGTCCTCCCCAGCTACCTTGTGGTTCTCGCTTGTTGCCGCCAGTGCATTATGCTGGCTCACTGCTGTGGCTCACTCGAGGTCTGTGGAGCCTTCGGGTCTGGCTCTGGTCTACCTCCTGGCCAGCACCGGCTGCGACATTCTCTGGGTTCTTTTTCCTGGCTCGCGCTTCTCGGGCGGCCAGGCAAGCGCCCTGTCCACGACCTTATTCTGGCTCCAGGTTCTTGTAAAACTCACTCTACTCGTCCTAGAGAGCCACAGCAAAGAGGCGGCCTTACTTGCAAAACACAAACATCTGTCTCCAGAGGATACGGCCGGTCTCGTCCAGCGTGTGCTGTTCTGGTGGGTCAACCCCATTCTAGCACGAGGATCCCGACAGATACTACAGAATGAGGACCTTCCCCGGATCGGGCAGCAGTTCTCTTCCGAGGGCCTCAGACGGGCGGTGTTACGCGCATGGGATCAGCGAAGTAAGTCAACACACAAGATCTGGGTGGATGGACTTGTTGGGAAAAACGTATTGGCATTTTGACTGATATCGCATAGAGAGACCCGAGCGGAGCACAACACTGCCAATGGTCCTTGTGCGCTGCCTCAAGCGGCCGTTTCGAGCGGCTATCGTGCCTCGCCTCTGCCTTGTCATCTTCCGATTTTCTCAGCCAGTCCTGATCCAGCAGACCATACGCTTTGTGTCCCAGTCGTACGACGAGGAAGTAGATGCCAAAGTCAGGGGATACTGGATCCTGGTGGCAGCGTTTTTTGTCTACACTGGTCTAGCAGTGAGTGCGAGAATCAGAGATATAGTTCAGCAGCACTGATTTTACTGACTGGACGGCGGTTCAAGTTCTCCACCGTCTTGTATCAGCGTGCTCTAGCAAGGCTCAGGGTGATGACAAGGGGTGCCCTCGTCAGCCTCATCTACGCGACGCTCCTTAACGCCTCCAGCGACGCATATCACACCGGCAGAGCTGTGACGCTCATGAGTACTGATGTAGACAGCCTGGATGGCACCTCGGAGATGTTCCACGAACTATGGGGCCACGCGCTAGAAGTTCTGGTGGGCATGACGATGCTCTACCGCGAGGTCGGCTGGCTCTTGGTCGTGCCTCTAGTCTTGATCTTCTGTAAGGCCTGTCCGACCAACCTCCTTTGCATGGTTACTATCTGACGTCGAAACAGTCTGCTCACGCGTGAGCAAATATGTTGCTCAGAACCTCAAGTCCCGGCAGAAGAACTGGACCTCAGCCACCCAGGACCGCATTGCTATCACGGCAACAATGCTGTCTTCTATAAAGTCTATCAAAATACTTGGTCTTTCCGAAGCTGTGGCCGGTCTGGTCCGGAAGTCCAGACTGTTTGAGATGGGTCAGGCAAAGAAAATCCGATGGATGATGATTTTATACAATGCTAGCGGTTAGTATCCTTTACATAACACGCCATCCCAGAGAGATTTGAGTATTGTCACATGCTCTTCTCATACGAGAAGTCTCACAGCTAACCCAACACACTCCAGCAAACGCTTTGGGCATCTTCACTCCAGCCATCACCATGATTCTCTATGCCGTGCTCGCAAAGGTCCAGTACACACGTACACTTGATGCCGAGACAGCATTCACGACGATTGCAATTCTATCCATGGTCACACACCCCGCTAATATGGTCATGACTATCGTCCCGCGAGCTATTGCCTGCCTGGCGAGCTTCGAGCGCATCCAGAACTACCTCATCGAGTCGACGAGGTACGACCCGCGAACAAGCTTCAGTGAGACCACTCGTTCGCCTGGTGCTAGGCTGCCCGCGATCAGACTCCGAGGGGCTACCGTCGGAATCAAACAGGGAGAAAATTCGATTCTGCAGGACATCAATGTCGAGCTACAGCCTGGCCAGCTGACTGTTTGTTCTGGCCCCGTGGGCAGCGGGAAGTCGGTTCTGGCTAGGATAATCCTAGGCGAGGTGCCACTGTCCGAGGGCGCGATCCAGACTTCTACCCACCGTATTGGGCTGTGCTCGCAAGCTGCGTGGCTCCCGGACGGGACCATCAAACAGGCCATCTCTGGGCCGGTTGACCTTGTCGACGTTGCCCGCTATGCAGAGGCTGTCAGTGCATGCTGTCTGGATCATGATATTCTGACCCTTCCGGATGGCGACAGCACTGGCATCGGCAGCCGTGGTATAAATCTTTCTGGAGGACAAAAGCAGCGTCTTGTGAGTGCGCCCCAGGTTTTTCTTATTCTCAATTCTCTCTTCGTGGCGCAATCCGGTCCTTGACTAACGAGCCGACGTAATAAGGCACTCGCGAGACTCGTGTATGCTCGATGCAGCGTGGTGATCCTGGATGACCCGTTCAGCGCTCTGGACGGCAAGACTGAGATGCAAGTAATTGACAATCTCCTTGGCCCACAGGGCATTTTCAGGAGAGACGGGACGACAGTCCTTTGGATAAGCAACAGCGGTCAGTCACATCTTCGACTGCTTACTCTACATCTTCCTCGCTAGCCCGTTACAACATGAGGTCTGACGTTTTCTGAACAGCCCAATACTTCAACTTGGCCGATCATGTAATCTTCATGGACAGGTCCAAGATTGTAGCCCAGGGACCTTGGACAAAAGTCCAGTCCGAAGTCAAATATGACTTCACCATGGCTCAGAAGGCCGCAGGCGGTTCAATAAAGGCATCCGAAGCAGCAGGCGTCACTGTGGGCTTCAAAGCGTTACAGGGCCAGGAACGTGCCGCGCATGACATAGCTCTTGACATCAAGAGGAAAGCTGGTGACCTCTCTCTCTATGGTAAGCAGCATAATCTCTTCTTTTGGGATGGTCTGCTCTGAGAGGCAGAAAGTTCCTTGTGGACATCGGCTCCATTCATAGGACCACTTGGGTGACTGACCAGATCGTTCTCTAGGATTTTATATACGTCATGCTGGCCCAACCAACTTCTTCTTCATGATTTCGTGCACCATGTTTTCCGCATTCTTCGTTACCTTTCCCAATTACTGGCTGAAATGGTGGACCGAGGCGCCGCCATCAACATCTGCCTTCTATATCGTCGGATATGTGCTGTTGGTGTTGATGGCATGGATAGGTGCGAATGGTATAATGTGGTACGTCCTTCCTATACATACACTCGGCCGTACAAAGTCCTTGAAGGCATTATGATCTGATATTTGCACGCAGGTCGACGATTCTGCTGGTCGCCGTGGAGTCCGGCCTGAACCTCCACGAACTTCTGCTCAGAACGGTTATCAAAGCACCCCTGTCGTACCTTTCACTCACTGAGAGTGGGACTCTTTTGAATCGGTAGGGAAATGCTCTCAGTATCTTGTGTGAGAATATGTACTGATTATTCCCTTCAGATTTAGCCAAGACATCCAGCTTGTCGACAAGGACCTACCCAACGCTGCTCAAGCCTTGAGCGTTCGTAAGTTAGGCCCTGGATTCAAGACTGCTTCGTCATACCAAATCATCTAATAGGTGCACAGAGATATTCAAGCTCCTCGTTCAGATGGCTCTGCTCTTCACTGTCCAGAGACTGATGCTGCTTGCCCTGCCATTCTGTCTGCTGGTCGTGTACGTCGTGCAGCGCTTCTATCTAATGACATCTCGCCAGCTGCGGCTTCTCGACCTCGAGTCTCGCTCAGCGGTGTTCTCGTCATTTCTAGAGACAGTACGCTCCTTGTATCCAGAGCTCTTAACATGACACCCACACCGCTGACATGTCCTGATATTTTCCCAGGTCGAGGGCCTCACCACCCTACGAGCCTTCGGGTGGCAGCGCCTGGCCGAACAGCACAGCCTCAACGCCCTGGACAGCTCGCAGCGTGCATTCTACCTTGTCCTGTGTCTCCAGCGGTGGCTTAACCTCGTCCTCGACCTAACCATCGCCAGTATAGCGATAACCACCATAGCTCTCGCCATTAATCTCAAGGGGGAGCATGGACGGCGCCTCCATCGGCGTTGCTCTCAACGTGGTGCTTGTGGCCAACACTACCTTGCTCCGCCTCGTGGAGTCATTCACGTCTGTGGAGATCTCACTTGGGGGGATTTCAAGGCTGAAGGGCATGCAAGAGAAAACGCCTGTAGAGGACAAGCAGGATGAGGAGGTGATTCCTGGTTCAGAATGGCCTTCTTCCGGCAGCATCCAGCTGCATAACGTCTCTGCATCTTATGAGTTAGCGGAACTTTTCGTTGGCTATACTTGGAATTTGTATGACGGTGGCTGACATTATCTATCTAGTGACGTGCGCAAGGCCCTCAACAATGTTTACTTGGAGATTGCGCCTGGATCTAAAGTAGCCATATGTGGCCGCACTGGCAGGTAAGTACCAGCCCATGGCACCACCCTGATGTGTATCGCAGATTTTCTGATGTTGTTCTCCATTATCAGCGGCAAAAGCACTCTGATGCTGGCCCTCCTGCACCTCGTCGAGTACAGCGGAAGCATCAACCTAGATGGAGTGGACATATCCAGGGTGCCCCGCTCGCTGGTCAGGGAGCGCTGCTTCATCGGCATCCCACAGGATCCATTCCTGATGCCACAGGCCAGTCTCCGACTGAACCTGGACGAGACCGGCGCAGTGCCGAACGCAGTCCTGGCTACCTCGCTGACAACAGTGCGGCTGTGGGACCACTTATCCACCCAGAGCCTCGACGGCCAGGACCAGAACAGCGTTTTGGATACGAAGTTGTCTATGCTGCCTGTCTTGTCGGCAGGACAGGCGCAGCTCCTGGCCCTCGCGCGCGCCATCGTCAAGAGGTGGACCCTATGCTCGAGTGCCAATGGCGGGCCCGGGGTGAAGCCACCGCTACTGCTCGACGAGGCCACGGCTTCGCTAGACCCCGTTACCGAGGGCATTATGCACGACGTGATTGATAATGAGTTCTCGTCTCGGGGCCATACGGTTGTGATGGTGACGCACAGGCCGAGGATGCTGGATGGTCGAATGCGGGATGGAAGAGATGTGCTTGTCATCATGAGAGACGGTCGGGTAGAGAGCATAGTGCGCCATTGGACTGGAGGAGCTGCGGGATCTTGATGAGGACTGATGCGTGACGGAAGTGCCATGGTCACACCGATGGGTCAAGCAAGTAGGTATATTCCCAGTAGTGACTTCAAAAGCACCAAAAGGAAACCACTAGAGGAGGTGCTGAGATCTTGCAGGTACATTTTTCTATTACGACCACCGAGCGTGTCTATTGTAACGACTTCGTTCATCTGGGACCTGGATTGCCATGGCAGTCTCAAGTCAGCGTTCCTCAGAGAGAAGCAAATTACCAGACAGCCACGGAAACTGCTCACTCTGTTAGTCAGTTCTTATATTGTACAGAAAGAGACACCTCATGAACGATACCGATTCGTGCATGAACTCGGCATGATCACGCAAGGGCGCTCACATCAGTAGCTCGCTCCCAAATCCAAAGCCAACAACTGTCCCCCCACCACAACCGTCCCATTAATCGGGTCCCCCAAAGCCCCCCCAGTCGTGATATACACAGTCCCCTGCGTCCAGGGCAGCCTCCCAAACGCCAAAGCCGTCGGCTCCGCAATCTCCGTTGAGTTCAGGTCCCCTGCGATATCCGCCCTGGTCCCATTGGCAGACACCCGCGTGATGACGTTCTCATTGCCCGCCGCGGCATAGATGGTCCCAACTCCACCCCTGGTGTCGATGGCGAAGTCGTCGAAGATGTACGTCCGCGGCTCGTCCGAGTAGGCGATGATGGTCGAGGGCCCGCGGGCGGTGCCATTGGGGTGGATGGGGACCTTGGCGAGGAAACCGCAGTAGGCGTTGGAGAAGTAGACGTGGGCCTGGAAGATCTTGAGGCCGTTGATGCCCTCCAGGACGTCCGGGGAGCACTTCCTCATCAGGGGGTCGTCGATGGCGACGGTGATGGATCCTGTCTGCAGGTCCTGGCGGAAGACCACGCCCAAGGTCGAGTCGGCGTGCAGCAGGGCGTTCTGCTCTGGGCCGAGGAAGGCGATGCCGTTCAGGAAGGACGCCTCGGGCACGTCTGCGATCTTGGAGATGGCGGCACCGGCGTTGGTGGTGCTCTTGTTCCCGCCCATGTCGACCCGCCAGACGCTGTACGTGCCCGGGTACGACTCGACCGTCTCGAGGGAAAAGTTTCCCGTCACCACGGCGAAGACGTCGGGCTCGATCTCGGCGATCCCCAGCGCGCCCAGGTATCCCCCAAACTCGCCCACCAGGACCGGGTCGGCACTGGCAGCGGCGGGGGACGGGTCCACGAGCCACAGCCGGGGCTGCGTCATCTCGGTGGCCAGGACGGAGCCGTTCTGCATGACCGCTAGGTTCTCGAGCCAGGAGGGCTCTGGGAACTCGTGGACCACGCGGACGGGGTATTGGAGCTGCGAGGCGGCGGAGGTGAATATCGGCTGGGCGAGGGAGGAGAAGGAGGGCTGCGAGGTGGGTGCAGCCCGGCAGCCTGGCATGCATTAATAGTAGTAGTATACTGGAACGCATATTGAGAGGCCTGGGCGGTAGCCGTGGAGGTGGTGCATCCCAGGTGTGTGGACACTGATCAGGGCTTACAAGACGATATTATACAAACATGTTCCGGCTCCAGCCCATATATAAAACTTGTGTGTACAGGTCTGCCCTGGGTCCATCCCAAAAGACTCATTGGCCAGCCGGGCTAGATCAAAAGGAATATGTCCTAGGCGCTTACAAATCCAGAACAAGATAGTGTGAGCTCTTGCCCATGGGGTTCGTCTTTCTTGAATTGAAACATGAAACTGTAAATAGACTAGATCGTGGCTCCACAGATTAGGTGGCCTGCCGAAAAGCGCTTCACTTTTCCGTTGTGTGTTTGCTTTAGCAGTTAATGTTGTTTTGATCCGCATGGGCTTCCATCCGAAGGCATCCACAGAAGATTCGCCGTGTGGGAGCGGAGCTCACCAAGTTTTGCTCACCAGGTGAAGCACTAGCCAGCCTGGATTCTTCCGAGGGCCAGTCGAGTTAAGTGTGCCTTCAGCTAGTTGAGTCAAGTTCCACAGATTTCATAAAAGGGTGAGAGTCTTGGATATTGAGAGGCTGGGGGGGGGAGGGGGCTGTCGTAAGCGGATCTGGTGGTCGCAGGAACTATCAACCGTGAGTAAGCCCAACGTGTCATACTAAGTACTCAAAAAAGTACTTGATATAAAAGAAGGCTCCCAGGAGGGGGTCCTCGACTACGGTGACACCTCAACTCTCCTCATCAACCAGATTAAAGGCAGCTGGGCGTGTGATGTACTTACATATGGTCAGTTCCATCCTTCACGCTGGTCTTGAGCGCCAAGCATCGTTTAGCTGCACGGGAGCCTTGTGCGGGTGCTGCCTCCAGAACACATACTTACATCACAATATGCACTCCAGGCAGCCGTGACGCGTATGCACGGCTTCTGTCTCGATATAAAGTCCAGACCGAGCGACAGCACCGCAGACCGAACGTTTCCTGCACCTCAGCAACCTGAAGACTCGAGCCTCGCAAGACAACAAGATCAAGATGGGCAATATTATCGCCGCTGAGACACCTGTCATCTGGGTCGAAGTACATACTAGCGGCCCCGCCCTTTCTATATCAGGCGAACCGCCTTTCACCATCACCCTCAAAGCCCACACAGACAGCAACAAGCCGGTGACGATCGACACTTTCAATACAGTCTTCGACCCAGGAAGAGCTCTAGACCAGTATGGTCTCGCCTTCAGGGACACAGAGAGCGGCGTGCTGGCGCAGCGTCTAAACATAGAAATCTTTTATCATATCTCCGACACCCTGACTATCGATTCAGATGTAGCAGAGATACCGCCCAAAGATTCCCCAGAACGCTTCACGGTGTCGCACACGTTCCGCACGCCCGGACCAGCACCGCCCTCGCCTCCAGAGATTCTGGAAGGATATGCAGGGATGAGCATTGAGGCCAAACAGGCAGCCCTTGGGGACGAGATAGCTCGGCTGATGCCGAGGCTGGCAAGCCAAGTAGAAGATTTCACCGTCGGGCGCACCTATGAGATTGAGCTTGGTAGTTGCAATAGCCAAGTGGGCTGGTGGAAGAAAGGGGCCAAGGCAGAGGTCTTTGCACACGGTCCACTGAGAAGATGCACAGCGGCCCCAGGAATCCCTTTGAGATTGGTCAATACTGCAAGTTTCGAGGTTGTAGAGTGACGTCTGGAGGACTCGGGGTCGCGATCATAATTTTGTTGCGCTGGGATAGTTATTACTGAATTTCTCTCCATGCGTGAAAGAACGCCTCTCTAAAAATAAAAATAAAAAGAATAAAAACTAGCAGTCATGGAAATCACTTTCAATATTATTCTTCTTCATAGTATTCTTTATTAAGATAGGATTGTTCTATCCTGGGTTAGATTACCGTATTATCCTCTTTATATTTGATTGTTCGAGTCGACGACGCTTATCACGATACGCGAAAACAGGAAAAAGGGCTTCCTAACAGGTGGGATTGAGAAGAATAAAAGGAGTGTGACATTACCGCGCCCCCTTTAAAAGACACGAGTACCCAAAAACAAAGCACAAGGGCTGGGTTCCGATTCATACTAAAAAACCCAGCAAGTTTTGTAGCCTTTCTAGACAAAGCAGAGATATCCTCACGACTGTATACCCCTACACGATGGGCTCTGAAACCACAGGTTCGAGGCCTCTCGAGATACGGTCACAGGCACAAACCATGGTTTATGAAACCACCAACCCGCGTTACGCGTCTTTGATACACAAGTTGAACTGTGGACTTGTTGCCATCGCAGTGAGGTGGAAGGTCCTCATTGGCACATTGTGCTGCTCCCCACGCAAGTAGCCCCAATCGGAGGACCTACGGCTTCTAGGTATCGCTCATGACATAGCCCGAGCTTCTCACACGAGTTCTTGAAGCCCTCCACATCGTAGAATCTAGGATCAGGGTCCCAACCGGACCATTGGACCTAATACTGGTCGACCTCCTATTCCAAGCTGATAGGAGGGCTCAGATCCCAGATGTGAAGGGTCAGCTTGTGGCAGAAATATATTTAAAGAGCACAATAAGTGAGAATACATTTTCGGATGGATTAGAATGCATAGGAGGGTTTTTTCAAAGCTTGAGGTTGAGGTACCAGAATACTGCATGCACCTATGAATATAAAGATAAAAATAAATGCGAGAAGATGACAATGTACTTTTGAGAAATCACTCATTCTGTCTCTGAAAAGAGAGAATGATTATCTGAGGGTACTATCATCCAAACAGAGCCAGTACCAGCTGAGCCTAACATGTTGATTCCAGAGTTGTACTCCTAGCATGATAACAAGAGATACTGATAATTTGAGACGAGCAAGGTAAGCATTGGCGAATACAAAAGTGTCTGCATTTGGACTGCTCTCTGAATCCAAGAGAGAAGGAAAGTAAAGAAAGGAGCAGTGCTGTTCTATAGGCTGAGCACTGGAGCCTGTGGGTCTAGGTGGGCCAATTTGAGGGCCTAGCTCGTGATATAATTGCACATTGATGTTATTAGTACTGCTTGTGATAATCATAAAAATAATGCTGCCTAGTCTAGAAGGAGTAGTATTGAGAGAATATGTGTAGCATCAGCTGTAAGTGAGAATGCACTTACTGAGTGAGGTACTGTTAGCCTGTGTGGCAGTTACTTAAGTATTCTCTATATATTAAAAAAAAGCAGTAAGTCTCTACCTAAGTAGCTAATCAACTATTCTTCACAAGGCAATAAAGATTATAGCATATAGATTTTCAGCACAACTATACACACACAGTATAAAATTATATATCTATGCTGAGGCTAAACAAATATGTTCAGATGGTATTCAGGCTAGTATAGCGGTGATGGGGCTGTAGGGACTCGGTTGACCTTGGACTGACTGGCCTGGCCACGAGCTGTGACGCATCACAACTCCAGACATCATGTCTCGTCTTTTAATGCCTACTCATGATCAAGACTGAAACTATATATAGTAGGATGATATCAGCAGGTATGTTCGGGCTTCGTATATGTTATGCACTTTGTGGCCTCCCAGAATTATCACATTGAGCATGCATTGTAGTAACATTGTCACAAGTGCGTCTGGGACAATAAATTACACTCAAGCTGAGATACGTTTCCAAGTCCGTAAAGATACGCATACACAT
This sequence comes from Celoporthe dispersa, assembly GCA_016584495.1. NCBI lineage: Eukaryota > Fungi > Ascomycota > Sordariomycetes > Diaporthales > Cryphonectriaceae > Celoporthe > Celoporthe dispersa. The sequence goes on from WAID01000007.1 coordinate 976,592, forward strand.
ACAAAAGAGAGAAAAAAGGAAATGGACATAATGGCGAACAAGTGAGTTCACAATTGATCGTAGCACAACAAGCCGAGATAGGTCTCGCGCATCAAGCTTTCTCTACTGATTATCCGATCCAAAAGCAGCAAGCAGGTTAGGCAATACCCAGCGCACTTCCTTCAACAGGCCACATAGACTCCAGAGGACCACTCTATTCACTCCCCCTGCGCCCATGGTGGTGATGTCCATGGTGACCACCTCCCCACTGTTGCTGCTGCTCATGTTGGTGATGCTTATGAACCCTAAACCCCACCCCAGAACAACGTCAGCATTCTAACATTCCAGCAATATTATATTACCGGGAGAGGAAAGGATAAGAGTGAACGGTAGGTTTGGACAGGCACGCGAGACTCACTCATGCTTTCCAAAGTCCTCCAGCTTGCTCCCCGCAAAAGCACCCACGCCGGCAGCCAGCAGTGAGCCCATGATGCCCGTACCACCCATCTTGTGCGCCGCGAACCCGGCCGCCGCACCGCCAGCGAGCCCTCCCATCAGGCCGCGGTCCTCGTCGCCGGGCTGCTGCCCCTGCTGTCCCTGCTGTGCGTACTGTCCCGGCTGCTGCTGCTGCTGCTGCGGGTACTGGCCCTGCTGCCCGTACGGCACGGGCGAATGTCCTCCGTATCCCTGCTGTGGCGGCGGCGTGCCGTACTGTCCATCGCGGTACTGGTCTGGAGGGCCGCCTGCGTACTGGGGCTGTGGGGGTGGGTACTGCTGGCCGTAGCCTGGAGGGGGCGGGGGCTGCCGCCATAGCCCTGGGGAGGGCCTCCGGGGTGGTGGCCGTGCGGGGGCTGCTGGAAGGGTGGTGGGCCCTGGTGGTGAGGCGAGGGCGAGCCGTAGGTGTGCTGGGGAGGGCTGGTAGCCGCCCTGGGGTGCGTAGGGAGAGTGAGAAGGAGGATAACCGCCCTGTTGTGTGGGAGAGACCCAAGAGGTGGTGGGTTAGCATAGGCCAGGGGGACTAATGTTGTTGTTGTTGTTGTTGTTGCTGCTGCTGCTGCGACCGCGGCTGCCTTTTTTCAATTGGGAAGAGGGAGACGGAGACGTAGGAGGATTGGGACTGTGGTTACGAACCTGCTGGGAGTAGTCGGGCTGTCCTTGGTAGCCCTGCTGCTGGTAGCCACCTGGCGCAGGAGATTGATAGCTACGGTTGCCGTCGCCTCCACCAGCACCGGAGTAGTAGTCGTTGGCGGACATGATGAAGGGAAGGGAGAGTGGAGGCTTGGTAGGAGGAATTGGTGGTGCTTTTCTTGTTTGTATTCTGTCTTGTATTGATATGAAGAAGAGAGAGAAGATATCCAGGTATCAAGAGTGTTGGTGAGGATGATGCTGATGCTGGTGGTGGTGGTGGTGAGGAGGAGGAATGGGAAGAGGTGGAGATGCGGAAGCTGATGACGGTTGGGAGCAGCAGCTAGAGCATTAAATGGGAAACACGAAAAAAAAAAAGAGAACAAGTGGTCCCCCTGCCCCTCTCTCTCTCTCCTCGCCTCAAGGATGCGGTGCAGCTTACACAACATACGACGCTACTTACACACCAAAGAGGCCACAGAAACGGTCTCGAGTTGCGCCTCCTGCTCCTCCTCCTCTACCTCAGACCAACCAGGCACCGCCAGAACCCGCCGCCCAACCAGCACCAGGGGACCAGAGGAAGGATTCGGCCTGCTGGTAAGGCCCGCTGACCTTCTGTCCTTTCGTGCCTCAGCAATCTGCAGTCAGCACCCATAACCATAACCATAACCGCCAGCTGAAGCTTCCTTGGGCTACCTCCCAGCCCTCTTGGGGGACCAGAGGCTTACCCCACAATATGGGCTGAGCTGAGCTTCCTGGGGGCCGGCGTCGTCACCTGTGAAAGCTCACCACCGGGCGAGCCGGAGCGATCTCGGGGGCTTCGGGACGTGGGGCGCGACTGCACATCGTCCAGCCAAAAAAGAGCTTCAAGACTTGGCTCAGCCACACACGACCAACTGAACAAGTTGACGGCGCCACAAGGCCAGTCGTGTTTTGTGAACAAGCCACCCTGTGTTCCTCGGGAATAAAGAGAGAAGACACGAGGGGTTTCGCGCGTGTGTGTGTGGGGGTTTTGGTCCGTCGAGCCGAGCAGAAAGCTGGAGGCGAGCTAATATAATCCCTGCACAGCACAGACCCGGTTTGCTGCGGCCCAGACTGCGGCCTCATCATCCGACCCTGCCCCAGATAAGGCAGAGCCTCTGTTTCCCCCATCAGCGCTGGAAACACAACACATCGCACACCCTCGCGCAGAGGGGAGACATCTTCACCGCGTTGAAAGTACAGACGGATGGAACGTGTGGTGTGTGTGTGTGTGAGAGAGAGAGAGAGAGAGAGAGAGGAGAAATGAAGACAACAGCTGGTGCGAGCAACACCCGCACCCACCTGACTCTCTAGGCCAAGAGATGAGTAAATGATGCCTCGAGTTCCTGCATGAAGGAATAGGTGATGTGACAACAATGTGATTAAACCAAAAGAAAAAGAAAAAGGGAAGAAGGACAGCCAACGAACCCTCCCTCCCCCTCCCCCCCCAAAAAAACAACCAAAACCAAGTTAACGTAGCCTTTACTCAAATGCCGCCCCACGATTTGTATCAGTGTCCGCCCTGAAAACAACCAACCGCGACCCCTGGGAAATGTAATGTTACCTTTACGTCCCTCTCTCGAGTCTGTTTTTTTTAAAAAAAAAAATAATGAAATCCTCCGTAGTAGAGCGATGCATGTCAGGTGCTTTCCCACGTGCTGCCGCCCTATTTACATGCGCTCCTTCCTTACATAGTACATGTGGCCTGGTCCCGAACCCCATCGGGGCAGGCAGGTGCGCCCTTGCTTCCTGCCTGTCACTTCATGCAACCCGTACCGTTTTTTTCCCCTTCTTTCCTTCCCTCCTCCGTGTCTTTATTTTCTTCTTTGGTCTTGAACGGAAATCAAAACCACGGTTCAGCCCGACGTGGGTAGACGAGACGAACGCGTGGGAGCGAGAGGGCTATAGGTGTGAGTGGGGACGCAGGGAGGGGTGGGCAGGGCCATATTTCCCCTCCAGTGACAGACTGGGGCCTCGTTGATTTGCAATATCGACTCGAGACGGCGGTACGGGTCGAGGGAGGGGGGCTCAACCATGGTAGACAGATCTATTGGCTCTGATGACTGTGGTGTATACGTGCGCGCGCCTGCATGTGTGTAAGAGGAAGCGTGTGACAGACATCCTGGACCAGGTATTACCAGAATAGGGTCCTCCCTCCTGTACGACAGCCCTTCTAGACAATACCGGCATCAGACGACCCTCTATCGGGCCAAAAGCAGAAGATACAATATACAGTAAACTGACATCTCAGTTCCCAGCTGCAGCGGTGAGGCTTACGGCCGTAACCACACCTTGGATCGAGCATCACATCTTGACTTGTCCTCGACCGACAGGTAGAACCAACCAGCCAACCACCATCCAGAACGCCTCACTTCTGGTAGCAGTATTGCCGCCATCGTCAAATTTCGTTTCGTCTCGTCTCTTTTTGTCCCTGATGGAGGTGGGCTCAGTGATGAGGCATTTTGGGCTGTATGAGGAGACAAGTCGGCCAGCCGCGCCAATGGCTGAGTGAGAAGTTACACACCTCTCTCGTGATTACATGCAATCCTTTTGATTGTTGATAATACCACCGTACCATGGTTTTCCAACATGTTCAATTCCACACTCCCCCACACTCCCCTCCATTTCCTTCATCATCCACGTGCACAATCTACGTATGCACCCACGTATGCACGAACCGGCCCTCCGGGTGATAGAGGCGCACAATGTGCACCTTTGTCTGGCGGGAGAGAGAAGGGGGGGGGGAGAGGGAGGGATTTGTGCTGATGCGCTTCTGCCCTCAGCACTTCTGGACTCCGTCAGATTGGGTGCTAATGTTCTCTAATCTCCACGCAATCGTCGATTTGTGCAGGCGAGGCTGACCCACCCCTTCATGGTGTGCTCCGCGTTCGTCCTCTCTATAGACCTTGCCTGCTTGCCTACCTGGTTTCTGATGATTTCGCATTCGGATACAAGGCAAGCCTAGGTGCTGAGAGGATGACATGAGGCATCTATTCCTTCCGGCTTCACCAATCCAGCGCCAACCAGGGCCACAGTGATAAGCGAAAGGAAACCTGTTGAGCAGCCATTAAAAAGCGAGTTCTCCGGCAGTGTTCCATGACAAGTCCATGCGGCGATCCTCTGAGAAGCCCTCGTATTGATCCGAGCGACCATCTTTCTCTACAGGCAGAGCGTGATACTGCCTCGATCGGGGATAGCGGCGACCAATGAAAAGAAAGAACGCAAAACGGCCCGATCCCCAGTCACGATATGATCGACTATGGACACGTAGTTAGCGAGTGAGTGAACAGCGCGCCGTGGTTTAGGTAGACGCTCCGAGGTGGTGGGACCGGGAATGAGGAATATCGGGGTCAAGACACTGCTAGGTATGAAAGACTGCAAGAGTGGGAAAGAAAGAAGAAGTAAAAAAGTGAGGCTGACAGGTGACAAGGCCCGATCCTCTAGGAAGGTGGTACACCTTTTGTGTCGACGCGACGGGATTATCCAGGGACAGGAAGGGAGTCCGGTGGGAGGAAACAGACCATCCTTTGCGTGGTACCGTGAAGCGCATGACAGGAAAGCCTCGGTGATCCGACGGTCGTCGTCCGCCTCGTCGGATGAGTTGAACCACCCTTACGCCTGGGTCAAACAAAAGGATACGGGAGTGCCCTCGACGAACGACCAGGGTGCTGCAGACCCCTGCGAGGGCAATTCGACAGCGTCCCGGCAGCCATATATAAAGTCGTCGTCGCCGGCCAGAGGGAGATACCTGGAGAGTTTTGTCTCCACCCAAGGACGGGCCTCGTGCGACATCCACCATCATCATTGTCTCTCCGAGCAGCAGTCCTCTCTCGACACAAGACGTCTTGGCCCCACTGTGTCGAGACCTTCAACCTCTCTCTCTCTCTCTCTCTCTACCCCCTTCTCTTTCTCTCTCACCCACACATACATACATCCCTTCTGGCACGTCTCCACAACCGGTCGCCCTCTTCTGGATCTCTCCTGAATCTTGGTCCTCCCTACCGGGCTGATTGACTGTCTGCAAGATGAACGCCAAGGTCCGCAAGATGATCAACCAGATGAGCGTAGCGCTCTGTCAGCACCACATCCTGGGATGTCCCAACAGGGCAATGGCTGGCGGGAGACTCTGCGAGTTGTGCACGAAGGTCGGCTGCCAGCACCACGCTTGATATATGCTCGAGAGTATGCCGCTTGGCCCTCCGTCACCAACCATCTGACTTCAGGGCGCGTCCAACCTTCTGATCCTGAAAGGATTTCTAGATCAAAACACACACACATATACACACACACACACACATAAGAAAGGGAAAAAAGAAGAAGAAAAAAACAACAAAGGAGAGAAAGAGAGATCAGCTCACGAGCCTTGACGAACAATCCTGCGTCGAGACGTCATACCTCTGGTAGACGGCCTCATCGTGGAAGTGAAGGTTCTAGGAAAGACCATGGTGGAAGTTTGAGAGCAGGAACAAGACCGGGAGACCAGTATGGCGAGGGAAGCTGGAGGGGGTTTTTGTTGTTGTAATGAAGGCCAACATGGGGCCAAAGGTGGAGAGAAGATGGTACTTTTAATGGTAATATGAGAGGGAAATCAACGAAATTGGAAGGAGGAAGGAGGAACCTTTCGGCGGCACTTTGTAATGCTAGGGAGGCTGTTTGATCGACCGCGCGATTGCTCGAGGGATACTTTTTCTTTCTCTTCTCAAGTCGTTTCGTTCTTCATGCCTTTGGTAGATAAGAGAGCAATCTCATCGCAGCAGCTTCATTCCAATATAATACCACCATTTGTTGTGTCCAGAGGATTGTGGAGAGAAACGAGGTAAAGCCGCCTGCGCCGCAGGTCGGTAGCTCTGGGGCGAGTCGTCGAAAGGCGCCCCACAAATGACGATGACGAAGCAGCTGGGGAGACCTCGAAGCATGAGGCTCAGGGGGAAGAAACACTCGAGGGGCCTCGAGAGTGCTCCCCTGCTGGCGTGACACAGGCGTGCCCGCGAGGGATGAAGGGGGGAGGATGCCCGGGGACGGCATCCGCAATGGGCCTCGGTAAGCTGAGCTGACGCTGTACAAATAATTATAGGACGAGGCACGAGGGACGGGCCGGTGGTAGGGTCCATCACGCACACGATCAGTGCAGATTAGCAGCACCAGAGGGATCCCTGACAACGCGGCAGACCAAGAGGTCCTCATGATGATGTGTGAGAGGAAGTGAGCGTCCACCTTGTGTGTGTTTGTGTGTGTGTGTGTGTGCGCGCGCGAAGGAAGTCCAGAGATCAATGCCATGTCGTTGGAAGCCTCCTGCTATATCTCCGCGGGGTCGAGGCCCCTGTACCCTGCCAGCCATCTGATGAAACACAGACTCGGCAGATGTCTTGACTTGCCGTTCGTGGCCGAGAGTATTTACCAGTTCACCGGATAAAATCGAGTACGGCCGTATGTTTTCCAAAAAGAAAGCCAGGCGGCTCCAGAAGATCATGATTTCGTGTCGACTATGTTCACTTTTCCCCGAGAGGGAGAAGATAACCTATGCAACAGGAAGCCTTGAGCTGCCGCTCCATCCTAGATCCACTCCTCTTCTCCCACCCCCACCTCTCTCTCTCTCTCAAAAATAAAAGATGCTGCCCGTCTATATCTCTCTCACCCCCTCTCCCCAGACATCCAGTCACGGGTCTAACCTTCCCGCCCGTCTTTCTCTATCCAGCGTCTGGGGACTCTAGTATGACCAAAGAATGTCACTGCGCCAGCCGGTGGAAGCCAGCCGGTGATGAGCGCGATGAGACAAAAAGAAAACGCGGGCGAGTTCGCAAGAGAAGTAAACGATGCAACGTTGGTATCAAAAAAAAAATAGCCTGTGGCCCTACCCCAGGCTCGACCACCAGAAAACTCCAATCGGGCCCGTCCCCTTGAGAATCCGAGAAGAAGAAAAATAATCGCTTTGTTGTAGCCCCTCCATAATTTCATGCCGAGCGTGGAGGGTAGTAGACATTAAGCCGAAGTGAATGTGAGCCTGTCCACATCGGACCGACCAGTTGAGGCGCGCGGGGCGTCTAGAAGAGCATGGCCATGGCACCAAGGACACTGAGCAGCAGACCACCCTGGACAGCCTGGACGCCAGCCGCAGCCGCGCCGGACGAAGAGGTGCTGGAGGGAGCGCTGGTGCTGGTCTCGGAGGATCCAGAGCTAGCGGTGGTGAGGGCAGTGGCGGTGGCCTTGACGCTGGTGCTCCTGAGCGTGGTGGAGTTGAGGCGCACAACACCGGTGCCGGTGGCGGAGGCGGTCGTGTTTCCAGCAGGGAAGAAGGTCGAGGTGGTGCCGGCAGAGGTGTTGGAGGACGCGGCCGAGGACGCCACGAGCACGACAGGGGCGGGGGTCGACGAGGTGGACAGGACCGAGGTGAGGGTCACGGTCTTGGTCAGGGACAGCGTCGAGGTCGTGGTGCCGCTGGAGGTGTCCTGGGCGGCAGCCAGGCCGGAGCCGGCGGCGAGGACGGTGAGGACGATGTTTGAGATCTGCATCTTGGACGTTGCGTGTCGTGGAGGAGATGTCGGGTCTGGGTGGTCTCGTGGGGACGCACGAGGTCTTTTAAGTGTTCAGGTGAAACCAGCAAGCTGACGGTGGGCGAGGACGGCGGTCTCTCAGAGGGCCGGGCCGCGGGTCTGTCGAGGTACGAATTTAGAAGATGTCAAACGCAGCGCGATAAAATTATCTCCTGCCAACAGAACAGCGCAGATGTCGTGGATTTCCTGGCCTGGTTGGTTTGGGGATGTTGGATTGGAATGGATTGATTGATTGTTAAGGAGTGGAATGCCGCACGGAGCAGGCTGAGCGAGTGTGTGTTGTTGCGATTGCGCAAACGAGGCAGCGGTCGAGCGAAGTGAGCGAGGGGGGCGAAGTAAGAAGTAAGTAGTAGCACAGGCCCTGGTGGAGGGGATGCGCACTCCCTCCCCCTTTTCTATAGGCGAGAAGGTTCTCCTCGTCCTCCTTCTCTTCTGGCCCTGCGTGCAATTTCACCAAGGAGTGGGTTCTGCAAGGGACGCAGGAACTCCCCACGGGCTAGAGTGGGACGAGATTGAGCCTATGGAGGCACCTGCCTGGGTTGTGCGCTTGACCTGCCGACCAATCTCCATCGACCTGCGGGCCCAAACAGGAAGGGGGGCCCAGCATGGCGCCATAGCACAAAAGCACACAATACTGACTGCACTCTGTAGATTTGGCCGGCCAGGATGTGTCCGGCCCTCTCTCTCTCTCTCTCTCTCTCTCTCTCTCCCTCTCTCCCCCCTCTGTGTGTGGCTATCAGTTCCAACACTGCTGAGGATGGATATGCTGAGCTTAGAGGTGGCCTCCTAATCCGCCTTATCAATGCAGCTCCTCCCGCTGCCTCCCTTGTAATTGTGCATGATTCTCGTTAGAGAGAGGCGAGGGGGCACGTCTCACTCAGATGGGCCTTCCCCAGCGAGGGCCTTTTCCAGCGGGCAGAAGAGGTGACCAAGTGCGCTGCAGCGCTTAGAAGGGCCTATCTTGAACCAAGGTTAGACTGCCCGCTGCCCCCACCTGTCTCAGGAACCGGGCCGTCATCATTGGCTGGCCGCAGTGAGGCCTGCAGGGTCCCACCCAAGCACTGATACCACCCTGTGCCTGACCCTTGCTTGATTGTCCATAGTGATTCTGCTTAGGATTCTCTCTCTCTTTTTTTTTTTTTTTTTTTTTTCTTTCTTGTCTTTCATGCAGCGATGTGACATTGTGACAAAAAGGCATCGCAATAGGGCCAAGATTGCGACCTGCACTCGTCACGATGATCCGCACGATGATCCGTATAAGAGCCCACACTCCTCATTCGGAAGATTCTCTTGCAGGTCCTGCCGCCAGACTGGTACGTGACAATCCCATGCACAACTCCCGACTCTGGTCCCTGAACGCCGTTTTTCCCCTTCTTGACCACCATCACGGAACTCGTCACCGCTCATGGACCACCCATGGACCGAATCATCTCTTGCCGGCATCGAGCTGCGGAAGAAGCAATTACACCGGCGTGCCCCTCGTCCCACAAGAGGAAAGCACCCACGTCTCTTCTAGGCTCCCATCGGTGATTACGATTTCCCCACGCGAGACGTGCCACCGCAGAGGCTGTCCGACTGGTAATACCATAGCGCTACGATAACCGTGCCTGTAGGGTTTTAAAGAAGCTTCACTTGTCGAGGGCCTAGAGATTACACCCTGCCGATGGAGACCGTCCCGTCCTGTGTCCGAAAGGGGACAAGAGGCCATCTCTTGCGCACGTATGCGGCCCCGTCGCAATTTCCCCTCGGCACCAGCAACCACTCCACCTTCTATCCTACAAACCCAAGCGACAGCCATCGTGACAACTCCTGAACTGACTCCTCCGAAGGCACGAGAATTTATTGGCCCCTTGGCATCTGGCCATACGGGGAGACACGCTGGTGCTCTTGCCTAGTGCGCCCGGCCGCGAGAGATAGACCGGGCACGATGATTAGACTCGCATGTGCCACCCTGGGAGATGTCTCGTCTCCGGCCCAGGCCTCCTGCGCGGTCATTAGGTCCGCCCTCTGGAGGTCCTCTCGGGAGATGATGGCCCAGCGCTGTAGCACGGAGGCGGAGCTGTGTGAGCATGAGCATGAGTACGAGCACGTGTGTGGGACTCGGGAATCCGAAGTCGTGCCACAACCGTATCTGCACCTGTGATCGGGGTGAAACCAGTGCCACGGCTCATGATAGTCATGCCCGTGCTGTTGCCCCGACGGAAAGGCATCCAGGTATCGGAAAACCTCGGTGAGAATCCGCTGCCGGTCGCCTGCTCGGAGCACCGTTGTCTTACCGACGGGCTGACCCTGGAGGAGCAGCTCGAGGACCTAGTGGCCTCCCCTCCTCTCCCCGAAGAACCCCAACCTCTGAGCTGGGTGGCAGTTGTCGTTTCCGGTCGCTCCTGGAAGGCGATGCATGCTTCATGAGCTCCCACCCGCTCATGACTCTCGAGGACGTCTTCGATGAACCGATCGAGCTGTCGTATGCCGGCAGGGGCGGTGCTATCCGTCGACTTCCACGTTTTGATCTTCTGGTCGAGAACACCTGCATCTAAGGCCACGAGGTGCTCGAATGCCTGACGCTGCCCGCGGCCTTGCAGTGTCTCGTGAGACTGATCATTCTGGCAAGCGCCTTGTTCCCACTTGATGCCCTTCTTGTGTTCGGCCTCTACATCCTTCAGCTTCAGTACTTGTGCCTCGTCGAGGCCCTTTGGCTCCTCTTCTCTCCCGTGCCCTTCTCGACGTGTTCCTTCGACACCTGCTCCTCCTTGACTCTTCTCCTGTCGTCTGCCCTGGCCGCACGCCTTTTTTTTTCTTTCTTGTTTCCTTCTTGTCCCATGGCCATGGTAGCCTTCGCCGCCAGCTCCGCCCCCTTCATCGTCTCTACCATCTGGTCCAAGCGATCCTGGATGTCCTTGACACCCTTGCTGATGGTCTCTGTCGACCTCTAGTTCTGTTCCGAGGGGACACGGACGATATTACCAAGGTGGTGCAGACCCAGCTGCACGCTGCACTGCTCTAGAACGACGTGACCGCCCCGGTAAGCCTGTTTAAGGCAAAGGGACGTTGGCTGTACATCTCGTTCCAGTTGTGCCAAAGAAGAAGGAGAGAGAATGAACATCGGGATTCCACTGGAGGGCGTGAATGGATCCATGAGGCCCAGCTCCTTTCTAATTGGGAGGTGCCTTGATTTGGCCTTGTTAATGGTTATGATGAGTGTGTGGCCGTTAAAAGACTTTAGAGCGGGCCAGATCTCAAGACCTGCCCATCAGCGGCAACTATGGAATATATGGAAAGTGACAACCGGAGCTTCACCATGCACTCTCCACATCAAAAGTCATCAGATGTGCCCGTGAGTGATCTGATGTGGCTACGATCTGAGATCTTTAGAAGGGCATGTATAGATATGATGCAATGCAATTAGTTCATGTACGACCAAAATGAATTTACCTTGTTTCGATTGTTTTTCTCTTATTGATCTTTTCTTTTCTCATCCCTATTCTTCGTTTGCCGTGAGCGGTGAGCATCTCTGACGAGTCGCCGTTCGGCAGCAAATTATATCAGCAACCCCCCCCCCCCAAAAACAACTACGGGACTACCACCGTGGTACTATAGGGGGGAGGTTTAGTGGAGTCAGGGGTCCGCCCAATGCTTCATCGAGACCCTGACAGCTCCCTAGGGCGGAATCCTCCTCGTTCAAGCCACGCCTGCCGATCGGCCCGGCCCACCTCAGCACGAGACGCCCCTCTCCTACCTCCAAAGAACGGACCACGACGAACTGAGCAGGACCAGCGAGCGAGCGAGCCAAGCACAGCACACTGGGAGCATCAAGCACTGGCTGCTGAGACCATCACTGCTGCTGGTGTCAGTGTGCTACGCCCTTACGCTCTCTATTTTTCTGACGAGGGCATCCACGACTGAGCAGTGCGACCCCTCCCCCCTCTTCGTCCTCCTCCCCCCTGACACATCACGAGGAGACATCACCACCCAGGAGAACAAAAAGCAGTCCGTCATGGCGTCCGAGGCAGCCAGCAGCAGCATGCCAGCAGAAGGCGCCAGCAGCGCCGCCGCCGCCGAAGCAGCACCAGCGCCCACGACCACGTCGTCTGATCCTGCCCCTGCGTCCTCAGCAGCAGCCGACCCCGCGACGACACCAGCTGAGGCAACGTCAACGTCAGCATCAGCATCAGCAGCAGGAACAGCAACAACAGACGCGACAGCCTCCGCACCGCCGGCCAAAGCAGCAGCCTCTTCCTCCTCCTCCTCCTCCACCGCCAAGGCCAAGCCCAAGGGCAAGAACTACAGCACCGACCCGGCTCTGTACATCTACACCTCGCTCACCGCGGGCAACATGCACATCGTGACGGCCACGTCGCGGCTCGAGACGATCCTGCGCGCCAACAGGGTGCCGTTCAAGGCGACGGACCTCGCGACGGACGAGAAGGCGCGCATGCTGTGGGGCAGGCGGGCGGGCAAGACGGCCGAGGGGAAACCGAGGCGGCTTCCTGCGCTGGTGCAGCTGGGTCTGGTCTTGGGTGTATGTTCTGTCCTCTCGCTTCTCCTCCCACTCCTCCCTCTCCATCGAAGACAGGCCCGCTGATCTATTTTTTTTTTCTTTTTCTTTTTCCGACGGGCTGTAGGACCTCTCCGAGATCGAGGAGTGGAACGAGTACGGCGAGCTCAAGCAGCACGTCAAGATCTACTATGATGAGTTCACCCAACCTAAGAAGGGCGCCGTCGCCCCCGTGCCAAAGTACAAGCAGCCCGCGAACAAGGAGGCCCACCCTCCCGCCGCCCTCAACCCTCCGCCTCCCGCCCCGCCGCTGCCAGACCCGGCCAGGGAGGGCGCCAAGAAGATCGCGGCCGCCGTGTCCCAGGCCCACGGCGCCAAGCAGCAGCTGAAGAGGGCCCCGCAGCAGCAGTCACAGCAGCAGAGCGTTAAGAGCGTGGCTGAGGAGGCGGCGGAGAAGGCTACCGAGAAGGCCAAGGCGGCCAGGCAGGCGAGGATCGAGGCGCTGCGGGAGAAGGTGCACGGCACCAAGTCGGCCAGCAAGGAGGGTGGAGAGGCGAGCAGTGCAGACCCGCCGGCCGAGGGGATGTCGAAGCTATCCATCGCGTCGCCGTCGGCATCAGCAGCAGCCGCAGGAGCCGGCCTGCAGTCCCCGACCTCGGGCGCATGGGGTAAGGATGCCGGTAGCATCGGCGGCATCACGGCGCAGACCGTCCAGAGCCCCGTGAGCTCGAGCTGGAAACCGCCGGCCGAGACGAGCCTGGCACCTCAGGACACCTTTGCGGGCGCGCGGGTCGCGAGCGCGAGCGCGGACGAGATCCAGCGGATCGAGAGCGAGGAGGCCATTCGGGAGGAGCCGGAGCCGGAGTCTAGTGATGATGATAATGATGATGGTGGTAAGGAAAAGAAGGAGGAGAAGAAGGTTGACGGGGAAGCCTGAATCTATATCTTTAAAGAATGAAAAAGAAAGAGAGAAAAAAAAAAAGGCTCAGGAGGGGGGAGGGGGAAAGCGTTGGCGATTACTTTCATGAGATGTCAATACTTCTTCACTCAGCACTTTGTTTATATCTTCACAGCTGCGACCGTGTTTTTTCATGTGTGCCTCTCTCTGGCTCGTGACGCATGTATGTGAGAAGGTGGTTGGTTAGGCAAGTAGGCAAGACACAACAGTGACCGAGGGAACAGGCAGGCGACATGCAGTGCGCATGAGCAAACGGTGCTCCTCTTATGCAACTCGAACCCACGCCTTCTTTTTGTTTTCTGTTTTTCCCCTACCCCTTTCTTAGCACCCTGTCTGCTACACCTAGTCATCATACAAACCCTCATCATCACTACCCGTACCGCCCTGAAATGCCGCAACGGCCTTACCCTTTCCTTTATCCCTCCTCGAGAAGGCGTCGCCGTTCACGTTCTCCTCATCGTCGTCGTCGCCGTCAGCAGCAGTGCCGCCCACCTTGACCCCATAGTCATCCTCGTACTCATCATCGTCATCATCGCTACCGGCGGCAACAGCCTTGCCTTTACCCTTGCCCGTCGCCATCGCGGCTTTCCCTTTGCCCTTGGCGCTCAGCTTGCCCGCGGGCACGCCGCCAGAGGCCAACCGCCCGGTCAGTTGGAGTGGCGCCGGCGCCGGCGGCCTCCTCTTCTTCGGCTCCGCCTCCTGACCCTCGCCTCCGTCACGCCCGCCCTCGAACGTGGCCCGGACCCGCTGGTAGTGTGCCAGCTCGCCCGCTGACACGCTGGGGATCAGCTCGCGGTGCGCTGCCATAAAGTCCTCCTCGGTAACCATGACGGCGATGTCCTCGGGCGTGGCGTGGTGGTCGAAAAAAGTAAGCAGTGGTGATGGCGTGGGGGGCTTCTTCTTGGGCCCCTCGGCTGCGGCTGCTTCTGCATTGAGCTGCTTGATCTTGGCGTCGACCTTGGCGGACTGGCGGGTGACGGCCTTGAGCATGGCGTCGCTGCAGAGGGCGTAGAAGTCTGCGCCTGTGTATGTGAAGGGGAGCTTCTCGGCCACGGCGCGGAGCGAGGCTGTCGGGTCGAGGACGAATCTAGTAGAGAAAAAGGAAGAAAAGGGTCAGCCTACTCGGCTTGTGGGTGGATGGATGGCTTCAAGTACAGGCATTGGGAGAGAAAAGAAGAAAGAAGAAAAAAAAAGACTTACTTCCTCGTCAGAGCCTCCAGGATCCGCAGCTGCTTCTCATGCGTGTCCGACACGCCCAGGTACAACATCTTGTCAAACCTACCGGGACGCAGCAGCGCCGAGTCAAGCAGGTCCGGCCGATTCGTCGCGCCGATAACAAAGACACCACCCGCGCTGTCCTCACCGCTGGACATGCCGTCTAGCTCGGCAAGGAGCTGGCTCACGATGCGGTCCATCACGCCGCCGCTGTCGCCCTGGTTGCCACGCTTCGGCGCCACCGAGTCCAGCTCGTCGAAGAAGACGACACACGGCCTTGCGTCTCGCGCGCGCTGGAAGACGCGGCGCACGTTGGCCTCGCTCTCGCCGATGTACATGTTGAGGAGCTCGGGCCCCTTGACGCTGAAGAAGTTGAGGCTATACTCGGTGGCGATGGCCTTTGCGAGGAGGGTCTTGCCGGTGCCTGGCGGGCCGTAGAAGAGGATGCCGCTGCGCTTCTTCATGCCCTTGGCGAAGAGCTCCGGGCGCTCGAGGGGGAGCTGGATTGTCTCCGAGACGGTGTCCTTCACGTTGTCGAGGCCGCCGACGTCGTCCCACGTCACGTTGGGGATCTTGGGCGCTCCGATGGCGTCAGCAAAGTTCTTGCGCGCAGCATCAACCGCGACGTCGAAATCGGCAGGTGTGAGCCCGCGGGCAGACGGCCCGCCCGCTACCTGTACGTCGCGGACGGTGGTGTGGGCGTTGAGGGGGGCGGTGGTAGATTGCGAGGTCAGTTTCTCAAGGCGAGACCGTCGCGCAACGACTGCCCGGTCGACCACATCGACGAGATCGCCCGCAACTAGGGCAGCCGTCTTCAGCGCGACACTGCCCAGGTCGACATCAGGATCCAGGTGCAGGCCTCGGTCGTCAATAACGTTCTTCAGGATGACTTCTCGTTCCCCTTCGTCGGGCGCGGCCATCTCGAGCTCGTGGGTGAAGAGACCCCGGACCCCATCGGGCACCTTGTCCACCTCGGTCGTGGTGGCGATAAGAACTCTCGCGTCAGCCAGGATCTCCTTCATCGACGAGACCATCCTGTCAGCCGTGAGAGCCTCGATATGCCTGATCAGCAGCGCGCAGGACTCGGGGCCGCAGCTCATAGCTCGCTCGGCCCTGCTCTTCAGGAACCCTTCCGTCTTCACATCGCTGCCGCCCGAGCCCGCATCGTTCACGATATCGTACGCGTCCAGGGTAAAGGCGTGAAGGCCAATGTCGAGGCACGCATCCGAGGCTACAGTGGACTTTCCAATGTTTCTCTGCGTTGACACGAGCAGGATGGCAAGAGGTGGCATGCTGAGGTGCATGGCCCTCTTGCTCGTGGCCGCCGCGAGCAGCTCGCGCAGTCGCCTCCGCAGGGGCGAGATCTGCATCCGCTCCGGCTCCAGGACTGCCACCGGGGATGACTGGAGAGCTCTGTCCGGTGGCTTCTTGAGCCCCAGGTAATACCTCCACGTGCTGTCCTTGATCCCCGGTATCCGGCTAGTGACAGACCCTGTCTGCTGGAGCAGGGTCATGGAGATGTCAATGCAGGCAACGGAGCCCCAGAGGTCTTCCTCGTGGTCCTCCTCGGGCTTCTCCTGTCTCAGGGGGACAATGTGCGCGACCTTGAACCACACAACCTCGTCGAGCTTCAGGCCCTGGCCTCCGTTCAGCTTTCTGGACGCCGCCAGGGACAGAATGTCATCAACGGCAAGACCACCCGCCTCCTGCAGCGTCCTGCCCAGCTGGGTGTCGATTGGGAAAGCGATCAGGTCGCCAGTCTTTACGATCCGCAGCTTCTTCTCAAAGTAGTACTTGATACCGGCCATGACAGCTGCTTGCACGTCTCTCTCTACGGACTTGGGCGTTCGGACGTGCCGTAGGGTGACCTCGCGTGCGTAGGGCGGTTGTGAGGAGCCCGTCAGCTTGGACAGCGGGTTCTTGGCCAGCACGGTTGACCCCCTCTTCAGGGGCGAGATTCGCAGGTAGGGAGGCGACTCGAGGTTCGCCAACAATATGGGCGACGCGTAGGCTGCGGGGCTCGAAGGCTTCTGGAGCTGTGACTCGAAGAATGAGGGCCGCCTCCCCTCGTTTTTGGAGTGGACTATCCTCGTCACGGGCCTGCTCGAGTATCCCTCAGGCAGGCCAAAGACCCTCACGGGTCGCCACTGCGGCTCTTCCTCTGCCATGTCGCCAAAGCTGCCGAGGCCGAAATGCCCGAACCCGTTCGGCGGCGGCTCCTGCGATGCCTCTAGCCGGACCCAGTCGCCCGAGAAGCAGCCGATCCTGCTGAGATTGCTGATGTCCACATAGACACGGGCCTCCTCGTCATCCTCCGGCACAACCTTGGGGTGCAGAAGCTCCGGCGGGATGGGTCTCATGAGGCCCTGCGCCTTGAACAGGCGCCCGCGCGGCCTGTCGGGCCGGGCAGTGGTGGCGGTGAAGGTCGAGAAGACGGACCCGGGGGTGCTGATACCGTTGGTCTTCCGCCCGCGGCCCAGGGTCATTGGTGTCCCGGCCGCGATGGTCGAGACGCCGCTGGCAGCCGTCGCAGGCAGGGCTGGCGCCTGGAGGGAGATCATGTCGTCCATCGAGTCGTCCGACAGCTCGTCCTGCTCGTCCATGGAGAGCTCCGACTCCTCCGTCTCGGTCACGCCGCCGCCGTCCGTGGTCTCGGCCTGTATCTCGTTCTCTGTCTTGTATCTCTCCTCGGCAGCCGAGTAGAACTGGTCGTTGGCGGTGTCCTCGGCATCCTCCGCGACCCCGTTCAGCTGCGACGTGGAGGACATTGCGGAGGCCACACGCCCGTTCCGCGAGTGGAGGCGCCCGCGAGAGACGATGATCCTGGTGGTGGGCGACAGGATGCCCTGGGCAACAGGCTCGCACAGGGTGACCTTTCCGGGGTTTGGCGGCACGTGGGTGATCGGATGCGGTGCCAAGGGCAGCGGGAACAGGTCGCCCGCGTGCACGACCTTGAGGGTGCCGAGAGCAACACGGAGAGCTGCCTTTAGGCGACCCTCCGCCGACTGGGCGGCCGTGTCCCTGCCCTTGAGCCGGGCCGAGACGTCGGGGTGGTCCCGGAAGAAGGTGCCCTCTCCATTCTCCAGCCTCTGTGCGAGCTCGCCCTCCAGGCTGACGAAGACGGTGTCGAGGGACAGGGCGACCACATCGAGCGCCAGGATCTCGATCCCGCTACGGCTATGGCTGGAGAGCTTGGAGGGGCGACCTGCTGGAGGCGGGTCGCGAAGCTCTGGAGGGCCAGCGAGGAGGGCGAGAACTGCACGGTCGAGTGTGCCAGGGCGGCTGACTGCGTGACGGGGACTACGGTCCAGTCGGTGGTCTCGGGCGAGGCGTCAGGAGCCCATGGGGCCAGGGCGACGTGTAGAACATCGGGGAGGAGAGGTAGGTTCTCATCCTGCTCGCCATCTGTGCGCCCACGATACAACATATATTAGCACCCTGCAACGAGTCTGTCCGTGTGTGTGTGTCTGTCTCTGGCACAGCAAAGCATGCAAGGCGCAATACGAACCGGGCCTCAGATGCGGGAACAAGTCTGCGAACAAGTCCTGAGACAGGATGCCAACGTCTCCCCTTGACGTGGTCGTCAAGGACCAGCCTGGCGGCCACGGGAGGTTTGTCCTGTCTGCGCCTCCTCTTGCGCTTGCGGTGGGATAACTCGACAGGAGCCGGAGAGGCCATGACCTCTTGGGAGAAGAGGAGGAAGTCGGGGCAGGGCTGTTTATCGTGAGTGAGGCTGTCGGCAGCTACAGGCAGGGCTGGCTTGAGGTAGCCTGACCCGAGGTCGCGGCGGTGGTTTCGGAGGCCCGGGAACTATCTCTTGAGCTGCTGGCGTAGGGCTTGTTGCTGTCTTGCGCCCATTGCGAGAACCGCCGAGCAGCCGGGAGGAGAAAGAGGGGAAGTTGACAGCGCGACAGACGTGTTCAGCACCAGATCTCTGACGGCGCCGCGATGGCCAGCTGGGAGACACAGTATTCGCAATGGTCTGAGGGCGAGAGGATGGGTGGTCCGGGTGGGAGAGCAACGGTGATGTCGGTGCTGGGCGTCGACAAAGTTGAGAACAACCTCGGCATCAAGCATAGGCGCGTACTTAGCACCACACGTCTGGGGGGAGACTAGGGTGCCCAGGATAGGCCTGGTAGAAACAGTGGCACACAGGGGTAGTGTCCTTTTTTTTTCTTTTTTTCTTTTTTTTTTCTCTTTCTCTTTCTTTTCCTCCTTATGATTTGGTAAGCAGCACGCAGTTTTCACATGCACCAAGAGTTGTGAGTCTTCCAGACACGCTCTACATCGTTTATGCTGACCCAGGAATGTTTCAGGGTGTTCAAGACGCCTTAAAAAAAAACACCCTATGATTCGTCTCAGCGCGCACTCGGGCAATACTTGGAAATCCCCTCAGCGATTGATCAGGCCAGGCCGTCTCTCTCTGCCACTGCCCTTCTCAGCCCAGCTCGTGCATACCCTTGCGATCTATCACCTCCCGGGACATGATCAGCCGTCGGCTCTCGACGACATCACAAGCCTGTTCTTTCATCACGCGTGGTTTGGTCTGATCTTCACATGCCTTTTAGCTTCGTCACAGCGGCCCCCCCACACGAGGACGACTCAGCAGCCGATGGATAGCGCCGCAGAGGTTGGCCCTCCCCCCCTGCAGAATGACGCAGGGTCGCCTGCCACTGACCACATAGCGCTGAACTGCTTCGACCCATTGCGCTGGATCCAATTCCTCAGCACACCCTGTACCATCTACATACTGTATGTACTGTACCGCTCGATGGCCATCATTGTATGGTACTGTGGTAGCGTGGACAAGGCACGTCCAACATCTATCCGCACACTAAAGTACCACCGCACACGCACGGAAGAGGACCGCCCCGGTGCTAGCCCACTCTCCTTTGCTCCCATCTGACTTGGATATTCAGAAGGAGAGAGAGAAGGGGAAAAAAAGGGGGGGAGGGGGCAGTCAAGGTCGCTAGAGTGGTTTTTCAGTCGACCGGTCCCTTTCAAGAGATGGAAATGACAAGGTTGACGTGCTGACACTGGCGTTGGCATCAACACATTCCCACCCAGCAGACCTTTTCCTTGGTCTCTTTCTCTCTCTCTCTCTCTTTTTTTCTTTCTTGACAGACCCGCTTCCTTGCGTTTTATTTATTAGTCTGATAATGTTCTTGGGAAGAGTACCATGACGTGGGTTTTCTGCTGTTTATCATTATCACCATTATTATTCTAATACTGCAATTTGCTGTCCAAGTCTTGTTGGTGTTGTTGTTCTTGTTGTTGACACTGCTTCCGCACTGCTCTTCTCAGGGAAGAGGCATCTATCTCGACACATATTAACTGCCCCGTGCTGCTATACCTTCTTCACCACCACAAGCCTATCGAGAGGAGACGAGACGGGAGCCCCTTATGCATTCTCTCGCCTGTCGCGTCCACGACTCCAAGAGATGACCAGCAGCGACTCTACAGCGCAGGGCGGCACGGCGCGGCCCAGGGGGGCATCGGCGGTAGCGCGCGCCGTCGAGTTCACCAAGCAGGCCGAGAAGCTGTCGCACAAGACCCCTGAGCAGGGCGACTCCGAGGTTGCTGCCGAGGCCAGGTTTGTCACACCGCTGGACCCAGTCCTCGTCACGAGCGATGGCAACAGGCTGCCCGGCGTGCCGCTGCCCGAGGCGCACAAGCTGAACAGCCTGAAGAGCGGGCTGGAACAGGACGGCCCGTCACATGAGGAAGAGGAGGACGGCACCACCGCCACCGGCAGCACAGGAGATGGCCACGATGCGGCGGCGCAGGGCATCCGTGTGCCCTCCGTATCTAACGGCAAGTCGCTGCAAAAGTCAGCCGGCGGGACACTGCGCAAGGCGATGCCGCCCTCGCACACGAACCCGCTGTTCCCGCCCCTGCCCCTCTACGGCCCGCCCTCGATCCTGCGAGACCTGCAGTGCGCCACCTTCCGCGTGTCCTCCTTCTTCCTAAGCATGTCCTTCCTGGGCGTCGTCGTCCTGGGCTCGCTCTTCACCAGCATCCCCACCGTCGCCAGGAACGCGTGGCTGCGCCTGACCCTCCGCAGCCCGGACAGGGACCGGCCGTTCTACGAGGAGGAGAGGCGGCGCGCGGCCGCCAGGCGGGAGATGGAGCGGAACTGGAAGAGGCGGCCGTCCCAGGAGTGCGTCCCGGCAGACCACGAGAAGCCCGTGGACAACGACGGCTACGTGCCCACCGAGGGCGGGCCGGACCCGGTCAGGTGCGACGTGGGCTACTACGCCCGCCGCGTCGGCCTGGACGTCGAGGAGCTGGAGGTCCAGACCGAGGACGGCTTCGTCCTCGACCTGTGGCACGTCTACGACCCACGCGAGTACGAGGCCCTGCCGCCCGAGGACCGCGGCCCCGGCGGCCCAGACCCCTTCACCGGCGGCTCGCGCCACCGCCACCGCCACGGCCAGGACCAGCAGCAGCAGCAGCAGCAGGGCGCCAGGCGACGGCTCCGCGACCCGGGTGCCGCCCGCAAGTACCCCGTGCTCCTCATCCACGGCCTGCTCCAGAGCGCGGGCGCCTACTGCGTCAACGACGACCAGTCGCTCGCCTTCTGGCTCTGCAAGGCCGGCTTCGACGTCTGGCTGGGCAACAACCGGTGCGGCTTCCGGCCCCGGCACGTGCTGCTCGACTACGGCGACCCGCGCATGTGGTGCTGGAACATCCGCCAGATGGGCGTCTTCGACCTTCCCGCCCTGACCTCGCGCGTGCTGTACGAGACGGGCTTCTCCCGGTGCGGGCTCATCGCCCACTCGCAGGGCACCACCGAGACCTTTGTCGCGCTCGCCAAGGAGCAGCGGCCGGAGCTGGGCGAGAAGCTGAGCGTCTTCTGCGCCCTGGCCCCTGCCGCCTACGCGGGGCCCCTCATCGGCAAGATGTACTTCAAGTTCATGCGCGTCATCACGCCCGCCATGTTCAGGCTCATGTTTGGCATACACGCCTTCATCCCGCTCATGATGACCATGCACGGCCTCCTGCCCCCCGGGCTGTACGGGTGGCTGGGCTACAAGGTCTTCTCGTTCCTGTTTGACTGGTCGGATACCAGGTGGGACCGTGGCCTGCGCGACAGGATGTTCCAGTTTGCTCCCGTCTATGTCAGCGCAGAGAGCATGAGGTGGTGGCTCGGGAGGGAGTGCTTCGCGAAGCATGTGAGTTTTTTAGTTTTTTTTTTTTGGTCCTTTCTTTTCTCTCTCTCTCTGCTCTTGGCTGTCCAGCTAGGGAACAAGTTTGACCGACAAGAGACACGCAGAAATGTATCCTCGCCACCAAAGAAGAGTGGCACGCCGAAGAGCGCGAGGACAACAACACCGACGAACCCCCCACAGCCCGACGCTCCCCGCCAAGATCCTCCCCCGGCGCCGGACCAGCTCCAGCGCCACCGCCCGACCACCTCCTCGAAGACAACACCACCACCACCGCCCCAAGGGCGCACGCGCGTGGTACAACGCCCAGTCCCCACCTTTCGCGCTCTGGGTGTGCGGCCGCGACAACCTCGTGGACGGCGACAAGATCCTGCGGCGGTTCGAGCGCGGGCGCGAGCCCCAGGCGAGGCTGATCCACAGCAGGGTGATCCCCGAGTATGAGCACCTGGACGTCATCTGGGCCATGGACGCGGAGAGCCAGGTGTTCCGGGAGGTGCGGGAGGTGCTCTGGCGGACGGTGCCGGAGGGGGAGAGGGGCCGGTGCCGGGTGCCTGCTGGGTGTGAGGATGTAGCGGTCTGGGTGGATGACAGGGCGAAGAGGAGGAGGGGGGGTGAGGAGGGTGATGAGGAGGCAGAGGACGAGGGGGGCGAGGAGACACTGCTCGGCGGTGGTGGTGACGACGGGCCGGAGGAGAGGGAGGGCGTCGAGGCCTCGAGCAGCAGCAGCGATGAGCTGTCTGCGTCGTCATGAGCTTACGGATGGATGATGCGACATGTGTTATGTCATCTAGAATTTTTTTTGCATCCTTTTTTAATTACTCTTTTCTTGGTCTGGGAGGCTTATCATGTTTGTTTTGGGCGGCATTACGAGGTACTACCCGGCGCAACGGATCTATTTTGGAGAGGTGCATATATATATATATATATATATCGGTTGTGGTTGGGACTGTAGGATACACAACATAGACCTAAATAGATAGATACACAAGACAGTTCATTTGTGTACATGTATACTACGGTACATATTCGCTGTCACAGGCTCTGTTCTGTCGTAGCAATACAAGGGGGTCCCACAAGCGTGATGCAACCTACGCGTGTCTGGAGGCCGTTTATCCTGCCTACACTCTGGGATCCAAAAAGCGGCCTTGAGTGGTTGTTTGCACGCAAGACAACAACAGTCTAGTAATTCCTCTCTCTCTCTCTCTGCTCATGGGATCGCGTATCGCCTTATACTTGGATTATATGATGCAGAGTAGCCTGCTTACGTTGGCCGCGTATGTGTGAAGGCCTGAAGTGGGTCATGTCTTGGACAAGAAGGCGGAGATGAATATAATTGTTTTTTTTTTGTCCTGAAATTCTAGGAGAAAGAGAGAGAAACAGAACGGAAAGGGGGAAAAGAAAAAAAAAAGAAAAAAATGAGACAAGTTGGGACTGAGAAAGGGGGGAGGTTAGACAGCACTTGGGCATTTGAAGCCATACAAATGTAGACTTTCTAGGCACTACAAAAGGAAAAGGAATAGAAGGAAGGAGAAAAAAACCAATAGGCTCAAGCTACCTACCAACCATGCGGGAGGCGTATACACACCAGCCCAAGAGCGCCTGGGCGCCAACAGAGACGCCCGCCTACGCGTTCGCGGTCCCACAAGCTACGTGGCAGAAGAAAAGAAGAATAAAAAGACCAGCAGCGGGCTCTGTTTTGGGACGTTTCAGGTCGTCGAGGTTGTGCCGGCGCGAGCGTTTAGCACGAAGCGATCTGAGCCAGTCGATGTTGAGAGGACCCCTGGCCCGCGCGTCGCTGATCTGCGCCCCGGGGGAGGGAGTGAATGGGGGGTCCGACAGAAGCTTCTCGGCGGCTGCGCAGGGACGTTTCTCCACAGCCTTCTCCTGGTGCCAGTCACCAAGGCTGGTCTTCCTCCGAGAACTGCCTCTCTTCCAGCTGTGCAGGGCCCCTCAAGCATGAAGGGCCGGTGCTGGGAGGCCCTGATGTTATGGACAGCGGGGGAGTCATGGACCGCGCGCGCTGCCACTCTTTGCAGGGGGGTGGGGGCGAGTATGCCTCGAGCTAGCAGGTTAAGGCTAACTACCAGATCAGACGACAGGAGGCAAACTGGCTGTTTCGAAACGCCGCCCGGGCGCGTTCCTGTTGGTGGTGTTGCCTGTTTCACACGCAAGGTCCGGCGCCGAGGTAAGGCAGCTGGTCCAGGTCGAGTCTCGCTGATCTTGGCTTGCTATAGCAGGTGGTTCGACCGCACGAGCACCACAAGGGACATTGCATACATGGTAGTAAGCTGATGAGAGACCCAGATTACCCCATCTACCACTGGGTGTGTGGTACAGAGACAAGGAGGAGGAGGAGGAGGAGGGTGGTTTTCGTGGACTGGACGGAACGGAAGGGCTCGCGCTGTGTGCTGCAGGGGGGCAGGGGAACGGGAAGGAACCCCCCTGAGGGTGCAACCCCACCTCTTGCCCACCTCAGTGCTAGCGTGGCTAGCGCCAGTTCCCAGCCGCCCAATGAGGAGCTCCAGACCTCGAGCCGCCAACCTTTTCCAAACATCACCTCTTCTTCTTTCCGTGACCCGACGACCCAGAGCCGGAGTGCCGACAGTCTTTGGGGGGGGGGGCCGGCAGAAAGAGACTGACGAGCACATTCTCTCTTCACTTGGTCTCTGCTGGGTGGCCACCCGCCCTCCCTCACCTCTCCGGCCAGACGCTCCGCGGCTCAAACCTACTCAGCCTCGTCTGGTGGTGGCAAACCTCTCTCTCAATCTTTTTTTGCCCCTCCATTTCGAATTTTATGCGGATATACACGAGAACAAGGGGGCCCAGAGAGGCAGGCAGCAAGGCTCTGCTTCAGGAAGATGGAAGGCAATTCTGGACAAAAGGCAAAAAAGAAGAGAGGCGCGGCATGGATGGTGTGTCCTTTCTCATATCAGGCAGATCTTATGTTCGCACCCTGTCGGCTCCCCCTCCCCCCTCCTTTCTTTGGGAGGACTCTGGCCCTGAACTGTCGATCGTCCGGAGAGATCGTCTCAAGAGCTTGGCGTTTCCCGACGTTTGTTGTATATTCCTCCTGTAAGTGTTTCTCAGATGCGAGTGATCTTCTTGAAACCAACCCGCCCCCTCTCTCCCCTCTACCAAGGTGAGAAACGAAACCTAATCGCAGTCAGGGGGTTCAGCCTGTACGACATTCCTATAAGTGGCGCTGGCGTCGTAACACGACCCTCTCTTGTGGCTGGCCACATCATCTCATCCCCAGGCCTTCTTGTCATGTATACTATGTTCTGGTGTGGAATTATGACTAGCCAGGCCGCGCGGGTGGTCCAGGTCTCGACATTTTCCTTTCTGGCTATAGTCGTGGAACCTGGGCCTTGACCTATTTCTCTCTCTCTCCCTTTTCTCCTTATACGCCGCCCCTAGGACCCTGACAGCCACCCTCTTTTCTTACTCGTCCGGTCCTCGCGGCACCCGGCCAGTGCAGGCAAACATGGGGTCGGCCCAGAACCTGTCACGTCACGCCTCTCTCTCTCTCTCTCTCACCTCTGCTCTGGCCCGGGCTCTGCTACCTGACTGGCCGGGCTGGCCCCTCCGTGGCAATCTCCTTTATTTTAAACCATGATACTCGCCAACGGCCCGATAGACAGAGGGTTCTACTAGAGGAGGAGGAGGACCCTTCTCAGGGGACCCGGCCTGTCCATGTCTCGTCCATATTATCTGGTCGCCTAGATTGGCGAGTCAGAAGTCCAGATGGGCAGCGACAGCCAGAAAAAGACACAACGGCCCTGGTCGGGCGATGTTACCACTATAAGCTACATGGTATTTACCACGGTAGCTATGCATGTATCAAGGTACCATGGTGAGTACCCACACCGCTGAGGGTGACAAGGGGGGTCTCACAGGTTTGCGGCTCACCGGCAGATCGGCCTCCCTTGTCACCACACCTCCTACTACTGTATAGTATACAGCGGTAGGGTGGAGACTATCATGGGGGTAGTGACATCTGCATGGCCTAGAAGCCTTGGTGGCCAGTCAATCCCTCGGTCGCCCAGCCATGTCACGCACAGTATGCGCGGCCTAGCCAAGCCAGCATATTTAACACAGCATTCCCGCATGTGGCAGACATGAACGGCACTCTCTCCTGCAGTACGGGCCAGCGATCATCTGTATCTTCTTTCCTTTGGCTGTGGTCAACCTTTTGTCGTCGACCTCCTCCTCCTCCTTCTTCCCCACCTCACCTGGGCTGGCCCTCAACGTCTGTCTACGTTCCCTCAGCCGTCCTTCCTTCTTTTGGCATCTTCTGCCCACTTCGCCAACCTTCCTTTGGCACGCACCGCGCACCTACTGTCGTCGTGGTGACAAATTTTCCCAAAGCTGCTTTATTGTCTGGTACAACAATAGCTGGCCCATCATCTCCGGCACACCACATCATACTCATCTCGAGAAGGTTCCGAGGCCCGCTAGATCCTCCTTCGAGTCAAACTACTCAAGACCATCTCTCTCTTTTTTTCTTTCTTCTTCTTACCAAGTTCAGTCTTGACTGTCTGCCCTTGGACTTGTTGATTCATCCTGGCCGGTGATTCACACCTCGTTCTCTCTCTCTACGCCTGCCTGCCTTTTTCTCTCTTCCTCCTGAAGAGCCAGACTAGCCACAGCCAGATCTACTTCTCTTCCTCCCTCGTGCTTCTTGATAGCAGAGCCAGCCTTCTTTTTTTCAAGATATCTCATACTCTCTCTGTGTTCATTTCTCTCCTGCCCTTTTTATTTTTTTTGTTTCAAAGACAAAAAATAAAACAGTCAGTCTTTTATTGCACACACACACACACACACACACACGCCCACACGGGACATGCCTCTCACGACAACATCCCCCGCCACCATGGTCCTCAAGCTGGCCACCCTCCTCGCCGCCGGCCGGCTGGCAGCAGCAGCCACCTACACGCTCCAGGACAGCTATACCACGGCCAACTTCTTCGACGAGTTCGACTTCTACACGGGCGCCGACCCCACCGACGGCTTTGTAGACTACCAGTCCGCCAGCGCGGCGTCCGCCTCGGGCCTGGCAGGCTACTCCGAGGGCGGCATCTACCTGGGTGCCGACTACAAGACCAGCAACCCCAGCGCGGGCCGGGCCTCGACCCGCGTCTCCTCCAAGAAGTCCTACACCCACATGCTCCTCGTCGCGGACGTCAACCACATGCCCGTCGGCTGCGGCACCTGGCCCGCCCTGTGGTCCTTTGGTCCCGACTGGCCCTCCGCCGGCGAGATCGACATCATCGAGGGCGTCAACTCGCAGGCCTCCAACGAGATCACCCTGCACACCGACGAGGGCTGCACCATGGCCCAGGGCTCCCAGCTCACCTCCACCAAGCTGCTCGACACCCTCGACTGCGGCGCCGACGACGGCAGCACCGGCTGCCCGCAGCTGACGACCGAGACCACCAACTATGGCGCGGGCCTCAACGCCGGCGGCGGCGGTGTCTATGCCATGGAGTGGACCAGCAGCGCCATCAGCGTCTGGTTCTTCCCCAGGAACAGCACCAACGCCAATGCTCTCGCCGGCGGGAGCAACTCGTCCTCCTCGGCCGTCGACACGTCTGGCTTTGGCACCCCGCAGGCCCAGTTCTCGGGCGGCAGCGGCTGCGATATCGACGAGTACTTTAAGAACCACACCATCATCATCGACACCACCTTCTGTGGAGACTGTAAGCTTATCTTCCTCTCTTTTCCCAAAAGGAAAAAAAAAAAAAAACCATCTCATGTCATAGGGACGGGGGAATGAATAAGATGACTAACCCGAGACAATTAAAAAAAACAGGGGCTGGCAAGCAGGCCGTCTGGAGCGCTGACGCCACATGTTCTGCCCTCGCCACCACGTGCGAGGACTACGTCGCCAACAACCCAGAAGCCTTTGTCGACGCCTACTGGCTGTTCAACTCCATCAACGTCTACCAGACCTCTAGCGACAGCACCAGCACGCGCCGCGCCGAGACCGACCCGACAGTCAGGCGGCGTCTGGAGAAGTACCGTCCTTGAGACAAGCCGAGCACGGAAATCTTCTTTTTCTTCTCCACACCTTTTTCTATTCATATCCACAGAGAGACTTGGGGGGATTAGAATAGATGGGTGACCTTTTTTGTTTTTTTGAGGAAGGGGGTGGTTTTTTTCTCTTTTTCTGATCATGGGTGTGGGGTTCGTCATTTCTGATGTTATGACTGGAATGGGTTTGGGGGGGAGGGGGCGGAGGCACGATACCACTCATAAGGGTGTTGCGGAGTTCTTGTGGTTTTGCTCTTTTTTTCTTCTTTTTCTTCATCCCAAAGTTTTTTTTTACCATCCCTGCCCCTCGTCCCTGGAAAAGATCAGTACAGGGCAAGAGCAAGGCAAAAAGGGCTTGCATTCAAACATTCTTCCACTTCTTGACCATGCCATTTTTTTTTTAAGTCTTCTTTGTTTTTCCTTCTTCCTCTTCTTGCTTCTTGAGAGAGAGAAAAGAGGGGGGGGGAACTCAGATCTGATCCTGTAGATAAACCTTGATACCAAAGAAATGGAGCAAATGAGAGTATATTATGTGTTGTCCCCTCTTGGGACACACGGAAAGAAAAAACGAAACAAGAAAGTGTCTTCTTGTCTGGCTGTCTTTGTGTGTGAGAGAGTTTGACCGTGAAGGAATGAATGAGATTGGACACCCAGGGGACGGACGGACCAGTGACTGGACTAGGGGCGATATGGACCGTGAGATGGGTCGGTACAACATCATCGTCAATGGGTGCCGATGCTGTATTCATTTCATCTTCACCTCATGCAGACAAGGTGCTCTTTAGATCTTCTTCCCGTCATCGGTGACACAGAGATGGCCATCATCTGATTTCTTGTTCGTCAAACCTTCCTACTTTTTTTTTATTTTATGTTCAACGCACTACAGCAACCAGTTACAGACCTCCCCAGCAAGACAGAACACGATGAGAATGTATCCCGGCACCACCAACGCCCTGTACCATGCAGACCCCCCGCCCAGAAGCGAGCCTCCTCTCTTGCATCATGAGAGAGAGAGAGAAGGCGGGTTGCTCTACCTACTGCCAGCTCCGCCCCAGCAGCCCCTTGGTCTTGGAGTCGCCTGCCTCCCACTTCTGGATCCGCAGCACCAGCTCCCCCATCAGCCCGTTGGCCCACCCGAACCACGCCCGCGAGAAGGACTGGCCCCTCCAGCTGTTGACGCTCTCGTGGACGATGCCCCACCCGCTCGTCGAGTTGAGCACCATCTCCAGCTGCTCCGCGACGTGGTCCTCCAGCATCAGGCCCATGCCCATCGTGACCGGGTTGCCCCGGCCGTCCACGTAGCCCGCCTCCTCGTCGAACGCGCTCATCCCCGCCACCAGCGCCGCCATGGGCCACGCCTTGCCGGGTCCCAGGTGGGGCCCGCCCACCGCCGAGATCGCGGGCCCCTTGGCGTAGTACGGGTTGTCCAGGGACAGCACAAATCTCCGCGTGTTCTGGTAGATCTGGTTGTAGTCCCTCTCCGCGGCGCTCTCGGGGAGCGGGTACCTCGACGCCGCATACTTGAACAGCGGCATGGACAGCAGGCTCGGCACGTTGGCGTCGTCCATCAGGTTCACCCCGCCGAACCCGTCACACTCGTACGCAAAGATGTCGCCGTACTCGCGGTGGCTCACGATCGCGTCCGAGTCGATGCCCTGGCGGATCCCGAGGGCGAAGTCGCGCATGGTCTTCACCAGCCCGCGCGCCATCTCCTGCCTGGGCGGGTCGATGTCGTGCGCCGCGCCCTCGGCCAGCTCCTCCATCATCACCGAGGCCTCCTCGAGGTACTTGGCCCACATCATGTTGGCGGGCACCAGGAACTGGAAGATGGTGGCGTCGTCGCTGGGCCGGAAGGCCGTCCTCACCATCCCGTTGGTGCGGCTCGGGTTGCCCAGGCCGTCGTTGGTGAGCGTCTCGCTGCCCCTGTTCGTCCAGCCCGTGAACGTCCACGCGCTGGGCAGGACGCGCCCTCGTCGTCGTACGTGCCCAGCCTCATGGCCGCGGCGGCGTCGACCGCCTCCTTGACCGCCTCGATCCAGCTGTGCCTGGCGAAGAAGGCCAGGTCGTGCGTGCGCGCCCAGTAGCCCACGCTCACCTGCAGGAACGACGCGAGGCTGTCGAGCTCCCACTTGCAGTCGAAGACCTTCTGCGGGTCATAGGCCGGCCGCGGGTTGTTCTGCTTGTACGCGCCGTTCTTGGTCGGCGGGATCCCCGACTCCGGCGGTGGCTGGAACGAGTGGCAGTACGGCGAGATGATGATGTACCGCGAGTGCGAGTTGATGAGCCCCCGCCAGAGGGAGTTCAGGCTGTGGATGTCGTCGCTGCCCTCCGGCCGGTCCGGCGAGAGGAACGACAGGTACGAGTACAGCTGGGACGCGCTGTCGCGCAGCCACATGGCGTCGATGTCCCCCGTGATGATGTAGCTGAGCTCCTCGGCCGTCTCGTTGCCCTCCTCGTCCCGCGCGTACCCGTGCCACTTGACCATCGTGTCCAGGGTGTTCGGGAAGCTGTTCTGGAACAGCCGGTACAGGTCCGGGTCCTTGATCGTCTCTTCCATCTTCTCTATATAGTCGTCCACAGCCGGCACCGTGTAGGAGCGACACTCGGGAGGGGGGCGCAGGCTCGGGAACGCGCGCGAGCCTGCAGATGGGGGGCCGGGCCTCCGCTTCATGTAGCTCTCGAAGGACGGGCAGTCGGGCTTGGGCCTGGCGGCGGCCTCCTTCTCCCTGTCAGGGCCTGCTCCCGGCCTGCCTGCCGGGTATCCGGCCTCCTCGGCCGTCGTGGGCCGCTCGAAGTCATAGCCATCATCGCTGCCATCGCCCTGGCCCGACGGCGGTTTCGGGTTCGAGGCGCCAGCCGGTGCTGACCCGTGGTGCGCATGCCTGTCCGTCTCGCCCTGTGGGACTGTCAAGGGCCTCTCGGTGCCGGATTTGCTCCCTCCGGATGCCTCCAGGCTGTTATCGAGAGCGGGTTCCCAGGCGATGGGCCGCCGCCAGCCGACGTAGAGGAGCACGACGGAGATGAAGAAGGCTAGCGCCAGCAATCTGGCGTTGCGTATACTGAACATCTTGCGCGGCCGAGCATCGACAACGACCGAGGAAGAGAGAGAAGGAATAAATAATAGAAATAAATAATAGAACCAGGTAGGTGGCCGTACAGAACGCGGTCCAAAAAAAAACAAAAAAAAACAAAATGGGAGACACGCGACCACTCAACCCCCCCTCGAAAGAAAAAAAAAAAAGAGGCCAACGACGATGCGGCCACAGCGGGTTGGCGGCCAAGCCGTTCTGGATGGTAAGAGGCGTGCGAAGGAGAGGCGATGAGCGCGCCGAGCCAGAGGAAAGACCGTCAAAAAGAAGGCCTCTCGGAGCGAGGTTGACGAGCCTGTCCAAGTGCCTGCCCTGAAGGTAGCGAGCGCGCAGCGGCCACGACGGCTCGAGGACAGGTGTGCCGCAGGTGAGGTGTCCAGCCGGATGCCGTGGATGGAACCTGCTGCTGTCCACTTTGGAACGGCCTCGGAGCGCCATCCCGAAAGGTTGGGGGGGGGGGAGGGGGCCACTAGTAGGGCATGGGCACACCAAGGGTCGTCGCATCAACCAAGCAGCACAGCTGGGGCCGCCTCCTCCTGCTGGGAGAGCATTTCTTGGCGTTTCAACCCAGCCTGGCCTTGTCTGCCCGGGTGGTGCAGCTCTCTTGGAGGACCAAGCTGGGCTGCTCAGCTATCGAATGCGGCATGGGAGGAGGCGACAGGGTGAAGCAACTCCTGGCCGAGCACATGATCGATTGCTCTTTTGGCACATTAGCGGTGCTTGGCGGAGGCCATCCCCCCCCCCCTGGGACGACAGGCCTTACAGGGCTCTGGTTGGCTCACAGTGCTGGCCGAGATCCGCTGTGGCTACCGCCGCCGCCGCCACAGCGGTCGGTCCCTAACCGAGTTCCAGGGCCAGAGACAACATGACAGTGCACAGTGGGAGTACTTTTATGCCAGCCTTCCTAAAAGGAAGAGAAAGAAAAGAGAGAGAAAAAAGAAAGGAACCCCCCCCCCCCGACAAGAGAAGAAAGAAAAAAAGAAAGAAAAAAAGAGACATTTCCGGTCCATCCCCCCGCCTCCTTCAAGAGGACGTCATGACTGGAATGAATGCTGTCGAGACCTCGTCAGGACAATCTCAGCGCCCAGGTCGGTCCCAGCCCCCAGAACGCATCGTGGCCTGTTTGCCTGTGAAAAATCACCGACGACGGCGTGAGATGTTGTCTCAGAGCCTATGTCACCACCTCCGACGTCCGAGATAGGTCTGTCTGGTCCTCTGAGCCTCCGTGCAGGCAGCATCTTCTGTGGAGCCAAGCCAGACCGTGTCTCAACGAGCAGACTTGGCAGGTAATTACTCGCTCGCCGTGCACACACCATTTTCCTCTTTTTTCTTTTTTTTCTTTCTTTCTCTCCCTTCGGATCCTACACTTCCTTCCGTCTTCCGAGCGTGTCTCTGGGCATAGCGGTGGATGATCTTGGGGGGGAGGGGGAGGTTGACGCCACACCCGTCAGACGAGAGGAGGAACGCGGAGGGAAAGGGGAGGGGGGGAGGGGACGGCGTGTGGTGAGATTTTGAGCTGTCTTATCACACATCTAGTCATGTCGGCAGGCTGGAGCTAGGGCTGCTGTGAGACTGTTCTTGTCCAGGAGAGTCGGGCTACAGGGCACGAGGCACCTCGAGAGAGGCTTGTGCCTGCCATCTCGGTTCCGTGGACTTCGTAGGAGGATGACAAGCTGAACGGGACAAGTATCGAGATCGAGAATCTATTCGATATCCTCTGTCTTACTAGCAACCTCTCCCCACTGCCCAGAATATTAAGTCCCCCCCCTGCCTGGAGATATACTCCTGGCAGTAGCAAAACCTCGGCCTCGCCTCGCCATCACCCGACAAGAGCCCAGGCGATCTGCACCCTTCCGAGAAAGGGAGAGGGAGAACATCCGTATTCGTAGCCACAGGCGCAACCTGCCATCTACCGAAAGACGGCACGCTACACACGCACAAGAAACGAGCGAGCCCCACGTAACGACAGCGAGAAGGGGACGTTCCCACGGCCTGTGGTTGGTTGGTCGAACCGGTCGCGAGAGGGCGTTTCACGAGCAAAGAGACAGAAAAAGAAAAGAAGAAAAGAGAAGTGGTCTGGTCATGGTGAGACCAAAGAAGAAAGAGGCCACATTGTGGACTCAGAAATACAAGTCTAGTTATGCCAAAAAGAGGGTGACAAAAAGCAGGACTCCTCCCCCCCTCCCACCCCAAGATAGTCCAATTGAAACAGGACACCACCCTGACAACCTGACTTAACCTGACTCCAAGCCAAGATTCTAATGTGTTCCTGTGAGGATGGATGCCTTCCCCAGAGCAAATGATGAAATCATCATCACTGTCTCGTCGTGCTTTGGCACAAAAAAAGGAAAGGGAGGAAAAGAAAAGACAAAGAAAGAAAAAAAAACTGCCATACATGCTCATCTCCTCAAACTCCCCCGGTCCTATCCCAGAGCAGGGTAAGAAATAATAATTAGAATGAAGAAGAATGCCATGAAGAGTTTGGAAAGATAAATAAAAACAAGATAAAACATAATGCCATGTGTTCCTCCTAGACCCCCAGGTGTGTGCGTGATGGTGCCGTTCTGAGGACGCAGAGAGGCACCGGGCTCACAGCTTAAGCTTCTTGCCGGTGATCTTGTAGATGACCACGGCGACGAGGTCCTCCTTGAACCGCTCCCACC
Organism: Celoporthe dispersa; assembly: GCA_016584495.1. Taxonomy (NCBI): domain Eukaryota; kingdom Fungi; phylum Ascomycota; class Sordariomycetes; order Diaporthales; family Cryphonectriaceae; genus Celoporthe; species Celoporthe dispersa. The sequence continues at coordinate 1,009,890 of WAID01000007.1, forward strand.
ACGACCGGTTCAGGTAGTAGCTCAGCTCGCGGTAGTTGTACATCTCGCCCCAGCAGTCGCGGCCCCACTCACAGCCGGCCATGTTGACGACAAAGTCGCGGTCGTTCTGGTCGTAGTGCACGGTGGTGCTGTTGCCGTTGTCGGAGCACGCGCCGGGCGGGAAGCTGTTGATCATGCGCTGGGGGATGAAGCCCGTGTGGGCGCGGATCCAGGGCTGGTTGCGGTACAGCTGCTCGAGGGCGTCCTGCTCCTTGTGGGCCCACTCCATGTGCTTCTGCTCGTAGGCGACGGGGTCCCACCACACGTCGAGCAGGCGGTCCGTCCAGGCGCTGCGCCGGACGAAGAAGGAGCCCAGGTTGAAGCCCGCGCAGTCCTGCGTGAGGAGGAAGTTGACCGAGCTGATGTCGCCGTCGCCCACGGGGCTGCGCATCTCGTCGTCCAGGTACGCGTCCGTCGGCGGGTGGCTGATGTTGAGGGGGTTGTACTCGTTGATGTCCCGGTAGACGTGCTTGCCCAGCTCCTTGAACATGTGGCTCTGCAGGGAATAGCCGGGTTCCATGATGTAGCTGTTGAGGTCGAGCCACCACACCCTAGATAGATAGACACGCCGCGGTCAGCCGAGGGAGGAGGGGGTCAGAGAGGGCGCGCAGGGCCCGGCCGGGCCAGGCCAGGGCCATAAGCAGAGGAGACACACTCACCACTCGGCCTTTGGGTACTTCTTGAGCGCGTTCCTGACAAAGTCGACCTTCTCCCAGCTCTCTCTCCACTCGTGCGCGTAGCGCTTCTTGGTGCTCATGTCTACCACCTCCAGCTCGTAGCCCCAGTTGGCAACGTACTTTTTCTTGTTGCGCAGGCTGTCGCGCTCAATCGCCCACTCCCTCGCGCCCTTCCACTCCATGACGCCTCCGCCGATATTCGCCCCTAATATGATCACGTACTTCTCCCCACCACCGAGCCATGATGTTCGCCGCCAGTAGAACAGTAAAGCTGCGAGCAGGTCAGTCTTCCGCGGAAGGGGGGAGGGGGGGAGACACCTGGGCCGGACGGGGAAGAGAAGAAAAAAAGAGGTTCATGCGACAACAACGTACGGGAGTGGAAGAAGATCCAGACGGCGAGCAGCAGGAGGAAGACAGAGAGCAGGCGCAGCTTTGCCCGGCGGCCCATGCGCCCCGCGACACCCCTCAGCCTTCCGTACAGAGGAATCGTCGGCGCCGGCGACCACCTCCCCCTCTGCAGCTTCTCTTTCTCGGCGTAGTGTGTGCCCGTGTGGAAGCGCGGCAGGCTGTTGGATATGCGGCGCATGTGTCTCTGGAAGAAGCCCTGGTTCTGCGTCTCGAACGCAGGGTAACCCCTAGCGCCCATGTTTCTCGTGCGCGAGGACTCCCACAGCGCCTTGCTGCTGTTGTGGTGGCCGCTGTTGGATGCAGTGAAGACCGTTGCTGGGCTCGACCGACCGCTCGTGGAGATGTTGAGACCGGGACTGGACCAGCCTCCCCCCGGGGGCGGGGGAGGGACTTCGGGAGAGCGTCATGGGAAAGCCGGGCGTGCCTGTGTATATCACCCAAGAAAGAAGCAAACAGTCAGCCAAGTCCAGTCCGGTCTACCCAGGCCTGCCGACGAGCGGAAGGGGAGGTAACAGTGGGCGGGCGGGCGGGAAGCAGCACGAGGTCATGACCTGTGCTGCATTCCTCGGGGAGCCACAGGCAAGTGGTCCGTCCTCTTCCCCCCACCCCTCCCCTCCCCCACGCCCTGCGGCACACACATGCACTGGACACACACACTGGCACATACCTGGGATCGGAGACAGCTGACCAGGCTGGAGCCTGTTCGCCTGTCTGCCGGAAGGGTTGCCGCCCTCGCCACCTAGTGAGATCCGGAGACCGGCAGCAGGAGAAGCTGAGGAGCGCCGCCGGTGGTGTGACGCCTTGGGCCTGTCCTCGGCGGAAGAAGACCTGGCGGATGATCTTGAGGGAGCCAGGTTGGGCGGTTAGGGGTTGCAGCGCACCAGAGGGCAGGGAGTGCCTTCTGGATGTGCTGCCTGGGAGCAATTCAGGGAGGAGGAGGAGGAGGAGGAGGAGGAGAAGGGGTGGTGGTGGTGGTGGTGGTGGGTGAGCCGGAGTTTGGTGCGCAATACGCTATACACAGTAAGCGCAAGGATGTGGCGTGTTTGCACTTCAGAACCGAGCCGTGGTCGACGGGAGCGGTCGTTCCAGGTAGGCACTTGGAAGTAGCTCGAGCAGCTAGAGCAGGTAGGCTCAACGTCTGCGCCGTGATATGGTTCGAGACTTTTTTTTTTTCGTTTCTTTTTTCTTGTTGTCTTCGCTGCGGCGTGGGGTACACAACGGTCCACAAGCGTCTGAGAGCCAACAATAGACGGCGCAAGGGATGTCGAGGTCGCACGGGACAAAGCCAGGGGGGGGCGGGCAGGCACAGGGCGCGCGGGTCGTCTCCTGTCTCTGGATGGGGGGTCTAGATTTCAGGACAACGCGCCGTGAGCTCGGATCGTGCAAGGCGACACGACAGACAGGCAGACAGGAGCGAACTGGCCCAATTGATTGATGGTGGCGGGAATTGAGCGTCGAGAGAGCGGGAGGGGGAGGGACCGCAGGTAAGCCTTCCTCTCGCTCCCTTACGGCACAGAGTAGGGTGTTGTTGCTGTCTGTGGCAGGCAGCCGTCAAGAAGAAGAAGCATTGAAATTAAGTTGCAGCTCTGGTGGATGGGACCGACCAGGGAACAGCATCCGCAGTCGCGCAGGGCTCGCCAATTGGGTCGTCTGAACTGATCAGTTGGTGGTGTGGGGGAGGGGGGAAACCTGGTGGAAACGGTGGAGGAGGAGCGGACTGGTTGACTGATGGCCACAGTCGGGCGTTGCTGGGAGGCGAGGTGCTGAAGTGAGAAGGGCGGCTCGTATCTGCAAATGAAAAAAAAAAAAAAATGAGGGTGAGACGGTGGGCAGGCTAATTGATCTGGTTAAACTGATCGATTACTCTTGCCATGTTGTCGTGTCAGAAAGGAAGGGAACCGTCCGATGGCCTCTGCCTCTTCTATTCTTGGTGGTGGTGGTAGCAGTAGCGGACCTGTGCTATCGCAGATAAACCCCACTACCTTAAAAAAATGAGCCAGTGTCTAGGACACCGGTGCTCCTACACTGATAATCTGGTGCTGCCAAGTTCTACCATCTCCTCATGGTTGTCTCCTTCCGCGCTGGTTGGGGGCCGCAGACGACCTGCATCTCAGCCCTTCGCACCTCGAGAGATTGATGATGACCAGCTCTGTCATCTTTCATCTCCCGCCCCGTACCAAGCACTGAGCATGTTGGTACGTCAACCGCTGGGCTGCTCACTAAGGCCCACGGCAGTCCAGCTTTGGTGACAGAGCTTGGCGGTGGGACCATTTCCTGGTCCAGAATGGCATCCCTACCGCATGCATAAGGACGCCGCCCTACTCGTCACATCAGCCGTCGTGTTGTGTGCGTATCAATCCCAGCCCCGGGCTGTCGACTAATCCGTAGAGGCACGTCCCAATCAGCCAGTGGTGCTGAGAAGGCAATAACTCCGACCTCGCAAGGAATGATCGGGTGCTCTCACATCCTGAGTCACATGTCTCAACTTAGAGGAGAGAGAGAGAGGCTATCATGTACTATTCTGTACTACTACTTACTCTGTCTTGTTCAGACAGTGAAAGAACAAAAAGCCTTGGCTGTGGAGCAGACTACTATGTGATGGGCTTGGCAGGGGTGCCCTTCTGGACTTGGCTCAGCAAAAATAAAAGATGACCTCGTTGCGATGAGATATCCCGGGATGACGATGATGCCTGCGCCTGGTGCGAATGTTCAGTTCAATTCGCTCCCGCCTTCTCGTCCCTTTCCAATAGTTTGTTTCTCTTTATTTTTTTCTCTCTCTTCTTCTTTGCTTCTTTCGTCTCATGATTTCTTCTATCTACACTCCCTACCCTGGCAGCGCGTTCTCGGCCTATGAGAGAGGCACACTCTCGTTGACCGCAATAACGGGTTGAATAGGGAGGACACAGCTCGCAGTGGTGCAGTGGCCAAGTCTACGCTGGCCCCAATCACAGACATATGCCGCCACCACCTTGCCGGAGTCCATTCCTGAGCTATTACGAAAAAAGACCGAGGCATCTGCTAGGAGGGCCGGGTGCATAGGAGGCACAGAACCTGGAACCTTCTAATGGCAGATACTCCGGCGGCATGGACCTTTCCTTCCCAGGAGGTTCCTCCCGGACCTGGTCTCTCAGAGGGATCAAAAGCATCGCGGTAGCGTTATGAACGGGGCCCATGCAGCTGGCTCCCCAAAGTCATAAGACTCTGTCCCTGCCACAGCCAGTCTGGTCATGAGCGACCCATCTCAGCCCGACCGACCAGCGCACAACTTGCTCCGGATTTTCCGATTTCCAATCGTTACGATCTTGGTGCCGCCACAGAGACAGAGATACCATAGCAGTCATGCGCTGCTGCAGGTCTAAGCCACAAAAGAAGACCCAGCCTTCTGGGTCGCCTTATCTCCACCTGATGGATACTGTATACACACACACACGCACGCACACAGACACACACACACACACAACGTTCTGCACCTTGTTGGCCTTTGGTCCCCACCCACAGCACTTGGCCCGATAAGTCGCTGGTAGATGTGCGGGCAAGCTTGGGTTTGACTGATCATTCATCCAAGACTGGGGATGAACAGGTCCGAGCCAGGTCGACAGGGGCAATGCACGATCTGCGCCCTACCTTGATCAACGGTCTCGCTCTCTCTCTTTCGTTCGAACACCGAGGCCCCACAGTACAGACCTCCGCTAGCTAGCTGTCTGAGTCGTTCCCTTGGGGTGGTGGCTGAAGTCCGTGACCTTGCCTGGCTGGCGTTGCATGTCGTGGATGATGGGATGGGGCTACTCTGCTTACCTGGCCAGCACAGCTGGCTCTAGGCCGGGGGGGGGGGGAGGTAAAGAAGAAGAAAGGAAAGGAAGGAAAAAAGAGTGGCTAAACCAAAAGCCCGCCACCAAACGGCGGTGAGGTCGAGGTGCCTGCAGCTGTAGGTCTGCTGCTGCGTGCAGACGAGGCGCCCGCCCTGGACGAGTGTGACGGGGGACGAGTCGCGATACGACACAAGATGCAGGTCCAGCCAAGCTGCTGCATGCACAGGCAGACAGGGCCCAGCATCGAATGGCCACGGGTGGTGCCACAGAGGTCCTTGGTTGGCCCGCCGGAAGGGACGATGACATCAAATCGTGCATGGGGGGGCTTGCAGGGGCAGTCTGGCCTATGGGGGGCGAGGCGCTGTGGGGAGGGGGGAGGGAGTGGGGAATCGAACGGGGATCCCTCTCATGCATGGGATCGTCCGTGGATCGTGAACCTAACATCAATAAAGAATGAGTCGAGCTGGTAGCTTGTACCGGGCTGGCGCTGGGGGTTCGAGAAGGAGGACAGGAGAGAGACGTCACACGCAACATTCTCCCAGCATAAAACCTGGCTCACCTCCCGGACCTTTTCCTCTGCTCCTCGGTTGATTTTCGATTCTCCTCACCAGCGCCTAGTGATACCCCCCCCAAAACCAAATCAACGTTGTTCCTTTCGTCTCCGGACATCCAACAATCAAACCCGCTCTCTCGCAAAACTCCTCCTTCTTCCCACCGACGTCATCAAGATGCCCGAGGCTCAAGCTCCCACTCAGCAGGTCGCCATGGAGGCCCTCCCAGCCGGCGAGGTCGTCTCTCAGCAGCCCGTATGTTTTATGTTCCTTCCCTCACCCCCTCTTCCCTGATCACCACAGTTCACTCTCGTATCATCTCATGTCCCAAAAACAGTCTTGTGCTTCTGATTACTGACAGTGTCTGTGTGCGTGCAATACAGGCTGCCGAGGAGCCCATGTCATCCGATGTCAGCCTCCGTGGTGGCTGCGGCGAGTCCATTGACTGCTGCGGAATCACCGAGTCTTGCGGATGCTGCTAGACGAACTTCCTGAAGGAGACCATTCCCTCGACCCGACAACCTATGCGGCGAAAAGAGGCAGCACACTGGTAGCCGGTCATGGGTTTGGCAGCGCGGAACGTGGGAGGGATCCTGCTACATGCTTGGACAAGGAGGATGTGATATCCGGTGACTCGTCTCATTCGGAGTTTGTGTGGTGCATTGTCTCGGGTGAAGCCAGCACCGAGGCTTGTCTTTTTTTTAATACTGAATTACTATGATTTGAGGATAGATATGCCCGGTCTAATTCAGCACTGTTGTTCTGGTCATTTCCTTCTTTTGGTGCTTCAGACTCACTGTGCATGTGTCTCAAGACGTTCGGCACGAGCTTACCCAAAGGCCAGGAGCTTTCAACCCGCCGTATAAGGGCCTGACATGACAAAAGTTCCTCGATCTATTCATGTCACCAGGTTTAATGTGAACAGGTCGATTCTAGTCAGAATTAGCAGCACCTGCTCTTTCCTGAGTTAGCGACCACATTTCATTCAAGTTGGACTGCACGGTCGCTCCTCGAACTATCCAGCCAGAATCTTTTCCCCCCTTCCCTCGAGGCAAAGCTCCCGTCAGCCTTTTTCTTCTCCGCCACAGGCGTCGACCAATGCCTTCAACCATCTACAGGAATCATAGGTATAACAACTCGAGCACTGCGCATCACATTCACCCGCTTCGGCCGTCAATGCTGTACTGCCCCTCGCCCGCCGGGTTCCAACACGACCGTCGCCACCGGGCATAGCTGGAATGGATCCATGCTGCAGAGCTTAACCGCAGTCTTCCTCGCTGCTCCTCAGCGCGCTCGCTCGATTGTGGATGGCGTCTGCCTCACCGAGGCATTCTCACCACCTGCCAAGTCGCCAACTACGCCAGTCTCAAACGGGCTCTACAGGTGTTCGTCGGGAGGACCTTGGAGAAATGTGTGCCGAACGGCGGGCTGGCTTGCGGGCAGCTTGCGGCAGGCCTCATGAGGATGGTGGTAGGTCTGGATGTTGTCTCTCTGGTTCAGGGTGTGGATGGCTATCCGCAGCCATGACGGAGCAGCCTGCCCTGAGCAGGAAGCCAGTCGTGACAAGAGACCCCTCGATGGCTGAGACCGCAGTTCTGGCTCGAGAGTTGGGAAGCTTCCTCTTCGTCCGTCGCATTCTTTCTCCTTTCTCCGCCCACACATCCTGACTCCGGTGCGATATCCAACGAGAAACGCAGTACCGCTAGGATATGATCTGGTCGAAGAAGGAATTCTCCATTGCGGTTTTCGGTGTCTTGGTCGGAACGAGGCATGCTGCCCAGAGGATCATCCAGTCCCTCCTGGGATCCGGCCCCAGGCTGTCGGGTGGTGACCGTCACTTGGCTTGCGCCGAAGCGCGAAAGGGGATCTGGGTAACAATCTTGGACACGATTCGGGGTACCTAGTCATCAGCAGACACATGTCGCCGCGTTTAGAGTCCGCCCACCTGTTGGCCTCACACCCAGCGGCTGGCTGGTCATGTTGAGCTGCTGCCCAGCGAAACATTTCCCCTGTGTGGATCCTCCTCCTGCTATGCCGGGCTGGTCCCACGAAATCGGCCTTCGACCGGCTTTCGAGGCTCGAAGTGTGTGGGTTCTTCACATCTCGCGATGGTGACCTTGGTCAGCAGATCAGACAGCAGACAGATACGGGCGATCAGACGGCAGCAGCTGCCGAGACGCGTCCCAGGTCTTATATCTCACATCCGACTGACCCGAAGGCTTGCGTATGATCAGCTGCAGACCTCAAAGCTGGGAGCTCTCTCGACCACAGGTTCAGGCCGCTGGTGCTATATCGGCAACAACACAAGCTGTGTGTTTGGCCCCACAGGCCTGGCGTGAAACGTGAAACGCCGTGCACCCCTGCGGGGGCGAGTTTATTTTTTTTCTTTTTCTTTTTCTTCTCCTTCTGCGGGATACAGATCTGCAAAGGTCTTGGTTAGTATCAAGACGCGCATGCATGGTGCGAACTCTCGGGACTAAGTGACCGTGTTACAGAGCAGCACCCTTGGTCCATCTGCAGGGGGCCAAGAGGACCCCCTTGAAGCTGTGCAGCACATTTGACGCAGTCGTCTGGAGCGATTGGCAGCGGGCGCTTGCTTGCAGAGGGTCCATCTGTTCAGTGGGCCCCGTCAGGCCAATCATCTTACACGCATCCTGTAAACCCACCCATTTGGCTACAAGCCTCATCTCCTGTAGCTCGAGGTTGGGCGGCTACCACAGCACACTCCGGTGACGCTCGAAACAAAGGCCGGCAGCCCTACTCAGCTCAGGACAAGCCTCCAGGACCACTAAGCGCCCTCCATCGCAGCCGAACGAGCCTTGGACCGATGCAGGAAAAATGGCGAGATTCATCTCGAGACGCCTGCGCCAGTCGGACCAGTCAGATCCGCTTCGTCGTCAGACAGGCAATACGACAGGTGGGGAAAAGTATCGCTTGCCAGCTTCCAGCGGCTCGAGGCTCGATCGGAAAGGAAGTCGAGCTGACCTCCGTGGGCTTGCTCTCCTGGCCATGTTTTTTTTTTTCTTCTCTCTCTCTACGAACATCTACCGTCAGGGCTGGTCCATTGTGATTTCTTCTTCTTTTGTCCCGACATCTCTTTCAGTTTCGATTTCTCGAGGTCAATGCTCTCAACCTTGAGACATTCCCATTGTTCTCGGCGTATGGCGGTTTCTACGTAGCCAACCCATTGTCTTTTTTTTTTCCCCCCTCCTCCGCCTCCGCCCCTCCCTATTGTTTACTGTCTGGCACGCCCTCCTCCACACCTCGTCGTCTAATTCACACCACCCAAAAGAAAACCACCACTATCTTGCTGTGCTGTTCTTCTATTTCACCTGATTTTTTTTTCTTTCTTTCGACGACCTTTCAATCCCCCGACCATGCAAGACCTTCAAGCCATGCACACTGCTGCTTCTCGAGATGATTGGGAGGACTGGACCGACGAGGAAACAGCCTTGCCACCCAACGCCGCCCCACCAAAACACTCAAATCTGTCACCCACAACAACAACAGCAGCAGCACGCCGTTCAAAGTCCAAGCAGTCAGCCCCCAAGCTCCAGAGACTGAAGTCTCGCAAGCGACAGCAATTCCAGAACGAGAGGCTGGGGATCAAGCTCGTCACAGACATGACCCGCTTCCGCAGAGGACCCCAACATGTTGCCCAGGTTGTGAAACCGTCTCCAGTACCCAGCGCAACGGGCAAGTTTGCAGATGCAAGCGCCTTGCGGGCCCTGGAGGGGTCTCCCTCCTCTGCATCCATGGGCAACTGGGCCTGGCTGAAGAACAACAGCAGCAGCCAGTCTCCTGCCAGCGCCACCCCGACCTCACAGCGTTATCTGTCGCCCCAAGAGAGCAAGATCGTCATTGGCATGTCCATGTCGGAAGACGATGCTGCTAGCAGGACGATCAGCCCCTCAACTGCAACTGTCGCCACCCCCACAGACAGGTTTCCGCCCCAGCCAACTTCCTCGGCACAGCCTCGATACCATCATGGCCAACCTTCCCAATCGGCCTGGTCGCCCGATACGGAAGATGGATGGTCGCCCGCCCGTCACCTGCAGGGTCACCACCACCACCACCCCAACATATATGCACAGTCCACTGGCCAGTCTTTCGTGCCCCCGGTGCCCGCCGTGCCATCTGAGCTCAGGCAGAAGAAATCGACAAAGGCCGGCCTCCCCAGGGACGATTTTGACGACGAAAACTTCACACCGGTGACCCTGTTCGAGGAAGACGGCAGATCCCCACAGTCAGCCTTGTCCAAGATCTCCCCAGAGACCACCCGGTCACGATCTGGCTGGTGGGACCACGTCAGCACGCCGTTCAAGGAGCGCTTCAGCCCGTCGTCCGCCAGGTCGGCCAAGGAGACCACCAGCCCGGACGAGTGGTGGAAGGGCGCCGACGAGAAGAAGACGGGCCACATGCCTCGGGAGTACGCCCCGTCGGACGCCTCGGCCTCTACGCTGCGGCCCATTGTTCCCATCATCCGGGAGCCGTCGCCGACCATAGCGTCCTCGTCCCGCGCGTCACCTCCGCCCAGCTCATCGGGGTCGGATGCGCCCCCTGAGAAGGCCGGTGTGGTGATGGCAGACAGCGCCGATCTCAGTGACGTGCCCCCGCCCTACGAGCGCACACCGTCCGACAAGGAGTCCCAGCAGCCTGTCCGGTTCCGTGCCGTGTTCCCACCGAACCACCCCCTGGCGAGCCAGTTCCCACCTTCACCGATGCCCGGAAGCCCAGGCCTCGACGGAGACATGTCGTCCAAGGGAGACATCAAGATGTCGGACGTACCGCTGACGCCGGCCCTCACCGGACCAGATGCCGCCGCCGCCGCCGCGGATGCGCCACTGCCCGACCGGGTGGCCGGTACATATGTTGGTGACCAGTTCCAGACCGTGCACGGCGACGATCCTGCCGCGCAGGTCGAGAAGACGAGGCGGCGCCACGAGAAGGAGGACTTCCTCGCCCGCAAGGTCGGCGGCTTCTGGAAAGGCCGCGGGTGTCTGCCGGAAAATGGATGCTACGGACGCTCCGGCCGAGAGGGTCGGCAGCGCAGGCGGGTCTGGCTCCTCGTCTGCCTCGCCTTCTGGCTGCTGACCATCCTCGGCGTCGTCCTGGGCGTCGTGCTCTCGCGCGAGCTGCACCGCGCCAAGAGCGCACCTGCCACTGCAAGTCCCTCCAGCAGCGCTGATAATGATGCATCACCTTCAGGTTCTGACAGTTCAGGAAAGGCCTCGGCCTGGCTCAACCTGACCGACTTCCCGGCGATCCCCACGGGCCTCGCGACGGTGGTCGGCCCGGACAACTCGGAGGCCATCACGGGCTGTGTCGAGCCTGCTTCGCTGTGGAGCTGCTCGCTGGCCCCCGAGCAGCAGGCCGCGAACCAGCCGAGCGACGCGGACAGCCCCACCTTCATCTTCCAGATCCAGTACGACAACAACACGCGCGAGCTGTGGGATGTCCCCAACAGCGCCGCGCCGACCCCGACGACGACGGAGGGGGTCACCGCCTCGACCAGGTCGGCCACCTCCACGTCGCTGTCCGGATCCGCCGAGACGACCACCTCGAGCGCGGCCGCGGCGGCGGCGACAGATGACGGCAGCAAGCGGCGGCGGGAGGCGGGCGAGCTCAACCGCCGCGACACGCTCTACGACACCGGCATCGCGCCGAACCCTGCAGCGCCGTCCTACGACGACATGTGGTTCCTGGGCAGCTGGACCGACGGCATCGTGTCGGCCAACAAGTCGGGCGAGCCCACGCCCTTCTACATCAGCTTCTTCACCAACGTGTCCAGCAGCGCGGGGCCCAACATGCTCACCGGCGCCACGTCCACCTCTGCCTCCAGGCGCACGATGCGCCGCCAGAGCAGCAGCCTGGCCTCCATCCTGCCGGCGCCGATGCTCAACCCGGACGGCACCGGGGCGGCGGCCCAGCTCCACCCGTACCCGTTCCAGCAGCCGCTGCGCCTGTACGACCGCGGCCTGCCCACGGAGCACTACGGCTTCTACAGCTACTTCAACAAGACCATCTACGTCAGCTCGATAGACAACACGTCCACGGCGGACCCGGCGTCGGGCGGCGTGCTGGAGAGCAGCGCCAAGTGGTACGTGACGTGGACGCAGACGCGCTTCGTGGTCAAGATCTGGACCCGCAAGACCACCGACAGCGGTGCCCGCCTCATCGGCTCCTCCGGCACCGCGGCCTCGTCCAACACCACCAGCCCGGGCAGCTTCCCCTACCCCGTCACCATCGGCGAGGACACGCACGGCGGCGACCTGCAGCTCAAGTACAGCTTCGCCCTGGGCGTCGAGGGCGGACGGCGTCATCAACAGGACCGACGCCCAGACGTTTGCCAATGATATCGGCTACGGGAGTGCCGTGGTCAACCCGGCGTATCCGGACGGGGACCTGAGCTGGGGAGGTACGGACGGGGGCACGGGAGGCTGTCGGTGTGAGTGGGTGAACTGGGTCAAGGACGACGGGACTGTAGATACGAGTTTTGGGTGAAGAGAAAAAGGAAAAATAAAAAAAATATATAAAAAAAAAGGAGGAAAAGGAGGAAAAGAAAGGGGGAAGGGGAGAAGAGAGAGAGAGAGAGAGAGAGGAGATGTAGAAGAGTGAAGACAGCTTGCTGGACTGAGCTGGGTTCCAAAGAAAAAAAAAGTAGATATCTCGGGGAGATCAAAAGTGATCTCTCGCTACAATGCTCAGAGAGCCCAAATAGTTAGTAATGGGCTCTCAGAAAAGTTTACAGTAATTAATACCTCAATACCAGTGTTACCACATGTATTTGAGGTGAGCAAGAGACAGTGTTCATCAGGACGTGTGTATGTATATATTCCGTCTCGACTTTTGTGTACTCTATATACACGCAGAAGGTCCACAAGATATACGACCAACTTTCCAGTTTCTCTCTCTCTCTCTCTCTCTCTCTCTCTTCCCTCTCCCATATAAACGCATTCCCCATTCATATCTCATGCCCAAACACATGATGCCCCTCCCACAGGTCCACGCTCCTCTTCCTCTGCTGCGTCCGCGGCGCCAGCCCGGCCCAGAACGCACACCGAGCCCGCTGGTCCGCCCCGACGTCCTCCATGTGCGTCGTGTTGGCCTCCAGCACGATCCTGCTCCCGTTGGCGGAGCCGCCCCAGGCGTCCCAGGCGGGCTCCCCTCGGCCCGCAGCGTGTTGGGGTCGCGGGCCCGCACAAAGGACAGGAAATAGTCCATGACCAGGGGGACGGCGTTGGCATCGTAGGTGAGGTAGCTGGCCGGGGCGGGGGCGCCGGCGAGGTTGGAGGGGCCGAAGACGGCGTAGGACTCCCACAGGTGGGGGACGCCCAGGCCTGCGGCGGCGTTGGTCTGGTCGAGGACGTTGTAGCGGTAGTTCCAGAGCGGCTGGGTGTCGTTGGGGGCGGAGGAGGAGAAGGCGGCGGCATAGGCGGCGAGGATGGTGATGGCGGGACAGATAAAGGTGGCCTCGCCGTAGGCCTGGCTGGCGGAGGGGAACCAGGCGGCGTGGGCGGGGATGGCGGGCTCGGGCTGCTGTAGGGGGTAGAGGCTGACGATGTCGTCGGTGTCGTTGGCGGTGAGGAGGGGGTAGTTGTTTTGTAAGAAGTTGACCATGTCGTCGCTGGTGGCGGCGTCGGTGGCGAACTCGGAGCCCTCGTTGTTGTCGTTGCCGAACAGGAGGGGGACGTCCACGAAGCTGCCCGAGGCGAACATGTCGTAGGGCAGGCCGCGGATGAAGTCGCCGTCCACGCAAGGGGTCCAGTAGAAGAGGGGCTCCGGGGCGGCATTGCGCCCGGGGAAGGGGGAGGGACGTTCTGGGCCTGGAGGGCGGCGGTGTCCAGCGCGCGGAGGCAGGCGAGCTGGTCGTCGGGCGAGGCGGCACAGCCTGTGGCGTTGGCGAGGCGGTCGAACTGGTACTCGAGCTGGGCGACAAAGGGCTGGGCGGGGAAGAAGACGGACTCGGCGATGGCGGCGGTGAAGAGGCCGTCGTCGCGGCCTCCGTAGGCCGTGAGGTGGAGGGCCACAGAGCCTGCGCCGGCCGAGGCGCCGTGGATGACGACGTTGTCCGGGTCGCCGCCGAAGGAGGCGATGTTGGTCTTGACCCACTGCATGAGGAGGCGCTGGTCCAGCAGGCCCACGTTCAGGGCCCCGTCGGCGGCCACCCGCGCGCTCGCCAGGAACCCCCACAGGGCCACGCGGTAGTTGAAGTTGACAAAGACGACCTGGTTGCCCGACCGGCTGACCACCTCGGCGCCGTCCCAGTTGGCGTTGGCGTTGGTCACGTAGCCGCCTCCCTGGATGAACAGCCACACGGGCAGCCTGGAGGTCGAGTTGGCGCCCGAGGGCGCCCACACGTTGACGAAGAGGCAGTCCTCGCTCTCCGCGGTGGATGGGTAGGCCGCCGAGGTGCCCAGGCAGATGGGGCCAAAGTCGTGTGCCGGCTGGGTGTCTGTCGAGTTTGGCGGCGCGGCGGGCGCCCTCCACCTCAGGTCACCCACGGGGGCAGCGGCATAGCGCATCCCGCGGAACCGGTTGATGCCTCCCGCGACGGTCCGCCCTTCGTAGGTGGCATAGCCCAGGTCGACCGTGGGATTCTGGCCAGGCTGGTCGATGGTTAGCAGTCCGCTTGTGAGCAGGTAGAGCAGCAGCACGACGGAGACGAGGGTGAAGGCTGTCTGGGCTGCTATGTGATGAGTCCAGCCGGTCCGGAGGCGACTGTGTGGAGACATGGAGAGGGAGAGAGAGAGAGAGAGAGAGAAAGAAAGAAAGAAAAGAAAGGAAAGGGAGGGAGAGAGAGAGAGACCCCCACCAGGTCAGAGCGTGTCTTGGTTAAAGAGAGAGGTTGTCCGTGCCATGGTTTCCACTATATCAAGCATATATGAACGGGAGTGAGGAGGAGAAGGAGGAGGAGGAGGAGGAGGAGGAAAGGTAGGTGGTAGGAGGGAGCTGAAGGTAGGATAGAATTCACGGCCGCGACCCTGAACCTTATTGACCTTGACCATCTGCAGATTGCAGACACGGATCTACAGTGACGGAACCAGGTAACAAGCCGCAAGCGCACACCGGAATTTTCAGTTTCCTTACTGCGTTTATAGCTGGGAGGTCTGTCGAGGGGGGGGGGGGGGCCACCACTCCAGAAATAGAAGCCGGCGAGGGCGGCGGTATTGGGGTAGCGAGAGTTTCCGCAGGGTTGGGAGGAGAGGAAGAAGAAGAAGGACAGGGAGAGGCGGTGGTAGGACCAGGACAAGAGAGAGAGAGAACAATCATCATCCTCTTCATCATCATCGTCATCATCACGAGGAACTGCTCGAAAGGTGGCCTACCTTGTTCAGATATCCCAAGAGTCCCAAGACCAACAACACCACAAACAGCACAAGCAGCACGGCAGCGACAGCGCCCGCCACCAGTGCCCGGCGTGTCCTCCACCAGGGCCGTGCTGCTGGCCCCTTGTCCCCAGAGGCCGACGACGACTGTTGCTGCTGCCGCTCAGCCGGCGCCAGGGGTGGTGGGACCCCCATGTCCTCGTCGTCGTGCCCGCCCCCAGCCGACGCGTCACCACGGGCGGCATTATTCGTGGTCTCGACCACCAGCGGCCACTGGGGGAGGGGGAGGGGTCTGGCAACCCGTCGCTGATGAGGATGTTAGGGATCCATCCTTGGCGGGGGCAGCAGAGGCAGCAGAAGCAGCAGCAGCAGCAGCAGCAGCAGCAGCAGCAGTCATCGAGGCAGTAAGTCGGGTTGGCGCTGGTACAGATAGATGGCGGTGGTGGCGATCCTCCTCCTCCTCACCAAGGCCCACTGGCTCTCATCTCACGACCCCAGTTTCGAAAGGGGAGCCTGCTCGATTGTGTGGGTAAAGCAGGCTGCGTGTGAGGTACAATGCAGGAGAATAATTAAAGTTAAAAGTAAGAGTAAAAAAAAAAGAAGAAAAAAAGAGGAGGAATTGGAGGAAGAAGAAAGAGAGAAGAGGGAGGGAAGGGATCAGGACGAAAGGCTCGTCGTGGCCCAACCTTACGACAGGCAAAGACAAAACCAACGATGAGTATTCGATCCGGGAGAGAAGGGCCAGTCCGTGGGAATCTTGGGTGGTCTGGTTGTTTCCAAGATTGGAAGAAGGGCCCGGTGCCTGGGCTTGCTACCGCACAGGAACAGGTAAGGCGTCTCTCTGCCGAAGATGCCGTCCGCTGTGTGGATATTTTCACAGTGCAGGATAGTTCGATCCCAGGTTAAACGGCACTGCAGTCTGCGGAATGTTCTTTTTCTGGCAGGCCTTGGTCAAGACGTGGCCATGTCGAGGTGCAGAGGTGGGGTCTGAAGTGTGTTTTCGCTGTGGCTCATCATGTTGATAATAAGCAATAGAGCAGGAAGAAGAAAAAGTAGGGTGGAGAGACAGACAGGAAGAAGAAGAAAAAAATAGACAAAAGAGGAGGAGGGAATTCCAGACGGCATCCTTATCGAGCCCAGTCCAGTCCAGCCCGGCTAGACGGCAACACTGACTGCTACCAGTCTTGTCATATCGTATGGATGGCTCCCTTTCTCTCTCTGCCTCCCCCTTTTCTGTTGTCATCTTTGAGTCCTCTGCTCCTACAGTTCTTACAGCATCTTATCATAGCCCACAGCTCGCTGCCTTGGTAGGATGAACAAGGTTAGGCCTGGGCGGGCTTAATAGAATCCCAGGAGGTACACCTGAACACTTGACGACGACGCCTCGACAAGATCTCAGCCTGAGTGGAGGAATTGGAACACAAGCCACAATTTTTTTTTAATTAATTTCTCCCTATCCCTACTTCAGTAGATGCACACACACACACACACCTCGGAAGACTGCATGTGCCTGAGACGTCCGGGCACGCACGAAGTGCAACCAGGAATGTTTCAAGAGACGCCACCTCGGGTCGAGACAAAAATCATCAGTAGGAGAGGATGCGAAAGGGGGGCTGATGCGACGTCGTGTCTGACACAAACGGATTAGGCAAATGCTTTTTTCTTTTCCCTTTTTTCTTTCTTTAATAATGATCAAGGTTGAGAAAAATACAAGACTTCTTTTCATATGCGCTGCTCAGGGTGGCGACGAGTACATCTTCCTGCCGAAACTGGGCAGCCCGGATCTTGTCGTCGTCGTCGTCGTCGTCGTCAACGTCTTCAGTTTTGTCTCCGTACGAGTGTGTGTCTGTCTCTCACTTATAAACCATGTTAGGTGTCTGGCTGCAGCAGCAGGATGACATCTGTCTCGGAACAGCCAATACATCAATCAATACACTGGGAATGGGAACGTGTGTACATTTGATAATGGACTTGTATACATGCTCAACAGCAGACAGGAAGACTAGAACTTGGCTGCACCTTGCTCTGACCAATAAATCATGTTTGGTTCTTGACCTGTCACCTGCCATGTTCCTCGCAGCCAGAAGAGTCCTCTCTCTCCCTCTCTCTCTTTCTCTCTCTCAGGCCGAACCCGGGCTTGGGTCAGCCTTCTCACCGCGGAGCCAGTAGACCGCCTCCGAGCTGGTACACGGCAGTAGAGTGAATAGTGTCTGTCTATGCCTCGTATGGTTACATGCGCTCCACCGCCGCCACCGCCATCTCCTCCTCCTCCTTGTCGCCCGTCTGTTCTGTCCCCGGTCAGCCTGGGCGCGCGCCCGCCCGACCCTCTCATTTTCCCTTCTTGACCCAGTCTTCGACGGTCTCCCGCGCACCCTTGACCTTGTCGCCCACCGCGTCCACCACCACCTGCCGGTGCACCCTGGCAAAGCTGACGCCGCTCTCCCACGCCTCCCTCGTCTTGATGTGGCCCTGCGCGACGGCCGGGACCCGCTGCTCGTACTGCCAGGCCAGCTCGCTCGCGTTGCCCATGGTGACGGGCAGGGCGGTCCAGCCCATGCCGACACCGAACGCGACGGGCACGGCGGCGCGCAGCAGGATGTTGCTCCGGCGCGTGACGATGCTCCCGGCCATGGCGGCCACCAGCACGTACACCAGGCCCGGCATCAGCTTCTCGCCCGACTCGGCGGGCGGCGCCAGACCCGCCACGGTGTCGGTGAAGGACTTCTCCAGGTGGAAGGCGCGGTCCATGGCCCGGTTCACGGCGTCCTCGGCGTCGCAGGCCTGGCGGTACAGGAAGAGCCGCCCATCGCGGATCTGTGAGGCCAAGCGGTCGGTGGGCGTGGGGCCGCGGGGCTGCGGGCGGACGACCACCTCCTGGGGCGTCGGGGATGAGGACGAGGACGAGGTCTCGGGGGCGGCGACGGTCGAGGTAGGGCTCGGCGGGGCATCTCGCGACGGCTGCCTGGGCGGCGGTGACAGGGTGGCTGTCGTGGGCACGGCGTCGAGGTCGTCGTATATGGGCTTCCTGGGCTGAACACACACACACACTCGAGGGTCAGCCGCTGATTGTTCTGGCATGGCAGGCATGGGAGGTTCGGGCCCGCGACCGTACTGTTGGGGAGTTGTATGCGTCTGGGGCCTCTGCGTGGGCTACCCGTGGGTAGAGGGCAACACCTCCGGCGAGGAGGGAGGCTGTCAACGGCGCGGCATGCTTGCGAGAATTCCCTCGTGTCAGCAGATCAGAGCTCAGGGAGAGAGCCCGCCCCAGCGAGCTCACGGGCCAGCTGGGCCGGAAGGATGGGTCCTCACCCGCTGCAGCAGGACTCTTGCCGCCATCTCGACCCTCGATGGATATCCTGGGCTGCTCGAGCGAAGGTCAATGGGTCGGGTTGGGCTGGGTTGGTTTGGTTTGGTTGATGGCACCTGGAGGAAAAAAGAGGCGCTGTATTCCAGCGGGTGGACGAGACCGAATTGAGCCGGGTTTAGTGGGGTGTAGGTGCTGTAGGGGTGTACATAACAGCTTGAACCGGCGGCTCTTCCCGGCAGCAGCAGCCAGCCAGTGGCTGTCCCTTCTGTAGCGGGAGCTCCAAAAAAAAAATTCTAAGCCGGCAGGCAGGGCAGGGCAGGACGTTATTCTCGTCATGGGCGGCAGGGTACGTACCGACCAGTAGTAAACTTCGGCCCAAAATCGGCGACTAGGGAAAGTTCTCCCATGCATCTTCTCTCATGTGTTTCTCTTTCCTCCCTCCCTCCTGTCTCTCCTCCTCCTCCTCTCGCATGACCAGATAGCGACCAACACTCCCTGCTGCTGTTCCCTGTCCCTACCTGCTCAGTCCTGTTCTATATGGATCTCTTCCACCGGCAAGGGCAATGACAGTACTCGAGAGCACGAGACCCAGAAGCCTCCTCTCAACATCACCACCGCTGCCACGACCATCACAGCGACCACCGAGGTCATGATCAGGTTCGCCCGGCGCCCGGCGGCGTCGGCATCATGGGTCTGCTCAAGATGTCTGCGGCGTGGGGCGCGAGACACGCGGCTGCAGCTCAGCACTGCCGCGGCCAGCCCTCCTGGCCGGGCTGACGAGAACATATGCCCGCCTCCCCCCCCTCAGAACCACCCAAAGCCGACGCTCGCCTCCATAGCGCAGGCCACCGCCGACACGAGACACGACGACGCGACCCTCCGCAAGATCTTCGATTCGCGCGCGGCATGGCTGGACTTCTCCGGGTCGTCCAGGGGCAGGCCTCGCGTCGGCCTCTTCCGCAATGCCTACCTCACCGAGCCCCAGGGCTTCCTCGCCTTCGCTAGGGTCTCGCTGGCACGCGCCCGGGCCATCGTCGACAAGGTCCTCGGGGCGAGCTCGCTGTCGGCGTACCGGGAGATCGTGCGCGACATGGACAGGCTGTCGGACCTCCTGTGCCGGGTCATCGACCTCTCCGACTTCGTGCGCGTCACACACCCGGACCGCCAGATGCAGGCGGCGGCGTCGGAGGCGTGGGGCATCGTGTACCAGTACATGAACCAGCTCAACACGACCACGGGGCTGAACGAGCAGCTGGGGCGGGCGATGCGGGACCCGGAGGTGACGGCCGCCTGGACCGAGGAGGAGAAGGCCGTGGCCGAGATCCTGAGGCTGGACTTCACCAAGTCGGCGGTCAACCTGCCGCAGGGCGCGCGGGACAGGTTCGTCGAGCTGTCGTCCCAGATCGGGGACGTCGGCCAGCAGTTCGTCGAGGGGATGGCGCCCCAGACCCCGCTGCTGAGCCTGCCCAGCGCCAACTTCCAGGGGCTGGACCCGCGGTTCGCGCAGAAGCTGTCGAGGCGCGGCCAGATCCACCTGCCCACGCTGAGCCCGGAGGCCTCGTACGCGCTGCGCACGGTGCACCACGAGCAGACGCGCAAGTCCATCTTCCTCGCGTCGCGGACGGCCTCGCAGGCGTCGGTCCAGCGCCTCGAGGAGCTCCTGCGGCTGCGCGCGGAGCTGGCGCGGCTGTCGGGGTTCGAGAGCTACGGGCACATGGCGCTGCGCGACAGGATGATGGCCAAGACGCCCGAGGCCGTGGAGGGGTTCCTGCGGGCCCTGAGCAGGAACAACGCGCCCGCGGTGCAGCGCGAGATGGGCGACCTGCTCGCGATGAAGCGGTCCAACCGGTCCTCCTCGGGCCCGCTCCGGCCCTGGGACAAGGACTACTACATGCACCTGATCCGCGAGGCCGTCCGGTCCCGGGTGCGGCGGGACGACTTTTTGTCCGCCTACTTCTCGCTGGGGACCGTCATGCAGGGCCTCTCGAGGCTCTTCACGCGGCTGTACGGGATCCGCCTGGTGCCGCAGGAGACGATGCCGGGCGAGACCTGGCACCCGGACGTGCGGCGGCTGGACGTCCTGTCGGACACGGACGGACACGTCGCCGTCCTGTACTGCGACCTCTTCTACCGGGCAGACAAGTCGCCCAACCCCGCCCACTTTACGGTGCGTTGCTCGCGGGAGATCGAGGGGCGCGAGCTCGAGGAGGCCGAGTCGGCGCTCCGGCAGGCCGCGGCGGGGCAGCCCGGCTTCGCCTCCCCGGAGGAGGCGGCCAACGACGGCATGGCCATGTCGCGGGGCAGGGATGGCGCCCTGAAGCAGCTGCCGACGATCGCGCTCGTGTGCGACTTCCCGCAGGGCGGCGGCGGCGGCCCGGGGGACAGGCCGGCGCTGCTGGCCTACGGGCAGGTGGAGACGCTCTTCCACGAGATGGGCCACGCCATCCACAGCATCCTGGCGCGGACGTCGCTGCAGAACGTGTCGGGCACGCGCTGCGCGACGGACCTGGCCGAGCTGCCGTCGACGCTGATGGAGCACTTCTGCGCGGACCCCGCGGTGCTGGGCCTGTTCGCGCGGCACCACGAGACGGACGAGCCGCTCCGCCACGACATGGTGGCGGAGAAGCTGCGGCAGTCGCGGCTGTTCGAGGGCACGGACAACGAGAACCAGATCCTGCTGGCGATGCTGGACCAGTCGTACCACTCGGCGCACGTGGTGCAGCCCGGCTTCGACTCGTCGCGCGCGTACTGGGACCTCCAGCACAGGTACGGGCACACGCCCGCGGACCCGCCGAGCACCAGCTGGCAGGGCTTCTTCGGCCACCTGTTCGGCTACGGGAGCACCTACTACAGCTACCTGTTCGACCGCGTGCTGGCGGAGAGGGTGTGGGAGAAGGTCTTTCTGGCGGGCCGGGGCGGCGCCGCCGTGAGCCGGGAGAACGGGGAGCAGCTGAAGGAGAACCTGCTCAGGTGGGGCGGCGGCAGGGAGCCGTGGAGGTGCCTGGCCGACACCCTCCGCGACGACAGGCTCGCGCGTGGCGACGCGGAGGCCATGGCCCTGGTCGGCAGCTGGGGGACGGGGGCCGCCACGAGGGGGTAGGGCTGGCCGTGCGGCAGAGCTCCTCCGTGCAGACGACCAGACGCCCATGTTCTCAGATATCCCCGACAAGTTCAATTTCTTTCTCTTTCTTTTCCTTTCTATATCTAGGGTCTGGGTTTTCCCCTATCGTTACGTGTGGGGGTGTGTGTGTGTGTGTGTGTTTGTATACGCGACCACCAGGACGCAGCAAGGACCGCCGCGGCGAGAAACGGTTCCAAACTCGACATGAGGCTGGCCCGTTTCTGCCAACAGAAATTCGCCGGCCCGATAAGATCAGTAGAAAGCCTCGGATCCTGCGGAGAGCTGTGTTTTCTTCTTCTTCTCTCTCTGTTTCTTTCTCCTTGTATAGAGCGAGGAAAAGAGAGGAAGAGAGAGAGAGAGCCTCGACACAGCCGCCTCCACCTCAAGGTCAACTCGCTCTCACTTACTCACCATCCCGCCAGCCCCATCGCAGGCGCCAGAGAGACCCTCCCCAGCCTGCTCGTCCGACGCCCATCTCCCGCAAGGCTCTGCCAGTCCTATATTTATCCCATCCAGCCGAGGCCCGGGGACAAAAAGACCTGCCCCAGCCCCTTGCTTCCTCATCGCCTGCGCTTAATGCCGGTGTAACCAGACCATCGACCGATCGATCCACACACCTCCGCGTATGGTCCGGCCCCCCCTTTCCCATCCTCCCTCCCGACAGGCATTTTCTGCATAGCCGCAGCGCAGCCATCACCTGCGTGGGGCCTCGGTCAGCCTTCCCCACGGGCGGTGATTGGCTGCACCAGCAGAGCAACTGCTGCACACCAAGGCAGGCCAGGCTCTACCAATGTACGGACCTGAATAACCCAAATTACCCAATCTGGCTTAGCCTGCCTCTCAGAAGCTGTCACGATGGGTCTCTTTGCGACGCCCCCAGGCCGCCCCCCGGCATGCTCGGTAAAAGGCGCGGCGACAAGATCCAAGGCGTACTCTGCCTGCCTGCCTGCCTGCTTGCCTGCTGCTGCTTTTCTTGCTGCTGGAGGGGAGGGGGAGGGCAGAAATCAGGAGACGGGCTGCGACCTTCGGTCCTTAATCAGCTCCCCCCCTCCATCCGCGGAGGTTCGGAAAGGCGAGCGAGCGAGAGGGGATGTGAGTATGCGAGGTGAGAAAGAGGACAGGAAATATATAGAAGGCGGACGGGTTCTTTTCTCTGTCTTGTCTCCCCCCCTCTCTCTCTGCCTGGTCAGCACAAGAATGTCACACACCGTCTCGAGAGCCGCCTGTCCTCCCTGAACAAACCAGAAACACCACACAAGAGAAGAAAAGATGGAGGCTCGCCGCGCATCCCAGGAAGACCGACCCTCCTTCACCACATACTGGAGGAAGAACCAGGAGGACTCCACCGCCAGGAGGCTCAAGTTCGTCCAGAGCGACCCGGGCCAGCCGAACAGACCAGGTATGTCGAAAGAAGAAGGCGGAGGAGGCGGAGAGGGAGAGAAAGAGAGAGAGAGTCAGTCTGGGGACGGGAAGAGACAAAAACTTTCCTAGGACCCGACCTCCTCTCGTCTCACGAAATCCTTGGGTTCTCCCTCGCGCTCTTTATAGTCCCGTCAACGATCTGGTCATTTGGTCCACCTCCCCCCCCCTCCCTTCCAGCCTCTACCGTGTGCGTGCAGTGTGTGTCCTGGGCGCCCGAACTGCTTCGGACTTGGCGCTGGCGCTCTCTGGGCTCTGGTGATACCATGCCTCGATCTGGGCAGGACGATTTGTCACAGATGCGGGACCCCGGGCGTGTACTCGGTACCGCTCGCGCATAGGCTCCCGATGTGGGCAACACAAGAAGAAGGGACAGGATCTATACTTTTTCTTCTTCTTTTGATGGTGCCTCTTTCTGGCTTTTCCCGCACCCACACACACTCCTCTCTTGTGTTCTTGTTTACGCCACAGAGTGCACCCGCCCTTCCTAGACTGTCTCATCCTTTACTTCATCCACCCACCCATGCCTCTCTCTCGCGCACTGCGGCAACCCCTACTACACACCCGTGCAGATGATCACCACCCCACGCTCACCACCACCACATGACCTCATCATAATGGCGGCCGGGACAAGAAAGAGGATCAGGACAGGGACCAGCAGGAGGAGCAGGAGGACCAGAAGGCTAATATTCCTGTGATAATTAAGCAGCAGCGACGACAGCAGCAGCAGCAGCAGCAGCAGCAGCAGCCACCGACTCGCCCTCCCCCGGGAGGACCGAGGAGGAGGAGCAGTCTGCCAGGAACAAGCGCCGCGCCCAGGTCCGGCGGGCCCAGATCCAGCACCGCCAGCGCAAGGCCGACTACGTCAAGCAGCTCCAGTCCGACATCGCCGGCATCCGCGAGCAGATCGAGGACGCAGAGCACGCGCGGCGGTCGCTGCGGGTCGAGAACCAGAACATGCGGGCTCACCTGTCGTCCCCGTCGTCGGCAGCAGGGTCGGCCTATGGCGGCTCTGGGTATCATCACTCTCATCATTCTCATCATCATCATCATCATCATCGTCAGCAGCAGCAGCAGCAGCAACATCAAGCAGCAGCAGCAGCAGCAGCAGCAGCCAGCACAGACTTCTACGCCAGCATCCCGTCCACGACGTCGTCATCACCATATCTACCCTCCAGCCACGCGCTGGCGCCAGACGACGACATGATGCTGCGACATCACCACCACCACCACCAGCAGCAGCACCAGCAGGGCCTCGGCGGTGATCTCGGTCTCGGCGGCGGCGCGGCGGGGTTCTTCACCGTGTCGGACGCGGACCTGGACGAGATGCTGAACGCACAGCAGGGAGGGGCCGGGGCGGGTGGTAGTGGTGCATACTACGACTCCGCATCGCCGGCGTACGGCACGGGGAGCTCGAGGGCGAGCCCGGCGGTGTATCACGGGTCGCCGCAGCTTGTGGGCGGCGGGAGCGGGGCGGGGCAGGGGGCGGACCTGTCGTATCCGCTGCTGCCGGATATGACCATGGGACAGGACCAAGGCGGGGAACATCACCAGGGGATGGGGTATTTGTTTCCGTAGGGGGGGTCTGCGGTGGGGGTTTAGCGGTGGTGGTGGTGTTCTGGCGGGAGATAAATACATGTTCGCATGTGGTTACGATTCGTAATCATCTTACATCTTGAGGAGTTGGTTGATAAGAGACCAAGAATAGAGAGAAGAGAGAAGAACCACTTTGCCTGAAACATTACATCCAGCTACCTCGTCCGCTGGGCTGGGGTCTTGGGTATATTCTTTCGATATCTTAAGGGGATCTCGAGAGGCCTCGACTCTATATCAGGATCCAACCAGTAGCCCATACATAATAATCCTTTCCGCTCTCAAAAACAGAGACTACGGATCCTCTGTAGCTACTGCTGACGAGCCAAACACCCTGTAGAGCACCACCATCGCAAGCCTGGTCCCTCCAGCCCCGCTCCAGAGAGAAGCGCAGGGAACAACGGCCAGACCCTCCTCCCCGATAGCCCTGCTTATCTCATCCGCCGCAAATATCCCCGTGTCTAGATACACCAGGTACGGCCGCTGACTCTGCTGTGGTGATGGTGCTGCTGATGATGATCCTTCCTCGCTCGCCAGCCGGGCCAGGGCGTCGCTGAACATCTTGTCTGCCCCACGGGTGACCCTGTCGAGCGTCACGTCGTCGTCGTCAGCACGGGCCTCGACCGCGATGACGCTGTGCAGGCACCCGGCCGTGGCCTCGGAGGGGGCGAGGGCGCAGTGCTCGGCCTGGTACGCTACCGCTGCTCCCGCAGAGGGAGGAGCCCGCCTCTCGCGCCACACGTGGATCCCGCCCGCCTCGAGGCCGGCGAGGCCGGCGTGGGCGTGCCACTCTGCCTCCGCCGACCGCGGCAGCTCGTCGACCTCCGCGGCGAAGCAGAACGGTACCGCTGGTCGGTTGCTGCTGCTGCTGCTGTTTTCGCCGCCGCCGTCGCCTGCCTCCTCACCTGCCAGCAGTGTGTAGTCTGGCAGGCTGGGCCTGGTGGTGCGGGGGGAGGACGTCTCGCCTGTGTAGGACATGTAGCGGGGGTCGAACTTGCGGTCCCACAGGTCTAGGCCGTCTTCGTTGTCGTCGTCGTCGTCATCAGCAGAGGATGGGGGCTTGTGTGCTTCTCTCCAGGCGCGGTAGGCCATCTGGGCCTTTTCTCGAGTGGACAGGGCGGTTGCACTTGAGGCTGTGGTGGTGGTGGTGGTATTATCTGGGCGGGGGAGATAGACGACCGCGCTGGTCCACCACTGGACGCGCAGCTCGGTTCCTATGCGCCAGAGGTGCTGGAGGGACAGGGCGAGCTGGACGTCCATGGCTGAGGCTGGCAGGTCCATGCTTGCTGGGATGAGGGGGATCTGGCCTGCTATGTGCACTGCCCTCGCTGCTGCTGCTGTAGTAGTAGTAGTTGTTGTTGTTGTTGCTGCCCCTCCTGCTGCGGGGATGGGGAATGTGATGGCCTGGCTGTAGGGGCCAATGTTGGCGGGGGCCCAGTAGGACCTGCTCTGGACGTGGAGGCCCTGCCTGTCGAGGGCTGTGTGGTGAGAGGAGGAGGAGGAGGAGGAGGAGGAGGAGGAGGAGGAGGGAGAGGCGGCAGGGAGGGCGAGGTAGATGGCCATGTTGCCGGCGCCAGAGGGGAGGAGATCTCCGCAGGAGATGGTCACCCGAGAAGGAGG
The DNA here is from genome assembly GCA_016584495.1 of Celoporthe dispersa. Taxonomy (NCBI): domain Eukaryota; kingdom Fungi; phylum Ascomycota; class Sordariomycetes; order Diaporthales; family Cryphonectriaceae; genus Celoporthe; species Celoporthe dispersa. Next base: position 1,035,763 of record WAID01000007.1, read on the forward strand.
GTTGGGCTCTGTGAAGAGGGAGCCGTAGATGGGGTTGATGGTGGGGAAGTCGGCCATGGAGCGGAGGATGATGACGGTGCTGATGATGGAGGCCGGTGTGAGGTTGTGTCTGGCCAGGCGTGCGCGGATCTCGTCGACGAGGAGGCGGGTCTCTTGCTGGATGGTGAGGCTGCCGGCGGCTGTGGCCTGGGGGCATGTGACGGCCCAGGTCTGCATCTGGGACGACGGTGCGGGCTGGCCGAGGCGGTGGAGAGAAGGGAGATCAACATTGCCGCGGGCCAGAGGGACGAGCCCGTCGTCCTCTTGCCGCTGCTGTCTGTCGCCGTCATGGCCGGTGACAGCAGAGCGCAGCACGTCAACCACGCCCCGGAACCTCTGGTCAAACAGCTCGGGCCTCCTCACCACAGCACCACCACCAGCAGCACCACCGCCATCGGTATCATCGTCGCCCTCCGGCATCTTCTCCACCAGCCTCGCCCGCCTCACATTCAGCCAGGCCATGCCACCTCCCTCCCTCACCACCGACCGGTCCCCCTCCTCCACGGCAACCTTCCTCCTGAACAACCTCCTCGGCCCGTCCACGACGAGCGTCTCAAACTCACCGCCCTCGCCCAGGACGGCCCCCGTGTCCAGGGCCGCGGACCCGAACCTCGCCATGGCCCTCTTGAGCCTCGTGATGCCCCTGGCGCCCGCGGCGTCCTCCCAGAGGACGCCCTCGTCCAGGCCGCCCGAGGCGACCTTGATGATGCGCGCCTCGAGGCCGGCGGCTGCCATGTCCAGCAGCAGCTGGGCCTCGTCGGCGGCGGCGCCACCGCGCACCCCGGCAGCAGGCGGTGGCGGTGGCGGCAGGACGGGGTACTTCCAGAGGTAGGCCAGCGGGACGAGGCCCAGGCGCAGGGCGACGGACTCGACGCGGGTGCGCTGGTAGGTGCTCAGGATGGCGCCGGCGCTGAGGGCGTTGGCCTCGGGGTGGGAGGCGAGGACGGCCTGGAGGAGGGGCACCAGGGATTCCGTCTCGTCCTGCTCGCCTGGTGCAGCGCCTGGCGGGGTGGCCCTGGCGGTGGAGTACTCCCTCCCGCTCTGCACGGCGCCGCCCAGGATGGGGTGCCGGTACAGGGGGAGGCCCGTGGCGTCGGCATACAGCGGGATGACCTGGTGCCCGACGGTCTGGTACATGAACGAGTTGAGGTCTGTCTCTTGTTCTTCTGCCTCGCCGCCGTCGTCACCACCCGGTGTCGTGTGACCTTGTTCAGGCGGCGGCGGAGGAGGAGGAGGGTGAAGGTTGGCCAGTGCGACGAGGCGGTGTCCGTTCTCCAGACAGTGCAGGGCGGAGAAGAAGCTGTCTTTGCCACCAGAGACCAGGGCGATGACGTTGAGACCGCCGCCCGAGGCGGGTGCAGACGAGAACGACATGGTGTAGGCGATTATTTTTTTCTCCTTCTTTCCTTCTCAAAGAGGCGGTGTGAGGGAGGGAGAGAGTGTGTGTGTATGTGTGTGTGTATGTTCCTCTAGCCAGCTGATGACGGACCCGGTGAGCGTGATGGTGGTCGAGAGGGTGTGCAGCACCACGCCGGGCTGATCTCTCTCTACCTTGCTCTGGTCGGCGAACTCTCGAAGGGGGAGGGGGGGAGAAGATACGATCAGGTCTGCTGCTGCTGCTGGAGACTAATCCACCGAGATCATCCACGCCAAGGACCACCATGTGCAGGAGGTCGGACGTGTGATCTGGAGCGCGCCCCCTTCTTCAGCTCTCTTCCCGCCTGACCGGTGTTCCGTTGCAGGTGGGACGGCCCAGGCGCCAGAGCCGTGTGGCGTCTCGTGAAGAAAAAAAATGAGAGGACGAGGAGCCAAAACGAAGAGACACCCTCCCAGAGATTAAGGTTTTCCGGGTTTCCGTCGTGACACCGCCTGAGAAAGACGAAAAAATAAAAGCTCAGCTGTGTCGCAGCTCAGGTCCCGAGCTGGCGGGTCTAGACTATCACCTCCAGGCCATCGAGTACATGTGCAGTGCTGGAGGGCGAGCAGAGGAGGAAGAAGCAGAAGGGAAGGAGAGCAAGGTGAGACAGACAGGCGACGAAAAGAGAGAAGGTATCGACGCGGGCTGGGCTGAGGCTCGGGCTGAGGCTCGGACTGAGGTGGTGACGAAAAAGGAAGCGATGGTGAGTGGTCTGCGTGGTGTTTTTTTGATTCTTCTGCCTTTCTGGTCGGCGATGTGGCGATCGGGATTGGGTGTGACCTGGGCCACTGGATACACGTCATGCACGCAATGGTTGAGAGGACATTTATCTGGCTTTGCTCTGAGGATTTGGTGATGTCTGCTTGAGGCTGTATCGGGTGCTAAATTTTCTGCCAATGAGAGCTTTTTAAACCCCCCCCCACCTTCTCTCTCCCAATTAGGGAAAAAAAGAAGGAAATAATTTGCAACCAAAACCCCTAGATCCCATAGTAAAAATGAAAGAAAAAAATAAAAATAAAGAGAGAGAGAGAGAGAGATAGAGTGAGAAAAGAATGAAAGAGAAAAAAAAGAATGAAAGAAAAAAAGAGGCCACTCGGGAGAGACCATTGACAGCCAGCCACAACACGAGACCCTTCAACACTCACTCAATCACGTAGTAAGCAGAACCAAGCCACCAGATATGCACGTCTTCCCGACCTGCATCTCATAGTCTCGTCCAAGTCCCTCGATAGTCTAGATAGATGATCTGTCCCAAAGAAGAAAAGAAGGCAAAAAAAAAAAAGAGAGAAACAGGAAAAGGTTTGGAAGAATGAGAACGAGAAAGAAAGCGCAACCACAAAGAGGAAAAAAAAAAAGAAAGAAAGAAAGGGAAAGAGAAGAAAAGGCGAATAATCCCGACCCACTGCCCAACCATCATCACATGTGGTTATTCTCCCGCCGGAGCCATGAACTGGTCCCGAGTGCCAACCCACCCATCTATCCATCGTCTATCAACCCCTCTCTCTCTTCTTCTTCTCCTCCTCCCTCCAGGGCCTCTGGCCCGACCTGGGAAGCTGGGCTCGACCGGGCACAGCTTAGGAGGAGGGGCGGGACCTAAGATCTCACGCCGCCATGGTTGACAGATAGACAGGCAGACAGACAGGCCAGAACCAAGCCCGTCATCACGAGGGGGATGATCCCATGTACCTCAGCCGAAAAGATACATCGCTGCCTCGGGTGGCCCTAACGGCTCGGTGCTTGTGCTAGTTCCAACCCCCAAGAAGAAAAGAGAGAGATAGAAACAGGGAGTACAGGCGCATGTGTGGTTGTGTGTGTGTGTGTGTGTGTGTGTGTGCGCGCGCCTCGCCGCCATGTCTCACCTATCCAGCCCTATGAACATCCAGAAAAGGACTCCTCGGCACGTTTTTTTTTCTTTCTTTTTTCTTTCAATTCCCTCTCTCACGTTTCTATTTGGCCCCTTATACGACCAGAGACAATTTTGATTGGCGCCGTAGTACTGGTTGATCCCCAACACACCGGCGGCCCGGCGCCGCTTCCCAGGGACACACACACAAAAAAAAAAGAGAGAGACTGGCCAGTGATCATTCACGATTCCAAATCTGACCATCTGTCTGCCAATCTCTTCTTCAGCCAGCCAGAAACGAGAGACAGCACAAGTCTACGGGTTGTCATCCAGCCGGCTCAACCAACCAAAGGGACAAGCAGAGAGCTGAGACGGGAAAGAGGCAAATAGCAGCACAGACAAACAAGGTGTGGTAGGACGAACATAAAAAAGAAAGAAGGGGGGAAAGAAAAAAAACACAAATGGATGACGCACATGGCCCGAATCTGGTAAACTCTTTTTGGGTCCTTTTTCAGCCAGTCACAGCCCACCCACCCCCGCCAGCCTGCGGTGCTGCTATGTGTCGGCTCGGAGGGCACACGTAATCTCTCCCCCCCTCCATCTGCTGTAGCACGGAGTATAACATATTGTACGTAGTACGTGCTGCAGGATGGACACTGCAGGTAGACTCTTGTACAGTCTCAGCTCGCACGGCACGGAGACGGCGTACCCACCCTCCTCCTCGTATGTGGGTGTCTCTCTGCTGCGCGGTTTTTTTGCTTTCTTCTGTCTTCTTCTTAAACCTGAACGGATGTGTTACTATGTTTGTAACTTGGTACCATAGCAGTGAGATCATACTCGGGGCTACTGCAAGTCGTGCGCGTTCATGTCACCAGGCTAGGGCACATAATCACAGTAGCTCTGCCGTGCTTATGCAGGAACAGGAACGGAGCAAAACGCAAAAGAGAGGGGCCGGGTGCACCAACAACCAAAGAGGGGTTGGGAATGGGTGGGTGGGTGGAAAGTCTGGTCGGCTCGGTGGTTCCTCACTTCTTTCGGTGGCGCCAGCCCATATATACCGAACCGGATATTGGCTGACTCTGGGACCTCTGTGCTTACGGCCAGAAACGGGGTCTGACTTGCCTTGCTAGCTTTGGGAGAACCGTGGGTGGGGAGAGAGAGAGAAAGAAAAAAAAAGAAGAAAGAAAAAAAAGAGGAAGAAGAAAGGTTGACTGGCTACCAGCCATGCTTATGCTGCCTGCACGTAGGAGGAGGAGTAGGAAGAGGAGGGGCAGTGCGGCGTACGTCAGTCACATCGATTCCATCCAAGGTGCGATTCTGGAGTAGGAGTAAGCCTATCTGGGTGGGATAATATGGTGTCGTGCGTCTTCATGTAAGCTAGTAAGCTGCATGCCATTCTTTTCAGAGAAAAGAAAAAAAAAGAAGAAAAAAAAAACCTGCCTGCTGCTGCACGTCTGATCCCTCAACCCGAGAATCACGCCTTTTTTTCCCCCTCTTTCTTTCTTTTGCAAGATGGCTGGCTGACCTACAGGCTGATCCGCAGCTAGAGGTCCCCCTCCTCCCCTTCTCTGCTCTTCCATACTCTGCGGCACAGGCCCAACCTGTGGTGCGGTTGGTTTGTGCAGGAAGGGAGGGTTGCACAGAGAAGAGGGACTAGGTGATCCCGAGGAGAAAGGTATTCATATATCATCGTCTCACGAGAGAAGAGAAAACAGCTTGATGATTTGTCGAGAAGGTGGAGGGCCGGCTTCTTGTCACATATCATGTCATCGTGGGATATTTCGAGAGTTGGCGGTTGATTCTCATCCCACACGATACAACCCTCTGTCGCTTTTTACTTGTTGGAAGATTTTGAAGAGGGGGGGAGAGAAAAAAAAAGGAAAAAGTTTAAAAAGGACATATTCTTCTGCACGTCAGGCTCAACGGTCCCAAAGTCCCAACACACGCCTAAAGAACAGCCCAGTAAGATAGCCCCCATCATAGACACCGCCCACCCCACCCCACCATTCCTCCCCCACTATCAAAATCCTCCCCCTGGAATCCGCGGCCGGATCGAGGGCACGACAGAAAAATCCTACCGTGGAGATCGATCACCCTCTTCTCTCTCTTTTTTTTTCACTCCCACCCGGAGGCGATGGCGGCGGCGGCGGCGGCGACAGCGGTGGGCGATAAGCCTGAGACATAGGATCTAGATCTTACCTGGGCGATGACACTTGCGATGGTCCGAAGGAGAAGGGGTCCACGTGGACACCCACATACACACACACACACACACACACACACACACCCACATTTTGCGTGCCATCGTGAGATGTAAGAGGGAAAAAGGTGTGGTGGGGGTAAGAGGGAGGAGGGAGGGAGTGGGGCGTGTAGTGGTGGTGCATCGCATTTCTCTTTTCTCTCCCAACTTGTAGCAATACAGGAAGGTAGGTAAGGTAAGAGGGAGAGAGAAGAGAGGAGGGGGAAAGGATTCGGGACGAAGGATGTCTCGAGCCTGCATACACAGACAAATCCGGGCCGGCTGAGATCAACGCCTGGGTAGACAGGCAGGTGACATACCCTCTGTCCTTTCTGCCGCGAGTCTTGCATTTTTCGTATCGCATTGTGCTGCTAGGTTTGGTGTACCGTTGGTGGCAACAGTCTTAGCGAGGAAGAAAGAAAGAGAAAGAAAGAAAAAAAAAAAATCAAAACCCACGTGTCATGGCCGACGTTTCAGGGCCGGCGCCGTCATCATTGTCGGCGTCGGGCACCGGCGTTGAGGCCTTTTGGAGCCCCGTTGATTGTGTGTGTTTGTGTGTGGAGGAAACCTAGGTCGAAAGATAGTGGACTGTAATTTGATTTACTATTGCTCTTACGAGTAGTTGTGAACAAGCACCGGTCAAAACACCATTTTGTTGTCACGATGAGGGCAGGGAGGCACCAATGCAAGATAAAAAACGAATGACAAAGTTCGCTAGAGAATAGAAACTTGTTACAATGTTTGAATCCTCAAAATGGCTGCAAGAGCTGACGGTCCTGACCCAGGCCTCCCTTCTACTACTGTGTTTTACTTTCCCATTCCTTCTTCTCACAAGATTGCTCGAGAATCAGACCACACGGCCCCCAGTTTGTATTTCCTTTTCCGAATTCCAAAACCCACACCATCCATTCATCCCCGCCATCCACGCCAGAAGGTATTCCTGAGGAGAGGGGGGGTTTTTTTTTTTGTGTGTGTTTTTGCCCCCCCCCCACCTTCTCCCTCTCCCTCGCACCACCTGGTGTCAGAAACAAGGCTCGCTCTCAAACCAGGAAAAAACAGCCCCCAACCACCAGTCACCACCAGCTTGTAATCGTACAACAAGCCCTGTGAATACATACTCCGTACACGCCACTGAGATCCTCTCCTGAAGGATCCGATCAGGGTTTTTTTGTCCTCCCAAGTGCCAAACCGATTTGTCATTCAAGCATTGCGCCCCTCCTGTTGTGTGTGTGTGTGTCAAAGAGAAAAAGAGTTTGGCTAGCAAACTGTGTTGGTACATTGAACAACAGGAGGGGCAAGATGTTGTAAATGCTGCAGCAGAACTTTTGATGTGTGTTGTCGTGACTCCCATCTTCAAATGACGCCGTTGGTCGTCGGTGGAGGCCGAAAAGCACTCTCACCATAGAATCCCTAGAGTTCGGGGCTTGCTCCGCAGAAAAGAGAAATAAAGAAAAGAGGTAGCGGTGTGGGCCAAAGAAAAGCTTCGTGCGGTCGTGCGGGGCATAAACCTCAGAAGAGACGCGGAGAGGTCTGCCTGCGACGGGGGAAAAGCTCTTCCTCTTACTCAGCACGCTTCCTCTTCCTCTTGGCGGCCGAGTCGCCAGAGTCTGACAGCTCGCCTGCAGGGTTGACGGGGATCTCAGATGCCACCTGGAACAGCACCTTGCCGTAGTTGGCGTACTCGTCGTGGCCATGCGCGCCACCCATAGGCGGAGCCGGGTACATAGCGGGGTGGTGGTAGTGACCGGCCATGTCGTGCTCGTCAATGAGGTTCATGACGATGGCGCCGGAGCCGTGGGTGCGCTGGTGCTGGGTCAGGTTGTCGGAGCGCGAGAACTTCTTGCCGCACTCGTTGCACTCAAAGGGCTTGTCCTCGGTGTGCAGCGAGCGGTAGTGGCGCTTCAGGTGCTCCTGGCGGCGGAAGCGGCGGTTGCAGAGCTCGCAGACGAAGGTCTTGCTGGGGTCCTCGGTCAGGGACTGCTTGCGGCCGCGGCGGTTGGGGACCGAGGAGGGGGTGCCGCTGTCAGAGCCGGAGGAGGCGTTGCCGCTGGGCGTGGAGGACTCGGCGGCAGCGCTGCCGCTCTGGCCGTCAGAGCCCTGCTGTGGCTGCTGGGTGGTGGCGGCGGCACTGCTGCCCTGCTCGGCCCCTGCAGCTGTGTCTACCTCGATGCTGCCGTGGTCCTTCTTGATGCGCTTGTTGCGGTGGCCGTCGCAGCTGGCACCCGAGTCGGAGGGGCTGGGCATGCCAAAGGACTGCGCCTCGTAGTCGCCGTAGGAGGAGAAGCTGTGCGAGGTGGCGCCGGAGCTGGAGCGCGAGCGGGAGGCCTGGTCGCCCAGGTGGACGAGGCCCTGGACGAAGCTGTCCTCGGAGGCGAGGTCAGAGAAGTCGTCGTAGATGGGCAGGCCGTGGGGCACGGGCGGTGTGACGTCCGAGAAGGAAGAGCTGACGCTGGAGATTGCAGGGGTTGTTTGTCCGTGGGAGAAGGTGTCACCTCGGAACACAAGCTCGCCTTCCTGTGTCGCCAGCGCGGAGATGGAGAACTCGGGAGCCAGTGTCGGGTTGACCGTGCCGACCGTCAGGTTGCGCGGGTCGCAGAAGTCAAAGTCCAGCGAGGGGTGCTCTGATGTGACAGAGTTGGCGTAGGTTGGCGGAGGGGGAGAAGGAGACAGGGACGGGCACGAGGTGGTTGTGGATGCAGCCGCAGAGGTGAAGTCACAAGGGGCGGGAGACGAGCAGCTGGGAGCTTGGGCCTGCTGGTGCGGGAGGTACACTGTGAAAAGGAAAAAAAAGAGAGCCGCTTGTCAGCACACACGTTCACACCGGGGTAATAATAGGAAGAGAAAAAAAAAAAAAGGGAAAAAGTCCTGTGTCGGACTTGTGCCAATTATTCTTTTTTTTCTCTTTCTCTTTGAGACTCACCTGGTGTCATTGGCGGCGAGGCGCAGCTGTGCCAGTCCAGGTTGGGGAACTGCTCGACGGGCTGAGGAACTTCCTCCTCCTTCAGGCCCATGGCGTTGTGGTCCAGCCCAGAGAACATGGGATTCAGCGGCGTGGCCAGCATGTCGCAGCTGCCAGGGCTGCTCATGACGCTGCCGGCCGTGGACAGCGCTGGTGTCTGGGGATAGCACAGCCCATCGACGCCCTCAAACTTGTCGGTGTCCAGCACGATGGTTGGCCTGTGGAGCTGCTGGTGCATGCGCACCGGTGAGGCCTGGGGGTGAGCACCTGCTGGGGCGCGCTGGTGAAGCTGGGCTTGCTGGGCTGGCTCATGGGCGGCTGCGAGCACGAGGAACTGGGCCGCGAGAACACCGGCGTCGAGGGCAGCGGCGAGGACGGGAGCACCGGCACTGGTGGGAACACCTGGATCTGCTGTGGGATGTGGTGTGCGTAGGCGTGGTGAGGCTGCTGCTGTGGGATGAAGTGGCCGTGACTCCTGTTCTCCGAGTGAGGGTCTGGGCTGTAGTAGAAGAAGGCCGGGGCCATCTGCTGTTGAGCCATCATGGGTTCCATTGTGTGTGTTGTGTGGAATTGTTGCTGGGTCTGCCGGTTCCTGACTTGTCAGCCTCCGTGTTCTCGGTGCTGTGTGTGAGAGAGACAGAGAGGACCACCCACCAAGCTGTTGATCTGTATCACAGGTCGATCTGTTGCTTTCCGACTTTCCAAATAAACTTGTGTCTTTTAAAGTATTAAGGATATACGATGCGGGGTTTGTAATTGTACAAGTCTCTGGGCCGAGAGGCGTTGTTGATGTCGAGGCAAGCTGGCCTAATGATGGTCGTATCGGTTCGTTCCGATTCAAAGAATGGATGGCAGCCTCGAGGTCCGGTAGGAGCGAGGGTTGCTGTCTTAATAGTTTGATACTCGAGAGGCGTTGTTGTACATGGATCTCGTCTTGGGAGGAGGCGCGGGGGAATGGACGGTCTGATGTTGATTGACTGACCCTCTTTCCTGGTCCGGGAAGGTATAAATAAATACAGGTGATAGAGGAAGGGGGGGAAGACGCGTCGTCGTCAACTATATCAAGAACGAGGTATACTTAAAGAAGGGATGGAAGCGGGTGTTCCAAGCTCGAGTCAAAAAAAGGAAGGGAACCGATATGTAAATAGAAGAGGAGGGAAAAGAATCATGCGTCCAACAATCTGCCGATCATGAAGTGGAAACAAGAGCGAGCGTGGTCGAAGTGGGATCTCCAGAGGAATATGTAAAGAGCGGGCGGCATGTGTGGTGTGCAGAGAAACAGAGAATCAGCAGAGCCCAGACAGGTAAAGGTCGCTACAGCACCTCCAGGGCCCAGGACCATCGGATGGGGTGGCATCTGGACTGCGCAAGGGTGCGAGTTACGGGGGCCTGGCACTTGTCCCGGCCTCTCTCTCTCTTCACCCTGGCTCCTTCATGAAGCCACCACAGACCGCGGAACCGAGTGCTGCTAATGCCCCACGACCACCCCCGTCGAGCGTTCCCTCCACCGAGCCCACCACACCTCTTGGGGCTGTCTCACGCTGCTCTCGTCGCCGCTGACGAGGCAGCGAGGGCTCGACTGACCAGGGGGGGCTCGACAGTACCCACACACCCTTCTCCCCTTCTCCCCTTGCCCTTGTCTGGGGCAAGGTGGGCGCAGCGGCGCTAGGCCATATCTATTTTGGCGACCTCTCCCGACCAGGCTGTCGGAAGTACCGCCCATCGATGGGTACTTGGCCCTCTGAGACGAGGGTCCCATGGCGTTCCGGGTCCCCGGAAGTGAACCAGATTCCAAGCAGTGGAGAACAGAGTGGTGGGACCCTCTGGAGTGCGGTGGACAGACCCCTGCGTCGACGCCTCCAGAGAGGGAAAGAAAGAAGAGAGGAGAGAGAGCCTGGAGGGACAGGTACGGGAGGGCATACGACATCTCGCAGCTCACAAGTGTGGGCGACCCTGGCCTGCCTGCGTGACACTCTTGTGCGTTCCTGCAGACGGCGCCATGAGAGAGCTTGGTCACCTCCGGCTGTTACTGGTCAGTTGTCTACCACAAGAGGCGTCTGGCTCTGCTGAAGCGGCAACACGAGGAAGACTGGGCCCGGAGGCGCTGTACCATAGGACGGGTGATGCAGGCACAAACACGACGGGCTGGGCTGATTTCGCCACCGCACGCTCTCTCTCTCTGTCTTTGTCTCGCGCGCGCTGCCAGTAGAGAGTACCCTGGCGGCTATTGGGCGGCGCGAGGAGACGACGGGTCTGTCTGCACTCTCGCCCTCTCTCGCCCTCTCCTCTCTCTCTTTCAGGCCGAGCCTGCATGAGCAGAACCCGTCCCACAGGCGCCACAGTCGAGGTGAGCTGTCCAGCTGGGGATCGTATTGTGCTGTTAGTGCTGTTCTGCCATGGATTCGAGGTGTGGAAACCAGAAATCTCGCAGTAGGCTTGATACGAGTGCGCATGCTGCTCCGTGCATGAATAGTGCAGCAAGATCGTACGGGGATGTCGCTCGTAATTTGGAGACAACCTTGGGAGAGGCCGCACGCCATTAGCATTCCTGCTATGTACCATAGTACCTACAGTACAGTACATGGTGTGCCGTGGTGGTGTATAATCGCTCAGTGGTTGGCGGGACAGTATTGGTCGGGCTGCACGCACGCAGCGTGCGAGATCGGGAGCGCATTGGACAGGATCTAGGAGAGGAACCAAGGACGAATCGCTTGGGATTTGCGCACCAGTCCCCCGCTGTCGTGGGTTCGGTGGCCGCTTGGGCCCAATCCGATGCGCTGGTTGGGCTTCGGGCCCATCACCAATCTCCACAAGTCTTGTACAGATTCATACTGTGCCCTGTTGGGGCCTGCATTACGTCGGCGGAGCGGTGGGCGCTGCTCCACCTGATAGGACAGCGACGCAGACGGCAGCCGCTCGCTGACCGCACAATCCAGCGTGTTGTTCGACGCTATCGCTAGACGTGCTGGGCCGGACAGCAACGCAGCGCAGCGAGACAAATCCATTCGCTGCTCGCCGTCGAGACGCCAGACCGATTGTTTGACTCCAGTCCCGCGGACAACGTGCTGCCCACGACTGGTCCTGCTGGATCACGCTAGGCATGGTCGGTGGTTTTCCTGTCCAGAGCACATGCAGGACATGGTCCCCAAATCGCCAACAAGACAGGACAGGACAGAAAGCACAGGCGCCTCGCTATCGACTGCACCTGCGAGCGCGATAGGACGGAGCATCTCGCCGCGAGCCCAGAGTGGGGTGTGTGTGTGTATCTTTCGACCTGATGCCAGCGGAAGTACTTCGGCAGGACAAAGTTTCGCGGACCTGTTGGAGACACTTGACTTCATGCGCTGGCGATGATCTTCAGGCACCTCCCATGCCCCGAGAGCTCCCGTACCACGCACTCTGCCAGTCCATCCATGGACGCCAGGGTCTCGAAACACGCCTCAAGGTTCTGCTAGTTGGACACAACGTCAAGCGCGGCACATGATCTGCTGTTTTGGGCGTCTTCATGAGCGTCAGCCATGGCAGGAATTGACTAGCTGCGAGAGAGTAAGAATAGTCGGACCCTGCTGCTTTCCAAGGAGCCGTTATAGAGGTCGGCCTCGGCCAGCAACAAGCCTGCCCCAGCAGCACTGATAGTAGAGTCTCTGGCGACACAGGCCGAGAGACGCTAGCCACACACGGCAGATACGACTTTGAGCTGGACAGGCATCGTGAGTGATGCCGCCCGCGGTGCCAGACCCTGCTGGTGGCTGTACACATGCGACGAATAGGCATCCCAGGACACAGTTCGCCTCTCGAGCCGCAGCAGAGAGAAGACGACGACGATGTGTGCAGCCAGCCTTGTTTGTGGAGTAATGGTGACGCTGGTGGTCCACCCGCTGAGGCCTCTGGGCCTCTGACGCTCGTCTTCTGGTCTTGACCTGGCCGCAATAGTATTGATTGTACTGTACTTGCTCTAGTACGGTGGTTGAGCGCAGCCAATCCGAAACACCGGGCATGGTTCTGGCGTCAAACGAACAATGGAGATTCGACAAGTTCCTGGCGGTGACCTGCGTGACGAGATTTGCATCGCAGTCACGCCGAGAGGCCAACCAGAGGCCCTGCGCAGGACACTGGCTGCATGTCGAGGCGGGCCGGCGTGCTGCAGGCACTTAGACATTGGTGTGCCGCGGGCGGCCAGTCAGAAGGCCAGGGCTCCAACAGGGCGCCATCAAACCCACAAGACTGCTGAGAAGCTCGTGATAGCCCGACGTGCCACTCGGTAGCACTGTTGGCTATTGCCTCCCACGTCTTGCCGCCGTCGCAGCGGCTCGCCTGATCCCGTGATGGCTTGTGATGTGCGATAGCTCGTGGTGATTCTGATTGTCCAGGTTTTTGAAAGCATGCAACTTTGCCCTCAGCCGTCGTCAGCCCTAGGCTAGCACGTCCGACCAGGTCAATCGGGTATTGCGTAAGTGATGTGCTTGAGGCGAGGATGGCACCATGATTGGACTGTCTCGTGTATGCGCGTGCATCTCTCTCTCTCTCTCTCTTTTTTTTCTTCGTGTGTGTGTGTGTGTGTGTGTTGCATTTTCGGTAGGGTTGACGACCTTGAGGGCTTCATCACCTGGGCGGGCGACTAGTTAGTTGCTTGGTTTTCGTGGTACTGGTTGTGCCCTGCCGTAGTAGCCAGTACTATGTGCGGTACACTTTACAGTACTGCCTACATGCTATAATATTAAGCATGTAGGCTGTCGGTTGGTAGACACTACTAATTGCTACATGCAGTGCTACAGCAGTACGTACACACAACCGCCTGAGGAGCCCGTCGTGGTTGCCTTTCTGGGCCAAGCTGCTGCCTATCATTTTCTTCATCTGGAAGCAGCAGCCCAGGAAGAGGCAGAGAGAGAAAGAGCATACTGGGAGGAAGGAACCACGCATCCTCATTCTTACCATAGGAATTCCTTGCAGGTTTTTTTTATTAAAAAAAAAGTTGTTCTGTTCTTGGCTCGCTGTCCTCCCCAGCTGCCCATCATCCTCAATACTGCTGTGGTACCGTCCTACACTCTGCTCTGCTCGTTGCCATCCTCCGTCCTTTTGGGAAGAGCGCCTATTGGCTTCCTCGGTTCTCTCTTCCTGACCTGCAGGTGCTCTGCTTGGGAAACCCTCAACTCCAAACCTCGGTCAGCTATTTGAGGTCAAACCACAACACCAGCAGATCCTACGCTGGTCCACCAAATACTACAACAACTATAGTACTAGACGTTTAGTACCTCGTCGATGCCCCTCCTCGTTCATGCCGTTGGGCGCCTGTTGGGCGACTATCTTTGGTGATCTACCTTTTCGATCGGCGTCCTAAAATGAAACAACCCCTCCCCCTCCTCCTCTATTCGTCCTACTATGTGCAGTAGCGGATCTGCTCGAGAGGGCCAGCGACGGTCCACAGGCGACTCAGACACGACAATCATGTGAAAGACACTGGCACACACACACACACACACACACACACCTACCTACCTACATGGGCTGCTGGCAAGAAACCTTGAACGCAACCATTCCCTATTCGCCTATATTGCCGCCGTTTCACCTGTCCGGCACTGTCGCATTGCAGCATCACGACGATTGCCACCACCACCAACATGATAGATCCTATGGCTCTGGGAGGGGATTGGCGATCCAGTATCCCCCTCACCCACTGCGATAGTGCCATTGGCCCGAGGGCCACTCGACTGGCTCGTGACTGGGACATGCGCGCGCCATGCCGGCGGTCTGGTATGCACCATCCCCTCCTGGGCATGCATGCCTACTGTACGGTGAACCGTCTCACAGCCTGCAGCGTGCAGCTTGCACCTCTCACCACCGCCTCTAGCTGCATGAATTTCATGTGAGAGCGGCCCACTATCTCTTTCTGGAAGCCTGTCAGTGCTGTACAATCAGGCACATTCGATCCATCGCATTTCATTCAGCGACAGTGTCCACTCGTCGGGCTATCACAGCAACCCTGCTACGGCTCACCAGCCGTGGAGGGGCCGCTGGGGTATCTTCCAAACTTATCCCTGTCGTTCTGGGCCCCCAACAAGGAGTCCTCGCCTTCACCGGTCTTCTTCTCTGGAGTCACTCCGCCTGGAGGGGTTTTACTGTGTACCTCCGTACGAGCCCAAGGCAGCCCGTACTAATGGTACCGTGGTACCTCGGATACAAGTCGTACCTTGCAGGACAGCCCTGCACTTCTGCAGGAACGAGACGGCCACAGCCAGGTGAGCAGCTTGGATGCGACCGTACGGAAAATTTTGGGTCTCCCACCAGGCTGGACTTGCGGATCCTCTCAACGGCCATACAGTAGAAGCCCAGAGAAACACAATCTCCTTGATCAAACCCCCTCCCCTCTCCGCCGGGGTGATGTGAGCACCCCTCCTTTGGTGGTCTGTCGGGACGAAGGATTGCTGATGAGATCTTGGTTCCTGAGATCTAGAGCACGGGCGGGCGACAGACACAGCGCCGAGGTAATTCGCGCCTACACATGGCGGGCGTCTTGGGCGCCTGGCCTGATGTCCTCCCCAAGGACGACGGCCTCTGCTATGTAGCTTGTGCGCTGTCTCGTGGGCACACAGTGCTCCATGCAGCCGGAAATGCAATTTGATGGAGAGGCGGCGTTCCTGTCTTGACCGTTCAGACCGTCTTTTGGGCCACCCCCGTCGGACTGCGTACTGTGGCAGATGGGCAGTGGGTTCATCCGTGAGGGCCGGCAAAAATCGTCCTTCATCTGGAGCAACCGGGTCACAGGCTGCAGATTCCGGGCCCGATAAAAGAGAGAGCTTGCAGGACCCGACTTTTCGCTCCCAGGCTCAAGCCCTCAGCGCAGACGAGCAAGGGAGCCAGCCAACCGCAAGGTCGCAGGAAGAGGCCCTAGAAGATGGGCCCAGGAGATCCCTTGCCTGCGCACTCACGGACAAGCTTGCTCTGATATCAATCCTTGGCAGATGGACCTTGACGGCTGTCCTGGCACGCCTGGCCACTCACTAGTGGTCATAGTGTGCTGGTGCGGATAAGCGCGATTTCTTTTGGTCATCAGATTGCCCGCACGAACGATCTCGCCACCAGATTGCTGGGCCCCCTCCCCAAAGATATGAAGCGAGACTTGGTTGTCATGCCCAATAGATCCCGACCGCAGGCTCATTGCGGTACAAGGGCTCTCTCTCATCATTTCGATCATCACGGGAGCGGAGGGCTGGCCTGGCTTGGCGCGGATCTGACGACGACGCTCTTGGTCAGGCATTCGGACGTCCTGACTTGTGAAATGTCACTATCACCAGCAACATATCGCCACGGCAGGCAGGGGCTCGCCGGCGTCCAGTCTCGCCTGTGAACCGACGCGAGATCAGACCAAGATGGTCTGCCAGGCACGTGTCATGCGACGATTCCCCACAAGGTGAAAACCTCTCTCCCCGGCGGGTCAGCGGCCTAAGCTGCCAGGCCTCTGACCCCTCTCTCATCCCTCTTCCCCCCCCCCCCCCCCCTCTCTCTCCCCCCTTCAATGGCAAGAATGGGTGCTGATCTCGGCGGGACTTCCGCGCAGACAGCGGTCCGTACCCGACGGTCAGGAGCCTGGCTGCTCGGTTCCCATCAGGCTGGGGATCAGCTCACAAGAGCATGGTATGGGTGGACGCTGAAAGCAGTCAAGGGCCGCCGGCCGCGGATGACTGTAGAGGTGTCGAGCTTCTGTGCTGGTCAATAGCACCCACCACCCCGGCCCAGCATTTCGCTGCCCCGGATTTGCACGGTGAGCCGCATCAAGCAGACAAGGGGCCCCTACATCTCTCGACACGTCGAACCATAATGGTACTCGGTGAGAGCCTGTGTAATAGCCACCATAGTACCTTGGAGACAGAAGCCTCTGCCTCGGCGCCCATCCACTCCGGGGACTGTGGGACGCCTTCGCGAAACCTTCAAGCATGGCACATGCTCTCGATCCGGCCTGCAACTGGTTCAGAGTTGCAGGGACAGGCTGCCATACCATCTTGTGTCATTGCATTTTTCTTCTCTTTTTTTCCCTCCTTCCCCCTCACTCCATCTTCTGGGTCGGCTGGATACGCAAGAGAAGTCGCTGGGCTCGAATGTTACAGATCGGGCCTTTGACTGGATTCGAGACCGCACATTGCCAAAGGTGGTCGGCTCTAGGCACTGCATGCCAGTTATGCAACGTGTTAAGGACAGGGTTATCAAAGACCTCAATGCGAACAGGTACTCACCGCTACCATCTCTGCAGTAGCATCTGGGGACGGCTTCGTGGCATCTGTTTGCTATGTGGTGCCTTCCAGCACAAAAGCGTTAGCGGACTTTCTTGTTGGCGGCGTGTCAGGCGATTTCCACAATTGAATGAGTGGTGAACACCGCCAATTCTGCAGCGCACGGGCTCAACCATGGAGTTCTCGTGCATTATCCTCACCACTCATGCCTCTAGCGACGGGCTGCCGGACCCATTTCGGAGCTTCATGCGGGTCAAAGACCCATCGACATGGGGCCGCGAACCAATTGGCATATCCCCGGGCGCAACCTGGCAGCCTTCTCGAAGCGAGTGTCGAAGGTTTCAGGGTCCATACGAGATCCTTCGAACGGTCTCCTGTGGGGCGGCGTGGGGTCGTGAACGATTCGACGGGTCCCAATTTTGCCCTGCGACGTCGCCAGTGCCACCGGCTGGCTTCACCTGTCGCAGGCGTTCATCGACGCCGACCACTTTGATACACCCAATCTCGGCCATGCTGTATTCATGATTGAGATCCACAGCAACCCACGCCGATTGTTCACGACACTAAGAGACAACTATCGAGCTGTCAAAAGTGGCCGAATGCTACTATGTACCGCAAAGACGCGGCCACACCGATAGAGAGGGAGAGAGGGACAGAGTGTGGATGAAGAATTTTCCGTCACATCGTCTTGTTCTCTCGGGTGGGCCTGCTGGCCTGCTGGCTCCTCGAAGCTTCTTGGACCCAGGCAGGCGTACCATTCACCGCGCCCTCGCCGCCTGTTGGGCCAAGAAGGATGGTGCCTTATCAAAGATGCCCAGACAAGAAGGCAATGCGTTGGTCTGAAGGCTCTCTACCCTTGGCACGCCGACTGCTCTAAACACCTCGGCCTGGTTGGGCTCTCATGGATGGGAATCCATCGCGGGGCAAGGATTGCTCTTCCGCGTCCGGAAAGTTGTGAACATGCCCACACGCATTCTAGAAGGCACATCCAACTATGTGCGTCGGCGCGGCCGCATTCCCTATCTCGTACCGAAAAAGTGCGGGGGCGGCCAGGCTTTCATTTCCATGGCCTCTGATGACCAGCGGCCCTGATCTCTATGCAGTTAGAGGGCTCATCGTAGAATTCATAGTATTCATTGGAACGCTGTCTTTCTCAGATACCAGCTTTCCGCCTGGCCCTGTCTCGGGCGGCACGAGCCGCAGTCGCAACGGCTCCTCGCGACCATCATCCTTCCTGCACCTGGACGAGAGAGAGCACCCGCCACCTTGTCCCTCCCGAAACCTCACGCTCACGGCACAGTGGGCAGCGACCTACAAAAAGACGCCGTCCAGGTCGTCATACATGCGCGGGAGCATCGTTGTTCCGGTACATGGACGAATGGTGCACGTCGAAACACTCGGTGCACCGGATGCCGGAGGACTGCTGCGCAACGGAGGCACAGGCCGAGACCGAACCCTCCCTCCCCGAGGACCTAAAAGCAGTCAAGATGTAACACTCTTGGGCATACACACAAGGTCTCATCGGAGCCATGCACGAGCATGCAGATCGCGTGGCTCAAGAAAGGAATTTGTTCTGAAGGAGAATGACGGCCGTGGTCGAAACTAGCACAACGGCAGCCCATACATCGGGGCACACACTCCATCTGAAACAACCGCTGTGCGTGGCTCTCTACGTCGTGCTGCTTGGCGACAGCACTACTGCAGGGCCGGTCGACTGGTCAGTGGTCACTGGTCAGTGGTCAACACCAAGCTTGCACAAGTGGCATGCAGGGGTGGTGCGAGTCACATCCATCTGCGTGCCGGACTGCTGGAACCGCAGCATTCACGCATCGGATGTGTTACGCTCGGCCACTACAGAGTCCGTCGTGTGACGAACTCTTACATATGTACGTATACGTCGATCCGTTGCGCCCGTCGAGCGTACGGCACGCCGGCACACACGAGCGACTAAGACGGGAGAGAACACTGGCGAGATTTGGCCTCTGTCTGTGGTTGATTAATCCTGCGCCTGCAAACCTGATGCAGGAACCCCCCACACAGACGCACATATTGAAAATTTGGGCCAACCTCAGCCTAGCCTGCAGACACACCCGGTTTTGTCTGCCTCTCGGGCCAATTTCGACTTCTGGACGCGCAGCGCAACATGGTGCTCGGGATCGAAGGATGTCGGGCCTCGTCGGGGTGTGTCCGTGGTGTGGTACTTGTCGCCACAGCCGTCCTGCAGGAGATCTTTTGGGGGGTCTGACCTGCCAGGATCGGTCTTTACTCGGCCGCCCTCTCTGCCACTCGCTGTTGTTGAGAGTCAAGATTTGTCCACTAGCTCGTCCCGTTGTGAGGGCTCGGACTGGGACACGGACTCGGCAGATAGTATCCCAGGTCGGCATGAAATATGCTCTCGCCAGCCTGACTCGATTCGGCAGGGCACTTTTTTAATTTTCTTTTAACCCCTATGCGACCAAGCAGCATTGATAGAGCACTACGACTGAACCACGACCGAGGCCAGCGAGTGCGTCATCTTGTTTTACCAAGAGACCTCGCTGTGCGCGGCTGCGGCGCCAGTCGCTCTGCCCTACCTCTTCAGGGCAACAATGGATTGGGCGCACCATCCGATGATGTGAGTCCATGATGACAGACAAGGACAACCCTCTCGGTGTACTCTTGTGTAGAGAGGGACGCCTGAGCGTTCTCCCTCCCCTCCTCTTGCTCGAGAGGCTGTTGCCCCGATCAAGCCGTTGTGTCATCTTTGGAGCAGGAATGTCTACCCCCAAAGCACCCGGGGGTGAGGCTGGACCCGTAGGTGCTACGTAGTAGTTCTGTCGCACAGGAATCCTCTTCTATGCAACAACGACGTCGATGGTTGCGGAGGACATGAGCGCAGGGTCTTGCCTGGACCGGCGCGGACAAGGGTCAGCTGTCTGTCTCTCTGACGGCTCTAAGGCCCTTCTCCTCTCTCCCTCTCCCTATCGCAGCCGCGTCCACGTCGTGATGAGGCTGAGAGGACTAGCCACCGAGCTGGTATCAAAAAAAGAAGGTTGACGCGTGGATCGACGGCGGGTGACCCGCCTCCCCTCTGTTCCCTGCCTCGGGACGCACTTACGAAAGCCCTCTTATCGTCGACAACTGGAGACTCATGACTATGTATGCTACGTAGTAGCAGCAGTAGCATGTCTAACCTATTTTTCTTTATCCTTCGTTTTCTTTTTTTGGCGTGCATGTCGTTATCCTAATGGCAGCAGTCAGTCCAGTGCCTTGGCAGCTTGGTGTCTTGGCCCCCTCGGCTGTTTCACTGCTATTTTGGACAAGCACAGCCTGCAAACCACCCTTGTTCCCTGTTTAGCATCACTATGCGTACCTCAGGATCCTGGAGTACACCGGAGCAAAGGCGGGGGCACGTACACACGGAGAGAGAGAGAGAGGGCGCAAAAGACGCTGGAACGACGAAAGACCTTTACGTTTCAGGAAGTCAAAGCCGTCGACAACGTCTGGTGATGATTGACAGGCCCAAGATGACGATGCTGGAGCCCTTTTGCACCCACACCCCCCTTGGGGACGGCCCGGCTGCCTGGGCTCGAACTGCGGTGGGCCACTGCCTCCGTCATTCCACGCATGGCATGATGAGGCGGGTTTTATCTTCAGACGGAAAACGGTTCACTGTTGCTATTTTTTACTTCCTTGCCTTCTTTTCCTTACATGATTGTTTCCCATGCCGATACAGCAGAGTTTCTTCCCGGTGGGGAGAGGGGGGGCTTGGAGGGTTAAAGAAGTCCCAATCCAGGTCCAGCCTCTCTTTCTAGGGTGCATGCATGGTGTAGGCCTGCCAGGCCAGGGAGTGGGGGAGGAGGAGTGCCTATGCTGCCTTACCTTTGAGCCCTGAGTCTTTGATGCCATTTCACACAGCACGCAGGTCACCACCCCGTTTGTCAAGAGATCCATCGAGGAGCCGACCCGACCGAGCAACCTCGCGCACGGCCACCACTGAGATCGTACGGCCCTCTCACGCTTTTGTGGACAGCAATATATCTTTTGCCACTCGACGGCCGGGGTGCCGGTCAAGGTCTGTTCTCTGGCTGCCGCGATCGATTGCACCTCTGGGATTCGCCGGGGGGGAGGGAGGGAGGAGGCGCCTGGGAGGGAAATTTTGTCTCTTTAGGGCATACTTCCCGAACCGTGCCATCCAGTTGGCCGTCCCCGCTGTCGTTCATCTATTTTTTTTCTTTCATTTTTTTTCTTGCCAAGGTTCTGATAGGTGGGCACCCAGAGGGGATCGTCGATGAGCTGGGCTGTTTTGGTCACGGGACGGCTACCACAGCGCCCGGTCGAAGACGCCTGCTTGGGCCGGGCCCTACAGTGCATACGCGACGGCGTTGGACATGTCATGATCACGGGCATGTTCTTCTCTTCTCCCTGTCTAGTCTTTTTTTTTCCTTCTTTCTTTCTCTCTCTCTCTCTCTCCAAAAAAAAGAAGAAAAGAAGAAAGGAAAAGAAGGAAGGAAGGAGAAGAAAGAAAAAGAAATTCCTTCGCGGGCCTACCTCTACATACTGTAACGGGTGTGCGCTCACTTGTTCACCGGTAGCACGGGCGCGCGCTTGGATCTTCTCTGAGGCCGCCAGGGCCGTCGTCCCTGCTGTGGTCCCTCCCAGATGAGCCACATCACCTGTCAGCTTGCCTCTTTCATGCGCATTGAGATGCCACGAGAGCCTATACCGCACATATGCCTGTCCATATAGAGATGGAAGCTCAAACCCTCTCCAGGCCCTGCCGAGAGAGATCTTGGTCATGAATTCTTAGCATGGCCGCACGGGCAGCCGGTGGTCAGTTCTTGGCCTTTGGGGGGGGGGGGGGTTTCTTGGCTGCTGTGCACGTGTTTGTGTCATTTATCAACATTCGATATTCGGGCAACAGGATGAAAGACGATGAGTTTCTTTTTTTTTTTCCTTCTTCTTTTTCTTTTTCTTTCCCGCACTTTTGCTTCTTCTTCTTTTCTGCTGCTTTTTTTTTAAAAGAAAAAAGTTGAAAAAGAAAAGAAAATGAAAGAGACACCATGTATAGATTGACCAGGCAACTCGTGTGTCATCAGCTCACGTCGTATCATCTGATGATTTAATTTGTGGATAGTTGCGTTCTCCATCCATGTTGTTGATCCGCAGTTGGACTACCTTTGGTTTTTTTTTCTTTTCTTTCTTTCTTTTCTTTTCATTTCTTTCCTTCTTTCTTTTTCTTCCTCCCAACACCAACACCACCTTACTTCATGCAAGGTGGGGAAAAAGAAGAAAAGACGGCAGAGTGTGCGGTTTCGTGTTGATTGTTTACATACATTGTACAATCTTAGCCCTTCCCTGTAGGCAGCGGGCACAACACACACACACGCCCACGTTATCAAGCAAGCTGCAGGGGGCCGCTCCGCTGGGCGGTTTCGACATGCAGCTAGAGTTTGGCAGACGTCATGGGCTCCTCGGGGCCGTTCTCAAGGGTTGCCTGTCGAGAGACGAGAGGGCAGCTTTTTGCGCGGCCCCTTGCTCCCTCTTTGGTCTAGGTTGTTCTCTGGAGAGAGTGTGTGGGAGAGAAGGGGAGGTGACTGATTAGGCCCAGACTGACAAGGCACAACTTTGTGTGGAATTTGGAGTGATGCCCAAAGGAGACGATCTCTTTTTTTTTATTTTTTATTCGGGCTCCTCCTTCGCACGCCCCCCCAGTGTCAGGTCATCGCTGAGCTTTTTTTTTTTTTTTTTTTTTTTTGGGTGAAGGGGAGGAGAAAAAAATCGACTTCTCATCATAATCAGTCACGGGCCACCCAATAGTTCCGGGCAGCAGTCGAACCGAACGCCTCTCAACCCAGAGGGGTTGGGAAAGAAGAAGATCATGGACAGAGACAGGCATAGGCGGACGGAGGTTTTTCCCGCCGGGGCCGCGGAATTAGAGGCTTTTTTTTCTTTCTCGTCTTTCCTCCTGACCCCTCTTCTCTCTTCCGTTTCCTGACTTTTTGGCGCCTCTCTCTGTCTCCCTCTCCCTCTCTCTTTTCTTTTCCTTGTCTTTTTTCTCTCTCGTCTTCCATGTGTTTATCTTTGGTACGCCGGAAGGAAGAGAGAGAAAATAAAGAGGTCCTGGGGAATGGAAAGATCGTCTTCCGCCGCCACTATGCGCCTTGTGACGAGTCAGCACCCCTTCGCAGCCCAAGGCCGGGCCGACTTGGACTAGAGGATGGATTGGGTAACTGATGGCTTGCACGCCGGGTGGGGGGGGGGGAGGGAGGGAGGGAGGAGAAGAGAGGCCTGGGTACTCCGTGGCCTGGAAGGCATGGCATGGCTTGGCCCTTAGTAGCTTTGCCGGCGCGGAACTGGGGGGGAATGGATAAGGGACCACAAGGGAAAAGCTTCCCCCCCTCCCCCCAACGTGCTAAGATAGATGGACGCATAGTACTGTTACTAGTATGGTACCGTAGTAGAAGGCATAAGAGAATTTCCCGTGTGTGGGGGGAATCCAGAGGAGGACCCATATGGTGATGGCGGCGCCGAGGAGGGAAGTTCTATGCTTGGTGCTGCTAGCCACGAGGCTATGGGTACTATCACCAGGCTGATCACCGCACAGACGTATGGTGCAGCAGATGCCAGACGAGATACGATGTAACCTCTCTTCTTGTTGAGATTGCCGTTTGTGCCCTCTTGATTCTAGCGGGCTTTTTGTGCGCCTTCCACGGGTGCTGCACTTGCCGTGGACGATAGCAACCCTGTAGCGTGGGTGTTTGGGTCCAGGTGCCTACCAGTCTCTGTTCGTCCTATGGAGAAGTAGAAGGTAAGGGTCCTCATTTCCCCCGGGCCAGTCAGTAGGCTTGGATGTGCTCAGGAGCCGGTGGCCCTTGATGCATGGGGACGACAGAGGCCAGCCATTGCCCTCCTCCTCCCCACCAGCTGGCTATTGGCCGGACAAGGGACCACGACGGCACGCCCGAGCCCTCCTGCCTCTCTCTCTCTCACTCCCTAGCAGCAGCAGCAGCAGCAGCAGCCTTCTCATTCGCCTCATCCGCCCGCTGGACACACTCCTCAAGCACCCTCCAGAACATGGGAATGTCCAGGCCCCGCGGGATCCTCACCCCGTCCCGGCCGGCGGGCAGCGGCGTGGCGATCGTCCGGCCCAGCTGGGAGCGCGAGCCCGTACGCTGAGCCTCCGCATGGGTGCCCTCCGTGACGATCTTGACGTCGAAGCGCTCGTGCTGTCTTGGGGATGAGGCTGGGGCTGGGGACGGGCTGAGGCTGCTGGTGTTCTCGTCCTGGAAGTCGTAGAAGGGTATCTCCCACGGCGTACCGGTGAGGACGGCGGCGACGGCCAGGGGGTCGTGGAGGGGAGGGCCCTCGACGATGCCAAACATGTCTCTGTTGTTTGTCGTGGGAGTGGTCAGCAGGGAGTATAGTTCGTGCTGGGCTGGCTGTTCTCATCTGGAGACTGCCCCCCCCCTCTGCCGGGCAGGCCAAACTCACTTGTACGTCTTGGCAAAGAACATCAGCAGCTCGACGAGCATCGTCCGCAGCGTCGTCTTGCCCTCTCTCTGGCCCGTCGTCTCGACAGATGCCACCTTGGTCCGGTCCAGCAGGCCGCCTTCCTTGTCGGGCCCGTAGAGGAGGAGCTCCTGGACGTCCTGTCGGGCCAGGACGAGGTGGGTGACGTCCAGGGGGAGGATGGTCGTCTTGGCGGCGAGGGGCTTGTTGTCGAAGATGAAGGCTGCGGCTTCAGGGTCGATGATGATGTTGCTGTGTCCATGTCAGTGATCACGAGGTGTATGTCTTCCAGTGACATGGAGTAGAGCTGGATGGTCGTGTGGTCACACCGCTCTTCTCCGTTGACCAAAGAGACAGGCAGGCAGCTCATGCTTCCTCACACGAGAGACAACAAAGGACAGGCTGTACGGGAGAAGAACCCAAACCAAAAAAAAAAAAAAGAAACAAAAACATCTGCTCACAATTCTGCCCAGGGCGTCCAGTTTCCAACTCGCGCCTTGCCGTCCACGATACCATACACCGCGTTTGCTACCACCAGAAACCATCAGTATATAGGATCAGACCCCAAAACATACAGAACTGATGAGTGCAATATGTATACATACTGTGGCCATCCCCAATCGCCCCTCCCATGATACTCAGCCCCTTCACATGTCCCACCAGGTCAGGACACGCCTGAAAGAGCTGCGCAGCATTCGTCATGCTCCCCGTGGCCACCACCCACGCCGTGCCCGCCTTGCAAGACCGCAAGGCGGCGGCGGCGGCCTCGACGGCGGACAGGTCGGTGCGCGCGGGCACGAGGGGCTCCGGCAGCAGGCTGGTGCCGTCGAGGCCGGACGCGCCGTGGATGTCCTCGGCATTGGTGGCCAGGTGGGGCCTCTGGGAAGGGGAGGAGGCGCCTGGGTAGATGGGGACCTGGTTGTGCTTGGAGATGGCGGTCAGGACGCTGGTTGCGTTCCAGGTTGTCTTTCTAGAGGGCCGGAGGGTTAGCTCGTGAAGGATGTCTGTCTTTTCCCCCGTCCAGGACTCATCATGATGGGAGAGACCGCATCGTGTCTCACAGGATGACACTAGACGGACGGACGGACGGACGGACGGACGTACTCTAGAGGAGCATTGCCAAAGACGGTTGAGATCCCAAGGAGCCTGATGCCAGGGTGGTAGGCTGCGAGGAGGATGGCGAAGACGTCCTGGCGAGGAGAGGGTTGGGTCAGCGTGTGCGGGCTCACCTGCCTCACTGTGGCTGAGACATGCCGGGTTTACCAAGGCGAGGCACAGGCGTTGTGCAACGGCGGACCACATCACCTGGCTGCTGTCACATGGTCGTACAGAAAATCAAGAGAGCCACTTGACATGACATGACGTGCAGCAGCAGCCGGCCTTTCCCACGTGCGCGATACTCGGAGGCCTTTTTCTCTCCGTGTGACAGAGGTAGCCGTAACGCCTCCCTTGTGGTGATGGTGGCGCAGGAGTGCCCAGATAGAAAAGTAGGAAGGAGAAAGAAACATCATCCAGCTTACATCGTGTCCTGGGTCGCAGTCGAGCCATACTGGGACAGGCTCTTGTGTGGTCTCAGCCATGGTATCAGGATCAGGTAGTGAAGCGATCAAGGCGCGTGTGCGTCCTGTCGATGAGCTGCGATGCTTCGATGAAGACAAAGACACGATGAAAAAGAGAAAAGAAAAAAAGGAAGAAAGAGAAAAGACAAAAATGAGGAGTCGTCACGTCCAGCAAAGAACACCTGCCCCAAGAGACGTGAGAGTTTGTGTGTATGTGTGTCGCGTGAAATTCCAACGATAACGTGTACACTTTTTCGAGATCGGTCGGAGATATGAAAGCCTTCTCTTTTTCGGGCGGAGCGGCGAGCGCTGTGCTTGGATTCAGTAATGGCGATTGACCGGAAGCGGAGGGGACTGGAGAGTCCACTTTTTTTTTCTTCTCTGGTTCTTGGTCTGCGCCGTGAGGAGCCGATTCTCTCTGCCGGGAGGGGGAGGGAAGAGCTGCGCTTCGCAAAACCATGCGGCTACTTATAGACGACCGCGTTTTGAGGGAGGAATAGATAAATGGAAAGTACGTAATAAATTGAAGCAGAAGTCACTTGATATGATGAGTCATTTCTCTCTCTCTCTCTCTCTCTCTCTCTCTCTCTCTCTCTCTCTCTCTCTCTCTATAAGCTCTCAGCTGTGTTGGTGGCAGAGAGGGCAGGTAAGAGCTGACAGGTCGGAGTGTGTGAGTGCAGATCGTGTTGATGAGTGGCGGGCGAGGCTATAGTTCTCCAAAAGTACTGTACGAGAGGGAGGGTATCACATGTTGTTGGCATTCACGACGCCGTCATATCTAGCTAAGGCTCCCACCTTTCTTCCCAGGTCATTCTTGCCGTCACCTACCCACCACACGTGAGAGAGAGTGTGTGTGAGAAAGGGCGAGGACAGGCCAGGAGGGACAGAGGGACAGACAAGACAGGCCCTAGGATTCAGCCGCCTTCCTCTTCTCGAGGACCTTCATCACATCGGCAAAATTGTTGCCGTCGCCCTTCCCTCTTCTTGGGGCCTCTCTTCCGCTTTGTTTTCCCTCCGTCGCGCCCTCCCTCTCCACCGTCGTCGTCGTCTCCCCCATGCGGACAGCTTGACCTTGCCATCGTCCTCCAGGTCCTCCTCGTCCTCCATGCGGTTTGTTCCGAACCCCATGTCGAGGTCGTCGGCATCCCTGTCCGCGCTCGCCAGCTTCTTCCTGAGCCTCTCCTGCTGCTCTGCCGCCTTCTGCTCTTCCTCGGACCTGGCAGCCGCATTGAGCGTCTTTGCCTTCTTGAGGGCCGCCAGCACGGACGGATCGTTCAGCGCCGGGCCGTTGGTCTGCTGCTCTGATATCAGGCTGCTCTTGAAGTAGCTGCGGGGGTGCTGGGTCGGTGCCTGTGCAGACACTTTGGCCTGCGGTGGACCCTGTGCGTCCATCTCGCCCTCGCTCCTCGGTGAGCGGCCGCCGGGAGACTGGGGGCTGGCTTTCTCTCTCGCCCCGCCCTCGGACGTGTCGCTGTCGTCAGAGTCCGAGCCCAGACCTTGCAGAGGATCGTAGTCGGACCCCACGTCGGAGAACATCTTGATGTCCTCCTCCGCCTCCTTCTCCTGCTGCTCTTGTAGTTTCTTCTGGTAGTATTCCGGGACCTCCATGCCCAGAACCTCGGCGTTCGGGTCCACCTTGAATGCCTCGCGCTCCCTCTCGACCTCGGCTGCGACCCTCCTGACCTTCCGCCTCTCGTTCCCGTCCTCGTCCACGATGATGAGGACCTCCCTGCCCTTTGCGTCGCGCTCGATTCTTGAGCCGGGCTCCTTCTTGGCACCAATCTTCTTGAACCTCGAGCCTAGTGCGGACTCTTCCTGTTTCGCCTTGGCTGCCTCCCGAGCTGCCTTCATCGCTGCCAGGATCTGGTCTCTCGACCGTTTCTGCCCCGGCACCAGCGGCGTTGTCGCCAGCTGGCCCTTCTTCTTGGTCTTCTCCTTGGCTACAGCTGTGACCTCTCTGTCTTCAAGCTGCTCAAACGCATCGTCCATGTCCTCCGCAGGCCTCTCCGCCTCGTCACCCTCTGGCTCCTCCCCGTCCCTGCTGCCCGCAGGAGGAGGTTTCCCGCTGAAGACGTCCTCGCCCTTCCTGACCCTCTCGAGCAGCTTGAAGTCCAGCCCTTTGATCAGGTGTGTGCTCGACAGGTCTCCGCCCGCGATCTCATCCCGCAGCTTCTCGAATGTCGCCTGGTCGATCTCCTCTTTCTTCAGGGACTCCTCCAGCGCCTCTATCCGCGCCGCTTTCTCGTTCTCCTCCTCCTGCTGCGCGGTCTGCCTCGCCTTGGCCCGGTCGACGTATCCCTCGCCGAACTTGCTGCCCTTGGGTGCCGACGTGCGCATCTTCTTCTGTGGTCGGTCCTGGCTGTTGCGCTCGGCGAGCTGGCGCGCGAAATCGACCCGGCCCGCTCCTGCGACGGAGCGCCTGTTTGTGAGGACGTAATGGTCAGCTGGAACGTCCTCTCCCCTCCGCCTGCAGAAGCTCCGTGGCACGGGATATGGAAACCAGTAGATCACCTACGGTGTCATAGGGATGCTGGACCTCTGGCGCGAGCCGAGTGCAGAAGAAGGTCCAGCGGCGCTGCCAAAGCGTCTTGGGGAGGACGAAGACGCGCCATTCTGCTCGCCACCTGCCGCTTTGTCCGAGTCGGCGTGGATCAGCTTCCGGAACTGCTCGTTGTTCATCGTGGAAGAGGCTCAGGCAGCTCTCTCCTGCTGAGCATACATGGTGGTTTTGGTACGGCGAGGGGGGAAGGAAAGGTGCTGGGGAAGTCCCGCCATGCACCAATTGTAGTGCTAATGTCACGGCGCGTTGGGGGGTCCCTAGCCCCTGCTTATTCATCATTCCAGCACTGCACACTGCTCATCTTAGCGCCCGCTACAGGGGCCCAGAGCTGGCATCCCTTCTTCTCTCTACTCTGTTCACCTTCAACCATCATTTATAGGGTGTCGGAGTCTTCGTTGGTAATTGTGTGGCGGTCCACTCTAACTTACTATGCTACGATAAAGGGAACCTGCCCCCTACGAAAGATCGAGACTTCATCCTCAGGCTCAGTCTCGAGTTGACCCAGACCCAAAGGCCCATTCCGTGTCACGGATCAATCGCTGGTTCCTCGTCATGCCAAAAACACGGTGCCTCTCAGGCCCTCGAAGGATTCGGCGTGTCTCGATGAATCTCGATATTTTCGATAAGCCTCGATGAAGCTGGCACGTCTCTGACCATAGTCCTCCGTGTTGGCTATTGCCCACCATCTCTGACCCAGCCACCGAGCAAGAGTTTGCTCGAGTTTCTTTGCTTGTCACCCGAGTCATCGCCTCATACACGCTTGGCTGTCGGGGTATACCAGTCTCACTACTTCCACGATGAGTGTTTCCCTGCAGCAATCCTGGCTGCGTGATGAACGGTGATTGACCGACTTCCCGCACCACATCGACAATGACGCCCCGGAGCTGTATGGATGTTGGTCTTGTTCGAGCAGCAGTCGACTCTGTGTACTACCAGCTCGTTGAGGACGACCCCGAGGCGCTCGACCCGCGTGAATGTACTCGATCATGGGGCGAGGCGGTGGAACTCCCGCCTTTCTCGTCTCATATGGACGTCGCCTGCCTGAGCGTGTCCTATGAGGGGATTCAGATAACCCTGGCTGAGCTCGCCTACGAGCTCTCCTGGAAGCATGCTGGCCCGCAGCTGGACCAGTCCTTTTCTAAGTTTTTGTGCATCCAAGAAGTCCTGGGCCTTACACCCCAGCACCTCGCCTGGTTGATGATACCTTCTTTAGTCATCTGGGGATACGAGACACCCTTGCGTTTTGGTGAGTGTCTTTTTTTCTTCCCTTGTTGATCCAAGCCCTGCCTTGACTGCTACATCTCCCCGAAGCTCCTTCATGATGATCAACCTTTTATAATGGACGACTTCCTAGCCACAATGTGCGGAAACTAGGGTTTAATTGTGTCTGATGGGAGCGTTACTTCTACCTCTAGCATCTCTATCAAGCAACCTGGTCTAAGCCTGACGTGGACGGCTGATTGATAAAATGTCTATAGGAACCTCAGGAGAAGAGGCAGTTCCTCGACCTGCATAGTCTCCTAATTACAAGCCTGCTTTCGTCAGTGCGGACTGCTAGATCATGGATGTTGGCAATAGATCGACAAGTCGACCTCATCCATCGAATAGGACGCCTCCATGCCACAGGCACGGCGATGCAGCAGCGAGTCGAGCAGCAGCGACTTGACATGACTGGCCTGCTTGCGTATAAGACGCAACACACAGGACCAAAGATGGATCCCTCATGGTACCGACGGCTGACACGGAATAGGAAGCGGGAGGCACTCGGAGAGCTTGGACGTGGGCGTCTTGAGAGGGGCTGTGCTTGGCAGAGCAGAGACAGGGCCCACAGTGCCTCCGTCCTGGAGTCCCAACAGCCAATCAGAGTTATTGAGATGCAAGATCAACTGTCGTTTGTTGTGACAGTGCAACACATGATTGATCCGTATAAGTTTCACAGGCACTCTTACGGTGCTGACACCTCCGTTCTCACAACGACCACTGTCTGCAACTTACTATTAGAAGCTAAATATCTCAGCAAGATACTACATGAGCACTTGTTTTCGTTTTCTTGAGGAATAATGTCTTGAGGGAACAAGAGCGGTCAGGCTTGGCGCCTAGAAGGTGTTTCGCGCACTGGGAACGGGGATATTGAGTTTTCCGATCCCGCCTTATTACCTAATCCACCTGGTACCGGTATCGTCTTCTTTTCTGTTGATCTCTAAAGGTCGCGCGGTGAGACGGGTAGAGCCTCGAGCAATCGTGAGTATGTACCTGGAGTGGTGGAAGGGGGCTCTGCCACTCTCGCCAGCGGTGTCTTGGGCACTGAAGTCGGGGCTCGAGGGCAACCTGAGCTAGTTTTTGAGGGTGCCACAAAGGAAACGAGGCGTGTGATGGTCACACACCAATTCTCAGTCACCCATTCCGTCCTGGGCAATAGGAAGGTGCTCATATTCTCAGGTCAGGCGCAAGACATCCTAAGCGATCATTCTTCCCGACCATGGGGACAGCCCGAGGTCCTGACTGAGCTTACGTGCTCGCGCTGGAGAGGGCGAGCTCTACAAGGCCGGTCATAACGCTACGCATACGCTATATGCCCTGCTCATGCTGGTTATGCTCGAGCAGCCAGCGAACGCCATGCTGCGGCTTTAAGTTTCCTGAAGCTCGGCTCGGTGCCGAGGAATGGGAACTGGTTTCGTTTAGACGCACATGCGTCTTGGCCGGAAATTTGAAGAATCCTCACGAGGTGATACTACCTATACACATAGGCGAGCACGTTTCTACATGCCTTCGTCTCCAAAGTCCTGGTGTTGTATACTGTACACAAGGGAGCGGAGCCCAGGCTATTCGTATTCGTGTCGAGAACAATAACCACGGCGGCCGCCAATCGCCGGAGAGTATGCCCCGTCAGAAGCGTAGGGACGGTCTGTCAACAGCAGCACAGTCATCGCGTACGAGAAGACCATGCAGCAGGATTGGCACGGTCTCTCCAACATATTCAGCAGCTCAGAACCCTTTCATCTCCGGGCCCCATGGTCAGCCACATGGTACGGTGCACAGCAGACCAGGCTCGGGTAAGGTCGACCTCGTCTTGGTCCTCGAACCCCACGTAGGGCAGCTACGACGTTCAACGGTTCACGGCAAGAACCCTTCTTCCTTCAGCCCTGTCGATCAACCCATAGGATGACTGACACTGGGGATAAGGACAGGGGTAGGTATAGGAGTATGTTGTATTCATATGGAGTCCTTGCAGCGCCATGTAGACCGAGTCATTCAAGTAGCCCTGCTTCACCTCTGCAAAACGGCAGGTATCACTCTGCTTCCGGATTCCCGGGTGATGAGAGGAGTCATTGAAAAGACGACACGGCGGGGTGCTTCTTTTTTGCTCTTTTTCCCCCTCAGGGCCTGCCAGGTACCGATACTCCGCCGTGCTGGGAGCCCCTGCATACGGTGGGCCCCGCAGTTCATCCTTCTTGAAAGTTACATATGCTCTGATATAACGGTAGTGGCCTTCTTGGAAGCTTCGCGAGATTAGGCTTTTGTTCCCGTGACCTGTCGACTCGAGCAAGTACCTGACAGCCCTGCTGGCTTGGGAACCTGGGAGCGAGCGGCATTAGGCGACAATGAGGCAGCTCCTCTCGCTCCTTTCGCTTTGGGTGTTTTGGGTTCGGAGGTAAGGTGCTGCTGTGCGGTGTTTATGCCATGATAAAAAGGCACTCGGCGGCACTTGGGTTTTGGTTGAAGCCATGATGTCCGTATCATTCCTGTAGTGTCCTCGAGAAGAGAGCGGGGCTCTTTCTTGATCTTGAAGACGCTTCATAAGATTGTATTCTTCGTCTTCCTCCTCCTCCTCTTCCAATCTGTACCAAACTTCGCTTTTGAAAATGTGTGCTCAGAAGATATATCTCCCGGAGTTGGAGAGCATGTGGAAGTGGCCACGTATGGTGAACCCATATCTGTCCGAGATTGAACAAGAGTCCTTCGAATGGAGCGCCAGCTTTGGGGTCTTCACCCCGGAAGCTCATGCCCTGGTTCACGAGAAAGGGAAGCTGAGTGAGTGGTATTACCCTACAGCCTTTCTATCCTCCGGGGTTCGCCAGCTGACATACCATGGACAGGCCTATTAGCTGGAATGTGCTACGCACGATCCACAAAGGGTGAGTGAGAATTCATCTCGAATTTATGGTCTCTATCTCTTTTTATTCTCTCTCTTCCCAACTAATGAACGTATCCTTAGAACAATTAAGGACGGGCTGCGATATCATGCATCTGTTCTTCATGTTTGACGAGTATTCAGACAAGAGTGACGCCGCAGAAGTATGGCATCAGGCCAGGATTCAGATGGATGCGCTCCGGAATCCTGACGAGCCTCGACCTGACGGAGAATGGATCGGCGGCGAGTTTACCAGACAGTAAGATCAAATCTCCCTCCCCCGTCCCTCCCCCCCCTTTAACGCAACTGCGGTGCTGATTTCAAGCTCCCTAGATTCTGTGTTCGATTTCCCGACACGTGTACCGAAACATTCCGTAGGCGCTTCATCAAGAGCTGGGAGGACTACGTGACAGCGGTGGCACATCAAGCAGACGACAGATCCAGGTCGCACGTCCGGGACCTGGAGAGCTTCATGCTGCTGCGCAGGCTCACCTCCGGCGCCCCAGCCACCATCGCCCTGTACGAGATGGATTTGGACATTCCGGACGACATCCGGCAGCACCCGACCATCGTTGAGCTGGAAACGATAGCGGTCGACCTGATCTGTATTGCTAACGACGTATTGTCTTACAACAAGGAGCAGGCTGTGGGTGATGACGAGCACAACATCGTCACCGTGGTCATGAGACAGTTTGGCCTGGGGGTTCAGGCAGCTCTTGACAAGGCAGGCGATATGAGCACGACCATGATCGAGCGGTTTTACAGCCTGTACCTTGACCTCCCACGGTGGATCGGCCCCGTTGACCTGGAGGTGCAGAAGCTCGTGGATGGGATGGCCATCTGCGTGAGTGGTGTCATGCACTGGTCTTACGAGAGCCAGAGATACTTTGGGAAACGTGGCCTGGAGGTCAAGAAGATGCGGTGCCTGCACCTCCTGCCCAAAGTAGCAGATGAGGAATCACTCGGCCCTGTCCCTGTAGACGATACAAAGATTTGACCCGGGAGGAGGATCATTATCCCTTACTCTCTAGCAAAGGGGTAATCAAAAGAAAACAAGACTTTACTAATATGTACAATACTATATTCAGTTAGACTAGATACATGGATTGTACTCTGTCGTGTGCATATCATCACCCCTTGTGTACTCGACACCTCCTAGTAGATAAGAACATGTAAGAAAGCATGTGGATGAAAAAGGGGGCATCTCACACCGGTAGTCATCGCTTAATCCTTTAAAAACAGCATCCATTGTAAACTAATATCATGTCAACTTCCACCTAGTTTCCCTGGCCACCTTGCCGACCTTGTTGAAAGACATCTACGAGTCATGGTCAAACACAAAAACAAAAAAAAAGCCTCATTCTCAACGAAGCCTGCGGCCTCTGGAGGCATAGCATACGGAGTTATGGACTGCATACGTTCTTACATGTGAAGCAAGGCAACGTCGTGTCATGCATACTCGGATCTGGCACAAATGTAACGGTCGGCTGGGGGCCGGGGGCGGTAAGCGTGTAAGTTGTCAATATCTCGCGAAAAGGCTTAAGTTTCGCACTGTACTAGTTAGTGGTGGGTCCGCGTTACGCACACAAGAGTAGATATACTTGACAAGGGGCAAATGCGACGAGGGACATGGGCTGGAACGGCGGTACAGCTCCCGCGGATGGACAAAACTCTCCAAGGTTTCTGGTGGAGTTTTCTTGGTATCGCTTAATCCTACAGGACCTCAATGCCCCCCGTCAAACAACTCATGGGAGTGATGTGGCCTCTGGCTGCTTTGAGCTCGTTCCTCGGAGACTCATGGGTGCTAGACTCAATACATATCGCCGCCTCAGCCGTCTAGAGCTGGCTGTTCTGTAGAGGGCCTCCGAGTGTACGCCTTGAATCTATGCTCAGCCATGACTGCCATACTTGATCTGTCGCCTCACGATGGCATCACATGGAGTCGTGTTCTTACAGGCCTGGTATCACTGCTCATCGTGTACCTCCTCGGTGATGCCGTTTACTTGCTCACCTTACACCCCCTCGCGGGCTACCCGGGCCCTGGCCTAGCCGCCGTGAGTCGTATCCCGTGGTGGATAAGTGCCATTACCGGGAATCAAATTACTTGGATATTGAAACTCCATTCCGAGTACGGGAGTGTGGTCCGGTTCAGTCCAAACGATCTGAGCTACGTCGATCACGGCGGAGAGGCGTGGAAGGCAGTGCATAGCCATACGAAGGGCACCAAAGAATTCCTCAAGGCGAAAGAGTGGTTTGTGAGCACCACCAGTGGTGAGATGGCCAGGTTTCCTATGCTGGGTATCGATTGTGCAAGCTGACGTGAAGCCAGGAGTGAGAGGCATGAACAACTACCTGGAACCCGATCAGCATCGCCGTCTACGTCGCATATTCTCACCAGCCTTCTCTGACCGAGCAGTAAAAGCCCAGGAACCGCTCTTCCGAAGACATGCCGACATGCTGGTCTCAAAGCTCAGAGAATTCGCCGAGGTGGGAGGCTCCGCGAACGTGGTTGACTTGTTTCAGTTCACGACCTTTGATGCAATGGGGGACTTGACATTTGGGCAGCCTCTGGGATTGCTTCAGAACGGCGGATACTCTGACTGGGTCCGGCACGTCTTCGACTCTGTCAGGGTCATTCCGGCTGCACAATTCATTCAGTACTACCCGGTTCTCAACTTTCTATTCGAGCGTTTCGAACCGCGATTTGTTACAGACATGAAGTACAATCACTTCAAACACTCTGCGGACAGGGTGGACCAGCGGCTCAAGAAAGGATCGGCAGAGCCCGACATCTGGAACCTCGTCCTCTCCGCTGAGGAAGAGGACCAGCTTACGCTCGAGGAGATGTACGTCAACTCTGATGTGTTCATGCTGGCCGGAAGCGAAACCACAGGTATTTACTTGTCCCACTACCACCAGCACAGTCCCAAGATCTGACCAGCAAATTGTTAGGCACTGCAATGTCTGGTCTCATATTTTTCCTCCTGAAGAGTCCAGAAAAGCTTCAACTCCTGACCCGCGAGATACGAACAAGCTTCTCGAGCAGTCGTGACATTACATTCGAGAACACGGCCGGTCTAAAATATCTCAATGCTTGTAGGTCATCATTTCTTTTCACCAAACTGTAAACAATCTTGAGATCCGTGCAATTCACTCACGCTCGGCACACACCTCACACAGGTATACAAGAGGCTACACGCTTGTATCCCCCTGTACCTGCTGGCGTGCCTCGTGTCGTACACCCAGCAGGACAACAGATCCTAGGGAGATGGGTCCCTGGCGGCACGCGCGTCTCTGTCCACCATATGGCCACATACCGCAGTCCCGAGAACTTTCGGAATCCAGATGAATTCGCGCCGGAGCGCTGGCTCGGGACAGACCCGACTTTCCAAGATGACCGGCGCGAGTCTCACCAGCCATTCGGCTACGGTTCTCGCAATTGTATTGGCCAGAATATGGGCATGTACGAGATGCGACTCATCCTCGGCAAGGTCTTGTACAATTTCGACCTGAAGCTCTGCGATCCCTCGGCTGTCTGGACGGACCAGAAGGCGTTTGTGTTGTGGGAGAAGAAGCCTCTCATGTGCAAGGTCGAGGAGGCGGGACTGTGATATGTACATAGTAATTAATACGGCCAAACCACCCAAATATCTGAGATGGATTATATATTAATTATTAATGATGGTGAAATAAAAAATAAAATACTGGCCCTATGCGTCTTAGAACATGTCTCTGTGGCCGCGGTGGGTGGGCTGCATCCCATCCTCTCCGTCATAAGAATGATAATCCACCTGTATGTTGGTCTTTGCCACAATAGCATGTTCGGAAATGTATTCCGTGATGCCCGTCTCGCTCCCGTCGTCAGAAGCGCCGCGGAACCCACCCTTTACATCTGCACGGCTGCCAAGCCTGCTGACGCCCTTTTGTTTATGTTGGATAGTCCGTATGACTCTTGCGTGGGTTTGTTTGATTTGCCTGCAACTCTGCGCACGAGGGGTCGGTAGAATGGAATGCAAGCTGCGAGAATGGTGGCGGTGACTTCTGCGACCAGCCAGATGAGGACATCCGCGGTTCCATCTGCACCCGACAGGAGATTAGTCAAGGCTCTTCTGCGCATAAGGCGTGTGTATATATATATATGTATTTATAAGAATGCTTCTTGTTGAGACTTACACGTAAAATCGATACTGCGGGACACGTTCGGGATGATAGAGGACTTGTATATGCCGACACAGCCAGCACTGTGAAGGGTAGCAATCACACAGCGTCAGCAGGCTGAATGTTTGTAGAATGTGGCATCAGACCTAGGTAGGGGGCCGGGACTCACATAACGCCCAGGCTCATTGAGATAATAATACCGAGCTTCTCGCGCTTTTTCATCTGCACCTTCCAAATCACAAGAGTTGGAAATCCTGTGAGAACCAGATCCATCGCAGCCGAGTCTGTTCAAGTCGACATATCAGTATGAAGGCCCACTCCTTTCAACAGACTGTCCGCGCCGGAAGGGAGGATCAGGAGTATGACATACACCCGGCAGCAAAAATGCCAAGGTCAACAACAGAGTCCGTAGGAACGCATCCTGGAGTGGGAGGAACACTGCACTGGTAGAACTGGACAATGGAGATGCTCAACATGAACACGTTGATAGTGGTAAGCATGAACCAGAGCGACATCTTCTGCCAAGGCACCTGCACAAGCCTGAGGGGCGTCAGGATGAACGACGACTTGGAGACCGCCACGGAGACCACGGCAAAGAACTGGCCGATCGGCAGAATGCGTTCGAGAGTGGGGACGAGAGTCAGGTCGAGGTCGGCGTAGTGGCTTCCCAGGCCAAAGTCTGTTGCGTAGATGGACAGGACGATGAACGTCACAAAGAGGACCTGTCTGCTCGTCAGCAAACCGGGCTCCGCCGACCATGTTCCCACAAGGCTCATGTCGGCCAGCGCCTAGGGCGGATATAGCAAGACTGGACTCACCCAGGAGAAGGCCAACACCAGGTCATCTAGAGCAAGCTTGGTGCCCAGGTACTGTTTGCAGTAGAACCGTAGGCTCATGAAGCCCAAAGTCGCTACAGCGCAGACGATCATGGTGACCTTCATGGCCACAGCGTTTCCGGAGTCCGCCATTGTGAATAAAGGACGGCACAAGCTCGCCTTGACTAACGGTATCAGAGTCTGATGTTGATGAGGCCACCCTTTGGCTGCTGGAAAGAGTAGTGACACAGCTGGTCAAATCACGCTACTTAGCACGTTCGGTTCGAGAAGGAAGAGACTGGCGACCATTTCACGCATCTAAAAATCCGGGGGCTAGGCAGGTAGAAAAATGTCACAACGCCATTGTGTGTACCTGCCTTGTTGGTAGAAGGCAAATCTCATTGGTATGAAATCCTGCAGTGCCATCGCTGAAGACATTTCACTCGATGCTGCCGTGGCCAGGGGCTGATCAGCAGGCATATTGAAACGACCCCCCCAGGTGGATCCAATACCATCTCACCATGCCCTGCAGCAGACTTCCTGGGCACTGACAAGGGACGGTGAGGTTACACTTGTAATCAGGATACTGGAGTGACATCTGCGGATGGTTGTGTCCATTTGAAAGGCTTATGCTCTGAGCTACTTGTGCAACGCAGCATACAAACAGAGTGACCTATGCCCATGCTATCTGACATATTTGCTCATGCTCGTATATATCCTCCTCTCGCGGTAGGTATCACTCCTGCTACTGTGTATGTATTAGTCCGACCTTGACGGCATGCAGAGAGAGCGGTCACGAAGAGAAAGATGACCGAGTCTCCTCTGGGGAGAGATAATTTCCGAGGGAAACTTTCTTCTGCACGTTGGCTACGTCTCTCCACAACGCCTGCTATGCTTTCCATCTTTCGATGTCCTGGCTCTACCCCAAGATGGGGGCCGGGGGGGGGAGGGGGAGGAGCTCATGGGTTCTTCACACTGGATGCGTCTCGAAAGGTCTTAGTGGAAATGCGACAATCCCTTTCCGACTGCTTTTGAAAACCTACCAGCCGTTGCTCGGGTCATCTCCGCCGGGTTGGCGGAGAGTCTCAGCTCTTTTCTTTTTCCTGTTGAGTAGATTTTGGTTCACAAGTTACCAGAGTCCCTCTTCTCGTGGAAAGGGTGTTGTAATATCTAGAACCTACATATTGCAACAAGCAGACAATAGCTCTGGTTCTGGCCTTTATCCCTATCATGCCTACTTGGTATTTCCC
The DNA here is from genome assembly GCA_016584495.1 of Celoporthe dispersa. NCBI lineage: Eukaryota > Fungi > Ascomycota > Sordariomycetes > Diaporthales > Cryphonectriaceae > Celoporthe > Celoporthe dispersa. The sequence goes on from WAID01000007.1 coordinate 1,074,450, forward strand.
ATGGCTATGTTCAATAACACCGTGCGAAATATGTATCATCTTTACATCTCACAAAAATCCCGCCACATTGTTCCCTGAAACTTGTCCTTGTCTGGCTACTGCTAGTCCTGAATGTAAGCGACCGGGGAAGGACGGAGAGCACCATACCTTGCATGGGATAAATCACTTTGTACATATACGACATGCAGATGCAAGGGACTCGAAAATTTCTTTCGTCGGTGAGCGATGATCATGCCTGTTAGGATTATAACCTGGTGAAGTGTTTGAGCGTAAGCGAGCAAAGATCAATTACTGTATAGGAGTTAATATGCGAGCTAGCTGCAGTGACGAGGGCCCCCGGAAAGAAAAAAGAAGTACATAGTATGTATGTGCTAGTATGTGTATGCACGAGAAACTAAATTCCATTTGAGTTTTCGCTTGGTTGGAATTTCTGATTCCGGTGTCTTCCCCTTGTCTCGTCGTTGTCCTTTTTACTTTTTTGAAGCTATTAAATTGTCCCTATTGGCCCGGTAGTCCGACACTAGGGTCCTTACAAAATGGCGTCAGGAGATGTCAGGAGTTTCTATGAGGACTCTGTGGAGCCCATGTCGGCAGCATTATCCGATCTGGCGGGCTGCATAGGGGTCGGTTGCAGGACTCTGCCTCCAAAGCGGCCTCGACCAGTGGTACACGACGTTTTGGTCATGGTGAGTCAGTCTTATGGATAGTCCTGCAGTTTGGTGCGCTGCTGCGCCGTATCAGCCTGCAGCAAGTCACCGGGCAGCCCTGCACGTAGATAGCCAGGGGTTCGATATTCTTCACAGTATCTGCCGCGCTAAGTACTCTGGACAGAAGCCTTTGGTGGTGTCGTCCTCGTGTTCGCTTGCAGCACCTGCACCTAGCCCGGCTAGGGCGCTCAACGTGCAGCTGAATGTGTGCAGCGCGATGAATCAGGGATGACATGCCTTCCCCTCTTCTTCATAAAGCATGGCCCAGAATCCAAAGAGAGCACGCGCGCGCGTCTAGGGTCGTTGCTACAGCGTCACCGTATCAATCTTGTACCTGGTTGACTTTGTGGGACCATCTCGGTTGCGACTCGCACAAGAAGAGAGGGAAATACTTGCATTTCAACCTCTATTATTCTTCTTAGCCGCGTATTCAGCCTGCATTGCATGTTGATTCTTTTTTCCCCCCTCTAAGCTTACCGAGGCTGACCTCCTCTAGACACCATTCCGCCTGACCGTTCGGCATCAGCGATCTTGGAACCGCAGGGCGTCATGGGTGCTATCCTCTCATCACTCGGGGGCACTTTGGTCGTCGGCGTCGTCCTGGCTGTCCTGTAGGAGAAAACCCCCTTTTATACTGTATTGCAATGTGTCCTCATCGCCGTTGACCAAGAAGGACCTCATGAATCATGAGATTCCTTCTGGCTCAGCGCTGGGTCTGTGTCAGCTGTTGCATATAGCCCTGCTTGTCACAGATGTCCACCAGAATATAGTTCCGAGAAACGTTAAAACTCCCAAGAGGACATTGGCGTTTTCTTCCTAGACAAGACTTGCTAACACGGATTGGGATAGGTATGTTCTCTACCACGCAGCTCTCCCTAAGCCGCTCGCGGGCATCCCGTACAACAGAGATGCGGCCCAGAAGCTGTTCGGCGACGTGCCCGAGATGATGGGATATGTCATAAAGACTAAGCGCATCTTTGTAGGTTCTTCCCCCCCCCCCCCCCTTCTTCTTTCCTCCTTCTTTCTTGGCCCGTGGTTACACAGAGCCATAGCCGAGTACTCCCCCTGGTCGTATAGTTGTTTGCTGTGCTGACAGACGATGATATCAGTGCTGGCTGACGTCCCTCACCACCCGGCACCAAAGCCCCATCATCCAGGCTTTCATCAAGCCTTTCTCGCTGCCATGGGTGGTCGTCACGGACCCCTTCGAGAGCCAGGATATCCTGCTGCGGCGGACTAAGGAGTTCGACCGGTCCGGCTTCTTTGGTGACCTGATCAACGGGATCCTGCCGGAGCAGCACATCCAGTTTCTCTCGTCCGACGACCGCTTCAAGAAGAACCGGAACCTGATCAACCACCTGATGGCGCCCACCTTCATCTCGCAGGTCTCGGCGCCCGAGGTCTACAAGGCCTCGACCACCATGATCAAGGTGTGGCAGCTCAAGTGCGACATGGCGCAGGGGCGGCCGTTTGCCGCACACGGCGACATCACCTCGCTCGCGCTCGACAGCATCTTTGCCAGCTCGTTTGGCCTGCCAGAGGCCGAGAGCAACACCTACCAGCGGCTGGAGATGATCCAGCACTGGAAGCCCGACCCGTCGCTGTCCGAGAAAGGCGATATCGACACCCCCGTGCAGTTCCCAGAGGACGCCAGCGTGCCCGAGGTCTTCTCTGCGGTTCTGACGCTGGCCAACTCGGTCACGGATACCCAGCTGTCGCCCATGCCACGCCTGACGTCTTGGGTGATCCGCAAGTTCCCCTACATGCGCAAGGCGACAGCGATCAAGGACGACTATATCCGCGGCAAGACGGAAGAGTGCATCGCGCTGATTGAAGCGGGCCAGACGCAGCCGCACAGCGCACTGCACAGCGTACTCCTCCGCGAGCGCGATGTCGCTGCCAAGGAGGGCCGGCCGCCGGCGTATCGACGACGCGGCATCGCGGACGAGTTTTTCGGCTTCATGACAGCGGGTCACGATACCAGCGCGACGACAGTCTCGTGGGGCGTGAAGCTCCTGGCTGACCACCCGGGGCCTCAGGACAAGCTGCGCAAGGAGATCCGCGCCGCGCTGCCTGACGCTGCGAGGGAGAAGCGCACCCCGACATACGCAGAGCTCGCGGCCATGCACGTCCCGTACCTGGACGCCGTGGTCGAGGAGGTGCTGCGTCACGCAAACACGATTGCCTTTGTGGTGCGCCGCGCCCTGACCGACACGACCGTTCTGGGGCGGCGCATACCAGAGGGCACTGACGTCTTCCTCATGGCGAACGGTGCGGGTTATCTCGAGCCGAACATGAAGATCCCCGACTCGGAGCGGAGTCCTGGGGCCCGTCGGGCTGAGGCCAAGGCTCTCACGGGTGCGTGGGAGGACGCAGATGCCGGTGTGTTCCGGCCAGAGCGGTGGCTCAAGCCGGACGAGGACTCAGGCGCAGTGGTGTTTGACTCGATGGCGGGGCCAACGCTTGCGTTTGGACTGGGGCCTCGAGGCTGCTTCGGCAGGAAGCTGGCGATCCAGGCGCTGAAGCTGCAGTTCACACTGCTGATCTGGAACTTCAACCTGCTCAAGTGCCCCGAGGCTCTGAGTGGATATAATGCTGTCCAGAGGTTCGCCAGAGAGCCGACCGACTGCTATGTCCGTCTGTCGAATGCTGCTTTTTAATAATCCACCAGGTTTCAGGAGGAAGGCTGGGTCGGTGACCTTGATCGTATGTAGTAATGTAATTATCAGCCGCAGAAGGCATCTTGCATCTGAAGAGCAACCCGCGTGAGATCATCTGTGCCGCTGGTTGCATGTCAAAGTACTAAGGAGGCAGGAGGGATGGGAACCAACAGCACCATGCCTAATATGGATGGAGTCTGGCTGAGTCAGCAGATCACCAAGATCTGATTATATAAGCGAACTCCTTTTGGGGAAGGTGGGGTCAGACCCTAACCCTGAACTGCTCTTCCGTAAGGAGCCATCTGTGGAGGCTTCAGACGCGCTTCACGTTCACCACAATTCACACGTCGTTCACCATCCGATCCGCGCCCTGGCAGACACTCAGCATGACCGTCACGCAGCAGACTATCCTGCTCTTCATGTTGAGGTCTCATGCTCCGCTGTCCTGACCTGGGTCTTGAATTACAGTTGTGGCACGACCATGAAGGTCAGATCATCGGACTTTCCGCCTGGCACGTTCATCCGCTGCTGCCGTGATACGAGCCCGCCTCAGCTGTCGTCGCCATGGGCAGCCGGCTGGACAAGAACTCCAGCGCTATGCGCAAGCGCATCGAGGGCCATACCTTCTCCGACGAAGGCGGCGAGGAGTATGAGGCGAGCTCCTTTGGTGGGTTTGGCGACTACATGAGGCGGAAGAAGATCAAGCTGCAGAACCTCGATGCAGAGCTCAGAGATGCCAGCGGCAAGCCCCCGATCTTCAAGGGCATCGTGGCCCATGTCTCCGGATACACCCAGCCCCCTCTGCATATCCTCCACAAGGAGCTCGTGGCACACGGCGCCGGGTTTCTGCAGTACCTGGACGGCAAGACCTCCGCGACGCACATTATCGCCTCGTCGCTGACGCCAAAGAAGGCCGTCGAGTTCAAGGACTACCGCATCGTCAAGCCGGCCTGGGTGGTTGACTCGATCGCCGCGGGCCGCGTGCTGCCGTGGTCCGACTACCGGGTGCTTGACGAGGGCCCGCGGCAGAAGCTCATCAGTTTCGAGGGTGGCAGGCTCTCTTCGCAGGCCAACACGCCCCAGAGGGGCTACGACGACCATATCCAGAATAGCTACTATGCCAGCCAGTTTAGGAACTCTGCAGGCCCGGCGGCAAGGCTGGGTAGCCCGTCTTCTGCAGCCCAGAATCCTACGCCTACCAGATTTACACCGTCCAAGGTTCGGCTAGCGGAAAGTATCGAGGACGACGACGGTCATGATCAGAATAAGGTTAAATTAGGGGGCTCGGACCTGGACACCTCAGCCCTTGCCTCAGTTCCCTCGCCAAACTATGACACCCGCGCCGATGACCACCAGACAGAAGAGCCTATGCAGGTCGATGATGACCTGGGTTCATGGGAGGTTGGGCCTGCCCAGAATCAGGAAGACATACCCGGAGCCCCTGATGAACCTCCAGATGATGTCGGCAGGAGAACGCCTGGCAAAGCCCACGAGAAACCGATGACCTCCGAGGAGCATAATGCCTGGCTCCTATCCGACCCAAGACTAAGGAAGTCGTCCACTGCGAACCCGGGATTCCTTCAGCAGTACTACCATCAAAGCCGTCTGCACCATCTCTCGACATGGAAGGCGGAGCTGAAGTCAAGGATGCAGAGACTTGCCAATGAGAAGGGTGCCGGGTCGCGCAAGGCTGTCAAGCGCCACCCCGGAGCACGAAGGTACATCATGCACGTCGACTTTGACAGCTTCTTCTGTGCCGTCTCCTTGAGGAATGCTCCCGAGTATGTCGACAAACCCGCTGTGGTGGCACATAGCACTGGCACCGGCTCGGAAATTGCTTCTTGCAACTACCCGGCGCGGACTTTTGGTGTCAAAAACGGCATGTGGATGAAGAGGGCGCTGGATTTGTGTGCGGATCTCAAAGTTTTGCCATACGACTTTCCGGCGTACGAAGAAGCTAGCAGGCTGTTCTATGAGGCTATACTAGAGGTCGGCGGTGTCGTGCAGAGCGTCAGTATCGATGAGGCTCTCGTCGACATCACCTCGCTCGTGCTGGACGCTTCAGGATCAGGCGGTCATGGTGTCTCCGAAGGCAGTATGTGGAGGGAGCAGGAAAAGGCCAGCAGTATTGCTACGGACTTGCGGGCACGGATCAAGGACAAGACGGGCTGCAATGTATCTGTTGGCATCGGAGGCAATATTCTGCTGGCCAAGGTTGCCCTCCGCCGGGCGAAACCAGCTGGTCAGTACCACATCATGCCAGAGGAGGTTCTGGACTTCCTAGGAGGGCTGAAGGTGGAAGACCTCCCCGGCGTCGCTTACAGCATCGGCGGGAAACTGGAAGAAGTCGGCATCAGACTTGTCAAAGACATCCGCGACGCTTCCAAAGAACGTCTCGTCTCTCTCCTGGGGCCAAAGACGGGCGAAAAGCTCTGGGAGTACGCCAGAGGCATCGATCGCGCCGAAGTAGGGGACCAGCCGGTGCGGAAGTCCGTCTCGGCAGAGGTCAACTGGGGCATCCGCTTCATCAGCCAGCCAGAGGCAGAAGAATTCGTCATGAACCTGTGCAAGGAGCTAGAGAGGCGGCTCCTGAACGAGGGCGTCAAAGGCACGCACTTCACCATGAAGATCATGCGCAGGTCTCTCGACGCACCCTTGGACCCTGCGAAGCATCTAGGGCACGGGAAATGTGACACGTTCAACAAGAGCGCCGTCTTCGGAGTCGCCACACATAACGCGGAGACCATTGGCAAGGAGGCTGTGTCTATCCTCCGGTCCTTTAAATTCAGCCCAGGCGACCTGCGAGGCCTAGGCGTGCAGCTTCAGAGGTTGGAGCCGATCAAGACGTCTGCGGCGCCTGATGGGAGCCAAAAGAGGCTGAACTTCGGCGCCTTCGTCGCTGCTTCGGTCAATCCCACATCAAAGAAACCAGAAGCGTCTCCACGCAAGGGCGCTGACGAGATATCGGATTTTGGCAGCCCTGAGCAGTCGAGAACAATCAATCACCAGGCGCGGCGGAAAGATTCTCCTGATGATCCCATCGCGGAAGATCCTATGACTCCTCAGAAAGCGAGACACCCTCCTGTGCACCCAGCGCTCGCCCTGGCAAGAGCTAACGAGGCGGATGAGAAAGCCAGCACACCATTGAATATGATGGGGACGCAGTTCATCATGCCGACCAATCCGGATGCTGCTGTCATAGCAGATCTGCCACAGGACATCCGCAGCCGGCTGATGGCCCAATCAAAGCCGCGCAGGCCCGGGGCTGGCTCGTCCAGGGAGCAGTCTCCCGCCACATCCGAGTTCCGAGATCAAAGCCCTGCTGTCACGGATGATGAGATACCGTCTGACATCGACCATGAGGGTGTTCAACGCCCTCCCAGAGGACGTGCAGATGGAAGTCCTGGCGTCCTTTGGTAAGAGACGTAGGCAGGCCAACCCTGCGCAGCCACAGACCCCGGACAGAGAGAGGGCTGGGGCTCGCCAGCAGACCAAGAAGAGTCCTGCTCACCAGCGGGGCCGAGGTGGGATACGAGGCATGCTGAGCCGGGCCCGCGAGAGACAGCATGATGCCACTGCCGGGCGAGTCCAGGCCAGCCTTGTCACCATGGAGGACAGGAGAGGAGCGGCGGACAATGTCGTCGACGAGATCGAAGAGCTTGACCCGGCCTTCCTGGCTGAGCTGCCCGAGGAGGTCCGGAACGATGTCGTTGCAGATCACCGCAGGCAGAAGCTAGCTCAGAAGGCCGGGCTCGGCCTGAGCCTGCATGGTTCGGCACGGCGCGGTCGGGCCAGGGAACTGACGAGCGGCGGACAGACCAAGATCAATTTCCCAAAACAACCGCCCAAAGCTGCGTTCGCAGCGACATCGCTGACGTCGGTCCAAGAGGTGAAGGAAATGCTGAGCGCGTGGCACCGCGAGACCAAGGACGAGGGCCCGCACCGGGCTGACGTGGAGGTGCTCGAGCAGTATCTCGCGCGCGTCGTCACCGAGGAGAGAGACATGGAGAAGGCGAGGAAGCTGGTCAGGTGGCTCGATTGGGTTATCGAGGAGGAGAACGATGAATCTGCCCGGCCTGGTAGTGGGAGAAAGGGCTGGAGAGAAGCTCTGGCCGGCATCAAGAGGGTAGTGCAGGGTGCCCTGTGCGAGAGGGCCTGGGCCCGATGACATTTTGAGTGAACTAGACGGCGAGGGCATTTTTGGACAAGGGCCGTTCATTTCTGGTGTCATGATGACGACGATGATGATGATGACGACGACGACGACGACGACGACGATGCGATTATGATACGCTGGATGAGCGCGTTCTTGTCGACTCTGACGCACATTGAATGAATTCGATAGCCAGGTCGGTGGTACCTGAACGACAGGCCGAGGCGAGGATTATTTTACGATTTGGCGATACGGATCTACACAGCGTTGGTAAAGAGCTGTTCGTACCCCCTCTCTCCTCGCCCATTGGCTCGTATGCGCTGAGGACTGTGGAGATCCGACCCAATCACGAGGGAGGGAGAGGAGAAGAGGAGAAGAGGAGATCTCTCCAAACACATTGCCGAAGCGAAACCGTAAATGATTATCCAGCGGGAGGAGTTGCATATGTGTGATGGATCCCCCATGGATCCCCCGCATGCAAGATGGAAACACAAGCCAGCATCCGCATCCGCACCCGTCTCCTCACCTCGCATCACCCCACCTCAACCTCAGATACACATCCACCCATCCGTATCAAACATGTCCACCGCCGAGCAGCAACACGAAGACGCCCAACCCCCAAAGCAGCCCCCAGGCCTGCGAGCCATCGACTTCTCAACAAGCCAACCTCTCCGCCAGATGACAACCACCCTCCGCCGCGTCTGGCTCCTCGACCCGTCACTGTCCGGCGAAGAACTCCAGGACCCCGCCACCGTGCAGGAGCGCTTCCGCTCCCTCTGTGAGGCCGTCTCCGAGGAGATCACCACGGACGACGACGACGAGGCGCGCTGGGACCACACCCGCTGGCTCGGCCGCACAAAGCTGCCGCTCCTGGGTGCGCCGGTCGTGCGGGTCTCGATCAGCCCGCCGCCCCCGCACAGCGCGGAGTCGCCGTTCCGGGAGGGTGTTTATGACAGCTACCGGCACGTGTTCGCGGATCTCTGGCGGATGCTGCGGGCGCAGGACACGGGAGATGGGGCCCTGGGACGCTTCGACGCGGCGGACAAGTCTGCCGTGTCGCTCGGGGTGCTGAGGACGGGGTTTGTGAAGGGCGAGGAGCTGCTGGCGTACCCGACGGATACCTTCCTGTGTCCTATCTGGGTGGCCCCCGGGGCCCGGGTTACGTTCTCTGTCGACGGCGAGAGCCATTCTTGGTCTGCTGGGGAGGAGGGGGAGAAGGAGAAGGCGACGTGGACGACGGGGCTCTGGGCACGGGGCGAGGCTGAGGTCAACCTGACGACCGAGGTGGAGAATCCCAGCGCGGACGGGCTCCCGGTTGCTGCGGTGTTTGTGGCGGGACACTGTCGGGGGAGGGAGGAAGAGACAGCCCCGGCGGGGGAGACGAGCCCAGCCACATAAGGCTGAGAGATCTGGTCTTGTCTTTGCTGCGTGAGCCGTGGAGGCTAGAATGACATGCAGACGAGCATCACATATTTTGTCCGAGGGTAATGGACACTGTCTTTTTCATTCTTTCTCATGCCCACAAGAGAGAGAGAGGGAGAGAGAGGAACAGATGGGAAAAAAAGACAAGAGTATGGAGCAACCAGCTCTCACATTCGCGCGTCACAAGCCCACCTCACCTCATCACCCGACCGTCTTCTCACCACCACCCACCACCCTCCACCCGATCAACCCACTCCCTCCCCCGCTCCATCAAGACCAAAGCCTCGTCCGCCGTCTTCTTGCTGTCCAGGAACTCCACACACCGCCTCACCCGGCCCCCGCCCTCCTCCATCTCCAACACAAACACATACTCCCCCTCATACCTCCACACCTCCTCCGCCCCGCTCCCCCTAACGACCTCGTCCCGGAACACCGCAGAAGACGTAGCCCACACCACAACACTGTTCGAGCCCTCGCTCTCCCAGACCTGCCTGAGCGTGACGGGGATCCCGGCCAGCACCCTGCGCAGGTCGGCGTTGTGCTGCAGGATGCCGGCGCGGTCGCGGTTGGGGAGGTTCAGGGAGGCGGGGGCCATGATGTGCTCGTAGTCTGGGGGTCAGGGAGGGAGTTGAGGAGGGTTGCGTCCAGGGTGGCGAAGTGGGCGAGGTAGGACTTGGCCGTTTGCAGGCGGGTGGACTCTTGCTGGGCCATGGTGTTTGGTGGTGGTGGTGAGCCGCTGTGGAAAGGGGGGCCTGAGTGTGTGTGCGTGTTGTTTGTCTGGGATCTCGCGGGTGGCCGAGATGGCGAAGAGTTGGGGATGTCCCGATTGATATAGGTGCTCGTCTCGGAGAGCAGAGCTGGCAGGTCAAGTAGTTACTCTTCTTATGACGGAGATTGCGTGGATATCAGCCTATTAAATCCGTCTTGAAGATCGTCGCCGTGTAGCAGTGATGATAGCTAGAGGATAGGCGGGGTTTAGTAGACGATATATCCGATCAGGTCAGCACATCATCATATGTGTGACCTGATATAATATCAAACTATTTGACGTCGATGCAGCCGCCTATTTTAGTAGAAGTGACTAGATAGATGCCTCCTTGCACATCCTCGTTCAGATATGTATCTGACGTCAAGTGTATTCTTGGTCTCCAAGACAGATGATGATCCAACCCCATGGTTCCAAAAGTAGCCCCCGAAATCATCCCATGTCACATTCTCCCTCCCTTTATGCCGGAAACTCCCCATGCGCCTGTAGACTTGATGTCTGCATCGAGTTTCCCAAAAGATCTCTCTCGCGGCGGACCAGAAACGGAAAAGAGAAGAAAGAAAAAGAAAGTAGAAAGGAGAGAGGAAACTAGAGAAAGTTTTGGCTGACACGTCCTGGAGTTGTACTAAAGACCGCCCACACACAAGGACCACTGTCACCACCCCCAACCCCCCCGGGGGTGGCTGCGGTTCACTTTCGTCTCATCCAGCCCCCAGCCAACAGCTTCAGTTACCAGATGAGTGAGACAGTACGGGTTGGGGGTCTAGCTCAGTGGAGAGCTCGCTTCTTGAAAAGGCAGGATGGGGTGCCTCCTATTGCCCTGCAACGGGAGGCATTCAGGTCCATAGCATCAGGTGATTGCTAAGTCTCGATTGGCTGTCCGACTCTTTTGTCGACTGGATGGGTGATTCTGCCTTCCCCTCCCTCTTGAGAACAGTACTGCCCTCACTGGCCATACCAAGCTCTCTGGGCATCCGGGTGACCGCCCTCGGCAGCACCCTCGGTCCCCAGAAAGTCCATCCACGCATCGTCCATGAACTGGTCTGCCGCCTCGAAGGGGGGCACATTAGGCCACATCATGGGGTACACGCTCTCCATCTGCGTCTGCGGGCTCTCGTCGACGGCGAGCATCATCTCATCCATGTGCTGCTGCTGGTGGTACGGGCCCTGGTGGTGTGATGACCCATGCTGCTGCTGGTGCTGCATGTGGGCGTGTGCGCCTCCGTTGCCGTGATGGGGGCTGTTCATCATGTGACTCGATATCGACGGGATATTGTCGGCCGGGTTCATGCTTGGTGAGGCCTGCGGGAACGGTGGTGGGACGTTGTCCAGATATCGACCACACAGCTCGGCGATGACGCCGTAGCATCGTGCCGCGCTAATGTTGACGGGCGCGAGAGAGGCGACGGTCTGCAGGGCGGTGGTGATCTGACAGCGCCAGTCGGCAGCCTGGTCGGACACAGGCAGGTTCCGAAGGCAGATGCATGGGATCAGGGCAGCTTGGAAGATGAAATACCTATGTGTGTGGCCCCAAAAGTCAGATGGTTGATCCCCTGGTGTGGTATTCGTTGTAAAAAGGGGGGAGAGTGACGAGGGTCTGCATGACTTACAGGGCATACCAGGCGGCCATCCGGGTATTTTCGTTGGAGGACCAATAGTTGCTGATGGACGTGATGGTGTACTTGGCGTCGGCCAGACAGCTGTTGTAGGCGTGCAGGCTGGCAGGCGAGTCATCGTCCGGGCGGCCGTCGCGGGCCCGGAAAGCCTTGCGGATCACGAATGGGCGGTACATGATGATGCGGAAGTTCCGGTACCGCCAGCTCAGGCCCACATGGGCGAACGTGTACTGCGGCGGGACGGTGGCAGACTCTGCAAAACAGGGCGGGATCTGCTTCAGCCAGGGCTCGATGCGCTCCTTGTCGAGCTCCACCAGCTCCTCGGCGCCCGGCAGGGGCTTGCCGATCACCCTGGTGTAGACGTAATTTGTGGCGAGGTGGAAGGACGCCTGTATCCGGACAGCGGTGTAGGGCGTGATATCCGAAGTCTCGGCGGGATAGCTGAGCGAGTTCGGCGTGAGCTCCTGTGTGATTTGTATCTCGTGTTAGTGAGAGCACCGGATCAAGTGGTGAGCCCAAATTGACAGGGGCGGGAAGGGAGGAGAAAGTTTGAAAAAAAAAAAAAAAAAAAGAAAAAAGAAAAGAAAAGAAAAGAAAAGAAAAAGAAAAGAAAAGAAAAGAAAAGAAAAGAAAAGAAAAGAAAAGAAAAGAAAAGAAAAGAAAAGAAAAGAAAAGAAAAGAAAAGAAAAGAAAAGAAAAGAAAAGAAAAAAAACTGACCCGGTCGTGAACATTTCTCGGCAGGGACACTTCGACGCCGTCAAAGGGCCAGGTCAGCGGCCTGCTAAAGGTGATGGTGGCACCACAGTCGAAGACGCAGAGGGACCACCAGACCCTGCGGCGGATCTCCATGTTCAGGGGTGAGATATTCCAGCCCTGGAACTCCTTGTGCAGGCCCAGCCCCATGGCCATCCTCACGGCGAGACCCAGGTAGTTGTACGCCGAGTTGGGCCTGTCGCGCTTCTGCTGGTAGTTGGACGTGAGGGTCAGGGCCTGGACCAGGGTCAGGTTGCCGAGCTCCAGGAAGTTGAAGGTCAGGATGGACCGCGCCTGGGCGAAGAGCTGGAGGTCGAGGTTGTCCGGGGACTTGGCGGAGCTCCAGACGCCGATAGCAGCCACGACGTAGGCGAGGACGAGCCACGAGTCGCCGTGCGGGCGGGGGATGACCTCGGAGAACTGGGCCCTGAAGGTCGGCTCGTGGAGGATGGGATAGCTGAGGTGGAAGAGCTTGAAGTAGGCGTCGATCATGATGTCGGCGATCTGCCGGTTGGGGTTCGGCTGCTGGACCAGGGACGGGTAGGAGCTCATGGACGGCCTCGACCTCGTCTGGGAGGTCCGCCTCTTCATGTTGGGCTCCAGCAGCCGGATGAAGGCCGCACCCGAGGCCACGCCGAGATAGCCGCCCTCCTTCTCGCCGACCGACAGCGAGGCCATGCCGTCCAGGGCCGTGTCGTCGGGGTCGTTTGGGTTGGGCGACATGGCGGCGGCGAGGCTCGCCATATCGTCCTGCTCATCCCACTCGAAGTCGTCGGTGGCGGGCGGCGTCTCCAGGATGGTAGACATGCCCCTCTGAGGCACGCGGAAGGGGGCCAGCCGCCCGTTCTCGGCGCGCTGGGGCTGGTACTCAGCAGGAGGTTTGAGGTCGGCGGCGGCGGCGTGGGCGGGCGTCAGGCCTCGGCTGCCCGGAGTCGACTCATTGTCATGCGGCGCGTCGTCGGAAGGCTCGGGCTTCACCTGAGACGGGGTCCTGAGGGTGTCGGAGGAGCCCGAGGCCGAGCCTGGGTGGTCAAGCTTACTAAAGTCGAAGGACGAGTCGCTTGACGTGGTGTTTGGCCTCCCCCTGCGAGGGAGACGCGCCCGACCCAGATGCACCGCCCTTCTGCGGCAGGAGATGAGGCGGCAGGAGGGCGCGCATCTGGCGGACCAGCGCCTCGGCCCTCTCTAGCCTCTCCTCCACCTCGGTCAGGTGTCTGCACACATGGTGTCAGCGATGAACGACAGCACAGCAGACGCAGGTGACGGGTGAGATGGCGGGGGGAGATCCTCAGGTAGGGGAAGGAAGACCCACTTTCTGGTCAACGGGGTGCGCGAGTGCTTCTCATAGAGACAGTGTCTCCTGTACTTGACACAGAGATTACATGTCGGTATTGCCTTGTTGCATTTGGACTTGCGGCGTCGACACTCTTTGCAGGCCTGGTCAGCAAAGCCGAGCGGGATATCGAGGTCTCCGAACCCGGCGCCAAGGTTCAGAGCCAGGTCTGAAGTCCCTGACCCGAGGCCGGAATGGCCCTCTGAAAGGCTGGCGGCGTCTGCTGACGGGGAGCTGTCGTCCATTCTGCTCTGTGAAAAGTTCTGACGGGGGGATGGAGAGAGAGGAGAGGGGTGTTGGTGGTGATCGGCTGTCGTGACGAGAGGAAGGAGGGTTGTGGGAGAGGATGAGCGTGAGCCCGACACGGCCTGCAGAAGGGGCGAGCTGGCGGTTCAGGTTCAGGCACAGGTCTCTCTTTAGTTGGTCACGCCTGGACTCACGATGTTTAAAGGCGGCCTGTCCACCTGTCTGACTGGCCCGTCCCTGCTGCCCCAGTGGAGGCTCCAGCGCGAAGGCCCCACGCTAAATCCGCTGGAAATTCTCAAACGTCACTGGCCAAAATGGAACTCCAGCCACTGGGGGGGTTGGTTACTCAGCAGGTGCACTAACAGCAAGGCACTCTCTTTTTTCTTTCTTTCTTTTTCTTGAAAAAAATCCCCCCCAAAAAAAAACCATCGATCCACTTTTTTGTTTTTGCTTCTTCTTCTTATGACCATCTTCCTCTTCCGGCAGCTGGTACGGGTTCCTTCACACACACACCACACATCTGGTCCCGGGTCAAGAAGATCCAGCTGAACACGCCTCTGCAGTCCTGAAACCCAACATCCACCAGTGCAAGTGCAGCCTGCTGTTCAGATCCCCAATGCCTCCATCTATCTATCTCCCTCCGTTTCCGGCACTGGCCAGGGAACCCGCTACGGACAGGTCTGGGAATACGTACCCAACAACAAGAGGCAGGACAGCTTCAGGTATATGGGTCTGTAGATCAGAGCACGAGGTGCTTCCTACATCAGTAGCTTTCCACCTAGACACAACCATCAGGATGCCGTGTAATGGTTGCTGCCACGGTGGAAAGCCCTGCACCTGCTGGAAATCCTCAGGCATCACTAGCCCAGTGCACTTTACGGAGTAAGCTACTGGGGGGGTTGGTTAGTCAGCAGCACTAGCACTAACAGCAGCACTAACAGCAGCACTAACATCAAGCAGAGCACCTGCCTCCTTTATGAAGTAGAGAGGGGGAAGGGCTTACCCCCCAAAGGTCCACTTTTTGTGTTTCGCTGTTTCCTTTCACCATCTTCCTCTTTCCGGCAGCTGGTACGCGCCGCCTTGGTATGTAGCTCTGTTGTCATCATGGCTTTCACGGTGGCCCAACCTACCACGGTTACCTTCCACGACATCAGCATGCAGCTCCCTCGTCCATCCACTGCCCTGTCATGATTCTACATACTTCCCTCCCCTGAGGACCCTGAATTTTATCTTACTGCCTACTTGCTGTGCATGATACTACGTACCTGACAGCTACGCTAGCGCAGTCAACTGACCTGAAGGTCGGCTCCTTTGGGCGGTTCAGGGTCCTCTCGGATCCCCCCCCCTTTTAAATGGCCCCCCTTGGGCTTTTCAGTCAGGCACACACGAGCCGCCCGGTAGCCCTTCCCATTGGCAAACACTTCAGCCCCCCCTCTGGAGAAAAGAAGGGGAAAAAAAGAGTTCAGGGGAAAACAGTTCCCACCCTGGGCCCAGCCTGACGAGATCCATTGTCGGGCCTGGAACGTTGTACCACAGAGAGAGGGCTGCACTTGTCTGTTCACACGACTGCGGCTCGCGTCCACGGCAACAATACGACAATGTGTCAACACCACTACGCCTTGTGATACTAGATCGACACAGTACAGGCCCGCGGTCAGCCTCCACACACCGACGGCTCGTGCTCCGCAGTCCCCGGACTTGGATGAACTTGTTCAGGCGCCTCAGGACCCTTGACCCACCCGGCCCCCTCGGTTGACTCCCTCCGAACCGGCCAGCTGCCTCGATGGGCTCCGGTTCAGCGCCCGGGGGGGGGGGGGGAGGGAGAATGGGTGTGATTGTGCCCACAGCTGCCCGTCGACCAGCCTCGCTCGTCCTTCGAGGCCATCTCGCCACGGCCCAACCAAGACCCGTCGTCTCCCATATCCACCTGGCCTCCTTTGCTTCCTCCACGTGTCTCTCTGCTCCAGGATCCTTTTCCTTGCTATGTAATCACCACGTCCAGCTTGGAGTCAAGTGTTCGGGTATGGTCTCTCTCCCCCTTCAGTGGCTTGGATGTCAGGACACGACACCCCCTATCTGCCGATGTCGGCATGAATCGCCGTCTGTTCAACACGTCTCGGCGACTGGACAACCTCGCATTGGAGGTTAGGTGACATGAAAGGATCCAGGCCATTAGACGCGCGTCACAAGGTTCAAACCCTACTTAACAGCGTGCGAACCAGATCGGGCTGAGGTCGATGCGGCCCACTTCCATCTCACCCTCACAGCAACTCATCTGTGCGCACAAACTACTGTGTACAAGTACTATGGGACCTCATGGCTGGCGGCTGAAAATGGACGATTGCTGTTATGAATTCCAAGACGACCACATCTACCACGTACGACCATACCTAGTGGAGAACTTGGGATCCCGTCTGCTCTCCCCTAAATAAGCCACTAAGGGCCGGATTAGTAGTTAAGTGGGTGACCATTAGCGAATACCCGGTGTTGTACGTTTTGCCTTTTTTATTTTCGTCATTTTTTTTCTTTCTCATTTTTTTTTCTTTTCGTTTTGCTGCCCATTTTCAAGAGGATGCTTGCTGGCTTCCTATCTTTGATGGCAAAGTGACATGTAGAGGAGTCGTTCAAATATACAAACAACCTGGGAGTATGTATGGTGCCATGGGTTGACCCGTCATCCGTAGAGGACTTGGATACTATGTACTTGTATAGATGTAGTCATCTGCCAGGCTCCAGGGCCGAAGTACTTTGGGTCCTGTTGGCGAATAGGCCGTGTTTACCCTGTTTGGGTGTATCATCATTCCTCTCTAAGGCTGGCATGGGCGTAGAGGTGACGTGTCAAGCAGACCATAGTAACCAGCACTTGATGAGCGAAGGAGTCAGGTAATGGTTGACAAGCTGTCCAACCGAAAACCGGCTGAACCAGTTTCTAGTTGGCGGGGGATGGGATTTTTTGCCGATGATCTGCTTGAGCCAGTCGGCAGTCAAATGGGTGGACGGCTACCAAGTGAGAGAACTGTTACCCAATTATTAATTCTTCCGCGTTCCGGCTGGTTGTTATCATCTGTATGTCTTGACAGGCACTTGATCAACTGGCTGCTCCGAGTTTTCTCGTTCGGTCAAACAGTGACACATTGGTCTGGTCGTACTCGAATAAGCAGGAAACCTCAGCCCAGTGAGCGTCGGCACCCCTGGACACGGCGTCATCCGTAACCTGAGGAAATCTCCGTGACTCACCTAGTATGTGTAATTACTTGTTCTCTATGCCACCAGTGGTGCAGCAACAACAAGCTTCCTTATTCTACGCTTTCGATACTGACCACAGTAAACAGGCTTGGAAGAAGGAGAAAAAGAGAGAGAGGAGAGAAAAAAAAGCCCATCATGCACTTTGTAACCGTCGACGTCTTCACAGACACACCTTTCTTAGGGAACCCCCTCGCCATCGTCATAGTTGAGGACAAGGAGCGGGCAGCGCTGGAGAGCTCAGGAGACGGTCCCAACCGCACCAGGCAGCTCATCGCCAAGGAGTTCAACCTCTCCGAGACCGTCTTCCTCTTCCTCCGGCCGGGCGAGACCCTGGCCTCGCCCGACCGCTCCTCTCCCCAGCGCGAGATGGGCATCTTCACCACCGAGGCCGAGCTCCCCTTTGCCGGCCACCCGACCATCGGCACCGCCTATTTCGTCCTGCACCACCTGGGCTGGGACTTTATCACCACCCTCCTGCCCCGCGCAGGACCCATCGCCATCTCGCCGACTTCTTCCTCCTCCTCCTCCTCCTCCTCCTCCTCCTCCTCCAGCGCAGGCGGCGGCGTCACAGCACGCATCCCGCACGACGTGCACCTGCACTCGCGCACCCTGCGCTCCCTCTACGAGCTAGGCGACGCCTCCATCACGGCCCAGATCCGCCCGGCCCTGCACCCAGACCCGCAGGTCCGGGCCGCCGAGCTCGACGCCCCCATCTTCAGCATCGTGCGCGGCATGACCTTCCTGCTGGTCCGCCTGTCCAGCCTCGAGCAGCTCGCCAGCGTCACCGCCGCGGGCCGCCTGGACCTGGGCAACTACGTAAGCCTGCTGGATGCCGGGCCGTGGGGCCACGGGTTTGTGTCACGGTATTATTACGTTGTCGACCCGGCGCGAGGTGGTGGCGGCGATGACAGCGGTGGTGTGAGGACGGAGGCGGTGAGGGCGCGGATGGTCGAGCTTGCGTTTGAGGACCCCGCGACGGGGAGCGCGGCTTCGTCCCTGGCTTGTTACCTGAACCTGCAGGGAGGCGCCGGGAGGGTCAGGTACCTGGTCACGCAGGGGGTCGAGATCGGTAGGAAGAGTGATATCGTAGTGGAGGTTGATGCGGGCTCCGGGGCGGACGGTACGAAGGAGATCAGGGAGGTGAGGCTGGGCGGGACGGCGAGGATGGTCATGAGTGGTGAGATCAATGTTTGAGAGGCGAGAGGGATGAGCACAGTGCTCTTGTTGCACTGGGGCTTTTTTCTTTTTTCTTTTCTTGTTCTTTTCTTTTCTCGGCAGGGCAGCCTACTAGCTGTGGACTGAGGAGACACTGTTGTGTGTGTGTGTGTGTGTGAGAGAGAGTATCTGTCATTACTATAGCCTGGACGCTGACGTCCTGTATAATTTCACGAGGAATGAGTGGATGGTTCTGCACGGCCATAGGCGTATACCCAGCCGGGGACCAAACGACATTCTCCCTCCAAAAGACTTGCTGAAATCCGTAATGCACAAGAACTGCACACTGGCACAAGACTGCCTCTCACGGGCAGTTGCAGGCCGTTGCTACGCACGCTCAGCTCCTTCGTGAGAGGTCCAGGTCCAGCTTGGGGGGGCCAGGGTAAATTATCCCTCAGCCCAGCCAAGAAGTCCTCCTTGGTCTGGCCCGGTGCAAGAGCCACATCGTAGCGCTGGGCGATGAGAAACGTGACCAGGCGCAACTCCATCAGGGCCAGCTGCTTGCCCACGCACGAGAACCGTCCTGGACGCGGGAAGGGGTGAGACCGTTAGTTTTTTTTATAGCTTATAGTCCCTCCCAATACTTGCTGCCGAGAGGGGGGGGGGGGGGGAGAAGGAGAGAGGACAAAGACAGCGCCAGGCTCTGACACGACAAGACGTACCGATAGAGAATGGAGCATAGACAGTGCCGTCCTTGATCAGCTCCGGCTTCGTGGTCCACCGCTCAGGGATGAACTCATCACCGCGCGGGAACGTCCTCGGGTCTGTAAACAACCGCTTGTCTCTCAATTTTCATGCTGCATGAAACCTAACCCACCAGGCAATACCTGGTGGCTTGTTCGAAAAATAAGGAAAAAAAAGGGGGGAGGGAGGGGGGCGGGTTTAGTAGACTAACCTCGATACAGAGTATAAGTAGGCGTCATCACGATCGTGTTCCCAGGGACAAACGTGTCCCCGACCTGAAGACCCTGCGGCGGCGTCTGCCTCTGCAGGCCCGACGGCACGGGCGGGAACAGGCGGAGGGACTCGTCGATGCACGCCTGCAGGTACTCGAGCCTGCCCAGGGAGCTGATGTCGAGGTCGCCACCCGGCGTGCTCGTGTCCCGGGCGGCGGAGTAGGCGTCCACCTCCTCCTGGAGTTTTTTGTAGACCTCGGGGTTAGTTGCCAAGTTGTAGAACAGGCAGGCGAGTGTTACGGCCGTCGTGTCGCTAAAGGTTGCAGAACAGGTCAGTCAGGTCAGCCTGGATCGTCGGGGGGGGGGTGTCCTTGGTCACTGCTTACCTCCCTGCCACCACGATGAGAGAACCATCGCCGTGGAGGTTCTGCGTCTCCTGCCACGACGGCTTGGGGTTCTTGTCGAACTCTTGCAGGATCCAGTGGAAGACGTCAGGAACTGCTGGCTTGTTCTGACAAGCAGCAACATTCCCTTGTCAGCATCACTGTCAATGTAAATGAAGGGGCTCTTGGAGGTGGGGGGGGGGGGCGAGCAGCCCAAGACAGTACTTGCCTCCATGCGTCGCTCGATAATCTCCTTGACGAATCGCTGGAACTTTACATACTCCCAGCGACCCAAGGTTGCCTTGAAGATGGGAAATAGCCAGACCATACGCTGTCGGGAGCACATACACAGTCAGCTCTCCGTTCCTCTCAGTGGCAGCATGCAGGAGCAGACTCACGCCGAAGAGCCCGATCATGTACATATTCGCGTGCGTTGTCTTGTAAAAATACTGGTCAACTCCATCCTTCATCAGGTCGAAACTCCTCCCGAAGGCTAGGTCGCCCATAACGTCAAACGAGTAATAGCTTTTTGGCAGGTCAGAAACATGGCCTTCCCAGGGTTACTGTTGTCAAGGGTGCTGGTGGTGAAAGAGAGGCGAGGGGGAGGGGGAGTGGGAGGGAGCGAGACGTACTTGAACCAGCTGGAGACGTTGATTTTCTTTCCCTTTTCCCGTTCAAAGACCCCGAGCAGCTCGTCAGTGTAGCCAGAAACTCTGGCTTCGTAGTCTCGCAGTGCTGTGGTGAGAGCATGCAGATGTGTCAATGAGGTGATCTTTAAGTAGAATTACCGGGAAAGAGAGGTCTCTCTCCCCCCCTCCCCCCTTCATAAGAGCAGCCCGAGCACTTACCCCTGGTACTGAAAGCTCGATCCCAGGCCTTCCTCCGTACCGCATGTTCTTTCCTGTCACGCACCATCTGCAGAGAGATCGTGGGGTTCACGACGTTATACCATGGCCCCCTCTCGCAGTGGGAGTGGACCGCGTTGAATGCGGCCGGGTCGGCGATGGACAGCTCGGTCGGCCCAACCCGCACAAAATCGCCATGCTTTCGGTGGAGCTCCCGCACGTCCTCGTACAGCTGGCCGCGCCGGAAGCTGGCCCAGGTCATGGACAGCGTCGAGATACGGGCCGAAAAGGGGCCCGGGAACCTGCCCAGCCGGTGGAAGAAGGCCCTGTACACCAGGATGCTCGAGTACAGACCCGCCAGGGCGGCGCCGAACCAGCACATGCCATGCTGGAGGGCGTCGGCCGCGGGCTCGGAGAAGATCTCGTGGGCGAAGAAGCTGAGAGCGAGCTGGAAGGCCGCCCCGACCTCGAGCAGGGTGAAGCTGTGGGCGTCCCACTCGCCCGAGCGGAAGACGGCGAGGTGGAGAAACACGCCTGCTGCGAAGCTGGCCGCGAGTTCTGCTCTGGTCGCCTGCGCGGCCGTCATCTCTCCCTTGTTATTTTTCGGTCTTTTTTCCTTCTTTCTCTTCCTTCCTTTTCTGTCAGTTTCCCTTAAACATTACCGAACTGTCGATGTATGGTGCGGGGTTTCGTTCAAAGCCTGGTCATGGTCCAGCGTTGCAGGGTCGATGTCGCGTGACTGATTATAGCCGGCGTAAAACAAACATGATAGGATAATACTGTAACTATGCGTATAGTTTAAAGTCTGCTCTCCCGAGGCTATTTATAACCCCGCACCGCGCCCTGCCCCTATAGCATTGTGGCGGCGTGCACCAGGTCGGTGAGAGCACCAAGCTTTTGGGGGCGAATCCTTTGCTCCACTGCTGTGTATCAACTCGGCCCATGCCAGCTCACCGTACATGTGTTGGGACGTGAGTTGTCAGCCCCGACGACGACGGCCCAATCCGAAAAGAATGTCTCAGGTAGCGAGTCAAGGGAGGGAGGTCCGGGCCACCCCAGAGAGGCCACGAGGAGGAGACCAACATCCCACTTGACATTTGGTCCCTGTTGCTCCACAGCAGACCAGAATGCCAGGCTGCGCTGCACTGGTCGACTTTCAGGACTGTTCCTGCTCTTCGGGAGAACTTCCATGGTGATGGGGCAGGCATATGTATGTATTTTATCATGTATGTGCAGGCAACGCGAGTGTAAGGGAATTAATTTGGTAATTCCGTGCTGCTGCCCGCATCTGGCACATGACCCGGTCTCCACATCAACACTTGCAATTGATTAACGGCTGTGACGGCCCAAGCAGTGGGAATCTCCACCATGGACCCCGTCTTGCCTCCCTTTTCAAGATGCAAAGGAGGGCCGGTTCACCCTTTGGTCCGAAGCTTCCCAAAACAACAGTGGCTTTCTTTCCTCTGGGTTTTTCTCCTCCTACTTCAGTTCTCTTCTTTCTTTTTTTTTTTTTTCTCCTCCTCCTCTTCTTCTCATCTATGAGTGAAGCGTCTCTGGCTCCGGTCAGAGACACCCAAAAGCTAGCGTAAGCAGCCTCGCACTCGCGTCGACTGAAATTACTGTCGATCTTCCGCTCAGGGCCCACCACTGCGAAACGTGCCTTGCCTGGGCAAGCGGAGAGAGGTGAGGCCCTTATGGATCTATCTCTGTGGTCACGAAAACCGCTATCGGCCAGAGCAGTCAAGAGCTCATCAACCACCCGGATTAAGATCTCACATGACCAGATGCCAGTGACAACCGAAATGTCACTGGAAATTATACTCCCGCTTATTTCAACTGACAGCTGCCCCAAATGGGAACTTCAAATCTCGCGGATTTCTCCGCTTCCTCAACCCAAACCGAGGACACACAGCCCAGACTTGTCACCAGCGTGCATTTCCGACAGGGATAGGGGCCAGACGAGGCCTGCATCCGTACGAGAGACCCCCACAAGGCCAGATTCCTGTGGATGGTCCAGACCTTGGATTTTTGCCTTTGTTTTTCTTCGCCCACCTCCTCTCTCTCATTCTCTCTCGTCTCAAATTGGTATCAGTACAGTAGCCAAAGCGCAGATCAGTAACGGTGATCGTCAAGGCTCCCTCTGGACGAGACCAGGCTGGTGGGCCAACTTTGTCCCAGACAGCTGGCTCGCAGTGCTGTTGATCAGTGGAGGAGGAGGACCACCGGGAACGATACCAGTATATGCAGCCGCATAGAGAGACCAACCATCAACACCAGAGATCAACCTGGTGATGACGAGAATGATGTCCGTGTCCTAGGGTGCTCTCTCTTTTTTCTTCTTTTCTTCTTTTACTCTAGTGGCCCTTTCACCATGAACATAGAGCATATCGTTACGCGTCCCAATCATGTGTTGAGCCCGCCGTGATACCATATAGCTCGTAGACTAGCGAGCTCGGCTATTTCGTAAATTCGTATCTCTCCCAAGCAGGGCTTCCTTGATAGTGGAAATTTGCCTGCAGCACTATGGGATGCCGCTCAATGCAGACGCGACAACCCGGTGAGGGCACCTCGCTTATAGACAAGTGCCGCAGGTGCAGTTGCGTACGAGGTCCTCGCTTGGGGGGGGGGGGGCCAGCACAATCACGCCACGGGCCCCATCCGGGTGGGCACTTTCTCTTTTCTCCTCTGACCGTTCCTGGTCTGCTCCGGCCTGCAGTAGAAGGTATAGGAAAGGAAGCCGGTTGGGTGACCATGATATCCTTACGTTCCACGGACAGGACCTGCATATGTACTTTTGGCCAGCTCACCCATGGTTGGAAGCTCTGCTCTGGGGGTGCAGCAGCAGGAAACGCCCGTCTCTAAAGGAGGAGCCCCACCCGCGACAAGCCACAGGGCGAACCTCGCAAAGCTAGACAGTTTGGTGAGTAAATAGCATTTATACTTCCGTTTCAAGCCAAAAGGGAAAAACAGACAAACGGAAAAGCCAAAATGAAATACAGCTCCATGGGATGGAAAGAAGATTTACAGTTCACCACTTATTAGGGGTACTTCCGATCACTGTACTGGCGATCTCTACAGCGACCCGCCTCGCGTCTGTTCTGGAGACGTCGGGCCCATCTTTTCAGGAACACGGTCGGACCCAGAGCGGGCGAGCATCTGCTGACAGTGGGACTGTGCACCTTGATTACCTGGGTTTGTGATTTCATAGTGTATGGACATGCATAGTAGCAGCACTACAGGCCTTAAAAGAACACCGGGAATGAATCACCTGTCCACCCGGTGCCCTGGCTTACACCACATGCTGTGCTATGGCTTCATTCAAGGTTTCGAACTACCATGTAACCCAACAATAAAGAAAACGGCCATCCCAGCCCTGCATGGTTTATATGATCTACCTGATATGCTCCTGTACGACCAGGGCAAGAGATTGTAACCTGGGAGAATTTACCCTTCCGGCTGAACTCCACGAGCGCTTTCCTCGTGCCTGTTCCTCATTCTGATCTGGGAGTTACATTAGAGGGGAATCAAATAACCGTTCTTCATCATGGGAGAGTGCCCTGGTCCCCTCTTCTTCACTTGGCCCTGCTCGCCTCCTAATTCTGGCCCGCCCCGGAACCCAGAAACCCCCTTAATCCACCACCAAGCTCACACCCCGAAGAAAAACCGCAGCGGGGGCCCGGCCCATTCTAGATTTGGTCTTATGTCCCCCCCTCCCCCCCTTCCCTCAAGATTAAGCTATGCTACTCGACTACCCATAGCGAGGAGGGGGAAAAACAAAAGCTCCCATTTGCCGCGAGTCAGTCCCAGCAAGAGTATACCGTAGTCAACCACTGCGTACTAGTGTGCAGTACTACGTAGTACCTGCAGCTCTATGGTGTGGAAGCGGAGATATTCCCCGCGGGCGTAGCGAAGGTGCGGCAGCCCCGAGGTTGAGCCTCGTAGTCACACTCGTACGCAGAGCAGAGAAGCAGGCCCCAAACTTGCTCCGAGGGAACTAAGTCTCGGTCCGGCCCTAGGAACACACCACCACCAGCGGGGACAACCGCAGTGGCTGGGTGATTAGAACTGGATACCGTTGAGGCAGGGCAAAAAGGCTGTCATGATTTCTAATGAGATAACGACCTGCTGCTATTCTATACTACTATCCATGGGATGTTACTTCCTAGATCCCACTACCATGGTTAAAACTACGGCCAAGGAAGAAACTTGCTTGGCTCACCACACCGGTTCGGCACATAAGTCGGAGCACGCCAGGGAGAGCGAGAAGAGGGGGAGAGAGAGAGAGAGAGAGAGAGAGAGAATTTGCGGGCCCCTGCCCCTTGTTTCTGGAAACATGAGATTCGTGGGCCGGGGAGAGGGAAAGGGAAAAGCAGACCGTTTTAAGTCCCTGGCGGAGGTCCCGCTTCTCGGTCCACCTTGATATCCGGCTCGAAATACTTTTGCCTAGGCGGCTGGCGAGGGTGGTAATGTTACCGTGTACTAAGTAAGCAGCCACATACTCGGGCGGTCTCCGCTTGGCAGAAGAGAAACAAAACTAATGACAGGTCCGCCGCCACGTGCGGAGCGATTCCCCAGATCTACCTCTCTCTCTCTCTCCCTCTTTCTGTCTTGTCCGTGTTGCTGCTGGCTACATTACGACTCGCCACCCCCCTTTCCTCGGGCGTGCTTCTTCATGAACCTCGACGACGCTCCTCAGGCTTGACGACGACGACACTACCACCACCTCCTCCCCTCTCTTGGTTGTGACGGTCTATGGTCTGACGGACGAGTGACGGGTTTGTGCGCGTGTGTGTGGCCGTCAACAACCATGTACCTCCCCTCACGAGCAGCGAGGCTCGTCGTCTCGCTGGTGGCCTGCGCACTTGTCTCCTCCGCGGTGGTTGCGGCACAGCCTGCGAGCAGGAGCATACATTCGACATACTCCGAGCTGGTGATCAGCCTGCCCGAGTGCGAGGTAGGTGTTATTGCACTATCTGGTTGCTCTTTGGTGGGAAGAGCGGTCTATTTTTAGGGGCCCATTCTCTGCAGCGATGCATTGGGTGCTGACGTATGCCCTCTGTCGCGTCATGTAGGCAACATGCTTCACCGCCGCCGTGGCCAACTCGACCTGCACGACATCCGATATGTCGTGTATATGCTCCAGCGCCAACCAAGGTGCGATTATCGACTACATGAGGGACTGTGGCAATCCAAACTGCACAGTGGATGAGAGCCTGCGTGAGTTTTATAGTCGAGAGGGGAGATGCCAAGGGGGGGCGCAGTGGGCTTTTCTTGTGTGAGGTGAAGGTACAAGTGGCTGACATGGTCTTGTGTAGGAGGAGAGGAATACGTTAAGCTGGCCTGCGGGGCTACGGTACACGATGAGGCCGGTCACATGCGGTCCATATCTTGGACTCTCTACGGCGTCGCCCTCCTCTGCTTTGGAAGCCGTATGGTCGCGCGAACCTCACGGTTTGGCGGCATATTTTGGTATGATGATTGGTTCATCGTCGCCTCCTTCACCGTCCTGACTGCCGTGTCCATTGGCGCCGAGCTCAGTAAGTCCAGCATGGTCCAACTATTCATGTTCAACACCAGCGGAGGGAAGCCTGAAATACTAACAAGTCTGTGATAAAAATAGTGTTTGACTTTGGCATGGGCCGGGATATATGGCAGCTCGACAGCACCCATGTTACCATCGTGTTGATTGTAAGTCTGATCTCTACAAAGCCTGTCTACCAGAGTAGATGGCAGCGCTGACAAGAGGTGTCCATAGCTCTTCTACATCGCCGAATTTGCTTATGTTATCGAGAGCGCCCTCACCAAGACGTCCATCGTAGTCTTATACCTACGCATCTTTCCGTCGAGGGGATTTCGGGTGGCCTGTCTCTCCATGCTGGCCTTCATCGTCTGTTTCGCGCTCGCATTCATCATCACGCTCTTGACCTACTGCGCGCCATTTTCTTATGTCTGGACAATGTGGGATCAGAGGCACAGCGGAACATGCATCAACATGACCGCACAGACATATGTCTGTGCCTCCCTGAACATTATTATGGACGTGACGATTTTCCTCATGCCCATACCCAAGCTGTGAGTCCCCCCCCCTCCCCTGCCTGACCACAACCACTCGAAAGTATGTATTTTTTTTTTGGCTAATATACTAAACCCCCAAAACAGGCTCAAACTCGAGACCGACTGGAGGACCAAGATCGGCGTCATCTTTACCTTCATGCTCGGCCTCTTCGTGACAGTCTGCTCCATCATCCGGCTCAAGTACCTCGCCGGCTGGGCCTCTTCGACCAACCAGACCTACGACTACGCCGCCCTGGCCTTGTGGTCCCTCGTCGAGCTCAACGCAGGCGTCATCTGCGCCTGTCTCCCGGGCATGGCCTCCCTCTTCCGCCGGATCAAGAAGTCTCACGACGAGAAGAAAAGGACCCAGACCTACGGCAACTCGTACGGCAACAACAGCAGCGCGAGCAAGGGCGGGTCGCGCATGCTGAACAGCGGGCTCAGGTCGTACGGCGGCGGCAAGGGGGACATCATGAAGACGACGAGCGTGAGCGTGCAGTACAAGCAGAGGGCGGACGATGAGCTGAGCGATGAGGTGGAGCTGATGGACCAGGGCGTCCCGGATGCGCTGAGGATGAACAGGATTAACCGCTGAAGAAAGAAAAGAAGAAAAAAAAAGAGGATGGGGGGATGGTTGGAGAGGAAGAGAGAGATCTGGTCAGCAATAGACGTGTATGGGGGAGCTTTCGGCCCCAGAATTTTCGCGGTATACATACGAACACGGTCGCTACCTCTTCACAGCCTGTCCTCGAGCGAAAGAAAAAGAAAGAAATAGAAAAGAAGAAGAAAAAAAAACAAGGAAAGGAAAATTTTAGCAGTTTTAATTAATTTAGCGATTCTCACCTGCATCGTGATGGCCTGGAAGTCAATGGCTCGCTCGATAATGAGGTAAATTTGCATGGAGTACCTTGGCATATCAACACAATTACTTCGATTCAGGTATGAAATGTGAATATATCTGTGAAAAGGCAAAAGCTCTGTACACTACAACCAAGCAACAATGTAAGATAATCCTTTGTCAAGCTCGTATTCAAGATCCCATGTTTGGATGAGCCAACCTATATTGGCTTTACTCGAGTCTGGTCATTTCGACTCACGTAGGCTGAAACTGTAAGATGTCCTCGAGACTTATGGTCTACTAGCAGCTCCTATCTGCTAGCAGGTGGGGGAGTCTAGACTTTCTTCAGAAACACCTCTTTGAGACAGGTCGTCGTCAAATCCAGGGAATTTCGAAACCCGGCTACCAACAGTTTCTTCGGAGGGCTGGGAATACAGGAGCCGAACAGCAACTGCCGATCCACTGTTGCACTCGGCTTCTCTATTGTCCAATGATCCTTCTACTTTCTCACCTGCGTCGTGTCATGTGATCCAACGCCTGTCTTGGGGTATAACAATCCTATGTTATTACACGTTAAGTTGAGAAAGCGCTGTCGTGGCCTCCGAGTTTGGTTGGCGCGAGTCGCCCCTCCCAGCGGTCTCGACAGTAAGGAGCCTGTTCCCTCCAAATAATACTCTCTGGACTAAGATCGACATGGCCCGTCGCCATGACTTCCACCGTTTGGTAAGGCTTGTGCGCACATTCGCCCCCGGGATGCTGCGTCGGATATTCATCTTGACCTCTCCAAGATTATTTCAAGCGTATCTCTGAGTCTCTTCCGTCCCGGTTATCACAGAATTCCTGAGTCGAAGCATATGTTATGAAGTATAACAGCTCGCTGGGATTCCGACAACTTTGTATAAGACCGGAGCGATGATCTATAATAGCAAGCGGCGATAAAGCAAGCCCGGTCGTCGACTACATAGCGGCAGATGAAACCTTTCGATGAGAGGATATTCGAGAAACCCGCAACCTCAATCATGCCATTCTCTCGTACAGCCGGTCCACGAGATAAGTGGCCGCCGCCCTGCCGCAGCTACTCCGCCGGTGATAATATGAGGTGAATAAGTAAGTGTATTCCAAGTGTAAACACTACAACCATCCCCGGCTTGCTAATTTCCATAAGCAGCGCACGCCCGCACGCCCGTATCTTGCCTAGTCCTTCACCCTTGGTGGGGTTCGTTACCCTTAGCCGTGATCGTGAGAGGTACCAAGACGTCCTATATAGACCGCGACCAAAACTTGCATGGCGCGGCGATGTTCATTGTTGTGGCAACAAGCTGCGGTGCACGGCGACGAGCGGGCGCGATTTGGACTACGCAGAAAGTCCAGCCAAATTCTTTTTTTTCTTCTTTCATTTCTGAGCTATACGCAGCTGAAAGGGCTGGAATCACTTTAATGGCCGAGTCTACACAGTGGCAAGACCACGTCTGCCCGGGCCGGAGTAGAATGACCCCCAACTGCTTTACTTAGAGCCGGAGCTATGGAAAGGGAGGATGGCTTGTAGGAGAGCATCAAATCGCACGCAGAGACAACCATCGAGGTTTGCAAGCCTATCAAGGCACCCATCACACAAAGCGCCCATCACACCAGAGCCAAAGACCGATTTCGACAGTGTAAGCCGGCTGTCTGTCGCGATATCAAGAGCATCAGTGTATGGACAGAACCCGCGGGCCTCTCTCCAGCATCGAATAATACGCGCCGAAACAGACCTCCTCGAGGAAACGCTCGCCGGTGACAGAGGCTGTTGAGCCAGGACGAATCGGAAGCTAGAGGCTGAGGCGTGCCTATCGCATCAAGTAAAATGAAAGATATGCTGAGGGATCTTTGGTGGACCAAGCAGTTTGAAAACCAATGGCTTGATTCTAGCCATGCAGGCTGAAGCTCACGCGAGTAGCTTACGGAATATACAAGTAAAAGCTTTGCTGGCACTCGAGGGAGAGCTGTGCAGGGTCTGCTGCCCAGGTGCAGCCGTAGCTTTTTGGGCGCGGCCCTCCCGGCCCACAGAAGGCCTCCAGAGAATAGTCTTGATATTAATATATGACTACCTTATAGACATTCAAGCGATCTCATTCATTTGATCATGAGCCCTGACAGAATCCAATGGAATCGCGTCTTATAGGAGCGCGGACCCTTTCATTTGTTGCCATGGACAACATAATTAACACTTGCGCCACCCAGCCCTCAGTGAGATACACGAGCTGAAATGCAGCCTAGATCGCCAGAATCCACTCTATATTATTCCTTGCATCTGTACGATGACGTGTCACTACTTAAGCATGCTTCCCAAAGGGCTCCAGCGTTTCCCCCTTCGAGACGGAACTGCTGAAGATGAGACTTCCAGCCACTTCTGACGGCGTTTTTATCAAGGCTATGGGTTTCTCTCAGAATTTTACGCTGCCTTCATCATGTACAGATTGTCATTCTTTTCAGCACCGCCATGACTGCACTTCGACAGCGGGTAGTGGGCGGTGTCGCAGCCCGACTGTGTACTCTTTGCGACGGCATTCTTGACAGCTTGAGAGGCCTCAAGCTTCATAATTCGGCGCCGTGGGCTGATGTGAATTACCATACAAATGTCTGTGGCATCACGAAGGCAGCCAGGAGTGGCTGTGAGTTGTGCCGCGTAGTTCTCGCAGGGTTTCGACCTGAGCATCTGCAACGCATCAGTGCAGAACCGAATATGCAGCTCAAGGCTCGTATAGGAATGTATCAGACACACAGACTTTCACTAGTTCTCCAATGCTGTGAGGCTACGAGCGATTTCACGACGAAGGAAAAGTCCTCTATACGCATGGCCATACATGTTCAATTCCCAGATGGAGCCGGTAGGTTTTGGTGGTATCATAATGTGGCCAATCAACTGACTTTGTCTCTAGAGGAGATTTCCAATATGCCACAGTCAACTGGGGACGTCAATGCTCTCAATCTTGCCAAACGATGGCTCGAGGATTGTGTGCAAGGACACGAAGCTTGCCGACCTCCAGAGTCTGGTAATGGTCCGGCAAGAATCATTTCGATCGGATCAAATACTTCACACCTGGTGTCATTGTCCGAGCTTCCAGATCGGTTCGAGTACGCCACTCTGAGCCACTGTTGGGGCAATATTCAATACCTCAAGTTGCTGAAGCATAATCTGAAGGAGTTCCAGCACCAGATCCCGGCACATAGACTTTCAAAAACCTTCATAGATGCCATTGCAATCACAAAGCACCTCGGCATCTCATACCTTTGGATAGATTCTCTCTGTATTGTTCAGGATGATGACGACGACTGGCGCTGAGAGTCGAAAAAGATGAGTGCTATCTATGGGTGTTCCACCGTCAACATCGCAGCAGCCGGGGCAAAAGATGGCTCGATCAGTTGCTTTTTTGACCGTGATTCAGAGTCGCGGGACAGACTGCGCAAGGCTCGCATACCGGAAAGAATAGTCGAGGGGAAAGTGCTGTTTACGTACGACTGCATTCGGGACTCGATTTGCCGAGATGACATCGAGAATGCTCCGTTGGCGTCCCGCGCCTGGTGCTTTCAAGAGAGATTCCTGCCCCCTCGAACCTTGCACTTCGCCAAATCTCAGATCTGGTGGAGGTGTCAACAGTACGGTGCATGTGAGACCTTTCCGGACGGGATACCTCTCGAGCTTGGGATGCCAATTTTAAAGACCAGAGCAACCAAGCCTTTTGATGCAAATGCAGCGCAAGCACTCTCGACTGAGCAGCTAATTCTAGCAAGCAATGTCGGGCGACACATGTTCGCAGATGTTCACTTTTGGGATCAGTCATATCTCGAGAATGCCGCTTCTCTTGCTGCTGCGTGGGCAAAAGCTGTCGACATATATTCTGGCACCAAGATGACTCGGATCACAGACAAGTTGATTGCCATTGCTGGCGTAGCCGAATGGTTCTCCGGACGGAACGGGGATGAGTACGTTGCAGG
Organism: Celoporthe dispersa; assembly: GCA_016584495.1. Classification (NCBI taxonomy): domain Eukaryota; kingdom Fungi; phylum Ascomycota; class Sordariomycetes; order Diaporthales; family Cryphonectriaceae; genus Celoporthe; species Celoporthe dispersa. The sequence goes on from WAID01000007.1 coordinate 1,105,559, forward strand.
ACTCTGGAGGAAGCATTTGGAAACACAATTGCTTTGGTATACGGTCGGGGCACAACACGACGCCTGTTATGATGACACGAAACCGGCAGAGTATATAGCTCCGTCCTGGTCATGGGCTTCGACAAGATGCCGTGTCAAGTACAAGGCTGCACTCGATATACACGACTGCGATGATGAAGAACAGACGTGGACCCAGAACATTGAAGTCGTCAACGTTTCGACAGAACTTGCAGATCCTTCTTTCTTGTATGGGGTATTAGTTGGCGTCACTTTGCGGCTCTCATTCTCGAGACTACTGAGCGGCACCAGCTCGTGGGCCAAGCCTGAGATCGAAAAGTTTGTGCACTGGGACAGCCATGAGATATACGAAGGCCTGCTGTATTTTCTCCCGGTGAACTCCTGTTGCGACAAGGCTTCGAGCGAACTTTGTTTTACGGAAGGACTTGTTTTGAAAGCAAGGACGTTAGAGATGGGAATTTTCCAACGTGTGGGATACTGGCTGAATGGCGGCTGCTTAATCGATGGCTTGGAAAAGGTTGATTTGACTGCATTCGAACGGGACACTTCATCAGATGCAGCAAGGTATATACTGTCTCTTATTTAGGAAACTCGAGCTGTTGTACATTCTTCTAGTACCCTAACACTTTTGCCGACTATGTAATCCGGGGGGGGGGGGAGAGAGAAAAAAAAAGAAGCTTACTTGGATACTTGGGTACTCGTGGCTATGCTGCTGGTGATAGGCCAGGCCAAGACCAATAAGGCGTCCAGATTTCTTGTAACGAACAGGTCCCCACCGTTCCTTGCGAGGAGGCGGCCTGATGGTATCTCTGCGGTGACGCCATCAATTCCCACGGCACTCTTACGATTGTTCGGGGCAAACGGGCAGTACTACAGAGTGCGACGAGGACGGGGTAAATCAGCTTACTGGGGGCTTCAACGGGGCATCCAAAGAGGTATCCAAGTTGTTGACGTGCGGGAACCTTGGTAAGTATTTAGGATTCGCCGTCTTCATCTGGAAGCCCTCGATGTCACCAGTAAATCTAAATGCTAACAGCAGCATGCATCCAGGTGCGGAGGATGCATATCGGCAGAATGGCCCGACCAACCCATCTCAAAGATCTAATTACTCGGAGGCCAGTCGACTAACACCATCCCTATGCAAGTTACTCGCATGATTTCAACGAAACCTAGGGCACTTCAGCAGCCCGCCGTGGGTGTCGTTGTCGTAGGCTCCAGGCTGGGCGTGCCGGGTCGGGCCTTGAGCAATCTGAACGTGTTTACTTTTGAGCTGGATGGGGACGGCCTGGAGGCGATGGATGGGGTGGCAAAGGGGTGTCTGGTAAGCTTGGGGACCGTGGGGATGAGGATCGTGCAATGGGCTGAGTGAGGTGAAGGGGTGGATGATCTAGGGTCCGGGTGAAAACAGCGTGCCTGCAAGCTCATTTCCTGGGTTTCCCGAGGTAGACGAGGCTGCTGGGCGGGAGGCAAGTGATACATGCAACTAAGGATGCTTCAAGCTGGAATTCCGGAATAAGCCATATGCTGTAAATAGGCCCTGTCTCCTCTCGCAAATATTTATTGAACAAGGAAAAGTCTTGGCCATGATACTAATCTTGGCGTCACGAAGGGGCAGATCATCAATCACCAGTAAGCTCAGGACGCCCTCGACCGCCATAGAGACTCTTGAATAGTAATCAGCCACACCTGCCTCACCTGGAAGTAATCAGCTCGAGGGTCCTTCATCGCCAGACTCTTGTCGCCAAGATCTTAAATGGGGTTCTCTCCCGAACCCCCCGAGAGACAACGTGACCTGCTAACAGACATGTTTGAGGGGGGGGGGGCAGATTGGCCGTAATACGAGGTTGCTCAGTAAGTACCGTGCTAATGCTCTAGATAGAAGGGCCACACCGACACTTTGCGGCCAAGTTGAGCACGAAATGGGATACGCATGATCTGGGCTGCTGAAGAAGCAGATTGCCCTGTGTGGGCTGTGGCGTGCGCAAGGCCTTGTATAAATAGGACGGATGGATCGACAACATCTTCTCTTAGGCCCGTTTTCCTCCGTTGTTTACGAGGGGAAGGAAAGAAAAAGGAAAACACCAACCAAACCCCGCAATTTAAGCATAATTACTTACAATGCAATTTCTATCAAATATGATTTTGCTCACCACCGCCGTGGGCCTTCTGGTCACGGCGGCCCCTGCAGCCAGCCTCGAGAAGCGCATCATCGCAGAACAATTCGACGTCTCCGGCTTCTACGCCGGCTGTGAGCCTCACGGAACTTTGTGCTCGTAAGCCAAGCCATCTTCTTGTTCTCCAGAAAAGAAGAGAGAAAGAAAGAAAAAAACTAAACTCCTTCCCCAGCTTCTCCTTCCAAGTAGCCACCAACCAAGACCCCTTCCCCACAACCTGCAACGCCTCCTTCATCACCGCCTACACCCTCCCCGACGTGCCCTTCACCGCCTGCCAGGACCCCTCGTACATCTGGTCCTTCCAGGCCGTGGCGGTCTCGGGGATGGCGCCGTCCAACTATACGCTCCTCCTGGCGGACGCGGGCGAGGGGCTGGCGGCGGCCAAGCTCTGGGACGCGGACGAGTTTCCTATTCTTGTGGACGGGGCGGCTTCCTATCAGGAGTATACCGGGCCGACTTCTTTTGTGGTTGAGTAGAAGGGGTTCTTGTGTGTGGAGGATGTGTGTGTGTGTGTTGGGGGGGGGGAGTAATGCTGGATACGCAACAAGTACCCAAGGACTCAATCCAGTGTAGTCTCGAATACCTCCTAGTCACACGCCAAGTTCAACGCAAGGCTCACACCTCACAGCCATCACTCAAGACAATAGTTTGGAACAGTTCTGTGTGTATGGGCACTCATGACATTCAATTATCATTAAACCCAATCCATCAATTCCTTCCTATTCCCATCAAGTATGTCATGCATCTCATAAAAGACCAGGTCTCATCGAAGAGCCCGTCCTGTGTCTTGTGTTGTTCTCCTGTTGGCGTGTGCCATTTTTGTCCCAATGTTCCCTTCTTCCAATGCAAAGTCTCCTCCCCTCATTATCCGAAATAAGGAATAAAACTTCGTGTCTTTGTTCATCAGGGACGAGGGGAAACCAGTCCCCCAAGCCTTGCCCTCCAGGTCTGAGTGGTAGGAGGAAGAGAAGAAAAGAAAAAAAAAGAAAAGGAGAAGGGGGGGGGTAAGAGATCTCCGTTGTTCATCCTCATTTTGAAAGCCAACTGCACAGCAGAAAACAATCGAAATGAAGTTGGAAAAAAAGACGAGAGAATCTCAGATAACACCCCGCCCCCCTCCTCCCCCTCCTTCTTCCCTCCTACCCACTAGACCCATGGCCCTGTGTGTCATGTACATTTCTCCATCCAAAACCATCATAATCATTCCCGAATATAGTAAAAATAAAAAAATCCCATTAACCATTCATCATCTTCATGTTTGTCATTTGTGTTCAGATCAGGGCAAGACGATACGACGGCCCCGCTCAGCAGGCACCATACCGCACACCCCTCTTGCCGAGCTCCTTGCGGCCGACAGGGTCCTCGGGCCACACCCAGCCGCGGCTCCTCTTGGCCTCGCGCTTCTCAGCCAGCTGCGGCTGCGGCATCCAGCTGTCCCGGGGCAGGGCCTTCCTGCGGGTCCCCTCAGCAGGGGCACCGATCTCGGCACGCCAGGCGGCGTGGCCCTGGGGGAGGGGCTCGTCGGAAGCGAGCATGCACAGGCCCCAGAGGGCGAGGCAGGCCGTCATGGGGACGGACTCGGCGTCCAGCTCACCGTCGGCAGAGATGGCGGCGGCGCTGTTGCCGGTAGCAGCAAGCTGGCAGCTGGTGACCTCGACGAAGCCGAAGTGGGGGTGCCCTCGAGCCCGTTGCGCACGACGACGAGCTCGATCTCGGTGAGGATGAAGCCGTACCGGCAGCCGTGCTCGCGCATGACGTGGTGCAGGTGGGCCAGGCCCCGCAGGTACTCGACGCGCTTGACGTTGCCCTCGACGCGCATGCCGGTGTTGAAGCGGTCAAAGGACTTGACGAGGCCGACGACGCGGGCCGAGGGCTTGCCGCCGAAGATGGCGGCGGCGCTCGAGGCGTCGCCGGGGACCGTGGCCACGATGGTCTGCTCGCTGTCGCGGGTGGCGTGGGGTCCCGTCCTGGGAGCCACGGCCAGCTGCAGGGGCCGGTTGGAGGAGAGGGCCAGGGCGGCGTTGAGGCGGGGCAGGTACCAGGACGCGTAGATGGAGGCCAGCGCGGACTCGGTCTCTGGGTGGCGCTGGGTGGGGGCCGCGGGCGAGGGGAGGTAGGTCGAGGGGAGGGGGCAGGTGAGGGAGGGAGGCGGCGGCGCCGTTGGACAGGGAGAGCACCGTCGAGGTGTTGAACGAGGTCCAGGGGCGGATCTGGCGCACGTCCCACCAGAAGTGCTTGGTGTGGGGGTCCCGCAGGGGAAGGAGATGGTGCGGACCAGGCTGGGCGCCGGGTTGGCCGCCATCAGGTAGCTGAGGATGGTGGTGGTGCTGGCGGCGGCGCTGCTGGCGGGGGGCTGAAGCTGCTGGACGGGCTCGGGGGCGGCCACGGGCGAGACGTCACGCGGGGCGTAGACCTGCTGCTGCTGGTGCTGCTGAGGGTAGGGCTGGAAGTACGAGCTGGGCGCGGGGAGGGCGGCCATGTCGGACTGCGAGGAGGAGACGCGCATCATGGATGGGGCGACAGGCGACTCCTGCCTCACGACGCCGCAGGATCCGGCCTGGGCGGCGGCAGCAGCAGCAGGGTTGGGGCCCACGACGTAGGAGGGCATCTGACGGTAGGTCGGGAAGCCGAACTTCTCGACGGTGACGTCGTCCAGGTTGCAGGATGAGGCACGCTGCGAGCGGGTGGTGTCGACGACGGGGGCCGAGGGTGCTGGACAGCGAAGCTGTTGGCAGGGAAGATGACGGGAGAGCCCATCAGCGTGGTGGGGCTGCCCTCATGGCTCATGGGCGGCGAGTAGGTGACGGGCACCGGGTTGTAGATGTTCTCCGGATTGGTCATGCTGCGGGAGTGGCCACGGTAGCTGCTGGTGGTGGTAGTGGTGCTCCTCATGGACGACGGGGCCGGCGAGGTCCTGGCGCGCTTGGAGGGCCTGGACGAGGGCTGGCACTGTGCGATGGGGACCATGTTGGGGACGATGTTCTGGTCCTGGCTCCTGATCTTGGGCAGCAGGAGGGGGCCATGGGTCCTGACCACGGGCGACCGGGAGGGGGTTGTCCTCCTGGTGCTGGTGGTGGCGATGGAGTGTGGGGGTGACGAGTCCAGAGAGTAGGCTGTGGACGCTGTGGACGAGGCACGGGAGTGACCCTGGCTGTGCACGGCGGGCATCTCCAGTAATGGGGCGTCAAAGCTGTACTGGGGAGGTGTTGTTGGGTCACAAGGGAACGTGAAGTCGAATGTGATATCCCCCGAGAGACTGTTGTCCAGAGAGAATTAGTAAATAATATATTTTTTTTTAAACAAGATTCAAATGCCAGAAACAGAAAAGGGAGGACGGAAGAGAGAGAAAAAAAAAGGAAAAAACCCACGTGGTCATTTTGTCAGTTCTGCTGGGCACGAGGACGCAGCAGGATTATATTGTGTGCGGATTATAAAAGGCGAGATGTGACAGGAGTCCTGCTCCGATGACGATGAGGTGATGATAAAGAAGAAGAAAAAAAGGTCTCGTATCAAACGGCCCAGCCTTTCTCTCAGCCCCTTGTCTCTCGTGGCAGTAAAGAAGCTGTAGGTTGTGCTTCCTTCTTCTTCCTGTTGGGAGTGTTGGGTGATGACAGGGTCAAGGAGTAGAAAGGGGAAAAAAGGGTGTAAGCGTGAGATGAATCGAATAGAGAAGGAAGAGACCAAAACAAGAAGCGTGATTGTAAGAAGGACATGAGAGGGTGGGAGGAGAGGGGGTCGAAGGGGGGGAGGCTGCTCATGTTTAAATCCTCGTCACAGGTCAGGACGGATGAGCGGTCGACATGGCGGTTACAATCATCCAAGCCAGGCCTGGATGGAGGGCCATGGAGAGCGAGTGTGCCCCGGGAAGCCCAAGCCGACGACCGCAGCTCGCGCGGTCTCCAGAAAAAGCTGGACAAGGGTGTCCGCGATGCTTGTTGTACTAACGGTAGACGCGCCCCATCAGGCCCGGACCCATGGGGCGTGGCGTGTAAGCCGCGGTAGGAGAGAAGGAGGAGGAGGACGAGGAGGGTAGAGGGACGGACGGGAGTGGATATCTCTTCTCTAGCCTGGTTAGTCCCAGCTCGAGGTACCACACAGGCCATAATACCAGGTCAGGTACATACCTAGCAGGCCTGCCTTTCCCCCCCTCTCTCACTCTCCTCTCTTCTCTTTTGGTACAAGCCTGGGCTGGGTGGTCTTAGGTTGTACATAGTACGCGGCCAGAATAAACCCTGGCGCCACCCAAGAGAGACACAAACTGACAGAGAAAGAAAGCGAGAGCCAAAAAAGAAGAAAAAAAGCCCCAAGCCGCCCCCCCCAAAATCGGGAGCAGGGTTCGAGGGTGGACAGCGCGGCTGCGTAGATCGGTAGCCGTGTCTGAAACGCGCTGAACAAAAGGTGACCTGTTCTGTCTCTGCCGCTGTCTATTCTAGCATTTGACAATTGATAGTAGACATTAGACATCTTTGGCCACGAGGACACTGTGCGTGAATTTGGGCAGCGCCCAGTGTGAGGTGTCTCCTGCTGCTGCTGCTGCTGCTGCTGCTGGGTCAACACGAGACCTGCATGTGCAAGGTGGCCCAAGAGCAGCAGGGGGGGAGGAGGAGGAGAACAGAGGGAAGCATGAAGCCTGATTAACCTCGAGGGTACTTGATTTCGCAGAGACCGGCGGTCTGTCACGGATGTATCTCCCGGGGACGGGGAGGGAGAGGCGAGGGTGACTGACTGGGGGCTCTACCCAAGAGAAACCCATGAAAGAAAGGTACATAGCAAAGTGTACATGGCATTATGGGGCCACTCCCAAGGCTGGTCCTCGTGAGACTAATCTCGAAGATGCATGTCGATGGAGCCCTTGTCTCTCTCCCTCTCTCTCGCGAGGCGAAGGCAGGGACGTGAGAAGACGCGATAGGCGATGCGCTGGCATGCGTGGTTCGTGTTCTCGACCAGATCGTCCTCGTCTCCTCCCCAGGGCGAAAAGTGATCCCTGCCCCGGGTCGTGCATAAGTGCAGCAGGCAGGCGGGCTTACTGCGGGATGGCACTACTGCTGCAGGCCAAGAAAGAGAGCAAAAAAAACAAAGAGAGGTTTTCCAGGTTCTGTGCCCGAAAGGGGCATAGAGGGGACGTTGACCGCCAGTAGGCCCTTGGGAATGATGGGACGACACTAACAGACTGGGAGTTGGGCTGTCGATGCAGGAATGCGGACTGTGAGTGGCCAGCTGCGCTGTGGGGACCCGACTTGTATTGTGGGCAGGAGCCCCCCGGGATGCTGCATTGGCGCGTCCAATGAGTCATACTCATACTATGGAAGGGACCACCGACCTGACTGTGACTGTGTAGACGGAAGTGACGATCTTGAGCTGCTTAGCGGCAGTAGTGGCTGGACAGCTAACATACTACCGGGTACGTACTGCTACCGCTACTATGTGCTGCTGCTACATGGCACTGCTGCGGCGATCAAGGTTGGCCTGTGGAGGCGATGAGAAGACCCAGAGAGAGAGAGAGAGAGAGAGAGAACTTGGTTCCCTTCCTCTCTGCATGACTGGTGTGATATCGGTCGTGCATGTCTAGCGCTGTTGGGGCCCCCTTTTCGGCCTCCCATCCCGGCATTCTTCCCTCTGGACGATCAGAGGAGAAAGAGATGAGGATTCCTTGATGCTGAGAGAGAGGAGAAGTGATTGATGACGATGAGGTACGTCCTTCTTCCCCGTCCTGTGCCTCACCTGATACACACACCCACACCCCAAGAGAAACCCCCCCCAAAAGGTGCGGGATTAAAGCCGCATATGCAAGCAGCACCACGAACACGTTACGTTGGGCACCCGCCGCGGACGCGCCTCGCCTCCCCGAACCCGACGAGGAGGGAGGAACGCGGGGCGGGGCGTGTGTATGAGCTGGTTTCTGATGGTCATCGTGACCTAGCATCGTGTTCGTCTCTCGACAGTGACACGTCAGGACCCGGGCTCGAGGGGGGGGGGGTTTAGGGTCACCGGACGTGTGAACCTCTGACGAGCCTGAACCCACAAGCCTGGTGATTGCTGAGCTGGCAGTACATTGCCCGTGCTGGGAGCAGTCGGGCAGCTTCCGATTGAACCCGATTCTGGCCTGTAAATCCTTGATCCTCTAACCCGGGCGTGCGGTGCACTGCTGCTGGGCCTGGGGGCTGGGCTGGCCCCCTTGTCTTGTTGTAGGTATGACTGCCCAACCCACTACCGTAAAGAGAAACCAGCAGAGAAGGGGGGGGAAAAAACCCAAAACCCAACCTCGTGATCTTCTGAGGGAGCCCCTCCTGGAACCCTGCTCTGACAGCTGGCAGACGCTGAGTGACTGAAGATAACAGAGCAGGCAGGGCCCGTTCGTGCATCCGTCCTGTAGACCAAGGGGTGACATCAGCCTGAGGCCTGACTGTGCTGGGACCCGACGTATCCTCTGTGTAGTAAAAGGGACCCAGGCCAGAGACAGGGCCAGAGGAGACGGAAATCGAGGCTTAGCATTCTGACGCTGGCCCGGCTCCCCGGCCCCAGGGCGGTTGAGGTACGCCCCTCCTGGCCAGCTGTAGCAGACCTGGCCGGGCCGGAACAGACCAATGAGGAGTTTACTTGTCGTGTGGTCAGTCACAGCAGCACCACTCTCTACCAGCTCTGCTCCCAGTGCGTAGAGACAGGACAGCCGGCGTTGGGGTCCGCCAGCGCACTGTCCAGGCCAGGAGCAGGACTTGCATGATCTGAACCTGCGACAGAGACCTGCCATGTGTTGCTTTGCTGCTGGGTGCAGCTGCAAAGAGGTTGCACTCAGGTCTGCACTAAAGCAGCACAAGCAACACACAGCCCTACAGGTGACCATCTGCTCAATCTCTGTACCTAGATCTTCGTCTCGTCTCCTCTCAAGAGATGGCATTATGCACGCGCGGTAGACCAAGAAAAAAAAAACTGCACTTTGGACAGAAAAAGGGTGGGAGTGCGGCTGTCGAGTCTGAGTGGCGGGAGGTTTAGGGCGCTTGGGGGCTGAGTTGGTGGGTGGTGGGTGGTAGTAGTTTGCTGGTGGTGGCCCTGTAAGCGGGCGGCTACGACTCTGTCTCTCTCTCTGTGTGTGTGTGTGTCTCTCTCTCTCTATCCGGCTCTACCCTCGTAGGCGGCCTGGCGCTTAAAAAGAGAGATACCGAACAAAAAAAAAGAAAGACCTCTTCCCGCGTCTCAGCCAGCTGAACTAGGACCTGATACCATGGCGAAGTTGCGGCGGCCCTTTAGCGAGATGACAGTAGATCAATCACAAGCGCGCGGCGTGTAGGCCATCCGGGACCGCGGCTGTGTGCTGAAGAAATGAGCACATGTAACCAAAACCTCGCTTGTCTTTTTTCTCTCTCTCCGTCTCTCTTCTCGGCGGATGGCCTTTACGATGCCTCATTGGACGCGCCCGGGCGGCTGTTTGAGATTCTGGTGGTAGCAGTAGTGGCTTTGTCCTCGTGTGAATGAGACCGCACCGTTTTTATTTCCCGCGTCTGCTACTAACGAAGCGATGCAACGATACATGTGATGGAACTATACATGGCACGGACAAATCGGATGACCTCTGCTCCCTTTCTCCTGTGCCGTGCCTGCTCTGCACAGCCTCAGTTCTGGACTGTTGATAACAGAGGTCGAATATCGCCCGCCAGCCGCCCTGGTCTGCACAAATCAGACACGAGAAGAGGGGGTTTCCTCTACAATAGGACGACCAGAACCCCTCCCCCCCAACAATGACCAGGCCACTCGACCCCTCCCAAGACGCTCGAGCCCCCAGGTGCTACCTGACCAGAAAGGAAGACCCGCCTGTCAATCTTGTCCGGATGGGGTCGATCTTAAGCTGCTAGAGTCATGGTAGTAATAGTAGTAGTAATAAGAGAGAAGGACAGAAAAGAGAGAAGGAAGTAAAACCGACAGAGGGGAGACAAGACAGACCATGCAAGCCATGGGCCGCAGGAGGAAACAAAACAAAAGTGGAGATCCCCCCCCAACCAAGATGCTCGCTGACCCTCCACGGCGCGAACCAGACTCGCCCGCGCCCCCGGCACCAGAATGTCATTGGCCACAGCCAGAAGCACGCCAAAAACTGACTACCGGGTCGCGTCACGGTGACCGCGAGGAAGAACGAAGACGAGTTTGAACCTCTTCCCTTGTTTCTCTTGTGTGTGTGTGTGTGTTGGGAGGGTTACACCTTCGCAACCTCGCCCCCCCTCCCGGTGCGGCATCATGCATCCAGCTTCACGGTGGCGTGTTTCTGATTATGACTCTTACAATTTTTTTAAAACCTTTTTTCTTCTCTGGATCTTCATGTTGGTCTTGTGTATGTACCATGTACAATTAGTGTCATGTGCGTATGCGTTGTTGAGTGAGATGGGCCTTGTTGCTTTCCCAGCCATCGCCTTTTTTTTTTTCTTTCTTTCTTTCTCTCTCCTGCTCTTCCCAATCCTCCTTCTACCTACCTAGGTACGTACTAATGGTAAACAACGCATCTGATAACATGACACTTGATTCGTAATAGTTGTACATACATCGCCTCTTTCCTATTTTCCTCCGAGGCTACTGCGGTATCCTCGCTCGTCTTCCCTTGCGGGGAGGAGGGGGTAAAAAAAAAAAAAGAGAACGCTGTCATATCCACTTTTCCTCTAGTTATCATACTATGTACTACATACTGTCTACTAGAGTAGTATGAGCTATTATGTACTACGGACATCATATCAGGTCCGACCCGAAGAAACCAACCTTGCCCTCCCCCCCCTTCTCTTCCTCGCGTCTTCCTCTTCTCCCCCTGTCCACCCAAAAAAAAAAACCGACTGCTCACCGCCAACGAACACCTGCATCCAGAGACCCTCCCACCCCACTCCTCTCTACCCCCCCACAGACCCAACCCAATCCCAGAGGACGAATGAGTCACAAGTTCTCAGAGACCACACTCCCATCACATGTTCCCCCCGAGCAACGATGAAACATCTCAAAACCTGGAAACAAAGAGTGGGGTTGGTGGTGGTGGTGGTCCCGACGAGGACAAGAGAGACAGAGACAGAGAGAGGGGGGAGAGAGAGAAGAACCCGACGCCTCGGTCGGTTTTTTCCGATCGAAGATTTCCTCGGGGGACCCGCCTGCCATGCCCATCGCCAATCTTGTAGGGTAGGGGCGCGCCCGGATCCTTTGTCGCCCTGACCGGCGGTGAGGTGCTGCAGTTCATGCATCACATGTTTCTTCATCTTCCTTGATACTTTGGTAGAGAGAAAGAGAGAGAGAGAAGAGAGAGAGAGAAGAAAGAAAAAAAAAAAAGAAAGGAACCAGGAACTTGAGAAGACGTCCTGGGAGGGGGGGCTCCGAGATTCATTTCCATCATGACTCTTACTCCCTATGTCTTTGCATCCTCCTTTTCCTTTCATGCTTTCCACCATGGAGGAAATTCCATGGGGAATTCCATGAGAGATTCGCATGATCAACAGTACATACCGACAACACGAGAGAACAATTCCACCGCGTTCTTCTATATTCGAGTGGGGCTCTTGTTTTCTTTCCCTTCTTTTTTTTCTTTTTCTTCTTTTCTCTTCTCTCTTCTTCGCTCTCTCTTTTCCTCGCCGCTACCATACGTAGTACTACTGCAAGCTTATTCCAGGATCAGGACATGGTAAAGGGTTCTTTTCTATCCCTACCCCCAGCAGGACAAGGGCAACACCGCTCTTTCGCAATCTCGCCCTACCCATGCTCTTTTAACCCGCCAAGCAGAAAGGAAATGTTCTAGAATGGCAGGGAGAGGGAGAAAAAGCCCTGCTGAGAAGAACCCAACAGGTTTGCACCCCTCCCTGGTAAGAGAAGAAAAGAAGGAAGAAAAAAAAAAACTCAAATTTGGAATCCGATTCAACATCCCAATCCCATGTACGTACTATAGCTGCAGTAGTAACAACCTTACACAGCCCTCCTCCTTTATCGGTGGTGTTCTTGTGTGAGAGACAAGAAGAGGGAAGGGGGGGGGGACAAGAAAGAGCCTCTAGTGGGTCCCCTGGATTAGGTCGGTATGTTTCAGGTGGCTCGAACGGGGTCAGAAAGTAAGGCGACCAATTGGCCGTTCGGGTTCCTGAACTCGAAGGGGCAGAAGAAGAAAAAAACCTTGTTCGGACTATGTTTTTTTCTTCTTCTTGATGGTGGTGGTGACGAAGTAGACAGATCATACCATGCCCATTAGTCCTACGTGGTATGTAGTAGTAGGCAGACCTTGTTGTTACTGTTGAGGCTTGCAGCAGTGTGATGGCCCGTCCACCCCCTCCCGGGCACACACCACACCGCCCACCCACCCCCATCGTCCCATTCCCACATCTCCCCTGCCCCCTCCGAGATTTGGGGTCTGGATCGACGTCGTCATCTGAAGTCGGATCGTGAAGCCATCTCATCCACTCGATCTTGGTGGTCCCGCCCCTCTCCCACGCCATCCGAGATTGAGCTGTCCCGTTCCTCTGGGTTCGTGTCCTTGGTTTGGCCTCGCCTGTCTGGCCCGTCGTTCGTCCTTGTGAGCTCACCCTTTGACCAAGCCACCTAGGCAGGCAGGCAGTATCCTCGTTTTCTATACGAGATTTTGAGGTGTGAGGAACGAGGGGGGAGGGGACAAAAAATAGAGGGGGAAAAAAAAGAAGAAGGGTATCCATTGGCCAAAGTATCAACACCTGCGAATTTACATGCGCTGGGGGAGGCCCTTCCTCCCTCGCTCTCTATCATCACTTTTCGCTTGTACTGCCCATGCGCACCATCTCGTTACTCGTCGTCCGGCCAGAGAGGCCCCCGCCCCCGCTCCCCCAGCCTCCCATCTGTCTGCCCTGCCAGGCCCCGTCGTCGAGAGCCACGTGTGTACATCGTAGACCTGGTAACCCCCCCAGTTGACAGCTGTGCCGTGTCGGTCGGTCACCTTACCTGCCAGCACTGCCCCGTTCGTCCTCGCCAGTGAGCTCGTCATCAAACAGTGGCCGGTGGGCCTGAGCTGGGCTGGAAGACCCCGCAGGGCTCTGGCCTGGTGAATCCTCCGCGTCCAGCTTCATGATCTCTTTTGGTATCGGCGTCCTGGTAGCGTCTGACCTCACAGGGAGGCCAGCGTCGGCCTCGGCCTCCTGGTTCGGTGCCATGTTGAGCCCAGCCAGCGCAACAGGCGGGGTCAGGCCGGGGAACCCAGCGGCTCCATCGCCGCCATCCCCAGTGCTGCCACGTCGCAGGGGCCCAGCGCCGCCCGCGCCCGCCTCCTTCAGCTTCCTCAGGGCCCGCCTCATCCCCTCCAGCCGCATCTTCTCGACCACGACCATGCCCCTTGCGAGCTCGCGTATCGCCCTGCGGCCCATCTTCTCGTGCATGTCCTGCCACCCGGCGAGCTCCGCCGCCACCGTCTGCTGGGTGTACCGCAGCTCGCGGGAGAGGTTGTCCACCTCAGCCTGCCCGGCGCGCACCCTCTCCTCGCGCTCCTCGTTGAGCCGCTGCCGGGCGTCGTCGAGGAGTCCCAGCGGCCACCGGGTGGAGCGCGAGAGGGACGAGTAGTTACGCTCCACAGTGCGGCGCAGGGCATTGATCTGGTTGACGAGGCGTGGCGGCCGGGTGAGCGCTGTCAGGATGGCGTCGATGGTCGACTGCAGGGCCAGCTGCGAGGAGTGGAAGGCCGCGTGTGGACTGGCCGATGTAGGTGAGAGGGCCCGCACATAGGTCTCGAAGGCGGCGAGATGCGCCGCCGGGAGGAAAGGTAGGGTAGACACGGCGCGGTGCAGGAGCACCGACGCGTCGTACAGGTCCAGGGCGGAATTGCCCACCACGTTCGTCCTCCGGGCGACGCTCTTTGTCGAGTGGTTGACGCTGCGGACGTTCTCGCGGGCGTGGTCGACAAACTGCTCGACCTCGCGCACGTCCTCCAGGGGCTCCAGCTCCTCGTGGACCTTTTCCGCGCGGGTGTCGGCCTTGAGCTTGGTGCGCTGCTCCATCATGTCGGGCTGTAGATCCGGTACCAGGAAGAACTCCCATAGCATCTCGTGAGTCGCAAACGTCGGGTGGGCCAGCAGGATGCGCAGGAACCAGTCCATCCTGGTCTGTAGGTCCTTGAGGACGGCCCTGCTGGGCTTGACGGGGATCTGGAACGGCGACCGTAGGCCAGCTAGGGACGGTATCCACGAGGCTGGGTTCTCCATGCACAGGAGCTTCGCGAGGTGCTCGAAGTCTGTCAGCGAGCGCCTGCACGTCGTCACGGCATAGCTGTGCTTGTCCACCGGCGCGCCAGATTTCAATACGAAGCGGATGCTGGCGTCCTCAACGAAATAGGACCGGACCACTGCCGTCGTGCGGGACTCGTTCCCCGGCGGCGCGCCGAAGAGGACAAGGTCGTCGATCTTGTTGCGGACATCGTCATCTTTGGCGAGGTCCACAGCCGTCAGCCCGCGCAGCTCCTTCGCCGTGATGTCGACCCTGGCATCGCCAAAGAATGCTCGCACCACATCGAAGCGGCCATATTTGCTTGCTACCATCAGGGGCGTGAACTTCCGATCGTTGACTGCGTTGACGTCTGCGTCGCACTCCTGCAGCACCCTCAGGCAGAGCTGCGCGTCGTTGATGATGTGGAGGAGGGTGTTGCCCTTCGCGTCGATGTGCTCGTCAAGATGAAGGGGCTGCCCGTCGCCTTGACACTCGGTCGCGAGCTCGAGCGCCTGCTGCACCATCATATGGTACAGCGCATGGTCATATGAGCGGCATATCGCGAACAGCGGTGTCTGTCCGTTCTTGTCCTGTAAGGTCCACGGCATCATCCTCCCGTAGTTGACAATCAGGAAAGGCGCGTGGAACATGTAGTGAGCCACGCTGCGGCCCCATACATCCTGCTGCGCGAAATACAACCTCATCTTCTCCTCTGTAATGACGGCCTCGTTGCTCATGAAGTCCAACAGGATCCGGATCACCCTCTCGTCCCCAAGCTGAACAGCGGCACTGAACAGGGTCGTTTCCTCATTATTGCTGTCCTCTAGGACGACGTCTGGCGGGTAGTAGGACTTGAGGCCGAGCAGGTATGCCAGAGCCTCTGGGCGCCCATTCTGCACGGCCATCATGAGGACCGACTCGCCAAATGAGTCTTGCGTCTGGGAGAGGCGTTCGATCGATGTGTCGCCCTCGATGCCGCTTCCGATGGTCCCGATGCTCCCAGATCGGGAGTGAAACGAGATCTCCGATCCGCTCGAAAGGCTCCGCACATCCATGGCCACCTTTTTGATGCGTTTCAGGGGTGGGAGCACGAATTCTGTCGTGCCGTCCAGGTCTTCATGTTTGTTAAAAGGGAACACGTGGCTGAGGTCGGAGCCCATCGAGAAGCGCTCAGAGTTTGTCAAGACGGTGGAGGATCTCCTGGATGACCCGTTTGTGAAGGTCCAGTGACTGCTGCTCATGGATGCCCGCCGGCTCGACCGAGCCGATGACAGAGCAGCAGCCTCCTCCTCCTCATTGACGGCGTCGTCGACGGCATTTCCGCTGGGTTCCATGATCTTTTGCAGGATCTCGAGGTCGCCCTGGGCCGTCGCATCCCAGAGGACCTTGTTCCGGTGGCTCGCCCTGCGCAGGCCTGTCGAGTCGCGGTCCAGGTAGACGAGCACGGCCTCGAACGTGCTCAGGGCATATCCCATCTCGCCGCTGTCTACGTCTTCCACGAAGATGAAATGGCGCATGTACAAGAACCGCGCCTGCAGGTGTTTGATCTGTGCCCTGATCACGACGAACAGAAGGAGCGACACTAGGGTGTCTGCGTTGATGGTGAGGATCGTCTTCTCCGCAGAAGGGGTCACTGGACGGTTGTCCGGTATCGCGGGTGCATCTCCGAGCTGCGTCAAGGACTTCATGGTCGACAGCAGGATGTCCATCATCTCCTGCGGGCTCCCGGCGTTTGTGATCTTCTTGAACTCGTCGATGGCCCTCGCCAGCCTGGAGATGAGCTCCTGCTTTCCTCGGTGGCCGCCTTCGATCAGGATACCAAGCTGTGAGACGTCCACGAAGTCCATCTGTCGGATCTTGGCCTCGAGCTCCAGGTCCTCGGGCCTCTTCAGGGCGGCCAGCCTGGGGAACAGCATGTTGTGCACGTTCTCCGTGACATAGCGCTCGATCAGTCGCTCCACGACCGGCCCCGTCAGCTCAGTCGTCGCGCCCAGGAGCGACAGCTGCTGTTTGTCGACGCTCTGAAAGAGATCGATGGCGTTCGTCACAGCCGTTTCGAGCGAGACCCGGAAGACCTCTTCGTCGTCTTCGGCATAGAACGGCTCTAGAAACTTCTGCGCCCTCTGGCCGTTGGGCGGCTTCTGGATCTCCGACATGCTGTTCGACCTGGCGTTTCTTGTGGCTGCAGCGATGGGTCCCTCCGGCGTAGGGTCTGGAATGTGTGATGCCGACGGGGGCGGTGGTAGTGGACGCTCTATGACCAGCGTGAACTCGCGGAACAGCTTCTCGAGCCCGGCCTGCATCTGCCTCGCGATGATGGGGAAGTGGTTGAGCAGGTCGTGGAAGCTCTTGATCTCCTTCTTCCTGGGCGCCATGGAGGCGTCGCTGGCCTCGGACTGTGGCGACGCACCGTTCTGCTGTGGTGTGCCGGCCCTCCTCGTCCCCTCGACGAGCACTGCCGGCGTGATCCTGATCTCCTCCCACGATCCCACCAGCGGTCGCGAGATGTAGTAGACCAGCCACCCTCTAGGCTCTAGCGTATCTGAGTACCAAATCGCGTCCCCGAGGAGGTTGGCAGAGGCCAGCGTCTTGAAGCCTGGGCGCGCGCCGCCGTTAGCTCAGGGACCCCACCGCCCAACGCGACGGCTGCTTTAGGACGGGGGACACCCACCTTTGTTGGTATAGACCACGTTGTCCTTGATCACGACATTCCTCCCATTAATGGTATTATATTGCTTCGCCTTGCCCCTCATCTCGCGCAGGTTCGGCATCGAGTCCTTCCCTCCGCCCGCCGGCCCGTTCCCGCTGGCGCCTCCCGCCGGCCTGGTCGGGTCTGGTATGCGCAGGACATGGCTGGCGAGGAAGTCGTCTGCAGAAATGGTCTCGGCAGTGCTGGAGCCGGGAGCGGCCTCGGCCTCACGCGAGGTGAGGAGCACATCGGTGGTGGGAACCAGGAGGACGTGGTGCTGGACGGGGGTGCACTGCGACGGGAGGGGGCTCTTGAAGAAAGCGGCGAGGAAAGGGTTTAGGGGTTGCATTCATTCGACTGGTGACCTGCGACAGCCTGTCGGTCGCCCCTTCTTTGCATCAATGGGTGGGCTGGGCTGGCCTGGGCAGGTTGTTGCGCACGCTGGGGGCGGTGGTACTGATGAGAGGTTCCGTCTCGAGCTGATGTCACCAGCAGATGGTGCTGCTGCAGCTGGGCATGGGCTCTCGGGTACAAGGCTGCTGCCTGCTGGAGGGGTAAGTGGACTGGACTGGACTGGACTGGTCAGGTGGATGTGAGTACAATGCGGTATGCTTAGCAGCTGGGTCGGCAGTCAGGTGGTGCAGGAGGCAGTTGACAATGCTGTGGTGAGGAAAGAAAGGTGTGCAGGAGGGATGGGCTGAAGCAGCAGGTGGCATCTTAGGCTGCATGGATGTCTTAGCACACTCAGGAGAGCTCAGCGCCATCTGTCAAGCCAGTTGTGACTTCATCCAATCAGTGGGCCTGACCCCCCCCCCTACAGTGGTATCAATGACCAGGCTTGAACTGGGGCAGCTTTGGGCCTGTGGGGAATCCCGCAGGCGGCCCGTGGGTCCAGATCCATCTGTGTCTGCCTTTCACATGCTTCTCTGGTACTTTCAACTTTCCCTGTCTCGTTTGCCTCTTCTTTCTTCATTTTACTACTTTCTTTCTTTCTTTTCTCATGAACTGTATGCACAGCCCTTCATGCAGAACCAGTGGATTTGACATGAGACAGATTCATCTTCTTTTAGGCTGTAGCCATAGCAGCCACAACACATTCCCAATCTTGAGTCAGTCAGAACCTGATAACGTTCATCCCATCGTCAAATTAGGAAGCATCTACAAATGAAACATCTCATCTGATCATGATGTCAGTTTACATACATACCTGGGGTGCTGTGTGCCTTAGACAAAATAATTTTTTATTTGTTATTTTTACTTTTTATATATAATTTCTCTGGGGGAGGGCAGCATAGCATGACACATCATGGTATGCTTACATTGCCTAACAGGCATCCAGATGGCCTAGACAATCTTCTGGCCGTTGAAAGAAATTGTTGGTAGATTAGCAGCATGTATATGACATACGAACATCATCCTGAAAGTCTAGGATGCCTCAAAGGCCTTTTACAAGCCGTCTCTAGTTAAAGTCAATAACGCTGCATATACTTCCAACCAATTCAGCCAAGTCCGGTTACTCTCCTCTGGAACATGTGAAAGTAGATCATGTACGTAGAAACTATCCATACAGTGGAAGGACTCGGCGGTTTCACGAATAATACTATAATAACCTACTTCATCTTACAGGCCATCTCTAAGTAGCTCTACATTATTCTCCTGTGCCGATCCTCTACCAGCCGCCTAATCGAGAAGCCTAACGTCCCACTCCCCTCACCCTGGCTATTCGCGTTCCACAGCCAGCTCTGTAGGCTCGTTTATGTACTCGTAGAGGTCATTCTGGCGCTGAAGGTCGACAGGGCCGACACGCCCGCCCAGGTCAGCATACTCGGAGTCAATGTGGCCAGCTGCAGAGCGGCCGTGGGATATGAGGGCAAGAGGACGAGAGCGAACGAGGTGATGCCGCCAAGCTCGAGTTAAGGAAGGCCTTGAGCACATGTTGACGGCCTGCAATTTACTAAAATATTTAACAGAAGCCATCGCGTACACACTCTCATAACAATATGACGCTCTTGTCATTCTCTACTTGATGAGACAGGCGGTAATGAGTGTCTGCAGATACGTCATGTTCTTGCTGCTCACAATTTGGAGTCTAGATGGAATCCCACCTGAGGGGGGAATAATAAATACAACTCTCTACCTCCTCTCCAGGAACAAAACTAGGAAGGGGAGGAGGAAAAAAAAAGAGGAAAATAGCAAATACGTTGGTGATATCATGAATAATACTCAAACACTCCAAACTCCAGTTATCCTTGAACATCGACCCGTTTACACAAATTTATGTCAACACAGCCTCCTGCCTCTAAAAGTCGACGCAGGAGAACAGAATAGCCACCACGCAACTTGGTAGCCATGGAGTTGCTTCTGATTCATCTGTGTCGTATGCTGATACCCAAGGCTTCCGTACAAGGCTGTCTAGACCTGCAGGGAGAAGGAGAGAGAGAACAAAAATGCACCGACTAGCTCGTGAGGAGCCGGGCCGGGCGAGCTGAATCTCCGTGGGACAGCCGTAAAGAGCTCGCAAGAGACCTCGCGGCTTTGCATAGAGCCAGGAAAGAAGCGGGAAGCCATAACGAGCGCCTAAGTAACACGACTGTTGCCATGATGTCTCGGGATAGCCATACAATAAGACGGGCCGACCTAGACTGGGCTGCTTGATTCGACACCGTGCATTGTCGGTCCTCGTGTGTATACCCCTAATTGGAGGTCCGAAGAAGGCACATGCGTGGTGTGACACCTCTGTATCTTATCGTTGCTGCTCACCACGGTTCTCACCGCGGGAGTTGCTGTCGCCAGCCCTCAGGGAGGGATCGCCATCTTTGTTCTGAAGTTCGACCAGCCGGGGCCCCTCCCTAGACGCCCGGAGCATCCTGGACCTCTCATCCGAATCGCTCTCCTCGTCTAGCAGGTCGCCGCCCTGTGTGTCGAACTCCGGCGGCTCGATCCAGTCCCTCGGCACGATACAAGGGAGCGCCACCCCGATGCTCGCGGCCCTGTTCAGCCAGCCAGGCCCGCTCCGGCCCGTCAGCTTCTGGCAGAGGTACGCCGTGAAGTGGTTGCAGTTCTTTGTCAAGAGATTATACGACGTGCCCTGGAAGTCGTTCGAGACCTCGTGGATGATCGCATCGATCTCGTTCTGTGGAGACAGCGTGAAGCCATGTAATATCTCTTGCTTGAATGTGGCGCCGGGCGGGAGCGTCCTGGGCCTCGTCCAGTACACGCCTGTCACGCCTGGCTTGTCGTGCCCGCCGTATGCGTATTCTCTGCCGTTGATGACGACGCCGGAGTGGAGGAGGGACGATCCTACTGTCCAGAGTAGCGATGCGAATCTGCCGGGCTGCAGGATGTTAGCTGGAGGTAGGAAGGGTGTGGATGCTGGGAGGATAGAGCGCGCACTGGCATGAGATCATAGACATTGATGATGATCTCGGTCTTCTGTAGGGACAAGGTCGACCTGTGGGACCTAGCCGGCTTCGACGATGCCTTCTTTGGTGCCATGGTGGGTGTTTTGTAGAGAATCACTCTGCCGTCAGGGCGATGTGGTCAGTGGGAGTCGGGAGGGAGGTCCTAAGGAGGCAGGAAAGGTCGGAGGTCTAGGTCCAAGGGCGCACGTGTGGGTGATATCGGTTCCGTCACCAGCCTCAGCTTGTCCCTTGGCCATGCAAAGTCGTGTGTGCGAGGACAGAGAGAGAGAGAGAGAGAGTGTGTGTGTGTGTGTGTATGTGTGTGTGTGGAAAAGGAAGGGAGGTCCTGGAAAGAGGTAGTCGAAATGCTCGAGAGGTTTCGATGACTGAAACAGAGCCCCTCACTCGACCACATACGCAGGCGAGACGTGGCCGTCAGTCAGATGTGGTGGGTTGGTCGAGACGGCGGCCAACCTGCCAGCCTCTAGGTAAGGGAGAGGGGGGGAGCGGGACGGATTGGACTGGACTTGACCTCGACGTTGGCGCTTCCCATTCCGGTGCTCCTAGTATCCCGGTTTGGGTCCTTTTGCTTTTGCTTCAGCAGCGAGCGAGCGTTGGCCTTGGGCGACTTGGCCGAGCTTATCAGCCATGCTCATCAGAGGTGACCCCTGCTTGCTGACATCCAGTGCATCCCTAAAGAGTCGTCACCCCAAGGCGTCACCACAGGGCGTCATCCAGGGCATCTGGCTCCTGGCTTTGGGGAAAGCTGGAACGAGGACCCCTGGGATCCCTTAAGTCCCTCCCCACCTGTTTCATGCGGGGAAAGTACTCTGGTACCGGAGGCTAAGTTTCTCCTGTTCCCGTTAGACACACAGCAGAGCAGGGGAGGAGGTGCTGTAATAGTACGCTGTGCTCTGTACATAGTTGTGTGTGTGGGCAGAGCCGCAGCTCCGTCATTCCAGTTGCTGGTCTGCCCCACGCTGCCGCCCTGGAAGCAAAGCTGCAAAATTTTAGAGCTTGGTGGGAGGAGTTCACAACTTCCCTCCAATCCAAACCAAAACCCAAAACCCAACCCCGCCATCACATTTCCACACATCTTCCCCTCCGCCACGCGAGACGAGTGCATTCGCAAGGAATCAGAGAACATATTCCAGCGACACTCTCGACGACAAATCGCAGATTTTCTCCCGTCAGCTGCCATTTCGCAGTCGAAACAAAGCTGACGTTGGGCTGAAACAGCCCTCCAAGGTCGCGACCACGTCCTCGCTTCTGCATCCCCCGCTCTGCTTCTCTTCTTCTGTCTCCCGCGCCCTCTCCTCACCCGCAGCCAGCTCTGCCTCTCGATCACGCCGCGTGCTTGGCTGCACGCTCCTCTGCCTCTCCATCCGTCCCTATTCCAAAAAGAAGAAAATGCCTCCCAAGAAGCAGGTAGAGGCCGAGAAGATCCTCCTGGGCCGTCCCGGCAACAGCCTGAAGAGTGGAATCGTAAGCTCCTTGAAACCCTCGTCGGCCCCAAACAACCGACCACGCGCACGTACAGGCCGCCCTCTGACTCTCTCTTTCAGGTCGGCCTTGCAAACGTCGGAAAATCCACCCTCTTCCAGGCCATTACCAAGTGCCACCTGGGCAACCCGGCCAACTTTCCCTATGCCACAATTGACCCCCGAAGAGGCCCGCGTTATCGTCCCCGACGAGCGGTATGACTGGCTGTGCGACAAGTTCACGCCCAAGTCTCGGGTTCCCGCCAACTTGACTGTCTATGATATCGCAGGCCTGACCCGCGGCGCCTCTACTGGTGCCGGTCTGGGTAACGCCTTCTTGTCCCACATCCGTGCTGTCGATGCCGTCTTCCAGGTTGTGCGCTGCTTCGACGATGCCGAGATCATCCACGTCGAGGGTGACGTGAATCCCACCCGTGACCTGGACATCATCGCCGAGGAGCTGAGGCTCAAGGACATCGAGTTCGTGGAGAAGGCCCTGGAGAACCAGAAGAAGAAGACCCGACAGGGTGGCCAGAGTCTGGAGCAGAAGAAGGCGAGAGAGGAGGAGGCGACGATAGAACGGATTCTGCAGTGGCTCAAGGACGGCAAGGACGTCAGGCATGGCAACTGGACCCCCAAGGAGGTAAGACCGGCCCTTTTGTGTTTCCACCCTTGTGGTTTTGATTTTTTTTTTCCCTTTTTTTTCTTCCCTGCAATCGCTTCTCATGTGTCATTGGTTATCGCCAGGCACACAATCTTCATGATGACAAAAGGCCATAGTGCCTGATCTAATCCCAGCTCGTCGAATGCCTCATCAAACAACGCAGAGTGCATACTGAGATAAAATTTCGTCTGAACTTCCAACGCTCTACTCATTTGTTATATCCCCAGCCCGACTGCTACCGGGCAAGGTTCTCTAACATCATCATCAGGTCGAGGTCATCAACCCCCTTTTCCTGCTCACCGCCAAGCCCGTGGTCTTCCTCGTCAACCTGTCGGAGAAGGACTACATCCGGAAGAAGAACAAGCACCTGCCCAAGATCGCCGAGTGGTGCAAGGAGCACGCGCCTGGCGACCCAATCATCCCCATCTCGGTGTGTCTCGAGGAGCGCTTGTCGCAGTTTGAGAACGACGACCAGGTGAAGGAGGAGTGCAAGAACATCGGCGCCGACTCGGCACTACCAAAGGTCATCGTCCAGATGCGCAAGGTTCTCAACCTGGGCAGCTTCTTCACAGTCGGTCCTGACGAGGTGCGGCAATGGACCATCCGCAACGGCACAAAAGCACCTCAAGCGGCCGGTGTCATCCACGGCGACTTTGAGAAGACCTTCATCCAGGCCATCGTTTACAACTTCACGACCCTGAAGGAGCTCGGCGACGAGGCAGAGGTGAAGGCGAAGGGTAAGATGATGACGAAGGGCAAGGACTACGTCGTACAAGACGGAGATATGTGAGTGGACGAGGAACCCCCCCCCCCCTAACACCTCTACTCTCTAGAGAAAGAGTGACTGCTGACGAGCGTTCTACGTAGTTTGCTTATCAAAGCCGGCGCTGCGAAGGGCTAGAGCGGCGGCGAGAGCGATACATGCGGAAGATGATCCAGTGGTCGTCGAGGTTTGACATGGTCATAGTAGTCGCAATAAAGAAAGCGCCGACCTTGTCTGAGCCCTCAAATTCCTCACCAGCACTACTTCGGGCTCTCGGTCCCTGTGATGTGTCCATATCCTATGTGCAAAGCAAAGTATCCCGTTCACAAGTACTCGTGCTCGCATGAACCGGAAGGGCTAAGTGAAGGTAATTCTGAGGTCTCCTGAGAGCCATCTCGAATTCCACTCTGAGTCGGGAATGGAACCAGGACACTGAACAAGAAGGACAGTAGCGCATTGGCTAGAATAAGAGACGGATGAATCAGAACAGCTGTTCAAGATGCTTTCTCTCTAAACACATGGCTAGATTCAGCGTAGACTCGGCAGCTCTCGAACCAAACGCATCTACAAGTCAGGTCAGAGGTCAGACCTGGGACAAACTAGTGGTGGTGATTGGGTGCCGTTGCTGCCAACCGCCATCCCTAGCTAGCGAGCCCACTGCCTAACGCTCTATCGACTTTCAGCTCGGCGTTCTTTCCCGCCCCTTCTCGTCTCGTATAAATTAATCGGGTCGGAAACTACTACGGCATAAAATAAACAAAAGAGGGAAAAAGAAAGAGAGAGAACGAGAAAATCAGCGTCACGTGGTATTGTGGCGTCAGGACTGTGCAGGCACCACCAGCAGCTGCTGCCTGGCCTCGACGACCGTAGCACAGACAATACATCCAACATCAAATCAGATCAGGTCCGCCCGTCACCTCTCACCAACAGACACCTTTCGCGTTTCGTCCTGACACCGCGCACCAACGAATCCCTCAAGCGGCCTACATGACCTCTTCGTCTCCAACCCTCCCAGCCAGACTCCTGTGAGACTGCTTCGACCTTCTTGTCTCCTCCTTGCGACCCACCTATCCTCCCTTGCCAAGAACAATGTCTAACGGCCCTCCTAAATACCCAGGCATGGGCCTGCCCATCCGACACTGGCCCTCGCCCCGCCTAAATTGGAGGAACCTCCCGCCGTCGTGCCCGATCGGTAGCCACAAGGAGGTCCCAGGCTCGGAGACAGAAATGCTCCCCGTGCGCGAGGTGGCCATGTTGTCAATCATGGACCGCCTGACGGAAAAGCCCGAGTGGTACCGCAAGGTGTTTGACGAGGACATCGTGGGCAAGTGGCGGGAGGAGGCGCTGGCTGTTCCGGACAGGGAGTGGATGGACATGGCCGCGGCGCCGGGGAGCCTCTGGGAGAATTCAGGCGGCGAGTTTGGGCAGTCGGATGTCGATGGGTGGGAGATCATAGACACTATGGCTTTTCGATATGTGAGTCCTCCTCTTCCTGGCTGGGAGGTAATTGCCTCGGACCTGGCTGGGCAGCAGCTCACTGACCGGACCCCTGGCCACAGTGCATCAAGGAGCTGCAGAGCAAGGCGCGCTACTATATGAAGACAGGCCTGATCCCGACCCTGGACGCCTCTGCGGCGGTTATCAAATCGGACGTCGCGGTCAAGGACAGCCTCCGTGATGCCCTCAGGCAGGCGTTCGAAATGCTCAAGCGCGACCAGGCCGACAACCCAGACTGGCACCCCAACTCGGGAGACATGGTCCAAGACCTTGTCCACCCCTCCATGCACCCGCTCATCTACGGCCAGACCAGGGCATTCAGAGATGAGGTCGTCGGCATCTCAGATGCAGCCTATAAGTGGGCTGGGACGGGCAAGGTCCTCAACGAGACGCAGCCGGTTCTAACCAGAGACATGTTAGCCGTGGATGATATACCTCCTGGCTACTGGTCTGAGAAATACCAGTGGCTCCCCATCCAACGTCGTCTTCCAGGACGACGGCAGCCCTAAGCTGGCCAGCTATATCAACAACCTGCAGCCGACAAAGTATCCGGAGATCTATGCCGCGGTCGAGCGCATGATCGAGGCGGCGATTCCTGCGTGGGATCAGTGCCTCTCGACATACAAAGACCACCAAGTGCAGGGTCCCGGGCGCAGCGGCTCACGATTTATCATAGAACACAACCCTGACGATGAACATCCCGATAACTGGTCTCCGTCTGATCCGGCCGAGGTGGCCGATGCAGACGTCGATCTCAGCACCGTCGGAGACTTGCACGACTGGCCCGAGGACGAGGCTCAGCGTAAGTGGAGGGTCCTGCGAAAGCCGGTGCTCCCTGGCGCGCCCCGCCCCGCCGTCATCCATTACGACCCATACACGACGCCAGAGGGCGTGGAAAAGACCGATGCTGGTCTGTTCAGGAAGTTCAGGACCTCAGGGCTGCAGGTCATTGTCAAGATGGCCTCGATCGAGCTCACACCAGACAAGCCCGAGTTCCCGGCCGGAGGCTGGCATGTGAGTCAAGACGAGGACAATCTCCAGTACTGTTGGTGGTGGTGGTGGTGGGGACCGGGGCCGTGATGCTGACCAGAGATGATGGGCTTCCAGGTCGAGGGCATGCTCAACGAGAAGATCTGCGCGACTGCCCTGTACTATCTGGACAGCGAGAACATTACCGAGTCCAGTCTCGCCTTCCGTATGCAGACGTCCAACCACCAGTACTACCTTCAGGAAGAGGTCGGCCGCGACAGCTACCACTGGCTCGAGTGTGTCTATGGAGCGAACCTCGGGGGAGGCAGCTGCATCCAGACCTATGGCAGCGTCGAGACGCGCGAGGGACGCCTGCTTGCCTTTCCCAACGTCTTCCATCACCGCGTCTCCGCCTTCAAGCTCGCCGACCCGACCAGGCCAGGCCACCGGCGCTTCATCGCGCTCTGGCTCGTGGACCCGCACAGGCGCATCATCTCGACGGCGAACGTGCCGCCCCAGCAGCGGAAGTGGTGGTTCGACGCCGTCTTTGGCGAGACCCCAGAGGCCCAGAGGGCGGCAACAGGCACGGTCCCCTCCGAGCTGATGCAGCTAATCCACGACAAAGGTATCGAGCTGGACTATAGCGGCGGCAGCAAGGCGCCCGTGCTGCCGCCGGAGATAGTGGACATGGTGCGCCCGCACTTTGTGGTGGACTCGATGACCCTGGAGGAGGCGTCTGAGCACCGCCGGAAGCTCATGGAGGAGAGGGAGTCGAACCAGGGCGATGCGCAGTTCGGCTGGATCCAGAGCACCTACTCCTTCTGTGAGCACTAGGAGGCGGGTGGGCTGATGTTCCTGCCGGTGGTAAGTGGTGACTTACCCTGGACCAGAGTTGTGGAAATCGTTGCGTAACTAGAACTCAAGTCGACGCAGTAGGGGGGAGAGAGAGAGAGAGAAGCGCCCGCGGCACTGGAGGCCGCGAGCCCATGCTGCTGACGCGGCCAGAACAAGGCCTGCTGCATGTGACAGTCCAATAAAAACCCAAGTCTAGATGATCCGGAATACACCTGTCGACTCCTCAGAGGCTGGACTGACCCTGTACAAAGCATAACACCAGATCGTTCCTCAAGGTCGTAACTGCGCGCCACCTTGGACCACCAATCGGGGCCCCACGCTGACGAAGCCACGCAAGCCCGCCCTGCTCATCACACCCAACGGCTGCGGTACGGCGAGGGGAGGGGGATCTTTGCCTACCCCAGAAAATTGTTAGTGGGAAAACGGTCCATCATTCTAGTCCGTCTTACAGGCTCTATAAGTGCCTGTACATCAAAACAAGGGCTATATATTTATTCTCCTTCCCCAATATCAATATCCCTCTATTACATACTTGCATCCTATCACGTCGGCTTCCTCCCGCACCTATATACCCACCCGAACATCCACCCATCAGCACTAAAACTAGATCTCTGGGCTGGAAAGATTCCACTTCTAGCTATGGACGAGAAGACCCCGCTCACGACACCGACGCCTCGTGCGCTGCATCCGACGTCAGGGCGGAGGAGACCACCGCGCCCGCTGGTCATCATACTGGGCATTGCAGGCCTGGCAGGTCTATACCACCTGATAGGCAGCGTGAGCCTGCAAGGCCTGCACCGTGGTGGTCCTCACCATCCGGATCACCATCACCATCACCACCACCACCATCACCACCCCGAGCCAGGCTCCCCTTACGGGAGATTTCCCCAGCCGGACGATCCCTTCAGGTTCTTGCCCTGTACCAACAGGACCTTGCCTCCTGCCCTGGACGACAAAGATCACGAGGCATCCTGGGCGGGACTGTTCGACCCCGAGCCTGACCACTGGAGCTGGGCCGAGAAGAAACCCGCGCCTGCAGGTGGTGGTGGTGGTGGTGGTATGAGGCCTGAGGACCCCTACGCCGGACGTGGCATCTTCCTCTGTGGGTATCTCGACGTGCCGCTGGACTACCTCAACGCCACCGAAACCCGCACCGCCAGGCTAGCCATCACCAAGCTGCAGGTCTCCGGCCTGTCCCGCCTCGACAGGTCCTCACCGCCAGGCTCTGGGGTCAAGAGCGAGAGGACGCTGCTGATCGAGCCTGGTGGCCCTGGCGGCAGCGGCACGTCCTACGTCTGGAGGACGGCCCAAGAAAGGACGCTCAAGTACACCAACGGCACCTTTGACGTGCTCGGCTGGGACCCCCGCGGCGTGAACGCGTCGCAGCCTGCCGTCTCCTGCTATCCATACGACGCGGACAGAGACCGCTGGCACATGCTCACCGACCTGTACCGGGAAGAGTCGGCAGACCCAGACACATTACTGCGGTGGGCGGACGCGATGAACAACGCGACCTTCCATGCCTGCTGGAAGAGGCTTGGGGACCTCGGCCGGTTCATGACGACGGCGCTCGTGGCGAGGGATGTCGACGAGATCAGGAATGCCCTGGGCGAGGCGCAGCTGGACGGGTACTTTGTCAGCTACGGCACAGGTATCGGGCAGACGTATGCCAATATGTTTCCTGACCGCGTCGGCCGGCTCATCCTTGACGGTACGGAGTATGTCCGTGACCACCGCCTCCTGGGCGGGTTTGTAAGCCGCCACCACCCTCCTCACCCTCCTGCCGGCTACTGACACCTGCTCCCAGGGCTGGACATCTCTCGACAACGTGACGGACGCCTGGCACGACGGCTTCCTCGGGGAGTGCCTCAGCGCCGGGCCAGAGCACTGCTGGCTGGCAAGGCCACACGGTGGTGAGCCAGTCACCCTCGAGAGCCTCGACGCCCGCATGCGGACGCTGGTAGACTCGCTCATCACCCACCCTGTGCCCGGGTACCACGAGGAGAGCGGCCCCTCTCTGGTCACCTACCGCGGCCTGGTGCACACCATCTACTCGGCCCTCTACAGCCCCGCCACCTGGCCCACCATGGCCCGGATGCTCTACGAGCTCGAGCAGGGGAACTCGACCCTGGCCACAAGCCTGATCGAGAAGTCCGACTGGGAGTACGACCCGACGCGCCCACAGCCGCCCTCGGCCCGGCCCTCGAGCGACGAGCTCACGTTCATGGTCATCTGCGCAGACGCCTACGACGCACCGCTGCCGCCCGGGGGCCTCGCCTGGTGGTCCTCCCTCTGGGCCAACATGACGTCCAGGTCCTGGATCTCGGGCAACTCCCGCTTCTACGACATCCTGCCCTGCCGCCACTTCACCACCTACTGGCCCGACGTGGCCGAGGTCTTCCGCGGTGACCTGAACCACACCCTCGCGAACCCGGTGCTGCTCATCGCCGAGACGTATGACCCGGCCACGCCCCTGCGCAACGGGCGCAGGCTGCTGGCCGAGATGGGCGAGAACGCCCGGCTTATTGTCCATCATGGGTATGGGCACTCGACGAGGGACACGTCTACCTGTACGGACTCGATTGCGAGGGCTTACATACTGAACGGGACCGTGCCGGCGGAGCAGGAGACGGCTTGTTTTGCGGACCGAAAACCGTACCTGCCGGCGCCTGGGACCAATTCTAGCAGCAGTACTGCTGCTGCTGCTGCTGCTGTTGGGAGCGAGGATCCGGTGGAGGTCTGGAGGGGGCATGTTGAGGAGGTGGCGTGGTGGGGGCCTTGGTTGTAGGGATGATGGGCCCTGCTACTTGTTGTCCTGCCTCGATATCGCCTTAGTAGCCGTATGATACTGAACTGAGGAGCCTGTGAGCATTTCTGTCTGGTGCGGGTGAGGTGAGTCCTAGCGTTTGCAAGACATGACTGAGGGGACCAGCCCCCATTGTCACCGGAACGAGCACCTCCCAAAAACTGGCACGTAAAGTTCACCCAGGAACGAAGCTATAGCATTGAGAGAATCCTTGCCACGGCAAGGTGACAGGCCGGAAGAATACAAAAGTCCAGCCCCCCCCCCTCTCTCCCGACCCCGGTCTGGGCTAGGTCATTCATGCCAGGTTCCGGGAATTGGTCGACCAAGTTTCATGTCATGGCCTATGAGATGTATCCAGCAAAGAGGCCCAGGGACCACGGGGTCAAGCTCATTGGGCTGCGCCGGGGGGTTCTCTCGCTTCCTAGACCCTGCCACCGACGTGGACGCCTCTGGAAGGGACAAGGAGACAGAAATCGCTGGTTGGCGCGAGGGAGGGAGAGAAAGAGAGAGAGAGGAGGGAAAGGGTGGGAAACTTGGAAATGGACAGCACCAGCGCGACGTCATATTGCAGACACACTTGTGAGCCACCCTTGTATAGAACCCAATACGGCTGTGTTCAATCCGTAGATAAGAAGGAGGTCGCTTCTCGAGCTTGTTTTCTCTCATCTCCCTCCTTCTCTGCTCCTTCGACATCGAGCGTATTTTTTTTATCCATCTATCGTCTCCAAGCCGGCAGTTCTCTCGCGGTCTATCGCCTCGTAATACCAATAACAACACAACAAAAACTACCATCACGGTCAAAATGCCCGAGGTCAGCGCCGTCCAGCAGCAGCAGCCCATGGAGATCCCCATGGAGTCTGGCGTCGTCACGCAGCAGCCCGTACGTTGTTAACAGCCACAAACCTCCTAGACCTTTTCCTTTTGCATTTTTATCTTCCCTCTTTTTTTTTTTATAAAGAAAATTTATATAACAACAGTTATATCCTGCGTATTTGTTCTTTTGGCATCTAACGATATTCCCAGTCGGCTGATACTCAGCCCCAAATGGACTCGGATGTGAGCATGCGCGGTGGATGCGGCGAGTCTGTCGACTGCTGCGGAATGACTGAGGGCTGTGGTTGCTGTTAATTAATGGGAATGAGGCTCTCTCTCTCTCGCCACCCCACCCCCCCTTCTCACCCCTGGCTTGGATGGGACGGAAAAACAGGGGAAGGGTGATGTTTTCCTGTTAGACATGAGAGTAGACGACTAGACGACGGTCTAGAGAAGGCTTGATGACTTGTTGATCACGTTCTCGGCGAGACGAGGAAGGATATATTTTATCAAGTAGTGAATGTGAGCGACGTTAACTGCTGTACAGGACAAGGCTCTTGACTAGTGACCGGTTCTCGGCTTTAAGGGCCCCGTCCATCTCCCTTTTGCGTGTGTCTTGCTTAGGTGGGCTTGGCAGAAAAGCTTGTACCGTATAATCATTACGTCGTAAGGCTGAGGTCCGGACACGCCGTGCTTATATCTACTAGGAGTTCCCGTCTGCCAAACAACCAAGTATAATCCCATCCCTTGTGGCAAACTTGATCTACGGAAAGTCGGGCCAGGAATTTTTTCTTCTTTTTCCCCTTTCTCTCTGCGGAGGGGTTTTTTTTGTTTCGTTCCCTTTCCAAGTTATACGTAAAAACCATTCCACGGTGCATCCGAAACCTACGCTCTGGCTGAGAATGTGTGGCTGACAGTGAATACGAAGCCGCAGTTTCATCCTCTCAAGCCCATTTTGAATTACAAAACATAATTCCGAGGGACATCCGAGAATCACTTTCCCCGCGCCCCAGGCAGACACCCAGCTTACGGGAAACTCAGAGTCAGGCTTGTAGAGGACGTGGTAGAGCCTTCTCCCTGAAAACACACGAGGGTGCGGTCGGCCACAGCCTCGCCGGGGACCGTCCCGACAAGTCGGGCTGAGAAGCGAGGGCGATTTCAGTCTCCCAGAATAGCGTCTTCAGGTGCATGCGACACCTTCATCCGCTGCCCTCACCCCCCCTTCGACAGGATGACGGTCCAGAACCAAGCCCCTCGTATTCGTTGCCTCCGGCGCGTGGACAAATACCAATCCTGCGCCTTGCCAACCAGGGATAACTGGGCACTCCTAGCGCAGCCATGTGGCAGAAGCCAGAGGCACACCACAGGCAAGGCCTGGATCAATAGTCATCTCATATGACAAAAAGAGAAAAAAAGAGAGAGAAAAAAAGAGCAGAAACGCGTTTGCCCGTCATGTACCGGAAGGGTGTTTGTCTGGTTGATGACAAGGTGGCGGAGACAACGTGGACAGAAGATCCGGTGAGAGCTGTGTCGAGGGTCTCGCCACGGAGACGCCGCAGATTGAAACTGGTATCGCATGTCAGGACGAGGACTTTTCCCTCCTGGCCTTGTTTGTTGTTGTTGCGTTTATGGAAAAGGAGAGAGAGAGAGAGGGAGGCTCGGGTCGACGACGAGGCTTGCTGCCAAGTATTATGGGAAGCCTACCCTGCTCGCAGACGAAAGAGCTGAATTCAGAAACATGCAGCCATTAATTACATTGAAGAAGAGTTATGGTATGTTTCATTTAATAAAAAGGAAAAAGAAAAGAAAGAAGCAAGAACCTTGTTCCAAGCTCATGTTTCCTTCCGTCCGTCTACAAGAATTTCATACTCATAAGACGCCCACATGAAGGGGCCGATCCCCTTGTAATCATTCTCGTCTGTTGGCTGTGAGGTGTAGTACTGTGTGTGCTTGTTTAGCAGGATTGAACCACAAGTCGAGACATGTATGAGATTGAACTCATCGGGCATACCTGAAAAGTAGCGTTGCTGCCCAGGCTCCCGACCTTGACGGTGTCTTCCCAGCCCAGCGTGCCATCGTCTGCCTCGTCCACCACCCACCTCGCCACCATCATCTCGTACGCCTTCTCCGCGGGGCCAAGATACGCCTCCGCTTCCAGAAGCCCAAGCCTGATACCCCGGAAGAATCCGCTGGCAAACATGGCGGTGGCGCTGGACTCGATGTAGTTACCCTCCACGCCGGCAAACTCCTCATCCATGACCAGCCACCACCCTCCCGACGAGGGATCCTGCGCCCTGAGGAGCCCCCCCGCGAGGCCCTGGAGGTAGCCGAGCAGCCTTGCGTAGCCAGGATGGGACCGCGGCATCACCTCGAGGGTCTCGAGCAGCGACGTGAAGAACCACCCGTCCGCCCGGTCCCAGACCAGTGGGGAGGCGCCCGTGATCGGGTCTGCCCACACGGCCTCCTTGCTCTCGTCGTAGCCGTGCTTGAGCAGCCTGGAGGTGGCGTTGCTGCAGTGCCTCTCGTACAGGTCGTACTGGAGCGTGATGTCATCCCAGGCCGTGGTGTTGTCCCTCTGGAAGAGGGAGGTGTGTCTCGCGTAGAACGAGTCGCCCATGAAGATGCCGTCCCCCCACATCTGGTCGGGATAAGTCGGGCTCCGGTGCCAGAAGCCGCCTTCCAGGTTGCGCGGGTGGGTTCGGAGCATGGCTCGGATGCCGTCGGCTGCGAGCTTGTATTTCTCCTCGCCTGTCCTCTCGTACCAGTAGAGAAGGTTCATGCCGAAGCGGTATTGGTCAAGCGAATAGTCTGGTGATATTTCACGTGTCAGGAACCATCGAGTCATTTGTGGGCATGTGCTGAATCCTACGAGTATTGCCTTTCAGGGGGGGAGGAAGGAAGGGAGAAAGAAACAAGAAAAGGAGGGGGAATGTAAGGTTACTTGCAGCTATAGTTGTATCCTGTGATGGTGCCGTTGTCCTGGACAATAGACATCTGCCCTTCGTAGAAGTCTATGAGCGTCTGGTTCTGAGTAAGTGCAATAGCCCTCTCCAACCCGTCGTAGACGACGGCAGTTCCATAGTCGAAGCCTTTGGACACACCATGCTTGATCTGGGAATCTGCCATCCAGGCAAGGTATGAAGTGGACGTTGAATTGATACCCCGGCCATATAAGCCCGGTTTCATGGCTGTAGCATTCATGATACCCAAGACTAGAGCCAGAATGTTGCTTCGATTTCTCATCTTGAACACCAATTGTGACAATGCTTAGACTGAGATGTGATAGCTGAGAGGGAGGAGGCAACGGAATCGGCAAAGAGGTGTCAGGAGAACAGGCGACTTGTTGTTTGATATAAAGAGTCACCTACGTACATCATTGGCAACTCCTCACGGTGGAGCAAGTTGCAGATCCGACACCAAATCAATGGTACGGGCCCTCTCGTTGGCCTGTATTTAATTAACTTGACCTGCCCTCTCGGCCTCGGACGCGATATCTCCAAATGACTGCATGCCGGACAAACTCCTGCAGCCCTATTTCCATCAATAAAAGAAGACTATGCTGTCCGTTTCTCACAGCGTGAAGGGTGTCTTGGGATTTTTATTATTTTTTCGCTCTCCTCTACCGGATAATTATAATGGCCAAGGGACGAAATTACAAATTACTATTGGGCCTACTACTTGCTTCTATAAATCTCGATATAACCCGACAAGAGTATATAGAAATGGAACAAGGCATCATTTCATTACGTGCCCACATAATAGTCACCAGATAGCTAGCATCATAACCCAAGAACACGACAGCAAGAAGAGGTACAGACACTTGGCACAACCAATAATAATTACTCGATGGAACTTTGCTACGTTTCATCGCAAGATATAACCAGCGGATGAGCCGAACACGATCAATCACCGCCAAGGGTACGGCAGTCATATAGTCGACCGACACGAGGAGGACATGCGTAACCATTGCAGCAAGCTCGTAGTTTCAAGGCGTTCGGGATCACACGTAGCAGGCCCTCTTGACCACAAGAGACCCTCTAGAGGGGAAACAAAAAGCAAGAAGAAGAAAAAGGCCATGCGAGTCCGCCTCAAACTCGGGAATGAGTCAAAAGAGAAAAAAGCCGATAAGCGAGGGCCGACATCACCATGCCGCGCGGTCGCAACGAAATTATACATCGACGTCGGGAATGGGATGTTGCCTAAGTGAGTACGTGGTGTCAACTTGTACAAGCCTCGGCCGAGGCGACTGTGATTGGACTCACTTTTGCTCACACCGGCAGTCCACACCAAGAACGAACGCCATCTGCACAACGTTGTACCGTGGGGGAGGGGGGGGAGGCTTTATTTTTGATTTTTTGATCTTTCTTTTTTTTCCTTGGAGGCGCCGAGAGGGCAGAGCCTCATTTCTGACAGGCAGTCATCTGCAGCCTGCGCTTACAGGACAGTGTAACTCCAGGTCACCGAGGTGGGATATCTGTTTTTTTTTTCTCCTTCCCTTGTTTCCTCCCTCTCCTCATCGGTCGGATACAGTGTGCATACATATTGGTCACTTTACCAAGGTCGCCAATGGCTTGCCAAACCAGCTGTCTCAGCCTGCACATGGCTTGTAGAAATGTCCGAAGGATCGGGTTGTGGTGGTACCGGCGCATGGCTGGGCGGATCAGCGGCTATGAACCCTTCACATGACACCCACCCTACCTCTCGCGTTGTTTCTGACGGATGAGGAGGGGGAGAGGGGAGAAGAGGGAGAGCCTAGGTCGATAGGTACCTTGTCCCTCTTTCCACTGATGTCATCTCGATGTGCCTGCCGTGGTTGGGGTGAGGCTTTGTCGACCTTGGGGGATATATAAGCGGGCGTCGCCATGTTCGGATTTTCTTGTTCGCCAGAGAGTGCCGGCTCACACACGCAGCATAGCACTGAATCGTTTGCTCGTCTGACTTGTTCTCTTTCTTCCGACTACTCCTCCAAAACGCATCCGGCATATACGACACGCATATAAGTCCCAGATGACCACGGGATATGCAAGCGCATGATACAAACCCTCGGCCTACACCCACCGAAAACACCCCATTGCTTCAGCGTCAACCACCGCCGCCACCACCACCACCGAGCGCTGCTGCAGCAGGTTCTGGTACCACCATGTCGCACTTGGAACAGGGAGGACACGAGGGACACCACATAGACATCAGCACAGACATGAGGACAACCGAGAGGCCGCTCCCGACCCCGTCCTCGCACCCGCTCGGCCAGGTCACGACAGACTACTCGTGGGCGGCGCCCGCAGGGCTCCCCATGCGCGGGTTTGACGACGAGAACCTGCTCATCTTCCGGCGGGCCGTCGGCATCAACAGCGACCGCGCCTCGGCCTACAAGGACAGCGACAACCTGGAGAAGGGGCAGCGGCGCGCCGTGGGCATCTACCGCTCCGTGATCCGCAACCAGCGCAGGAGGCGGTTCGCGCACCACTCGTTCGGGATCCTGCTGTACGCGTGCCACTTTCTGCAGATCATCCTCGCGGCCATCCTCACGGCGCTCGGGCCCAACGCCAAGGTGCACGAGGTGGTCATCACCATCCTGGGCGCGGCCAACACCGTCACCGCGGGGGTCCTGGCCGTGCTCAAGGGGTCCGGCATGATCGAGAGCCTGGCCAGGGACGAGGTCGAGTTCAAGAAGCTGCAGGACTGGATCGAGGAGACGGAGTCGCTGCTGTCCGTCGGCATCATCGGGAGCAACAGGAAGGAGGTGGGCGTGCTGGTGGAGGTGGCGTTCAAGAAGTACAACGCCTGCTTCGGCCGGGCTTATGAGATCATGTCGTCGTCTGATATTGCCAGCGGCACACAGATTACCACGGCCAAGGACCTGAGGATACCAGGGAGGTGAAGGTTGGATCTGGGGGATCGGACTTGAAGGTTTTTTTCTTTTCTTTTGGTTTATTTGGTGAGATGGTTTTGTTTTTTCTTTCTTTCTTTTTCTTTCTCGACAGCATTGTAACATTTGTTTCCTTTCTCTGTTTCCTTTCCGTTTTCTTCTCTTCTTGTCCCAGAGTTTCAAGACCTTTTGGGGGAGCGAATCCCCGTGTTCATATAGAGCTGGGCCTCGATGCAGGCCTTTTGTTACATGGCTTTTCTGTCTTTTCCTTTTTTTCATCCCTGGGGGTGTCCTAATTATATTCTCTGTAGAGCAGATATATAGTAATGAATTGTAAATCCTACAGTTCTCAATCACTTGCTGGTTTTACGGCTGATGCCTTTCGTGATACGCAAGCAGGTAAGAAGAATATAAGTCCACCACGAAGCCCCCCCCCCCCTTTCCCGCTCCTCCCGCTCGGGCGGGACACACTTGGCCGCGACGAGGACTCATGGCCGCCGGCCCCAACCAATAAAGAATCAACCCTGCCCTACCGACCAATCGTCTTACACCAATCGTCAACGAACCCGCTTTTTTATGCTATAGGACAACGAGACTGGCCTTTGGCCTCACTCTTCACACCAAGGCAAAGGAGGGCCTGTTCAGACCACCACCTTTGCTGACCGGGGAAACCAGCGAGCAGTAGCTTTGGCCATATCACTCGAGACCAACATTTTGAATACTGGGATCGATATTTTGTTCCCCCCCTACCCCTCCTACTATTTTACAGCTACCAGGTGAGTACTTATCTCCTTCAGCACTTCCCAGAGCCTGAGATTTGCCGGTGCTGTGCCGTGGCCTATGTGATCGGCCCTCTTTGCATCGGCGGCAGGTAAGGTTCTGCAAGAAGCAGTAGTAGAGTACGGGTCCTATCAATAATAGACGTTCCCTGGCCGCCGGATAACTCCCGAGACACAGAAGCGATGGGCGGATTAAAAAAAGAGGAATATATATTTCCAAGGTAGTAAACGCGGCCATCTGCGTTGGCCGAGAGAAACGTAGAGAGGTGTGGGTAGAACCACACCCAAGCCAGGTAGTACACGCTGTGCAGTGCTGTGCATCTGCAGTTGCAAGGCTCAGCCGAGAGGGCCACAAGATCAGATAGCCAGCCCACCGCTCAAAGTTCATCCAAATGCTTTCCCCTCCCCCTTCTGTCTTCTTGAACAAAGAAAAAAGATATGTGAATAATAGACAGATAAACCGCCCCACATCCGCCGCCCGTTCCCTCTTCCGTTTCCACAAAGTAAATAAGAGGGGGAAAAAAAAGAAGAGAAACAAAAAAAAAAAAAAGACCTCCGGCTCAAGGCAAACTTAACAAGAACGCTAAATGAAGTCGCTAATCCTAGAGACAACCATCATCGTCGAGGGTGGTGATGATGACGGTGATGGGTGTGTACAGTTCTTTCAAGATGAACAAAAAATACAATGCACGAACGGTAGAGATTATTCGATCTGGGGGTATCGTCGTCGCCTTTCCAAGACTTTGAGGAAATCAATGCCGGACGTGTTCATGTAAACGAGATTTTCGAAGAAGCAGACCCGCGGCGCGCTCTCGGCGCTCTTCTTTCTGGTGTCTCTCTCGTGTGCTTAGTGCAGGTATGAAGATGTCTCGTCGATAATGGTTCGGACGAGAGGCGAAAAAGGGAGGGTCGAGGAAAGGTGATCATATCCTGGTCGGCAGTCCCGTCCCCATCGTCAGCTGGCTCAGGCTCAGGACCCGGGCCGCCTTCCTCCTCTCGTCCTCCCTGCCCTCAGCACCGTCCTCGTCGCCGTGGTAGCCAGCGGCAGCCCCCAAACTCATCCCCGAACGCGGAGTAAGTGGGTCCGCCCGCCCCGGGCGTCGGCAGCTCGCGCGGGGTCTGGAACGCCTCGGAGAAGTCGTCCTCGCCCGTCTCCCTCGAGGGCGAGCTGGCGATGCTGCTGCCGATGCCGAGCCCCGCGCTGTCCTTGCCGAAGATGCTCTGGGCCTTGCTGGAGGGGGCGAGGGCGCTGGTGGCGGCGGCGGCGGCGGCCAAGGAGGGAGGGGGAGTCCTGCCCTGGGTGGTGCTGACGGAGATGGGGGTGAGGTGGGTGCTGGTGTTGTGGGTGCCGCTGCTGGGGGTCACGGAGCCCGAGCCCGCGGTCTGTGGGCGCAGCCGCTCCGACGACTTGGACTTGGCTGGGTCGCGCACCATGGCGAACATGGTGGTGGACAGGTTGTTCATGCGCTCCGACAGCTTGCGCACCTGGTCCTCGAGCAGCTGCCTCGCCGCGCGCTCCGCGTCCAGCTGCGTGATGAGGATGGCCGTGTTGGAGGACCGGTCCTCTCCGCCGTTGCTGCTACCGCCGCCCTGCGACCCGCCGAGCGAGGGCATGCTGGTCGCGGGCCGCACCGTGGACTCGGAGGTCGGGCGGAGGAGGCCCGGCACGGGGGCAGGGAGGTTGCTGCTGTAGAGACGGCCTGCGTGGCGGAGGAGGACGGGGGGTGGAGGGAGTCCATGTAGTGGCTGTTCGGGTCGCCGCCGACAAAGGACCCGCGGGAAGAGGTTGTCGTCGTGTTGTCGTCTGTGTTTGCGTCCTCCTCGGAGCGGCGGGAGTCTGCGTAGTGGCGAGGGGACGGTGCGGCTGCTGTTGCTGCTGCTCCTCCTCCTGCGGGCGCGCCGGGGCCCTCTGCTTCGCTCTGGTAGATGGAGGGGATCATGGGGGAGATGGCGTTGCTGTAGGCGTATGTCGGGTGGCTGACCTGGACGTGCTGGGTGGAAAACCCAGACGACCTGGTGGTCCCGGCCCCGGTGCCCGCCGACCCAACACGCCCTCGCCGGACGGCTGAGACCGGGACCGGACCTGGCGTTGCCGGCGCGGGACCTGGGCCCGGTGTGGCGTGCACCTCCATAAACGGGCCCTTGAAGCCGGGGACGGAGTGGCAGAGCTGGTTGACCACGCGCTCCAGCCTGTTCATCCGGACCTCGAGGAAGGAGAACCTCTCCTCGAGGGTGACGGCCTGTGTGATCTTCATGCCGGCCATCTCGCTCATCGAGGCCACCGTGCCGAAGTTGAAGGGCTGCGGCGGCGTGTTGGGGGTCCTCTCGGCACGGGCATGAGCCGCAGCAGCAGCAGCAGCGTGAACAGCAGCACGAGCGGCAGATGCGTCCACGGCGGTGATGGAGGGGCGGCCACCAGCGTCTGGGTGGTGGCTCTCGAGCAGCATCCCGTCGTCGTCCGGACCAGAGGAGAGCGGAGACGTCGGCACCTGCTGGACCTCATAGCTCTGCCTCCAGTACCGGATCTCGTCGCTGCGCCTCCTCCCGCCGCCCTGCCCGAGCGTCACCTCGTCCAGCTGCGACAGGGACCGCGACCTCCTCTTGTGTCCCATGTCCCCCGCGCCGCTGTCGCTGGTGATAGCCCGCCCGATCGCGTCCGGGTTCTGCTCCTCCTCCGCCTCCTCCAGCCTGCTCGCGGCCCGCCCGTGCGTGCTCGCGGGCCGGGGCGAGAGGCCAGCCCACTCCTCGCCCCTGCTGCGCGGTATCATCACCCCGGAGAAGGACCTTCCGCCGCCATGTTGTAGTAGGGTAGCCGCCGCCCCGGCCCTCTGCCTGCTGAAGAGCGGCGACGACGGGCTCAGCGCGTCGATCGAGTTGCGCGCGCTCTCGATGGCTGTGATGTCGTTGGGCCCGATGGAGTGGGACCGCAAGGCACGGTCGAACTCGCTGACGGGGAGCGAGGTCACGCGCTTCTGTTGTTGGATGTCGGAGCCCGGCAGGCCGGCGGTTCTAATGACTGGTGGGACCTGTATTTTTTAAATTTGTTTCACCGAGGGTACGTGTCAGCCGCCGCCGATGTCTCAGACAGGGGAGAAAGAGAAAGAGGGGAGAAAAGAAGAAAGAAAAAAAGGCGAGGCTTACGCTTCGGTGCTGTTGCTGCTGCTGTCCCAGCTGTTGCTGCTGCTGCTGCTGCTTCAAGCCCTGCCCGGCGACAGCAACCTGCCGCTCCGACTCGCTCACGGAGCTGAGGCTGCCCTCCTTCTTCCTGCGCCGCAGCAGCTTCCCGATCGCCGAACGAAGCGTCGACTTCTTGCGCTGTGGAGGGCTGTGGCGCCCACCACCATCCCCGCCCGCCGACCCGCCGGTCCTGCCTGACCCGGCGCTCATGGTCGAGTACCGTGCCGCGGCGCTGCTGCCGCCGGCCGGGCGGGGAGCAGGCTTGGTTGAGCTGCGGGCACCGCCCGACGTGGTGCTGCTGGAGACGCCACCGTCGGGGCTCGGACCGGATGGTGGTGGTATAGCTGCGGCGCTGATGACGCCGGCAGAGGGGTGGTGGCTGATCGTGGGTGTCGCAGGGTGTTCGGGCACGGTCTGTGGGACGTCGATGATCTCTGGCCGCACCACGCCGACTGCGGGGAACACCTGTGCGACCGTCGGCTGGGGTGGTGGCTGTGACGGCTGTGGTAGTGGTAGTGGTAGTGGTAGTGGCTGTGGTGGTTGTTGTTGTTGTCGTTGTTGTTGTGGCGGCGGCGGCGGCGGCGGCTGTGGGGAGGCGACGAAGGACGACGCCAGCACCGGGGCGGAGGAGGAGTCGGGCTGTGCCGCTGGGGGCATCACGGTTTCCATGATGGGCGTCGAGCTCGCGATGCCCGTCCCTGGCCTCCCTCATGGGGAACTCGTCGTCCTCGATGGCAGGGTTTGGTATGGGGATGGGACCCGAGATGCGGCCTCGGACGGACTGGTAGCCGCTCTTGGGTCGAGGCAGGGCCGACGTCGTCGTCGTCGTCGTCGTTGTCGGTGAGGCTGGTGCGCTCCCACCAAAGATCTTGGCCTTCTTCATGGTGTTGCTGCCGCCGGTGATCGTAGTTGTAGTGGTGGTGGTAGTGGTAGTGGTAGTGGTAGGCGCAGGTTGCGCGGGTGGGCGGTTGGATCTCCGGGCCGAGAGGGGGAAGCTCCGCGCCGGCACAGGAGGCGCCGGTGGTGGTGATGACGATGACGGTGATGATGACGACGATAGCGTGTCAGCAGGAGCGTGGTGGAGGGGCTGGAGAAGGGTTGTTGAGGTTGGCATTGGTGGCGTCGGTCCGGACAGTCCATCTGCCCTTCCGGCTCATGACAGGGGGGGCCCAAGAAGAAGGAAAAAGGAAAGGAAAAAAGGGAAGAAGAAGGAAAAAGAGAGGCCTGGCTGGGAAAATGGTCCTGGTTTATCCTTTTTTTTTCCCCTTCTTTTTTGTCTCCTGGGTTTGATGAGGTCCGACTGGCTGGTAGCGGGTGGTATATGCGGTGAGGAGGACTCGTGTGTGTGTGTTGTGCATGGATGAACTATTCCTGTTCAGCCTCGCCTCCCGCAGCTGGTCCACATGGCCGTCACACACACGCCTCTCGGTATCCAGAGCAGTGCGGCCCAGCACCTGGCACGCCCTCGCAACTCACTTCCTCGGCCCCCCGTCCGGCTGACAGGTGGGCTGTGCGCACGCACA
The DNA here is from genome assembly GCA_016584495.1 of Celoporthe dispersa. Classification (NCBI taxonomy): domain Eukaryota; kingdom Fungi; phylum Ascomycota; class Sordariomycetes; order Diaporthales; family Cryphonectriaceae; genus Celoporthe; species Celoporthe dispersa. Next base: position 1,147,202 of record WAID01000007.1, read on the forward strand.
CACACACACACAAGGCGTCTCGAGCAGGAGAGAGACCCCCGTGATCAGCCCAAGGGGAGTGAGTGTATGGCTGTGTGTGGGTGGATAGTGGAAGGTTTGGTGGCGTCGGCCCCTCAGGCTGAAGACAGGATGGTGAGACCTCGAGGAGAGGAGGAGGGGAGGCTAGGCACTGGCCACGGCGAGAGAGGACGACAGCATGACAACAGATCCCGGACTCTGCATATTACTGTTCTGTCGTGTGTATATACGGGAACAGCTCGGCGTGGGCGTGTGGGGAGATTTCGACCTGCGAAGAAGAAAGAAGGGGGGGGTTAGGGGGGGGGTGGACGATGATGGTCTGGTCTCCCTCGCGCCACCACAACAATACACACCAACAGGATAATATGTCTGTGTAAGTGTGTAGGTGAAAGTTAAGTTGACAAGCTGACGGGAGAGAAAAGCTCACAAGGAGGCCCACGCGCGCGAAAAATAGGCTGCTGGGTTGCTCGTGGACGTATCAGAGGTGATATGTACTATGTAATGAGGAGCCCCAAAATGGACCGCCCCTCCTCCACCCCCCCCCGGCCCCCCTCTCTCCCTGGAAGGAATGCCATGCGGTCCAGTGAAACGAGACGGCCATCCTGGATTCATAGTTAGTAAAAAAAAAAAAAAAAGGTGGGAACGCCACGCATGCTGGGGGGACCCCTGGTAGTCCATCTGCATGGGCTGCAGGGATTCCCAAAAAAAAAAAGATGGAGCTGCCCAGGTTCAGACAAGGGGTACAGATTGCCAGCAGGCTCAAGCACGACCCTCGCGCTTGCCTGCACTGGTAGGGTGGAACCGGTGGCAGGTGTGTGTGTGTGTGTGTGTGTGTATGTGTGTAAGTGTATATACAGAGTCCTCGGCAGGTAGAATACATGAAAGGTGTAGAGAGAGGGTGCACTCGAGTTTTCTCATCATCATACTATGATAGCATGGTAAATGCATTCAAGATGGGTGAGATTTCATCTGGTGATGCCCTTTTGAGGGAGCGGAACGGGGAGAGAAGAGAACCTGGAGGCTCAGGGGCCCCGTCACCATCGCACCTTTCCTCTCTCTCTCGGTCTCTTATCCACTCTCGTGTGTCAAAGAGCAGGAAGGAACTGGGCAACAGGCACAACACTGGACTGTACACAGCATGCAACCTGAGCACAATCTCTCTGGGGGGTTGCGTCGTACCGAGTCCACGGGGTCATAAATTACGCCGATTAGATATTGTGGTACCGCGGCGGAGACCAGCACTGGCCTAAATTTCTTGCCGAGATGTCCACCGTGGTAGAAGAGATGACGGAGCATTCCGGGTCGTCTGGGGTTCCCGTCACAGATACCATGGTAGTATATTTTATGTATGTATAACTGTTTCGTTCATGGTGGTCGCAGGCCTCTCTCTCTCTGTGTGTGTGTATGTGTGTGTGTGTCTCTCTCTCTCTCCCCCTTCACTCTCAATCATGCCACCGCGCGCGGACTGGCTGTCGAGCCGCAGGGCCACGACCGAGCCGACAAGACAAGACGGAGCCCCCCCCCCCAAAAAAAAAAAAAAAGAACAATTCCTTGTGCTGCAGGCGTAGTTCGGTTTGGTTGGCCATGCATGATAACCACGCAGGCTCATCCCTCGCCAGCTCGTCCATTCTGGTCGAGGACCTGGGCAACCTTGAGCACAGACGTCGATGAATCCGCCTACCCATAGCAATGTGGCCCCACGGGCGGAACCAGTGAGACAGCATTCTGGCCTAGCCACTCCGGAATAGGTGGCGTGGTGGGTGTGTGGGTATAATGGGTGCCAGGGATGGGGGGGGGGAGAGGAACAGCGGCGGCAGGGCCAGCAGGCAAAGCTTCTCCCACCTCGTACGTGGCTTGCATAGGTTACAGTAGCAGCTGGTATTATGAGACGAACCATCTCCGCACCAGGGAGTGAGCACCTTAACCAAGGAGACACCGGCGCTCCGGACTCATCCCTCAGGGAGCTGAGCAGGCCGGTCGGCGGTGGGAGAGGAAGGAGGGGGAGGGAGGGAGAGACGAGGGAGAGATTATGTCCCCTCTTGCCAGAGGAGGCCGAGTCTCGTGTCTTGTCTGGTAGCGATATTCGATATCACCACCACTGGCCCCCCCGAGACTCGCAACAACATCGCCTCGGCAGCCCTCTATCGGGTGACTGTGGCCGCCACTGACTAGGCTGATTAGGTGCACACCACCCGCTTCGGAGGAATCGCTGCCGCAGGTCTGCACCCTGGTCCCCCCTGGCGTGTGAACAGGAAGAAGAGAGTCGCGGCTCTTGTCCTCTCGAGATCTGCAGGATGATCGCGGCCGGACCGCGAATAGGGAGGCCCGATGTGGTGGCCACCCCTCTCCTCCCCCCCCTCCTCTTCGATAACATACCGTGGTGCGCCTGCAGCGCAAGGTCACATCCGCCGGCGCCATCGTCGTCAGAACAACCCGCATTGATAGGTGCGCGGGTTGTGCAGTCGCGGATGTGGCGGCAAACTTGAGAGGGGGGTTGAAGAGAAGAGGAGGAGGAGGGGCGAATCGTCGCAATGCAATGCACACATAACGCTCGCTTCCATGCAGCATGCGTCTCTTGCAGCATATGTTTAGCCGACTACGACCGTTGGGTCTGGTGTTGATCGAGGCACCCGGGCTCGTTTGTGAGCAACACGAGACCGCAGAGAGTTTCGCTTGCACGTACGAGTAGTAGCAGTATTATTAGCGAGAGCCGGAGCAGGAAAGACTCGAACATGGTCCGCTCCCATGTCAGCCTCTTTCTTTTCGAGATGACAGCCCAGGCTAGGTTGGCCTCTGGGAGCGCTCAAGGGGTCTCCCGCCCATCTCGGTAAGACTTGGCGAGGCCTGAGCCGGCAGATCAAGAAATCATAATACCTTGCGTTATTGTCTACCGTCCCCGGGTTGGTGTTGTGCTGCTGCTGCTGCTGCTCCGCCAGTAGGCCCAGACTTCTGGATATCCTCTTGACGCGGAGCGTGTCCACACACACACACACACACACACACACACACACGCACGCCCGCACCACATGACACCTGCTGACGCAGCACGGCGCAGAGAGCGTGCCAGGTGCGGAAGGCAGAGGAGGAGGGGGAGCCGGGGGGGGCGACAGGGACGCGCCTGCCGTGCAGACTCGAGCGAACTGCAGCAAGATGTGGCCTGTGGATCGCGACTTCCAACAGGGTGGGGGGAGGGGAGGGAATGAATATGAGAGGGAAGGAGGGCCCTTGCTCCGTGTGAGCCGGCATGGTGCCAGTGTCAGTTGCCGATCAGGCCAAGTACCCCTTGAAAGGCGGGAACAGAGGAGGAGGGACGAGGGACGAGAACCACACCCAAAGCCCACCTCTCTCCTCTCCTCAGTTCTCCCCTCCGGGGCCGCCCTCCACCCCGGTCCGACGGCCGATATTCGCAAACACCTACTCTAATGATCCGTTTCATTCATTTCAGCACTGTTCCCGTCAAAGGGGCAAAGAAAAAACCTTAATTGCGTTTTTTCTTCTTCTTCTTTTCTTGTCCTCCCCTTCCCCAGATCTATAATACGGTCAAGTAAAGGCCGGGGATCCTGCCGTGTCGCTGGCCCTGCCTCGTGGTGAGCCTGGGCGCGGAAAGGCTATCTATCTGGACGATCAGCGGCCCATTCCCCCTTCCTAGATGTGGTGATCCATACCTGTATGTGTGCAACACACGTCCCGCGCTAGGCCAAACAGCACGGCTCTCGATGAAACCATCTCCTGCAGGTGGGCAGGCAGACCAAAAGCCTCGACCGAAGGAATGACCTGAATACGAACTTTTGTTCTTTTTTTTTTTTATCTGCGGGGGGGCTGGTTGGCTGTCAAGGTTCGCTTTCGGCATCTGTGACCGATGGGATGGGACAGCAACAAAACACAAGAGCAGCTACCTGCAACTGCTGCAGTTTCCGCAAATCAGCTCCAGCCCGCATCCCCTACTCGTGCTTCTTCTTGGCCCCAGGGGGAGGGGTCCGCCCCTAGCCAGCCACAGCTCGCTCGTCGCTAAGGTGGGCTTCTGGTGTGGGTATTTGTGCCTAGGCCTGCCGAGGTTCTGTTGTTGTTCGCCCACACCACCCCTAGGGCGAGAATGATCCTACCTCCACGCGAGCCTGCTGGATTGGTTTGAAAAAGAAATACAATGGATAATCGCACACCTGTGTGCTCGGGTGGCTTACAGCGGCCGATGGAGCCGCAGGGACCTCCTCCCTCTCTGCTGTCATGATTCGTTCACGCAGGGTCCTTTTTTTGGGGGGGGGGGCTGTTATTCTTCGTACGATTTTGCGCCTAAAAAGCTCGCAGGTGGCTGGCTTCCTGCAGGGTGCACATGCCACAGCGCGGCAGATCCATGGTCTGAGGTGGGATCTTGGTCTTGTCGCGAGCTGCATGAAGGGGAGGAGGGGGGGGACACTGGACTTGCTAGATTTGTGATCACACTGTTTACTTCTTCCTTTTTTTTTCTATAAAAAAAAAAACTTGCGACGTGCATCATCATTATTGCGAGAAGTGTGTGTTGAAGTGGTTTCTTATCATGCCGAGACAGAGAGAAAAGCACGACTTGAGGCGCTCGCTTGCGACAGTAGCAACGAAAGCCCCCCTCGCCCTGTGGTGCGCTCAGACATGCAGTCACAGGGGTTCTGAAACTGCTTATAAGACCAGGAGGGGGCTTGTTCTCGTCGAAAATATCCCGAGGGAATTAAGATGCACGTGGCATGTCCCGAGATTTCTTTTTTTTTTCTCCTTCTCCCTCTTTTCCAACCTCCCCAAAAAGATACCTGGGCCTGGTTCTGGTCACATCATTTCAAGAGGTTCAGAGGGCTGACTGGGGCCGGTCCCACTTCCTTCGATCTCAGACATGCGGGAATTCGATGTGTACATAGTATGAGACCCCGTTGATAAGTAAGATTTGGCGTCGTCGAGTCCTTCCTGGTCCCCACCGTAGCTCGGGGTCCCAGCTCTCTGGGCACGTTCGTTTCGTCTGATCTACTAGTAGGACGGCTCAGTGTGCGCGCTCGCGCTCTCTCTCTCTCTCTCTCTTCCGAGATCTTGAAATGGTTGTTGTCGTCCCTCAGACGATGCCTCGATCTCAGGGGTCCAACGCCTCAAACGTCTTGTCCTCCGCGGCTGGGGGGAGGGGTGGGAGGGCTCCAGAAGGCATTGCATCATCTGGGGGACACGCAATCTGGGGTGTGCGGTATGAGCACGTCCTCAGCTGGGTCTTGTCTGTTACGAAAAGAACCTTGCCTCTTACTATGTGCGCATCGGTCGCCGGAACTTTTACCGTCCGATCATTGTTACCCTCTAGTACTTCCTCAAGCAGATGCTGCCGTCACCTCTGCAAGGTCTGGGTATCGAAGGTCGGCGTGCTCCTCGAGGAAGTCCATCCATCGCTTCAGGAACTTGCTGCCTCTGTAATGATTGATCACAAGAAAAAGACTAATCAGCCGGTGTCTTGTCCCGAAGTTTGTGGGACCGTCGCAAGAGGTGGCTGTATCCGTGCATGCATCATCTCCGGCGCGCCCATTTCCCAGGTTGGGGGAAGGGGGAACTATTTTCACTGAAAAGGCGCAGGAGTAACTCACTTTTGACCGTCTCCGAGTCGCCGATGACAGTTAGAGATCGTTTGGGCCGTGTCATGGCAACTTCGACGGGGAAGGGTGTCAGCTTCATGTCCAGCACTAGGAGGGAGAGAGGGAGGGAGAGGGAGAGGGAGAGAACCCCTCTGCTTGCTTGTCTGGAACGGACCGTTTAGTCGTCTCCTCTCCCCAAGGAAGCCAACCTCGCCCTCGGGGTTGCTCCTGACGAGGCTCACCACCACAGCCTCCTTCTCGCGGCCCTGGAACCCGTCGACGCTGCCTAGCTCGATACCTGGAAAGGCCTCCTTCAGGGGCGCAAGCAGTGCGAGCTAGATTTCCGTTCATGGCACATCCATCCCCCCCTCTCTATGTCAGTGATCTGCATGCATGAACTATAGCAACAGCGCCACAATGCCGTAGAGCACAGCCGCAAAAAGGAAGTGCCGGGGCAGGGGAGGTGCGTATGTACGTACCTGTGCATTGTAGGGAGTCACGACAGCAATGTCCTCGGCCTTGACACCAGCACCGACGAGGCCGCGGACATGCTGTCTGACCAGTACGGCCTCCATCTCGTTGCTCTTGCTCTCGCCGTGCAGGGAGGCCTTGGCGACGCTCTTGGACATGTCTTCCTCTTCCGCCTTCTCGGGAAAATCGACGCCCTGCGTGTCAATGAAGATCAGCGGCTCGGACGTCTCATCGCTGGCCTCTACCTCGTAGGGTAGATCTTTCAGCAGCCTATCCCTGACCGCGTCCGCGGCGAGCAGTCTCGACTCGTAGAGCTCGTCCGAGGGGAAGCGCATGATCTTCTCGTTCATGCGGTACTGTGTCGTCAGCATCCTCTTGATCGAGGGCCCGTGGAGAGACAGGAGCCTGTCGAACAGGGTCGTCTCCAGGGTCGCCCCCTTGGCAGCTTCTCGCCGCCCTCCGTCCTTGGCGGCTTCGACTTGGAGCTGTTGAGCGACTTGATGGTGGGCGGCAGCTGGAGGTGATCTCCCGCGCAGACGGCCTTCCTGGCCGACAGCAGCGGGACCCAGCACTGTGCCTCGAGGGCCTGGCTCGCCTCGTCGATGATGACTACGTCAAAGTTCTCGTTGCGGAGCTGGTACCCGCCGGCGCCGTGCAGCGTGGCGAGGACGACCTTGCTCCCCCCTGACCAGGCTGGTTATGCACCCCCTCTCGCGCTCGCGGTACTCCCTGCGGAGCTCCTTGAGGTCGGCGTAGACGGCCTTGCGCTCCCTGCCGCTCCTTGTCTTCTTGATGGACGCCTGCTTCGCGTCCATCTCGCTGCGGACATCCCGGACGATCTGGCCGGCCTCGGACGTCCGCGTCAGGACGTCCAGGGAGTGGTTCAGGACGGAAGGGAGGAGCCGTGCCGGGTGGCCGAGGCGGACGATGGGCACCTTGTGCGGCGCCAGGCGCTCGACGATGTTGTCCACTGATATGTTGGAGGGGCCGCAGACCAGGACCCGTAGGCCTCGCCTGATCATCTGGAGGATCAGCTCGATGAGCGTGTGTGTCTTGCCGGTGCCGGGGGGTCCATGGATCAGCGCGATCTCCCCTGGAGGCGAGGGCGAACCTGATGGCGTCCTTCTGCGAGTCGTTCAGCGTAGGGTCGATCCAGTCCAGCTTGCCAACGTCAGGGTCGGAGGAGAGGTCGTCTGGGACAGGGGACGGGCCTGACTGGCCGAATAGTGTCCTCATGAACAGTGAGTGCTCCGACTCGCCCATGGCCTGCAGCTTCTCCATCGTCTGGCTCATTCTGTCACCAGATTCTGATTAGTGGAACTCCCTCCTCCCCTTCACATCTCAGTAACGGCCCCTCCTCCTCCTCCTCCTCCTCTCTCTGTCTCTCTCTCTCTCTCTCTCTCTCTCTCTCTCTCTCTCACACACACACACACACACACACACACACACACACTCACTCACTCTCTCACACTCTCACACTCTCACACACATATACACAGTCTCTCTCACACACACTCACCTCTTAAAGGTAACATCATCAGCCACCTTGACACACCACACCCTCCCACATAGCCCACCACCTTCATCCCCCTCCCCATCCAGCGCCACCCCGACATCTCCTCTCCTCACCCTCGTGACAACCCCCCTGGCTCCTTTCCTCTCCAGCTCCTTCACCTCGCGCTTCTTGGCGCTGCCCGCCGGCTGCTCGCTGACCAGGACAATGTCGCCCGTCCTGATCCCATGCTCGGGAAGCTCGAGGTCCCCGTCGCGGCCGCCGGCACCGGAGGAGGAGGAGGAGGAGGAAGACACAGCCGGGTCCGGGGCGAGCTCGATGACGGTCTTGCCGCCGAGGCCGGTGCGGCGCGAGGACACGACGAGATTGGTGATGGCGACGCCTGCGCGCTGGAGGGAGGACGGAGCGTGTGCTGAGATGAGGTTCGAGGTCTCGGCGATCTCGGAGGCCTGTTCGGCGGCCAGGAGGGCGAGCTGGGTGGCGGCGAAGGAGGAGATGTCGACTGGGCTGAGCTTGGGCGCCATCGTTTTTGATATGAGGAAGGAGAGGGGATTTGCGTCAAGTCAGCAGTTGAGAAAGCCCTGCTGGAGTGTCGTCGAATCGGTCTGGAAAGGCCTGTTTTATCTCATGAGGTGGGTCCTGTGAGTCCTCAGTGGTGGTTGTAATGAGCGTATGAGTGTGTGTAGCGAGTATACTAGGGCAAGCAAGATCCCCAATAAAAAAAAATAGAGGGGCAGTTTTGGGATTGGCAGGCATGACGGCCACTGTCGAATTACCCCACGTAAAAGAAATACGGCCACACAACATACGTCTGCATACACTGAACAGTTGAAAAACCCCAAGATTTACAGACCCTTACTTATACAGATTCCAGCACCAAATTTAATATAGAAGAAATAGCAAGACACAAGGTTAGGTTGGCATCAGACTTATAACATAACGCGATTTAGCGTCTCTTTCTACTGTGGTCAAAAAGGCGCCGGCCCGTCCACCCCAATGCCTCCTCGGAAATTTATTCAAGCCCCTCACAATTCGGATCAATACAGCTTGTTCGGCTCCATGGTTGGTGTTTTTTTTTTTGTTTTTGTTTCTTTTCCTTAAAAAGGGTATTTCCTTGAATTCAACAAGACGATTTAACTGAAATGCCCAGCTGCAAAGACTATAGACGATGTAGTTATCCAATCTCCGTCCGTCATTCTCCCAGACAAAAACGCCATAAAACCAACAATGCTCCGACCAGACGCCACAATGGCTGGTATCCCCTGACCGAAACGGACTGTTTAATCGCTAAACTCTCCTGGCAATGCAGAGACGGGGAACAGGGGGGGAGGAAGAAAAAGAAAAGACGAAGGAAAAGAATAAGAAAGAAAAAAACCATCTACACTAGCCCAATAGAACAACTATATCCGGTCTGGTAACCGAGCTTACATGTCATGCTCGACCATACCCAGGACATCCAGTTCCGTCTTCACCATCCTCTCAAACTCGTCGCGGTCGATGCCTGCCGTCCGTGACAGCAGGAACAGGCTCCGGATGCTCCGCGACACGTGCTGCTTGACACCGAACTCATTCTGCTCCTGCCGCCCGGCCTCCTGCTCCAGCTTGAGCACGGTATGGCTCCCGTTGGAGCTGGCACTCGACGCGGGCCGCGGGTGTGCGAGCGCCGCCGTGCGCTCCTCATCCTCCTGCGACCGGGCGCTGGGCGTGGGCGCGAGCGTCCACCCGCCAGTGGACCCGTCCGTCTCCTCGCCGCCTGCTGCCGAGCCTGAGGAGCGCTCGACAGGGTGCTGGAGGCCGAGCGGCGGTGCGGCGGTAGTCGGGATCCCGTGCTGCTCTGCCAGCTGGGCCTCGTCCGGGTCGTGGTTGTCCATGGCAGGCTGGACGCTGTCGTACTGGGCGTAGTACGCATCGTCCTCCTCTTCCTCCGAGGTGCTCCTGCGGGTCACATCCGGCTGGTACTGCTGACCTGATGATACCGGCGCAGGGGACCGCCCGACCTGTGGTGTTCGTGCAGGCGTGGCGTCGTATCGAGCCCAGTAGTCATCGTCATCGTCGTCATCGTCACCGTGGTTGCCGCCCTCCTCATTCTGTGGTGCAGGCTGGACACCCGTGCTCGGTGCGCGCAGTGTAGATGTCTTGTCTGTATTGGATCCCCCCTCCCGGAACGCCCTCTCCGCCTCGGGGATGCTCGGCTGCCCCTGGAAAGAGGCAAACGGGCTCGACTTTTCCGGGACGCTGACCTCACCGACCCTCCAGCCGTCACCGCCGCCAGCCTCGTCGTTGACGCACCAGACGAGCCTGAACAGCAGGTCAAACTCCTCCATCACGACCAGGGCCTGCAGCGTCTCCTCGTCCGCCCGCCTGTACTGCGTCCGCACGTCGTAGTCCCAGTCGACCTCGACCTCGCCCGAGACGGGGTGTGGCTCGAGGCGGTCGCTCCGAGCCACCTCGGCCAGGCGCGATTCGGCGCTCTTGTCGTAGGTTAGGAGCCGTAGCCATGGCTCGTTGCTGGTCGAGGAGAAGAGCTGGACGCGCTGGCGCAGGATGGGCGAGAGGAGGCGGAGGATGGCGGGTGCGGGCTGCGAGGAGAGGGAGGCTGCAGGCAGGGAGGGGAGGAGGGGCGTGAGGAGGTCCCTTAGGTTGGGCGGCCAGATCGTGGATGTCATGATGTTACCGTGGGTTCGATGTCGTCTTGGGACGCTTCGTGGCCTTCGTAGGGTGGGAGGAAAGGAGGAAGGGAGGGTGGGTTGGGTCGGGCTGCTCAGGTGTTCTGTGCTAGTTGAAGTCGTCACATGCCAATGACGACAGGGTAGGATAGAACACCAAACAGCACAGGGGGGGAGGCACAGGGTTGAAGAATTCTGGTCTCGACCCGGGACCAAGGACAAGAGAGCAGCTTGTGTAGTTGAGCTGAGGAGAGAAGAACGGCAAGAAAGAGAGGGAGGGTATAGGAGCTTCTCGAGTGTGTCTCGAGCAGCGAGACACAGACACGACCACTCGGTAGCTTCAAACCTGGCAGCCTGGGCTGTGACGGAGAAATGGAAGAAGGCACCACCCACCACATCAGATGGGCTTGTTACCCTAGCGCACATGCCATGGGAGTTCTCGCCTGGCCCCAGGCCCTGACCAGATCCATACCATACGTTCCCCACTTTGGCAATTTTGATCGTTCAATTGGCTCGGACAGATGGAACTAGCGGGTAGCGGGGGATTATCCCTGTAAACCCCTCGCTGCGCTAGGACCAAAGCACCTGCGTACCTCTGCTTTTTCAACGCCTTGATAACGTCCAAGGAGGCTGATGGATTATCCCCCGAGATTTCATCCACTTTTCCTCAACCCTCACGAAACCCGAGATCCCACCTGTGCGGCACAAAAAGACGTGCAGCTGGACGGTGAGGGAGTCAGAACTGTGCTCCTGGGCCCCACGGCCAGCACGGACGTCCTCGCTATCAGCTCGAGGCTGTGGCCGGAGGACAGGTCCCGGCCCTCGGTGACTTTCGTTCCCACCCCTTTTCCAGGCCGGGAAATTCGTCAACCAGCCAGCCTCTCGAGACGTCTATCTATCCGACAGGATCTCCTCGTCTACGATCCCTCCTTGCTTGAAACCCAGGCGATGTGCTACGCTTCGAACACAGCCGCACACGCCCACTCCTGGATGGAGGGTGAAATGAGTGATCCCTGAGCCGAGATCAAGATAGCGCGTCTCGCCCTGTCGTCTGTGCCTGTCAGGTGCTGAACATTCTTGTCTTTTTTATCAACAGTGGCGTAACGACATCGTATGTAGCAAGGAGGGCGGGTTACAATAATGCGAGGGCGACCTGCGATGGAACCAGAGCCAGCAGAGGTTGTCTGATCCGCCCCCTGGGTCTTGCTCCAAAAGGCAGGTGACCGTGGACCCAGATCGTTCGAGAAGATTACCCGGCGGTCTTTTCGAAGAAAAGGAAGCAAGACTCGTGTGTGCCGGGCCCGCGAGCTGGTGATGGCCCCTCTGCTCGGCGCACTGCCGAATGACCTGCGCTGCTGGCCCTCCTTCGCGGGAGGGCTCGGTAGGGTGACACTGCAGCCGGCTCCCGGCGGTTAGAGAGGCTCTCGAGGAGACAATCTTCGGAAATGCGATGGCGATGGATTGGGCAGCTGCGTATCCGACAATGTGGGCTCCGCGGGAGATGCACGTCGTGCATATCTCACCCGTGCTTATCTAATCGATATTCGGGCCAACCTACAGAGATCATCGGGCATTGTTTTGATTCCCCCTCCTATCGTGGTGCGTTTGAAGAAAGTCTCTGTATGGTGTGCGCTCGAACCAACAGATTGTATTTGCATGTGTCCATCCATGACTAGTAGATGGAAAACGGCCGCCCAGATTGGAGTATGCTTGAAAGTGTCAAGCTCAACCGCTCAACCGCTCCTGGAGCTCGGTCACAACATCCAAGAGAAGATATGGGCACAAACGAGGAGGCATCATAGCTAGAACCGGCCTAGTATTGATATCAAAGGATCATAGCTGGTACCAATAGCAAACTCCGGAGCGGCAAACAAGGTGCTCACTCCTATCCCGAACGCCTTCTTATCACACAAAAAAAAGAAAGAAAGAAAAGACGAATCCCATTCCTCCCAGCTGTCACCACAGAAACAGACCCTTTACCCGATATCCTATATTCCTAGTACTCCATCCTGATACTCTCATGTGCTCTCGATCTAGCACTTGATCGAGACGGCAGAGAACTCCAGACTGTTGCAGTTGTTGTTGCTGACCTTCCACGACTTGCCAGTGCAGTCGCTGTTGGCCCACAGCTTGGAGGTGCAGCCGCTATCAAGAGTGGTTAGCAAACACATATTATGAGAAAGGCTGTAGGGGTGTTGGGAGGAAAGAGGAGATGGGAAGTAGGGAGGAAGGAAGCAATACTTGTTGATGGAGATGTAGGAGCCGATGTTTGTGACAGGCCAGCACTCAGACGTGGTGCCGCTGCCCTGCCAGTTGAAGGTCTGCACCACTCCACCGTCGCAGGTCGTGCCGACATAGACCTCGACCTGGCCCTCGTTCTCGCCGCGGGTGTCCACGGCAGCAGGAGAGGCAGTAGCGAGGGCGCCGAGGGCGAGGACGACGAGGGTCTTGGCGAACATCTTGAGTATGGTTTTGTGGGGTTATGGTAGAGAGACGGTGATGCGAGGAGGTGATGTTGGGGCTGTTGAGTATTTATTTATTGGTGTCTTGATGCTGAATGTGGAATGCAAACTTGTTGATTGTTAGAAGTGCTGGTGATGATGCATACGAGAGATATTTGAACAAGAGAGCTTAGAGGCGTCTACATATATACACGTCTCTGGTCCCCGTCTGTCGAAAGTCGCGACTCCGTTGCTTCACTTCACTTGCCCCGTCTGGCCCATCGAGAGAGCCTCAAGCAGGAGGGTCCCCATCAAACTCAGCCTTCTTTCAATGTTGGCTCTAATAATAAAGATTGAAATCAGATTCTCGACCCTATATGCAACCTCATACCCGCCTGCGGCCTGAGATAATACACTGTTGGTACGGAGAAGCAACCGAAGGGCCGTCTTTCTGTTACACAAAGAAGTAAGGGGAAGCACTCAGCAATATCCTGTTTTCGTAACTTTTCGGCCGAGGGCTCCACCAGGGCCCCAACGCGCGTCCGCATCGAATCTGCGTCTACATAAACTATTTCGGGGTCTTCTTCCCCCGGTACGTTTCAAAATAGCTGCTGGCGGTGATGATGATGTAGGCGGCTCTAGACGCCCCTCTGGCACTGTGGGGGGGAGGGACTGCACGGTTGGTCATGGTTATATGCTGTGTTGATGGATGGTGGTTGTGGATTACCCCAGCGTTCCTCACGACATAATTAGAATTCAGGGCCGCATCCTGGGATTCCTTCGGTATGGCTCCCCACAATCGAAGACACTATCTTGATGCTCGACTGGTGACCCACGTCTTTCTACTGAAGTCGCTAGGAGATCTGCCGTGGAATGAACCTACACATTACACCAGAGCCTTTCTTATGAGACCAACAAATGGCCATCACTTGTGCTGGTATACGAAAATTGACTAAAGCTTGAGTCATCGAGAAACAATCTCTCTAACGACATTGTTTATCTCAGAATGACTCGGCCTGCCGGTTAGTTCCGAGATCATTATTATTATGCAACTTCTCGGTGGGTGGATCGTGATCCATGCACCAACATACAATTATGAGGATGGACCTGCATAAGAGGGTCTCGATTCAGCCTCATTCACATTACGGGCCCGGGAGACCCATTATTTGGGCATGAAACAATTCCGCTTTTATTAATAAGAAAACCCAGAAGACAGGACTTGAATGACATTGAGATGTGGGGAGCGACTGCCGATGGTAAAGGTCGACTTAATACTGATTAGAGCCTAATTGTTGGCGTGTTGTGAGCAAATATGTTGCTCAGAAGATGAGACTGACTGTCCGTATTTTGACACCTGTAATGAAGCCACTTTGTTCCTTCAGACACAAGTAAGAGTATTACGGCGAGGCTGCCACATAGAGTGGTTCAGAATGAATGATTCTGCTAGGAATCATGCGAATGCTATCAGTTTCATCAGGCCAATCTTTCTAAAGCGAATCAGCAACAGCAACAAGACTCCTTGACAGGAACACCTGCAAGACCTCACCCAGATGTCGCACTTCAGCAGGCTTGAGCCACTGCTAGGAACTTTGTTATCATCGCAAATGCATTCCTTCGTTTCTCACTGTCTATTATTGGGCTCAACCAGCCCCGAGTGTGAGAACCTGGACTCAGGCGTAGCTAGTGGTTGCCGTAAATGTCACAAGTGAAGCAATAGAGTGTGAAGCACTCTCAGACTGTGAACTCGTCGTATAACTGTTCGGAAGAGAACCGCTGGACCTAAGCTGATACACTCTCTTTTCACCCTCATGCTTTCCATTCTCTCGCTGGACATTTGCTATATCCTGTATTTATATTTTACTTTTGCAAAAGTAGCATGATACGCCCCCTCTGATCGTATGATAGGTTCGTTCTTCCACGGAAATTCCCGCCTGCCCACTCTTTTGAGGGTAAATCTGAGCTTCCAGGGTATTAATTACCACTTGCTGTTCCCTTTTCTTGTTTTTTTCTTGGTCCCCCTGCTAAAGGGCCCCTACAACTTCTATATCTGTTCCTACGGTACTATGAATAGATGCTGTATATACTCCCAATCAAGCAGAAGTGGATTTCCTTGGAGAGCCGCGACCACCATCGTCCATATAATATCAGTAGCATAACCAATGTGCTATTGCGATCATTGCATTACGTCGCGCGATACCGCTACCAGCGTCTATCCAATGTAGGACCACCAGATCTGCCCCGAATTCGCGGCTTCTCTCCTCAAGCACTGCCCCCCCCCCGGCAAAGCATGCGGCTTACTATCCCTCCACAGATGTGATTCGTACCCATGCCGTGGGAGCCAACCCTCATCATGTTGCTCCATAGGCTGAACAGCAGCCAAGACAGTCATGGGAGTCCGCTGACGGGCTAGCTCTACGACAACTCGTCACGTTTCTTGATCATCTCGATGACTTGAGTCTCGAATTGGAAAGGGTGCGCCGCGAGCGATCACGCGAAAGACTGCCCTCCACTCAGCTCTATCGATCACTTCTTTCCTGGTCAGCACTGCGCTTGGCCCTCCTTCTAGTGGTCTGACGACTCCTTGACGTTACCAAAGGGCCAGTGTCCGTTTCGGTAGTGTCATACGCGCCATTCAATATATACAAAGAGTATCACCGGAATAGTCGCCGACGTGGTGCTGCTGAAACAGTCCACGAACGCCTCCTTGGCGGTCAATCGTCAGTCTGGTTTTCCTTGCTACGTACTTATACAGGAGGCTAGACGGGAAGAGCTTACGTCCTTGGTTGACTAGACCGTGTAAAAGATTTCAAAGAGTCTCTTCTTGTCATCCGCCACTGACGCATTGATCATTGTCTCATTTATGAGCCAGCCCTTCCACCGCAGCTCTCCACGCCGGTGCCGGAACACATGACCGGAGGCTCGTTCACTCCATTTTAGCTGAGGCTGGAGTCACCGTGGTCTACATTATCACGCTTGAACGGGTCGGTCAAGGTTTCAAGGCTGCTGCTCAACTTTGCTCCCTGTACTAATTAATTGTGGGTTTTGTTCGTTTTTTTTTGGGGCGGGGGGGGTGGAGGGTGGAGGGGGCGAGTTTCGCCTTTCTTTTTCTCTTCTATGTGATGAGGGGACTGTTCCGTCCACTTGAAGGACTATCTAGCCTCGGCGTGTTTTCCTCCGCTCTTCCGCACATTTTTCGCCTCTTTCACCTTCAATGCTGCGTTATTACTCGGCCCCGTCCACTAATCAGTATAGAGCACACTATAACCATGGAGAATGAATCCTTCGACTAGTCGGCGCCTGAACTAGCTTTATTGGTCCATAGCATCAGGTACTGCAGATGATAGAAGAAGAAGAAGAAGAAGAAGAAACGCCTATACGCGGTTTAATAATACAATGTTCCTGATTGCGCGTACCGTCATCCCACCTTGCATGATAGTATCTGGTCCGAGGTGTGGAGCATGACTGCAGGTGAGATTCACCCCTGGCCGCTCAAGATTTTAATGCTGCGCTGCGAAGGTAAGCTGAGCCCAGTCATCCGTCTGATTTGCCAAGTCTTTTTCTTCTTCTTCTTCTTCTTCTTCTTCCTCTCCTTCTCTTTTTTCCTTCTCCTTCAATTATGAAGGAGGCAAAAGGCAGGAGGGGGGGAGGGAAAAGGCTCGCATTCGGCAACAGGAGCAGGAGGCTAATAATACATGCCTAAAGTAGACAACGAAGGAGAAGGTCCTAAACTGTGCCGCACCCCTAGGGGTTGTTGACAGGCTGCTGCGGCTCCTGTTGTACTGGCCAGTAGACTGTTAGATCATGGTATAGGACAATGATGCGTACATCTGCCGCAGACCGCTTGTTTCTGGAGCTCGAATCCTTCGGAGGGTTAAACGAAGGCAACCAGGTAACGTCCAGCTTTATGTTTTCGAGAGTCATATAATAGCATAGGACCCTGAATACTAGGGTGTTGTTGTTTGACAAGGAAAAAAGAGAGGAAAAAAAAGCTTGTATCTTTAAGCAGAAAAGCTTAACAAGCTAAATTACTCGTTGGCATGTATTTAGATTTATTTAATGGTGACTTGCTACATGGGACTCCAAGCAGCAGGCATATGCGCCTGGGGCCACACCCTCTATGCTGTGGGAATTGGTGAAAGCAGCCAAGCAGGAGAGTGAAAGCTCTAGCCAGCGAGAGGTTTCCACACGAGCCCGTTCGCCTTAAAGTTATGCACACGGAGCGCTAAACAGTGGGTCCCGAGGTCTGGGCTGAGAATGATCCACTCAGTATGGAAGGATGACATTCAGGCCAGCGGAGTACTACTACCATGGTACATACACCGTACAGTATTATGGTGTGGTGTGGTGTGATGTGGTGGGTAGGAGGAGGGCAGGCATGTTTTGTTCAGGCTCTCGCTCCCTCCCCCCTCTTGGCCAGGCTTTTGTGGCGTATGAGGACAGACCCACGCGCTGGTACTTTTCAACGAGGCACAGGAATCCAACAACCAGGCGTTGCTTGTAATGTATGCTCTGATCACATACCAGGACGGGACACCCACACAGCAGGATTGCATAGCGACATAGCTTAAGGACAGTTGAACGCTCACATAACAGGCGGGGTTTGGATGACCACGTAGTCAGACTGAACAGAGCAGACGTGCTTGTCCGTTAACGACTATTCCAGATGGAATCCTTGACCTCAGTAGCCTGTCCCTGGTTCTTTAGATGGATGAGCTAGGGGCGGGCCTTCGGGAGCTAGGGGAGAACCCGCCAAAGAAACCCGACAGAGGGATCCGGGGTAGCCTATTACTAGTCATTCGTGAAAACCAACGTGCAGTTCGTCTCTTGTAACAAGGCCCGGCCGGGCTGGGCATCTTACCGATTGGCAGACTCTAGACTTGAAGAGGACCACTCGTCTGACGCCCATGTTCCTCCTCGCCAAGTTTATTCGCTCGTGCCCCTCGGTGTGAGGACGAGACAGCGAGGTCGGGTGAATTGCAAACCAGGGGTTTCTCGATTTCTCACGAATCAGGGGCGTCTCCCCCTCTGCGCTGGTGTTGACCACCTCCCTCCCTCTCTGTCTTTATGCTGTGCCTCACTCCTGTTGCCTTCTGTGACCAGTAATGGGCCCGAGACTCTAATATGCCCCCAGGAGGGAGGAAGACCCATAACGCCGCCTCGCTTACCACACCGTGATCAGCGGAGCTGGCGCGCATCGGAAAAGGTAAATCCGTCAGGGAGAGGAGGTGCATATACTAGCGGGCTGGAACACATCATTAGCCAAGCACCTCAGTATTAGCGGGGCAGAGAGCAAAAAGATGGGTGGTCTCTGCCCGGAGTTGTATGGTATAATAAAGCCAGGCTACTGCCCGCTACTTTATATGTATGCCTGACGAGATGCTGCGTTGGCTGACCTGTCATTGGTTCTTCTGGCGATATCATTATCGCAGGTTGTTGACAATTTTTGCTGCTGCTTGCTGGGATTCTTGCGCCCCATCCCCCCTCCCCTATTTGGTTATCGTCATTCAGTGGAAACTTACCAGTCTTTTTATCTAGACTTCTTACTGCATGTCTTCCTTCCCCATGGCTTCTAGTACAGGCAAGAAACAAAGCGAGCCCTTGTCCGCAGATGATGACTGGTCCAACATTGCCGATCCTGCGTCGAGGAAGAGGGTGCAGAACCGTATTGCACAGAGGAACTACCGTACGTCTCCTTATCATGACCTCCAGTCCCACACTGGTCCCGATTCAGAAATATTTGTTAATAACCTATGCTCCGTCCAGGACAAAACCTCAAGAGCCGTATCGAGAGGCTTGAACGACAAGCCGCACAGGTGTCTGATCGCCGACCGATGCTCAACGAAGGAGCTTTGGACATGTCTGGCCACCCACACCCCCTCTCGAGCTTGTCCGACCTTACGCCAGCTTCTCAGGCAGACGCATCAGCCTTCAGTCTCTCCAGCTTCGCCTTTCATCCAGGGTCTCAGGGTGTCACATCTTCGGCGCTGGCCTCGTCTCTGCTAGGTATGGCTGATTTTCGCTCTTGTGAAATAGTCCCTTTGCTAACCTTTGCACTTGGTAATAAAAGCAAATGCAAATCATACTGGGAGTGACAGCATACTAGGGAACATGATCGGCCGTCCTTACAGCGACATCAGCCAATTCGATCAGATGTTCTCTGATATGTCTCAAGTCCCTCTAACTCCTGTGGAGACGCCTTCGCCAGCACCACCCGACACTGCAAGGACGATAGCCACCTCTCAGCACAGTCCATCTCAGCAGTCCAGACCAATGATCACGGCCGACCGGCCTGGGAGGCCGGCCAGGTCAAACAGAAGCTCCATTTCGCGGAGAAACAGCGGCGAGAGGCCTGACAGCGCTTACGGGAATCGCTCGTTAAACGAGAGGCTCCAGGACATCCTGTCAACTATTCATGAAGCTGGTTTCGATAGCATGGAGAGCTTTGTGTCTTTATATTACACCTCAGACCTCTCGTCCTCACCGGGTCTCGCCAATGCCAGACGGCTCAGCCGACACAGAGGTCTACCAAACATATTGACCGATATACGCCAAAGTTCTCCCTCGTGGTCAGAATGGGAAACACGAAGGTACAAGGATGAAATCCTTAAGTCCGCCGAAGCAGTTCTGGGAGCCGAATGCAGAGAGTCTGGCAGTAATCAAGGTCTGAGGGACCTGGTTATGTCCAATATTGCACAGAGCAAGGGAGGGAATTTGAGCGCAATACTCACGGAGATAAGCAATGCAGTAGGCGCCCACTTTCATCTCCATTCATTCTGCCGACGATATTTGACTAACCGCGTGGTAATACTTTCTCGAACTCTCAGCTGCCAAACCTCTGGGCACTGACAATGTCTCTGATGGCTAATTCGTACACAGCGGGTGCGGACGAATCAATGACTCTCGCCCTGCTCTATATGCTATCTTGCAGCGGCGTGGCATCGACACAGAAATACGCAAACTGGCTGTCCAGTTTGCAAAAGAAGAGCCGGTGATAGCACGTGGGGAAGCTAGCCCAATGACAGCAATCCTATTTAAAAAGAAAAAATCAACCTGACAGGATCTGGTGTGAAGAGAAGAACAAGACAAGGAAATAAATAGGGAAGGGAAACGGAATTGCACATACACGGGGCTGGCTTGATCAGGTATGGGATAAAATAAGAAAGAAAAGGGACAAAAGCAGCTTTGATTCTGAGAAACCTGCACAAAAAAACAGCAAAAAAAAAAAAAAAAAGATGAAAAAAAAGGCATAGCAGTATCTAAAAGTCTAGGGAAAAGTTGAATTCCGTATCATAGCTAGGTTTCGGTAGTCCGACATACTGCTCTCTATCAAGAAGAGAAGGAAAAGAAAAATTAAAATCGCCAAGCAAGCAATAATATGACGCCCAAGGCACAAGAACAAGAAGATACGTCTAATTTGATGGACCTAGCAAGGTCTCTATGGCGCCTTTCACCAGCCTGACTATGAGATCTATTTCCTCTGCGGTGACATTGTACGCCGGTGCAATCATGACGTGGTCACCAACTTGCCCGTCTGCTGAGCCAGTGCCGGGGTACAGAGAAATATTCCACGGCTCTTGCATCCCCGCCTGCCGTATCTTACCCGCAATTCCTTTCTCTGGAGCAAACGGCCTCTTTGTGGCCTTGTCTTCCACAAACTCGACAGCCAGGAAGAGACCCCTGCCGCGAATATCGCCTACGTTGGGGTGTCCGCCGACCGCGACCCACAGCGACTCCTTGAGCCGCCGTCCCATCGCCGCCACGTTGGCGACCAGATCGTCACGGGCAACAATGCTCTGTACCGCGAGTGCTGCTGCGCAGGCCACGGCGTGTGAGCTGAAGGTGTGTCCGTGGGCGAACGATCTCAGGCCGTCGACGACCCTGCGGTTCATCAGCAGCATTGCCACGCTTGCGTACCCGCCACAGAGGCCCTTTGCAACTGTCTGCAGGTCCGGCTCGGCGCCCTCAGCCTGCCACGCATGCATGGATCCGGTTCGACCCATCCCGCACATAATCTCATCGAGGATCAGCAGTGCTCCGTATCTATCGCAGATGGTACGGACCGCACAGAAAGTAGCCAGGGGGCGGCGGCAGGCATCCTAGAGACTTTTCACGGCGGAACTCTTGTCAGCCAGAGAAGTGGGCTGGGGAGCCAGAGGTGACTTTGTTCCAGACTTACGCTCCCTGTGACCGTCTCTGCCATAAAAGCACAAACATTCTCGGGCCCCACCCGCTGGAACTCACCGTCTAGCTCCTCGGTAAGCCTGTTGACGTATTCCTCCATTGTCTCTGTCGGGCTCATGTCCCGATAGGTGTTGGGGGTCGACACGAATGACACATTGTGCTCGGCTATCAGCGGTTCATATGGTGTCCTGACGACAGACTTCATCGTCAAAGCCAAGGCGCCGAGTGTCAGCCCGTGAAACGCTCCCCTGCGCCCAATGAACCGCGTCCGCTGTGGCTCACCGGTGGCACAGTAGTATTGGCGGGCAAGTTTCATCGCGGACTCGATAGCCTCAGAGCCTGGTCAGGTGTTGAGCTCGTCAGACCCTGCAAGACAAGTAGGTTGCTCAAATGACTTGAAACCCCCTCTCAGGTGTCTGGTTGAAATTTTATTTACCTGAGCCCATGATGGTTGCCTTTGCCATAACACCTCCCGTTGAGTCCACAACAACACGGGCGAGATCTTCAGCTGCCGAGTTGGAATAAAGGAATGCGTGGCAGAATGAGAATCGGTCCATCTGCTTGCAGACGGCATCTTTGACCTCCGTGTTGCCATGGCCGATACATGCCACTCCTGGACCGCCGGTCGCGTCGAAAACTCGCTGACCGCCCTTCAGGACCAGGTAATTGCCCTCGGCAGCGACCACCTCTGGACCTGGGCGGTGAATGTTGGAATGAAGGATTTTACTTTCCAATCCGCCGGCCAGCTTGCCCCCATTCGTCCTGCTCGTACTGTCGAAGGAGTACGCCATTGGACGGCCTGTGGATGGACTTGACGCTGGGTGACTTCACGGTCGTTCGATCCAGCAGGGAGGGAGAGGGTATTGTTATATGCATGGGTTTCAGAAATAAACATACCGGTCAACCAGGAAATAAAGTAAAATTCGAGGATTGTTGGGGACAATGAATAGGATCCGGCGCAATTCCCTGCTAAGTACTTGGTAATTACAGTTTCCCCTAAACTTTCAATGAACACAAGAGAAGTTTGCAACCCGTCTGGTGTCACCCATGGGCTCTGTGAGACATACCAGCTGTTCTCCTCCGCTCCGCAGGCCGGCCCTTCTGGGGAGGCAGCAGGCGAGGAGGAGAAGCCTCTGGACAAACAGGAGGAGACGAGCGTTGAGCCATACAAAGGTACAGTCAGAAAAGGGTCATCTTTCATTGCGCACGGGGCAAGGTACAGTCAGAAGTGGGTCTTTGTCGTTTTCTCCTCCACCAAGGCAGTGAATGGTGAACAGTTCTATTTCATCTGTGTTGGCCTGACTCGGCGTTCAGGCTTGTGCGTTCGGCACTCACTTGGGTGCAACCCGAGTCTCGGCTCTGCAATGTAATTACTGTATGCATCCTTCGTCTTTTGTTGCCCGTACGCCGAGCACCGAGGATCAACTAAGGGGCCAGATATGGCGTTGTTGTTCGAATATGCATCGGGCTCTCGTAGGCTGGACAATAATATCGATGCTTCTCAGGTGACGATACCGTTTTTGAGTTGCTGCTGTTGCAGTTTGTCTGCGTCAACCTCCTCTCAAACATGGAGCTGAGCGAGTTGGAGAGAAGCGTTCTCGACCGGCAAATCAACGGCCTGGCCCCAGCACAGACGGGACGCCGATGGACAGCTCTACAGTACACGACGAGCTTCGACAGGATTGTCTTGCTCGTCAGCTTCGTATGCGCGGTGATCGGAGGCATTCTGAACCCTCTCATAGCTGTATGGCAACGATATCCCCCTTGATTTTTTTTTAATCAAGTTTTTTCTCTTTGTATAAACAGATAGCGCTTGACCCGCCAGCTAACATCTGCTTCATTTAGGTCATATATGGTAACCTCGTGGGGGTTTTCGACGCGTATGCGGGAGGGTCGGTGCAGGAACACGAGATGCGCTCGAGACTCTCTACATACACACTCTACTATGTGTATCTAGCCGTGGTTATTTTCGTCGTCATCTACGCCTCCACGGTTGGGTTTTACTACTCTGGAGAGCGCATCATACGCGCTCTCCGGAATGCCTATCTCAAGGCCATCCTGCGCCAGAATATGGCATTCTTCGATACCCATGGCCCCGGCGAGATATCCAACCGCATCATGTCCGACATGAACCTCATACGAGAGGGATTCACGAGCAAAGCATCCATTGCCCTCACCGCCGTCGCGACCTTTTCGGCAGCGTTCGTCATCACTTTTATCATGTACTGGAAGACCGCCCTGATTCTCAGCCCGACCTTTGTCATCATGGTAGCCGTCGGCTCATTGGGAGGGGCATACGTAGTCAAGCATCACAAGAAGGCCATGGCAATAAGCAGTCAGGCCTTTGGCCATGCGGAGGAGGCAATCTCATCCATGAGACTTGTATCGGCTTTCGGCATCCAGGTGAGCAAAGTCTTCCTCTCAATGTTATAGAAAACCCTCTCAAACAGTTAGATTCCGCTGCTGACGCTAGAGAACCCACGCAGGAGCACATGGCAGCCAGGTATACCTCGAGCCTGGCGAGCGCTGGGCGGCCTGACATTAAAGCCCGCTACGCGATCGCCGGCATGATTGCCTGGAGCAACGCGGTGCCGTCCCTCGTGTATGCTCTATCCTTCTGGGCTGGCTCCATATTCCTCGTCCGAGGCGAGACATCTGTGGCAGCAGTGACCACCACGGCCCTGGTGGTGACGATCGGGGCGTTTGCTATCGTCAGGATAGCCCCTGCGGCACAGGCTCTTAGTTCTACTGTCGCAAGTGCAGCCGTCGTTCTCAAGGAGATTGCCCGGCGCTCTCCACAGGACCCGTTCGATGGCTCCGGGGACCGTCCCGGTTCTGTGCAGGGAGATATCGAGTTGCGGGACGTCAGTCTCATCTACCCTACACGGGATGAACGGAGGGTCCTGGAGAATGTTTCTTTCACCTGTCCTGCGATGAAAACGACGGCCATCGTAGGGTCTTCGGGGAGCGGGAAGAGCAGTATTATTGGTCTGTTGGAAAGATTTTATGAGCCGACAGCAGGCCAAGTCTGTAAGTCAATTTGCTGTACTCGCCTTCTCAGGGGGTTTGTCAGACAATTCTGTGGCATGATCACGTTAAAGGAGACAGCTGATAGATGAAACCCGAGCAGTTCTCGATGGCAGAGATGTACAGGCATTGAATCTTCGATGGTTAAGGGCCAACATGGCTCTCGTGGGCCAGGAACCCGTCCTTTTCGACACAACCATCTTTGAGAATATCCGATACGGAGAAGTCAGCAGCAGAGAGAACAGCACAACGGCGCGCGAGAGCCCACAAGAAGCTGAGGAGCGAGTCATCTCGGCCGCTAAGAAAGCTAATGCTCACGACTTCATTTCAGCCTTGCCAGAGGGCTACCAGACGCAGGTGGGGCCAAAAGGAACCCAGCTTTCTGGTGGCCAGAGGCAGCGGATCGCGATTGCCAGAGCTCTGATCCGGAACCCATCCATCCTGCTGCTTGACGAAGCCACCTCGGCCTTGGATTCCAAGTCTGAAGCTACGGTACAGCAGGCCATCGAGGCAGCAGCACGGCAGCGTACGACAATCGTTGTCGCCCACCGGCTGAGCACGATCCGCCACGCCGACAATATCATCGTCATGTCCGAAGGCCGAGTGGCAGAGCAAGGTCCTCACGACGATTTAGTTGCCCGGAACGGTCTCTATGCCACCCTGGTCCGGGCACAGGACATGAGCTCCTCCTCTGCAAAGGACACGTTGGCAAATGACAACGACAGTGATGAAGGAAGTCAAGTCACAGGCTTGCATGCTCCCAGCAACGATAGTAATATGGAAGAAGCCATCGAAAAGCAAGCTCATGACTCCAATGAAACTTCCGTCAGCCTATCTTTGAATGTGTCAGACGAAGCACCGACAACAACGAGGAAAGAACAAGGTCTGAGCCTTTCAAAGACGCTGGCCCTTATAGTCAAGAATAATCGCCAGGAGTACCCGATTCTGGTACTAGGTCTATGCTGCTCAGTCATTGCAGGCTTGGCAATTCCAGGGTTTGTCTATTACTCTCCATCCACTCTCACCATGACTTCAATATCATTTACTAATATTAATCCTAAAAGACAATCTGTACTATTCGCAAAGGTACTGGGGACGCTTTCTCTTGACCCGTCTCACTACCGCCAGCTCAGAAGCGAGGTCGATCTCTTCGCCGGTCTGTTTTTGATGTTGGCTGGAGTGGCCTTTTGGCCTGGCTGGGGGTGGGAGCCGCTTTCGCCCACTCCACTGAAAAGTTATCTCGCCGCCTGCGCGATCGGTGCTTCAGATCCATCCTGTCTCAAGATGTCGCCTTCTTCGACATGAAGGAGCATTCCGCCGGGTCACTGCTGGGTGTTCTTTCCTCAGGCACCGAAGAAATCACGGGGTTGGGCGGTCCCGTCATGGGCGGAACACTCACCTTCATCTCGACGATCCTAAGCGGTATCATCCTCTCCCTCGCGATCGGCTGGAAGCTGGCCCTGGTCTGCACCGCTACCATACCAATCATTGTAGCTTGTGGCTGGCTCCGTCTCCAGATGCTTGCGGTGTTTGATTCCAAGACCAGGCAGATCGGACGAGACTCCGCGTCGTATGCCAGCGAACTAGTCAAATCGGTCGCCACAGTTGCATCTCTTGGCCTAGAAGACTTTGTCTTGCAAAGATATGACGAGTTCTTAGCGCAGCAGTCAGCCCAGTCCCTGCGCTCTATCCTGTCGGCCTCAAGCTTGTACGCCGCGTCGCAGTCGGTCGTCTATCTCTGTGCGGCTCTCGCGTTTTGGTTTGGCGGGACGCTGATTGCAGAGAAGCAGTATTCGCTGTTCGAGTTCTATATCTGCTTTTCGGCGCTCATCTCGGGCTCGCAGATTGCCGGGTCCATATTTACGTTTGCGCCCGACGCCAGCAAGGCGATGCATGCTGCCTGGGAGGTGAAGGAGATACTTGACAGGAAGCCTCAGATAAGTGTTGAGGACGAGGGTAAGGACATGGATAGCGATCCGGAGAAGCCCTTGGACGACGGCACCATTGAGTTCCAGGACGTCAGTTTCAGCTATCCTTCCCGCCCTGAACGGCTGGCTCTCGATGGCTTCAGCCTTCGGGTTGAGAGGGGCCAGAGTGTTGCTCTTGTCGGCCCAAGCGGTTGTGGGAAGAGTACTGCTTTCGCTTTGGTTGAGCGCTTCTATGATCCGGGCCAAGGAACGGTGCTCACTGGCGGGTATGACATCTCCAAGCGCAAGCTCGCACGCTATCGAGAGACCATATCACTCGTGAGCCAGGACGCAGTCCTATATTCTGGAACGATCAGGGAAAACATTGCTCTTGGTCTTCCGGGCCAGGACGTTACCGACCAAGCCATCATGGAGGCCTGTAAGCAGGCCAACATTGACGAATTCATTGCTTCGCTGCAAGACGGCCTCTCTACACTTGTCGGTCCAAGCGGCAGCATGCTCAGCGGCGGCCAGAAGCAACGTATTGCCATAGCAAGAGCGCTCCTGCGCCAGCCTAAGATCCTGTTGCTGGACGAGGCTACGTCAGCACTGGACACCGAGTCAGAAAGGCTGGTGCAAGCAGCCCTCGAGGCGGCAGCAAAGAATAAGACTACGCTCACGATCGCTCATCGGCTCAGCACCGTCAGGAAAGCGGATCGGATCTGTGTGCTCAACCAGGGAAAGCTGGTGGAGAGCGGGACACACGATGAGCTTCTGGCAAGAAAGGGTAAATACTGGGAGTTTGTTAATATGCAGAGTTTGCATTGACCATGGTGAGGTTAGAATAGAAACACTAATAGTGCTTAGATCTCAACGTAAGATTGTGGAAAAGTAAATACTATTATGAGTGCGGTTGCACTAGCTGCACCTTGATTATATTATTTTCTACACGACATCGTCGAGGGAATTTGAGGGAAAATGCCATTTGAAAATCCTAATACGTCGGCGTCTAAGGCTTCCTTTTCTTAGTTGTCATCAACGGGAGTATGAGACCGCGAACGACTAAGACATTGCTTTCAAGAAGTCGACTAGCGAAGAATATTCCCCAAAATATTGTTTTATTGATTGCGCAAGGTACATACATATGCTCTCTCGATCCTAGTTACTTGAATGCGAACCGAACCTCTCTTCTCACTTCGTCAGCAAGCTCCAGAGCCTTCCTTCTAGACCGTCTTGAGAAAACATTGAAGTAAGCCAGAAAGCTATTGACGCCCGTGTTCGGGTGCGGTATCCGCTGGCCCCTCTTCACCAGACAGCCATGCCGGCTCACATGTTTCGCCAGGTCCGGCCGCCGCGCAAAGAGCTCTGCGCAGATGTCGTCAGAGTCGAAGATCCCCTCGCAAGTGGGGTCATAATCCGCAGAGATGAAGACCATCACACAGGTGTACTGCGGCCCGTGCAAGAAGGGCTGCGACAGGGCTCGGGTGCGTGCTTTGTCGCCGAGGGCCAAGAGCATACCGAGGCCCCAGTAGTCCACGCCCCATGTCGACTCGATGATCTGGGTGCCTTTCATTCCTGGAGGCCGGGGGTTGATCTCGATGAGCCACGGAACGGGCTCCTTTGCCTCTGAGGACACGCCGTTCCCGTTGGACGCTTCAGCCACGGGTGCAAGGTCGACGACACCCTTGGTCCTGCGGTATGCGACGGAAGAATGATCGACACG
This sequence comes from Celoporthe dispersa, assembly GCA_016584495.1. Lineage (NCBI taxonomy): Eukaryota > Fungi > Ascomycota > Sordariomycetes > Diaporthales > Cryphonectriaceae > Celoporthe > Celoporthe dispersa. The sequence goes on from WAID01000007.1 coordinate 1,174,722, forward strand.
TCCTTCGAGGTGCATGATGCCGCTGTTGAAGTCCAGACGTGAGAGGAGCTCGTGAAATTCGCGACTGACGAGGTCCAGCTCTTGCTGGGGCAGAGCGGACGGGAAGACGCTGTTGGTCTCGTTGAAAGTCCTGGTGGCAGGACCGTTGTTGCTACATGCGTCCGGCTCTTCTGCTGTCTTTGGAAAGTCGTCGCAGGCCTCGAAGAAGAGAATCTCGCCGTCCAGAAGTACGAAGTTGGCATCAATCTCGGGCCCCGAGCAGTACTTCTCGATGACGAACTCCTTGCCGTGTCGCTCGGTGTCAATAGAGCGTGCCGCTGTAGAAAGCTCCTCTAGGCTATCAACGCGAAAGACGCCCTCGGAGCTCCATCCTCTGCAGGGCTTGATGATGAGTGGAAACTCCAACTTCTTTTCCTGCACGATTCGGACGGCCTCCTCAGCGCTCGAGGCTTGGAAAGCGCTGTGGCCGGCGAAGACGCTCGTCTCGTACTTGTCCGTTGCGATACGATAGCTCTCGGGTGGTGCCAGCACGGCCAGGCCCAGCTGCTTGGCCGCACGCGTCACGTCGACCTGATACTTGTCACAAAAGGTGATGATGCCGTCGATTGGCTTGTCGTACGACCTGACCGAGGCCACGATCCTGTCTGTGAACTCGGCATCTGCCTCCTCGACCAGCTTGCAGGGGACGAAGGCTTCCCGCCAGTGTTCGTAGGGACCGCTCTGGAGCCAGTGGCCAGGGTTGTCGAACACCACCATGTCGATTCCGAGAGCTTGAGCGGCGAGGTATATGTTTGGACCGGTGCCGCCGTAGTCCGGGTGGGTGCGGCTGCCCTCGATGATGGCCAGACGGAGGCGGCGCGGCGGCTCATTCATGATCCACTGAAAGGAAAGCCGGTTCTCGAGTTCTGCTTCTGCCAAGCTGGACAAGCCTGCCAGGTCAGGAGCCGTGTCCGGGTCCTCGTCAGAGAATTTGTCCCTCAGGATAAACCCGGCAATGGAAGACTTCAAGATCACGTCCAGCCGACGAGGCTGGTCTAGCGGTACTGGCTGTCCCGAGTACTCCTGCAGCGGCTCTGCAAAGGAGAACGCCGAGGAAACCACCTCGCAGTCGATGAGGCGCAGAGAGAATATGTCTGAGCGGATGATGTGACCCTTGGCCAGAGGCACCATGCACTTGGCTATGCAGCAGTAGGCGCCGGACGACAGTGTAGCTGAGTGAATACATTCCAACAGGAACTTGAACGGTGCAGACTCGAGGCCCCCGAGGGCCGCAGGCGTCGTCTGCACCACATCTCCGTTCGCCTCAGTGAAGACAACCTGTGCGTCTTCAAGACTGCCCTCGAGAACAGACTTTGAATTGGATCCTGGTTCAGTCTCGAAAACAATATCGATTGTCTGCCAGGGGGTCCCCTTGCATTGACGCGGGAGACGATAATTGTCTAGGATTTTCCATGAACAATCAAAGAGGACTACTAGAAGGCGTTATGTAAGTGTATGTTTCTAAACACTATTATGGTAGAGGGTTTGGTCTCTCACACTTATCCTTGCTTGATATAGCAATTCTACCATGTGTCGCCATTGTAAACAACACCGGGTGGTACCAGGAAGCAAAAGGTACCAGGAAGTAAAACGAGGAGAGGCGAGCTCCGGCCGCAGGAGGCGAGTTTGCTATGTACTTAATCGAGAGCCGAGCGCCGAGACGAATGTGTGCTGCTGTGGGTCTCAGCAGCGTAAGCCGAATTCCAGGACTAATTACAATATTATAGCGGTGGCTGATGAACAAGCCCTTCTATTGTCTGACTAATTATTATATCCATGTGCTCTGTGGCCCAGCAAGCTCCTACTGTAACATCAGTTCGTCCCTTATACGATGTAGACGCTCGACCCTCCATGCAATGCTGTGTAGTTTGAAGGATAAGCAGCCTTCCTTGTTCAAGACGGCACCGAAAGGCAACTTGTCGTAATTGGAGCCTGACCTGATTATTAGTAGACAAAGAAAATACACAGTCTGACACCAATTAGAGGAATCACTACTCAGTCAGAAGTAAAGGGTCCCCTGACGTTTAGAAAGCATAAGTCAAAAGGATAATAGATGTCAGTTAGTTAGAAAGACGACCAGAGTAGACAGTATAGTCATTGTCACGGGCCTACATCAGAGACCTAAGTAAGGCTGTCTCAAAGCGGCCCCAACTACTACTAGCAGCACAGACACCAAAGACCGCGAAGATAGGACTATTTACGACTAAGAAAACACCTCACCAGCACGCAATGATAGCGTAGTCTAACCACCAGAGAGGTCAGACGAGTCAGAATACATGAGATGATCCGGCTGGTCAGGGGCTGTTCACAGTCAAGTGGACCAGTAGGCGCAAAAGGGACCCAGCAGGTGACTCGCGGTGAGTGTGACGAGATGCCAATTAGAGACCAAGGTAGACGCACGGGGCGGCTGACGGCTAGAGGCAAAGTAAGTTTGTTACTGTATGCAAGAATCCTTCGGATGATACGTGGATGGTAGTGAGTGAGGTGACATCACTGCAGGCACGGGCTCCCTCGATTTGCGCGGGCAAACACGCATAATGCAATAGTATCCGCACATCAATAGACACCCCCCTCGACTGCTGCGGTAGCGAAATGTCCGACAGAGTAAAATCAATGGCAACGATGTGGTTTTCCAAAGAGACTAGAATTGCCTGTGCTTACGTTGAGGTAGAAAGAAAAAGAAATGTAGATAAATACCAGCCATGCCTTCGACTTTTTGTTGTACTCTGCAGCGTTCTCTAGGCAGACCACTCACCATTCCTCAAAAGACCCCCATTATAAACACCATTTTCTAGCCACAGCGGCGTAATCTGAGGTTTGTGTTTGCACCATGGCCCCTTCGATCAACGACCTGTTTTCCGTGGGCAGTAACGGCAGCGAGCTCAGGCCACTGCCTCGCTTCCTGCTTATTGGCGTAGGGCCTCAGTACGTGTGCCAAAAATTCTCTCCCAAATTTCTGTCACGATTTATGCGAGTACTGACTGGAAACGGGTTTGCAGTGCGAAGCGCACATATATCCCACATTTGCTGGGCCTCGAAAAGGAGGGCAGGGCCAAGTTAGCCTGCGCAGTAGACATCCAGGCAAATGAGAAGGAGGTCACACAATACCGAGATGAGAAGTTTCCAGGAAAGGAACTACTCTTTGTCCCGTTTTTCAAGAGTGACATGCCTGCGGAGGTCTCGGATCAACTTGATGATATTTTGATCCGTCACGAGATCTCCTGCGTCATCGTCGCAACTGAGCCCCTGGCGCACAAGGCCTATGGTTTATGGGCTGTCAGCCGGGACCAGCATATTATCATGGACAAGCCCATCACGACAAGGGGCAAGGTCACGACGGACATGTCACAGGCGTACGGCATAGCGCAGGACTATCAGGATCTGTTCGACGCGTATCAGGCTCTTCAGAAGCGCCGCCGCACCATCTTCCTGGTCAACAGCCACCGTCGGTATCACCCCGGGTTCCATCTTACCTTGGACAAGCTGGCCGAGATTGCTCGCCAGACAAATTGTCCAGTGACCAATATCATCACGACCCATTGTGACGGCCAGTGGCGTCTGCCTACGGAGATCGTCCACCAGGAGTACCACTCGTATAATTACGGCAACGGCAAGGTGTCTCACAGCGGATACCACTTCCTGGACACATTATACCGATTCCTGAAGTCGGGGTGGACGGCAGACAAGCGGCCAGACAGGATCGAGGTCGTATCCAGCTTCCTCCTGCCCAGTGGCTTCATCAAGGTCCTCAAACACGAGGACTATGCGCACATATTCGGTGCCGAGAACTACGCCAAGGTCTGCAGGTACTCGGACGAGGAGCTCGAGAAGCTTATGGTCGCCTTTGGCGAGATGGACGCCGCCCTGCAGATCTCGTTTATCCAGGAGAACAAGGTCGTCTCGCTCGCCCAGGTCAACCTGCAGCACAACGGGTTTGCGAGGCGCACCTGGATCCGGCCAGGGCAAGACCTGTACAAGGGGAACGGCCGGGTCAAGCACGAGTTCCACGAGATCAAACAGGGGCCTTACCAGACCATTGTGATCGAATCACGACAGGCCAATGATAAACACGACCGGTCCAAGCCGAGCACGGCGGAAATGGGCAGCGACAATCACTTTGCCATCCACCAGTTCCGTAACTGTGGTATGCTCGGCGAGGAGGAGCCCATGAAGTCATATTCCGTTGCCGATCTTGACAAGCAGTCTCAGGCCAAGACCCCAGGGCTGTACTCGGAGAACATCAAGCGCGGGGTCCTCAACGAGGCTCTCGGCTTTATGGAGGGGAACAGGACGTTTGATGACCTGCTCTCGAACATTGATGACCACAGTGTCCCTGCGAATATCATGAGCGCTGTGTATATGTCACACATCAGGGAGGAGCTCAGGGCTGAACCCTATCGTCACAATTGATCTTTCTTATAGTCCTAACATCAGTCCTGGTAAGTCAGCAGGTGACAGAAACCCGGAGATCCTGAAGCAGGTTTCATTACTGACAAGTGACCAGACAAGGGATCCGCGCAGGCATCTATACGGGTCGAGGACTCTTTCGGTTTATTAGACAATGGGTGGATAGCTGGAAACGGAGTTGGTTCCTGTCCATAGATGGTCTTTGAGTCGTGAAGTTGCCGGAGGGTGAGTTCGAGTATGAGTGGCTTTTTAACGAAGGGATTTATGGACACAACCGAATGAGGGGAGCCACATGGGCTAGGAGTGGCAATGCACCACAAAACAATGGATCGAGCAAGGAAAGTCCCAGGGGGAAATATAGGAGAGTTAAAGAGTGAGGGAGGAGCTCAAAGCACGAGGGAAGAAAAACGCCCACCAAGTCACAATCCAGAAGAGAGAAGGGGGAGAAAAAAGAAGAAAAAAAAAGGAGAAAAAAAAGAAACCTAATTCAAGGATTGGGTTCTCTGGTTGAGGATGCATGCATGTGAGAGACGGTCATTGTCCGTTGAAATCTGCTTGGAACGGACCTGGTCAAAACACGGATTTTAGCAATCAAACAAGTCTTCTGCTACTATATATATATATATATATATATATATATAAATATCCGCAATCAGAGCTGTCATTTGATACTATTTTACTTAATTTCATTGAGGATCCAAAATTGATATCTTCTTCGTTGCGATCTGGGGCTGGTTTTTTTTGGCACAGGACCAGTAACCAAAAAATTAATCCACTTCTTTTGACGTACATGTACTTTGTTTGAATGCTACTCCAGTACCCAAGAACATTGTTCTACTTCGTCAATTACAGTACTAAAAATATCCAAAAAAAAATATCAAGTTCTTTCTGCTCTATAATCCTTGTTTCTGTTTTGTTTTTCGTTTTTTTTGGGGGGGGGGGAGGGGAGGGTCCCTAATGGGTAGCATCATTACAGCATTCAGGTTGCGCAGAAAGGGCCTGGGGATGAGGCCTTTTGCTGATGTCACTGCGCGATAAGCTGCGATAAGGGTTTTCGGTGCACGACTTCCTCCTGCGTCCAGACAGTTTAATGCTCCCGACAGACGTTCTCGGAAACTTTCTCGGAAAACTGCCACTATCGGCCTCGGACAGATCAGCATGGCATGAATGAGTGCGTCTCAAGACCGTCGCCTCTAGCCTGCGCCCCTCTTCTGCCCACTATCTGAGCTTCTCTCGTGACCAAGGACACATCGGGAACACCGCTCTCTTGGCCTTTGCGCCGGACTTTGGCAAGGTCTCAAATCACATCCTGTTGACTCGAGTGCATGTCTCCCAGAGGAGAACAGCTCAAAGATGAAGTATGACACGTGGAAACCCTCTCGCGACCACGGGTCTGGGCTAAAACCTGGCGGCAGGGCTCTCGGCTTCAGGTCGTCGTGGCTGGAGCAACGGCCGGCATGATCGCGCGGTGAGCCACCCGTTTCTGTTGATACTATGCATGCAACCCTTCCGGCGTCAAGAGCAAGCTATCCTGACAAGGCGTTCCTGTCCAGGTTCATCATCGCCCCCCTCGACGTCGTGAAGATCCGCCTTCAGCTGCAGTCCCACTCCCTCTCCGACCCGCTCTCCCACCCCTACGCCCGCGGCGGGCCCATCTACAAAGGCACCATCCCGACCATGAAGACCATCCTCGCAACGGAGGGCCTCACCGGCCTGTGGAAGGGCAACGTCCCCGCGGAGCTGATGTACATCTTGTACTCGGCGATCCAGTTCACCACCTACCGCTCGACGACACAGCTCCTCCAGCACCTCCAGGGGCAGCACGACTTCAGATCCCCGGCGCCGCGGAGACGTTCATCTCCGGCGCGTCGGCTGGTGCGGTCGGCACTGTCGCCACGTACCCGCTCGATCTCCTCCGGACGCGCTTCGCGGCGCAGGGCAATGACGACAGGGTCTACACCTCGCTGCGGCGCGCCATCGCGACGATACAGCGCGACGAGGGCGCCGGCGGCTTCTTCCGGGGCCTCGGCCCCGCGCTGGGCCAGATCGTGCCCTTTATGGGGGTCTTCTTCTCTGTGTACGAGACACTGCGCACCCCGCTGTCCCAGTTCAGCCTGCCTTTCGGCGGCGGTGAGGCCGTGGCGGGGACCCTGGCCAGCATTATTGCCAAAACGGGAGTGTTCCCCTTGGATACGGTGCGCAAGCGGATACAGGTGCAAGGGCCGACCAGGAGCAGATACGTGCACAAAAATATCCCAGACTACGGCCGGTTAGGGGCGGTCGGGACCATACGAACGATACTGAGAGCGGAGGGCATGAGGGGGGCTGTACAGAGGCTTGACGGTCAGTCTCTTCAAGGCGGCGCCGGCGAGTGCGATCACCGTCTGGACGTATGAGCGGGTGCTGAATGCGCTGATCAGCCTGGAGGGGACGAATAAGGAGAAGAAGGTCTTGTGAGTTGTGCATATACGGCGTTGGGGGGAGGGCGAGGGGGATATTGCGCATTACCGGCATAGATTTTAGAGATGTACCCAAGCAATAAGGCACCGCACTGGCAGATATGAAACATTATGGCGACCAGAGCATCTATCATGAGGTCGAGAACAAGGCGCTGAGTGTAGAGCAAGGGAACTAGATGAGAAGGAGTCATCGGGCCACTTGAAACCCGAGAGACATGATCGGTGATGAGAACAGTCAGCCTCAGCCTCTCCAGTCTATCTCTCCTCCTCCAGCTGGTGGGAGCACTCTCCTCTCAACATGCCAAAAATCAGCTGATCCAGGCTCCTCCCATTCTTCCAGATCGCCTTCCTCCTCACCCCCTCCTGCGTGAACCCAGCCTTCACCAGCACCTTGGCACTCCCAACATTGCCCTCATACACACCAGCCTCGACCCGCAGCGTCTCGGGAAACGTCTGAAAGACCCACGCCACAAACCCCTTCACGGCCTCCGTCACATAGCCCTGGCCCCGGTGCTCCTGCCCGAGCCAGTAGCCAATCTCCATGGTGCGCGCCTCGACGTCTGACTGCGGCTTGAGCCCGACCGCGCCGATGAAGCGGCCGTCAGAGCGGCGACAGATGGTATAGTGGATGAGGACATCGGTGGGCGGATCCGTGCGCGTGGAGGGCTTGGTGTCCTTGAGGGCCCTGTTGGCGATGAAGGACTCTCCCTGGGGCAGCGTGTAGGGGTAAGGCCAGGTGTTGCGCATCCATTTGGCGATGTCTTGATCGTTGCCGAGGCGTGTCAGCTCTGGCGCGTCGGAGGGGTGGAAGGGCCGGATGAAGATTCTGGAGAGTGAGAGGATGGGTTCTGGGAGGGGTGTGCCCTGTGTTTCTGTTGTTGATGCCATTTTTGTGGTGTGAGAGCCAGTAGCCACTTTGGCGCAAGTCTGGGTGGCTTCGATCTGGGGATCTTTCTTTTCCCCTTGTTTTTTTTCTTCTTTCTTTCTTTCTTCCTTTCCTTTTCTCTTAGAGAATGGGAAGAGGCCTTGAAGTTCAGCAATGAGGTATTGTATACAAGTGTCAGAGAAAAGTGCTGTTAGGACCTAGTATATAAGTGCAAGGGAAAAGTGTTGAAGTTGCGTTGAGTCACTCGGCGATGAGCAGTAAGATAGGCTTCGGCCATCGGGCGCCCTCGGCCATACATTAGAGTTTGCTGCATGTGCCGTTCATATGCAGCTCACCAATACCATTCAGGAAGCCACCCAGATGGCTCAGAAGATACCAGAGATATATAATCACCTCTTTTACAAATATGTGACCATAGCTATCAGTGCTGGAAGAACCAAAGATGATCTGTAGCTTCTAGAGGAGAGGACCCCTGGAGCTACTACCACCCATCCTACAGCATGCACTATCTGTGGTGGCCCTCTGGCCCTGTAGCTCCCCCGCAGCCCAGTGGGGAGCCTGTTTCAATTCCGCCCCTTCATTGGAGCGCTGAAAATACCATCCTTGCTATTTCGAGAGCTACTCGGCCGGTGCCGCGCAACTGGCAGGGAAAATGTGTCGTGGCCTCAAGTCAGTCAGCCTCACGCGCATCAGACACTTACTGGATATTATCATCTCTTACCAATTTTTTTCTTTTTTCTTTTTTTCCTTCTTTTTCTCTTTCGTCTTTCCTACCAGGTCAACATTGATCGGCTAGCTGATACTGGGTGGTGTATTCCTATCTTCAGGATACGATTTCGTTCCTTGCTGCTCCTCTGCTGTTGAACCCAAGCCCGCAGTCCTGCCCATCCCGACGGGTTGTGCGCGCGCGCAAAGCTCAGAGCTTCTGGCCCTGCGCAACCATCACCGGCCTTTTCTCCTGCAGCTGCGCTCCTCTGCCGACGACATCCTCTCCTCCCTCAAGATGCCTGCCAAGTCTCGGTTTACGAGGCTCGATGCCTTCACAAAGACTGTCGAAGATGCGCGGGTCAGGACGACATCAGGTGGCATCGTGACCATTGTCTCCTTGATCGTCGTGCTGTACCTGGCATGGGGCGAGTGGGCAGACTACAGGCGGACAGTGATACATCCCGAGCTGATAGTAGACAAGGGAAGAGGTATGCCACCCCTCCCAGGGACGCGGGTTGTCTCTCTCCACCGGAGGGGTCCCTCCCCCACCCCCTTCCAGAGCGCTGACGGACTGTGCGAACGACTCCTCCAGGCGAGCGGATGGAGATCCACCTCAACGTGACCTTCCCCAAGATACCCTGCGAGCTCCTGACCCTCGACGTGATGGACGTGTCCGGCGAGCAACAACACGGCGTGCAGCACGGCGTGAGCAAGGTGCGCCTCCGGCCCGAGTCCGAGGGCGGCGGCGTCATCGACGTCAAGGCCCTGACGCTCCACGACGAGGGCGAGTCCGCCAAGCACCTGGACCCGACCTACTGCGGCGAGTGCTACGGCGCAGCCGCCCCTACCAACGCCGAGAAGCCCGGGTGCTGCAACACGTGCGACGAGGTGCGCGAGGCCTACGCGCAGGCGTCCTGGGCGTTTGGCCGCGGCGAGAACGTCGAGCAGTGCACGCGCGAGCACTACGCCGAGCGGCTGGACGAGCAGCGCCACGAGGGGTGCCGCATCGAGGGGAGCCTGCGCGTGAACAAGGTGGTGGGCAACTTCCACCTCGCGCCGGGCAGGAGCTTCAGCGACCGCAACATGCACATCCACGACCTCAAGAACTACTGGGACACGCCCGTCGCCGGCGGCCACTCCTTCTCGCACATTGTCCACCACCTGCGCTTCGGGCCCCAGCTCCCCGAGGAGATCGGCAGGAAGCTCGGCACCAAGACCATGCCCTGGAACAGCCACCACATGAACCCCCTCGACGGCACCGAGCAGAAGACGGACGACCCCAACTACAACTACATGTACTTTGTCAAGATCGTGCCTACATCCTACCTGCCGCTCGGCTGGGAGAAGAAATACCGCGATATGGTGGCCGACCACAATGCCGCCCTGGGCACCTTTGGTCAGGGCGAGGATGGTAGCATCGAGACGCACCAGTACTCCGTGACGAGCCACAAGCGGAGCCTGTCCGGCGGTGATGATTCTGCCGAGGGTCATGCTGAACGTCTACACTCCAAGGGTGGCATCCCGGGCGTATTCTTCTCATATGTAAGTCCCCCCCCTTTTTTTTTTTTGTGTGTGTGTCTGTGTGTATCTTCGGGTGGCCATCAGATCTCGTGCTGACAGCCCGTGCAGGACATCTCTCCCATGAAGGTCATCAACCGCGAAGAGCCGGCCAAGTCCTTTGCCGGTTTCCTGACAGGTCTCTGCGCCGTTCTTGGCGGTACGCTCACTGTTGCTGCGGCGGTGGACCGATTCATGTTCGAGGGCGCGACGAGGTTGAGAAAGATGAGGTCCAAGGACCTGTAAAGATGGGAGGACTACAAGACGAGTTTTGTGAAATCTGGACCGGTCATACTATAGTACCTCTGTTGTCTCCCGACCTTTTTTTTCTTCTTTCTTTTCTTCTTCTCTTTCTCTTTCTCTTTTAAGTCTCCCTCTCTTTTGCATGGTCTAGGGAGTTCCGGATAGGTCGTTTATGGAAAAACAAATATCACCAGATTTTTGCTTCAAGACAAGCTGCAGGAGATAGACAGCCTAGAGACGATGTTCCTATATTGCTTGTTCACTGATGTGCATGTCACCTGTGCGTGGCGGTGCAGGGTCCCACAGACACGCGGTCACGTTCTGTTAGCTATTGTGAACGGGCGTACTGATAATTTATTGTCGAGAACAGCAGCCCGTCCCATCCCTGGACGATATCGCGCAGCGTGTACATTATGTGAGGGCGTCTCACGAGCCTCGGCCTGGCCATAGCGCTGGTGTTGCGCTGTGGGCATTCTCCCGGCCTTCACCGAGAGAGAATATAGCTCTACCGAGTCCAGAGTGGATATTATGGCATACAACCCCATCCTCGCTCATCATCCACGAGACCGGGTCGACGGACGCCCGCCCGCGACGACCTGAGGAAGAGAGAAAATTTGCAGCGCCCTGGGCCCCCCCCTTACTTAAGCACCTTTTCGAATGTAACATGACCATGTGTCTCACAGCACTGACAGCCTCACTAAAACAAAAAAGGAGAGGGGTCAAAAGAGAAACGGAGGTAGGGGGAGAGGGAGAGAAAGAACCCTTCCTCATCCAGGGCTCGTGTCAGTGTTGCTTGTCAGTGATCTTCACGGGATTTGGGTAGTAGTGCGTGCATGTTTGTATGCAGGAACAAATACTACTTTACTACCATGGTCGCACGCTCGACACGCCCGCGTTGGGCAAGGTGCGAATCGCCCTCATTTAAGCCTAATTTCCGCGTGGGGATATCGGCCCCGGGCCGGGTGTCGTGCTGGTGGGCGGGTCTCAGTCTGTCTCTGGAAGCCCTCTCTGCTTGCTTGTTCGCGTGTCGCCGTGTCGTGAAAATTTCCGGACCCGGGAGATGAATGCCTCTTTCGGGATGGAGTCGGCGCTGGATTGGACATGTGGAAAAAAAAAGTTATGTGATTGAGTGGCAGTGGGTGGGTGATTCGGTGGGCGAATGCATCACTACTTTCCTAGGGTTCTCGCGATGATTACCTGGGCCATAATAGATGAAAACTGGGTTTGTGTGATACAGAGGATATCATAGCCAAGAGCTGCTAATACCGCCATGCCGCACCGCACCACTGCAGCAAGTCGTCGGCTCCTACTAATATGAACTCCACCTGTGCTCCTTCGACCCATATGGATCTCAGGCGCAACCGAGGCCCCTGCGAGGTGGACAACAGTACGTCTCTCTCTCTTTTTTTCTTCTTTCTTTCCCTACCTTTCTTTTGGGGACCGTTGGGTAAAAGCGGGGGGGATCTGCCGGGTTGTAACTTGTGAGATGCCTGCTGGGCAGAGATGGAACACAGAATCTGGGTCCAGGGCCACCAGACTCATTAGCCCTGGAGCCTCGAGACGGAGACCGCGGGCCCGCCAGGCCTCCCAAACCTGTCTTCTCTGGGGACCTGTCGCGCCTTTTGGGAGACGACGGTCGCGGCGTGGAGTAAGCAGGCAGAGAGATGCATGAACGGGATGGATATGCGAGATCTCAGGTTCTCTTGGAGGCCTTCGATCGAGCCTGCTGGAGGCCCAGCCGGGGAGGCGATCTCAATACAGCGGCCCTGGGAACCCTGACGCGGGCCGTGTGATTCTCTTGAGGCAGAGAGCAAGGCCTTGCTCTGGAGCTAGTCAGTGACGTGACAAGCCAGTCGATCCGACGTTCAAGGTTCTAGAACGTCTAGTTCGGACGCTGGCGCGAGTCGTAGGCAGCGCACCGATTGGCGATCGTTGGCCATCAGCGGCCAAGTGGGCAGACCTCGTATCACGTTGGACGGACGAGACGACGACTGACCTTGCTGGTTTTTTTTTTCCTTCTCTTCTTTCTCTCTCCTTGTTGTTGGTCAAGGTCTGGATGCATCTGTGTAGGTGCAGGTAGGTGTGGGCAGCGCCATTGGCCCGAGACAACCTTTTTTGAATCCGATGCTCGTAATGCAGTTCACTATTCAGACTTCTCGAGAAGAAGGTAAACTTTTTGTGTTGGTTGCATCGTGTGCTCATTTCGCGGCCGGAGACGAACCTGATGACCACCCAAGCGAGGTGGTCGAAGGAGCATGCTTGTGCATGTCCCGATCCTGCGCCATTAATCTGGGGAAATGCACTTATGTAGGTCCACCTGGGCTAGGCCTGTCTGGTGTGTGTGTGTGTGTGTGTGTGTATGTGAGAGGGTGAGGGAGAGCGAGGAGGAAGGAAGAAGGTCCGTGACTGGAGGCGTGAAAACTTTTTTTGGTTCTTTTTTTCTTTTCTTCTTCTTGCCATGTAGCCAGATCGATGTCTTGTTTATCGTGCAGCGTCGATTGGAACTGCCGTCGCGAGGTTCTTCCTCACCGCGGCCATCTCCCCCTCTAGGTACTATGGCACCACAGTAGTATTGCGTGCATACATAATAGTACAAGAATAAGGGGGCAGACCAACAATGGAGAAACCTTGTAGCCTTGATCCCTGACCCACCGTCTTCGTAGCGAAGGGGACCCCTTGCCAAATGTTCCAATTTTATGCTGTCGCCCCTGTGCTTAGACCGCTTTGGGTCTAGCTCGTGCAGATTGGGCGCCGATCCGCTCACGGTACAACGTCTCCAGAGCGTCCTCAAGGGGAGGGAGAGGAGGGGGGGGTACACGAGCTTGGCCCCGTGATACAGCAGAGAGCCAGGTATCCCGTACTCCCCTACCCTGCCAAGACAGGGCCGTCCGTACACCTCTTGTCTGTGGCGTGTACCAAAGTACATGGTAGTGTACTGTAGGGTCCTCTTCTCAATTGACCCCAAATTGATCGATTCGTCTCCTGGTTTTCTTTCCTATCCTACCTACCAGCAGCGCCATCCTTTCCCGGCCTTTTTTTCCCCCCTCCTCCTCCTGCTGCTGCTGCACCTCCTCCTCCTCCTCCTCCTCCTCTCCCTCCCTCCTTCTTGCCTGCCTACCTGCCACCCAGCTGCGTGCGGTCCTGAGCTGGTAGGCGTGAGTCGGAGCCCCAGAGTCCCAGTCTCCAGCCCCAGCCCCTTCAGAGGCAGGCCTGCCAGCTGACGGACAGACAATTGTTTCGGATTCACTCTTGTCATCACGGTGGTACCGGGTTCCTGCTGAGGTTGAGCGGCCACGGAGGTGGCATCATCGCCAAGCCAAAACGTCAACCAGCGTCTCAGACGTTTGTTCCACGGCCTTGCGCAATTTCTCCGTCCTTTTTTGCGTCCATCCTTCCAACGGAGTCCCCTCGAGGCCACGCTCGTTTCTCCTCCTTTCTGAAGCATCAACCTGCGGAAATACTGGACCGTCTCTCTGGACCCTTGCATTCGTTTTAGGCAGGATTATACGGCTGACCCCCCCCTCCCCCCCGAAAAACCCAACCTCACCCGTATGACGACTGCGATAGGCGGGGGAATCACTCCAACCCAAAAAAGCCCTCCGCTCGCTGTCACTGTTCCAGGGTCTCAAGCAGGGAAACCGTCAAAACTGTTGCACCAACCCCTCCAGACGTCAACAGCCACACACGATTACCGACCGAATCTCTCTCGTTCATTCGCTCATCCCGACATTTCCAAATTACGCCAATAACGAAACGACCAGGTTAAATCGCATCCTCTCTCTCTCTCTCTCTCTCTCTCGTGTGTTTCCTGTCGAGCGAAAGATCTCCTGTTCCTCCGCCTCGTTTCTGGATATCCACGACGGTCCCTACCGCACGCAACGGTTTGCGAGCATCGTTCATGCGCCACCCGTTCTCCCGCCTCTGAACGACATTCTGTCACATTACGATTCGTCATCTTCGAGAAGCTGGTGGGCCGACGTCTTCCTAAGTCTTAGTTCCATTCTGACCATCGAATACGCTTCGCGCCGAGCCCTTAGGCTGTCAGCCGTCCCGACTTCTGGAACATTTCCCGACGCTTTTTTTTCCTTCCCTTTTCTTTCTGCCCTTTAAGACAGCCCTCTTGCGCATTCCTCGAGGACGGCATACCCGCCGACGTCATCTGCGCGTGCCGTCGACCAATCCACGCGAGAGTTTCGCGTCATTGACTAAAGTGGTCTCGACGAGGAGGAAGATCGTCGATGAATTGAGCAGGTCATCATGGCTGCCCCAACACGACCCCCCTCCTCGAGCTGCGCACCAACTCGCAGGCATCGATACCGCGCCCGATGAAGTCGCCACGGCTACACGTGGCGGGCGAGATCCCGCCAGAGCTGTCGCCCCTCGATGCGTTCGCCCTGCAGAGCCGGCTGCTGGCCAAGCAGCTGGAGGAGAGCGCGAAGGCCGGGAAGAGGATGAGCCGCTTGCCCCCGCTGACGACGGAGAGTCCGCTTATCGTGCAGGGCAGGTCGGAATACTTTCGGTCCATGTCGCAGGAGTCCGCATCGGAGGCCGGAGACATGCAGCAGCACTCGGCGGGGCCCGCGATGAGGCCCGAGGTGGAGGAATCGCCCATCCGGCCGCAGTCCATGCACCCCCGGATGAGCCAGATACCCCCTACGCCAGATGCTTCGCTCCCACCACTACCGACGCCCAACTCCTTTGAGCAGATACGAGGTCGGACCTTGGCACCCCTGAGCGACAGGAGCAGCTACTTTGGAGCGCGACGGGAGCACTCGCCCTCGTCCCTCAGCAGCGTCAGCATCGATGCAAAGCCGGCCGAGGACGATGCGCAGTCGGTCAAGTCGGCGCGGCAGGAGCTCCTTGACACGCCGTCAATGCTTCCGGGCCAGGCTCTCACCAGCCCGAGGAAACGGAGATCCCAGGAGTCGCTCGCCCCGCCGACAACTGTCTTCCCCAAGAGGACTTCTAGCATCATGTCACAGCCGGTGGACTGCACGGCTGCTGATGATGCCCTCGGCTCGTCATTTCACTCCTCGCAGGGCTCGCGAAAGATGTCTACGAGCAGCGCGGGCGTCTTTTCGCCTCACCAGCAGCGATCCCCTTCCGTCAGCTCCAACGTTTCTGAGCTGCCCCGCCCGGCGTTCAACTTCTCGAGGCCGATGAGCCGAGCAGGAACGCCAGGCCCGGCAACCCCAGGACTGGAGGCACGTTTTGACCCGCCAGTACGGCAGCCCTCCTCGGATAGCCACTCCTCTCTCTTTGCTGCCGACGATGTTCACACACCGATCAGCATGAACAGCGAAGGGTTCCCCGACCTGCCGGAGGAAGCTCGCTCGGGCGCACCGTCTTATATCTACTCCAAGTACTCTCTACCACGTGGCAAGATGCTCTCGCGGCACTCGATAGAGCGAGGACAGCCAGGGGCAACGCTGCTGTGGGATCACACCCACCCGAACAGCAACCAGTCGATTCCTTTTGGCGGTCAGGCACCACCATCTCCCCCAACACGGCCGTCGAGCTCTGGAGGGCGACAGGCAGAGGAACCGGGAAGGCCCTCTGGGGAATCGAGCTTGGGTGTACCCCGTCCCAGCACACAACCGTCGCCCAGCAGCAGCCAACCGGCAGCGGGCGAAGACCGAGCCTCTGAGGACGTCACGAGGGGCCGCAGCAACCAGGACCGGCCGGCGACGGCGACTACGAGCGATGCTAGCACTATCAAGGCCCGATCTCAGCACTCCACGGCGGCGACCATGGCTGAGATGTCCGCGGATGAACACGTCGACAAGGCTGTAGCCCTACACGAAGACGGCAAGTTCAACGAGTCAACATACCACCTGCGCTATGCCGCCAAGCAAGGCCATCCCACCGGCATGCTGCTGTATGCACTCGCCTGTCGGCACGGCTGGGGTATGCGGCCCAACCAGGAAGAAGGTGTGCGGTGGCTGCGCATGGCCGCTGACTCTGCGGGCACCGAGATCGCTGAAGATGAGGACAAGGCCAAGCAGGGCCAGCATGTCGACAAGCCCGAGCAAAAGAAGCGGAAGGCCAGCTGGCGCTGAGCATCTATGAGCTGGGAGCGAGCTACATGAACGGGTGGGGAATCGAGCAAGACAGACCACTTGCTCTGCGGTGCTATGAGATCGCCGGAAGTGAGTTGAGACCTTGTTTTTTTTCTTTTTCCTTTCCTTTATTGTACCATGTCTGGAAAGTGCTCGAGGCTAATCAACGTGTTCAGGCTGGGGTGATGTGGACGCGCTTGCTGAGGCCGGGTTCTGCTATGCCAAGGGCGTCGGCTGCAAGAAGAACCTCAAGAAGTCGGCCAAACTGTATCGGATGGCTGAGGCCAAGGGGATGAGCATGGTCGGCCAAAGCTGGTGAGTTGGAAATCCGCCCCCGCGTGTCTGCTGTGACTCTTGGACTGGTGCTGACGGAGGTGTCACGCAGGATCCACAAGGCAAAAATACGACGACAGTGACGACGATGACAAGAAGAGCACCAAGAGCTCCAAGTCTGTGCGGTCCAAGTCGAAATCTCGGCACTTCCTGGGGCTGAACAAGACCCGATCCAACACCACCGCCAGCTCATAACCACCTCCTTTCCTATGTCTTCCTCCTGATACCTCTTTTCCTTGGATCCTCAAACCTCTCACGATGACGACCACCTTTTTTCCTCTTCCACTACCCGGGCTTAGGAGTTTTCTTCCATATTTATTGTCTTTGTGTTTTTTTCTCTCCTTCCGGTGGAGAACCAGCAATTTTTTGTTCCCTTTTTTTTTCTTTCTCCCTTCTCTTTGCTCACGAGCATTACGAATCATCTTCTACCGCGGCATTTGCATTTCGAGCCAATCTGGCGTACAACCCGTTTTTGAAGATACCGCAACGGCATAGCGGGGCCTGCCCGATTTTACTTTGACCGTTCTTTTTCTCGCTTTTGGACTTGACTTCGGACGGGCAGGTCAAGGTTGAATTGTTTCTGGTGGTGGTTCTGCATTCTCTTTTTACTTCTCCTGAGCCGTGTCCTCCTACGGGATGGACGTCGAGCCTTTGTTGGGCATTTTGTGCATTAAGGAAAACCTCTCGGGGGACTGTTTCGATTTTTGGGGGCAAGATGGGAAAGGTTGGGGGGGGGGCGGTGGTGGAGGGAAGAAACCGGGAGACTCAGACAGCTTCGCGCTGGACTCGAAAAAGAAAAGAACTAAAATATTGTACATATAATCTTCAGCATCTGTGCTCCGGTCCTCCTCGTAGGCCGGAATGTCACAGCCTCTTTGTTGTCGTCGTTTTTTTGTTTTTTTATTATAATTCCCCACCAAAGCTTTGAAAGCGATTTAATTTCTGATCTGCAGGGAAGGCTGATCACTTACCAACAAGAGAAGACTTCGTTTATCTACTTCAGCCGTGACTGGATCGTGACCATAATTGTGTGTCTGTTGTGAGAGCACAGGCCTGAGAGGGTGATTGATGATGTGCTGGCAGATACTAAGCCAGCTACAGCTAGAGGAGGAGGAAAAAGTGATGTCAATTACGGGGAAGAAGGCCTCGGGTTTTTCGTATGATCATTTTTTTTCTCATTTTTTTTCCTTTGTCTTTTTCTCTCCTCTCTTTTTTCTTCCTGCACGACATATGTGCCGAAAGAATGATCCACTCCGTATGATGATACTCGTAAGAATCCGTCCCTGCTGGTGAAGCTGACAGGCTATCATTTCACCACGACCACCACCAGCCGCAGGCATGTGAAAGTGGAGCCTACCGGTTGGGTCCAAGTCGCACCATCACTAAGGCAAGCGGAGGTAAAATAACAACGGGGGGCGGGAATCCCTGGTGCATCAGCTTGCATCACGCAACGTCATACCATGACCAACCAACCGATCTCAACTAATCTCCTTATTGTCCAGTAGCAAGCTCTCGCTCTCTCTCTCGAGCCTTGTAGCCCAGGGAAGCTTTTACTCTCTTCTCTCCATTGCGTCCCGCGCGGTTCATTACGACCCCTTTTGTCAATTCTCTGCGAGCTTTGTGCCCTGTCTGTCTGTTTAGTGTACCTAGGCTGATCTTCAGGCCGTCGTTGCTCGCTTTTGCCTGACCTTCTGCTGCCCACCCTCTTCCTCAAAACTATCCGTTCCGACCTGGCAACACGAACACGAACAGAAACGTCTGGTTAAAAACTGAACCGTCTTCACCCACACACCACCACTAGGCTCCTGACCAGCTCTCTCTGGTCCAAAAGGTGTTAGCTACACCAGCAGGGAACACCACGGCTCGCTCGCTCCCCCTCGCACGCTGCGCTAGCTTCTACAGGCATCTTGCTTTCTCGTCGCTCCTCTCTTCCGTCATTCCTCGTCTCGTCTCTCCCTCTCCCTTGTCTCTCTCTTCTCCCACAACCCCATGCAACCACTCAGCCGGGAGCAGCTCAACCGCAACCGCTACCTCCGCGCCACTTCCTTCGAGGGCAAGTCGGAGCTGGGAGACAGCTTCAGGACCGCCGTGGGCGACAGCTTCCACCCGCGCCGCAGCAGCAGCCACAACCCCCGCCGCCGCCGAAGAGAGAAAGAGGACAGCGACAGCAATAACAACACAGACACCATGGCGGGCCCCGCCGGTGTCATGGACAGCACAGGTGAGACACCCTCTTCTTCGCCCAGGACGGTCATCGCAGACCACACCCCTCACGCCGAGCCCGACGCGGACGGCTGCTCCAGCTGCAGCAGCCCGCCTACGCACCCGGCCTTCTTCTCCCCGCCCAAAGCCGCCGTGGCGGCTGTGTCGTCACCGTCACCGGCAAGGGTTCGGACGGCAGGTCGGGGAGGTGGACGACGAGGTGGTGGTGGTGATGGAGGAGGGAGAAGCCCTGGCAAGGAGAATGTCTGCCTTAACCCCATGGCAGCGCCATTCTCGCCCCTACGCTCCCCGTTTACCATGCTGTCGCCGCCACAGAAGTCGCCGGCTGCACAGCGCACGGGCGGGTCTGTGGTGCTGGGCAGCTTCACCGGCGACGGCTGGACAGGCAGCGCCCGTGGTGACGACAGTAGCTGTACTAGAGAAGTGGAGAGGCAAGTCCTGGGAGATGTTGACACCAATTTTCTAGCTGTGCTGCCGAGCCAGGAGAATAGTGTGGAGGATCAGGCGGTAAGTTCCAGCGCTGGGATACACTGGGGGATGATGGTCAGCGGGCTGTCGTGTTGTTGTTCCTTGGCTGACCTTGTGTGCGGCACAGGGCGTCGATGGTGCTCCGAGATCGCTCCCCACGAGTAAGAAGAACAAGCGCAAGTCGAAGAAGGCAAACGGCCTGGGTGGTGATGATATCAATGGACACTCGGACAAGCAGATCCCGGCTAAACCGAACTCGTATGCTGAGGCCGTCAAGGAGGATCCGGCGGACGCCGAGGAGAAAAGAGGCAGTAGAGGCCGGGATGGAGCAACAGAGGGAAACGGCCGGCTCAGCGCCACAGGGCTCAGGAGTGGCGAATGGGGCCGCCTCAGGCACAGCCGCTGGTGACAAGACGTTCGCGGACGCGCTGAAAGAAGACCCTAAGCACGCCTCTGTTGACTCAAGAAAGGAGAAGGGCCAGTCCAAGGAGAACAGCTCCGGCAGGAAGACTTCGGACCGGTCTCCCAGCCAGGCTTCCACCTTCGTGGAATATCCCGACATCCGATCGGACGCAGACGATGGAGAGGCAGCGCAGCGACAGAGGGACAAGGACATAGCGCCTGAGGTCTTTGGCACGCGGTGGGCGCCGCTCAAGGTACCCTTTAAGAGACGGCTCCAGACCGCAGCCGTCCTGATGCACAGCCTGTGCATTGGCCTGTCATTATCCATCTTCTTCGGCTTGTGCGCGAATCCCTTCTTGTGGCCTATCAGTAAGTTGGCTGAAGATTTCCAGTAACCTTCTCTTGACCATGAGCGCCCCCGTACTGACTATCTTGTGATACAGTCATCATCTATCTGGTCTCGATGCTGTTCGCGACCGATGCCACCGACGGCAGGCTGAGGAAGCGCAGGGAATGGGTCCGCAGGCTTCCCCTCTGGACGTACTTTGCCGAGTACTTCCCCGCGAGGCTGCACAAGACGCATGATCTCCAGCCCACCCGCAAGTATATCCTGGGCTACCACCCGCACGGTATCATCTCGCACGGCGCCTGGGCGGCGTTCGCGACGGACGCCCTGGGCTTCTCCGAGAAGTTCCCCGGCATCACCAACAGCCTGTGCACGCTCGACTCCAACTTCAACCTGCCCTTGTACCGCGAGTACGTCTTCGCCATGGGCCTGTCGTCCGTCAGCAAGGAGTCCATCAAGAACCTCCTCACCCGCGGTGGACCTAACAACGAGGGCATGGGCCGCGCCGTCACCATCGTCGTCGGCGGGGCGCGCGAGTCCCTCGAGGCCCAGCCCAACTCGATGCGGCTCATCATCAACGAGCGCAAGGGCTTCATCAAGATCGCCCTGCAGACCGGCGCGGACCTCGTCCCCGTGCTCGCCTTTGGCGAGAACGACCTCTACGACCAGCTGGACCCGCACAAGCACCCCTGGCTGCACGGCCTGCAGCGCCACTTCCTCAAGGTCTGGAAGTTCACCGTCCCTCTGCTCCACGGCCGGGGCATCTTCAACTATGACGTCGGCCTGATGCCCTACCGGCGGCCCATGAATATCGTCGTGGGCAAGCCCATCCCTGTGATGCAGCAGGCCAACCCAGACAACAGCGAGGTCAACCGCCTGCACGACCTCTACACCGAGGAGCTCCAGACGGTCTGGGAGCGCTACAAGGACGAGTTTGCGGGCCACCGCAAGGAGGAGATGCAGTTTCTCGACTGAGGCCGCTCAGGGGCGGAGCCAGCTGTCTGTGTGCATCAGGGGGGTTGGGTGAGGGAAGGGAGCAGGCTGGACCGAGGGTGCGCTCCAGCCCAAGGCCACCTGAGAAATGCTCAAGAAAAGAAGGGGAAAAAAAAAGTAAACAAGACGCTGGACAGATCGATGTCACTAGCAAGGAGAAGGATAGAGTGGGCTAGAGTAAGCGGAAGAGGCCCAAGCCTTGTGTATCTGGCGAGTTAGCAACGGCTAGCTTGCATCTCTACTATATTTGTCCATGAAAAGCCGGACGCCTGTTCTTTTTTTTTAATCCTTTGGGAGTTTTTTTGCTGCGCATATTTATTGGGAGAGGGCTGGCTGGCTTGGCTTGCAACATTAGACTAGCACGATTTTCCGTTGTTTTGGTTGGTTTCTTTTTTTCTTTCTTTTTTTTTTGGGGGGGGGGGTTGCTGACGTGCGTCAGCATTACTGTTCAAGATACTTAGACACCAGGAAGACATGCTATGCGCTGCTACTGCGAAGATATTGTCCATGCTGTAACCCTCCTCTACATTGTGTCAAGGTCGGGCAGCCATCCCCCGCCAGCAGCCCCCGCAATTGAAGACACATCATCCCATAGATACATATCATCGATCTAGTTGAGAAGTCTATTTTGTATCGTTCTAGATTTTTTTTTATAAAAAAAAAACTACTGGTATAGTGGCTTCGAACCGCTGCTGCCACCCGCCGCTCCAGTCTTGCCCTTCTCCTCAAATATCGCCTTGAAGATCTTGTCCAGCTTCGGTATCACTACCTCGCGGTTCTGGTAGATCTGGTAGTGGCACACGACCCGCCCGCTGTCGATGTACAGGCCCTGCTCCCGCGCCAGCTCGGTGATCCGGTCGTCCGTACACCCGGCATCCTTGAGGTCGAGCCAGGCCATGTTGGTGTGCACGGGGTAGACCAGCTTCCCGCCCAGGTCGGT
Source organism: Celoporthe dispersa (assembly GCA_016584495.1). NCBI lineage: Eukaryota > Fungi > Ascomycota > Sordariomycetes > Diaporthales > Cryphonectriaceae > Celoporthe > Celoporthe dispersa. The sequence continues at coordinate 1,196,785 of WAID01000007.1, forward strand.
CCACATCTTCTGGACCGTCTGGGCCACCTCGTGGCTCTTCTTCAGGAGGCCGCCCTCGCCGCTGGGGCCCTTGCCGAAGGTCTCGTCGACGGCGACACGGGCAGCGGCTGAGATGACGCCGGACTGGCGCAGGCCGCCACCGATGGACTTGCGCACCCACCTGGCGCGCCGGATGACGTCCTTGGGGCCGACCAGGATGCTCCCGATCGGTGCGCCCAGGCCCTTGGAGAAGCACAGGGTCAGCGTGTCAAAGCAGGCCGCAAACTCCTGCAGGGTGCCCGCGCCCGAGGCCGCGGCCTCCCACAGCCGGGCGCCATCGCAGTGCATCAGGATACCCTTCTCCCGCGCCCAGGCGGAGATGCGCTGCACCTCGGACAGGGGCATCAGCATGCCGTTAAGCGTGTTCTCGAGGGAGATGACGCGGGTAGGGCAGTAGTGCACGTTGTCGACGATGTGGGCGTGCTCCTGGATCTCCTCCAGGGTCAGGTAGACGCCGTTCGAAGGGCGAACGCACTCGAGCTGCGCGCCGGAGAGGGATGCGACACTAGGCGTGTGTTCTGTGCGTCAGTAGCGCTGCCGCGGTTGGTATGGTTCCCCTCCCTCCCTCCCTCCCTCTCTCTCTGTCTCGGGTGGACTCACCCTCCGGCTTCATATTTCACAATGTGCGAGCGGTAGTCACACAGGACACCATGAGGCGGCTGGGCCAGCAGGGCCCTCAGGGCAACCTGGTTGCCCATGGTACCTGAGAGCACGAGGAGGCCTGCCTCCTTGCCCGTCAGCGAGGCGCAGTGGGCCTCCAGGTCGATGGTGGTCTCGTCCTCCTCGCGCACATCGTCCAGCAGGGTAGTGTTGACGATGGCCGTCAGCATAGACTGCGTCGGCGTCGTCTGGGTATCGCCTGGGGAGAGGCATATCATATCAGCGGCCCTGGTCGGTCGTGTCGTCCGGAGGAGGGAGGAGAGGAAGGAGAGGGCAACTCACTCCTCAGGTCGACGCCGGCAGCGCCTTGGTAACCGACCCATGCGTTCTCCCCTTGCGGCTGGCATCTTGACACTATGAGCTTCGGTGGCAGGTGAGGTTGCAGCAGACGAGGTGTAGCAGGAGGGCGAAGGGACAGGCCAATATATCCTGTAGGACAAGGCATGATGAGGCCGAACAATCTCTGTACATCCCCGGTGGAGATAGCGTGCCGTTGTCGGACCAGGCATCGGCATGCAGCGGGATAAAGAAGTCATGACCAACACTGCTTCAGATTCTGACCCCTTTCGCAGACCTTGGATGTCACCCCGCCGTCGTACTGAAACGTAACTATTTTCAAATCACCGGAGGAGAAGGCGACGAGTCCTGCTCTTGGCCTTCGGTTCAGCAGCAACATAAATATATCCCTACTCTCCGTGGTCTCAGGGTTAGGGCATTCTGCTGGCCGTTTGCGTGTTCTGTCTTTGTTAGTAAGCCACCATCCTCGTTTTCATGACAGCAGCAGTGCTCGTGATGAGACACAGCCGACGCGCGCACCATGGCAAGGCCTAGGTTTCCTCGCTTAGGGACGGATCTTTAGCACAGGTCTGGGCAATCCTGCACGTCCCGAATCGAGACCAGCAGGGCACCAGCAGGACACGTCAGAGTGGTGAGCCTGCCTGTCCCGGATCCTTCTGCTCATCAGTGCAGCCGATCACGCCTCATGTCATCCACGCCCTGTCTCTTCCTCCCTCTGTGAACACAGGCTCCGTTCCGATCCTCGTCATGGTGTGCACGCTTCAGCTCTCAAGAGTGCTGTATCGTGTGCCTGGCCAGTGTCGTGGGCATATCGCAGCCTGAGGCTATCCGACCGGGCCGGGTGGCCGGAAGCCTGCCTCAAGTTAGACACCTGCTCAGCCGTATACGCACAGCATACCAGCATGCCTATCGAGAGGTTGCGCCTGTCTGCCGAGGGCTTCGTGTGCAAGGTTGGGGCGCTGTTGCATGATGATACAGGGCCGGGGCAGGTATCTCGTGGTCACTATGATCGGCAGCAACGTCACGTCACGATGGGTACCGAGCTGGGGATCTGGACGGATATCTGGGCAAGTCCACAGCCAACTCACAAAAAGTTGGATCCGTGCTGTAAGCATCAAAAGTTGCGAAAGGTGTCGAGAGTGCGCAGCATGGTGCCAGCTCCTATTGCCGGGCCAGAGACCTGACAAGTTGGGACTTGTGACTGGATAGAGAAGGATTGAACCAGTGTCCAGTGTCCTCTGCAAGTCAACCATGCCTGTGGTGTTTTTCCATTTGTGGACAGCGTTTAGACGCTGAGATCCGAGGAAGAGCCCCTTGCGGGGTCACTGGCTTGCTCTTTCCTCCCATGGCAAATCCAGTGACGCGCCAGATTTGGGGCATCGATAGCAGAAGGAAAGGCCCAGTGCTCTCTATTCACTTCTCTTGTAGGGGAAGGAAGCCACTGAGACCGCGTCAGGCTCCCTCTGATGGGACCAGGTCATCAAGGCTTGCTGGTTCAGTCAACAACAGCTCACCAGCTGCCATTTTACTATTGTTAATATCTTGGTGCTGTCTACATGAGAAAGTCACTTGAATCTTGCTCTCCCTTTACTGTTCCCTTCTGTCAGCTTCCAGTCGTTTGATTTGCTGCTCCTCTGACCTTTGCTACAAAACAATGCTCTGTCCCTCACAGTGGCATCTGTATCGTCTGTGCTATTCACCATATCTTGACCTGTCGTTCGCTCTTTTTCGATCCTGCCACCGCTTTTCAGTCTCACCAAGCAAGGAGGTGCTCACTCACACGACATTGGGTGTCTCTGCTTGCGATGCACCAGGCCGATCTTACGTTTCCGTGAGCCAAACCTCCAGAAAGAGCTTCAGGCCAGACCGTCTACCGGGTTTCCTCGAGCCATAGGGATGAGATTGCGTCCACGGGTCCCCGAGCTCAGCCGAGCAGCCAAGGTGCTGGCCGTGCTCTCATCACTCCTCCTCTTCCTCCTGCCCCTCGGTCATAGACACCATAGCAGGCCCGCTCACAAGATCTCGATCTCCGCCTCTTCCGTAGCCACAGAGCTCGCCGTTGCAATATCCTCAACTAAACGGCTGCGCTCCACCGACATCTCGCAGCCTCAGTTCGCCGCGGCGGTGTGTCGAGAGCACGGCTGGGAGGTCTTTGACAGGAAACCAGTGCCGAAGCCGGGGCTAGGCAGCAGCAAGCGGAAGATATACGACCTGTTCGCTGTGAACACCGAACTCGACTGGCTGGAGATCCACCTCAATACCACCTACGACTTCGTGGACTACTTTGTGATTGTCGAGGGCCGAAACACATCTACAGAGCTAGACAAGCCTATGCCTGTGAGGGACAGCTGGGACAGGCTCGCGCCCTACCACGACAAGATCATATACCACGAGCTCGAATACCCCCCGGACCTAGACCCGAGACTGTCTCCGTGGGAGCTTGAGGGCCTCCAGCGCGACGCCTCGTTCACACAAGTCTTTCCCCGCCTCACCGGCGCCAAGGCACCGACGGAAGGTGATGTCCTGCTCGCGTCAGACGTCGACGAGATCGTGCGGCCGGAGGCGCTCATCATCTTGCGCGCTTGCACGGTCCCCCAGCGCCTGACACTGCGGAGCACGTCCTACCTCTACAGCTTTCAGTTTCGACGCCATGGTGCCGCCTGGCCCCACCCACAGGCAACCACGTTCCAAGGGTTCAACGGCACGATTCTGCCCCGCGATCTACGGTCCGGCGACGGCGCCAGGTGGAGTGTCCTAACCTCCCTGCGGCGGTGGCTTGAGGAGGGAGACCTGTGGAATGCCGGGTGGCACTGCTCATCATGCTTCTCGACGGTGGACGAGCTGCTACGGGAGATGGACTCGTCTTCGCACATTGTCCCGGACGCCCCCGAGTATCGGGACCGGGCAAGAATTGTCGACCGGGTGAGAAGAGGCCAGGACTTGTGGGATCGCAGCGGCAAGGTCTCTGAAAAGATCGAGAACAACACAGATGTGCCGGCGCCGTTGTTGAACGCTGACATGCGACGTTGGCGGTATCTGGTAGATAGAAACGGGGAGTCGGCTGGCTTTGTGGATTTTCCCTGATGATGTTAACTGCGTGAAACCTTCTTCAAATGAACGAAAAGGGGGTTTTTTTTTCTTTCCCCTCCCCTCCTGGGATGATCTCGAGTCAAGGCTATTGTGTTCTTTCCAGCAGTTCTGGTTTGACTCGTGGCCTCTTATGAGGGAAAATGGAACAGGCCACTAGATATGACACCAGGCATCTATCACTGACGAGATGAATAAGAGTCAGAGTGCAGAAGACGATGAGAGAGAATCCAGACAGCACACTACACAGAAGACCATCGTGCATGTGTCGGCAAACATCTTATACTCTGGCAGGCTATTCATAGAGACTGCGCCTTTCATAACAACGGTGACCCTCTCTCCCCCCTCCTTCATGAAGCAGCTTTATGACAAAACGACTGACTGAAAACCCTGGGAATCCCAAGTCCCCCCCCCCCCTTCTTCCCAGATCATCCGTGTCGGTCCCCCCACACCCTGCTCTATCGACCCTCATCCTCCTCAACACGCCCCAGGCTCTTCGTCTAGCAATCAGCGAGCAGATAGACACCGGCACCCTTCTCCTTCTCCGCCAGGAAGCTCACACTCGCATCACGAGAATCGGTGCCGGGGACCTCGAAGAGGAAGTCGAGGGTGTTGCTGGACGAAGGCGGACAGGCCTCCGAGTTGATCGTGATGCCGTACTCGCCAGGATTGACAGCGACAGTGCTAAAGTATGTCAACTTGGCATTGACTGCGCTCACGCCCCTGTCCTGGCCCTGATCACGGTCCCCCTTGACAGGCAGCTGTTTTCCGCCGATCCTCAGCGCACCCATCATGCTGGCCCACGTGGCAAAGGGGCCGTCATTGGGGGTCCCGATCTTGGCACCCTTGGGCTGTGTCATGGACGCATAGGCGCTGGCGTTGTAGCTGGCGGCGTAGACGTCGAGACTGACAGAAGACGTCGCCGAGCTTCCCTCGCGCGACGAAACGCCAACGCTGATGTTGCCACGAGAGACATCCGGCCACGACACCATCAGCTGGCAGTCCCAGGAGCCGGGCTTGATGCCGTCGAAAACGACGTACTGCTGGATGCGGTCATACTTGATGCCGTCGGACACGGAGACGGACTGGGCAACGTGGAAAGCCTTGGTGGTGCCGGCCGTATTTTCTTGCATGACATCCGGGACAGCCTCGAGGAGCTGCCGCAGCACGGTGGGATAGTAGGTCGTGCAGGTGGAGGGCGCCGTGTGTGTGGGCGCGACGGTGTTGGTGGCTGTGGCCGCGGCGAGGGACGAGATGACGCTGGCCAAGTTTGTGTTGCGGTCAGCCCTGGCCTGTAGCACCTCGTTTGGAGTTGGAGCGGCGTGGACGAGGCCCAGGAACAGCAGGCTGAGCATGGTGAACAGAGCGTTGCGATGCATCTTGAGTAATATTGGAGAATGATGTTGGAGATACTCAAACAGGTTGCACCAATTCGCGTTCTCTCCCACACAAGAAATGGATGATGATGATGATGAGTTCAGTCCCGTCTTCCTGAGTTGTGTAGTAGTTGATGATGTTGTTTTGTTGAGGAGACTGGGCTCCAGGAGGGGCACCACCTGCGCCCTTTTCTACCTGCTCAAGCGCTCATGTTGACAGCCACTTTCCTCAAAGACCAAGACCGGCTTGACCTCCTGAACGGAAAGGCCTTTCCGCATCTAATGTGCCTTCCCGATAGACATTGTCGCCCTGCTGGAGCAGATGGAGGTGGTTGAGACCTGACTCTTTGGGAGAGGTCTGAGACATACCTGCCAGGGTCATAAGCTGCCAGAGGTGCACGCTCGAGCTCATGACATGGCAATATGTCTATGCCTACTCAATCGCAAAGGAGACCGCACTGCATGATGATGCCGTCGTCATCAACCTCTGCATCGACCGAGGCCCACCTGACTGCTTGGAGGTGGTGCCTCGCCAATCTGGAGTGTCGCCTAGAGACACTAGCCTCATTACATTCGCAGGCTATTGTAACTCTCCATTAGTGAACCCGACTGCCCTGCACAGTCCAACGATGGGTTCATCTTGAACATGGACCAGATGTGCGCATTCCCTCTTTGGACAGCAAAAAAAAAAAAAAAGGAAAAAAAAAAGGCGATTCACCTTGAAGCCTTGGACGATATGTGGTGAGACTGCGTTCCACTGATACAGAACTCTTGTGCTCGCAAAATGGGAATTCGTTTGGTTGCGTGACCTAGAGTGTCCCACAGCGCAGACCGCCAAAGAAAGAGACGGGAAAAGAAGAAGAAAAAAACCTTCATGGTACGGTGAGACCGGTATTATCATGTCTTGGTTTCAGGAACAGGGCCGGGTACCGCTGTCTGCCGATGGAGGTCGCCGGCCAAGGCTGGCCCTCCTGTGTTCTTGCACCCATCATCAAGGCCAGAGACACATTCTCTGGCACCGCGACAGCCCATAGCCGTGAGGGAGAGCATCAGAGGAGAGGCAGGAGAACAGGAGGGCTGTGAGCAGTCACCACAGCAGCTGCACGCCCGGACAGCACAGGTGACCAGCGGGGGAAAGAAGGGGGAGGGGCTGCAACACCTTGGACAATGTGTGATCCGAGTTTGGGGACCATTCGTGACACCTTCCAGATGATCCAGAACACGCTGCTTCCGTGGCACGACGAACCTGCAAGATTTGAGAGCATACGAGGGCTCAGCGGAAAGGCCCCCCTGGTCCAGGGCCTTGCCCCTGAACCCTGTCTCCCCCCCCCCCATCCCCACCAAAGCTGATCCGGGCTGTTGCCCACGCCCATCTGCCGGCAAAACATCTTTTTGGTGTGCCTAGGAAACAACACATCGAGGTCCCCGGCAAGGGCGCTGGGGAGGGAGCAGCAGTGGACAGGGGGTCTGCTGCCGTGGTGGGTGTGCTACCGTAGCAGGGCGTGCCTTCCAGAAGTGTTGCACAGAGCTGTGATTTGCTCGGTGCGGGGAACATGGAGGAAGTCGTGCAACGCCGCAGGGTTTGCCGGTGCTTGCTGCACTCAAATCCTGATTAGGCGAAGGAGACCACGGCTGGTCGGTTCCTCCTCTCCTGCGGTGCTGCGCTGTCCTGTTGTCCGTCCCTCGCTGAGTAGTGTCTCGTCTCGTGTGAGTCTCTGCCCGTCTTGTGGTCCCCGTTGGTCTGGCCCTTAGCTCCGCGGCGTGCCGTGGCGTATCTGAATGCGGGGGAGGAGGGGGGGCCGCCTTGGGGACGGACCTGCCAGCTTGCTTGCCCGGACTGATCGATGGATGGGATCGCCTGTTTACTTTGCCAGACCCAACATAAATCCTTGACCACGGCATCTGTCCCCGTCCCGCGCCTGTTTGCCTGTGTCTCTGTGTCTGCTTGCCCTGTCTCTTCCTCCCAACCATCCTCGCCTCTCTTCTGTCTCCTACCGTCGGGCTCAGACTGCCTGCCGGTCGCCGTTGTGAGTAGACCAATCTTGCTGGTCACATTCCCTCTCCTCTCCCTCTGTCCCTGTTGATCTCTCTCATACACATATGTCACCTGCTGACTTCAGCTTGTCACAGTCGGATCCAAGGTATAATATATACACGTATATACACACCGCAGGCTCGGCAATTGATAGCAGGTCTTGCTGCCGTCCTCGTACGCCTCCACACCCGGCCAGACGAGAGAGATCATGGGTTCCCTAGACAAGTCTCAAGACGAGTTTATCGTGCTGGTGACCGGCTTTGGTGTACGTCCAAGAGCATACAGCAGTTCCCCTAAGAGGGGTTTGCCCTCCGCTGACACTCATTCTTCTCTTAGCCCTTTAAAAACGACTTTCCACGCAACCCGAGCTGGGACATCGCCGCCTCGCTCCCACCTTTCCTCCCTATCCTGAACGCCAAGAGCCCGCACTCTGTTCGCGATGCCGCCTCCAACCTCCCGCCTGTGCGCATCGTGGTCCACCCGGAACCGGTGCGCGTCACGTACAGCGCCGTTCGGGCATTAATCCCGAGGCTCTGGAGGCCCGAGTTCAGCGGTGTGCCGCGAATCGACTTCGTGCTGCACATAGGTATGGCCTCCACCAGGCCCCAGTACGTCCTGGAGTCCCTGGGCCACAGGGATGACTACAGGCTGGCGGACCTCGACAACAGGCTCCCCGTGCAGGACCCCGCCCGGGACGACTGGCCGTGGCAGGGGATTCCGAGCCAGCTGGTCACGGAGGTGGATGTAGATGGTGTGATGGATAGATGGGAGAGGCACCTCCCGGTGAGTTGCTGGAGGACGCGCGACGAGGGGACAGACAGCAGCAGTGGATGGCGGCCCAGGATGCTGACTTGACATGATACTGCAGAACAACGAGATCCCTCTGAAGATCTCTCCACTAATGCGGGCCGTTTTCTGTGTGATTACATCTACTTCAACAGCCTCGCAGAGTGTTTCAAGAACAGCGAGCGGCGGAGGGTCGCGTTCCTGCACGTGCCCGCCGCGAAACCCGACCCGGCCCCCGAGTATGAGGATCATATCGCGACCGGGAGGGAGATCGCGATACAGCTCATCAGGTCGATTGTGGAGAGCGAGCTGGCCAGAGCCTGAGCCTCTCGGGGCGACGGCGGACATGAGACGGAGGTCCCATCCTCGGGAAGAACTCTGCATTTTGGCTGTATGATCTTTCATCCTTAGCATAGGGCGTTCTCTCATCGGACCGGTCGGGCAACATACTATAGCATGATGAACCAGGACATTGGAAGAGAGGGGGAGCGCTCACAAAACATATTGTAGCACTCGACACTAGGTCTATGTCCTCCCTAGAACTCAAAGCGTGCTTTAATGGACACCATGAATCCACCCTGTGCGTTTGGCGGCCACAGTGCAGTCTTGGGTAAGACAACCTCATGATCTCACGAGGCCTGAAAGCTAGAGGAGTGAGGCTATATCGCAGAGGACACCCGTTAACTGATCAAGACGCCGGCCTGGAGCCAGATACGCGCGTCTCAATCGTACGCTGCCTTTTGCCTCACCAAAGACCATTTCAAAGGACAGACAGCGCGCACAAATCCATCCAGACCAAGAGTAAAGTCACGCAAACGTTTTCCCCCCCATTGTATTGAGCCTATGAACGGCCATTTAACGCCCCAGCCGGGAGAAACCCTGATCCTTTCCGAACACATCGATGTTTTTTTAAGAAAAAAAGAATTTTAGAAACCAAACAAGGAGGGGAAAGGAAAAAAAAAAAAGAAACCCCCCTGCGTGCGACACCCCTCGTCGATCACGCACCGGACACGCAACGAAATATGCACCGACGACACCGGCCCCCTCAGAAGTACTCCTTGATGCGACTAAAGTCAGCCATCTGCTGCCGGGAGGGCGACCGCAAGAAGATGGAGTCGAGGCTTTCCTGGCCGGGGACGCGCTGCAGGACGAAGCGGACAAAGAGGCCGCCCTTGGGGTTTCTTCTGCGGCGCCAGGCGCCGGGAGACGACGTACAGGCCGTCGTAGCGGATGCCCACGGACGGGGCGAGGGCCATGGGGCTCTTGGAGCCGCGCAGGACACGGACGGGGCGGCCTGAGTTCAGGGACGCCTGGAGGACCTGGGCGGTGCCCTTGGGGAGCTCGCTGGGGTTGGTGTTGTCCTGGCTGCCAGGACCCGAGTAGATGATGGTGTCGCCGCGGCTGGGGGCGCCCGGGTTGGAGGAACATCAGCAAAGAGGTCAGATAAAAAGATGCGGGGGAGGGCACTGCTTACTCCTCGTCGACGTCCTTGTAGTGGCCAGAGACCACCACGCTCCAGGCTCCCGTGAGCAGGTTGCCCGAGACGCCGCCCATGCGGGAACCGTGGGCGCCGTGGAACAGGGCGAGCAGCTGGTTGGGGAACCAGTCACCAGGGGTCAGGCCGTTGTCGCCAAAGACCTTGGCCGAGCGCTTCTCGTGGAGGTAGCGTCGGTCGAGCTGCATGGTGGCGATCTTGCTGCCGTGCTTGGGCACGACGCCGTGCATGATGCCGTTCACACCCCAGATGCGGTGGTCAGCGGGGGGCTGGCGGATGGAGGCCGTGGTGGTGGTGTTGTTGTTGTTGTTGTTGGCAGCACCTGCGGCCACGGCGTTCTGAGAGTTGGGGGGGAGGGCATCGTCCTCACCATTCTCCTCGGCGTCGCCGTCTTCAGAGGCACGCTGGTCCCAGTTCTGAGCCTCGAACTCCTCATAGAGGGCCTTGGCGCGCCGCTTCAGGGGCTCAGGGAAGTAGAAGTCCTTGCTGTCGTAGATCATCTTCAGCCGGGTGTCGATATGGGCCTCCGTCTTGTACCGCGGGGACATCTCAAAATCGTGCTCCAAAAACGACAGAAGACGGTCGGTCTTTCGAACCCATTCGTCGGTCTGGTGATTGGACTCGAGAACGCCTTTGACCTTCCGGCTCTTCTGGGCGTAACGCTGGACAGAGTCCTTGAACTCCCTGATGATCCAGTCCCTGCGCGCCTCGAAGACCTTTGAGACAACGGGAATGGTAATAGCACTGCCAGTGTTGTCAACGGCATCGCCCTTGGCGGAGGATGGGCCTGTGGTAGAAGACATCTCTCAAGTATTGGTCAAGAAGCCTGATCAGAGAGGATCTGGATGATCATGCTGAGTGTTTACTGTGTACCTAAGCTTAATTAGCTGGCTGTGTCTGCTCTGAGCACTGTTTGAGGGTGATACTTGCGGCTTGTGTAGGAGTCTGGTGATACTTCGAGATTGTTATGAAATGGAATTGTCGACGCGAGGCTGAGCCTTGGCATAGGTTGTCTAGCTCCTGTGTGTCAGGCGAGTAGCTGCAGCTTGTTGTTGGTCGTCGCGTCAGTCCTGTCCACAGATAAGTGCAGGGTGAGAGGTGCACTTGGCATGGGACTGTCGATGTAGTGCTGAGTGTTACTAAAAGCTGCCCACTTTATGAGAATCTAATGTGTAGCTGAAGCTTTGTATCATCAGTGGATATGTTTATCTCAAAAACCAGCGGATTCATGGAATTGTATGTTGGGATTTAATCAGTGCTGCAAGGCTGAGGGTTTGTTGATCACTGCTTACCTGTTGAAGGTGTGTGGCCCGTGGCTAAGTATATTATAGCCTTGTGTTAGCCAAACGCGTCAGTCCGAGCCAGTCCTCTTGAAATCATACCTTGAGACGTGAGTGGTGCTGCAAAACTGATCTTTTGTATCAGACTGTGGATTTTCTGCAGTCGCGACGCGTGAACTCTCCCTCTGAAATGATGACAAACGCGTTGGCTGTGGCTGCATCAACGTGCAGCTGCGATGGAGTATGATGGCAGTTGGGGATGAAGGGTAAAAGTGGAAAGAGGACAAGTGCACAAAGGTGAGCAGGAAACAACCAGGTGTGCTGATGAATGGGGTGTTTTGGGGAGAGGGAGAGTGTCTGGTGTGGGAGGAGGGGTTAGGTTTAAGTTGTGGTATGAGCGGGATGGTGTGTCTGCACTGCAGCGGACGGGATACTGGTCGGTGTTTTTGGCTGATGGACAGGATAGCTCCGCAGTCCACCGCTGCGGCAGGTACCAGGCTCAAGTTTCCACACAGATGATAAGGAAGGCCAGATGAGAAGGACCAAATATTGTTTTTGATGAGCTTGACAGCTGTAACAGGCTTTTGAGTGTTGAAAAGCTGGATGAGGTGCTGATCTCTTGAAGGTGGGGTGGGCCAGGGGCTTGAGGTAGCGGAGGAGGAGGATGTTGTTTACAGGAAAAAGAGAGAAGGAAAGAAAAGGAAAGAAAAGGAAAGAAAAAGGAAAGAAAAGGAAAGAAAAGGAAAGAAAAGGAAAGAAAAAGGAAAGAAAAGGAAAAGAAAAAGGAAAGAAAAGGAAAGAAAAGGAAAGAAAAGGAAAGAAAAGGAAAGAAAAAGGAAAGAAAAAGGAAAGAAAAGGAAAGATTAGAAAACAGAAAACCCGTCTTCCACATTTTAGCGTGAAATGATGTTGACTTTGATTTTTTGCAGAGGGCAGGGTACTTGGAGCACTCTACACTAGCAATAGCAGTGCTCAAGGGCCAAATGTGCCTCGGGGAGCCTTGTGTAGCAAAATTCGAGAGGAGGCTTGTACTTATATAGCCTTGCCAGCTAATGCTATACTGTTATAATCCTGTAGGATGATAGAGTGTAGTTCACACAGATACTTGAACTTGTACTACAGCTGCAGTCATGTGCTGGTCAGCTCTGCTTTTACACAAACCGAGGGCATCATATATGCTGATACAAAAGACAGGTCATGGCCACTCAGGACACCAGATGGAGAGGACGCAGATAAGTATATTCTTGAAGTTTTGAAAAGGGGGTTTTCAACAAAGACATTAGCAATAGACCTCAAAAGATGCCTGGGAATTCTCAGGAAAGTGGTGGACAAGAGTGACAGTTTGTAACCACAAACTTGTATTCACGAGGAAGTAGCACAAGAGACTGCAATCATGCCATAAAGTTTGTGCCCTTTGCAGGAATATTCTACAATTTCAATCCTCAGAGCCACTATTGTAAGGGAAAGAAGAGCGCGGATACATCAAGCAAACGCTTCCTCGACCCTGCGTTAGTCATGTCCACATCATCTTTGGTTTGACTCTCCCAGCAAGCACCACACACAATTCGAACAGCATAGGGTTGACAAGAGACTGTCAGCATCATATCATATATGATCGATCTTATTTTCCCCGATATCTACGCCTCGCTATCCTCTTATCCGGTCCTGTATTGCCTATTTTATGCCCATATAGATGCGCCCAGATACACGAAACATCTACCAGAACATATATACGCGACACAGCTTGGTCGCTCAGAAAATTCATCTCTCATGTCCACAGATCACCACCACCACCTCCTCCTCCTCCTCCTCCTCCTCAGGCGAGGAAGCCCTGTCCCGAGTCACCGCCAATTAATCATACCATTTCAGTTACCGCTGGTAAGCAGGCAGCGGCTCCGTCGGCGGGACAGAAGGCCGCGCAGACAAGCCGGCAGAATCATTGTATGTGAACTGCGGCCCGTACTCGTCCTCCTCTGTCAGCGTCGGAGCAGATGGCTCAGCCCCATCGTCAACGGCTGCAGACGGCGGCGCGCTGGGCCCCGCGGCGGCGCTGCTCCCCACGCCTGCATCGTAGTCTCCTGGGAACTCAGGGGGCGCGCTGGCCTCAGCCAGTAACCTCTGCCTTTCTAGCTCCTGCTTGTCATCCATTGGGGTCGCACCCGGGGCGAAAGAGTCCGCCGCAAGGTCGTCAAGTGTGGGTGCGGAAGGCCCATCAGCGTCGCCGTGCAGTGGCGGCAGGACAGGTGCGGCCAGAGTGGACGGGCCAGCACCGTCGGCATCGACTGGAAGAGCAGGGCCGGCAGTCGGCGTGGATGGCTGGTGCGGCTGGCTTGGGAGAAGCCTCTGCTCGGCCCGACGGATCCTCTCCTTTTCTGAAAGGGCACTTTCGTCTGGTAACTCTGGAGGAGGTATATATTGCGGCGCGGATGGCTGCGGCGGTTCCCGATTTCCACCGTTCCAGTAAGGGTACTGCGTGACGGGTTCAGACGGGAACGGCGGGAACTCATGTTGATATGCGTCTTCGGCGCCGTGACCTTCGTCTTCCTGTCCCCTAGGCCACTGTCCGTTCTCCCCGTAGGCACCGCTGTCGTAATACTTCGTAGGTGCCGATGGTGCCGGTCCCACTGTCTTGCCTCGCCTGCTGCTGTCTGTCGTTCCGACGACAACCTCAAAGGAGTCAAAGATCACGCCTTTCTCGCGCTTCACGGTGTCTGTGTTGATCAGGCTGCCGTCGAAGGACGTAACACCCGCATTCAGGTCTCTTGTTGATGCCGAGAGTCCACCCCCGGCACCGACCCTCGTGTGCTGTCCGATCTGTATCGCGTTCGACAGCTTGCCGCCTAGATCCACGATCACCTCTAATCGGTACTTGAAGCTGATCATCTCTCCTGGGACTCCCTTGATCGAAGGAAAGGCATTCTCGGGCACGCGAACCGACGTCGGGATGCTTGTGGTGAAAGTGCCCGGATCAACGATCAGCGGGGTGAACGACTGCGACAGATCCTTCCGGAACACGCTGCACGACCCAGCTGATGTCAGTGAGAGGCCACCCAGGCCCGTCTTGGACTTGGGATAGTATTCCTCCTTTTCTAGTTTGCGCATCTCCTCTTTGGACAAGTTCTTGAAAAGTGACGCGGGCGGCGCCGAGTCCACTCGCCCCTGCCGATACAGGGTGACAATGATGCCGTGCATGCTCCTGATCGGCTTCGTATGCTGGATATTGACCCTGATGGGGAGTGTATCGCCCGGCAGACAGCCGCCCTTCATTAGTTCGATGGTCGCCACGATCGTCTTCTCGCCGGACGCGGCCTTCCTGGCCCCGTTCGCCGGACCGGTGCCCAGGCTGGCCACCTGGCTCAGCTCGGCCCCCCTGGAGCCGTTGCTCACGGCGCTGTCCCCGCTGACCTCGCTCCTCAGGTCGCTGTGTACCGGACTCCTGGGGTTCTGCTGGACATCCTGACCTGCCTCGTCCGCCCCATTAGACCCGTCCGTCGATGTTTCTACCGCGCGCGTGGAGTCGAGATCCGAAGAGGTCTCGGCGGGGCCGTTTTCGAGGGCGGGATTATTCTGTTGTCTTTCGGATGCCGAGGAAGCGGTGGGTTTCCTTCTCTTGGCCTTCTTAGAGATGGGCTCGAGGTAGATGGTTCGCGGCTGGGGAGGGAGGAGGGGCCCCACGTCAACCTGTTGCACCAGGTCCACCTTGCGCTCACAGGTCGTGGTGGGACTTATGGCGGTAGGCCTGGTGAGGGTAGCTGTGATGTTGTACGCTATCGTCCCTCGCTCGAACTACATACGTTGTATCAGTCAGCCCTGGACGCGCGCTCGCTGCAGATGCACAAGATCGGGGACATGTCACGGGACAAGAGGCATGCTCGCCTACCTCTATGCTGCTGGGGAGCCCGCGGTCCGGGAAGACCAGCTCGAATCCGAACTCGTACTTCCCGGCGGGTAGTGACCCATCTGCGCAGAGGACCTGTTCATCCTGGAACAGCGAGGCATAGCCATTGCCGAGGAACCTGAACTGGGACACGCCGTCCGAGGCGATATCGACGTTGCTGGCGGGCTCGTTGGCCGCATTCGCGTTCTTGTAGACACGGACAGAGCCGCGCAAGGCGACGGTGAGATGGGTGACGTCGATGGCCTTGAGGACTGCCAAGATGACGGCGCCCCTGACAGCATCGCCCGCACTGTATTTACGATGGGGCTCGGCGGGTCGGATGTAGAACTCGACAATGTTCCGCGTGGTTCTCGACCGGATGGGGAGAGCGAATCGGGAGAAGAACGATCGGTAGGATGGCTGGTCCTCGAGAGCGGTCCGGGGGTCACCGTCGCCAGGGAGGGGGACCATCTGGCCAGCGATGTTGTTGCACACGGGGGACCTCGCAACGAGTCGGCCTCGTCGTCCCCGCTGCCGTGTCTTTTCAGAATGCGTCTTGGTAGCTGTCCACACGCGGCCTGGGTCGCCTCGGGTACCGGCCTGGGGGTTGTTGTCGTCGATGGTGTCTCTTGTGCCGAGTTCCGAGATACCCTTGGATATGTGAGAGGCCTCCGGCTGTGACGGCAGCTCCTTTTTTTTTTTTTCCTTCCTTTTTTTCCTTCTGATTTGGCCTGTCTGAGGCAGATCGTAGGAGCTCACCAGGGGGAACCGGATGGGCGGCACCTCTGCCCACCTCCCCTCCGCAGGCTCTTGGCTGCGCCCACAGCCACCCTAGAGAGGCTCGCCCGCGACCACAAACCACAACCACAACCACGTCTGCGCCAGGAGCCAGGTGATGAGGAGGCTCCGGATGGAGGCGCAGCAGCGTCGGCGGCAGCAGCAGCAGCAAGATGGGCGTCGCCTCGGACAGAGCAGCCCGCCGAGCCGGTCACTTCCCTAACACCTCGGGCTCGGGGGGCCGGGTTGGACGAGAAGGGTGGTCGCCGGTAGATCTCTCTCTCTCTCTCTCAGCCTGACGAGGAGGACGTCTGACGGTCGGTGATCGGGGATAGAGATGGTCGCGCGATTGCATGTGCCAAGGAAGGACAAGATGGGGGCGAGATGGCTTGGCTTGCCAAGAGAAGGGATCAGAGAGACGGGAAGAGACGTCGCAGGGCCGACGCGGCAGCAGGGAGAGAATGAATCAGGCAGCGCAGCGTATTAAGGTGGGTGAAACGCGCGGGTCGCCTCTCGAGGAGCAGAGCACGTATGGCTTTGCTTTGCGTGCGTATGATAAGGGATAGAGGGAGGAGGGGTCGTTCGATGATGGAATGAAACACGCAATTTTGCGAGAAGGGATTAGGCCTGACCAGAGACACTAGAAAAATTGCTGTAGCATGGTGTATGATTTTGAATTAGAACGACGTCTAAGCCCCAGACCCAAAAGGTGAAGAGATGCTGTCGTGCAGAAGGCAAGGTAAAGAAAGGCAAGGAAAAGAGACTTTTGGAGACAAGAAGGGTAGCCGCCGAGAGACTTTGCTCAGGCTCGGTGGCGGGCTGCTTAAGCCTGTCCATAGCGACTTCCCCAGAACCCAAACACAGCAGCCCTTGGCAAGAGGCCGGTGTGTACGTACTCTGGTGCCATGGTACTTGCTGCCACGGGCTGCTGAGAGGGGCGCGCCTTCCCCAGAACGATAACTGGCGTTCGGTGTGGGGTACGTACTCTTATCTATGGCCCTTTTCTTTTTCTTTTCTTTTTTTCCTTCTCTTCCCACCACCTTCTCTAGCTGAACACTCATTTCATTGACACCATTCTTTAGGACAAGATGCTGAGCCTCGGAAGATTTCATTTTCCCTCGCCCATCGTGTTGGGTGGTTCCACGCCTCACGAAACCTCATCACCTGAAGAGATGGTGACAATCCTCTCTCAGCCTTTTACCTTTTGCTAATCAGCTTAAGGTTTTGGCTATAGGATCTTCTTCTCACCTCTTCTCGCTGAGCCTGATAAGCTTACCTTCCTCCTCTCTCTCCTGATCTCACCTGTACTGGCTGGCGCCGGCATCACAGAGTGTGACTGGTCACAGTCTTCCCAGCCTTGTCCATAGCGATTGAGCCCCTGGCTGCTAGCCTCGCCCGAGAGGACCATTCCTTTATTCCCATAGGGCTGGGGCTCTTAGACGGTTGCAGCCTTGGCAAGTTGCTATTTTTGTATACCCGCCGCGCCGCCTGACACCGTTGACGCGCAACGGACTACAGAGCGTCGGTATAGGTTGGGGCTCACTGGCCTGGATCCCTTCATCAGCTCGGCGGCTGTAGGTGCTGTAGCTGACAGTCTAGGTCCAAACACGTATACACAATGCGAATATACACCATACCCTGGTGACGCGGTCGAACTTGGCCCGCCCGTCTGGGGAGCTGTGTCTCGCGCAGCAGCGTGAGGAGGCCCCACCAGATCTACGCGGTTCACACCAGCTGATGTTTGACATTTGTATCAGCGGTCCGTCCGGCTTGCTAACACATGTTTCTGAGCTAGCGAGCTGCAGGCACGTATCACATCGACGGCCCTTGAGCCTCAAAATACTCCCCGTGGCCAAATTTATTCTGACTGCCAGGGATCAATT
Source organism: Celoporthe dispersa (assembly GCA_016584495.1). NCBI lineage: Eukaryota > Fungi > Ascomycota > Sordariomycetes > Diaporthales > Cryphonectriaceae > Celoporthe > Celoporthe dispersa. The sequence goes on from WAID01000007.1 coordinate 1,214,377, forward strand.
CGGCAGCAGGCGTGCCAAGGCGGGTCATCGACGAAGATGTGCCGGTGGATCCCGGAGGGCAACCCTCTCCGTGAGAGCGCTGCGGCTTTTGTCTCTTGTGATACCATCATGCAAGGTCGTGAGTGCAGAGAGCGTTTCCCTTCACTTACCGCGAGATGGACCTTGGCCCGCGGGGCGCTGTGCCGTTGCGGTGCGGCGGCCTGAAGTCCCTAGTATCCTCAGGTCGTTCACCGCTTGACGATGGCGGATGACGATCTGCGTGAGTGCATCTTGGACCTTTGATGCGAGGGGTGGAAGTGGCTCACCCACTACCATTCTCTGTCCTTCTCGCACAGTCACATCGCCTCAACGTGACTCTCCAGCGGGCAAACCAAGATGCTTCTGAATAGACGGACGGTCAGGGTCAGTGGTATCTGCTGTGGGAGGGGAGAGTATTTCTCGGCGTCCATATGAAGCTGCGAAATTGCAGCCAGCTCAGCCGGTCCTCTATACAGCCCATGCCACTGGAAACCAGACATAAAATATCAAATATCAGAAAGAACTAAACCACCAGACAGGAGACAACACACATACGTACACTAATCTACTACCGAGAGACCACGAGAGGAACCGGAACCAGAACCAGCCGCGAGCACTTCGAGCTCCCGAGTACAGCAGCTCACGATGTGTTTCGCCTATTACAAGGTCCACTTCTGCGCCTACTGCCGGATACAGATGTTCGAGGAACCCGGTCCCGATCACTACGTGGCATGCGCCAGCTCGCAGGCCACCGGCTCCGGCTCGCTCGGGGAGTGTGTCGAGCAGGGTATCCAGCGCATCAACATCCGGCTCTACGACGCCTGCTGCGTAGCTTGTAATAGGGAAGAGAATGATAGCCGGGACCACCGCGGGGGAGGCGGAGGCGGGGGGAGCGAGGTAAGTACTGGAAGCCCCGAGAGGAGAAGCGCGAGGAGGCCAGAGGTATCTAGGCTGACAAGCACAAAGCGGAAGAGAAAGGGCAAGGATAAGAAGAAGAAGAAGACGGGCAGCAGCGGCTCGTGCGTCGTTTTGTGATGCTCTGCGGAGGTGCCGAAGGGGGTGGTGGTGGTCAGTCCGTGAACGGCACGAGTTCAGGCCAAATGAATTCATCACCCGCTATGATCAACACCGCCACCATATTCACAGCCAAGGTAACAACAACAAGTAAGTGAACCAGCCAGCCATATGCTGAAGTGGTAAGATCAAGCAAGCACAATGCCGATTTTTTTCCCCTTCTTTTCCTTTTTCGAGGAAAAGTTTACTGTCTCAAAAAAAAAAAAAAAAAACCCCCCTCGCCGCGTGCACAGAGGAGTCCGCAGGTTCACCCAGGTGGAGTTTTATAGGTGACGACGATCCGAGTCGAAGATGAGTACGTACGCAACCAGCGGATCGCCGTACAGCACACAAGGGATGCACTCTATCACTGTCAGCATAATGGTACTCTTAGGTCCTATACTCTCCTCAGCTATGATGTGACCTTTGTTTTGCTTCCTTTCGTAAAAGCATAAGTTCATTAGATTAGGAACAAGAATGCAGGAATCTCCGCCCCCTGAATGCAGCCAGCCTTGCTCGTACGTTTATTGCTCGCTCGCTCGCTCTCTATCTGTTCAATATCCAGACAATCTTCTACTTGACTCGTCCGTCTCATGGTAATGCCACTATGTATTACGATATAGTATTGCGCGCCATGTTTGTCTGGCGTATGCCTTCCTTGGCCCACCGCTATCCTCGCTGGCATCCCGAGCTATGCTTTTTTTTTCTTCTTTTTTTTCCTTTGAGATATGCGCTTCTTCTGCCGGTCATCTCTCTTTGATTTTTTCTCTGAAGATTCTTTTTTTTTGGGGGGCCGAGCCTGCACACCATGAAATCCAGATGCCGTTCTGCCCAGTAGTCCAACAACCTATCCGGTCCAAACCATACCCAAGACATTATCCTGTTCATACACGCTATTGTTGAGATGCTGTGCTGCCTTTTTTTCTCTCTTTTCTTTCCCTTCCCTGGAAAATCAACGAAGGAAACAAATTGGCCCAAATGCGGCTCAGTTCTGGAAACCTTACAACGCCGGCAGCGAGTGGAATGTGTGAATGGTCACGTAGTGCGGCGCGTCTCCTCCCGCGTTCCTCGCCAGCTGAGTCTGCTCTCGCTGAAACTCCTCACGTGTAGCGGACGCTTGGGTCGCGGTCTCTTCCCATCCATGCTCCCCACCCTTTTCTCCTCATCCCCTCGATTTTCCTTGTCCTCTCGGCAATCAGAGTCGAACTCAGCCTCGCCGACCTCGGAAAGAGATTCCAGGCCCCCCTAGAGCCCGAACTTCTTCTTGGGTGGCTTCTTGCCGTCCTTCTGGTTGCTCATGTCCTTGAGAATATCATCAAAGGTGCTGCTTGCGTTCCGGTTGTGGCTCGCACTGTTGGGCGTGGCGCTCCGCGGTGTGGGTGGGCCCCGGACCGGGCTCTCATTTCTCATGTGGGTCGAGCTGCGCACGCTCCGGAGGCTGCCGGGTCCAGAAGCACCGCTGCCCCCTGCGCTCTGTGGCCGCGGCGTGAGGGGGAATCGGAGCGCGCGTGCATCTGCGAACCATACGCGCGGCTGGAGCGTCGGTCGACAGGCGTCTGTACTGGGCTGGGAAGCATTTCTAACCCCACAACGCCGGCGAAACTCGAGCGGTATTGTGAGCCCGTGCTTCGTCCCTGGGCAAGGCCGCTACCGGGAGCGGGGACCCGCCTCAGTGGGCCCGACGCAGGTGATCCGGGCGTTGAGCTGGCGGGCGAAGCGCCGTTGCTGCTGTGATAACCGACTGGGTCCATGTCCTCGAAGACGGCCCCCGGAGGCTGAAGTGGTGAGAGGGCAGCTCGACACCCGAGAGCGGGCCGTTTGGTGGCGGTGGAAGGCCAAGCAGATCCGCGTTCTCGCCGTTCATCTTTGCCTCGTCCCAGAGCTTTGCCGCCTCCCAGCAGTGGGAGCGCTCGTACGTACCCTCGACGGAGAACATGACCACGTCCGCTGACAGCTCGACCTTGACGGAGCTACCAGGGATCTGGTACCAGGCCTTCCGTGTCGCACCGGCATCCTCGATCCACGGCGCGTTGCCCATCGGTGGCTGGCAGAGGAAGTACTCGACACCCTCGGTGAACTGCAGGTCGGGCGCATCGATGACCAGGAGGGGGAGAGACTGGATCACCACATAGAGGAAGAGCCAGATGCCCATCCGGTTGTCGACCATCTCGCCTGAGTTCTTGCCTTTGGCCATGTCAAAATCGAAATCCTTGAATTGTTCGAGGAAAGGCGTAGCAACGCTGTCCGTATCGAAATTGTACGACTTGTGCAGGACCAGTTGGACTTCGTGCTCTTTGATCTTGCGATCGAATTTGGCGCGGTCCTTCTCCTTCATCTCGTCATACTTTGCCAACACGGACTTCATGGTCGGCACCTTGGGAATGTCGAAAGGTATCGGCGGTAGAACAGGCGGAGACGATTGATCGAATTCGGTCAACATCTTCCTCAGGGCCTTGATGTTCTGGTCGGCTTCCTTGGAGGACACCTCTTCCGGCGCCTGGTCGATGACGCGTGGTGTGAGAGAGTCGCGGTCCACCAACAGGTCATACAAAGAACACAAGTCCCCGTACAACGCCTTGAGCACCAACCTGTTGAGGCCGTTCTCCGAGAAGGGGTTCTTCTTGCTCCTTGCCTTGGGCGGCCAGCTCCCAAACAGCCCCTTGTAGTAGTCGTGAGTAAAGCTCTTCATCCGCGCGAAGGCCGCCTTCCACCTGTTGAACCGTACGTCTTTGAACTCTGAAGAGCCCGCCACGCCGGCAAAGAGCGCGGGGAACTCGAACTCTTCCAGCCTCGAGTTCACGCCATCTTGCCGGTTGCGCAGGTCCAGGTTCGCGCGCTCGAGGCGTCGCCGGACCTCTGGAGAGATGTACTGCGCCAGGGGCGAGTTTAGGGAGACGATGGCTTGCCATTTGCCCACTGCGTGGGTGTATGCTTCGTTGTACAGCTCCCAGCACTTCATCCGCTCGCCCAGGATGATAGCCTCCACCGTCTTCTCGCGGCTGTGGCGCACGTCGGCAAGAGCCAGCTGAGCCGTGTAAAATCCAAAGCTCATATCAACCGCCTCGCCCCAGGTCGTCCCGTCCATGCTCATGAAGTCGAACTCCTTTAGTAAGGACGATATCTCCAGGAACGCGGAGAAGACGGTCGGGTGCGCCTTAGTTCCCACAAGCGGTTGGCCAGTCAGGAAGGCAAAGAGGTTCCGCACTGCGACCAGCCGCTGCAGATCGGGCTGCCCCGCGTTGTCTTGGTGCACGCGGTCATGGTGTGGTATGGGAGGAGGGATGTACAGACGGACCTCGCCCGACATTAGCTCTGGAACGGCGAAGTTCTGGGGCAGCCGGGTGGCGTCCTCCGCCATCAGGCTGTCACGGCCGGTGAAACTTGTGCTCCTTGTACGCTGATGCCTGCTGCTGTCCACTTCTCCCTGGATCAGCTCGTGAAACACCATCGAAGCCTCGATCGACTGTGCAGGAATTTTGAAGGAGGGCCCTCTGCCGCTGCCTTTGGGGTAGAGATGGACAAGGATGCGTCCGTTCTCATTCCAGAGCTCGGGGACCTGCAGATCGTCAGCATGCTCTCCAGAACGCACCAGACACTCGAGGATCTCGTGTGGTTATTTACCTTGTCGCCGTTCAGCAGGAAAGAAGTATTATAATCCGCGTGGCTGTCGGCAGCCATAATCCATGCCTTGTTTGGTGACATCTTCTTCAGGTCCTTCGAGACAGAGCCAGACCTCGACCTGCCCCCGGGCATCCAGGTCCTTCTCAGCCTCCCGCGGCCGTCGCCATCGTTGGAGTTCCTCGATGTTGGCCTGGGCTCCACGGGCGAGGACACAGCCCGAGAGCTGTCAAACGTCGAGGTCCGATTCGGCGGCGGGTGCGCCGAGCTGCTCCTCACGCGCGGTAGCTGGCCTGGTGGTGAAGGACGCCTTTTTCCTAGCTTGGCACGGCCGTCGTTTTGGCTGTCGGACGGCGGGGGCTGGGCAGAACTGCTCCTCCTCTCGCTGCCCCTCGAGCTGGGCGGCGGTGGGGGATAGGTTGGTGACTCGTTCGGGCGGGCATATTCAAGCCCTTGTGGCATAGGTATCTTGGGAGGTAGACGGGATGGCTGTTGGGGTGCGCCACCCACAGAGGACTGGTTCCTCTGGTGCTTTTGGATGACGGCCGGCATGTCGTCGCTGTCGTTCTGGTCGTCGTCCTGTTGTTGTTTCTGATGGCCGCCCGTAGCGTCAGAGGCTTCGGGAGACTCCGTACGTTCGAAGCCAAAGTCAAAGTCGGAGGAGACCTGTGTTGCTGGCGTGGGGGTGTTTAGTCCGAGGACTTCTGAGGAGTGGTCGGTGGTGGATAGCGAGTCGTGGGGATTGGAGGATGTATTAGGGCTCTCTCCGAAAGAGGGCTGCTCGTTGGTCTCGATCGCCGAGGCCACAGGTTTCCTGGCAATAGGCTTCTCTCTGACTTGCGACCGAGATGCTGTTTCGTCAGCGGTCTTTGGGCGCAGGCGGTCGGTCGCCGCCGCGGCCGTGGACTTTTTCAACGAGCCAGCAGAGCTTGTGGGCGAGAAGAGTGATGTCAGCACGTTCAGCTTGGACTTTTCTCCTCCGAGGCCTCGTGGTGGCCTCGTTCTCCTTCACCACGCCCACAGGGTCCGACACCTTCACCGGCTGCCCCAGAGACTCAACGTGCTCTCTGTCCCGGAGTGAGCCGGTGGCAAGCAGGTTGGTGACGGACCTGGAGGGCAGGGCTAGGATAGAGCCCTTGCTGCCCTTGGAGGAGCGGGAGGACTTGCTCGACGGCATGTCGAGCGATGAAGGGTCAAGGTGTAGAGCTCGCTCATGAGGCGAGTTCAGGGTGTGCGAAGGGGGAGGGGAGGAAGATGGCGAGCTTGCCTGTCAAGCCCTCACCGAGGAAGGAGAAAACGAGACAATAGACTAACCCGGTGGTCTGAAAACAGAGAGCGAGGGCCTACTGCGAGGTACTATGTATGTATAATGGGGCCAAAATGGCACGCTCTGGCCAACGGGGGGTCAGGTCGGCACTGTACTGTGACTGTTGACTGTTGGTTGTGACCCCCTGGATCAGTCCGTGTGGGTGTGAATGTCTGAACACCATGGGACTGTGCCTGATGCCGGGGAAACGGACTTGAGAGGGAAGGGGGGGGTCGCAACTCAGAACCAGTCAGGAGGCTGTAACGCGTGGTCTGGCTCGGGTTGGACGAGGAGGGCGGCCTCGGGTGGAGCAATTGTATGTGTAACAGAAATGTGAGAAGCGCTTGAGGCACCCTTGTGCGGCACGGTGATGGGGGTACTACTGTATAATGGTACAGTGGCACGCACAAGGACAGGCTGCTGCAGAGGAGGAGGAGGAGGGGGAGGAGGGAGGAGCGGGCGGCGATGTCGTCTTGTGCAGGGCTGTGGAGGTGGGGAGGACGCTGGCCTGGTCTGCGGGATGGGACCGAAGAACTGAGAGAACACCCAGAGAACTGATGTTGATCCGATCCACTCCTTCGAAGAGGTAAAGGGCCCACCCGGCTTCGCCAGCAGCTGGACAGGGATGGACGGAGACGACAGACGGTCGATCCAGGCGTGCAAGGGTCGGGGCGAGAGCTGCAAAATAGCTCAAGGCAGGCAGAGAGATTTGACGGCAGAAGGTAAGGTCTTGCCTGGTCTTGGCTCCGCCATGGAAGACACCGACGACGGGGTTTGGTTTGTTTGATGTTTCTCAGTGGGCCGATCGCCCTCGCAAATGCTGTCGTGGTTTGGCCATGCCCTGCTCTCGTGTGTCTTGGCTAGAGGGCAGACGTCATACATCAGCATCAGCGTCAGAAAAATCAGCTTGCGCATCAGCCTCAGCCTCAGCATTAACAATTAGCATAGACATTACTAGCCGCTGCAACCCGCTCCATCCTGTACATGGTGAGAAGAGAGGTCAAGTGCCGCTGGCGGGTCTTGGACCCGTGTGATGCAGACTGTACATCCTTTTCAAGTTCAGGCGCTGCGGCCCGTATTCGGCCGGTTGCCTACCTAAAACCTGCACGAGGATGGATGGGTGCAGAGTCTACAGGCGCGTTACCGGATCTGCCCCAGGACCAGCAACGTAAGTTGGGACTTGCGTGTATGCTCCGTCCTGTGGGGGGCCACAGCCCTGCCAAGCCCTGCATCGTGGAGCCGAGCCGGGCAGCAAGCAGGTCGTAGGGTATCTGCAAAGCAGGGCGGTAGGCTGTTGTTGTCTGCCTGTCTGCCTGGGCTGGGACAAGTCGAGGTGAGGTGAGGTGAGGTGAGGTGAGCGAGTTTGGCAGGTTGGTAGGCTGTGGAAATTGGCATAGTGGTGAAGACCCCCCAAGCACTGGGACAGTACACAAGGAGATCCTCATATCGACATGCGAAGAACTTTTTATGACGAGCTTTCTAGGGTTAATAACCTACCATGGATGCACTAAGAGAGAGGTACCGTGCGGGTAACCACTCTAGTACCCCCAATCTAGGGGTCCAAACGGGGAAAGAGATGTGGTCGCGCCTGAGCAGGGAAAAAAAAAAAAAAAAAAACTTTTTTGGCTTGCGTTTCCAGCTGGCAGGTACCCACAGTACCGTACACAGGAAGGAACACTCGGCTTGCAGTCTACTGCGTAGGTTCGGGAGGCTTTCCCCTTCCTTTCTCCCGGGGAGAGACTCCCCCCCCCTTTTTCGTCCCCCAGACTCAACCCATGAACAGCCTCGCCGACATAGTATGTATGCAGTCTTGTGTGCTCGTGTCGGGCCGCCTCTTGTTTCTGATCTCGAGACTTTGATACCCATCCAGGCCACCCTAAGTGCTAGCTCCATGTTAGCAGCCCCAGAGTGCCGGAACCCGCCTTGCCGCCGCCCTACTGTCTGTCTTCCGATTTCTCAACGTCGTGCTAAATCCTCAATGCCACGGCACCCGCACCGTCTACAGCATAGTACGTACTATACTCTACATGGCACTGCTATTATATGTCCCACTCAGCAACCACCAGCAGCAGCAGCAGCCAACAGGTGAACTGCATGAGAAGATGGATGGGGCCCCATCCATTTGGGTTTTTAGCTTTCGATGCTACCTCATCCATCCTCATGCCCGTAACCTTCATCTCCACACAACCACAGGTGGTGGCGCTAATGTGTGTGCGTCAGGACCAATGTCCAGCCCCATCTATCTGCCTCGCAATGGCTGTATACGAGGTTGTCGACGTGGTGGTGAGACAGCTCACGTCTCCTGTTTACGCGACCAAAGGCGCAACGCCCGCGGGACGCGCGGAGGGACCACCTAGTCACTCTGGTAGCTGCGTAGGTACCTGCTGAGGTCTTTACCATTCATTAGGTTCTTCAATGGTCCGTCCTCTTCTGACTGAGACAGGCCTCGCTAATTATAGCATCACCCAGGCACCGAACCCATGACTCGGGTCCTCGCCTCAGACCCCTCTCTGCAAGTCATTTCTACTCTTCGCATTCCTCCCGCGGCCCTTTGTGTCTCCCTCGCGGCCTCGGAGGAGGACCATGTACGGAGTTTACAAGAACTACCTCCAACCGCGTATCGCAAACCTTGAAGCGGGAGATGCGGGACAAGCCTCCCGCACCCCGTGCCTACACCACAAGACGCCTCCACCCGCTCACTCACTCACTAGATATTACATACGGCATCCTATACCACATTACCTACCCAATACTACCATGTACCTCTGCTGCAGCCCCAGTCCAGGTCGATCATCCTCCAGGACAGACTTTCCGTCAACACCACACCATTATGGATGGCGTCGTCCGCACCTCCATGTTCCACATTGCAAGGTACAGTACGACAGACAACAGTATCTCCGAGCCGTCCTGGGCTGATTCGTACGGCGCTCATCCCCTCCCTCTGGATGATTCCGGACCCAGGTGGATAAAATACCCACCCGAGTCGGCAGATCAGGGGGGGAGAGGTTTGCAGAGAGCAGTCTTCTCCTCGGCAGCATCACCTCCTTTCCCAGCGGTCATCTTGCTTCCCTCCATCTCGCGCCCGTCTCATCACCCATGTAACGAGATCATCTTGCAAGCACAGCCAATCTTCTCGGCACGTTGGCCGAACCCTGCCAGCCTTGCCCGCGAACTTACCGAAATAAACGTACTAGAACTCTAATTTGGCCACCTGCAGACGTGCAGGATTCCAAGGACAGACACCGTCGCCTGGGAATCTATTCCTTCCACCTCCCAATGGCCCCGGCGAACCCGGGAACTATATCTTAAAAAGGTCTCTTGGTCTTCTGGGGTTGAGCCGGACGTCAGTCGATCTAAGGCAGGGGCCTCGGCGATCCTGCAAGCCACACAAACACATCGAATTTTCTTCAGTGCCGGCGGCGCGTTCTGCTGGCCGCTACTGCCAGGCCAGCCTGGCCGGGCAAGCTAAAACCCTCTTTGGTTCGTGCAGTGTCGCAGGACCGGCTCGGCGGCCTCGTGTGTTGAGACAGACACCTCACGAACCATGGATGATCTAGCAGAGAGAGATAGGTATTGGCTGTCGGATCGTCTCCTTACTGGCCTGGACCTATTGACGCAGCCCTGACCAGGACAACACCTTGGCCAACACCTTCGCTGCGGTCTCTCTATGCTAGACCATGACCGGCGTGCCGTTCTTGGTCGAGTGCGTGCCCTCGCGAGCTCCTCGTTGTCTCCAGGCAGGCCGTCTGACCTCTTGAGGATGTTTTTTTTTTTTTTTTTGCGCGCCCGTATTTCGTCATTCGAGCTGAGACGGTGTCTTGTGATATGCGCTCACAGTCTCAGTGCGATTCTCCCCCTAGTCGGTCAACTCCCGCCCGATCCTGTACCATTTTCTTGGCGACGTACAGTCTCTCTGGACACCAAGTGACGAGAACTGGGATCAACAAATAGGAACGAGCCCAGCTCATTCATGGTGGTCCGCACGAACGCGGCAGAGTGGACGGGCCCCTCTGGGTCCAACGCAGCCAGAGGTAGGCTTCCGAATCGCTTGCTATCTGCTCACGCCCAGGGTGCCCTGGATCTATTGACTGTGAATTGGCTCCTTGTCATCGGCTGCACGGAATCCAATCTTGCGAGGCGAGCACAAACCACGAAGCCAGCCCCGGAGAGCCGACAGGGTCAGCATTTACTCTGCCACCACAGACAGAGGTCACATATTAGCGGACGGGCGCACTATCCGAAGGGCGAGCGGCTGACGGGAAAAGATGAATGAGCTTTCCCTTACCGTGGATACTAACGTGTGTGTAGCTCTCACTAACGCAATTCGCCCCGGTGGCCGCCGCGTCGCTGGCGCTACAGACATGTGAGCACAGCCTGAGGCTACAGGCATGAGCATAGTCTGACGCTGCAGACATCAGCAAAGTACGACAGCCGTATTCTGCGGAGAGCCTGACGGGACTCCCCAATCTCTTATGACATCTTTCTGGAGCCGACCCTCGCACCCATCGTCACGGGGTTGACCGTCGTGTCCCGTGCGAAACATGTATGCGCTGTCCATGCAGTGCGACTGTCGCTGCTTGCTAAGCCTTGAAGCTCAGCCCCCCATCTAGTGTCCTCTGCTCGAAGTCCTGCCGCCCAGGCGGAGCTGCGTGGAGCGTCTTTATATGCAGAGGGCATAGCATCTCCGCCTAGTAGCAACGAGCCTCGAGGGTGATCGCCGAGGAATATGCAGGTTTTGTTCGCTGCGACCAAGGCGGACCTGCACGCCTGGGCCACACGTGATGAATGATGTTGCACATTTTCTCGGTGAAGGAGGCTCTGCCAGCCTCAAGTCCTACATGCTCTCCCCAGCGAATCGGAACAGCACAACTCGAGCTGGACAGGATCGCAACGCAATGGCTCCACCCATTCAGACTTGTTAAAATCGCCCTCTTCTAAAGGAGAGGAAGTCCTTGTCTCCTGATCACCGCAAATCATCCCCTCTTCCATTTCGTGAACACGAGTAGAGCACACCCTCCACACACCTAGTTCCAGCATCACCGACGTCTCACAGGCCCTCGTGTTTACATAGATTGCTGCTGAACCGGCCGCCCCGCAGCCTTACCTTGCCACCATGGATCACGTAACCGACGCGGATCAATTCGAGGAGATCGAGCGCATCATCGGAGTGTTGGAGGGCACCGCCGACAGCAATCTGTGGAGCCGCAACGCTTTCGGCTCGGGGACTCTGCCCGCGTACCTCGGGCCTCCGACTGCAGACGGCTACAACGAATCCATCTCAGAGGGCTATGAGCCCGCCTTGACTCTGGCCACGACCGATGCGTCTTCCTATCAGCCTCATAGAGTCCCTTCTCTTGGCCTCCCGCCTAGGGATCCTGGGCCATGCCAGCATGGAGGCTTCGACTCGACGCGGCCTAAGCCAAGCTTCGAGGCCTTGAGGGCGCCACAAGTCGATCTCCAGTTTATCGGCGAGGCACCCGAAATCTTTGTCGAAGGTCAGCCGGCACGCCCTCCGGATCTTACCCAGGAGGCCGACTTACCAGGTAGCTTGTGGCCTACCGCCCGGCGTCACGGCCACCACGTATCTCGCCCCAGGAACCTGTCCGCCGATGTATCGCCGCCTATGCTTTCTGCCCTCGGCGGCGCTTCCGCCGAGGGCAACCCCGCCGACATCCCACTCTCTGCTCCCCGACATGAAGAGAGATGGGAGCAGGAGGAGCGGGCGAAGCCACCCTCGCAGAAGACCAGCGCTCCAAAGTGGCTGGGATGCGAAAGACCGGCGCCTGCCATCGGTGCCGGATTCTGAAAAGAGAGGTGAGAACTCTCTAGCCGCCCTCCCTGGTTACCTAGGCCGAGTCGAAGCTGACGCTGTCTTTTTCTTATCTCCAGTGTGATCAAGATTCGCCCTGCGCACTTTGCCAAAGGGACATACACGGCCACCCGGAGGTATGTGATCGTGTGAGGATGGCCGAGCTCCTCCCGGGTGAAGATCAACCAAGTAAGGCACTTTGAGAATCCGAACACCCCTAGACACATTTTTATACAAGCCGCTTACAATACCTTCAACAGGTGCCTGGCAGGCAGAACTAGCCGAGACGGTGCCGCCCATGAACATCTATCCAACAAGTACTCCTCCCGTACGCATCAGCGTCGGCTTCGACCCAGACCATAGTGACTCCCCCGACTTGATCCTCTCCCTCCAACAATACGGCTTTGGCATCAGCTCGTTCTCGCCTGCCAACTGGAGTCTCGAGCAGTACTACCGACACCCCTCCACGACTTTTTTCTGCCATGCCCTTGGCAACAGACGGAAGTTGGCCGGGAAGTTTAACAGGTGCTCGGTCACTGCAGACAGCTGCGCCATTCGGCACGCAGTCGCTCTGGATGGGCGGCAGCTGGCCGCGCTGCTACGGTCCTCCCGAAACATGCTACCGGCTCTATCCTCATGCGCGACCCTCCGCCGACGCGCTTCTTGCCTGGGCCGAGAAGCAGGTAAGGCTGGATCTCGCACGGCACCAGACATTCGAGGCCGCCATCGGAAGCTTCACCTTCGCACTACGAGACCGGCCGCTACCGGTACCTCCCCCCGACCGAGAGGGGCGGCCGGAACAAGAGCAACGCCGCACCGCTCTCGCCTCGGTTCCTTCTGCGCAATGTATGCGAGATGACGAGCTGGCTCCGGATCCTGCGGGCCCAGACGCTCTACGTGCGGCAGTGGCCGGGCCTAGGAGCATACGGAGGCGCCGGCACCTCGAGCTTGCTGGAGGGCGTGCTCTCGGAGCTCAAGTGGCTGGCGGTCGCCGAGCTTGTCGCTGCCGAGAGGCGCGCGGTAGACAACCTGGACATGTTGCTGAACAAGGGCATTAAGGGCGTCGAACTCCCGGTTCTGGCGTGTCTCTGGCAGATGATTCTAATCTACCGGCAACAGATCGCGGTGTATACCGCCTCGATGAGTACGCATACTACTGGTGAGTTCCTTTCTCCAACCCAAGGTCCTTGCTGCTGTTCTTCTAGTTGCCTGTCTGCCTGTCCGCGGCTCGAATGCAACACAGCGCGCGTGTGTCCTGCACATTGAAGAGCGGGCTTGTTGCTAACTGACTGCTGTTTTTCTTCTTCTTCCGAAACATAGAACCCAGAGCCGTCGCCACCGCCCTCGACATCATGTACCAGCTACAGCGCTTCCTTCTCGTCAAGTATGGAGCCTATTTCCGCTCCTCGTCGCCCTTCTACCCACGGCGCGGCCAACCGCCCACGCTGGACCAGCTCCGGGACCAGCTGCTCAGGAGGGCATGGCAGAAAGTATTGACGAGCCGGGAAGACTTTGGTAGGTGTCGGTTGAACTCTCGTCTCGTCATTTTCCCTTGCTCCCCTTCACCCTTTCTCCGCAAGCGTGGATCCGGGAGGAGACTTGTTTTCCTTTCCTGCTCTGCTAGGCAGGAACGAGCTTCTCTCTAGGGTTCTCAGCAGGGGTGTGAATGTGGGAAGGCATAACATGAGAGAGAGAGAGAGAGAGAGAGAGAGAGAGAGAGAGAGAGAGAGAGAGAGAGAAATGGGCCGCTAATCATCTTGCGACACCGCCAGACCGAGAGATCACCGCGTCGATGGCGCCCTCGGACGAACTGCTGAAGGTACTGGTCGTGGAGGTCGAACAGGACCTAGGGCGTCGGCGCTTGCAGAAGAGGCCCCCGGTACGCAGCCCCCGCCACCATCATGAGAAGTAGTAGGTCACATCAGGTCACGTCGCTCGCCCTTCCTCGCCCGCCTACTCCCGGCCGCTGGAGCAGGTAAATAATATCCTCGCCGCGCATGTTTTTCGTGGATAGGGCTTTTGGGATGTCCCACACAAGGTGGCGTTCTTCAACAATTCGCCCCCCGCGTGGGATATCGTTGGCACTATCTACGATACATCGTCAAGGGTACCTACCTACCTTACACGACCACGTCTCACACGCCAACCCTTCTTTCTTTTTTTCTTTTTTTCTTTTTCTTTTTGGTGCGTGTTCACTCATCGGTGAATGGAGTTGGTGAAGGGGCGGCTGCTCAGAGGGGGAGGTACGGCGTGTTGTATTATATAACAACTATGGCTCTTCTTGTAAGATTAAGACCGGAAAGAAAGGGTATCGATCGCACAGGAATATGAAGCATTTTCTTTTCTCAAGTCTAGCCACTGAGCCTCCTCTTACCGACGACCAATGAACCAGGCTCCTCGCATGAAAGACGTACAGCACTTTTCAAGGTATTTATTCCTTGCGCGTCGTAAGTCAAAAGAAGAGAGAGAGAGAGAGAGAGAGAAGGAAGAGAAAGAGAAAAAAAGTTCCTCTTGACTCTTTCATGCCTTGAACCGCTCGATGCTCCCGGCCATATCGTCCTGCGCGTCCTTGACCAAGAAACTATCCCACCGCGTCAGCACATGCGACATGTTCTCAACATTTTCTTGGCCACGGGGAGAGGGGGGAAGGCAGAGAGACTCACTTATACAACAGAACGGTAGGCCCCACGGTGCCCAGGTGCCAGAGGCAGTGGGCATCCACGCTCCCGCCAAGGACGGGGGGAAATCAAACAGCTCCAGGCTCATGGCCAGGACCACCCAGGCAACGCACAGCCCCGGCCAGGTGGCCCAGCTGCGGCCGGAGCTCCTGTACTTGACCCAGCTGTACCGGGTCCACAGGGCGTTCTGCGCGAGGCCGCACGCGACGTTGGCGGCCATGTTGTAGGAGTAGTCCCAGCGCCAGAGCAGGAGGTAGGAGGCGTGGGCGAGGTAGGCGCCGCCGCAGAGGAGCGTCCAGGCGCGCAGGAGGGACGAGGACGAGGAGGGGCGGCGGCGGCGGTCGAGGCGGAAGTGGTGGACGGCGGTGTAGTACAGCCCGTAGAGGACGCTGGCGCCGGCGCCGAGGTAGTCGAGGGACTCGGTGAGCGGGAGGTCGCGGGTGTGGAAGATGCAGCTGAGCAGCCAGCTCGCGATGCCGACGCGGGCGAGGCCGACGTAGTAGGGGCGCAGGGTGTACGAGGCAGGCACGGCGGCGCGGATCTTGCGGAGGCCGTCGAGGTGGGCCCAGAGGTTGGCGGCCGAGAAGAGCACCGAGAGGGGCTCCTGGGCGCCCAGGATGCGGGTGAAGGGCCACTTGCCGTGGAACTGGACGACGGGCTGGGACGTGGCTATGCGCTGGGAGGTGATGATGGTCTGGCAGGTGTGGTCGCACTCGGAGGGGCAGTCCCAGAGGAGGAGGCGGTGGTGGAGGGCTGTAGTTTTGGGGTTTTTTTTTATGGCTCTGGTTAGCTATCGCACCTGGAGGAGGAGGAGGAGGAGGACGACGACGACGACGAAAAGAAGCACACTCACGTATGGGCGTCTGCGGTTTCCCAGGGCTACAGTTCTCCCGCTCGCACACCTAAGTTTCCCACCCAGACAGATCAGCCACCTGCCCTCTCTCATCTTCCCTGCCGGGGCAAAACGGCCGACAGACAAGAACGAACCTCGACGCATTCCTTAAACTCAGACAGCCTGTCCCCCACAGACGCCTCGACCACGGTGCTGGACAGCATCGGCAGCAGCACGAGGACGCAGAGGGCAAAGGCGCGCAGCCGGGCCTGGATCGTCATCATCCCGCCCGATGCGCTGGCGATCATCGTATCGTCATTTAACCTAGCGATCGTGGGTGGAGAGAGGGAGAAAGAGAGAGAGAGAGGAAGAGGAGGAGGTTCAAAAAGGAGAGGTGTGGTCGAGGAGGAAGACGCGGCGGGCGGGGGTTATTGACATTGGGGGAGGGGAGCTCACTCCGTACAGGGGGCCGGCGGCCCTCTCTCTCTGGCGCCTACTCCTAGTACAGTAGGAGCTTGGTCAGTGTGTCCATGCCATGTCAGTTACAGGCATGCAGCCCTATACTGTTAGTGGTAACAGTAACGCTGTATCCGCTCCACGTTGGGGCACACGGCCTGGGTCCCACAACAATTACGGGCCGCCGGGCAGATCGTTGCGGGCGTGTCCGCTGCTAAGATCGACAAGGTAGTGGGAAGAAAGAAAGAAGAAAAGAGAAAAAAAAGAAAAGAGAAAAAAGAAAGAGAGAGAGAGAGAGAGAAGAGAGAGAAAGAAAGAACAATGTTAAAATTAGGAGCAGAGGGGGCTCGGGAGAGAGCTTCCTCCCTCCATGGGTTCAGCGTCAACAATAGGAAGTGAGTGTGTGGCTCGAGCTAGGCCTTGAATCCCCCCTCTCCTCCCCTCCTCCTCTCCAGCTCTATATGAATCATCAGGTCACACACACGTCATGCCACGGCAGCAATAATATCATCTTCTCGAGGTTGAGTTTGGTTTCAAGTATGATCTCGTTTTATTGCTGCTCACTGCTTGAGCAGAAGGATTATTGTGCCCTTCGTGTCATCATCACCACAACACAAATAACATCCTGGCGCGGTAGGACCAGTCCCGTTCGTATGTACCCTAGTACCTTGAGGTTCCATGCAATATATAGAGGTGAGAAGAGAATACTTTTGTCTCTCGCTGTACACCTGCGCCCTCTCTGCCTTCCCAGGTATATTCCTCCCTCCCCTCTTCTCTGCAGATCCCGTCTCGGTGGTCGCAATCCGCTGAGATCAGGCTGTAGGTCATGAGTGCGCGAGGAGACTTCATGTTCCAAAACGATTGTAGGAAGCTGATTAGGTTCCAACCTGTGTATCGTCTCGTAACATCGTCAGGCCCATCACATTCCCCCCCATAACACCGGTAGGTCATCCACACAGTGGGAAGATAAAGAAGAAAGGAAAAGGTAAAAGAAGAAGAATAAACACCCTGCAAAACCATGTTTCCTTGGAACGCCTTGGTATCCAGATCCGTAGATCGGCCAGGGGGGGTGTTGTCTGGTCGTCCAAGCGACCTAAATTTCGCCAAAATGAGAAAGATACGCCGTTACCTCATATAACGGAGGTTGTCGTATGCAGAAAGATCTATGTCGAGAGTTGTGTGGGGGTGTGTTGGTGTGTGTGTGTGTGTGTGTGAATGTGTGAAAGCACATGTTCGCCTGTGGAATTCCGTTGTCCGCCGCACCGGTTTGGTATCATTTCGTGGCGCACCGTCAGTTCATGATGTCGTGAGAAGGAGATAGATACGTGTACGAGAAAGAGCGGCTCCGCGTTACGTGATGCGGTTGTTTGGTGGATCCTGGAGAGCGGTTCACGAGGGAGACTCGGACCGCCGGGGGCTGTTGTAATTCTTCAGGCGCTGGTCAATGTAGGCCAGCTTCGAGGCCAGGTTGATGCTGGCGGGCTCGTTGGGATGCGAGCCGCCCGAAGGATGTACGGTCGAGAAGCGGCGCCCAAACATGGCAACGTCGAGGAAGCTGGGCTGGCTGAACCTGTTGGGCACGCTAAAGCTTGAGCCGGCGACTGAGAACGGCGAGCCAAGCCGCCGCGGGACGTCCATGGGGACCGTGGGCTGCTGGCTTGTCGCCTGGGCCGTGTCGACGAAGAGCTGTGGCTGGGACCGAGAGGCGAAGATGTTGTCCTCGCCGTAGCTCAGGCTGAAGCTCTTCTTGTGGGCGAGGTGATGGTGGTCACCGCGGCCGGCGGCCAGGCCCGGGTCGAGCCAGAAGTCCGTGGACAGGCTAGGTCGCTTGCGCGCCTCGTGGGCCTGCCCGGTCTTCCTCTTCTGGGTCGATGATCGGCTGAGGCGTACCGGAGACTGGAGCCCCGGCCGGGGCCCGCTCACGGTGCGTGTCTGCCGCTGGCAGGCATCTGCAGGCACGTCGAACACATCAGCTAGGGAGAATGAGGAGCTGGGGCCATAACTCCTCGCGTTGATGGGGGAGCCGAGGCGCCGCCGCTCGTCGGGCGACGGCTCCGTATCGACGTTGGGGGGTGGGATATGGTCCAGGCTCTCGGGAGGGGTCATGGCCAGCGAGTCGGGCGCAGAGCTGGTCAGCTGTGCGAGCGGGCCCTCTGGGTCCATCGCTTCCGAGGTGGCCACCGCCAGGGATGTAGACATGGCGTGGGTCTCAAAGGTCGAGGGGGGAGCGCCGGGGGTCGATCTTCGGCCCCACCGAGCGGTGGTGGTGTTGGTGAAAGGAGTTGGGCTCCGGGAAAAGTAAGAGAGGCGCATCTGTCCGCCGTCAGGGCCTCGGGCCTTCTGTCTGCACAACACTCTCAGGTGTGCGCGCGTGGCCGCGCCAGTATGCGGCCACCGGATGAAAGCCCCAGACGACTCTGCTGTAGGGGTCGAGCTGCCGCTCTTCGCATCGGCAGCACCGGTGGGTTTCGCGACCGCCCTGGATCCCTTCCAGCTGCGGGCGGCTTCGCGCGCAACCCTCTTGCAGACGCCCTCTGGCGGGACACCACTCTTGCCAATCTGAAACGGCGTGACGCGGGGGTCGGACAGGTACATGTTGTATGTCGCCCACAGGTGTGCGCCCATCGCCCTGGTCCAGGGAGCCTTTCTCGGGGTCCTGCTCACACCACCCTGCGGGTGGAGCATGTCTGGCTGGGGCTCCTCCAGGTTGCTGCCGAAGCACAGGAACTTCTCGGAGGTCGACACGTCCGGGCTGAACTGGATGTCTTCGTCCGAGAAACAGGATGACAGCTGGCTGAAGGAGGATCTGCTCGTGCGCGTCGATCGTGAGGTGGACGGTCGCGACTCGGGCTCCGGGCTGGACTCGCAGCTGCTCATCCAGTCGATGGACCAGTTTGGGTATCGAGACGGGGTGAGTGACGGAGGGTCTTCGGTCGCAGGTGTCTTGGGCGGGGTAGTCAGTGGTCCGCGAACAAGAGGAGGGTGAAGCAGTCCGCCGCCGCCGCCGCCGCCGATCACCTGGCTGTCCATGCGCTCGGGATCGCTCCAGGGAGGGAACGCTTCGGGCTCAAGATCGGCGATTGCGGGTTCCTCGATGCTCGGGATAGGTACGTCGGCGGCAGCGACAGAGGCGAGGAACTGCTGGGTGGGTGCGACGAGGTGCTGAGAGTCGTGTCTCCGCTTTATCCTGAAGCGCGGTCGCGGGGTGCAGGGTGTCTGGCACTCGACCTCGCCACGGGGCTCAGGAGTCCTCGGCGCGGCGAGGCGGCCTTGTGCGAACAAGGCCGCTGGATTCTGGTCTGCGCTCATCGCGTCTCAATCCGCTGCGCAACCAGCGCGATCATCAACTCCGAGCGACAAGAAGGGTTCGAATGCGAGAGCTGCCGAGGGCGACGTCAATCAGCGCCGCGACGATGTGGTATGATATGCGCGCAAGTAGAATCCGGCTCCACAAGGTTTTTTTTTTTTTTGATAGGTCGAAGGAGTTTGCGATTGGCTATGGGAAAGACGATGTGTGTCGCAAAGGGCAAGGCGCTGATGAATGGAGAAGGAGATTGGTATCGTATGTGCCGGAGTCTTGAATCCGCGGTGGCTGGGTTCACCGTCTTCGACTCGATCAAGAACGCCGCGGCTTTCTTGTGTTTCTCTGGTGAGGAGGAGGAGCAAGTGGACGAATTGGCTAATGTCCGGATATTAGATGAAATCGGGCGAAGCGATCGGTGAGGAATGTGGGTGGAGGAGGGGGAGCGCTGTTCGTGATCGGGGGGGGAAAAGCGGGCGGGAGGGGGGGGGCCAAAAGAGAGGAAATCGTTGTCGTCACAGGGTTCGTAGGGCAAAAAGAAGAAAAAGAAAAGAGACAGGCGACGACGGGATTGTTTGCGACCGAATCGTGGGAGAGAAGGGGGATAACAAGAGAATGAACGATCGTTGGTGAGATGCGAGTGGGTGGGGGGGGAGGGTGGCGACGAGGCGGGAGTATGGATATTATGTAGGAACGACGCACGCTCTGGGGGTTCCCTGGTCGTCGTGGCTCTTTGGGATGGGCATAGAGAGAAAAGAGGGGAGGAGGGTGGGCGGGTCGAGGTTGAGGACGGGATGGGATGGGGGAGGAGGATTTGCGGGTGGTGAAGAGGTACCCAGGTACCGTAGCAGCAGTAGTGGCAGTGGAGCCCCCGGACAGGGGGAGGCGGGCTGCAGGCGTTGCAGCGATCACTTTTTCTTTAGCCCGATCAAGGTCCCAGGTCCCATGTCCCTTCTTCGCCCTCCGTACCAGCGTGCTTTCGTACTACGTGCGGTACCTGCGGACCACCGTTCTCGGCGTACCGACGTACCTTGGGGACTCTGTGGTCAGGCCGCCCGCCCTCTCTGCCTCCTGCCTCAACGCCTGCAGGGTTGGTGAACAGAGGGCGCGCAGAGAAGAAGATGGGCACACAGCTGCTGGTCAGCTCCCTGGTGAACGGATCCAGTCTACTGCAGCATGTGTGTATGATGTATGTGCGGGTGATGTCTGCAAGGACCCAAGTGGGTGATTGGGGGGAGGGGAGGGGAGGTCTCCTCCTCGACTCACAGCGCCTACTGCAGGTGGTGGTTGGGGTGTGGGGACCCAGGCCCTGCCCCTAGGCGAGACGTCTCGCGATAATGAGGAGGGAGCGCTACTAGGCTGGCGGTAACCATTAAGAAGCAATTCAGCGGCCAGCGCTTCGCCTTCCCGTCCCTAGACGCGCATCTGTGCGCTCTCTCTCTCTCTCTCTCTCTTTGTGCTACTTTCGCCAGACGGTGCAGAGGAGAGGCGAGGATGATTTCTTTTTTTTTTATGTTGCCCTTTTTTTCCCCTCCTTTTTTTCTTCTTCCTTTTATTTCTCTCTCTCTCTCTTTGTTTCTTTTCTTTTCTTCCCTCCACCTTTCTTTTCCTATCCCAGACAGCGACACAGACTATAGACAAGGGCACTGTGGCAGGTTGCGAGATTAGGTTCTGAGGGCACGGACAACTGACCAGCGCCCCGCCAGATTCAAATTTGGCGTTGCTGAGGAGCACGGGTGCAGGCAGGCAGTGTAGAGCAATGCAGGTAATCGGCGGAGATAAGCTGAGAGTGGGCTGTTGGGATGGATGGATGGATGGACGGGGTGGTAACCTGAGCGAGGCTGTTCTGGTGGATACAAGCCGCCGTGGGTCCAGCTTTCGCTACCCGAAGGGTCCTCGAGTGAGGTCTCGACGGTCGAGCCGCTGGGTGTGTGGACGCCGTCGAGGATAAATCGAGGCTGGCGGGAGGGTCCCCAACAAGAGTCCCAGCAGGTAGGACTGACGGGCTGACAGGCAGGACAGGGTGGAGGGGGCGGGATATGAACGTTGCAACAGGTGGAGTCAGTCGAGATGTGTGTGTGTGTAAGTGAGACAGGATGGCAAGACGGGCACTTGTCAGCTGCTGGTCAAGGGCCAAAACCGGTATTCAGGATTGACCTCTCGACGATGACGATGCTGTATTTGGTGCATGTGGAGGGGATGGATGCCCTGTCTACATCTCCTCCCCAGGCCTGGGCCCAGAACAATCAAGAAGGACCCGTGCGCTGAACAGGCGGGTTCGCCTGTCTGTCTATTTTGGTGGGGACCACCCTCTTAGTTGCGATACCGCTGGAAGACAAGAAAAACAAGAGAGGCTGGAGGACGGGGGTGACAAAAGTCCTTTGAGGATGGCAGGGAAATTAAAGTACCCAAAATATAGATGAACAGAATCCTGATCCAGAGGGCTGAGGCTGGGGATCCGCAGCCGAGCAGTTATCTTCTGTGCAGGACGGGCAGACACACGGGACGGACGAACGAACTACTTGATGTGGCACAGGTGATGTGCATTGCAGCGCAGTATGCAGTGTAGGACACCTCTGGGTGATGGTGAGCAGGGAGGGGGGGTGAGTGTGAAGGTACATATTCGTGGGTGTCGTGCCGTGGCAGTAACGGATGTACGTGTGTGTAGGGTAGAAAGAGTACATTACTACATATGTACCCTAGTAGCGACACCGCGTTTTTTGGCGTCTGTCACGCGTCGCCCACACGCGTCGTCCCCGCTTTTCTCCCCTTCCCGCACCCTCCTCTGTCCTCGCCCTCTCTGCTCTCTCCTTCGTCCTCCCTTGACCTTCTCGCTCCCGCCTACAACTTTTCTCTCAAGGGCGGCCCGCTTTCATCCCGCAGGTTGGGCTGAGATGACCTGCCCCTGCGATCAGATCTCTTCTCGGGAGATGTTGTCCTGCACTACACCAGCCATGCTATTTTTCCTGAAATCACGAGTCTCTCGCAGGATGATCACCAACCGACTGTGTCCATGTCCAGGTGATATCGTCCCCATCGGCCCGCGGAGCTGCCTGCGTATAAGCTGCTGTGGATACCCACGGGTGTAAACTTAGAAACCCGCGTCTTATTTTTATGGAGCGCCATCCTTCGTCGCTTGCTGGTTCAGGACAAGCGACCGATCATTTCTCCCGACAGGCCCCAGGGCAGGAAACGGACGGGAAAAGAAGAGAAGAAGAGGAAAAAAACAAAAGAGGTGGGAGACGGGTAGGGGAAACGTCTCACAACAAGGCTAGATCTGGGACGGGTTTTGTGTCCTGGACTATTAACCACGTACCAACGTAGTAGGACTATGGTAGGCGTATGCGGTGCGCCGGCTAGCTGCATGGAAGGATTAAACACAGATCACACCCCCTCCTACTTGTTCTTCTCCTCTCGGAGAACCTCGGTCCTCTTGTTTTCTGCTGCACCGTTCCTCCGTCCTCACACGTTGTTCTCTGTGTATCCTGCACGGTGGGCTGGCGGCGGCAGCAGCAGCACCAACACGGAGAGAGAGAGAGAGAGAGAGAGAGCCAGGTCCGGACCATTCAAACGAGAATGCGAGAGGCGTGCATGCTGCGTGCCGCACCCGTATCTGTAGCGGCCTAGTGAACCCATCCAGATGAGATGGTGTCTGACCACCGGCCGTGGCATATGCAGCGCGGCCTGCGATGTCACGTAGGGCAGCTGCAGCCGAAAGCCGAGGGGCGGGGGTCCTCACTGCAGAGGTCTCGTCAGCTGGTTCACAAGACACACATACACACACACACAGAGAGAGAGAGAGAGAGAGAGAGAAAGTATCTCATCATGCTGTCATTACGCGTGTCGTTACGTGCGATTTTGCTACCGTTGCCTCTAAGGTCATGCCACGGCGCTTCCTCGGCACTGGGATCAGCAAAAGGCTGCTCTGCTCAGTCTAGGTTCACGCTGCAGAGCGCATGGCCACGGAGATGATAGTCTGAACTCTACAAAAGGCGGAGGAAAAAGAGAGGGGGGGGTTCGGTCCGCTGGCTGTCACTGGCCGGATGCTGTTCCGATCGAGGACTTTGTGTGCAGCCCCTGCCGATGAATTCGTCCTATACCATGCGCCCGCTATTATATCACCTGAAAGACAGCATTAAAGAACCAACTCTTGTCTTGGGAGGTACTCTGGATCTGAAACCGACCAACCCGAAAAGGCGCATCATGCGCAGCCTCCAACGGCCGCGAGGTCTTCTCCCTCGAGAGCCCAGGGCTCAGCGCGCATTGACGCCACGGACGGAAGACGCCATCAACGTCCAATCCAGGGCTCAGGGCTCGAGGGCTCTCATGATGGACCATGTACTATGCATGGTACCGCGGATGGACCCGCGCCGGGTGTCGTTGTTGAACCTGCGGTCCACTTTCACGCGTTGCGCTGCGTTGACAGCGGCACAGACAGTGGACCGCAGGACCTGTGCCTGAAGATCAGCCGACAGCATCTTTATCCTGCAGTGGGCTCCCCCGATGTCATTCCGGACCCCATTCGGGATGGGCCTGGCAGCCCTTGGGGCGGCGGGCGGGCGAATCAGGACGTGACCCTGCACGGCGTCCAGATCACCATGGAACTGGCTGAACTGGCCGGTATTATGCATCAAGACACGAGCAGCCCAACAAACCAGGCGGGGCTGTGCACCCACGAGCCGGCCCAGGCCCTGCCTCCTCGTGTCGTCAATTCTTGCCCCTTCCCCCCGGCGAGCTGGGAAGAAGATGCGCCCATCGCACAGAGTCGCACGGCAATTTCGAGGCTTGCGCAGGGGCACAATGCAGGTCAGCCGCCGAGGGGGGGCAGGCCAGGGCCTGCGTCCAGCCAGGCCGCCCTGCAGCCGAAAGAAGGCTAATGTATGGATGAGCCTGTGCCTGATCTACAGCACACACATACCCATTGGACCAGGCCAAACCAGGGGCGCCGCCGCTTTGGAAGAAGCCGTAGACTGCTGACAAGCCGGATCCTGAACCGGTCCAGGACCCGGAGCCTCGCCGGACCCGCCCCGGGAAGGAGACCGGCCTTCCGCCCCGAACCTCTCTCTCCTCGAGTGTGCTCAATGTGGCACATGAAAGAAAGATAGGAAGAATCATCGAGTCTTTGTCTGGGTTCGATATGCCAAGACAACCTAAGGCTTCTGGGGCTCTAGCCAAGAGGGTCGTCGACTGACTAGCTCGGCCCAGCTGAGAGCCGGCGCGCCACTGTGCTTCTAGAGCGAGGGACGGGGCTCCAGCTCTGCTTCACCTCCAAGCAAGGGAGCACAAGCCCTCTTTTTTTTTTTTTTTAAGGTGTTCGTTTCCCTCCAGCTTGCTGCTGCTTCCCCCTCCTGCTGGTGCTGGTGTTGTACATCTCGTCAATGACCTGGTCAGTCCTGCTCACTATGACGATCGGGCTTTCGTCCTGTCCTACGTTGTAGGCTCATCTATTTTTTTTTCTCCCTCCCCTCTCTTGCTACAAATTCCTCCTTCATCCCTCGGTACACCCGCCCCAAGATGCCGTCCTCGCCTCGGCTCTTCAGGTACCTCCTGATCGCGGTCCTCTTCCTCCTCCTCGCGGGCCCTTCCCTCCGCAGCCGCTCACCCGGCGCCCGCGAGACTTACGGCGAGATCCTCCGCAGCTTCCAGGACGAGAAGAAGCTCTTCGTCGCCGACTTCCTGGAGGGTGGCGAGGTGGGCGGTGACCTGGACGGCTCCGAGCTGGCGAGCCTGTGCGCGAGTAGGCGGTGGTACCCTGAGGACAAGGCCGTGATTGTGTCGTGTGAGCCTGTGCCGGGCGGGCTGGGGTCGGTGAAGAACGGGGCGCTGAACTGTGTGCGCTTTGCCATCGAGATCGGAGGTGCGTCGAGGACAGACCTCTTGTCCCCCCGTGCCAGCATATGCTTATATACTAACCAGCTCATCCCCCACCACAGCCCAGCTCATCCTCCCCCGGATAGCCCTGCGCTCCGTCTCGGACATCAGCAACCTCCACGGCGCCCAGCAGAACAAAGGCGCCGGGCTGGACTACATGTTCTCCGTGCCTCAGATCCGCTCCGCCCTCCAGGCCCACTGCCCGCAGCTCAAGGTCCACGACTCCCTGGACGCCCTCTACGACAGGCCCTCCCTCCTCAAGCCCCTGGACCTCGGCATCGCGCAGCTCACGAGGGAGTTCTTCAGCTACGAGGACGTCCCGACGACCATCCTGGCGCGGCCCCAGAACCTGTCGTCTCACTTTCAGGATTATCTCGACGCAAACCTGCCGCCCGAGAAGCGCCACTACCCCCTGCGCGTGCACCTGGTAGGTCCGCCTGCGGCTGTTCATCTCCCTCAAGAGTCAATACTGATAAGAAAAACCCGTCACCGGCCACGCAGGCCAACACGTTCTTCGCCTGGCCCGCCCACGAGACGGGCACCTCCAGCCTGAGGTCAGACTTCGGAAAACTCCTCCGCACCCGCGACGACATCAGGGCCCTCGCCGCCTCCGCCCTGTACAACCTCGCCAAGGTGTACTCCCTCCCCCTCCCCCTCGCCGCGGGGGGGACAAGAAGGGCGGCGCCGGCGCCCAGACCGCAGACAGCCTCGTGGGCATCCACCTGCGCACCGAGAAGGACGCCCGCGACACGTGGTCCTTCTTTCCAGGCTACGAGGACCAGACGGCCTACTTCTTCTCCCACCTCGACAGCCTCCCGTCCCCGACCCCGCCCCCCGGCGCGCCGCCCGGCAAGAAAGGCCGGAGGTTGGCATACCTGGCCACAGGGCTGACCGCCGCCGACAGCGACGTGGTGCGCTTCCGCGCGAGGGCCGCGGAGCTCGACACCACCGTCCTGCTGAAGCGCGACCTCCTCGACGAGGCCGAGGTAGCCGCCCTGAACAGGCTCACGTGGGACCAGCGCGCCCTCGTCGACTACGAGATCCTGCTGCGCGCGGGCACCGTGCTGGGCATCGTGGAGAGCAGCTTCGCCTGGGACGTGGCGCTGCGCAGGGCCATGGCCTACGCGGGGCCTAGCCAGAAGGACATTAGCACGTCGTTTACGGCGAGGCCCGGCGCAGAGGGCCGGCCGTCATCTCCGCAGGAAGGGGGCCAGGGGGAGGAGGAAGAGGCGGCGCCGATGGCGATGTGGTTGGACAGGTGGTCGACGCTGTTTGGCAAGGTAGACAGGGCGGTGTCATTTTATTTGGGAACTTGGCCCTGAAGAAGAAATGAATGGGCCATGTGCGTGTGGAGTTTTCAGATAATGTATAGGACCGGATGGGATCTCTGGGACGGCAGGGGGCGTTAGGGGATGGTGTTTTTTGGCTACAAGTGCATGGAGATGCATTTCCTCTTGTTAAGACTTCACCTTTCTATGGCATAGATATCGTGGTAATTATTACATGCACATGCATGAGCTAGGAGTTATCTAAGTGTGTACAAAGGTGAGAAAGACAAGGTGGAAACATGTGCAAATTGGGTGCATTCGTATTCATCAACCAGGACTTGCCTCTTAAACCCCGTAACATTCCTGGCATGTATTCTCTCAAGAGTCAAGATCTTTGATTTCTTCCTAACAGGTGCCTCGTCCTTACACATTCTCTCGCCCGCCCATCAGAACACCGTTGAGCACACACAGCCAGCCGCCTCATATGTCGTTCATCTTGGACATCTTTGGTCCGTTCTCAACCAGCTTGACCCGCAGTCTATCAAGCACAGCCTGACGTCTCTGCATCTTATCTCGGATCACTGTTTTCTCGTCTGCTGTGAACCCGCTCATCTTTTTCCGCGGCGACGGTCCGCCCCGGCCGCCGGTGCTGCCATTGAGCGAACGAAGCGGTGATGGTGAGTGCGTGTTGCCACTGGCCGCAGTAAGACGTCGGTTGGGTGGCGGGGTCTTGAAGACGTCGGGCGTGCCTTCGCGGCTCAGGGGCCCCAGGCTACCGCTCATGCGGAGCTTACGCATCTGGGACTCGAGGATATCAATCTCCCCGCTCCGCTTTTCGAAGGCCGAGGTCATCTTCGCGATGGTGCGCATGATGGCGTCGACAGTGGGCACAGCATTGGGCTTCCCGGCGAGGGTGGCCAGCCTCGTCTTGAGCATTGTAAGGGCACTCTCGGCGTCGGCCATCATCTTGGTCACGCGGGCGTACGACTGGCGAAGCTCATTCTGCTGCGCAGCCTGCTCGGCATTGAGGGGCATGATGCGAGCCGTCGCAGCCTGATCAGGGTCAAGGATATTATCGAGGACGCGCTTGAGGTCTTGCTTCCTGGCACGGAGCTTCTGTGTCTCCCGCTCCAGGTCCTGGCACGTATCCCAGGTGTCTTGGTAGTTCTGGACACGACCGTCTTCGAGGTCTCGCGCCAGCTCGTCATCCAAAATGTGGCTGAGATCTTCCGCCTCGCAGAGAACCCAGTCGTCTAGGTTCTCAAGATCGTCCTGGGTCTTCTTCTCCTGGTCAGGGCTCTTCCTTTGGTGCCCTTGAATAAAGCCGGCCAGCGCCCGAGCATTCAGGCCCAGCGTCACAAGCATGCCGTTCATGTCGCGGTATAGAGCCTCCACTTGAGCGGCAATTGTCGAGGCATGAGCGTCTGCGGTAACACTGATGAATGCATTGAATTCGCCGATGTCCAGCGTGGCATCGACCGGGCTTGCGAGAAGTGCCTGGACCCTCTCGTACTCGTCGTCTTCCAGGCTATGCTGCTCTTGTTCAGCCTGCTTCTTCTGCGCCTCCTTCTGCAGGGCGACATTGGGATCCACCCGAGGCGGCACGCGGCTGGATATGCTCTTGCTGAAACCAGAGCTCTGGGTTCGGGGTCCAACGCCCGGAGCACTAACCGAGCGAGATCCCTCGCCGGGGAACATCCTTGGCGGTAGAGCATGGCGGATCGGACTTGGCGAGCGTGGACTGGTGGGACCTGGCTTGGGGAATACGGGAGCACTTGAGCCGAACATGGATGGCCGCGGGGGTAGCGCAACATCTGGTCGCGAGACGAGGGAGAAGGAGCTCCCAGCCATCCCTCCAAAGGAGCTCTGAGGGGTGATGCCGGGGGTCTGGCCTGCAACGGTCGAGCTCGGGCTGATGTCCTTGGCAACATCGACACCGCTTCCTTCGCTGCCGCCATCTTCAGCTTCCTCTTCACCAGATCCATCCTCGTCCTCATCTTGGTCGTCGTCACCATATTCCTCGGATAGGTCGCTTTCGGGACTCTCAGGAATGCTGGGGGCCGCCGAAGGCTCCACTGAGGACAACTTCTGGTCGGGTCTGGGTCTGGTGACGAAATCTGGCGGCAAGGGCGCTTCCTCGGGTGCTGCTGACTCCTCTTTGGGCAGAGGAGGCGGCATGGCTCGGCATCAGACTTCGACTTGCTCTTCGGGGCAAGGAAGTCAGGTGGTAGAGGAGCGTCGTC
The DNA here is from genome assembly GCA_016584495.1 of Celoporthe dispersa. Taxonomy (NCBI): domain Eukaryota; kingdom Fungi; phylum Ascomycota; class Sordariomycetes; order Diaporthales; family Cryphonectriaceae; genus Celoporthe; species Celoporthe dispersa. The sequence goes on from WAID01000007.1 coordinate 1,242,830, forward strand.
GACAGACTCGCTGGGTTTCTTGAGGTCTTCTGTTGTTTTAGTTGAGGCTATGGAAGACGAGGAGCTTTCGCCAAATGGGTAAGCGGCCTTACTCGTTGCATCCGGTGGCAGTGGGGGTTCAGACGTATCGTCCGCAGCCCCTGGCGTGCTCGTGACTTGGGTTGGGGCGAATGGGTTAGGCTTGGGGGTGCCAAACGTGCTACCGAACGAGCTGGGGCTTGGCTTGGGCTGATTCGCACTGGGCTGAGCGAATGGGTTGGGTTTGGACACGCTGGGTTGTGGAGGTGCAGACCCGAACAAACTACTAGTCGATGCAGGCCCGCCGAAAGGATTTGGCTTGGGGTTCGCGTTATCGGTCGAAGAGAAGAACTTGGACGGAGCAGGCGTAGAGGTTGGGGTCGTGGATTCCTGAGGTGTGCCGAAGAGAGACCTCGGTTTTTCCTGCTCGACTGGAGTCGCTCCCGACATGGCGTCGTCCTTCGACTCTGAGGGGGGGGCCGATTTGGGAGCAGAGTCATCCAGTGACAAGCCAAATCCTCCAAGACTAAAGCCGCCCTTGCCACTTGGTTTCTCATTGTCGTTGGCAGTGGCAGGGTCTGCCTTGAATGTCGTTCCGAGGACGAATGGAGAGGCGCCGAAGCTAGATCCATCTTTGGATGCTGGGCTCGGAGCTGGAAATGCTGTGCCTTTGTCCATGGACGTGTCTTGCGATCCGAATGCGCCAGAGCCAAACGGCTTGCTGGTACCAAAGGAAGTCTGGCTCCCTCCGCCAAATGTACTCTGACCTGTGCTCGTCGCACCGAAGGGACTGGATGATGAGGATGTCTGCGTGAAAATGCTCTGGCCACTGTTGTTGCCTCCGAGACTCGCGAAACCGCTCTGTCCTGCAAGTCCTGCAAAACCACTACCCGTCGCAGACCCACTGGAGGCTGCACCGCCGCCAAACACTTTTCCGCCTGTGGAACCTCCGACAGCAGGGCCTGTGGAACTCGAGAAACCATGAGAGCCAAAAGCCGGGGATGCATTCGTAGCCCCCGTGGTCCAGGGTGAAGACCTCGATCCGAGCCCACCGCTTTGGCCAAATGCTGGCGCTGCAGGCTTGCCTCCAAGACTGGGTGTTCCGAAAGATGGTGCGCCAAAGGCAGGTCCTGACGTTGTCGCAGAACCTGTTCCGAAGGCGTTTGAGGGAGCTGAAGAGGGCGTCAAGGCTGAGGTAGTACTCCCAAAAGCGGATGAGCCTCCGAAGGCAGAGCTCGTGGATTGTGAAGCAAAGGGGGCCTTAGAAGTAGCGGCCGCGGCGGTTTGTGAAGTAGGCTCGCTCTGGAACGCGGCCATGCCTGGATATGTGATGTTTTCTTTCACAGCATCATAATACACCATCCACCAACCGGCGAGGACTCCGTCCTTGTTCAGTGCACATACGGCAGGTAGGGGGCCCGGCGAGTATTCGATCTCCTCATCGGTCGGTACAGGCTTGTAAACCTTGTCCCTACTAGACAGGTCCAACGCGAATCCAATGGGGTAGGTGTCAGTTAATTCCTCGTCCGTGGGTAAAGTCGCTCTCCTGGAGTCATCAGTGAACTCGGTGGTGATGAGAACGTTGGTGATCGAATCTGCAGGCTGGTCGGTGGCCAACGGAGCTTTAGATTTCGTTACCAGCCCCAAGTCTCCTGTCGCTGAAGAGGCAACAATCAAAAGCTCATTAATAGCAGGCGGGTGATCTCGAATGCGCAGGATCGTAGGATGCGGCGCTGCGTCTTCGAAAGAGGGAACGGGGTTCATCAGCTTCCGGTATTCGAAGGACGGTGTCTGACCTGCAGGCGCGTGCCGCGTGATAGCTAGAAACTCGGAATTTGGCGGCGACCCAGTGTTCTCGTTCAAGACGGCCATGAAAAGATGGTTCTCCAGCCAAGTGATGGATGCTACATGATAGCCATCTAGGAACGCTGGCTTGGGTATCTGTGCCTTTTCAACGCCGTCTGGGGTCATCTGAACGATATCACCACTGGCTAGACCGGCAACCAGCTGCTTGCCTTTGGTGCTCCAGCCGACTGACGTGACTCCGCCTCGAATGACGGGACCATTTGATCCAACGACAAGTGACTTTTGCTTGAAGTTGGCCATCAAGAGGTTGCCATTGTTTGTCACGACGGCGCAGAACTCTGCCAACTCGGGCATAGGATTGGGCACCAAAGTCCTGACAGTCTCGCCGCTGGTACTGATCTCGAAGGCCGCCTGCCCGCTGCCCTGGCACAGCGCCTGCGTCTCATAGACAGCCAGACCGCCGCCCTGCTCGGCAGACATGATCAAGTATTGCTCGTCAGGTGTGAAGGCCAGGTGCGATATCCGTATGGACATCGGTATCTTGGTCTGGGCGTTGAAGGGCCTGACTTCGGTGGCCCCATTCTTGTCGCCGCTGAATGCCTTCCGCACCGAGTCCGTCGGGGCGATGTAGATGCCATCTGGACCAGCTGCAGCGACTATGCCTTTGCGCGATGCGATAGCGAGTAGCGAGGCTGTCGGCGCAGGCGGTGGGGACCACTTAGGGGTCAGTTGAATCTTCGCATCTCCAGCGAAGGGTGCGAATCCGAGGCTCTGTAGGAAAAGGAGCGCGCAGTTAGTGATTGGTGTACTTCGAACCAAGGGTATTCTCGGACTCTACCTCAGTCTGTATTGTGTTACTTTCGGTGACCTCGAGGTTTTGGCCACCTCCCTGCTGGCCGTCCATGTTTTCGCGCCTCGCTTGCCGTCTGGACTCAGACTGGCGCTCCGTGGCCAGTGCAAACGGTTCGCGCTTTAGGTTCTGATCATCGACAGATCAGATCGTTGCGCGCGTGGAGGAACTCTTCTCGGCTGCGTCGGGTCGATCTGAGAGAAAATTATGTGAAGGGAGTCAGAGTTCCTCTCGTCCCGCGGTCAATATGAGGTACGCGCGGATCTCGCTTGGAGGAAGAATGGAGGGAGCGTGTGTTGTCGAGGTTAAAAGAAATGTGAATACTGCCAATGTACTGGAAAGATCGCGCTTCAGTTGCAGTTGAACGTGCCTGCCAGCCAAAAAGACCCCTGCACGCTAGGAGCTTGGACCAGGCGCAGGGATCATGGATCAGCTCTCAGACCTCTGCTGGAAGGCAGACACGGCAGGCCTGCAGCCTCGTCATCCCAGCTTGCCTGTTGAGCTCTCTCGTATGCTGGCAACGGACCTCACCTCTCGACAAGCAGCCAAACGCCCCCAAGCCCGCCACCTTTCTCAACTACCATCAACCCTCCACCTCGAATTCCCTCAGGCTCTTCCGACATTGAGTGACTAAATCATTCCTCGGCTGAAAGGGAATTCTCACGCTCCGACAATACAACTGTCACCACGATGCCTGGTTTCGACTTCTCGAACTACAACCGAAACGCAGCGCTGCACGCGCGAGGCGTCCCACTTCCTAAAGCCACCAGCACAGGAACCACCATCGTGGGATGCATATTCGATGGCGGCGTGGTGGTCAGTACAACAACTCCAAACCCCCCCCCCTTGCCCTTCTTCCTTCCCATACCCCTCCACATCGCGTCTCTGGTGCCTCGCTCGGTCACAGATGCACTTTACCACGAATCGACGGGCTCTCGACCCCCAGGAGACATGACACAGCCCTAGCTAACCCACACTTCCCTCACCATATAGATCGCGGCTGATACGCGAGCCACCTCGGGCCCCATCGTTGCCGACAAGAACTGCGAGAAGCTGCACTACATCGCACCCCAGATCTGGTGCGCAGGCGCCGGTACCGCGGCCGACACCGAGTTCACGACCGCTCTCATCTCGTCCAACCTGGAGCTACACTCCCTATCGACCGGCCGCAAGCCCCGCGTGGTAACGTGCATGACCCTCCTGAAACAGCATCTGTTCCGATACCAGGGCCACATCGGCGCATACCTCGTGGTGGCGGGCGTCGACCCTACCGGCACGCACCTGTTTACGGTCCACGCACACGGCAGCACGGACAAGCTGCCGTACGTGACGATGGGCTCCGGCTCGCTCGCGGCCATGAGCGTGTTCGAGTCGAGCTGGAAGGCGGACCTCAACAAGGAGGAGGCGATGGAGCTGTGCAGCCAGGCCATCCAGGCAGGTATCTTTAACGACCTGGGCTCGGGAAGCAACGTGGATGTGGCTGTCATCACAGCAGACAAGACGACGCTCCACAGGGGCTACGTCAGGCCCAACGAGAGGAGCCAGAAGCTCAAGAGCTACAAGTTCCCCAAGGGCACGACGGCGGTGCTGAACGAGAAGGTCATCAAGAAAGATGAGATCATGAAGTTTGTGAGCGTGCACGAGCTGCCGGCGGAGGGCGAGAAGATGGACGTCGATACATAGGCAGCGCAACGGGAGGCGCTGACACGACGGCTACGGTGGGACGATGTGATCACGAACAGGTCAAGTGGGACGCATCAATGGAAGAATTCCTTCCCACGGCCCCTTGTAAAACAACGTTTTGACAATGAAATAGAGCCTTGCGATTTGACAAACATTCCATCTATATACAGTATCCCCCGGGCTGGCTTTCGCCTCCAGTAAAGTGATGTAAATAAACATGGTGAAACCGAGTTCCTCAGGGCCCTGCTCATGTTCGTCTGGGACCACCCGCTGTCTAGGGGTCCGTGCCACTTTACCCATGCGTGCTCTTTTAATGCTCACAACACAGTTTGGTTTTAGATATTCGCCGATACCAGCGATTCGTATTCTCGAAGCGGTGAGAGATGATCAACCAAGCCCTCGTACTATAGCAAGGTGATGGATGACCAGCAGGTCTCATCTTGTACAATCCTGCTCGCTTCACCGTGTATATCCATCCAGCCCACTCGCACTTTTCGTTCCTCAAGCCGCTCATTTTTGAACGTTCGTATGGCCAAGCCTCTCAGCCGCCACCAATTGCTTTGGCTTCCGGGCGACTGGACTTCTACGTCTCCAGCGACCCGCGGGGCACGATAGCCGCCCAGGAACACAACGGCCAGCTCCCACTCTCGCCACTCCCCCCCTCCTCGCGCTATCGTCATCATCCAGGTACAAATCAATCGGCCCCGTCGTGACTCCAGGGTGTGACATGTAGACTCTCAAGGGAGGCGTCAGGCCCAGCTGCACCCTGTCCCGCCCGTACTGCGTCAGCTCCACATCTTCCTCAGGCCGCAACTTTGCGACAGGCGCCCGGAGACGCAGCCACGCTTCAGTCAGCGCGCCGTACGGGTTGGCCGGGTTCCGCAGTGAGACGTGCCAGTCCTCGACGCGGGCTATACTCTCCCAGTCTGCCTCGACACTTGTCGTGGGGACGCCGTCGAAGCTGGCCCAGCTCCAGCTGGGACCCACGTACGCGCCGCCTCCGCCGTCCTGGTCGGAGCACGGCCGCCTTCCGCCGTCCAGGCCGGTCCACGTGAGACCCTCGATGAGTGCGTGGCTCCATAGGCCCGCGATGTAGGTAGACCCCAGCATCTGCTCAAACAGCTGGGCGAGTCCGCTCATCGCCGGCAGTTTGTCCGTGCGCTTGGTGAGCTTGCGTCGGCCGTAGGCCCAGAGCAGGTCGTTCCACCTCTTCAGCAGGGCTTTCCCTCGCTGCTGTTCCGATGATGGCGACATGGAACTTGCTGGCTGTTGAGGAAACGCTATCCTCAGGTCGCAGTACCGCTCGCCCTCGCAGCACCCATCCTCACCGACGGTACCAGCGCTGCACTCAAAGTACATCTGTCTGCTGCTGAAGTGCAAGGTGCGGTTGGCCAAGACGCGTTCCTGTAGACACCAGCCTCGCTTCCCGAGAGGCTCATCAGCGAAAGACCGGCCGCGATCCTCGGACCACTCTGGCACCTCGAGGCTGGGGTACAACAGCGTGGCGTAGACCACGGCCTCTGGAGTGTCTCTATACCTAGGCAGCGTCACTCTCGAGCAGGGGCGCCCTGGCCGGTCGTGAAAACAACCCTCTGAGCTGTCTCTTGCGTGGCTCGCCGCGATCACCAGGTGCGCGTTGGAGTAGACGCTCGCCATGCGAGAAGACTCGAGCGCCCAGTCGTTGTGGTCATTCTGGCAGATACAGAGGCTGTCGATCCAGAGATAAGGGATCTCATGCCGGCGGCAGACGGTCACGGCATCTGCAAACGTCTTGGGGAGGTCGGAGAGACGGATGCCGTTGCGGCGAGTCTGGAGTGTCTCGCGTGTTGTAGTAAAGGACGCCGAAGAGCCCCACTATAGAGAACCCATCGTCAAACATGCAAAGGCCAAGGCGGGAGGACATTGAGAGACCGGACAGTAGGGTCAAAAGACTCACACAGTGTGACAGGCAGGCATACTTCCCTGACACGCCCTCCTCGCACTCTACGAGTCTGATATCAACTGCGCCCCTGACATCAAGTACTCGAGATGGTAGCGACTGATCCCTGGGCCTGCAGGCGTCGTGATGTTCGACACAGTCTCTCAACCACCTGGACGTGACCTCAAAGCTGCCGCGAGACCCAGAATCCACCTCTAGGGGCCGTTGAGGTATGTCACCTGCCAGGGGGCTGGCTGACGGCCTCAAGAGAGTCAGCAGGGAGGCTCGCGCATCAGGCCACGAGCGACAGACAGACTGACGTACCGGCCTCGACGCTTATCCCAACCCCGGTGAGCAGATGCGCCCTCTGCTTGATATTCGGATCCCGGGCCAAGACGACGAACCCGTCGGCTCCGCCAACACGCCTCGTAAGCCAGAGTCTCTGGCCCACCGGTGTCGTTTCACAGAGGCGCGCTCGCGCCGGTACCACTGCCATAATTCACTTGCTTCCGCCAGGCGGTAGTTCGCGATCCATTCCTGCACGCCCGCGTGGACAACAGCGCAGAGGCTACACGATGCAGCCGATCTCGACAGGGTCTTGATATCAGCATGGTATGGAAACCCCAGAGGGGCGTCATCGCGCGCTGCCGGGCCTGAAGAAGAAAAACGGACTGAACGAGGGGAGTTCCTTGTTATTAGCCAGGCGGATCGTGTGGATCTCAGGTGCGGCGGGCAGAGATTCAAAAGGTATGCCCTGGCAGATTGTACAGAGTGCCGCCATAAGAGACTGGTGGTACCGGTTGTGTCTAATCAGGGAATCATGATCTCGAGTGCATGAATGACAAGGCGCTGACGAAAGGTTGCTCTGTGGCGGTTAAAGAAGGGCAAAAAAGAAGGGCCCACTCACACAGGCTACAGGAATAAGAGTGGTGATGGGATTTTGGGTGCATTATCCGGCGGTGCCCAGCGACCCGCTTTTTTAGCATTAGCCAGCTGCAGCATGTGGCCCAAGTAAGATCAGCCTTGAAATGTAATAGGCTTTTAGACGTCTTACTTACATAGTACTTAGCGATCATCACACCGACCGGCAACTTCGAGTGGCGTGGAGTCTTCTTTCCATCGCCGGTCAGCACACGACCATGCTCACGAATCGGTATAGCATCAGACTTGATTTCGACGGCGACCGGCAAAATTCATAGCACCACCCGTAACAGCTCAGCTTGCTCGCCGGTCATCGATGCAAATTTCTGCAAAAGTCCAGTGTGTCAGGACCGGCGAAAGATGACCTTGCGTGGAAAAATAGAAGATGAAATAGTGTTGTTAGTGAAAGTTCAACCAATACGCAGAAGAGTTGCACACTGGGTTCAAGAATTGTAGTGCGAATTGTATTTTGCAATGTCTCCAAAGTTATTTGTCAATTATTTCGGCAGAAAACAAAGGAGGCGATGAGCAGAGAGATATTATCCACAGAAATGGAAAGATTTCTATGGCCATATATTATTTCCGAGCGAACATCAGCCACAAGGAGTTCGTGGTTGTTTAGAGTCTATAACCCACAAGATAGTAGAATCGCTGTTCGTGTGATCCTTCTTGTGCAGTGTCAGTCGCAACGAGGCTAAGACTGACAGTACTATCATGCTATTGAATATTTCGTACCTTACACTAGGCGTGTATCTCGGCACTCTACCATGCTTTTCATACTTAACAGATGCTAGCGAGTGTGGCTTATACCTCCATGACCTATGACAGTCAATAACATTCCTTTATCTATGACCCAACACACCAAATATCATAGGTGAGTTCACTGCTATCTCAATACTCAAGGGCTCGGGTCCAGGGCCATACGCCAAACCCTTAGAAGCTAAAGCTCAAATACTTATGGTTAGAGTGAGGACCAGGACTGGCCTAGATTGCCGTGATGGCCGCTTGGCGAGCAGCCATCAAGTATAGCAACATCCGCAGGCAGGCAAAAGGCAGATGGGGAATGATATGGTATCGCAGCGCGACTAAAGGGCTGGCTCACACCCTTGTCGAGGTTACCAATCAAAGTGAACTCATATGCTCCGCATGATCCTATTTGGGGGCCAAGCGAAGGCTGAACCACTGATGGAATAGCTTGCCTGTCGGCCACAGATCATGCAAGGGCAAATTAGGGCTTACATAGGGAGAAGGGTCTAGACGAGAGCTGCGTTTCAGCTCGCACTTGGGAGTGGTGTGCCTCGGGATCCCAAATCACCTAGGCAGGCAGCCGAGCAAGTTGTGACAGGTTATTATGGGAGATTTAAAACCACAGGACGATTGCTATCTTGGCGTCCAGCATTTTTTTTTACAGATCTCACTCACCTCACATTTATGACCGTACGAGTGCGTCTGCGACTGTCAATATGTATGAATCTTTTTTTTCGTACAATATCTCTCGAAAATATTCCTACCCGTGGTTCACACCGGTGGCTATTACCCTACTCGCCATTGTCATGGGTGTTGTCTCGTTCGTTAATGTCATTACCAATGGTTATGACCTCTTGACTGTGTCGTCCAACAACTCGAACGACACTATTCAGAACCCTCGCGCGTACAGCAATCACACCTTGCCGGCGTGGATGATGAGCTTGAGCAAGGCGAGGACGAGCTGTGCCGCTGCCACCATTCCACTGAGTTCCGAGGTCTTTACCAACAATAGCGCATTCCCTTACACATTGCAAAGAATATGGCGCGCCAACGGTGACGGCACGACTGTCAATCTGGGATCCCTCATATACCAGAATCAGCCTCTCACAGACTGTGAAGTCAACTCGGTCAATATTCAGGTGCTTGGACGTTACACCCAGAGCGCCCGTCAATCTGCGGTCTCTAGAGCCGGCGTGCTGATCGAAGCAAATACGACGTGCACCATCGACACCGGCAACTCACCAGATGGCCCTACGTACTTGGAGCTAGCAGCAACATACAACCTCATCGATCCAGGCTTACCACGCTTTGTTGCCCGCAACAAGACCACTCATTACAGCCTATACTGGGGTGAATCTCTCCTGCAAATGTACTGGCTAGTTCTTGCGCGCAATTACAAGTTAGCGGCCAACGGTATTGTGCCCAACAACACTTACAATTCAGTCATCATTCTGAAACGGGGGTCTAATACAACACTGGGCACTGCTGCCGAAGTCGCGAGCCTGGACTTCTTCGACGTCACCTGTTTTACGGAGGAGACATATTGCAAGACGCCGAGTCTACCGGTGCTGATGCAGAGTCACGGGGAAGCAGGGACCCCCTACCCCTCCATTTGGCAGGCTGTCGACATATTAGGCAAGGCCATGTGGTTCTCAGTCTTGACAGACCTCGGCCGCAACCAGACAGCCGTACCGAACATGCTTGTGGACCCAGTTCTACTCGCCAATTTGACGTCAAATTATACGGAAGAATACAAGGCGTGGTCGACAAATAACGATAGCATTACAGCCGGTCCAGACCCGACATTGGAGCAGGCTTCATTTGACCCCAACATCACATCTCTGCCTGTCTTGAACGCCACACAGAGTACTTTATCGACCAACTACATTTGCCAAATACCTCAGCGAAAGTCCGTCGGCGCGGTGTTTTTCACAGTACTTGTTGCTGACTTCTCATTCCTGAGCCCAACATGGACGTTATTAGTAATGGTTGTTGGTTTCACGATACAACGTAAAGACCGCAGACGCAACTTCTGCGAGGGTTGTCAGGATACAGTTTTTGTAGCTCCAGTTGCCGAGGGCTTTCAAGAAGATCCTCCCACGGGCAAAAGTATTGCGGGAAACATACACGGCTCCTCGAGGGTCTCACGACTCTATATGCAAGGGTCCTGAGGGATATGGAAACATCAGCCAGACAGAGGCATGATCATTTGGGGGATAGGGAATGAATCAGTTGAGCGTTAGTAGCTGGTAGGGAGTGGGTGATTATGATCTCTCTTTCTTAAAGAGAAGAAGCAAATTGATCCCCTGTTCAAACTCTTAATAGGCCGGTGATTATCTATATATTGTGTGTAAACTCTAGGATACTAGTAAAGATTTAAGCATTGTATTTTAGCTAGATATTCCACTTATGACCCTGACTCACGGCCTTTTTATATTTTTCATATTGTTGTTGGTGCAGGGTTCGAGGACACCACGGCGATTTAATGTTACCAGGCTGCAGGTTTCGAATGCACTCGAGCGATCCTCGGTCGCTGTAACGGACGGTGAAGTGATTTGTTGAGTAAAGTAGATGCGATGCCTCATCATAAAAAGTGCAGCAAGAGAGAAGGAGACCGTGAAAGTCGAGACGACGTTTTGGCCAGGGGAGTACGTGGCATTTGCCATTTAGATCGAAAACAGAAGCTTCATCGGCTGTATCTCGCGTTTGAGAATAATAACTTCGTATACCGAGATGATCATAGATGCGATGGCGAATGGCAGGCGGTAGGCGCAAGATCGCAGGCCCGGGCCCGCGTCCGGTTGGCTGCCAGCTACCTGTGGTTATGATGGCGCCGAGGAGATTGCTGCGGCTGAGCTTGGTAGATTCGATTCTGCAACCCAGATGACTGCTCGTTGTATGTTTTCACCGTCTCTCGTTTATACGTCGGCCATACATGTGCTATACTCATGCATACAGGAGAGGTTCGATCCTGCAGCTACGAAAAGGCGGTCGCCAATGCTTTCAAGGAGGGGTGTCGGGCTTATAAGATTCGGCCAAGCCAAGGTCACGGGATACGGCACAACGGCCTAGGCCTCTTTCATCAGGCCACTTATTGCTATCGAAATGCTGGACTTGCTTATGTGATTGCATATATGGTGTATGAGGTGGGGGTGGGTATTATTAGATACCTCGTTACTATGTATGTATCTTGTCCGGCGCGCATGTCGCTTGAAGTGGCACGCCATGCAATTATGCAATATAAGTACGGTATTTAGACAGTAATAATACAGTGTAGATATCAAAATATAGACTATATCAATGCATCGCCTGTGAGCATTGCCTCCCATGCTTATCTTTTAGCACCCGCCCAACTCAAGACAGCAAGCGGCCGGCCTCATGAATAATATTTAAGTTCTCGATTCTATTTAACAATCTTGCCAATAATATTGGATGTCAGTCACCCCACCTGTCATGACGGCACTGGAAAACACAGCGTATTCCCTCTTCGTCTCATGCAGATCCATGCTTTTCTTATAAGCTAACTCTTCTAATCGAGCATTTAATATGAACTCCTCAACCCGTGGCAGGCATATCTCAGGGCTCAGAGCCTTGTGATCGTGCCAGACCTGTCTCCAGGAGACGGACCGGAACTCGTCCTCCGGGCACGGTGCATGTGCGAAGACGTATACATCCCCTCGCCACGGCACCATCTCCTGGTGTACGCGTTCGCCAAAGGCCCTCCTCATCCGGTTGAATAGCCACGGATTGGCGTCCATGTCGTCGTCCTCCGTACGATACAGCAACTGGTATACGAAGCGGCTGTCGCCCGAGGGGATCCTGGACGCGGGGCCTCCATACCGCCAAAAGCAGTTCTGGTAGTCCCCGAAACTCCCGAACTCGGCCTTGGACTCCACATGGGCCTCCAGCTTGGTCTTGATCTGGCATGCAAAAGCCAACCTCGTATCTCCGATATACACGCCGCGCATCCAGTTGTCGAGGTGGCTGCGCTCTGCATTAAGCATGAAGAGGTCCATGTACAGCAGTTCCGGGCGAGGCGGACGCTCGTGCGGCGGGCCCGCGGGAAGGTGAACCACGGGGACCGTCGCAAATTTCAGACGCCCGAGTTGTTGCAATGCTTCCACCGTCAAGACCGGTGCCGCCCGTGCGGTCGACGACATCGTCTGTGCCCTGGTGGCTAGCGCGGAGAAGTCCAGTCGCAGCCGGGGCGACGTGTGCGTAATGTTGTTCCGGGAGCTGAAGTCCCTGCCGAACAGCATCTTTTCCTGGATGAGTGTGAGCATGTCGTTGTAAGTCCGAGCCAGCGCTAGCGCTATCCTGGGGTCCGACAATGATGCCTTGGACGGAACTCCCCACATGGGATATATCATATGGTGGGGCTCCTTGGTCGTGAATTTCCCGAAGTGCCCGATGAACTGCCAGCAGAGCCAGCACGACTTCTTACTGCAGCCTATGTAGTCGTAGCACGCAGGAGCGCCACGCCGTGTCAGGTAGTTCAGGAGCTGGATCTCGCAATGGATCCTCGCCGACCTACGAGTCCCGGCCTTCTCGACGAAGCGGTTCAGTACGGCGCGTACAGTCTGGCGTCTTGGACCCCGATCATCGTCCAGACCTAATGGCCCCGCCCACGCATCGATCCTGTCCCTGTACGCCTCCGTGGGCCATGCTTCCTCCTCGGGCGACGCCAAGAGTTCGAACCGGAACGCGCAGCCGCGCCGCTGCGCCGCGGTGCAGTAGTCGTACCAGATGTCGCATGCGGCGCCCAACCGCCCCAGATACGTCACCCACTTGGCGAAGCGGGAGAGCTGTCGGATGGCGTCGTCGACATCGTCGGCGTTGAGCACCGCGTCGACGCCTTGGTAGAGGCCCTGGAAGGCGCCGTGGGAGCGGCACTTGGTGGCGTGGCGGGCGCAGAGGGCAAGTTGCGTTCTAAGCGCAGAGTTCGCTGGGCGGGTTGGGCTGGAACCTTTCAATTTTTGATACTGGATACAGGAGTAGATCACGTTGTGGGCATCCTCTAGAATCGGGTCGCCCTTCAAGCTCTCTTGTATCAGGTTTGAGTCCATGTTAGAGATCTTTGTGACATAATGTTCTAGTCGCGTCTGGTTAAAGTCGCATAATATGCCCCAGATCTTGTTTACGGCCGAGTTCCGGTTCTCTGGCCCTTTCTGGCGAATGTCGTTGAACCATGCAAAGACATCTTTGGCAAACTTAACATTCTCGTTTCCGGTAGCGCGCTCTTGTCCTCCGGGCGCATCCGGGGCTTCTTCAATCCCTCTCTCGCTATGGTTTTTAGTGATATAGACCATGATAACAGAGGAAGGGTCATCCGGGTCCTCATGCCCATTCGTCATCGCGGTCGCTGTGACATGGGCGCTGGGGTCGATGTCTTTGGAACGGGCGAAGCAGTCTGCGATCCGATCTAGGAACTCTCGGGTTTCTTCGTTGGTTAAAGGTGCCTTTCTATTAATATATGGCTCTCGTAGCTGACCCCTCGCGCTGGCATGCAAATAAAGTGCAGCAGCATAGAAAGTCTCTTTGTCAGAGCCAGGCAGCTTCCATATATCCCGGGCCTCGGCTCCGCGCAAAGGCGGCGTGGTAGTCATGGGGATTGATGAATCGCAACAGCCTTAGGCGTTCCTCTGAGATCTGGCGTTCACCTGACGTCTAAAACATATTTGCCTGTGATCTAGTGAAAGCATTTGACGCTCGGCCTATCCGCCAGGTAGCAAGCTGCAAGAAGGCTATGCAAGTATATCAGGGAATATATAAGAACAAGAAAGATGGGGCGAGGAATACTAAAGGCTCCGGCACTTGCTAATGAGGGAAGGAAATTGGGCTTCGCGGTCAGAGCAGAAGACGAGATGGAATTCCGGTGTTATGACTCATATAACATGCAAAGTGCAGAAAGCTGACCTGTCAAATAAAAGCAGTGCGTTAAGTACCTTTGGGAACTAGACAGAAAGGAATCAAGCGCGAGAGACTACCTATGTATGGAGCTGTATGCGTAGGCGTAGATGTGGAAATATTCGATCCACACTTAGGACCTGCAGTCTGACCACCTTGAGCCTGGATTGGCGAATTACCTGCTCGATATCCAATTCTGGCTGATGTAGTGAAGGGTCTTCGAAAGGTATGTACATAGTAGATGGCTGAGCGGGGCTTTCTGCGGTGTTACACGGAGGTGTGGACCGATCCGAGTTAGGCGCCCACGTGAATCAAAACAGCTCACCAACTGAGTTACAAACAGGATCAATCGCATATAATGGAGGGGGCTATGTTGTCTTGGGCTTAGGCACTAATGCGTGGCCCAGGCGTTTATAAGGCGAGCCTCAGCGTCCGGGGAAGGATGACGAGGGAGCAGGGCCTCAAGCACTCCTGGGCAGCCCTTGGCAATTATCGTCAAATTGAAGCAAGCCTTCAAAGTCCTTATGCATAGAGCCCTTGTAACATGCAGGCAGATTTGTCCTCATGCTCCTGGGTACTCAGATTCCAAGTACCTATCACGAATTGCAAGGCGTTCTCCTCGACTGAGGCAGAGATTCAGCATTAGTGAAGAATTTACCCTAAGGCGCTATAAACTTCCATTTTCTAAAATCCGTCATTAGTAGTGATTCGTGAGTCTAAATACTTATTTATATACATGTTCTCCCCCTTGAATCTTCTCCAGAACTACTACTTAGAAAGACGACCGCTTAGTAATCTTAATATTACCTCAAGACAACTGCCTTTGAAACGTCAGCGAAACAATAACAATATACAGACATCACGGAAATGGTCGACCGAAAAATGCTATCGCAACAGCCCAAACACCCAATGAGGGCACCATGGCGTGAAACAGGATGGAGAGTCGTGGTATTTCATTCAAACGACGGTAATACCTTTGATCCCCCAGTTCAACATACAAGTGTTGCATCTTTGAAAACAGATCTCAATCAGCTCGGGGATAGTATCCACAAGTCGTTGAGGTCCATTTATCTCATGGAAGGACATTGTCCCGACGTCATTAAAATCCTGCAAGCTCATTTTCAGCTTAATACATCGGTATTTAGAGATCATGAACGATTGGTGCCTCATGGGGACCGACCAACGGGAGAAGCTGGTGGACTTCCATTTCTCCCGTCTGCGATCTACAACCGGGAACATATCACCGTCAAATATCATGAGCCCGTCGTCCTTTCTCGTGCACCAACTGGCTTCCGCAACCTTTGCAGCATGAGCGGGCGACACATCGCAGCTACGAGACTCATGGGGCGATTCTCAGAGGTGGCAATTCTGCGACGAAAATGTACGTATTGGACGCGCTCATTGGGGACTTCTGGCGGATGGCAATGTTTGTACCCTTTTTTTTTTTTTTTTTTTTTTAAACAGACCCCTCCCACCCGACTTTTGCCCATGAATTAAATTGAGCATGATGCAGGTATGATCGTTAGTGATCCGCCGACGAAGAGAATTATGACGGATCACTCTGGCCACGCTGGATACGAAGTGTCTACCTCAGCATACCACGGAGGCTACGACGGAGGCTACATGGACCTCGTGGAGGAAAAGACACAAAGCAAGGACGGCACTGGATCACCTCGAACATCATTCCTGGATGACATGCTATTCTACCTCACCGAACACTCTCAGAGACTCGACATGTCCGATCCACGGTCTTTCCGTGTATTCATGGAGAAGATCGTGGCTGGCCACTACTTGAAATTAGCAGAGTTCATGCAATCGAATTTGGAACTCCTGCAGTGGAATCTTTCACGGCATCAAGACCTCACCGGTTTCCATGTATCCACCGCAGAGGAGCAGTGGAGCGATCTCCAGTCCTGGGAGAGGCGGATCGCCGAGTACCAAGACGATCTCGTGGGCATCATGATTCAGCTGCGGATTTCATGCGAGGCACCACCACCACTCCACCACTCCGGCGTCTCCCGTGGCGGCGGCGGCGGCACCGAAATCCAATTGGAAAGACCCCGCGCCAGACTACCAGTTCCTCCACCAGCGGTTCCAAGACATCGGCCGACGCGCCAACAACCTGGGCGCCTCCATTTGCTGCGCTGGCCAGCATCACGGGGAATCGCCACGCGTTTAGGGCCCAGGAGCTGTCGCTCCGGGCCGCAGAGCAGGCCGGCCGCGAGGCCAAGAGCCTCAGGGCGCTGTCCCTCCTCGGCTTCATCTTCCTGCCGCTGAGCTACGTGGCCTCTCTGTTTAGCATGGCGCCTCCATATGGCCCAGGGGGCCAATCCTTCTGGCTTTACTTTGTGGTGGCGTTTTCGTGCCTCCTCTGTGTCTTCGTGGGGTTTCTTGTGCTAGAGCTTGGATATCGCAGCGAAACGACACGGTGGTCTTTTGCTATGTTGATGCGCAATTTAAGCTAGAAGATAAGAGAGACGAATGGAGCGGAGAAGTGAGCAGAGTCAACAGATCACTTGACGGCATTGAGCAAGAAATGGCACATCTTCCAACACTCATTGCATGATGAATCCACAACTCTTTTCTACTTTCATTAACTCTCGACTGAGCTCGAACCTCCTTCCGTTCCGCAGACACCACCGTCTGGTTGGCCAAACCAACACCGAGATACCAGGCCAAAAAAAAAAAAAAAAAAAAGGGAAGAAACTAGATAAAAAATAAGATAAAATAAAAAATCAGGAGAATCAACGACCGTTCCATCGAGCTGAAATTACCATGAAACCCCGAACCATCCTTGAGTCCGGTTGATAAGACCAACTCTGACAATAATTTAGACGCCTGTATCCCCCTTCTCATACCTGCGCCATTTTTCCATGTAAAAACTTGGACCGAGTCCCAGAAATTGAAAGCCTTCCGTCAAAGATGAGAGAAACGAAGCATGAATCAGAAATGTCTGTCGCAGCGAGAGAGAACAACAATGTAGCAGAGAAACAAAACGATATGGATATTGACGGAGGCAACCAACGAATTTTTGGGTAAGAATGCTGGGAGTTCAAAAGTGCAGGGAGTCCGGTAGTGAATGATCCATCATAACTCCACGCCGGTGATATGCATAATACGCGTTGGGGGGGAAAAGATAAAAAAAAAATAAGAATAATTAGGTGGGATCCATGAGAGGGGTTGGGATGGTGTCCTATGACGTCGAGGCAATAGGCTCGAAGTTTGCCGTCATGGCACAGATGGTGGGATGGCAAGCCCCCTAGGCTGGCTGGGCCACACCATCATTGTGCGGACGGCTCTCAGCCAGCGCCTTTCGCAAGCCGGCGATCTCGAGTTCCATGAAGCCGATCTTGGAGTCTCGCTGGGTCAGCGTGCTCTCTACAGAGGTGAGCCGCGCCTCTCGCGCGTTCGAGACGTTCTCGACGGACGCAAGCCGCTCGCTGAGGTCCTTGACCCTCTCCTCGAGCTGCTGCATGTAGGTCCACACGGCCTGGTCGCCCTGCGCAAAGAGATTTGCGGAAGATTCGCCGCTGTTGGCGTGGCTGACGGGCCCATTGGACAACCTGGGATGCGTCGGAGCGTTGGTTGTTGGCAGCCCTGGTGGGTGCGGTTGACCTTGTAGCTTGTCAGTTGGCTGATGAAGGCGTATGACGTGGGCAAGAGGGTTTATTGTACTGTGTGGTGGTGGCAGCGGTGGCAAGGGGTGTATGTCTCGCTCAGACGGGCGTCGAGCATACTGCTGCTGCTGCTGCTGGTGTTGGTACTGGGGAGCCAGCCCTGGCGAGCGTTGTCGCGCCTGGTCGTGGACTGCAGGGCTCAATGGCTTGGGGCTCTCGGTGATACCTTGACGATGCAGTTGTGAGCCTCCAGCGTCGCTGCTGACGTACACGAGGAGAATTGGGGAGGGGAGTGGGGTGTTTGCATAGAGGAATTTGGAGGAGGGAAGGGGAGCCCACCAGTGATATTGCTCGCCAGACCTGAAGGGGCAGCAGCGCTGCTGTTGTTGGGCGGGTAGAGGACGCTCGGGGCTCCTGCGCGCAGGCCACCTGCGGGCGGATAGGTGCGAGAGTTCGGGCCAACGGCCTCTGCGGCCAGGGCGTGAGGGGCCTTGATCGCCGGTAGACTCTGCCTGCGGCGCTCTTCCTCCGTCATGTCCACGTCGCCGCTGTCGTCGTAGCTCATCCCGCCCATCGACTCATCGCCCTCGTTCCGAGAGGCACCGTCATACTCACCCTGGTCGCCGTAGCTTCCCATGGAGGCGCGCCGGCCGGCACAACCGCCAGCGCCCTTGCTGTGACGGGCCAGCGCATCGCCTCGTGCGAACTTGCGGCCGCATTTTGGGCACTCGTGGTTCTTCTCGCCGGTGTGTAGCTTGCCGTGGCGCTTCAGGTCGTGGAGCCGCCTGAACCTCAGGTTGCAGTCCTTGCACAGGTAGGGCTTCTCCTGGCTGTGGGTGAGGAGGTGGCTCTTCAGGTTGTGGTGGCGCGTGAACTCTGTGTCACAATAGGGGCACTTGTGCTTCTTGGACGAGATTGGCATCGGCTCGGCACCGTGGGGGGAGGCTGGAGGGTCGAGGTGGAGGCACCGGTGACTGGGCGGTACCGCTGGGGGGCAGGATCCCTGGGTACGACAGAGAGGTTGCCGCCTTCTCTGTCACCTGCGCGTCGGGCTGCGACGCAAAGCTCTGCCGGTCGCTGCGCTGGTCGACGTCCATCGGGCCGGGACTGTTCATCAGGGCATGGCCATCGGCGGCGCCTCCTGTGCTCGACGCGCTGTGCGGCGGGCTGATGTCTGTCCTCGCGTCCGAGACGTTGGGCTGCGGTATCGTGACAGGGCCGAGGGCCTTCGTGGCCTCGGCGGCCAGTGCGATCTCGTCCATTGCTGCTGGCGCGTCCTGGGGACGGCTGACCGTCATGGTGGACCCGGACATGAGGTCGCTCAGAGCCTTGTGGTTCGGGTTCTCGCTGACCCCAGGCGGGTTGCGCCTCTGCTCCTCTTCCCTCCGTCGCCGCTCCTCCGCGACCGCGGCGGCACCGGTGAGCTGAAACGGGGGCGACAACTGCGCTGTCAGGCCGAGACGGGCAACCTTGGACGGGGAGTAGTCGCGGTTGAACTGGGCGGCGGATGTGTTGGAGGTCGGCGAGATCGGGGACTCTTCGCGGGGTCTCTTGTTGGAGTTGCCAGGCGGCAGTGTGGGTGAACCTGTAGCGACAGGCGGCAGTGGTAGTGGTGGTGGTGGTGGTGGTGGAGGAGAGGAGGAGGCTGTGGTGGTTGTTGTTGGGGGCAGGGCTGGGGTGGACGGAGCGGCGGTGGTCGCGTGGGTGGGCGTGGCGAGGGGCGGATCTGTCGCAGTCGGTGCAGTGTGGGATGCCATGAGGCGGGATGATGAGGACGCTGGGGTTGCGATCGCTGGTGGTGTTGTGTCGTGTCTGGCGGGAGCCAATTGCCACAGGGCCCAAATAATTCGTCGTCGTCGGCCCTGCGCGTGCCTAGAAATTATTCTTCACTGTCGCGTCGCCCGGGGGCATCCTCCCAGGCCGGGCAGTGGACTTGGCGCGAGTGACGAAATGTCGAGGCTGTGTGGTTGTGGCGCTGGCGAGGATGGATCGTGGCGCGAGCTTTGGTGGTGGTTTCGATTTCGTTAAGGCGGGCGAGGCGAGGCGAAGGAGACCAAACCGCGCGCTGCGACCTTTTGTTTCGACCGTGCACCCGTCCAAAGTCAATGTGGGCCCGAAAGATGCCTTGAGGGACGGGATCACCTCAAGCCCCCAAGGTGCGCTGGGAAATCTGAAATGATGTGTGCGTACGTGGGTGGCGCACAGCTGAAATCGAAAAGGTCAGGGCTCGTCCGTCACAACCTGGGTAAGAAACTGTACAGAGCAGTTAAAATCCTGGTTCCAGGAAGGGGGGGGGTGTGATTAAGCGGAGGCGAGAAAGGGACCTGAGAGGGACAGGGACGAAGATCGGAAAATGTGGATGATTCAGCTTGGGGTCGGGTCGAGTGGGCGACGGGGGGAAGATGGACGAGGAGGGCTTTGGGGGGGGGGGGGCGCGAGTTGAGGCTCAGGGTGACGAACCAGCTTTGGGGGCAAACGCGGGGAGACCTCTGGGAGAGAAAGAGAGAGAGAGAGAGCGGGAGGGGGGGGGGATGAAGGGAAAAAAACCCCCCAAAAAATTAGGATAATTTGAAAAATGGTTAATTGTCATTGATTTGATTTGTACCCGACCAGCTGGACTCGATCTGGCAAGAGTAAGGGAGGAGGACGAGGCAGCTGTGTGGGTGGGATAAGCAGGCCTGGAGGGCGGATGAACGATGTGGGACGGGACGATCAAGATCACAAGCAATGCGACCACCCAACTGCCGGTGCGCGGCGTGTTCTGTTCTTAGTGGGTAGGCAGCAGGGCAGTGATAATGCAGGTGAGGTTATGGCTGAGTAGAGGCGCCTTAGTCCTATGTAGTCGGGATGGTACAGTACATGGTAGGTAGTAGGAGGAGGAGGAGGAGGGCAGGCTGCTGCTTGCAGCTTGTCATTTGGTGATCGGTGAGGCGATGTCCTCGTCTCTGGTGGGGCCTGGCCCTGGGAAGCAGGACACAGGCGGGCTCTACACTACCATACCTAGGGGCTCTGTCCTAAAAGTACCATCGTACCCGTAGGTACGGTAGTACCTGCAGGTGGCATGTGAGGGGAGGGTGTGGGAGGAGGCTTGTGTCCGGGTCAAGCCCACCTCTGTGTGAGGCGCTGCTTGCTCCCCTGTGCCTCTTATTCCCACAGGGGCCCGGGGGGGAGGGAAGGAGGGAGGAGCCACACCTACCAGAGGCTATTCTGCGGTAATACTATGGTAGCACTCCGCGCATAGCATACCCGGTAAGTACCTGAACCTGGGCCTGAGCCTCTCCCTCTGATCCATGTACCTGACACATGTCGTAAGAATCCATGGCGCAGCAGCAGAGGGAAAGAAGAAGAAGCAGCCAAATTAAAAAAAAAAAAAAAGGAAAGGCTGTCGGTTTTGTTCCCGACACCCACACCTCGCCTGCATCAGATTGTTCCAGACTGTCATCTATCATGTCGATCATCTAGTCACGATGGTTTAAGATTTTTTCCTCTCCCTCTCTCCTATACGAGGGCTTGTGTCACAGTGATAGCACATCACAATATCCATCCTCATAACCCGCAGGTTGGTTTTGGGTTTGGCGTGTCCTGCTGGCGGCCAATCCCTGACTGACAGGACGGCACGGCCTAAACCACCTTGAGCCACAGGCAGCCCACCCGCTGTAACCCTGCACTGACAGGAAGGGGAAGTGAGGGGTCCACGCCAAGGCGCAATAGGCAAGCACACTTGTACTGTTCAGGCCATGCAGCCATCATGCGCCCTCCTGTTGGGCTTAGTGGCGTCCTGACCTCGGCCGTGGACTGACACGCGCATGCCCCGACGCCCACCGGGAAGCAGCAAGGAAAAACGTGATGACGAGGATAATGATAGGTAAAAGGGCCCACTCCCAGCGCGGTAAGGAGGGTAAACGAAGGGAAAGGGCACCTTGGCACCGCTGTCATCACATGGGCGGAAGGAAGCAGTGCATAGCGCCCTTTTTTTTTTTTTTCTTTTTTTTTTTTTTCTCTTTTCTCTCCCTCCTCTTCTTCAGCAGCGATCTTCACAGGACGGGCAAGATGTCTTACGACACCACATGTACTAGTAGTATGTATGTATTACAGCGAGCGGCACCGGGGTTTGACCCACTTCGGCGTCTGCTCAGTCAGCCTACCATCCGCTCACGATGATTACTACTTTCTCTCGAGAGGAATGTCGGGACTTTTTTTTCATAATAAACTACAGTGCCACGTGGGTACCACCCATCTTGATCCTTTGAAGGCGAGTGCTACATAAGTCCAGAATCCTCAAGTGACTGGGTGCGTAGCTGGCTGGCTGACTGTTGCTGGCACAGACCGCCGCGGTTCCGCGCCCTCCTCGTTTTTGTTATGACCTGGTAGTAGTCACAACGCCATGATTACCTATTTTCCCCTACCGTACCTGCTAGTTAGCACGAGCGCCTGCCTCACTTCGCCCCTGGAGAGTCAGCGCAGGTAGACGGTATACACCCTAGCGCTCAGCGGCAGCCCCTATTAATACGGCAGATCATCGCCCCCAGCCTGGCCCGCCTACGTACAGTCTTCTCGTCTTTTGTGTGGGTGTCTTGTCGGCTCTCAGCTGCCGTGAGCACTTCAACCACGGGCAGCCGTATCGAGAGCAGTTCTGTTCTCCCCTCTCCTCCCCCCCTCCCTCCCCCCATTTGGCCTGAGAAGCAGTCAGCAGCCACATCGCCCGGCAGCTGTTTCAATGCTGACATAAGGCCGAAAGACAAGTTTCTCGGGCCACCCGAGTTGCGACTGCGCCGTCTTGACCTGCTCGAGACACTGAGCCGCTTTCCGGTCTCATTCCTGCACGGAGATGCCGGATCTTGATGCCATTGAGGGTGTACACCCTCTCTTGCCGTTGATCGAGAAGGAATCAAGCAAGAAGAAAGAGAGAACAGAGAAATAAAATAGAAAATTTTTTAAAAAAAGTTAGTGGCTGACGTGGTTCTGTGTGACCTCGTTCATCCTGTTGATCCATGCCATGGGATTGGTCGCCTTCTGGTCTCAGCTGTCATCTGTGGCGATCCGATCGGAGACGCCACCGAACACTGGGGATCTTCTCACTCCCTAACCTCCCACCAAGGTTCCGCGTCCTCATTACCAACAGTGTGGGATGGGCGAGATATGAGAAGCCTTGAGCGGGGAGGTAGGGAAGGAAAAAAAAGAGCCGCACGGTGTCCCTGGGTGCCCAGGCTGAGACCGGTCATCCCGGCTGCTTGGGAAAGACTGTCGCCCTTAGCCAGCCTGTCTGATGAGGCATTGCACCGAGCAAGCGCCGTACACTCGATACTCTCAGGCAGGCATTCTTGCTCGGTTTATTGCCCAGGACAGACTCGCGTGCTGGGTGCTGGAGCACTGCTGATGGTTTCAACCGTGGAGACACGTTATCACCATTGCACGAAAAAGGAAGCATCCATAGCTGTTCTGCATTCAACCTGCACGGTTGAAATATTCATTGCCTAGCTTCGAACACTACAAGTGCATCAGGCTCCTTCGCCATGTGGCCTCAAGCGGGCAAGGGTAGGTGGAAGGTAAATATGGCCAAGCCATGATCCATTTACAACATCTTATGTGTTTATGCTACCGTCAGAAAGAATGGCTATTTACAGATAGAAAGACGTCCCACAGCAGGGTGAGAGTACTGCGAGGGAAACAACAACACTCATCGCCACTCAACCACGAGCCGCTTATGGGATCCTTTGTGTCTCTCTTGTCTCTTACAAGGACCCAAAGGTGGCCACGCTGGACAGGGCCTCGCCCGAGGACGAGAACATGCAGTTGTCGGCACAGCTGCTGCCCAGGTTGGCGTTGTCGATCCACGCAGGCTCCCAGTAGAACAGGCCCACACCACCAGAGACGTCCTCGACGACGGCGGTGACGTCCTCAAGCCAGGTGGACTGGCCGGCGGCGGAGAAGGGGATGCTGGTGGTGTCGCTGGGGAAAGAGTACTCCGGGTCCGGGCACGAGGTGGGCCAGTTGGTCTCAGCGATGATGAGATCCTTGCCCCAGGCGCTGTACATGTTCCCGAGGCTGGTCTTCAGGGAGGACAAGGTGGCCTCGTCCGAGTAGAAGGGGTAGTACGACACACCCATGACGTCAAAGTCGGTCGAGTCCAGGGGGCCGGCGGCCAGGACGCCCTCGTAGAACCACTCCTGCAGGCTCCAGTCCCAGCCGTTGGCCAGGTGGATCATGATCTTGGGCTGGGTGGTCAGGTCCGAGTCCTTGATGCCCCAGGCGGCGCTGTGCAGCAGGGTGGCCACGTTGTCGAAGCCGGCGGTCGACGCCTCGCCCGTGGGGAACAGCAGGCCGTTGCTGATCTCGTTGCCGATGGAGATGATCTGCGGCGAGATGCCCGCCTCGGCGAAGGCGTTGGACACGTCCATGGTGTAGTTGTAGAGCTCATCTTGTTTTTGAAAAGAGTCAGCCGGTCGGTTCACAGACCAGACAAGACAGACGGACAGACAAATAGGAAAAACAAGCATCTATGATAAGGGGGGAGCAGGAACGTACAAGCCAGGTCATCAATGTCGGTAGGCCAGCCGCTGGGGATGGCCTGATCGGCCGGGTCCGCCCAGGTGTCGCTGAAGTGCAGGTCGAGGTAGAGACCCAAGCCGGCGGCATCGGCACGCTTGGCCAGGGCCAGGTTGTAGTCGAGGTCATAGCTGCCGTCGGAGGGGTTGACCCAGACACGCTGGCGGACGGTGGTGACGCCCGCAGCAGCGAGGATGGTCTCGAGGGCCTCGGTGGTGCCCGAGGCGGTCTTGTAGCTGACGCCCGCAGCCTCCTCGACGGCCACGCTGGACCAGTCGGCGCCGACGTAGGTTAGGGCCGCGGAGGCGACGGAGGCCCCGGACAGGAGGGGCAGGAGGGAGTTGGAGATCATTGTCTCTGGTTGGTCGTTTGTGTGTGGGTGTGTGTGTGTATAAGATGTGTAATATAGGAGGGAGAACAAGTTATTTAAAAACGAGAGAAACAAAAGACGGACCAGCCAGGGGTACTTGACACCTAAACCAATGAAAGAATGAAGTAATGAAAAGGGCAGCAGAACAAGACGTTCTCTCTCTTCCTCTCGGGATGGCAGCCGAAGGGGGAGAGGGACACGATGCTGTTTTTATCTGTTCCAGAAAGTATATGGCAAAAGAAAACACCAATGCCTGACACCAAACACAAACACATCACTCCTTGTCCTCCTGCTCCTCCTCCTCCCCTTTACTAGCAAAACAAGCTGGAGAAAATAACTTCCGTACGATATCCACACCACGATGCACCAAGACATGTCATGTCCGTCATCCCAAAACCCCTCCTCCTCCTCCCTCCTCGTCGCCACTGTGGGCCGCCCTCCCTCAGCCCAACTATGGTACATATTAATTATGGTGCATACATACTATGTGAGAACCATACTATGTACCCAGAAAGTCGTATGGGAGCCATGGTATTTTTACGAGAACCGAGCCCCGCGCAGACAGGAAACATCCCAAGCTCCCCCCCTTCATTAACCCTGGGCGGGGCGCCCTGCCGAAAGGCGCAAGTGGAGAGCGAGCACGCCCGCCGGTTCGTCGAGCGCGCAGCCGCGTCTACCCCGGATCCTCAGGGGGACGAGGCTCTGTTTGAAACGCCGATCCTTGGCCCTGCTGGGCGAACGGCCCCTGAATTTCCGTCGGCGGGATTTCTCCAACAAGGCAGCCTCTTTTCTTTCGTTCTTCTTTTTTTGGGTTCCTTCTTTCTCTTCACATGACAGATGGACAGAAATGCACTGATAATTCTAGTACTTTTAAGGAAGAAGGGTGGTCATGAGAACAGCCTGATCATGTGCTTTTAATTAATACTCCTCGAGAAACAAAAGAGAGAGGGAAAGAGTACCGCCTAGCCGTCGTCCTCCTTCCTTGGCCCCCATCCCCTGTCAAGCCCAGATCAGTCAATGTCATCGCGAAGTGTCAGGGCATGATCGACCAATGACGAACCAGGTTCGGCGCGATCCGGACCGTCTGTGCCCAACCAGCCCTGCCCTGCTTGCAAGAAAGGGCGGAAGCTCTGCCGCCGCAACCACGTCACTCCCTTTTGCCTTTCCACGAAGTAACAAGACTTGTTAACGCAGGAAAGAAGAGGGAGAGGGGAGAGAGACGGAGAGAGAGAGAGAGAAAGAGAGAGAGAGAGAGGGTTCGGACACCACCAACCCAGAAATCCACATCGTCTTTCCTAACCGTGATTGTGCCTCTATGCTCCAGCTTCGACCGACCCATCGCAAACCGAATGCTCATATAATGCAACGCCGTGCACTGTGGTGATGTGCCTCTCTCGATGTTGAGTGAGGGCTTAGGGAGGAACCGAGATGGAAAAGAAGAGAACAGCGGCCCAGCCAACGTATTATGCAGGAGAACGCCCTCGACGGTGATCGAGACAATCTCGTCAGCTCCCCCTGCCAGGCGAGAGGCAGGGGAGCTTTAGCCCTTGGTGGCATGTTCGACAGCAGCATAACCCTTCCAGCCCTTGCACCCAACCTCCTCACCCACAACGCGGTGCACCTCCTCCAGCGTATCATTGGCACCCCAGGTCGTCTCGTCCCATTCCTCGCCGTCGTCCCCGTCCTCCTTCTCTGCCATCTCCTGCCTCTTGGCCTCGACAAACCGCTGCCTCAGCTCCTCCATGATAGTCATGTGCAGACCATCCGGTGCCTTGGCCTCGTCCTCCTCCACAGCGCCCCATCCCCATCCCCCGCTCCACTCGAAGAACATGACCTCTTCCGTGCAGGCCCAGATCGCCGCCTTGACAAACGAGTGCACAGGGCCCCGGCCCCTCAGAAAGCCCCACAGGATGAACCCGCCACCACGCAACAGCACCTCCTTAAAGGCCATCACGCGGGCGTGTCCCGTACCCGGGTCGCTCTCGAGGAGCCGCATGCAGTACCGCGCGTAGCTCCTTGGACCCTCCCGCCGCCAGCGTCAGCAGCCAGCAGAGGAGCCGGGTGGGGAGCGAGCGCAGCAGCGTGATCTGGAGGTGGCGGAGCTGGCGCATCTTGCGGAAGTGCAGCGCGAGCCTGGCGTTGTAGGCGCTCAGCGTATTAACGCCGGTGCCGCGGAAGTCGGCCGTGCTGCTGCTGTCGCTCACGGTGTGCCAGGCCCGAGCCCTGGCCCTGGCGTCGCTCACGCCCTGGACCTCATCGAGTGACGGGTGGGCCGCGAGGTCGGCGATCCGGTCCGTGACGTACAGGGCATCTCGCAGGCCGGTCTTGAACTTCTCGAGCGAGTCGAGGGAGCCGAGACCCAGGGTGTTGGGGTGGTCGGTGAGCATGAACCCGCCGCGATCCAGGATGGAATCCATGCGGTCCTCGCGGCGCTGGAGCTCCCCGGACGGTGTGGAGGGAGTTGCGCATGGGAATAGCGCATCTCTTCTCGTCCCTGGAGGTCAGGACCAGGCCGGCAGGAGGACTTGGGTAGGTGGCAATCTTGGCCTTGGCAATGCTGTGCTTGTAGGAGTTGATGGAGAGGTAGAAGTCCTAACGGTTGCCCTTGTCAGTATGCCTGGGGGGGATCACACCAAAATTTGGCCCTGCAAAGGGCTCTCCCTCTCTCATGACAAGACCCCAAACCATAGGCTACAGGTGCTTGTGATAAACAGAAGGGACTGTAGGAGGTATCATCAGGGAACCTGCTGGCTTACTCTGCATGTCTGCATCAGACTGGACAGCGTCTTCAGGTCGCAGCGCTCAGCAACGTCAAGAAGCAGGTCTTGGCTGACCCGGTACCCAGCATGTGACATTGTGATGATAGCAGTGTAACTCCTCCAAAAGGAATACAAAGTATCAATGAAGGGGGGCTGGCAAGGTGATGGATGCTCTCGTTGGCCCAAGAAGAGGATGAGATGGCTATGGTTGGTGGTGGTGGTGGTGATGGTGGGTGAAAGTGGTTGGTATGAGTGTGATTTAATAATTCTGAGTGCAGCCTCTATTTGTTTGTTGTAGATGGGTTGCCATATGATCGGAGGAGGGCCCTTGGCCAGGAAGTGGCCAGTGAATCAGTCAACTTGGTGTGTTGAGCACCTTGATGGCTCCTTCACCACTAGCTATGAGCGGTGGATCTCTGCAAGTCACAGCTTGGCCTTGACGACTAGAGACTGAATCACCGCAAATGGTGTCTTTCAGTGGAAAGAGAGGGAACCTTGATGGTACTCAGTCAGCGTCATTTTCTGATCTTGCCATTGTGCTGAATGTTGACAATAAGCTAGAGAGGGTGAGTCAGTCAACCGACAACCTTAGTAGGTGAGCTACAGTTGAGGCTGATCTGAAGGGTTCTTCTGTACACACTCCAGTACTCACATATATAATGACATTATTGTCGTGGCTCATATTTTAGTGTAGTGTTAGGGTGGTGGTCCGGCGGGTGCCGGTCACTCCCTTGGTCTCATGCCCAGGCTTGTTGTCATGTGGTTGCTGTGACAAAAGTGCTGTCTTCACCCGGGGTGAGGCTAGGTTCTGACTTGTCCATCTCGTTACCAGCTAGACTGGTAGACCACATCGTAAAAGGTAAAACTCTGAAAAATCTAGAATCGACCATATTGCCAGGGAGGTTGGATGCCATATGGAGGAGAAAAAGAGGAGGAAAAAAAGGAGAGAGAAAAAGAAAAAAAAAAGGGTGGGCATCATTTTGACAGGGTTGTTGCACCATCATTGATGGGTGACAAACTTGGCATGTTGTTAGGACAAGCATGGAAGAAGTGGTGTTGGAGACTGTGTGTGTTGCTTTCCCCTTCTTGGCTATTCAGGACTGATGTCCACCACACGGGGGGACATTCTTTCGTCCACAGGTTGCTGCTGATTACTTCATATCTCCGTGACACGGTCTTTGACCTCAACACTCTTCCCTCCCACAGACCCAAGTGTTCGGATCTTGTCCACAAGCTCGTCCTTCTGGTCCATGGCGAGAATGTCGTCAGAGCCGCCGATGCTTATGCCATTGATAATGATATTGGGTACAGTTGTCCGGCTGGTCATTTTGGCCAGCTTCTCTTGTATCTGCTTGCCCAGGGGGTGGATGTCGAGCTCAACAACATATGGCTCAGGGGTGATGTTGTACTTGTCAAGCAGGACAGCCTTGGCCCTCTTGGAGTACTGGCAATATGTCTTGGAGAAGATGATCACTGTGCACCTCGTCAGTATACAGTCTCGACTGTATGTGGCCAGACGGTCTCACCAGGAGACTTCTTGAGGATCTCGTTGAGGGTCGTCTCAACCTGGTGATCCTCCTCTGTCTCCTTTGTCCCGGCACCATTCCCACCAGGCTTGTCGCCAGACAGCTTCTTCTGCCCACCTGCTGAGCTGCCCACGCCGATGACCTGCTCTGGCTTCTCAGGCCTCATCACCTTGGCATTGGCTGAGTCCTTTGCCTTCTGCTCAGCAGCATCCAGCCGTGCCCGCATGTCCTTGGCCAGCTGCTTGTCGTCCTCCTGCTCACTTGTGGAGCTGCCTGTGCCCTTGTTCGCATCGGGTATTGACTGGGCCACACCCTCACCGTGTGCCTTGTCGAGCCCCTCTCTTGTCTTTTTCCAGAAGTCATTGAATGTCCTGCTGTCTACCTCTTCTGACGCTCTAAGCTGGGATGTATAAACAAGGGTCATGACAACAGCAGCGATGACACCTATGAAGAGCAGCCGCAGCCGCCTTGTAGAAGGCATGTTGGGCTGATCTCGAGAAGCGGGGATGGGGGTAGACGCGCGGTGGCGAGGTCGCCGTGGGACCAGTCGTTTGTCGGTACCACGCAGGGCTGGGTGGTGGAGGACGAATGTCGAGGCGACCGGGGTGTGCACCTTTGCGCGAGGCCTGTGGGATGCGCCGTCGCAAATATAAGACAGGGGGGAGAAGGGGAGTTCGTCGAGTGTGCTGTGTGTCTCTCTCTCCCTCCGAGCTGCCGTCTAATCGAAAGAAAAAGAAAGAAAGGGATGGGAGCGGCGACTGCTCCCTCGATGGCTTGCAAGGCAGCCTCGTGAGCCCAGAGAGAAGGACGCAGCCAAGTGATTGGGCTGGTCGCAGCCAGCTGGTTGGGGGCGGCTGTCAAGGGTCCAGCCAGGAGGTAGGTAGGTGCAGCTTCGATGCTACCTGGATCACAATGTTCGTAAGGGATGGGTATCGGTCAATTGTGGTCGCGAAGACGGGAAGGTAGCGTGGTGTAAAGAGTTCGATTAAGGGGTGGGAGGAAACAAAGCACTGATCCGGTGTGCGATAATCGCCAGACGTTTCTTGCGCGCGCCTTCGGGTGTTTCGAGGTGTGGTAGTTGTGGAAGTTGGTGATGTGGTGCACGTCCAGAATGTTTTCAGAAGGCAGAAGGTCGACCACGCTGCTGCGGGCGAGCTTAAGCTACACAGCAGTACCGGGTCGCTGCCGCGTGTCGCGTACAGTGCCGTGCAGGGCAGCGTTAGCGCCCCCTTGGGCTGGCCACATGTAGTTTGGCGTTGTGTGGGGGAGAGACGGGAGGTCAACCCACCCGCCACAAGCCGCGACACGCAACCTCCACGCACTGTCGTTTTGAAGAGCACCGCTGTAGCATATGGCGTGTCAGACGATCCGAACATTGACAGAACGACCCATCAAAAGTCAGCCTAGTCAGGCCCCAGACACCGACATTTTCCCAACAAGCTGTCTGTCAGTCAGTCGATGATCCACTGCGGGTTCGGATGAACCCAGAACACTGTGGTACTTTGCTGTTGCCGTGGCCGTCGATCACAATTGGCGCTTTCGCCGCATTGCGTGGCCCAGTGTTACAGCAGTGCTCTCCCAGGGTTACTTGATATTCTGCTTGCCATCGACTGACGTCTCCCGGCCTGGAATGACAGTTGCTCATGGGCGAATCCCTCTTGGTCATCATGGTCCGCTCATGACGGGTAGGACTAGAAGAAACGGCTGATGGAAGCTCGCCTCTCCGGAAACCCCTGCTGCGGACGCAGTGGTCGTTGCTGGTTCATGGGCACAAGAAAGTCATAGCCTCTCAATGGATCAGGCACACAGCCAGCGGCAGGGCCGACGATATCCCTGAAATAAGGGCAAGACTCATGCACGGGTGGGTTCCTGCACGGACAGAGAGGGCTGAATAATGCACGACAGACGAGCCTGACCTTGGGAGCTAGAGGTCCGCATCAGTGAAACGCAACGCTCGCCATAGGCCCAAAGCGCCCGGTGAACCCTCTGATCCTCCTACCAAAGACGAACAACACCAGAGAAAGCGACAAGATAATGTATGCGACCCCGACAAGCTCTCCAAATGCGCGTTTCACACCTTGATGCTTGATCCACACGGAGATGTACGTCGATATCAAGCAGCCAATCACGTTCCGGATGATGAAAACGATCACGATTGTCTCGCCCGCAATCTGTTTGTGTGGGAGACAATCAGCACGTGCCCCAACACCACGGCGAAAGCACGGGAAGGACTCACAGGCCGGTACGCATCGACGGCATAGGTGATGATGACGTTAGCAGCCGCTGTGGCACCAAAGCCTTCCATGCCGTACCCGACAGCAGCACCACCCCAGCTATCCTGAGCCGCGATGACCAGCCCATACAGTAACATACCCATGGGCCCGATGACCGCCGGGATGATCATGGCAGGCAGTCGAAACTCGGGCTCAGGATGCTCGCCTCGTCTTGCCGTCATCCGCGTGGCGATCAGGTCGATGAGTCGACCGCCGGCGAAGAAGGAGAGGAGAGACCCGATGAAGCCAGAGATGGCCAGCAGCCCGACACTGTGCAGGGCCCAGTTCCATGGCGCAGCTGTAAAGGTCTGCGAGGCCACAAGTTGTACGGCGATGTTGCTGTGTCGAGGGTCAGCGCGCAGCACACAGCAGGAACACAGGATGTGGGGAGAGGGGGGGGGTTTGCGATTGCGGGTGCCAGCACTTCTTACCAGCCGATGAAAAGGCCGCATATGAGGCCAGCAATCAGGACCGGTGGGTACGCGACCAGCAGAACAGTTCGTGCAACCCAGCGGAAGAAAGAGGCGTGCTGATTGTAGCCGACCGTGAAGCCCAGGGAGGCAAGCCAGCTCCTCTTGGGCGCGTATTCAGACGCAGGTTTCTCGAGATCTCGGCCTTCTGGCCCCACGACATATGCACTCTCCTTGAGGAGAAACAAGGCCACAAAAAATGTCGCGCCGGAGACGATAGCCATCACACCGCACATCCACTTCCAACCGAGATACTGCGTGATATATGCATTGAACAAGGGCCCTAGAAAGGCGCCCGAAGAGAGGGCTAGGGAGAAGAACATCATCCCATGGCCTCTCTCGTGGAAGAAGAACAGTTCGGCAACGACACTAGGGACCGGTGCATCTGCAGCTGCTGTGAGAAACCCGCCGATGATGCGCGAGGCCAGGAGGCTCCCATATGTCGTGGAGTAGAATCCCCATATGTTGGTCACGCAGAGGAAGACCAGGCTGGCGAGGTAGCCTGGCCTCTTCCCGATAATGCGGATCAGCGGCATCCATACCAGGGCGCCAAAACCCATAAAGAGCACTTGCAGCGATGCTGTTGCCTCGTCGTCAGCACTGCGGGCGAGAAGAGCAGATTCGGGGCCTGGACCTACTCAGGTAGCTCGCCTCAGTCGAGCTCTTCTTGAATTGCTTGATGATCGCTTGTACGGCCACCGTGAACGCGGACGAGTTCATGAACGCCAGGAACGTGTACCAGCAGATCACCAAATACGTTGTGTACTTCTCCCACTGCGACCAGTTCTGTCATGGCCGTCAGATCTTCTGAGCAACCAGCATGCACACAAGGTCCAAGACGGGCGCAGGGGGTCTGTGAGCTCACCAGCGGCTCGTTTGGGTCATTCGAGGGCTGTGGTCGCAATATGATGCCCCTGCTGTTCCTCTTCCCCGCCACGATATCCTCTTCAGCGACCTCTCGCTGGACGGCTCGCGGTTTCTGGGTTTCATCCATGGCGGTGGTGGGTATCGTGCGACTTGGGTTTACTGCGCTCCGTTCTGCGGAAGACAGACCAGTACGGCGTTTGCGAGGAGCGCCAACAGTCCCAGGCCTCTGCAGTGTCGTGCAGTCCACCATGTACCACTGTATCACTTCAACTCGATACTGGCGAGGTCAACGCGAAGGTTCTCCCATTCTTGGAGCTCGCATGCATTTCTCTCGCCTCTCATTGATTTTCGCCGACGGAAAATAAACCAACCCCAACCTATCTTCCCCGCGACTCATCAAGGCACCGATCCCGTGGCCAATGACGACAAGCTTGTTGAAGTCATCGGCCAGGTTCTCCTCACTGCTGTGCCGTACCTCCGAGATGCGCTCGGGCCAGGGGCAGACGGGGAAAGGGAGGGTGTTTCCGCAGAGGATCGGGAGTGGGCGATGTGAGAGACTTGAGATCGGATACGACCACATCACCTTTCTCTTGGATTTAGATGATCCTAATCCTTTGCGCCAGCAGCACAGTCCCTTTCTGCGCGACACGGCGGGCCAGAACTTCGGTCGGACTTCGCCATCCGCATCTTGAGCTGTGTCTGCATGCGTCGGCCGACAACCTGCCGAGAACGTACCGATGGTCAGCCGCGAACGCTGTCATGCTTATTGCTTGTAAGCATTCTAGATTGAGAGCATGTATATGCTTACTATGAGAAATCTGTCTAGTATAAAAGGACGAGGCCGACGGTCATCGCGAACATATTCTGGCCATCCAGTTCTGATCGTTAGATTCTCTATACATCATCAATCGCTAACCGACGAATATACGAGACATCATCTGCCTCCCTCTGTCGTCCAACTTCTCGCTCGCGATTGAAAAAACAAAAATGCTGCCCCCCTTCATCACCCTCGAGGAACACTTTGCCCGCACGACGTCCGATGCAACGCAAGCACCCGGCGTAGCACAGAACTTCTTCCCCGAGGCCCTCCGCCGCCTCCCGGATCTCGGCCCCCTCCGGCTGCAGAGCATGAACGACAACAACGTCGCGCGCCAGGTCGTCTCTCACATCCCCTTAGTCCTCACGCCGCAGCAGGCCGGCACAGTCAACGACCAGCTCGCCGAGGCATGCAAGGCACACCCGGACCGCCTCTCGGGATTCGCGGCCCTGCCGATGGCCACGCCCGAGGCCATCGCCGCCGAGCTGAGGCGATGTGTGCAGGAGCTGGGCTTCGTCGGGACCCTGGTCGGAAACCATGCCGACGGGACGTTCTACGACGGGCCCGCGTACGAGGGCTTCTGGGCCGCGGCCGAGGCGCTCGATGTCCCCGTCTACCTGCACCCGTCGGCGCCAAGCCAGGGCATGCAGGACGCCCTATACACGGGCAGCTTCTCGACTGTGGACAGCCACCTGCTGGGCACGTTCGCGTACGGCTGGCACGCCGAGGTCGCCACGCACGTGCTGCGCCTCTTCGCCGCGGGGGTGTTTGACAGGTTCCCGCGGCTCAAGGTGATCGTGGGCCACTTTGGCTCGTCCCTGCCCATGTTCCTCGATCGTGTAGCCTGGAGCGAGAAGCTGGGTGGGTTCAAGGACCGGAAGAGGGATTTCAAGGCTGTGTATGGCGAGAATATCTGGATCACCACGAGTGGGGTCTGGAGCCTAGACCCGTTGGCGACGATCCTGAGGAATACCAGGATTGATCACATACTGTACAGCGTTGATTATCCCCTGACCTCGAATGAGGAGGGCCTGGCTTTCATGCAGGGGCTACAGAAGAGCGGGCTGGTGGATGAAGAGCAGTTTGCCATGATCGCGTATAAGAATGCGCAGAAGCTGCTCAAGGTGGAATAGGGAAGGGGCCGCCGTTTATAGGCTCAAGTAGGACATATTTCACGCGGGATGCATCGGTAACAGACTGAACAATAGATAAATTCTCATCGTCATTGAAAGAAACAGGGAAATACGATGGCATTCTCTTGCTCAAATCACCGGTCTCTCTTCACCAGCTGGATCATTTGCTCCACAATCTGTTCTTCAAGCTGTGGCCTGGTCATAGGATAAGCACCACCCCTCACTCGTAGCAACACTCATAGTTCTCCTTGCCAGGGCAATAACCTGCAAAAGAAAAGAGGTAAAATCGTCAGCACATAGATATTTTCCCAAATGGATCACACAGGAGGGCTCTAACCAGGAATATAACGTCCAGCACAACTGAGAGTATTCCAGGAACAGTACGAGGAACCACCGCAGGGGTCAGTCGCCACCGATTGCTCGAGGCCCACCACGCAGCACTTGATGTTGCTCGGGTCACTGGGACAGCCTCCGGTGATGTAGGAGCCGCCGTAGTCACTGCAGGTGGCTGTGGAGATACAGATTCCGTACTCGAGGTATTCGCCGGTCGCTGTGCCGGAGCAGTGGCCGTCGACCGTGGCCATGGCTGCGAGCGGGAGCAAGGAGAGGACGAGATAGGAGAAGTGCATTTTTGGACGGTATGGAGTATCTTCTGAAAGGTTTGACTTTTTCTCGGTCTGACAAATGTCTTGGATCCTGTGGTGTACCTTCTGCACATGAGGTGGGACGAGGTCGTGGTTTATATAATGATAATTTTACGTCAAGCTCTAGCTAGGTTATAGGAACGTAGGCCAGGAATACGTCTTTATTTCAATTACCTCACAGTATCGTCATCCTAATTCTTGCCGCCTATATGAAGTCGACTAATAAACTCAATAGACCAACGAGGTCTCGTATAGTGCCTAGATGCTACCCACCTCAACTTCGGACCGGTGTGCACCTCAAAGGGTTTGTAGCTGGCCTCAAGGACAAACTCTTTTAGACTGTAACACCCTGGCCGTGTGTAGGTCTTACGCGTGATGGTAACAAAACGGCCTGAAAATTCTTCCGGAAGTCTGTCAGAGTCGTTCTGGTCCAAGGTGTTGAGGCCGATGACTTGCATGGCCCTTTTGCTCTTTACTCCATAGAGCATGGTCGGAGGGATCGCTGTGGTTTATTTTCGCAAGATCCTAGTACGATACGAGTATAATAGAAGGTGCTCAATCGGAGTGAACAAAGTTGTGAGCAAACATGATCAGAGGTACGCAAGGGTAGGTATGCTGAATTGGTCTGCATGCGAGAAGGATCATCATTCCGGTGCGCATTGTATATTTGGACGAAATACTCAGAGTATGAATTAATTAATAGTTATATCACATAATGTACTTTACTCATACAAATTCCTCCGTTTTAAAACCATGGTTGTGATTCGAATCATGAGAACACGTCAAGAGCTATGAGGACCTGTGCGATGTAGTCCCGCATGTCGGCCTTCCTTCGTCGGCCACGGGTTACATTTAGTTCACACAACGGGGACCAGCCACAGTGGCCAATCTAATTTGATTGGTTTGACGACGACTTCTCCGCATTCTTCAGCCTCATGCACGGAGGCGGTTCCTTGTGCTGTGCCTTCGCGCAGAGCCCTTTCTGTCAAACATCAACCTTAATTCTCCCCTGCAGGAACTGCGAACGACAGAAAGCCAAGACAAAACTATTAATATTACGTAAATCGTGACCTACCACATGATTGAAGCAATTCAAGCTAACTGATTTGACAGGGAGGGTCTCTAAACGCAAAGCCATAAGCCCCAGTGGCTATCGGTCTGCCAAGGAAACGTTCGGAGCGAAGATGAGGCTGGAACCACCCCTTTGACTGGTCTTGACACTAATTCAACCCCATAGGCGCGGATTATATTGCTCGATTCATTGATACTGACCAATAATAGCTGAATACCTTGTAGCAGGGTGACAGGATGACCGTTTGGACGTACGATAACCTCTCCCTCCCACATCGTGTGCCTAGCATTCTGACTGTGGCTTTGAATGGTTGCCTAAGCAAGCTAATAAAACGCAGAAACCCTTTAGCAAATATCTGCTCGGCGTACGGTGGTGGACGTTGCTTATATCGGACTCTCTTTAGGGCTATTATCCTCACTATGTCTACTTCAGGCCTCGGTGAGGGCTCAGTTCTTGGCAGATGAGTGGCTGTCTTTTGAAGCGCCAACTGCACATTTGTCTACAACTGCTAGTACTCGTGCGGGGTCAAGCCATCTTCTAGTCTAAAAAAAAAAATTCGAAGATGCTGGTCTTGACGTACGTTGCGTTGCTTACGCGGACAAAGTCCAAGTGGGCAGTTCCAGACGATGTTGAACACATAAGTCTGCCTACCTGCTTAGTAGGCTTCCGCATATTCTGTCTCCAGAACGTCTAGGTGCTTGTACGTTGTCGTCCAGACTCTATCTCTGAGCGAGGAATATTTTGCATATTGTGGACACGTATGAGCTGGCGGTTCGTACCCAATATGGAATGCGGCAAGAGCGTGACAAGATGTCTCCAGAAAGGAGCTTTTTCTAGCTCAGCGGGTTTCCCTATCGCGCAGAGCATCAGCTCAGCAATCCATATTGTTTCTCAGTAGTCCGTTCCCTCATCTCGAAGCATCTTAAGAGCCAATATTTCGACACAGATTTCATCATGTTGCGTGCTGAGGTCAGCCTTCATCCAACACCTCGACCTTGTGGTCCACAATCTGGCATATGTACGCCGCAAGTGTGACAGCTAACCGGCTCGTCACGTCTATCACACACTCTGTCCGGAATTCATACGGCGATACCATCCTATCTGTCTCGCAAAAGGAAATATATTTTCTCACTTCTTTGTTAGGGCATTGACCTAGCTTCTGTATCGCATGAGCAACGTGACCCTGGTCGGCTCCAGACTGACCAATGGAATTATACGCGTAGACCCACAGTAGCCCAATTGGGCAATCCTCATGTCAGTATTCTACGTACACGGGCTCGGCGCAATTGCTAGATCTTCATAAGGGTCACAAGTGTTCGATCCACATTATCAGGAAGAAGAATACGTAGTCTCAGGAAGTCTGTGAGTAGCTAAAATTAGTTCGGAAAAGGCTACTCTTTCATTACGATGCGCCAGCAATCCTCGCGAGGAAAAGAAGAAAAAAAACTTCCGACTTTATGTGACGGTTCTTGTTCTGTCTGAACCAGCGAGCAGGATACTTCAAAACCAACGGCATTTGAAATACTTGTTATTACACAATATGTAGGGGCTGGAGGTAATATCAAGAGGGAAATAGCTGACACTGTGTCTGCATCTTGCAACGCTCCTTATCAAGCCTTAGCCCTGATCCGAATAGCCTAGCCATAGCATGCCCAGGTGTGGGCATGACCATTACGCTCCCCCTGCCATATGATGAACAGCTGTACAACAGAAAAGAACAGAGGTCTCAAGGCTTCTTGATGAGGATCTCCTTGCTCATGCTGGACACACTCATAGAGCTCTTGAGCCTAGTATGACTCTTGCCGGCTGAATCGCTCTGGTCATTGTCTGTATCACGACTGCTGCCTTTGTTCGACTTGAGGCTCCCCAGCGCCACCACCTCCGTAGTAGCCGAGGGGGTTTTGGTAAAATTCGTCGGCCACTGGGTCTTCCGCTTCGAGGTTCCGCTGTCGTCGCCGTCGAGTTGGTCGAAGCCCGAGCCACCAGTCACCCTGATTTCTACTTCCCGTGTGATGAGAATCTTGTCGAGGTTCTCCCGCAGATGCGGCCAGAAGACCGGCAGAGCGGCCACGATCGTTGCAACGTTGATTTCGATGATGGACAGGCCGATTGATGTGGCTCCGTACCAGCTCGGGTCGAACTCGGGCTTCGTGGAGGCTCTGTTGTCGACAACGACGGCGAAACGGATGATGGAGCATATCAGAACTCTGGAAGAATTTGTTGTCAGCAGAGGATTAAGGGCCGATCTCCCTCGGGGTAATAGGGAGGAAAGAAAAGAGAGAAGGGAAGGAAACTAGTCAGCCGGATCGGCTGAGCGACAACTTACACTGCCCCAACCGCATAGAGTCCGATAAGGGCCATGCGTGATTTCTTGTCCACTCCTTCCTCCTTCCCCATACCCCATGTAGAAACGGGAATCGAGAGCACGGCGATGTCCAGGGCCATGTTCAGAGTTGCATGCGAGATGTAGGTCCCCACAAACACATTGATGTCTTGTGAGCCGTATGCGTACCGCACCGCAGGCTCGGTTGAGTCCCAGAGCCCAGAGATGGGAATGCATGGCACCCAGGCCAGGAAACTGTAGGTCAAACCCCAGAGAGAAGCCACGATGATGAGGCCGATGGTGAGGTATCTACGTCTGTCCATCAGCGCCAGGTGAGCGTGCTCTTGGAAGAGCCTGAGATATTGTGTGAGCAGAGACAATTTGACAAAGGTGAGAGCCCTGGTTCGTTGTTGGTCAGCACAAGCGACGGCCCATAAGTATCCATCCAGCCTGGGTACTGATCGAATGGCTTATTGAGGATGGAGATGCAATGTTCGCTACTGCGCGAGCTGCGGGCAGGACCAACATATTGTATGTGCCGTTCGACCACCAGAAAACCTGGCTGAAATTCTTGATACCATCGTCGCCAAGGAGCACCAGATGTTTGCCCAGCCCGACATTAACCACTTCGGTAGCAGTCAGTAATTTATTTCGGAAGAACCAGAGATCATGCGCGACGGAAGTCTTACAGACAAGCGAGCCGACAGTCGATATCCATGTCGACAGCTGTTCATCTTGATTAGCAAGCCGCAAATGATAAGCTGATGTGCCTGACAGGGGAGATGCGACCACTGAACATACAAACAGCAATATAATGAAAATATCGTCTATCCCAGGACAGCATGTCACAAAAAATCTGACGTATAACCGAAGGCCTGTACAGATTGTCATGAGTGCCTACAAGGTTGGTCAGTATTGCCGCCACGTCCCAAACCCGTGTTCAAACGAGGACTCAATTAAGAGAGGGAGAAAGAAAGAAAAAAACCTACTAAGCACGTAATAGCGATCCCATACATGGATGCCGGGTGGTTGAAAAACGGTGTCGGATCATCGAGGTTGTCGATCGTCCCTATGGACGCAA
This sequence comes from Celoporthe dispersa, assembly GCA_016584495.1. Taxonomy (NCBI): domain Eukaryota; kingdom Fungi; phylum Ascomycota; class Sordariomycetes; order Diaporthales; family Cryphonectriaceae; genus Celoporthe; species Celoporthe dispersa. The sequence goes on from WAID01000007.1 coordinate 1,282,178, forward strand.
ACAGAGAACCAGTCATGCTGGGATTCGCGCGCCCGTCCCGTGACGATCGTATCGTATCCGTTCGACTGATAATCGTTGGCGTCCACGCCGGAAGGAAAACAAGAAAAAGAAGAGAGAAGTAAAAAAAAAAAGAAGAAAGCCTGAGCTTAAAGAATATAGCCTGGAGCCGGCCTTTTCACAACTGGAAGTTTCTGTTAGGAGGGAGAATTGGGCTAAATGGCGCAGCCTGGCCAGCAAGTGCACATGGTTCAATGGTAGACTATGTAGACCTACGAATCAGACGATGTTGGGAGGGAGGGGAGCGCTGGGCCATCAGATCTTTTGTTTCTCGACCTGATGTGTTTGGGCCCCACACTTGACCGTTGCAATGATCCGCAGGAGGTGATCCAGCAGGCTGGCATCAGGGCTGAGGGAGTTTTAGCTCTCGCCAAAGAAGAAGGATCGTCGAGGTTGAGATCCACAAGCCACGAAGTCTCCAACCGGGTTGAAGGCAAAAGGGGAGGAGGAGTGGACACAATCTAGGTATCTACCAAGCTTCGAGATCCTTTTTTTCTTCTTCTTTCTCTCTTTAATGCTCCACCAGTTTAGTTCCCGGCCACATGGCGGAGTCCTTTGCAAGTCGAATCGTTTCAATCCTCGCTCTAAGATCCTTTTGCACAGAACCCATGTCACGAACGAATCTTAATTCCCGGCGAAAAGTCATGGTCGCAATTCGCTGCCGTTCTGGGACTGTGGTACTGCGCTCCGCTCTTGTCGGGGCACTTGAAACGGGGGGGAAAGCAGGTTCGCATCCGCGCTGGTAAAGAATCGGGTGTGCCCCTGAGAGATTGACCGGAAAGTGGGCAGGCCTGCGAAGGGAGATCAGCAAAAGGCTCAAACGTGATTTACATATGTAGTATAGATTCTTGGGAAATCTTATAGAGGGAAGCCCTCATCTCCATTTTTCACGGCTCTCGCTAGCGCAAGCACAAGTGCAACCAGTAGTCTGATCTCCTGCTTACACGATACTGTATAATGTTACACCGCATCTGAGTGAAGATCATCAGATGTGTTGCAGGCCAAAACGCACGGTCAATCATTGCGGAGAAGTGGGTTGGTCCCGTTGTTACGAACTCCACTATCTGGAGCATACTGTACTATACCAAGGCATGGCATACCACCCACTGCTTGTCCTTAGGACCGTGCTTTACATAACATGTAGAAGCCCCAGTCCTTGCAGCAGGCACAGCCAGAGCGACAGACGCGAGATTAGCAAAAGCCTGAGCACGACTCAGGAACTAAGTACACCGCATATTGGGTTCACCAGCTGTGTGTATTAGCCTGTTTATAGAGCCGGTAGTTGCTCTTTCAGCATAGCTTGAGTAAGAATGCTAGGCTCTGTCACCGAACAAGGCTAGATACGTCATGTCCAGAGTGGATGTTCATAAAATGAATAATATGCATTACCCTGCCTCCAGAACCATATCGTCAGACCCTTGTCCGGGGGGTTCTCTGGGGTTGTCTGTCCAGAGGTCTCTGCGCGATCAGATTTAGTCTTGCTTCAGTACCTAGGACTGATGCTATATGAACGTCCACACGATCCTGTGTAACTGATGTCCATAATTACTCAAGACTGAGCTGTCGCTCACCTCTTCAGAGCCCAGCGCCGTATACGATACGATCTCGGCAAAGTGTCTTCGTATATATCCTGCCTGGCTCTCCTGAGCAAGTCCACACTCACCCGTGCCCACGTAATGCCTGCTGACACGTTCTCTAGCCGAGCCATGAAAAATTGTGGGCTGGATTAATGAGACGGACACATCCACGTTGACGTGAATCATGAACCAAGATAAAAGAGAGACTGAGACCCATATTGTCGGTTCGATACTACAGTATAGAGTTCTCAACATTTCCACATGCCCGTCCAGCTCTCGGATAAATAGTGGTGTGTGAGAGGGCGGGCACCTTGGCCAGCAGCTGAACATGATTGCCCTCCTGGCGATAAGATGTGTTGATGGTAAGTAATTACACCGAAAATTTCTGCGCGTTAAGTAAAGAGAAAAGGAGGAAAAGAAAAAAGACAGCAAGTAATAATAAGGTTCTGTACGATCTGATAAAGATTTAGCCTCGTCTCGAGCAAGCTTAGTCAACAACAAGACCTACTGATATGGTAAGCAACTTTTTACATAGATGCATCTACATAGTAAGTATATTGGGGGAAGGTCGGAACCATGATCGACAGCGATGACCAACATGTGTTGCAGCACCTTGGGAGCGGGAAAACCTCCCGCCTACCCGCTCACTAATGCAACCAGCGAGCCGGCTCTATGGTCATTACTAAGCTCCCAGTTACATCGCAGACGACGTGATGAAGTAATTGAGTGCATGTTAGGCTCTGTGAGCTGGTCTCTGCAGCGTCTAGAATGGTGTCAACAATCTTATATAAAAAGGACGCCTGAGGAGAGAACTATCGAGACCTCAACCTGAACCTGACAAGGGTGCACCGCCTGTTTGATCAATTACATCACGCCAGAACATCGTTCATATTTTTGATACCGTACTGTGTCTCTGTCTCCCTTCCATCCAAGCGTCAACAACATGAGTACTCCTCTCACCAAAGCAACCGCCAGCAAGCCTGCGCAGGGCGTCCCCTTCTATACACCGGCCCAAGACCCTCCCACCGGAACAGCCACTGCCTTCGACCCAGACCACCCGCACAAGATTCCCACCCTCTTCCACCCTCTCACCATCCGCGGCGTCACCCTGGCCAACCGCTTCGTGGTGTCGCCCATGTGCCAGTACTCAGCCGACGACGGCCACCTGACTGACTGGCACCTCGTGCACCTGGGCACCCTGAGCGCGCGCGGCGCCGCTCTCACCATGGTCGAGGCCACCGCGGTCCTTCCCAACGGGCGCATCTCGCCTGAGGACTCGGGCCTGTGGAAGGACAGCCAGATTGCACCGCTGCGGCGCATCACGGACTATATCCACTCGCAGGGCCACAAGGCGGGCATCCAGCTGAGCCACGCGGGTCGCAAGGCGAGCACGCTCGCGCCGTGGCATGGCCAGAGGGGCAAGCCTCACGTCGCAGGTGAGGATGTGGGCGGCTGGCCCGAGAACGTCTGGGGGCCCAGCGCCATTCCCTTCTCGCATACGTATCCCAAGGTCAAGGAGATGACGGTCGAGCAGATCCGGGAGACGATGGAGGCGTTTGTGGCTGCGGCCAAGAGGGCTGTTGAGGCGGGGTTTGATGTGATTGAGATTCATGGGGCGCATGGATATCTTCAGACTGCATTCATGTCGCCTCTTAGTAATGTGAGTTGGGACCCAGATGCTGCCTGCTAGTTTTGAATTTTTTTGTGTTTCCTTCTTTTCTCCCCCTTTCTCTTTCTCTTTTCTACCTTTTTCCTTCCACCCTCTTTACATAATTTACTAATTCAATTGCAGCAACGAACCGATGAGTACGGAGGCAGCTTTGAGAACCGCATTCGTTTCCTGGTCGATATTATCAAGGCTGTCCGGGCAGTCATTCCAGACACGATGCCCCTTTTTGTCCGGATCTCAGCCACCGAGTGGATGGAGTGGACGGGAAAGGAGACCTGGGACCTGCCGCAGACCATCCAGCTGGCCCACCTGCTCCCCGACCTGGGCGTCGACCTCCTGGACGTCTCGTCCGGCGGCAACGCCTTTGAGCAGAAGATCCAGATTCACCCGTACTACCAGGTCAACCTGGCCGCTGAGATCCGAGCCAGCCTGAGGAAGGCCGGCAAGGACAAGAAGATGCTCATCGGTGCCCTGGGCATGATCACCGACGCGGAGATGGCCCGGGATATCGTGCAGAACACCTGCTCGTACACTGTGGGCGAGGACCCGGAGAAGGGCGACTGCAGGGACTCGCTGGGTTCCTCGTCGGAGGCGCACGAGGATAAGTCCAAGGCGGACGTGGTCATCATCGCGAGGCAGTTCCTCCGGGAGCCCGAGTTTGTGTTGAGGGCGGCTCGGCACCTCGGAGTTCAGGTCAAGTGGCCCAACCAGTACATGCGCGCAGAGTGGCCAGACTCTCAGAGGATCTGATCAGCTAGGAGGATGGACGAGAGTTGAGTTGGATACTGAGTTTTTAAGTTCTCGTGCTCTAATTTGGACGGAACCTGCAGCAAGTAAGCAGATATGAATACCTTGAATGAAATTTATGAACCTTGTCATTTCTCTTATTCGTTAATTTTTACTAGAAAGTGTCGCTCTGTAAATAATAGCCCAAGTATAATCTGCATGGCATCTTTTCCATCTAGAATGAAATCGTGTGAATAATCACTGCCGCTGCGAACTTTTCAATAACATAAGTAATCAATACCTCCAACTTTTGAAAATTGGGTACTATCTCGACCATTTGATCACCAGAATAATATCATGATGCCAAAACCACCCGACTCAGGTTTTCCAAACCATGTGTGCCCCAGATGCTTTTCAGAGTGAAGTAATTACAACAAACTACAAGTGTTTTTTTTTTTTTTTTTTTTTTTAAGAAAAACACCAAAGCCGCCCAAGCCATTAAAAAAAAAAAAAGGTCCAGCCCTTGATGAACAATTACGAAGCCCAGACGAATACTTGTGCTCAGATATCTGGACGCTTCACCGATGATCGACCACCGATGTTGACGACAATAGCAGACATTGCGTTCCTTCTGACAGCCGTCATGGCGGACGCGGGGGCAACATCGGTCAGCGAGCTGATGCTGCCCGCATCATCTGACAGGCTCCAGTAGGTCGAAGATAGCCCGTCGCTGTTCTCGGCGGCAGCACCTGCTGGGCCCTCAGTGTGCACCTCGACACCTCCTTCTTCCGCGACGGAGACGGCGGCGACCAGAGACGTACGCTGACTCTGCGGCGGGCTGCTGGGCGTCCATGGTCCATAACTACAGACATAGCGCCGAAAGCTCTTGAACCGCCGCAGACTGGCGCCTCCCCTCCAGACTATGGTCAGATGGCGAGGCGGACCGTGGTGCATCTTGCCCCGCGACGTGTTCCCCGAGTTCCCGTCTCGCCCGGTGGAACATGTGCACGGCGGCGTGGAGCTGGAGTTGGTCTCTCGCCTCGACGAAGAGGTCATAGCCTCTATTTTCGCTGGCGGGCTGAGGCTGGGGCACTATTATCGGCCTATCCTGCACCTGGTAGGTGACTGGGCCCGAGTAAAAGCTCACGTCGACGGGCAGATTCTGGACCATCTGTGTGTGGGCGTGGTCGACACAGGCACCGGAGTAGAAACTGATATCGACGGCTTCATCTTGCTCCTGGCGGCGGGCAGGCTGGGCGCCCGGGATAGGTGTCTTGCGATGCTCCTCGTTCGCGCCCCAGGGAAACGCTCGAGATGGATGCCTTGTGCGCCAGGGCTCGGAGACGGGGAGCTCAGCCCACATCCTGGGTCGGCTCTGACCCGAAGTCCGGCTGAAAGGTCTGAAGGGTCTTGCCCAGGCGGTCGGGCCTCGGGACCTATTCTGAAGTTGGGCCGGACGAGAGCGGCGGCGTATGAAGGCCCAAAAGATCACCAGGAAGATCGCAACTCTGTGAAGATACAATGGTCAGTCAAAGTCTGCGGAGAAAGTGGGCTGGAAATATCCGGGGAGGGCTTACATGACCACAAATCCTGCAGTTGCGCCTATCCAGATCATCTCCATCCTGCTGAGGTTTGGGACAGGCTGCTGGTCGACTGTCGCGATGGTACCTTAGGGCAACATCGGACCGGAGCTCGGAGGCGGCGTGGTCCGAGTGGAGGAGTGCGTGGGAGACGAGGAGGAAACAACGGATGACGGTGTGAAGTAGGGGGCCGAGACGGAAGAGGTAGACGAGGAAGAGGCTGGGGACGTCGAATGGCTCCGGCGGACGGTGGTCCAGGGCTGGGTTGCTGGGGACGGCGGTTTCGTGGGCTCTGTATAATAAACAGAGGTCAGGTATGGCCACCAGATGATCGATGTGGACGTTGGATCCATGGTTTGTGTGTGTGTATAGTAATTTTGTCTTCACAAATATATGGTCTCTGGATTCGGAAGAGTATTATTTACTGTAGTAACGATTCTGTAGAGCGGTAGCAAGAATTCCGAGAACCTGTCGCGAGACGTAAAGAAAGACTTGGACGTGATTTTCTGTGGGAATCTGATTTAGGCAGGGCAACACTTATACAAGAATTGACACACCATCTGCCTTGTCTAGTCTTTGGTTTCTTCTCCTCTGCTTTTCTTTCTTGACCTAATGTCAAATTCTAGTGCCACGTAGTTGTCTGTGGGTCGGGAGCCAACCATCTCAGACCGGTCATGGTAACTTGAGTCTGCACACATTAGGAAGTGAAATAGGGTATGGCTCAGCCCGGACTCATATACTAGGACTGTAAGTGCTCAAGCTAGGTCAGATAACTCATCTCCAATGAGCTCGGTGCTTGATCTCATTACTCAATACTCACGAGATCGACGCTGTAGGGTGGCCCGGACGGCTGGCTGTCCCTATAGTTATGTTGATGTACATTTCTGATCTTGTTTTGAAAAGAACAGACTCCATTTGCAGCCGTACCCGAAGATTGTTTCCAAAAGATGCAATGAAGAACATGTAGTCATTATAAGGGCAGAACACCTGTGAGTCCAGGCCGGGGCGCATCATGGGACGAATATTAGTTAAAGCGCTGAGTGCTGGATGGGGTCTACGTTTTGCACTAGGAATGATGAGAGAATTTATAAGTCTGTAAATATACTGTCACGTTGAAGATATTGGGATAGCACGGAGGCGCAGCACCACAGCAAAATTACTTGTTCAGTAGCTGCGTCGTTAATTAAGTGTGCCTAGTTGTATAGTAATTATCGAAGTGCGCTCCAATAATACACACACCCTAGTAGTAGTACTACGTACTATGTACCTAGGTGCCAGTACAAGCCTGCCAGGGCAGCCCCTGCTCAGAGATAGCCCCACAACCCCTCACTGGCTTTCGTCCTGGTAACCGCGACGCGTCCAAGTTCAATTTTTGGAATTCAGACGACCATCGCCTCGCTCCAGAACAGCAGCAACCGCTCTCTCTTCCGATCGTCGTCGCTACACAGCTGTATGAGCAGAGAGGCCTGACTATCCGGTTGGAAACAGCCGCCGCCATGGATATCGACGACATCCTTCGCGAGGTCGACCCCAGCTTCGACACGGTACCCTACGAGATCCGCGACTTGCAGGCCCTCACGCGTGCTTGGGTTGCTGAGCGATGCGCTCCGGAGCTGCTAGAGTGCGCATCCTCCCCTCTCTGCCCTTCGCCGAAATTGTATGGGACTAGCGTAGAGGCTTGGATTGACCCTTGGGAACCTCTGCAGGTGGCCAGCAGATGGCCTTTTCGAGCGCATCAACCAGCGCATCAAGGCCCAGATCGAGAAGGTCGAGGACATGACCGGCGACATGGACCCAAAGACCAACTTCGCCCTGATCGTGATCCAGACCGAACTGGAGCGGTATAAATACATTGTGCGCAGCTACGTGCGCGCCAGAATAGCAAAGGTGGGTTCGAAACCCCGGCCTGCATGGCGGCTCGGGGCCGGCTACCTCGTGGCTTCAGGGAGAAAGGGCGGCGAGAGGCTGCCAGCCAGTCTCTCCGGTGTCACGGCGAGGCTAACTCTCAACGTCACAACCACAGATTGACAAGCACACACTGCACTACCTCTCCACGCCTACGATGCGCGCTCGCCTCTCCGAGACGGAACTCGCTTACGCGACCCGCCACCAGGCCATGCTCCATAACCACTACCTCTCTTCGTTCTTGTCCTCGTTTCCACCGAACCTGCAGAACCTCAATGATACCGCCGGCAACATCAGCATGATTGACACGCCAGACCTCGATACCGCAGTGTTCATCCGCCTGCTGAGGGACTGCCTGGTCATGGGGAAGGGCACAGACGAGGACGGTAGCATGAATGGCAAGAACGGAGATATCCTCATCCTGCGATGGTCCGACGCGAAATCTCTGGTCGATGCTGGCAACGCCGAACTAGTGTGAGCTTATGAGAGCATCGCTAGGAGGATGGACTTCCCTCGGATAACGGCACAACCTGGCATCCAGTTTGGCACACAGGCTTTGGTGTCCTAGGGACGACATGTGCGGCGACGAACTACAAATTTGTCAGCGCAAAGTAGCGAATGGTCGTTATATCACGAACGAGCGTGCATCTGTTGGCCAACTTGCTGGAAAGCTGCGAGATCCACTGCGGAGCAGCTTCCTCCAACCAGGCTTCTCAGACGGCTAGCGCGTTCGCGAGTCGCTCGGGATTAAGGCCTAAACGCCTTAAATTCCTATGGTTTTAAGACAGACGACCACTGCTTTCGGCTGGGCGTATGACCTCGTTGGATTATATGATCGAAGAACGGATATACCGTCTGGCAGCCATATCTCCCTGTCTGCTGTATATCTCGGCCCTTGCTCAAACAAATCCGGCACGAGTCCACCAGGCCCAGGTATAAGTACAGGTGGATGAGACGGCCTTGAGGGAGAAGTGAACTTTGATGGACATCACCAAACTACTTGCTCGTTCCATCCAAGCTGCAGGCCCAATCGACCAAGCGTGAAGAGACAATCGAAAATGGCTGCCAAGACTATCGTGCTCATCACCGGCGCCAACCAGGGCCTGGGTTTCGAGATCTCCAAGAAACTTGCCACGGACCAGAAGGACTACCACATCATCATGACCGGACGCAGGAAGGGGGCGATCGAGGAGGCGGCCCAGAAGCTTGCGTCCCAGGGCCTGTCTGTCGAGCCGCTCGTCCTGGATATGAACTCGGACGAGTCCATCGAGGCGGCGGCCAAGACGGTGGGCGAGAAACACGGCCATATCGATGTCCTCATCAACAATGCCGGTATATCGGGCGCATCCAAGGCAGCCGACGGCAAGCCCAACAGCGCCCGTGCAGAGTACCTCGACATCTACAACACCAACGTCGCCGGCACTCACGTCGTGACCGAGACCTTCATCCCGCTGCTCGAGAAATCCACCCTCACGAAGCGCATCGTCTTCATCTCCTCCAGCATCGGCTCCCTTACCTTCAAGGCCACAAATGCGCAGGTCAGAAAGCTCCAGTGGTGGCCCTACACCATCTCCAAGACGGCCATGACCATGCTAGGCCTGATGTTTTCGGCAAAGTTCGACGGGAGGAACGACTGGAAGGTCAACATCTGCTGCCCCGGCCACTGTGCGACGAACCTGAGTAAGTCCAACCCGTGATCTCAGTCTTTCCTCCCTCTGGCACATGACACCTCTTGTCTGGGCCCGCGAGAGTTGCCATCCTGGGAGGGATCTCCCCGCCTCCCTCCTGAAGAAGTCTTCTGTGCGACTGTCCAGATGTATCAAGCATCTTCCCTACAAGAGTACATGTTAAATAACAATTGTGTTTGGCTTAGATTCGTTTACGGGAGCGATGCCGCCGGAGCATGGCGCAATCAATGCGTGTCGGCTGGCGACGTTGGGGCCGGACGGAGAGACGAATACTTTTACTGATGTTGACGGCACGGTGCCATGGTAGATGTGAAGGTTGGTGCATCTGGGAGTGGTGGTGGTGGTGGTGGTGGTGGTGGTGCTGTGAGGTGCTACAGACCGGGCCGCCGACTGGCTGCATACTAGCCTGGCCCTGTTCTAGGACCCATCTAGTCTATATGTTATTGTGAGATATCACCAGCAGATGACGAAGAGGGAGGGGGGGGAGAGAGAGAGAGAGAGAGAGAGAGAGAGAGAGAGAACAAATGAAAGCACATCTTCTTTTGGATTTTCAAGCGGAGCTGTCGTGACACCGATATGAAGGCTCACGTGGTCATCCCTCGTCCCCGGCGGTGATGGTCTGCCAGCGAGTATGAGACTTGCTACATCAGCACGTCGCCGCCCTGATCCACACAATAGCGGGAGAAGAAAGAACTTGGAACATATTGAGCGGGAGCCCTAGACACGTCGTATAGAAAGGCGGAAGCTGAAAGAGAGAAACAGCCAGACATACGTGACTCTCGTGTGTTTGGTTCGCACACACCAACAGGACATCGGCTTTTTTTTTCTCTCTCGTACCGCACCAGCGCCAATGCAAGCACCCGCCCGGACAGGACCAACCGGATTGGATTGCAGGATCTTGGCTAGGATTTGTGCGTGAGACAGACACACACACACAAGAGTCTGTGTGTAAGAGAGAGAGAGGGCATGTGTATGTGCATGAGTGCAGGTGTGGTCACAATTTTAGCAGCAGCAGCCAAGGGTGCGTCCATCCGCTCTATGCCCCGAGACCCCCCCCCTTCCAAGCCCCTGAGAGAAAGAAAAGCCAGCACATCATCTCATCTACATAGTACATGCTACTCTGTTGTACCACCCTTCTTCGTATCGGTGAGGAGGGCGCCAAACCACTCCATGGCTTGAGGAGAGTTACGGTCACACGCCCCTCTTCTCAAATCGGTCGATCCTTTTTATTATTTTATTTTTATGTGTGTGTGTCTCCAGCTGCTTCCTACAATACATACGTGGCAGGCGGGCTTTGGTTGGAAACGCACAGCGCAGGAGGAGCCGACCAAGAGAGGACGGGCCTGCCGGAGGGGGGATGACCGGTGGAGAGAGCCGAAGCGAGGAACAACGCAGTGGACACATCATCGTCACTGTGGATCCGGGGGAAACAAGTCTGGGGAATGGATGGATGGACCGCCTAGGAAGTGGTCCGAGATTTGTGGGTGGTGGGTTTGTTGTACTCTGGTGGTGGTGAAGACCAAAAAGAAAAGAAGGAAAAAAAAAGGGAAAGGTGCCTCGGAGCCGATGAAGGTTCGGCCTCACAGGACCTCTCTGTCTCTGCCTCTTTTCAAAACCCCCCACCCCACCCCTTTTAATATTTCCATTCTGTCGAGAAATCAACGCCCAGTTGCGGCAGGAACAGACACTCAAATTTTCTTTATTTATTTATTACCACCGCACCAATATTGGGAAGGGGAAATAAGCACTGACTGTAACTGGACGGCAGGACGGAGATTGGACCATCCAGGTTCCTCTGGGGCAAGGTTACCCGACGCCCTACCAAAAAGTGGCGCCCCTGACCAGTGGCCGCCAGGATATCACTAATTTTAAGGTTACCCCAATGATCGACAAGGTCAATACAGTGGGAATTTTTTTCCCGCCTTGGAACAAGGGGAGGCCGGGGGGGGGCGGAGCTGGCTGACTGGCTGGCTGGGCACATGAGGTTTTCCTGGTGGTACTATGTAGTATTGGAATTGATCCTCCTCCCGGATTTTTTTTCATGCAGATCTTTTGCTCTGGATCCACCTGGGGAAAGAGAGAGAGAGAGAGAGAGAGAGAGAGAGAGAGAGGAGGAACTGAAGAGAAAAAGAAAAAGAAAAAGAAGAACGAAAAAGAAAAATCCCAACAGAGAGTCCAGTGGCTTGTTGAGCCATCCTCAAGTGATCATACGAAAACCTGATCCATGGAGAGAGGAAACTCGGCAGAGCCCGCGTGACAGTCGCAAAAGAAACAGGCAGAAAGGAGGAGGTACGTACAAAGAAAGATCCCGTTCGAACACGAGCCGCACAGCTCTAGCTCCTGCATGAGCCGTCACCCGCGTATGGTCTCTGGTTGGCTGGGCGCCCGATGGCCATACCAGAAGAGGTTCTAGGGCCTTCTTAGGAGGGAGGGGAGGGGAGGCACGGTGCCACTGTGCTTGTAACGTCTAAACGAGATCCGCTCGGGCTGGAAGGGAGCCAAGGAACGCGAAAAGAAAAATTATGCCCGGGGGCGATGGAGGAATGGAGGAGGATGGATGGCTTTTTTTCTTCTTCTTGGCTCCTGATCCTAGATGGCAAGGATTTGTGCTGTGGGAGAGAAAGAGAGAAGAAAAAACAAGGAGAAAAGGAGGAAAAAGGAAACAGCCTGGAGATGTGAAGAGGAAGAGGAATAGGAAGATCATGGGTCTGGACAGAGCGAGAGGGACAGAAAAGAGGGAGCAGAGTGACCTCTCACAATAGGCATGCAGTGGCACGATGATCATGTCTCCTCCCCCGTGTTTCTTGATCTACATTTTCTCCATGCGGACCCCTCCCCAGCCAAGCCAACCCCCTGCATGGGCCTTGGTTTATTTACTTGATAGTACCATTGTACTTAGTATGTACTAACGAAAGGGACGGGAGCCCAGCCATGTGAGATGGATGAGCGATGAACGCCCATTTAAGAGACACCAGCCCTTCCTGCCTCTCGCGCCTTTGTTTCTGACCTGGTCTTCCTCTCTTCTTGTTCCCTTCTCGACCTGTCTTCTCTCTTGCTCATCAAACCTGTCGTTACTCTCTCTGGTGTGTTAATTGTTGTACGAGGTTTTGTTCTCGTCCGTCCACACTCGCTCAACAGCTTTTTCCCACTCGCAAGAACATTTCTCTCTTCTTCCTCGCTGTCCATTCCCACAGTATAAGAAGTTTGTAATTAAAACACCCTTCAAAATGCGTTTTGCTACCTTCCTTGTTGGCGCCTTTGCCGTCCTCGCCAGTGCCCAGAGCTCAGACAGCAGCACCGCCGCCACCACCACTGTCTCCTCCGCGACCACCTCTGTCTCCCTCACCGCCGCCCAGTCTTCCGAGGCTGCCTGCCTCAATGCCTGTGATGCGGGCGATGTGGACTGCCAGTCCAAGTGCATTTCTGTAGGTCAACAACACCACCCCCCGCCCCCCGGGCCTCTCGCACGGGTGGAAAGCTTCGTGCTGCGAGGCGGCCTTCCAGCTACCTCTCGACCACACTCGCTAACTCGATCTCCCCTCCGCACAGGTCCCTGACCCCTCCGGCTCGCAGGTGAACGCCACCACCGAGTGCGTCGCCAACTGCAACCAGGGCAACGGTACCGCCGCCGACAACACTGCCTACGGCGACTGCGTCCAGAACTGCATCGACGAGAACTACTACACCTCCACTGGCACCCCGGCCGAGGCCACCGGCTCCTCTGGCTCCACGGGCACCGCCGCCTCCGCCTCGGCCACCGGTACTTCCGGCTCGTCCGGCACCTCGGGCAGCGGCTCTTCCTCGTCTGGCACAAGCACCGCGACCTCCTCTTCGTCTTCGTCTTCTTCCACAAGCAATGCTGCTGACGCCATCCGTGTCGGTGTCACTGGTGCTAGCCTCTTCGGCCTGCTGGCTGCCTTCATGGCTTTGTAGACGCGTTGAGAAGGTGGATTTCTCCTGGGATCTGGATATCTGATAATGACGAGGCAATGTGGGACGAGAGGGGTATTGGATATTGGTATGGGAACTTGGTACAGAGTACCGATAATTAATGCAGGGATATACTAGCATCGGAGAGAAAACTAAAAAATACAAACCCCGCCGTCGTGTGGAATTCATGAGATCAATGTTTGGTCTCGTCAATCTTCTACGATCATTCTCGCTTGAGACTTTTGGTGCACGTAGCCCCAGGGAAAAGAGCTTACCAGGGAAGACTGATATCTGTCGTAGCCTGCGCCGGTACTGGGTCGGAGCACGCTCTCTACGTCGGAAGGCTGAGTGAGGGCAGGCAGCGAGATTGGTCTGGGGACACCGCACAATCACACAGCCCAGGAAATTGTCTTATTCTCTTATCGACTTGGTAGGCAGCGTCGGCTCGATGTTTGAGATCCACGGTATGCCGAGCTTCTTCATCTCGACGGCAAGTTGAAAGAGGTAGTCCAGGCTGTAGCAGAGTTGGGTCAGCCATGATCCGCACCATCGGCGTCTGAGCCAAGGAGGCGTGAGGATAGCAGTCTACGTACCTCTCGCACTGCGTCTTGGCGTGCTCGACACTATTCCCCCAGACATAGACCCCGTGCCTCCTCACCAGCACGGCGTATGCATCCGGGTACCGGTCCATGGCCTCCTCCATAAATTCGGTCAGGTCCTCTTCGTGTGCCGTGTTCTCAATCACCGGAATCCGCAGCGTGTCGTGGTACCCCAGGTTCCCGACCTCGCGGTGCGGGTATCCCCGCGCGAAGCCCTTGATCTGCTCGATATTGTTGATGCTAAACTCCTTGCCACCACCGCCCTGCTGCTCGAGGATGAGGGTCACGAGCACCGCGTAGGGACTGTGGGTGTGGATGCAGCACCGGGCGCCCCGGCGGGTGAAGGCGCTGAGGAAGAGCGGGGTGCACTGAGAGGGCTTAAAGGCCGGCGGGGAGCGCAGGTAGACGCGGGAGCTTGGGCGGATGGGCCCTTCGCCCTCGGAGGAGGAGGACTTGTGCTTCTCGAGGGTCTGCGGGAGTGAGAGGACGTAGAGGTCGGAGGGCTTCATGAGTTCCTTCTGCACGCCCGAGGGGGCTATGTAGACGAGGTCACTGGGAGGACGAGGGAGGACGGGTGTCAGTTCCACAGAGAAGCAGGCAGACAGGGCCAGGAGCCAGAGGGGGGGAAGAGGGGGAGGAAGAGAGGTTGGCCCTACTCGGCACGTATCGAGGCGCCGCCGCCTGTGCCCGTCACCCAGCCCAAGGTCCAGAACTTTGCGCATAGAGAGGGGATGAGGTTGGCAGGGTGGTCGAGGTCGTCGGAGCGGACGAGCTCGTCGTTGTTGCTGCCCATCGCGTCTCGCCAAAAGCTTTCGCACGCCTCGGCTGATGTCCGGAACGAAGACGGGATCTTGTCAAGGCCTGTCGCGCTTCAACGCAGGTTTTGGTTTCCACGGTCGGGGGAGGGGTGGCTGCAGTGCCTCCGTCAAAGGTTGTCGGATAGAAGCATCGACTCGCCGCCCTTGCAATACGATATTATGGAGATCGGAGCCGTTCCTGGCAGGAGCACGTCACCCGGGCCAGTGTGAACCCCTCCATTCCCCTCTACTGCAGAGAAACACTTGTCTCGGCAGGCAGCTCGGCAGACATGTTTTTTCATAACACGTGGGCAGTTGTCACTACCAGTTGGACCTATAATAACTGACATGGTACCATTTTTGTAGCGCAAGTAGTTCTATTTATTTTTTATTTTTTATTTTATTTTTTTTGAAGAAAGGGAGGTGGGCCATCACAGGTTGTCTGATAGGTTGTCTGATGGAAAATGGTTCAGTTCATTGTGTGTATGGCCGGGGATTTCTCCCAGCCATCTGCAGAGATGATAGTGTGCTGAATATGCCTGAACACTGACCTCCCCAAAAGCATGTGAAGTCTGCAGCAAGATGTGCTACATCGTACTATATTAGTACTTCAACCACAGACAGGTCTATCTATGGTGAGGCATGTGAACCAGCGGTATCAGGGTCATGCTTGAGGACAGCTTTTCACAGATGCAGGGTAAAATTGACCTGTTTACCCTGCTGGCCAGACTCCTACTTCAGGCTGTTGTTGTTACATTGAAGTTTTTCCCGAAATTGCCATGCTACAGAAATATGCACGTCGAACTTTCCAAGAAGTTCTCTCCAGGTGGGTCACAGGGTGCTTTGGTGCACTGGTGGCCCTAGTGAGGGGTCTCGGTACGCTGAAGAGGCAGTACCTCTTCAGTGGTTATCCTTCAATTAGGCACCTGCTAGGCTAGGGGACTCCCGATCCATCCCCGCACTCAATAAAGCAGTGACCACCCAGGTGCCCGTGACCCCCCTGTACAGAGCATCATGATCCCTGCACCTCGGCCGGAGGGGGGCAAGGTTGGAGCTGTTGCTGCATTTAATTTTTGGGGAGCTTCAACCGCCAGCGTGTCCTTTTTTCTCACCCGCGACGCCTTGAACCCCGAGGATAAATCTAGTCCGACCTCATCTCCTGCACTTTGTTGTTGACTGCCTCCCGCACCAGCCTCAACTTCTCTCCCCCCTCCTCAAGCTCTGGGAGCAGCATCTTTTTTTCCCCCCTTATTCCTTCCTCAGCCAATTCCCTTCCACACCTGTCTCTTTGTCCACGACAGGTCTTTTTGTCTGTACACAAGGAGGGAGGCTGTTTTCCTGATCAATCACCTGCTGATCAGCACACCTGACAAGAAACCTTCCTACCACATCCTCAACAGCAGCCATCATCACCATGAGGTTCACACCTTTCATTGCCGCGGCCATCCTGGCCTATGGCGCTGCTGCTGATGAGGCACAGAAGCCTCTTGGTGACGAGAGCCCCGCTTCTGCTGCCGAGTCTGCCACCTCTGTTGACGCCTCTCTGCCCACCTTCACAGTAAGCTCGAGAACCCCCGCGCACAACCTTGCTTCCAGAACTGCCTCATCACAACACCAGCGCGCAAAGCGCCCTGACCCCCTACACTATAGCAGGCAGGCAGGCAGGCAGACAGCATAGGCCGACAGAAAGCTGACTGAGCAATTGTACCATCTAGCCCACTACCCTCAAGGCACCCTTCCTTGAGCAGTTCACCGATGACTGGGACCAGCGATGGAAGCCCTCCCACGCCAAGAAGGACATGAAGGACACTGGCAAGGACGAGGAGGAGTGGGCTTATGTGGGCGAGTGGGCTGTTGAGGAGCCTACTGTCTTCAAGGGCATGGAGGGTGACAAGGGTCTTGTTGTGAAGAACCCTGCTGCCCACCACGCCATCTCTGCCAAGTTCCCTGAGACGATCGACCCCAAGGGCCAGACTCTGGTTGTGCAGTACGAGGTGAAGCTCCAGAGTACGTTCCTGACCCAGAGACAACCCCTCATGACTGCCACCATCCAGTCCTGATACTGACTACAACCTGTGCGACAGATGGCCTGGACTGCGGTGGTGCCTACATGAAGCTCCTGCGCGAGAACGAGGCTCTCCACCAGGACGAGTTCTCCAACACCACCCCCTATGTGATCATGTTTGGCCCTGACAAGTGTGGCCACAACAACAAGATCCACTTCATCTTCAACCACAAGAACCCCAAGACGGGCGAGTACGAGGAGAAGCATGTCAAGTCTCCCAACGCTGCCCGCATTGTCAAGACCAGCGAGCTCTACACCCTTATTGTCCACCCTAACAACACCTTTGTCATCGAGCTCAACGGTGAGCAGGTCAAGACGGGCAGCCTCCTCGAGGACTTCATCCCCGCCGTCAACCCCCCCTGCGGAGATTGACGACTCTGAGGACAAGAAGCCTGAGGACTGGGTTGACGAGGCCCGCATCGCGGACCCCGAGGCCACCAAGCCCGAGGACTGGGACGAGGATGCCCCCTTCGAGATCGTGGACGAGGAGGCTGAGATGCCCGAGGACTGGCTCGTCGACGAGCCCCTCACCGTCGCCGACCCTGAGGCCCAGAAGCCCGAGGACTGGGACGACGAGGAGGACGGTGACTGGATCGCGCCCACCGTGGCCAACCCCAAGTGTTCCGAGGTCTCTGGCTGTGGCCCCTGGACCAAGCCCATGAAGAAGAACCCCGACTACAAGGGCAAGTGGACCGCCCCCTTCATCGACAACCCCGCCTACAAGGGCGTCTGGGCCCCGCGCAAGATCAAGAACCCCGACTTCTTCAACGACACCACGCCCGCCAACTTCGAGCCCATCGGAGCTATCGGCTTCGAGATCTGGACCATGCAGAGCGACATCCTGTTCGACAACATCTACATCGGACACTCGGTCGAGGACGCCCACAAGCTCGCCGACGAGACCTTCCACCTGAAGCACCCCGTCGAGCAGCTGGCGGAGCTGGCCTCGGCCCCCAAGAAGGACGACAAGCCCAAGTCCCCCAGCGACCTCAAGTTCCTGGACGACCCCGTCCTGTTCGTCAAGGAGAAGACCGACCTCTTCCTGACCATCGCCCAGAGGGATCCCATCGAGGCCATCAAGTTCGTCCCTGAGGTCGCCGGCGGCATTGGCGCCATCCTCGTGACCGTCATCGCCGTCATTGTTGGCGTCGTCAGCAGCCTGGGCGGCTCTGCCCCCCCTGCAGCCAAGAAGGCGGCCGCCGACGCCAAGGACAAGGCGGCCGAGGTCAAGGACAAGGTCGCCGCCGCGGCTTCCTCTGGAGCTGAGGCCGTCAAGGACACCACCACCAAGCGCACCACCCGAAGTCAGTCGTAGGTTGACAAGGTGAAGCCGGGGAGGCTTGGGAGGGAGTGATGATCACGGAAGGGCGAGGCTGTGGAAGCAGGCTCAAGACGAGGGTCTTGTACCTCTGAAAGTCTTGAGATTGAGAAGGAACAACAACAAAAAGAAAACAAAACAAAAAAACGGGCTGCTTTTTTCTCCGCACAGGACAGGGTCTGAGCACGGCGCAGCAGGTGTGTATTTTTTAGGTTTTGCAGGAAATATGGACTCTTCATGATAACTTGTTCGCGTGCCCGATCCCTTGACTGTCGTGACGAATTGAGGCTTCTCTCCCCACTATTATGACCTCTGATGATGATGAGGATGAGTGAGGATGGACAGGCCTGCAACCAGGCGCGAGAGACGACATATACACAGAGCAGCGCAACCGCAACGCTTGACCTTGACCATACCCACATGTTATGCGCACCATGGCAGATAGATACAAGCAGACACATGCATCTTTAGTGTTCTTGCTCCAGAGCTCCAGTCTAACCTGCCTGATCCAGTTTTATGTTTTATTTTATTTTTCCCGGCCTACTTGGCCTTCCCGGCAGCACTGAGACCACCACCGGACCGGCCCAGAAACCCAGCCATGACCATATGTGCCATCCTGTCTCATCTACCATGATTGCCAATGGCATTACGCAACGGAACTGATAGTGGGTTTCTTTTGTCCTGCTAAGCATCGTGATATCCGGGCAGCCGGGCAAACCGGCAATTGGCGGCACAGGGCCGGCTCGAGTGCGCCCGGGATATATGGAGTAATCGAGTCCTCGGGTGGACTCCCCGCATTTGGAGGAAGCACGCAGGGAGGGGTGCTCCGCTTCTGCCACGATCGACGGACCCGCGTTGTTTAGGTCCTCGTGTCGGCTTTCTTAGCCAGCGCATTGTGGTTGATATTATCTTTCCTGTGCCCACTCCTCTCTCTCTCTCTCTCTCTCACTTTTTGGGGCTTTCTCTAGACCAGCCTCTACTTCGACATCGCGAGAGCACCTCGAGAGGAAGCTCGTTGTCGACCTTGTGTGTAATCAGGTTCATCCTCCTTTCTCACCCTCTCGCCTCCTTCCGACCCGTCGTCTACTCTCCTTTGAGATTGTTCCCAATGCACCGTTTATTATCCAGCAGCCTCTCTGCCAGCGCAGCTCGCTCGTCCCAGGCAGCAGCCACAGCAGCAGGCCGTAGCAGGCCAGGCCTCCCCCTCCTCTCCCCGCGGTCCTCCCCTGCGGCGCCTCTCACCTCGGCCGCCAGCAGGATGACTCCCTCGTCGCCGTCCTCGGGCGCCGTGAGGAGGATACATGCCACAGCGGCACACCTCAGCCCGGCCCTCGCATCCACGGCGACTTCCTACCCGACAAGCCATGAGAAGATCGCCGAGGTGACCAACACGCCTTACTTCCTGGACAACGAGTTCCGGCCCTCGGCCGCGGACCAGCACATCCCGCTGTACGACCCTGCCACCAACAACCTGGTGACCCGGGTGCCGCAGATGACAGACGCCGAGCTCGAGGCGGCCGTCGCGAGCGCGGAGAAGGCGTTCCCCGCCTGGCGGAACATGAGCGTCCTCGCCCGGCAGCAGATCATGTTCAAGTTTGTCGCCCTCATCCGCGAGAACTGGGACCGTCTGGCCGCGAGCATCACCCTGGAGCAGGGCAAGACGTTTGCTGATGCCAGGGGCGATGTGCTGCGGGGGCTGCAGGTCGCCGAGGCGGCGTGCGGCGCGCCTGAGCTGCTGAAGGGGGAGCTGCTGGAGGTCGCCAAAGACATGGAGACGAGGACGTACCGGGAGCCGCTGGGTGTCACGGCCGCCATCTGCCCTTTTAGTGAGTACTGAACCATGACCCTCTTACCTGCCGAGGAGGACGCGGGCCCGCAGAGAGAGAAAGAGAGAGAGCGAGAGTAAACTGACCAGCCGTTTTTTTCTTTTTTTCTTTCTTCTCCCCGACAAAAGACTTCCCTGCCATGATTCCCCTCTGGTGCATCCCCATCGCCACGGTCACGGGCAACACCCTCGTGCTCAAGCCCTCGGAGCGCGACCCGGGGGCGGCCATGATCCTCGCGGACCTGACGCAGAAGGCCGGGTTCCCGCCCGGCGTGATCAACATCGTGCACGGCGCCCACCGCACCGTCAACTTCCTCCTCGACCACCCGGCCATCAAGGCCATCTCGTTTGTGGGCGGCAACAAGGCCGGCGAGTACATCTTCTCCAGGGGCTCCGCCAACGGCAAGCGCGTGCAGGCCAACCTGGGCGCCAAGAACCACGCCGCCGTCCTCCCCGACTGCAACAAGAACCAGTTCCTCAACGCCGTGGTGGGCGCCGCCTTTGGCGCGGCGGGCCAGCGGTGCATGGCGCTGTCGACGCTGGTCATGGTGGGCGAGACCAAGGAGTGGCTGCCGGAGCTGGCGGAGCGGGCCAAGGCCCTCAGCGTGAACGGCGGGTTCGAGGAGGGCGCCGACCTGGGCCCCGTCATCTCGCCCGAGAGCAAGGCGCGCATCGAAGGGCTGATCGCCTCGGCCGAGGAGGAGGGCGCCACGGTGCTGCTGGACGGGCGCGGCTTCAAGCCCGCCAAGTACCCGGACGGCAACTGGGTGGCGCCGACCATCATCACCAACGTCACCAAGGACATGAAGTGCTACCGCGAGGAGATCTTCGGCCCCGTGCTGGTGTGCCTCAACGTGGAGACGCTCGACGACGCGGTGGAGCTGATCAACGCCAACGAGTACGGCAACGGGGTGGCCATCTTCACGCGCAGCGGGCCCACGGCCGAGACGTTCCGGCGCAACATCGAGGCGGGCCAGGTTGGTATCAACGTGCCCATCCCCGTGCCCCTGCCCATGTTCTCTTTTACCGGCAACAAGAAGAGCATCGCGGGCGGCGGCGCCAGCACTTTCTACGGCAAGCCGGGTGTCAACTTCTACACGCAGCTCAAGACGGTCACGGCACTCTGGAGCGCGGCTGATGCGATCAGCCAGAAGGCGGACGTCGCCATGCCTACGCACAGCTAAGTTTTGGACATGCAAGAGAGAGAGGGAGAAGGAAAGAGAGAGAGAGAGAAAAGATGCTGTATATGATTAGTCTGTGGAGGAAAGCGCCGTCGAGATTCTTGAGTCTTGCTGAGGTTGTTCTTAAGAGGTAGTGAATATTAGCCCGGGCATGATGAAGAAGATGGGTGATAATGGCGCTCGGCTCTGGTCTCCACATGACCTCCTTGTCTGGAGCAGGTCCTTGCTATTAACCATCCCATCATACCCAATATGAGGCTACCAAAACTTTTCAATGTATTTGCTATAGTTCAGCCTTGCACCTATCTGCCCGTATCTTGTTCGAGCTGAAGTGAAATGTGCAGTGAGACGATGGATGTTGTCACCGCATGTGTTACTGTATGGAGCGGCAGGCGTCGGATATAAGAAGCCACCGTCTCCGGTCACCCAACGAATGGCCTTTTCCCACTTCAAGTACACTTTCCAAACAGACGGGCTACACTGCATTTCAGAGGGCTCTCGTCTACTTACCGCACAGCCACAGCTCCGTGGGCTCGAGGACAGGCCAGACCCATTACCCTCGTCCTCTCACCTTGGCAGGCGCTCCCCAGGAGAGCAATAGACCGGGGCGGGGCTGACGGCACGGCGGCTACCTCAAGGCTCGCACCCTCCTCCCCCCTCATACCTGAGCAGTGGCGTGTGGCGGGGCGCCATGGACATCACCGACCTGCCCAGCGACCTGTTCCTGCTCATCACGGCGCACCTGTCTGCCAGGACCCTGATCCTCTGCCGAAGGGTGTCGCAGAGATGGCGTGCTGCCTTTACGGACCAGGACCTCAACCTCTACCTCCTCCGGTGGCATTTCCCGAGGTGCCGGGAGCTGCGGATCGCCTATGTCGTAGGGGCCGGCGAGCTCCCGACCACGGCCGCGGGAGGAGGTCTCCCGGAGGCAGACGAGGCCCAACAGGGTGCACACCACCACCGCCATCATCCTGACCGGGGCCCACCACCCGACTGGACGGGGACCTTCGCCCTCGTGGCCAGCAGGTACCACCACCTGCGCACAGCCACGGCCCGCTCCACCGACAAGATCCGGCTCGGCACCACCGCAGGCCCAGGCCGCGACAGAGACCACTTCTACCCCGTCGCGCCGTGGGACCGCTACCTCCGCCTCGACGACAAGACGGCGCCCTTCCACTACCCCGACCCGAGCTGGTGTTACGGCCAGGGGGGCGGCGGGGACGGGCGGGATGGAGGTGCGGTGCTGGTCTACCGCGTCCACCCTGCCGACATGGCCGACGAGGTCCGCGAGCACGTCTATCCGTGGCGGCTCCTCGACCTCGAGACCCGCGAGACCGTCGAGGTTCCCTTTCCCTGCGACCATGACAGGATCGTGCGGCGCGTGAGGCTGGCAGAGGGCGTGCTGGTCTTTGAGTGGTGCGAGAGGCTCCCCTTCCACCAGCTCAACGACCGCGAGGAGTGTCACCGCCACTACGCCTCCGCCTTTGACATCAAGGAGAAGAGGCGCCACCACCACCACCACCACCGGCAGTGGGAGATCACCCCCGCGCCGACTTCAGGCTCCACTTCCTAGGCCTCCCCCTCAACACCCACGACCGCTTCCTCTCCGCCCACACAGCCACCCACTACACCGTCTACGTCTGGCAGCCCAACCGCTCCCCCCTGGGGCGAGGACGACCCCATCGAGTCCGTCATTGTCTGGGATATCCTGTCCTCCCCGGCCAAAATCATCAGGCGCATGGCCTGGCCCGCCCTCGCGTTCTACGGGGTCCGTCAGAGGTCGGCGCCCAGGCTGGCGGCGCTGGGCTTGGACGGGCGGAATCTTTATTTCGTCGAGGAGGAGCATCGGTGGGCGCAGGGTGTCCATAGCAGCCTGACCGCGCCGCGGGTGCATCTTGTCCGGAGCACGGGTGTGCCTGTTATACCTGGCCCTTGTACCGCGGGTGGTCCTGCTGCAGGTGACGGTGAGGACGAGCAGGTTGTCCAGGGGCCTGCGTGGCTCGACCAGTGCGGCGCAAACGGCGACGTCAACCTGTCCTTCTGCTCGCGGCTCCACGCCGCTGCCAACCCTCCGCCCAGCAGGCCCTTGTCCGGTTCGGTGGTGACCACCACAAGACCAGCAGCGACAGCATCACATCCCCCGGCATCTGGAACGGCTCCATCCCTACCTCCTCTGCGCACCACCATACGCCGACAACCCTGTCCCAGGAACTCGAGGCCTCTCTGCGCGCCTCCCCTACCCGCTGGCCAGGCTGGGCCCCTGCTGGCGCCACGAGGAGTTTCCCTACCTCACCGTCAGCGAGGCGGTGGATTTCAGGGCCGGTGTTCGAGTTGCGGCGCGCCACTGTTTCATGCTTGAGACTCTGAGCGTGCATGTGCGGCCTCTGCTGTCTGTGAGGGGTTTGCGCGGGGCTGGGGCTTCTTCTTCTTCTTCGTCGTCGTCGTCATCGTCAGCAGCGCCTTGGATCTCACCCTCAGCGGATTCACCAGCTGCTGTTGGGAATGGCAACCGGGACACAGGGTCCAGGAGCGTCGATACGCGCTTGAACGGCAAGCTGGCGGCCGTGAACGACAGCCGGAAGAGGCGACAGGCTGGACCTGCCTACAGAGGCAATAGCAGTGGAGGGGGAGGAGGCGGTAAACAGGCCGGAAGGCACGATGGGGACGGGGATGGAAACGAGGAGGTGCAGTTTGCTGATGAGATGTGGGACGAGCTGCTGGGGAAGGGGTACATCTGTGGGGACGAGAGATGGCTTGTTGGGGAGGACATGCAGGGCCGGATTACCATTGTGAGGTTTTAAGAGGGGACGTAAGGGCTGGGGAGACCTTCCCAGGTGTGGCTCTATTGCATCGTAGTGACTCTCCCTATTTTTACTTGTCCTCTTCGCCTTCACGGCTTCCGAGGAACGAGCCATTCCACGTAACGGCTTTCCGACCTGTCACATAGGCCTCTCTGGAAGGAAAAGGATGCCAATCAACAGCTACACAAAAGCACACGAGCATATTCCCTTCTGCTAACCGTTCTTTGATCATCTCAGTGAATTGGCTGTATAGAGGAAGTTCTCAGACTGTCTTAATAGTAGTTATCATAGCATCCTGCGAGGTTGCTGATATGCCACAATGTCTACCTGTTTCGACATGCGAGTTACTCCAAGCCTTAAGAGCCGATGTGTGTCTTCTGATTGTGATCAAAATATCTTTTATGACTTGAAACATCCCTAAGAACCATACAGAATTTATCGACTTTTGTAATATCAACCAGCAAGAGGCTTGTTGTAATACCTGGATAGCCCGACCATCATCTCAACCACTCAAAAGGGGGAAAGAGAAGAAGAAAAGGAAAAAGCACATGAGCAGATCCAGCCCTCAATCCAAGAACAATCCCCCTTCCCGCAATCACCCACCTACCCACCAGAATTAAGCAGGAACAAAAATTCAAGAACCCCAGCCAGACCTCCCACACCCTTCATCTAGTCCACGCCCAGCTGGAGAAGGATTCACGAGCTAACACTTAACTAACAAGGGAGAGAAGGACAAGAAATCCAGGCCCCCCCTTTCTGAGCCCACGCCGACGGAACCGAGACGCAGCATCTCGTCCCCGAGCCGGGGCGGGTAGCAAACCGCTCCAGGTCGTCAATCAGGGCAGTTGATACAACAAACGTGGTCAAGGCCGTGGCTTGCGCCTCGCTCCCGGGCGGGCTAGCTACGTTACGTACCCAAGTAGTAACCAGGGACGACGATCCCTTCTTGGGAGGAGCTGGCTGTGGACAGCTCAGGTGTAATAGTTCACGCGTTCCTGGAAGACCCCTGCTTTTGGTAGAAAAGTCTCGTGGGATCTAGAAAGATGGATGTGAGCCCTCTGCCTTGGCCCTCACTTGGTGATGACAGAAGCGATGCGAGCAGGAGAAAGATCTATCACGCCTTTTGAGTTTTGAGGAGGGTTTAGGATTGTAAAAGGGAGGGGAGAGAAAGAACGAAAGAGAAAAAAAGTTGCGCCAGAGGGAGAGAGGCTCGTGAGGAAGGGGAGTGGGACCTGGAAAGCCCCCTTGCGCGGTTCACGAAACCACAGCCTTCATGTTCATTCATCATTTCTTTGTCTGTTGACCTTTTTTTATTTTATTGTTTTCTTCTTTTCTTCCTAGCTACAGATCAAAAGAAAGAGAGCCATGTATGGCAAGTGGCTAGTGTGAACCCTCCTTGCCACAACAAGGTAAGTGAGCATGCTAATAATGCCGTACCTCTCCTCCTTCGCCCACTGCACGCCTTCCAGATCAGACTCTCGAAGTGAATTATTCACGTCGCGCGCGTACAAGGACGCCGTGGTAGACCACTACCACCATAAATCATGTTTCAGCAAAGTGTATGCTGTGTAAACAATACCAAGGAGCACAACCTCGAAAAAACTCCCACACTACTAGCCAGTCTCGTTAAACTTAATCAACCTGCCTCTTCCCGGCTAGATCCTCCTCCCTCCCTCTCTCTTCAAGAGTGGCTTCGACCCACGACAGAAGAAGCAATGGCCAACCCGGCAGCAAGCATCATAGCCGCCGGAAACCGAGACGCACCCGCCGCCTCACCATCCGCAGCGGTCGTCTCGTCACCATCGTCGGCCGCCAGTGTGCTCTTGTTGGGCTGGCCCTCCTTCATCTTTCGTTCTTGCTTCTTCTTCATCAGCTCCCTACCATCCTTCCTGCTGGACCTGTGTGCCTTGCTCGCGGAGATCATCGAGCCGAGACTCTTCTTGTGCTTGACGAGAACAATCTTTCGCGGTGATGAGGGAGGAGGAGGGGGGCCTCTCGGGTGCTTCTGCGCGGGACCCCTGCGCACAGTTCTCTGGTCCTGCTGCTGCTGCCGCCGATTGAGACTTCTTCTTGATAATGACATCGTCGTGTTGGCAC
The DNA here is from genome assembly GCA_016584495.1 of Celoporthe dispersa. NCBI lineage: Eukaryota > Fungi > Ascomycota > Sordariomycetes > Diaporthales > Cryphonectriaceae > Celoporthe > Celoporthe dispersa. The sequence goes on from WAID01000007.1 coordinate 1,307,993, forward strand.
AAGGCATCGGGCGCCGTGGACGGCAGATCAAAAGCGTGTGTACCCGTCAGCGCGGTGCGGATGCCGAGTTCGGCCCATCGAGACTCGTGGAGGCCGAGGAGGCCTGCAGTAGGGGCACCAAGGTGCTTAGCATAGCACGGTCCGTCTTCATCATGACCGTGGTCCTCTCCATTCTCGTGAGAGGAGGAGGCCGCAGGGGAGGGCGTGATTGTGTCGACAGAGTCACTTGACTGTCGCCCGCTGGAGACATAGTCCTCCCATGACGACGAGGATGAAACGCTGGCCCTGCTGTCGCCGGTGGTCTCGGACGTAGCAGCGAGGCTGGTAAAGATGGGCAGCGGAGGTAATAGCTGGACGCTGTTCCCCAGGCCGACATGTGCTGCGTAGGTGTATGGACTGGATACCGATCTCCTCGAGCTGCTGGCGGTCGGTGCCGAGAGCTGGGCTCTGGATAATTCCACGGGCTTCAGGACCTCTGTCGGGACCGGGATCGCGTCGCTATTCGCGAGTTCGGGTTCCTGGGGAGGCTCCTCGGTGCCTACGTTACCCGTGAAGACCAAGTCGCTGGTAGGGGTCGCATTGGATGCATCCCTAGGTCGAGTGCATGTGTTGTCCGGCGGCTCCGGAGCGTTTCCCCGTGCCGTCCCTATTAGCTCAGCACTGGTGTTCAGGACGGACTCAACCTTGTCAAAGCCAAAGTCGAAGGCATTTTCACCGGCCTCGGAGGTGAGAGTCTTGTTCGCATCCGAGTCTGTCCTGACATCGCGCCCGGAGTCCGAGAAGGATATCTCATCGTCAGTCTCGGGCCCATCGGACACCCCCACGAGCTGGTCTGGCGCCACGGACATGGCTCCGTCCCCGATCGGGTCCGAGTTCTGAATCATTTTAAGCCCCGTGGTTTCACTGTCTTTGTCTGGCTGAGGGAACGCGAAGTTGAATAGTGACAGCTCGTGCCCTGTGGTCAGGTGGTCCGTCGGCCCTTGGTCTGTCGCTGTCGACTGCTCCAAGGTCGCCCCCGATGGGTCGGCACCAGCGGCAGCACCCACGCCGACCACGATGTCTTCATGGCTCTTGTGCGTCTTCTCGTCGTCGTCAGGGTCGTCCGTGGCCTCAGCGCAGTGGAGCAGCCAGCCTTCAGTAGGAAGGTCTTGTGCTGGCAACGGCGGCGGACTCACCACACTGTCGGCTCCGGCTTGTTCTGCTGTACCCTTTCGCTCGCCCGAGATCGGCCCCGGTCGTGCTATCATTATCTGAGGAGCAGGAGTGAGTTCTGGTGGGTCGAGCTCGCGTGGGGCCGCGGCAGGGCCTCGAGGGAGCTCGGGCTCGGTGGGTCCCTGCTGCTGCATCTGGCGGTGAGCAAGAGGAGTCTTTTCGTCTCCGCTCGGCGACATGAGCGCTCTTGGGGTGTCCACCGGAGCCGAGTTCTCTGCCGCTGCACCGCTGGGCGTCACAGGTCGGGCGCTCGGCACCTCATCAGATCGAGGCACAGCAGGTTGCACCTTCGCGAAGCGCTCGACCTCCGGGAAGGTCGTGCTGCTCGGGGCCGAGGTGTCTACCACCATCCACGGGGCAGAGAGATGAGAAGCATCCGAGCCGCTTCTAAAAGGGACAGGATGGGCGGCGATGGGTGGAGAGGATCGCCCAATATTGGGCGTGATGAGCATGCTCTGGCCGGGTGAGGACGTGTCACTTTCGGTGAGCGCTGGCATGGAGGAGTGTGTCGAGCTCGAGTCAGTATCATAATCCGACCTCGTTGACACCGGATACACCTCGGCAGCAGGCTTCAGACCGCGAACGACATGGCGACCAGAGACATCGTCGTGCGCTCCAGCCCCGCGGGTGATAGTCGGCAGCCTCAAGTCGATCGCCGACCCCAGCTTCACGATGCCACGGCGAGCCTGGTTCCCACTGTCGACCTGCGGGCCATTGGCTGCTGGGTCCTGCAACGTGGTGACAGCCGTGCCTCGCCCGCCGCGTTCTTTCTCCTTGTACCTGGCAGGCACAAGCGGAAACACTCTTGAGGAATCCCGGAAGGGAGCTTCCGGAGGCGTTGCGGGCCAGATCGCAAAGCTGGCTGGAGATCCGGTCGAGGTCTGGTAAGAAAAGTACGGTCCTGTGGGGCGAGGAGTATACAGTCGACCTGGAGAGTAGCGAGGGCGCGTGTGGCGACGTGGTTGCTCTGGTGTCTGCGGCCCGCTGGACACATCGTCGAGACTGCAGGTGTCCTTGCAGATCACGTCGATGTCTCGCTGTATCCGTGTCTTCAGCCTCGCAAGCAGGACATGCTGCTGGTCTCGCCCCGAGGTGAAGCTTTCCGGCGCTGGTGCCTGCTTGTGGTCACGGGCGATGAGTGCTTTGTCCAGTATGAGATGGCCACGTGTGTATGCAACCATGCGAATCGCGACATCGTGTGCTCGAAGGACGTCTCTCACTCCGGTGCGAATCCGATCCAGGAGGGCCTCGATGCTGCGCCGGCTGTGCCTCTGCATACCATCGATGGTGAAGCGGGCACAGTTCTTCGCATGCCAGCCATGCCCTATCAGCTCGGCGATCCGGAAGTCGACATCGGGCAGCTTGTTCACCAACTCGTCGGTCCTGTCCCTGAATTGTGCAAAGCAGTCCGAGATCTTGCTGACGAACGCATCACAGTCCTGGCCGTCGGGACATGTGAACAGTCTCAGTCGGCTCTGGATACTGCGATGCAGATTCTCATACACCGGTCCAAGGCTGTTGAGCACACGAAGCTCGACATCGAGGGCGTTCTCGTCGAAATGCTGGCAGCCGCTGTCCGGTACCCCGTCAAAACCATGGCAGTTTACATGGTCGAGGTCGAAAGCACTCTTCTTCTGGTCGAGTACGTCCTGAACGGACCTGTACGCCTGCCACAGCAGATCCTCGCTCAGGCCGAGGTTGAGGGGCGAGGGCTGCCTGCTGTCCACCTTTAGTCTTCGTGTGACCTCGGGTCGGTACCGCCGTGCCGGGTTGTTGTTCTCGAGGGTGAGCTCCAGCGAGTATCCGGGCACGAACTCCCACGCCTGCGAGCACTCTATAGAGGGTCCTCGCGGGATGCACCTGAGGTCTAGTGGGCCTGTGAGGGAAGGCTTGAAAGTCTCTGGCTCGTCAGGGAGGAGAGTGCCCGTCGTGCGCAGGCTCGTCTGACCATTGAAACCCCTCGTCGTGGCGTCTCAGAAATAGGCCGACGATGCTGTGGGTCGAGCGCGCCACGCCCGCAGCTGAGGCGCTGGTGAGAGCATGCTTCTGGTAAGACTGGAACACCCTCTCAGCCCAGGTGCCAGAGTGACCCCTCCGCTGGATGCTGAAGGTCAGCTCGAAGCGTGGTGATCTTGGTCCCCTGTGGAGGCACTGTGTGGGGTTGAGGGCGTCCGAGTCCCGGCGGGTGATGAGCTCTTCACTGCAGTGCTTGATCCTCCGCAGCAGGCCCCGACAGACCCGATCCGTGGGAACCAATGACTGTGAGCTGTAGTAGGTTCTGTTGTAGACAGACCTGACGGCAGGGTCGTGAAATTCGATGTGGACATGCACGGCAAGTGGCGCATCCCAAGCGATGCCGCCCTTTTCTTCCTGGACGGGTGACAGCATCGCACTCGTGTCTGGTCTCATGTCGAGCACGCTGGACTGGATGAACAAGTTGCCAATATCGACCTCGTCGACGTAGTGAAACTGCGGACCCAAGGTCTGAGGGAGCGAGTCCGCACCACGATGAGGGATATCCCGAGCCATCTTGGATAGAAGAATGTTGACGCCTTACCAGCGCCAGGTGGATGGATGGTTGATTCTGGCAGAGCTTTCTGAAACGCCTTCGCCCCTCCTTTTCTCTCTCTCTGTGTGTGTGTGTGTTCAGACGAGCTATGGTCCCGTGCTGGGGCCCAGATTCATGCGACTATCCGCCGCGGCAACACGGTATGCCAAAAAGGAGGGAGGGTGGGACAAGGTCCAGGTCGGGTACCCAGGTCGACGACGAGCCACACATGGACGGTGACTAAGATGAACCGGAAACCTCCATTTGCTCAAGGAGCGAGTGAGAGGAGGAGCAAGGGATGAAACAGTGAATGGACGCACTCGCACAAATGAGGGTGCGAGGACGAAGAGGGCGGACGCAATTGGACTGATGAGCGGGCGGTTAAAAAGTACGTATTGGGGGAGGGGTTGGTGTAAGTCTGCTAAGTAAACAATACCCAAATCAAGTAATCGATATGGTTGGGCGGGTGGTGGTCGGCTTAGACCAAGACAGGTCAGGTCGGGTTGTCCAGGCGAGAGCAGGTAGGCAGCCCGGGAACAACATCAAGAGAAAAATAAAAAAAGAAATCGAAAAAATAAGGACGTGACTGGAACGGAACGAAGAGAAAAAGGACGACTGAGGCATAATGTAAGGCCTCGGCCAGGCTTTCTTTTTTTTTTTTTTTTGTGCCTCACCTTCAGCAAGCTGTCCAGAGCTCCCCCGGCTATGCTTTCCACTTCACCTGCAGCAACCTCCTCCACCATCCTCTTTTCCTTGCTCCCACCCTGCGCCTCATAGGATCGACCTGGGGAACACCATACGTGGGGCCATCCAGGCGTTCGGGACAGGTCGGAAAGGCGAAAACTGGAGCTATAGGAGCCCCGTTCTCGTGTGGAAAAAGGACCCATCACGAGAAGGGGGGGCGGAGGTGAGAAAATAAAAAAAAAGGTGGGATGACGGACGGCCCGCGCAGAAGCCATCCCGCGGCCTGTCGGAGGGCGCATCGTGGCATGACACGCACCAATCTAAGTTCTTGGACCGATCTTGCTTCGGCCCTCACGACAGGGGAAGACAAGAAAAAACCAACCAAAAAACAGGGAAGCCCAAGCAGGCAGATAAGCCGGCGAGAGAGAGACAGAGGGCTGAGGGGACTGCGTGCTGCTTCAGGCCCGGAGCTCTCTCTTCCTCGTCGCCCACCGGCCACGTTGCTCACCTTGAAGTCCACAATTCTTTTCAAATCCGGCCTCTCTCCTTCGACAACCGTCTCTGCTGGCTCCAGCGACCTGCGTCACGGTGGGGAGGGGAGAACCGCTGCTGCAGGCACTGACTGTTCTCGACCTGGGCGTGTGCGAGCGTGCCAGATAAGCTCCACCTCGGTTCGCGCTGCAGATGCCAGCGAGGACGCCGTGCGCCGTGTCGCCGTGGCAGTGGCAGAGGAGAGCCTTCTGCCTTGCATGTTGCATGTGCAGGTGCAGGGGGCCTGGGAGCTGGGAGCTGGGCTGGCACGCATAGTCTCGGGTCTTGACAACGACTCCAGGCGCCTACCTGCGGTACCTGGCTCGCCTGGGTACTATGCAGATGGTACTTCTCCCCTCCTGAGACATATACACACACACACACACACGGCTTGTTGGCCGGGAGAGCTGATCTTCGCGCGCCCCAACGTTGCTCGACCAACTGGACAGACCGTCTGGCACCCTGGCATGCCTGACAGCCTACATACGCGCCGTTATTCTGCAGTGCGTCCAAGGCCACTCAACTGGACGCGAGCGGGTTGGTTTGCTGGCACTGCCGTTCCAGACCCGACCAGCCAGCTGTCCGCTGGTCTCAACCCATCTGCTCCTCTCCCTTGCGACGACCATCAATGGATGGCTTTCTTCGGCCTCGTCGTCTCTTAGCAGCGGGGGAGGAAGGAGGAGGGGTCCTCACCACTGGCCGGGAATCTGGGGGCGGGTCTCAGGAATTCGCCAAGGGCCCCCGAGCCTGTAAAACTCACACCACTTGGGATTGCTTTGGGCTGACCTGCTCAGGGCCGGTTGCCATTCCTAGCCCCGGTGGAGTGATCACCATCTCGCGATCAAGAATTGGGAATCTCGGGGTGCCGGAAAAGAAAATACCCTCATCTCAGGGCTCTTGTTCTTCTTTATTTTACTTTATTACTATTTTTATTAGTGTTCTCTCGGCTCATTCGCCCATTCATCCCAATTGTCAGGCCATCGCCATATTTTTGGTTTTTGTTTTCTCCCCCCCTTCTTCCTTGGCTCCTCCTAGCTGATGCAGGTCATCTTCTAGGCCCTCTCAGATCGGGGGCAAGATCGCATAAGGGAAAGTGAAGATGGGACGATTCGGCGGCTAACCGCAGCGTCACATGCAATGATCGGCTCCAGCTGCCTATGCTTTATGTTTTCGGAGGACGCATCCTGTCGTGCTGAGAAGAAAAGAAATCAAATCCGCCGAAATAAAGCAAAGAAAAAAAGTCATGGCTAGTCCTTGGTCAGCGCTTCTGGCTTGCGCCCTTGGTCTGTGCCGGGCCCGTTGTGCGCCTGGCTGATCATCTGACGACTGGGCGTAGAGTTGCCTCTGATTTGTGGTACGACGTGATATTACTACATGTAAGCCTCCTCCTGCCGAGAAACGTCAGGCTCACGAAGTAAAATTTGTATGTAGTCTAGCAGTATTTGCCCCGATTTACACCAGTCTGGTTGCTAGGGCGATCGAGAGGGTCTTGCACTCATGAAATGAACCCGATGGCCCTTCCGGGCACGTTGGCGTGGTTGCGACGCAGTAGATGAGAGCTTGACCATTGCTTTCTCAAACCGTCAATGTGAACGCGTAATAATTATTATGCTTTTGTTCAAGTGTTGGCTTTCAGAACGTCTTCCGACTCAACCCCTCCCTACTTTCCTAGGTCGGTATCAGCTGCGTGTGCAGAGTTAGAAATCACAACCACAGCCTATTCCATTCCAAGACCATCAGTTCAAGTAAAGTATGAACTCCTTCTATTGTCCTGATCATCTTTGATCAGACGAACCGGAGTCGAGACATTTCTCACTAGATCACGCCGATCTTCGTGGGGAACCTAGACAGAAACTCAGGCATCATCATGTATATACATACACTGCGCCTCGATGGCGTGCTGCGAAGTTGCCTTGCTCCCGACGAGACGTAAGACGATGAGTGCATCACATCACGATCCTAAGATCGTGGCCACTACACCAGCGAGGATGTTGGCATAGAGCATACCATGTCCAGGGCGACTCAGAAACTTGGCTCGGTTGTTGACTGCTGCGCATCGCTCCATGCAATCACGCGCGGATGGGCCGCGACCTTCCGAGGGTCGAAGCCGAGCACCTGGAGCCCGCTCAAGGCGGCGGCGCGAGACAGCGCAACGTAGCTCTGGCCTGGTGAAGTGATCAGCAAATCAGATGTTGGCTGAGCCAGACATTTTTGACGGGCCAGGAAGGGTCGGGCGGGGCTTGCCTTTCTCAAAGACCTTGTTGAGGTCGACTTTTACGCGCTGGATGGTCTGGCCCTGGGCCTTGTGGATGGATATTGCCCAGGCCAAGACGAGAGGAATCTGATCCACTCGTGATGAGCGCCTTGTCAGCCGCGAGATATTCTCGGAGAGGTGTCTCACTCACCTGCACACGCCTCGCGAGCAGGTTGCCATCCGAGTCTTCAGCTCGGAACTCCTCTCGGCCCACCAGCAATCTCTCCGGCCCCCTGAACGTCTCAAACTCAACAAGAGGCAACAGCTCCTCGTCGTCATTCCTGTTATTGTTGTTCTTTTTCCTCTGCGACACAGCAGCCGGGTCCCCAGAGAATCTCACCACCCTCCCCACCGTCCCATTCACAAGCGTCTCGCTGATGTTCTTGACTAGCATGACCTGCGCCCCCTCTTCACCTCCAGCACCGCCACGGCCGTCATGCTGTCCAGCAGCCTCCGCCGCTTCTCCGGCATCGCCTGGCCCGTGTCTCGGGCCGTGAACCTGAACACGGGCCCGGCCAGGTGCGCCATGCGCGCGGTGTTGGCGCGGTCCACCTCGGCGCGCAGCGGGAAGAGCTCGGTGGGCTGGAGCTCGCCGTCGGCCTGGGACAGGGGGCGGGCGAGGGACTGGAGGGTTTCTGCGGCGGTGGGGGTGATTTCGCCTCTGCGCATGGCGTTCAGGAGGGTGATGAAGTCTAGGTGTGGTTGTTGTTTAGCGAGGCAACGCTCACACAGGTTTGATCTTGGCTTTCAGAAAAGAGATGCCATGAAGGAGTCATTCTGGCCAGTAGGAACGACTGAATTCGGGCGAACATGGTGCAAAAGTCATTGATGATGATGATGATGATGATGAAGAGGATGACTTACCGCTGTCCTTCTGGCGGAAGACCTGGGTGAGGGTTACGGTCCTCTCGATGCACTGTTTCCACGCCGCGCTCTGAAAGGCAAAACAGACCTCTCTCCCGGCCTGTGTGACTGGAGGAAGCTGGAAGAAGTCGCCCGTGACGACGAGCTAGTATTGATCCGCAAACGCACCACTCAGCCGCCAGTCATCCTGGGTATGAAGAAGAAGGGCTCATGGCAGATGGCCGAGATCGTCACCACACCACTCACCTGGATGCCGCCAAATGGCTCCGCTGTCTTGCGCAGCTCCGTCGCAAGAGCAGCCAAGGTGTCAAACAACTGTCCGTCCACCATTGACACTGGATTCGGGAAGACGTCAGACCTAGCTCAAGGCTGCAGAGATCACCCACGGGCGGATAGGCCTCGACGCTCGACCTTACTTACCTTCATCAATAACAAGCACCCTCACAGCCTTCCAGCGCCGGTGCGCCGGCCTACACGTCTTGATGAAGCTGATCAGCTTGCCGATATCGTGCACACCAGGCGTGACGGCGCCCCAGGCATGGATAGTAGTCCCTGTTTCCCCTCGGATAACGTAGATGATGAGCCCACCATGTGCTGGCGAAAGTACAGATGCCAATCTTTGCGACATGCCGCCAGAGAACGACACACGGACATACCTCCGATGTTCTGCGCCGCGATCCCAGTGCTCGCGCACACGGCTAGGCACGCTGACTTCCTAGCATACTTGTTCCTGAGTGCGCATACGATAGCCCTCAGGAGCAGCGATTTGCCTGTGCCTGTGAAAACACACCCACCCAAAAGTCAAAACCTTTCTTTCTTTTTTTTTTGGGGGGGGAGGGGGGTCCCCACAGAAGCAGAAGAAGGGGCACACCAAAACGCACCAGCGGAGCCGGTAAAGAAGACACTCCTGCCCTCGTCCACGACCATCTTCAGGACCGCCCTTTGCTCGTGGCTGAGCGAGGGCTCCGAGGCTGCGTCACGGTGATTTTTCTGACCATCCAGCACTTTTCCTCTGGTCACCAGTGAGGAGGAGGAGGAGGAGATCATGTCGTTGGGAGCAGCCCCGGTGGTGGCCTGGCCGGGTGGTGGGCCGGACCGCGCCTCGTCTGGCAGGGGGGTTCGTCGTCTCGGCGCAAAGAACGCGTCCAGGCGAGGCTGTTTTGTTAGTTCTCTGTGGTTGGCTCCAAGGTGTGTCGACGACGCCTTGCGCTTGGTTGATGTGGACATGTTTGCCTGCAGAGGGCCACAGAGGGGGCTTCCCTACAGTGGAAAGCAGGACGCCCAGGCCACAGAGGAGGTTGGAAAGGTCGTGTCCACGAGCGTGTCGTCTCAACATCTGAGAGTGGGGCCATAGCACAAGGGTTAGGGTGTCCACTCCCAGGGAGGAAGTGGAAAAAAGAAGACAAGAATTTAGGACAGGAAATACGAGAGACATGGGAGAAGGAGAGAAGGAGAGAAAGAGAGACAAAAAAAAGAGGTGCTGGAGGCCGCAGGCAGGCATACAGCAAAAGGCCGAAACACAAGTCTACAAAGAAATAAGGATGAGGCCAATGTATGTTCCCGAGACGCCAGGGTACAGTAATCTCGCCTTCATGCAACTCTCCTGGCCATACTGCAGAGACTCTCTCTCTCTCTCTCTCTCTCTCTCCCCTTCTCCCTCCTCACGAGGCCTCAGAGCACACACACAACGTGGGGGCTGTGGAGGAGCGAGACAGTGTTGGGTCGTCCCATGCATTCTTCCAATGGGCAAAGGTCCCAGATACCTGGTATTTTCCTCCAGAAATGGAAATTTGTGGTTCGGAGTCTTGTCCGCCCTGCCTAAGCGCCGGCCCCCCTCCCCGTCCCCTGACACGCTGTTGGTGATGGCTTGGTGGATGCCCGCAGAATCCTGTACCCAATGCAGCATGTGCTTTTATATGACCTATTCCGCAGCCTGCACCGCCCATCTCAAGTCAGAAGGGAAAGAAAGAGAGAGAGAGAGAGAAAAATAATGCAGCTCCGAGAGGGGTTGTCCGTAAGTGCGTAGCATGTGATGCCTTCGCCTCCTCCGCCCTCCCCCTCTCCAGGTCGTAAGTAGTAGTAGTAAATCTCCACAAGGCAGGCCGAAGAGCTCTGGGATTTAAGCTGTCGTTTTCCTCTCCTCTGTAGCCCTCTGGTCTGTCCTCCTGATTCTCTTCACTCACACCTCCTTGCCCCCCCTCCTGCACCACAAACACACAAGACCAGAACAACCCCAACCATGTCACACCACCGAAAAGCAGAGCGTCTCAGCCTCAACGCCACCAAGACCAAAGGCAAGGCCAAGAAGAAGGCCGTCGTCAATGCCTGGGAGATTTATATCATCGACGACACCCTCGAGGCGAACTGGGAGCGGTTCCTCCACGACCTGGGCCTGGGCGACTTCAAGAGCAAGACGCAGTGCAAGAAGGTGAGAGCGACTCTTGTGCTCCCCCCAGCAGATCCTCATCTCAGGAGACCAGGACATTGTTCTTCGATATCGAACGCTGACCTGCCCCCCGCCCCCCCTTTGGCAAATGTGTAAAACAGGCCCTCAAGAACGTCTGGGTTAATATCCATGATTTTCTGGCCGCCGTGAAGCAGCGCAACGCTGCAGCCGAGATGATCGCCGACGACCACGCGCGCGAGGCTGCATTGGCGAAGCCTGTGGTTGTGGACTTCTTCAGGTCCCAGCGGGCGCTGGCGGAGTACACGGTGCGAACCAAGAGGGTCTTCCCGCGCAAGCATATCGGGGACGGGAGTCCTCTCAAGTTGCTGCTGGCGAACATCCTGTAATTCTTGAAAGGGGCAGGGCGAGGTGGAGATGCCTGTCAGGTGTCGAACGGTGCTTGGAGACATTAGAGACTGTGTTGTTGGGGGAAACGGAGGAGAGAAGGGGGGGGGGGGCGAGTTCTCGGCTAGGTGAAGGGCGCAATGATGAGATGGAGAGATAGAAGGGTGTCCTCGTGATTTTCGTAGAACTGAATTAGAATTTTTTTCCCCTTCCTCTCCTTTTTATGACGGCCGCGCGCTCTGCTACTTAACAGCAAGTGACAAGAGATGACCGCACGCTACCCTCCATCTCTTAAGGCCTGATCTCCCATAACCGGACCTTGCCAACATCATTGCCCACCGAGAGCATCATCTCCGCCTCCCTCCCGCTTCCAAACGCCACAGCCGTCACGCGCCCCAGCGGCGTCTGCTCCGTCGGCCAGTTCCTGTACACCGTGCAGCTCGGCAGGTGCACAAGCTTGAGCGCGTCCTTCTTGTGCTGGCTAGCGAACGCGAGCAGCTGGCCGTCGCGGCTGAAGGTCGCTGCGGTGATGGGCGTCGTGAGCTGCTCGCAGCGGCGGGAGGGCTCGGGCTGCGCCTTGATCTCGAGACTGCCGTCACCGCTGGTCTTTTCGACAAGGTCGTTCCGGTCGTAGATATTCAGCACACCACTGCTCGAGCCCATGGCCACCCAGCGGTCCGCTCCCAGGCCCTCCGGCCCGCCTTTCCCGCCCAGAGCCATCACCGTCCCGCCCACAGACCCCTCATCCCTCCAGAGTCCGATGGTCCGCCTTGTCGCCAGCGACCACTCTGCAACCTGGCCATCACGTCCCAGAATCGTTATCCCTTCCCCATCACTCCACCAGGAAAAATCCGCTATGCCGCCCCTGCTGTCGAGCCTCGCCTGGGCGACCCACTGCATGCTGCTGACGGATACAATGTTCAGCATGCCACCGCCCTTGCGGCTCGTGGCGATGAGCGCCATGTGCCGCCCGTCAGGCGCGAGCCGGAAGCGCTCCATGGTGCGCTGCTCGTGCTGGTGGCCCTGGACCTTGGTGACCTTCTTGACCAGGCCGGTAGACAGGTTCCAGCTGTGGAAGAAGCGCCGCCGCCCGGCAAAGATGATCTCCTCGCCGTTCGGGTGCAGGAAGGCGGACCGCCGAACAGGTACGGACTTGACCTGCACCGAGGTGAGCTGCGGGTTGGGCGTCGGGTGCGCGCCGGGGCTGACGTGGTGCAGGTACAGGATGGACGCGGTAGAGCTGGAGAGGAGCACGGGGTGTTGAGGGTGGAAGCACAGCGACTCCACGGGCCCGCGGTGGGTGTCGGGGATGTCGCGCGTGCGCTGGATATCGAGGACCTCTGGGCGGAGCTTGCGCTTCTTGCGGCGCCCGCCGCTGGCACCGAGGGCGTTGGCGTCGCGGAGGAATCGCTCCAGCGGCAGGGCGGACATGTCGTCGTCGTCGTCGTCACCACTGAGCTCCGAGCCGCTGCCGGATTCGGAAGCGGACGAGGCAGCCGAGGACCGTCTCCTCCGCTTCTTCTTGCCGTCTGCAGCTGCTTCCCTGGCCCATGCCGGGAGTGGGTTGAGCCGGAGGTACTGCTGCCGCAGCCGTCTGGTGTACTCGGCCCCACTGACAAGGTCGTCTGCCTCCGTCTCGCGCAGCTTGCGCAGCTGCCTCACACCCGCGAGCGACACGGTCAGCCTCTCGTCGTCGCTGTCCGCCCACGCTGCTTGAGGACCAGTCTTCTTCTTCTCCGCCTCCTCGTCGCGTGAGACAGGAGCCACTGCAAGCTGCGCCCCGCCAGCACCCCCCGTGCCAACGTCCAGCATAAACAAGGCGGAGTCGTCGAGGTCCTCCAGGCTGGGCCCTCCCGTGACTGCAAGATCGCCATCGTCGAGTCGCAGGCCCCTCAGCGCATCCTCCTCATCCGATTCTGTAGCCTCCTTGAACAGGTTGGCGCGGAAACCGGCCTTGTTGCCGAGCACCAGCCGCTCGAGCTCCTCCTCATCCGAGTCCTTCTCGTCGACGTCCATGCGACCGGCGCCTCTCGCCTGTGCATGCTCTTCACTTTCTGATGCTGAAAAGTGATCACTTTCTTCTAATGAAGTGTCGTCTGGCACTGGCTTTTGAGCTTTTCGCGACATTGTGGAGATCGAATGTCTTTGGTGCTGCTACCAGGAGGCAGAGAGAAGTTTGGTAGGGCGGGCAGGTCGAAGAGAATTGCCATGAGATTTTTCAGGGTTCAGAAATTTTAGACCTGGTCGCGCCTACACTACACAGCAGCCTTGCAGTAGTGGAGAAAGTCTAGGGAGTGCGCTATTGGTTTGGTGGGGGGTTGGCGGCCCCATATTTATTTACTGAGTGAGATGCTAGCACAGCCGCGCCTTTCGAGACTCTACGATTTGGCTCCGCTCGCCTTTTTCTATTAAGCCTCTTCACACCTCCCGTCGGGTATCCTAAATTTCTAAAGTAAGCTTGCATATCATCTTGAGCGTGGCGAGTTGATCTCAAACATGCTCTCACGATCACCAGCCACTGAAGACTGCAGGATAAAGATCCGAGCGAATCGAACTTTTGAGTATTAAAAAATCCTGCTGGGCTTACTATCAAAATCTCGACCCCATCTCAACCCCATCATAACCGTCGTACATGATTCAAGATGACCACCGGGTATCACTCACCCATTCAAACACGCACGCGCGCGCACACACACACACACACACACAAACATAGGTTTAGATATAGAACGAACGGGCAGACTCAACAGGCTACAATACAAGAGCCATGACAAGAGCAAGCGCACATACCCACTGCGCCCCGCTCTTCCAGGTCACCATGCCCGCGCCTCCCAGGCCCTGCCCGCCAGCGCTCGAGCCCGTCGAGCTGTTCAGCTTGACCTGCACAGTCTGCGAATCCCCCGGCGCAAACAAGATTCCCACGCTGTTGGCGGCCGAGGCGTTGATCTGGTCGGGCGTCATGAGCGGGTTGTCCAGCGAGTCGCAGTCCGGGCGGGCTGTCGAGTTGTCGATGCTGTTGGTCACGGAGATGGGCAGGTCGAAGACGGTGTAGTGGTCGGTGCCGTTCAGGCGGAAGTTCTGGCGTATGGAGATGTTGTAGATGCCGCGGTCGCTGTCGGCCGAGGTGGGCTGGCCGTCGCCGGCGAGACACGAGGGCCACGTCCACTGCACGTGCTTGACGGTGCTGCCGGGCTCGGACGGGATGATGGGCGGGTAGGTCCCGTTCGCGAGCGTTCCGTTGGAGATGGTGAAGTTCCGACCCGTGTCGTAGCTGTACATGAAGATTGTGATGTTGTAAATCAGGCTGGGGCTGTCTGGTGATGTGTCCAGAGGGAGGACGCCGTCGGCGCCTCACGTCCAGGGCCACCTCGATTGTCGCTGGGGAGTAGATTGTCAGCATAAGGGGTCTGCGTGAGACCTCTGAGCCAGTGAGCGGCATCAAAGTCTTGAAAAGAAAAAAAGAAAGAAAGAAAAACATACATCCTCCCTCTGGTGTGCCTGGTTGCGGGGAGTCCACAATGGCGAATCCCGGTGTGTAGATCTGGCCATTGGACTCTGTGAAGTTCTGGCCCAGGCCCTGGCTGATCAGGGAGAGGCAGCAGGGCCGCGGAGAACAACCGTGGCACCATCGTCCCGGCTGGTGACGATAATGATGATGACGATGATGAGTGGAAGCACGAATCGGCCAAAAACAAAGGGAGAGAGAGGAAGAAGAAGAGATGGCAACAGGAGATGACAGGCAGGCGAAAGTGCCAGCTATTCCAGACCAGCCGTTACCAGGAAACGAAACCAAGATACTATAGGATCACTGGACACACGCTGGAGGGTAAGAGGATCTGGTCTGATGATCGCAAAAGACATCAGGCTGGAGAAATAGGCAAGATAAGTCTGAGGATTCTCCAGAGACGGGGCCCTTCTAGAATTAATGAGGAAAGCCCAGCAGGACACACACTGGACGAACGAACAAGCTTAAAATTTGCGTTGCAGGGGTATTCATCTGCGACGCGATCCATCGTCTTTATGGGTTCAGGTCAAGGTCTGCTAAAGTCGACGGAACCCTGGCTCGGATGTCATCGAGAGGCGATCCCGTGCACCACCAACCAATCTTGTCACCCTTGGACGACGACGACGTAAACCGGGGAGAGACATGGTGAGGATGTGCGGACAGTTGATCATAACAGTACCGGTAATTGTTACTACAGCGGTTAGTACCTACCGGTGCAGACACACCCTCGCGCTGTAGCACCAACGTCATCGTGCGCATCAACGCCTCTTACATGGGGGGAGAAGATGATGGGTGGGAAGTTTGGGGGGAGGGGGGAGAGAAGAAGAGGAGGGGTGTTGGTTGAAGAGGCAGGCACGTCAGGAGCATGAGCGATGCACACAGCATATTAGTATGAGATCCTGAAACACACTGGGGGAAATGGTGACCAGGCAGGGATCTCCCTCACAGTGATTGGTGACCGTTGTCATAGGGGGTCCACATGCTAGGTCTGCCCCGGAACAGCGTCCCGGCCAAGATGAGCTTGGGGCCCAGAAGGTAATCTTCCTCGGTCTCCTCCGATATCGATCAGTGGCAGCTTGCGACCCTCTTGGGCACGGTATCAGCGTACTGCTCCACCAAGGTTGCCTGGGCTGGGCTGACAATCAATTGTGTTTGGTTTCTGCGGCCTGTGACTGTGACTGTGATTATGACTCCAAGGTGATACGTACGGTTGCTTGCTTACACACAGTATACCTACTTGACAGGGCAACAAGAGCAGCTGCAGCATCCAGGACTTGGCTCACAGCGCTGCATTGACGCAGGAAAGACAGGACAGAACAGACAGCCCTGCCGTCGATCAGTTCCAGATCATCCTCCTCGAGTCCTGCAGGGCTCGTAGGGACAGTGGGCGATGGCCTCTTCTCTCGCGCCACACGCCACGTGCGTCGGTGGCCTGCTCACAGCACTGGCCTGGCGCTGTCCTCCTGGCGTTGTCTTTCTGCCACAGCCATCGGCCGAGGATACCATGCGAGACCCAGCAGCGGCCTGGGCGACCTCATTGAGGTCTCACCAGAGGTCAGAGATGCCATCGCCACCAACAGGCCGGTGGTGGCTCTCGAGTCCACCATCTACACCCACGGAGCGCTGAGCAGTGACCTCCCTAGCGTGCTCGACTCTGTTGTCCGCGAGCACGGCGCTGTGCCAGCCACCATCGGCGTGCTCGACGGCATACCCAAGGTCGGGCTGAGTCCCGAGGAGATCGGGCGGATGGTCGAAGAGGGCGCGAGGAAGATCTCGAGACGGGACTTTGCCCACATCGTCGGAGCGGTATGCACCATGCGCCCATGCTTCTTCCATGCTTTCTTGTTATTGTTGTTGTTGTAAGAGTGCACGGTTGCTGTGCTGTACTGTGCTGTGGCTAAGCTCGACGACACCACCACAGGGACTGAACGGCCGCAAGCTGCACGGCGGCACTACCATCGCCGGCACCATGATCCTCGCGCGGGCGGCTGGCGTCCGCATCTTTGGCACTGGCGGGCTGGGAGGCGTCCACCGCGGCGGTGAGGACTCGATGGACATCTCGGCAGACCTCACCGAGCTCGGGCGGACCAGGGTGGCCGTCATCAGCAGCGGGCCCAAGGGCTTCCTCGACATCCCGCGCACCCTGGAGTACCTTGAGACCCAGGGCGTGTTGGTCGCCACCTTCGCCGACGGGAGGGAAGGGGATGTCGACCTGCCGGCCTTCTGGGCGCGCGAGAGCGGGGTCAGGAGCCCATTTGTGGTCAGCGACGAGAGGCAGGCGGCGGCTGCAATACTGGCACAGGAGCGGCTGGGCATCGAGAGCGGCCTAGTCTTTGCGAACCCCATCCCCGAGGAGCATGAGATCCCGCGGGAGGTCATGGACAAGATCATCAGCACGGCCGTGCGCGAGGCCGACGAGCAGGGCTTCTCTGGGAACGCAAACACGCCGTACATCCTGAAGAGGATCAGGGAGCTGAGCGAGGGCCGCAGTGCGCCTGCGAACCTGCACTTGGTACTGTCGAATGTTGCTCGGGCGGCCAAGGTCGCCGTTGAGCTGTGCGGCCTCGAGGGTGAATCCGAGGGCAGGACTGTAGACCGTCGTCACCAGTAAGGGCTGACCTCTTAGCCGACATACATCATATGGTTATTATCCCAAGCATAAGACTGACGAGGCAGCTTTGGCCCAGACCACATCCTGCGATGCACCCCACTGGACAGGAGACCGAGCTGAATGCACCCAAGGCTCAGGAGGGGGCTTCCTCCCCCAGGGCTGATATCCTGGTGGCCGGCTCAGTGGCTCTCGATCTCAACTGCAATTTCCACAATGACAGACACGATAACCCAAAACCTCTCACGCCCGTCCTCTACACATCCAACCCGGCAGGTATCACACAGTCCATCGGTGGCGTCGGTCACAACGTAGCCCTCGCAGCGCAGAGTATCCACCAGAGCCTGAAGGTCAAGCTCTGCAGCATGATCGGGAGCGACATGTAAGTCCTCGCAGCTTTACACATACACAGAGGTTGTAGCTGTGGACGCTCACACGGTACCATATGTGTCTCACAGTGCTGGCGCGACGATCCTGACCAGCATGGAGAAGAACGGTCTCGACACGGGCTACATCCGTCAGCTGGGACCCGAGTACCCGTCAGCACGCACAGCGCAGTACGTCGCCGTCAACGACGCCGACAAGAACCTCATGCTCGCCATGGCAGACATGGCCATCCTCACATCACACTCTTTCCCCACCTACTGGACGTCCATCATCCAGGCCACCAGACCAAAATGGCTCGTCGTGGACGGCAACTGGACGCCCAAGGACATCCACAACTGGATCAAGACGGGCGGCATGCACGGCGCGCAGATCGCCTTCGAGCCCGTCTCGACCATCAAGGCGGCCGGGCTGTTCCCCAGGGGCCACAACCTCCCCCTGTTCCCAGGAGCCGCGGTGGCCCTCGCCACGCCCAACCAGTACGAGCTCCGTGCCATGTATCACGCCGCAAAGGAGAACGGCTACATGGACAGCATGCCGTGGTTCGAGGTCATCGACGCCTTCGGGATGCGGGGCGGGGCGCGGGACCGCTTCGTGCGCCTGACGTCGGCCGAGATGACGGATGCGGGGATCCCCGTGCAGAGCGTCCAGCTGCTGCCGTACATCCCGACCATCCTCACCAAGATGGGCGACAAGGGCGCGCTGCTCACGACGATCCTGCGGCCGGACGACCCGAGGCTCATGGACCCCGAGCACGAGAGATACATCCTCACGCGCGCGGCACCAGGGCACCCGCACGTGGGAGGGATCTACATGAGGCTGTACCCGGCCATCGAGAGGGTCGGGACGCCTGTGTCGGTGAACGGGATGGGGGATACGTTTCTGGGCACGCTGGTGGCGGGCCTGGCGCTGGGAGGGCGGACGGAGGACCTGGTGGATGTGGCGCAGAACGCGGCTGTCATGACGCTCAAGAGCCATCTGAGCGTGAGTCCGGACCTGGGCGCGCTGGGGAGAAAGCTGTTGGCTGCCTGTGGGAGGGAGGAGCGATAATATGGCAGGTCTTATATGCAGTATGGTCGCTACTGTATGTGGAGGGAATCTCACCCAACCGTGGAGAAATCATCATCATTTACTAGACTTGCACAAGTCAGCCTACACGGCATACCGTGTTGTATTAAGCCGACCTATGCTAAGCAGCCACAGTATCTCCAGGAATACTATAAAGTATTCGACGCTCATTTGGTGTACTCCTCCCCTCACAGCCTCAATGCATACCGCCGCCGCCCGACGCCCGCCGCCGCCATTTATTGGAATACCCTTGTCCTCCTTGTATGCCCCCGCATTCTGACTTATATCCCCGGGCCTCGGCTGCACAGATGGCAGGCTTTAGAGGTGTACTATGTACAGTAGATTAGAACTTGTCACTTCTCCAATACATTAAAAAAAAAAAAAAAAAGGCTTGAACCAAGTAAGTTAAGCCAATGCGTAAACTCCCTTTGATGATCGGTTACTATTGATGCCGACCGGGAGGGAGTAAATTCGATTAACCTTCTCTCTCCCCCCCTCCTCTACCAAGACAAGAGCTTTTAAGTTCATCTCACCACCCCAGCTGCTCTGCTTAACTTCTCTCTGCTTTGGCCTCCCACTCCCTCGCTTCCATCATCAACATCAGCTTGGTAAATTTTGTTCTCTCTCTCTCTCTCTTCAAAAAAACAACAACACAGTTCAAACAACAGACCGATATCATAAAAACCTCACCTCATACACTACCATCATGCCAATGCACAGCGGTCTCCTCCCCCGCGAGGGCCTCAAGGCCGACGTCTTCGCTCGCCTCATCTCCAACACGGTCCTCAACCCCCTCGTCACCCTGCCCCTCCTCATCCTGGCCCGCTTCACCCAGCGCGGCCAGGACCTCGGCATCCTCCACCACACCGCCCTGTCCCGCGTGCGCACCCTCTTCTACATCGGCGCCGCCCGCTGGCTGAGCAGCTGGTACTCTTCCAAGGTCCTCAACAACTGGACTGACGACCACTACGACTGGCGTGGGCGCGAGATCGTGCTCATCACCGGCGGCAGCGGCGGGATCGGGGCGCATATGGTGCGGTTTCTAAGCGAGAAGGGCGTCAAGGTTGTAGTGTTGGACATTCAGCCTCTGGCGTTTGAGGGTGAGTTGGTGTTGTTTTTTCTTTTTTTTTTTTTTTTTTTTTTTTGCAAGAAGTCTCCTTGAGTATTGTCCTCCTGATTTAATTACCTACCTGATTTCATATGTACTCAGTATGGACAAGTCGAGGGCTGACAGGCGAGCGTGTGTGTGTCTGGGTTTGGTCGGCACAGCGGAGAACGTGCACTACTTCAGGTGCGACATCAGCAGCCCCAAGGAGATCGCCGCCGTGGCCAAGGAGATCCGGGCCAAGGTCGGCGACCCGACTGTCCTGATCAACAATGCCGGTGTCGCCAGGGGCAAGTCCATCCTCGACTCCACCGAGAGGGATGTGCGCTTCACGTTTGATATAAACACCTTTGCCATGTTCTGGATGGTTCATGAGTTCCTGCCCAGCATGATCGAGAGCAACCACGGCATGGTCGTCACCGTCGCCAGCATTGCGTCGTGGGTTACAGGTGCGTAGAGATATCATCTCACCAGGCGTCTGTGTGTTTTCAGAGGGCCCTTCACGTTGATCCGAGAACACGAAAAGAAATGCTGACACGCGCTTCCTTTTCAACAACCAACACATCAAAGTCCCCAACATGGTTGACTACGCCGCCTCCAAGGCCGCCGCCCTCTCCTTCCACGAGGGCCTCACCGCCGAGCTGTCGACCCGCTATGGCGCCTCCAAGGTGCGCACCGTGGTCGTCAACCAGGGCTACACCAAAACCCCGCTCTTCGAGGGCTACAACAACAGCAAGGACTTTCTGCTGCCCACCCTCGAGCCCGAGACCGTCGCCGAGGCCATCGTGCGCCAGGTGCTCAGCGGCAAGAGCGGGCAGGTCATCTGTCCCGCGCTCGCGAGCGGCCTGACCGCGCTGGCCGCCATGCCGCACTGGTATCAGTATAACATGCGCAAGGACGGTGCTGAGATCATGCCCAAGTGGAAGGGAAGGCAGGTCGTGGAGGACCTGGATCAGTTCTACGAGGCCAAGGAGAAGGATGTCGAGGAGAGTACGGTGCTCGTGCCGGATGAGTCCAAGTGAGCTACCAGCCTTGATGAAAAACTAGGCGAAGGCTTTTGAGGTTGGGAGTTTCTGTTTGGCGGAACAAGACTGGTAATAATGATTACATCTGAAGCGAGTGTGGTGTCTTTTGACTTGGGTCAATCTCGTCATTTAATGGGAGAGAGAAAGACTTCATGTAAGGACCTCAGATTGGATTGATAACTTGCTAAAGTCGACAATTTTTCTGGACGAGAGTAGGGATACCATTGACTGTTATCCCCTTTCAGATTTCCAACCTTTTTTTTCCCCCTTCACGTCAGTCTACACGCTCTGATACCAAGATAAATGACATGGTGAAGACGAAAAAACATGTATTGCAGCTAGAAGCGTCAGCCATGTCTTCATTCTTTCTCCTTCTTTATCTCTGGGTGCCCCTTGAGCCAGCACGAATTATAGGGTCTCTCTCACTCTCTATGTGTGTGTAATTATATCACAACAGATCAATGCCAAAGTCACAATTGCCACTGCTGTCATCATTGATGAACTTGAGCAACAGGAAGACACTTCACAAGAGCGACAGGCTCTCTTGTACATCCATCTCGAGACCTCCAGCCAGGCACCATACTTCAGAGAGGCTGACTAAAAACAGACCTTATGTGGGTAAGGGCAACCACTCGTCACCAGGGGGGCCGAAGTGAATAAGGCTGCCGAGCTTGACTCTATATGCAGGCAGGTGCAGATCAGGGCAAGCCATTGTATTCGGTCTTGCAATGACAAAAATAAGGGTCTATCGATTCTTTTTTTGGTATGATTAGTTTTGAGAGTCTGGTGGTGGACAGGAATAGTGGACTGTCTTTAGATATTATCGAAAAAGATATCAAGTAGTAGGGTTGAGTCCACGCACGCGTACGCACGCACTCCGTTGCAATATTGCCTCTAGGAGCAGCGTAGCATTCACGAAGCGTTAAGAAACAATCATTACATCATGCTTTGGCACAAATTACTTCTCATTAATTACCACCAAGACTTCTGCCTGGTCCACCGATCCATTTTGTGTCTTCGATCTGTAATGGTGTTTCAGCTATGCAACGCGAGGATACTACCTGCCCTGCTATAATCTTCAACTTATTTAGTCGGGGATGAGCCCAAGTAGGCGCAATGAATATGCGATGTAACTATGACATCGTTTAATGACCCAAGGAGCCCTAAACACGGCCCCCAACTTTTTCCCTGTTCAGCATCTATTTCGACGTAGCCGAGGACTGTGACGACAGAGACTTACCGCCAGAGGAGATTTTTGCAATATTAGTAGAACAAAGCCACGGTCTGCCTGTGTTGTGGTTCCATCACGGCTTGAACTGTGGTAATCCTCGCCCTGCTTGTTTCCCGGCACACGGTCAACATCAGGCGTGACAAGAACATGATCAATATGGTGGGCTTTCAATGGGGTCCTAACAGCAGAGGGACCATGGACATCGCATGGAGCTGCATCCTCGTGCTGGTCACGGCGGTGTGGACGGTCGTGCACAACAACGTCCCAGCGGCCGGCGAGACCTTCTGGAGCTGGACGCTCAGACGGCTCCGCTGGGCATGCGTCTGCATCTTTCTCCCCTCCATGCTCACGCTCGTGGCGGCTGCGCAGTGGGACTCGGCGTCCAAGTCTGTCAGGGGAGATGCAGAGGCTGCCGCAGTTGCGTGGCCGGCCAAGTAAGTGGCGCATGGTGCACGGCTTCTATGCCAACAGTGGAGGTGAGCATCTATCTGCTTACTTAGGTCCCAATGACTTCTCTTCCAAGTTGCGTTATGCTGAGCCACCGACTGCCCAGGCTTCCTCCTGCAGTGCCCCGATTTCGAACCCTTTCCCGTCAACGCGGCATCGATATATTATCTCGTCTCACGAGGCTACATCAGCCTCCCCGAGATATCTACGGATGAGATCTGGGACAAGTCCAAAGCCGACAATTTTGCCAAGGCCTTTGCTATCTTCCAGAGTCTGTGGCTTGTGCTGCAGAGCATCGCTCGTGCGATCCAGGGTCTACCCATCACACCACTCGAGTTGTTCACCCTCGGCTTTGCTGTGTCGACCGTCATGCCGTACTTCTTTTGGTGGCAGAAGCCACAGAATGTCAGCACCGCAGTAACCTTGTCTTGTGCGTCCAGAATGGCTACAATTAGAGGGGACGCTGGGCTCCCACTGGAGGAATGGCAGCGGACCCCGCTGGACTGGGTCGAGCAGGAGAGCTGCATGTGGACGAGGCGAGAGATATTTAGCCAGTTCGGCTTGGCGCGGGTAGAGGCTGCTGCTGAGAAAGATGAGGAGGCTCATCCGAGGAAGTGTGACAGCAGGACCCAGGATATTCCCTCCTTCAAGACGAAGACGACAGAGCTCGAGGCAGCTAGACTTCAAACGATAAGTCGGACGGACTCTAACATAACTACCACATCCAGCGTCTCCAAGGATCGACAGCACCCCGTCCAGCGGATTCCCAACGACGCGATCCTCCTACACCCCGATATGCCGACCAAGCTCTATGCCGGTATCATCCTCTCGTCGGTAGTGCACTCATGCATTCACCTCATGGACTGGAACTTGGTCTATCCCACCACCGCAGAACGACAGCTTTGGGAGGCATCGGCTATCGTCCTAGCAGCCATGTCGGCCTTGGCTGTCGGCACGACGCGGGTGCTGGGTGCTGCGGGATACACAGGGCGGTTCAGCCTTGCCTTGGTCTGGGTGAATACCCCCAGTGCTCAACCTAGACCTGGGCCCTCGAAGGGGAGCAAAGGACGGCACTGTCCCGGCGTCATACCCGCGGACGTTGTGCTGTCGATAGCCACGCTGGCAGGTGTGCTTGCGAGACTGCTCATCATGATAGAGGCCGTGATCAGCTTCAGGTCGCAGCCCGAGGGGGTCTATGACTCTGTGAACTGGGTCAGCTTTATACCGCATGTTTGAGCCCGGGGCCTGTGCCGTCATCTGTGGGAAGGTGACGAGCTATACTTTCTCGTACTTGCGGAACGCTGGGCAGGCCTACTGATAAACAAGGAATATAGGGTGTTGTTGAGGATCTCCCAGGTTAATCGTGATCACCACCTTCAGCAAAGAAGAAGAAGAAAAAAAGAAGAAAAGGATGCATAATTTTCAAGGGCAAGTTCTCCGCTGGTCTTAGAAAGGCCCCTTGTAAGCACTGTAGACCCTGTAGATTGCTCCTTCCTGACAACGATCGCCACTAAAACCCCCGCTCGAAACTTGAGTCCAAAGCGCACCTGACGCCCTATAAACTTCCCCCTTTAGGGAAGCTTCCCGCCGTTAGTGCTGAGTTCTACCGCTCCTACAGGCGCTAAACAGCGACTGAGACGCCTGAGAAACTGGCTGCCTGGCACTCACTTAGTAAGACTGGTTGGTTGCTGGAACTGGAAGATCCGATGACGGATCCATTGCGAGAGGACAACCCTCTATCAGTATATAAACTTGCCTTACCTTGACTTTCCAAGCGAACTGCTTTTTGCATTCATCACCATCCCCACTTCATATCTTCTTAGCTCTCGTGTAAAGATCCGTCAGACCTCTCGCAGCTATGGCTGATACCGCGCCCTACTATTCCGTCTCGACCCTGGCGGTCAAACCGGAGAACCAGGCCAAGGTGTGTAAGGCAGACATTCAACGGTGTCACAAAGCCATCTTTCTCGAGCGCCCACCTACTCATATAAATGACCGCTGACCGACATGTTTCTTACCTCACAGGTGGTCGAGTTCTTTACTAAGGTAGCAGAAGCCACTGAGAAGGCGGAGGAGGCTGCTCAAATCTACCGATGGTACAAGGTCGAAGGAAAGGACGAATTTGTGTGGATTGAGAAGTGAGTACTCGATCGTTCTCGATCCTCCGCGGACACAATAGAAATCGCTAGGAAGCCTATAGTCCACTACTCTTGCGAAAGCAGATCTCTCGACAAGATTTTGGTAGAGATCTTTGAACGCTAATGGGATAATCTTGAATCAGATTTGCGAGCGAAAAGGATTACCGTGCGCATCAGCAATCATCGCATGTTCAGGGACTTTACAAGGAGTACCTTGAGTATATCACGGAGCCATTTGTTTTCTTTTCTCTGGATACTTCCAAGGACAAGCTTGTGGGTGGGTTTGAGAGGGCTTGAGCAGCCTGGAGAGGATCTCTTGAGTACCGGATCACTTTGAGAGTTCGAATAAAATGCAGTAGCGCTTTCAGAGGCATCAGGTAAGGAATGAATATGTGTGTATATGTTGGAGATAGACAATCCCTCTCACCAGCCTCATGCCGAGTTACTCATGTGAAGGGCTTAGCCTGTTCGGGGTCTCCGTATAGATATGCCAGCCTGTCATTCTCGAGAACCAGCATCATGATCACCAAGACTTCTGATTTTATCATCTCACCCTGGACTTTTCAGAGCCCTGAAGTCACCATTCACCTGGCCATGTCCCAAAGACATGGGGATACAACCCTACATGTTGGTGAAATCACAGAATATGCACCGGACTAATATTTTCTTCCTGATACAATACCACTCTGATGTTCTCACCGTTCACATCGCCATGTGCAACACAAGGTCTCTTCTAATTGCTGATCATCAGAGTGTATCTTCTGAGAGAGAGGTTCACACAAGTATTTAGTCCTTAGAACAATAGCCGCTTCTGGGGATCGTCCCTGTCAACGTCCACATCGGCAAGGAGATTGCATCGAACAAATGTAACTCTTCTCCGTTGTCAATCCCGCCTACAATCTTTACTTGGAAGCCTGTTACATGTATTTTGTATTGTAAATATGGACTAGGCTCCCTTCTTAGGGTCTACATATATTCATCGGGCCTAGGTAGGCCACAATGAGCATATCTAACTGTACCTTGTTTAAGGAAAGTCACTGGCTCATGTCACTGGCTGGCCTCATTCTTGGATGAATTTCTCATGGCATGAGAGAAAAAGGCGAATGGAAGTGATTAGTTGTTCATCAACTGCACTACACTACCAGAAAGGCCTGAAAGGACGGGTGTATTCTTGATTCTAGAACACAATTACTCCCTCATTCTGGTCATCAAATCGCCATAGCAGGCTCAAAGACAACACAACCCTGCACAAGTGCCTTCACTTATGCACCGAATTGTGACAGTTATGCAGTAGTCATTTGCGAGAAACCCTCAGAGCTTGACTGTAGTCCAACCTGATGCACTGAGACCTTAATATAAAACCTGCAATTCCAATTGCATGAGTATCAAGGGGTATATCATCTTGCAGATAGACAGAAGATGTGCGAGGGCCAGTGAGTCACTGGCTTGGGGCCGTGCACGGCCCTGCCAGCCAACAGCCACCACCTAGATAGCTTCAGCCAGATTAGCTGGCAGACTCTCTTTCTTTCCTTCTCTTCTGTAGCGCATATTCATTTCTTTCCCTCAGAGTTCACACAGAAGATGCATAATGCAGTGCTACATTGATAATACACTAAACAGGAGACAGGGCTGCCGAGTCTGACAAGGTATGCAAAGTATCAATGATGCAACAACGCGATGGGGGCTGTCTACTTACAATAGTCTCGGTGGGGATCTAAGTCTGCCACGTCTTGGAACAACGTCTCCTATCCATCTTTCGGTAGGTATTTATGGGGGCTCATTACATACTTAGGAAGACTATTCTGGATCGAGAAATTGTTCGAACCTCAATGGATCGTGTTGTAAGGGGGCACCATGTTCTGATGCTACGAGCCACATCGAGGGTAGGAAAACCACAGCATTGTGTGGTTGAGACTGGCACTGGACCTAGAAATATCCAGCCTGGTCTTGTTGCCACTAAGACGTGATGAATCAAAGAGACAAACAATGATAACACACAGGCTGCATTCAGTTGTAATATATTAAGAATATATACCGGCCATTCAATGAATGTATGAGACGGCCTTTAGCGCGCTAGTTTGGAAACAGGGTGTACTCCGCCATTCTCGCAAGTCTGAGAGGGTGCAACAGGACGGCCTTCAAGCCACAGCATGGTTCTGTCAGGCCCTATTGAGAATGGTTTAAAACACGTAATTATCACTGCAGCAGTGCTCCTAGCTCAAATGACTTGCTGGTGCCTAAGTATCCGACCTATTTATTTCTTGAAGAGATGACTGACAAATGAGCTGTTGAAGGTTGCGGAAGATAGAACCTGGCAAGCCATAAGGAAGTAGGTTGCCATTCAACATGGCCACCACGTGAGAATAAATGGGCATTATGTGCATGATCTGTCCAAGCACTCGTCACGATGCCTACTGCCGGATGCCCAGTGCTCGATCGTACATCCACTCCGAAAGTGACCTTGCACTTTCTCCCTCTTCTTTTCAATCGCAGCATTATTCTTCTGAGCTGAGTATTGTGGGAAAAATAAAGGTACAGCCAGTTCTGACACATCTGGTGATCATTATTTCCTCTGGTAGTTATGAGCCCGGTTCGCAAAGCTTTCTCCCCCATGTTCCAAAGGAATTCAGTCTTTCTGTGACCATCCCTTTCTATTTGTTTGACTTCTCTCTTTTCCGCAAATTCCAGATGCGCTTTGTAGGAAGCGTGCACTGAATTCTCGATTGCGCTCTCTGATAGTGTGAGGTAGCTGCGAAGATTGCGAACAATCTGTTGTACAGGAAAGCTGTCGTCCTTGTTAAAGGTTATTATATGCGTTGCGAGAATCTTGCTATCGATAGTAGCCTGGATCTAATTGTGTATCCTCTGAACGTTGGCCTACTTGATAAAGCATTCCAAACCCTGAGATTGAAGCTTTCTCATTGATCGTCCTCTTTGTTGAGGGCATTCCTGAGTAAAAACGCGTAAATTTGCCTCTGAAGTGCTGGAGGCGGCAGCTTCAGTTGTTTTTGCTGCTCCAATGCTGCCAGAGGACTGATTTCTTGAGTAGATAATTGGGCCAAAAGGTTAATAGAATCAATCTTGCCTTTTTTACCCTTTTCGTATGCTATCTTCCAATTCTTGAAATTTATAATCTCTAGACTATTTAACAGAGCATCAGGAACATCTGGATCAATATACTCCTAATATTTCTTGATCTTGGAATAAGCTCTTGGGATCACGAGCCACAAAGGGAAGGAGATGGAACCGATGCATTTGGGCATGATTGGGAGCTCAGCTTCTGAACACATCTTGATTAGGCAGTGATATGGGACAAACAAATAGACAGAAAGGACTATCACAGAAAGACTGAATTCCTTTAGAGAATAGGGAAGAAAGCTTTGCGAACCGGGCTCATAACTGTCGGAAACAATAGCAATCGTCAGATGTCTCAGAACTGGCTGCACCTACCCAGGGCTATTTTCCCCACAAGTATGGCCAAAAGAGCCTACAACACGCATGGCTGCGGAGGCCCAGGGCGCATGAGCACACCGAGACTCGCGTGAAGGAATTGAGCGAGCCGCGAGGTAGCGTCGGCTAGACTTGACAAGAAAATCATCTGGCCCGGCCTAGCCATCAGCCTATCTAGTATCTAATAGCTTGAATATTAGAAGATAACGCCTCTGTCCCGTGGCGGTGAGTCGAACTTGAGGCCCTCATAGTCGTCCTCCTGGGCACACATTTTGCGTCGAGAACCAAAAGACATCGTCTTCTGTGAAGACGAGTTGTCTCTAGGCTTAATGTCTCGATTTAGGTCGTGGCCCTCTGTTGCTGATGCCGGCTGAGCCGTATCTGCCGGGCACGTACGTCAAGCAGGATTCACAAGCCTGCACAGGCTCTCAAGCTGAGTGGTGAAGACGCTCATCGCAGAGCAGGAGCATCTTGCCGTCAGCCGACTGCATGACCGGTCACCTGTCGACATGCCTACCCAAGACCGACTAGTAAGCTCACTCATCAGGGCAACAACAGGAGAGGGTCAGACCACATTGTGTGTATAGTCAGTCAACGTTGTTCGGCACCATCCCGATCCAGCACCGGCAGAGGTGATCGCCTAAACTCTATCGAATGTGTAACAGCCTTGTCATTTGTGATAACAGAGGTTGGAAGGGAATCATGGGAATGATTAGTGAGACGGGTTGCCTCTGTTGTTGGCCGGAAAGGGAGGGAGAGAGTGTGTGGACCTTTGGTTGGAGACAAACGATTCACACCGAATTTTCTCCCTGCATCTCATATGGTTCTTCCTGATCCGCCGGTCGGCCTGGAGCCTGGCAGATCGACATAGGGATCGCCTACCAACATACCTGGCGGAGGCTGGCCATGTGCCGTGCTGGTATGGTATGTGCTGTTACCAAAGTAGGTAGGAGGAAATCTGAAACTGGCCGGCCCAGAACCATAGATAGATGATGCCCTGCCAGCTGCCTTGTGCCGTAGCACTGTACCACAGCAAGCAGCACTGCAGAGATCAAGTATCAAGCCGTTCATCAGGGATACAATGGTACCTAACCAGCTAGAGTAAGGACCCGGAGATTTGCTGTCAAACATCAGCAAAGACCCCTAAGAAGTAGCGGGCCGCGGTCTGTCGAGCGGGCTGACGGGGTGGGCTGATCTTCGCTACTCCAGACTTGGCGTGATTGGCTTGATTTGTGCCAGGGAGCCGCCAGTCAAGTTCTTTTTGGGGGCCCTCGGCAGGGCTAGCTACTTGCACCACCAGCACTGTCCATGGCACTCTAAGGGCGTGGGGCCTCTGGAGGGTGACAGGGTTACAGGTCTGACAGGGTAGCCCCCCACCGCCCAAGGGCTGCGGCAGCGCTGTGGCGAGCTGGTTACAGCGCTGCATGTCTAAGTCTTGTAGGTGCCGTACCCACCCGCGGGGGTTTCCACCCTGGGAGAAATAATCGAACCACTTGTCGTACGTTGTGACAAGCTCTGGACTCGAACCATCCCCGTCCTGCTCCCACTCTCACGTCCCACGTTCATGTCCATCAGCGTCCACACGCGCGCGCCGGTACCGTTTGCGCAGGTCGGAAAGGAAGAGAGAGAAAGAGGGGAGGGAAAAAGAAGAAGGAAGAAAAAAAGCAGAAAGAGAAAAAAAAAAGAGGGATTTCTGGAAGGGTTTGAGAGGATGATGCATGCATCATCATCTTCTAGAGGTCACAACACCAACAATTCCTCTTCTGCCCCTCCCTCCAGCCCACGTTGTGTTACATCCTGCTGCAGCAAAGGCATCCCTTGTTTGTTGGCTGTTTTTTTTCTTCTTCCGTCACCCACCTACCGAACTTGCCATTGTCCTGATCCAACCCAACCCAACCGCTACCCCGTTTGAATCTCGCGTGTCTCTTCTCTGTCGTGCCGCCTCCTGGTCCAGGTCCCGCCCGTTTCAGTGCAACATACCTGAGGCTCACACTCCCTGTCTTCCTGGATAATTTTCTATTCGTCTGCTCCAGACGACCTGTCTCTCAAGAGTAAGATCACACACACGAGAACAACACCTTGGCTGCAGCCCCGAAATCGAAACCCCCCTCCTTTTCCACCACTCTGGGTCCTGGATCGCCTCCTCGTCCCGTGACATCTTCCGTTACCGCTCTGCTGGATCTGGTGCGAACGGGTCTATCTCATCTTGCATCTGCCACCTGCGGTCCACACTTACCTGGACTGACTCGACCCCAGTCACCACGAGACCGAAGCCTTCGATACCACAACGCAAGAAAGACGTCGTATCACCACACAACTCCCTCTGGCTGGATTTATGTTTTCAGGTGCCCAGAGCTCCTAACATCCACTCGCGCATTCCCAGGGCTCTCGTGAGCGGCACCTGCGAGGGAGAGAGAGACCATTCAAGCACCGTTACACCTACTCTAGCTGGTCCGTGTATCGCGCCTATAGGCGATCTGCGTTTCCGGAATATCCGACTTTGCGGGCTTCTCGAGACCACTTCGGCGGCACTCAATTCATACCTACCCTCCTCCGATCACGAGCTGGCGCCATCTGTCTCTCCACCGACGACTCGATACACAACGTAGGCGCCTGTCCCGTCGCTCCCCCGAAGAACGTCGTCGCATTCCCGCTCTGATCAGGGCAAGACAGGCTCTCAGGCTTGGTGTGTGTGTGTGTTTATGTTTGCGACCATGGCGCCAGGCATCCTCGAGACGGCCTCGGAGAACACGAGAAGCCACGACGGCAATGTGGAAACCACAGAGGGCGTCATCGGCGCCAACTGCGTCGACCGCGTCACCCTGCTGCGGAGCATGCCCGAGGCGCCCTCACAATGCCAGGTCTGCATCGTCGGCGCCGGCCCAGCCGGGCTGATGCTCGGGGCGAACCTGGCGCGGATGGGCATCAAGGCACAGGTCATAGACGACAGGGCGGACCCTACACCTGTGGGAAGGTATATAACATCACCCTGATATATGAAGAGGAAGAGCAACAAGAGGAGAGTAGTCTGTCTGTTCAACTATGTCTGACATGGGTTCACAGGGCTGATGGCTTGCAGCCAAAGACGATCGAGACATTTCGACAGATGCGGTTAGCAGATTCGTTGTTGCAGAGAGGCGTTCGTGTCTATGACATCTCCTTCTGGCGAGGAACAGCAGACGAGCCTCTGCGCCGGCTGGGGCGCGAGGTTCACTACCCGCCCGTGATCGACGTCTTGGACCCCTACATCCTGCTGGTGCACCAGGGAATGGTGGAGAGCCTCTTCATCGACGACATGAAGAAGCGCGGCGTCGAGGTGAAGAGGAACTGCGCCTTTGAGTCCTACAGTGCCTGCGACTCCTTGATGTCGAAGAAAGTCGGCGCGGCGCTGCAGATCAACACCAGGGTGAACGTGACGCAGGACAAGAGGACGATCTTGGCACAGTACCTTGTCGGATGTGAGTGCAGACCACCCAAGATGACGCTGTCGATCTGCCTTGGCTGACCAACCCCAGGCGATGGAGCACACTCCAAAGTGCGCAAGAGCATCCCGGAGGCAAAGCCTGTGGGCATGTCTCAACCTGTGGTGTGGGGTGTGCTCGATGGAGAGATCGACACCGACTTCCCAGACATTTGGTCCAAGACACTGGTGTACTCACAGGAGTATGGCTCTATACTTATTATTCCCAGGGAGCGCAACATGACGAGGTTCTACATCGAGCTAAAGAGCGGGATGAAAGAGGACCGGAAGACCCTTGGCCAGGGAGTACATCATGGCCCGGGCCAAGGAGATCATGAAGCCATTTACCGTCAACTGGAAGTACATTGAGTGGTTCGGTCGGTACCAGATCGGCCAGCGGGTGGCCAGCCGCTTCTGCGACTCCCACCACAGGGCGTTCCTGGCAGGCGACGCAAGCCACACGCACTCGCCAAAGGCATCCCAGGGAATGAACACGTCGATGCATGACGCTTGGAACATAGCGTGGAAGCTGAACTACGCGGTCCGAGGGCTGGCGAAACCGGCGCTGCTGGAGAGCTACGAGGACGAGAGGAGGAAGATCGCACTGGACCTGGTCAACTTTGACTACGAGCATGCGAACCAGATCGCCGGAGGTGACGCGGTTACCCTGGCCGAGAACTTCAAGACGAACGTGCGGTTCATCTCGGGCATCGGCGCAGAGTACGGAGAAAATGCTCTGAACATGATGGAGAGCCAGACATGGCTCCTGGGAGAGGCGAAGCCCGGCTGCTTACTTCCTCCGGCCAAGGTGACCCGGTACCTGGACTCCAACCCAGTGGACATCCAGCTCGATATACCCATGCTGGGTCAGTTCAGGATATACCTGCTGATGTGGGACGTTCACCAGTCCAAGATGTTCCTCGAGAACTTCTGTGACGCTCTTGCTGCGGACTCTTCCCTCATCCGGCAACTGTCGGTGGCTGCCAGTCTCTCATATGCGGCACAACCCAGACTACCTGCGCCAGAGGACATCTACGTCAGGCCGGAGAGGTATACTGCCGTCAGCCACCTCTTCACCTTTGGACTCATCAGTAAGCATCAGGCCCCTTGCGCCCTCAGCTCAGACTCAAGAAGGAGAAGGTGCTAACAATCCCCAGCAACAATGCCCAAATCTGACATTGAATTGTCCGACCTGCCGCCCCTGCTGCAAGATAGCAAGTGGACATTCTACCTCGACGACATCCCCGAGCAGGATACGCGCGGCTCGCTGTGCACCAACAAGTGGCTGGGCAGCCTGGGCCCCGGGGAGATCGCCATCGTCAATGTCCGGCCCGACGGCTACGTTGGCAGCATTGGCAGGTGGGATTCGAGCGTCGACGACGCGGGCGAGGAGAGCCGCCAGGTGGCTCGACTCGTACTTTGACCGCTTCCTGGAAGTCCCCGAGATATTGAAGAGGAGCCCGATCCCGACCGCCGCCACTACTGCCACTGCCGCGGCTCCTGCTGCTGCGGCTAATGGTGCTACCAATGGAAGTGTGAACGGAAGCCCCTAGAGAGCGAATTACCCGCCAGTCAGGGGGCGGTCTGCGACGCCGCCCGTCCAACAAGGATGAGTACATACACATAATTGTCCGTTGTTCTGTCTTGCTGCAGATCGACAGCAATGGGGACTCTGACAAGTAGCCGGCGAAGGGGCCAGCTGCTTAGGAGGGTAATGAAGAGGGGGTGGCTAGGTCGGAATACACGGTGTAGAGAAAGAAAGAGAACCCGGCTTGTACTAAATAGCAACAACACAACTCTTAAAGGCCTACAAGGAGAGAAGACAGGAAAGAGGGTGGGGGGGGGGTTGTTGTTTAATCTCAGCAGGACAACGAGGCCGCTTTCGTGTACATACATGAGCCGGGGCGGTCGGCACGATGCGTTACGAAGGCGCGGTAGCATTTTCCCTGGTGTTTTGGACGCGGGGGAGGGACCTGATATTCTTTTTACGATGAACCGATATCGCAATTTTCATGGCTACTCACGTTGACCTCGTGCACACACTCGAGCGAGGACTATCCGTACTCTCTATCAGCCTCTCTGAGGACGGTTTTGGCGTTGTTCAGAGGTAGTATTACTATGCATCTCGAGACGGCCGGCTGGTATACCTCGACGCTGATCACTAGCTTTTGATAAGATAGAGAGAGGCTAGCCACCGCAGTATATGATTCGTTTGAAACCGTGGAAGTGAAAGTGAGTAGTAGATCATCTGATTCATTAAGGTGCCAGGAGGAGGGGGTATCTGTGCAGCTGTATACATAAGCCCTTCAAATATCTTGTACGCCTTGGTCTACAACTCATCTCGCACCCGCTCCTTCTCCCCATCCGGGACCGGCACGACCACCTCTCCCTCGACATCCTCCTCCCCGCCCGCATCACCATCAACAATCCGACCGACCTGCTCGACCATGCTCTCTGGGTCCGCCCCTCTGTCCACCGCCCTTTCCCCTATCCCGACACTCACGGTCGGCACCGTCCCCCTCGCTGCCCATCTCGACATCCAGCCTCCTGCCGCCGCCGTCCACAACCTCCATCCTCGCGCCCGAGCCGGGACCGGAGCCGGAGCCCACCATGCTCACCGCGCCCGAGCCTGTCCTGAAGACCAGGCGGAGGGGCAGCCAGACCAGCCACCAGAGCGGGCCATACAGCCAGCGGCGGAAGACAAGCCAGCCCAGGGTGGCGACGAGCATGTAGAAGGTGGTCTCGAGGTACCACGTGTCGCTCTTGGTGCTCTTCATCAGGGTGCCGAGCAGGTCCCTGCTGGACGCCAGCATGTCCTCCATGCGCCCGTACGTCCCGCCGAGCTGCCGCAGCTGGGCCGTCGACCCCTGCAGCGACTCGTGCAGCGTCACGGAGCGCGCGAGCTCGTCCTGCACCAGCTGGCGCGCGCGGTGCAGCGACCGCGTCAGCTCCGACGAGGCCGCCGCGGCCGGGTCGTCTGGGTCCCGGTTGGCGGCCCTCTGCGTGTGTCTGCGGCGGGGCCCCAGGGAGGCCTGCTGCTGCTGCTGTTGCGGCGGCGCGGGGGAGTTCGCGCCGCTCCGGGACGGGGTCGAGGCCGCCTTGGTGGCGTACGACTGTAGTAGGATCTGACGCTCCAGCCGGCGGGCGGCATCGAGGGAACGGCGGGCTGTGAGCTGGGCTTTGTGGAAGTCGATCCGGGCGCTGTTGCGTGTGGGTTCATGATTTGATGTATAAGTCAGCCAAGGGTTTTCTTATTTTTCTTCTCTTTCTTTTTGTTATCCCGTGATACATCTTGGTACAAGCGCAGCGGGTTGTTGGTGGGCTGCGCTGGGCTGAGGACCATGGCTAGCTCACCTCTTCACGGCCTCCTCCAGCCTCGTCAGCCCCTCTCGTAGCCTCTCCTTCCGCCTCGCGGCCTCGCTCCCCCTCCTTGCCGCCCCTCAGGTCCGTGACCTCCTCGGCCAGCAGCTCCAGGTCCTCCTCCTCCTCGCGCAGGATCTGGTTGATCTCGCCGCTCAGCTCGGTCGCGACGTTCTCGTCGTCATCGTCGTCGCCACGCGGCGGGAGCGGCACAGATCCTGGCTGGAAGTCGAGCTTCGAGAGCCTGTCGATGAGGTCCCGGACCTGTGTGGTTGTCTCCTGGAGCGCGGCGAGACGCTCTTGGAGGGTGTCAAAGGACATTTTCGCTTCTCCGGGGCGGAGCCCCCTGTTCTGTCCTGTAAGCCTTGTCTCCCAGCAGCAAGAGCCTCAGGAGTAACAGGAGATGTATAATCAGGCGGATTGGATACCAGTAGAGAAGGTGAGGAAGACCAAGCACGAGAAGGCACAATCAGTGGTAAGCTGGCTACTTTTTGGGAACTCGAAATGTCCAGGGGGGTGTGAGCGTGTCCAAGTTGGGGACTTTTGCCTGCCCGACGTCACCCTACTGGGGTTGAGGTGGTAGACAGACGTTCTGGAAGCTTTCAGGGCTGACACCACTGAGGGACCTGCTAGCGTTGGCCCGAGCTCCCGTGGCTCGTTGTAGGCCGCTGCGCAAAGACGTCCCGCGAATTTTCCAAGGGCCTGGAGCTGGGTGGTGATGATGACTGATGATAATTCAACAATAACGTTCTTTCACTCAGCCAGCCAGCCCAGTCCGCCCAAGATGATCACCCGCTTCATTACCGAGGTGACCACCAAGATCAACCCCTTCTCCGCCAAGTCCAAGTCCGCACGCCTCTTCCTCACCGTCCTGCCCCCGTCGGCGAGGAGCCAGGGCATGATGATCAACACGAAGCTGCTGCCCAAGACCGCAGCGGAGAAGACCTCGCTACAGGTGAAATTCAGTACGCCCCTTCCTCCTCTCCCTCAGTTGTCTTCTTGTCATTACACTTGTCCTCTCCCCTCTCTTTCTCTCTCTCCCTCCCTGCCGCGGTGCCAAGTTTGCTCCCCCAAGCTAACCATTCGTGATCACCTCACAGAGGACGGCAAGCTACTAGACCTCGACTGCGAGAGCATGGGCATCAAGGGCCTCATCGAGGAGTGCGACCGACACTCCCGTGTACTACAGAAGCAGGCTGCCCTGGCGGACGCATAAGCCTGTGTGCTGCGCTGCTCCTGGCTCTTTTTTTCTATTTTTTTTCTTCTCTACACTTTTTACTGCGTGCAGGACATCACTACGGCGTTGCTTATCTCTAGCCCGGCGTTGGTTTTGCAGAAGAAAAGAACAAGAACATCAAGGACGGCAGAGAGGAAACAAAAGGAGGGGTATTCTTGCAGCCTCGCTGGACCCAGGCTGAATTGGGCCTGCACCGCACGAGACCGGGTGGGGGTGTCTACCGAGACTTCAACTATTTACAATGGGCTGGATCGCTACAGCAACGGCTGCAGTGCTATTCAAGAGCGAGGGTATCATGACCAGGGACGGACCGCGCAATGCGAAGAGGATAGGGAGATGTCGGAGAGCTTGTCTCAATGGCTGTGATAAGAGGGTATTGTACAGGCGGGCCCAACGGGAAAGAAGACGCCCGGGCTTCCTGGAAGACCGCTCTACAAGCCAGAGTTGAGAAGAAAAGTTTGAGCGTGTCACACGAGAGAGAGAGAGAGAAGACACCCCACAGGGCCGGCATGGGCATCTACCCTAGAGGTACCATGACGGAATAGGCAGCTAGACCAAAGAAGAAACTCCCAACAGGAAAGAACAAGATACTCAAAGCACGTTGACTTTATTTTTCTTTCGCGACCATTCTATATATTGGTGTCCACTTTGCACGCTACCGACCTCGGAACGACAATAAAATGTAACACCCGAAGAGGCCAGTGACACACAAAGCCCGTGGGCTCTATGTGCTGCAGAGAACCCCCCGAGATTTTTCGAGCTCTTCAACCTACAGGCAGATTGCCTACGGGTCCAGATTGGGCTGCGACAGATCTCGTGTCAGGAGTGCCGCGAGGCAATTTATGCGGAGGCACCGCTGATGAAGAACCACTTGTCTATCGAGGCGTCGATCTTCTCGGCGGGAAGGTTCTCGTTGGAGGGGATAGGAGGCAGCTGGCTGGGGTCGATGCGGCTAGGGGAGTGAGAGACAGTGACGTTGGTGCTGGAAGGGAATGTCAGCAATCCCCGAGTCACGTAGGTTACAAGAGTGAGGGGGTTGAGGGAGAGAACATACGTAGAGACGGCACCAGGCTGGGTCTTGCCGGTGATGAGTCTGTCCCAGGCCTCAGCACACTCACGGATGACATCCATGGCGTACTTCTTGTTCTTGCACTCGCCGGTGAAGGCGAACTGGTTCTCGGGCTTGCCATCGGGGATCTTGTAGATGCGGAACCACTCGTTGGTGGCGCGCAGCAGACCCGGCAGGTGGCGCTCGACGTCCTCGACGTCGTTGAGCTTGGAGGCCAGAGGGTCGTTGACGTCGATCACGATCACCTTCCAGTCGGTCTCCTCCTCGTCGAGGAGGGCCATGACGCCGAGGACCTTTACCTGCTTGACCTGGCCAGTGTAGCCGACCAGCTCGCCAATCTCGCAGACGTCAAGAGGGTCGTTGTCACCCTTGGCCTTGGTCTCGGGGTGAACGACGTTGGGGTCCTCCCAGGTCTGGTCCGACACCGTCAGCTGCTGTCTCTGTGGCTTGGGGTTTCCAGCTGGCTGGGCTGAGGTCTGGTCATCATACCTGAGGGAAGGCACCATAGTTCCACAGGTAGCCCTTGTGGGGGAAGCAGTTGCGGACGTATCGAAGCTTGCCCTTCTTGGTGTCCTGCTTGATGGGGTTGAGGAGCTCCTCCTTGGAGATCTACAGCATCACAGAATTGTCAGTCAGGTGAGCGCTGCCATGATCCGAGAGCTCTGCAGAGCGGCTCCGGGGGGTGACGAGGCTCCCCTCCTCCCCCCTGGCCCCCTTTGGTGGCAAAATCGGTCCCCGGGTGCGGGTGGGGTGTCGACAGGGCGAGAATAAATCTTCAGCACGGCGAAAACACAGCACAGCGGGAACTCACCTCAAGCTTGGCGTTGGTCCAGCGAGGGATCTCGACGACCATGTTCAGGACGGTCTGCTCCTGGTTGGCAAACAGAGGGATGTCATGGAAGGGCGAGACGGGGACGCCATCCTTCTCGATGTACACCCTGTGCTCAAAGGTGTAGGGAGCAGCAACCTTGCGGGTGTTGTAGGCCATCTTGATGCCAGGGGCGATTGATGTCGACAACGAGGGAGATGATGAGCCCGAGAGGTGTCGAGCGATCTGGGCTGTGCGGGAGGACGAAATGTTGGGTGGATTGGTCCTCGGCGAGGAGAGTGGTGCTGGGAGGAGGGTGGTGGAATATGGACGGTGAAGAAGAGTGGTGGGGAGAAGTCCAGCTGGCCAGCTTCTTCTTCTAGTCCACCAGAGGTGATGTGGAGGGGTCCGGCTCGGTGGAGGGGTAACAGCCGAATCAGGGGCCACAGCGCCTGGTCGCAATAGTGGGGCAGCTTGAGCGAGATTTCGTCGTAGTTGCGGTGACCCGAGCAGGGGGGATGCAGGCAGCTTGGACCTGCTGCACCTGAGGTGCATGGGGGGATAAGGGAAAAAAGAGCGACCGCTCAAGACGATGGCTCGGAGAGGGTCTGGGGCTCTGAAATCGTTCTTGCACCTTTAGCAAACCAGCTTCAGAGTTTCGGGAGAGGAAGAAAAATTAGAATTTCTAGGAAGCAGAGTGGCCCAGGGCAAGGCTCGTCCTGTTGAGTCGAGGCTGGAGTGAGGAATCCGGGAAGAGAGAGAGAGAGAGTGAGAGAGAGAGAGAGAGTGAGAGAGAGAGAGAGAGGTTAGTCAAAATTTGATCACGGATTATTCTCGTTGCCCTCATAAACCCTGCTACACACTTACTATGCGGAACCTTGACCACACCAACATTACACTCAACACAGTAGAGTAAACATATAACAAGAAAAAGAGAAAAGAAGGAGAAAAATAAAGAGAAAGAGATAATAACCTTGAATGTAGCTACCGAATGCGAAAAAAAAAATCTACCAGTTCATAATTATGTTCATCGTCGTTCGCCTCTTGCCCTCCAGGCTTCACCTAAGTCAGGGTATCCGCTGCCGGCCTAAGCAGAGACATCAATCATCTTCTGCTTCATCATTAAGATTCCATACTTGCTGGCCATGAGAAAGAATAGAGAGAGAGAGAGAGAGAGAAAGAAAAGAAGAAAAAAAAGTACGATCGAGAAAGACTAGCCGTGAATAAACCAACAAGCAACAACACGCCCGCTTGTACTCGCTCATGCCATCAGCAAACCTGGACGATCCCACACAGGAGCAAGCCGGCTTTCCTACCGCCTCGGCAGGTTCCCATACGCTCCCCGTCCGAACGCACCACCAGGAGCATTCCCGTACGCGCCCGTACTGAACCCCTGGTGGATGCTCTGCCTCACAA
Organism: Celoporthe dispersa; assembly: GCA_016584495.1. Classification (NCBI taxonomy): domain Eukaryota; kingdom Fungi; phylum Ascomycota; class Sordariomycetes; order Diaporthales; family Cryphonectriaceae; genus Celoporthe; species Celoporthe dispersa. The sequence continues at coordinate 1,347,188 of WAID01000007.1, forward strand.
TCGCCGCTGCCGCCTGGCTCGCCGCCATACGCTCCTTCTGCCTGTGTCTGTCCCTCAGGTAACCAGCAGCCTCAGGCCGCATGCGCAAGATCCGGAGGATCATATCGTCCGATGGGTCTGCCTGGGCCTCCTTGCGCTTCTCCTCCTTCGCCCGCCGCATCGTCCCCAGGTTGCGGCTCATCATGATGCTCTTGCCACGCCGGATCGTCCCCATGCTGCCGAAAGCTGCACTGTTGAAGGTCGGGCCCAGGGCGGCGGGCGCAGACTGCCGCGAGACTTGCTGCGCTTGCTGCTGGGCGCGCTGTTGGGTTGCTGCCACCATCCGCTCCGACGTGCGGACCAGAGAGTCGGTCGAGTCGAAGTACCAGAAGTTGAGCGATGCCAGTTCGTGCCACTTAGGCGACTTGAGGACCTCTGCCGGGACACCAAGTACCTCCCCGTCCTCGTCCTTGGCGTTGAAGAACTCAAACAGCAGCTCGAGCCACTTGTAGACCACGTCCAGCTCGACTTGCGTCAGCGGCTTCTGCGTGGAAGGCTTGTCCGAGAGCGGGGGCACAAGTAGATTCTCGATGGCCATCAGCACTTCCCTTCCACAGCCTTGTCATGACAGCCACCATGGTCGCATCTGTGAGTGTCTGCTTCATGATGGCAAAGTTTTCGTCAAAGTAATCGAACAGCGACCGGAGCGCATTCTCAATGTCCTGCTGTGTGACTGGCGGAGCAGCCGTCTTCCGCGTCTTCCACATGTTGCCGATAGATGCCGCAATGCCACGGCTGAGCAAACTCTTCAGCGCCTCGTGAGAGAGCGAGGCATTGATGACAGTTGAGAGCTGGTGAGCGTGTGAGCCATTCATTGTCATCAGGAGAGAAAGGCGGGGCAAATGAGGACCGACTTACCTTGTCAGTGATCTTCCGCACCATGTCTCGCTCCGTCCGCTTCAAGTGTCTGAAGGCTTTTCCAAAGTGGAATTGGATATCATCCTTCTCGCCCTCCATGCTGACTCTTATCAACAGCCGACCCTGGGTGTCAAGGTCCAGCCAGAACTCCCTGGGTAGGTAGTCGCTGAAGTGAACCGGGTCCAGTTTCAGAGAAGTCCGACCCACGAAGTCATGGTCTCCGAATGTATCGTAGTCCCATATTGTAGCGATCACGTTGACGGCGCCAGTGACGGTAACATCAACAGACTCATCCCACCGTGGGTTGAGGGTTCGTGACACGACACGAGTCTTGGCCAAACGCTTCTGATATTCGTCCACGAGAACGACGTACGGATCGCTATATCCGTTGGGGTCGCAGGCTTTGATGTCTTCAGCCTCGACAACCTTGACGGTGAAGACATACTTGTCTGGCTTTCGCAGGCGGTCCCTGGGCCCCTCTTTCGCCCTCAGCAGCTCAGCGCATGCGTCGACATTCATCGTATGCTCTAACTTATCAAGCGACTGCATGGCGTATTCTATATTGTTCAATTTGACGAATGACTGGGCCAGCGTCAGCTCAGAGCCATCGAGGGAGTTTGGACCTGCTGTAGCTTACCTCTGAGTAGAACTGGAAGGGTTCTATCTTCTCCTTCTGGTTCCAGACATCCTTCGCCATCTGCATCATGCGCTCCTGGGCGGTCCGTTGCGCTGCTGCCAGGTCCGCAGCAGTCTGGCGGTCCATCTCCTTGGCAAACTTGCCCTCGACGATCTCACAGTAGCGACCTATGCCCGCGGCGAATGCCTTGGCCAGGGATGTCATGAACTTGGCGTGATGGACATCATTGTCCCAGTTCAGCTGGAAGATCTGGTCCGCTGTCTGGTTGAACAGCTGGAAAACGTCGATGATGGAGACACTGTGCCGCTGCGTATCCGTTGGAATGTCGTCAGGGTGTGCCGTCCTGACCTGGAATTGATCCTGCTTGATGGCTTCTTCGACGAAGGACGTCATCCTGCTCTCGGCGTCGTTGATCCACCGCCAGACGAACTCTTCTAGCTGGCCCTCGATGTCGAAGGCAAAAGGCTGGCCGGGTATGTATTGGACGTGCGTCTTACGGATCTCGACCAACTCTTTGTACAAATCAAACCCGTCTTGGACATTGACCTCCAGCCCGGCTTCCTTAGCTGCCACGACGATGGTTTCGATCAGCGCCTTCGCGTCCTCTTCAAAACTAGGGAAGATCGCCTGCACCAGGACCGCGAATGGAGATACGCCCATGATTTCTGGGTTTTTGGTATATCTCTTCTTGATCCTCTGGCACAACTTTGTGACTTCACTTCCTAGGTTCACCACGTGGCTGAAGTTCCAGTCCTCCTTGGCCGCAGGTACCTCCGTCTCAAGAAAGCCATGGTAGACCTGATCGGCCTGCGCCTTGAGCCCTTCGGCTAGCTGCCTCGAGAACCGGTCCAAGTCTTCCTCTCTTTTGACAAAGCTAGGATCAGGGTAGACTTGATTCAGGAGAAGATGCATCACCACACCAGCGCTGGGAGCCTTGGGTTGGTAGCAGTGCATCATCACATCATAGAGATCCCGCAGAAGTGCGTCATGGAGGGCGCCGAGGATCTGCTGGTAGAGGGAGTAGTCTATCAATGTCCACCGGCTCGGGTCGATCTCGGGCAGGGTGGCTGTGTAGAGGTGTATGCGCGGTAGCTTCTTAGGCTCTGGCTGTGGGTTTTTGACAAACTCGAAGCACTCGTCGAGGTCCTCGCCCTTGATCTCCTGGTCCAGAAATTTGCGCACGGCAACCTCAAGAAGGGCGATGTGTCTGGTGAACTGCGGCAGGCGCCACCAGCCAGACAGGTCGTTCAGAAACTCCACTGACTGTTGAGATAACGGTGTAAAGGTCTCGAACTCGGGGTGGGCCTGGTCATAGGTCATGGCATGTTGCAGGACTGTCCGGTAGAAAGACCTCGGGTCAGGGGGGGATGAAGGTGTAGCTAGCCTCATCGACGCTTCTAATGCTGGCGGAGTCATCCAGAGAGAGGTTATTCAAACCAAAGCTAGGTTCGCCCCCAGGACCAGTGGCCGAATCGTTGCTTAGCATCTTTGCCAGATCCGCATATGCCTGGTCCTCTCCGTAGATCGATGTCGGCCGCACGGGTAGAGGTTTGTCGAAGCTTGTGACGGTCTTAGCGAGGTCCGGGCGGACCCTCAGTATGTCCAGCATCATCGATGTAAGGTGGTCGCGCTCACCCTTCTTCCACTCCTCGAAAGACTCATCGATATCAAAGTCTTGTCTTCGGAGTGCCCCATCCATGTTCGAGTCCAGACGATGCTGGTAGGCCTTGAGATCCTTCAGGGCCGCCTCTTCTGTCCAGATATTTTTGTTCAGGTCGATGTCTGACTGCAGCTGAGCAGTCTCCCGGCCAAATATCCTTCCCACGATCTGGACCATGTGCATATCCTTGACTTCATAGCTGTGGGGAATCTCGACCTCGATTGTCTTGTGCTCCTTGTCCTGGCCGGTGTCGATGAACAGGTCTTGGTCGTTCCGCAACAGCTTCTGTTCCAGCGTCTGCAGGCGGGCCATGAGCTCCCTATCCTTCTCAGTCCCGTGCTTCCTGAAGATTGTCATCATGAGCCTGACAAAGAGGGCGAGGTGCCTGTCGACGAGGATCTTCCACGAGTGGTCGTCGGGTGCCCTGCCCTGGCTCATTGCTTTGACAGCAGCAGCATAGAACTTGAGGATCAAGGGCTCTAGGGTACGGTCCCTGTCGATCGTCTTGCGGAAGTCATGCTCGGTGAAGTTTGTGTAAGCCTCTGCAAAGGTTCTCTTCACGTTCGAGTCCGTGTAGCCTGGCTGGTCGAAAGTGCCCTTGACCACACGCTCCATGCGCTTCTCCAGAGAGCCACGGAAATCTCGTGGGAGCTTGACCGTGCTCCCACCCGTGGGAATGAACTCCTTGAGCAGGTCCCCGATGTTGTGCGTGTAGGACTGGACCCTGTTGGGCGCCTTGGGCACCGTGATGTACTCCTTCTTCTTCTTCTTCGGCTGCAGCAGGTAGTGCAGCAGAGCAATGCTCAGGGCGTAGTTGTACGCATCCTCGTAGCTGACCTGGCCCTGGAAGGCTCGCGAGCCGGCCCTCGACCTCCTCCGCGCGGCGCCATCCTGCTGCTGGATCCGGTTGATGCTCCTGTTGAGGCTCCTGCTGTTGTGTTTTCCCGAGTAGCTCGAGCCCGTCGACATCTTCAACGTGTTGGAGAAGCAGCAGGTCGAGAGGTCGAGAGCGGGAGCGAGAGGGGCGGGAGAGGAGAGAGAGAGGGGGGAAAGGCTGGTCGGCCAGTCGGTCGATCGATCTCGCTATGCCTGCAGGTGTGGTCTCCTAGAAGGGGCGCGGTGTGCCGTGGTGGGAGTGAGACGTCCGCCCCTTAGCTTCGTGGCACCATGCCTCGGAGCGCTGTTCTCGTGTCCTAGAGGCGGGACCCAGGAGATTTCTCGCGCTCGAGGAAGGGCTCGCAGGTCTGGCAGAATGCGGTGAAGCAAAGTTTTGGGCAGACAAAGTCCCACCCTTCAGGGATTCACGCGAAGGTATGACGCCCTGGCGTGCCCAGACCAACTCTTCAATGTTATGAGTGCTCGTCTTCCCTCTGCCTCGGCGGGTGGAGGGCGATAGGGCAGTGGAAGGGAGACCCTAACTAAGCTTGTGCTCAGGAGGTCGGGTGGGTGGGTTCAATCAAGGTTTAGATTGTTTCGCCTCCAAAGTGCCGCCGCAAGTCCTATGGTACTCAGGTACTTTGGGTACTGTTGTAGAGCAGCCTGACGGCCCTGCTCAGGCGCAACGTCATCTGCCAACGTGCAGCTCAAGCGCAGTACCTCTTGCAGGGGTCGCGGGCGCCAACGACTTGGTGAGCTCGGTGTCTAATGCGCCTGCGGGAGGAGCCCGGCGCAGCCCCCTTACTATACCAGATTCCTCCCAGACGTTCCACTTAGATAGCGCCTATATAAATAGGCACTTCAGAAGAAAACAGCGTCCCTTTTTCCCCGTGTGTGACGAGATACGTGGACTCTTCATGACCACACAAGGCTCCACGGTAAGGAAATACTCCTCTGGCGAGACATAATAGAAACCCACAAAAGACGCTTATGCCTTCAAAAAAAATTAAATAAATAAAGGGGGGAAAAAACCAAAAACGTCTCATTGCTCTCTCGGATGGTATGAATTTTCTATCCTAGAAGAAGTCGACAGGACCCAAAACAAGGCAATGCGAAATGAACCAGAGTACGTCGTACCAGGATGATCCAGTAGCATGAAAATTAGAAAACAACTTCGACCAAAGACACAGCCTTAACTACGGGATCATCTTGAGCCCTTGCCTCTTAGCATAGTTATACAAACAAACTTTGCACCATATTGATAAGGCTGAGATAATGTACTTAATAGTACAGTTGCGTAGCATTAGACAGCCAGTGATGGCCAGTTAAGCTCAACTAACGCACCTATGGCGTACATTTCCCCTTTCAGAAAGTCGCCCAAAGAGGTATCACAGAGACCTCAGAGAGCTGCGAGTCAGTCGTGCATCTCCGGCGAGAACAACATTTGACCTCTGCGGCGCCACTACTTGCGGAACGAGACTTGCGATGCAAGAGTCGTAGTTTGAACCCCCTACCGGGCGGTCTACTACCTAGCCGTGGCCCTAAATTTCTCACACTCGCGATCCGATTCACTACCAGGCCGTACTCTGCTGAAGCACAGTCCCTCGTACACCCTCACTCTGACGGCTGGCGCAAACATGACCAAACCTGTTGGCGAACTGTATGTGTGAGGGTTCATACCACTCTAACCCGACTGAGGTTGTCAAAACCCTCCTACCGGTTGAGCGATCGGGCCACTTGAGAGGAAATCTGTCAAGTCACTTGACGTCGGACCATCTGTGCGGACACCCGGTCTGGGCAAAATGCGGCATCCTGGAGTGATCATGGCGCTGGGTTGCGGATTTGTCACCTCGCTTGCTGCTTCCTTGCTCGCACGAAACTCACATGAGTGCCGGGTCATAGTTCTTTATATCTGACAAGAGTCTTGGGGGCACGGAGCCAGGTGAGTGAATGAGCTCAACCAAAAGGTGCTGCGAGATCGCCATCGGCTTCCGGAAGACTTCCTAGCCCTGGCAAAACGCCACCCACAAGACACTGAGGCACTGCTCGCAGAGCTGGGCGTGACGGTCATCTTCAGCAGAGCCGATTTCTGGTGAGAATCACCAACAGCTGAAGGCCGCGCTGTCATGCGATACTTACACCTTGGCAAATTGCCCACAGCTTGCCCACGATGGCTGACGAAGCCCGCTGGTCCTCGTAACAGAACGATCTTGAGCGTCGCATCTCTGTGTTGACGTGACATGCACATGGTGATCAATTATGGCCGGTAGATGGGCCCAATGAGCCAAAAATGCGTAGCTCTTGAAGAGATTGTCTCCACTAGGGACGCTCGTTGTGACAGTGGTCACACGCCCCAGCCTCCATCTCTGGTAGTCAGCTAGGAGGCTCCTTAGCTCCCATAAATAGCCGGTGGATGGTAACCAAAAATCTACTTGGGCTCTTGAACAACAGAAAATGGCAGAGGCAAGACGGTGATGACTCTGTACGAGAGGAGGCGGCGCAATCTCGCCGTTCGTATTCAATAAATCATCAGTGTGGTAGAACCTCTCTTTAAGAGGCTTGGGGCGTCGTAATTCCGAGTCGAAATTTGGCCAGGCGCATGATTCCGATCAAGACGAGTGACGCGACGTTGAAGTTATTAGCCACCCCCAGGTGGACCCAGGTGCCGAGGATGATAAGATGCTGACAAGACGAGACAGGAAGTCTGAACGCGTGGCTGTTTCTTGTGACCACAGCTTACACGGGGGATGATGGGTACACGCCGTGGCAATCTGGTGAGACGGCGAGATGCGAAGGGGAGAGCCTAATTGTTTTTGAGCAAACCGCTTGTGAGGATTACTGCAGTACCATAGTATATACATCATAGTACTATGCAGTACAGTGGGAAAAATAAAGTCCCCTGCATCTGCGGCTAGTGGATCAGGCCTGCGGCTCGCTTCAAGGTTGAGGTGGTCCCTTGGAACAAGCCCCAAGGTCGCTGAGGACGATCAGATGAAATCCTGCAGCAGATCAAGGTCACCATTGCAACAAGCCGTGTGAGAAGAAGACGAGGCTGTGCAGATTTCCCACGCCGTCTTGGCCTCGCTCGATAGGGCTGAAATTCGGCCATGTGGTTGAACCTGTCGTCCTGCCGTGTTGGATCTCGTGTCACGCCGTGGTCAAGAGACCTCAAGTTGGCTGTTCAGGACGTGGAGTCGGAAGCTGGTCGAGGTACAAGTACAGGCGTATAAATACCCCTCTCACGAGCTATTCTTAGCGTGCAGGGGAGCACTATTGTAGTGTCATACCACGCACGATGGTAGGAAAGTAGTACCGTAGCGCCAAGGGTACAGTAGAAGTAGTACTGTACTGCGCAGTGATGGGAAGACGGGGCCAGCGCCCCGGATCAATTCAGGACGACGTCCAGTCGCGCCGGGCGCGGCGCACTCTCAGTTCCAGCTACCATAGTGCATGCTATGTCCATGCCCATGACCATGTCGACAATCCCCCTGACCAAGGCCGAAAGTCTGCCTGCCTGACTGATGTTTGTTGATCTTACTTGCAGCGTGCATTGAAGTGCCCGCCTTGCTGGGTCGCCCCCAAGGATGAACGGACTTGGGTTGCAGTCGAACCTTATTTCTTCAGGGCTTACTGCTCTTTCACATTTTAATTGCGGGAGATCGCAGATCCACATCATCCGCATTCAAACCTCTCTGGCTCACCTGCAGTCAGCAGCAGGCACAGACACGCAGGCACGCAGGCACAATCGCAGCACGCCAACCCCGCGGCGGCCAGACCGTAGCCTTTCGACCTGGTCCAGGACCCCTTGATCAACTAACTCTACCTGCTGCTGCTATTGCTTGCTGCTGCCGCCGCCGCTGCTACTGCTCCGACAAACTACCACCACGACTGCTATCATTATTACTACTACCACTACCACCACTACCACTCTTACTCTCACAAGAATTACAACTCCAGGCCCCGTCGACAGCGACATCGTCGAGCCCTCCTGCACTACGGTCTCTGAACCCCCTTACTGATTATTGCTCGGCTCAAAACAGTTCCTAACCGCTCGGCTGCGCTGCTGTCATCTACGGAGAGGAGCCCTCCCAAACATAACCTGACTGCGACCGGCGCCTTTGATCGACCACGACGACAACAGCCACCGTACCACCTTGTCTTTTTGGCTGCTCTCCCAAATTTGGGACCAGCGCTTGGCCCTGATCTAGCATCATGGGTAATGTCTCGAGCAGGCCCGAAGAGGGTGCTGCCCTCTATCTCCGGGACCAGACTCGACGTGAGTTTTGAGACCTTCCCACGACATGTCTCCAGGAATGCGACGCTGACCGAGTGCTCCTCTCCAGTGTCCATCGCATCGCTCGTCATAAGCAACAGTCGCAAGCGCACATCTATTCAGATCACTCCCAACGCATTCCCCGCCACAAGAGTCGCCGCGTCGCGGCCTGCCGGGAGACAGCACGCCGATCGAGTTCGTACAGGTCCGTCGATTCCTAACCCTTCCTCCTCCTCCTGCTGCTGCTGCTGCCGCCGCCGCCGCCTCTCAGAGGGCGGCAACGTTTCTGCCTGGAGACTGACCTCCTGCTGGCGATCTATAGGACCCCGATCCCACATCAGGCGCACCCGCTTTCATACTCAAGCTGAGCAGCGAGGACGAGCTCATGTTCACATTCACATTCAACGTTCGCCAGACGTCCCTGAGCGCAGGAGCGGACAGCACACCCGTGGACACGCAGATTAATGGCCTCACACACGTCTACGCCGCCACCCCCCGAGAGGTCGAGACGCTCGTGACGAGAGAGTTCCACGCCGACCCGAACCTACACAAGAACTCCAACGTCGAGTTGATTGGGGACTTTACGACTGGAGGCAATGCCAGTGTTACTTTCGACTGGTCTTGGAAGTGGAAGCCACCAAAGACTGCGGAGGATCCTGGTGGTGGCTGGAGGAATACCTGTAGCGTATGTCAATATAGTGGTCCGGCGGAGGTCTTGCGCGTGGCTGACAAATGGACCAGTTCGTACAATACGACCAGCGCGCACACGAGCTACAGACCCTGGCCAGCTTCTCGTTCTGGGTTCAGAGTAGGTATACTCCCGCCCCTGCGATTGATGTCGGTGCCTAACAGGTCGCAGATGTATCTCCCTACGCCGCCCAACCCACCTCACCACCACCCTTCCTCCTGACCGTTCCACCGAGGACGCGAGGGCCCTCATCGCACTCTGTCGAGTCGAGAATCAGCAACGTCGATGTGGACGAACCCGTGTCACCCCCAGCTGCGCCGACCGAGGTCAAAAACCCACTGTCACTAACCAACACCAACAGCCTCACATCGGTACCTCTGGCGAACCCAGAGCCTGTCAAGGTTGACGTTTCTTGCTCGCGGCCCAGCGATGATGTCTCACAGACAGACGATGGCCCCGTGTTTCGAGCGACGATGAAGGCTCTGGAGCAAAAAACTGGCAACATGCGGACTCAGATGAAAAGGATGATCAAGAAGGCGGAGGCTGCCCACAATGCGCAGTTAGAAGCGAACGAGTCCTTCGTGAGCTTCGTGGAGGCGCTGAAAGAAGCTTCTTCCACAAACGCAAATGCGGTGCAGCCTGCCATTGAGCACTACTTTGACAAGATCGCGCGCGAAATCTTATCCTACGAGAGAATGAACGCTCTCAACCTGCAGAAGATCGTGATAGAGCCGCTCAACAAGGTGTATACCATGGACATCAAACAGGCCGAGGCGAAGAAGCGCGACTTCGAAGAAGAAAGCAAGGACTTCTATGCGTACGTCGGCCGGTACCTCGGCCAGCGACAGGATTCTATCAAGGCCAAGCATAGCGACACCAAGTACCAGACCAAGCGTCGGAACTTCGAGCTGAAGCGCTTCGACTACTCGTCCTTCATGCAGGACCTGTCCGGGGGCCGAAAGGAGCAAGAAGTGCTCTCTCACCTCACCAGATATGCGGATGCCCAGGCGAGGACGTTCCTGGAGGCAGCTAAGCGGGTCGAGAATCTGCTTCCGCAATTAGAGGCATTGTCCAGCGAGGTGCAAGTCGCGGATAAAGAATACCAGTTCCAACGAAGAGAGCGAGAAGAGAAGCGAAGACTTCTTGAGAAGAGCAACGTAAATTACGGAGAGCCCGAGCCCGTACCATCCACCAGCACGGGCGCTGCGAATGGAAATGGCGCTGTTTCAGACGGCGAGATGAGCCGGGCAGACAGCACCGGCTCACAACTGAGAGCGATCGCGATCGGCAATTCGAACTCCTCGGCCAGTAATGCTGGTGACCTCTCCAGATCGCCAGGAAGCCTTGGTCACGCTATGATGACTGCTAGCCCATCACAGAAGTTCAAAGGCATCCGCGATCTCGAGGAACGTGATGCCGCACTCGCAGAGCTCGCCGACAGGGAGTCGCAGAGAAAAGAAGGGCTCCTATGGGCTCTAAACCGGCCTGGCGGACATGTCGACCCTCGAAACCTGAACAAGCAGGGTTGGCACAAGTACGTTCTCAGGATTCCTCTTCTTGACAGATCTCGTTGCTAACTCTCTCACACAGGTTCTGGATCGTCCTGGATCAAGGAAAGCTCTCGGAGTACAGCAACTGGAAACAAAAGCTTGACCTGCACATGGATCCCATCGACTTGCGCATGGCATCCGTCAGAGAGGCAAGAAACGCAGAGCGACGGTTCTGTTTCGAGGTCATCACCCCACAATACAAACGTGTCTACCAGGCGACATCCGAAGACGACATGAACAATTGGATCACTGCGATAAACAATGCCCTACAGAGCGCTGTCGAAGGCCGTGTGAAGGAAAAGCCGATACAGAGCAACTCTCCATCGATCGAGTCTGGTGGTTCCTTTAGAAGAGACATCAGCTCTATCTTGACTGGCAAAAGTCCGTCGCTTGGCCATGCGCAAGCACATCCACCATCTATATTACCAGGCCGGCGAACGACCGTCGGTGCACGCCCGTCGACAGCACGTTCTCCGAGCAGTACTTACGATGAACACCCTGACAAGCTCCTCCAAGCGCTTCGAGACAACGACCAAGGCAATTGCTGGTGCGCAGACTGCGGCTCCGGTTCCAAGGTCGAATGGGTCTCAATCAACCTTGCCATCATCTTGTGTATCGAGTGCAGTGGCATACACCGGTCGCTAGGTACGCACATCAGTAAAGTCCGATCTCTCACTCTTGATATCACATCCTTCACGCCTGATATTGTCGAGCTTCTACTCCTGGTGGGCAACCGAGTCGCAAACATGGTCTGGGAGTGTCGACTCGACCCAGGTCTGAAACCGGGACCACAAGCGACCCGTGAGCAGAGGTTGAGGTTCATCACCATGAAGTACGTGGACCGAGCGTTCGTCGAGCCGATCTCGGCTACCCTTTCTCGGTATCCCTCACCCGATGAGACGCTCCTCGCAGCTATCAAGAAGAACGAGATCCAACATATCATTTACGCCCTCGCCCTCCGTGCAAACCCCAACGTCCTCGACAAATCTCGTGGCACCCACGCCATCTTTCTCGCTCTCGCCGCGGCCGACCCGGCCTCCCCCTGGCGGGTTGCCCCAGTCCACACCGCCGCAGCCTGACGGAAAACCGGTGCCTTTCCCCATCGCAGAGATGCTCCTGCAGAACGGTGCAGAGCTGCCGCAAGGCATGCCTGCGTTTCCGCTCAGCCGCAGTGCACAGACATGGCTCGACCAGAAGCGAGGGCGCTCGAACGGGCCGTCGATGACCGGCTCATCGTCGGCGTCGAACCATCTCGACAACGTGGGCTCCACCCCTGGTGGTACCAGTCCGCAGCAGCTGGCGACCAAGGAAAAGGGCGACAGGGAGCATCGGATCGCGAAGCGTGCGAGCGCCGGCGGCCGCCTGGCCAAGTCGCCTATTCCCGAGAGGTAGGGCTGCTCTGTACCGTTGATCTTTTGGCCAATTCACCGCAGCGGCAAACACAAGGTGGAAGGCGAGGCTCACGCGAGGAGTGCGGTGCTCAGGCTCTCTTCTTCATCGTGAGGAAGGGTTTCCATGGGTCTTCTTTCTTGCTGAGACGTTGGCAGCGTCTTCCTTTCTACCAGAGAAAGGAAATCATGCTTGCTCACACTAGAGCCGGGCCCTGAAGCCCGCACAGGCGTCATGGAGTCCAGTTCTTGGGGCGCTCTTCTCTCTGTCTCTCGCTTATTCGCCATCATGCTATGGGGTCCAGCTTGGGTGTTTGCTTCAAGGCGCATATCATTGTCATTATCATTGTCATCACATCATTCATCCATCTGCCTCAAGAGGTATACATGAAGATATATATACATATATATATATATATATATACACACAAACAACCACATACTCACGGAAAGGAGGAATGGGAGAGGAAGGGGGAGGGGGCGCAAAACGCATGCAGCTTGGTTTTCTTGGAAAGTTTCATGGGGATTCCAGTCAGAGAGACCGGTCCGGTGTATGATTATGAACGAAAGATGATGGCCGACGAGGGATGGACGGAAGGACGGACGGACGGGGTTGGTACTACGAGGAAACTGGCATGGCATGGCGTGGGCGCCGAAGTTTTGTGGACAACTTAAGGTCAGGTTAGGTTTCACTAGGTCTAATAGTAATATGAAATTGATCGAGGCGATCGTCGTATCCATCCGAGTACGAGTGTTGTTCCAAAGACTAAGTAACATGAGATAGGAAACATAATGGGCTTCCTCGGAAGGGCGCAAGTAAGGCGATGGAATACGGACGACAGGTTTTTTTTTTTTTTTTTTTTTTTTTTTGAGTGCTATATATTAGCAACTTCACACCATGGCTATGGAATCTGCCTAGCTGAGACAAATCTGCCGCGATCCGCAAGATGGTAATCGACACCCTAACGCCCGTGCTTTTCTGTCGCACAAATAGTGACGACTCGACAATACAAAATGAGGCATGCGCAGCTCTGTACCTGATATTCCTTCCACACCTGGTTGCCTTCAATCAAAAACATCAATCCTTCAAGCATCTCAAGAGTGAGATTCCACACTAAGACATTGCCTGAAACTCTTGACGCATATTCCTCGCAAAGACTTAAAAAAACCAGCTGTGACAAGAATAACAATGAAAACAAAAGTGTCGTTTCCGTGGATTCGTCGGCCACGAGAAGGAAAAAAAATGGTAGCTTGCCAACAAGATGCCACAATCACCACATTTCGTGGACGGCGCATACGTCAGAACTCCATTTCAAACGAGCCCCCGAGCGAAGCCTGTCGGAAGCGCGCAGTCAGAGCAGTCGGGATGTCGCCGTACTAAGGCTTGCTTCCCTTGGTCTTCCCTTTGTTCGCCTTCGACTTGGCTGCATGATTGCCAGTTCCGTTACGCGCTGATGCCGTTGCAGGCCCAGGAATTGCCTGTCCAGGAATGTCGTTCTTGCTGTAGTGACTCCTCTCGTTGTTGTCGTAGAGCTGCTGGTCGCCCTTGCCACCCATTGCCACAAACTCCTCCGGGTTCCTATCGTCGAAGGGTCGAGGCTCCGTGGCATATGTGTGAGGGTTCTTCTTGTATACTTCGACAGGATCCTTCCCGTTTGTGCCAGGTATCTGAGTCACTTGGATAGAGTTGAGACTGGAGAGAAGAGTGCGCTCGCGAATGACACCGCGGCGATTCACCTCAAGCCCGGCAAGACCGCCCACCAGACCATCTGTGCTGTCGTTAACACCAGGGCCCGAAGCGATCATCCAGGGGTGGGCCAGGCACTGATCGACAGTGTAGCGCTTCTCAGGGTCGACGACGAGCATACAGTCAATGAGCTCAACTAGACAGGGGGGTTAGCAAGAGGACGCGATGGAGGGCCGCATGAGGATGACTTACGAGCAGAGTCACTGACTGGGTCCCAGTACGGAGACGGATAGTCAAATTTACCCCCTCTGATCTGTTGCGAAAGCGAGTAGGGGAACTCCTTTGAGTACAGCTCATCGGAGAATGGTGGAAACCCGCACAGACAGATATACATTACCACACCAAGCGACCAGATGTCGACAGCCTTGGTGTACTTTCGGTGCCTGCCGTCAGCCAGAATCTCCGGCGCCACGTAGCTCGGGGTACCACAGAGGGTGGTGGTGAACGACTCTTCGCCGATGATCTTGGCGAGGCCGAAATCAGCGAGCTTGACATGGAGGTCATCGTCCACCATCAGAATGTTCTCCGGTTTGATGTCCCGGTGAACAATATTTCGATCGTGCTGTTCACAAGGTCAGCACAGCAGACAATTTCAGCGCGGGCGAATGGGTCCTCGCTGGCTTACCAGGTACTTGATGCCCTGGAATAGCTGGGTGAACAGCTTCCGTGTCTCGTCCTCGGAAAGCTTCTGCTTCAAAACGATGAAGTTGAACAGCTCACCCTTGGGCGCGAGTTCGAGTACGAGGAAGACAGCGTGCTTCTCGTCAAAAGTATCCTTCAGACACAGTACGTTGGGGTGACTAACGCCCATCAGCACAGCAATCTCTTGTTGGAGCCCATCCGTCTTCGACCGTTCCTCCATCCCAGGCGTCTTGGTGAAGATCTTGACCGCATATCTCTGACCAGTGGTCTTCTCGACGCAGAGGAACACCTCGGCAAAGTGGCCCTTGCCAAGCTGCTCCAGCAGGGTGTACTGCTGAAGAAACTGGCTGCTCTGTCGGGACTTGGGGTACTTGAAAATGAAGCGGGCCTTGTCGAGCACTGCGACCTCGTCGTTCTCCCTCAGCTCTCTCCGCTGGTTTCGTCCGATGATCGCCTCGTTCACGAACGTGCCGTTGCTAGACAGATCCTCTACAATGGTAATAGGGCCGTGAGACTTGTTCTCTGTGAAGATCAAGCAGTGGCGGTTGGAGACGCTAGGGTCATCCACAACAATGTCTGTCCAGGGTTAGCACTGCGCATGAGGACAATTGACCGAGGGTACACTTACCGCACTCGGGATGACGGCCTATCAGGTAGCCTCCTGATGGAACACCTTTGATCTTCGTCTCCTCGAAACTGATCTCCTCCTTCAGGGCCTTCTTGCCCTTCTTCTTGGGCACGGCATCCTCCACCGTCGCCGGCAGCGGACAGGCGGCTCTCTTCTTCATGACCACGCACTTGCCGCCGTACTTGGTGTTCAAGGGGAACAGGTATCCCCAGACGCCCTCTTTGGTCTCGTCCTTGACCTCTTTTGAGTATGGCTCGTTCGGGTCAACCACCTGCGAGGGAAATACTTGTGTATCCTGGGGCGGTGATGAGAAGCCCTGCGAGAAGGCCTGCAGTTGGGAGTAAGCCTCCTCCCCCCGGGGGAGGACTTGGCTCTGTCGACCTTCAGGCGGCGTCGCGGTGCCCTCCTTGAACAGCGTGCTGGAGTCGTCCGCGGAGAGGTGTGTGACTGGCGAGGGAAGCTGCTGCTTAATATCGACGGGGGTCTTCTTGTGATCCTTGTGCTGCGATGACAGGCGCTCGGATCGGCGCACTCTCTTGGACGAGTCAGGGTCATTTTCTGCAGGCGAGCCCTGGACACGCAGTAAATACGTTAGCAGCCGACTGGATAATGCGATCAATACCTGTACAGGCGCATAGCATGCACGGTCTGTGATCGTCCGGAGCAGTGGGGTGGGACATACCGCAGCCCGCTTCAATTGGCTGTGCTCGTTTCGAGGAGCCATGGTGGGCGGTATCAGGCAGTCACCGAGGAACGTCACAGAGAGGTGGATGAGCCAGGTGGGAGATGGGGGCAAGGCAATTCACGGTGCGAGCCGGGCGTGGTGAGGCTCAGCCTGAAGCTGCTGGAGGAGGACGAGGACTGGTTGAAATGAGGTGTGAGGTACGCGAGGTAAGGCAAGAAATCGCGTGGGAAGCTCAGGGTGTGGAGTTTAGCGAGGGACTGATGTCAGTCAACGGACCTCATCAGAACCTGAACGGCGATCGAGGTCCAGCATGCTGGTAAGTACGGGATCCAGCGAGTCTGCCCTGGGCCTCCAGGGCTGAGTGGTACTGCTGGGTAGGCAGACTCAGTGGTCAGATCCAGTGGTCACTCCCCCTCTCCTCCTCGGCGCGGGCGCAGGCAGGTGCAGCAGGGATAGACGAGGGTCCAGGCTCAGGGGTGTGTGGATGGGCCGGATGACTCGATTGACATCACCTGCAGGGTTCTTCACGAAGGCCCCTCGAATCGAGAAAGTTTGCGGACCTGGAAGAAGAAAGAAAAAATTACACGATCAGTTCCACCTGATGGCTGCTTTCGATGGGTCGTCTCTTCTGAGACAAGTGTGATCCCAAAAGGCTGACCACGAGTTTTCTGCGCCTGCTGCGTAATTGTTGACCGTGCTCTGCTTGAGGCGTCTGCGAGACATGGCAGCCTTGTCTAGTCCTCATGACAGGATAAGGTGACCGTCTTCGGTGAAGCACGCCGGCCAACAAGAGGAATGACTCTTTTCTTTTCCTTTTTTCCTTCAAGCGGGGAGGGGGGATCTGCACTCTGGCTAGTACAGAGGCGTGTTCTTTCCCTCTCCAATACCGGCGTGCGCACCAGCGACGCCGTAGCTGAAGACTCCAGTGCACGCCCAAGCGGCTGGTTGCATGGGGAAACTGGTAGTGTGCTGCCGTATGTTTCTGGCAACCCAGAAATACGTCATGCAAGTAACCCAAGACACATGTTTCTGCCAAGTTGCGATGCATCTTAAGCATCCCTCTCAAGCGGTCCATACGAGAGCGGTGGTTCTGTGGCAAATGCAACCCCATCAATGCAGACTATTGGTACGTGTGCTCGGCGAGGCTGCAGGACTGTTCCAGGTGGTTTCGGGTTTGGGCCGGAGGATACTCGCCCAAAAGATGCGAAGCCTGTGCTCTAGGCAAGTACGTAATTTCATCTGTGTGAGTACAGTCATGCGCTTTGCTCCTGCGGTCGAGTTGGAAAAGGAAGGGGGAAAGGCCCATGGAAAGGGGACCTTTGCCTGCTGCAGCCCAGCCTGTTGAGCCATCGCACAGGCGTTGCACAGGTGAACCTGACGGCTCTAGGGCCCAACTGCTGCTGGAGAGAGGTGGTGCGCCACAGGTGGTCCCACCCGACCCCTGGCTAGCGCAGAGCCCAGCCACAGCTCCCCGCGCCCACCAACTGAGAAATTTCTTAGCAGCGAGGGCGCGACCCAGACTTGGGTGCGTGCCAGCTCGCCATCAAAGACTGGCAGCAAGAGCGTTTTGGTGGGGTCTGTTGAATCGGAGGGTCAAAGAACCTTTCCTCTGCAACCACGCACCCCCAAGGACCGACGAACAATACCAACGGGTTGGCCTTGTAACTTCTCCTCCCTCCGCCGCCCTCCCTCCCATTCATAGCCGGCCTCAGATTCGAGACCCAGCTTCGCGCAGCATCACCTCTTCTCAACATGGCGCCTCGTGGTCTGGTTTTCGTCGATGGCAGCGCCAACGACATCCTGCAGGAGATCGCCGACTACGTTAAGGCCGGCGACGAGATCCGACCGCTGATTGAGAAGGGCCAGACCGAAGATGCGCTTGCCGCCATCGTCAAGGCCTCGGCGGTCCTGAACTCGGCACCAGAGAAGGAGATCGGCCCTGCGTACAACCTGCTCATCTTCGCCGTCATCAACTACTCCAAAGACCCAAAGAAGCACCTGCAGCCCATCTGCTCCAACCTCACAAAGCCCATCACCTCCTCCCCCGTCAACGGTCGCGACCTGGCCATCGGCAGCATGTCGACTGTCTTCAATCTCCTCAGCAAGGATGACCCAGTACGGTTCAACGTCTTCCTGCAGATTGTCCGCTTTGTGAAGATGAACAACATGTTCGACACCATCAAGCCTGCCCTGAAGAACGTGCCAGGCTGGCTGGAGGCATGGGGCACCGACGAGGAGGGCAGGCAGAGATTATACGTGGAGATCGCCGACGCAGCGGAGGCCGCCGACGAGAACAAGATAGCATACGAGCACCTCCTGGAAGCGCTCCGGACCTTCGACGCCGACGACAGCTCCTCCGAGGAGGCCCAGAAGCTGTCCCTGCGCGCTCTTAAGATGATCCTCGTCATCGAGCGCCCGTGGGCCTACGACTTCCAGGGCCTGCGGGCCCTCGCTCCCGTCCAGTCGCTGATGGACACACACCCCGTCTACGCGCAGCTGCTTGATATCTTTGCGGAGCAGGACCTCGAGGACTTCAAGGACTTCAAGCTCGAGCACGAGGGTTTCCTAGAGAAGGAGAAGCTAGACGACAAGACGCTGGAGACCAAGATGCGGCTGCTGACGTTTGCCAGCTTGGCCGCATCGCACCAGGACCGCGAGATCCCCTACGACGTGATCGCAAAGGGCCTGCAGGTCCCTACAGAGGAGGTTGAGCTCTGGATCATCGACGTGATCCGTGCACAGCTGGTCGAGGGCCGCATGTCGCAACGGGATCGAGTGTTTAAGGTCCACAAGACCATCTACCGCGTCTTCAGCGACAAGCAGTGGCGTGAGCTGCAGTCGCGCATCGACGTGTGGAAGACTACGATAGGCCACGTCCACACGGTGCTCAGGGTTCAGCAGATGGAGGCGGAGAAGGCAAAGGACAGGCAGCAGCAGGAGCTGGAGAAGAAGCTTGCGAGTGCGGGTTTCGGCGACGGCCCCCCTCAAGGACGTGGTGGGCGCAGGCCGAGGAACGACAATGACGACTAGAGCGACGAGGGGGCGTACAGCAGGCAGAATTCGTAAGCCAGAGGGAGATGTCTCTCCGGTAGATCGGCCCATGACGAAGTAATCACCTGGCACAGAGCAGGTTCTGGGTCCTGGCGTTGGGAGGATAGAGCAACGGGCGGGAAAATGCTTCGGAATAAAAACTTGCATTTGCGAACAGTGTGTTCGACGCTCTATCGGATATCCCAGTGTATGTATGCTTGTTTCTTCCGTGACAGGACCAAAAAAAGAAGAAAAAAAAAGGAGAATTATGCCCGTGGCAACAATAGCCTTCTAGGTGTATCTCTGTTCATCTTACCCCACTTGTATGCGCAGCAGGGTCGACCAACACCCAGCACCGTATGTCCATGTTCCTCCTCCTCCGCCTCCTCTTATCCCGCGAGCAGTGCCCCCTCCCCCCCCTTCGCCCCTTTCTAGAACCCCTCGCCGAGCCTCGCCGTCAGCGCCTCTCTCGTCTTGGCCTCGACCTCCTCCGGCTCAGGCGTCGCATCGATCTTGGCGACCCGCCCCTGCTTCTCGTAGTACTCGACGACAGGCATGCTGGTCTCGACAAAAGTCCTGAACCGCTTGCGGATGGACTCCTCGTTGTCGTCGGCGCGGCCGCTCGTCTTGCCGCGCTCGAGCAGGCGGGACTCCATGGTGGCCTCGGGGCAGTCGTAGAAGAGGACGAACTCGGCGGCGCACACGGACTCCTCGAACTTGAGGGCCTGGTCCAGCTTGCGCGGGAAGCCGTCGATGAGGAAGCGGCGCTTGGAGCCGGGCTCCCCGCCGGCGTCCTTCATGGCGTTCTCTAGCAGCGCGATGGTCACCTCCATCGGCACGATCTTGCCGTCCTTGATGTAGTCCTTGATCAGCTGGCCGTACTGCGAGCCGGGCCGGTCCTGCTCGGCGCGCAGGAGGTCGCCGGCCGAGAGGTGGGTGAAGCCGTAGCGGGAGACGAGGCGGGAGCATTGGTGCCCTTGCCGGCGCCGGGACCGCCGAGGACGAAGATTACTAGAGAGAGAGAGAGAGAGGGAGGAGAGGGACAACTGGTCAGCCGGGAGGGTCCTGGAGGATAGGCGATGCAGCGGGCCCTGAGTTCCGTGGGGTGATACTAGGAGGAAGACCTGGAGCCGGCCTGGATGGGAGGGGGAGGAGCGAGCTTACCTGTTGCGTCTGAGATGGGCATTTTGTTTGTATGTCGTAGGACGGGGTTGTGTGTTCTTTTCTGTTGGTCGCGTAGATCTTGTGGTGTAGTTTACGGACTGGGGAGAGGAGGTTAGAAAGAAGTGGTGTCGTTGAGAAGCTGGAGTATAAATACTTAGGGACCGTGATCCAGTGAAGAAGGCCAGCTTGGAAGTCGAGTCGAGCGGTGACGTTGGTGGGGCTTCCTCTCAGGGGCCTAGGCCAATTCACAGCGGTCTGCTGGGCCCCTCGTTAGAAAGTATCCTTGAAGGATTCACATGAAGTCGTTGTATGGCGATGCTGTCGAGTCGACATCTTTTTTGTCTTTCCCTTCTCTCTCTCTCTCTCTTCCCGATAATTCTTGTCACGCCTTCGTTCTATTATGATATCATATCAAAATTAAGGTAGATCGACGGTTTGTGCTAGGCCGGAGGGGTGACACAGAAATGCGGATGGCTTTTCGTGAGGGACCGACCACTGCTGCTTTAGCTGCAGCTCTGCCGCCTTTGATATATACCTGGCTTAGGTACTGCACATGCTTGCTTCTGCTCGGCGGACACACTCTTTGCATCCCTCCTCCGGAACCACCAGGAGCAAAAAAAAAAAAAAAAAAATCCCAAGAACTATGGACACGGAACTGACCTCAGGATCCCCGTCAGGCCCAGCAGCGCTTCTGTGACGACGCTACAGAGGCCAAAACAACAGGTTCCGTTATCCATAGGATTAATTAGTCCTACCTCCGTTCTCAGAACCAAGGTCGAGCAGATCAGAACCCATGCAGTGTGCTACTGCCACCTTATGAACATGCGACCGCCCTCGTCGCCCTGTAAAGCCAGGTTCTTATTACACCCACCTTGACACCCTGCATAGATGAAGAGGAGGGATCTCGAACCAGTCTCGTGTGTGTATATGTGTGTGTGTGTGCTGTTGAACCCCCTAATGAGACTTCAACAAAACTTGTACTCCTTGTTAATTTCCTAGCGCCCGGGTCAGGCGGAAAAGACAGACGGGAAACAATGTCTCGAAAAAGCGCCTCAATCTCAAAAATCCCTCGCCCTGGGCGCTTCACATAGGCTTCTTTCCTATTTAATTTTTACAAGACATTTTCACGACTGCAGTACTACCAAAGGTATAGTAGAGGATAAGCTTTGAATGTCGCTATTCTCTAGACTAGATAATGTCCTCCATGTACATAACAATACGGACTGGGTTTCCAGCCCGCCTCACCCTTGAATCGAAATTACCAAAGTGAACGGTAGATACATCGTTCCGTGCAATGTCCCTTATCAAAAAAGTCGGTATAACGGTCTCGTAAAAATTTGTCCCTCCCCAACGCCCATGGTATAGTTTCACTCAGCTCATCCAGCACAGCTGCGGTCACGAGGACAAAAGAAAAAAACAAGAAAAGGCGAGCATCTCGTCTGCGGGTGTGGTAACCGCTGTCTACCTCCCGTGGAAGCTCGTCTGCGCCGGAGGGGGCTCTTGATAGCCTGGCCAGCATACGCGCCGGGGATTGGCACGGCGTCGTACACTGGCTCCTCGGCCGCTACGGGGCCATGCCCCTGCTCGTTGACGGTGGGCGCCTCAGGCTGCTGCTGCGGCCTCTGCACCGGCGAGAATCTCTCGATGGGCGACGCCTCGACGGGCGACAGGCCGGGCTTCCTTGTGGCGGAGGGGGCCTTGGACGGCGGGGCCTGCAGCTTGAACGGCACGGCAGCGCCCCTGGCGTTGGCCATCGAGGCGAAGCCGCTCTGCGGCTCGGGGATGTGCTTTCCCGCCGGGGGTGAAGGGCGAGGCGCCGGCCTCCCTCGATGTCGCCGAGGGAGCGGTAGGCGGTCGGCGGGAAGCGCGGAGACAGGGCCTGCTGCGAGTATCCGCCAGGCGACTTGGGGCCGTACACAGAGGAGAAGGACGGGGACTTGGGGCCGAAGCCGGGGGTGTTGGGTGCAGACTGCGTCCGGAGCTGGGCGAGGTAGAGGTCGGAGCGGGCCTTGTCGCGCATGTCCATCGACTTCATGAGGCGGCGCTTGCTGTAGTACCTGTAGAAGACGACGGAGTAGAGGGTGATGGAGATGGCCTCGATGACGACCTCAATGATCATGCAGACGAGGGACCAGTTCTGTTGTCGTCTAAGCGTCAGCATCATGTTCGCCGGTGGGAGATAGCCTCGATAGGTACCGCTCTCTCTGTGTGGGAGTCAAATGGGCTTACCTGAAGTCTGCACACGAGCGCATAGTCCACCTGGTTGTTGAAGAGCTCGTGGCGGAGGTTGTTGTTGCACGACCACCCCCACAGGTCCTTGTTGTTGCTGCTGACCTTGGCGTGCTGCAGGATGATGATGCTGGTCACCCAGATGGCCATGCTGAAGATGAACCAGCCGCAGGCGAAGAGCGTGTAGTAGACGCCGACCTTCTCCGCCCTGTTGTGGCCGCCACGCGTGTACCCGATAAAGACGAGGATGCAGAGGAAGAGTGAGATACATGAGGAGACGAGGGTCAGGATCTGAGGCGTGATGTTGGTGTTCGCAGCCCATGCCGGGAGGCCGTTCTTGGCTGTGAGTTCCTTGGTGGCATTGAAGATGCTGAAGGTGGACGATAGCATAGCAAGCACGATGAGACTGCAGCTGAAGTTGACGCCGCGGAGCGCAAACTTGGCCATCCGTACTCTGGTTTTGATTTTCTGTAATCCAGGTCAGCAGCTGCTCAGCCATCATCTCGAAACCATCTGCTCTGTCCACGGCGGGCTCATACCAGATCCTTGGCCTGCTCGACGTCCGTCGATGCCTCTCGCTTTTCGAGAACCTGCTCTTCCCTGAAGGTCGGGCTGAGCGGGTTGAGCCCACGCCCTGGTGTCCCCGGCGCCTTCATGGCACTCTTCAGAGGTGACCTCGGGCTCATTGGCATTGCGACGGATTCAGGGTTGCTGTTGATATATCCGAAGCCAATGTCCCCAGGCTGTGACTGTGGGAACACATTCTTCTCCCCTTGTGCCTCGACTGGTGAGTGGATGCTGGTGGCCTCAGCGAACCGCGGTGTCCTTGGCGGCTTGCCTAGTGATGATGTGGAAGATATGGAGTCTGACGAGTCTTTGCGGCGAGTCTCGAGGCTCAAGGCGGCAGGTCGCCTCTTGTCGTCGTTGGTCGCCATGGCGCCGATGTGGTTAGGACGAGAGACCGTTATGAGAGAAATTGAAGAGAAGAAAACCAAAAACCAGATGACTTAGAGGATAAGGAAGGTGATGTGCTCGTCGACTCTTGAGAAAACAGTCTGATGATGATGACGACGACGAGGCAAGCAACCAAGGAGAGAGAAGGGGGAAAAATGAGATAGGTAGGAGGCCAGCTATCGAGAGGAGAGAAAAGTTCAAAGGTCCCGCCGGATGGGGAGGGCAATGGTTTTCAGTTACAAGCAGCGGACGAGGAGGGGTACTCTCATTCGACGACGCCCGTGGGTGAGAGTGCCGATATGGCGCCTTGCATGGGGGAGGGTGACACGGGCGGGAGCAGCCAAGGTTCCATACGCAGGACTAGGGTCCACGGCGGCAGCTGGTGCTCGAAGAGCTGATAGGGCGACCACCTCGAGTGTGCCAATATAAGCCGGCGATTCCTGAAGAAAAATAGACGCCCAATGCGTGTGACCCAGGTGGCGCCAGCCAGGCGGGAAAGAGAGTCCCTTGTATCAGAAGGGGTTGCTCCGGTTTGGTAGCTCGTCCAGCTAAAATAATCTCGGGGAGAAGATCAGACTATGTTGCAGACCAAGGTGGCTCCGACTCTTGACGATCTCAAGAGATGTGGTGTGTATGTGTGTGTGTGTGTGCGAGTGTGAGAAAGAGGGGTCAAGCGTAGAGGGCACATGCACAATGGTATGCATGCAGTGCTATGGATCACACAAGAAAAGTACTTGGTCGTCCATATGATATGAGCTCGTCCGGTCGAGGAGAGGAGAACAATAGCATTCACGTAGAATATGATATGATATGGAGGAGAGGGGAGGGGAGGAGGCGCTCGGAAAAGACTCATGCTCACCCTCCCACTCTCGCTCGGCCTGGGCAGGACGGACACAAGCTCCCGAGGCGGCCCAGACAACAACGTTTTCCTTTGGCGCCGTCGAGGCCCTTGTCACTGCAGTCCCGAACTTCCATGTTGAGCGTGGGAGAAGAGGTGATTGGGCTGACGAGATGGAGTTCCAAGCCTGATCTGGCCATGGCAGCAAGCCCCCCAGGAAGAGACAGGGCTGGTGCAGAGCTCTGGTTGGTGACCTCGGCGGCTATCGTGAGGGCCACGATGGGACGTCGTAGGTGGAGAAAGAGCTCGAGGCCCTGTTGAGGACCCCGGCTTCCCTGTCCCGCCCGGGATTCAGGTGTGCTACCCCCTGTACACCCTTGCTGGATGGCACCCGTCTCTCGTCTCTGATTGGTCGACTCCAGCACCTACGCGCCCAATCATTCTGCAGATGTGCGTGATTCCTGCCGGGCGCATCTGCAGCTTGCAGGTGCATGCCCATCCCACAGCGGTAAGAGCAGCTGCCCATTGCCACCCGAATATCACACACCACCCCTCTTTTTTTTTCGTTCTCGATCTGCAGTCAGTTCTTGTTGAGGCTGCCTCTCATATCGTACACTAGGGCCTGTCGTCGTTAAGGGAATCATGGCTGCATAGCATAGGACTTGCCGTGGTAAGTGCGCAAGCACGGAAGAGGGGGAGAAGGAGAAGAGAGAAAAAAGCCAATTCGCACTACAATACCCGCCCAGGCCTTCATTTGGTCGCTGCACGATGCTCGTGTGTGTGGCTGCAGAACAAGATCTCCAGTCCCACACCATCCAGCCGCCGACGACATCTATTTTTGTCAGCGCACTGCCAGCTGCAGGCGTGGCGAGAACCGAGTGTCGAAGAAAAGGCTGTCTAGTGATGATGACAGGCATGATGCACTCATCACTCGAGCCCCGAGAAGGGGGACAGCGATGTCCTCCGAGTCCCTAAAATAGGAAATCGCGAGAAGGGTCTATTGGTTGCAACCTACCTTCCAATATCGTGGGTGGTACTGCGTCTATAGCGCCGTTCAGGCCCATGCAATGTGTCGTGACGCTGGCCGAGTGAAGCTAGAGTGCTGTGCTAGTCATGACCACCACGCTGCAGTGGTAAGCTTCTCCTCATGGTGATCAGCTATTTATAGCGAAGCCTACCTCTCTGTCTCGTGCGATTTTCGGACCACGACGTGGTGCCTAGCCGAGCGTTTGACTTTTGCATCATGAGAGCGATTTATCCGATAGGCTTTATGAAGTGTCCAACAAATTTACACGGCAGTGCTAGCGGCAGAGAGTGTGCTTTGATGAGGCCTGCCCTGCGATGGCCCCAACCACCAGGCGGAGAAAGTAACGAATTTCCTCCCAAACACCGACGGATACCCTGGGTCAACTGCTTATCTCACCTGGCCCCCAGTTTTCCCGTGATATTCTGTGCAGACATCTCCACAGCGTCGAAATATGTCGAGACGCTGGAGCTCTCCAAATGTACGTAGGAAGGGGGGTAAGTCATCACTACTGCATGTTCGGGGTATGTGATTAGAATACCAATGCTGGCAGAGGTGGAGAGGGGACGCTGGCCCATACGACGCTGACATGAAAACCACAGGTCTCCAGTGAGCCCATGAGCAACGGGCCTCCTCGAGCCTATGACTAGGATAACATCTCATAGAGTATGTCCGCTTTGAAGACCAATCTATTCCCCAGGGTCAAGCCCATGGTGTCGATGCTCTATGATGTTGGCGCTCGCTGTACGTGCCTCTGCTTCGAGGGTCCTGTTGACCAACACATTCTTGGAGCGTGAGACCCTGGCGGGCTGACTACGCAAGAAAGGCGGAGGAGGACTGGGGAAATTATGACCGGGAAGTCTTGGCCTACAGCTACGCTCAAACCCGATCGAGACCTCTGGATTCCATGGTGAAGACGCCACGTTCCGGGGAAAATACATGCTCCATCTGCACTCATTGTATTCGGGCATGCCTTGGTCTTTATATCTCCATCGATCAGGCGAGAGTACTCCGGCCGCCCTCCGAGGATAGCACGGGCGTCTCGGGAGACAGCAGGCGGGCCAAGTTTGTGCAGGCAGGCGATGAGAAAACATTAATGATCATGGGAACTAGGTGTCCCCATGCCTACCGCCCTCTCACCCCTCTTGCCAGGTCCCCAGACCGGAGTACATGACACTTCAGTATCTACAGTCGACGTGAAGACGAGGCCCTTCACTATGGATCATATGAGATGGTAGGTCAGCGAGCACGACGCAGCACACTAGACAATGATCTCGAGGTTAGCACCTGGGCATCTTTTGAAAAACTGTAGATGACCCCCGGCGCTGCTAGGCTCTTCTCCTTTGTGGACGTGTGTTTAAATGGCCACCGGACAGTCTCATCACCGGGGCCAGCAGTCCTGTCGCTGGCCCCATAGTTAGGCTGTTTCTTGGACAGGGCTTCAAAGTCCGAGGCTCGGTTTGCAGCGATGTTTTAGCAATGAAGCTGAAGGGCTTTGTTTCCACGATATGCCTCGCAGCTATCGACAACCGTCGTGCCGGACGCGACCAGGGCTTGGGGGCTACCAGCATGCTATAGACGATTCCGTTACTGACGTCGTTCATTGCCCCTCGCCTTCCAGCTTGAACACCACCAGCAACACCAGGAAGGAAGCTCTTCACCTGGTCAGCAAGGATGCTGTGGCCTCTCTTGAGGCCGTCCACCGGTATAGTGAAAATATTCGGCGTATCGCGATGACCGCCTCATTTACCTCGCAAGCAAATCCGCGCAACGGCATGCCTTGCGGGTATACTTACTACTACAGCGAAGACGACTGGATTCCAACCGTGTGCTATGAAGCCGTAGCTGCTGTCTCCCTAGTGACACATCCAGCATCATCCAAGAACATCGTGAAGAAGCCGCAATGGACATGTAGGTAGCCTCATGCCCCTGATACTCAGTTGTTTGAAGCACAGAACCCTAGCTGACTCCTTCAACTACAGGGATGGAAACCAACAAGCCCTCTATCGACCTTGTCATCCTTAATGCCACTTGGTCCTTCAGCCCACAAGTCATCCAAGCGGAGAATCACAGCTAGTCCAAGCAGTCCATAGGTGCTGTTTAGGGTCATGGTCAAGGCCAGAGAGATCTCGCCGCCTGACCTCATGGGCCATGTTGACCTCCAGGGCCTTGCAGACATGCACACCCCAACCTAAATGCAAGAGTCCAGTGGTTGGCCGTTCGTTGTGGGCTGGCACTTCAGCCACCAAAAGTGCTCGCGGGGCGCAGTAAAGGATGTTTTTTTTTTCTTCTTTTTCTTTCCTAAGTGCACACAATGGATTACCTGTGAGGAGGTCAGGGCGCAGGTGGGCAGCAGTTCAAGAACGCTGGCAGTATGAATCTTTCGATGCGAGCAATGCTGGGAAAGGCCTTGGAGATCCAATATAGGCTCTGGCTTAGTGTATGAGATTCTGGTCTTAGGCTGTTGAAGGGGTGAAGATATCGTGAGAGGCTTGAAGCCATTACTATGGCTGATGTGCTGTAGCCTATGCCATCTCCCAGATCATAAGCGAGAATGGGTTTCTGCACTCGCAATAAATACCCTTATTTTGATTTCGAAGTTCAATGGCTGAAGCCCAGAGAGGGATTTGATAAGACCAAGCATGATGGCCATGACTCTAGACCCATGCGCGGGTAAGGCACCATAGCGTCTGGGAGGTGGCCCCTAGCAAAAAGTTCTTGGCAGCAAAATTCATTGTGCGTAAAGGACGGACAGCGGGTTATCCCAAAATGTGACCGTCTCAGAGGCTATGATGGTAGTGTGTGCTGTAGTAAGCCACGAATTATGAAAATTGAACCTACCTAACAACAACAACAGCAACAACAACAGCAACAACAACAACAACCAAAATAAAATTAAAAAAAAAAAAAGGGAGAGAGAGAGACAGGGAGAGGGAAGAGGGAAGCAGTCTCAAGGGGATAGATAGATATATCATAATATCCTACAGTTCAGCAATACTGCGTCAGTAAAAACCTAGTCCGTCTCAACACTGTCGCTGTAAAGACCTTGACACCACCACAGAGGCCCCAGCCACTGTGGCGCGGCGCAAGGCTGCTTGGTGGGGCTTGGAGGGGTAGGTAGCGCAGCAATGTACCTAAGTACCGGTGTCAGTGCTAAGGAAATCTTCTACAGTGACTCAATCTTGAAAGAGGCAAGAGGCTACTTACCCATCAAAACCCAACAGCAGCCTCCAGAGCATTGTCTTCCTCCAAGACAATCAGCGCCCCCCCCTCTCCGATCCGCTTTCCCACCCGAATACACCCATTTAGGAGTCCTCCTTCGCTCCTGCGATTGAAACCTGAGACGGACAGTCCGCATAACCGCAGCCCCTACCTTCGACACCCTAACATACCATTACGATGGCGGAGAACGGCGAGACGGACAAGTTGGGCAACGACATCAATGCGTCCGACAGCGAGGCCTCTGAGGTCGGGCTGTCGGATCACGAGGTCGAGGAGGAAAAGCCCCTGAAGCCTGCCATGAAGAAGGCTGCTCCCGCGCCCGTCGTCCAGCGTCCACCTCTGCCTCCCCAGACCGAGCCAAAGGACCTCGACGTGTCCACGCTGTCCCCCCTCACCCCCGAGATTATCGCCCGGCAGGCGACCATCAACATTGGCACCATCGGCCATGTCGCTCACGGAAAGTCGACCGTCGTGAAGGCCATCTCGGGCGTCCAGACCGTCCGCTTCAAGAACGAGTTGATAAGAAACATTACCATCAAGCTTGGCTACGCCAACGCCAAGATCTACCAGTGCGACAACAAGGAGTGCCCAAGGCCTGGCTGCTTCCGGAGTTACAAGAGCGACAAGGAGGTCGACCCTCCTTGCGAGCGTGAGGGATGCGGTGGCACCTACAGATTGCTGAGACACGTCTCGTGAGCAGCCCCCGTCTACGCGTGATTCCGGATATCTGTGGCTAACGCAAGTGTACCCAGCTTCGTTGACTGCCCTGGTCACGACATTCTCATGAGCACCATGTTGTCAGGAGCTGCGGTCATGGACGCCGCGCTGCTGCTGGTCGCCGGAAACGAGACCTGTCCGCAGCCTCAGACCTCCGAGCACTTGGCTGCTATCGAGATCATGAAGCTGGACAAGATCATCATCCTGCAGAACAAGGTCGATCTGATGCGAGAAGAGGCCGCCCTGGCACACTATCAGTCCATACTGAAGTTCATCCGTGGCACCGTCGCCGGCAAGTCGCCTGTCATCCCCATCTCTGCCCAGCTGAAGTTCAACATCGACGCTGTGAACGAGGCTATTGTCAACACCATCCCTGTGCCCCCCAGAGACTTCAGCATGGATCCTCAGATGATCGTCATTCGGTCGTTCGACGTCAACAAGCCCGGTGCGGAGATCGATGAGCTAAAGGGTGGTGTCGCCGGTGGCTCTATCCTGCACGGTGTGCTCAAGCTGGGCGACGAGATCGAGATCCGGCCAGGTATCGTCACTCGTGATGACAAGGGTGACCTGAAGTGCACGCCCATCTTCTCCCGCATCGTTTCCCTCAACTCCGAGTCGAACGACCTCAAGTACGCCGTCCCAGGTGGTCTCATTGGTGTCGGAACCCGCATCGACCCTACTCTCTGCCGTGCCGATCGTCTTGTCGGTTTCGTTCTCGGACTCAAGGGCCGCCTGCCCGAGATCTACTCCGAGATCGAGGTTAACTTCTACCTCCTCCGCCGCCTGCTCGGTGTCCGTACTGCGGACGGCAAGCAGGCCAAGGTCGAGAAGCTGGCCAAGAACGAGGTCATCATGGTCAACATCGGTTCCACATCGGCAGGCGCAAAGGTGGCGGCTATCAAGAAGGATGCCGCGAAGCTCATCCTGACCAACCCGGCCTGCACGAACATTGGTGAGAAGGTTGCGCTGTCTCGACGTATCGAGAAGCACTGGCGTCTCATTGGTTGGGCTACAATTGCCGCCGGAAATACTCTGCAGCCCAGCACCAACTAAGTTGTTAGCCATCACGAGAACAACGGCGGTGGTTGTGGGGGTTTCTGTCTCTGTTTGAGGTGCGCCTAGCTGCGACGGCTAGGGTTGTATCTAGACAGCATTAGGAATACAAAAAAGTCAGTTCAGTCACACTACAGAAATTACGCTTTGTCAATGCAGGTCGGTGGTGAGCGCATCTTGTGTGTTTGTGAGCATTTTGCTGTGGCATAGTCTATTTCCGCCATAGGCTCATGGGCTTATGGTTCCTAGTAAGTCAGTACATGCAGACATTAAATTCATCCATCTCATTGATCGAGGCAGATTCCTCATGTGTTTATCCTGCCGGTAGTCCGTATCTCCATGTAGACGCGGGAAGGACGATAAACTGGGCGATCAGCTTTCAAGTTTCACTATGATAGCCAGCTAGCTAATTCTATCCACGAGGCCCAAGGCTCTCCCAATACATGGTCCTAGCGAGCTTGGGAGCCCTTGCTTTGTCAAAGAAGCTCTCCGAGTGTCTACAATCTCTTTTCACTTCCTCGTCTTCCGCGCGTGTTTCACCAGATTTTCGATGACCCCCTCGAATGCCTCTCTCTCCTTAATCTGCTCATCCGTCCTGTCCTTCCAGTACTCCAGCGCCGCCATGGCGGTGCCTCCAGCCCTCCAGCCGGCTGATGTGCTCCTTCAGCTCACCGTCCGTCATGCCGTCCAGAGCCTCGTCTGTGGTTGTGCACAGCTGCCGCGCGGCGACGAGGTCAAACTCGGGTGGCGGCGGGGGGCCTCTCGGCTTGGACGATACTGGTCCGTCCGGAACATTCTCCTGTCCCGGCTGTGGCGACTTCAGCCGCGACGGGGCGCGCGAGCCAGACCGTCGCGAGTCGGAGGATGTGCGCGGAGAGTTCATGGACGGGAGGACGAGTTTCTTCTGCTTCGATGCGGGCAGGATCTCGTCTAGGTCGACCGGCACACCGAGGGAGACAAGGAAGAGCCGGCGGATGCGAGAGCGGATCCAGTCCGGCGGTTGGAGGGGTGGTGGGGCGACTAGTTGAGACCAGAGCGAGGCAGAGCGCTGAGTTAGGAATATGGGGTTATCTTTGGATGATACTATTGGTGTTGGTGGCACGTCGTCGCCTGCTGTAGTAGGGAAGAGGGCGTCGAGGTAGGGTTCCGTGGTTCTGGCTATGTCGTCTGGGTCTAGCCCGTCGAAGTCAGGTATTGACTGAAGTGGCGTCAAGATCATCAGTATGTCGAACACAGGACGAGAAGTCACACATGTGAATGGCAACCACATACAAATGATAATGGCTGTATAGCCGGTGCTGATGATGCGACAGGGGCGGCGGGTGTCTGTGGCTCTTGAAACCCATCGTCGAAGTCATCAAACTCCGCCTCCTCGTCGCCCTCCTCGAAATCGTCGAAGTCATCCCCGAACTCATCGTCGTCGTCATCAGCACCTTCCACCTCCTGGTTGGAAATAGAGGATTTCCGTCTTGACCGGACAGTTCTCGGCGAGGACAACGCGGGTGATATTGGCTCAACTACAATAGAGAATTCTCAGTACCTCGGGAGGTGAATGAAGGGTCCTGCTACATTTTCGTACCAGTGCCTTCCTGCTCCACCGGCGACTTGATCAGCACGTCCGGTGATGCGTCTCCCCCTGTGTTTGACTTCAGGGTGGGACTGCGCCTCTGAATTGCCAGCGCTCTCCTCTACCACCGTCTTGGGGATCGGGTGACCGCCAGGAGTCGAGGGCGATTTGATGTCCCCTATCTCATCCCTCGCCGCCGGCCGTATTCTTCTCCTCGGGCACAACAGCAATCTCGTCTGGCTCAGCGTCCTCCTCTCTCATCTTGTACGCCTCGGTGCCCGGAACCTCGCCGTAAGACGGCTCATGGCTGACCTTCTCGACCCGGAGCTTGGGTATGGGAGAGGCGCTGGGGCTGCGGGGAACGGACTGCGCATCAGAGAAGTGATCGTCGGATTCGGATGAATCTAGACATGCTCTGTCAGTACGGAATCCCAGGGACCAGGCGAACCACAGCTTCAGGGGTAACAGCAGCACTTACCAAGCTCATGGGCTCCGGGATCCTTGGTCCCGCTCCTCTCAGGGGGCGTCAGGCTGTCTCTTCTGCCAGACATGGCCGCTCGTTTGGGGTGGTGGAGGAGGGGATCGAAGACGAGGGAGAGGAGATGTTCGAAACGGGCACTCGAGAAGGTTGTTTAGGAATATGTGGTTTGAAGACACGTGCGATGATAGAAGGGAAAACAAGGAGGGGCAACGGAGAGAGGGTGGAGGGGCCTCAAGCCTGACAATTATACAGCTGAAGGGCACCTATCAAGACAGGTGTATATGTAGGGAGTTTTGCTCATGAAAAGAGTGCCACGGGGCGGGATGAGCTGAGGAGGGCAACTCTGGGTGCTGGTCTGGTCGATCGACAAGTTTAGACCTCTTCCAAGGAACCTTGACGTCTCATAGGTAGCCCATGGTCCGGTCCAGACCTCTCGTGGGAAGCAAGATAGTGGAGCTGCACAGGCTGGGCGGCGATTTCCCAGGGTGCCCACACCCCTCCACCCGCACTGTCTACATAGAACTGACTGCTCCTTGTGCCCCTTCACTGGCCTGGACCGCTGTGACTTGGCAGAAGTAAAGGCTGCAACCTTGAACAGCACCCCTGCCCCAGAATCTCCAGCTCTCGGCAGGCAACCACTAGCTTGGCGCGCTTTGGACCTGTTTGTACGAGCTATCGCGACAGCAACTTCTTCTACCTGGCTGAATATTTGCAGGAAGCAGACAGTGTCGCCTCAAAACCAACTGGACAAGAGGTGCAGTCTTTCATATTTTTGCTGAGACCTGCCATCTCACAGTACCAAAAGTCTTGGGGACAACACTCCATCACTGGTGCCTCTTGTCTGGGAAAAGCCATCGCCTTTTGTCTGTTTATTCAATCAGCGGGGATCCCATTCTCTGCTAAAGTCAGGCTTCACAGCGACCCAGCCCTAACTTGTTCCTTTGCGACTTTCCTCCGATACGCCTTCCCTCCTCTTACCTCCTCGAATTGCAGTTACCTCCTGCCAAGGTCATCAACGAACCAAGTCATCTTGCCCACCATGTCGTTCAACTTCGGCAGCGGCACTCCAGGCACATCTGCGCCAGCCTCCTCCTCTACCACCGCCCCTTCCTCCATTTTTGGTGGCGCCGCATCATCCTCAACTCCTGCCAGCGGCTTCAGCTTCGGAAACACTGCAAACAACAATGCACCTGCTGGTGGCCAGCCAAGCGGTGGAGGCCTGTTCGGTGGTCTAGGGTCGACCGACAATACTGCCCAAAAGCCTGCAGGGTCTCTGTTTGGTGGTGCTGGTGGAGCAAGTACACCCTCTTCTGGCGGTGGCCTGTTTGGAGGAGCTGCCTCGACTGGTTCAACTCCCGCAGCAGGTGGCGGTGGTCTGTTTGGAGGGGCTAGCCAGCCAGCATCATCCAGCCTCTTTGGCAACACCTCTACCACCCCCGCTACAGCGACTCCAGCCACTGGAGGCAACACAACCACTGGCACAGCTGGTGGAAGTCTGTTTGGCGGAGCAAACAAGCCTTCAACTGGTCTCTTTGGTGTCAGCACGGGAAACGCTCCCGGCTCTGGTCCTGGGGCTGCTACGTCTGCCGCCCCTGGCGGAGGTTCTTTGTTCAGCTCGCCCACTCCTGCCGGCCAGGCCACGCCCGCGAAGCCTCTCTTCAACAACCTGGGTTCTACCACTCCAGCCGGCGCCCCCCAGCTGACCCCTCGAAGTCTTCAGCTGCGCTATTTGGTCAGTCAGCGCCAGCACCCGGCCAGGCTTCGCAAGCGCCTGCCTCCAAGTCCCTCTTCGGAGGGGCAGCCAAGCCGAGCACCAACCTTTTCGGTACCGGATCGAACACGACCCCATCCTCGCAGCCCGCCGCAGGCAGCTCGGCGTCAAACCTCTTCGGCGGTGCTTCTGCATCGACCTCGGCGGCAGCTCAGAAGCCTGCCGGCAACCTGTTCGGAGCTTCCACCGGTGGTACTTCGGCTTCCTCGAATCTCTTCGGCGGCGCCGCCGCATCGGCTCCCAAGCCTGCAGAGCCAGTAGCTGCTACGAGCACTCCATCTCTCTTTGGTACCAAGCCCGCTGCGACGACAGCACCGGCACCCAGCACGGCGACAACGACGGCCCCGTCCTCCTCGACTCTGTTTCCTACACTGGGCTCCACCCCGGCCAGTGGCAGCTCTGTTCCGGCCTCCAAGCCCTCCCTGTTCTCAGCCACCACGCCTGCGGCTGCAGCTTCATCTACGCCCACCACAAGTGCCCCGGCCAGCATGACCGCCGCGTCGTCCAGCGCACCAAGCTTGTTCGGCGCCAAGCCAGCCACGTCGACCACCCAAGCCTCGACATCTAGCACTGCGCCGTCTACTCTGTTCGGCGGGACAGCTGCCTCTGCGCCAGCATCTACGTCTACAGCTGCGCCTGCGGCTACTGCCGCTATCTCCAGCGCTCCCAGTGCCACATCGACCACGGCCACTGGCCTTGGCAGCACTACCACCGCAGCAGTCGATGCATCGAAGGCAGCCATGGGCAACTCGACCGCAGGACCGCCTGCCTCGCTGCCACGGCTGAAGAACAAGACGATGGACGAGATCATCACCCGATGGGCTTCCGATCTCCAGAAGTACCAAAAGGAGTTCAAGGGCCAGGCTGAAAAGGTTGCGAAGTGGGATCGTCTTCTGATAGAGAATGGTGAAAAGATCCAGAAGCTATTCCTCAGTACTCACGAGGCCGAGAAAGCCACCAATGAGATTGACCGGCAGCTGCAGTCTGTTGAAAGCCACCAGAGCGAGCTCGAAGCCTGGCTCGACCAGTACGAGAAGCAGGTGGACGAGCTGTTCGAGAAGCAAATCGGCTCCAGCGACCAGCTCGGTGGGCCGGATCAGGAGCGTGAGCGGACCTACAAGCTGGCGGAGAACGTGACGGACCGGTTGGAGGATATGGGCAAGGACCTGGGCAAGATGATCTCTGAGATCAACGACATCTCGGGCTCGCTCAACAAGGGCAACAAGCCTGACGATCCGGTGTGTAGCCCTCGTGTGAAGTAACTCTCGATTCTTGGAACGAGCACTAATCAAAATGTCGAAACAGCTTAGCCAGGTCGTCCGTGTCCTGAACGGGCATCTCCACCAGCTCAAGTGGATCGACGATAATGCTGCGGCGCTGGAGGCCAAAGTCAAGGCTGCGCAGAAGGCGACCAACAACATGGGCACCAACTATGGCAACCAGGCGAACGATGCAGTTGCGGGCTTCGGCCGATCCTATCTGGGCCGGCGGTAAGGTGATGTCCTGAGCCCCAGAGCCGCGCACCTGCGGGAGGATACAAATATCCAAAAGAGAGAGAGAAAAATAAAGAGAAACAAAGGTGGAGGATGTGGAGGGGGAGGTCTTTTCCTCGTTGAGGATGCGCACATCCCAGGTTGCCCGTCTGTTGACGAGGAACGAGTCTCCCCCCCCCCCCCTCCAAGAAGCAAAACAATCTGCCTGACAGGCCGTTCATGACCATGGGTGTTTCGAGGTTCATGAGCCATTGGGCCACCAGGAGATAATTACGTCGTCCAAAAGGACATTTTACCAGCACGGCAGCGTCTTGTATTATATGATCATGGGACTCGAGACAATGGAGAGGCGTGACGTGACGGAGCAGGGAAAACGTTGAGCACAAATACTCCATAGTCGTGAGACCTATCTGAGAGAAATTCATCCATAGAAGTGCAGAGCAGTGTGCGACGCACTTTACCAGAACCACAGAATTGATGCAATCTTATGTACAGTGAGTGGTACAGTTCATGAGATACGCAGGAGACAGGATTCGATCATAATGAGGACTGGTCGGCAGTATATGCCCATGTCCCTAGTATTTCCACGAACCACCCATCGTTATAGTCACGGTTCCGCTCTTGTCGATTATCGCGCAAATCTGCTGCCAAGCAACAATGCCTCCAATCCTACACGGCATGGACGTGGCTCCCCGGTACCCATCAACGTACGTCGTCGCTTTAGTTGTGCTCGCCGCCCTGGTCCTTGGTGATCTCGTCACTGTGGTAGCAACCAGTCAGTCTCGCGCACACAAGGAGCCAGCCAGCCAGCCAGCCGGGCAAAGAAAAAGAGATAGAGAAGAAGAAATTCAAGGGCCCTGGGAGGTTGCCGTAGCGAATTCACACGTACATGTGGGCCTCGAGCTGCTTCAGGTGGGCCTGCTGCTCGGCCAGCTTCTTCTTGAGCTCCAGGAGCTTCTCCTTCTCGCGCTGGCGGATGGCGTAGTCCTCGTTGGCCTTCTCGCGCCTCTGGAAGGCGTCACTATTATCCCGGGAGGGAGGATATCAGCGGCATGATCTTCTCCACGTCTCGCAGTAGGTTCGGGGATCTGGCGGGGAGAGCGGCAGGTAGGAAGGCTGGCCGGATGACTCCGTGCCCTCTTGCCTCCTCCGAGGGAAGAAGAAAGCTACCCTGTGACCACTCTCGCGCCCGCAGACAACCCAGTCAGGCCTTTGCCCGACGTGCCCCAAGGCTCAGACCCGCAACGCCGGGAAGCACGGCGCGGAAGGTCCGGGTAGCTCCACGACGAGAGCCTCGATGGTCCTGGCGGGGGAGGGGTAAAGAAGCTGGAACAGGGGACGAAGACTTACGCCTGGCCCAGGCCCTTGGGGGCGCACCCGTGTCGCCCTCGGCCATGGCGCGGGCGGACACAGAGAATGCTCGCGACGAGGAGACAGCCGGGCGGGTGAGCTTGGTGAGGGATTGACGGAGCATTTTGGATGGTATGCAAACAGGAAGTCCAGGGAAGGAAGAGGTAGGGGGGAAAAAAAAAGAGGAGAGGATCGATAACGTCTGGACTTGGAACGTTATGTTAGCTGGCACAGACCATGGGAGGTGAGGAGTTGGTAGTGGTATGACGTGGGGGAGGGGGGGGGAGTTCATACGCAGCTTTCAAGCCTCAATTGGCACCTGATGTGGGAGTGTGGTGTGAGACTTCACAAGCTTGTCCAGCTCCAGACGGGTGGAGGGAGGGATAGGTGCGGCAGTGTGGACCAATGACGGAATATCTCGGCAGCCTTAGAGGCAGCCTTAGAGGCAGAGGCAGGTACTCCGTAGGTGGATGCCCCATCCGTCAGGCTTGTGAGAGCGGCACGATGAGTCTGGCACGCCTGGGGTCTCGTTTGGGTGGTGGCAGGGGCCTAAGATGGGTCTCGACATGGGGCAGCCAATCATTCTACATGAATACCTGGAAGCAGAGACGGGCTTCAGGGGGAACTGAGGTCATGCTCCTGGCCTGTATCTCTCTTCCTTGCAATGCGAGGAGACGGGAGGACATGGCTGCACCGTTCTCCGTGATCATCATCAGCCCAAGTTTTTCAGTGCGTGTATGAATAACTATCTCCAGGGCTGTGCTGGATCCCGTCCCTGGAGGGGGGATTCAAGGCGGGACGGGTGTACAATACACCGCTGACTGCATCAAGCCTCGACCCTACCACGCACAGGTAGACCACAGCAAGATAACGCCAAGGAAGGAAATAAAGAAGGAAAAAAAAGAGGATCAATAGGTGAAGCCCTGTTGGGGTCGGGAAACGGCAGAAAACAAGGCGGGCTGGTCCCACAGATGTTGCTAGATAGCACTTTTGCCCAGCTGACATTGGTGGTTTGCACAGGGCAGGGCAGACAGGCGAGACAGCTAGCCGAGCCGCTTTTCAGATGGAGCCACAGACAACAAGCGCCTTGCTTGTGAGGACCCTTTGCTAGAACCCCAGCTGAGGCACTTAGGCAACCGAAGGGCCGCATGAAGACGAACAGGAAACAGGGTGTTATGCGCCTAATCACCTCTGAAGCAGACGGGTGCCCCCCCTAGCCCTGAGACTGGGTGGGCTGGCAGGGCAGATCTCTCTTCTCCCGCCTCTGAAGGGATGGATGCAGCAGAGGCAATCTATTCTGGAATAGAAGGGGTGAACTAAAGAAGAAGAAAAAAACTCTGGATAAGATTGCAGCAGGAAGTCTATCTTCCCCTGTGAGGCATGATTGACCATCACATGCGAGCTGCTAAGGACTCGCAAGGGCTGCTGCTGCTGCTCAGGCGCATACATCTTTTTTTTTGGGGGGGGGTGCAGGAGACTTGACTGCTGGAGTACAAGAGTGGGCACCACTAGCTGGTGCTGGCTGCAGTGCATGAGATCACAGCAAGCCTTTCCGCGGCCAATTTCCTGCACCACCCTGTCTCTGCCCGCGTGCCACTAGGCACTTAGGTACCCTTTCCCATCCGCCTGCCCAACACCGCCTTGGACACACCCCTCGCTGAGGCCCCCCCCAAACAACCTCAACACTCCACTTTCCAACGTGCGATACTTTTCTTTCCTCAAAACTACAACAAACGCAATTTACATTGTGATCTTCTTCACTTCACAGCACACAACCTTTTCACATTCACCAAACCAGTCCAACATCCGTCTTTCTTGTCAATCAGGTCAGTCTAGCCCATCCTCAACAGCGAAACCTGCCTCCCTAGAGCACCAGAAGCCCCCCCTCCCCACTGTAACGCCCAGCTCGTCGCAAGGTGAGAGATACCTCGATGTGCTGCTGCTGCTGCTGCTGCTGCTGCTGTCGTCATCGTGATCCTCATCAGCAACGCCCTTGGCCCTATCCCCCTCAACACGCGTCGAGTCCTCTTCAGGCTATGCGCAAGGCTCCTCCAGTTCACACATCACCCACACGCTGGATGACCAGGCTGCCTCAGCCTGAGGTCGGCACCTGGGATCACTCTGGTCGCCCACACGCGCGAACCCCACTGTTGGGCGGGGAGCCTCCTTTTAGTCATGAAGTCAGCGAGGCGCAACAACACTGCAGCCTCCATCCCTTCGATAACGTGTTCAACCCATTGATCCCATCCCGCTACCATCACTGATCCCCCCACGACCGTCCTCCGTTTCACCAGCGCCCATCTCTTTTCGCGATCTCGCCCCCAGCGTCCTGCTCTCTCCCTTCGCCTTGAGCTAACCCAACCCTCCCCCCCCTTTACTAGACTTCCAATCCGTCAAAATGGGTCACGAAGACGCTGTCTACCTGGCCAAGCTCGCCGAGCAGGCTGAGCGCTACGAGGGTACGTGCCTGCAATCCTATCGCGACTCGATGACCGCCGCGCTGATGTTTGTTTGTCTTGTTTTTCTCCGCCTACAGAGATGGTCGAGAACATGAAGATCGTCGCCTCCGAGGACCGCGACCTGACCGTCGAGGAGCGCAACCTCCTGTCCGTCGCCTACAAGAACGTCATCGGTGCCCGCCGTGCCTCCTGGCGCATCGTCACCTCGATCGAGCAGAAGGAGGAGTCCAAGGGCAACAGCACTCAGGTCGGCCTGATCAAGGAGTACCGCCAGAAGATCGAGGCCGAGCTTGCCAAGATCTGCGAGGACATCCTCGAGGTTCTCGACCAGCACCTGATCCCCTCCGCCAAGACCGGCGAGTCCAAGGTCTTCTACCACAAGATGTAAGATGGCCCGCGCAAGACGGTGACACGCACACGTACAAGGGGACGAATACTGACTGACTGACCACCTGGCCAATAGGAAGGGTGACTACCACCGCTACCTGGCCGAGTTCGCCATCGGCGACAAGCGTAAGGATTCGGCCGACAAGTCCCTCGATGCCTACAAGGCCGCCACCGAGGTTGCCCAGACCGAGCTGCCTCCCACTCACCCCATCCGCCTGGGTCTTGCCCTGAACTTCTCTGTCTTCTACTACGAGATCCTGAACGCCCCCGACCAGGCATGCCACCTTGCCAAGCAGGCCTTTGATGACGCCATCGCCGGTGAGTTTTGGACCCTCGACACAGCGCTCTGTACATGGAGATTTGACACTGACGGTACCTTCGCCTGCAGAGCTTGACACCCTGTCGGAGGAGAGCTACAAGGACTCCACCCTCATCATGCAGCTCCTGCGTGACAACCTCGTGAGTGACCACTGGCCATACCCGCCCGGTCCACAAAGTAGTGTCCCTAACAGATCTTCCTCAGACTCTCTGGACCTCGTCCGACGCCGAGGCTGCCCCGGCATCGAATGCTGCCGAGGCTGGCTCTACCGCCGCCGCCGCCGGTACTGAGGAGAAGGCCGCAGAGCCTGCTGCTGAGGAGCCCAAGGCCGAGTAAGGCGATGCGATTTCCCCTTCTTCTGTCGTGACCGGACTGGTTTACAATGGTTGATCCCCCCGGGAGGGAGTCATCGGAGTGCGGTTTCGGAGAAATCAATAGCAATGAGGCATGGTTTACTCAAGCAAATACAAAGACGGACGGGCGATTTTCAGGCCATCCACAACAGGGCTAAAAGGCATTTTGGAGTTTCTTCTCTACAAATTGCCCTGATTTAGACTCTAATGAGGAGGGGACTGGCCATCGTCTGGACAATAAACTGAACTACTGACTTTACTCGGATTTCCATGTTTATGGTTTTGTTTTTGTTTCTTTTTCATGACTTCTCTCTCATGCCACTCAGACTACTTACTACCTTAGGCAGTCTCAGTTAGTTCATGAGGAAATGGGTATCTATTATGTGCGACCTTTCCTCTCCATGAAAATGCTTCGGGAAGGGCTGTGGGAACCACTCTCGCCCTGAACTCGTATACCACCAACACCCAGCCAAACGATCGAACCAGTGCCATCCAGCGTAAGATGCCTGACCTCGCTGAAATTCATGCTGCCACGCTCTGCCCAGGGTCAACATCTCCCGTCATCCTGGCCCTCCTCCAATTCCTCGACAACAGCAAAGCAAACCCTCAACCAGAGGCTGCAGTCCTGACACCCCACAATCAACTCGCCCAGGTCCCCCGCCTCCTCCAGGTCAGCCTCGCCAAATAGGTAGCCCCGCTCGTTGCCGCACCTGCACGGCCTGAACCACTCCACGTCCCCGGTGGTCTCCGAGGCGGTGGAGCTTAGGTCGTCGAGGTCGATGGTCTCGATGCCCGTCTGAAAAGTCGACCGGGACTGATGGCTCCTGCTGGCGGCCGTGGTCCTGAGGTGGGCGTCGTACTCGGACCGGAGCACCGGTGAGGAGAGGGTTGCGTAGGCGGTGGTGATCTGGTCGATCGTATAGGTTGGCCGGTTGTGGTGCGAGGATGGCGGTGAGGACAACAGCTTTGGGTTGGTGGGCTGCTTGGTGCTGAGGGCGGTTGGCGGTGCCTTGTCCGGGTGGTGCCGCAGGAGGGCCCGGTGGTAGGCTTGTTTGATTACGGGGAGGACCTGTCCGCGGGAGTCATCCAGGAGGGTCTGGGGGAGAGACAGGACCTCGTAGTGGGTTGGCTCTGTCGTCATCTTTGCTGGAGATGATGGTGATGGGGGCGGCACATGATGATATTGCGATGTGTGATGGTGGTGGTGGTGGTGGTGGTGGTGATGATGGTGATGGTGGGATTGCCGGGGGCGGGTTTTGAAGATGGAGAATTTTCTACGGTATGTACGAAGGGCGGCTGGGAATTAGGCAGTTGATGAGTCACGTGCTAGTTTGGTCTCTGAGGGAGAGGACTATCGAGTGCATGCAGACCAATCTCATCAGCTAGGCTGTCATTCAGAGGGATAATAAGAGCAAGGCGATAGGATGAGGTGGTGTGCTTGTTGAGGAGGAGATGCTTCATGGGAGGTGGGCGCATAACACTGCGATACACAAGATGGCTCATGGCTCTAGGCTGACGCGCAGTGCCTACGAGTCTTCATGCGCGCCTTGGCAAGCTTCCGGACGACTATGGTCCCAACGATCGGCCCTGGTGCCCATTGATAATGGAGTTGGTAACAACATCTCGTTGTTGGTGTATATTTTTGTATACAGATTTGTACAGGTAGAAGGAGCCCATCAAGATTGTACAGCAGCTTATTTGGGCCACCTGGTCCAGTTCTTCCGACCAACCTGCAAGGACATTTATTAGCACAGCCCTCGGCCGCAAAAAGATATCACCCGACTTACCGCCTTCCATTCCCTGATGAGGGCTGGCATCTTGAGCATAGCCTCTCTCCTCTTTTCCATCCTGCAGAATCACAAGGTCAGCACAAGCCCGGCACGCAGCCCCTCTCCCCACGGGCAACAGCTTCTCTCCTCCGCCTTGGACGGAGGGGAAGAAGAAAGAGAAAGAGACATACTTCGCAGCTAACTGCCTCTCGTGGATGTGTCCCTTGACCTTCTGTCCCACACCTGTTCCCTTGCCCCTCCAGCCGTACTCGACCCTCTTAGCCAGCTTGACCTCGGTCATCTTGCTCGTGTGCGGCAGAAGCTCCTCCACGCCGTGCTCGCGCGCCATCTTGACCAGGTTCGCCTGCCGCCGCAGCGAGTACATGGGGTTGTGGAGGAGTCCCGTCGCGGGATGCCTCTGCGACTGGAACGGGTTCGTCGTGTCGAGCTGGTATCCCGTCTGCGGCCTGCCCCTCTGGTGAGGCTGGAGCATGGCCTCGGACGGGTAGCGGGCCAGGAAGCGCTGGAGCTGAGCCGGGAGCGTCTTGGCCAGGCTGATGTATTGCAGCCTGAGGGGGCTTGCTGATGCGGAGGCCATCTTGGGGGTGAGTACGCCGGCCTCCTACCACTTTGGGGTTTATCTGGCAAGGGACGGGTGAGGGTTGGAGGAAAGAAGCCTTTTGGTCTAGATGGGTCGTGATACTATGATGCGACTCTCAAAATTCGGAGCGAAGGAGCAACACGTTCGCGGCAGGCAACGATAGGTGCACGGACCAGTCGATAAGAGACCTGGTGGCCGGGCCTACTCCATAGTACGTAGGTATCTAGTACATAGTTGCTTCGAGTCGACGAGTATTCCCATCAACATCCCCAGGTTTCCACCTTGAAGTTAGAGTGTCTCCTCTACCTCTTGACAACACCGTTCACAGCTGACTGCCGCCTGATCGCCTACCGCTCGAGGGAGCTCCTATAGACGGACTTCCACGCCGAAAGATCACCCCCACCCCTCTCCCCCCAACTCATACCCACGACCCTCGCCATGAACGGCACCACCAAAAAGAGACCTCTGGATCTAGAGGAGCTGATCCGGAAGAAGAAGGAGGCTGATGCGGCGGCGGCAAAACCCAAGTTCCTCACCAAGGCGATGAGGGAGAAGCTGGCGGCGCAGAAAGCAGCAGAGGACAAGGCCAAGGACGAAGAGCAAGAGCGCAGGAGAAAAGAGGATCTGGAGAAAGCCAACAGAAATTTCACGGCACGACTACATCAGCGAGATGGCCCGTTTAGCATACCGACAGGCCCGAAGGCTATGCGCCAGAACGGTGCACCAAACGGTGGTCCGGTGAACGGAGAGAGAGGCGGCAAAGAAGGTGGCTCGAAGAAAGGTGTCAACGGCAACGGGAAGAGAAACCTGGAGGATGACGAGGCCGAGCTTCTCAAGCAGCGGTATCTCGGACCAGAAGTCAACAAGAGCACATTCTCGGCGCAGAAGAAGAGGCGGCGGACGACGGAGAAGAAGTTCAACTTCGACTGGGATGCGTCTGAAGACACAAGCAAAGACTACGACCCTATATATGCCCAGCAGGCATCCGCGATCATCGGCGCTGGCCGGCTGGCCGGCTTCGGCGAGGAGGCGGAGGAGGAGGCAGCCAAGCGGTATGCCCGTGGTATGGAGATACGAGACCCCGTCAACGGGAGGCAGCGGGCCAAGGAGTACCTCGCGCAGTTCTACCGCGGGCAGGAGGCGCGGGCCAAGAGGAATACTCTTGGGAAGCACTGGTCCGACAAGAGTCTCGAGGAGATGCGTGAAAGAGACTGGCGAATCTTTAAAGAGGACTTTGGAATTGCCACCAAGGGTGGCCTGATACCGAACCCCATGCGGAATTGGGACGAGTCCAACCTTCCCGGGCGGTTGATGGACGTGGTACATTCAGTGGGCTACAATGAGCCGACACCTATCCAGAGAGCCGCGATACCCATCGCCTTACAAGCGCGCGACCTGATCGGTGTGGCCGTCACAGGTTCCGGAAAGACAGCAGCGTTTCTCCTGCCGCTATTAGTGTACATCTCTGGCCTACCAATGCTGGATGAGTACAACAAGGCGGATGGCCCGTATGCTCTGATCCTGGCGCCAACGCGTGAGCTGGCCCAGCAGATCGAGAGCGAGGCAAAGAAGTTTGCGACACCACTTGGCTTTACTTGCGTCAGTATTGTTGGTGGTCATTCCCTGGAGGAGCAAGCTTTCAACCTCAGGAACGGTGCGGAGATCATTGTGGCGACCCCAGGTCGTCTCGTTGACTGTATCGAACGACGCCTCTTGGTGCTGCAGCAGTGCTGCTATATCATCATGGATGAGGCAGAT
The DNA here is from genome assembly GCA_016584495.1 of Celoporthe dispersa. Taxonomy (NCBI): domain Eukaryota; kingdom Fungi; phylum Ascomycota; class Sordariomycetes; order Diaporthales; family Cryphonectriaceae; genus Celoporthe; species Celoporthe dispersa. The sequence continues at coordinate 1,391,398 of WAID01000007.1, forward strand.
CGGATGATCGACCTCGGTTTCGAGGACTCCCTGAACAGGATTCTCGATGCCCTCCCCGTCACGAACGAAAAGCCGGATACGGAGGAAGCAGAGAACGCTCAGCTTATGAGCAAGTATCTGGGCAGCAAAGACCGCTACAGACAGACGATGATGTACACGGCCACCATGCCTCCACTGGTCGAAAAGATCGCTAAGAAGTACTTACGGCGCCCGGCTATCGTGACGATCGGAAACGCAGGCGAGGCCGTCGACACGGTCGAGCAGCGGGTGGAGCTCATCAACGGGGAGGACAAGCGCAAGAAGCGGCTGGCAGAGATCCTCCAGTCGAACCAGTTCGCTGCGCCCATCATCGTGTTCGTCAACATCAAGCGCAACTGCGACACTGTGGCGCGCGACATCAAGCGCCTTGGGTTCAGCGTCGTCACGCTCCACGGCAGCAAGGACCAGAAGCAGAGAGAGGCCGCACTGGCGTCTCTGCGCAGCGGCGAGACAGATATCCTGGTCGCCACAGACCTTGCTGGCCGTGGTATCGATGTCCCCGACGTGTCGCTTGTCATCAACTTCAACATGGCGCACAGCATCGAGTCGTATACCCACCGTGTCGGTCGTACGGGTCGTGCTGGCAAGAGCGGTGTGGCCATCACGTTCCTGGGCAACGAGGACGCGGATGTCATGTATGACCTGAAGCAGATGATTGCCAAGTCGAGCATCTCGAAGGTGCCCGAGGAGCTGAGGAGGCACGAAGCGGCCCAGTCCAAGCCCGTCAAGGGAAGGAAGACGATACTGAACTAGGTGGCGCCGGGCTTAGGTGAACCAGATTGGCCCACAGCAGGAAGAATAGCAAATGAAAATTGATCACAACAGCCAAGCGGAGAATGGCGCCGGACCGACTGGAACCCCGTGGGATGGATCAATAAATAGCAGCACTTTATTAGGGACACCTACTTGTCCTCGTACTGTAGCTACCCTTTTTTTGTTTTTTTTTGTTTTTTGTGGTCCGCTGCAAAAACAAATCGCCATCGCCGCCGCCGCCGTCGCCACTCTGTGCCTTCGAGAGAAGGAAAGGCATTCGCCTGGGCTCGAGGACTTCGTCATGCCAGTCCCCGCAGACTTCGGATCTGATAAAAAAAAAATCCTTTAAAGTTATCAGATCCGAAATTTTCTTGCACTAGCGAGATGCCCCCTCCTTGAATCCACAAAATTCCGACCGCAGCATCATGGTCAATTGTTGACGGACGGCGTGCCCCCTTCTTTTTCTCGGATTTATGTGTCGTAACAACGTGTGTCCCTGGTCTCTTGTGCCTCGTTTTTACGCAATGCACCCTCAAGGGCCCCGCCCCGTCTCGGTCGTACCCTCGAGTGGTGTCCATTAGCGACGGCCTGCGACCCGCGCCAAGCACTCTGGACCTTGTCAACTGGCGCGGCCTGTGATCAGAACTACCCCTCCTAACCTGTATTTCATTACAGCCCAAGGGCCTCGGTCGCCCACTATTCCTCACACCGTTTGATTCCCTCTCTCGACCATACCTTCGCCCTCCATATAAGCGTTCTCCTGATCCAGGGCGCATGCGGCAAGCAGAGCTGGGTGCTATCACCCAGCTCCCAAAAGCTCTGCCTTCTCTTGGCCACAGCGGCCTTTGTCCTTCTCCTTCTGACGGCACCGACTGCGCATCCGCGCAAACACTTGCCGGACCTATAACCCGACCCAGCGTCCACTGGACGAGCTGCTACAGTCCCTCGCTGGGCAGACCTGTGACCACCTCATCTTGTCTGTCCCCCGAAACCATCACACTACCAGTCTTGCGACTTATCTTGCGAACGTCCCATCCACAATGGCCTCGGTGTCTTCAGACATAGCCATCAGCACATCCCGCCCAGCGTCCTTGGAGGGTTCTATAGATGCGAAACGGCGAACGGCAGTCATGGAGTCCCTCGAGGACATTCTCTACGGTTCTGTGCGTCGCTACCTTATCTCTCTTCCTCCAAGCTCAGACAGCTCTGCTAACCACCCCAGCGCAGGTCGCCGGCATAGTCGGCAAGTACATCGAGTACCCCTTCGACACAGTCAAGGTCCGGCTCCAGTCCCAGCCAGACCACCTCCCCCTGCAATACAAAGGGCCGCTGGACTGCTTCCGCCAGTCCATACGAGCCGACGGCCTCCTGGGTCTATACCGCGGGATCAGCGCGCCCCTCGTGGGCGCGGCCCTGGAGAACAGCAGCCTGTTCTTCTTTGAGCGTATAGGCAGGGAGACGCTCTTCAAGTTCCGGTTCTGCGCCCGCGATCAGCCGATGCCGCTGCCTGCGCTGTGGTTCACGGGCGCCTTCTCGGGCATGTTCACGTCATTTGTGCTCACGCCCGTGGAGCTCGTCAAGTGCAAGATCCAGGTGCCGGAGGAGGCAGCGGGTAGTGCTGTCAGGAGGGCACCGCTTAGGCCGATGGCCGTGATCAAGGACATCTTCCGGCACGATGGCCTCATGGGCTTCTGGCACGGGCAGATGGGCACGCTGATCAGAGAGGCGGGCGGGTGTGCGGCGTGGTTCGGGTCGAAGGAGACGACATCCAAGTTCTTCATGCAGCGCAACCTGGACAAGGCAAAATCGCAAGCCGAAAGAGATGCGATCTCGGCGAGCCCCCTGCCGCTGTGGCAGCAGGCCGTGGCGGAGCGCGTCCGCGGGCGTGTCATACAACTTCTTGTTCTTCCCTGCGGACACAATCAAGTCTCGGATGCAGACGAGCCCGCTGGGAGGATCGTTTGCGAAGAGGACGTTTGCCGGGGAGACGGTGGCGCTGTGGAGACAGGCCGGCCTCAAGGGGTTCTACCGAGGGTGCGGCATCACCTGCCTGCGGTCGGCGCCTAGCTCGGCTTTCATTTTTATGGTTTATGATGGGCTTAAGAAGTACGTGCCGCTTTCATAAAATGGGATACCCTGATACATCGTCGTCGTTACGAATTTAGATATAGACAGCCTTGGGCGAGGGAAGGAGGGACAAAGAGGGGTCTGGTCATAGGTACGAGACACGGTCTGGGCTGGGACAAGAGGAATATGGATGTACATGTGGGACAAGATTATAGAAGGATGGCGGCATAGAGGAACGGATTGCTGCGGGTCGATACAGGTGGGCTTAGACAAAAGACATGTATTGACATGCCATGATCGCGCCGAATTTCGAAGCTATTCCATACTTTCACTGCCTAGGTTAGATTGCGAATGGGAGACTTCTCGTCATTAATGTACAAGACTTGCAATTTTTGCACGGACCAATCATCATCCTATCCCTTCCGTCCTCATCCGAAACAGGCATCTTCAAAACCCTGTGGAGACGGTGCTTTCTCATACACAAAGGACCACGTGTGAACCACTTCTGCTCTCGGCCACCAGCGGAACATGGAAGCAGTGCTAGCAGGACCAACCTGACCAGCGGTGTTGAAACCCACAGGTCGAGGGACTGAGCGGTGCGATCTGGGGATTCGGTTCAGCTCCGTCAGGCTGCCGCGGGGATCACTCGTCCTTGCTCCCGAGCTCCTTGCCCTTGAAGTCCCACCCGTTCAAGTGTCCCGCGCCAACGCAGAGATACGTCGCGAAGCTCAACCACCCAAGGTACGGCAGCATGAGACACGAGGCCGTCTTGTCGATGCCCCACCACAGCTTGGTGAGATACACGTTCGCGCCCAGCAGTGTGACGATGTCGGCAGTGGCCTCGATGGGCCGCTTCAGACCAAAGAACAGCGGCATCCAGGCCATGTTCAGGGCCAGCTGGATGGTGTAGAGGGTCGCCGAGTGCTTGGTGGTGCGGATCAGCTCAGGAGTGGATGTGATGGGGTTCAGGCCCGCGGTGATGGCGCGGTGGGAGGCGTAGCCCATGAGGCCGTACAGGAGCGTCCATGCCGGCCCGAACACCCAGGGCGGAGGTAGCAGGGGTGGCTGCTTGATGGCGGTCGGCTCTTGGGTGGCTCCCTTCTTGGCTATGAGTTGATCAGTACATGTTCTTTTTTTCCTTTTTTTTTCTTTCTTGTGTCTTTGTCCTCGGGAGGAGGACGAATGACAAGGACTTACGGCGGGTGCTGTAGCCTATGCCCGCTCCGACGCTGATGGGAAGCAGGATAGACGCTGCCGGGTTGGCAAAGACGCCGTAGGGGATTGTGACGGCAGGCAGAAAGGTCGTCATATCGACGTGCTCGGTGACAGTTTGTAAGAATATTTCAATTTTTGTACTATGTAGTAGAAGTCTTCTCGCTGCTCAGGTGGTGATGGGGAGGGGAAGGAGAGATCAGGCAACTTTATATGACGACATTGCTCAATACAAAACACATGTGATGCCAGAGGCCTCGACTGGCGTGATTGTAACTTCCGAAAGTCTCGTGTTCTACAGACGGCAGTGAACATGTTCCGCACGTCATAATGCTCCGTAGCTCTGACTGATGAATTATGCGGTTCATGCTTACTATTCTTTCCCGATCTGAACTCTATGGATTCGTCCCCCAAAGAACAGTAACGAGCCAATACAGAAACGGCTCTTTGTTGTGACCCCTGTCAGTTGGTCGCTTATGTAAGTGGACCCAAGCGCCAGCCCATTCGTTGATCCCCACCAGGTTTCGATACCTTCTTCCCCTTGCCGCGGCGGCGCGCAGTCCACCTCTGCATTCCAACCACCTCTCCTCATCATCAAACCAGCTCCGCCTGAGTGGGATACCGCCAGTCTGGCGACCACACCACCACACCGACTTGCACGTTCGATGGAGAGCAGTCGTGTCTTCTCTAATTGTTCGTTCTACCTTTCCCGTTGAGTTTCGCAGCCGTCTTGGACGCCATTTCTCCTCTCGCTTTCCCCCTTCTCTCTTTCTCTCTCAGGCGTCGACTGGACGTCTCTACCGACACCACTGTTGGATTATCATTTGCTCCTGTGTCATCGCCTCCCTCCTCCTCAGCCTCACGAGCACCTCTTTCCGTTCTCCTATCACCTTCATTGTTTGCTATAGACGGAATCCGTGTTGCTACTCTCAATTGCTACGCCCTCCACCTGCCACCTCAGACCGTTCTCATTCTTCTTTTTTTCTTCTTCTTCTTCTTCTTCTTCTAAACTGTTCTGCTCAGAATGTTTTCTCTAACGGCAATCATGTCGCCAAACATTAGGCTCTTACTCTTTCAGTATCCGTGCCCACAAGCGCATGATATAACCTGAGCAGAACGACCAGCAGAATTGTTCCTGTTCCTCCCCCAACTTATCCTCTCAACCGTCGTTCAAGCCGAACCAGAGCAAACAACCGTCATGGACTACTACAGGGACTCAGCACGCTCGCCTGTTGAGAAGGGGTTGGGGTCGCGAGGACCCCAGAAACAAGATGGATAGAGATGATTCCTTCTACAGAGGCAGGTCTCCTGGTGCGTCCTTATTACCCAGTTGCCCTCTGGCCTAGACTCCTCGGACCGTAGTGTTCGGCTCGAACTTCTCCGAGACATCCTTCTCGAAGCCTGATTTAGCTCATCTTCATCTGTCGTACATATTTGCCTGTCATTTTTACTTACAATGATTCTGTAGGGCATGAACGACGCCGTAACCGCTCTCGATCGCCCATGCCAGTCGATCGCTACGAGCCTAGGCGTGCTAGAGATGACTACGTCCCTCGGGAGAGAGGTGATCGTGGCGACAGGGACGACAGGCGTGGCCGGATTCCCTCGCCTCCAGCTAATATCGATCGATATGTCCCCGGACAGCAGGATGCCGCTCCACCGCCGCAGCCTCTGGCGAATCCCATCCCCCACCCAATGACGCTCAACTACCAAGTAGGATTCTCTTACTTCGGCGAGTGGTGGAGAGCCAACGAGAGGATCAAGGAAGAGAAGGAACGCCAGCGCACTGGTCGTCGACGGGAGCCCGAGCGCCCCCGTGGGCCTCGTGAGGTGCAGGAGGAGCGAGAAAAGGAGAAGGCTAAGATCCAGGCCTCCTATGACGCGTACAAGGAAGAGCTGCAGGCCAAGATGGCCAAGACATTTGTTTCCCAGCACAAAGAGGAGCAGTGGTTCCGCGAGCGTTATGTTCCAGACGTTCGAGACCCAATCCGCGCGCAGCTTAATGAGTTTCGCCGTGGCCAGTACACCCAGTGGGAGGAAGACCTTGAGTCCGGCACCTTTGACGACTTCACCTTGGAAGGCATCCCCAAGAGCGAGTCCAATGGCGCGGGCGGAATCATCGAGAAGGAGGAGGGCGAGGCAACCGCGGCTAACGAAGTGCTTGGGGTGGGAGACTTGGTGCCGGCCTCCTCCTCCGACATCCGGGATGAGAACCTCTTCCAGCCGACCCTACTCATCAAGACGATTGCTCCTAGTGTGAGCCGTCAGAATCTGGAGGCGTTTTGCAAAGAGCATCTCGGAGAGGAGGAGGGAGGTTTCAAGTGGCTTTCGCTCAGCGACCCGAACCCGTCCAAGCGGTACCACCGAATCGGCTGGATCATGCTCCACCCGGGTGCTGATACTGGAGCGATCATTGATCGTGGCGACGCGAAGGACGAGGATGACGATGGGGACATCAAAGTCAAGAGTCCCGGCGCTGTCGCCCCATCGACCGCAGAGAAGGCTCTTGAGGCCATCAACAGCAAGACCGTCAAAGATGAGGTCCGCGGCGACTTCGTATGCCACGTCGGTGTTCACAACCCGCCAAGCAATCCCAGGAAGAAAGCCCTATGGGATCTGTTCTCATCGCCCGAGCGGATTGATAAAGATCTTACTCTTGTCAACCAGCTCGTCAACAAGTTCGAGGGCGATTTCGGCTCGGACTTCAATGCTATTTTGAAGGTCGAGGAGAAGGTAGACGAGCTCAGAAACTCGGGACGTCTACAGCCTGCAGTGACCTCTCCCACGGTCAAGAAGACGAAAATCAAGAAGCAACGGGCCATCAACCTGGACGAGGCTATGGACGAAGGCGAGGAACCCGAAATGGAGGATGACGACGACGAAGATGAGGGAGCCATCGATGACGATGAAGTCGACGATGAAGACATCCTAGTCAAGAAGAAGCAGCTTGACCTGCTCATCGAGTACCTCCGACGTGTCTTCAACTTCTGTTTCTTCTGCGTCTTCGAGAGCGACTCGGTGCACGAGTTGACTCGTAAATGCCCGGGAGGTCACCTTCGCCGCCCCAGAAGCACGCTCTCGACTTCAGCCAAGGCTGTCGCCCGGGCGAGTGCTCTGGGTGAGCCGTTCCCGAACAAAAAGCGCGCTGACACTGCGGAATTGGAGGAGGGCGAGACTACCGAGCCTGATCGCAAGTTCCGCAATCCGATGTCCAAGACTGAGCAGCAACTTCAGCGTGCCTACAACTGGGTCAAGACATTCGAGGACAAGATCAAGCAGATCCTGGAACCTGAAGCTGTTGACATTCGTAAGCTAGGCGGTAAGCCTATTGATGATGCTACGAACGAGGAACTGGCCAAGTTTGTCAAACAGGAGGATGAGCACAAGTATCGATGCAAGGTGCCCGAGTGCGCCAAGCTATTCAAGGAGGAGCACTTCTGGCGCAAGCATGTGGAGAAGCGCCATCCCGAGTGGCTTGAGGAGCTGAAGAAGGAGGTATGGCTTTCATCACTACAGCCCCTCAATAACAGAGAGAGTTGGCGCTGACACTTTACAGTTTGAGCTCATCAACGCATACGTTGTAGACCCCGCTCACATCGCCCCGTCGCGAACGGATGCCAATAGCAATGGTCATTTCCCTCCGGCTAGCGGTCAGGCGCCAAGCGGCACGCCTCGTGGCTTCAACCTGCAACAGTTTTCCATGAACAGCATGATCCCAATGGGCTTCCCTAACATGGCGAACTTCTCGCAGATGTTCGCAGCGGGGGCCATGCCAAACAGCGGGAGCTGGAATGCGGCTCCTGGTGGCGACGAGCGTGGCGGCGGCGCCGGTCCTATCCGCCGTGGGGGAGGTTTCGGCAATACCAGCGGACGAGGTTACAACAACCGGTCCGGTCCCTATGATCGTCCTCGCAACCCCCGCTGGGGGCCAAGACAACGGCACGAGTGGTAACACAATGGGCGGGGGACGTCAGCGTGGTGGCCGCTGGGGAGACGGTGCTGGCGGCGGCGCGGCTGTGGGTCCTCGTGAAGCTATCCAGGGACGCACAATCAAGAGCTACGAGGACCTGGATCAGGTCAGCGGCAGCGGTGGCGGCGAGTTAAACTACTGAGTCGACTCTTCCTGGCCAGTGCGTAGAATGCCTCATCGATAGGCTCCAAAGCCTGTCTTCTTCATCTTGCTTTTCTAGTTAACCGGTACGCAAAATGAAGGAGATCAGGCGTACACTGAGTATCTGTTCATCCAAGGCTGGAGCATACGGCGCCAGCGGCGATGAAGGTACGTCGAAAGTGGTTGTGCCAATGCGCGCTGTACAATAGAACGACTATGATAGTTTTTCAGGGCAAGGAATGGGTTTTTTTTTCTCTTTTTGACAGAAATTTGGCAGGTGAATTTGATTCGTTCTTAGAACCCTCTCTCTCTCTCTCTCTGTCTCTCTCGATCCCTATATTGAGAACATGAAGCCCACAAATTGGTGACCCAGTATATCACAGCACAATCATTGAAGTCTCCCGTACTATATCTCCTCTCTCATGGTCATCGGGTCCCATTAGGCCAGTTAAGCGGAAGTTAACCTTGCCGGTCAGATGGTTGTCGAGGTATATCGTTTTGTACAATTCATGTTTTTTTTTTGGGGGGTGGGGGTCTCATAATATCTAAATCTAACCACCTCCGCCGCACTGAACCTTAGCGCGTGACCTCTACCTGCTCAGCGCGATATCATCTATCCTCAGGATCATCTTGACAGTCTCCGCCGCCAGCTCGATCGCGCTCGTGCTCACCAGCAGCGGTTGCAGCACATTCTCCTTGGCGATATTGGAGTTGACACCGCCGCTCTTGATACTCACGCCTGCGTTCCTCTCGCCCAGCTCGTGCCGGTGCCGAAGGTCCGTCACCACGCGGATCGGGTTCAGCCCTGCGTTCTCGGCCAGCGTCGTCGGGATCACCTCCATGGCATCCGCGAACGCCTTCCAGCAGATCGCCTCGGTGCCGGTCAGCTGGCGTGCCTGTTTGGAGAGCTGGGCGGCGATCTCAATCTCGGGGGCGCCACCGCCTGCGATCAGGGCCTTCTTCTTGACCAAGCACCGCACCACGCACAGCGCGTCGTGCAGAGAGCGCTCGGCCTCGTCCAGGATCAGGGAGTTGGCGCCGCGGACGACGATGGAGACGGTCTTGCCCGCGGACTTTGTGCCGAGAACCTTCACCATACGGGAGCCAGAGGACTGAACCTCCTCGACGATGTCTGCACTGCCGAGCTTAGCTTCATCAAAGGAGTCGATGTCTGCGATCGGCTTGCATCCGGTGCTCTTGCAGATGAACTCCACCTCGTCGCGCTCGATGTCCTTGACGACGAGGATGTTGAGCTTGGCGAGGAAGTGCAGGGACAGGTCGTTGACGGCGTCGCGGAGGATGGACTTCTGGATGAGGAGGACATTGCACTTGGCCTTCTTGATCTTCTTGGCCATGTTCAGCAGGTACATGCGCTCCTCCTTGACGATCTTGTCCATCTGTCGGTAGTCATTTACCGAGATGGTGTTCTCCATGTCCGGCTTGGGCGGTGACAGCTGGAATTGGATCAGTCCGATCTTGGCCTTCTCCATGCGTGCCGGGCCGCCGGCGTTCTTGATCACTGGCTGGGTGAGCACAAGGCCCTCCACGAGCTCGCTGTCCTCAATTGTACCGCCGACCTTCTTGACCGTTCGGATGTTCTTTAGGTCCACGTTGTCCGCCGTCTTGATGTCTATCGTCTTGGTAACGCTGTTGACTGCCATGGGGCCCAGTAGGTTTGCATACTGTGACACGATCTTGGAGGACAGCGAGGTGTTGGCCGCCTGCAGCAGGGCCGAGGTGTCTGAAAGCGAGATAGGTTGTGACATGTCGTGGAGGACCGCGACTGCGGCGGCGGCAGCTCGCTGGAACGATTCGGATATGACAGACGGGTGGATGCCTTTCGACAGCAGGCGGTCGGCGGCGCCCAGGAGCGCTCCACAGATGACGACCACAGAGGTGGTGCCGTCGCCGGCCTCGACGTCTTGTGCGTTGGACAAGTTGACCAACATCTTGGCTGTAGGATGCAGCACGGACATGCTCTGCAGCATGGTGCTGCCGTCGTTGGTGATTATAGTCTCGCCCCTCCCGCTCCGGATCATCTTGTCCATGCCTCGAGGGCCCAGGGAGGTCCTGATCGCGTCGGCAACGGCTATTCAATATTGTTAAAAGGTTCAGTTCTCACGTCCGAAGGGGGGGTTGTAGAACGATGGCACGCGTACCTCTTGCTGCAACAATGTTGGACGACCTGACAGCCATAGGCTTCTCCTTGTTCTGCAGCCAGTATCAGATGCCAGCTCACCAAGCTTCGCGCAGCTCTGCAGCTCACCTTGAAGGCACCTCCTCCATTTCCACCGCTTGCTGATGCCTCGACCGCTGCCATCTTGACTGCGTGATTGTCTGAATATCCTGCGTGGTCGGAAGGAAGAGGGCGGTTGCGAAGGCCTGAGAAAGGACGTGGTTGTTCAGGCTCTGTGGTTTACAATTTGGTAAAGCTCCCCAGGCACAGACGCTCTGCCCCTCTGCAAGCGCGACTCCCAGGGAATTTTTCGAGCGTTGCTCTGCCTGCCCGCCATCCTAACGTGGGGCCAGCACCTTAGTACGCACTATGGTACCCAACCTGCCAACCTACAGTACTGCCATAGTAGGTAGCTTGGCCACCCCTAACTTAGGCTAGACCCAGTCAGCCTCAAAGCAGGCAGGGGTCTGGAGTCTGCCCAGAAGCTCCAGCAGGCAACTTCTGATTACGATACCAGACAGCCGCCATTCCGCTAACTGGACCTCCGTCACCAATACTAAACACCTTGCTCTCTCTCGACCCAACGACACGACAACCCACAACCCCCGTGACCCCAAAGCCTCCCCATTCCACTCTTCTCTTCTCGAACTGCAGCTGCCCCCTCGCCGCCCTCCCCCGAAACCATCTAACCTACAGCCCACCTCGGGGCCGTTGAGGATCCCCGACGTCAGGTCAACATGGTCAGTACCCGCTCCTGTTGCTGGTCCACGGTCGATGGCAAGTGTACGTGCTGACAGACGACCAGCCTTCTGCCACAGGTTCCAGCTGGGAGAAGTACCAAAAGAACTACGCCGACGATGAGATAGAAGAGAAGAAGATCACCCCCCTCACCGATGAGTGCGTACCCAAATTCTACGAAGCATAACGGCATCATGTTGACGGTGGCTGTAGGGATATCCAGGTCCTCAAAACCTACGGCGCTGCGCCGTATGGTGCCGCTATCAAGAAGCTGGAGCAACAAATAAAAGAGCGGCAACAAAGCGTGGATGAGAAGATCGGCGTCAAAGTATGGGCAGATCCCCTTTCCCAGGCAAGCGCAGCCCTGACCGGACTGACTTTCGTGTTCAGGAATCAGATACCGGTCTTGCACCACCACACCTGTGGGACGTACCAGCCGATCGTCAACGAATGTCGGAAGAGCAACCGCTTCAGGTAGCGCGGTGCACAAAGATCATTCCGGACGAGAAGGACGACTCCAAGAGCAAGTATGTGATCAACGTGAAGCAGATTGCCAAGTTCGTCGTACAGCTTGGCGAGCGCGTGTCCCCCACCGACATCGAGGAGGGCATGCGCGTTGGCGTCGACCGCAACAAGTACCAGATCATGCTTCCCCTGCCGCCCAAGATCGACGCCTCGGTAACGATGATGACCGTCGAGGAGAAGCCAGATGTCACCTATGGTGATGTGGGTGGTTGCAAAGAGCAGGTCGAGAAGCTGCGTGAGGTCGTCGAGATGCCCCTTCTCTCTCCAGAGCGCTTCGTCAACCTCGGCATTGACCCTCCTAAGGGAGCACTGCTGTACGGACCTCCCGGTACCGGCAAGACGCTCTGTGCTCGTGCCGTCGCCAACCGGACGGATGCTACATTCATCCGTGTCATCGGTTCCGAGCTGGTGCAGAAGTACGTTGGTGAAGGTGCACGCATGGTGCGTGAGCTGTTCGAGATGGCACGTACCAAGAAGGCCTGCATCATCTTCTTCGACGAGATCGACGCCATCGGTGGCGCGCGATTCGACGACGGCGCTGGCGGCGACAATGAGGTGCAGCGGACGATGCTGGAGCTCATCACCCAGCTGGACGGCTTCGACGCCAGAGGCAATATCAAGGTCATGTTTGCAACCAACAGACCGTCTACGCTCGACCCAGCGCTGATGCGTCCCGGTCGTATCGACCGTAAGATCGAGTTCTCGCTCCCGGATCTCGATGGCCGTGCCAACATTCTGCGCATTCACGCCAAGAGCATGTCAGTCGAGCGGGACATCCGGTGGGAGCTGATCTCCCGCCTGTGCCCGAACGCCACAGGTGCCGAGCTGCGCAGCGTGTGCACGGAAGCTGGCATGTTCGCCATCCGCGCAAGAAGGAAGGTAGCAACTGAGAAGGACTTCCTGAGTGCGGTGGAGAAGGTCATCAAGGGCAACCTCAAGTTCAACTCGACTGCTTCGTACATGCAGTACAACTAGATGGCTTATATTAATTTCCGAGACAATGGAGCAGGAGCGGCGGGCAGTGCTCTGTATGTACAAGTATGGGTTACGGAGTTGCTAGACAGCATGACATTGAACGGCACGGAGACGTTTCTGCTCTCTGACGAGCTTGACAGACTTGTATCTCTGGATGGTCTCCCAGTAGATGTGCATCCTTCACTGCGGAACAGATAGCAACAAAGGTCTAATTCTGCTTGCAAGCCGCTCAACCCAGATACAAGTATGCAAAGTGTCATTCTTTAGAAAGTGTTTTTCTATTCATGCCGGTTCATATCTCGGCTTGTAATTAACTGGTCTCGTCGAGTTTGGCCACAGTCATAGCCGGAGATCCAACAAACTCTTTAGATGATAACGACTTGCAAAAGAGATGACATCCGCGCAGTAAATAGGGTATTGATAATGCTATGCCAGTCGTCTTGCTTATGATGATGCCTTCGGGGTATGATCCATCGATGTATCTCATGCTCATCCCTGGCCAGCCAGTAAGAACGCCATGAATGCCCTCGCCGTGTAAATAAATGCTGTACCAAAATCCTGACATGAATGAACCTGTGCTGTTCTCCCCAATTATGATCCCCTCATGACGTGATATTTCACTGCCTTCCACGACAGCAAGAACGTAGCAATAGCCATGCCTGCAGTATCTCAAAAGAAGAGAAAAGAAAAAGTCCTCTGAGGTCGGGCAGGGGTGGTCGTAGCTCGCCGCCTCAAAGATTCCAGTCCTCACGTCCCAAGGCAACCCAGGCAGACGACTTCGCCCTCGAGTCCTTCCTCCACGCAACACTGGCTGCAGATTCTCCCGCGGTGGCCTCTCCCTCCGGCTTGCCCCCATGTTCTGATCCGTTTCGTCCGATGCTGCGGCGCATCTAGGTACGCACCATCTACCGAGGGAGCATCGTCCATGGAGAACGACCGGTCCAGATCGCCCTGGCCGTTGACCTCCTCAGCACCAGCTCTGCCTTCCTCGTGGTCATCTCTCATGAGGTTGTCATCGCTCTCGTCGTGTGTTGTTGCGGTTGTTGCCGTGATGGGCGTCGGCAGAGCGGAAGCGCCCCTCCATCCCAGACACTCCCGGATGCAGACGTAGCATGTACGCTCGCCGCAGCCCTGGCAGTCGGCGAAGGAGTCGAGCTCTGTCTTCTTGGTGGGCCTGCGGTGGCAGACGTGGCAGGGGCTGAGGTTGGTAGGCGCAGCCTTGGGAGGGGAGTGTTTGGAAGAGGCAACGGATAGGGAGCGGTGTTGACGGCAGTTCGGCGTAAGGGGTGCCTGCCGCTGGTCCTCGTCGGTCTGCCACTCGCTGGCGGGGGCCGTCGTAATGCGTATCTTCTTGGAGAGGGGGCTCAGGATGGAAATGGGCTTCCTGGGCGAGGAGCCATGGTGCTGACGCTGGTGCGGGTGGTCGTGCGGGTAGCGGTCATGGAAGCCCTGCGGGCTGAGAAGGAGGGTGTCAGCGGGTGGGGTCACGAAGATGGCGACGGCAGGAGCCTCGTCGACGTACATGGCGAGATGGAGGTCTTCCTCGATGTCGGCCTCATCCCGCCGCCTCTTCCGCGGAAACGACTGGGTGAGGGAAGGCATCGTGGTGGCGGCTCGGGATGTTTACCGCACGGTTGCTGAGGTCGAGCGCTTAGGGCTCTGTGTCCCGGGCAGATTCAGCCGCCCCTCCCAAGACGATGGCGAGCGGTAGGGTTTCCAGATGTGATCCGTCCAGATTTGCCTGCAAGGGCGCTATGCGTGAGAAATTCGAGAGGGACTGGTTTGATGCCCGAGGACATCGGATGTAGTCGAATGATTGGCAGAGTTGCAGGAGCAAGCGAGTGGTTTGATGTCCGAGGACATCGGATGTAGTCGAAGGATTGGCAGAGTTGCGGGAGCAAGCGAGTGAAGGGAGGAGGTTGGGCGCAGATTACTTCTGCTGGACCTGACGGCGAATCGTTATAGTGCATACAGCTTATCACACACCGACACTAACCTGCACCTACTGTAGCACCGCTACTGAACCACATGCGCCGAGAGTTACAATCCGAACCACATTCTCCAACCTATTTCCACCAGGAAGTGAATTCACGAGTCCCAACTAACCTCGTTCAATATGTTCTCTACTTCGATTGCACACACAGGATAGCCAGTACTTGCCTGCGAGGGCCGTGTCTTCCCAGCAGGCATCTTCAAGCGAGCCTGAGACATCTCAATTCGAAACAGCGACTAACTACTCAAGCGATGATCCACGAACAATTCCTTGTCTACGTCTGCTGTACGGCTCAGGGCCCGGCGGCCCGGCGTTGTTCTGTCCACTTGTCCTGTTATTGTATACCTGCCTGATTTGACGACAGCAATAGGAATCACCTTTGTGACCGGCTGCCAGTATTTGACAAGAATTCTCTGTCACCAACTTGCCGCTGTGTGTGGGATAGATCCACCGTGCCTGCTCGAGTGCCACGCATGAGGTGTAGCCCCCTCGATAATTTCATTTCCAACATAGCGAGATGCATTGCACTGCACTCGATGATCTCCAATGACGACCGCGGACAAGGAAATGTATGCGCGTCTCGCGTGGAGTTTCCGCGGCACATCCGCCTTGGGGGCGTACCCCATCGCGAACTCGCCTGCCATGGACCATCCGCGGGAATAGTGATCGCGATCGCCCGCATCATGCGAGGTGTGCAGCTTTCCATGATGGTTGCTCACTAAGTACCCAACAGGTCGATACCACGAGCTTCTTGCGATCAAGTAGATGCGAGAGCCTCGCGACCCGAGTTAAGAGCGGGGATGGAGGAAGACGTCTCGGGCTCAGCATGACCCCCAAAGCCTTCGCTCGAGATGTCGAAACAGTATAAAGTCGGAGTTTCCCTCCAGCAAGATGTCTCTAGGCGGACCTTAGACTCACACATCGCTTCGAAATATAAGACGAGATTGCTTGTCGACTTCGAATAGCTACGGCAGATTCCAATACTATATTCTTTGCTCTACTCCATCCATCTCTGGCGATTACTCTTCAGCATCATGGCTTTCAAGTTCAGCACGGACGAATCGTTCCACTTTGAGGTCATCCGCGCCCTTGGCCTAAGTGCATAGTGAGCTCACCTGCCCAGGTGGACCTGCTGCTACCAAAGGTCGACTAACAAGTCTCGCAGTGGTGGCAGTGATGTGAGCGAGGTGCTCTACACCATTCCTCAGATCAAGGTCGGAGACTTTGAATCCTGTGAGTTATCCGCTTTGGCGAGCATAAGCCTTGGGCTTGAAACAGCAGGACCAGGACTTTGCTGATATGACTCCAAAGGGTCGGCTGCCTGGTCCAAGAGGGCAGAGAGGACTCTTGCTCACGCCGAAAGGGCCAAGAATCCTGTTTCGATCCGGGACCATCTCTTTCGAGCCGCGACCTATTTCCGCACGGCCGAGTTCTTCCTCCATGGCAACTGGGAGGATCCCCGCATCAACGAGCTGTGGAAGAAGAACGTTGACTGCTTCTCCAAGGCCATCACGTACCTCCCGGTCCCTGGAGAGAAGAGGGTGCTGCCGGCAGATGGCTTCCAGGTCCCCATCTATTGGTTCAGGCCGAGCCCTGATGACAGCGTAAAGAGGCCTACGCTCATGCTCTTCAGTACGTGGACTCTATCCTTTCAATCTCTGCTTCAGATGAAGTGGGCTTGCCCTCTAGCCCCGGGGGCTGCCTCAAGAGCTTCGAGCTTCCACCTGGCGCTCAGGGCTGCTCTCGGGAGCTCTCGGTCGTGTCAGAGACCTCTGCAAGAGTAGGCACTAACACTGTTCTTCAATAGTCGGATTTGATTCCGGCCCAGAGGAGATGATCCATGTGCACGGCTTCGCAGCCCTGGAACGCGGCTACAACGTCGTCTGTCTGGAAGGACCAGGCCAGGGCTCTGTCCGACGCGGGCAGGGCCTGGGCTTTACCCACGAATGGGAGAAGGTCGTCACGCCCGTGGTCGACTTTCTAGAAACACAGCCCAGCGTAGACAAGACCAAGATTGCCCTCTGCGGCTTGTCTATGGGCGGGTTCCTCAGCGCGAGGGCGGCTGCCTTCGAACACCGCATCGCGGCGCTAATCTGCGATGACGCCGTTCACGATTTCGACGCCTATGGCGACGCTTACTTCCTTGAGACCCTCAACATCAAGGACGATCCAGAGAGCGTTCAGGCCTTCATCAACGATGCCAGCCAGCCTATGGGTCCCCGTTGGGTGGTCGCTCACGGGATTTGGTCCTTCAAAGTCAAGACTCTGGCGGAGCTAGCCAAGGGTTGGGCCAAGATGTCCATGGATGGCTTGACGGACAAGATCCAGTGTCCCGTGTTCCTCGGAGACGCTGTTGCCGATATGTTCTTCAAAGACGGCGGTCATGCTCAGAAGATGGCAGAGGGCCTCGGTGACAAGGCTACGGTGTACCAGTTCACCACCGAGGATGGGGCCGACTTGCACTGTGAGGAGGGCGCCCTCAGGTTCTCGAACCAGGTGATGCTTGACTGGCTTGACGAGAAGCTTGGGGTGAACTGAAGGCTCTCTCTCTATACAGGTGATGAATGATACGCAGCATAGCAACAGCCAAAAAGATAAGCAACTGTTGGAAAGACCCCATCGTAGTCATTGCCGTGACGAGGGATAGGGTTGAGACGTGATACCCACTCGGTAGTGAGGCCTGCCTGATGGTGCAATAGCCCCGCCTTCTTAGTAAGCATGCCTGCCTGTCACGTCTTGGGAAGCGCATGCGAATCCACCGAAGTCCAGTCCGCTTCTTCCTCTTCCGAACCAAGCCGTCCACCTGGACAACCAGTCCTCTTTCAGCCACCTGCACCGCGATACGACCATCAGCATACGTGCCCAACCTACGATCATTCGATTGTGGACAACTCAGCGAGCATCGACATCAAGATATGAGTCGCGTCGCCAAACTCGCCCCGGAGGTAAACCGGTACGTGAAGTCCCTGTGACCGCATGGGCCTGCTATCATGCATTGCTCCCCACCCTCCCTACCTCCAGGTGGCGGTGCGGTCTCGCTTGCGACCGGCCGTCGGCGACGCCAGATACTATACCATCGTCTCCAGGCATCTATCTAGTGTATTGACAGAACGCGGCTGACCTGGGGCTTGTGACATCTAGAGCTTTATTCGTCAAGAATCTAAGGTCCGTCATCGATTGGTCCCCTCCCAATCCAGACGACTCCGACATCGACGCTGACAGATCTCGACAGCTACAACGTGACGCCTGAGGAGCTCTTCGAGCTCTTTGGCAAGTACGGGCCTATCCGGTACGCCGCCCGCTAGGCACTCCCCAGCTCAAGTCCGTGTTGGTGCTGACGTCCTCCCAGCCAGGTCCGCCAGGGCATTGCCTCGAACACCAAGGGAACTGCTTTCGTTGTCTATGACGACGTCATGGATGCGAAGCAGGCCTGCGACAAGCTGAACGGCTTCAACTTCCAGGGCCGTTACCTTGTCGGTATGTTGTCCCTATGCTTCTCTCCTCTCTCCCTTGGCTCGAAACGGCATTGCTGATCTTGCACTCTCCAGTCCTATACCACCAGCCAGAGAAGATGGCCAAGTCAAAAGAGGACCTCGAGGCCCGCAAGGAGAATTTAGCGCAGCTCAAGAAACAGCATGGTATCGATTGACAATTCGACGGGCCTCAGGGCCGGCCTCTTCAGACGCAGAAGCGACGCTCTGAAGGCCCGTCGTCTCCTACCAAATCCTCCACCAAGAGTTCGACCTCGCGACCGATCCCTATTCCGACCAAGAAGGACAAGGCGAGGCCCGACACCATGAAGACTGGAGGATCTAGGAATTCATTCTCCGGCTTCATTCGCGGCCTCCTCCCGACCGTTCCCGAGTGTGCCTGATATTTGGGTGCTAAACGAACGAAATAATTTGAGAAGCGATTCAGGATCAGGCGGGAAGGTCTCGGGAGGCAACGTGTGGTGACATTGATATTGGCTTTCTTGTCTTGACGGCCTTGCCATGTGTGCGGCATGACTCTCCTCTCTCGTTTTAGGGGGAGCTTTATTACCTTATTTTTTTTATCCGTTGTTGTTACGAATTACCGAGTTCGTGTTTGGGCTGCGCATCATCAGATTGACATGACGAGGATCCTGGACGAAGTTCGTTTTCTTTGCGTGGGCAGTGGGGGAGCATTCATCTTATCATCACCATGTCGAGATGACCTCTCCTTGGCCTGTGAGGGTGACCAGATAATCCACATTGAGATTGATGCCGTCGCGGATTGTGAGGCATCCTAACAACACTGCCATTACCTCGCTGAACTGTGCGTCTCAAATAGCCTTCCACGAACATCATCGTATACGTCAGTCTCGGTGTACAGCATCATAGTGTCTACTATCAGTTTTCTTGTAGACTATTGCCTCCCCTGGTCTGTTATCAAGGGGAGTTGTGTGGGTCGATCTGTTGCCTGTGACCTGAGAGTCGACCGACATGAAAACCAGGGCGTTTCGTTTCGAATCTGGATTATGTACGACTACAAACCGAGATGAGACGGTAAGCGTGTACGAGCCCCGTAAAAGGCTGTGCGTTTGTGCCCAGCTTTTCGATGGATACAATATAGAACCTTTTTATGTATGCATGTTTCTATCTTCTCCTTTCTCTAACGACTATCTGAGCGATACGAAAGATGTGTCTCATATCGCTTGGGCGCTGAGGCTCTCTGGCTGCTGTACTGGTAAATGCGCTGGAGAGAAAGGGACAGCGACCGGGTCATGCAGCGGAGTCTGGCCCCAGGTCATGCTTAATGCTTTAGTGGCTGCAGGCAGTGGGGAATGGCCGTCTCAGGTTCACAGGTCTGCTTGCATGCGTAGCGGGGCCACGCGGATTATTTAGCGGTGCTGGTGCCTCCCCGTCTGTGGCTTAATTCCCTAACCAGGGCCCAGCAGGTAGCAGCTCACGCGCCCACCGGCCAGCCCCCAGGCCCGCAACCTTGTTTCGCCCGCCTGGGTTCGAGCGTCTCTCCACAGACTCTTGACGGGCGGGAGTTGCGCTCCCAACACACCCCCTCCTCCCATCCTCTCTCTTTCTCTGCCGTCGACCCGTTCCGTTGTATTGTCTCCTCAGCTGGGGCATTGTCCTGTCCGACCGTCGACATATCTCTTCCTCATCGTGCCAGTCGATCAGAAGGCTAGCCCCTCTTGTTCAGGCGGTGCAGTTGCTCTGGGCTGTGCAGATCCATCCGGCTTACTGATCGATCCTCTCTCGCTACTCTGACGTCGACGGAATCACCGCCCCGGCATCTGGTAGCGCACCCAGGGTGGACATCGTCCGTCCATATCTTTACTTTTCTCAGACTCCCAGACCAGCGTCTCCTGGCTGTCCAGACCTTCCTCGGCTCTTCTTTTCCTTCTCTCTCTCTCTCTCTCTCTCCTCAGCTATACAACACAGAACACCACCGCGTATCGAAGGGTTCACAGCATCAACCTATATGTCTGCGCCGGTATACGCCGCATTAGTCAACATCCTCCTCCTCTCCGGCGCCCACGCACAGTGGGTTGGCCGCGCCTTCATATCTGCTACCTCCACGACCCCCGCTGAACTCTCGATCGCCACCGCGCCGAATGAACCTCCTGTCGCTATGGAAGGCGCCGTCTACGATGCCTTTCCTGCCAAGGCGACCTCTGCAATAGCAGCAGCGCTCGCCACGGGCACGGCCAAGGCAGCATCCGCCACAGCAGCAGTTATAGCCGCCGGCTCGCCCGAGGACGAAGGTGACGACAGGGGCGAGTGCAAGCTCCTCGGGTCCTTCGCCATCTTCGTCCAGCTCGCCCTCGGCGCGCTGGCGCTGCTGAGCCTGGTGTACAAGCGGTGGCGGGAGCGGCCGCAGAGGCCCGTCAAGATATGGTTCTTCGACGTGTCGAAGCAGGTCTTCGGGTCGGTGCTGGTGCACATGGCCAACGTCTTCATGTCGATGCTGACCAGCGGGCGGATCTCGGTCCAGGTCGAGCCCGCGGCCGTGTCGGCGGCTGCGGCGTCGGCAGTGCTGAGGCGGTTTGCAGGCCCGGGAGGGCATCACGGTGGTCCTGGCGGCCCTGGGGGTCCTGGTGGTGGCGGCGGCGATGGGCCATACGTGCCGAACCCGTGCTCGTTCTATCTGCTGAACCTTGCTATTGACGTAGGTGTCTCCTTGTGCAAAAAAAAAAAAAAAAAAAAAAAAACAATCATGTGTGCCGCGCTGCGGTTGTGGGACGATAGAAGTGCTAACTTTCCTCGGCAGACGACGCTCGGCATACCGATACTCATCTTCCTCCTGCGCATCTTCACCGGGCTGGTGTCGTATACACCCCTCGGTCAGCCCCCGGAGTCGATCCAGTCCGGCCACTATGGCAACCCGCCCAACGCCTGGTGGTGGCTGAAGCAGTCGCTCATCTACTTCCTGGGCCTCTTCGGGATGAAGTTCTGCGTGTTGGTTATCTTTCTCATGTTCCCGTGGATCTCGCGCGTCGGCGACTGGGCGCTGCGATGGACCGAGGGCGACGAGAAGATCCAGATCATCTTCGTGATGATGCTGTTTCCGCTCATTATGAATGCGCTGCAGTATTACATCATCGACAGCTTTATCAAGAAGGCGACCACCAAGGAGGACACCGAGGGCCACGGCGGGGCCGGCTCAGAGGGTGAGGGCTACCAGAGGGTGCGCACGGATGAGGACCTGATCGAGGGCCACGGCCCCCAGCAGAGACGGCAGTCGTCGGCGGAGGAGGGTGATGCGGATAAGAAGGGTGGCATGCGGTCACAGGCAAAGAAAGCAACAAGTCCCGCCCACGAGGAGTACGACCCGGAGGTGGACGGCGACAGGACGGCGAGGGGCGGTAGCTCGTCTGCCACGGCAGAAGGCACCATGCCATCAGAGCTGTATCCCAAGGAATAGATCATGAAAGAGAAGGGGGGCAGAGTTCGGTTTCACTGCCCTAGCCTGTTTGGATGTTCAATAGAGAAACAGCGGGGCAACATAGATTCTTGGAACATATTTTTGGAAAGAGCATATACCAACGAGACACTCTAGTGTATGTTCGAAGAGGGTCATACAGTGAAGCCGTGGCTCAAGTAAACCACTACATTCTCCCTCCAGAGTGAGAGAGGTAGATCACTATTTGCGTAATGTTCCTCCAGCTTACTGAGCACATCATCAATCTCACCCACCACTCATCCAGTCCCGTACACATTCTCAGCCTTCACAGTCGCAAGAGACGATGTAATCCCCTGCGAGCTATCCAACACGTCTCAAGTCTTCACAGCGGCAGCACTCGCAACACCCAGCAGCCCACGCGTATCCCACTTCAACCCATGCTTCACGAGCCACTCCGGGTCATGAATATCAACCAGCTTCCCCCGCCGCCACCGCCGCCGCCGTCCTCCGCCTTGACCCTCTTCGCGGCGGGGGAAATAGTTGGCCCCGCCCCTGGGCCTCGGCCGCGGCCGGTTCATCACGGACGTGGCTGCTGCCACCGGGTTGGTTGTCTTGACCTCCCAGTTCCGGGCGCGGGCGACGTCGCTAGGCCTCGGCGAGGAGTAGGGGCTGGTGGCGTTCCGCAGCGGGGACCGTTCCGGCACAGGCGGGCTGGGTAGTTCGAGAGGTAACTCTGGCGGAGGCTCGGGGGGCCCGATGGGGGAGCTAGACGCGGCTGGCGCAGGAGAGGTAGACGTGTTGGGTGTGGTGGTGATGGTGGTGATGGCGGCGTCGCTGGACGGGATCTCGGGCTTGCTGCTTGAGACGGGAGGACCAAGAGGGAGCCGGGATGGTGGTTTAGGCTTCCGTAGGCCTTGACGCAGGGTGGTGATGAGGGGCGGCGTGCCGAAGGGAGGATGATCTGGCGGGGAATGAGCCGTGATCGGTAGGGGAGGGGAGGGGCGTCGTGGGCGGTGGCTTCAACGGACTTTCCTCGAGAGAGGCGGTGATGGAGGTGGGCGTCCTGGGCGTCGTAAGGTTCCCGCTCGTCCTGGTGGAGGCCTTGGTCATGGGTGAGAGATCCTTGAGGTCTGGGTCCTCGGAGAAGGCGGCATCGGTGTCGAGCCACTGGGGGACCGGCTCTTCTGGCACTTCTGGGATGCGCAGGGAGAGTTGAGGCTATACGGTCTTGGAGTCAGCAGAGGGAGGCCTTACGAGAGAAGGATTGGGAGGGAGGGAGCTGCCCTCGGTATGCCTACCTTTTGAGGAATCGGCGACAACATCTCGGGTTGTCTCTGTGCCTGTCCCTGCCACTCCTGTGCCTCCTGCTTCTGTCGAAGCCCTTTCACAATCTCTCCGATGGAGACCGCCTTGGAAGATCCATTGCTGATCGACCTCCTCACGTCTCCTGGCAACACAGGCCAGGTTTCCTTGTTCTTGGTCTTCTGCCCCCCCTGCAAAAGACATGGGCGCGTTCCATAAAGACGTCACAGAAGACGCGGGAGAACCAGCCGCCAGACGTACATTGTCCACCAACGATATGGACCCCGTCGGCGCAGTCCTTGTTCTGGTGTATTCAGAAGAACCGCGCAGGCTCGATGCCCTCTTGCTGCTTCGCCTCCGCGCGACGCCCAGGTTATCAACGTGGAGCCGGCATGCGTGGCAGTAGGCTGTGAGCTGGGTCTCGACGCTGTCTATGTCGCCATGCTGGGCGCAGCGTCTGGGGCACTCTGTTCGTGATCGGATTGTGTGATTACAGAGTATGTGCCAGCGTACTTCTTGATAGCACATTTTCTTTCGGGGAGAGAATTGTGCTTTGGGAGGCTATTATTCTCCTAGGGCGTCTTCTCTGTAGGGGATTCGAGAATTGTGTATATATGTGCGTGTGGTTGGAGGAGTCAAAAACACCATCAGGCGAGACGATCGCATAGTGACTTATACGCAAATCATTTCTTCCCGACACGCCGGATACAGATGTACCACGAGCAGCGCATGACCGCCACTTGGCAGATCCCATCCCGTCACATCAGGCAGATCTCTCTCTCTCTCTCTCTCTCTCTCTCTCTCTCTGTCTATCAATCCATGCCCCGCTTGGGGAGGGGGGGGGGTTCTTGAAACCGCATCGGTATAAGTCTCGATCTCAAGGCCGGCGCGCATCTTTTGAAAAAGATACGGAGGTCCCCGCCGTGAAAATGGGTCGCTGGCCCCGCGCATGACAGCTCGTTCAGCCCGTGTGGGTGACATTCGGTACAAGAGACAAGTCGTCTTGCGAATCCTATAGGCCGGGTTTGGGTTCGCGCTGTGCCAGCTGCCCAATTCGGTAACCGTGAGCGCAGGTAAAGGAGGCTAGGGGCCGCGTATGTGCAGTGAACTGAGAGAGTGGTGAAGATGATGATGATCATCATGGGTGCTGCACGGAATTCTTACTCGGCACAGTACGTGTCCCCGAGAAAGGCGAAGAACCGTCATGGCCCCATTCTCCCTCAATCATCATATATTCAAGACCAATCGTGGTGGGACAGGGAAAGCAAGGCTTTGGTTGCCCCGTCCGCAGACGATGGCGCGGCTAAACCTGTGGGCTGCAGAGGATGCATACAGTGTCGCGCCATGTCTGCCTGTGGTATAGCGAGGGTGCGACGTGTGTGGTAGAAATCTATGGGCGTATTTCATGCGTCCCGTCTCGGCCACGGCCGCTGCTCTTCTCCAGGGCGTCGTCCGCTTGGTGCGACCTGGTGTCTCTCGCCTCAGCTCCGGTCTCAGGGCTGACCCTCCCATCATACCGATGTGGGAACTAGTATGGGGAGCCAGCTGCAAAGTCGGCGATTCTGCCAGTATTGTGCCGAGGGTAGTACAGTAGCCACCTACCTGCTGTTGGGTTCTCGTATGGGCTAAGACTGACCGATAGACCGAATAAGCAGATATTATGGAATCGCTTGCCGGGCTCTCTCGCGTCTGATACCTTAGCAGGTCCAGACATGAAACGAGAAGTGCGAGGCTATCCGTCGATCGAGCTCCCCGTGCGTGTCTTCCACCGCGAGAGGGGTTCCAGGCTTGTGAACATCACTGTTGGAAGCATGCAGCTGGAACAGAGAGGAAACCAGTCGCGGCCGAGACTAACCGAGTATCACCACTCTTTAGGCGATCGACAGTAGCCGTCGAATGCAAGAGCAAGTCATAACGGTGTGTGTGTGTGTGTGTGTGTGTGTGTGTTGTTGTTGTTCTTGTTGTTGATGATGCTCACGGCGTACCAGAGTCTCGTTTGAGCACCGCGTAGAGCAGACCTTGATATCAACCGTCGATGGTCGCATCTGCCGAAGATGGACCTCAAGACATACGCTATAGGCCCGGGACGTAAGTGGCTTCGAGACCATCAATCAATCGGTGGGTGACATCCCCCCCAAGGTTTGATCGGCCCCACCTTGAGCCCTCACACTCTCACCCGCTCTGTCTCTCTCTCTTAATCTCATCACGCCTCACCTGCTTGTCATCTCTATCATCTCACCGACTCGACGACATTATCTGGATCCGAGGACATGCGGACGGTTCAAGACCGGATCTAGGTGAGTAGTGGAGAAGAATTGAGCCGGACCGGGTCGGCGACGCTGATCTCTTCTGATGGGGGGGGGGGCTTACATGAGTCGTCGAGGAGGAGATTGTTCTCTACTATGTACAATTACATAGTATGACAAAGAAACGACGAGCGCGGTGTGCGCTGGCAACCCTGCAGATGGTCAGCCAGATATGCAGGAAGCAAGTGCAGCGTAACATTCTCTCCGTTATGACTCACATGGCGAGCTGAAAAGCCGGGCAGGAGGGATGCCGGCACTGGACTGTGCAGCAACCAAGAGTAAGCAAGCCGTGGTGGGGGTGGAGAGAGGGTTTGGGGAAAGAGCGAGCCTGTTTATTCTATGCAGACCCAGGAGCACCTAAGCCCATCTACTACTTATTGTACTGTTATGGTACCAGATTCTCATGACGTACGTCGTCAGCTCTGGTGCCTGATGGCCGGATCTGTCCAACCCTCTCTCTTCTCTAGCCTGGCCTAGACTGGCCTTGCCTTGCCTTGCCTACGTTCTCCCGAGGAGGGAAAGAAGAAGAAGAAAAGAAACAAAAAGAAAGCAGGAAGAAGAAGGAAAAAAAGAGGTGGTGTTAGGTCTTGGATATAGTTTAAGCTCTTCGCTACTCGATATTCCTCAGCATGTGTCTTGCGTGAGTCTCTCTACAGTCAATAATCAATCTTGTATGTACGTGCCAGAGCAGTAGAAGAGAGGCGATGGGGTTGCATTCCGTTGATCTGCCCGAGGGATCAGGGGCTCAGGACCATGTCCTCTGGTATCCATCAAGCCATCTCATCGTCTGTAGTAAAGCCCACCCAGGGTAAACTTTCTTACTAATACGTGTTGTATGTACCGTAGTACCGTACAGTGTACTGCGTGGTACGCAAGGTTACGCTTGCAGGCCGCAGGGGCTGCACCAACCTAAGTCCGCTATTACCGATGCGTTGTCTCGCTCACAAGCTACCGCTTCTTTGACATGCTCCTCCAAAAACATGCGTCGATGATTAGATGCAGTCTAGCAGAGCGCTATCCCCATCCCTGAGAATATCAACCAGCAGAGCCCCCTCTCTCTTCTCTTGTGGACGCCCGCGCAGTATATAATCCTGGCGCCGACTAGCCCATTTCCTCCCGTCTTCTCTGCTTATTCTGTTTGCGACCTTCGAGTCTACTCTTGCGTGGTCTGAGGTGGACGTCGAGAGCTCTCCAACACCGCCCCCGCCTTGACACGTTTCTTCTCGCCTCCACAGCTCAACACGCGATCCGCTGGACGTTCCGGCTGCCTCCCCAGTGTATTCTCCTGTGAGTCTGCGCGCCCGTTTCCCCCCGTCGCGCTCATGTCCTCAGCCCCGCGCCTCACTGCTGGGCACCGCACCAGGCAAGCGCCTTTGCTGCGCGGGGCAGGCTGCATGCATAAGCAAGAGAAGAGGAGAGGACAGGGCAAACTCGGCTGACATCTCAGGTAGCTAGGCAGTGCCCAACATCCATCTCCCTTGGGTCTCAACTCGAACGACCAGCTCGTGCGACGACGGCAACATCGGCAGCCCTCCCCTTCTCACAGCTGAATTGGACGCGGACCGTCTGCGAAACGGTCCAGCAGCTTCCAGAGAGAGAGATTGCGGGCGCGGCAGTCCATGGTCTGCCTCAGAACCCTACGAGCAGCCTTCTGAGACAAGATCCGCCCCACAAATCTCCATCTTGGGCACGGTCATCTTGGTCGAGCAGTGTCCCCGATCCACCACTCTTCTGATCAGCCTGTAACCGCCTCATCAACAGCTTCCGCCATGACACCGTCGCCCTCGTCGAATACCCCGTCGTCAGGCGCGGGGCGCTCTCCTGACCAGCTTCGGGTGGTCAGGAAGCGGAACAGAGTTCCTCTAAGCTGTTACCCGTGTCGATCAAGAAAGTGAGAGGCATCACCCCACTGTCCTCGTTCATTTCTGTTGCACTGCTGACAACCTGAGCAGGCTGTATGAGGCCCCCGGAAGCGGACATGTAGCAGGCGCCGGCAGCCTTCTGACTAAGCTGACAATGTTCACAGGAAATGCGACAGAAGCCATCCATGCAGCAACTGCGTGAAGCGAGAGGGTGCTGACACTCTATCCTGCTCCTACGCGACGCCTGCTAATCGCAAAAGGAACCAGACTCAGGGATCAAATGCCCCCGATGACATGCAGAACCGAATCGACCGCCTGGAGGGTCTCGTGCTGTCTCTGATGCACGGCGGCGCCAACATCTCCCCGTCAGATGCTGCTGCCGCCGCCGCCGCCGTTGCCGCCAGCTCCAGCAGCTCCAAGTCTGGGCCCGGCGCCGCCAACTCGGCCACGCCCGCCTCTTCCTCTGCCAGGATGGACGAGGACGAAAACCTCGTCGACGACGGTGAAGAGGATAGCGACATCGACGACGGTCTCGCCAATTCGCTGGGAGTGCTCAAGGTAGACACCGACCGGGGCAAGTCCATGTACATTGGGCAAGAGCATTGGCATACTATTCTCGCCGACATATCTGAAGTCAAAAACTACTTCATCAGCCATAAGAAGGAGCTGGAGAAGAGTTATGAGAAGGTACTCCTGAGCAAGCCGGAAACGGCTCGGGACGGGCCTACCTTTCTCATGGGAGCGACCGCTGCAACGGACGTTGAGCTGAGGGCGGAGTTGCCTCCCAAGTCACACGTGCTGACGCTATGTGGCCGGTATTTCAACTCGATGGACAATGCCGTCAATATAGTCCATGCGCCCACCTTCCACCAACAGCTGCGAGCGCACTGGCAAGACCCGTCGAGAACGCCCATCATGTGGCTGGGCTTGCTCTACTCTGTGCTGTGCCTAGCCATGCTGAGCTATCACAAAGTTGGGGATGAGCCCCCGGAGTGGAAGGGTCGGACCCTCGAGCTGGCTGCTGAGTACAGGCTGCGGACTGTGCAGTGCCTCATAGCTGGTGATTACACGAAGCCGGGAGAGTATACCGTGGAGACCATGCTGCTCTACATCTTTGGGGAGTTTTCATCCAGGTGGGACGCGGATCTGTCACTTTACCTAATCAATTCAGTCGTGACGCGGGTAGCTTTCCGGATGGGCTATCACAGGGACGCCAAATGGTTCCCCTCGCTCACTCCATTTCAAGCTGTAAGCTGGATCACTGCAATCGCCCTAAAAGCCGTGCTGCGCTGACATCGGATCCCCACTGCAGGAGATGAGACGACGGACATGGGCTCTGCTGAGGATGTCCGATGTCGTCTTCTCACATCAAGTTTCGCTGCCGAGTATGATCTACGACCATGATTGTGATACGCAGCTGCCAAACAACATCTTCGACGAGGAGTTCGGCCCGGACACCAAGGTTCTGCCTCCGTCGCGACCAATCTCGGAGCCTACCCCCATCAGCTACATGATCGCGAAGGTCAAGCTGTGTCTGGAGCTGGGGAGCATCCTCCAAGCTACGAGCCGTGTTGGGAAGCAGGTGCCATATGACGAGATCCTACGGTTCGACGCAAGGCTGCGTGAACTCCGGGAGGAGCTTCCTCCGCACCTGAAGATGCAACCCCTCGAGGGCTCACACGAACCCTTGACGCTGATCGTCGCGCGCTTCAACGTGGACATTCTCTACCTGAAGATCATGTGTCTGCTCCACCGAAAGTATCAGGCGCGGTCGCGACACAACCCACGGTATGCCCACTCACGGCGGTCCGCGATCGAGGCAGCGCTGGAGATGCTGTCGCATCTGAAGGTGCTGCACCGCGAGTCACAGCCCAACGGTCGGCTGCGCTCGATCAAGTGGTACGTGGCGTCGATCGCCACCAAGGAGTTCCTGTTGCCCTCGATGCTGATTACCCTCGATCTGCACTTCGACAAGCAGATGGAACGGGCCAATCAGCGGCAGGACTCACAGTCGCTGTTCTTCTGGACGCCGGAACAGCGGCTGGAGATGATTCGTAGTCTCGAGGCGGCACGGGACATCTGGGAGGGCCTGGCAGACGGCTCCATGGAGGCTGTCAAGGCCCACAACATTGTCAAGATCATGCTTGACAAGATAAACAGCCCTGCGACAGAGGGCGCAAGCGCCGGGCCCACGCCTGCGATGGCACCGCCTGCAGTGCCGATGAAGGACGACATGTTTGCCAGCCTGGACGATGTCCATATGCAACCCGAGCACACCGCCGCCATGACGCTGGGCCTGATGTCCTCTGGTGGTCTGACGCCGAACACTGCAGCTGCATTTGGCGGCACTGTACAGAGCCCTGGTGGCACGGCGTACCCTGCTATGGATCTCTCGGTGCCACAGGGCGAGAGGACGGGCATGACACCCGACTACTCGGGAGACCTGGGAATGAACCCCGGGTCGCCGTTCTCATCCATGTTCAATGCCATGGGTAACGGGATGGAAATGGGGCAAAACTTCGACTGGGTGAGTACCACCATCATCTCCTTGCGCTCCGGAAGTGGGGTCTGCGGAGTAGAGAGAGGACCTCTTTTATGCTGATCATGTCTCGTAGGATGCTCTACAAAACTATACCGAGAACACCACCTGGGGAACGGACGGTCAATTCCAAACCTTCCTGACTGGGGATCAACCGGCGCCCCAAGCGGGTGACCCATCGCCGAGCTCCGGCGAGAGCTACTCATTCAGCACACCAGGGAGCAGCTCGAAATGATTAGGGTATCGCGGATGCCGTCTTGTGGCTAACGATGATGAATTCAGCTGGCTCACTATCCTGTGCAGGAAGCGCGCGGCCGGGTGTCGGCGGATCAAAAACGGACAAGGACTGGCTGGCTAGAATTTTCTGGAATGAGTTGTACAAGAATCAAATACCCATCTCCCTGTCCCTATGATGACCACGGACTGCAGATTCAGCTCGACGAGGTTGGTCGGTCTCCCTATGTGCCGGTGCCAGCCAGAAACTCCATCCTGTGTTCCTGATAGTTGGCTGGCCTGAGCAGCAGGCAATCAGGGCGCAGCTGTGATAGTCCTTCTGTCTTGACTAGCCATGATTCGTGCTACGGGAATGCACACAACGTAACTACGTATAAATAGACATCTTTACCAATATTTCCTCTACCTTGCCTTGATGGCGGCGTTCCGTCCTACTGCGCGGACAGGCTGGCCGTTGACGTGTGTCGCTGAGAGGTCCGACCATCTGGACTTTCAATTCTGGCATGCACAGTTTCCAAACTAGAATTCACGCCGTCCAAATCTTGCCTCATAAAATACTCGGTGTGATTGCCGGGTTATTATTATTGTTGTTACTATTATTATCTTGGCCGATGCATACGGAGCGGGCTTTTCTTGAGGGCTAATTACATAGCAATGACCCGAGTTCGGTCCTCCTGATTTGGGAGCTCCCTCTTTAGAAGTTAGAGACCGGCAGGGGCCCGTATATGGTGGGCAAATTTGATACTTTTCAATGTACGTAAAGTATTTAACAAATCGCAGGATCTGGCATCTTGTTTCATGCTTATTCCCGTTGTGGCCCCAGCGACTTCCTCCAGGATGTATTCCTCACATGCCGCCGAGTAACCCCCCCCCTCTTCCTCCTCAAATTTTATGTATAGACAAGGAGGTCAAGTACATGTACGATCGATGCATGTAGGCTAAGTAGGCAACACCAACGACCGATGCAGTCCTGGAAGATGGAAAGGCGGGGGGTGCCCTTGGTATCCTGTTGTTATTTTTTTCTTTCTTCTTCACGTCTGCCAGCTCGCCGACACCGTCGTGGCCGAACACGGCACAGTCAGCGTGTGGTTCGGGTCCGCCTCCCAGGTCACGTCCCCGGAGCTGTCCACGCTGATGAACTTGTACTCGACGACGGCACCGGGGGTGAGGTCCACGGTGAGGTCCCACAGCGGGTCGCTGGAGGTGTAGCTGGAGGCGCTGAGGGCGAGGGCGTCGCTGGTGTCCCAGTCGCCGAGGGCTGAGATGTCTCCGGAGCTTTTGGAAGGTGGGGAGGGGATCAGCTTTCAGGGCCGGAACAGGGGGAGATGGAGGAGGAGGATGCTGGAGGAAGACAGGATGAGGAGAAAGATGGGGCTCTTACATCTTGATCGTCGTCCCGTATGTGGTAGTAACTATTTCATCAAAAGTTACAGCAACACTAGTGGAGGTACAGCTGCCGGTTGTCGTAGTTGTTCCTAAGGCTGTTGTTTAGAGATGATACCTTTTCGGACGATGTCTCGACGGTTGTATCTCAAGCAATAGTTGTTGACGAAGCAAGAGAAGAAGAAGAAGAGAAGAAAAGAGGGGGAAAAAAAAGAAATTGTAACATTTGCTTGAAACTTCTCTGTACATGAAGAACGGTCCTTGATATGTTACAAGTTTTGTACAAACCACGTGCGTGGAGCAATATGATACACCGAGAAAAAGAGAAAGAAGAAGAAGAAAAAAGCGCGTCCACCAGCCACCTGAGTCAATAACCTCACTCACCACATAACGAAGAGCCGCTGAGCGCCGCGGTCGGGTAGAAGACGCGCGGCACGCCCGCACTGATGGACACGCTCAGGTCACCACTCGAGTCCGCGGTGAAGGCGGCGCAGCTCATGACGTCCGTCAGGGCCTGGCCGGCGGTGAAGCCCGTGTTGGCGGCCTCGAGCGTGACGGTGGTGGACGCCCGCTGGCGCCGACGTTGCTGTACACGCCCACGACCTGCAGGCCGGCGTTGCCCTTGCGCATGCCGATGGTGTTGGTGTCGGAGTAGATGGGCCAGGACTGGTAGGTGACCCAGGTCGCGTCCTGGGCGATGGCCCAGCTGCGGATGGCGTTGAGGGTGGTGATCCAGGGGTAGAGCTCGGCGGTGGTGTCGTAGCCGGACAGCCACACGGCCTCGCGGTTGTCGGGCACGCCGCCGCCGCTGTAGTGCTGCTCCTGGCCCTCGTAGATGATGGGGATGCCGTCGGCCAGCATAGTGAAGGCGATGGCGGTCTTGGCGAGTGCGTAGTCGCTCGTCAGCGAGGGAAGCGCGGGTTGTCGTGGTTCTCAAGGAACGAGCCGTAGAGGGTGGTGTCGGTGTCGGCCTTCATCTCGTTGATGCCGTTGACCAGGTTGGAGATGCTGCCCGAGGTAGACTCGAAGGCCTGGGTGATCCAGTAGTAGGCCGGGTAGTTGAGGAGGCCGCTCATGTACTGCTGGTACGGCGTGACCACGGCCGGGTCGCCGTTGAACACCTCGCCGACCAGGTACACGCCTGCGGCGTCCTCGAAGCCCGGGGTGAAGTTGTAGTTGAGCTCGTACGCGCTGTCAAGGCGGATACCGTCTATGCCGTACGTGCTGACCACGTCGGCGATCCACTCATACCAGACCGAGTACACGGCCTCGTCCTCGGTGGCCAAGTCGGGCAGCGGGACGATCGTGTCGCCCTCCCAGCAGTCCTGGATGGACGTGATGGAGTCATAGTCGATGGCGCAGTACGAGTGGAAGTACGACTCCGAGTTGAAGGGGTCGAAGATGCTGTAGTCGACATCCTCGGGAGACCCGTCGTAGGCAAAGTGGTTTGTGACCACGTCCATCATGAGATACATGCCACGGTCGTGGAGCGCGGTAGACAGGGCCGTCAGGTCCGAGGCTGAGCCGAAGTTTGAGTTGACAGAGTAGATGTCTTGCGCCCAGTAGCCCTGTGTTTTACGCTCTGTCAGTATATCAAAATGAGTCCGCTCTTCTTTGTAGAGAGTAGGAGATCAAGAAGAAGAGGAAGCAGAAGGGAGGAAGTAACATAGCTAGGGCTTGCTCACATGGTACGCCTCGCCATCGGTCGTATCGCCCTCCAGCTGTGCCACATAAGGGGACACCCACACGGCCGTGAACCCCATGTCCTGGATGTAGTCCAGCATGCTGATCAGACCTTCCCAGGTACCACCGCAGTAGATGCCCTCAGACGCATCGCAGGCTGCGGTTGTAGAAAAGGTCCGTCCGGGCAAAGCGGTCCGTCATGACCTGGTAGATGCTCTGAGAACGCCATTCTGCAGGTGTCAAGCATACCGCTGGGGCAACAAGCACTGCTGCTGCCACCAGCAGGGACAGAAGATGACGTTCAGAAGACATATCTCCAGTATACCACAACTAAGGACAGAGAAGAGGAGGAGACGGAGGAGGAGGAGCAAGAAGTAGGTACAGACAGGGCGACAACATCTCCTTCCAACAGCACGACGAAATTAACAAAACTTTGAGCGAACCATCAGGGGTTATATGTAGACTGTCCACACGCACATGTCTCAACTCTTGCAGTGCTCAATCTGAGTTTGATATGGGTAATAAGGTCTGCAGGATCTCAGGCCTCAACCGCAGGAGCCAAGAGAGCAGGGAGTACCATCCTCAAGGGTGTGTGGTGCCTAGGTTTGTGCCACCTCCCATCCCATCCTCCCTCCCCCCGAGGAAAACCCCACCACCACTGCCATATGCCCCTTGCAGTGTCTCTCGCATGTCAAGGGAAGGAAGAAGAAGGAGAAAGGACACAAGGTAAGACCTCCTGCAACGAGACCCGTGCATGTGATGGCCTCGTGGGGCATCGTCGGTAAATCCCCGGCCAAGCTGTGGTGGGAAACAGGCTGACCACCACACCATCTGACCCGCCAGGGGACACATGACGGATGCGGCAGGTGAGAGGAAAGAGGAAAGAGACGCCTGTGAAGAAACAATCGAGAACATGTTCGCAATGGAACAAGGAGAGTGGCTGAAGGGAAATTGTAACAGGTCTCGAAGGGCCGTGAACGGGCCGACCCAAGGAAATGCACCACGGTGAGGACCTATCAAGAGGCCGAGGACAGCTGCAGGTTGGTCAGCTGCGGCGTTCCACTAGGGGTTTGTGTCTGGGCCTCCTGGGGAAATAGCCTGGTTCGGCAGGCATATGCACGCTTTGCCCCGTGCACTCCCACCACACCACATGTGAAGGTTCTCGGTCCTAATTTGAGCTAAGGTTTGGAAATGACTGCCGAGCGAGTCCCTGGCACAAGCTGTCATGAGCCATGACCTGCATTACCCCGGATTTTCGGACGTCTGTCGTGTTCTCGAAGCAGGTAGGGTTGCTGCTCTGATTGTCGCAACCGCGTGGTCCGGGTTACCAACTTGACCATCTCCAGACCGTGCCCGGCTAGAACCTCGGCCGACTTGGACCGTCTTTGCTTTGGAGGGGTAGCCCACCGACCTGATTGACGTGCTTCTCCCGCGGTATAACGTCGAGGAGATGTTTGCGACGGGACCATGACCCGAAGACCCGGGAAATGCGAAGAGGTCTAACCGACTGAAAGACCGCTGGGTCCAGTTTCTCGCCGACGTCTGCCCGGACTATGGACATACCGATGCAGGACTTCTTGACCACACTGGCGGGACTATTGCGCCCAGTATATTCGCCGACGTCTGCCCGTGCCCGGGACACACTGGTCAAAGAGGTCTGGCCGACGTCTGCCCGGGGGCTCTGGGCATTCTCGACCAAGGACATGGCGGGCATCGACTCCCGGATTCAGTTGGTACCCCGCGGGGATGCTGCAGCTCAGGAAGGAGGGCCCAAGCTGGTCAGGCTTGGCAGCGTGCCCACCGAGCAGGATGCCACAGTAAAGCAGCATTCACGATGCCGACTGAAGGTCCAGTGGAGCCTCTCCGCCGTGCGCTCATGCTCCTGGTCCCCCTCCTCCTCACACGGTGGATTGTATCGGGTTTGGAGGCAGCTTGCTGGCGAACGGAACTGGGCTGAACTGAGAATGCAAGGATAGACATGCTTTCCGCTGCACCGGACCAGCCTGCTGCTGTTTGTATGAGTCTGAGCATCTGCTTTGACCTCAGCCTCCTTGACAGGGCATCAAGGCCAGACATTGTGTAAACACCTCATGCTGGAATAACTGTGCCCCCAAGCTCATGGTGATGGTGAGTGGCCGACTGGTGCACAACAGAATCCAGGCCAACAACAATGTGGGAGTGAGGGAAGCCAGAGGGCAAGGGGAGAAGAGAGATTCGATTCAAGTTTTTGCGCCCTGCTCAGGCTGTGGTTTCCAGGTGCAATAGTCGCCTTTCAAGTCACTCTTTTCAAAAACATACCATCAATTCTATCACAGATGACACACCTTTGCCGCCTGGAAGACTGGACTGGAAATGCTGTAGCTTGGTGCAGGTGGTTGTGAATATCGTCGGGGCAGAAGAGAGTAGGCCCTGTTCACAGGCTTCAGGCGGTTATACTATGACAGAAGCGCCAAGGTTAGCGGCCGCCGCACTGATTGGCTGTGCAGGTCCAGAGTGGAGTGAGGCTTATCGTTATCAGTGCAGCCTAACTTTTTCAAAATTTCGAGGCAGGATCGCCTTGTCTTGGGACAGGTGCAGCCTCCGCCTATTCAACTTTTTTTTTCTTTTCCTGTTCGTAGAGGCAGACGATTTTTCAACTTCTCCCCAAACGGTTTTTTTCTTCTTTTTGCCTTGTACAAGCATCCTTCTTCCGTTCCATCTCTATCCTTCCGATTGGATCAGTCTGTCACCCTCTCAAACCCTCAACGCAATCCGTCGTCATGGCACCGATGCAACCTGTTGCCCTCTATGGGCTCGAGATTCCTCCTGGCGACATCTTGGTCCCAGTCACTCAGTCCGGCCATGTCACTGTGAGTATTTCAGTGTTTGATGTCCCCTAGCCAACTCCTTCCCCCTCCCCTTGCTACCAACACACACGTACACGGCCTGCCGCGCCCCGCGACGAAGCGCGCCAGCAGGCGTCCCCCCACCCCCCTCTGTGTACTTGGACGCGATGGCTAACAAAGTCAGATCCGTCTGACTATGGCTGCCATTGACCCCACCGAGGAGATCGAGGACGACGGCAAGCCCCCTCGTCGCCCCCGCTCCACCCTCAAGCTCATCAAGCAGTCCTTTGACGACACCCAACTTGATGACGACTCCGAGGATGAGGATGAGTACATGCGCCAGCTCCTCGCCGGCGGTGACCTCTCTGATGAGGATTCCGAGGACGACGAAGAAGACGAGGCAAACGGTGGCCCTAGCGACCCCGCCAAGTCCAAGAAGGCGCTCCAGGCCGCCGCCCTGAAGGAGCTCCTCGAGGCTACCAAGGACGACGAGTCGGACGAGGAGATGCTCGATGATGAGTCCGCCAAGAAGAACAAGAAGGCTAAGAAGGCCAACGGCACTAAGGCCGCCGTGAACGGCAAGGGCAAGGCCAAGGCCACCGACGACGACGAGGACGTTGATGACGAGGAAGAGGAGGAGGATGAGGAGGAGGACAGTGACGAGGACGACGAGCTGCAAGATCTCGACCTGCAGCAGTTCACCATCTGCACCCTCGACACCGAGGCTGTGAGTACACAACCCAGACGCGCCCAATCAAAAAGTGCCCAAGCTAAACTAGTTGTATAGCACTGCCAGCAGCCCCTCGACCTGACCGTCGGCGAGGGCGAGAAGGCTTTCTTCGTCAACACCGGAACCCACACTGTCTACGTCACCGGCAACTACGTCTTCGATGAGGAGAATGCCTCCATGAGCGACGAGGACTCCGATGATGACGAGTACGACCTTCCTCCGGGGATGGACGAGCTGATCGGTGACGAGTCCGAGGACGAGCTCGATGATATCGATGGCGTCGACCGTGTTGAGGAGGTCGATACCGACGAGGAAGAGGCGCCTAAGCTGGTCGAGACCAAGAAGGGCAAGAACAAGCGTGCTGCCGACGACGGGGCGGACGGCCTTGATGACCTTATTGCCAAGGAGGAGCCCAAGCTCACCAAGAAGCAGGCCAAGAAGCTCAAGAACAACGAGGGCAAGGCTGTCGCCGCCGAGAAGGACACTCCCAAGTCCGAGAAGAAGGTTCAATTCGCCAAGAACCTTGAGCTGGGCCCTACTGGCTCTCCTGCCGACAAGGCCAAGCAGGGTGACAAGGCCAAGAAGCCTGCTACCAGTGTCCGCGTCGAGAAGGGCGTGACCATTGACGACCGCAAGGTCGGCACCGGCCGGACCGCTAAGGCTGGCGACAAGGTTGGCATGCGCTACATTGGCAAGCTCGAGAACGGCAAGATCTTTGACGGTAAAGTCCCCCAGCGGTGGTGATGATCTATGTCATACACACACACACACACATATATATATATATATATATATATATATATTTGTATATCAGGCGCTAATGTCTCCCATAACAGCCAACAAGAAGGGCCCTCCCTTTTCATTCAAGCTTGGCAAGGGCGAAGTCATCGAGGGCTGGGACATCGGCGTCAAGGGTATGGCCATCGGTGGTGAACGACGCCTGACGATCCCAGCCAGCAAGGCATATGGCAGCAAGAGCCTGCCAGGCATCCCGGGTAACAGCACCCTGATCTTTGACATTAAGCTGTTGGAGATCAAGTAGAGGGAGGTCGACCTCTGCCGTGGCTCTACAAGGAGAATAACAACGAGGAGGCAGGATCATGGTCTGATCACGCTTTCGGCAAGCACACAGACTGGTGACCTCCTGAAATGCTAGAGGGCCGTTGGGGATGGCTTCGTTGTACCGCCTCTGCTGTGGGGCCCAACCTTCTGGGTTGGCTATGGGTTTGTAAGTTTCAGCAGCGGAGTCCTCTGACCTGTATGCAGCCTGCGAGGATCCAGTCACCACAGACACGGGAAGCAGACTCTGTCAGAGGGGATGACGAGGTCTACATTGCATCTGGATGGCGTACAAAATTCGGGGGTTTGCTTGGGTTCTGTTAAGTCTATTGATCTTGCGTTTGCTGCCCGATTACTTCCGATTTTTTTTTCTTCTTTCCTACTGAAGATAATCTGGACAAGTCCGCACTATTCAATCAAAAATAATCTGTCTACAACCTTAGGCCTACTTGTGTGTATCATGTGTGTGTGACATAATTAGAACAAGCTAAATGGGTATGTCAAGGTTCGTAAGGAAGGCATGATAGTTCCTGGGTAACGTTAGCTAATTGTTTCCAAGGTTCCTCTCATCCTTAGTAACCTGCCCTGGTCTGTAGTGAGCAGGAGCAGCTCATTCAGAGGTCAAGTGCGATATGCAAAGGGTTGTTGATTTCTGGAGCTCTTGTCCCCCCGTGTGTCTCCGTTGCTGAACTTCCTCTTCCTCTTGTCTTCTTGGTGCAGTGCCTCCAGACTCTTACTCTGGTGAAGAAAGCCCTTGTCTTGGGCATCTATTCTTGATTTATTTTTCCCCCTCCTCTTGCTCTCTCTCTTTCTCTCTGTCTGTCTCTCGCTCTCTATTGTTGATCTTATTCCAGACTCTAATAATGACTGTCTTTATGTCAGAACCTACCCATATGGCTTCTTATTGAACGAGATGAAGAGGAAGCACTCTCAGGACCAGGGCCCACCGGCATCATCGATCATTGCTGTGAAGCCAAGTTCCTCTGCAGCAGAAGCTGGGCTACCACCCTCTGCACCGCCCTCCAGGCTTCGTCGTCAGAGCTCCAGATTGGTGTCGGCTCTAAAGTCGCTAGCAGGTCGTAGTCACAGTCAGTACTACGAAGAATTTTTTTTCCCCTTTAGCAAGACCTCCATAGGGTGACCAAAGTCTGGGGCTTCTGTACTGACAGTCTGCAGCTCCCACATTTTCTGGGACTGTTGAGGCCCACACAACTTTCAGTACATCACAAGAAAGCTCGCGATCCAGGTGCCAGCCACAACAACATCAGGAGCATTCTGCCCCCCTGTCCAGAACAGACCCTCACCTCAGGAGGATGGCATCTACTCTCTTTCAAACACCCATTGAGCACACTGTTGTTTGGCGACCTGCTGCCAAGGAACGACCTTCACTGCAGTCCTAGGAGACTGCATCTGCAAAACTCCCTTCACCACTTCCTCAGGCTGAGATGGAGTCGTCTAATTCCGCATCCAAGTCGAGCCCGACCTCCAGTGTGTACACGGTCAAACAGTCCGATTCCACCAGCAAAACGTCTGTCGAGTCCAAGACATTGTCCAGCAAGGACCGATCTTCTGAGAAGAGAAGTCCTCTTGGGAAATGGAAGAACCAGCAGCACCCTCAGCTGGTCATCCCCGAAACCGCAAACGGCAATCTCGACACCATCCTGGAGAAGGAGGGCGAGCGAGAGATCACCCCGACCGTCGTCACCACAGAGAAGGCTGCCGCGGCCAAGATCTTTCTCGAGACGTACTACAATGATGTGCTGACCAGGCCGAGCCAGCGTGAGGCGCGCCTGCGCATCTTGGAAGGTGAGCTGTGGCACATGGGCGACGCGCTGTCTGCTGCGGGCAAGGACCAGCTGCGTGCCCAGTTCTTTCAGAATGAGACGCGTCATCTACGACAGACGCGGGTCATGCGAGCCCGAACGATGAAAGCGCTGGCCGAGGGCAAGGGCGCAGCTTCTTCCTGCTGTAATGACTACCAGCCCGTCAAGGCACTCGGAAAAGGAAGCTTTGGTATGGTGAGGCTTGTCCGAGAAAAGCTGAAGCCGGGCGACGACCCTTCTCAAAAGAGGGTATATGCAATGAAGGTCATTCGAAAGTCTGCCATGCTTCGCACCAGCCAGGAGGGCCATCTCAGAGCCGAGCGCGACTTTCTTGTCGCTTCTGAGGGATCCAGGTGGTACGTAGGAGTCGGCGATTCCACGATGAAATACTTTGATGCTGACGACCACCACCTGACAGGATCGTCCCGTTGATCTCCAGCTTCCAAGACGCTTCCAACCTCTACTTGGTCATGGACTACATGCCAGGTGGAGATTTTCTTGGTCTGCTGATTCGAGAGAACGTCCTCAGCGAGCCTGTTGCGCGCTTCTACATTGCAGAGATGATCGTGTGTGTCGAGGAGGCTCATGCACTCCGCTGTATCCATCGCGATATCAAGCCTGATAACTTTCTCGTCTCGGCGTCTGGCCATCTGAAGATCTCGGACTTTGGCCTCGCCTTCGATGGCCACTGGTCGCACGACACCTCCTACTACCATGCCAGCCGCTACTCAATCATTCAGAAACTGAACCTCAAGGTTGAGGGCGACAAGCAAGACAGACAAGACGCGCAGACCCCTTCGCACGGTGTAAAGTGGAGTTCCAACATCATGATGGGGCTTCATAAACACGAGAAGCAGAATATGTGGGATGGGGAGCCCGTCTTGCAGTGGCGGAACCGCTGTGGTATGAGAGGTTCGGCCAGGTCGGTCGTGGGAACAAGTCAGTACATGGCCCCAGAGGTGGTTAAGGGCACCGCATATGACGGTCGCTGCGACTGGTGGAGCATCGGCGTCATCCTCTACGAATGCCTCTACGGGCACACACCCTTTCTGTCAGACCAAGGCAGACAGAAGACAAAGCAGAATATCTTGGTGAGCTCTGTTGTGGACCTGTCGCGCCCGAGAGACGGCTAGAGCTGACCTCGAGCCTACGCAGAATCACCGGTCGACATTTTCGTTTCCGAGCCGTCCTTTCGTCTCCAGCCGGTGCCAGCACCTCATTGCCAGCCTTCTTCAGGCCAAGGAGACACGGCTATGCAGCCGACGCTACCAGTTCAAGGATATGCAGCAGCGCTCACAGCAATCCTCAAGCGGCAGCGGGAGCAAAGGCAGTCAGGCGGACTTCACCAGACATTTTGTGTTTCCTTATGATGCTAAGGATATCAAAGCCCACAAGTGGTTCAAAAATGTGCCTTGGGACAGGCTCCACGAGCTCGCGCCACCATTCGTGCCGATGATTCGGTCCCCGGATGACACCCAGTACTTTAATGAGGACGAGGCCATCACGGACGTATCTGACACTGACGACGACGACGACGACAACGACGACGACGACGAGGTTGCGGATGAAGTTCAGCCGTTGACGCAGCCAGAAGCATCGCTACCGACCGCCAACCTGGAAACTGCAGCCGGTCGAGATGGGGCTATCGACAACGTCGTGACAGCGTCTGGCCAGGATCTGTCGTCGGCGTCGACTGTCCATCGTAAACAACAACCAACCCCACCACCACCTTCGAAGCCTTCCTCACCCATCCGAGACAGGGGCCAAGCATCTATCACACCGTACGCAGCTGTCGCCAACCCTACACCTCCAGCCACATCCAAGCGTGCTCAACGCGAAGCCAATCTTGGTGCGGCTCTTTCCGTCTTTGACAGAAGCATACAGCATGCAGTACGGTCGTGGCTGGCTGTCCCGTACGACACCATGCGTCTGCGTAACTTCGAGCTGCAGGTGGACACAGAACCGCGCCTGCGGAAGCCGGAGCAGGAGGCCCTGAAGGCTATCGTGCGGACGTACGGTCGCAAAGAGAGGAAGAGGCCTCGAGATCGGCTGCTGCGTGATCCTTCAACTCGAAAAGTCGTGATGGAGGAACGGAAGAAGACGGCGTTCATGGGATATGATTGGCGGCGGATCCAGACACCGTCTGTGCCTGCAATGATGACAGCGATGGTGATGGAGCCTTTTGGTCCGACGCAAGGCGCGTATGCTGGTCTGAGAGTGCCTCCAGGGCTGCAGGCGATGGTGACCACGAACGACGTCAAGACGATGAGGCGAACGCCAGAGCCTGGTCCCAGTGCAGGCGGGGCAGGCTGGCCGTGCGCCTCAGCTGGCCACGAGCATCTTGGAGCCATGAAGGCGATGCACAGCGGCCGGTTGAGCATGAACTAAGTGCATGGTCTTGATCTCTTCTCTCACTCAGGGGTTGCTTCTGGCGTTGTATGAATTTTCATGGGAAAAAATTGACAGGCAGGAAAAGAGGGAGTGATCACAGGGTGGGCGAACATCCCAGACGATGATGCATTCGACCGGAAAGAAGGGGGGGGGGCAAATACCATTGAGGTGACAACGGTGGAGAATATTCATAGCTGGCATTCGATTCAGGCCTAGAATTATTGATTAACATTACTTTTTTTCCTTCTCTTTCTGTTTGGTATTACATTATCAGAATCAAAGCATGACTGCAGTGGGATGTTTCCACCTAGTATTTCCCAACGGTGATCTCCCCAATGCCATCGCCAGACTCGCCCAGAGCGAGAGCCTTTGCATTCTTGACCTCCCACCTGAACTCCTCCAGAGCCCGCCTCTCACTTCCCCTGAAGAACAAGAGCACCATCAAGCCGTCGAGCACACCGGCGACCAGCCCGAGACTGCTCAGGAGCAGCAGGACGAAGTGTACAGCGTGGTTCTGGACACCGCTCAGCCTGTCGCTGTGCGCTGGGACGAACCACACCACGACATAGCACGCCGCCGTGACGAAGACCCAGAAGAGGAAGTGGTAGGTCCGCCACCGCGTCTGGTCGGCCTCGCGCGACATATATGCCTGCACCTCGGAGAGGAGGGCGCTGTAGTCCTGTGGGACGCTGGAGAAGGGGGAGGAGACGCCGCCGGCGGGCTCCGCCGGGAGACGAGGGGGAGACGGACGAGAGGAGCTGGGTGTCGAAGTCGGCGGCGGCGTCGGCGGCGTCAAACTGGAGATGGTGGGTCTGGTTGGCGGGGAGCGAGTGACGGCTGGTCGAGGGGGTGGGGGACTGGAGCGAGAGAAAGGCGCCTGCGGCGGGGACCGGAAGTCTTCTGGGTCGACGGCCTCCTCCCCGCCCGTCGCGGTGGCGCTGGCGGTGGCGGCGGCGGTGGTGGTGGTGGTGGCCTGGTCCGGCTGGAGCAGCTTGGGTGTGGACCGGCGAAAGGCGCTGAGGTTCGAGAGCCGGCCTGGCGGGAGGGGCCAGTTGCTGATGCTCGTGGCTGCGGTCCCGCCGCCGCCGCCGCCGCCGC
This sequence comes from Celoporthe dispersa, assembly GCA_016584495.1. Classification (NCBI taxonomy): domain Eukaryota; kingdom Fungi; phylum Ascomycota; class Sordariomycetes; order Diaporthales; family Cryphonectriaceae; genus Celoporthe; species Celoporthe dispersa. The sequence goes on from WAID01000007.1 coordinate 1,434,104, forward strand.
CGCCCTCGGGCGCCGTCGTGTGGAAGACGAGGGTGGCCTCGACAGAAAAGTGGTCGGAGAGGCTGCACCCAAGCTCTGGGTGCCGCTGGGTCATGCCCACGCGTGCCTCGCGAACCACCCAGCCGCCTATCTCCCGCGGGCTGTTGTTGTTGTCGTCGTCGTCGTCGTTATCGGCGGCGGCGGCGGCGGTAGGGGACGAGATCTCGCGCGCGGCGACGGAGGCGAAGATGTAGTCCAGGCGCTTGGCGTGCGGGTCGAGCGTGTCGAGGGCGGGCTCGCGCAGGGGCTGGCCGGGGCCGAGCTTCCTCTGGGCGGAGCGGGGCCAGCGCCAGGTGTTGAGCACGCTGTTGGAGGTGGCGCCGTTGGCGAGGAGGGTGGCCTCGGCGGTGGGGACAGGACGGCCTCTGGCGCGCTCGACAGGGTCATCCGCGGGGCCGAGGCTGCTCTCCGGGTGCAGGACGCGCCAGACATCGCGCACGGGGCTGTGGGAGGTGAGGATGACGTGCTCGGTGGACAGCGGGGTCATGTTGAAGTCGCCGGCGGCGAGGACGAGGTGGCCCTGGTCGGCGGCGGCGCGGAGCTGCTTGGCGAGCTGCCAGGCCTGGGCCTCGCGGTGGACGTGGTAGCTGTCGCCGCGGTCCGAGTCGTAGGGGGCGTGGGTGTGCGTGTTGAAGACGTCGACGACATGGTTGGCCGGGTCGGGCCCGAAGCGCAGGCGGGCGTGGGCGATGCCCTTGCCTACGTACCAGTCGCCGCGCCAGAAGGCCGTGGGGCGGCCGTTGAGGGTGTAGGGGGTGAAGGTGGCCTCCTCGATGGGCCACCGGGAGAGGATGGCGAGGCCTGCGCCGAAGGCTCCCGCGTGGTAGAACTTACCGTGGGGGAGGAGGGCGCGGAGGTGGCGGCGGACTGTTTTTTCCCCGGCATGGTCAGCCAGCTTCTCTGTGTATCAGAGGAGAGAGAGAGAGAAGAGAAGGTTGGCTCACTGGCGAGGTAGTCATCTTGAGCCCAGACCTCCTGCAGACAGACTATGCTGGGCTGCGGGTGTGTCTGGGCGAGCTGGCGCCCTATCTCGTCGAGACGGGGCTGGCGGAGCTTGGAGATGTTGAACCTGAGGCCCCAGCAGTTGAGAGTTATGATGTTGATCTCTGGATGGAGCGAGGCTGAAGACGGGTCCATCTCTGGTTCAAGGCTGGGCTGAGCATGCGGATATCTGGAGGTGTGTTGTGTTGAGGGACCCGGAGGAAGGATCAGGTCAGATCAGATCCAGATGAGAGTAATACTAATGTCAGGGGGGAGAGGATGATTTTTATGGTTTCTCTGGTGTTTTAAAGAGAGTATTGCCTGTAGTGTAAACCAGCATTGTTGATTATAAGATTTGTCTCATCACTTCTCATGATAATAGCTAAAATCAAAGACATATAATACAGAAAAGAGAAGAGGAGAGGAGAGAAGAAGACGAGGGGGGGGAAGAGGAAGGGGCTAAAAAAAAAAAAAAAAAAAGAAGGAAAAGAAGGAAAGGGACAAGAGATTTGATACCACAGGCACTACTACAGGCTCATTCAAGTACCGTAGTATTTACTACTGGTCGCATAAAGATAATAATAAAATCATGATGATGATGAGCCCTGCACCACGGAATGTGGTGGGTGTCACCACATCAACTCTATTTTTCCAAAAGCATGGCCCAAAAAAACGAAAAGAAAAAAAAAAAGAAGAAGAAAAAGGATTCATTGGGGGCCTGCCTCACTGCCTAACTGAGTGCATGCAAGCTCTTTCTCATCTCGCTACTGCATCGGGGGGTGCACCTGCTGGGGTCCAAGTACAGAGGACATGCCATCACCAGGCGACATAGGTGCCATGGTAGGTACTGCAGTACGATGGGTGGCGTCCCCTGCCTGCCGCGCCCAGGCCGGCATATCCCAGGAACCCCCCGCGTGGAGTTTTGAGAGCTCTCCAAATCCACAGCAGCAGCTTTGCTTGCTTCATTCACATGCTCACACACGCACATGCCCACCTTCTCCTCCCTCAATCCCCCTCCTCTCCCCTCCTTCTTTCTCTTCCCTTCCGCATAGCCTCTGATAGGTGCCCTCAAGCTTCAGCAGACAGCTGTTTCAGACACAACCACTTCTGGTCCAGGACATCTAAGCCCGCAGACAGAGAACCTGACATTTGAAGGCAGCTCCCGAGCCTGCTCCCTGTCATCCTCGTCCTCCCTTTCCCCTCGCACACCTCACGTCCTCGCTCTGCGCAGCTGCCTCACCCGCTGCTGGGGTGGAGACGGCGATGGCTGACCCACCAGAGACTGATACTGGAGAATCGTCCTCAAAAAGGCGGAAACGGAACGACGGCACCGCAGAACACAGCTCCTCCGAGGAACGCGACCGATCCCCCGCGCCCAGGAACGAGGATGAGGCGCACGAGCTCACCATACGACCCGGCCGGCCAGCTTCACGGTCGCGGAGCAGGAGTGCGGGCAGCGGTGGCGCAGACACGAAAGGAGAAGGCTATTACACCTCGCGCTCGCGGTCGCAGCTGCGGTCGCCGTCCAGGTTGAGGTCCAAATCCAGGTCCAGGTCCAGGTCCAGAGGTCGGTCACGCTCGAGCTCCGGGTCCCGCACTCCACGCTCCCGCTCGAGGTCCCAGTCCCGGTCGCGCTCACCGTCCGACTCCCGCTCCAGGTCGCGCTCCCGCTCGCCCACCTCCTCCTCCCGCCGCACCCCCCACCGCTCGACCTCGACCTCCCGCGACCGCGCCCGCGCCCAGGAGCGCAGGCCCCTCCGCCCCGAGTTCAAGGCCCACCTCGAGCTGCGCGGCCACGCGAAGCCTATATCCCAGGTCCGCGTCTCCCCCGACGGCCGGTGGATCGCCTCCGCCTCCGCCGACGGGACCGCCATGATCTGGGACGCCACCACCGGCGCACACATGGACACGCTCGTCGGCCACATGGCCGGCGTCTCCTGCCTGGCGTGGAGCCCAGACTCCGAGACCATCGCCACGGGCAGCGACGACAAGGCCATCCGGCTCTGGAACCGCACCACGGGAGACCCTGCGCACGCGGTGGGCGCCGACGAGAACCTGCCCCCCGGCGAGAGGATAGCCACGTCGGCCAGGGGGCATCGGCGGCAGGACGGACCGTGGTGTGCGAGGCAGCGGCGGGAGGAAGCCGCTGCTGGGCCACCACAGCTATGTCTACTGCCTGAAGTTCTCGCCAAAGGGGAACATGCTCGCGAGCGGGAGCTACGATGAGGCGGTGTTCCTGTGGGACGTCCGTGCCGGGCGCCTTATGAGGAGCCTGCCGGCCCATAGCGACCCCGTCAGCGGGATCGACTTCTGTATGGACGGGACGCTGGTGGCCAGCTGTTCTACGGATGGGTTGATGTGAGTATCTCGTGCTGCCCCGGCCAGGAGCCCGCCCGGCAGAGCCCCCTCCCAGGCATGAAGCTGACCCGGATCTCTCGTCCGCCACAGCCGCATCTGGGACACCGCCACCGGCCAGTGCCTCCGCACCCTCGTCTACGTGGACAACCCCGCCGCATCGTCCGTCTGCTTCTCCCCCAACGGCCGCTTCGTCCTCGCCAGCTACACAGACTCCTGCATGCGGCTCTGGGACTTCATCAACATGCCCTGCACCGTGAAGAAGACCTACCAGGGCCACGTGAACAAGGATTTCTCCGTCGGCGGCTGCTTCGGCCTCCTGCGGTCCATGCGCAAGGTCGTGGTCCCCGCCGGGAACAGCAACAACAACAACGACGACGACGACGACGGCGCCGAGGACGACTTTGCCGAGGAGCAGTGGGAGGAGGCCGACAGCGTCGCCTTCGTCGCGGGCGCCAGCGAGGACGGCGACATTGTGCTGTGGGACGTCAAGAGCAAGGAGATCCTGCAGCGCGTCGAGCGTGCCCACCAGGGCGTGTGCTTCTGGGTCGACGTCCACGGCGAGACGGGCACCATGGTCAGCTGTGGCCAGGACGGGCGCATCGTGGTGTTCAGGCATCGGCCGCCCGAGACGAACAACAGCGGCGACGGGAGCAGTGGTGGTGGTAGTAGCGAAAAGAAGAACGGCGTGGTGGTGAACGGCCACGCCAGGCACGGGGACGATGGAGATCGGTACCCGGAAGAGAGCGAGAACCGTGCTGGCCAGGCGGAGGAGGAGGAGGAGGGCGAGGAGGAGGATGAGACGATGCGCGACGTCGAGCTTGGGGTAGGGCCTCAGGCTGAACCTGACGCCGAGCCCGAGCCCGAGCCCGTGCAGACTAATGGCCATGCATATGACGAGGGCGAGGAGGGCAAGGGCGCCGAGGGAGGGACCCAGGCAGAAGAAGAAGGCCCAGAACCAGTCCCCGCAGAGGATGGGGTTGCGGTGGACGGGCCGATTCCCTCTGCCGATTGAGACCTCTCCGTTCAGACTGCGCTGCTGGGGTGATGCGGGCCCTCCGTGTGGAGAGGGCATCCCGACGCATGTGTGTGTGTGTGTGTAGGGTAGATTTGGGAGAGCCCCGGGGGGTGGAGGGGGCCAAGCAGCGACACACATCTTTGCCAGCATAGCGAAAAAGGCGTCAGGCAGTCAAGGTCTAAAGCATACGTGGGCGGCCAAAGAAGGATGAAGAAGAAAGCCACTGTGGATTCAAGGAGAACGGTATCAATAACGTTTTTGTGCTTTTGTCTCTCTCAAGTGCGTGCGTGCGTGTGCGTGCGCGTGTGTGCTCAGGAGGCTTAAACTTATCATGTGTGTCTCTGGGCATTGAACAACTATGGAAACCCTTTACCCTCTTTTTGCCTGCGCCTCATCAATCATGATAGGAATGAACGTATGCAATTGACAGACAACGCCTCTGGCGAACCCTTAGTTTTCCAATCTGGTCTGACCACACGCCGTTACTATCCGCGCGATGCCCAAGCAGTCAGAATTCACCATTGAGGGAATATTCTCCTTCCTCTGCACAGTCGGCCGGTGGCGTTGACCGCCGCCACATTCACCGAGATCGAGCCTTTCTCAGTTAATTGGCCCATCCAGCTCACCCAGGTCCTCCCGCTCCTCCATGTCACCCCCCTCGCCAGACTCCTCCTCACGCTCCCCGGCCCCCTCATCCTCATCTTCCTCATCCTCTTCCTCATCCTCATCCTCAGCCTCTTCATCCCCATCCTCCTCGTCCTCCCAGTAGTCGCTCATGTCCATAGCAAGTTGCTCGAGGAGATCCATCTCCTCATCTTCGTCGTCATACTCTTCATCATCCTCTGCCTCGTCATCACCCCGGCCGGCAGCCTCATGGAGCCACGTCGCCATGAGCCCCATGGGAGCCCGGAAGAGGTCGTCCAGCTCCTCGAGATCGAGGTCCATATCGTCATCCTCCGCATCCTCCTCCGTGTCGTCGTCTGTACTATCCATGCCATCATTGTGGCCGACTGTCCAACCATTTAGTCATATGGTCTCCCAGCCGCCAGTATTAATGTCCGACTCGAGCCTGCGTGAGATAAAGGACGGGACGCCGCCAGAGAGCCATATGGAGCGCAGCATCGAGTCGTAACGCTTCTGGGACAGGAAGAGTTGTCGGTAGTGCCGGAGGCCCATGTCTGTCTCACCGTACATGTCGATGTAGGGGGCGTGGCTGAAAGACCCAGAGTTACGGTGCAGATAGAAGGCTGCGCATTTGCGGATGCTGATGAAGATGCCGACGCTGCCTTGACATCTTTTTTTTAAAAGAAAAAAACACGATCACGTCATTGTCAGCTTTTCCATTTTCTCTTCCGCGACAGAAAGTTTTTCGGTGTCAAGGTTTCACTTACTTGCGCATGTGCTGCTGCGCACCGCCGATTCTGTTAGCAGACCCACGGCGCCTCAGCGTCATCGGGTCCACAGAAGAGCAACAGACACTCTGCCCACAGAACACCTCACCACAGAGCAGGCAGATCATCGGGTCTGAGACGTCCTTGCCGGTCCTAGGACACCGCCGCTTCGTACATTCCTCTATCAGTGTGTCGTAATTCATCGGTAGACCAATGAGCTCAAAGATGCCCGGGTGACTGAGGAGCTGCTCTGCGGCCTGGTACTCCTGGGCGTCGGGGTCCGGCTTGGTTGAGCACGGATTGCTCCACCAGAAATTGTCATGTCGGATCCAGCCGCGGACGAGCTGATCGCAGAGCGCACTAGGCCAGCCGACGTGGATACCGAGAGGGGTGAGGGCTGCACACATGCTGTCGAAATCGGGCAGGCGGAGGGCCTCGGTGAGGCGGACAAGCTCGTCTTGCTCCGGCTGAGGGGAGATGTGGCTGTTGAAGTCGACGCCGTACTTGACGTAAAGGAGAATGACGCACTTGCGGAGGAAGCACTGGGCATACTTCTTGGTGAAGGAGTAGTAGTCTGCGATGGACGTGAAGCAAGGTTGGTCGAAGCCACTCGGCCCAGACGCCTCAGGCATCATGACGTTGCTTACAGCGTCATCGGCGAATGTGAAGTCGAGGTTCATCTTGTAGATGGTCTTGCAGAACTCGGCAAAGTTGATGAGGCTACTGTCCTCGGTGTTCTCGCAGACCATCCATTCCGGGCCTCGCTTGGCTTTGCATATGCGCTGGACCACCTTGACGATCTCGGCGAGATAGCAGACCCGGAGGAGGTACGAGATCTCAAAGCCATGAGCAGCGGCAACGCCGAAGACGCTTTCGCAGAGCAGGATAAAAGGGTCCAGCGCAAGCAGCGGCGTCAACTGTAGGTACTTGTCGTCTAAAGAGGCACCTCTAGTGTCATGTACGAACAGCTGCATGTGCTGTTTGGAGGTCATGGCTTGGAACTCGGTGACGACCCTGTTCATGCCGCTAAACCTCTGGCTACCGATGGCAATGTACGACGTGACCGTCTCCACCAAGGTACGGAGGTGGGTGAGGGTCGACTCGGAGATCCTCTCTAGCAACAGGGAGCCGTACTCGGCATCTAGACCTCTCTGCTGAATCTCGGTGGACGAGATGGAGAAGCCGACAACTGCAGCCAAAACGTCGATGTTGTCCAGATCTGCAGGATTCCTGACACTGTCAAAGTTGATCAGTGGGTTTGCCGGAAAGGCGAGGGCGTTCATCTTGATTGTGTCTCGAAGGCGACGGTACACCCGGACAAGTTCAGTCATGGGAGTGTTGGTATTGGCCATGCCGCTGGGATCAGGCGCATCGCTGCGGAAGGGCTCTCCGGAAGGCATAGTCGCAGACGTCTGCTGCGATCCCACCTCCCAAGCATCAGCCACCAGTCCTGAGGATAAATCGGCCAGTCTGGGCAGCAGAGAGCCCTTTATGTAGTGGGAAAACATATCGACAGACTGTATTGTAGACTGCGTAGACGAGAATGCGGGCCCGGATGACAGGTTGTCCTTGAGGAACATGGCGAAAGATTCCGAGGATACCTGGATATCGGTCGATGTCTGGAGCGCACCGGGATATGACTCCTCCTGACCCTTCCAGATGATGGGGAGGAACGAGTTCCCGAGGGCTTTGCAGAGTGGGCAGACAAATTCGAAGCGCGTGGGATTCTCAGGATGGTGCCGCGCAATTTGCTGCCTGTGCCTCTGCTGGGTCGCGTCGAAGTACACCTCAAAACAGCTATAGTGCATCATGTGGCCGCACCCGGTGGAAAGTGGCCCTCTTCGCACGGCCGCGGAAGGAAAGCCCTTCCCGATGACCTGGCGCTCGGTGGTGAAGGTCTCGCCCTTCTGGTTGACCTTCTCCACCTGTATGCGGTTTTCATGGCCTACGCCGAATGGTCGGATGTCTTCGGCGGATCTGTCGAGGTTCTTGGGGACCTTGACTGCTTCTCGCACAAAGTCAGGATCCGAAAGATCTGTCTGCCGCACGATAGCGCTCTCCCTGAGAAACGCAAATGTTCCGTACAGCCGACGATCATCCGTATCCTCCTGGCAGAGGATGCACGTCCCCGATGGGTACTTCCAGAAGTTCTTCTCCTCCACAGGCTCTGGGAGCTCATCCTCAAGGTCGTCCACATCGCCCCAGTCGATATCCTGCTGCTGGGCCATGAAGTTCTTCTGCTGCTGCTGGAACTGGGCCATCACTTTGGCCTGGCGGTCCAGAGCGGCCTTCTTCTTGCGCTCGCGCTCCTCTTCTGCATTCACATTGACGGCTGGCGAGGCGGTGCTGATCCTGTCGACAGGCACGCCAAGGCGCACATAAGCTGCCTCGAAGTCCCGTGGTCGCTTCTGTCGCATCCGCCGCAGGATGAGTCCAATCCTGGGATGGCAGGCCTTGAGCTCCTGCTTGGTCGACATGAGGTCCAGGAGAGAAACGATGGTTCTCGCTGCAGGGGCATCCGGCATCAAGCTGCCCCGAGAGGTCCTGGTGAGGGCAGTGTGCACAAACGAGGGCCGAGAATGGTCACCCTCGGGAACCTCGTCCTCGAGGACGGCGATGAGGGTCAGGTGCAATACAACTTGCAGGTAGACCTCGACCCTTGTGGGTGGCACAGTCGGTGTCAGCTTTGGGCTGACAAGAGCGTACAGCAGGCTGTAGTATATGACCTGAGCGAACATGCCCGTGCTGGTAACCTCGGTCAATTTTGCGAAGACACCTTGTTCTATCGGCCGCAGCCTCGGCTCATACACCAGGTCCTCGACCGGCTTGCCCGTCTTCTTGGCCATGTATTTACGCCAAGCAGTCTCTGATTCTTCGCGCTGGTTCTTGGTGTAGGTCGCGATGTACGGATCGATTTCCTCGACACACTCTGCCTTCAACTCAAAGGTTCCGACGTCGGAGATACCTTCGGGCGCTTTGAAGTTTGAGACCTCGGCGAGGACATCAGCGAAGTCTTCCTGCTCTTGATATCTCTCAGGCAGTCTGTTACCAATCTCAGTGAATGAAAGAGGCTTGAAGCACAGCACGTGAATGAGGTCTCGGCGCATGAACCTGATGCGGCTCTGCGGCCCGTCCTCAAACCGACACAGAGACGTGCGGTCGCAGAACAGTATTACGAGCAGGTGTATCATATCTTCGACGACCTCTAGATGCTGGGCATCGTCCTGGCCCATGGACTTTTGCTCAAAGAATCCCTTCACCCACTTCTCCATGCCAAAGCGGTCGACGATAGAAGCAAGCACGCGGCTGGGGTTGCAGATCACAAGAGCAGTCTGCAGCAGGAAGATGTCTCGCTGGTGGGACATTTCCCTCTGGGCGATCCCACGATATGTACCAGACTGGTGGCGCAAGCTCATCCCATTGCGAACCCACATGCCTGACCTCATTTGTGACAACCACGCGCACACTCGCAGGGGGTAATCGACGGCAGCCATCAGGTAATCTTCCGGTCCGTACTCGCGTCTCGGCATGACCCGCTTGCCCATCAGACGAGGCTGCCCTTTCAGATCTTGAGGCTTGAAGCTCAGCAGTGCTCGCATCTGCTCGACCGGCATCGACTTGGCACACTCGATGAGCCATGAGAGCGTGTAGTGGAGCGCGTGGTGAAAACTGATGGGTTGCTCCTCGACAACAAAGTTGACGATCTCATACTTGGTCGGTTCTTGGTCAAACTCGAAGTCGCAGACGATCTTGAAGCGAACTTCATCTTTGACTTCGGCCTGACTGAACCGGCCGCGCTCCGCACCGATCGAATTAAGGATGACTGCCTTAGCTGCCAGGCGGATGGCCCAAGACAGTTGTGCGGGCTCGGCCTTTTCGAAAGCCCTGCTGAAGAGACGGCACAGTCGGTTGATCTCTCTGGTTATGAGAGACGCACTGATCCAAGTATCGGTTTCGTATTCAACGTGTTCTCCCACGGCTCTAGTGTTTGGGCAGATACCCTGATGTAGCTTGACCAGGTCGAGGAACTGCATCATGTACCTCTCATCGGTCCGCAGACGATCTTGCACGTGCGGGGACAAGAAGAGATATTTGAGGTCCGCGAAGAAGTGGTACATGCGTCTGTTAGTAACAGACCCGGAATCAAACGCCAACACCGCGGTGTCGGACACGTTCCAGGGATGTGCAACTTGTCGCGTGGTCAAAAAGGTGTATAGGATGGCTATCAGACTGGTGAGAAAGTTTCCGCGCTCCACGACCTCAGCAGTGATGGAGGGGGTCGTCAGCATCTGTAGAGAAAGGTTGATGATGGAGTGGTCCGGCTCCCGATCTGCAATGAGATAGAGCTGGGCCAAGGTGGTGTACAGTCCAGCAAAGCGCAGCCCGAGAACGCGTTTGAACTCAGGTATCGTCACGACCGTGGAGATGTAGAGCGAGCGCAAGTCGTTGCGGACCTTTTTCCACATTCTCAGGTCGAAGAGGATCATCCAGTCCAGGCGGACTCGTTGGAAGACATTTTCAGCGGGCGGGACATTGCCGTTGTCCATGTACGCAGCAGGGGCGAGCAGCCAGTACCGGCCCGACTTTGGTGGTGCTGTGTCTCGCCGAGCATTTCCTGGCGTCCTTGGAATCTCGAGGTTATTTTTGGCATAAATGGTTGACGGTATGAGAGGCTCTGTGATATCAGAGTCAGAAGGCGTCATGTCTCCTTCCCTGGTGGTTCGGCGGGACACACCCGGCGCTGGTGGCGGTGGCGGCGGTGGGTAGCCTGCCATTGTCGCCTCGTCGGCCTCGAGCGCCTCATCGGCGCGCCAGTCCGACATGTTGACATCCTCAGAGGCTCCAGGAGCCGAGTCTAGCATCACCAAGTCCTCTTCATCATCGTCGTCGTCCTCCTCCATGGCGTCGCGTGAAGACGTCGGCGTGTCATCGCCCTCAGGGTCGCCGTCGCCGTCGCTGTCGTCATTGTCGCTCGCTCCGGGTAGCAGGGTAGTGAGGTGTCGTGTAGCCACCACACGTGCCTCTTCCATATCGGTCACACCCACGAACCTGAAGTGTTCATAAGGGAACGCAACTATCCCTCGCTCGGCGGGTTCGTTTTCCTCATCGTCGATGCCGTTCTTCCCCACCGACCTGTGAGTGGCGAGGCTGCCCATCCTCCACGGTTTGAGAAACTCTTCACAGACGACAGTCCGCAGCACAGAATGATCGTCACCTACGGAACAGCCGGAGATATCCTTCAGCCACTCGATGATGGTGCCGCACATCTGTTCGCGGAAGGTATCGCGCGAGGAGCGAATCGTGACCGTAACACGGATATGCTCCAGCGTCGTGGCTATGGCCAGGAGCTTGTCGATGTCGTCGCTGTATGTGAGGATGCTCCGGCCGACGAGGTCGGTCTCGTAGGCTTTCTCCACGCCCGTCCTGAGCGCTACTTGGCATGCCCTCGCCACCTGATCTCTAACATCGTCGACGGTGTGCTTCTCGTCGTTCCATAATATGACGGCGTATTCGCTCGCCGGCTCTACGTCTCCACCGTAGTACGTCGACTGTAGTCTGGACGTCCTCTCGTCGTGCCTGATCGAGTCTTTGGTCTTGGTCTGACGCAGCTGCTCAGGCGAACACGATATCACATCGCACAGATAGTCGATCACCCGGCCGATGACCATCCTGATGCTGAAGAGCAGGTCGTCTGGCAGAGACGCTGGTTCCTTCTCTTTGCCCTTGGGTTCTGCATGTTCCCACATCGAATGGATCGTGCAGAACATGGGCGTGCGCCATGCCTCGTGGTCACCACAGTCGCAGCAGCCGCTGTTGCCGGGCGAAACACTGATCCGCACCATGTGTCCAGTGTGGTCCGTCGCGTCGAAGCACTTGGCGCAGAGACAACAGGTGTCGTCGACGCCGCACGTCTTGCACCCGTACGATGCCTCGCCCGCCTTGAATATGTGGCCACATGCCTTGCCGCGAGCACCCTCCGTGTATTCAGACCCCTCGACCGCGCCTTGTGCGTCCCTCAGCTTCTGGACCCTGCCGTCGACGAGGATGCTACCGTTGGGGAAGAAGAGTCGCAGGTAGTCGTCGTTGCCACAGGACATGAGCCGAAAGAGGTTCTCTAGGAGCAGATCCGCGGCTTCCGTGTTGTATCGGTATTGTTTAGGGCTGGCAGCTCCATCAGAAACTGACAGAGCTGCTGCTCCTGCGTCGACATCGAGGTTGGTCTCTCCATCGTCGCGTATTCAGGTCATTCTTGAACGGGGAGGGAGGCTCGACGCAACACAACAGCGTGCGGGGAACGGATGGTTCGGAAGCTCCTATAGCTTTGTAATCACGAAAGCTGTGACTGGATGGTTTGTGCGCCCTTGGGAATTTTAGAAGGTTTGGTTTCGATGAAGGGTTGTTGAGCTGGGTGGAAGGCCAGCTTGTTTATGTTCTCGATAGTGACCCCTCTAAATCGCCGGGTACGTAGCTCATCGTAGTGTTGGCGGGGGGTGGGGGGCGGCGGGTTCTAAAGTGGCAATCGGAGAATAAGGCGACTGCTGAAACTGCGCCTACATTTGGAGAGATTTTATGGGCGTAAATAGTTCCTTCCCAACAACAGCTGAGGGGAGGGGAGAAGAAAGAAAAAAACAGGCTCGTGGTCGGATTGCAGGGAAGTAACTTGTGACGTGTTTCTTTTGAAGTTGATGTCTGCGCCAGGAGAGCTGGTGGATAGGTTCTGAGGTAGGACATGGCTTTGCTTCCACACGCTCGGCCCACCGAGCAGCATCGACTAGCAGCGGCAGGCATGCTCCGCAGCTTGTTGAGGAGCGCCTTCTCTCTTGCTTGCATCCCTTCACCGTCTCGCTCCGCACCTGACTCTTTCTGAGACATTCATATACACATGTCCGTGTCCATCCGGTGAAAATCCCTCTGTATGTAGTACTTGGCCCAGAGAGCAGGCCAATGTGGGTCTGGCTCGTTGTCATGTTCATCAATTTTGCGATTCCATCTATGCAGACCTCTAAAACCGTAGAAGTACACCGTTGTCAAGTCTGCCCGACTTGGTCCTTTAATTTCAAAGAATGTCGTATCCATCGCAGGATCCTTCTCTCCCCTCGCTCTACTCCTCGTCCTCCTCGCCGCCCTCGATGTACTTGGACTTGATGTCCTTCCATTGACGCTGTAACCTGGTCAGCTTTGCCACCCGTATGTGATGTCCAAGATGTTCGTATTTTCCCTTACCCCTCGGTTCATCTTGTCCCACAGGCTCTGCGAGCCAACGTCGAAAGACCTGCCGTCCTCATGTCAGCAAACACGGCCCCAGCAGCCGCACTGAGCCCCATCTAGCCAGAGACGTACATCTGGAGGCCGAAGGCGGTAGCGAACACTGCGCCCAGCATGGTGAAGTTGTTCCGGAAGAGGATGCTGTAGGTCACGGTCAGAGTCTTGGGTCTATCATCGTCGGTCGTACGCGGGTGACTTGCTTGTAGAGGGTCGTCTGGCCGGCCTGGTGATTGATGCGCGATTAGCTCATGCTGCCCCAGTGGGAGCGCCTGTGTGCTTAGAAACATACCATTTTGTCTAAAGAGCAGTGCTTGTGGCTGAGAAGGGGTTTGGTCTGGCAGCAAATGCTCTCTGGGTTGGCAATTCGTCGTTGAGGATGGGTCGATTTGGGGCAGGAGGCTTCAGAGACGGATTCAAAATTGGCGATGACATTCCGGCCATTCCCTAACCATGAATCGGCCCACTCCTAATTGGTCAAAGCTTCCCCAGAGCACCCCCACCAGCCTGTGTACCTTGTACTGTACCACATATTAGCAGCCTGCATCATTCAACCAATGCAAACACCCACCCCACCATAACTTTTGGACAACTTCCCTACCTGCCCGCCTCTCAAACGTCCTCGTCGCGACCCTCAGCACCGGTGCACTTGTCTGCTGTCCATACCATCCCTTCCAAATATCCAATCTAGTCACCAGAACCTCAAATCTCCCATCAACATTCCTCCATATCTGGTCTACTGCTACGAGGCTACACCCCCACCCTAGAATCTGGGTCCGATCATCGCTCATCCCCCTCGAAATTCCCACACCCCCCCCCCCAAACGAACTCAAGATGTCCGCCCAACCAAGCAACTCGGGCATCGTGACCAATTCCACCGGCGAGCGCCACATACCCGAGTCAACCCGCGCCGACGGCTCCGTACGAAAGGCCATCAAGATCCGCCCCGGCTACAAGCCCCCCGAGGACGCTGAGATCTACAAGAACCGAACCGCCGAGACCTTTCGCAACCGCTACAAGGGCGGCGTGATCGGCGCCGAGGCCGCCACGTCGGGTGCCAGCGCCAACGGCACTCCTGCGGCCTCGTCAGCGGCTGCGAACAAGAACGCCAAGCGGCGCGAGGCGCGCAAGAAGGCCAAGGCTGCTGGGGAGGCGGGCGGCGAGGAGGAGGATGAGGGCAAGAACAAGGACAAGAGTGCCCAGGCACCCAAGGCTGCCGAGGAGGAGGCTGCTCTCGATTCTGACATTGAGCGTAAGAAGAAGGCTAGGAACCTCGTCAAGAAGCTCAAGCAGGCCAAGGACCTGAAGAGCAAGAAGGATGATGGGCAGTCTCTGCTTCCTGAGCAGTTTGCCAAGGTGATCAAGATCAATGAGCTCGTCCGTGAGCTAGCTGCCCTTGGCTTTGAAAGTGATGGTGAGCCCATCGAGGAGACTTCCAAGGGTGAAGACAAAAGGAGGATGCACCTGCTTGAACAGAACATGAGATGAGACTTCTAGTTCACAAATCATGTCTGGGGCTTCCAATGGTGACGGCCTCCCGCCTCTACCACAGACATCATTCCTCCTATCCATAATGATGAAGGATACCCTAGCACCAAGATGTCCACAGACTTCACCAGAACCAGCATTAATCACTTTCTCAGGCAATGGCCTCAGAATTGGGCTGGTAGTCAAGGATTTGAGAGACCATGGACAGCAGCAATGCTGCGGGTCATGCGAACAGCCTACAACAAGTCTGGCTGCTCTGGGCATCTACTCTGAGTTGGAATCAAGATCGCTCGATGCTTGAAAATATCCTGTCTCGAACATTTTGTCTTTCAGTATGTGGGTGGAAGACACAGGAAGGAAAGAAGGGAATAGGGGCCAATGAGTCTGAGAGGGCAGCCAGAGAGTTATGACACTTATGACTGTGACGGTATCAGGTGGAACATGAAAGGGGCCAAGCATCACAGGCCAAGCTGGCCCGTTACAAGGAAGAAGCTATGGACAACAAATATTATAGGGAAAGAAAATTCCAAAAGCCCTGTCCACTTTCAGTCTCATGTAACCTACAGAATCACTCTTTTTTGCCACCTGCGCGAAGCAAGAGAATGCGACTAACGACCGGAAGACGTGAATCCCAATCTGCCTGCCCAGCAACTGCTATCATATAAGTTTAGCGATGTAGAGGTGGTGATGGGTGGTGTGTTAGATATAAACAACACACTGGGGACACCACAGAGGTCTCACAAGAAGGCGAAGAGCAGTCAGAGGAGCAGGCCCGTCCATGGGGCTACCAAGACCATCGATTCAATGTGCTCGAGCTCTTGATCATCATTGATATACATTGGGGGATAAGTGATCATCATCCCTTTTGGAGTGGTGTTTCAGATGCCAACGCCGTACCAAATCACTTTTCCTGCCCCAAGAAACTCTCTCAAATCTTCCCAAGCTTTCAGCCCCCGAAGATCCACCCAACCAGCCCAAGATATTTGTACAGAGGTTCTATATGTGTTTAAACGGCTAGACACACCGGAGAAAAGTGGCGTGTGCAGAGTTACAATAGCCAAGGGATAAGCCCGCGATCGGCGTTATGTGGGAGAGCAATGAAGCGGAGAATGAGTGCCCAGGTTGAATGGATGTTGCAGGGAGCAGGGGAAACGACCTGCGGTCCTGAGGACCAGTCGTCGCAGCGATCTTGGAGAGAGCAGGATGCCGGTGACAAGCGCTCAGATATACTCCCTTGCGCTCTTCTGCATCTCAATCAATCGCCAACCTCTTGTCTCGGGGTTGTTCACATCATCCGGTGTCCTTGTGATACCAATGGCGTATGTGACCAGCTGGACCTTGTCCTCCATTCCAGCAGCAAGCTCATTCGTCTTCGCGTTGCGGTAGACATGCACCTCCTGTGTCCTGGCGGTGATAATGAAGACAGGGATCTCGCCAGGTTCCAGCATCCTAGCCTTGAGAATGTCCACGTGTCTGATGTCGAGAATACGGCCATCCGATTTAAGTCCGGCTTGCAGGTATTGCTTCGTGAGGGCCTCGTAGACGGAGTATTGTGCCTCGGAGAGCCAGAACTTCAGGGTCTCCACGTCTCCCTTCACGTAGGCGTCGAGAACTTCGGGTAGTATGTACTCGCGGAGCTCGCGCAGGAATGGCTCGACCTGGAAAGCTGGGTCCATGGACCGGAACTTCTTGATAACCATCGCAGTCTCGTTCTCGGCGAAGAACCCAGCCACACGGTCGGTAATGCTGCGGGCAGTAAGGATGAGGGGGTTTTCGGATTCGTTGTATACGTCCTTCATGCCAAAGACACCCTGCACAAACTTGTTCGAGTCCTTGAAGTTCTTCCATGCTTCTTTCCATTGCGCGTCCTTGTGGACGGTGATGTTGGTGCCAGCGCTGTGAGCAGCAGATGATTAGACATTAGGACTGAGCTCAGCTGAGAAACAGTGGTAATGAATGTCCAACATACTTGGGGTCCTCCTCGATCACCTCGGGCCTGTGGCCCCCGTTCAACTGCTCACGAAGCTCTCTCTGCTTCCTCCGCTCCTCCTTGTCTACCCAGCCGCCGTACCGTGAGCTGCTCCCGTCATCTATGACGCTCTTCACGCTCTTGAAGGCCTCGGTGTCCCGGATCGGCTTGGTGGTCTTGTCGATGGCCTCGCCTGTGGCATTCGCCGCCTTGCGGACCCCCTTGACGACTGAGGTGTCCCACGTCCACGCCGCACCCTTGCCCACCGCGCCGGCTGTGTTCTTCAGCACTTTGCCGGCAGTTGAGGACACGGCGCCGGTGGTCTTCTCATATGCCTCGCGAGCTCGTCGGACGGACTCGCTCTCCACGAAATCGGTTGCGCCCTGAGCCAGCTGCTTGGTTGAGTCGTTCCATTCTTTAGACGCCTTGAACTCGGTCTGCATGGTCTCCATGAACACCTGCCATGGCGTCTTGTCGCCGTGGGGAGGTGGCGGCGGTAGGTCTTCCTTCTTTTCCTCCTTCTTGTCACCCTCACCCTCTTCACCCTCGGCCTTCTTCTCGCTAGACTCCTCCTGAGGCTCGTCCTGCTTCTTAGCTTGATCCTCCTCTGTCGCGGTTTCTGCCTTGGCCGACTCCGTCTGAGCATTATTTTCAGGCTTGGTTTCAGACTTTACATCTTGTCGGCTTTGAGGGGTGATGTGAAAAGCACGAGAATGAGGCGCAAGTACTGCTGTCCGTATCGCAGAAGGAAGGAATTGAGAGCGCAGGAGGGGTATCTGCGTGGGTGTGTTGCAGGAATAAAGCGATGCTATAGATGGTTCATGGTTTGGCGACACTGGGCGACTCGATATTAACCTCCGGAAAGCTGGCGATCTGCCATACGGGTGTGCGGATGCATTCAGCGCAGAAACTCTAGAGGCTGAGGAAGAGGGAGGAAGAGTCCTCGAGACGCATCTTAAGGGGTTCATGATGAATTAGAATAAAAGGTGCGCACCACCCAGAGAAAAGTGAAACTCCTGGAGTAGGCGGCGGAAGGGCAGGTGATGATGGCGGATGGGAGAAGCAGGAACAGAGGAACATCAAAAATTTGGAAGCGTGACGGAAGTTTTGCTGGGTCTGCCGCGGGCCAGAATCGGAGCTTTTGGGGGCAGGCAAAAGCGGGAGACTTGGGGGGGCGGGGGGCGGCAGGCGGCAGGGTGCCCTGCATGCGCTACCACTACAGTGGACTTGGGCTTGAGCTCACCACCGATCGACATCGAAAGTCTCCCGAAAATTTCCAGGCTCGTCGCCGGACGAGCAACACGACGACGAACACACAGCCCTCCGGCCGCCCCCAAGATGAGTCGCTCAACAACAAGTCGCCAATTGGCGAGGGCGCTATTTTCGAACACGTCACAATCCCCATCAACAAAGATACGAAGCGCAGCTGCAGCACCGTTCACCCGCCCGTTCTCGACCTCGAGCACCCAACTCGACGACGGCGGCAGATTGAAGCGCGAGAACCTCCTTTCAGGTATTATGGGGAACATACGCAACAATCCGACCGCGAACAACGACAGACAATCGCCCTCTTCTCCTCCCCTCGGGCCAGGGCGCTCTGCGCCTGCCAAGTCGGAGAACATGTGGAAGCTCTCGCAGAGATTACCGTCGGCCAACCTAGCCATCGGGCGCGCTACCAATGACACGCGGTTCGTGGACTCGTCGTCACTCCTGGACCGTGACTCTTTGGGTGGTCTTGACGACCTGTCAAGTGGCGCCATAGTGGCTGACCGGCCCACGGAGCCGTACCACTTTCACATCTACAGCCACAAGCACAACTGCCACGTAACAGTCACCAAGCCCAACCGCGACGCCATCGTGTCTCTATCTTGCGGAAACCTAGGATTCAGGAAGAGCCAGAGGAAGACCTACGACTCGGCATATCAGCTGGGGGCGTATGTCATCGATAAACTTCAGCAGGCCGGCTGGCATAACAAGATTGACAAGATGGAGGTGTCGCTGAGAGGCTTCGGACCGGGCAGGGAGGCGGTGACGAAGGTTCTGCTGGGAACTGAGGGAAAACTGTTGAGAGACAAGATCGTGAAGGTGTCCGACTCAACCAGGTTGAAATTTGGTGGTACGAGGAGCAAGCGGCCAAGGCGTCTGGGTTAAGGTATCTGGGGAATAAGTTGAGGCAATGCCACTGTTAAGAAAGTGTCCATCCTGCTGGAGCGGCGACCGCAACGCAAAGGCGCCAGAATCACAGTGGTTCTACATCGAGACGGGTCAGAGACTATATGATTGATGTCTCTGGTCTATGTAAAGCTTAAGCTGTGGGATCATGATATTGAGATGGTCTCTTCAGGATGCACACCAGACTAGTGCATGCAGCCTATTGTATATGAGCACCACTAAATGAGAAAATCATCTGATATGAGCCCGAGAGTACGTTCTTAAATTCCATCAAGTCTATAATTCTAGTGAAACCTTGATGTGTCCGGGAGCATCTCTCTGAGTGGGCAGTCGTTTACTCTACCAATTCAGACCCCCCCCCCAAGAATTCTGCAGGGGTCTCTGCTTTTTTTTTTTTTTTTGGGTAGTCTGCATCAACCTCAAAAACCAACTTTTGTCTCTTCTTCAACCTCCCACGCGACGACGCAGGTGCCTATGGATCCGGCCGCGCAGTCCAAATCCTCTCTCATGGACTTAAACTTCAACTCGGTCCTTGAATCTCCCGTTTTCGCCGGCGGCCTGGGCCTCGCCGCCCTCGGCAGCGCCGCAGCGGTCGCGCGCCGCGGTGCGATCCGCGGTGCACAGCTCCTCCGCCGCCAGCTCCTCATCAACGTCGAGATCTCCAAGACCGACCCGTCCTACCCCTGGGTTCTGGGCTACCTCTCGCGCCCCCGCGAGAGCTCCCTGGCATGCTCGCCTCCCGCCTCACGCGCATCCGCCAGCTCTCCGTCAAGACCACGACCCGCTCTGCGGCACCGGGCAGCAGGAGCGCGAGCGATGTCGGGCCCATGCACGCTCACTTTGCGCTCGTCCCGGGGTACGGCTCGCATGTGATACGGCATGCGCCGGGGGTCTACGTGATGGTGCAGAGGGAGAAGTCGTCGACGGCCGAGATGTCGACCGGCGAGCCGCACGAGACGATGACGCTGACGGCGCTCTGGGCGCATCGGCATGTGTTTGAGGAGATCTTTGGGGATGCGCACGCCATGATGGCCAAGGCGACGGAGGGCAAGACGGTAGTGTATACGGTCCGAGGGTTTGACTGGGTACCGCTGGGTGAGCCGAGGCGCAAGAGGCCACTGGGGAGTGTGGTGCTTGACGAGGGCGTCAAGGAGGGGATTGTGGCGGACGTGAAGGATTTTATTGCGAGGCAGGAATGGTATGCCGAGCGAGGCATACCGTACCGGAGGGGCTATCTGCTCTTCGGACCGCCAGGTGGGGGGAAGTCGAGCTTCATACATGCCCTGGCCGGAGAGCTGAACTTTGCTATCGCGACCATCAACCTGAGCGAGCGAGGCATGGCGGACGACAAGCTGGCTATGATGATGCAGAAGTTGCCAGCACGAACCATCGTCCTGCTGGAAGACGCAGACGCCGCTTTCGTCAACAGGAAACAAAAGGACTCGGATGGCTACAGTGGATCGACGGTCACATTCTCCGGCCTGCTGAACGCGCTGGACGGCTTGTCGGCCGGAGAAGAGAGGATAGCATTTCTCACCACAAACCACATCGAGAGGCTGGACCCGGCGCTGATACGGCCAGGACGGGTGGACATGATCGTCAGGGTGGGCGAGGCGACGAGGTACCAGGCAGGTGAGCTGTTTGACCGCTTCTACGGCGATGTCGACAGGGACGGGAGTGGAAAGCAGCGGTTCCTGAACAAGCTGGATGATATGGGCCTGTTTAGTGAGAAGACTCCCAGGCGCACGAGTGCAGCGGCCATTCAGGGCATCTTCCTCTTCAACAAGAACGATATGGAGGGCGCCATCGCCATGGCAGAAGTGCTGGGCCAGGCGGCACCGACAGACAGCTGATCCACTGCCTTCAGACTGTCTCATTACCATGATGTATGATCAGTTCAGAAGGCAAAGCGGTAGACTCTTGTAAAACATTTATGTTGTAGGTATACAGACCAATGATACCCCCTTTCCATAATCGATGGAGCGTGGAAATTCTTGAACGATGCAGGTAAAATGACAGCCCAATTCAAGAAATCTACATACAGCTTGTTTACGACAGGATTGAGCTAGTGCTGTTGGTGTTGCTGAAATGCTAAGTTGTTTTGGTCGAAACAGTCAGTGCGTGAAGGGGCGGGTCTGCGCCAAGTCTTTCGAGGCAGCAGCGGCCGCCATTCCCAGTTCTCGTGCCTTCTTCACACACAGTCTGATAATACGCGACTGAACCCTCGAAAGAAAAATTAATGACATCTACAACTGCTGGCAGAAAGATCCCGGCTTAAAGCAAGTCTCCTCAATCTCATCCAGCTACAGCCCTCATACACCTTCCAAGATAACTCGCTCGTCGTCGCCTCTACAAGGCCAGCTACATCGGTCAGACAAATTCCAGACAGACAAGACTCTACGAAACAGGCGAGACAACCACTCCAGTCATGCCCGAGGGCACTTCAAGGCATTCACCCTGGCCAGGGAGAGGGCGTTCTACGTGGCGTGGCGGACGAGGCAGGGGGCGAGGCGGATTCTTTGGCCGTCGCCAGCCCTCCGCCGCTCGACAAGCCCTCGTGGACGTCGCCAACGAGACCAAATCCGTGCTACCTTTCATCCTGAAGGACCTCCCCAACTTCCGAGCTGAAGATTCTGAGATGATATCACTGGATACGTTTCCGCGTCTGAAGAGAGAAGACTGTCCTCAGCACAACAAGGCCACCGTCAGAGTGCTCAATGAGGATACCTTCAACGCGGCCATCACGCTGATAGGCTCAACATCTCCCCCATCCGCGCTCCCTGCTGGCACCAGCACTTTCACCACACCCATGAAACACTCTAGGCCGGCAGTCCTCAACCTCGCATCCGATACGTCCCCAGGAGGCGGCTGGCTCACTGGCGCCATGGCCCAGGAAGAAGCGCTCTGCTACCGCTCATCGCTCTCTCGCAGCCTGCACAAACACTATTATCCCTGGGACGCTGACCAGGGCCTCTATACTCGTGATGTAGTTATCATACGGGGATCCGTGTCTGGTGATCACAAGCTTCTGGCGCCAGACATACCGGTTGCCGACCTGCCTGTGGTGAGCGTGGTCAGCATCGCGGCCGTCCGTTGCCCAAAGCTCTCAGAAGGTCATTCCCTGACCGGCGACAAGAGGAAGGTCTTTGCCGACAGCCAAGACAGGGATCTGACCAAGAAGAAGATGAGGCTAGTGCTGCGGGTGGCAGCGGCGAGAGGCCATGATTGTCTCGTGCTTGGTGCGCTAGGATGCGGGGCTTTCAGAAATCCCGTGGAGGAGGTGGCAGATGCCTGGAAGGAGGTCCTGAAGGAGACTGAGTTCGAGGGCGGGTGGTGGAGGGAGGTGTGGTTTGCTGTGTTCGATCAGAAGAACGAAGGCAATTATGAAGTTTTCGAGAAGGTGCTGGGTGGGATGCAGGTATAGCGAGGCATTGGTTACGAGGATTGCCACAGCATGAAGCATGTCACTCCAAGGTTTTCCTAGCAGGCGCAAGTATTCAGTCAGATACTCAGCGCCGTTACACGCGAGACACTGCTAATCCTAAACCGCTCTCTCGACGTTGTGATTTCTTGGCGGCAGCATGTGTCATATTCGATGTTGAATGAAGAAAGCCTCCTGCAGCCCTATATCACGGCATGCACATGGCTATTGATGCCACGCCCCTTGTCTGGTGCTTGCTATCTCGCAGCCTCAGTGTGGGGAACCTGCCGAGCCAAGATGCTCGAACGGATGGGGGGAAACGCCGCGTAAACCTTCAGCAGGTGAGGTTGAGGACGTTGTACTTGCGTGTGTCTCTCGTAATATGTTTTGAGCCAAAGAACTCGGTGGGCAAAAGTCGACATAGAACAAGAAAAGCCCGGCGAACAGGAACCTGAAAATAACTGGCGAGCTTTCAGGTTTGGAATGTGTCTTTGGTCATTTTGAGGGGTTGAAACTGCGACCTGCGCATTGCATTGCATAAAAACAGGATTTATAAGAGCAAGACCTGCATTGGCCACTTGGGGCCTTCTTTCACATTCCCCTCGACCTTGGAAGAGTTTCTCTTTCTGCGCATCGACCATGATTAGAACTGTTCTAGATGTAGAGAAGCCTAGCCACACTAAATTTTGTACTTCCTTCGGGCGCACAGCCAGCATGAGGTCTGCTGACCGCTGCGTTCGTCCAGAAACTTTGTGTCGTGGCACCCAGTGCTGCAAGAACCGCTGTATCGCATAGAAGTACACAGCTGCCGAGGGCAGGGGCCGGTCCATCTCTCGCACTTTCTTTCCCCCCTCTCGCCCTCACGATCTCAGACAGCAGCCCCTTTCCCCCTCGTCAGGGCTCGTCTTCTAACCTTCGAAACTGACCCATCACTTCCTCCTCCTCTTTCTTGCCATCCGCCGTCTGCACTTCAGAACTTCAGCCCCCCCGCCGATATCCTCAAGCCGCGATTACCGTCAGGAGCCTCAGCAAGCTCCCCGGTGGCCCAGCGTGCCCAGATCACCCAATAACTCCCCCAAACAGGCATAAAGCCAATGACGCCATTCTGGCTAGCGAACAAGGTGCAACTGTCGTCCTCGCGGCAAGGTCCGCTGGACCAGGGCTGATTCCAGACGATTGGGTAGAGATTAGATGTCTCACGTCTCACGGAGTGTATCCTGTATCGTGCATCGGGAGGGATCTTGTCGAGAGAAGTCGGGTGCCAGGTGCTCGTCAGGACTGGTACGCCCACGATGCTGTCGGACAGTTGGACTTTGGGCTGTCGCCTCTATCTCGCCGCCACAACATAACCGTTGCAGCAGCGTGCCAGCTACCATGGGCTCAAGTGAAGACCATCGTGTTTGAGGAGAGGTTAGCCAGTATCTCCTCTCTCTCTCTCTCTCTCACGGGATCATCCATCAAGGCGACAGCATTAGACCGACCGGTCAGGTCTTCTTATCCCCATCCTGGCCTGGAGCCTCTGTCCCTTCCCCTGGCGTCAGCATCCAGAACGTGGTATTGTGGCGTGGGAGAGTCGGCTCGGGTTGGCATCACAAACTCCTCAGCCAATGTCGTCCCTAGGAGGCCTAGATATCCTCGTGAAGAGCGGCAGTCGGGCGGGCGACCAAGAGGCTCGATCCCTGGCGCCTGGCCGAATGCCACTGGCGCCCTCCACGCCCCGTCCTCCTCCCCACAGAACTCTGCGGGTCTCGGCGGGAACAGACTGGGTGGGCTCGGCGGGCTAGACTCGTTGCAGTGAGATTTGGACATGGTTTGAATCATCGGATGGCGGAGCCGATATCGTCGCTGGGATATACTTGTTGATGTGACGTAGGGAGATAGGAAGTGTTGAGAAAGTGAGCATGTGAAATCATATATATCTATGGCTGGTCATAACTTGTGCCTCGTAGTCTGCGCCTGCTGTTCTCTCGAGAGTTTTCTTGTGTGCTCCAGATCCAACTCGTCCAAAGCCCTTCAGAGCGCGTTTTTGGTTCTTGAAGATTTTTGCGTTTCTGATCGTGGTTTCCCTTTCTGGAAACTTAAACCCTCACCAAGCTCTTGACTCCAATTTCGGCAGGCGGCAGGGGGGTAAAGAAACGTGTTCTTAGCCGCCGTCGCCCAGTTACTCGGTTCTTTTTTTTTCTTGGAGCTTCAAAGCTCGCGATCCAGCTCATCCTTCGATCTCTTTTTTATTTACTTGGTCTTGGTGCTCTAGCAGAGACCAGAACTGTTCTGGCGGGTCGATGATCCCCAACGCCCCGTAATCCCTCAATTGCCATCCCACTATCTCATCCACCACTGTCTCTGCGCATCCGAGATACCACAGCCAACTCTATCTGCACAAACTGCTCATCCAATACATATATATATATATATGTATATATATAAACATTGTCATACTCTCTCCTAAATAATCCAGATTCCCCCAAGATGGCCATCATCGACATTGACAGAGATCTGGCGGCGAGCTTCAGGCAGCAGGCCATCGCAACACCTGATGCCATCGCCTTGGAAGACAAGTCCCACACCTACACATATGCCGAGCTGGACGAGATCACGTCCAAGCTCGCCACCTCAATACGGAATCATGGAGTTGGCCGAGATGACCCAGTCGGTGTCCTCATGGGGAGGAGCGCCGACTATGTCATCGCGTGCCTGGCAGCTCTCCGAGCCGGCGGGGCATTCCTCGTCCTGGAGCTGGCATATCCCCCGGCGATGCTCTCGGGTGTCATAGACGACGCCCGTCCTAGAGTCATTGTCACGAAACGAGAACACGTCGGCAGAATCGAGGCCGGTGTCCCGTTGATCGTCATGGACGAGCAGGGAGTCAGCAGCAATGGAACGGATGCGAGCAATATCTCGACAGACGAAGGCGACCTCGAGAAACTGGCCTTCATTTCGTACTCATCGGGCACGACGGGAAAGCCCAAGGGCATCGCAAATCCACACCGAGGTGCTGTCCGGTCGTATGATCTGAGATTCGTGCTCAGCGATCTGAAGCAGGGCGACCGAGTTGCTTGCAACGTCTTCTTCGTCTGGGAGATATTGCGCCCTCTGCTCCGGGGAGCCACCACCTTCTGCATACCGGACGAGGCTAGTTACGATCCTGTCGCGTTGGTGGACTTGCTCTCTTCGAAAAATATCACCGAGACCCTGATGACTCCGACCTTGCTTGCGACTGTTCTGTCTCGGCATGCAAGGCTGGGAGAACGGCTGCCTGATCTGAAGACTCTCTGGTTAAGTAAGTCACTTCCCCATGCCGAAACACCACCATCGTTTATCTTGCTATATCCATCGGACTGGTCCGGGGTGTGAAATGCATTTCCGATTCCCACAAGAGACTAATCTAGAACCCACAGACGGCGAGGTCGTCACCACTGACCTGATACTTCGCGCCACGAAAGCCCTGCCTAATACGCGCCTGATGAACTGCTACAGCGCAAGTGAGACGCATGAGATCGCCTGCGGCGATATCAAGGAGATGTTGAACGCTGAGCAGCCGTATTGCCCAGTCGGACCGCCTCTGGACCCAAAGCACACCTACGTCTTGGACGAGAACAAGAACAGGGTCGACGTTGGGGTCTCCGGAGAGCTGTTCATCGGCGGCGATCTGCTGGCCCGTGGATATCTGAATCTACCCGATACAACGGCGAAGGCATTCTTACCAGACCCGTTTGATGATACTCCCGGAGCTCGCATGTACAGGACCGGTGATATGGCCAGGATTCTTCCGTCTGGGCTTATGGAGATCACCGGTCGCGTCGGTGCCATGATCAAGCTCCGTGGCTACAGCGTGGTCCCTGGCACTGTCGAGAACGCCATTGTAAAGAACCTGGCCGTAAAGCAGTGCGCCGTTGTACCCCGAGGCGACGGCGTGGAGCGTCAACTGGTCGCCTACGTCGTGCATGACAAGGAGGCGAATGACGACCGAGATCACGTCTCGATCGACGAGGCCGGCTACTGTCCCAAAGGCCGCCGAGCGCTGGCCGAGCACCTGGCGCACTATATGATACCGGCCCTCTGGGTTGAGCTTGATGTGCTTCCCACACACGAAGTATCTGGCAAAGTTGACCTCAAGAGCCTCCCGCCGCCCCCAGAGCCAGGCGCCCCTTCGCCGGAGGGCAAGGCCAAGGCCGATACCAACACGAAGATCAGGGCTGAACAGATCGCGGAGCTATGGGCTGCTTGCCTGAACATCCCGCCGAGTGCGATCACCAAGGAGCACAGCTTCTTCGACCTCGGCGGCCACTCCCTCACCCTCGCAGACCTCTCAAACCGGCTGTCAAAGACGTTCGGGTTTCGGGTGCCTCTCGGGACCTTGGCTGGCGACCCGACCATTAAGGGCCATGTTGAGGCCGTTACTGCTGCTCGCGACGGACACACAGCAGCTGTCCAGGCGGACCTTCCAGCGGTGCTGCGCGCTGACTCTGTTCTGGCTGCGGACATTCAGCCCAAGAACGCGAGGACACTCCCTCTCAGCCAGGCAAAGACCGTTCTCTTGACGGGCGTCACTGGCTTCTTGGGGGCTTTCCTGTTGAATTCGCTCATCGAGAGCACTGAGGCAGACATCATCTGCATTGTGCGTTTCAATGACCCCATCGACGACCAGACCTCTGCGGGAATGGCACGGCTGCGAAAGAACCTCACCGAGCTGGGCCTGTGGGACGACTCCATCATCGACCGCGTCGAGATCCTCCCAGCCAATCTGTCCAGGAAACGCCTGGGACTCGCACCCGATCAGTTTGAGGAACTAGCCTCCCGAGTCGATGTTGTGATCCACGCAGCGGCAACTGTCAACCTGGTGTACCCGTATGCAGCATTGCGCGCTCCGAACGTGGGCGGCACCCGCGAGATACTACGCCTGGCTTGTCTCGCTGGAGCACCTGTTCATCACGTGTCGACCAATGGCGTCCTGCCACCTTCTCGGGACGGCTGGTCGGAAGATACTATTATCGACGTGGATGAGGTACCGGCGCGCCTGCACGATGGCTACAGCCAGACCAAATGGGTGGCAGAACAACTCGTTATCGAAGCAAACCGCCGGGGTCTGCCGACGAGAATCTACCGCCCAGGAACCATCAGCGGCCACAGCAAGTCCGGCGCTACCAATGCGTGGGATCTGTTGACGGCCATGATTGTCGAGTCTATGCAGATCGGGTATGCTCCAGACATCGAGGGCTGGCTCGTAGAGATGACCCCGGTCGACTTTGTGAGCAAGGCCATCACGACGCTGGCGGACCACCAAGACATGACGCAGCGCATCTTCCACCTGGGAGATCCCGCGCCTATCTGTGCCAATGACGTCTTCAGCTATCTCGACCAATTAGGTTTCGGTACGGAAAAGCTTGCCTTCGAAAAGTGGGCTGCTCTGTGGAAGCAGAAGAGGGGCTCCGGGCGCTGGGGAGAGGGATCTTTCACGGTCGACATCCTGCGCTCTGGCATGCCAACCGCCGATTACGTCCGGGAGGTCACAGTTCTGAGCGACTCTAAGACCCGGCCTGTCCTGGAAGACGTGTTTGGCGTCCAACGGCCCAAGATCGACGACAAGTTGCTTCGGACGTACACGAGACACTTCTACGCCCGCGGTTGGCTTCCCCGCCCCCCTCGCAAGGCAGACAAGATGGCCACACAAGTCAAACCCCGCGGACCCCTCGCCGGAAAGGTCGCCGTCGTCACGGGTGCATCGTCTGGTATCGGCGCCGCAGTGGCTGCTGCACTGGCCGCAGAGGGCGCGGACGTTGCCATCGCAGCAAGGCGGGTCCAGGCTCTGGACTCCCTCAAGTCCAAGATCATCTCGACATCAGGCGTGAAGGTCCTGGCCCAGGCAACGGACGTCACGGACCGGAGTCAAGTGGAGGCCCTCATCAGGACCACCGAGGAGACCCTTGGCCCCGTCGACATACTGGTAGCGTGTGCAGGTGTCATGTACTTCACCCTCATGAAGAACGTCCATGTCGACGAGTGGGAGCGCACAGTCGATGTGAACTGCAAGGGCCTCCTTCACAGCCTCTCCTCCACGGTCCCGTCGATGCTGGCCCGCGGCGGGGGTCACATCGTCGCCATCAGCTCGGACGCAGGACGCAAGGTCTTCCCCGGCCTGGGAGTGTACTCTGCGTCTAAGTTCTTCGTCGAGGGCACGCTGCAGGCACTGCGTGTGGAGACAGCGGGCACAGGGCTGCGGGTCACCAGCGTCCAGCCGGGCAACGTAGCCACGGAGCTGCTGAGCATGTCGACGGACCAGGAAGCCGTTAAGAAGTATGGCGAGCCGTCCGGGGCCAAGGTCCTGGATGCCGAGGACGTTGCCGGGGCCATTGTGTATGCTGTTACGAGACCGGAGCACGTGGCTGTCAATGAGGTGCTGATCGAGCCGAGGGATGAGCCGATCTAATGACGGGACGCGAGACGAGGATACACAAGACAGGACAAGACAGGTTAGAGACGATAGATTGCAACATGCTGCAGCGTATGCACCCATGTGAATACACGGTAATACTCTCCTAGAGCGGCTGCCGCCTCGAGGCCCTTGGAGACAAAAAGTCATCCTCGAGAGGTCAGGTACCTGGTGGATGGCCACCGACATGATATAGATTCGGGGTTTCTTTCGCTGAAGTTTCTAGCGGGAAGATGGCAAGCCACCATCGTGTGTACATGGCATCTCGTCTCCGTGAGAGTAATGCTGCCTATACAGGAATCCATTCGTCCTGGCTGTGGAAGGACCGTCTCGAGAAATGTCCACAGATCTTCTCGGCTCCTAAGAAGTCCTGAGCCAAGTTTCAGAGTCAACAGTCTATTATGAGAAAATTCGGAGAGAAAGGTTGGTCAGGGTGACAGGACTCCTAAAGACTAAGAAAGGCCTTGCTCAGCCTCGGTATCCGACACTCAGAGCCCCCGCACCTGAACGACGACGACCACAACAACCTGTTCAGAGCTCGAACATGACGATACGCTAACATCCTCACCCGCTGTTTTTTCTTCTTCTTCTTCTTCTTCTTCTTCTTCCTTAACCTTCCAGCATGACATACAAGGTTCTTCTCCTGGGCGCGACGGGCTACCTCGGCGGCACGGTCCTCACAGATCTCGAACGTGCCGGCGGCGACTTTGATATCACCTGCGTTGTGAGGCCTGAGAGGGAAGCATGTATGAGAGGGCGAAGGACCAGATTGCTGGTGGTAAGCACGTTGCGTTTCTTGGCCTTCAAGGGGTGAACGCTGATTTTCTTTTTTCTTCTTCCTTTTTTGTTCTTCCTTCTCTTCCTCCTTGGCAACAGAGTTTCTAGGCGCGAAGGATAATCATACCAAGATGTTCTTGTTTTTTTACATGAATACAGCTTCTTTTGAGTTCTCCTAGCTAAAATTCAGACACAAACACCCCCCCAACCCAACAATAGGCCTCGCACGATGAGCTTGCCAAGATAGAAGATGCCTGCGCAGAGGTGGATGTCGCCATCAACGCCGCCACCTCAGACGATCTCGACCTCACTAGGGTGATCAATCGAGGCCTGGCGAGGGAGGAGCAGCAGCAGCAGCAGCAGCAGCAGCAGGAAGGGCGTCCTGGTTCACATCTCGGGCACGCAGCTGATCGAGTCGGCACCGACGGGCAGGCTGGAGGACGTGCCCAGGTATGACGACCTGGACACCGATCAGATCAGGTCTATACCTGACAGCGCGGTGCACCGGCTGATTGATGTCGAGTATGTTGTGAAGTACTGTTTTTGTTGTTGTGCAGAGGGAAGAAGAAACAGAGCCTCCCTCCTCTTGTCCTTCTTGTTCTTCTCCCTACTTACTACCTTATACAGGGTCGCCAGGGCGGACCTGGCAGGCGAGATCACAGCATCCATCATCTGCCCAGGCGTCATCTTCGGGCGCGGGTCAGGCCCGCACAAGACCATCTCGTCGCCGTTTCCCAACCTCGTCCGCCTGGCGCTGCGCAACAGGCGCGTCACCTATGCCGGCGAGGGCACCAACATCTGGGCACACGTGCAGATCCAGGACGTCTCGGACCTGATCCTGCGGTCTGTCAGGCATAACCTTGCTGCTGATGCAAAGCCGGCTGGGT
Organism: Celoporthe dispersa; assembly: GCA_016584495.1. NCBI lineage: Eukaryota > Fungi > Ascomycota > Sordariomycetes > Diaporthales > Cryphonectriaceae > Celoporthe > Celoporthe dispersa. Next base: position 1,464,295 of record WAID01000007.1, read on the forward strand.
TCGAGAGGTTCTACTTGTATGTACTCCTCTTTTTTCTTCTTCTTCTTTTTTCCCTCTTACTTCTTTTTACACGCGGGCCTATTCTTTCTCAAGGTTAACACTCCCCTCCCCCTCCCCCCCTCCTCCAGCGCTGAGAACGGCGAGCACCAGAAGCTCGACCTGTGCACCAAGATGGCCTCGGTCCTCCACGCCAGCGGTGCCGCCGTCGAGGACGCCACGCCCGTGTCGGTGCCGGTGGACAGCCCCCAGGCGCCGAGCTGGGCCAACAGGACGACGGCGCGGTGCTGGGCCAACAGGGCGAGGCGGGAGCTTGGGTGGCGGCCGGCGGTGCTGCTGGAGGAGGATGTGCTGGAGGCGGAGGTGCTTGACATCCTGTCGGCTGTGGGCTAGATTCCCTACGTTGCAGGTGAGGGCCGGGATGGAAGGTCCAGGTCGGCCATCATCGTCTTGATCGCCTTGATTAAGCGTGCAGGACATGTCTCGCCCGGTATGTGCCATGCATCACCGTACGGCATCTACGATCGGGTCCCCATACTGTGCAGATAGAAAACTGCTTCATGCGTTCGAGCCCAGCTGTCTCCACCGGGTCAACAACCTTCAGGCCCCTGGCGATGCACAGACTGCACAGACGAACGCGTCGTCAACCTCTCTCTCCGGGCCTGGGCCCACCCCGCGGGGATTGCATCTTGGTGGTATCCAGTAAGGTATGCTATCTCATGAGGTTCGCCCGCCCTGGAAACATCTCTGCCCCCAGTTACATGTCTGTCCTACGCGGCAATTCGGAGGGGTGCTGACTGGAGCCCCCACCCGACCGGGTCCTCCACGATCCGTTTTGTCTCCTCTTCTTCTCTCTCCCAGATACAACGTAGTATTATGCGCAAGCATGCCCCGTCCCTGCTGTGGGTTCTTGGTCGGGGCGGACTACCTACTACCAGGGGGGATCCACGACGATGGGGTTTCCCGTTGGGATGGAATGGAAACATGCCCGGGGTTGTGTGTGTGTGTGTGTCTCTCTCTCTCTCTTGCTTGTCGACCAGGATAACCCATCCAGGTGTGATCATCACATACTCCTGTGGTACCATAGTACTGTGTAAGTAGTAAGTTCATGCGTGCTCGAGGAGAGAGTGCCTCTTTGTCAGCTGTCAGGTGGGCGGGTGTGTTTGCACGGGCATCCGGGTGGCCGTGGCCGAGGGAGACAACCCGGCTTTGCGATCCTATAAGATAGGATCATATTACCATAGTACTATTATGGTGGGCAGCTTGCAGATGTTCGAGAAGGTGGGAAGAAGAAATGAGAAGAAGAGAAAGAAGGAGAGAGAGAAAGAAAGAAAGAAAAAAAGTCGACACTAGTACTCGGACGTATTACCACGTATAGAGAGCCATGCCTTTATTTTCTTCTCTCTCTCCATCCTTCGTGTCGGAGCACAGACGTGTCCATCATTTCGAACCCTGCCCCTCTCCCTCTCTCCTTCTCCCTCTCTCCTTGTCTCTCTTCCCGTCTTCCCCAACAAACCATACCTACAGCCTTGTCGACGAGTACCGAGACACCCATGCCCTTGACTGGTGAACGGGACAGTCCCTCCCCTGTTCCCCTCCAGATCCACCGCTCTCGAAAGGGCCGATGTCTGGCGATCTCTCCCTCCTTCTTCCTCTTTCTGTTCCTCCCTCCATCTCTCCTGGCGATGGTCACCAGCCCCCCCCCCCCGAGGATGACAGCTCTGTGGAGACCCGAGCGCGAGGGTTACAGTGCTACCGATGGGTGTAAGAAAAGGTCCGGAGGAAAGGTAAGGGCGAGGACAAGGTTCTCTTGTCGCTGCAGGTGGGGCGGGAGAGAGATGAGAGGTCAACATGGAAGACGAGGGCAGCGTCTCAGGCATGGCTTCTCGTGCCCGCCCCAGAGCTGATGTTGTGCCTTCTCGCTGTTTTTTTCTCCCTGACAGGCAGGGCTCCCCGAGGCCAAGGCTAGCCCTACAAGGGAAGGAGTATCGTCGTAACTCTAATTTACCTTTTTTTTTCTCTTTCTGTCCTTCCTATGTTTCCTTTTTCTCCGTCTTTCTCCCTTGCCCTGGTCGCACTCTCTTTCTGTCTTTTGACTTTCGCCTCTGGATTCCTGAAATGAGCCCTACCACTCTGCCGGGAACGTGGAAAAACATGGCGACCACATGGCGACAGATCGGCTGGGCGGGCCTGTGCCAGGGGGGAGGGGAAGAGATCCAGGCAGGCCCAGCCCCGGCGTGGCGTTGCCTTGGGTCCTGCATATCATAATTTCCTCCTCGCTGCCCAGCGCGGCTCGCGGGCTGCTTCACCACACGATACTACTCTCTCTACTCGCAACCAGCTTGGCAGCACTCCCAGGAAGGGGGGGAGAGGACCGGTGTGACGAGCTGCTACCTCGCGACACTGATAGTGCGAGAATATCAGGACGACGACAAGAGGGCGCGGCCTAGGCTCATGTCGTCCCATATGCACGAGAGATGACCAGAAAGGGGGTCCTCTTGGGGCGCGAGCAGCCACCATCGATGCAGGAGGCAGATGGGGTGGGAAGAGATGTGACATGGGGTGTGCAGGTACGCACTAGCAAGGCTCGCTCACCTCATTTCCTGTCGAAAAGAGAGGGAAAACGTACGTGATCGCGGCGGACCGGCTCGCCGGGTAGCCCTGGCCTCTCCAGACGTGAGATTTTATCTGCTCCGCAGCCCAGACAGGCAGGGTGCCTGGTTCCCCCCCCGGCATGGATGAGCCGCTCGTCTCCATCCAACCAGCGTTGTTCCGATCATTTTTGTCTCACAGCACACAGGCGAGACATGCATGCACCCATGCAACCAAAAACACATCCCACCCATCATCAGCCCTACTCGACAAAAAGTCTGGGTTCCTGCTCTGTTGGCTCGGCGGCGGGTCCCTCCGGGTCGAGACGTGGGATGGACGTGATGGCCTCGTCTTTAGACGTCTGAGGATCTGCACCCCGTCCGTCCTGGCAGCACTCAGCTCTCCTCCCCTCCCCCCCCTCCTCAGGCATGCTGGTGTCTGGCGCGGTGGACACCACCACATGAAGCTGAAAAGCTCCGGCATCCGACATCGTATTATGCACAGGGGCGGGCTGGTTGCTACTACTGCTACTACTATTACCTCCACCGCAGCGGGAGCCCGGTCGAGTCCTCATCATAGTATTACTATCGAGCTAGCTCTCGAGTGTGTGAGGTCAGCAGCTAGTGCGAGGCAGTGATAGTGATCGTCGAAACATTAGCCTCGTGAATGTGAACCGTGGTGTCGTCCAGGGTGGTCTCGAACTTCTTTTCCCTCCCTCTGGCCGGTGGACTTTTCGCTTCGACGGAACTCGCTCGTGAGGGTTTCAGGCCGGGGAGTTCTTTTGAGGAAAATGATCTCCCTCTCCCCACTTCCCTCTCTCCGTCATTCCAGGGCTGAAGGAATCCTGGAGGCATACTATCGTGAATTTTACTGTGGGTGTGTCTGATCACAGCCGGGGCCGTGCGGATGCTGTCTCGTGCCGGTGTGCCGGGGAAAAAAGAAAGAAGGAAAAAAAAAAAAAGGAGGAGGGGGGGGGGAAGCAAAGAGAGGGTAAAGATCTGCGTACATAGTCTGTTAATGGTTCCTTCTGTCTATGCACGTATCTGTCTGATCTCGAGAACCACAAGACGGCTGGACAGCATGACGGGTGATCTCTAGAGAGTGAGAGAGTACGCCTCCGCTGGCCGCCTCGGCGAACCCGACATCGCATCTCTCTTTTTCTCTCCCTCCTCCTGAGCGCGTTCCCCCTCTCCACGCGAGATAAATAGCAGGGACCATGGGCCCCGACGCGCGCAGGATCGTCAACCCTGTGCTGTGCTGCGTATCGTCTCTGCATCGTGGGTCGCGAGGGAGGGGGAGAGGAACGTGGCTGTCGGCCAGCTAGCCATACCCGGGCTGGGCCCTGGAGCGCAGCGGCAACCGCACCCACGGGCTCGTGCCTGTGAGCACTTTGAGGGCATCTCGGGTTGCCGCGGGACAGAGGGCATGTCAGGATCACGTAGCTGCCTTGTCATTACGTACAAGTGGCACATCTACACACACCCCGTCGGCTGACCAGCGTCGCCCTCCGCGGTCTCTTCGAGGCAAATCAAACCATCTTGAAACTCTGGCCGCACGTATATAAGGTACAGGAAGTATGTGGTTCTGGTGTCTGGGCAATAAAGTATCACACTACGATGTATGTAGCAAGGAGAGGATGTGTGTGTGTGTGTGTGTGAAGATACACATCGGCGATATCGCAGATTGGCATTCCGTCGCTGATGACAAGGCGTCAGCAAAGGGACCACCCACCATGCCTGGGCTCATTCGACACACCCCCAGGACACCCTGAAATCGTTGACCTTGCCCCATTCCCGGTCCCTGCATCGTTCTCGGAACACCTATCCAGACCCAGCTAGATCACCCGGCACGGCTTGTGGGGTGGGGAGGAGGAGGAGGAGAGAGTAAAGTTGATCGAATTACTGGGACGTGGATATGCCCTGATGATCTAATTACTGCTTGGTCAGGAGAGAGAGTGTGTGTGTGCGGTGAATCTTTTTCGTAGAGAAGGGAAAGAAAGAAGAAAGAAAAAAAAAGAGTACAGAACTTCGATGCAACAGGAGATCGAGACTCGCAGTCTGATGGCGAGAGAGAGGGGGAGAGCACGCACGCACAAACACACACACACAGAGAGAGAGAGAGAGAGAATGAGAGACGTGTGGTGGGTGGCATTGCGGCTCTGGAGCGGGTGACAGGGCCTCTCCTCTCGAGCAAGACTGCAACCTCCCGTCTCGACCCTGCCCAGTGTCTCAGATCTCTTTTTGTTTCCCTTTCTCCAGCGGGTGACACTCCTGTACATGGCCGATGATGCTGAAGTTGCCTCCGGGCTTCAAACAGACAAGGCCATGCCATCATCCTTGGTGATTCCGTCACCTCCCTCTCGCTCTCCCTCGCGCAATTATCGTCCACTATCGAAATGAGGTTATGCGGGATCGGGGGCTTGCCGGCACAGGCCTCGTCAGCCACGTCCGCAACCCCCCCTTCCCACCTCCCTTGTTTCCCCTAACAGACCTGGATATCAACAAACCGTTCACTTTCCGCCGAGGGCCAAGACTACGTAGAATTTGCCAAGAAAAGGCTACTGACATACAAAGTAACAATAGAAGGTTTTTGGTGGGGGTTTTTTTTTCCTTCCCGGGCCCCAACAAGAAGGGGAAGGGAGGAAGACAAACCAAAAAGAAAAGTGCTCAAGATCTGCACAGTAGGACGAATGACTGGCAGACGGAGTAAATGATCAACACGAAGAGCCTGGAAGCATAGAGCCGAAATGGTCCCCCACTGGTGCAGGGCGAAATTCGGTACGGCCTGTCAGAGGTGAATGTTACACGTCTGTCGAGGTAGATCCTGTACCACGGTAGCAGCTGCTGACGGATTATTGCAGCCGAAAGAAAGTTGTGCGTATGCATGTACTGGATGTATGTACCACTGATTAGTGCTGTATGCACTATATACAGTAGTACGTTGTGTGTGTGTGTGTGTATACGTCTGCTACTGCACCCTGCCCACCACACGACCACCACTACCACCACCACCACCACCACCACCACCCGAGCATTGACGACTATTTGAAAAGTGACGCGGCTCGTTTCTGCAGCAGCAGATATGCGTCAGCCACCAACCATCGATTTGTGCATGGCGTGGGCGCCGTGACCAACTACAGTCGTTCTAGAGTAGACTATTTGCGCAAGTATCCTGCAGCGCGGGAGGAAGAGATTGATTAAACAACAAGAGAAGAAAACAGACAGGGAGATGAAGGTATATCCCTGGCTGGTCAGACACCGACCCGTACGTGTGTGAGTGTGTGTGTGTGTGTGTGTGTCGGCCCTTGTCGGGGGCTGTAGCTGCCGTGCACGTCGTGGCGGGGTGGTGCGCAGCAGAGAGGAGGAGGCACAGAGAGAGCTAGTCGACCACCATCACGACGTCGATCTTGTCTGTGTGTCGCAGTCGGGGACCATCGTGTAAGAAGGGGGGGGGGGTTTGGTTCCTTACATGGGGGCCACTTACACACCCACTCACTGCACGTAATTCTTCTATACGTTATCATTCGGCGCAGTAGCCGCAGACAAAAAGAAAGAGAGGAGAGACAGGGAAGGAAAAAAGAAAGTTCTAGTCTGGTGTGGTGAAAGCCATGCCCATGACGCGCCCCTCCTTTCCCCCTCCCCCAACAGTCACGCCAGGGAGCGGCCGCATCGTCCACTCTGTCGAGTTTCCCCTTTGGGATGCACCTGCGACGCATCTGTGGAGAGCGCAGATCAAGAATGCCGCTATCGCGCGAGCGGTGATATGCTCCAGATCTGCAAGATTGGCGGGCTCACACATGCGAGGAGGTGTGACGGATGTATCATCGTGTCAACCGTCTCTGGAGGTTTTCTTTTGTTTTTTTTCCCCAAAAAGAAAGACAAACCCGACCCCCACGCAGCCTCTTAGGTAGGTAAGTCGGTGGACAGCGGCGAACCGGCAGTCCGCTTGAAACATTCACATAATCGAGACAAGAGCCGACTGAGGAACGGGCTGAGGGAGCGGCCGAAGGAGCACCGGCTCGGTGTCGAGGGGGGGGGGGGGGTGGAGGGAGAGGAGGATCGAGGCAAAAGCGATAAGCCGACTCGAGTAAGCAGTCCCGAGGCTACGGATCGGCCCCAATAAGACAATCTTGCCAGGGCCGTCTTGTGGAAAGGTGGGTTGGGTTTGGCTCTGCTTTGCTTTCTCCGGGCCATGTCTGTTGGTTCTGCCACTTTGGGTGATGGGCCGAACAAGGGTGATCAGGTCAGCAGATATCTCAAAAGAGGGAGGGAATGAAGAAGAAGAAAAAGAAAAAAGACAGGTACGGAGGCAGCTCGCCCGTCCTGTCCTGGGACGCAGCCTCGCCAGTGAATGCGTGGCATTAGTGAGAGAAGCATGAGGGCCACGCGGTAGTGTTCAACTCGAGAGAGGAATTTATCCAAGCCGCGTGAGAAAAGGGACGTTGCACCTGGAGCAAGATGAAGTCATTGAACAATTTCCAGATGGGGGCCATGATTCGCTGGTGTACGCGAAATGGATACTCAAAAGGGCAAAAAGGAGGGCGGCTGGTAGCCTAACTCTCTTCTCTCTCTCTCTCTCTCTCTCGCTTACTGACATGTTAGCAAGCTCCCATGATAGCATCAGCACTTTAATCCTGTCCAATGAGAATATCTTGTTTTCCTGCGGGAACCGCTCAAACGATCACACCGTCTCTCCTCGAGATCACGTCGACGGATTGCACAACTGCGCAGAGGGCGTGTTTTCGGTCACCGAGTGGGGCCGATCCGGTCTGCAAGACCACCCTCGCGCCGGCGAGATGCTACATATAGTACTGTGGTGTGTATAAAGAACACAAGCAGACGGACGGTGTACTGTAAGTGGACCGTGGATCGTGGATCTGGGATGGCCCATATGCTGTGGTGTGAGGGGGGAGGGGGGCAAGGGCTGAGCGAGGTTTGAGTACGCTGCAGGAGATTCCTTGGGGAGGAGACAGACTCTAAAAAAAATTAAAAAAATAGCCTCCAACAGACATTGCAGAAACTTGGGTCCAGCCTTGTGAGATCTGATGTCTCGGACCAAGACATCATCGCCATTGGCGGGCCGAGGAGACCAGCACAAGAGAGTGCGAGGCCGGGTTGCACAGCACCATACGACACAACCTCTGCTAAATGATACGCTGTGGCCTGTAGGCTGCACGAGCCGGCCGGGGAGGGGGGCCTCTCGAGGTTCCACCTGCATGCACAAGGCCCAACCCAAAACCCCCCTTGTCGCTGGCGTTGACCACAGTGGCCTTCTCGCCCTGTCGCGTTGCGAGGTCGCGTGCTCGACCTGGATGTCGTGCATGCATCCTGCAAGAGATGTCCCTCTTGTGTTACTCTCGTGTCCCGTCCTCAAGCACGTACTCAGGAGGCTTACACGCACCAGCACTGGCCCGGATAGTCTGGAACCGAGATTGTGTAAGCGCCGACGTGTGTGACGGAACCAACAAAACAGGATCTTCCAACATCACCACGGCTCCAGGACGTGCCGTGATTTGCCGGGAGGAATACAGAAGAAGGAAGAAAAAGAGAGAGAGACACAAGGTAGGAATACGGAAAGAGAGGTACTGAGGGGGCGGGGCCAGCTCGCTACCGTAGTGTGCGCCTTGTGCCATACAGCTCTCTCTCTCTCTCTCAGTCCGCCACCTTTTTGGGAACTGACCATTCAGCCATTGAAACAGCCCCAAGGTTTGACGATCTAAGCAAGGTCTAGACGAAGAAAAGGCGGCACGCGCAGAGAGCGGAGGACTAGTCCGCACAGACATTCACCTCGATCAATTTTCTTGGGTTGACGGTCCGGGACGCTATGCACCTCCTCAGCCCTAGCCTTTTTGTTGGTAGTACTGCCACTATTATGTGTGTGGTGAGATATGCTGAGATGGAGAGGGGGGGAGGGGCAGGGTGGGAAGACCGTCAGCGTCGGAAAGGCCCGCCACAGAGAGAGAAGAATAAGAAGAAGAAGAAAGAAAAAAGAAAGAAGAAGGATTTGATAGGTTTGCGTATCAAGTGGGTCTTGCCTTCAGGTGAGATGACAAGTACGACGGACCAAAAAAAAAAAAGGGGGAGGGTACGAGGCCGACCAGTGAGGACGCAGAGCTGCTCTGTTCCCGAACGAGAAGAAAAAACAAAAAAAGAGAGTCCGGTGCGGGTTTTTGGTTGCTGCAAGGCGGAAGCGAATTCCCCACGAGCTGTCTAGGCTCTGACCAGGAGCACCTGGGTTGAGGCTCAAGTCGGGGTCCGATTCGCCCAAGGTGACCACGCGGTTGGGTCTGCGCATGGGCAAGGCTGTGTAGATGGGATGTTAAACCTGGTTCGAGTCCCCTGATACGCGAAACCCGGCATATTGATGACGCGCGAGTCACAGAGGAGGGAACAGGATGCCTGCGCCCCCGGAGCACGCAGGTGATTTGTCGGTGGTGCCACCGGGTGACAGGAAAGAGGATCTTTTTTTTCCTTTAAAAGGAAACAAATAGAACTAATGGATGAACCCCAGCGGGGTCTGCGGTGTTTATTGGTGAATGGCCATTCACAAGTTGTGATACTCGGCATGAGTATCTACTATGACAAGGAGCACCAGAGGGCTGAAGGATGGGGGTCCTCGAACACATGCCTGCTAGCTGCCATAGTACCTAGAAGGCCGGTGCTGGGCGTCAGGCCGGTAACTCTTAGTACTACTATGCACAGGTAATATGCGAGATCATATACCGTTGCTCTCCGCCCGAGTCGAGTGTGGTGTGGTGTGCCTCTTTCCACGTGGCGACTCACAGCCGCTATTCGCGTGGTCGAGGGCACAGGCCATGAACAAGATGATGAATTTGTACCCCGAGACTCCCGTGCTGCGATGTGGTCCCTGGCCAGGCCGAGGAAGGGCAGCGTTCTGTGCATCGCGCAGAGCTGGGAGGCCTTGGGAGGCCTTTGTACAGCAACAACACAAGAGTGTTCCTTAAGGTTGAAAAGTGGGACGGACTACTGAACTGCCTCGAGCCCGGAAGGTTCTTTTGGGTCTCTCCACCGGGAGGGGGCCTACTGTTGGAAAGAAGAAAAAAAAAGAGGAAAAAAAAAAAACTTGGCTGTGGAGCGAATACGCGCGTGGATGTTCCGGCATTTATTTTTGTATGGTACGGGGCCGTACAACCATAGTTAGGTATACCATAGCACATATCTAATATGTCAGGATCTTCATTGATGGGCGACAGGATCGTCTCGACCTTGGGAGTTACTATAGCAGAGCAGCTGTAAGCCTTGACGAATCTCTGACGCTGCATGCGTAATGGCATTGCTGCGAGTGATGGTCGGTCTGGCCTATCGAGGGTGAAAGAGAAAAGAAAAAAAAAAAATGAGGGCCCCAACAATACGGTGTCTCTCTTGATAGCGTGATGGCCCTTGTTACCGCCTTCACAAGGGTGGCACAGACATCGGATCGGCATACCACCATACCTTTACCACGTAGTACGTACAATGAATGTATTATTGTTGGGTGTATGGCTGGTGAGGTTGGAAATGGGAGCCCTCACGAGGCAAAGATTCCGGTCCATGTGAGCAGCCAGGAAGTCAGGCAGACAGATAGACAGATATAGTAATATTCACCGTCACCGAGAAGGTTTATTTTCAGTTCCGACAACCGAGAGGCAGCAGTTGTTGCTGCTATAGCAGGAAAACAGCCCCCAGATCGTTGAGGAAACCCAATCCTGCGGCAGCACGGCACTTCCCTCGAAGGATTTACGCATCTCCATGGGAAGCAAAAGTTTTTTTTTTCTTTTTTCGATAAAGAAAAAAAAAACCAAACCAACCACATCAGCGGCCGCGCCACCTCGGGAGGAGGCCTATGGAGTCCTCGGTGGTGACGAGACATGTACGGTCCGACAAGACAACGAACCGCCGCTCCCTCGTCTTCACCAGACCTCGTCGAGAATGTAGAGACGAGTGAGGGTGACCTCGCTGACTGACAAGCCGGACTGGGAGTCTGACACTGGAGGAACCAAGGCACACAAAACCACCCACACAGTCCTTCCTCTTCTAGTCGGGACTACGAGGTGTGCCATGTTGATCCTATCCGTCCTGGTAGGATTCGCATTAACGTACCCCACAGAAGCTTTTCTCATCACAGCATGCACGTACTACTAGGAAATCCTCTAATGCCCACCCCCCTCCGTTATGTGTGGAGGGGGGGGTCCTACAGTTCGATCCTGATCCGTGATGGGCCTCGTCCAGGGCTGTCCACCCCACGGCGGGCCTGGATCAGGCTGCTGGATGACCTCAACCAGAGGCCGTCACTGCAATCTCCCGCTCCGTATTTAAGTTTCTGTGCAGCAAGTTGTCACTAACTATCACGCGCCCGCCCGACCCCGAGCCTGTCCAACTGGAGGTCATGGCAACAAGTAATTTCTATCCGCCGCGTCGACAACAGCGCTTCATTCGCCCGTCCTAATTGAGCCGTATCCACTGGCAGCCAAGCGGGACCAGTACTAAATGTACGAACCCAAGAGGAGGCGATTCATTCAATCTTGACCCCAAAGAGAAAAAGAGAGAGAGAGAGAGAGAGAGAGAGAGAGTGGGCGGTGGTCACGGGCAGGGCTTGCCTGAAGCCTTGGTCCCTCGGCTCATATGCAGACCTTGCCATTCTGGTCCAAGCTGGACAGGCCCTGTGACAGGGGGCCGGGGACGAGGGCCTTCAGGCCCAAGGGCCCTAGGACGAGGTGGGGTGTGATGTACATACTACTACGAAGCGGTGCAGTCGCGGCGGGGGGACGAGACCTCTCCAGCCCTCCAGCCGTCTCTTCCTCCTCCCCCTTGGCGCGCTCCACCACCCCAAGGGCCACCACCACCATCACCAACAAAATCCACAGCACACACACAAGGAACTCCCAGAGGAGGGTCCACTCTACTCTGGGAGACGCAGGCACCTCTTTAGCACGACCTGTGGGTGCGCAGGGCAGGCCCCATGTCCGACCACCCTCCCCCCCGCCCCTGGGTGCGCTTCCGTAGTGCTGCAGTTCCTGTAGCCTGCGAGCTGTGCTGCATGTCCCTTGGGTGGGAGGGGTGTGGATGAGGTTTGCCATCCTGGTCTGTAATCGGGCCTTGCCCGTGCCCGTTGCCCCCCCCCTTGTGCCCCAGGACCATGAACAGGGTCCACGACCATAACCATGACCATCTCACCTCACTCACTCTCACACACACACACACTCTCTCTCTCGCCATGGTAGGATACATACATACACCTGCCCTACCCACCCCTTTCCTCCGCTCTCCTGCTTCCTGCGACGGATTCATAATTTTTTTCTTATTCCCAATCCGTATGTACTTCCTCCTTATGGGCTCTTCTTTTGGTATGCTCCTTGTTTGATATCTGCCTCAAAAAGTTCAGAAAGTTTCTATCGTACCAAGTGTACACACACACACACACACAGCCCTCTCGCAATCATGCTCTCCTTATAATCGCTGCCCGAAACCTTGCACTGCTAGTTGTTACGGTTGCCGACCCCCCGACTTGGTCGAGAGATAGGAACATATATCCGCTGGAGGCTCCATCGGTCTCTTTTGTCTCCGCCGTCGACGCGGCCAGGCCTCTTCTGCTCCCCAGGGCTCTAAAAAGGGCTGCGACGGTCCACTATGTGAAGAGGCTACACTCTCTCCTCTAGCGACTGGACATTTGTCAAGTAAACCAAAATTTCTAGGACGCGGACAACACGAACATTGCTCCACCGGTCCGGTCAGCGCCCTGGTGGTTCTACGACGAAGACGACGACGACGACGACAACGACAACAATAGCAACAACGACCACGACCACGACCACGACCACGGCGACGACGACGACAGCCTATCCAGGGATCCTCTCATATTTATAGTCATCATCCTATCATTCTAGCTCTACGGCTCCGGTTTGGGGCCTTCTTGTTGGGATCAGACCAACACAGCCTCTGCCGCACCAGCGCACTGGCCGCCCGCGGGGGGAAGAGAAACTCTGGACGGACGACTTTCTCTCATTTATATGAACCTTTAACAACAACAACAACAAGACCACGCCCAGGCAGACACGCCACCGACTCGTCTCACAACCCCTCTCACTCCCTCTCTCTCACTCTCTCTCTCTCTTTCTCTCACACTTATCGGTCGTGTACCTCATACGGGTCACAATGTCGACCTGCCCAGCTCCGTTTCTCGACGCCTCGCAGTACAGCAATGGCGGATGTAGGTTCACCAAGAGGATCCCGGGGACGCTTGTTGTGACGTGTCATGGAGGCTGACCAGAATATCTTTCACAGACACCGATGGCCGCCTGTGCCAGGCTGTCGGCAACATCACATGCTGCCTGCCATGTCCCATGACGGACTGGACATACTCGGACGCCTTCGTCACCGTGGGCATCGCGGCGCAGTGGATCTCGGTGTGCAGCATGGTCTGCTGCGTATTTCTCCTGCTGTCCTGGGCCGCCCTGCCCATCGACAAGACACACCGGCACTACCTCAGCATCTGCCTGGTCTTCGCCGTGTGCTTCATGAACATGGGCTTCCTCATCCCCCCTGGCAGGACAGCCAGACCAGTGCTTCGACGAGATCACGCCCAACGACATGCAGACGAGCTCTGTGTGCGCGGCGTCCGGGACCTTCCTCATCATCGGGGGCTGGGCCGGCGTGCTGTGGGTGTTCCTGCGGTCGCTGTCCCTGCACCTCCAGATCTGCTGGCAGGTCGTCGTGGGCAGGAACTTCATGTGGTTCTCGCAGGCGACCGGCTGGGGCATCCCGGCCGTGGGCATCGTGCTGGCCCTGACGCTGAGCGGCGTCTCGTTCCGCTTCGGGACCACCTGCCACGTCAACCACCACAACAGCCTGGCGGACCTGTGGATCCCGCTCCTGGTCTTCGCGGGCCTCACCATCATCATCCAGTTCGCCACCTTCGGCTACTGCATCAAGGTGTACCTCGCCTCCCTGGCCGACAACAACGCCACTACCGAGAACTCGGGCCTGCCGTCCTACACCAACAGCATCCGCACCATGACCCCCCGCCAGGCCTACCGCCGCGTGCGCCGTGTGATCCAGCTCCAGTGGCGCGGCATCGCCATCGTGCTGATCATCATCGCCGACGTCATCTTCTTCGCCATCGTCTTCGTGTTCCAGGACAACACCGAGATGACGGTCAAGACGGACCCGACCGTGGCAGACCCTGGATCGCCTGCCTCGTGGAGTCGGCAGGAGACAAGAACGCCTGTCTCAAGGAGGCCAGCGGTTTTGTGGTCAACATTGCGACCATCGGGGCCGTCCTGATCCTCCTAGCGGTACGTCCTCCCAAAAACCTTGTTACCCCCCCTTGTGTATGTGTGTGTGTGTGTGCTGTGGCCTGTAGGTATACTAACTGGGGAGAACCCCCGGGACAGATGAACGGGTTCTGGCTCGTCCTCCTCCTGGGACGCTGGTCCATGGTGACAGGATGGATCGAGCTCATCACCCGGCGGCCGATGGGCGGCAAGCGTGAGTTTGTATCGGTCGACGCGCTCGGCGGACCATACGACCTCAAGATGAACACAGATCCACGTTCGTACGAGATGCTCTCACGGGACAAGGACGGCATGTTGACACCGGTGTTGACAGTGCGCGAGGGGCCCATCTACCCACCCCTCCGGAGCTACCTCGCCTCGACGGATGCGGCCTCCCCGGCGGCGCCGGCCCCGACGACCTGACCCCCACGGCGGCAGCAGCACCCGCTGGCGGCCGCCGCACCCCTGACTACTTTGGCCAGACCGCGAGGTACCAGGCGCCCACGAGGTCCTTCTCCAGCCCGAGACCACCGACGAGAGAGGGCCAGGCGTCGCAGGCCAGCTGGGACCAGGGCCACGCGGCGCACCCGAGCCCCGCGCGGCCGTATTCGCCCCCGACGAGCTACCAGTACAGCCAGAACAGCTATGGCCAGAACAGCTACGGCGGACCGGCCGACTACGGCCAGGCGGACACCATGAACCCCCTGCAGATGAACAGGATATGATGGAGAGGCCCAGACGGACGAGCCGATCGGACGACGGACGAGAAGAAGAAAAAAGGAACAGACGAAAACCTGAGAGATCTGACGAGACCAGCATGCGAGCCACAGCAAGGCGCCCGCCGCGCAAGAAGGTCGTCCGCGTCTAACAAGCTCGTCTCACCACCAACAGGTGTACAGACGTGTGCACCGGAGGGTATATCCGGATGTCCTCGATCATCCACCCGCCCACACAATCTACTCAAAAATTTTCTCCTTGGTTACCTAGCGCGGCGTTATCTGTATCGGCGCACCTGATCATTATGTTGTATATCCCTCTCGAGAGCGGTCAGAAGCCCTCCCACCTGTCATTACTGGATGAACCTGGACGGACCGGCACCTGAGGAATCCAAAATCACGCAAGCCTTCGGGGGCCTGGAAACCCCTACCCAACAGCAGCCGAGACATGCGAGGTTGCGACCGGAACTGGCCAGCCAGGGAGGAGCAGGGTTCGGCGCCGGTGGCGAAAAAAAAAAATAAGGCGGGAAGATCAGCGTGCTTATGGTGCATCTGCAGTGAGACGAGCGGACGCAGACCGGGCTGAGAGGGTGCATGGAACCAAGAGACGTACCTTGCCTCCCTGACGAGAGAAGGGGGACCCCATCGCCAGGGTGACGAGGGAGAAGAGAAGAAAAGAAGGAAAGAAAAAAAATAGGAAGAGAGAAGAGTTGAGGTTCCGAAGGTTCCGGGCGGTGATGAGAAATCTCGGCCGGTCGGGCTCGCGAGGTCACCCGGATCGCACCTCCACAATGGGGGCACGAGGCACGCCATCCTCTCCCCACGCCAAGAAGTGACGGTGCATGCCAGGAATTTGATTTTATTTTATTTTTTTCCCCCTTGTCTCTTTACTCTTTTTATTTTTTTTTATTATTATTATCCCTTTTCTTCTTTCTCTTTCTTCCTGGAGGGGAGGTTCCTGTTCTACCTCTTGGATGTGTGAGAGGCCGAGGATGCCCGGTATTAATTGGCGTCTGTATATATATTTTACCCTCCCCAGACCCAAACCTGGCTGAGTAGATATTTTCGAGAGGGAGAGAGAGAGAACGAGAGCGAATCAGAAATTTACTAAATTGAACAAGGAGAGATCCCTCTGGGGGTGTTGTCATGCCTGATTCAATTCAATCGTAGGACGGCTGGCAGGTGACAAATCACGTAGTTATGCCGTCACAAGCTCCCCCAGGCATTCTAGTTGATTGGGGGGTGGGGGGCGGGGGCGGGGCCCTGAACGATGGCCCTGAACAGGCTGTCCTGCCAACAGCACCAGCGTTAGACCGACCCCTGTTCAGCACCCGACCCAAGGTTCAGCACCCCTCTAGCGGCCTCCTCTGCCCCCGCCCCCCCCCCCTCTGCTCGACCTCTGGTCTGGGAACGATTCAGTGCTCGTCTGCTGCTGCTCGTGCATTTGGGCTGAAAGTCTAAACTCCGCGTCTTCCAGCCTCAGGACCGTCTCATCACGAGCTGGGCTCCTCGGACTCTTCGTCCCCTGCTGTGGTCCTCGTCCGCAATCCCGGGGCTTCCGTCAGCAATCCTTTTCTTCTTCTTCTTTTCCTCCTTCAATTAGTAAGGGATTGTTTTTCTTCTTGTTTTCATTTCTCTCCTCGTCGTCCTGGTACAGCTGGTTCTGCTAGTTACACAGTACATATAAAACGTCGTGCTCTCGTCCGGTCCGGCCCTGCGATCGCAGAGACGCAAACCCACCCGCCTGACCCGCACCGCCTTGAGACTGCACAGTACCCAGAGCACCCTCTCTCTCCTCCTCTCCTCCTCCTCCTCCTGCTACAGCCAGACGGGAGGCTGGAAGCGGTACTAGGCACCATCAGTGGTGCCCCTGGACACCCTCTGACAGCGTCGTCGAGGGGCCGAGACATGGCAGCCAGAGGCACACGAGCCAGCCCCTGAACAGAGCGTCGCTGATCCACCGTCACTACGTCACCCTACCTACCCCCAGACGATCCCTCAAGATCGCGCACCCCTCCGCCGGGCCAAGAAAAGAAGAAGAAGAAGAAGAAGAAGAAGAAGAAGAAGAAAAGAAGAAAAGACCAATCCCTCCCGATGAAGACGAGAAGGAGCGCCGGCCTCGACGACCCACACGACCCTCCCGCTCCCCGACCGCCCTCCTCCTTCCCCTTCTCCTCGCCGCGGGCCATGTACCTCTACCTGGCCGTCCTCGTCGCCTGCGGCCTCGCCACCTACCTATGGCGGTCCGAATCCTCGCTGGGCAGGCCCTGGGTCCCAGACGCCGGCGCCCGGCTCTTTGCGCAGCGGCCCCTCCCTCCGCCGCCAGCCGAGTCCTCCATCGACACCTACACCCTCCCGCTGCGGACCCGCGGGCGTGATATCGTGGACGCGACGGGCCGGCGCTTCAAGCTGGCCAGCGTCAACTGGTACGGGGCGTCGGACGAGCTCTTCGTCCCCGGCGGGCTGGACGTGCAGCACAGGCGGACCATCGCCCAGACGATCAGGCGGCTGGGGTTCAACAGCGTGCGGCTGCCCTACGCCGACGAGCTGGTCATCCGCAACCCGCACATCCTGCCGCACCTGCTGGCGGCCAACCCGGACCTGGCGGGGCTGCCGGCCCTGGACGTGCTGGAGGCGTGCGTGCAGGCGCTGACGGACGAGGGCCTGGCGGTCATCATCAACAACCACATCACGCACGCGACCTGGTGCTGCGGGGCGGACCCGTGCGACGCCGGCTGGGCCAACGACCACCTGGGCCCCCTGTGCCGCATCACCCAGACGGAGGAGGACTGGATCCGCCACTGGGAGGCCGTCATGGCCCGCCTCGTGGACAACCCGCGCGTCATCGGCGCCGACCTCCGCAACGAGGTCCGCGGCGTCTGGGGCACCATGACCTGGGACCGCTGGGCCCGCGCCGCCGAGGCCGCCGGCAACCGCCTCCTGGACATGAACCCGGACTGGCTGATCATCGTCGGCGGCACCGAGAGCGGCAACGACCTGCGCGGGGCGCGCGACCGGCCCGTCGTGCTGGACGTGGCCGACCGCCTCGTCTACTCGGCGCACGTCTACGCCTGGTCGGGCTGGGGCTCGCGCGAGGGCCGCTTCGCCAAGCGGCCCTACCCGAGCTTCGTGCGCGCCATGCGCGAGAACTGGGCCTACCTGGTCGAGGGCGACGTCGCGCCCGTGTGGATCGGCGAGTTCGGCGCCCCCCGGCACCCGGGCGCCGGCGACGCCAACTACTGGGGCAACCTGGTGCGGTTCCTCAAGGCGACCGACGCCGACTTTGGGTACTGGGCCATCAACCCGCGCAAGCCCAAGGACAACGCGAGGGAGGGGTACTCGCTGGTGGAGGACGACTGGGTCACCGCCGTGCTGGACTACCGGATGAGGGACATGAGCGAGCTGATGCGGGCATAGTGCGCCCGGGAGCCGCTGGGGTATGACGGGGCTGTGGAGAGGGCCATGTGGTGACGAGATCATCATCCACCTTGTTCCCTGGTCGATGATGATGATGATGATGATGACGGTCGGTGGTGGATGGGTATGGTTATTTCCTTTTTTTTTATATTAAGGCTCTCTCTCTTTCTTTTCTCTTTCCCTATCCACCCCCTTCTTCCCTGCTCTGCTCTACTCTCTACTCTGCTCTGGGTTTGGGATATGAGAGAAGAGGGGTTCAACGTGTGTCGTTACGATGTCATGCTGGGCTGTTCTTGCATTGGCGTTTGGGCAATTCTTTTTTTTTCTTCTTTCTGGTCTCTTTCTATCTGTCTCTTGGGAAGGGAGAGAAGCGTCCGTCATATGGGAGAGAGAGAGAGAGAGAGAGATTCCCTACAAGGGGATGCATCTTACATAGAGGAAAGAGTGTGGAAATACCCCCGTGTCAACATCAGCCAGTTACTTTTAAAATCCAGAATCATGCAGAGAAAAAAAAAAAAGAAAAAGAAAAAAAAGTGGTTCATGTGTTGTCTCGGTATCATCTTCCCGCCTCTGCTCGAGACAAGAGGTGAAGGAGACGATGAGAACCTGTACTGCTTGCTGCATACAAGTATTTGCTGTCGCCAATTCGGAATGTGACAAGTACTGTACTTTTTTTTTCTTTCTTTTTTCTTTTTCTTTCTGATTGGTCACACATATCGAGTGAGCTGGCAATGTCCCCGCCCATCCACCCTCTCTCTCACTTTTTTTTTTTTTTTTGATACATCGCATCTAGAGACAAGAAAAAGAAAAGAAACAAAAAACTCTGTAGGCCAGGCAAAGCTTTGTTAGGGGGGGGGCGCAGGGACAATGGAGAGGACTCGAGGTCCTCTAGCACTGACACTTTCTTCTTTTTTCGTCCTGGTCCAGGCTGTCCGAGAGTGGAGGGCAGGTGGAGGAGGGAGAGTGGATGGACGGGAACGGGTGCGGGGGGGCCAGTCAGCCCCGGGATCCCCCCCCAAGGCCCCGGCAGTGGTAGGTACAGGTACAGCACCACACCTGCTGCAGCTTTGAGCCCACAGCTTCCAGTCGCCCTCTACCTTGGCCACAGGGCGGCAGTGACCTCACCCGGCCGGCCTAAACTCACCTCACCTTACCTTACCCAGCCCGCGAACAGCTCATGGACCACCTAGTTTTCCCCCTCTTTTCTCCCTCTCCCTCCCCCTCTCCCTCTCTCGCGGGTTCTCTCCATCTCTCTCTCTCTCTCTCTTCCTCCTACAGACAAATTCTCATCCAATAATTAGAGTGAGAAGAAGGAGGAAACATCTCCCAACGTACAGCGTTCAGCTCTCCTCTTCTTGGCCGTCTCTTCTCGGCCCATCACCGCAACCCCCCTTCTCTCTCTCTCACACACATCATCGCCATACAGACGGCACAGCTCTCAGACGAGACATCAACGACGCCTCCCATCATCTCTATCACCACCACCACCACCGCCCATCCATCCTCCCAAAGGATACGCTTGTGACCAAGGAGAGGTGTGGCATTGCTATGCCGCCTCCCCTTCCTACAGGGCCCAACATGACCCAGCCTTTCCATAACCATCCCATGCCTGGCTTCCATATGCACGGCTTCCCTATCAACAACAGCCCAGGACCGGACAGGGAGCAGGACACGAAGCAGCCAGAAGACACCACAAAGATGCCCGACACATCGGGCAGGGCTTCTTGTGCCCGTATACGGTGCGGTTCACCGGGGCACAACAAGATCGGTTCCCTAAGTGGAGGCAGGAGATCCGGATGGCCATGCTCGGAGGCCATGACCTGGATCCCTATCCCGAGAACTTTACGGGCCAGTGGTAAGTCTCAACACACCTCTCTCCTGGAGGAGGAAAAGAGAAAGAAGGGGGAAAGAGCCGTCTCATCCACCACGTCCATGTCTTTTGTGGGGGGAGGGGAGGGGAGGAGGAGGAGGAGGAGGAGAGGGACACGGCGCTGATGTCCACACCAGGGAACACTACCCTCGGGTCTCCAGGCTCCGGAAGAACCTCACGGCGATGTCTCAGTACTACAACCTCTACTTTGTCGCATACAGAGGTTGGGTCTATGTGTACAGGCCAAACCGCAATGCCAACAAGACCCTGGGCCGGCCGCTGGCCATCCTGGACCCGAAGAGGTCCCAGACGCCCATGGCCGAGCTGACGCGGAACCCCATCAACCCCCGCGTGCCTAACGCGATCAACGATGTGCTCGTCGGCGAGCTCGGCGACAAGGAGATCCTGCTGATCGGCAGGGACAACGGCGAGGTCGTGGCCTGGTACACAGACACCATCGCCCAGGACGTCGAGGCCAGCCTGTCCGCGCGGGGAGGGGGACCCGCCGCCGCCCGGCCGCGGGGAGAGGCTGCCGTCGCCCAAGCACTTCTTCCACGACAACGTCGGCATGTCGGCATGGGGCCTCGCGATCCACAAGAAGTCCCGCCTGATCGCCGTCTCCGCCAACACGCACGAGGTCACCGTCTTTGCGTTCGCGCTGCAGGGCCAGGACGCCAACGTGCAGTTCGAGAACAGGCCCTCCACCGCGGCGGAGATGTTCAAGGGGATCGAGAGGGCACGGCCCCGCCCCGCTCAGCCCGGCGTGCTGCAGCAGATATACGTGAGGTGGCACGACCAGAGCCACAGGAGGGCGTGCCGGGACCCGGCCGCCGCGGGCCGCCGGTGCGCCAAGGCCAGGAAGCACGCCATCAGGCATATCAACGAGATCAGGCAGCTCGAGGAGCGGTTCTGGGACCGGCGGCGCCCCTGGAGGATCATCATCCCCATCGGCGCCGAGTCGTCCAACCTCCCGAGCGTGTCCTTCTGCGAGGACCCGAGGGCAACGCGGACCGCATCGCGGTCATCGACATCACCGGGGCCCTGTTCGTCGCCGACATCTGGTCGCTCTGCACCAGGGCCTTCAAGGTCCCCCTGCACAACGTGCGGCCGCCAGACTCGGCATCGTCCGGCCCGTTGGTGTTCCCGGACGCCCAGGGCTGGAGCGTGCTTGCCGTCACCGACTCGCAGCTCCTCCCGACCCGGTCCGTCCGCGCGGCCATCGGGCTCGCGCCGAGCAAGGCTGTCTACCGGGGCAGGACGAACCGCGGCGCGTGGCTGGACATCTCCAGGTGCATGAACGAGGTCCGGCACGACTCGGCCCACGGGGCACACGCCGACCGCGCCGCCCTGCTCGCGCTGAACAGCTCCACCAGCACCTCCCGCGACGCCCTGATCTACCGGGACGTGCTGCTGGAGTCGCGCCCCCTCAACACCTCGGGCAAGATCGCGCGCCCGGACTTCAGGGACAGGGACGGCGAGCGCCTGGCCATGACGATGATCCCCGCCAGCGGCGAGCACCACCCTGCTTCGACGACTACAGGGAGCTGGCCCAATTCGTCGGCCCCGAGTCGTCCCAGGCGCGCAGGGCCCGGCTCCCCCGCGCGCTGACGCTGCACGAGTTCCGCGACAGCAGGGGCGCCGAGCCCGAGGCCGCGCACTTCCTGCGGGGCGTGAGCTTCCTGCGCGCGAACAAGGAGGACGTCGAGATGCTGAGCCTGGCCGACCAGACACAGGCCTGCGGCGTCGTCTGCCACAACGTGCTCGGCGACGTGTCCCTGGGCCAGGGGCGGGGCCCGTGGGACATGCCGTACGGCAAGCGCTGCAGCATGCTCCTGACCATCCCGGAGCTCCACATGGTCATCCTGGGCTCCATGCACGGGCGCGTCGCGCTGCTCACGCTCACGAGGCCGGTGCCTACGAGGCCGCCGCCGTGCCTGCCGCAGCCGCGCCTCCCAGAGCGCGCGTTCCGCGTGGACGCCGTGCTGCCGTTCGTGAGCGAGGACGTGAGTCAGCAGCGGCCTTATGTGTGTCTCCTCGGCATCGCAGTGTCGCCCGTCCCCGAGGGCCGCGCCACCGGGCTGGAGCTCAGGGCGAGACGGCAGCCCGGGCACGGCGGGCGGCGGCGGCAGCGGCGGCGGCGGCGACGTAGTGGTGGTGATGATGGAACGGCGGCAGATGTGGAGGCAGAGGAGGCAGAGGCAGGGGAGGAGGAGGTGGATGCCGACCCGCCGAGGCGGTGGCGCCTGATCCTGCACTACATGAACCATGACATCCTGCAGTACGAGATCACCAGGCGGTCGGACGGGGCGGATTCGGCGACGCCATGGGAGGAGAGGGCCTGGCGGAAGGAGTGGGACGTCAGCCGCAGCGCCGCCGTGCTGGACCGCCGCAACGAGGAGGAGGAGGAAGAGATCTACCGGCCCCAGCAGGCTCATGATCCCGAGTCTGACTCGGATGCTGCGGCAGGAGCCTCCCAGGCTCGCTCTAGCAGGGTGCACAAGGGCGGCTGTGCCGTCGAGGATGTCGACGGCCAGGGCTGGCATGCCGGCTGACCCCAAGCCGCGGCTACCCTCGAGGGCCTGGGGGCAGTCAACTGGGCTACTATCGCCGGTGACGGTTCGATAGGCATCGATGGCCCGGGTGAGTAGCCCCCTCTGCCCGAGGACAATGGAGCTCAGCCTGGTGGCGCCGGGTAAGGCTTTTTATACCTCCTTCAGGACGAGTCTCCCTGGTTCTGCAGGAGGGGTTGGATATGCCCGTCCATGGAGGACGCGACTGGTCAGGACGGCGGATGAGGGTGCTCGGGCGAGAGAGGAAATAGGATCAGAGGACGGGACAACCCTTTCTTTCTTTTTTTTTTTTACAAGTGAAACAGGCCAGAATCCTCTGGTGGGAAATCGAATCATGTCTTCACGGTGTTTATGCGGGAGCTGGGCCGGGCTGGAGCACAAGGCAAAGTAATCATGGTCATTGCTCTTCTGGCTGTGTTTGGAGCCCCCTTCTCCCTTCTTGCGTCGTGGTCCACGTTGCATCTCCATCCTTGGTTTGACTTGTATTTTTTTTTCTTCTACCTCTTTTTTTCTTCTTCAAAGGAGACCTCGACGAGCAGTGCGCGGTGAGATGTGGCGCGGGCAAGTCATCACGAACGGGTTATTCCAGCTGCGTGTCAGGTTCTGTACCGACCTGTACCTAGCCTAACTAATTTTATCACAAACAATCGCGTTTCTTTCGCCAAAAACCAACCACCCACCCCCCCTTCCCTCCCTCCAAATGATTGGTAAACTGCAGATGTCGCTGCTCTACAAACGTCTTGAACAGTAGACGATCAACCAATCCCCCAGTTCAGACGGCGCGATCCTCTAGTGATTCTCCCCAGGCTCGGACACTGCACGGACATTTGCAGTACGTGAGGCTGTTTTTTTTTCCTTCTCTTTTTTTCCCCTTCTCCGTGAGGAACCGACAGCACGTCTTGATTGGGACATGTGCCCAGAGACAGATCCGAAGAGCCCGAGGCCACGAGATGTGTGAGGCGGCACGGCGAGGCGGGTGGATACATATGATCATAAGACAATTGTCCTGGGGAGATACATGCTGCCGATAGAACTAGATGACAGCAGCCACGAGAGGAGGTAATACGCGTTGGGATGCATGGCAGGTTGCCCTGTAAATATGTTGACAAGTGCGCCAATAGGAGCTATGCTTGGGTATAATGGGCATCGCATTCTGGTTCTGGAGAACCCGGACGATATAAATATCAGAACACTAGGGATCTTAAGCGACCAGGCACTGCTGGTCAGAAGGCCCTTCCCCCTGACAAGCACAGGTCTTACGGAATCTTCAGCTGAGTAATAGGTGCATGCCTAGAAGCAGAACCTCTTCTGATGCAGCTCTGCCTCTCACTTCTCGGCAGCGTCTAAACCACCTAGGGGCCAAGCTATTTGCTTCAAACCCTCAGCAGCCTTCCGAGTCTCAGCTGCTCTCTCTCTCTCCCGCCGTGAGAGAGAGAGAGAGAAAGACAGAGAGAGAAATTGCAGACTCATTTTCCCAGCGCAGTCCAGTCCCGCCCAGCCTTGTCACTGCCAAGACGTTACTCGGTAGTGCTAGTGCTATTATGACAGCCTTGCTCACTTCATCCTCGAACGTCACGGTTGGGACAAGGCTAGCCCGTAAAGGCAGGACCCAGGACTCGGCATAAGAGAGAGTCTAGGCGTGCAGCTTAGTATCTCATGCCGGATAGTTGGCGCCCTTACCAAGAGGAGAGGTCCATGTAGGTGGGTGTCCCCAATGCCACAACGCATTCCGTAGCCGCTGCTAACTTCTTGAGAAAGAGGGGCCCGTGGGGGTGGGGGATCGTTGACAGCTCGCATCTCCAGGCTCTCAGTCGACACATACGTCGCACTAATGGAACCAAGTTGCCAGATGTGTCGACCACCCATCACAGACGTGCATGTCCAATCTCCCTTCGACCGGGACCAATCCGCCGTACTCGGGGTGCTCACCAGCTCATGCCCGACAGCGATAGATGCGAGGGCTATAGTTCCAGTGTTGTGGCGTCAGACCACAGGATCTTGTCATGACCCCACGCCCGAGTTCTGCAGCAGTCTCTTGAAATGTACTAGGTTGCGCTGTGATGTTTGATGTTACTTCTGGCTCACAGGCTGTCCTCGATGCCAGCTCTGTCCAGTCGAGCCGGCATGCGGATCCTCGGCGTGAGTCCGAGAGGGGCAAATATCGTCAGTGCCTGACAGGGCGAGTGGCAAAGAATCAACGTGATATCGAGGCGGTCGCCACGTAATCGGGCCGCCGCACTCAATTGGGTGTGGCAATAGCGTCCATCCGTGAAATGGGAGGGGGGGATAAGAAAAAATAAATAAATAGAGCTGGACGGATGATGCGATCGAGACGCCGGTTCTCGTACCCTTTCGCCGGTGGTTTGAGGCTATCTGGCCTTGTATCCGACGTTGAGCTCGCTCGAGCTCGTATTCCGCGCGCTGTTATGAGGTCAGTCAGCCTCCGTGCGTGGCATGTCGGCCTGCATGTATTCTGAGAGTGACAGGATCTCCTCCCGGGCCGATCGACCCACCGTTCAGCGAATCCCTGGATTCTCCTCTTTGCATTTTGACACAAGGAACGCCGTGCCCATGTCAAACTTTTCCGCGGCTTCTCTCGCGGTCGTAGCGAAGTGGGAGACCAGCCTGCAAGACGGATACCCATCCCCGCCGCCAAAAGGCCAGTCTCGGCGAGAGCGTAGACGCGTCAGATGGTGGAGAGGCCTGTAGGGGTCCGGCTCCCGCAGAACGAGATAGAGCTCTTGGTAACGCCTAGGGTCCAAAATAGCTAGGACGCTGAGAGCTCCACCCGAATACGAATCTTCCCTTGGTTCAAGGAACAAGAGCAGCTATCGGCGATCCTCCGGCACTGAGGCCCTCGACCGAGATGGCTGCCCCGCTCGATTCAATGGAATGACAGACTGAGAGCCGGGTGCCGACGGGCCGGGAAGTCATGCCTCCTGAGAGCGTCTGCCGTAAAGCTGTGAGGCTATCGACATTCCCTGATTCTGTCCAAGTCTCGCCACACGGTCAAGACTCTAACTTTGCCAGAACCTCAATGCCCAGGCGGAGGTGGAGATCCGCGCACCGCACCATTTCGTACCAAACTTTGGACAGATCCACCAGAGCCCATAAGCATGAAACAAAGCCGTCCCCCTAGCTCCCGCCTGACAGCCCGGGGGGAATTGTGCTTGGCACGAGCCTCTGGGTTCCAGCAACGGTCGTCCCTGTTCACCGCCACCGCGGAATGGCGCCAGAGCCTAGGCCGGCCCCGCTGCGGAACAAACCTTCTTTCAACTTCACGTCCTCTCACCAGCTTGGTGGAACACGGAGGCCCTGCGGAGGCCCACGGAGGCTCAGGATGTCTCATGATGTCGACGATACCTCGCCGCCGGGTACAATGCATGTACACAGTGCCGGCCAGTCTCACCGACGTCTCATTCTCCTGTGTTGCCGTAGCTTCGCTCTTGGTGCGCCT
The DNA here is from genome assembly GCA_016584495.1 of Celoporthe dispersa. NCBI lineage: Eukaryota > Fungi > Ascomycota > Sordariomycetes > Diaporthales > Cryphonectriaceae > Celoporthe > Celoporthe dispersa. The sequence goes on from WAID01000007.1 coordinate 1,490,183, forward strand.
GACGAGCCGCCTTGGGCCTGGATGGCCGCAAGTGGTCGGCTGGGGGTGGCTCGTGACCGATAGATCATCATCGACCTCCGGGTGGCAGCACAAGTTCAGCGCAGATCCTTGACCGGTCCTTTGGACAGTGCCCTATCTCGCCTTAGCCCCGGAAGAGGTCCAGCCATAGAGGGCGCGAGGCGACCGTCCTGGCCACCAAGAGGCCGCCTGAGCAGACGCGGTCGAGGTTGCACTCTTTCTAGAGACACTCCCTCTTGAGCCGGCGGGATGGCATGCGGTACATCTGGAGATCTGTGCAGATCATGTCCAGCTAGAGGTGATGCGCCACAGGATTGGCAGCTCTGAAGCGGACTACCGACAGCCACCGGGAGGGTGTAGGTCGCGCAGCAAGGTTGCTCGCGACATTGATACTCAGGCTGCTCGCTCATTGGGCTCTTGCACAGACCCCGGCTTGCCCGTACCTCTCACCGGTCACCTCCAAATTGCTGTTTGGGCAGCTGTATATGCAGCCAGACTTTCTCTCTCTCTCTCTCGACGTATGCGGCCACAGGCATGAGATGCAATGGTCCATTTGAAAGTCGTGCACAGGCGATCTTGTACAGTCCTCGTGATGTGATATGGTGCCATGCATCCCGCCTCTTAATGTAGTATTGAGCTCATCGTCTTGTATCCGGACAAAGACCGCAGTCAAGTCTCGAGGACAGCCCGGCATCCGGACTCTCGACCGCGTGCGTGGGTCCTGGTCAGTCGTCAGTCGCAGCTACCAACCAATAGTCCTACAAGTCTAATACGGACGCAACTTGCCATGTCTCTGAGCTATCGGCGCCAGAGGGGGCGCGTCGTGTTCGCAGACGAGGAGGCCTCGTGTCGGGCGGTGAGGCGACTGGTGCGTCTCTTCGCAAGACGTGGCACTGAGAACCCCAAGTAAAGCCATGCTCGTTTCCCCCACCAGGAGTGGATAAATCGCTTGGCGAGCTCGGTATATGGCACAAGAGGAGACAGAGCGCGTCTTTATCGGCTGGATGGGGACGCAGGTCTCTTGTTTGGTGGGGGCGCCTGGTCCTGGTGGGCGCATGTCTCCTACCGGTCGCCCAAAGAAGATTCGACAGCAGCATCGCTGTACTTTATACGGAAGCTCGCTTGGGTCTCCGGCCACTCACCGGAGAGGAGAGGGTGTCTCGATGCAGCTGAAGCCTGCAGATGTGCATCGTACCGTCCGGGTCCGCCGACCAACGGGACTGGCGCGGTGCAATGGAGGCATCGAGAGGAGATCGTGTCGTTCGCCGTACGTCTTACTCGTTCATTTGTTGGCGTCAACGTCTCCTGCATTGTTCCGATGCATCGTTAGCACTGTCGCTTCGTCTTGACGTGTGATTGGGACCAGCAGTGGTACTCGGGCACCAACCTGTTGTCTCCTCTCCTCTTCTGGATGGATCCCCCTCTGTGGTGGTGTCGAGGTCTGGAGCCATCTATGTAGTCTCCCAGTCTTGACCCGGGCTTTGCCGACGCGAGGTCGAGAACACAGACCATCGCCCCCGTGTCGTCTTGAAAGCCCGAGGTTGGCCTCAACGTGGCATTATGTCGTGCAATCGTTCCCTCTTGGCCTGAATACTAGGGCCGGACACGATGGCGACTGTGGGCTCGGTGGCGTCGGTAGTTCGTGGTCGAGACGGATAGAAACGAGGGCGTGGTCTTGTTTGTGGGTGGAGGGGGTTTTTTTTTTGTTTGGTTTTTTCCCTTCCCGTGCACGAGGGCGAGGGATGGAAGGTCCGTCCCTGAGGGCTCTGCTCTGGTGGGGATGTGGGAGGCTACGGTAGGTACAGACTGCTGGGAAGGTGCTGATGCGTGCGCCCAGGAGCCTGAGGAAGGAGGGAGTAGGTCTCTGCTCAGGTAGCACGGGCCACTAGAAAGTGATCGGCCAGCCCCTGAGCTTCTCTGCATAGTGCTGCCCGTGCCAGCTGTAGGCTCCCCGGCCAGCACTGACAATGCCTAGCCCCGGGGGGGGGGGGCCTCTGTTCTGAAGAAGGGCCCCTGGGTAAAACCTTCCTATAAGCTAAAATCCCAACTTGGAACACAGCTGTATTCACAAGACAGGGTAAAGATTGATCGCATGGGCCAGAAGGCGGTGGAGGGTACGAGGGAAAGACCATCGAGTAATAAGCTATCTAGAGGTAATAATCTAGTACCAAGTTCAAGTCATAGCAAGCGACATATTTTAGAGCATAAGAAAGTCCAGGCCATGGTGGGTATCTACATCCTGCAGAGTCCGTGAGACGCCAAGTGCCGTTGCCCAGGCCCTTTCTGCCTCACAATGCCTTTTGCCCACCACGCCATCCCAATGCAGTGCACATGACGCCCATCACAAACCCGTAGAACGATAAGAACAACGACTGCTGAAAATTTTGGCTGTCGGGCCAGAATCACAAGACTCCAGCCTGCTGGCCTAGGAGCCACAGACAGACACACAAGAATGGTAATTGACGAGACCGTAAGAGTCGAGACGGTGACTGACGAGGCCCATTGCCTCTCTGCCGCCTCTCAGTTGGGATACTTGCGGAGAGGGAAAAACTGGGAAGGCATCGGGTCAAAGTGGAAGACACGGTCACCGTCCTCGCCAAAGGCATCGTCCCACTCGCGGCGCAGGGTGGGGATCCTGGCACCATAGGCAGAGCTGCTGAGACGAAGGCGGACCAGGTGTCGGCGCTGCTCCTGGCCATCCGTAAAAGCCGTCCCGGCGGTGGAGGACAGTCTGGTTGGCAATGAAGTGAATGTCTCCTGGCTGGGTGGCGAAGGAGAACTCAGTGGCACGGGCGATGGCCTCGATAGCATCGAGGGCCTCGACCTGCTGGGCGGTCAAGGTGGGCAGGTGAGCCTTGCGGGGGTGCATGGAAGATCCGAGGAGGGGGGCCCGGCCAAAGTTGAAGAGGACCTTGCCGTCCTGGCTGAAGATGACGGGGCGGCACTGGTAGCGAGGGAAGGCGAAAGGCCAGTTACCGGCGGCGAGGATGCGGAGCAGGTCCGGCCGAGTAGCGGCAAGGACGTTGTAGATTGCGGCCGTCGAGGAAATGACGCACTTTCCACCGTCCAGAGCAACGTTTCGGGTCAGCCAAGCGATGGAGTCGCCGCTCTCCTCAGTGTGAAACTTCTACCGTGGAGTATTAGCAAGGGCCCCCGCTGGTGTGGAGCTGACCTGAGCTGGGAGGCCAGGGAGGGGGGGCTTACGATTGGATCAGTAGAGTGGCGATGATGAGCACCATTGGCCTTGTCAGCGATGATGTGGACTGCATAACCTCCCTGTCAGTACGATACTAACTTGAACCCAGTGCTGCAAGGTGCTAGAGTCTCTCTCACCCAGGCAGTTTCCTGCTCTGTCTTGGCGTCCAATCTTGTCTCCAATGTAGGCACTGATGCCCATGAAGATCATGGTCAGGTCGCCAGCAGAGAAGTCCTCAGTGCTGAGGCCCCGAAGGACAGCAAATCCACGGCCATTGTGGACTTCCTTGCTCATGTCACGAAGAGTAGCACCTAGGGTGGGCAGCGAGAATGTCTTGTCTGTAATCTTTGTGGCATTGAGGCCCAGCTCTGTAAAGACAGTCTGATTAGCGTCGCTGCAACCAGTTTCATGCAAGGCTGACATCTGGGACTGGGCATTCAGGTGCGGCAAGCAAGGCTGATATGACGTGAGAGCCAGGGCAGCACCGCGAATGTATAATCCCAGGAGCCACGTCAAGAGCCAAGAAAAGAAGGAGGAAAGGGGAAAAAACAGACAGCTGATACATACTCTTGAAGCCATCCAGGCCCTTCTTGACCTCAGAGACCTCTGTAGCGCTCAGATGGTAGATGTACTCATTATTGTTGGAGAACTGGGTGGCAGTCCAGGCAGAATCACCATGGATCATGGCAGGAAAACCCTCAGGCAGAGCATTGGTGCTGATATCAATTCCCTTAGCATTGGCCTGAGGGGCAGGGACAATAGTCTGAGCCTCAACTGAAGACATGATCAAGGTGGAGCTGCTGAACAAAGCGGCGTGCTGGCCTGGTTGTTCTTGGAGGGGTTTTGTAGTGTGTGTGTGTGTGTGTGTTGGCAGGGGAGCCAGAAAGAAGCACGTAGTGTGTCTGGTATTGTAGGCACAATGCCACTATGGAGAGCCAAGGAAATCCTTGGAGAGAGTTCAAGACGGGAAAGGCCCTGCAGAAGGTGAAGACCTCAACGTCAGCAGAGGTGGTGATGGATGTTATGCCTGCTGCGGTGTTGTTGTTGTTGTCGTCGTCGAAGCTACTGCTGCACCTGCACCTCCTTGGTTGCGGTAGTCTTGGGGGCTTGGCAGCCTTGAGAGTAATAGGATTGGAAATGGTATGAGGGGCTGTTGCTTGTGCTTGTGCTGGTGGTGGCGGTGGTGGTGGTGTGTTGCGAGCTGGAGAGGTGTGTAGAGCTGGGAGGAGGAGCAGCTTGGGGGAACAGGTCGGGGAGGAGGAGGGCATTAATAGGACAACAGGATCAAGACAACACCAGCCAGCCCCTCTGGTGAGAAGGAAAAAGTACTTTAAATTGAAGGGGGGAGACCTGGAATAGACCTGGAAGCCCAGCCCGCCTGCCATTCGCCCGCGCGTGACATGACGATAGAGCAGCAGGAGGGAGACATCTGGAAGAGAAGGTAAGAGGTAGATGGGGCTTGCTGCTTCTGTCGGGAAGCGCCTTCTCCGGGATAGCTACCCGTCTGTGACATGCCGCACCGCGCCCAAGGTAACCCCAGGGGAGGTTCCTTCTTGTCTATACCACCCAGCTAGACCCAGCAGGTGCGAGGCACAGTGGCCTAGGTGACAAAAAAAATTCAAGCTGCATTGGTATAACCCCGGAACAAAAAAAATCCAATGTGCCTGAAACAATGATAGTATTGAGTGGTCAAGGGCCATCTCCCATGACACTGTGCTGCAAGTCGAGACCATCCAGGGCGGCCTGCAGGCATGCGGTAAACAACAAATACATACATCTGCAGCCGAAAGATGCCACTAGCAACCTGCAGCTGAGGTGTTGTACCAGGTCACCCCATCAGACAGGGCCGGCTCTGTCCTGTGTGAGGCTTGGACCACACCTCCTCCTCCATGGGAAGAGCCAGAAGGAAAAAAAAAGAAGAAAAAGAAAAAGGAATGATGCCTTGTACTGACTGGGGGTTGCACCAGAGTAATAGGCTTGCCGTGACACTCTGCAGCCAGCCAGTCCCCTCGAGTGGCCATCTTTTTCCTAACCAGGTCCCCATGGCGCGCACAAGCAAAGATTCCGACATCCCCGCCCGCCACGGCAGGCTCTCACCCCTCCCTGCAGGAAAAGAAAAGAAAAATAAATTTCAACGTTGCACCAGCTGCAAAGTTTCATTTAAGAAGGAGGGAAAAAAAGATACATGGCTCCTGAGAAGAAGGAAAATGTATGTGGTTGCAAACCAGGCGCATCCCGCTGGAGCCAGAAAGAACGGGGCGGGGAAGAAGTAGCCACAGGCACAGCAGGCCCCGAGCTGGCATCCCAAAGTCAGCTCTGTCGGTATGGTGCCTGAGCTGCCTGGAGGGCAGAGAGAGAGAGAGAGAGAGAGAGACACACACACACAGAGAGAGAGAGAGAGAGACCCTCCCCCCAGAAAGAGAAGGGAAAAAACAGAAGCTGCAGAGCGGGCGCTAAGCTAGACCTGAGCCGAGGGGCACCACAGAGACAAGGCGTCTCGTCTTGTTGGGCTCCTGGGACCTTGCGGCCGATCCCTCTCGACCCGAAGAAAGAAAAAAAAAAAAAAAAGAAACAATAGGGTTACTTCCACGGGATACATGAGCAGGTTAAAAAGTCTCACAGATTTGGTTCACCCGTTCTATAAACAAGGAAACGATCAACAAGGTGTGTTGAGCTGGAGCAGTGGTCCGGAAGGACAAATGTAGTCCTGAGGCCGTGGTACACCGTACAAGAGCTGGCGGCGCTGTCTCTCTGACCTGCAGAAAGGTCTTGGAGAGAAGCACCCGGCTGACAATGATACCCAGCAGGAGACAGACCTGTGTGGGCGGCACAACAGGGAGAGGTATCTTGCCTCCCCCGCCCCATGCTGCGTCGCACGCAGCGCAGGCAGCTTCGTCGCCAGCCGGGGGCCGTGGGCGTGTCGTGGCCGCATCCGCAGATGAATCGAGAGAGGGGGTTCAAAAAGTAAAAAAAAACGTAATCCTCCACAGCAGCATAAGCCTCTCGGGCACACGCACACACATACGCACACACCTGCAGCCATGACTCTCTCTGGGCAGGCTCATCTCGGGAGCAACGACGAAACGCGGTGGAACCTGACTTGTAATTTCAAGAGATCTGGTCATAAAAATGATATCGATCTCCCTAGGGTGGTTGTTTTCTTCATGGGTCCGAAAACTAAATTTTCTAGCACGTCGTACTGTGTATGACCCGAAGGGAAGGCGACCGCAGGAACCAGAGGAGCATGACGTCCGCCTTTCCGACTTGGTTTTTCCACGCCACGATCTACTTACCCAGTGCGAACATTGGCGCGCCCCTCCTCCTCCCCCCCGCTGTGCCGCGCTGGCCGGCTCCTTCACCGGTATGTGTGTTGTCGCTGAGACACGCTGGGAGAGGGGGCGGATGAATCTCGGGAGGTAAGGTTAAAAACCCTCCTCTGCCAGCTGTCCGATGTGTTGTTTCGCCCCATGGGCAAGGTGGCCTGGCTCTGTTGTCACTGGGGAAATACAACTCTGCCCTCCCAGTGGGCCGGGTAGCTAAAGCCAAGACGTGTGCGCGCTGAAAAGGGAGGTTCCCCGAATATGCTTCGTGTTGAATCATGATCGTGTGCGGACGTGATTGGTCCACCAAAAACATCTGTTTCATTGCCCGCGATCTGATAAACGTCGGATCTGTCCTTGGGCATCAATGAGCCCCCTCCAGGCGTCCCCTTACGGCCCTGTACGTCCAAGGGAGTAGGGTGCTTGATCGAGATAGCCCTTGCATTCGGTAATTTCGGCGAATATCAATACCGGTTTAGGGGCTTATGCCGTCCTCGGTGGGCCTGGCAGCTGGGAACCAGGAGGCGGCCAAGCAGAACTGACTGCCCAACAGCCCAGACGACGACGACAACAAACCTTGTTCCTACAACAAAGGAAAGTGTGTAACCTCAAGTCTCTCCAGATGAAAAGCCACACTTTACACACGGCTGATTGATGAACCCGAGCCCTCAGCATTGGCTCTGAGGGGTCCGTAGAGAGCAACAAATATATACCACCCAGAGGTACTAAGTACCTAGCTAGCTAGCATATACCTAAACCTTGTAATTTTATTTATTGATGTATTTTTCATTCTCCCCTCACCCCCCCCCCCCCGGGGAAGGCGGCAAAAGCACCAGCAATTCTGTCCCGTTTTTGGATACCCAACAGAAACTGCTAGGATATTCTGATCAGACGGCACGGTCACGACATTGTGGGTGGTACGAGCGAGGGAGTGAAACTAAGACGAAATGAACATTTGACGCCTAAGTGGGACAGGAAAAGAAAAGACACGGGGGGGGGGGGAAGAAAGAAAGAAGGAGCGCGATAATAATAACGGAAGAAGAAAAAAAAAGAAAGAAACCCCCCCCCCCGTAAAAAAAAAAAAAGCAAAAGAGAGAACGACCAAATAGGCTAAGAAAAGCCCACAATTTTCAAGCCATGTCTTCCTTCTGTAACCTCACATGGTCCTTCATGACTGATCCTGTCAGTATATGCTTTTTCGACCTGCGGAACAACCGCTCCTCCCTCCCTCGTATTCAGAGGGATCACAAGGACGAGGATGAGAACAGGGAAGGGGGAAAAAGGACGAAAAAAGAAGTACAAGGGCATGAAAAGAAACAAAACCCTGATGTGCTGAGAAGGCTGCACCAGGGTAACAGTACTCCCAACCATCCTGTCCACGTATGATTTTTCCCAGATCACGGCCGTATCTCGTCCGCTTCCCATGCTGACCCGCCGACCTGCCGCCCTGGATCGCCCTCCGCACGAGAATCTTGCCATCCTGCACATGACCGGCTCGAACCCGGAGCCAGCGATGATCTCGCAGCTGACGAGGCACGTCGGCGAACATCGTCATCGCGCATACCATCTCGATCAAACTCGCCAGGCCGGACACGGCCTTGACCTGCATCACACCCTTCTCTCGTGTCGCCGAACAGGCCCTCACCGCTAGATAATTACCAATGTTACCCGAGACCAAGGACGTCTTTCACAAAAGCCATAGGCGGCAGAGATCAGTAGACAACGGGCAGCGACGGCCTCGATCGCCCTCACATACACACACACACACACACACATAGAGGGAGAGAGAGGGGGGAGGGAGGGAGGGAGAGGAGAGAGAGAGAACACACACACACACACACACACACACGACATTGACAATCCATGATCGTCCGCGAGAGCGGGCGACTCCTGTGGCGGGAGGTGCACCCGATATGATTCGCCATGATGGCACCAGAAACAACTCCTGCAGAGTCCGGAGCACAAACGCCCACAAGTCAGCAGCGCCTTTCCTCGCCGCACCTTGCTTCTGTCTTTTTCCCTTGCCTGAATGTGACACCTGAGAACCGGATTCTGTTTATTAAACCTCGGAAGCCAAGGCCTGTCTGCCCTGGTAGGTCGGCGCCATGCGCCCATGTACCGCGGCAGAAAAGAGATCGGTGGGGCGATTCCCTCGACGGGACCCTCTTTATTTACCATACTAGATATGTAGTACTACTGTAGATGTGGTAGTTGTCGTAACATCATGCGCTCCGTCATGAGAGCTAATTCTCTGTCCAAATTTGACCACATTACCGTCCCTTACTGGGGTCACAGCGCTTGCTCATACGTCCCCAGAAAAAGAAAACCGACAGCCACATTCTGAGAGAGAAAAAATATGATCCTGCCAAAGAGACCCAGGCCGTGGTACGACCCCGGAGAAACATGAACAAGGGCACTAGAAGACGAGGGGGAAAAGACAAAAATCATAATAACAGAAATGCTCGACAATATCACCGCACACGAGTCATGATGAGCTTTTCCGACCCGATCCAGCTGCAACCCGAGATGCAGCAGACGCACTCCGCAATGCAGCTTTTACAGGCCGCTGTCTCAAGGAGACGGTGGCCCAAAGAGCGCGAACGGAGCCACACAGCCGCCGCGAGCATTACGCCCGTACAGAAAAGAAACAAACCCGACCCCCCCTCCCTTTCCCAGTAGACAGCCCTTTCCCCTCCTCGCCCAAGCATGAAGCCCCACTTGAGAAACACCAAGAGGCTGGGTGAGGCCGGAAGTTTACCTGTCCACCCGTCACCAAGGACTGCACATGTGCATACTGGTGGGTCTCACAAAGCCCCGCCGAAGTCCGGCTACGTATGCAACCCACCAAAGACCAAGACCGCTAGAAATACCACTAATGCTCGTGTTAGGTATCATAGCGGGGAAAGATATCGTCGCTCGCAAACTAAAAGCAAGTCTATCAGGGCTGCCGTCATTCGAGATCTAGACCGGGCCTCACACTATTGCATGCAAGCGTGATCACTCGTCCTGGAAGAATGATTTCGCGGCCGACCCATCAGGAAGAAGAGCAGCATTCCTGTGCCTCAGCGCTCACTCGCCTCATCAGTCGGTCACGTCGAGAGAGACGGCTCTCTTTGCGGACAGGGCCGATCCTCCTGGTGCTCTGTCTGTCGACAATCGAGTCTCTTGGCCACCAATCGGGCTCATATAGCTGGCTGACGAAGTAGTAGTCATCGCTGTAGGCATTCGCCAGCTCTATGTGCTCGTCGGCATTAATGGTCGACTCGGTCTGGAGGCGTATGGCGTTGAGGTACTCCCAGTGGGCTCCTGTTTTCGCGTGGATCAGTAACCTGCCCGCCCATGCGCGGATGGCTCTGCTGAAATCTTTGGCGACAAGCGACAGGAGAGGCTGGTTGGGCTGCTCTTGACATCTACACCACCAAAGAGAAAGAAGAGAAGAGGAAGAGAGAGGGGAGAGTCTTGGACTCACTGTACTGGAGGATCTCATCCCTGGCCCATGTGACGTATGCCCTGCCCTCCTCGTCTAACTCAGCAAGACCGTCGAGATCCGAGGGTTTGCAGTCGTGCGAGAAAGGTTGGATGCCCTTAATGCAGTAATGAAAGTAGGCCAAGATAATGTTTGCCCCTGTTATGGCCCATACATCAGCAGCGGACTCATCGTACATCCCGCAGTTTTCATCAGATCACAGCGAGAACGGGCATCGGACTGATTCTCACCTAGGTGATATTCCTCGACGTTGTCCGCCCTGTGCCAGACCGCGAGTGGTTTCTGTACCAAGGCAGCACAGTCAGTCATCATGCAGGCAATCTACTCGCCAGCCCAGGCCCCATGTCTGTGCAGTATCCGCTTACCTTGTCAACATTCACACCATGCTTCTCAGCACGGTCCCTGTCATGACGCGTAATAAGCGCAACATTGTGCAGCAAGATGAAGGACACCAGGTATGTCGTGAGCCACGACTGTCGTTTTTTCTGCTGCGTGATGGACTGCAGAAGGTCCAAGGTCTGCCGACGAAGCTTGTACAGGACATGGTCGAGGAGCACCTTGTCCAGCTGCTGGCCTGCGCGTGTCACCCCCGCATTAGCAAAGATGTACCCGAGAGGAAAAGGGTGTGGTGAGACTTACCGAAGACGGGGTGCAACAGTATTCTCCCTTTTGAGTCTGGCTTTTGCCCGAGTGCATCTTTCCCTTCCCCTGCGATGTGGAAAGACCTGGTCGTCAGGCGAACGGCAACCCAAAGCCTCAGGGTCTTGACCAGTAGGTCTCGCTCCCGCAGGGGCGTCGCGGGGTCATCCCTTCTCTTCTGGGCCATGTGATACGTCTTCCAGAGGAGCTTCTGCCTGTCTCCAAGAAGTGTCTTGAAGATGTGCTCCTGGCTTTCTGTCAGATACCTCTCGTACTGCAGCTTTGCGTCGGCAACATCGACCAGCGCGAAGGGTTTCATGTCGATCTCGTCTGTCCGCCCGGTGTCGTAGTTGAAGAACTTGCGTGTCTTCTGGTCGCCTTCCATCACTTTGAATCGGCGAACCCTGACACGAATCGTTCTTGTGAAACCATCATCCAGGTAGACGACTCTGTCGGTGGCGTCCTGCCACTTGCTGATCTCGGGCAGAGAGGTGCTGTTCTTCCAGCGGTAGGTCCATTCAGCATTGCCAGACTTTGAGAGCTTCACGTCCACTAGCTTCCACCGGCGGCAAGGGATTCGAGGGATTTGAGAATTCTTCATCAGCTTCAGGCAGCCTTCACATGGAGCGTCAACATCATCCGGTGTCTCTATAGCGAACTCGCACTACAGTCTGGTTAGTTCTCGGGCAGAATCTTGGTATCTCCTCAGCGCCACTCACCCGAATGCGCTGCATCCGACAGCGAATACAGCAACCAAATTTCCTCACCAGGGCCGTTGCCTCGCGTTTTCTCGGATCCCTGAAGGGACCCCGCTTAGTGGGCGGGGGCTTCTGGTTCGTCAAGACGACCGGTAGCTCTTCACGAGTCTCGACTTGGTACAGATACTGCTCATTCCGCACGGGACCCGGAGTCAGGTAATACTCAGTAGCGGGACGCTGTTGCCGGCGCTGCGGTCTGCCCAGTTTTTGGGGGTGGTACGCCCGCGGCTCAGGGTTTGTCAGGCCAGGAGGTGAGTATTGAACGACAGGATAGTCCGGAGCCATCTGATAGCCGCCACCTTGGAGGTCTTGCTGTGGGCTCTCCAGCTTCGGCGGACCAGTCGCTACCTCTGGGGCGCTCTGAGGCACACCCTGACGCCCATCATAAGGTCTGTGAACCTGAGCGGTAGGCTGCATGCTTGGATGGTGCATCGCAGGTTCGAGAGCAGGATATTGAATCTGCAGCTGCCGGGTGGCGGCAGAATCCTGGGGTACGTGCATCAGAATTGGAGGCTGCTCAAGGACGGGACCGGTGACTGTCTGGTGCTGGAGCGGGCCAGACAGGTCCGGGGATCGCAGGTCTGGTGGGCATGCTCGCGGCGGCGTTTCGAACATTGGGGTAGACGTAATGGGTTGGTACTCTAAGAGATTCTATATGAGCAAATGAGACTCATTCAGTGGACAAGACGAGTTCCTCACCTTGTGGCGGCTGATCCTGGTAGGCCGGCATTGATGGAACCAGCCCACCGAGGCACTCCCTGAGGGGTGCAAACGTGGATGGTGAACATTGCATAGAACCCTCATCGTGGGGATACTCTGACCCGGGCGATCTTTGCTCCTCAGCATGAGGGGCAGGAGCCCTTGAGAAGAAAAGGCAGATGCATGTTCGTGTCGAGCCGCTGTCTTTTCCAGACGCCCTGCGAATATAGTTGGAGCTCGTCCCGGTGAATGTCTTCCTGATACTGCGAAAGGTGTTCTGCCTGGCGCTGGAAGGCCTGCTGCTGGTTCTGCTGATAGTTTGGATCGTAATAGACAGGTGCTTCTTGTGCTGGAGCGCCCTGAAAAGGGAGAGACGGGGTGAGGACGACTTGCTGCTCCAAGGGGTAGGCGGCCACAGCGGTTGGAGGAAAGTCAAGGAATGGCGCAAACGATGAGGCTTCTGGTGGGTTGCCCAGCGCTTGGCCTGAATAATCCTCCACGAAGCCGTGGGTACGGCGCCTGAGAATATTGCCGTCCTAGAAGGGGTCAACTAGCCGCACAAGACAAGACGATAGTGAGGGAAGGGGCTTTTGATGAACAAGTGGTAAGAGCACGAGTAAGAATAAGACGAAGCCCGGGGCGGGGGAGGAAGAAGAAAAGGGCAGCAGTGAAGCAGGGCAGGTTAAAGAGTGGTGAGGATGAGGATTAGTGGATCGAGAATATATAACGCAGTCTGCCGCTTTGCCATGGGGCACGGTATAAAAAGACCTTACCATAATTGCTGAAGAGGTGTGGCGGGCAGCACCACACGCTGTCGACATAAGAGTGACTTGTTCAGAAGTACCGTTCACAAAAAAAAGGACGTAGAGCTGGGGGTCTCTCGAGACTCCAGTCAAGACGCCGAGTAGCTGTCACAACAGACCACCCACACGCTGGTCAGCCGGGTCCCGTCAAGGGCACTCGACAACAACGGTCAGCACGGTGCCAATCGCTGCCGTCGAGATACCAGAGCGCGAGGCCGACGCTAGCACAGCTGTTCCTCACGGAACAGTGTGCCAAACGGCAGAGGCTGGTGGCAAAAGTAGCAGTGTCTTCTGAGAAGTCTAGAGAGAAAAAAAAAGAATGACAGGGGTAGGAACGCAAAGAAGGGAGGGTCGCAAGCTAGGAAGAAGGGATGGAGAAGGGGGGGGGGGTGAGTGCAAAATCGGAGGCAGCAGGAAGAGAAAGAGGGGGGGCTCCACTGCAGAACAGCGAGGTACAGAGAGGTACGTAGGGGCTTGATGCACTTCTGCTGCTCGAACCCCTCCACAGCGTAGCGGGCTCCCAGAGGGTGGTCCTGAAGGTCTTGACCGAGTCGGTGGGGCTGAGCGGCTGTGAGCTGTGACCGGTGAGCCTCCAAATGCTGCACCAAGCAGTCCGGCTGGCTGAGAACAGACGAGGGGTTGAACTTCGGCTGTTCCTCGATGCTGGTCTCCTTTTAAAATAGCACGATACGACGGTCGATCTGGCGACTGCGAGTAATGTCGTGAGGGCCGGGAGTGTTGCAGCTCGTCTAGAGCGATTCCCGGTAACCTGTACGCAGAGGCGCGCGGGGTGTCGCCCCCTGTGCCGCCGGCGCAGTGCTGCTGGAGTTCACCAAGCTTTTCGCCCTCGGGCGTTAATCGAGATGCGACAGTTCCTTGGACGTCAAGATCGAGACAGATTCCCGCCACGTGCGCACGTGCCCACGAAGTCAGTCCCTGACAAGCACTGGGCCGACGTGGGAACGCGAGGGGAGCTGGCTGCGGAGCGAGTAACGACTGTAGAGACCTTGGGGCCGGTGAAGACCAACCCTGATAGGCGCCGCCGTCCTTGAGTGCAACGTCAGCTATCGGATCCCGGCAGCGAGTAACACGAAGAGCTGGGGCGACAAATATAAAAGAGGGTTAGGTAGGTATTGTCGGGAGGCGCTGGCAGCACTCGGTGAGAGCTGCTGGTGGGATAAGCGAGCAGCAGCTATGGGCGCCGCGGATGGTGTGCAATGCTGCGCCCTCGGCAGGGCAGCGGGCCGCAGTGCTTCGACATCCCCCAGCTCACCGGTCTGCCATCGCACACACGACGAGGTAGGGCACGCGAGTCAGATAGGAAAGAGGGGGTAGATACAGTAGTATATGACAGCTGGGTCCCGATGAGCGCTGGCACACAGAGGACGAGACCCTCGCGAGCCTCATCAAGATCTGGCCACAGGCCAGAGGAGCGCGCTGAGAAGGGTGGGGACTCGAATAAATGCCCAAGTCTGGTTGCGATCCACGCCGCGTCCGGCTAAAAGACGCCAGGTTTTCGTTCCGTGCAGTCTGACCTGGACCGGGATGTCGTCAATTCGCGAGGTCAAGTGTTGGACTGAGTCCGGGTTCACGGCCGGCTTTTTTTTTTTCTTTTTCTTTTTTCCCCTCTCTGGAGGAACCTGTGCGACCCTTGGTCTCTTTTTGAAGAGGGGACCTGAAAGCCCGCACCCAAGGAGCGACGTGTCGAGTAGCGGTCAAGCGCCCTGTTTGCGCGACTGCTGCCAATAGGCCTCTCTCTCTCTCTCTCTTTCTCACCCTGAGTCCCGGTCTCGGTAGTAGCCGAGGGCGTCGAGAGGACAAGAGAGAGGGGTAGAGGACTGAAGGGTGCCAAGATATGAGACAGTGTCGCGGTCTAAGTGACGGTATTCTTGCCAGCGTGGGGTCACGACAGGAAGGAATCAACGGCGCCCGTCTTGGATAGCAGTGCGACACTGCTCCAGGCAGGACAGGTGACGCTGCCCCGCTGCTGGTGGTAGCTGAGTGGTGCTGGGCGCGGTTCTTGTACGCTGCAGCCGCCTGCAGTCATACCCGAGAAGGTCAAGGGAGCCAGGAGGAGCGCTCTGGTGATCCTCTCGAGTCTCGAACTTTGTAGTCTTCGCCCTGATGGTGTCGGTGGTCCAGACGAGGTCGAGCTGGCACGTACGTTTCGAGGCAGAGACGAAGCTTGGGAACAGGACGAATGCAGGTCAGGGTCGAAGCGTCCAGACCTGCCGTAAGTACGAGGAACTCTGAAGAGGGAAGGGGGGGGGAGGGCCGAATCGACAAGTGATATCGTTCTAGAGGGTCCTGGGCCTGGAGGTAGGGGTGTGACAGGGTACTAGTAGGGTCACTGCCAGGGGCCCAGGGATGGAATGGCCTAGAAGGAGAATGTGGATGGTATAACGGGTTCTCCTATATAACGGCTGTCATCTCATCTGGCCCGCGGCGAGAGGAGGGAGAGACAATCTGACCAGACGCGTCCTCGCTCCAGTCGGTGGTCCCTTGGGCGGGATGCCGCCCCGAGGCAAACGAGAAGCTGCGAGAAATTTTGCAGCAGTGCTGGCCTCGACTCGACTCGACTCGACCCGGCTCGGCTCACCTGTCGAGCAGTCCCAGGTCCAGTAGGAGGTGGCCGACCACCGTCGCTCGGGGTTGAGGCAGCTGAG
Organism: Celoporthe dispersa; assembly: GCA_016584495.1. NCBI lineage: Eukaryota > Fungi > Ascomycota > Sordariomycetes > Diaporthales > Cryphonectriaceae > Celoporthe > Celoporthe dispersa. Next base: position 1,505,769 of record WAID01000007.1, read on the forward strand.
GCAGTTGTCTTCCGGCTCGAGTGCCATCTTCTTTGCATGGCTGCAGCTGCTGTTGGGGGTGGATCGATCCTGACTCAGGAATCGAGATGAGATACTCGAGAGGCAGGGCCCTCCTCCTCCTCCTCCTCCTCCTCCTCCTCACTCTCGACCAGCTCGAGACAGTCTTGAGGTGAGAGGGGTGGGAAGGGCCTGAGGGTCCCCTACCCCAGGGTGTTCAGGTGCTTTACACATGAGCTGTGGGAGGGTGTGGGTGAGGTGGGGAGACCCATTTGTTCCCACGCCAAAAGTACTACCGTGGTCCCTGCCATGGCAAATGACAATAGAGATAGCTGGGGTAGCCAGGGTAGCCAGGGTGTGCCAGCACAGGGCAGGCACCATCCTGGGCTGGTCCTTCACACCCAGTCCCTGTACTTTCCCTCACCAAATACTACTATGTAATGACTAACAGCTCTCACATCTCTCCACCAGCGACCCAACCGGACGTCATCTCACCCACCTTTTTCATATCTTCTCAACAACACCACCACCGCCGTCAATTCTCAACCGTCGTCGCCACGTCGCCATGCGTCTCATCACGAGACGAAGCCCTCGTCATGCGTCGGTCCGCTTGGGCAGGGAGAACGGGCTGGGCCAGCCAGCGTGGGAACAGGGAGCGCGAGGCCGCATCGTCAGCACGGGTATCCCCCCCAGGCACGGCACAGCTGGGCACAGGGAACCCACCTGTGCTCACTCGGCGTTGGCAGCAAAGGCTCTCTCTCGCTCTGGGATAAATGGCCCGTCCATGCGCCGTGCGGAGCGCAACCCATACTTTCCAGATCAGGAGACCAGTGGCCGCCTCGCCCTCTGGCCCTGGCCGAGGAGCGACAGCCGCCTCATCTCCTCGCCAATCGGCAACAGGGACGCCGAGCAGGGTATTGATTACGCAGTGCCAACACTGACCCTCCCAACATCCCCTGCCCCGACACCTTCCGTTCTGCTATGGTACCATGCCATTCGAAACCCATTCATCCAGAACTTGCACCTGAAGATGGCCCTTCTCGGAATCCTCGGGTCCACCCTCCCTTGTAACCACCACCACAACCTTGTCACCCTCACCACCCTCAGCAAGCTCTGTCTGGTAACTCGCATCACCTACCTGCGTCTCCTCCTGCATGCTTGATTCTGCTCGGTCTTACCAGTGGAGACCAGGCACGTCGTCGACCTTGTCGTGACGAGAGTGGTGTGAGAGTTGGGATCCTCGCAACACTTTCCACTTCACGTGCTGGGAGCTTGGAGATGGGGTGTTCTCCGGTCTTCTGGTGTGATATATCACAACGAGTGCTCCTCTAGGCCTGTCGGATTTTCCTGAAGCGGTCTGCACCACCGAACATGCCCTTCAGAAGCACCACCCTGTCCAGCAGAAAATTCTGTGGAACTCGCGCTTTTCCTCGCATAGGTCCTTGGTCGACCGTCGAACCCTTTCGATTGCATTTTGCCGTCCCCCCCCCCCCCAAGGGCTCGAGCTCGAGCGCCTGCATCCCAAACGCCAAGCTAACCCGACGCAAGATCTCCTGGGATTCTTCGACATGGGTGGGACGGGCTAACTCATCGTGGTCAGTCGCAAATATACCCTGACGGCTCGACTGAGCAGATTTCTCACAGGCTCCAGGACCAAGCTGGCTCAGATCTCGAGAGATCCGTCGTGAGCTCTGGTACTTCCCGTCCTAAGGCTGACGAGAATGAAGTCTGGCCAACTATTTCACTCGATGCACGTCACGCGCGGCCCTAAAGATCTCACCTCATGTAGCCGACCACGCCTCCGCACCTGACTGGCCTGTGTTGATCATCACCGTTGGCGGCCCCTTGCGCATTGGTGCCCATTATTCGAGACAGGGATGGGCACTAGAGTAGAATGAGGCAATTAAACGTTCCGCGTCTTTGGTATCTCCCCCACGACGAGATCTTGCAGCTCCGCTTGCATGGTCGAGGCATGCATAAGCCTGGGACAGTCAGCATTACTATGTATTACTCTGGTACCAGCGAACAGTTTGTCAGACTCGGTGTCAACCATGCTCTTTCAGCTGCATCATGGAGACAAGCGCGTCTCGATCAACTCAGAAGCAACGGCGGCTGAAATGCACTGCCGGCGGAGCATACGTGTCTCCGAGGCCTACAGCCAGGGATGTTCTCATACATCTCAGCTGGGGCCTGAGTCCGGACCGGCACCGTACACTTGACCCAGGGGACTGGCTCGCTGCAGCAAGGGTGTTCTCGATTTGCTCGTGCATGCTCCACCTTGCAGCTGCAGGTCCTTCCTCCAAAGCCGATCTGTGGCACGGTACCCAGGGATTTGTGTGCGTAGGGCACACGCACACACGAAATCGCACCATTATGTCGGAACTCCATGAGCATAATGCGATATCTTCCATTGGGCCGCTGCATAAGCACTAACGAGTCGATGGAAACCGGGCCACATGACCAAGGACTTCCCCTCTGCAGGCCTGATTACACTTCGAGGCTGTATGCGACCCCGATGTCTGCGGTCGCCGAGACGCACGACACCGCACGTGCACACAAAGTGCATCATGAGGCGTAATTTACTGTCATCCTACTGGGTAATCGAGCCGCTCGCTCGGGTGCAGCGTGTGGACAGCCTTCGCAGCCTCAAGCTCTTATCTTCACACCGCTCGGGCTAGTTCTGCGAGGCTTGGGATCGCTGCCGCAGGCCGATCTCGTGATCAAGGCACACCCGATGAGCAGGGAGAGCTCGAAGATCACCAGCAGGCCTCATGTCAGCGCTGGTCAATGCGGCTCTGCTTGATCTGCCTTGAGAAGACTGCCTTCTTTCCACCTCATGGAGAATACGAGGCAGCGCCTACGGGATGATCGCAATTGGTGCCCAAAACGTCCTTGGGCTCCAAGGACTACTAGTAGGCTGTGGGTGGCAAGTCCACGGCGCGGGACGCACCTCGACCTACTTGCTACCCTAACCAGATTGAAGCGTTTGAGAGACGAGCTGAACCAGGACCTTGGCCTCGTCCCTGCAAGACATTGACATGGACATCGCCTGGGAGCAGGTACTCGCGAATCCATCAGTCCACTGCCTCTTGTGATTCCATCATGACAAGGTCTTTTCCTAGACGGCCAACGGCCTATCAGTCTAGGCGACCGCTGCGGACAGTCGGATCACCTGCTCTGTCCCCAATACCACCATCGCAAAATCTGACGAGTCGCTCAAACGCCCAAAGTTCGAGGGCTCCGGCGGACAGTGACCTTGAGCCACGAATCCTCCAAGCAGACAATCTGGGTCGATTCTACTCCGTCGACGCAGCAGGGAGCGAGGGAGGGTCGCATCACCACCCGTCTCTCGAGAATCTACATGCGACAAAATGTGGCGTCTTGCCTGAGCGGTATGGGCTCCATGCTCTTATTTGATGCTTATGAAATGCTATCGTGTCATGGGAGCGGCATACGCGCTACTACATCATCCTGCATTGCAACGTCGCTGTCGCTGTCGTCCAGGCAGTTAGGCATTCAAGACAGCTGTTCAGCTGCATGATCTGCGAAGCGACAAGTGGCACACATTGGTCTAATGCAGGAGCTCCCATCGGGATACACAACACATGCGCCAGCTGTTCCTCTCGAGAAACGTTGTGCAAATCTCCATAAGCACAATACCTCTGTTGGGAAAGACCCGGGGTATGGATCCATTGAGCCCGCTAATCCAACCCCTCTCCGTGAAGACAAGTACGAACTCGTTGTGCTACGTTTTGTGTCCAGGTCTCGTGGGAATTCTTCGCTCGCTTGACCCCTCTTCCATGTCCAGGTCGAGCCAACCGTGAGACACACATACTGGCTTGCTACAGATCACAATGTAGAATTGACATCAGATCCACAGCCAGAGGCCCAGAGGGCTTCTGCCCCTACCCGCGATCCGAGACGAGCTGCAAGACCCTAAGCCCTGTCGCCGCCCGGAACGTGGTCTACGACATGTGAAGAAGTGGCATTGCATCTAGGGATTAACCTCTTTTGGTCGAGGTCTTGCAGGAGCAGAGACTTTGCCATCCTCTCACCGGCAGTAGGTGGCACGTTGAGTTCAGCACACAATGGCAAAGTCCCTTCCGCCGACGCGAAGCGACCCGGAATCCCCGAAAATATCAGCGCTGCCAACACACATTGGCAGTGTGTGTGCCTCAAAGGTGCGGTCGTCTTGTCTTGTTGGGATGCCAACCTGGAGAGTGCGCTGGCCCCTCAACCTGGCAGCTGAGCGGATACACCCATACCGCACGTCCCCTCTGTAGTGGTCCCAGGGAGGAGAGCACACTTGTGCCCACGGATGGGAGTGTGCGTGCAAGCATCGAGAAGAAACCTCTGGGAAACGAGTCTTCATGCCGACACAGCAAACCCGTCAGTGGGTGTGAGCTACTACCAAGTCTAACACCCAACAGGCGGTTATAGCCAGGGATTCCCCACACTCGGGCGCCGCAGAGGCAGGAGGGAGTCTCACGAAGTAGCAACAACGCCCACGCGACCCACGGGTCTGCACGCAGCGGAGGTCTGGTATGCCCAGCGTGTCGAGTACCTCGAGAGATGACACCTCGAGGTTCCCCTGCGGAGATGTAGCCCCGGCACTGCCATGTTCTCTCGCTCTCGAGGGCGGTTCGCAGACAATTACAATTGAAAATTATAACCTGTGGATGGTCAAGGTGGAGCAGCGGCTCCAGACCGGTGTGAAGTCTGACGACCTGACCGCCGAATGTCAACCATCCTCACGGACGCAAAAGACCAGTCGCATCCTCTTGTTACCCACCCAGTTCGTGCCGTCAGCTCCATTTGACGAAGCAATCGTGCCAGCAGGACCTGCAACCTAACAAAAGCAGACAGTCATCTGGTAAAAGCAAGTTGGGGCTTCATGCAAGGTGCATGGGTCCATCGTTGACCGGTCAAGCACTTGGAGGGAGGCAAGGCCAAGCAAGTCCCACCCTGTCGGTTGCACCACGAAATCCAAGATGCCCAGACCTCCTCTACGAAGATCATGCTTCTTCGCCTTTTCCACGCATCCGGACAAATCGCCGTGTTTGTGCTCGACTGCCTGGGTTGTGCACAAGCGTACTGTGCGCGGTACGGACTGTTGTCTTCTTGCTGAGTAGCAGGTACTCCGGAATCCATCGACCCACCCAGGCGGCCCGCAGGACGATGAAGGCTCCCTTCTTTTTTTTCTTGATTTTTTTCTTCTTCTCTTGATACCTCCCCTACCCGACGCCACCATCACCGCCCCCCTCCCCCCCCTCTCAGAGATCCTTAAGCCAACGTGCACAGAAAGGAAAAAAAAAAAGGTTTTCGTATCAGGTAGATCCATCAGACTAGCCTGCCCCTAGGCTCTCAAAGGCTCTAGGCACCCTCCCCCGCAGTTAGATGTACATCATTTTGTCTTCATCCAGGAACGAGGCGGGACCAGAGTGAGGTACTCGTCGCGAGACTCGTCCTAGGCTTGGCACTACGGGCTCACCAGCCGTCGATGGCCCTGTGTCAGCAACATAGCATGAACGCGTTCCTATCCGGGTGCCAGAGCTGTAGGGTGGTGCTGGATGCGCAGGTCATGGACACGTCACGCACGAGTAGGCTGATCCTGTGAACGGCGTCTCATGATCGAGAAGGAGCATATCGAGTCGTTGCCCGTGCTGTTCCTCCCTCGTGTGCTGTGCAGCGAGGTTGGGAGGGGTCTAGATCCTCCCAGCTGGGCTGGCCAGCGCCCGACGTGTCTGGCTTGCTGCTGTGTTCAAGAGCAACAGCGCAACACAGCACAGGCGGAACCACACGTCGGCCACGGCGGCAGGCGATGGCGTGGCCATTCCTGAGAACTCGTCGAGGCGGCTGGTGGCCGCGGGCGCAGAGGGGCCCCGCTTCGTGCGTCGTAGAGCTTTTCTCGGGTGTCTGGCCTTGCCGCGCCAGCGTCTGTCCACCAGGTCCATCAACATGGTCGTCGCTGCCATACCGACCTGACCATTCGTTGTAGACAGGTCCATCCATCGCCAGAGGCTCTCGGGGGGGCAGGGCAGGGCAGGGCAGGGCAGGGCAGGAGGGCTGCCAGAGCCTACTTCCCTCCCCCCTTCATAGGTGTGAAGCCAACGGGCATCATCATCAGCCTCGTGGGTCGACCGAGCCAGTGTAGACGTAGGCATTGTGTGATCAGCACTGATGAGAAACCACGGCGGGCGCTGCCCTCGCGTCAGGCAGTGATGTTGTCGCTGTGCCTCAATTTGACTCCTAGCGACGCGCTCAGCGTGGGTGTCGTCTCGATCCGAGACAGCCTCCCCCTGGTGATTCTCACAATTGCCACGCAGCCACATGGGCGGAAGGGACGAGCAAAAGGCGGGGGGAGGGGGGCACCTGCCTCGGTCTCTCCAAGGCCACTCAACCGCCTCTCTCAAGCCACCTTCTGTTTGGCGCATCGCCCTCGCGACTTGCCCTCCTCTAAGGACTGGTAGCCCAACTCTTTGGGCCTGCGGTGGCCTTTCGACACACTCCAAGCAGCCTCTGCAGCGGATGCTAGAGATCTCCAAGTGCTGAGGCATATCCCCACCACAAGGCAGATACACATCCCTCTAGCCTCGCAGCGATAAGCCCATGTCCTCGTCCTCGTCCTCCTCGTCGTTCTCCTGCTGCTTCTGCTGCTGCTTCTGCTGCTGCTTCTGCTGCTGCTACTAGCTGTGTGGCCTGCTCTTTGTGGATTTCGCCTGCGTTTGTACGAGCCACCCATCCCGGCCGATGCAGGTCGGTGCTGGACCAATTCCAAGAAAGCGGGCTGACCGATGCCAGCAGCTGCAGAAGCACCTTGTTGTGCCACCCTCCTCGACCTCGATCCGGACATCACCTCGCTGGAGTCTCGGCCGGGGGGGGGCGTGGGGACGAGCTGTCAATCGCCCACGTAAGTCCTCTGGCCAGCTGTGCATCCCTGGGCACGGCAAGGTTGCGGCTCGTTGTCGTCGTACCGGGGCAGTACCTGAGGCTCAAAAGCAAGTCGCGCCCCCAGCTGGTGACGCAATAGACTCGCCGAGGACAAGTCACGATTCGCTGTCCAAAGTCTCCGGCGTTGTGACTTGTCACGACCCGAGGGAGTCAACTTGCCTCCCTTGTCCAATCTTGTTGTATCGCAGTCGCCATAGGTCCAGCCGTCCGCGAGGTGCCAGGCAATTGGACGTGGAGCGGACGCAGGCTGGTACCCACACGCCCACGAGGGCCTCCCCCTGATGTGAGATGGGTTGACTGGGTCTCTGCTAGTTCCTCCAGGAAAGACTTCCCATAGGTGTCGCCCAGGCCCACACACGGCGCGGCCCGGGCTAGACCAACGGAGTGGACAGCGGCGGCCTGCTCCCCCGGATGTTAGTGCAGGGCTGTACGTACGTACGTGACTGAGAGTACTTGGGAGGTACTTCGTACAATGAACAGCACGGGGCTGACAGCGAGTCTGACCAGAAGACGCTGTTTTCGAGACCCACCGGACACAAGAGCACCGCCCACAAATGTCCCTTGGCCCGGCCTCGACAGGATATACAGAGACGACAGGCCGACTCCCGGCCAAGTCCTGCTGCTTCGAGGGCAACACGTCTGCCCCCAGGCTCAAGATGGACCTGAGCGAGCGAACGATACGCGATGTTATACACCCAACAGCAATCCTTCGTCCTATCGACGACCAGCCGGTTCAGGCCCAGGCCCAGGACCCAGCAGCCCAGACTGCTGGGCCCTCGTGGGAGGACTCGCAGTTGAACCCAAAGAACCGAATCGACAGCCTAGATCCTCCCAAATCACCGCTGTGGATGATCGACGGATGCACCGCCCTGGGCATGCAGTTCTATGCAGTCCCCTTGTTCCTCGGGGCAATCCCGCCTATACGCTGCGATGTCTGTATAGACGAGGCCGCCACAGAGTCGCCGCTGATCCGAGAGCTCCTCGATCTAGACACCGTCTTCCACACGCGCGACCGCGCCCGAGTTCAACGACAGGGCGTCTGCTCCTATGTCCTCAGGGCGTTGCAGACATGGTCCACGCGATACGGGCTCGACAACGTCCGTGATGTCTATTACAACTCTCCGTTCGGCGCTCGAATTGTCTTCCGTGACCTCCCTCTAAGCGTCCGAGACGTCGACATCCGCGTTATAGGCAACGACGCGTTCGAGCTTCGCCATTCCACGGCATCAGAGCTGGCAGAGATGTGGAACATGAGAGCCGAACAGCTGCCTCCGACGCTCGACATCCTCGACCTGGCATTCGTTCGGCAGCTTCACGACAGCGTGTGCGTTGTTCGATACAAGACAGACCAAGATTACACCGGCCACCACGAGGGCGCCCGGGAGGGGCAGTGGGTGCTCAAGGCTCTTATGAATACCGTCAAGTACATGTATCACGAGCTCCGCAACCTCCTGAGCATACCACCGCACCCAAACATTGTCGCCAGGCCGGCCAGGCTGGTGGTGAAGAAGCATAAACTAAACCCGAACAGGGAGATCGTCGTGGGCTTCCTGTTGCCATTCCACACGGGCGGCGGCCTCCGGGATGAGCTCCCGCTGCTCCGGATGAACCACCAGCTTCTGCTGAAAGACCAGGTGCGCTGGGCCCAGGACATCTGCTCAGGTATGCTGCACATCCGCTTCAGAGGCAACACGTACTACCCCGACCTCCGTCTCGACCAGATTGTCTTCCCCGCAGGCGAGAAGCGTCCGATCCTCCTCGATTTCGAGCAGAGAGGTGTATGGGTCGAGTTCGGACCACCAGAGGTCAATGCCATCGAGTACATACGGATCCTCGCCCTCGACGAAGAAGAGCAAGCAGACGACGACCTCGGCTTCGACGGGTCCTGGCCCCCCGCAAGCGCTTCGTCGGCATCCTCGACCGCCTCCTGCCCGAATGGAGGAGACTCACAATCGGCGTCACCTATTACGACAACCCGCCCGAGGGCTACAACATCCCCTGGATATGTCTCACGCGGCGCGAGCAGGAGTACGCAGAGGTATACATGCTGGGCCGGCTGCTGTGGTGCATCTTCGAGGGCATGTCCGCCCCGCAGAGGGCGGCCGTCTGGCAGTCCTACCAGAACGAGCCCGATCTCGAGTTCCCAGAGTTCAGGCGCACGCCGCCTGAGCTGCGCGGCCTCATCACACAGTGCACGAGGGGCCAGAGGGGTCAGCTGAGCGACCACATCACCCGCAAGAGGAGCAAGATCGTGCTTAGGGACGACCCCGAGAGGGGTGACGGCACCGAGGCCGAGATACGTGCTGCGGCCAGGGCCTTCTGGACGAAGGAGGTCGGCTGGGCGGAGGGGTTTGTGCTTGAGAGGGAGAAAATGATGAGGGAGGGGACGTGGGAGGAGAACACCTTTAGGCGGCCGACACTTCAAGAGGTCGCCTCCGCGCTGGATACGTTCCACAGAGAGGTGGTTCAGGCAGGGCACGGACAGTGAGAGCTCGATGAACATGTCTCTGAGCGTATGCTATCTGTCACGAATGTGCACGGCCGAGCAGACTGGGAATATGGGACGTCGGAGTGCCGGGCTTTCAGAAGAGATCAAGAGACTAGGCGCATGATAGGATGGTTTGGGATCGGGACAACACCAACAGGAGGAAAACAAAAGAAGGAAAAGGGAAAAAAAAAAGAAAGGAAAGTGGCATGTGGTTATGAAGTGTATAATTCCATTAATTGTTAATTGGCAGCACTTTTTCTATTTTACTATGATATGGACAGCCCCAGCTAGCCAGCCAGCTAGCCGGGCAAAGAACACTAGCAAAAGTACAAAGCATACATCCCCTCGCCCACATCTCTGGTCTGGCGGCCCAAGATCATGACTTCTTGTCTACAAGCTTTCCCAAGAAGCGGTGGGGCCAGACTCTGAGCAGAGATGTAGCATGGGCAGCGAAGAGGGGGGAGGGAGGGAGGGAGGCGCTGGTGCCGCGCTGGCCAAACACGTAGGAGGGGCGTCAATAATTGTGAGAGTCGGAATCAGAGGGGGGAAGGGGGCCGTGGGGATCCCAGAGAGCTACAGTATAGACCTACGGCGACGAAACTAGGGAAAAAAAGAATTTGTGACACTTGGCCCATGTACACTAAAACTATCAGCCGCTGTGTGTGGATCTATCTGAAAGGAAACTAGTCATGTAGAGGACCTTGGAGGGAGGAGTAGGGGGGGAGGGAGGGGGGACCTGGGGACGCAAGCATGGATGGATCATATCAGAAACCAGGGAGTGGCGAAGAAAAAAAAAGAGCTCGATCGGCACTTGACAGCTGAGCAGCGCACGTGAGACCTGCCGAGCTAGATTGTGATACCTATATACGCTACCTGAACGAGAGAAGAGATTCATAACGGCGGAAGAAGGAGAAAAAGAAAGAAGATGCAGATGGTAATGGTGGGATTTTAAAAAGAACCAGATGAGGAGGAGAGAAATGAGGAGAGCAAGACTCCACGGCCTTGGAACCCTGGACTGCCTGGCATCCCAGAGGCCGGCAGAGGTGGGTTGTGGGTGTCTGAGTTGGGCATGTCTGGTCCAAGGAACGCCAGGCGGCACCGTAGTTCAGGTGAGATATAAGTAACTTTGAAAGAAAGTGATATTTCTAAGAGAACAAACATGGAATGGAAGAAGAAGAAGAAGAAGAAGAAAAAACCCGACAAATCTCTAAGCTTCCGGTCAAGCGCCTTCCCACATCCTCTTACTACGAACGTCTATGCTTCTTGACAATCCTGCATGTTCCTTTTGTGTGTGTGTGTGTGTGTGTGCGTGTGTGTGGTTGTCGGTGTAATGATATGGTATTCTTTGATGGCTTTCTGATGTTACTGGGAAGGAGGTCGGGGGGTTCTGCCGGTCATCTTGCCCTCTTCGCCCCTCCCTGGCGTCCACTGCCATCCCCACTGCTCCGCTTGCTGCCGACCGAGCTTCCCCCGCGGCCTACATCTGCCCGCGAGCTCCCTTGCCCTGCAAACCCGGGGCGTGTCGGCGTGGCAGCCGGGCGGCTGCTCCTCATGAGAGAGATGAGGTCACGCAGCCGTCTCATGTACCCGGCCGGCGGTTCGCACGTGGAGAGGTGGGCCTCGATGTCCTCCAGCGTCTCGATCCACTGGTTCTGCTCGGGGAGCTGGGAGAGCGTGTCGAGGACGAAGGAGGTTGCGGGGCTGGACTGTGAGCCGATGAGACGCCGATAGAGGTTGTTCTGTGCTGGGGTTGCTGGCGGCGGGGAGGAGGCGGGAGATGTGCTGCTGCTCTTGCTAGGGCTCCCGGAGGGGCCAGGTGCGGACGCTGTGGTGGCGGGAGCGCTAGGGGCCAGCGTTGACAGAGGAATATCGCGGTTCCAGTCGAACACGACAGTGTGTAGTATTCGGACCAGCGTTCGTGCCGCGCTGGCCCGCTCCGAGGGTGAAGGAGCATCGTCTCGGTTCTGCAAGAGGCTTTGGATCCTCGAGACGGCGCGCAGGACGTGTGCTGCTGCCCACGGGACGTCCCGAGGACCCTCAGCCGAGTCTGCCGTGGCTCCTCTGGTGGGAGGTGGCTGCTGTGAGTAGGCGTTCAAGGCACTGAGCACACGGTCGACGTGCTGCTGGATCTTACGGAACGGATCACGGGCTTTAGAGGATGGCGGGAGGAGGTTGAGGAAGTAGGCAAAGAAGTCGTTGTTGGTGACGAGCATCTTGGCGACGGTCTTTGTGAGGTCATCGTATGTGATGATGTCGTGATCCCGAAGTGTGGAGCCGCCTTTCTCGAAGATGTCGTTGCGGTAGTGTTTGACCGCCAGGTCGTCTGCGTCTGATTTTGCTACCGCCGCTAGGATCTCGCGTGTCTCGTGCAGACGTACCGGGTTGGCCTCGGCTTTGGAGTCCGGGGAGCCAACGTCGCAGTGTAGGCTGCTGGAGAGCAGGTCGAGGTGGAAGCTGGAGATCCTCTCGAAGGGCTGTCCCATGCCCGCCGAGGCCCCCGAGGGCTCGAGCTTCTGCACCGGCGCGTCCAGGAGCTGGTCCGAGCTGATCGAGTTGATCTGGTCCAGGAGATAGATCAGGTGCCGACATGGCCTGTCGCTGTCCTGCATGCAGTTACACCTCGGGCTGCTGTACTTGCTGCCGGGCGACCCGATCCGGATGGACCGAGGCACCACCTCGTGAAGCTGAAAGGCGTAGAACTGGCTGTCCTCGTCCTCCTGCTCCTGGTTCAGCTGGCACCACTGCAGCACCAGGGAGGGGGGCTCGGAGGCCGGCGTCCCGCGGAAGAGCTGTCTGACCTCGGACTGGGTGTCAGGGTCGAGGCCTGAGATGTCGTAGCTGATCCTGGTCGCCGGCGAGAAGACGATAGTGCTGCTGTCCTCGTCCTCATCGTCGTCGTCGTCTTCCTCCATCGAGGTATCGCTGGCCTCATCGTCGCTGGAGGGGTCTGTTGACGCAGCAACAAGGCTCCTGGGGACCTCGCCGCGGCGGGGCCTCTGGCGCTGGCCGGCGGAACGTGTGACGGGGCCCATGCTTTCTAGGGAAAGCCGACTGAGTTGGGAGGTAGGGATGGAAGAAGAAGACATTAGTATGACCCGGGCCAGAGGAGGAGGAGGGGGAGGAGACAGGACTGCTGTGCTGTATAGTAGATACGGCGGGTCAGATGGTCCCTGTTGGGAGACGGCTGCCTGTGTGCCACATAGCGCGAACCTTAGGTAGCAACAAGTCTTTATACTGACCACCCTCACCCCCTCCCGATGTCTCCAACACACACAAGACCACCCCCATGCCGGCTTGCGATGGGTGGCTTGAGCGCAAAAGGAATATGTTGGAGGGTGGAGAGGAGAACGTGTGGGTAGTGAGGTCAGGACCGGGGGACCGAGGTGGGTCTGAGGCTGATATTGTGTCCTGGTGATCTTCTCCCATCCCTCCCGCTAGCTTATTGCTCCTGAACAAGCTGCCTGGCCTGTCTGTCTTTCCCAGACGGCACACCACCTCCCTCAGAGGAGAAGGAAGAGGAAGAGGGGGGGGGAGGGAGGGGCGCATTCTTTGACCGTTGCGGCTCTGCCACTAGCCAGGGTCTACCTCCTGCGACTTGCAGACGGGGGCCAGATCAGGGCTCGTCATTGGAAGTCCAGTTCTGCTTCGAAATGACCGAGAACGTCCTGGGAGATGAAGGTGAATGCTGCGCTTGACAGGAGACGGCAGGTGGCAGAACGCCCACTGGACACTTGGCCAGCGGTTGGTGCGGTGCTGTTGCCAACGCTGCCGCGAGGACCAGCAGCCAGACAAGACCACCCACGCAAGCAGCAACCTGTACCTGTCAGCAGCCTGGGCAGAGAGGAGACAGGCGGCAGCGCCTGGCAGCGTCTAAAATGACGAGCAAGGGAGGCACCCAAGCAGCCAGCAACGAGCGGCGCAGCGTCGTCCTGGCCGCACGGAGGAACAAGGCCCCCTGTCAGCCCTACCTGGACGTCAGTTGGTCAACAACAGCCTTGTAGGCGAAGTCGACAAGGCTTGTGGTCTGTGGTCAGGGCTGGTTGCTATTCTTGCAACCCAGGGCGAGGGAGCCTCGTGGCAGCCACGGGACTGAACCGACAAGAAGGAAGCGGCAGTGAAACATGGACGGTGTATCGCGCGGGACAGACCGCTCTGAAGCCAGCATGGCCCTCTCCCTGGCACGTTTATGTCGGCTGCCTGTCCTGAGCGTGGCTCATCGGCCAGCTGAGAGCTCACTTGTGCCGCAAGGACTCTGGAGGCCTACGGGGACGACCATGGCCATGCCGAGCGCATGATCCTGTGATACTACTGCCATGGCAGCCAGACATGGAAATCGAGCTGTCAGGTATAACATCTCACGACAGAGCGAGTTGTGCGACTGACTAAAGGTCTGGGAAGTGGGGGGTCAGGAAAAGAAAAAATTCGGTCAGGCCTGGGCGGGTGGTGACGCTTGCGCTGAGAAGGTAGAGGAGGAAGAAGAAAAAGAAGGAAAAAGGAAAAGGAAGAGGGAGAGAGAAGGTGCGGATGAGGAGGATTCCCGGGTCGTGTGTCATTCTACCTCTCCTGGGCATAAGCCACTCCCATCAGGGGTATTGATTGGCCGGCCGCCAGCTCTTTCCCCCTGCGCCTCGGGCCTTCCCACTGGGTGGTGCACCTGCAAAGGCCCTTTCCCTCTTTTTTTTTTCTTCCTTTTTTTTTCTTTTTTTCTTTTTTTCCTTTTCTTTCTCTTCCTCTGTTGGAGCAAACTCGTCACCGCCAGCCTATTTTCAGTCTCTACGGCCGTCATGCTGCGAATCTATATTCGAGAAGGATGAGGTGAGAATTCAATCTGTGCAACCATACCTGACGAGTCTCAGCTCGACCATCCTTTTTTTTTCTTTTTTTTTCTCTTCTTTCCCCCTCCTCTCTTTACCCCTTTCAAGACCTTGGGTAACATTTTCATCATCATCATCATCAGCGTGAGAGATAGATGCCTCCAGGCCCCATACCACACCTTTTCAACTTTCATCCCCCCCCCTCTCCTTTTCCATCGTCGCATTGTTGGATTGAATCCTCACAAACCCAAAGTTGCTTCCCGGTCGTAAGCTGCCCATTCAGCTCGTGGTCTCATTTGCCGCACACCCACAGACATTTCTCTCTCTCTCTCTCTCATTGTGTGTGTCCCTATTACGTATACACCTTAGGTCAGACAGGCCCTGCGGTGACCAACAACCCACAGCTCGATTCCTTCCGTCTTGTCTGCCTCTCCCTCGGCCCTGCTCTGGGGACTTGGATGGGGCACTGCAGGCATCGGGACCCCGGGTGCTTCATCGTCCCGCCAGGAAGGTACTGTTGTTTTCCTTGGGCCCTGGGTCGATCCGAGCGCTGTGCTCCACAGCTCAGGACCCAGGACCAGGGCGCTCCTCTCCAGCCTGCCAGCCTTGTCTCTCAGGATCTCTCGAGGCGGAGGAGGGGTGATTACGGGAATATGCTTCAGTATCGACAAGGAGAGGGTGTCTCGACACGGCCGCCCAGCCCTCTATGTCTCACCCGGGCGAGCGTGTTGATGCACATGTTGAGGTCATCCTGGGCGCCCCTTGATAGACTGCTAGGACCATCGCCATCATCCTCATCATATCTGCTACATATCGCACACGATGGGTGTGCCGGGACGCCTGGTCCCATAGCCCACCGCCCACGCCGCGGCCCAGTCGGCTTTCCTGCCTCTCTAGGAGACCGATAATTCCTCATGATCATCCCCCTCAGTCGCCTCTCTCTGCATCACCAACTAGCACTGCATACTAGGAGGGGGGTCCCTTGGCTGCCACGTCTCCACGCGATGGGTGGCTCCCGGACTTGGCCGCCCGGGCGGATATGCGGCCACCAGGCAGACCGGCAGCCAGGCAGGTCAATGCTGCATCTCACTCCCGACCCAAATCCCCTCGCTCGGTAGGCAGTCTCTGCTGCATGCCTCCAGGGGGAGACACTGGGACCTTGGGGGCCAGAGGTCTTGGCCAATGACCGAGACGGCGTGCTCCTAGAGCCTACCTGGGCTGTCCTCTCTGGTACACAGAGGTCTGTAGCCGGAGGTTTGGTGCTGTGCCTCACACCGGCAGGTCCCGACCCGACCCATCGTCGAGGTCTTGATTAAACCTCGGAGCACTCACTGGGCCACCGGATGAGCGTCCTATCGCATCCAAGACTTTTCAGCCTCGGTGTCTGCATTCGTTCAGCAAGACCGTCGTCTTCCCGCCACTCGGAGCGCATCCTTTCTCCATGCCGTAATTTTTTGCAAGTGGAACCTACGGAATATACACTTCCTCCCCCTCCCCCCTCGCCAAGCCATTTGTTAGAACCCGGGGGCGTTGGGCGTAGGAATTTCTGAGACCTGCATGTGTGCTGGCCTGTCGCAGAAAGTCTCAACCAATCCTACAATAAGAACCTACCCAAAAAATAATAATATATAGGAGGGAATGAAGGTAGGTAATCTCTTGGGTAGCATTCGAGCGATCCAGTCAAACATCCCTTGGTGGAGGGAGGGGGCCGTCATCTTTCGGAACTTGTGTGTGTGTGTGTGTGTGTTTGTGTCTAGGTCAGTGAGCTCATCTACACCATCCGCCCCGCCGTGTCGCTCAGCTGGATGTAAGCCCTTGTGGTCTGCATGGAGCTTCTCACCGTGTCTCTTTGGCTAAATGTGGAAACATGATCACCCAAGGTCCCGGCACCTCACATCTCAACCCTATCGAGATGGATGAGCCCGTTCGGTTCCGGTGGCAGGCCGTGAAAGACCGGGGTCCTGGCCACCGACCTTCTTTTTGTATCTTTTTTTTTTTGTTGTTATTGTTCAACCTCATCTCCAGCGGAACAGGGCCCTGTGGGCGATCATGCTGACTGCCCCGGGGGGGGGGAACCTAGGATCTCCCCTCCCCCCTTCAGACCAAGTGCCGCGGCCACCACCACCACCCGCCACACGTCGGCGGGACTTGTTCTTTTGTCTCTCCAGTTTTGAACCGCAATCTACATGGGTATGGACAGACATCAAAGTCAGACAGATCCGGCCAGGCCTGGCTGGTATCACGGTGGTGGTGGTGTGTGCTCTGCCCCATTTCCTCCCCCCCAACGATCACAGCCGGGAGATCTCCTCATCAGTGAATGTGGTATCCCTTCCTCCCGGTCAAGACTATTGAATACATACACATACTATAGTACATACATACATATGTAATCACTGCATATGTTTTCGTCCCCACTAGCGGTGGCCAGAGGTGTGTATGTGCCAGTGAATAGGTCGGGTATAGCTGCGCAGCAACCGCTCCGCATGATGCCCCAGTTTGACTAGACAAGGGTGTTTGCCTTGAACCCGTGCCGGTCTCTCTCTCTCTCTCTCTCTCTCTATCTCTGTGCCTCAAGCCTCTACTGGATAAGGTTACGATGTACAGTGCATCATGAACATAACGGGTAGACTTGGGTGGTGGATAGGGACCAGCGCGTGGGGGTGGGGGGGCCTGTCTGTCTGGACCTTGAAAACGAATCACCAGGGCAACGAGGCGGGACGAGTCCATGTTGATCATGATGCAAAGAGGCAAAATGTAT
This sequence comes from Celoporthe dispersa, assembly GCA_016584495.1. Lineage (NCBI taxonomy): Eukaryota > Fungi > Ascomycota > Sordariomycetes > Diaporthales > Cryphonectriaceae > Celoporthe > Celoporthe dispersa. Next base: position 1,522,777 of record WAID01000007.1, read on the forward strand.
TCCTGACAATAAATGCAGAGAACAAAGGCTAGACCATCCCACCGGCTACCCTATGGCCCGAGAAATGGGCCCAGTATGTAAAGAATTAGACGATAATCAATGCTTGCTGGCTTTGTCTCCGCCTCCCCCTCCCAGAGTGCCCCAGCCACAGCTTGTTGCTATCCTCTTTCCCGAGGAGGCGGCTGCTGATGTGTTTTCCTATTCCTATTCCCGTCTCCCTCCACTGCCAGTCCATCATCCTCTGCATGAGGCTTGCTGATGACATAAAATGGAAAGCCAACCAAGGGAGTTTATACTCAAAACCCTAATTCAAAAGTTGAAAGCAATGAAAGCGCTCGCTCACTGCTCCTGGTTCACCGACGACACCAAACGCCGTCGCGACTAGCATGGCCTGCTTCCCAACTCCCGCTTCCTAGTAGATATTCCCACCTGTTTGATATATCCCCTGATGAACGCCGTCGCGGGTATGCAAGAAGAACAGCTTGTGAAGAGGGGGTTTTTCGTAACGATCATGAGTCATCCGGATGTAAGCTCGTCCCCGCCGCACTGGTCCCCGGGCCGCTCGGTGCCGAGGGGGACCTGGTACGGGGACTCTCGCTGTCGGGCGGAGCTTCGTTTCATATCGCACCTGAGATCTTCCGTGCTGTGTTTGCCGCGGCCGCTGTGGGGCTGGTCATGCTGCCCACACGCCCGCTGGTCTTGCGGACACCGGACGGCCCCTTACCGTCGGGGCCGCGACTGCTGCCCCGGACCTTGGTTAGGACGCCGCCCGCCGAGGTAGAGCGCAGGGGTGTCTTTGCGCCCTTGGCCTTGCTGTTGAGGGAGCTGCCGATGTTCTCGGCGTCGTTGGAGGCGTCGTCGTCGATCAGCGAGGTGTAGATGCTCGTCGTCGTCGTCGTCGTGGTGTGGCTAACAGAACGTGACTTCCCAGAGTTGGGCGAGACGGAGGATCTGCGGCCGGTACGCACGCGCATGTGCATCTCTTCGTCCGAGTCGGCGTTGTTGGCCGAGTTCCGCTTCTTGACGGACATGATCTCCATGTCCTCCTGGGCCGCGCAGCTCTCCTCCATGGCGGCGCGGGGGATACCGCGGCTGCTGGGAGGGTAGTGGCGGGTCTTGCGTGGCTGGCCTGGTGTCGGGGCCGGGAGATAGTTCTCCTGGTCTGCGGTGATGTTTGTGCGGTCGTTTTCCACCTCGCCCAGGGGTGTCCTGTTGGAGGCGCTGCGGGAGGGGGTGGAGGTCTTGCTTGGGCTCCGGCCAATGTTGGCCTTGTGGATGGTGCGGACAGGCGTGCTCGGGTTGGCGTTGGCGTTGGCGGCGGCGGCGGCGGCAGCTGCCATCTCCTTGCGGAGCCTCCTCTCGATCCGCTCCTCGACCCACCACTCCCGGAAGACACCCTGGTTGAGGTGCAGCCAGTGCTGCTGGGGCCCGACGACCATGCCGGGCCGCATGAACCTCATGTAGCCGATGACCTCGTCGGCGGTGAAGCCGTATCTGTAGATGAGGTAGGCACCGATCAGGCACCCTGTGCGGCCCAGTCCTGCCTTGCAGTGGACGGCGATGCCCCTCTTCTTGACGGTGATCATCTCGTGTGCCAGCCGGATGAACTTGCGCACGGTCGGCATCGCTGGGCAGGTGCCGTCCTCGAAGATCATGTCCAGGTGCGTGATACCCAGGCCCTCGAAGTATGAGGGTGAGTACAGCTCCGAGTTGAGGCGCACGACGAGGCCGATGTTGCGCTCCGAGAAGTGCTTGAGGACGTTCTTGAAGGGCTGCGGCAGCGTTGGGTGAGCGTCGACGGCGGCCAGGGTCTTGGGCACTGTGGCCCAGAGCTCCGAGGTCTCGGGTATCTTGGCGACGGGCTCGTGCTGCGGGGAGGCGAAGGCCAGGAAGTTTGGTGTGATCCAGTTGAAGTCTCCGTGCTCGACACGCTCGAAGCGCTCGTACTCGTCGAGGTCGAAGTTCTCCAGGGCGCAGACGCCCTCCTCCTTGGCCTTCCAGACGCCGTAGACGACATCCTGGACGGTAATGCCGTAGTCGGCCTGACTGTATCCGGCGTCGCGGAAGGGCATCAGTGGCGGGTCGACCTGGGCGATGGGTGCCAGGGCAAGGTGTGGCGGCCACGACTGGATCAGGACCATGTAGCATGCCAGCAGGGTAGAGGCATTGGCGCGGCCTGTGGGTGAAAACGATACAGGTCAGCCCGCATGAAACAAACACGGCAGACGAATCCTACTCGTCAGGTCAAGAGAGGGGGGGGGGGGTTGTGCTCTGGTACTCACTCCTAGGGTCGGCCCTGCTCCAGAAGACGACTGGTCTGTCCTTGTTCTTGTCGGCACCGAGGATCTCATGGAACTGCAGGGCAAACCTGTACAGGTGGCCAATGTGGAATGGACCAAAGTCATGGTGGAAGTTGTTGTAGAGCAGGGTGTCGTCCACGGTGAAGTAGTAAGGCTGCTTGTAGGCCGGCTTCTGGACCGCCTGAGGGCCGTGGCCGGCTCTCTGCGAGCGCTTTCCAGGTGATCTTATGGGGCCATCGGGATAAGGGAAGAGGGTGTCCTCGTTGGGCGGATGTATGTACGAGGCAAGGTACAGGCGGTCTTGGAGAAAATGTTAGCAGGGGTACTGGCAGAGGCTGGTGCTGGTGTTGTTGTTGTTGGAGGCAGTGAGATGGAAATGATGGGTCTATAATGGCCACGGCACAGCCAAAACTGAAGATCCCTTTCCATTGACAGTCACGGCCGAGGAAGATGCAACAGTTTCAGTCAAGTCATTACGACCACTATTATCCGATGCTTCTTTTGCTTCTTCTTCCTGGTGTGTGTGTGTGTGTGTGCATGGTGGTTGCGTACAGCTCGGCCTCGGCGGTGAGAGCTTGCTGCAGCGAGGGAGACCTGACTGGTGCACGTACCTGGGATGTACTCGATGATCTGCCCCAAGTTAGAGCTCTTGGTAGGACCCATAGCTGTCGCTGCCGTCTATGGCCTGACGACTTCTCGATACTTCTTCTCTTGTGGGAAATATGTTGTCGAGGCAGGAGCCAATTTCCCAAAGTGAGGAGGGGAAGCGCCGAGGCTGGGTTTTGAAAAATAAAAAGAAGTGTTGTTTGTACTAAAGTGTACAAGAGTAGTAGTATGCTTATGCTTATGCGGGTGACTCGGGCCCCGGCGGCAGAGAAAAAGAATATCGGTGGCTGGGGACTGGGGGGGTGTGTTTTCGCCGTCGCTGGAGGGGGGCGATCAGGATTGATCCAAGACAGGAACCCAAAACACAGGTGATTGCCAAGGGCTCAAAGGACCATGCGCGTGCAGCCCAGATGCAGAAGCTGGATGGTAAAGTGCTCGAGGGAACGGGTGTTTCGAGTATGGGAGACCCAGTGGAGGGGGGAGGAGAGCCGATCGATGAAGGATCGGCGATGTCCTCTTTTTTCTTCCTTGCTGCTTCAGACGTGCAGCCAATGCAACTCGCTATGCGCCTTGGAAGCAGGAGGGATGAGCTAGTTTGGTGGTAGAGTTGATCGAGGAGTGGAGTCGCAAGGCCAGCCAAAACCTTGACGCGAACCGGTTTGTGTTTGTTATGTGGTGGTGAGGTGGTAAGGTGGCAGGGGGGGGTGGGAGGCGAGGCCGCGAGGGAGAGGGAGACTGATGCTTGTTGAGGGGAGGGAGAGAAACAAACAAATCTTGCAACAGGCACGAAAAGGACGGGCTTCTTTTTAATTATGCGAGAAGAGGAATTCTTGGCCTGTGTATTCCTTTTTTTTATTTTTTATTTTTTTTATAACCGTCTCCCCCCTGGTTGCGGTGTAGCAACGGTGGGAGAGGAGCCCTTGTTGTGAAGGTGGAAGCGCCGCCAGCTCCAGTCTCGTTGCCGTAGTGCTAGGTACCATGTACTAAGAATACCATAGTAATAATAGGTGACAGGAACATCAGAGAAGCTCTGTGCTGGCCCTCTCCTCCTCCTCCTCCTCCTCCCCAATATTATTGTCCGGCCCACCCCTGGCGCTGCTGTGCCTGTGGCTCCAGTTCGAACACCCCGTCTGGCGCCTGGAGACCCCTGTAGGCCCAATCAGCACCCCCTGTAGCACCGTTGACGGGGCAACCACTGGGGCCTTTTTACCGGGGCGGTGCTGGGGCCCTGTGCTGGCTCGGCGTGCCAGTGCTCCTGATACTCCTCCCAAGTGGCTCCCCTCAGGCGGTTCAGCCGCTGGGACCACAGCGGGGCCCATCCCTCCAAGGTTTTCGCTAGCAGCTATCTAGGTACTTTCCCCCCCTAGGCAATCGCCCACAGGCGGAACTGGGGAATGCAGATTTCTGGTGTCATGCCGCAGGTTCAGGTGGACATCATCCCCATTCTCCTCGCCCCAGAAAGAAGCCTGTCCCATGGTCCATGCAGAGTAAACGCCCCTCTCAGCAGCCTGTCCCAACTGCCCAGTTCCCGGAAACAAGACGAAGCGAGAGACAGAACAAGGAGAGAGAGAGAAAAAAAAAGGAAAAACAGCACTAGACACGTCGTCCAAGTGACGGGTCCAGACCCACGCACGCAGGCTCTCGACAGCCCTGGAACGACCAGACAACCTGATAAACCTTGGAAGAGCCGCTGTGAAAAACTCATCCCTATGACGAAGGCGTTGTGTGTGTGCGCATACATTCCCGACAATCGAGAACAGGATCCAGAACCAGCACCACACCCCTTTTTTCCTGCAAGCACTTTCGACAATGTCGCGTGACGTCGACGGGGAAACCTTCCCCTGCTCGTTGTAAGTTCTCACCGGGTCGCTATTCTTGGCCTTGGCCCTTGCTCTTCTCTTTGCTCTCCGTCTCTGTCCCTCTCTCTCTCTCTCTCGCCCTCTCTGTCTTCTTTCCTGAAGGATCCGTGTGGTCCTCCTCGTCCCCTGCTTGTCCGCCCCATGTCGACCCGCACTACCGATCGATGAAGGATGGATTGACGGGAGACGCGATGGGGAATCACGACACACAGGCCAGAGCACGTCCTCTGCAGGAAGGAACACGGGAGGGGGAGGAGGAGGAGGAGGAGGAGGAGCACCTGTCCACACCCAACACACAAATTACTACCAAAAAAAAAATACTACCTTGGCTACCTGCAGGCGAGCTGATCCGGCTGACAACCCCCGACCCGCGCGTCTTTCTCTTCGCGTTTTTAGAACACTTAATGTCCCCTTCCCCACTTCCAGGCTGTCATCCATCGCCATGAGGGCCCTGGCAGTCGACAAGGAGTTGTCACCACTCGTGCAGAGGCGCTTCTCCACAACCACCACCACCGCTACCACCACGACTACTGGTCCAGACGCAAGGGACGCGCCCGGGCCCGGGCGCGGTGGGCATGGGCATGGGCACCAGCCTGAGCTCCAACCCGAGCCCGAGCCTGAGCCTGAACAGCACCACGACGAGAAGAAGAGTCTGGCCAGCGGCCCCCGAGCCCGGGCGCTGCTGCTGGGTGCGTCCTGCGGGTCCACTACGAGGCCACAACGAACCGCATGCTACGTGTCGCCGTCAACTCTTTCATGGATAGCCTGGCCCTCATACTCGAGGTCATGGAAAAACTCGATGTGGACGTCCTGGAGGCGCAACATGCAGGGTAAGCATGCTTGCTGCGTTGCAGCCCGACCGCCTCTCCCTCTCTCTCCCTCCTCCCCCCCCTTCCTCTCTCCTTCTCTCTCGATCAATCGATTTCGGATGACGGAGGAGTCCGTGGCCAGGCTGGCGGTGACTCATGCTATGCGCAATGAGTTGGCGATGCGTTCTCGGATCGATGCCATCATCTCTCATCAGCTCCGTCATCATCGTCATTCGCATCACGGCCTCTTCTTCGCTTGAGGCGGAATGTCGGGAGTCTGGTTCTCTGGGATCGCTATGTGAAGTGGGCCCTCAGAGCCTTACCACTCGCATTGAAGGCTACGTGTGGGTGTGTGTGTGTGTACCTCTCTGTGTGTATACGGGGAACTACATCGTATAGCAGAATCGCAGCATGCAAAGATCTCGTGCCCTTATTTCTTGAGTCACACCAGCACCACGTCTTATCCACCCTCCTCCTGCTGTCCACGCCCCATCCGAGCAGTACCGACTACCTCGGGCGATAAGTCATGACTTTGTCACGTTCACCTTGGTCTTGTCTGTCATGTGTGATACGATCATCAGCCGCGGAGATCCTCGAAGTAGCATAAAGAGAGAGAGAGAGAGAGAGGGTCGGTGGGGCCGAAGAAGTGTGCAGAGGGTGCCCTGAACACTCACAGAACGCTACGTGGTCGCGGATGTTTTCTGCCTTCTCCTTGGGCTGTGGATAATACCACGCCGCATTCTGCAGCTCCTGACCTGTAGTGTCATTTGAAAAGAAGAGGAAGAAAAAATTAGTACAAGACTTGACATCGCATCGGGTTCTCACTCTGTGCATGTGGGCGATTCTTCTTACCTCCCGCCTTGATCGTATAGTAGCTCGCATCCCCCTTCCAAGGGCAGTGGGTCGACAGCTCCGTCTTGGAGAAAAGCTCGGTCTTGACGGACGACGGCGGGAAGTACACGTTCCCCTCGACCTCCTCCCAGGTGTCCGTCTCCGCGACCACGGTGTCACCGACCGCGGCCTTGGCGTGGCCGGTGGGCATCTTGTCCTCTCTGTCTTGTCCTTTTTTTTCTTCTTCTATCTCGTGTTTTGTCACATGTATGTACTACTACTTTCAGGTGTCCTTGCCTTCTTGGGACACACACTTTTTTTTTTCTTCTTCTTTGGTTTTTCCTCCTTCCCTTCTCTTTTCGGATTCCTGCAGGGACACGTATCGGTCGAACTGTCGGTCGGACGGTCGGGTTATTTCTCGTTGACAAGCGCAGTGGTTCGTTGGTCCGTGATCGTCTCGTCTGGAGGGGCTCAGGTGGGTGTTGAGTGGATGAGGGGGGAGAGGAAAAGGGCGAGCCCCATTCCCTTTCTTATTTTTTGCCCTCCCACTCCCCCTCTCTTCCCCTCAGACATACATAGTACATGCAGGTTCCGATCCTCCCGAAGGTGGTGGTGGTGGATTTGTAAGTCGTGGCAGCAACGAGGCCACAGCTGGCTTATTCAGCATCATGTGTTTAGTCTGTACATACCCTAATGTGTGTGGTATGTAACACCTTCTGCAGTAAATGTACATGGTCAATGGTTCCCGGCTGGGCCGTTTGACACACACCGGTCTCATTGGGCGGGGTAGGTACTATAAGGAACTACTTATGTAGACAGATGGGGCCGATCTGGGGGAGGCTACTTGTGGCTACTTGTTGGGGGAATTCAACGGCTGGCTTGAGCTTTGTCAGTGCGCTTCTTGCTGGGCGGGGGGCACGGTGGACAGGTCAAGCAGGACACTTGTCTCTCTTCTACCTCGGCAAGACGAGGCCTGTAGCGACCGACAGGTGCTGTCCCAAGATAGATCAAGGGCGGTAGGTCTTTGCTCTTCTGGGTGAGTCTCGGTCAGAGGCAAGGGAGGACATTGGGATATACTGATCCGACAAGTGGCCGTCAAGTTTCTCTCAGTATAGTATTCGTAGACCCAGGAGCTTGATGAGATGATGCGACGTGTCTCGACGGATCGTGTAAAGAACGGCGCAGCAATGCTCTCTCTAGATAACGCCCACCTATGCAACTCATCTCAAACGCCATGCAGATCCAGAAGAAGAACAAGAGGAAATAGACAAAAAGGTGCTCTACGCGCCATGCTGAAGAACCTCGTAGTGGACCACAGCACTCAGACGACCGTCTCCAGCGCGTTGAAGTCTCCAAAACACGTCTCCTCGAACCTGGCCAGCTCGGGCATCTTCTCCTGCACCCTCAGGAACGTCTCCAGCTCGCACCACCCGTCGACCCGGCTCGCGTCGCACTCGGGGAAGCTCCAGCCCAGCGGGATCGTCCTCTGGTTCAGCACAAAGTGGATGTACCGGGTTCTCTCCCCCGCCGCCCCCTCTTCGTCCTCCACGTACCCGTCTCCGCCGCGGTCCGCACGCACGGGCTTGGGGGCGCGGATGATCTCCATGTCGAGCCGGGCGGCGAAGGGTGTCAGGTGCGAGACGGTGAAGTTGTGCTTGCCCGGGTGGTGGCGAGGCGACAGGGGCGGGTCGTCGCGGGTCGAGGTCAGCCCGAAGGCGGCCAGGATGGAGATGATGTTGGTGTCGTGGGAGAAGTCGAGGTAGAGCGACTGGTTGAGGGGGAACGTCTCGGTGCTGCTGTCGAGCGTGGTGTTGATCTGGCTCCCCGAGTAGCCGAGCGTGTGGTTCTTGAGGCGGGCTATGACCTCCTGCTGGTAGCCTATGCCGACGGCACGGGCGGTCTTGGACTGCCAGCCAGAGGCTCCCGAAAAGAACAAGTCTGATGGGCTTGGTCAGCACAAGGCATTCAGAGGGTGGTGGTAGGGCAGATACATACCAACCGAGTAGCCGAAGTTGATCCACTCTTCATAGGTGAAGAGCTCGCAAAAGCGGCTGAAGCCATAGGCAATCTTTGTATGGAGACGTCAGTGTTTGTCTCACCACCACCGGGAACTACTGCTCCGGCAGAAAGAGGAAGGCGGGGGACAGCTAACTCACCGTCTCATAAGGACACATGCTCTGCGCGGCATACGTATCCTCAACCGTCCAGTCGTATCCCTCTACCATACTACTCAAGCGGGCCGTCGCTATCGTTCATCACCTTCAGGTCAGCAGCACGCCCGCCCACCTGCCCGGGAAGATTGACCTACCCTCCTGTAGGTACACCTGCGCCCACTCGGCCGTGGCATTCAGCCCGCCCTCCAGCTTCGAATTGGGACAGTTCTTATACCCGGCCAAGGAATTGTTGAACCCGTTCTCCTCGATGATGACCTCGATGGTGGCGTTGTTGGGCCATTCCAGCCCGAAGAAGCCGGCCATGAAGTACTCGGCCGACTTGAGCATGCGGTCTTGCGTCGTGGTCCGCACAATGATCTTGCTGTTGGGGTTGTACAGGCTCGAGTACATGTACGAGTGCAGGATGCCCGAGTCGAAGAGCTCCTGGCGGCCCTTGGGCACGAGGATCTCGTAGCCCAGCCGGTACTCCCACTCGTTGAGGAAGGCCAGCGGCCCACTGGCCTTGAAGGCGACCTCCTTCTCCTTCTTGGCCGCCGCGACCCTCTGCCCCAGCAGCATCACGTTGGAGCCCGTGCCGGAGGTGGGGTACCGCGACCCGTGCCGCGACAGCATCTGCAGCTGGACGATCTCCGCGCCGGGAGGTAAGGGCCACTCGTCAACGCCGAACCCGGGCGACGGCGTGTACGGTGACAGGTACCCCATCATCTGGAAGATGCTCTCGTTGGCGGCGCCCATGCCCTCGATGGGGACCGCCGTCTGCAGTGGCTGGTTCGGCACAAAGGCGACGGTGGGGTCGAAGGTCCTGGTCTGCGCGAGGAACGCCGGCGCGCCCGTGGCCGTCGGCCCGGCCCACAGCTCTGGGCTCGTCTGGAAGTACTGCGGCACCGTGGGCGTAGGCCCTGCGCAGCCGCAGGTTGAGTGTGGCGATCCCGAGGATGAACCTGCGTGGCCATGCTTGGGGAAGTCCGGGGCGAAGATGAGATTGATGGCCACGAGGATGAGGAGGCCTGAGATGAGCGCTATGAGGATCGTCTTGAGGTTGACATTGTGGAAGGGCCGTGGTCGGTGGTAAGGCCCTGCCTGGACGGGTGTAGATGGGTCGTCCGAGTTGTCTTCTCTATCCTCGCCCTGGACAAGGTGGTAGCCCTGTGCCTCTTTGGGGCTCAGCTTCAGCGGAGGAGGCACCATCCTGGGCTGCACAGGAAAAGGGGAGGGGTAGGGTCGATGGAGCGGGAGAGCAAGTAGACAGTATGATTAGATCATTGAGTATGTACTTGAAATATCGAAGAGGAAGAGGAAGCAGCGGCTAAATGTCGCGATGGCCTTCGTGGAGTTTCACCCACAAGACGTAGATCAGGAACAGCGGCAGGAGCTTGTCGTTATCACGAACTCTGTAACCTGGTGAGGCAGGAGCACGGGCCAGTCCTTGTAATAGAGACACCCCCCGGCGTGCGGACTGTAAAACTGCTGAAGAGGCCAGGCTCGACTTTTGACAGGTCATTTGTGAAATCTACTACGGACTAAGGGGCAAGCTGCCCGAACATAGGTTCTGAACGGGTCTTTTAGCACAAGTGAGGAGGGAAAGACTCGCGGCTTGCAAGAAGGGTGGGCGGATCACAAGTGATGAGGGTGTGAGGCGGGCCCGGGAGCGTGCCAAGCGTGCGTGTACATGCTCTCTCTCTGCTGTACTCTGTAGCCAGCCGCTATAACGTTTGAAAGGTTGCGTTGTGTATATTACTTGCATGATGTTCAGGCGTACCTAGTGCACCTAGTTCAACAAGAAAGGGGAAACGCGTATGCAATCATCTGATGGTATCGTGCTCTTGGTGGTCATACTTGGTTATATTCCTGTGGCTGAGATCCGAGACATGTGCACATGAAAACGGCACAGGCATGACAGCGCATGATGATGACAGCATAAAGTAAGCTCTCTCCCCCTCTCTGTTCCTGAAGCAGCCACGGCTTGTCCAATGGACCTGGTGTAAAGGTGGCCACAGGGGACTGAGGCGCCGGAAGAAGAATTCTTAGGCGTGGCGACCGCGGTGGGTTGAAAGAGCAATCTACGCAGCGCAGCAACATTTTGTCGCTGGCCGATCTACAGCATGTACACAAGAAAGTCTTGGGGGACTCCACCTTGGCGGTTTCTCGTCGCTCCGTAAGTGATCTCCTACGTAGTCGGGTAGTATACTGAGTCCATGGTGCCGTTTGATCGCTCCAGCGGCTGGGCCTCAGTTGGTCAGCCTCTGCCACCCGCGAGAAAGCTGAGAGAAAGGCTGAGGTGACGTCGGGCATCACGTGCGGAGGGCCCCCCCTGGAGGTTGTGACAGAATCCATTCAGAAATCTCATGCGAGCTCATTGGACCCATCCGGACGTCCTTATCTCTTGGCGGAGACCCGCCCAGGAGTGCCTAGTCAGGACGGACGGGGCTGCGTTTCTGTTCTCGACAGTAACGGGGAACCATGTCAGCGCATTACTACTACTGTATGATGTTGACAAATTTACATCTCGTCTTGGTTTTGGGCGTTGACCAAAGAGAAGATCTCGAGGCCCCAAATTGTCCTTATCCTGCCATGCAACTATAGGCTGGTGATCCCTGGTGGTGCTATGACCTTTTGGCACGCCCACGCATAAGGGTTGCGTTTTCTATTTTCCAAGGCAGCCAGAGCATTGCCCTGTTTCTCATTGAACCCCATTGGATTGGATTGTGTTGGGTCCAACAGTGGCTCTGACGCTTGGCCGACGTAGCATCATCCTTAGGAGAAGGCAAAAAGAGACCGGGGGAGGAAAAAAAGAGAGAGAGAGAGAAGAGAAACCCCCTCTCACGTACAGCTCGGTCTCCGACTAAACCCTCATCGGCCTGGAGTTTTCTGAGCCCAGGCCAGGTCGGGTCGATGCCAGGCTGCTCAGCGGTTCCGGATTTCGGAAATTCCAGGAACTATCTGGAGAATGCAAAGGGTGGTGTTGACCGTATAGAATTACATACATCAGTCCCTGCAAGTAATCTCTCGGGATCATATGTCAAAAAAGATACGAGCGAGGAGGATCGACGAGATCTGGCTGAGGCGAAGAAGGGGAAAAAAAAAGCAGTTTTGCTAACACAAAGGACAAACCATTTGGTAATTTATTCCCTGGATTCAGCCCTGTCCCCAGTCTGACATTTTGCGGTTCCCCACATTCTGGAGAGCGGACCCTGAAAGGGCGCGGCGGCGCTGGAGCCCACCGAGCATACGAGAGAACTGGGTCTCTTGCCTTTTTTTTTTCCTCTTTTTTTCTTTTATCTCTTTAAGGATGGAACATGACATTCTTTTCTGCCGGTCGGGCGGACTTGTCAGCAGAGGCACAACCCCTGCCAGCTGTGTGTGTGTGTGTGTGTGTACATCACCTCCCCTGGCGACGCGGAGAGAAAAGAGGGAAAAAAACTCAACAAGAGGGTTTGGGCTGCAATGCAGAGATGAGGCCACTCGAGGAGAGCTGCTCGAGAAGCGATGTCGGATGTCGGCGTGGGCGTGGGCGGTGTCGTCAGTTTAGCAGAGCCAGTAAGCAAGAGTTTCCACATTCAAACAGGCACCAGGGCGCCGCAAGTACCGAGCCGCATGTCAACAGGTGACGGGTACTCCGCGCAGGAGGACCCAAGAGGAAGGGCCGAGAGAGGTCCTCCTTCTCCTTCCTCTCCTCGCCAGAGCTGCCGTGGTCTTCTCCCCTCCCCCCCTCTCCTTGTGCCACACCCATTGGCATGCACACCAGAGGAAAATAAGAAAAAAGAAAAGAAAAAAACTTGTGCACCACCAGACTCGATGCATATTTTCAGCTTCGAGCACATTAGTGCGTCCAGAAAACGAGAGAATGGGGAAAGAAAAAAAAGAAAAAAAAAAGGACGGGAATGAAACCAAAGATCGATCTTGCCTCTCGAGGCCAACAGGGGTCTCGATTCACACCCACAATTCTGCCGTCACAGTTGAGTGGTCGATCCCTGTTCTCTGGAAGGAGGCAAGGGAAGTGGTTTCTCCGGATCGTGGGCACCGCATGAGTTCTTTTGCATTTGCAATCACCCTTCCGCTCTCTGGCCCACAGCCTCGGGCGACGAGGTGCTGTACACATGGGCTACGCAGCACTTCGTCCTGACCAGGAGATCGTCTGGCCGCTATGGATGATGCGACCACTGTGCGCAGGACCTGGATCCAGCAGCTGCCCCCTTGGCAACAGGAAGAGGGTCTGCTCGCAAGATTGGCACGCGACAGCAAGGATTGACCGTCCATGACCTGATGGCTTCAGCAAATATCATACAGTAGTACAGTACGCCCGGTGGGATGGACGGCGTGGGGGAGCTCTCTCACAATGCTACCCACCACCATCACCCACTGGGCAGAGCACTCTACAGCTCCGGTACCACTCTACCTCGCGCCTCCTGTACCGGCCTGCCGTGCATGCATACATACACCTCTCTGCTGTGCTAGCTAACTACTACTATGGTATAGCGGCAGGAGGCAGACGACAAAGCTGTTGTCCTCCAGGGTGGACTGAACGACTCCGTGGCACTGGGCGCGGTCCCCCACTGGCTCCTTGGCTCTCTCCTCCTTAACCTTTTTTGTTTACTACCTCGCCTTCCTACCCCAGAGAAGTCTTTGGCTCTGGAGCCGTCTAGCTGGTCCAGCCACAGCCGGTATCGTCTACCGAAACGTTTGCAACAAGGCCTGGGCATGGACGGGTAGGACTTCTTCGACCGAGACTCGGCGCTGAAGATCGATCCGCTAGCCCGCGCCCCAGCTATCCTCTCCTGTCTCTCTCGCTCTCTCCTTTCTTCATCGCCGTTCTCGACCTGGAGAGGATTGTTCCAGAGGTGCCCTGCTTAGCCTTGGCCTGGGCACCACAGCACCGGCCGGCCCAGCAGGAAGGAGGGCTGGGTTCTCCAGGCTAACCTCACCCGCTGCAACTTTGCTCTCCAGGCACAGGGGAAAATCAACCCGGGGATTTCTCGACCAAAGACTCCACCAAACACACACACACACACACACACGCGTTGGATCAACTTTTTACTACTCTAATGGTACAACCTGCATCCGATCCCATGGCCCCAGCAGAACCCTTCCCCCCCCTCCCCTGTATAAGTCGCCCACGCAACCCACAGCGGGACCATCGTCTTGGCCATCCGCGAGTCTCCACCGAGATGATCACCCACTCACCCCAAGAAAATACAAAGTACACCCATGGTCCCTAAATTCGTAGCTGTTTGTACTAAATGGTATATATCCAAACTCGTCTCTCCCTCCCAGCCTCCTGGGTCGCTCTATTTTCCTTCCGGTTTTCTCCTTTTCCTCTCGATCCTCAGTTTTTGGCCCTTGAGTTTCTTGAGTGGTCAATTGCTGTGCCTTGTCACACTGACACATCTCAAAGCCGCTTCCGGCAACTAGACATCCTCACTCCCCAACAAGACGAGACCGCATTCGTCCCTCCTTCCTGTTTTTTTTTTCTTTCCCTTCTTTCTCTCTCTCTCCTCTTCCTCCTCTTTCCTCCTTACCAGCCTCAACTCCCTCCCCCTCCTCGTACACCCCACCGACACTACGCAATTTCCATAACGGCTACCCACTCGGGCTTCCTCCTGAGGTCTTCCTCCTCCTCCCCCTCCTCCTCCAGTAGTCACGATGTCGTACTCCTGGGTTGGAGCCCCAGCCGTTTTCAATGGCACCAACGATGAGACTGGCGGGAACTCCGGTATGTTTAAATGTGTCAGAAGAGGTGGCGATGCAATGTGTTGGTGCGTGGAGAGGCCGTGAATGGCTTGACTGACAGTGACTTTCTCTCTTACCATTTTAGCCACCACAAACCTGAACCAATGGTACCAGTCGGGCGACCAGGCCTTCATCATTGTGGCCTCGTGCATGGTGCTCATCATGGTCCCTGGCATCTCCTTCCTCTACTCCGGACTGGCTCGACGAAAATCCGCCCTCTCGCTCATCTGGGTCACCATGATGTCCTTTTCCGTCATCGTCTTCCAGTGGTACTTTTGGGGCTACTCGCTGGCCTTCAGCTCGACCGGCACCAGCGGCTTCATCGGCGACCTGCACCACTTTGGCCTCATGAACACGCTCGCGGTGCCCTCGCCGGGCTCGCCCCTGATCCCCGAGCTGCTGTACTCGTTCTACCAGATGCAGTTCTGCGCCGTGACGGCCGCGCTGGTCGTCGGCGCCACGGCCGAGCGCGGTCGTGTCCTCCCTGCCATGGTCTTCACCTTCTTCTGGGCCACCCTCGTCTACTGCCCCATCGCCTGCTGGGTGTGGAACGTCAACGGCTGGGGCTTCAACTACGGCGTCCTGGACTACGCCGGTGGCGGCCCCGTCGAGATCGGCTCCGGTATGTCCGCGCTGGCCTACTCGTGGGTGCTCGGCCGCCGCAACGAGAAGATGATGCTCAACTTCCGCCCTCACAACATCTCGCTGATCCTGCTCGGCACCATCCTCCTCTGGTTCGGCTGGCTCGGTTTCAACGGCGGCTCTGCCTTTGGCGCCAACCTCCGCGCCACCATGGCCTGCTGGAACTCGTGCCTGACGGCCATGTTTGCCGCCATGACCTGGTGTCTGCTCGACTTCCGCCTGGCCCGCAAGTGGTCTCTTGTCGGCTGGTGTTCCGGCACCATCTCGGGCCTCGTGTCCGCCACCCCGGCCTCTGGTTTCATCACGCCGTGGGCGTCCATCATCCTGGGCGTGGTGACCGGCATCTGCTGCAACTTTGCCACCAAGATCAAGTTCCTCGTCGGCATCGACGACTCCCTCGACGTCTTTGCCGAGCACGCAGTCGGCGGCATGGTCGGCCTGATCTTCAACGCCCTGTTCGCCGCCGACTACATTATCGGCCTGGACGGCGTGAACACGGGCATCATCAACGGGGGCTGGCTCAACCACAACTACAAGCAGCTGTACATCCAGGTTGCCTACATAGTGGCCTGCACCGCCTACGCGTTCGTCATGTCTGCCATTATTGCAAAGATTGTCGACATCATCCCGGGCTTGCACCTCCGAGCCAGCGAAGAGGCTGAGTTGTTGGGTATGGACGACGACCAGCACGGCGAGTTCGGTATGTGTTTTTTTTAATCTATTTTCTTCTCTTCCCTTCTCCCTTCGTCCCTCCGTCCCTATGATCTCCCTGCTGTCCTACTATTTCCTGTGACTAACAGCCATTGCTTCTTCCCCTTACAACAGCCTACGACTACGTCGAAGTGCGCCGAGACTTCCTCGCTTGGACCCCCGCCCAGCAGCACCAGAACACCGGCAGCAACAGGCTGATACCAACACACGGCATCGAGGAGCACCAGAACATGATGCCCACGACGAGCAACATGAACGCATCGCGGGGGAGCGACGAGGCGGAGAAGCGCCCACCACCCGGGTCCTCGGACGCCTCGCAGTCGCAATAGGAACACGCTGCTGTAGGCGCTCTGGCCGGGCTCGCGAGGGAGGGTGGACGGGTCACCACCTCCACGTCTTGAATACTGCCTTGTCTTTTCTCTCTCTCTCTCTCTCTCTTCTCGTCTATGTTTATAGCATACAGACACATGTTTCTCTTTTCTCTTGGGTACTACTGGCATAGGCGCAGGTCTGCATTTTCTCCGGGGGGTCTTTTATTGAGCTACAAAAAGTTGGCATAACCTATATAAAACGATGCTTTCCCCCCCAAAAAGGGTTTTCGAATCCTCTGTGCAACTTCATGCGTGAATTTTTATCTCTACATCATCCTCGTCTCGAGTGTAGCCCCTCCCATACCCCCCCTAATCCTCAATTCTACGCTATTGTCACACGTTTCCAGGAGTTTGTTGCCTCAGTACCCATCCCGATCGATCCACAACCGACGTCACGATCTGACCTCATGGGAAAACCAAAATCTCGCCCCCCCCCTTTTAGACCGCCCGAGGCTCTCTCAGGGGGGAAAAGGAAGAACGGGTTTGTTATTGGGTGCGTGAGCCCGCCAAGACATTTCTTTATCTCTCTCTCTCTCTCCTCTCTTTTTATTATACTGTTCCAATATACAGTGAGTGTGGGCGCACAGGATCGTGATGGGGGGGAGGGTTGGGTTGGGGCTGGTACGGATGAGAAAGGGCAAAGACTTATCTGTATGCGCCAAGCTTTCTTTTATTCTTGCTATTTTTCTTTTTTGTCGACCTGCAAGCGCGGCGGAGCCAAGGTTTCGTGCTATAGTTCTTGGGTGTGGCATGGCATGCATGGTTACTACGCCTTTTGCACGCCTTGCGTCACTCTTTTCTTAACTTTCCCAGGCCTTTTCTTGGTTTTTCCTTTCTTTTTGCCTCGGGCGTTTCAGCTCTTGGCTTTTTTGTTGACGGAGGCCAAGAGGGTGGACATCTGAGGGGCCGATGTATGTAGGTAAAGTACATGGTTGTTTTCTGACCCAGAGGTGGACGAGGAGGGTTCTGGAAGGTAGGTTCACACTTTGGACTCTTCATGGCTTGGCCTGAGGGAGGTTTTGGTTGATGTATACATGCACCCCCCCGGCTCCGCCTTCTTTTTTTCCCCTACACCCCATCCCCGGCAAGATAAGTTCAGCCCCAGGCGGGGCCCCGGACCCGAGGAGGGTATCTACCGTCGTTGGCGGGGGGCCGGGAGTCCGGATGTCTTCCTTCGAGATGGGGGGAAGGGGGAAGGGGGGGCAGCCTTGGCCTGTTCGAGCTAGTTATATTACTTTATATATATGCCGGATAAGCAGCAAAGGGCTTCTTCTCCGCCCCGATATAAGCCAGCCTTGGGGTATGTTCTGGCAACCTCTTGATAACAAGTCTCAGCAGTGGTCTTGTCTGTCTTTCGCCTTCATCCTCGGCTGGGTTAAAGAGAGAGAGAGAGGTGTGTGTGGTCGGTCCTCTGCCAGATAGGATTATAGTAGATCATAATCGAGATCAAGAAAAAGGTTCGGGGATTCTTATGTGCAGGCAGTTGAAAGACCCTCATAGGGGTCCCATTCAGCCTCAACCACAAGGGGACGGAGCGGGGCTTGGAAAATTCGTGTTGTATTTGGCCTGACACTGACCTGCTGGCTCTGTGGATTGCTCCTCTGGCTAAGGGCTGCTTGCGCTGAATCATGCGCAGAGCGTTGCAGGATTATCTGCTACCTATCTGTGGGCTCTCTCGCCCCTCTAGTCTTGCGCCGACTCAACCTTTCCATCACATCTCATCTCTTTTCATTGACGAGCCCTTGAAGAGGGGCGGGTGATCCAGAGGAGACCTCTCTCTCTCTCTATGTGTGTGTGTGAGTGCACACCTCCCGGCCGCCAAGACTAGAAAATTGATGCACAAGGCGTCCTTGGGGTATCTTGGCCATGCACCAAGTTTCCTCTTGCCTAGTCCGTCATGACTACAGAGCCAAGAGCGGAATGCTCGAGGAGTCCTCGAGCTGTGTCATCGTGCTAGGTGGCCGATGAGGCTGTTTAAGGAAGTGACACCATGCAGACACAGTATGGCGGGCCTGTCGGCCTATCAAACTCCCTCATATTCGTCTGGCCCGGTGCTGAAGTTCCCTGTCCGCCGGAGCGTCCCTTGGATGTGGCTTAGGTTTTCCGATTTTGCGGCTCAGACCACCTTCTCAAACGTCTTCTGGATCGGTTTCGCAGCCTAAAGATTGCCCACCGTCAGCATAAACCCCGCCTACAGCGCTCCAGCCGACCGCGTCCCTCGCTGGGGGGAGAGGGGGGGGGGGGAGCATCAGCTTACGTCGATAAACTTCTCCAGGTCGTTGTCCAAGTCAGCCAGGTCCTCCCTGCGCTTCTTGTTCTCGGCGATGAGCTTCTGTTTCCTCTTGAGCAGCTCCTGGCGCTGCTGCTCGAGGGCCTCCCGCTCGGCGCGCTCGTCCTCGATGCGCGCGACCATCAGGGTGTTCTCGTCGTCTTCGTCTGCGTGCTCGGGGTGCTTGGCGAGGAAGTCCTCGACGGGGATGAGGGGGAGCTTTTGGTACTCGTGGCTGTTCCGGTCCTGGCGCGTCAGCTATGCTACATCCCGGTGGCCGACGGTACTTTCCCGCCACGTCATGTCGCGGCGACGACAGAAAACAACGTACTCGTAGCTCTCGCAGGCGGTGATCTCCCCCTGGAGGTGCGCCTGCTCGTAGTACAGGTTCTGCAGCTGCAGGTGCAGCACGTCCACCTCCTGCCTGGCCTCGGCGGTCTGGGCTTTGGTGTCGCGGGCGCCCATGTAGGCGGAGCGGTGCAGGCCGCGCAGGTAGGACAGGTTCGTGGTCAGCAGCTTCTGCTCCTTGGACAGCTCGACCTGCCGCTCGGTGGTTAGGGGCGGGGCGCCGGGGCCGGAGGCGGCAGCGAGCTTGTCGGCGAGGCTGAGGGCCTGCTCGCGGGCGTTCTGGGAGGTCTGCAGGAAGGAGCGCAGAGCTGGGTCGGTGACTATTGCGTCGATGGTCATCTTGATTTGGTGTTTTTTTGGGGGGGTAGGGAGGAGGGGGAGAGATGCAGTTCAAGGTGAGGTAGGGTGTGTTGCGTGTTGCGTCTTTGTAAGGAAAGATGATCTTGGTAGTGTTGTTGCTGGGCGAGCCTTCTTCAATTTCTGGAATAAAGTTGTTTGGCGGCCGGCAGCACAACCTGCAGGTCATTCAGGAAGGAACTAGGAACCCCTGCAGAAGGGGCCTCCCCCACCTCCCATTGTGGTAAAACCGTCACAGCTCCCAAAGAAGTCCTGGTGGTCCCAGCACCAGAGATGTTCTGCAAAGGAAGTACTTTGGGATATTTCCACAACGATACGCTAGACCAGAGCCGGGCATTGCAGGCTGGCTGAAAGATCTACTATGCGGCACTACGATGCGTGGCTCGCCGGAAACGAGTGCGGTGGCACTACTGCAAGTAAGTACCAAGCATGGAAAATGCCACGAGAGTCATTGAGAGACGACCAGGTCGTCAAGAATGGACCCGCCGAGGTCGAGTGCTGGGCTTGGCCGTGGCAATGCACTTCCCATCAGCGATGACGGCGAGGGCATGGCATGGAGACTGGCTTGTCGTCGGCTGGGCCCTCTTCCGCGCCCTGTCTCGAGAGCGAAGGCCCGAGGATCCCTCCAACGAAGCACGCAGCGCAGTGCAGCACGCCCTGCATATATGTCCATGATGCCCCCACTCCCAGATGGGGACCTCATTTGATCTTCGTCGCCGACTTCGTCGACATGCATAAAGGGATCCTCGTCTGTATAGTACTTTTCCCCTTCTCTTTTCCCCTCGGCCTGAGGCGAGACCAAGGGCCAAGGTAGAAGTCACCTTACTATGTACTCTAGGTTATATACTAGTTAAATCTGAGTTTACCTGGGGCTGGGCTTGCACAGCAGCGATAGGCGGTTACGTATTCGGTTTCGAGGCGCTCAGCTGCGCTAGAAGTACTACAAAGAGATAGAAACTGGTCGAGACGAGTTGCAAAAGATTGCAGAACGGACAAGAGGGCAGAGCAGAGTATAGCCAACAAAAATTAATATGACTGTGTTATTTTATCCTGAAGAGAGAGAAGACAAGAGGTCAAAGCTGCTACCGGTGGAGCGTTTCGAACCCCTCAACAAACCCGTCGGGAGGACCACAGCGACTACAACGTTGAGGACCGAACCTCGGGGGGACTAGGCGCTGGGGGATAGGGAAGAAAAAGGGCCTCCGCACATCCGGAGTAGCGCTGACTCCGGCGCTCTCAATTTCCCTCTTCATCCTCCAAGAAACGGGAGAAATGTGCCCCCTTTCTACATCGTACAAGACGTAGGGGGTTTCTTGTACCAAAAAAACCAATCTTCGATTGAACGGATCTCGAGTCTTGTATGGCAATTCTCGTCACTCAGGCCGACGTTGTCAGTCTGCGAACCGGCCAATTGATCGCCCTCCGCCCGAGGCCAACACCGTCGTGACAGGACCGCACACATGTGAAGACGGGGAGTTGCCCTCCACAAGACGTCACTCCCTCAGCCGTGTGCGCGCCCTGGGGCGTGAGAAGCGCTGGGCTGAGCTGACACGCACGATTCTTCTTCTTCTTCTTCTTGCTCTGTTTCCTTGTCTCTCTCTCCTCCGTCATGGAGTCGACGCTGAGCATGGCTTCGTGCTCCCCGCCGTGTAGCCTGCGGGCCGGCGACGAGACCGAGGAGGCCCAGAGTTCCAGCGCCGAGCCCAGGCCAGACATCAGGAGGAGGCGACACTCCAACTTTGCTCTCCAGAGGAGGAAATCGGTGGTGGCTTCGTTCATGGAGGGGGAAGAGGCCGTCATGCTCAAGGTCAGTCCCCAGGCCTATCACTACTAGAGACGCCCAGGTGCCCTCCGCCACGAGAGAAAGCTTCCCCCGCTGACCTGCCCCTCTTCCTCCCGCCCCAGGTCGACCTCTTCCTCTCCGAGCTCGAGCGCCGCCTCGACCTCCTCGAGGGCTACTCCGACCTCCACTTCGACACCACCCTCGCCCGCGCCTACAACACCCTCCAGACGGTCCGGTCGCGGTGCTCGCAGGTCTCGGAGGAGGTCCTGGGCGAGGGCCGCCGCCGCTTCCACGTCATGGTCGAGACCCTCGAGACGCGCTACCACGACGCCCTGGCGGCCGCCGACTCGACCGTCGACAAGGCCCGCGTGTCCATCGAGCTGCTGGACGGCATGCTCTCCGACTTCGAGGCCCGCGCCGCCAAGTTCCGCGAGCGGTCCCTGGCCGGCATGGCCGACGCCGCCGAGATCGTGCGCGCCGAGGGCAGGCAGGTCATCTCGTCGGCGCGAGGGGTCGTGGAGGAGGGCATACGCGGGGCGCGCCACGCCGCCGAGGGGCTCGAGGAGACGATCCAGCGCGCCGTCCAGCGGGCGCGCGAGCACGGCCTCATCCGCTACGAGGACCTGCCCGTGCCCTGGCGCATCAACCCGCACATCCTCCGGGGTTATCGCTTCCGGGAGTCGTACGCGGGCTGCATCCGGTCCGCCTTTGCCGTGTCCAACGAGATGGTCAACATCTGGTCGCACGCGCTGGGGCTCGTCCTCATCCTGGCCGTGGCCTTCTACTTCTACCCGACCTCCATCAACTTCCACCTGTCCACCAGCGCCGACGTCCTCATCGCCGCCATGTTCTTCTTCGCCGCCTGCCAGTGCCTCGTCTGCAGCACCATCTGGCACACCATGAACGCCATCACCGACGTCCACCTCATCTCCACCTTCGCCTGCGTCGACTACACCGGCATCTCCCTCCTCATCGCCGCCTCCATCATGACCACCGAGTACACCGCCTTCTACTGCGAACCAGCCAGCCGCTGGACCTATATGGCCGCCACCGCCGTCCTGGGCATCGCCGGCGTCATCCTGCCCTGGAATCCCACCTTCAACCGCGCCGACATGGCCTGGGCCCGCGTTGCCTTCTTCATCGGCCTCGGCGCCACCGGCTTCCTGCCCATCCTCCAGCTGAGCTTCACCCGCGGCTCCCAGTTCGTCTCCGAGTTCTACTCGCCCATCGCCAAGTCGCTGTTCGTCTACGTCGCCGGCGCCTTTGTCTACGCCTCCAAGGTCCCCGAGAGGTGGTGTCCGGGCATGTTTGACTACTTTGGCGGCAGCCACAACCTATGGCACATCGCCGTGCTCGGCGGTATCCTCTTCCACTACACGGCCATGCAGGAGTTCTTCTCCCTGGCCTTCCTGCGGGCCCAGGGAGGATGTCCTGCCTACTGAAAAGGGGTCGACGGTAGGTTGGAAGGGGGGGAGGAAAAAATTTAAAAAAAATAGTATCTTTTTGTTTTTTTTTTCTTCTTATCTCTTCTTCTTTTGTTGTTTTCTTAACAAAATAGACAACCAATCATTAAAGCTTTGTCTAGAGACGACCAGAGCAGCCTTGCTCCAGGTCGTGCGGGGGGTATCATCTATCGTCTCCCAAGAAATCATATCCATCCCATCCAGTTCCCATACACACACATACCGCGGGGTATCCTGTCTAGCAGCCAGCAAATCAACGCCCAAAACACCACACCATAGAATCCAAAGAGTTCGGCAGGAAGAAGAAAAAAAAGAACAAAGATAGGAAGCAGTTTCGTCCGTCCTCTGGCGGGGGGCGTCATACACATTCCGGCTCCGAACCTTCGCGACGGTTTTTTTTTCTTTGCTCAGCACGACGACATGAAGGCGGCGACCGCGGCGATCGCAGAGCCCATCCAGATGAGTCTCCAGTTCCCCCTGCTGACATCCGAGGACGCCTTGCCCACGGCTGGGGGTGGCGGTACGGCTGATCGTGCCGGCCGCTGCACCATCGTTGCCATGGCCTCCCTGCTGGTTCCTGTCACAGTGCTGCTCGTCACGGTCATGGTCCCCGTCGCCGTCGCCGTGTCGCCCATCTCCACCTGGCCCCTCGCCGTGCTGACCTGAAAGCGGATGGTCAAAGGTGCACTCGTCTCCGTGTATGGTGCGCTGTCTGTTGCATATAATATCGGTATTGTCTCATTATGCTGCGTTTGGGAGAAGGAAAAAAATGTCAGCATAAAAGGAAAAGAAGAAAAAAAGGTTTCGTCCACGACAGCACGTGTTGTGTTAGACGGGAGGCGTACCTCGAATGCCTGCTCGGCAAGCGGGCTAGGTCGATAAGCAATCGAATCGTCTACCCTCGGCACCGTACCCAGGACCAGTGCGGGCTCGCTGTTGTACGAGGTGAGCGACGAGAGCTCCTTGGAAAAGGTCTGCCCATAGCCCGGCGGTGCATGATGGGCACGCTTTGCCGCTATGGGGACCAGGACGATGCCGAAGATGACGAGGATGATGGTCTCGCGCAGGAATGCCGTTCGTATCATGTTGATGTGGTGTGTATATGCTCCGGCCAGACCAGAGAAGATCAGGTAGAGGACGGGCGGGCGGGTTGGTGTTTTCCCTTCGAGGCCTCCGCGCGTGTGGAGACTTTGTATGGTGAGAGAAGGGGGGGCAGACCCCGGTAGACTTTGCTTCTGTCGAAGGGGGGCGGAGTGGTGTTTATCACCTCGGTTGTTGAAGAAGAGAAGAGAAGCCTAGAAGCTTTATTATAGGTTGGGTGGGTGTGTGTGGTGGTGGAGGGTCGTCCGCAAGATATGTGTATACCACCAGGTGTAGATAGTAGAGAGATGTTTAGAAAAATAGATTGAAGCAGACAAGACAGAGAGAAAAAAGGTGTCCCTCTTTTTTTTCTTCTTCTCTTCTCGGAAATAAATTCAAGAATTCGGTCGAAACGAGGCTATGACACAACCTGTTCCGTATCTTGGTAGGTACGTAGAAAAAAAAAGTTTCAAGTATCGGCAGGTGTCTCTGTTCTTTTTTGGGACACTCTCTTCTTCTTCTTCTCTGGGTACGATCTGGGTGGGTGGGTGTGTATAGGAGGGGTTTTCTCGAGAGCTGTGTCCAGTTCACGAATTGAAACCTGAGACTCTCAGACTGGCCTGATTATTGAATTGAAGTTGCACACACACACACACACACACGGAGAAAGAAGCCGGCCGAGCGAGAGAGTCCGGGGGGGTGAGGAAGGGAAGGAAAGAAAGAAAAAAAAAAAGGACAAAAACGAAGAGTGGTTTGAGAGATGGACGGGGGGCCGACCATAAAACAAGTCGCGGACCTGGCCGTGCTTATGGTCAATAATTATATCGGGCCACAGCCGCAAGTTTCCTAGTTTCTTCTGCCTGTCTCTGTGTCTGCTAACGGTCGCGGCTGTGTGTGTGTCACTATGCGGCCAAGGCCCTGTTTTTTTCCTCTCTTCTTTTTTTCTTCTTCTTTACCTGTCTGCCTGTCTTGTCTATCTTTCCCTCCCGTAATCCATTCCAACCCCACACCACCCACCCACATCACAACTGACAGTACACACACAAGGGCCAAGGCATGGAACCCGGTCTCGGTTCTGGGAGACACTTCGAACGCCAGTCCCAGATCGGTGGATCCTCCCGGAATCCTGAGTTTTGCAAAGCAAGGACCCCCCGCTGGAGAGTGGTCAGACGGAAAAGAACCACCCATCAGCCTGTTCCTCCTCCCTTCCTCCTGCTGCTGCTCCTCGGAAGATTCTACAGATCACAGCCCAAGACTCGGTATGGGATCTTATGAATAGTATGGGTGCTGTGTATTATGCACACGAGGTTTGATCCGAGACATGTCCGGTGACGGAAACCACAGACGAAGCAGGAGGGGGGGACAAAAAGGAAAGAAAAAAAAAGCTGGAATGCTGCATGTCAAGTTCGCCGGATGCGACCCCGCGACGTCATACCTGTCCAGGGGTGGAGGGGGGGGTTTGGTGTTTTTTTTCTTTCTTTTTTGCCTATCTTTCGCATCCATCGTATGGTTTGCAATGATGTCGAAATCGACGATGCAACAGATTTGATGCGCGAGACAGCCATGGCGTTTCCGGCACTGATTGACTTTTTTTTTTCTTTCCCTTCCCCCTTCCTTCCCTCTCCACTAAGCAAGTTCCCCAGATAACAAGGCTGAGCCCGGGGGGGGGTTCCACGGTGTCCCCCCCTGGTGCCTGGCGTGCCTTGCCACGCTTTCTGCCTGGCTGCTGGGCGCTAGGTTCGAGGCTACCTTGCGCTAGAGACCAGTCTAAATTTGGGGGTGACTCGCAGTGGGCGGGCACGCTGCGCCCCCCGGGCTGATTTTGATATATGCTGTCGCAGCAGAAAGCAGCAGGGCTGAAGAGGAGGAGGAGGAGGGGCAGGAGGAGGAGGGAGGAACAGCCTGTGAGGACGCTGGCTCCAAGCCCAGGCCTGCGTGGGCCCGGAAAGAAGGATGTGGCAGTTCTCCCGGGCTGCGCTGCAGAGCTGTGCAGTTAGTTTTGCTGGGCGGGTGTGGTCTCACTGATCTGTAGTGCCTTGGAGGATGTGCGCTCTTTACCACTACTACGTACTAACCTACCCAAGCTTAAACCTTTTCTTTTTTTTTTCTCTTTCGCTTCGGCCCTCCTTCACCCCTCCCCCCGGTCTCTGAAGAAGAAAAAAGAAAGAAAAAAATCATTAGTCTGGAAAATTACCCCATACTAGACTCTACTGCGAATAATACCCAGCGAGCTGTTTAATCACTTGGGACACGATAGCCCGAGAGAGAAAGAAATAATAGAAGAAAAAGAAAAAAACTGTACATACACAGCAGTCAAGGTGGAATCCCAACACACCTTACAGGTCAGCCGGCCGCACTGGCCCGCCAAGGAGGTGTTCCGGTACAGGTAAGCCGCGTTTCATCCAGGGTCGTTGCTGCAAGGTGCGCGTGCATGCAGACGCAAGCCACCTGCGGGTGAGCCTCATCTTCAGCAATTTTTAGCAGCAACCTCCTCTTGGCCCCCCTTGGATGGATCCAACAACAAACGTTCGTCCACTTCTTGTGACCGACTTGCGTCCAGCCAACCGCACATAGCAGGCATCCTGCAGGCACCCTGGATGAGCTTTGCACGGGTGGTTATCATTTTCCTGGTGAGGGAATGCGTTTTCTTCCCCCCCCCCTTCTCCTTCTCTGGTCATCTACACACATCGGACATGTTATTATCTCGTCCGGGACCCCATCCATGCTACCAAACAATATCTATCATACAACAACAACGGCAATGACACCAACGCATTAGGTTCCATAATTGTTTCCGGCTTCACAGTCTTCTCCATGCTTCTTCCTTCATCTATCGTTTCCGATGTCTTTCGCCTGACAATGCAGCATATCCGGAAGAACTCCTTGTTTTTTTGTCTTTTCTTTCTTTTCCTCTCGAGTGAAACACACAAACTCCTCTCGATGATAATGCATATGGCGTCTCTCCGTTCGGCTGTGCCCCCCTTTCAATTCATTCGTGATTCGTCAATTAGTCGTAGTATCGTAATCGTACACGTCTCGTTCTCATGCGAACATGTCTGCTACGTCAGCTCGGTTTCCCAGCGCCATCACCCGGTGGTGACCTCGGTCTCCGGTACACCACCAGCTGCTTTGGAAAATGTTTCAGTGACGGGCTGACGTAAGATGGTCCAACTTGTGTCCAGTCCGCGTCTTGGTCTCCGCCGTGGACCGTGTCGTCGTCTCGACGCCCCGGGATTGAAATCTGACCACTCTTGACCATGCTGCCGTGTCATGTCGACTGCGACGTTTTCTCTTACATTGCATGCGACACAATCTCAGAGTATACGTCGTCCGGCAGTTTTGCCAAGAGCGCCAGCGTCATGGCCTGGACCTTTTCCGCATTCAAGGCCGGGAAGGTCCGGAGAAAGTGACTGGGGCTGGTGAGGGGGGGAGGGGAGGGGGGGAGGTTGTGGTTAGCCCAGGTCATCCATCCGGGACAATGTTGGGGATTGTTTTTATTTTCATTTTTTTTTTTTCAGCAGCAGACTCACTTGGGGGAGGCCATGATCTCATCACGGTGGGTGACCAGCTGGGCGGCAATGCACACGATGTTCAGGTGAGGCCCATACGCAAACAGGAAGTCCCAGAGCCTCAGCACCTCTGGCAGGGGGAGGGGTACACGCCGACAGCGTCAGGACCGAGGGGAAGGCGTACAGCTCCGCCGACAGGCCCTTGGAGGTGAGGTACATGCTCAGCCTCGGGTCGACTATGCCCAGGACCTTGTCGACCAGCGCCAGGCCCTTGTGCACGCCGTCCATGGCGCCGCGGATGTAGCCCGGGCACTCCTTGGTCAGCAGCTGGTAGAAGCCGACAAACGCCTCGGCCTCGCTGCGCGCCGCGTACAGGAAGGGGGCGGCGAGCACGTTCATGCCCTGCACGTAGATGCCTGCCTCGGGGGCCAGGCTGCTCTCGGAACCTTCGGTGGTGAGTGTCAGCGCACGTGCGCGATGCTTCGCGGCGGGACTGGTCCCGTGGGACTGCACGCCCTGTGGGCGCCCCCTGGCGGGGAGTCTCTTGGCTGGCGGGGAGGGACTGACGGCTGGTTGGTTGGGGGGGAGGTCTGGCATCGTGGAGCTTCCAGGCGATGGCGTTCAGCAGGCGGATGAGAGAGGCCTCGCTCACCCGGCGGCGGAACAGAGGGTCGGTGGTCAGGGTGCGGAAGGTATCGTTGCGGATCTTGGAGTAGGCGGGGGAGGCGCCGCGGTGGACGAGCCCGAGGTAGTCGTCGGTGCTGAGTACGGGCCCGCCGAGCATGATCAACCAGACGTAGATGCGCAGGTTAGACTGTGGGAGGAGCGGGAGGGGGAGAGGGCGGGAGGGAGGTTGCCCTCTCCCTCTCCAGCTGTCGTCAGCGAGGCTGGTAACTTTGTCTCGATTCACGCGGCGCGCGCGCCGGGGGCCCGTCGCGTAGTCGCCTAGCTAGACCCGCAAGAGAGTCATGATGACCAAGGGGAAGGAGGGGGGCTCGCTCACCATGCCATCGCTGTCGCTCTTGATCTCCTGCTGCAGGATCTTCATCCGGGCACACTCGAGGGCGGTCTCCCAGTCGCCGTCCGGGGGGCCGTCCCGGACGAGCTTCTCGAGTGGTATGTGATCGTAGGCGGTGCGGCCGCCGAGGGCCCCACTGTTGCGCAGGGCGATGGAGGACATGGCTGCAGCAGCTGCATCCAGCTGGTGGTCGATGGGAGGGCTGTCGACGAGCGTGCTGGCTCGCTTGCCACGGGTTGGTGACCTGTTGTTGTTGTTGTTGTTGTTGGTGTTGTTGTGGGGAGGAAGGGGACCGCCGATGGTGCTCACATTCCTCCTCCGGGGCGAGAAGTTGCGGCGCGGCGGCTGTTGTGGCTGGTGGTGGTGGTGGTGATGCTGCTGGTGGAGGAGGCGTTGCTGGGCAATCAGGGAGGGTGGGTTCGCTATCGAGACCCTGAGGCTCGCAGCAGATCCGTAGCCCAGGTTGTGGGCAGAGGCCAATTTGCGCAGGGTCCGCTGAGGACTTGCCCTGCCAGGACCAGTGCCTGTGCCAGTGCCGCTGCCGCTGCCAGCGACTGGTGAGGATGGGGGGTGGAGCACTGATGGGGACTGGGTGGTTGGTGCAGATGGGGCCGACGAGGTTGTTGTAGGCGGAGGAAGCCTGGGTATTGGCTCTCTGAGGGGACTCGGCATCTTTGAGGAGACGGGGCACTGCAGCACAGTGTTGTAGTGCAGTGATCACCTGGTACGTGCGTGCCTGCGTGCCTGCGTGCGTACCGACGTGCACACGTGCAGACTGTAGACTGCAGAGGGGAGGCGTATTCTTCTCTTCCTCTTTTTTTCCTTTCCTTTTTTTCTTTTTCTTTCCTTCCTTCTCTTCCCTTCTTTTTCTTTCTTTTCTTTCCCGGATCTGTCGTAGGCGCTGCAGAGGGCTCTCGTCGACGTGGTGGGTTATGATGGGTACGGCCTGCTGACGCAGTAAGTAGGAGGTTGGTAGGAGGTTGCTGCTGCTGCTGGGGCTGCTGCAGAGGCTGCAGGGAGAAATGGCAGGGGGTTCAGGGCCACACGCAGAGCTTGGGTCCTCGATT
Source organism: Celoporthe dispersa (assembly GCA_016584495.1). NCBI lineage: Eukaryota > Fungi > Ascomycota > Sordariomycetes > Diaporthales > Cryphonectriaceae > Celoporthe > Celoporthe dispersa. The sequence continues at coordinate 1,551,701 of WAID01000007.1, forward strand.
CCACACAGGACAGGGGGGGCGCTCTCTCTCTCTCTCTCCCTCTCTCTTTCTCCGCATAAAACAGGTCAGGTCAGGTCACATACAGCTTTCATCCACAATTGACAGAGCTCACATCAAGACACACTGATGGATGGATGGACTGAATTGAATCTCGAGGAGGAAGAGGGGGAGGGAGGGGGAGGGCTGAGGTCACAGGCCCGAAGAGGGAGGGGCTGGGAGCTGGTTGTTAGTGGTGAAAGGTGGTTGGCTGGTCCGGTTGGCCAGGTTCCTCCTGCTTCAGCCCAACCGCGTTTGTGGACGCGTTCTCTCGAGCTTGCTTTTTCTCGGCCTCCAAGGTTAGGCGGCTGTTTCATGTACAGTAATCAACAGTGCTATACCATTGATAGTACCACGGTAGTAGTTGACGGATAAATTCCCTCTGAGGGAGCACCCTGGGACCTGAACAAGAGTACGCTCGCTGGTGATACTGACTTCACCCCTCGCCCTCCTCCCGCCAATCAATCCAGTGCCTGGTCCTGTCTGCAACACCAGAAAAGAGACAGAACATGGCTTCTGCAAAATATACAAGTGCATTCTGCATACACACCATCCATCTTGCTGCATATGGTACATAGTGTATGTTCTGGCCTAGCAGCAACATGCTCTGAGACATGCACGGTCTGTCTGACGGATGCAGTCGAGAGAGAGACACACAGACACATCGCCGGATAAGAAGACAAGATGACCACTGTAGGAAACCTTGACCAGATTGCATTGGGAGCTTCCCTGGTAGGCCATCATGATCTCAGCTTCTGGGCCTTGTCACCACCCTACCACGTGCATACCAGCTCTCTCGTCAATGTTGGCAGCATCCCCTCTGGCAGCTACTATGGTTACTAGGGAGCGGCACCACGTCGAGATGGGCCAAGAGCCCTCAAACACTGCCACCTACCATCCTGTCATGATTATGTCAGCAGCACAGGGGTCAGCACAATAGGCTCGATGTGATACTACGTACTACTGGCACTACTGATCGTGCTATGGACCCAAAAAAAAAAAAAAGTTCTGGATCCCCCTTTTGAGGCGACACCGTCGGTGACCTCACCCGGATCCACCCTCCCTATTTCGATCTCCGAGCCTCAACGGGGCCAGTTCCGGCACAGGCTGAGTCCGCCCGCAACAGCCGACGCGGTCGTGACGTTGGCCTCTTATTTCAGTGACAAATGGAGACAAGAAAGGACCACCAGGCACATGGAACAGTCCAGACTGGAAAGAAGCTGGCCAGGGCGAGCAGATTGCCACCTGGCCCCCTCCCTCCCCCCCCTCCTCTCCACGCAGCGCAGGCTTCAGGTGCAAATGTAAAGCCGACCGCCAGACCGGGAGGGGGGACTTGCTCTGCGCAACGCGCGCCTCATCGACACACGCGATGCCATGTGCACGTGGGAGATATTTCAGCTCGAGACACCATCGTGACCACTAGGAGGAATCAGGCCATCTTCCTTGGTCGCATCAAGAGGAGGACCCGGGCGCCGGGTCACCACAGTCAAGATGGCGCCGCATAAGATGGCCTTGTCTGGCATGCACTTCTTCTAGGGGGACGATGGCATCAACTGCAGACCGATCACATCATTCCCCGTGAAACCCGCGTGATTGGCTGCTCTGCCTTCATCCCTGAATCCCCCCCCCCCCCCGTAGGACCCGGGGCTGCGGGTCTGCCGCCTTTGTCTTGGTCCCTCTCCAGCTGCGACTATTTGTGGTATACCACGAGAGTTATAGCAGAGAGCCCATCTTGGCATTCTTGTCAAGCTTGCGAGGGTAGATATCATCATGGACATCGTACCCAGGTTACCACGGCTTAATATGGGGGGACGGGAGGAGGGGAGAGGGGGTTTGAGGCGCTCCCTAGCTCCTTGGCCTCGTCGTGGACACGCACGAGGCTGACTGGCATCTGGTCACTATTACATACATACCCACCTACCATTGCGGTAGAGACGACCAGTCTTGTGTGTCTGTCTGCACAGCGGGTGCCGACGGGATTCGCCCCCTCCTCCTTGGTTATGCAAGATGGCTTTATCGGAGTTCTCATCTCTCTGGGAGACCTTCCTCTTCCGGCCTTCAGCCTCTACGAGCGAGCAGGGAAAAGGAGGAATAGGAAAGGAGGGAGGGAAAAAAAAAAAACGTTAGTCTCAAGTCGGGACTCGTCGAGAGCTCTCCTCGCATACATCCTCGAGACGAGTCCGCAGTATCTCAGCCCTACCTAGGTCCTACCCAGATCGAGGGAGAAGTTTCGAAACAGCCGCCCGGCTGGGTCGTTAATACTATGTATACAACAACCGGAGCAGGTATACATAGCACTATGCTGCTACACAGCAGCAGCAGCATGCGTCTTTTTATCAGGACAAGGAACTCCTGTTTCTGGGTCATGGATATCCACCGCAACTGTCGCGTCCGGCCCACAATATCACCTTGGGTGCTACAGCAGATCTGTCACCAGCAAGTGACCGCCGCACTGCGGGTGGCGCACTGCGGCGAGGTCGAGTCGATCTCCCATGGGTACGTACGCAATTCCAGGCGCGGTGGATCGTTTTCGTCGTGCTTTTCGGTATCCAATCGTCACCGTATTTCGCCTTCCCTGTCTGTTTCCCCCCAAAGTCCCTGTCGAGCCTTCCCACAAGCCTTTCTCTACGAGGCTTCTTTGGGCAAAGCCTGAATCACGCAATCGTCACCCATCGACCTTTCCCCCGGGATGAGTAGTCCACTCCTTCCCTGGAGCGTACACCACTTGCCCCCCCCCCAAAAAAAACACACTACTGGCCCATGCCTCCTTTTTTTTTTTTTCTTTTTTTCTTAATGTTTAGATATCACTTAATGTTACTATCGTCTAGGCCAGGGTTTTAAGTTGCCCTGTCTCTTTCTACCTGCTGCCCTCCCGTCATCCCAATAATTTCTTCCACCATCCCACCCGACATCTCTTCCTCCTCCCCTTCCCCCCCCACAGTCTCGACTGTCGAGCCAAGCCCAGGACGAAGGACGAGGGATACAAGTTGGGATCCATCTCCGGGCAGCCGCGGCTGACTTGTTCGACTAAACGTCCCTGGCCTCCTCCTGGTGGACTAAGAGAGACCCCCTCCACCACGATACTACTACTATCATATCGACTTCGGCGTCACTCCTTACTAGCCTCACCAAGTCTGGCCCGCATCTCTTGACTGAGAACTCCCAGCCCTCCTGTTCACACGGCTGGCTGCCTCTCCTCCTCCTTTCTCTTCTTCCCTGGTCTAGACGGACGAGCTGAGTTCTGGACTATCGGACCCGGGCCTTATCTAGACGCAATTGCGCCATCATCCAACAATCCTCGCCATCTATTAGTGACGCCCAAAGTCCAGCGAGACCAGTCTATTCTGCACGCCTCACCAATCAGCCGGCCGACGACCCCCAAGGTGTGCAATTTACTTCTTGGTCCCGACCACCGATCTCACCTCTCCGGATCGAGCCCAGCGCCTGGTCCCAGCTGCGTGGTTCTCGAGGTTCAGCACGTGGCATTGGTGCTCATCTCTAGCCTCTGTCACCTCTTTTTTTTTTGGGCGTGGATCCTGCGGCTTAACCGAGAGCTACTTTCTTCCTCTTTTTTTTATCCCCCCCCCCCGAGGAAGTCATCCCGCAGCCACGGACCCAGGGCGGCGTATAAGGCATAACTTACACCGTGCCTGACCCTCCCACGGCCCTACCTCCGCGGCACACCCCCCACCCCCCCGTGATTGAGCTCTACGGCGCTTGAGACGGACCCTGCCTAAGCGAGATATATATCGCGGCTGTCATCCGTCAGGCTACGACCCTCTGTCCCACCTGTCTCCTCTTTCTTGAAGGGTATCATCGTCGAGAACCTATAAGCCGGGCTCAGTTTTGGTCTGCTCCCTTTCTCCTACCTTAGCCGTCTACTCCCTCGCTCGGTGCGCCGGCGATCGAAAGCATGGCGACCACGCGCACCAAGATCGGCCATGGCCTGGCCAAGGTCTTCAACATTAGGCTCCAGGAGAACGAGCCCTATGTGGACGAGGTGTCGAGGGGCGAGTCCGTCCTGTCGGGCAACTCCGAGTACGGCACGACGACCTTTGTCGAGCAGCCCGTGACCGTCGCTGAATACTTCAGTGAGATGGCGCCGACAGGCAAGGGCGCCGCTAACTACGTCAAGTCCCTGTTCCCCTTTTTATCCTGGATCGGAAGATACAATCCGATCTGGCTCGCTGGTGATCTGGTCGCTGGTAGGTTCTCCTCTCGAGTTGGGCGTTTTGTGTGTGTGTGTGTGTGTGTACAATACACAGGTTTGCTCACTATAGACTATACTAGGTATCACGATCGGAGCTGTTGTTGTTCCCCAGGGCATGGGCTATGCCAAACTTGCTGAGCTCCCCGTCCAGTTCGGACTCTACTCCTCCTTCATGGGCGTCTTGATCTACTGGTTCTTTGCGACCTCCAAGGATATCACCATCGGAGTAAGCATGCCCACCCAGAGCATTCATACTGGTTGTGTCAATATACACAATATACACAAATATATATATATATATATATATATATATACACAGGAGATACTGACTGATCGCTCCAGCCCGTCGCTGTCATGTCTCAACTCACCGGCAACATCGTTCTCGCGCTCCAGGACGAGTTTCCCGACATCCAGGCATACCAGATCGCCTCCTGCCTTTCTGTCCTTGCCGGCGCGATCGTGTTCTTCATCGGTCTGATCCGCATCGGCTGGATCGTCGACATGATCCCCCTGGTCTCCCTCTCGGCCTACATGACAGGCTCGGCCCTGAGCATCTTGGTCGGTCAGGTGCCCGGTCTGCTGGGCGAGACGTTCCCAAAGCCATGGACGACCCGCGACCCCACATATCGGGTGATGATCAACACGCTCAAGTATCTCCCCACTGCCACGGTCGACTCCGCCATGGGCCTCACGGCTCTTGTCATGCTGTACAGCATCCGCCATGGATGCCAGTGGCTGGCCAAGAAGAACCCCAAGCACCAGAAGCTGCTGTTCTTCGTCTCGACCATGCGCACGGTTTTCGTCATCCTTCTGTACACCATGATCAGCTGGCTCGTCAACATGCACACCCGATCGGACCCCAAGTTCAAGATTCTGGGTACCGTCCCCAGAGGTATGTCTCCTCTCTCTCCTCCCTCCCTCCCTCCCTCCTCAACAGCAGACAAGCTCCAGCCCCAAGTAAGTTCGTGGGAACACTTGCTGATAATTGCTATTGCGATGATATCTAGGCTTTCAGAACGCCGGTGTTCCGCTCATGTCAAAGTCTCTGGTCACCGCCTTGGTCGAATACCTCCCGTCGACAGTCATTGTCCTCTTGATTGAGCACATTGCCATCTCCAAGTCTTTCGGTCGAGTCAACAACTACACGATCAACCCGTCTCAGGAGATGGTGGCCATCGGGGTCGCCAACCTCCTGGGCCCCTTCCTGGGCGCATACCCTGCTACCGGTTCCTTCAGCCGCACGGCCATCAAGGCGAGGGCTGGCGTGCGGACGCCTTTCGCCGGTGTCATCTCTGCCGTCGTGGTCCTGCTGGCCATCTATGCGCTGCCCGCTGTCTTCTTCTATATCCCGTCGGCATCCCTCTCCGCTGTCGTCATCCACGCTGTCGGCGACCTGGTCACGCCTCCCGACACGGTGTACCAGTTCTGGCGCGTCTCGCCCTTCGAGGTCATCATCTTCTTCGCCGGTGTGCTCGTCACCGTCTTCAGCAGCATCGAGGACGGTATCTACACCTCCATCTGCCTGTCGGCGGCCATGCTCCTGTACCGCATCCTCCGCGGCCGCGGCCGCTTCCTCGGGCGCGTCAAGGTCAGCTCGGTCCAGGGCAGCTCAGTCCTCGGCAAGGACGTGAGCCAGCGCCTTGGCGAGTACGGCACGTTCGGCACGTCGAACGCCAGCAGCCACCTCGACCACCCGCTGTCGCGCAACGTCTACCTGCCTATTGACCATGGTGATGGCTCCAACCCGGCAATCGCACTCACGCAGCCCTACCCCGGAATTTTCATCTACCGCTTCTCCGAGGGCTTTAACTACCCCAACGCCAACCACACGCTGGAATACATGGTGGAATGCATCTTCAAGCAGACCCGCCGCACGAACCTTACCTCATACCCGCGTCCGGGCGACCGTCCATGGAACGATCCGGGCCCGTCGAAGCGCGCCCTGAAGAAGGCAGCCCGGGGCGAGATCAACCTCAGCGAGGGCCAGGAGGACCTGCCGACCGTGCAGGCGGTCATCCTCGACTTCTCGGCCGTCAACTTTGTGGACGTGACCTCGGTGCAGGCCCTGATCGACGTCCGCAACCAGCTGGACCGGTACGCGGCGCCCGAGTTTGTCGACTGGCACATCGCGTGCATCAACAACCGCTGGGCGAAGCGAGCCCTCGTGGCTGCCGGCTTTGGCTACCCCAACGAGCGGCCCGACGGCCAGCACCACAGGTGGCAGAGCATCTTCAGCGTGGCCGAGATGGGCGGGGACAACAGCCCGCGGCGCAGGCCGAGGCCGAGCTCAACGAGAAGAACCTGCGCGAGCGAGAGCACCCGGGCAAGGTCGAGGAGGGCCTGCACCAGCCGGACCACATCAACGTGGCCGAGACGGGGAGCGCGAGCGGCAGCTCACAGGACGACGAGATCAAGAAGACGGCGACGGCGGACGAGGGCACGAGGCTCAGGCAGCGCAGGGCGGTTGCCGTGCACAGCGCCAACAGGCCGCTCTTCCACGTGGACCTCACAAGCGCCCTGCAGAGCGCCATCGCCAACGTGGAGGGGGAGGGCCTCGGGGGAGCCGAGGTCGACTGCTGAAGAGGAGGACGCCAAGAATGTATAAACAAGTTTTTTTTCTCTCTCTTTCCTTTTCACATGCCATGGCTGAAGAAGACAAAGATTTCTACGATCTACTTGGGGAAGAAGGGAGGGGGTTTGGATAAAGGAGATGAAACACATACACGCTTGCATTGTGTTGTTGGATCTGATGAAGCAACTGAACCTAGACGGCATGAGAGCATCGGGCGTGCGGTATGGCTTAGGCAGCGGGTTGCATAGAGACGAGACGGCGCGTCCACCAGTCAGTCCTCGGGTTGGACTCTCTTTTTCTTTTTCTTTTAATCACTGCCCCCCTTCGATTGGGATGCTCGAGGGTCTCTTTTTCCACAGGGTGTGGAGGGGACGGAGGAGGGATTTTTTGACACATCTTCATGATATCCCCTTGCCGCACTTTGGCTACATATGATTTTTTTCTTCTTCTTTGGAATATTATTTGTTCGTTTCGGACTCTAGACCTTGTGGATTCCCTTTTCGTGAATGTTTATGTATTATGCAGCTCGCTTGGCCAGACTATCCCTACCTGATCTTCGGGGAGCATCTCGGCAGCGGAGACTGGGAGACCAGGAAGCAGTCATGTGCCCCAGCCCAGACTGGTGGAATGTCGTCTCGGATCAAGGAGGACCTCACTGGGACACCTCCAAAGCAGCCCCCCTGGCCGTCACCAAGGCCTGGTTCGGAATCCGGAATGTAAGTTGTGTCCACGTGGGGGGAAATGACATGTATAATACGTGAATACTACTATGTATAACATGTGCCCTTATTCCTCTTCCATCTCTCTCCCTCCCTCCCTCCCTTTTCGTCTTCTCGAACGCAGGAGAAATTGCAAGGGCCTGCTCCGGATGACATAACCACCGCTGCGTCTTCACCTCAAAAAGACCAAGAGGAAAGAAGTTCGTGTCCGGTAGGCCATCCTCCGGTCTACGATCCGAGAAGGGGCACAGCATCCGGGGGTTGCAGCGTGCAGGGGGAGGGGGGTGCAAGCCTGTCCCGCAGAGCCTCCTCTTGCGGAAATAACTTGCGTCGATCGTGTTTCGAATTTGCGCGCGGCCGAAGAGAGAGAGAGAGAGATGATGCTGAAGTCTTTGTTGTCAAGGTGGACGGACATCTTTTGACACGGCATGAATGCCTCCCTGCTCAGCCCTGTCTCGAACAGAGCAGAACCGAACCCCCTCCTCGGTCGTCTAAATTTGAAAGTCGACCTGGAACTCGCCGCCCCTCCCTCCCCCTTTTTTTGCCTTTCCCTATTCTTTTTTTTCCCCCTCCATTCTAAAACTCCAGACGAAAGAAAGGGGGGGAGGGCCAGGATGAACGATGCATGGTCCTGCTGTGTAGATCATCAGGATAACCTTGGGACGTTTCCTGATCTTCATGATCACCAAAACAACAAAAAAAGAAAGAAAAGAAAAGAAAAAAACAATATCTGGGGAGCTGATGACGCGAGACCATGTGGCCTGCTTTTGCTGCACGGCAGATCGCTCGGTAGTATCTGCCGAGATCTGAATAGCAAAACAAAAAAAAAAAACAAAAATAAGAGCCTCAATTCTCCTTTTCTTTTTCTTCTCTACCTTTGTTACTATGGTACGTCGTCTGTTCATTATCCGTCGGCATCGAACCATACCAATGCAGGATGGGCAGCGGACTGTTTTCCTCCCCAGACGATGACGACCAACGACGCCGCCTCCTGTGTCTCCTCCTCCTCCTCCCTCCCTCCCTTGGCCCCTCCCTAAACCTCCTTTCTCGTACTCGCCTCGCCTCGTGGAAGAAAAAAAAAAAGGTTCTAGGCTCGGGAATCTTCTCTTCCCACCAGCTTCTTCTCTCTGCCTTTCCCAGGATACGGGGCACCCGGCTCCGTCTAGGACGGGATTGGTGGATCATCTTTTGATTGCCACGGGCTGGCTCCTTGAAACAAGGACGGCCAGCATGGGGGATCATCCTCGCTTGAACCCTATTCGGGGGGGGGTCACCTGCTGCGCCCGAAGTGAAAGAAGAAGAAAAAAACACAACCCAAAACCCTCCTCCGTTCAGGGGGAGGGGGGAAGGGGTGAACCTGGGGCGAACAGGTCAGCCACGACATTGTACTGTGTCGTTAGTATGAGATGTATGTATGTACTATGGTATACCGTATATGTATTTTGTGGGGAATCTTGGCCTGTGTGGGAGATATATAACTTCATATAAAAAGAGTCTGTCTTGGGAGGACGACTTCTTTTTTTCTCTTTTTCACTCTGCTGGTCATCCGGTATCAACCAGTTCTCCTCCTTCCCCAGTCTTGTCCTCAAAACTTTTCACACAAAAACAACAACTTGAACTATATCTCATTCTTTCTTCGCAGCCTTTGGTGCCGCCGACACTCTCTTTTATTTTTATCTTTTGCCCCCTCCCCCAAGCCATTATTCTGCATAGCAACTCCCTCCTCCATCCTCTCTCTCTCTCTCATAACCACATCAGCCCAAGATGAAGTGCACCGCTCAGATCGCCTCCCTCGTGCTGGCCGCGACCGGCGCCCTCGCCGCCCCGGCGACCTCCGCCGCCTCGCCCCTCGCCCGCCGCGACGAGAGCTGCGACTCCTTCTACGAGTGGGACGAGTCCCCCTACACCATCTACCAGAACAACTGGGGCGCCGCCGAGGCCACCTCGGGCTCCCAGTGCACCACCGTCACCTCCGTCACGGACGACGTCGTCGTCTGGTCCACCTCCTGGACCTGGGCCGGCGGCTCCTCGAGCGTCAAGTCGTACTCCAACGTCGGCCTGATGAGCATCAACGAGCAGCTGAGCGCCGTCAGCTCCATCCCGTCCACCTGGTCTTGGAGGTAAATAAACAACCACACCAACCCTCCCCCCCTTTTTTTCTTTCCCTTCTCCTAGAAGATTGGGGAGAAAGAAAAAAAAAGAGAACAAGAAAACTAATCCGTCCTTTCCCCCCCCCTCTCCACAGCTACACCGGCTCTGACCTCGTCGCCGACGTCTCCTACGACCTCTGGCTGGCCCCCACCTCCGGCGGCACCAACAGCTACGAGATCATGGTCTGGCTCGCGGCCCTCGGCGGCGCAGGCCCCATCTCGTCCACCGGCTCCGCCATCGCCACCCCGGAGATCGGCGGCTACACCTGGTCCCTGTACTCGGGTCCCAACGGCGACACCACCGTCTACTCCTTCGTCGCCAGCTCCGAGATCGAGGACTGGTCCGGCGACATGATGGACTTCTTCAACTACCTCGTCGACGACGAGGGCGTCTCCGACTCCCTGTACATCACCCAGCTGCAGGCCGGTACCGAGCCCTTCACCGGTACTGATGCTGTCTTCTCTACCTCTGCCTACTCCATCTCCGTCGAGTAGAGTACTTTTTTGGGCCGGGAAGAAAGGAAAATGAAAAAGAGTCGCGCTGTGTGGGGTGGGAGGCGGAATTTTCGGTGGTTGTGCTGATGAGGCGAGGTTGACCTGTGCAGCCTGTCTTTTGATTCGGTTGTATATATGACAGATCCAAACCAAGACTGGAGATTGTACATGTTTCTCATCGGATCGTCCTTCTTTCTCTCTCTCTCTCTGTGTGTGTGTGCCCTGGACTTGTTCATGTGACTGCAGATTCTCACCATAGATCTTGTCTCCCTGACCTCCGGTCTCACAAGCTCATCTTTCGAGGGAAAAGCACCTCAAAAGTCGCTATGTTCTGAACGCAGGACGGCTCACTCACACGGCTACGACGGGTGAACCTCGACAATGGACCTCGGAGCCACGATAGCCGTCTGGCCGCGCGGAAGAGCTCACGAGCCAGGACGTCCACACTGATAGATGGGCCAGCCACCAAGAAAGCAGGTGCAGGTAGGAGGCACTCGCGCTGCTACCTTGAACTCCTCCTCCTCCTCAGTGTGCTCGTCACGGAGGTGCCTTCTCCATCCACTGCCTGGCCCCTGTGACACGTCTCGCCCGCCCCGGTGACGTTCATCCGTAGTTCAAGGGTTTGGATGCGTCTTGGACAGCAGATGGAGACCCCCGTAACATAACATTGGCCGCGAGAGCCTCCTGGCAGGCAAGCATCAAGTCCAGCCTGCCTTTGGGGAGACGTCGGGCTAAGAGCAGAAGAAAAAAACAAGTATCAAAATGGCGGCGAGCCACACATGGTCACCCAGACGAGGGAGTGAGCGCCATTAGGTATATCTGGGTACTCAAGGGTAAAAAGGGCAACCAGCACTTGCTAGATGCATGTTGTGAGAACGGGTACAGGAGAGGCGACGGCAGCAGACCAGTGAGATATTGAACGGGGCAAATCAGTATAAATATGTGGCGTAGTGGAAATACACGGTCGGCGCACAGCCAATGATATCCAGTGGTGCGGCAAATGATGGTTCAGCCTCGCATGTCCAGCCTCGTCCAAATCTATCCGAGGCTGACACACGGTACCGGATCGGTATGTTGATGGATCGATCCGACAGACACAGAGGGGCGCACAACAAGTAAAGCCATTGCCATTCAGAGGGAGAGAGCAGGCCGGGTCTGTTTCTACACCGCTCCGAGTCGGCCTGCACCCTTCCCTGGAGATGGTCGCGTGTTCCACCGGTGCCGTCAGCCCATTGACCCGCCAACCTGAGGTCACTTTGTCCTTCTCTGAAGCTTTGGGCCACCGCGTGCTGTGCACGTGCACAGGCCGAGAAAAGACCGCCGGTGTGCCCTTGGAGGTCAGTCGACAGCCTGCTCGTAGTGCCCGACAGCCACGGATCCCAAAGCCTCGGCGTCTCCATGACAATAGGTCGAGAATGGGCCACTATTGTGGACAGAAAAGGAAAAGAAAAAAACCCACGAAAAAGAAACAAATAAGCCAGGTCGAGCCACCGCTGCTAGGTGGATCAATGCCGGGTCTGTGCTATTGCGATGGTCTCCTCGGCTTGACGAGCAGAAGCAATTTCCAGTCTCACGTTGTTCTGCGGGAAATAAGGCGGCGTGGGCCCATACAATCCATCTGGTGGCGGGAAATTTCCATGACACACTTAATCAGAACAATCCCGGCTGAGCTTATCAATGAGAGACCCAGGAGAGAAGGAAATATATATGGTAGTAGTAGGATGATGAGTCGAAGGATTGGTTGGACGCCACGGGGTAAGACAGGCCAGCAAAGGGGAAATGGGCACACATCGCGTGGCCAGCGAGACAAATGTAGCCCGACGCGTCGCACGCGAAGACCAGCCCAGGTGCTATGCAGGCGCTAGGATTGCTGCAGTGGTTAACTTTGCTTGGCTCACCTGAGAGATTTGACCTCGCTCTTTTTTCCTCTCTTTGTTTTTTCTTCTTCTTTTTTGAACTCTGCCCTTCCCCTTTGCTCGCCTGAGACTAGAATGAACAGACATCGAGAGAGGCAAATTTGCGAGCCTGGGCAGTCCTACTGCAGGTCTTAGCCAGATTGCACTCTGCTAGCGAGGTGGCAAGTCGGGGAGTTTAGCGGATTTCGCAAAGGGCTGACGGGCGTGTGATGGCCCCGGAGGCTGGTGTGACGGACGGACGAGGTCGCGTATCATGCGAAACAATAGCGCTATCCGTGGCTTGGCCACAGGGCCCAAGCCTTTCTCGAGCCAGAGGGGAACGGTTACTCGCCAGCTCGGCGCCGCCTTTGGGACCTTGCGTGGTGAAACCTAGTCCGGCACGCAAGCGGACCCTGATCACATCTGTGCTTGCGCTTGCGCCACTATTCGCACAATGAGATCAGCCACAGGTGGCCAGACGATGAGCGGTCCTTTGCCGTGCCAAAAAGGGCCCGCTGGTTGCCATCCGTCATCGATAGACACGGCTCACCCTGCGACCAAGCTCTCTCCCAGGGCTGCAGAGCCACTGCCGACGCGTTGGAGGGTGGGAGGGAGAGAGAGAGAGAGGGAGGGAGCAAGGCTGACCTGGCAGTAAGCCAAGCGCCATGTCGTCGACAGCAACGTCCCGCCAGGCCTGCACAGCCGAGATTGCGGATCGGTGTCGGCATGGCTGACCCCGGCCTCCCGAGATGGGCTCATTGGCAAATCAAGAGGAGGCGCCTGCACGGGCTCGCGCAAGGTCTTGGGTAGCCTTGGCTCTTCCTGCTCCTCCTCCTCCTCCTCCTCCTCCTCCTCCCCTTCCTCCCCGTCCAGCTGGGTAGGGGACATCCTGCGGTCCCACTCTTCCGCTCTCTCATTTCAGACTCCCTGGTTTCCCTCTGTCACAGTGCAGCAATCTTCATTTCCAGAGAGTGTGACCTGGAGGGCCATGTGGGCCACGTCTGGCAAGTCGGACCCGCGCTCAACCTGCGCCTGGCGGATAGTGGTTTCTGTACTATGGTACCTGTGGGGTGGGGAGGAGGGGAGAGCACAGATGCTGTGCTGCCAATGCTGAGTTGACTCGAGTCCAAGGGTCTAAGTTCCTAGCCGTTGACGGCTCCATGCTGCGACGGCGGTGGGTCCTGGCAGCGCATGTCTTCATTGGAACAGCGATCGTCAACGATAGGCTCGTTCCTTTGGGGCTGGTGCTGATGCTGATGCTGGGCGCAAAAAAAAAAAGACACCCCCGCCGGGCGGCTTATTCTATTGTTTCTGCACCCAGGCTATCGACGTCCAGCGCGCTGAAGGGCTGTGGAGCCGTCATGTTGGATTGGACCCCAGCGGAGGAGTGCCTGGAAAGGCAGATCATGATTTGTACCTAAAATCAACAGCGTTCTCGGGCGTCCCATCTCCATCCCTCCTCTCCAGACCGCGGTGGACCACATCTCTCTGTGCAATTGAGGTGGGACGTGAGCGAAGGAGATGATGTCGATGATGCAGCGGTGGCAGGGTTGCGCGGAAGGCAGAAGGCAGGGGGGGAGAAAGAAAAGAAGAGGAAAAAAAAAAAAAGAGGTGTCACCACGGACCACCTGTGTGGGCCAGACCCCCTCTCCCATGTCAGGGACCCATCCAGTGAGACAAGCACTCCCCATGCAAGGCACAGCGGACAAGACCGCGGTGTGCAGCTGTACTAAGGCGTCCAAGGATGTGGTGAGGGAAATAAGGCGGCCGCACAGTCGGTGTGAGGAGGGAAGTGGAAGCTGACACCCAAAAAAAAAAAAAAAAAGAAAAGAAAAAAAAGACGGGTGGATCATGACCCCGTTCCTCATGTTCGTTGTCTTTTTTGTCGTTTTTATTGTGTTTGGCCAGGTACAAGTGCCGACCGCAGGGCTCGAGGCTGATGCACTTACTGTAGGACGTTGGAGGAGGAGGAAGTAACGGTGACGTGATTGTTTCTCCAGGGGACCGTCAGATAGCAAGAGCCCCTCCCCAGCCATGGGATGAAACGGAAAGAGAGACCCGACGTGTGTTAAAAGATAACCCCGGATCTGCCATCACACCATCGCATAGTACATGAGTAGATATAGATAGCCATTGGTTTTCCATCCGAGAGCTTGAGGCGCAAAAAATGAAAGAGAGAGTCTGCCCTTGCTGGATTCCCCGGCCGCGCGATGCTCTCGGTACAGACAAGGCCTGGTTCAGGCCGGCAGGGCGAGAGACGGACGCGTGACACTGCTAGATCCCCTTGAAGAGATGGCTCTCTTCTCCTCTCTTCTCTCTGTATGTCCTGTGCCTTGGCCGCTGCTGGTGTGAGGTTGCAGCGGCAGCCGGAATATAGACGGCGACGTCAGTCAGTCCCTTATCTCGGCTGTTTATCTCTGCTTTGCTTGCTGCAGCAGTCCCATGGCACCGTTTTCTGGGGCCATGGTGACCATGTGCCCTATGGGGGAGAGGGGGGGGGGCTGGGGAAGGGTGTCATTGCATATGCACGAGGGAAGAGACACTACACATTACTACCACATAATACTATGGGTACTATGGGCAGGAGGTTCTGACTGATGTGCTCGAGGGAACGGGTACACACACACACACACACTCATGAAAAGTTTTGGCTGTTCCCGCCGCACCGGCCTGGGGTTGATGCAGCTGTGAGTAAGTGAGGGTAATGGAGGAGGAGGAGAAGGATCTGAAGCAGCCCAATCTGATTCGAAAATCTGACATGCAGGGCGGGATAGATTTAGAACACCCATCCTCATCTCACTGCTGACTGCATCCGACGTACAAGGTACACTGGCAGCCTCGGTACAGCGCCCTGGCAGCTGGCACCTGTGACGACCGGGGGGGGGAGGGCGGACAGATGCTGCTCTTTGTGAGAACAAATCATAGATGAGACGAGTGTAGAGACGATACTTCAACCATGCAGTCTTTACTCTGGCGCCCTCCACACGGACAGCGCGAGCAGAGAAACGATGTGTGGTACCTTTCTGGCGGCTGTCGCAAGATTGTCCTGATACCCACGCGGTTCTAGATGTTCCTGCCTTCTTCGCAACCCTACCTTATGTGCCATGATGCAAGCGTACAGCAAATTCGCGCAAGGATGCCTGTGGCCCTATTATTCCCTTGGCCAATTTTTTCTTTCTTTTTGGCCAGCCATAGTCACTTGTCACTATCACGGCTGGTGCCGCGACTTTTTGAATCTTTACTTGAGACGTCGCCGCCGCAACCGTCTGTGGAATGAGAGGGAGAGAAAAGCCAGTCACTCTCAAGGACGTGCCGGGTAATTGCATATTAATCAGTAATTATCTGCATAAGCAGCAATTTACTCCTTACAGACTTCTTATGTCAGACCAGCCCCCCCCGGTCCACTTGTCACTTTTCCGTAAGTCTTGCCAGGTTGTAAGGTTGCTGTCCCCCAAATAGATAGTGCGTGGCAGGATTTTAAAATGAGATGGGCTGCCTTGCCCGCGGTTGGCTCCTAACCGTGAACATGATCGCTCACAGGCCCCAGCTCCTCGGGCTTTCTCTCTCTCCCTCTCTCTCTCTCAGCTGCTGCTCTACGTATACATGGTACTGTGACGATGTCTTTTTTTTAGTGGTCCCCATCCGTCGGCCTCTCCTTGCTTCCTGATGGCACGGGAGAACGTCTTTTCTTTTTTTCCTTTCGGTTCTCTTTTTCTTTCTTCCCCTTTCCATTCTTCTTTCCATCCCTCTCCGCCTGGGATTGACCTGAGCAGCCGTAATTTCTGACAGGCAGGACCCGAGGCACCCAATCATGAATCAGTCCTGTCGCATCTGGCTACAATTTCACTGCCACTGGCTGAAGCACGTCCCGCAGCCCATGTGCTGCGCTAGAGCCTAAAGCGCATAAGCCTTCATCCCCCTGGGGCCGTTGTAGCCCCTGTCCCCCAGTCACTGTGCTACTTGACTACATGGTGACGGTACTGGAATTAGCCCGTACTGGTTAGGTACATCCCCCCCAAAAAAAACCTGCTGTGCTGCTGCACTGCCCAGGCCCGTGGTCCTCCTTAGCCACAGTGGTAGCCTGTGAGTGTTTTCTCCCAGCGGAAGTACTGCCCTGGTGGCCCACTGGCTCAGTGCCTAGAGAGCCTAGTGCCTGCTCCCTCCTTTTTTCGTCTACAATGAGTGAGGAACAATCCATCGCTGGGAATCTTCGTCACCACCCCTCCCAAAAAAAGACCTCCCTCCTTTCCTCTTTTCCTGTTATCTGGTTCCCTTTTTTTCTTCTTTTCCTTCTCCTCTCCTTCTCCCTCTTTCCACCACCACCACCACCACCACCCTCGACCTCTTCTCCTGCCAGTCCCTCCTTCGACATTTGATCCCACAGGAAACAGGTTCAGGAACGAGGTGCTTCTTCTTCACCAGCAAGAGGTCATTTCTCGCCCAGCCCCGGTCCAGCCAGGCAGACCTGCTCCAGCCCAGCCAAGACCAGTCCCACTCCTTTTGGTGGGAGGCCCACGAGCTTGGTTGTGTGGATGTGTGTGTATATGTGTGCGTGTGTGTGTGTGTTCGTGCAGACTACCTGAACCCACTGCATTACCACGCTACATAGGCTACCTTACCCACAGCCGCAGCTCGCTGCGAACCGCGCTGCACCGCAACCGAATCGTAATACCGCCCAGCACCACAAAAGTCTAACCTGGCCATCCAACGGGAACCAGTCGCTAGACTGTGTGGTACTCTTCAGATCCTTGGAACTTGGGCCTCGCTTCTTGTCCTCATTTCTTCCCAAATTTCTCCATACAATTTCCACACCTAGACCCCCCCCCCAAAGGGTCGAGCGAGCGTCCTCTTTTTTTCTTCCTCACCTCTCGCATATTTTTTTTTTTCAGCTCTGGAAACACGCATCCATAATAAGACTGTCCAGTTCACTTCTCTGTCCTTGACGAACTGCTGAGCCCGATTCCCGACGCCCTCGTCCCTCGAACCCCCTCCCCCCCACCAAAGGGAACCTCAACGAGACGCCCGCGCCCGCCCCCCCTATTTCCCGCCTCGTCCTTTTTTTTTTTCCTTTCCCTTTTCTTCTTGTCTCTCCTCCGCCGCCAAGCTTGGTCCTTCCCTCTCTCTCTCTCTCACTCACACACACACACACATTGGCAAGGTCACCGCATCGTCAGCAATGTCGCTCTTCGCATGGTGTACTCGCCGCTCGGGAGGGCTGGCCATGCTTGCCACGGTGGCCCTCTCCTACTGGGTTATCTCCAAGGAGGCCGCCGTCTCCTACCACGACATCTTCAAGTATCACCAGCAGAGAGATAGCTTTGCCGCGGCGCCCATGGACCCTACCACGCCCTCGCAGGGTGCGGGCATCTGGACGGTCATCTTCGCCTACTACACCCTCCTGATCCACATCCTCGTCGCCATGTTCCCCCTGCGATCCTGCTACGCCCTCTGGGAGATAACAAGGACCATGAGGAATGCTGCGCACAGCAAGGCCCTCCAGAACCTCAAGTTTGCCCACCGCCGCCGCGGCTCTTCGACCTCCCTCTCCAGCTCCGAGACCCTGACCTCCTCTCACGGCGGCTCCTCCACCAGCAGCGAGGCTGGCGACTTCGAGGCCGAGCTGTACACCGACGGCGATGCCGAGCCCGACAGCATTGTTCACGCTATCGTCATTCCAAACTACAAGGAGGAGCTGGATACGCTGAGGGAGACGCTCGAGGTCCTGGGCAGCCACCCCCAGGCCCGCAACAGCTACGATGTGAGTGCCACCTCTCGCCTCCCGGCCCGCCATCGCGACAGGCTGGGACGTGCCATGCTTGGTCTGGCATGCCCCTCTCTGCACGTCTGGAGCGCCTCCTCCCCTGCTCCCTTTGCCTAGCAATCAACACACACACACACACACACACACACACAACCCCCCCCCCAACACACACCCTCGCGCTTCGGCACTGCCGCGTACCAGTGCAGAGCTGACACCAATTGATGCAGGTCTACCTGGCGATGGAGGTGCGCGAGAACAACGTCGAGCTCAAGGCCATGGGCCTTGTCCAGGAGTTCATCAAGAAGTTCCGGTCTATGGATTTCACGATTCACCCGGCCAACATTCCTGGCGAGAGCGCTGGCAAGGGCAGCAACATGGCTTGGGCCGTCCGCAAGCTGAGCGAGAAGTACTCCCTGGAAGCCCGCAAGGACGTGATCGTCACGGGCATTGATGGTACGTGGCTCCCGAGAGCGAGCTCTCGCGCTCTGCCGCGCCCCCGTGTTTCCAGTCTGCTGCTTGCTCCTACCGTACATGAGACACTAACGCCCCGTGCCTGCAGCTGACAGCCACCTCTCCTCCAACTACTTTGCCCACCTCACGTCCATGCACCTGTCCTACCCTGAGACCGCCAACACGACCCTGTACGCCGCACCAATCATCTTCGACCGCAATGCGCACAGCGTCCCGGCCCTTGTCCGCGTCGCTGATATCCTCTGGGCCAACGCCGGCCTGTCTGGACTCTACCGCGGCTCCACGATCGCGCCCCCGACCTCGGTCTACTCGGTCCCTCTCGAGCTGGTTGACCGCGTCGGCGGGTGGGACTGCGACCCCGAGGCCATCGGCGAGGACCTGCACATGTACCTGAAGTGCTTCTTCGCGCTGAACGGCAACCTGACCGTGAGGACCATCATCAGCCCTGTCAGCCAGAGCAACGTCACTGGCGGTGCCGGCGGCGGCTACAAGGGCGTGGTTGCCGACGTCAAGGCCCGGTACAAGCAGGCGATCCGACACATGTGGGGTGCCCTCGACTCGGGCTATGCCATGCGCAAGGTCGTCGAGCTCTGGCAGGACAGGAAGCACACCTCGAGGTCGTTCCGCCCGATCCACAGCGCCCTCAACGACACCACGGACATCTACGTCCCCGACAGCCAGACGGACCCCGAGGCCCCACCTGTCGAGAACGGCGTCTTCTCCGATGTCACCCATGATACCCTCAAGGAGCCCAACTGGGAGCGCATCTTCTACCTGTTCCACCGGCTCTTCGAGGCGCACTTCCTGCCCCTGCAGACCACGATCCTCATCGTCGCCTCCACCCTGTACGTGTGGGTCACCGAGGGCAACGCCGATGTGCACGGCGTCAACTGGATCTTCGACATCTGCAACATCCTCAGGACTGCTGGCTTCATGGAGGTGGCCTTCCTCCTCTTCCTGTACGAGGGCTTCCACAAGATCTGCGTGCAGAGCCGCGAGAAGGAGATGCACGATGCCGGCCTGGCCAAGGGCATGAACTTCTCCCACCGGAACATCACCAAGAACTGGAAGGACTACTGCATGGTCCCCATGGTGGCTCCTCTGTTCGGCGCCATCCCGTGTGCCCAGGCACAGATCTGCCATTTCTGGACCCTGGACCTGGTCTACACGGTCAGCAAGAAGGTGACCCGACAAAGATCACGATCTGTGACAACAGCAGCCGCGCTGGCATGATGACCTTTTCACGAGACGAAAAAGAAAGGAAAAAAAAACACACACAAAGAAACCTCCGTCCGTTCGCTTCTTTTTTTTTTTAACGATATTTCAACGACCTTTTTAAACAACTTTGTCCTTCGACCGGACTGGAAACCTCGGCCGCGTCTCGACCCAAATACAGAGGAGAGATCCCCCCCCCCAACAATCCGCCTCCTATACACGTTCGATTCTGTGCACACCTTTGGAGACTATGGAGATTCTTTTTTGGAGCGGACACTTTTTCTGAAGCACGTGTGTAAATAGAGGGCATGATGTTGATTTGCATGGCATGGCATCGGCATTTGGCATCTAGAAATGGGGATCAACTACAGCTTTTGGGGGTTCTTACCCGGAGTTTCAGGAGCAATCGCGGCCAACGGTATGGAAAAGAGGTATCCTGCTTCGCCGCATTACGTTCGCTACATGGGAAGAGAGAGAAGAAGAAGAAGAAGAAGAAGAAACGGAATGAACGATCGGGTCTCGTACACCAACCAACAACGGAGGGTTTCCACTGATGATCACCTTCGCTGCACGACATTGGAATGGACCACGACATCAAGACTGGCCCCGGGCCTGAGGGGAGGGCTAGCTCGGCCGGGCAGCCAGACAAACCTGGCGGCCGCCTCACGAAAGGGGTGTGGGCGGGGGGCCTTTTTGGCAGGAAAGACGCCAGGGATAATGCGAATCTAGCCCGATAATATCTAATTTTATCATGTAACAACCCCGATGGGACAGCTTCGTGGGACGCTCTCGGGAAGGTGTGAGAAAGGGGAGAGACAGGAATGAATGCTCCTTACCATCAGGACAGAGATATGGCGTATTGTATGAAATACTTTTATGTATCAAACATGATCAAGCAGAGAGTGAGAAAGGGGAAAGAGAAGGGGAGGAGGGGGAGGGGAAGAGAGAGAAAGAGGAGACAAGAGACAGAGAAAGTCAAAGGGAAGCTTCAACATCTAATGGTGGCCGCTATTATTGAGGCTCGAGGTGGTTGGAGGCCAATGACGATAGCTGATCCGATGGATGAATAATGAGATGAAGAAAACCAAATGACTTGGTTTGAAAGGGCCCATCTTGAGTGAATGCAGGTGCTTGCTGTCCTCTTTTGCAATCTTCACATGAAGAACTCTGACTAAGAGGCTCCTCCCTAGGGTAGGAAAAGGAAGGGGGGAAAAAAGACAAAGAGGGGGAAAAGAAAAGAAAAAAGAAAAAGGGCCTTTGACCAGGGGGGGAGGGGGTAGCCATAGCATAGTACCCAGGATCCCATCTGACGAAGCCTTCACCAAGTTCAATGTACGTATAAATGCATTTTGTGTCTCAGAGCCCCCCCGCCCCTAGTTCTCTATCTTTGAAATGACGCAACACTTTTTTTTATTTTATCTACTAGCACAGAGGAAATCGAAAGACTTGGTCCGAAAGAAAAGAAAAGAAAAAAAGGCATTGCGCCTCGCTACGTACGTCCCGCCGGGGAGAGGGGGGGGAAGGTGGCCGGAAACGAAGAAAGAAGACAAAAAAGAGTTGGGAACAAGACATGTGACGCGCGTCAGCTGTGTGGCACTTTCGTGGGGAGGAGAAGAAGGGGGGGGCGGCGGGGGGAGGTGGTCCCCACATGATACACATGTTCCCTGCCGGATGATAGTATCAGGATTGTTTTAGTGTTTGTATGTGTGTACGTATGTTGGGAGGAGGCGTGGCATAGTTAATTTTGTGGGTATAGAAAGAGAGAGAGGCGGAGAGATGGAGAGATGGAGAGAGAGAGTATGTATATATGCCCGGGGGGGGGGCGGAGGGAGGTGGCTGCGGTGCATGGCGTACGTACTTGGATAATAAAAAAAAACTATGTATGTGCAAGGAGGGAGTGTCGATCTTTTTGGCTGCACAGTCATATTTGTATACATATGTACATGTATATACATGAATAGCATATACCCATTTAGGAAGTATTTACTATTGAGAAGAGGGGGAAAAAGGTTGGTGATTGTGGGTTCGGTGTTTTGGTCCTTCTACCTGTTATTATGTCGCGGTAAGTACCGAGTACGTACCTCCTCCTATCTTTGCCACCTGGCAGGATGGGGTATATTTTCCTGTATATATCTTAGTATATACTATAATGTGCTACTTTTCATGCCAGGTGATTTATTATTATTATTTATTCTCTGTTTTTAAAAAAAAAACCTATCAGTACAAGACCGACCTAGCTCGGCTGCGGTCTCCCTCATTAATGTGTGTTCACCTGCCAAGCAAAACTATCAGGGTGTGTGTGTGTGTGTGTGTGTGTGTGTTCTCTTCTAGTCTTATGTAGACAAGTGGATGATGGGCCGGTGAGTGGGTGGGTGAAATAGTTCTATGCATAGTAAGTACTCCTTAGGCGGCACCCTAAGGCAGCAATGGTCTTGGTGCAGGCCTGGAGGAGGAGGACCAGGCGTGTGTGGTATTTGTTGTGTAAGTCCCGAGAGGGCACGGAGGTTTCGGGCGGGAGTGTCCTCCAGCCACAGCGCGGCGATACCCTCCGCGAGGCTACGGAGGGATTCTTTTGGATCGTCTGATGTGGGATTTCGTACATGGGTGTTCGGTGCAAAGATGTCGGTCGGGTCATCTTCACGAAGAGGAGGAGGAGGAGGAGGAAGGATGGACGGGTATAAGAGGTCTGCTGTCCGTCGGCCTTGAAGGGTGATGTTGTTGCACTTGGATCGGAACCTGATCAATATCTATTGTCTCTCCTAGCTTTTGAATTCAGATACACAGAGCTCAAACCAACACACACACACACACACACACACAAACAGTCATCATCATGGCTCCAGCCAAGTCCCTCCATATCGGCGTCTTCTTCCCTTCCCCTCCAGACGTGGGAATGGGAGCTCAGCTCCTGTACGTCGTCGAGCTCACACTAATAACCCCTCCCCTGCACATAATTCCCGACTCCCTCTCTCTCTATATCTCCCTAGAACCCGAATTAGATCCAGACGAGACCACACGGCTAACTCCCCCCCCCCCCTTTCCCAAAACCAGCGACACCGCCTGCATCGACATCCTCGGCGCCCTCTCCCACAGCTACCTCCAAGGCCTCGGCCCCTCCTCCCCCTCGCCGGACCTCCTGACCCATGCCCCCGACATCACCATCTCCTACGTCGGCACCTCCCCGGCCGGATCCGTCGTCCCCCTCACGGCAGGCATGAAGATCCAGCTCACGCACCACTTCTCGGACGCGCATGTCGCGCCTGGGAAGCTGGATATCGTGCTTGTGCCGGGGCCTGACCCTCGAGAACAGTGTATGTCCTCGTCTTTCTTCCTTCCTCCTCCTCCACAGAAGGAAGAAAACCCCCTGTCCTGACTTCAAGGATGTGTCAACTGAGTCCAAATGCCGCCTCGAACACAGGGACCAGAGAAGCCCTGGCCTGGCTCAAGGCACATGCCGACAAGCCCCAGGTCGACATCCTCAGCGTCTGCACCGGCATATACGTCTGCGGCGCGGCAGGCCTGTTGACCACCACCATCGGCAGTACCACCACCGGTAAGAAGGCATGTGGGCCATCCGCCATGCAGGGGGACCTCAAGGCCCGGTTCGGGGAGGAGGTGCAGTGGGTTGGCCACGAGCTGCGCTGGACCAGAGACGGGAACTTTTGGAGCAGTGGTGAGCGTTCCTTTGCCCCCTTTTTCTTCTTCTTTTTTTTTTTTTTTACTTTCCCTTTTGGGAGAGAAGGCTCTCTGGTGCTAATGTAAGGGAAATTAGGCGGCGTCACGAATGGGAATGATCTTGTCGCTGCTTATTGCAGGGGGAGCGGCCGCTTCTCGCCGCACATTGTTGAGATTGCGCTCAAGATGATAGATGTGGGGGATCGGCCTCAGAGGTATGATACACCCTACGGAGCTAACATGACGTCTTGATGTGGTGGTGGTGGTGGAGGAGGAGGAGGAGGAGAGAATCTGGTGGTGTCTTGAGAGACGAGGCTTCGGGCAGGAGTGGACATGATCGAGAACCTGTTCTTCGTCGTCTTCTTTCCGAGTTTAGCAGATTCGACCCAATGCGACATGTCAAAGTCTACCAAAAGACATCAGCTCCTGTTGACTGTCGAGAGACCCTATCCTCTATCGCCCACAAGTATAAGGCCGTTGTACCAGACAGGCCCCTCTGATCCTGCTGCACTGCGACGAGGAGCTCCAGGACTTGGTGGTGAAGTGTGATCAGCCTGTGACCAATAACGTGGGAGGACCTAGAACTGGATCATTCTGCGTAGCTGGTGGTGACGGGTGACGGCTCGTTTGCTGCGGATCTTCCTTCTGTTCGCAAGCTCGCCCGGCTGCTAATCACGGCTCCTCTTCTCAAATCGCTCGCTCGTGTAAAAAAAAAAAAAAAAAAAAAGATCCGTGGCAGCATCATCACCCGATGAACTCGGTAGTCAGCAGCGCCTCCCAAGGCTGTCCCGTCTCCCAGACTTGTTCTACTACCGCCCTCGCCCTCTTGACCTGCAGGAACCCGCTCCGCTTCAGGCTGTCCATCCTCTCCCGCACGAGCCGCCGGCGCTCCTCCGTGGCCGTCTCGCACGCCGCCGTGAACAGCGGGAACAGCATACTCGCCTCGGCGTTTCCACCCAGGGGCACGATGTCGAGACACGCGTGGATCTTGAGCACGGCCGCCTGCACGTCGGCGTGGCTCGAGGGCGCTCCAGCACCCGCCGGTGCAGGTGCACTAGCCCCGCCCAGTGGAACGCCTCATTCAGCGCCGTGATCTCGTGGCGCTCCCAGCGCGCGACGCTGCCTGACGCGTGGAGGTGCTTGCAGGGCTGTGGTGCCCTGGACATGGAGTCCGTCGCGTTCGCCTCGAGGGCCCACGCCCGGTGTAGGATCTCGTTGGGCGGCTGCCAGGCGTCGCCCCTGAGGGCCGCAGCCCCGCCGCCCGCCGCCGTCCAGGAGTGGTGGGAGTCGCTCGCGCGCAGGACGTCGCACTCCTTGACCAGCTCGGCAACCTGGGCGAGGAAGTACACCCCGCGCGTCGTCACGCCCATGATGCAGTCGATCTCGTCCCACTCCTCCTCGTACTCGTCCTTCTGGTACTCCAGGATCCACGCCGTCGAGCTCTGGCCCCGCCCGCCGCTGAACGTGCCCAGGATGTCCAGGTAGGCGAGCCAGCTCCACAAGAAGGCCCGCACCTGGTCCTCCTCCTTCCACTCGCGCGTCCACCGGATGCCGTCGTTCCGCGAGTTGATCAGCTCACGGGCGAGGCCCAGGTGGCGCTGCCAGGGGATCGCCACCCCAAAGGCTGTAGGGCTGACGATCTCTAGCGAGGCGAGCATGATCCCCGTTGCGATGTTCTCGTTGGAGATGGACTGGGAGGGGTCGTTCAGCGCGTTCCTGAGGGCCGGGAAGATGTCTTGCATCCAGTCGGCGATGCGCGTAGCTGGTTCTGGATGACCAAGGAGATGGGCGCGGTGGGAGGCTGAAGGAGTGGTGTCAGCAGGGAAGGACGAAATGAAAAGGAAGAAGATAAAAGAATGAAAGTAAATAAGAATCGTTCAGGTGCCAAGGTGCTAGAGACTTACCTGCATACGCAAGCATGATACTGAGTAACTTGTCGTTCTTGACGGCCATCTGCGGTAGAACGTGCCTATAGGGGTTGGACTGCTCGTCGTCGTGTGGGACGAGGGCCTTTGCTGTGTGGTTCATAAAGTGGTGGAAGTAGAGCAGGTTCATGGGGTTCTCGAGCAGCTTAGCCGGTAACGGCTCCAGGTCACGAGGTATGCGCACCTGCAGAGGCTGTTCGTACAATCCCTTGGGACCCCTGGGCTCGTTCCTCGTGCCATCCTGAGCGGCGGCAGCAGCAGGGTCGTTGAGCTCCATGTTGAACTGTGTCCTGCTGCTCAGCTGCAGGTCCATGATCCCGTGGGCATCGTCGTTTGGCCCCAGATCTAGGTCTGGGAACCCGGGGTCGAATCCATAGTACGTGGTAACATCTGACAGGCACAAGTTCTCCCTCGCGTTCACCGTCCTCTGTGATGGTGGTGCATAGTGCACCGGACCTGCCGGGCCCGGGGGTCCGGACAGGAGAGAGCTGACAGACATCCGGTGCATGTCTGGTGATGCCAGCGCCGTCTGTCTCGACCCAGGCGGACGTAGGACTCCGTCTTCGCTGTAGGGAGATGACGCCGCCGGCGTCAAGGGCGAGTCCATAGAGCCGGCTACGGGGACGATTGCGGTGCTCGACGAGAGGAGCCGAGGCGTCGCGGCCTCGGAGCTGGGATCGTTGTTTGAGACTGGGGGTGAGATCTGCGAGAGCGGATGGGGGCCATCGAGGTCGACGCTGTATCTCAGTCGCTTGTGGGGTGGCGGACGTGCTGCTCCGGCCTGGCCGGCCTCTGGTAGCGTGACATAGGCTCCGTGTGCCGCGCTGTGGCGGGTTCGGGGCTGCGAGAAGATCGGACTGGCAAGGTCAGGCGAGCATAGGGGCGGAGGCTCGCCGTCTTCTCTGGTCGAGGCCTGCCCGGTGAAAATCACCGGCCTGAAGTTGGTAGGCTGAACCGGAGCCGTAGTGTGAGGCTCTGAGCGCGGGATCACGAGCTTCTCTCCAGCATTAGGGCTGGTTGCGGAGGGTGAGATGTGATCATCTGGCGCCCGTGATGTCGTGGCCGTAGACGAGCTGCTCCGGGCATCGGACGGCCGGCGGGTATGTGGCTGATGCGAGCTCGATGATGATTCTGACGGCGTCTGGAACAAGATGGTCTCGAAGCCTGGGTTCTTCTTCTTGCGTCCCTCCCAGTTCAGACGGATGCTGTAGTCACACACCTCACGGGTCCTCTGGCAGCTAATATGGCGTGGTCAGAAGGCGGTCTTATTCTATCTTTTTTTTTTAAAAAAAAAAGGGGGGTTTAACTCCCCCCCCCTTCGGTCCACGCCGCAGAGGTAACGGACGGTGGGGAGGGACGAGAATGTGCCGATGTGGAGCACTAAAGATTCCGAAACTGGTGATCAAGACAACCCCTCAAGCCTTCACTTGAAGGCAGTGAGGTAGTTGGATGTGTGTGTGTGTGTGAGAGAGAGAGAGAGAGAGAGAGAGAGAGAGAGAGAAAAGGAAGTCATTCAACTTACTTGACGCAGACTGGATGTGCCTCATCGCACTTTACCTTCCTCGCCTTGCAGTTCCTATCAGCAAGTCAGCACAACGGGATGCCATCCACTCTTGGGATGGCGAGGCTCTTCCTCATAGCTTACCAGCATCCATTCCTGCTCCTCTTCTTCGGTTCCGGCGCACCAGGCTTCTTGGGTCGAGGCATCGCCTCTGCGCTCTTCGGTTCCTGTGCACTCTGGCCTGCTGTCGTTCCTCAGTCGTTGACGGGCCAATAAGAGCGGCGTTGATGCCGGACAACCCCATAATCCACCCAGGTTGTCAAGGTGGTGTCAGCACGACGTTGTGACGACAAGAGCCGTGAGCGGGTGGGGACGACCGCGTTGATCTCGTCTCCGTGTGTGTGTGTGTGTGTGTGTGTGCGTGTGTATGTCGCGCCTGCTCTGCGCTCGAGTCGTGAGAGGCAGGACCAACCTCGGCTCAACGGTTGACCGTCAGGGCAGACGACAGAAAGTCATGGCCAACGAGGAGGATCTTCTGGAGGGGGAGGGAGAGGTGGACTTCAGGCTTGGAAAACATGCCACATTATCATAGGATCGTCCAGAGGGGGTTGTGTGTCCATGTCGATGGAGAACTAAACTAACAAACCAAGCAGAGGAGCGAGAGCCCTGCTACTTTACGCAGCAGGCAAGGCTCCCCCCACCAATGTGTTGGGGGGGGGCGGGCGCCGATAAGGCTAAGCATGGAAATGTCGCTACCCACATTTCCTCCTGTCATCAGCGCTATCCCGCATGTGACTGGGCACCGCACCACCGGCACCGGGTCGTAGTGTTGCAGCAGTGTTAGTTAATGGCCGAT
The DNA here is from genome assembly GCA_016584495.1 of Celoporthe dispersa. Lineage (NCBI taxonomy): Eukaryota > Fungi > Ascomycota > Sordariomycetes > Diaporthales > Cryphonectriaceae > Celoporthe > Celoporthe dispersa. Next base: position 1,579,182 of record WAID01000007.1, read on the forward strand.
TCAGGGCCTGGGCGTGTGTGTGGGTGGTGGCTTTTCTTATTTTTTCTTCTTTTCCCCCGAAGTACCTGCACATGGGCTGCTATTGTGCGTGCTGAGTGCTCCTCTTCCACTTGAGATTGGATTGGTAGATGAAGATGATCTCAGTTCTGCAATGGGCCTTCTGTTTTTTATTTTATTTTATTTTTCCAAGCTCAGATCTTGGGTGTCTTCAAAAACGTCACTAGGAGAGGGCCTCAAAAAGAGTAATAGTGGCACGGTATCTGGTGGTCATATAGGTCGGTTAATAAGGCTATATAATGTCAATGTTGAGGATCTTGATGTCCTCTTCTGGCCGCTCCTTGTGAGTCCGAGCATTCTCGATTCTATGTATCACGTCCAGGCCCTGAAAGGCACGACCAAATATGGTGTGCTTATTATCCAACCAAGGCTGCATGCAGGCTTCTCGTCAGCGGATATTCAAGCGAAGAATGAAGGGAAAGAGATGGTGGGGGAAAAAGAAGGGTAAAGGAAGAAGAAGAAGAGAAGGGGAGAGAGGGAGAGAAGAAGAAAAAAGAAAAGAGAGATAGAAAAGCAGACACTTACAGTCTTCTCTGTGGTGATGAAGAACTGGCTCCCGTTCGTGTTCGGCCCAGCATTCGCCATGCTGACTGTATATGGCTTGTCGTGCCTCAAGCTGCTGAACTCGTCCTCAAACTCCCTGCCCCAGATACTCTCGCCACCCGTCCCGTCCCCCAGAGGATCACCGCACTGAATCATGAACTTCTGGATCACGCGGTGGAATATTGTGTTGTTATAGTACCCCCTCTTCGAATGCGTAACAAAGTTCTCCACGGCTTTCGGTGCGGCGTCAGAGAACAGCCGGATGTGAATATCGCCATACGTGGTGTGTATCACAGCCGCAGTACCGGTCTCGGCCTTCTCCTCTTTCACTACCTTGGCCTTCTTGCTTTCCTGCATCAACCTCTCGTTCTGTATGTCCCGCGAAGACTTTGATATGTCCTCCTCGTTGGTGAACATATAGAACCGGACCTTTCCCACGCCTGTTGCGAAAAGTATCGGATCTCTCGCCTCCGACTCCTCCAGAAGGGGATTGCTCGAGGCAGCCATTGCGACGGTCGTGACGCCCTTCTTCTGCGGTGCGCCCTGGTAGATGGCCAGGTGGAGAGCTCGGAACTGCTCGTCCTTTCCAAACACCTTGACCACCTGGTTGGTGTATGTGTTCAGCACCTTGATGCCCGTGATGGAGCCGTAGATGATGAAATGACCAGACTCGTCGAAGATGACGTTGGCCTTGTTCCGGAGCGTTGTGGACTCGACTTCCCGCTCGATAGCGAGCCGCCGCCCGAACTCAACCGGGTCCAGCTTCTGTAGGGCCGTCCCGGCCTGCTGCATCTCCTCGATGACCTGCATGGACTCATCGTACGTCCTGTGTAGCTTCCCCGTGGCGAACTCGAACACCCTGATCTTGCGGTCCGGTGTCGACATGGTGACAAACTGGTGTCCCGAGGGCGATATGGCCAGAGACGTCGGCACCGACTTTGTCTTCTTGAACTCAAACAGGTTCGTCGAGCTCTTGAACTGGAAGACATCGTCCGGCTTCTCGTAGTTGGCGCCGGGGCTCCAATACTCGACCATACCGCCCTCGTCCGTGGAGACGACACAGCCGTATGCATCATTGAACGCCATCAGGTGGACGGGGCTCCTATGTAGTCCCTTGATGGTATGTACCGGCTCCTGCTTCTCCCCCCTGCCATCATATATATACACCACAGGCTTGCCCTCGTCCGAGACTGCGAGCAGCGGCAAGCTCGCTCCCTTCTTGTGCACCCAGCAGATACTCCGCGGCGTATAGTCCAGAGGCAGCATAGCCAACAGGTCGAAGGTGACCACGTCAAAGATCTTGACCGTCTTGTCCACGCCAGCTGTCGCAAAGCTCCGGCCATCTGCGCTGACCGACACGGAGCGGACCTCGCCCTGGTGCGCGTGGAACTCCTTGACGAACTCGATGCCCTCAGCGACTTTCTTCCAGAACTTGGCAACCCCGTCCGCAGATGTCGTGATCAGGAAGTCGGTGCCGCTGGGCGTCATGGTCACGAAGGAGAGCTGCTCCTTGTGCATGAGTGACTTGGAGTAGCGGGTCGACTTGGGCAGCGCCGACACGTAGAGCTTCTCGTAAGGCAGCACACGGCGCTTCTTCTTGGGGGCGGCCGCGGAAGGGAGCTGCGGGCCCATTTCATCGTCCGAGGAGGAGTCATCTGTTGGTTACTGCGGTTAGTTGCGACAAGGTCTAGAATCAGACGAACGGCGGAGAGATGCTGGGTGGGCTTGCCATCGTCCTCGAACTTGGAGCGGTCTCGCTTCTGCGATTTCGTATCGTCGTCTGCCATGTTCGCAAGGTTAGGATCGTTTCTTGCTCGGTTTGAGAGATAGCTCGGTCCTTTGTGCTAGCAGATTCTGAGATATCCTGCCCCAAACAAAGTGATTTGTAAAATCCCTAGTCTGGCGACAAGAAAAAGTCTGGAAGATCCAAAGACTTCAGATATTCAAGCACAGCTCCAATGATGGCACAAGCAGTCCACTTATCGATAAGGCCTGCAGGAACCCAGTCTTGGCAGGGTGCTCCCCTGTCATAAGCTTGGGGAACACCGTCTTCCCCCCCCCCCCAACCCAAAATAAATGAGTGACAAGAGTCCGAGGACATCTTCTTGGTTCAATGTTGAGCTTCTAAGTCAGTACACAGGTGTGCGATATGAATAATGAAGACAAGGGACTAAAGATATGTTCGGATCTGCCTAAGCCAAGGCAATGCAATCCGAAGAAACCCTTCTAGTCTTTTCCTTGTTGGCCAATTGCTTCAAGCATGCACACGTACATGCATGGCACCATGAGGAGAGAGCCCTGCATTTTAAGACATATCCATGTATTCTAAGTAAAATGATGGCAACGGTTAGATCCAACGATATTCTTGTTCTTGAGCATGTGGTTTCAGTGGTTGAATCAGGGCCTCGGCAAGATCCGTGGTCAGCGGAAAGTTTCAAAACTGCGACTCCGTCCACCACGTCACGCTGAGGTAATATGAATGGCTTTCGTCTTCCTTCCTCTTCAGATCCTCTGTCCAGACCTGACGAGCCAGATCTGCTGGTCCTAGCTTTGAAAGACCTCTCTCCTCCCTCCCTCTTTCCCCTATCTTTTCTTCTTCTAAATTCTTGGGTGCAGTGTGTTGCAGAAGCTCACCAGTTCCCCCCAGCAGTTTTCCGCCTTACGCCCGGTGTTGTCATTTTACCTACCCATCTTTAACCTTAGACCTATACAGCTACTCTTTGCCTCACGCCCTACCACATGGCCAACACGAAACATCCTCTCCAGAGGCTAGCCTCACCTTCAAGGTCCCTTTCTGCCCTTGTCCACCTTCTTGGCATAACTTCTTTCTCACTGTCGTTCCGCTGGCTCATCATGTACCCTAGTCCCCAACAGCAGGAGTTTGGCGGTAATCCTCCCCTATTCCTCTAACTCTCGAGTCAAATTTACGAGCCATTGTTCGAGGACCAAGGATACTGAATAAGAACAATAGCTAATCCACAGTTTTCCCAGGAAGCTTCCAATTCCTTACGATCATCGGCTTGGCTCTTGCTTTCACAAGCATGGTTTTCGGACTTCTCGCGGACCTGACCTTAGATCAAACCCTTTTCAACATCAAGAATATCATATCCGTCTGCTCAGCCCCATTGGAGGTGCTGATAAGCATTTTGTACTGGGGCATCAGTTTCATTGACAAGAGGCTGCTAGTCCCTGAGGAGCTCCAGCTGCCCTTCCGTGAGTAGTCCTTTTGCTCTTCAAGCGGTGCCTTCTCCCGCCGCGTAACAATGGCCTGACAGTCACAGTGCCGGACTTCGGCTTCCATGCAATGCCGGCCATCATGTTGGCCCTCGACCTGCTGCTCTTCAGCCCGCCGTGGACCATCAGGTTCCAGGGAGCGGTGACTCTAAGCACGGTGCTCGCATTTACCTACTGGGCGTGGATCGAGTACTGCTTCTCTCACAACCAGACGTGAGTTACCAACCCCCCCCAACCCCCCCGGAAAGACACATGGCGATGTCGAAATCGGCTGACCTTCAACCAGATACCCATATCCTATCTTCACGCTCCTCACCACACCTCAGAGAATCGCGCTGTTCATTGGCTCAGGCGTCACCTGTGCCATGAGTACGATGGGCTTGAAGTGGCTGTATGGTAGCATCAACGGCATTGAGGAGTTCCGAAAGGAAGCTACCAATCCTGTCAAGCTAGAGTAGATGACCGGGATCTCCTCAAAGACACTAAGAGAACCGAAATAACAAGTGTCTCCAGAGGGCTGTATGATACTGCATAGAGTATAGAATATGGTAGATACTTAGACAACCTACATCCGGGCTCAAAAATGCGAGCCCATGTGGCTCTGAAATGCCAGCGAAAAGCTGCGCCGAAATTGTACAGCGATCTGATTGAATGGAACTGAAAGTTGATTTACATATACGGATCCTCCCAGAGAAATTATATGATATGTTTTTTCCCCTGTCCAAGGCATAGATAGACCACGAATCTCACGGGCCGAGCATCGTGCAAGGGTGCGGTAGGTGCTGTGAGGACGGAGGTCAGCTTGTGACTCAGACCCCCCGGCAGCGGCCAGAACGAAACCGCTGCAGCGAGCGCACTTCTCAAATGCGCATACGTCAATTGGGCAAGCTTTCCCGCTCAAATCTTTTAAAAGTTCACAAGGTGTGCCACATTGCTTTCGAGGGTCTTTGTTTATACCCATTCCACTGTTAACCCCTCTACCTCTCCCTCCCTGTGGCCTCCCTCAAAGGGATACTGAACTTGTATACAATACAGCAATCAATCGATCTCGTCCGAAGTTCTCAACTCTTGCAATGGCCGTAGGTGACGAATGCCCCACCACAGATTCCCAGCGAAATGCTGCCCCTCCCTGTCCTCCTCCTGCTGACTCAATTGTGCCTTTTTCGCAGTCCTTCTACATCGAGAACAAGAACGTTGGCAACAAGGCTGACAGTGAGGATTGGAGAAGTACGACCATATTTCCCAGACTATCTATCCACCATGGAAGCTGCTCTGGCACTCTCTGGCTAACGCTGCGTACAATTTCCAGTTCGCGGCTACAACCCGCTCACCCCACCTGACCTGCTCCAACACGAGATCCCCCAGACCAAAGAATCTAAGCGCACCGTCACCGAGAGCCGCAATGAGGTTGCTTCTGTGGTCCAGGGCACAGACGAGAAGCAGCGGCTGCTGGTCATCATAGGGCCATGCTCTATACACGACCCCAAGGCCGCGCTCGAGTACTGCGACATGCTGCTGAAGGAGAAGGAAAAACACAAGGACGAGCTGCTGATCGTGATGCGCTCCTACCTCGAGAAGCCCCGCACAACCGTCGGCTGGAAGGGTCTCATCAATGACCCGGACATCGACAACAGCTTCAGCATCAACAAGGGCCTGCGCCTGTCGCGGCAGCTCTTTGTTGACCTGACGTCCAAGGGCATGCCCATCGCTAGCGAGATGCTGGACACCATCTCCCCCCAGTTCCTAGCCGATGTGCTGTCCTGTGGCGCTGTCGGGGCTAGGACGACGGAGAGTCAGCTGCACCGAGAGCTGGCGAGTGGCCTGTCTTTCCCGGTCGGCTTCAAGAACGGCACGGACGGGTCCTTGGGTGTTGCCATTGATGCGATAGGAGCCGTCAGGCACCCCCACCACTTCCTGTCCGTCACCAAGCCCGGTGTTGTGGCTATTGTGGGTACTGTAGGCAATGAGGATTGCTTCGTCATCCTGAGAGGTGGCACCAAGGGCACCAACTACGACGCGAAGAGCGTTGCTGAGGCGAAGGAGGCGCTGCGGAAGGCGGGCGTGCGCGACAGACTGATGGTGGACTGCAGTCACGGCAACTCCCTGAAGAACCACAAGAACCAGCCCAAGGTGGCTGCCACGCTAGCAGAGCAGATTGAGAAGGGCGATGCCAGCATCATGGGTGTCATGATCGAGAGTAACATCAATGAGGGTAAGTCGACTGAAACAGCTGATGTTGGTCTCTGAACAAATGCTGATTGTGCATGCAGGCAACCAGAAGGTGCCTAAGGAGGGCAAGGAGGGGCTGAAGTACGGTGTGAGCATCACTGACGCTTGCATTGGCTGGGAGGACACGGAGTCTGTTCTCGACGTCCTCGCCCAGGCCGTGAAGAAGAGGAGGGAGGTGCTGTCCCAAAACGGAACGAAAGAGGCTGCTGCATAGAACGCACATCTCCCACTCCGCCTTCGGCCGAATTGAGCCGAGGAAGACGAGAGAGGCAGGGCACCTAAACTCGCACATTATCGTTGCTCCCTGGAGTTGCTGGTTTCAAAAAAAAAAAAAAAAAGTAAAAATGGTTCGCTGAAGAGGGTCACTTGGGAGACTTAGAAAACCAAAAGTACCAAAAATACCATGCTCGTCGTAGCTTCATGCTTGACACTACGTTGATCACATATGGTGAAGGTACTGCTATGATTCTTGCGCCATGCCTGTGTTGTATCAATTTATTTTATTCCAGACCCCAAAATTTCGCTGCAAGTCACTAAAAACTTGGTTGGCGAAGGAGACCCCGGTCTGAGGCAGTAGAGAAACAGGTCTTCCGCACGCCTTAGTCATCGTGCTAAATTAGAGATAGCGGGGCTCTGATTGGCTCAAGCAGCAACTCGGAACTGGCCGGGATTCGAACAACTTTGAAGGAAGCTTGCTGCTGGAACCTCAGCATCGTTACCGTCTCCAGCAACTTTGACGTCCAACGGTCAGTCATTGGGAGCCGTCACCACCTCAATCACCACCTCGCGACATCTACCGAAGCTGAGCAGCAGCTTGCCCAAGATGTTTGCCCGGTCTAGCTTGCGCTCGATGCGCGCCGCCGCCGGGGCAAGAAATGGCGCCATCAACTTCACCAAGGTACGAGGATGATTTCGTCAGACAATCCAGCCATCTCCCACGACAGCGAGAGGTCCAATGCACCGAAATCCATACCGCTCAGTTGCTATCGACACCATAAAGACACCCTCGAGACATTGTCGATTTTGATTGGCGGCTAACGGAGGTCTCTGTGTGTAGCGCGCCGCGTCCACATCTACCAACGCAAATGCCGCCCAGGGCCGCGGGCTCAACATCGCCGCCGCAGCCTCGACTGCTGCTGCCGTCAGCTCCATCGCCTGGTACTACCACCTCTACGGATCTGAGGCCCATGCGATGACACCTGCAGAGGAAGGGTAAGTCCATGAAAAGAACATGGCTGGAACGGGAACACCTTGAGCCAGCTGAGCCATATAAGAGCCCGGGGACAGAGGTCTCTTTCATGAGATGGAGGTTGGCAGGAAGCTAACAAGACACACAGCATGCACGCTACCAAGTACCCCTGGGTGCACGAGCAGTGGTTCAAGACCTTCGACCACCAGGCGTACGTCCATCCCGACCTCCCTTTCTTGGGGGTTCCGCGCACTGACATACCTGCACAGGCTCCGTCGCGGTTTCCAAGTCTACCAAGAAGTCTGCTCCTCCTGCCACTCCCTCAGCAGAGTCCCTTACCGAGCGATGGTCGGCACCATCCTGACCGTCGACGAGGCCAAGGCGATGGCTGAGGAGAACGAGTACGACAACGAGCCCAACGACGAGGGCGAGATCGAGAAGCGACCCGGCAAGCTCTCCGACTACCTCCCCGCTCCCTACAAGAACGATGAGGCCGCCCGATTCGCCAACAACGGTGCTCTGCCCCCAGATCTGTCTCTGATCGTGAAGGCTCGCCACGGCGGCTGCAACTACATCTTCTCCCTCCTGACCGGTTACCCCGAGGAACCTCCAGCGGGCGCTACAGTCGGTGCTGGTCTGAACTTCAACCCCTACTTCCCTGGAACCGGCATCGCCATGGCTCGTGTCCTCTACGACGGCCTGGTCGAGTATGAAGATGGTACCCCCGCGACGACGTCGCAGATGGCTAAGGACGTGGTTGAGTTCCTGAACTGGGCTGCTGAGCCAGAGATGGACCAGCGGAAGAAGTACGGTATGCAGGTGCTCATGGTGACATCTGTCCTGATGGCCCTGAGCATCTGGGTCAAGAAGTACAAATGGGCCTGGCTCAAGACCCGGAAGATCGTCTACGACCCACCAAGCAACACTCACACGCGGCACTAGACGTCAAGCAAGGACTGGCAGGTGGGGGATTTGGTCGTGATCCTTGTAGGGAACTGAACTCGAGAGCGCCGGGTGTATGATGATGATCGAATTTAGACTCCCCCCCCCCTCCCCAGACTCCTACATCACTCGCATCGACGAATAGAGAAAAATGGGATGGAGACGGGGAATGGAGTAATCTGAGAGGGGTCGGTAGAGTGTACATCAAACTTTCAGGTCTCAATGCAACCTTTTTTTTTTCTGTTTTGCGTCACTGATGACCAGCCACCTTGGCCTTGCGTTGTACAATCATCACACTGCATGGTATGAGCCCAGTAAATTTGTTGGTTGTGGTGTTATTGTGATGCATCATAGACAGGGTTGTACATGCATGCAGGCTGGAGAAGAAAAAAATATGCAAGAAAACTGTGCATGCAGAAACAGCTGTCCACGTATCATTGAGAGAGGGAACGGTGGCCGATCTTGGTGCAGTGGTGCTCGTCACACGTGGACGGCTTTTGTTGCTAGAATCATCTGTCATCCATTCCAGTAGAGCGTAGTTCTTTTTTTTTTCTTTTTTTTTCGCTTTTCTTTTTTTTCCCTTTTTTTTTTTGTTGAGTACCAGTGTTCCAGGCTGACGCTTTTCATTAGCCGAAGCGACAGCGGCATTTTGACTGGCAGGCGGCGGCCGCAGAACGCGCCTACTTTTCGACCGTCGCTTGCAGTACGTACCAAAGGTGCCAAGGGGCCCGTGCGACAGCGACTACTACACATGCCTAAAATGCCACACATGCCCACGTCCACGTTCAAGCCAACACCTCAACACCGCACCGTCCGTCTAGCCCCCGTTGCAGCACCGCAAACTTGTTCAAAAAAAATCAAAATCAAAATCATCCGTCCATGATATTACCTCATTTATCTCTCGTATGATCCTGCTTTGAGATATGGGCCATTGATGCGGCGGTTTGAGGTGACATCGGCGCTGTGGATATGGAAAACGCAGACACGTTTGACGCGCCGAAGTCAACAGGCGATGATAAGTCACCACCATGGGCCGACACCCCCACCAGTCCTCCAGATGCCCAGGCATTAGGGCTGCCAGACAACCTCACAGCCGACGATGAGGCGGCAAAGGACAGCCTTGCATCCCTTTTGGCAACCGGCACTGCTCCCAAGGAAGAGGTCAAGTGGCTTTATGACCTTTGTCTCACCAAACTCTTGGACGACCAAAAGGAACACCACAACAAGGACACTGCCATGGCTGCCCTCGCTCAAGCAATCCGCCAGGCGATGCCAGCTGCGCCGCTCTCCCCAGAGAGGCAGAATGGCGAGCCTCAGGACATATTTGATCCCACTGGTGGAGATGGGTTTGTGAGGAACATCCTCACCTCGCTCAAGGCAGCTGGGGTTGAACGTGGCGAGCTCAAATCGGCCCATGAGATCAGCACCTTGGCTGGCAGTGAGCCTTTCGACAAGATCCTGGCACGCGTCGCAGAGCTCATGAGAGGGAAGCCGCAGCCGCAGCCGCAGCCACAGCCGCAGCAGCAGCAGCAGCAGCAACAGCAACAGCAGGAGCAGCATCTTGGAGGCAAGGACACCAACGGCACCATGAACAACAACAGTCTATGGACGAACCCCCTTCGCGTCGATGGCCCTCAGCGAGGCCAGCAGGCACAGGCCCTTCCGCAAAACTCCCAAATCCTCCCGAATGCGCCTCACTTTCATACGCTCCTGCCGCCACAGGCCCAGAATTACCAATGTGGTCCATCCCTCACGCCTGCTGCAGGTCCTGATCACAGCAGCCACGCTCACCTGCAGTATGAGATTGCTCCTCAGTTCGGCCAGCAGGGAGACGCCCATTACATCGTGCCTGCTGCCTTAGCCCAGCCCGCACTCACGGCAGCGAATGTGAACTTCAGCGCTATGGGTCCAGGACAGGACAGAGCAACCTTCGAGCAACAGAATAGCCTCCCCTCGCCCATCACACAGGCGTCGTCCAACCAGTCCGAGGCACCATCTCCGCCGAACATCAACAGCGCCGGTGGAGGACCCGAGGTGATCTGCCCTCTGCATGACCCCGATGGAAGGCCCTGCGGCAAGCGGTGCAGTGGAGCCAAGCCCTACCGCTCAATACAGGAGCACATTCGACGTGCGCACCCTGATCGGTACATCGCTGGACTGCCGGCGAACGAGGAGAGCTTCCAGGCCATGGTCAACACTGAGGGTGTCATCTGCCCCATTCCTCGCCCTGATGGTTCTGCGTGCGGCACACGCTGTACAGGTTCGAAGCCTTATCGGACCGTTCAAGACCACATTCGCGATGCTCACCCCGAGCACTTTGTACCTGCCCTCCCTGCGAACGAGGCAAGCTTCCGGATCAGTAAGTGTACCCTACACACATATGGCCTTTCGGGTTGTCGGCCGTGGTATCTACGGGGCCCATGGCCGAGAGAAAAAACAGCTATCCTACTGACACATCTGAAGTGGTCGAGAAGCCAGAGACTATTACCTGTCCGCTGCCAATGCCAGATGGGTCTGCTTGTACCAAGCGCTGCTTCGGCGACAAGCGATACCGCTCGATACAGGAGCACATTCGACGAGCTCATCCCGAGCGGTACATCTCTGGCCTTTCTGCCAACGCGGAGAGCTTTCTGCGCATGACAAGCGGGTGTCCAGTGGCGCCACCGCCAGGCCAGCAGAGTTCGGCCTCGAGTGCCAAACCGGCTGTAGCCGACCTCTCTCGACAGGCCTCGAGCCACAGTTCTCACTCTCAGAGCAAGAACGACGTGAGCGCCCCACCGCCAGCTGGGCCAGATGCGATAGCTGAGCTGCAGGAGCATGCCCCTGCGGCTGTAGCTCAGCCCGACATGAGCCCTTCCTTCGATGACTCAGTCTGGCCGTCGCCAACACAGCAGACCACAGGAACCGTAGCTCCGGAGATGCTGACGGTAGACGATTTTCAACACGCAGCCCATCCTTACTTTTCCTGGCAATTCGCTACACAGCCGCTACAACAGGCGCCAGCCTTCCAACAGGCACACTTTCCAAACCCTCACTACAGCGCCATGTCCCTTGCGACGACATCTGTCCAGGACCCTGATCCAACATTGAGCCGTGATCTCTTCAAATCGCAACCCCTCCTTGGGGCAATGCACACTGATTACGGTAATACCTACCTCGCCGGCCTCCAGCAGCAGCAAGCCGGGCTCGAGTCGTTCCAGCATGCCCCCGCACAAGTCGGACACCAACTAACAAATCACCAGGCAGCGAACCTGGAGCTAAGCGGTTGGCTATTGATCAACCAACAGGCGCCGACTCACGGGCTAAGCGGCGAGCTATTTCAGATGCTTGAGCCGTCTTCCCAGAAGCGCAAGAGGGAAGACTCTGAAAGCAGCCTTCCGGGTGCCCGTCAGCAAAAGCCTCGCAAGACATACAGCCAGCCAAGCATGGATACTTCGACTGCCAACCACGCCAACCACGCCAACTTAGCTCCTCAGCAGCCCAATGGCCCCGATATCGCACCCCCAGCTACCGTTGCCCCTGTCCTCAAGACCCCTACGAAGCCAAAGCCTACTCTGAACAAGCACGTTTCCCCTTACTTCTCCGGGCTCTCGTCCAAACAAAATGACAACGCCGCCTCAGCCGCGCCAACCCCAAGCCCGAAGACGAAGCGGCCGCCACGCAACACGGTCTCAGCACTCCCCATGCCGCCATTGACAGCCGATAAATTCGGTCTCGTCCAAGAGAGGCTCGCCGACGATCCATTCCGCCTCCTGGTTGCGATTCAGTTCCTGGTCCGCACGCCTGGCAAGACGTCCATTCCTGTCTTTGAGGATGTGATGAACCGCTGGCCAACGCCACAGGACCTGAGTGCGGCGAACCCAGACGATATCAAGGACATGATTCGCAAACTCGGTCTGTGTAACCAGCGTTGCGAGGTGATCCAGAAGTACGCGAGGATGTGGTGCGAGCAGCCGCCAGACAAGGACGCCCGCTACGGCGTCAGGGACTATCCGCGCAAGGGCGACGGCAAAGACGTCAGAGCACGTGAGATCTTTGGGGCGGAGCAAGAACCCGGACAAGATACGCAGATCACCAACGCTTCAGATCAGGATGGCGGCGAGCCCACCGTTACTACCAAGGCTAGAGGCCATGGCACGGCCTGGGAGATCGGCCACCTCACGTTTGGGCGGTACGCAATCGACAGCTGGCGTATTTTCTGCCGAGACGTTCTTCTCGGCCGTGCTGAGGACTGGAAGGGCGCGGGCCGCGGACCGACCTTTCAGCCAGAGTGGATGAGGGTTCTTCCCGAAGACAAGGAGTTGCGCGCATACCTACGCTGGATGTGGATGAAGGAGGGCTGGTCTTGGAACCCGCACACGGGCGATAGGACACTGTTGAGCAACACTATGGAGCAGGCTGTCAATGAGGGGCGTGTTGCCTGGGATGGCGAGGGAGAACTCCAGATCGTCGATACGCCGGTTCGGAACGGTGTGGTCAATAGCCATGCTGGAGATTCTGTTCACCAGGCGGGTGCTGCGAACAGTTCCTAGGGACAACTACAGATGGACGGTGGTCTTCATGGGCCAAGGGAAATTGGAGCTGGCGTGGTTAATGACGGTGCTTAGATGTGGGATGGATGGGACACGACGGATGGGGGTGGGGAGGACAAAATCGGTGATGCTTGTACTGATGATGACTTTTTTTTTCCCCACGATCCATGGATTCCCTAAGCCTCTTCCGTTCGGTCTTCAGGTATCCTCGCGTTGTTTTTCTTTCTTTCTTCTTTATTTTTTTTTTCCCCCACCAGCTTCTGGTAAGTAAGGAGTCCAGAGCAGACAAAACCAAAAGGCAAGGGAAGAAAAAAGTCGGATTGGTTGGGCCAGAGCCTTCGGTTGTGGCTCTGGGGGAATTTCGCAATAATACACTGCAAATACAATTCGCACACACTTGATGACCCGACTCTGGCTGAATTGCTGTCACGGTGGTGAGCTGGCCTGCCGTTCGCATAATGGCAGCCCAACCAAGTGCCATCACATGTCGGCGCTGGCATCACGAAGTCGGTCTAGCATGTAGCCCAACGTCGGGGTTAAGTACGACACTTGACGATCCCTGAGCGAAAACGATTAGTGTCTCTCCCCTAAACACCACCAATTCAGGCGCGCTACTTTTACCACCACCTATGAAGGCCAACGTTGGAAATTCACATGAAAGAATTCCTCCCTATAGTATGTCCACTATATGGTGAACGTCATGATGAACCAGGGAGAATGAAAAAAAAAAAATAAATAAATAAAAAAGGAAGACAATTGTGGGTCCGTCACGAGATGACGTCCTGATGTGCGCTTGTTCGATGTCGCGCATGGCGTCATGGACGAGGCCACCCAGAGCTCCAGGGAGCTTTCGCTCCGGTGCTGTGTCCTACGGGCAGAGAAAGTATTTCGACCCGTTGACGGCACGAGGGAAGTTAAAAAGAATTCACATGCTTTGCCCACCACAACTCTTCAGGCTCGAAGCTGTGCTGGTCAACTTTACCACCGGCCCATTTTAAGCCTTGTCCCCGTCCAACAAGACCTACATCAGCAAGCCAGCCACGGTCAATCAGCCAAAATGACGGACCAATTCAAGTCGGGTGAGTCGGAAGGGCAAGCGCCGTCTTAGAGCCACAGGGCATAGGCAGAAGAAGAAAAGAAACGAAAACGTTACATGTTCTGACAGACCATCACATACGTACAGGCCACAGCATCCCTGTGACCAAGCAGGACTTTCCAGGAAAGGAGCATGATATGCCAGAGCCCGAACCCCAGAGGACCTATCTCCCCGGGACGGAGGAGGGGGAGCAGGTCCCCTACCTCGCAGCTGGCAAGCTCAAGGGTAAGAAGGCCGTCATCACGGGGGGCGACTCGGGCATCGGGAGAGCCACCGCGATCCTCTTCGCGGAGGAGGGCGCCGACTCCTTGATCGCGTATCTGCCCGACGAGGAAAAGGACGCGCAGGAGACCAAGAGGCAGGTCGAGGACCGCGGTCGGGAGTGCCACCTCTTCTCGACGGATCTTTCCAAGCAGGAGAACTGCAAGAAGCTGGCCGAGGAGGCATCTAGCGTCTTTGGGGGCCACATTGATATCCTGTTCAATAATGCGGCCTACCAGATGATGGTGGAGGATATCAAGGACCTGTCCGAGTAAAGAGCCTCTCTCTGCCCCCGCCCCCGCCCCCACAACTCTTGGCTCGATTTATTATGAGTGTGGGGCTGACCAGCACCTGTCACCTCACAGGGAGCAATGGGTGCATACCTTCAACATCAACATCCACAGCTTCTTCTACCTGTCGAAATACCTCCTCCCTCAGATGTCCCGCGGCGGCTCCATCATCAACAACGCCTCGATCAATGCCTACATTGGCCGGCCAGACCTGTTGGACTATACATCTACCAAAGGCGCCATCGTCTCTTTCACGCGAGGACTGTCAAACCAGTGCATTGGGCGGGGCATCCGGGTCAACGCCGTTGCTCCTGGGCCCGTCTGGACGCCGCTCATCCCGGCGACCATGACGGACAAGGCACAGAAGGAGTTCACGAGCCCGATGGGGAGGCCAGCGCAGCCGAGTGAGATTGCGGCGTGTGTGGTGTTTCTGGCGAGCGCGGACAGCAGCTGCGTGAGCGGCCAGACCATTCACTGCAATGGTGGTGTGGTTGTGAACGGCTGATGAGATGTTGGGGGGGGGGGGGGCATTCTCTTGGTAGTTATCGGGCAAGGAAGGCAAATGGGGTGTTCAATCCCTCTCAACAGATCAGCAACAACAACAGCACATGGCGATGAAGAATTCGGGCGTTGAATGCCAAAAGAAGAAGAAAAAAAGTTGAGCCTCTCGTTATGTGAAGTAGCTGAGTGTAGACATCCTTGTCGTGTGGAAAGAAATAAGACCAGAATTGGAACTGGACGGCCGTCAAATAGAGTTGTCTGCTTTAAGGTTTGGAATCAATGTCCACAGGGCTGACACCTGGGCTTGTGACTAGGGCTGCAGCAGCACGGCCGCTGTGGTGCCTCTGGCTTCCAGTAAGTGGGGGTGGGCTCTCCCTACAGGGAGGGGGCACAGGTACACAGGACAGGTTACAGGGCATAACAGACGCTGCTAGTACTGGGGGCACAGGGGGAGAGGGGCGGGAGGGGCAATAGGTATAGGGCCACTAGGGCCACTTCTTGCCAGCGTGAAACCGGGACCCACCCTCAACGTTCTGGCTCGGACGCGGCTGAATTCTGACCCCAATCCAACCCACACCAAACCTGGTGCGTTCCCTCTCTGCTTGCCTCTCTCGCCGAAGTCTCACGACACCACCCATTTTATCCGTGCACTTTTGTGCTTGTGCGCATGACCCAATATTCTCATTTGGGGCGACGACTTTTGAGGCTCTTCAGGGCGACACATGTACCATCTCGGGCACCTGTTGCTACTTCCTCATTTCCCACCCCTTTCTGAGGAATCGTTCTCCGTCTCCCATCAGCCTTTCCTCACACTTTCTCTCTTTCTCTTGCCTGCCTGCCATCCTTTGCCACTCGCATACACGCGTAGTAAGCGCTGCCTAGAATTTTTCAAAGCCCCTCCCCCCCCCCCCAAAAAAATAAGCATCGACAGCTAGGGAAGGGCCTCTGGACGCCAGATGACGGATCCTGGTGATCTGAAGGCGGCAGTCGTCGGACTGGAAGTCGTCCTCGTCGCTATCCTGACTGTCCCGGCTGTCGCGCACCTCGTTGGCAGGACAAGACTCCTGAACTGCAGGGGCTATGGGACAGTAACGGGTTTCTACGAGGACAGAGATGGGGAGGCCACGGAAGAATCGACACTGCAGTATTCGGACCTGCCCTCCCGCGCCGCCGCATGGCTGAGCTCCACCCTCGGCTTGGCTGCCGCGATTGTGGCCGCCGTGTTGGCGCAGAAGGCAGGCTCGTCGGAGGTCGCATCAGCTCTGTCTGCTTTCTTGAGCACATGGGCAGATGTCATTGCCTGGGTGGGTCGTGATGGCATGAACCTCATTATGTCTTTTTTTTTTTTTTTTTTGGATGTGTGGATAGCTGACTGGGGTTCAGGGACTCATCTTCTTCCAATGCGTCTTCTTGCCTCCGAGAGGTGATTACCAGGCCAAGTACCGGCTCGCAAACTGCGCAGTTGTGTGCTCGGTGCTGGCACTGGCATCGCTCATCTACCGGAGCAGGCTCGATGACGTCCTGGATGCCTCGCGGGATTCTCATCGGCTGGCTGCGGGTTTGTGCTGGCTCCTCCAGGCCATCGCCGCCCTCGTGGCGTTCTTCGCACTGGGCTCTGTCCCACGGAGACCAGATGTCTACTTCAAAGGCACAGTGGTGGATCAGCAGTATACTGTCTCGCTGCTCTCCAAGATCTCCTTCTCATGGAACAGTCTCGTCTTCGACATCTCGAGGCAGCGACAGCTGGAGATGGAAGACCTGCCCCAGCTCGACTACAGGAACCGATCCTCAAACCTCCACCGCATGTTCAATGAGAAGAAGACAGAGGGCGCCTGTGGTGGAAACTCTTCAAGTTCCACTGGTTCGAGCTGGCACAGCAGTGGGGCCTGGTGCTCATCGAGGCGGTCCTGGCCTTGTTTCCGCAGTACGTGATGTACAACCTCCTCCAGCGCCTCGAACAGCCGAGGACGCCGGAGGCTGGGATCTCGACCAACCTGGCATGGGTTCTCGCGCTCTGTCTGAGCCTGGCCCTGGACAGCATTGTCGGCAGCGTGATGAGCTGGTGGACAAACAGCCACCTCGTCATACCCATGAGCTCGGTGCTGCAGACGCTCGTGTTCAGCAAGGCGCTGAAGGAGCACGAGACGGCCATGCCTCCTCCCCAGGCGCAGGACGAGAAGAGCGACGACAGCGACGGTCCTCAGAAGGACGGGGATGCCAAGAGCAAGAACAAGAAAGAGCCAGATGGGAAGCCCAAGGGCCAGGACAAGAAGGATGAGGTCCGGCAGTCTGTCATCAACCATATGAAGCTGGATTCAGGACGGGTGACAATGTTTTGCTCCTTCAATGTTGGTAGTCCTCTACTCCTCGTGCCGTGCCCCATGTCACCAGTTCTAAGGATTCCTGACCTGGAGCAATCGGTGCTCCACAATACTGTTCTAACACTAAGCAGTATTACCTCCCCTTGGCTTTGGTCAAGCTTGTGCTGGCAGGTGGGTTCTTGATGACCCTCCTGGGTTGGAAAGCCGTCGTCGCGGGTCTTGCGTCGGCGGCCTTGGTCATTCCTCTGAACACCTGGATTTCCAAGAAATACGCAACAATCCAATTGTAAGCGTCTCGAGGCCTGGTCCTGAGGGCATTCTTCCCTCCTGGGCACCCTCTGCACTTCCACATGATCAGCTTACTAATGACTTACGGGACAGTGGCCTCATGAAGTATCGCGATGGCAAGGTTCATCTCCTCACCGAAGCTCTTCAGGGCATGCGACAGATCAAGTACTCGGCCCTCGAACAGCACTGGGAGAACAAGATTATGCAGAGCCGAAGCGACGAGCTGGGACAGTACTGGAAAGCATCCCTGTTCATGTGTGCTGTTATCCTCGTCATGAATATGGGCCCTCTGCTCCTTGCTTGTGTCGCACAGTCTGTATATGCTTGGGAACAGGGTGGGAACATCAAAGCCTCGGTCATCTTCGCTTCCCTCGGTCTCTTCGATCAGCTTGACGAAGCGACCGCCCTCCTCCCCCTGCTTCAGGTCTACATGATGGAAGCCTGGACAAGCTGTGTACGACTGGAGAAATACCTGAGACAACCTGACAAGGAGACCGCCACGATCTCTGGGGACGCGATTGTACTAGAGAAGGCGACTGTCGCCTGGCCCAAGAAAGAAGACGTCGATGAGGAAGGCCCTGCCGAGCCGACCGAGGCACGGTCCATGTTGCACAACATTTCGCTTCCAGTTCCCGGAGGGCAAACTGTCTGTGGTATCAGGCAAGACCGGCTCTGGCAAGTCATTGCTTCTAGCGGCCATTCTCGGAGAGGTGAAACTCATCTCTGGGACCGTCAAGGTCCCCACACCACCGCTGGAAGAAGAGCTCGACCATGTGAAACCCATACCCGAACCTGAGTGGCTCATACCTTCGCTCACGGCCTTCGTGTCTCAGACGCCCTGGATTGAAACAGGCACGGTACAAGACAACATCACATTTGGCCTGCCCTTTGTCGAATCACGCTATCAGAAAGTCCTGACGGCCTGTTCTCTGGAGAAGGATATCGAGCTTCTCGTCGACGGAGACAAGACTGAGGTCGGACCAAAGGGCGTGACTCTGAGTGGCGGTCAACGTTGGCGGGTAGCGCTGGCAAGAGCGCTGTACTCTCGTGCAGGCATTCTCATCCTAGACGACGTTCTTTCCGCTGTCGATGCGCATGTCGGTCGTATCATGGTTGATCATGCCTTGACGGGAGAGCTATCAGATGGCCGGACCAGAATCCTGGCCACACACCACGCGGAGCTGTGTCTGCCAAAAGCGAGCTACCTCGTCCGTCTTCATGAAGGCAGGGTGGAAAGTGCCGAGACCATCAACCATCCGCACTCGGCTGTCTCCTCACCCAGCGGATCAAAGAGCTCCTCGATCCATGACGAAAGCGAGGCGCAGACGGTGGCAGACTCACAGGAAGACCAGATCCCCTCCGACCACACCACCCTCGTCCCCACCGAGACTACTGCGGATCAGAAGAAGTCCAAATCTAAAGAGGACGAGGAGAAGCGCGAGACAGGCCGCGTCAAATGGAAGGTGTATAAGATATATCTAAAGGCTAGCAAAGCCCCAGTGCTGTGGACGTTCGTGTTCCTCCTCATCATCGCTGGTGGGCTTGCAAGCATCGGTCGAGTCTGGAGTTTCAAGGCGCTTACTGAAAATATGTCGACCGAGGAGGAGAACACCGTGTCCACATTCTCGCACTATGGGCACCAGTCAATCCTCATTCAGGCTCCCCACCGGGAGATACATTACTCGGAGCTGATGCCTCACAAGACATCATTTCATGCAGTCATCGTTCAAGGCCATTCGGTTGCATTCTGGATCGGAATGTCCGTCCTGTTCTATGTCCTGATGGTCCTCGCTATGGCAAGTAGCAATGCACTCCCTCTGTTGATCGTTCTCCTCGTTTCTGCCCTCACACAGCCCCTATAGACACGTTGGAAGGAGTGTTTTCTACTATGACTAGTGGCAAAGGGCTGACGTTTTCTATTAGGTTGTACGATCTCTTACCATGACAGCAATCGGTCTGCGGACGTCGCAAATTCTCTTCGAGAGGATGACCCACGCCATTCTGAGGGCACCGCTTAGCTGGATCGACACCAACCCCTCGGGCCGAATCCTAAATCGCTTCACTACCGACATGTTCATGGTTGACAGACGCCTTCCCGGTGAACTCGGCAACTTCATACAAAGTATCTTTTCGCTCATCTTCACCATCGCAGCAACCCTGTCGGTCTCTGTCTACGTGATCCTGGCCGGAGTCGTCCTCATGGCTATGTATGCGCGGGTAGCCAGCATCTACATCCATGTCGCACGAGAGGTGAAGAGGATCAACTCGATCTCGAATTCCCCGATATATGATCAGTTTAGCTCCGTACTGTCGGGTCTCTCGACGGTCCGGGCCTTTCAGCGCACCAACTTCTATATGGATCGGATGTGAGCGTGTCTCCCTCTAGAAGCCCCCGATCAGAATGCTAACTAGCTCGATACAGGTTCAACCTCATCGATAACTCCAACAAGGCCAGTTGGGCCCAGAACTTGTCTGGCAGGTGGATGAGCTTCAGGCTCTCGATGATAGGCACCGTCTTCGTGACCATCGTCGCGCTCGTAGCTGTGAGCGGGCACGTCGATGCCGCCATTGCAGGATTCAGTCTTACTTTTGCGCTGAGGTATTCTTGGCGGCTGTCGGGCCTCCTGCAAAGCATGACGTCCATCGAGCTCAGCTTCAACGCGACGGAGCGTGTCGTCGAGTACTCCGAAATCGAGACAGAGCCCGAGGATGGGAAGGAAGCGCCAGCAGCGTGGCCGGCGGAGGGTAAGATCGAGGTTGAGGACCTATCTGTCTCCTACAAGGCCACCCTACCACCCGTATTGAAGAATCTGAACTTCACTGTGAAACCTGGTGAGCGCATCGGTATCATCGGCCGCACAGGCGCCGGCAAGAGCACACTGGCTTCGGTGTTCTTCCGCCTGCTCAAGCCGCGGCAAGGCTCTGTCCGGATCGACAATATCGACATAGCCGAGCTGAAGCTGGCGCACCTCCGAAGCCGACTCGCCATCATCCCGCAAGACCCTTTTCTCTTCTCGGGATCACTGCGGTCGAACCTGGATATGGAGGGCAACAGAGATGACTACGAGATACAGACGACGCTCCAGCGCGTGCACCTCGCCAAGCCGCAACCAGTAAATGGTGAGAGGCCCAGTACCCATGCCGCTGTAGCCTCACACGAAGAAATACTCGTCTCCACCACAGAGACCATCGCCGTTCCCACAAATACCGGGGTCGGAGCCCCGGCTCCGGACGTCGAGAGCCTCGACATGGCTCCGTCCGCAGCCATCACGACCGCCACCGTTGCCGATGGCCAGCCCGCGGCCTCCTCCTCATCCTCCAACGACAGCACCGACATCTTCAACAACCTCTCCATGGAGATCTCGACGGGCGGCGGAAACCTCTCGCAGGGCCAGCGGCAGCTCGTGTGCCTAGCGCGGGCGCTCCTCACCAGGCCCAAGATCGTGATCATGGACGAGGCCACGTCCGCCGTCGATAGGGCCACGGACGCGGCGATCCAGTCCAGCCTGCGGGACTCGTTCGCCGCGGCCGGGTGCACGGTGCTGGTGATCGCGCACCGCCTGAGCACTGTTGCAGACTTTGATAAGATCCTCGTGCTGGACAAGGGCCGCATGGCGGAGATGGGGACGCCCAAGGAGCTGCTCGAGAGGGGCATGGCGAGGGACGAGAAGCGTGCCTCGGAAGGGGGGAGAGAATGGGCACGGGAACGGGAACGGGAACGGAATCGGGAACGGGAAGAAGGTCGCTGCTGGTGCTGGAGAAGAGGAGGAGTTTGACGGCACCGGGGCCTTTTGGGATCTGGTCCAGAGCAGCGCTGAGAAGGACAAGCTGGTCGAGATGGTGCTTGGAGAAGGAAAGGCAGAGTAAGAAGAGGGGGTAGTAGGTAGATGTGTGGGATTATAAAACAATAGAGTTGTAACAATTAAGGGAGCTGATAAGAAAAAGATGAGATGATATACCAATGGAAGAAGGGGAAACAGAGGCGACATGGGATAGTTTTGAGATGGTCCCCTCCAGAGAGAGAGAGAGAGAGAGAAACTAAAGAAGAGAGACGAGTTTTTGTTTTGCCTGTTATTCATCCTTTCAATACAATTTCGTCCTCAACCGACGCCGTTTAGCAGGAGCATGTTCCAGCACTACGTGGCATCAGTTACCACAACATCCTCCTCGGCCACGACCAAAACATCTCCTGGCTACAAGTACATCCTTCTTGGCCACCACAGGTTAGCCCATCCACCTCAAGCCAGCAGGCGGAGAGAGGGTGGAGCAGGCTGAACGATCAACCACATCAGCCCGGGATCAAGATATTCTCGCTTTGTATATCGCGCGCCACCACCCTGAGTGCCCCTACGCTGCCCACGCGGATAAACTCATCGTAGAACTTTCGAGCAGGGCTGTCCTCAGCCTCGGTGCCGTCCTCGCACGCGCGGTGCAGCCGGTCCCAGGCGAGGGCGAACCGCTCGCCGAGCGGCGTTCTTCCGACCCCCTCGGGCATGTCGAGTCGCGAGCCGTACCGGACGACGACCCAGATGACCAGACGGCGCCAGCGGTCGCGAGTCGTCTGGGCCCACTCCGTGAGCTCGCCGTTAGCGAGGCGGTGGCTGTCATCTATGGGATAGGCGCGTACGCCATGGATGGAACGGTCGTAGGGGGGGTATTCGCTGTAGCCTTCCGTGATCCCTATACCGTATTGGCTGGCTTGCTCGTTATGAACGCTCTGCTGCTTCTGCTTTCCCTTCTCTCTCTTCTTCTTCTTCTTCTGCTGCTGCTGCTGCTGCTGCTGCTGCTGCGCGCTGTTGTCGTCCTGTTGCTCTTGTCCGTCATTCTCTTTGAGCGTGCAGCCGGAAGACAGGCTGATGGGGCTAGTGGAGGCTCCTTCAAAGGAAGTGACAGAACTGGCAGCAGCAGAGCTAACAGCGCTGGCACTGGTCACCGCGTTGCGTCGCTTTGTGGCGGGACCAATATCTTCCATGTGATCAAGACCGCCGTCGTCGCTGTCTGTGACTCGCTTGACTCCACGGCTTGGGCCAGGAGCATCGTCGGCCGTATCATCATCAGCAGACCGGGGATCTGCAAAGCCATAACTAAGATTGTTTTGCATCTTTTCAAGATGGTGTCAGACACTGTCTTCCAAAGGGAGGATGGAGGCATATAATATGTATATATATATATATGACACGGAGCACAGTATAGCAAGAATGAAAGAGAGAGAAAAAAAAAGGGGGGGGCTTTAGATAATTACAAGATTGTTCTGAGCCTGAGGCAAGCAGACTGGCCCGGCAGCCCTACATTGACCATGAAATTGTCCAGGAACCCGAGGCTGGCAGAAGCACGGAAGCCGAGTGATGGGCTGAAAGATGTTCCGAGGCGGACCAGTTTGATTGTATTCATGCTGGAGCTGAATAGGTGGTGCAGAGACTTGCTGGGGCTGAGGAGTTAGCAGGTAGCTGTTCTGAGCCTGGAAAGCCGGTCGGTAAAAGTCGGGACCATGCTGGGAGCGAGGCCACCCAGGCCCCTGTACCATGTGTGTTTGGGAAAACGAGGCAGTCGGCAGCTGGTGAGGGGTGCTGGAAGGGAGCTGTCCAGCAGGGCGTGTGGCCTGGGGGGCCTCATTGTCACCACCGCTCATGGATGCCAGGCCACCGGCTGCATGGGGGCCAGGGAGGTGCCTCTGGCCGGGCTGAAGACCAGCAGAGTTCTGGACAGGTGGGAAGCCGTAGGGCCTCTGTTGGTAGCACCCTTGGGTGTGGTTGTTCCCCCTGGGCATATGTCTGCTGGCTGTATCTCTGCACTGCGGCCTGAGGCCCGAGTCCCTGGGGCCGAAGGACCAAGCTCTGGGGGGAGGAGGAGGAGGAGGAAGCCTGGAGGGGTGGCAGAAAGCGGGATTGGCTTGGAAAAGGAGGCCCATGCTGCTATGTGTTAGATAGAGAAATTGCGTAGCTAGTGAGCAGTTGGGAAAGATAGGTAAGGAACACGTCGTCATCATGTGAATGCTGGGCTGGATACTTGGGAAAGGGACCAACAGGGTAGTAGCACACTGACATATTGGTAATTAGGGTAGAACTGGCTCTGACCCATCACACTGCCGACATTGGCGTTATTGAGCGGATTGGGCACTGCATGAGAGGACAGGACGCCTGGGTGTTGCTGGGGCTGGGCCAGTGACGGTCTGAATGGTGGCGGCATCGATGATGATGACACGGTGATTTCCTCTTTCATCCAGAGAGGATGCGTGTGGTTCCTAGGGATCATCAGTGACTGCAGGCCAGGGAGAGGGGGTAGGGGGGACTGCTCTGCTGCTGGAACTACCCGTACGTTATCTGAGGTGCCACGCTGTTGTGCCATTCATGCTTGGGGTCATCTTCCAGCTTGTTGTCGGCTGTGCACTGCCTGCAGATATTGATGTGGCAATCTCCGCAGGTCAGGAGGACAGCCTTCTTGTTGTTGCAGAAGTCACACTTGGCTGTGGCCTGTGTGGTGATGGACCAGTTTAGGTGTTGGCGCCCAGGAGGGGAGGGGACCTTGAGAGGCGTGGGGTTCTCTTGTTGGCTCAACAACATCTTGCCCTGTATGACAAGGTATTGGTCAGAAAGAGTTGTCTATTAACAACGACAGCATGATTGATATGGACTGGGCTGGGCTGTGCTGGGCTGTGCTGATGAAGAGAGTGGGGAGAGATGTAGGGAGGGAGGGAGGGAGGAGGCTGTCTAGGGTCCCCAATTCAAAGAGGGCATCGTCAAGAGCGCATGTTGGACAATGACAGGAGCTGCTCACCTGCTCTGGAGGGGATGGCGATGATAGAGGACCGAGAAAGTCAGACATGTTGGTGATGGTTGATCAACAGGTGACCTTAACCAAGAGGAGCTTCGACGATGAGGTTGTTGGTTGTTGATGGTTTGTGGTGTAGAGAGAGGTTGGGACGCGCTCCAGCCGAGGGGAGGGAGAATAAACAAACGTCGAGAAATTGGGCAGAGGCAGCTGTGGCAGCAGGTTTTTATGCTTGCCCACCAGCTAGCTGCATTCACTCCCCCCTCTATCAATTGATTCACTGGTTGCTCTGTCGTCACTTAGGGGCTTCAGTCACAAGTATTGATTCACTGTTATTTGGTCAGGGTTAGCTGAGTTATCAGATGGAAAGGGCTGGCTGGTTCTGTCTGCATCACAGGATATTTGGATAGTGATTTGATCAACACTGGCAGCAGGAGTGAGTATTGAGGAGGACAGGCTTCTGCAGAGCAAGGAGAACAGCTCTGTATAGACAACAGTCAGCCCTGCACCACATTTAAAGGGCATATCAGAAGTCTCCCTTTTTCCTGAAGCTGTAGATTAATAGATACAACGCCATGCCGAGCTGAATACCTAGAGCCCTGGAGGTTGCAACAGGGACTGAGACGTGGTATCAAAACAACAAGACAGCCCTCGAAGATTGAATAGGCATTTGGAAAGGCAGCGCATTGGAGTCAGCAACCCATAAGCAAAACCAAGACACATTCTTTCACCATGTAAACAATTTGCTACAGCGCCATGACAAGACGAGCTATGTAGGTCATTTTGGCCTCGTCACATCCACCTGAGCAGTGAAGCCCAAGTCAATGTATGATGCAGGTGGTTATGCTGATCACTGAGCATGTCTTGACAAGAATATCAAGTGAATCAATGCATAGAGCCCTTCCACTTAGGGGCAATGGTAGCCGGAGATAGGCAGAGAGGGTCAGACTTGCCTTGACAGTCTACCTCGTGACTTGTGTAGAAGGGTGCATGACTTTTGCATATGGCTTCTAATTAGCTAACAGAAACATGCTGCTCTCTTTGGTGTACATCACAGTACACTTTCTGTCTGTAGGGCTCGGCTGCAGGCCTGTGAACCCTTCATTCCTGCTGCTGTCGAATATCTATCAATAATACATTGTAGCCATCATGACCTGACTTTGAACAGAGAGTATTGATCTCAGATGAGTGCAACAGATTTCTTGTCTCGATTCTTATAACCTTGGCAACAAGAGACTTGACAATTGAAGTGAATAGCAATAGCTGTACAGGTACGAATTCTCATCACAAGGCTGAAGAGATAAGTAGAGAAGAAAAGAGAAAGAAAAAATACAGTTGCTGCAACCGAACGCGAGAGGTACGAACCAAGGCCACACGAGAACAGAAACATCAAGAGCACCGTAATGTACCCAGTGCAGAGCTCCAATACCAGAATCTCCCCAAGAAGACGCGTCTGCGCAGGTATCCATGGCAACACAAGTGCAGCTGAGGCCGCTTCAGAGTAGCCGGGGACCCCTTTTGGCAGCACCAGGTCGACAGTCTCATGCAAATCCGGGGCGATCCGAAGTTTCCAAGCCCAGCTGGAGAAAAGGCAGACTAGCTCCCGGGACACACAAACACACAAGCACACACACACACACACACGAGCAACACCCTGACCTTCGAAACGACGGGGGGTGACTGGAGCTGGACCCTGGAGATCCCGAGCGAACAGCTATCTTCCCTGGGTCTACCCGTCCCCTAGGGGTCCTCTCCTCCTCCTCCTCCGTCCTCCTCAGCCCTGGCAAAGAGCATAAGGGAAGACCGAACCGGTAAGGTACTCTTGAGTAATTAATCTGTCCATGGAAAGCCCTGGTGCCCGAGCGGCAGACAAGGTGTTTGGGATTGCCGCCGAGATGAGGCTCCAGCGCTTGTGTGCCCAGCTTGATCGTCCTCGTTAACCCCTCAAGGACCCTGAATTTTGAATTTTTTTCCTTCTTTTCTTCTTCTTCTTCTTCTCTTCCCTCCCTGTTTAAAGGTAAAGTAGCCAGCCACTCGGGACTAGGCCACGGATGGGAGCAGGGCTGAGCCCCCGAAATTGCAGTAATCCCTCGATACCTCCCTCACCCCGGACGTCTCGGAGGGGAGGTCATTAATATAATCGACTGGTGATTGTGTGGCCTCGGCTGGGCTGCCGTGCGTTCAGCGGCAGGGGCTATGTTTGGATCCCGGAGAGGGGGAGAAAAAGGAAAAAAAGAAAGAGAAAGAAAAAAAAAACACATGGCTGGGGTGGTGGTGGGAAAGACTGCATGCATCGCTTACAGGAGACTGACAACCTAGCCTGCCCTGGATGGCAGGTCACTTGGTTTCCGGAATCTGACCTTTTTGAGGCATGGTCTCGATGCTGCTCAGCGTCACAGGGAGGACAGCAAAGAGACATTTTTCGGGGGAATTTTTTTTAAAGAAAAAAACCTCAAAAGAGCATGTTCAATAGAATATTACTACAGTACACGAGTCAGACTAACACGCCCGTGCCTCCTGAAAAAAGATTAAGGGAATAAAAATCTAATTATAAAATAAATGAACAGCCAAGAAAGTAGAGGGAGCACAAAAAAAAAAAAAGGAAAAAAGAGAAGATTTTCTAGGTTTTACTACCCTTCCTGCTTAGCCATGGCACTAAAGCCCGACTGGTCGGGGGGGGGGGTGCAGCAAGGATGGCCAGACCGGGGCTGCTTTGCCAGATACTAGGACAAGATCCAAGGTGTAGACAAACGAAAATAAGACGATGGGAAGCATACTACGTACATGGTGTATGTACATGAGCAATTCCTCGCGAGATAGCCGACGAGAGAAGAGTGAAGGTGGCTTCTCCTCCTCCACTGCGCGGCCCCACGCCTGTGGGGAGGGGGGAGGGAAAAGAATCATGGTCGTTCTTCAGGACAGAACATGGGAATGTTGGCTGAGTGACCAGCAAGGAAGCGCACGCGGGCTCGACGAACTTTCCCATGGCCTGACCTGAGGACGGGACCCCCATAACACCCATTCATCCTTGGCTCTCCCCGGTGCGACGTGGCAAGCGGAGCAGAGATTTCACTGTGCTCAAGCCATGCCCAACGGCTCCGGGCGTTCAAGAGGACCCTTGATGACGAGCCGAGCAGGACACGAGAACCCGGGATCCTGGTCCATACATCCATACAGTAGACACTGACAGTACATAGTACACAACAGGCCAGGCCGTTAGGGGGGCCATGCGGATGGACGTGCTGCCACGCAGGCTCGGGGGAGAGGGCTTGGGGCGCTTGTCGAGCTGAGCTGGGGGCGAGCAAGAGGTTCGGGCTGGGCTAGCCTCACCGCTGCTGCGACGCTGGGCGGCTCGCGTGAGCTGTTTTGTTGAGTTGTACATGTATGTGTGAGTTGTAGGTGCATTGTGCATTGTATGCTGTGTGTGCGCGCGAGTGCGTGCGCAGGACATGTACCTTTGTGCCTGCACAGGCAAAGTATATCCTTCCTGCACGCTTGCAGGGAGAGAGAGAGAGAAGACCTCGTCTCGGCATGTGAAGAGACGGTAGACGGTGCATGCGGGCTGCTGGACCTGGGCACCCACAGAGACAGCTGCCCATCCCAGCTCGACCCGGGAGGGCCGTCATGTTGCAGTGCGAGAGGAGAGGGGATCGATCACAAGATGCATGTGCTCTGTCCTCCTCCTCCTCCGCCACGAACTCCTCGCAGCAGCGCGCACAGGAAAACACGAGATTGAGGGCCGGGAACTCGGGACCGGACCGCCTCTCCCCCCCTCCTCTTCTCCATCCATCCCATCCATCCATCCCATAGCACCACAGCTGGGGCAGTCCGGGATGAGCGCGTCTAGTCTGCCCCGCCCCAATGTAACCTCATGTAGGCTGGCGTGTAATACAATTGGTCGGCCTGAGAGTGTGGATCCAATATCCCGCGTCGACGCGTACCAGTGCGGGTGGAGACGCGTTTCTGTCGCGTCGAGACGCGTTCTGCCTCGAACTGCACGCCTCAGGATGGCCGCCACCCCCCTCCGATTTCGACCTCTGGCCGTCCCAAGCTGCTCCCTCTTCTTCCACGTGCGGTCGCACCGAGTCTGCTTCTCTCTCGCTCTCACACCCACACACCCACACCCATCCACCCCTTTCTAAGTTTGACCTGTGAGGTATGAGGCGCACATGGCGGTGAGATGTATAGTAGTAGTTCGTCGTGTGTCTCTAAAAAGAGGCGCTTGTTGCATTCCAGTGGGCGGCTGTGATACGGCCCAGGCCCAGCCATATCTGCCGGCGTGATCATGAGGCCCAATAGATAGATTGTTCTGGTGAAACCGGTGGCTGGTGTGTGTGTGGGAGACGTAATTTGTAGGATGAGCACATGATCGAGTGCTGCTGCTATAGTGCTACCTAAAACGGCACTCGAGGCAAGGCTTTAGGCCCACGAGATAGGAACCCGGTAGCCAGAAGTGGACCATGTGATACTGGGGCCTCGGGGATCGAGGACATGCAAGGCGTGGGATGAGGGCACAGGTTGTGTGGTGTGCTCTGAGGGGGATGGGGTGGTGACCTTTAGACTACTGCACGATGGGGAGGGAGGGCGTCACGTCAGGATGGGATGGGATGCAGTGGGGGGGGATCAAGGCACACGCTGATTGACAGACTGATAGACAGATCACCATAGACACCGGTCGGCTCGGAAGTGCTTGCAGAGGGGCGTAGGGCAGATATCGATAAGAGTAAAGTGCACCCGACATAACGGGCGGAGGAGGAAGCGGTAACTGTGTGGGAAACCAGCGATTCAATACGACACTGGGCTCCACGATGGATCGAGTCAGCCGGCACACACCCGCGGGGATGGATGCCTGTGTGATGTTCCTGTAGTCTGTCCGATGACTCCTCATCATGATCTAGGCGCCTAGGTAGAGAGAAAGAGAGAGAGAGAGAGAAGGGGGGGGGGCTCATGTCGAGAAGAAGACAGGGAGGGAGGGGGACAAGACGATCGAGATTGTAGGTTTGGATCTGGGCATGAAGAGCAAGAAGCTAGATATTCATCGTCTCGGGAAGATTGCCATGGCGAGAACCTGGCAGGCCATAGCTGTTATGACGACAGTCGGTCGCATCCCAGGGGACAGGAGAGCAGCCCAGATCAGGAAGTGGTGAACTCATCGAGATGTACAGAGCAGGAAGAAGACCAGCCAAGCCCGCCACAGTGCTGATGGAGGGGTTGGGTCGGGAGGACTAACAGAGGAAGGGACGGCCAAGGAAGGGAGACCAGGCAGGAGCATAGTGCCTACTATCTTGTCATGTGTACCTTCCTCTCTCCCACCTCGCCCCCCGCTTCTGTACTGCCTCTCAGGACGTTCCTGCCCTGAGTTGAGGAAACTCTGTCGGCAGCCCAAGAAAGGGCGAAAGGTCGGCAGGTACTACGGTAAGTAGGGGCGGTCACACATCAGGCAGCCTGCGACAACTAGTCAAGCTCCTCTCGAGGCAGGGCAGTCTTGGTTTGGTGTAGGTCGCCTCTACAGTCACAGTGACATCTTCAGAGCCCAGCCCACATTACGGGTGTTCTGAGAGACGAGGCCATCCAACGATTGAGCCGGGAACACTGCCATCCTGGAACACATCTGACAGGGAGAGCATACCCGCAGCAAACGACAACAACAACAATGCAGGGCGGCGGATGGGCCAAGAAGATCCACAGGAGTTGAGTGGGTGGCCCTCTGCCACATTTTTTTTCCCCTTCCTTGAGTGCTTGCATGGCATCGACTGAAAAGTGGGGATCATATCAGGAGAGGCAAGTAGAGGGAACAAAAGGAAAACGTCACGGACCAGGGAGG
This sequence comes from Celoporthe dispersa, assembly GCA_016584495.1. NCBI lineage: Eukaryota > Fungi > Ascomycota > Sordariomycetes > Diaporthales > Cryphonectriaceae > Celoporthe > Celoporthe dispersa. Next base: position 1,609,257 of record WAID01000007.1, read on the forward strand.
GAGGGAAGAGAGGAGGGAAAGAAGCCCTGCACTAGCTCAAGTACTGTGGTCCTCCCGCAGGTCGGCCTGGCCCCCCTCACCGTCAGTCAAGAGAGAATCATGTATGTTGTATCGTCAATGTATGTCCGAGCACGTTTACTAGTGTAGAAGATCAAGGTGGTGGGAGTGAGAGGGACATGTTCTTACTAGGGGGGTTGTGATGGTGGGAGGGCACAGTAGTGTGCATCACCAGGCGCACTCAGGTACATCGACCTGTAACCTCGATTCACATCAAACGACAGCAGCATGGCAAAGGGCCAGGGTGCCAGGGGGGAGAGGAGGACCTTGGGCCCCAGGGCCGGGTCAGGGCCATCGCTGTTCACCAGTGCTCCACCCTTGGGCGCAGGTACTCTGTACCCGAGTGGATCCCCCCCATCTTGGGACACCCTGCCCCCCCCCTCTGGTCCCTTCTGCTGGCTCTCACTCTCCTCCAACCTTCTGTAAAATAGGTGGTCATGGTCGAACCCTTACCGCGGGCGACTTAATGGCCACCCCCCCCTCCTAACAGCCAAGCCTCTCCCGCCCATCCCAAGTTCCTTTTCCCCCTTCCTACTAAACCACCCGTTACCGCCCGTTGTCCTGCACACCTCCTACAACAACACCAGCCACTGAAAATAACATTGCTCGCTGCCACCACCACCGATTCTCACCGGATCTGATCGCGCATTTGCCTCATACCACCTTGCGACTGCTCTGGTCACACACTACACACCTTCTCTGCGCCGCGCGACCATCTCCTGCCCGGCGCATTCTCCCGTCTTGACTCATCCTCGTCGCAAACAGCCAGGTCGCAGGGTCTTTTGCGCACACCTTCGCAACCCAGACCGTAGGGTGATCGCGCGCACACAAGCACTACACACATACCCACTTCCCAGCGCCTCAAGAACATCGCGCGACTGCTTTTCGAGCTGCGCAACCACGCCAGCGCATAACATCACCGCACCGCACCGCATCGCACCGCACCGCACCGCCAGCATGCTACTACCGTCAGCTCTCACCTGCGACACATCGCAGCCGCGCCTGCAGTCCGCGCTCTTCATCTCGCCGCCCACCAGCCCACAGCCCTTCTCGACCCAGAGCGCCATTGGCAACCTGATCAACTCCTGCCGCAACCTGCACAGCCTGCTCTCCGGCCCTGCGCCCAACACCCACCTGCCGTCGCCGCCTCTCGCTAACAGGCCCAGCCCCGCGCGCAGGCTGCGGCGCCGTGAGGCAAAGCCCGCCGCCACCGGACCCGTCGCCCTGGGCCAATCTGAGCTTCCCCGGTACAGGATCAAGAAGCGCGCGCCGCCGCCGCGGGGCATCAACAAGAGAAGGAGGGCCGTCGAGGACGACCTGGGGAGGAGCGACGATGAGGATGAGGACGACGACCGGGCAGAGGAGGACAACGTGAACAACCACATCTTTGGCGGCGAGCAGAAGCTTGAGGACGGCGGTGTCTTTGTCTTTCGGGGCGCACAGCCACCTGCCGAGAGGTCACCGCGCGCTGCGCCGTCGACGCCCAAGAGGCAGCGCATCGCACCGCCGGATGTCCCCCGCGGGCTCACCAAGGAGGACTTCCACAAGATCGGCATGCCTCCCCAGCAGGAGGGAGAGGAGAGAGCGTCCCCCAAGCCGGCGGCATGGCCATGGAGATGAGCCAGCAGCAGCAGCAGCAGCGGCGCACTGGCGAGCAGTGGAGCATGGAGGACGACTCCAAGCTGGTGGAGATTGTGCTCGAGAAGGTCAAGAACCTGGACCTCTCCAACGAGGTGTGGGAGGACTGCGTGCGCAACCTGCCCGGGAGGGACTACAACAGCGTGAGCTCGCGGTGGAAGACCCTCATCAGGAGCGAGAGGATAGGGCTACAGAACAGGGGGGAGGGGTAGTAGGAGGAACAACAGGCTACACGGGACATGGTGATCATCACCGCCATCTGTCTTTTTTTTTTCTTTCTTTTTCTTTTTGTCATTTCAATTCCTTGGCCTTCTCTCGACTTCCTGTCTCTTCTTACAGATATACTTCTTATTGATGTGATGGCACCAAGGCCACACGAGGGACATTTGCGTTGGCGCTTTCAATGAGGCACGATCTCTCTCTCTACTATTTTCTTCGTTTATAGATACTCTCATGCCATGCCTCTCATCGCATGCGCTGTTCGAGCCAATTTCGGTAGCTGAATTCAGCACACAAACAAACAAACTATCTCATCCATGAATTTATTGTCCAACACTGCTCCCCCCCACCCCTGGTACAAATTCCAGAGCCATGCCATACCAACCCGCCCGGCTATCCTTGTGAACAATGGGGATTTGCCCATCTCATTCCGGTCCCACGGCAGCGCTAAAACCCAGACTCTCGCCGCTGTCTTTCTTTTGTTATACAAGCCTGTCGACCCGCTGCCTAGAAGGTCGGGGTGGATTAACTCTCGAATCTCGCTCTTAACGACTCAAGGGGGAACCTGGGTCTGCCACCTCTTAACCTGACCTGACTGCTTATTAACAGTCGCAGCAAGACAAACACGTGAGACTTGGGCCATAGACGTCACGTCCGTCCAGCTTACTCGAACCCCTTCCTGGGACGCACGACCATAATGATAACCCCACGAGGTCTCGACCGCGCAAAGTCACATTGGAGCTCCGCCAGCAGATCTCATCTCTCCCTGCCCTCTCTCCAGCGACAGCAGGAGAGGGTTCAATCAAACATGACTTGCATGAGATGATCGGGATCAGAGACCTGCCTCGGCACTCGAGGGATGGGGATGATGAACATGAGGGGGAGATTTGTTTAATGACCTGCAGGACGGGATGGGAAGAAAAAGAGGGCCTGAGCGTCTTCTGTCTCTGATCCATCACCATCACTCACCGTGTGTGTGCTCTCCTCCATCTTGGTTGGCTGGCCTGGCCGGCTGGTGCAGGGACGGCATGAAGGAAGGGGAGGTGAGTGAGCGCATGCATGCAGATCGGGCCATGCAGGTCTCATCTCGAGTCCTGGTCCTGCAACAGACAACAAAAAGACCTACACTAACCCATCTGCAGGGCGGATCATATGATCGACTCTGAACGACTGGTGGGAAAGGGGAGCGGGAGAAGGAGGGGAGGAGAGCAAGACACACAGAGAGACAGAGAAAGAGAGAGCCCGCAGAAGCAGGTATGCTCCAGCCCAGCCAGCCCCTCGGCCCGATCAGGCTGTTTCATGCACAGCAACAGCACAGCACATGATGATGGCCAGATGTTCTTTGCCCGGGATGGGTCGCGGGACCCGAGCAGCTGGAGCTGCTCCTCCTCCGAATGGCATGTTCTATGTATGATTGGGTGGTTCTCGAGTGCGCGTGCCTAGATGTGACGGGTGCTGCCCAGGAGGCTAGGTATAGGCACTGGAGTTTCATTGGGGGGAGGGAGGGAGGAGAGGACGCCTCATTAGGGGTGGGAAATGCGCCCATCACGAAGACACGACGCCGGCTGCCAAGAGGAGAGAAAGAGGGAGAGAGACAGAAATCTGCCACAGGCCTGCTATGAGATGACCTTACGAGAGTCATGAGAAGGTACAGGCGGTAAGTGCTAGTGCACTGCCCATCTCACCTTCCCTCAGGCCACATCGTCTGAGATTGGCCCGGTCCGACATGTTCCTCCTTCCTCCCAAGTAGACCGAAGAGGATAAATCGCTGAGGGGAAAGAACAAAACAAAAAAAAAAGACAGCTCGACGACCTCCATCAGAAAGGCTAAAGATCGCGCGACTCTGGCCCTACCCCTCCCCATCCTCCTCCTCGCCCCTTGCCCTTGACCAGGGCCCAAGACACGGGAGACGACGAGAGACACACGCCCACAATTTCGACGGCTCGAGATCTCACACACGCAGCAGCACCAGATCTCTCTTCTCCTTCGCCCGATGTGGCAACGGTCCTACCAGGTCGGCCGCGTTGCTGTCGGATCGAGACGGGATTTTCCCTCCTCCTTGGAGACAGGCGGCAGCAAGTGCTGGTGGCGCGCCCCAAGCCACAGTGCTCCGATTGAGATACTGTTGTTCACATAGACTCTAGGATCACCGACCAACCAGCAGCCTCTGGGAGGCGAGGCTCACGCAACACGGCTCGAGGCTTGCAGCGCGGCGCTGCCAGGTGGAGATACAGGGAGAGAAGAAGGCTGATGTGATGTGGGAACCTCGTTGAGGGGCCCCGCCTAAGCACGCACGACTCGATGTGACTCGACTCGGCCGACAGACGGACGGCTACAACATAGCGGGGACAAGATGGAGATGGTTCCCCCTTGCCTCTGCTGCCATCCACAGCATCCACTCATCTCGACAAAGAGGGATCAACCCGGTCCGCCATCATTGCTCGTCCCTTTCATCGATCGATCGCAGACAGAAACGGAAGACACACACACACACAGAGAGAGAGAGAGTGTGTGTATGTGTGTGTGAAGAGTCGGTCACTTTGTTAGTCAGACTTTCCTGCAACTCCGCGGAGGGCAACGGAAATTCGGCTGGCTTGGTATACTGTGGGTGACACACTGGCAGCGGTGCACATCACCTCTGTCGACGTGTCCCCGGCGTCCGTGCTCGTGGGTGGGAAAATGCTCGGGAGAAGATGCACGCACGGAGCGGTCTCCCCGTCTGTCTCCTTCGGGAAGGGGTCTTGATCACACCATCTTGCCTGGAACGTTGATCTTCTGCTTCGTCGTTGTCGTCCAAGGTACAATGACCCTCACGCGTGGGTGAATGCTCGATCTCTTGGTGAATATCTTGAGGTTCGTGCTCCAGCGGTGGTGTTTCCTCGTCAGAACACCAGAGGGCCAACTCTGGACAGACGGGAGCCCAGTCGATCCTGTGGTGGATGACCACATAGGATCTTGGAGATGGGGCCTAACGCAACGCCGGGGAGACCTGTATACCATCAAGCTGTCGTCAATCGTGTTGGTCTCTGGAGCAGCGAAGGAGAGAGATGTAGTAGTATATGGGTCTCGATCACTTGGGAGCCACGAAGGAGGAGGCAGCGAAAGAATCAAGCCACGACGAGGTTTATTACTTCTTCTTGGTGCCACATTATTACTGCTGGTCCTGTTACCAATGCTGCCCCTCTATGATGCTGGCTCCATCACCACCCGTCCAGCACTCTCACCTTGACATGCATCCCCTTTGCCGGCCTCGCCGTCACACCAGACTTGATCTCGAGCTTGTCCTCGTCGCCGTCCTCAGGATACCTCAGCTCAAACTCCATCTTGCCCACCAGCGCTGCGAGCAGGCACGCGAACTCGGCCCTGGCGAAGCTCGACCCGATGCAGCTCCTCGGCCCGTGCAGAAACGTCAGGAAGGCATAGTTGCTCGTCGCGCCCCCCGCTGCGGCGCCCTTGTCACCGTCGTGCTTGGGCAGCCACCGGTCTGGGTTAAACTGCCGCGCGTCTGGGCCCCACAGCCCCGGTTCCTTGTTGGTCGCGCTGGCGCTCAGCACGATCCTCGTTCCCTTGGGCACGTGTTGTCCCTGGATCGACGTGTCCACGGCTGCCTCGCGCATCGTCATGGGCACGGGGGCGTAGTACCGCAGCACCTCGGAGCACACAGCATTGAGGTACGGCATGCGGTCGACATCCAGGCTCGAGATGGTTGCGGCCGCAACGTCGTCGTCCACGCCGGGCAGCCGCTCCCTCACCTCGCGCCGCAGCCTGGCCTGGACCTCTGGGTGCCGGCATAGCAGGTAGATGGCCCATGTCGTGCTGCTCGCGGTCGTCTCGTGCCCTGCGGCCAGGAACGTCATGAGCTGGTCGACCAGGTTCTCATCTGTGAACCCGCCGCTCTCGAGCGCCACGCTCAGGATGTCCACGTCCGCCCGCTCCTTCTCGCGCGCCATCCTCTCCTTCTTCTCGCGGATCAGCTCCGCGCACGTCCGACGGATCGTGATCCCCGCGCCGCGCATGTCCGCGTTGCGCTGGATGGGGATCCGGCTCACCACCCACGACGGGAGGAGGAGCCCCAGCAGGTTGAGCAGCTGCGCCCCGCGCGAGGGCTTGAACACCGTCTTGTACGTCTGAAAGAGCGGGTTGGTCGGGTCTGCTATGGCGCCGAAGTCGCGGCCCAGGCCTGCCACGCCGATGATGTCGAGTGTGATGCGGGACGCCCAGCCTGACACCTCGAGGAAGCCCGTCTTGGTAGCGTCGGAGACGGCTGACTTCTCTGGGTCGGAGGAGGACGACGAGGGGTCCTGTGCGGCGTCGAGCTGGACCTGCCGCGCCATAGCCCGCACGCCCTCGCGGGACTTGGCCCAAAAGACAGGGTACAGGTCCTTGACGTGGCGGAAGGCGAAGGCCGGCATGAGGTTGCGCCGCTGCGTCTTGTGCTCGTCGCCCTCGGCCATGAGGATGCCGAAACCCAGGACGCGCGAGAGGGCGAAGCGCACCGTGGCGGGCTTGCAGAAGTCGTAGTTCTTGGTCACGAGGACCTCGGCCAGGGCTTTGGGTGAGATGACCAGGAGGCGCTCCTGGTTGAAGAGGCCCAGATAGCGGATCACGCCGTTGTTTGGTACTGTGGTTGCCCTGTTTTTGTGTCACCCCCGCGTTAACTAACACACACACACACACACACACAAACGGATTGATATAAAGGGGACAAGGGTTGATATATATATATATATATATATATATATATATATATATTTCACATACCATTCCTGCATAGGAACACCGCTGGGGAGGGCCCTGATCTTTGCCCACTGCCCATTATACCAAGACAGGTTCTTAGGCTCGGGCAGGCCGCGAAGGGGCGAGAAGACCTTGGGCCACAGGAACACCATCCAGATCGCCCAGCCGACGAAGCTCAAGACCCAGCTGCTCACAAAGTAGCCGGCAAAGGACGTCGTGGACCACTGCGGGTGCAAGGTGGTCGTCGCGACGTAGCCCGCGACGGCGGACACTGCCGTTATCATCTGCCACGGCAAGGCTGACGACATGATTGTGATTGATGTGGTGTGTGCGTGTAACGGTGGCGTTCAAGTATGTATATATTAATAAGTGAACTGGCGTGGCGGCCGCTATGGTGTCGTCTTTCCCGTGTGTGTGTGAGAGAGAGAGGAGAGGCAAACCCGATGAGGCTTGGATCAAGTCGTTCACAGAGTTTTGTGGTGGTCGTTGTCCTTCATGAGGGCGAGAAGAGACGAGGGATGTTGGTTGTTTCACAGCGCTAGGTCGGCTGAACGTGTCCTCAGCTCTTTTGACCCGTACACACTCATTTAGGCATAAGCGTGTATGCGAGTATGCGTCTGTTATACGAGCTGTGGAAATAGGTGCGTTACGTCTCTGCCATTAAGGGCTTGGGAGTTTAAGACGACCCGACAAGACAAAGACGTAAATGGTTTTTAGTTCTGAACACGAAGGAGGAGGAGGAGGTGGTGGTGGCGGCCCGAGGGGGGGGGGGGCGCCAACGGAGACGGAGTTCAACTTCTCTGACGAATGCCGTTCTGTTGTACACCCAGACGAGAGAGTGTATGTGTGAGGGCCAACAGGAAGCCTTGTCTCTAAGAGAAGAAGAAGAAAAAGGAAGAAAAGTCCAGTCCCAGCAGACGGAATAAGATTGAACGGCGTCAAGATTTCACGTTAACACAAGTAGAGCCATACGAAGCGACGGGGATTTTTATTATTCAGGGGTGGGAAGGGCTCTGCTGATGTCGGCGTTTCAAGATGGCTGCGGTGAGGCTGATATCCGTTGCCGTGCCGTGGTGATACCTACTGGTGAGGAGGGAGGACCCTCCTTCGCAAGGCCAGTCTCTCTTTGGTCTAGGTTACAGCGATGTGTTTACCCTTTTCTCTCTCTCTCTCGCTCGCTCTTCTCGTTATCTCTTCTGACGGATCCCATGTTGGTCCGTTCCCTCGTTCTTGTTTTTTGGGCCTCCTCTCTCTGTGTGTGTGGCTCCCTCAAAAGCGAGAACGAGATCGACCGTCCTCGCAAGACCAACCGCTTCTGGAACCGAAGATCTCTCCCTCGCGCTGTTGAATTGCCTATTGTAGTAGTGGTTGATCGATATGTACATACTTTGGCTCGTGGGTTTTGGTGGAGCCCGTTCATAATAAGCGATTGCAGCACGAGTTTTGTTCTGGAAGAAGATATCTTTGGGGGAGAGAAAGAGAGGTGGTAAGCACACCGTCGGAAGACGGCCTAACTCTGGAGACATTTCTCGGCCACTTCTTTTTTTTTTTTTTTTTTTGGAGAGAGGGGGGGGGGTTTGGTGCGGCGGCGGAGGAACTTTTAGCTCACTTGACTAGTCACAATTCAAAGTCGACAATGTTAGGGGGGCCTGGGGGCCTAGCTCCTCCTCAAGTGTGTGTGAGGCGTCATCAGGTCCGGGCTTGGAGGCTCCGCGTCGCACACGGGATTCGGTATTATCAATCTGCGAGGGCAGGACGGGGAAAATAAGTCAAAAGGGCCATCTGTATAGGTTCAATATGCCGTCTTACTTTGACGGACTTGGCTGAGATGAGACAGAATCTGACCCCCATTTTAGAGTGCACAGTGTTAGTCGAGTACAGATCGAAGCGTGTATGTGTATACCAACGTCTTGCGCAGGTGCACCGGGCTGGTCATGTTTCTGACTTTGTGATGCAAATATGATTTTTTTTTGGGAAAATATATTATGATTTAATTCTGTTGTTCTGTCCCGAATTCTCAGGGTCAGTCAGAGTGGTAGTGGTGGTTGGTATGTATGTGTGTGTGTGTGTTTGGGTCCTCTCTTCGTCCAATTTCTCTTTCTCTCGCTGTTTGGTCTCTCTCTGGAAAAGATAGCCAGCTCATGTCCAGTTAGTGACATGCAATGAAGAGACCCGTCTCCGCCGCGTCCTCTTCACACAACCAAAGAAACATGGCCAAAGAGAGAGAGAGGAAAAGAGAGAGAAAAAAACACAAAAACAAACAAAAAAGCAGATCTCTAACCCGTCATCGCGATGGACTCCGATCCTAAAATGTGTTGCTAGGTGGTGCTGGTCAATCATTTCGTCGTTAAAACCAAATCTCAAGACGACATGCTATAAACACCACTGTGAGAAAGGCCCCCAACTTCGCCAAAACAATGCTTTCAAAAAAAAAAAAACGATGGACTTTGGCCGGGTGACCCCTCGAGTGCGATCCGCCTCGAGAGCCCCAAGCTGGCGGAGGAGGGTAAAAAAAAAAAAAAGGATGACAGGGTGGTTGTGTGTGTGGTGAGAGACAAAACGGCCGTGACAGACGAGGGTCTACTCTGCGACCGAAAACATCCCGTCCGCGCCCAGACTTCCCCGGCCCCCTGCCGAGGACTGGGTGGTGGGCGTCGTCTGGTTGCTGGCACTCGACTCGCTCGGCGTGCTGGGCTCCACCACGCTCCGGCGTATCGTCATGATCCACTCGTGCTGCAGGAGCTCCATCGCCGTGGCCCTCTTCCTGCTGTCCTTCAGGAAGCAGCGTTTCAAGAAGTCGATGCCGTCGGGAGACAGCTGATCGGGTGTTGGGAGCTGCGGCGGGTTGCCTTGTGCGATATTATACATGATGGCCCACTCGTTGTCCAGGTTGGCCCACGGCCGGCGGCCCGTAGCCATCTCGAGGATCACGCAGCCCAGCGACCAGACATCCACCGCGCCGAAGTGTCCGGGGTTGTCGCCCTTGATGACCTCGGGAGACATGTACATCGGCGTGCCGGTCATAGATTTGTTGGGTGCGTTGGACGTCATGTCTTGCACGAGAGTCTTCCCCTGCCGTGCGATGACTTTAGCCGCGCCAAAGTCAACGTACTTGATGATGCCATTGTGGTCAAGGAGGACATCTGTGTGGCCCTTTGTTAGCTGACGTCCCATCGGCTGGTGGGAGCGTAAGGGAAGGGGGGGGACTGAGACTCACTTTCTGGTTTGATATCGCGATGGGCGATCTTGACTTCATGGAGGTAGGCGAGACCTTCCAGAAGCTGCAGCGCGTAAACCATGATGACTTGCTCATCCTCGATACGACCATGCTCGAGCAGGTTGGCCAGAGAGCCTCCCGAACAGAACTCCATAAATATGTAGACCCTGTCTCTGTGGACCTCGATACCAAAGTAGGACACGACGTTGGGGTGGTCCACGGATTCCAGCACCCGCATCTCGTCCTTGATCTGTGTGGCGATCATGGGGATCAGCTTCGGATCCTGCAGCCGGATCTCCTTCACCGCCATCAGCTGTCCGGTGTCCAGGTTCATGGCCTTGTACACATTGCCAAACGTTCCGCCGCCGACAAAATGGCCCTGCTGCCATCGCATCGTGAAGTTGGTGGCCGTAGACGAGAGGTATGCGAGGGAGCGGTCGACCTCGTTCGAGGCCTCGAGGACGCGGCCCAGGGCAGACCGCTCCAGCATGATTTGCTTTCTCGCCTCGTCAATCCTGGAGAGCTCCTGCATCCTGTGGTCGAGCACAAACTGTGAAGCGGTCTGGTCGTCGACATTCTTGCCCTTGTCCAGCCTCCTGAACTGGCCCACAAGGGCCTCCAGCCTCTGCTTCTCAGCCTGGGCTGCCACAGTCGACCGCGCACCCATGATGTCGAAGTGGGAGATGAGCAAGGACATGCACCCGGCGACCTTCTCCCGCAGCTTGGCATATTCGTCATCCCCCAGTGCCAAGATGTGTCTGCCGCGGGTCATGCCCATGGCAAACTCGAGAGCCAGAACAGCCCACCGGAATGTCTTGCGGTCAGAGGAGACGCAGTCATCGCAGATGAAGCTGACCCAGTCCAGTGCGAGCTTCGTCAGCTTGATGTTGTTCATCTGCCGGCGGTTGCTGTCCATGAACAGCAGCGACCGCTGTCCAAACTCTGTAGCGAAGATGAAGCACGTCTGGATGAGGTCTTGCACGTCCAGGTCTTTGGTCTGCGACCGGATCGTCTCCACGCTGTCCATGAAGGTGTGCGACAGCTTGTAGGCCACCCGTTTGATATCGCCCAGCTTCATGTTGACTCTCTTGAGGTTGGACCGTTGCTCCACAACAAGGTCGAGGTGCGCGTCAATGAGCTCTATGAGCGACCTCCTCGCGGCCGTCAGCCGATTTTGCGACCCGCCAGCAATCAGCCTCAGGTGGCCCGTCTTCAGGTCCAGTGGCTCCTCTCGCACAGTCATCGACACCTTGGGACCATACCAGTGCGGTGCGTTCTCAGCCCGGATGATCAGTATATAGGGATTGGTTGGATCCTCTGTGGCGTGCTCGTATGAAGCGGTCCCGATAATGGACTGGATGTCATCCGGGCGGTTATGCAGAGATGGCGAAGCCACCAGCATCACACCCTCATGCTCGATGCTTGCGGTGTAAATCTGGAAGTGACCGGATTCCACAAGTCGCGCGAATAAGTCGTGCAGCTGTTCGGGCCCGAAAGCGATGCTGAAGTCGCATGCGTTTTCGTAACACCCGCTCAGCATCCTCGAGAAGCGCTGAAGCATTCTTTGGCGCACACGGACCGAGTCCAAGATCTGTTTGTACCTTTTGCTCATCTCGGCGGCGCTCTCTTTTGGTTTTCTCTGCAGTTCCCTCTCGAATGTGTCGCTCAGACGTCGGAAGGCCTTGAACGTCAGGTTGCTAAACTGCTCTGCAACCTCGACGTCGCCATGGTCTAAGTGACTCCCGATCTCGTTGATGAACTCCCACTCCTGAAACAGAAGCTCTGCCTCCTTAAACGTGTTCTTGTTGCCGCTCAGCTTCCAATTAAGCATCTTGAAGTAATACTTCAACGCCTCCAGTACAGCCTGGTCGAAGGCCTCGTCGATACAAGGAGGCAGCTCCCAGCCGGGCTCTGGCTGCGAGATGCCGAGGTACTCAGCCTTGATGCTGATGGCGAGATTCAACAGGACCTGAAACTGCGAGATCATCTGGTCTTGGAGCATTGGATTCTGCTGAGCCGACTCCTTCATCCTCTTCGCATAGGCCAGCCGGACTTTGATGATCTCCTCGATCAGCCGGGAAGGAAAACTGATAAGTGTGAGAAGGTCTTCGATGTATGGAGGAAGGTGGCGTTTCTTGAATGCTTCGGCGTTGAGGATGAGCGTCTCCTTGGCCTTGAGTATCGTGTTGGTGATGGCTGTCAGCATGCTCTGGCGCTTGCTCTTGTTGCCACCAACGTCCTCTTCCCAGTGCTCGTGTAACGACTTGAGACCATCCTCCTTCAACAATTTATCAAGAAACGACGCCTCGTCACCAATCCCATTCGTGATGGAAGATCGCTCCCTGGTGCGCAGGAAGTCGAGCTCGTCATTTCCGACCCATCTCCTCAGCACGAGCAGCTCGGTGTTGATGAGCTCGTTGATGTTGTACCAGGATATTATGGCCTCGCAGGCTTCCGTGAAGAGCTGTGACCTGGCCGAGGAGTGTGCCTGCAGCATCGCCTCCCTCGATGGGTATAAGGTCTCCAGCTTGTCGATCTTGGCAACCATATCGCGGACCTGCTCTGCTGGGGGCTTGCCGGCCTCGCTCTCACCGGCGATCCGAAAGTTGATGACGTCCTCGATGACCCGGTCCATCGTGCCCCGCGCATCTTCGACCATCCTGCGCTGCACCGGCAGATGCCTCCCACATATCCGCGAGCGAATGCCCAGCCATAACTCTGCCTTTTGCGCGTTCTTGCCCACCTCTTGCTCGGAGGAGCCGATCAGTCGTTTCTTCTCCTGCCGGAAGACGTCGCCAGTGAGCACAGCAGCCAGCATTCCGTGCCATTCCAACCGCTCCCGGCTGTCTGAATCCCTGATGTCTTCCTCTGTCGGCTCGATATCCTCCTCCTCGTCTCCCTCGAACAGCCTCCTCGCGTCGTCGTGATCTGGTTCGATGGGGCCTGGGGCCTCCGACCCTGGTGTCTCGCCCTCTGAGTCGCTATCGGCATCACCGGCCGTGTTGAAGCTCATGGGATCGTACTCGGAAGGGAAAGGATAGTCTTGCTTCCGCGCATTGTTCAGCCGCTGCACGTAGGCCCTCTCCTGTCGCGCAAATGTCGAGTTCGAGGGCAGCGCTCGCGACCGCGACCCCGAGCGCGGGTCATTGTAGCCCACGGGGGTGGGCTGTGGCCTTCGGATGGGGCGATAGGTGTTGGAGGGCTGCCTTGCCGGGCCGGTGGGGCGCTGAGGTCTTGCAGAGGTGCCGTTGCTGTGGATGGAGCCGGCGTCCGAGGAGCCATGATGTCGGCTGGCGATGGCGGTGCCCATGCCGTCCGAGAGCAGCGACGCCATGGAGCCGGCGTGGCTGGCAGGGTCTGCATAGTGGTTTAATGAGCCTAGATCATCCTGGTGCTCAAAGGTTTCGAGGCCGTTGGGCTCGAGATTGGTGTCGCCCGAAGAGCCGGACTCGCCAGAATCGGCTGTAACGGCATGCGGTCGGAAGGCCATATCAGGGCGCGGCAGGTCATCGTCGCCGTTCGAGAAGCGCACCGCTCGTGGGGAGGTCTCGGCCGACATGGCTGGGGGCGCCGACGTCTGTGTGCGCGTGCGTGCAGGCTACTCGATTCGCGGCGACAGGGACTTCCGAGGACGAAGTATCGGTGGTTTCACGCTTGCTGCCTCTCTCGCCAGCTTTGTGCAGTCCCTTCCCACGCCGCGACCCCAAGGGCGCACCACCAGGAAAGACGGAGGGGCAGATTCAGCCCAGTCCTCTCTGGAGTGACCAACCTGGGATTGAGGATGACGAGGAGGAAAAAAAAACCGGCGACAGGACCCAGGAGAGAGGGCCTCGGATCCGTCGCGTTCCCTATATTAAAAAAAAAAAAAAAAGGTCGGCGCACAGGGGACCAATTCCGGTCAGACCTCGACAGAGGGATATCAGCGCTCAAAAGTAAGTGGTCTCGGTAGGATCATGCGGCGTTCTGGCCCGCGGGAGGTAGCATCTGGCTAACGGTTACTGCCGGTCCTGAGGCTTGTGAGTGTGGCGAGAGCTCGAACCTTGCTTGTTATCCAGTAGATGTGAGCAGGGCGTCAAAAGGTGGGCCTGCCCGTGGGAGGGGGGAAAGGGCTGCAGCTTCGAGGGCGTCGCGAACGTCTGCCAGCCTGTAGATTCAGATCCCACCCGAGCAGCAGCCCTTCTTTCTATACTCTGTGCCTTGTGGCTTGTGAGAAGGAATATGATGACAATAAGAATGAGATTTTCACGGGGCACACAAGAGCCCAGCGTAAAGCGCAGTCAATCAAGTCAGTTCGCGAGAAAAGACGCAATCTGCTGGGAGCCCCTTCACGATTAGTGCAGCGGGACAGCTGATGCAGGTTTTATGGCGGACCAATTAGTCCGGCAGCTGGCCTGGAGTTTAAATAAATAAAAAAAAAAAAAAAAGAGGCCTCGATCTCGAGATCTCGATGGCTGTAGCTCGAATCGACCGATGCCCAAGGGCCACGGCCGATTGACCCTTTCAAGACCAGGTGCAGGTCCTTAGCATCTCGTGCTATTGACTTCCCGCCGGCTGCGCTACTGGGTAATTACCTGCTGTAGTAGGTACTATAGCACGATGCTAGCAGCAGTACACTCGGAAATTGGTTCGCACTCTGGTCGGCGTCGTCTTTTGCCTCCTTCTCACCTTCAATATGTATAACCGAGGGCAACCCTCCCAAGGTCATGCAGGTGCGAGGGTCTTCGAGTATCGTCAAGAGACATAATGGGTGGCAATCTGGTCATAAGGTCATATATCTGCACGACAGGAAGCGTCGCATGCAGATCATGACCACTGCGTTGGTTGGTTGGTATTGGACGTCCAATACACCGCAGCACTGCAGCTACAGACTAAGACAGGGGGGGGGTCCGTACAGGGACTCCGTACAGGGGGTACGGGCCTGGAACACGGCACTAGCCACGCTTGCCACGCCTGAGCCACCAGCCCTGTAGTGGCGGTAATCCTAGCATCCTGACATCCGAATCCAAACCCTGCGCGTCTCTGCTGCATGGTAACGCGTCTCTCTAGCTGAGCAGCCAATGTTGCTTGAAACCACCAAAATTACTGTCAGTGTCGGCAAGACCTGGCCCCTACTTCATTCACTACTACGTATTATCAACACAGATCTTCGACATCTCTTCATGTCTTTCTCTACATGGCGGATAGCCGCCCCATTCTGTCATGTCCACTCGAGGCCCGGACGCGTCGTCGCGTCCTCGTCCACGATCATCTAATAAGCCCGCGGCCCACGTCCACGGTCAACGCCCCTCCGATTCGAACAGCTCCCACCCTCCAGCCATAGGTGACGATGAGACCCTTGCCTCTAGAACCCGCGAGAGGAAGCATGACCCTGCCTCTATTTCCATGGAGCAGCTCCTCAAACCTCTCATCACCCTCAAAGTCAGCGGCCCCCCCCCCCCGGAGTTGTCGATCACCAGGCTGTTTTATATTGACAGCTCAACAGCCTGAATTCTCTCTGGCCGGCATTTCAGAAAAAGCTGTGCTCTTGAAACCGCTCATGCTGTTGTCCCGCGAATGTCTCACGTTGTCTAGCTTGGATCTGGTTACACCAGCTGGCGAACTACCAAGTGGTGCAGGTCGCTTCTTCGAGTCCCACATCCGCATCCTCGAGCTCGAAGGACGACTGCGGCAGGCACCGAGCGTTCTGATCGCACGATCAGACGCCACTGGCTATGTATATGCTGTGGAGCGTGCTCAGGCAGGCCGTTATGTCGTGTGCAAGCTTGGGAGCTGGGTGCGCACCGAGAAGCTGAGCCTTCTGGCAGAGGCTTATTATGAGCCCAGGTGCCATCCTGCTCGCGCTGCGCAGGCCATTGATGTCGAGGCACCAGCAATCACTCTCAACCAGCATAAGGACAACAAGAAGAAGAGAGCGGCCATCGAGGAGCTGAGGTCTATGGTCTCGAAACGCCCCAGGGCGATGTCGGTCGCACCATCGGAATGCCAGGTAGCGCAGAGCCAAGCGCTTGACTCGTCCCAGACTCCAGGCCAAGTGATACCCACAGCTGCTGGTTTGGCAAACGCTGGCCCAGATTCTGAATCCAGTGTTGCGACTCCTCAAGGATCCCAACCTGGTCCCTTGGACTCTAACGTCGATACGCACGCAACCCCCGAAGAGATACTGCAGACGATCAGGTCACAGTATGCTCAAGCCCTCTATCACTCCAAGGGGTCCCTAGCATACTTTGCAAAGGGCCCACTGTCTAAAAGCCCGGTCAGCATTTCAGTTTGACTGTGAAGCAAACTTGGATCTGAACGATCTAGTCGATTTCCTAAAATGCCTTGTGATAGGCATTCAGCAGATCGACAAGAAGTACAGGGAGACGGTGCCAGCACTGATCGACGACATAAAAATACTGCCGGAGAGCAATGACGAGGAGGAAGCTAGACCCAAACGCAGGAAGGCCAAGAAGATGAAGCTGGGGAAGGACGGCTTGTGGACCAACGAGGTCGACCACGTGAAGAAGTGGTGGAGATCCAACAAACCTGAACCGCGAGATGACGACTCGTCAATGAACCTTCAGGAGATCAAATACCACGTTTCCTTCCTGCGGACTCGCGAAACGCAGCTGCAGATGATTCTACTCCTCGAAATATTGGCACTGGAGGCAGTACGTCCAGCACAGGATGCCCAGGATAGTCTGCTTCCTGGTATGCTGGTGAAGGACCTGCCCGAGGAAGAGCCGGTCGGACCTGCGCCCAAGAAAAAAGACAAGCATGATTATTCTTTGCTTGTCAACCTGCACGCGGATCGGATGAGCATCTGGCAGTCTACCACTCTGGATGAGATGAAAATGATTGCGGCAGAAGCGGAAGCAAAGCGTGGCCAGAGCTCTCGAGGAACGGACCGGGCAGATTCAGATCCGCTAAGAGACTTTTGTACAGACATCATCGTGCCATTGTAAGTTGACCTAGAGAAAGCCAGTGTAGCACAATGAACTGACCATCTTAGCTTCGTTGGACGGCTGCCCGACTTGTGTGCAGATCTCAACAAGAAGCTGGGAGGACCAATCGCTGCTGCATCTCCGCCCAGATCAAAGAGCACTGCGGGCCCCGCTGCTACGAAGCCAAAAGCGAAACCCGGCTCTGCTGCAAAGCGGCCTGCGCCGGCTCCAGCTCCTAAGTCACTCGAGAAAATATTCGAAAGCGATCAGCAGAAACGGAAAGCATCACGTCGACCGATCGACGTGCTGGCAAGGATGCGGTCTGCCACACCTGCCGCCATTCCAGGCTTGAAGCGTGAGGCAAGCGAGCCACTGGGCTTGGACCGGATTCCGGCTTGCGACAGCTCCTTGAGGGAGAAGTCGCGTAATACACTCTCAAGGAGTGTGTCCAGCGCTGGTGCCGAGGAGCTCAAAGCGCAGAAGAAGATCAAGTTGGAAGCAGAACTGAAGGATGCTATTTCAGCCTTGAAGAAGCCTAACAGGCAGTTGGCTGGTAAATCGATTGTGGAAGAAGTAGAGAAACGTGTCGGGGTCTCGAGCTTGAGTCATCCACGGAGTAAGCCCACGACTCATCTTGTCATACTTCGTGTCTCTCATACTGATGAGGAGCGCAGAACAAAGGAAGCCCGTCCGCAATGCTGCAGCTGCCAACAGAGTTCAAGTCAAAGCAACCCCAGCAAACTTCCGCTTCAGAGACGCTGTAGCAGGAGATCCGCGAGATTACGACAGCTTCAACGCGCCAATGCAGAGAGGAGGGTTCGACATGATCCCATCATCCAGCTCCGTCATCCCTGCCACAGCACCTAGAAAGGCCTTTCGTGATGACCTGCGGGATGATCTCGCAGCTTTTCATATAGCTAGCACTCCAGATCAGGTGTGTGCAACACCGGCGGCAGCCCGGACGGGCGCACCCCGGCTTGTAAAAACAGCCGCAAACGATATATCCATCCCACCATCATCTCCGATCATGTCCAGGAAGAAAGCGACACCTCGGGACCATCTCTGTATCCCAGAAGAGTCCGACACTGGGCCCTCATCTCCAGTCCTGCCCCGGCTCTTTGAGACTCCCGCAAAACAGCGATCAACCCCCTTTCCAACTTCCATGGACGAGAACATCACATCGACACCTCCCGAGCCCCGGCTCAGTACGAACATCCTCTTCGCCACGCCGGCGAAAAAGGTTCCTACTTCCGCGCCTATCGACACGGCAGAGGCGACCCAGAACGACGACTCGACCCGCGTCACTAACAACCACGCTGCTCCGACATTATACGAGCAGATGGGATGGAATAATGACTATGACGACCTGTTTTGATAATGATTTTGCTCACCATCTAGCGTATCAAGTGGCTCACAGCGAATGGCACTGCATTGGTCTGCTTTGTCTGCTGCACAGGGAGCGACTCACCCACTCGGCTCGGCGAATTCCGTGCAAAACTACATTTGCGCCACGAGAGAACATGTGCAGATGCGTCGGTCTCGAGATGTTGAACGAGATGCCACTTTCGCATTGCGATATAGTCTGCACCGCAGAGCTAGTGACGCTTTGCTTTTCGTCCTGTCAGCTGGACTTGGCAGCGCAGAGCAGACTGACAGATTGATGGAGGATGCACATAGCACCTTTACTACCGACGGCGTTCTTGGTGGGTTTGCGCAGCCTGTTATCAGAGCGGAAGAGCATGACTGAGGGATAGCATACATACGTAAATTACATGGCATACAAGATACCCCCGCTTTGACATCAAAGTCAAGCTAAACTGGTTAGGAAACAGAGAAATAGAAATACCAACAAGAAATTCGCGTACTTCCACAACAGGTTTCTCAGGAGAGACCGTAAGACGTGATGGTGAAAATGGAATTGGTATTTCGCTCTCGTTCTCGCTTCTCTACTATCACAATATGTCTTAGAATTGGTTGCACAAGACTCAGCCATGCCAAGGTGCACCGCAGCAGCCCCCTCTCGTAACACCATACCACCTCTGCATGCCACCAACTCCTCATTTCGTCCGTCTCGTTGCACACGCTTTGACAGGCCTATCCATTCAGTCTCCTCTCCTCTCCACGACCATGACGGGCAACTCCCTGATATCCACATGCTCCTGACTTCCCAGGTCCACCACCCGCACGCACTCAATCCCAACGATGCCCTCCTTGAGCGCTAGGAACCGCAGCTCAACGACGTGGCACGCGTTCGGCGCCAGCGGGCCTACACGTACATCTGCAGATAGACATACCACATCCGTGCTGTCCACGAGGCTGCTGTGCTGCATGGCGTGCACGATGTTCTCGTCGAGGACCGCGTCTGCTACTTCGAGAGACGCGGTGTCTGCGTCAGGGTCGGGGCCATGACCGTGGCCGTGGCCATGGTGTGTGTTGCTGTGCACCACGGCAGCGACGGATTTACGTCGTGCGCCGGCTGTGGAGGGCGGTCGCATGACGCGCATGTCGTTCCGCCGCCGCTTCGGGACTGCTACGAGGCCTAGTTTGCGTGGTGGTGATTGGGCGGCGGCAGCGGGGCCGACGGGTGTTGTAGCACCTGAGGCGCGGTTCACCACAAAGACCGTCCAGACAAACTCGTCGCCTGGGTAGATGGGCCCCGGCTGAGAAGTGAAAGTCATGGTGATTCCGAACTCTGGAATGACGTTGTCAATGGCTAGTGAGCGGTCGGTAGCGGCCTCGAGGCTCGGGATCGAGTCCGGACGTGCGACGGACGGTAGGACAAAGCTCGCGCCGTCGCCGATTGAGAGCTGCGTAGGGCGATGGGATCTTTGGAAGGGCTTGGTCACGCCTGTGCCGAAGCCAGGATTCACAGGAAGGGTGAAGTCCAGCACCGTGGACCATGCCATGCGGATCTTTGGTTTGCAGGCTTCGGGCTCGATGAGTGCTGTGCATTCAATCGAGATGAAGAGGTCGCGGTTCGGGGTCTTGGAGGGAATGTCACTTCCCTTGGGTGCAAGTCGGTACATCAGAGTGAGGTGGTCATGAGCAACACACTGAAGGGGAAGATCGAGCCCAGTGCTGTCGTTGAGGTCTTGCACCTGACCATCTGGTATATCCAGCTCGACCTTGTCCACGGTGACGATACAGTCGAAATAAGGCGTGAAGTCGATCTCTAGCAGCGCTATTATCGCCGGACTGGGCGGTATAGCGTTTGGCCGCGAGAAGCGTACCCGCGTGTGGACTGCGGGATAGATCTTCCTAGACAAGTTCTGCAAGCCCCTGAGCATGGGAAATGAGTCCTTGGTGATCTGCGTAGCCGGCGCAACCCGCGATACGCGTACTGCAGAGAGTCGAGGCTTGACGCCTCCAAGCGAGGGGTCTCGGGAGAAGGACTCGAGAAGGTTCAGGCCAGCAGGCACACCACTCTCGAGATACCCATTCTGCTGCTCTCCGAAGTGTGCCGGATCAGGCTTCAGGCTTGCTGTCGCCGTGAACACCACCAAAGGCCCAAAGAGCCGCAGCCTCGGCCTCGTCAGGAAGACGGACGTTTTCCAAATCGTGTATTTGGTGAGCCCTGCCTCGGCGACATTGCCTCCGCCATCGACTGTAGCAATCTGGCTCTGCACGCCCTCGACCTCCCCATCGTAAATCACCTCGGAAGGAGGCGCCGTATCGGTTCTTTCTGACGAAGGGGTGTTGAGCACTTGTGCCTGGACTGATAGCAAGAGCCTCTTCGAATAGTGTTGTAACGTCTCGTCGGTCAAGCCATGCGTCTTGAGGATTAGAAATATGTCGACGGTTTCATCTGGCATCTATGAATGAGTATTGTGAGACGCGAGAACTTCAGGGGCCGAGCAGCGCGCCAGGAGGACTTCCATACCGAAGAGGAACCATGGCCTGGACACTATATCCGCCAGAGGCTGATTGGTAGCAATGGCGTTCGCCACCTCTTGCTTCACATCGACATTCGTTCCAAAGGGGATTATGTAGGTCAGATATGATTGTGCCAGGAAGGCAGAATCGCCAGCCTCTACGGCAGTGTCTTGGGTTTGGGAGGGCACTGCCATCTTGCAGTTTCTCCAGGTGCGCCAGTTCTAGACCATGGTCATGTTTTGGCTCGTCGCAAGATTATATGACCAGCCTCTGGGCGTTATGGAGGTCCAGGTGTGAAAACAATCAGCTGTATATAGAGAAAGTTCAGTGTTGTTGCAAGAGGGAGCATCGGAGGACGACGTAGTTATCGCATCGAATCGCCAGGCCAGGGATCAAAGAGCTCCTGGTGGGGCTGTCCAAGGGGGGGGGCCTTTGGTACGTACCCTGGAAGTAGAACGGAGGCACGAAGGTACGAGCGATAGCGTTTGTGGCCCGTGCACGCGCTCCCCCTGCTCCCGCTTTCAATGTTTGCAGCCAACCTCAATTTTTGCCCTTTTCCGTCGTCTGTCGCCAGCAGATTAACCAGCCTCCAGCACAGCACACTTCACAGTTCGCCCTGTCGACTGTTAAGTGCTGGTCTTCGTGCCGAATTTGCACTTACCGGATCGAAGGTCCAACTCAGCACATTTGTCTGTATTCTCTTTCGTATCTTTGGTTCACGAGCCAAAAAGCTCAAGAGGCCACGATGAATGGCATGCACGCCTCGTTTCCCAGCCCTGGAGCTGCGGTCTGGCAGGAACATCGCACTCCCGACAATCGCGTGTATTATTACAATAACATCACCAAGCAGACGCAATGGACGAAGCCCGAGGAGATGATGACCCCAGCCGAGGTGAGCCCTTCGCAGCCAGGAAACCCCCAGAGACTCTGCCTCTAACACCCAGCATAGCGCGCACTCGCGAATCAACCGTGGAAAGAGTACACCGCCGAGGGTGGTAGGAAGTACTGGTATAATACCGAGACCAAGACGAGCTCATGGGAGATGCCAGATGCTTATAAGCGGGCTCTTGGGGCAACCGATACACCGACAACTCCTGCCACTCCAGGCCCCTTTCCTACACCCACTCCCGGTGGCTCAGGCGGTCAGGGCTTCGACCGATTCCGCGACCAACGCGAGCCGATCGGCGAATCACGACAGCTGGGTTTTGGAAATGATCTAAGAGCCCAGCAGTTTGTCCCCGCCAGCGAGGAGCCCGAGTTTGCCACGCCTGAGGAGGCCGAGGCTGCTTTTGTCAAGCTTCTCCGCCGCAGCGGTGTTCAGCCTGACTGGACTTGGGAGCAGACTCTTCGCGCTATTCTGAAAGATCCCCAGTATAGGGCGATCAAGGATCCCCGGGAAAGGAAGATCGCCTTCGAGAGATACTGCAGCGACGTGATCGCACAGGACAAAGAGAAGGCCAAGGAGAGACTGACCAAGCTCCGTGCTGATTTTGCCACGATGCTAAGAAGCCATCCCGAGATCAAGTACTACACGAGGTGGAAGACGGCCCGACCTATGATTGAGGGCGAGACCATCTTCCGCTCGACAAACGACGAGAGAGAGCGTCGCCAGCTCTTTGAGGACTATATCGTTGATCTCAAGAAGACGCACCGAGAACAGAAGGCATCCCTGCGTAAGAGCGCTATGGATGGTCTGATTGATCTCCTGCCGAAACTCAACTTGGAGCCGTACACACGCTGGTCTGAGGCCCAGGAGATCATCTCCGACACAGAGACGTTCCAAAATGACGAGAAGTACAAGTCCTTGAGCAAATTTGATATCCTGACTGTCTTTCAAAACCACATGAAGGCCGTGGAGCGCACATTCAACGACACGCGACAGGCCCAGAAGGCGAGAAAGCAAAGGAAAGAGCGTCAAAACCGTGATGGCTTCAGAAGTCTCCTTCGAGAGCTCAAAAAGGACACCAAGATCAAGGCGGGCACGAAATGGAGTCAGATCTTGCCTCTCATCGAGAACGACCCTCGTTATGCGGCCATGGTCGGCCAGAGTGGATCGACTCCACAGGAACTGTTCTGGGACCTGGTGGAGGAAGAGGAGCGAGGCCTGCGAGGGACGCGCAACGACGTTACGGATGTGGTTCATGTGGGTGTCCCGGGGATCCCCAGACATCGTCCAGAAGCTGACAGGCATGCAGGACAAACGGTTCGAGATCACTCCCAAGACCGACTTCCAGGAATTTCTTGCAGTGATGAAGGAAGATCGCCGTACTGCTAACATTGATCGGGACATATTGAAGTTCATCTTTGAAAAAGTGAGTCTGATCTTGGCCTCTTATACGCATTGTTAGCCATAGCCACTGACAGCATGTCTGCAGCTCCAGGAGAAGAAGGCGAAGCCGGAAGAGGATCGACAAGCTGATCGCCAGCACCAGCGTCGGCCGATTGATGACTTGAAGACATCCCTGAAACGTCTGGATCCACCCATCACTTCGAAAGACACTTACGAAAAGGTCAAAGCCCGTCTTGAAAAGGCTCCCGAGTTTCAGGCCGTACCTTCGGAAGATGCGCGTCGTAGCGCCTTTGACAGGCACATGCGCCGGCTGCGGGAGAAAGAAGAAGATGTGGAAAGGGAGAGAGACCGACAGCGACGACGCGAACGGTCGCGCGATCGCCATCGAGACAAGGACAGAGAGCGTGAGAAAGACCGAGGTGAGCGATCTCATCGCAGGGGACACACCAGATCCCGCAGCCCAGAACCCGATCTCTACGAGGCCGATCGCCGCAAGGCTATTGCCGAACGTGAACGGAACTACCGCAAGTCTAGCATGGCCGAAACATTGCTGTCAGACCACAGGTCGTCAGGCGGGCACGATGATCGTGAGTACCGGGAGAGGGAGAGAGAGCGTGACCGAGACCGGGACCGTTACAGAGACCGCGATCGCGAACGAGAGCGAGAGCGTGACCGAGATCGTGAACGTGATCGTGATCGTGAGCGTGAACGCGATCGCGAACGAGAACGAGACCGTGATTACGACCGCCCACCACGCTCTCGTCGAGATGAGCCCTTGAGTCATTACGAACGCGAGCGGCGTGATCGCGAGGAAGAGCGTGAGCGGTCTTACCGTCGCCGCGTCGTTGAACGCGACGTTGACGGCCTGAATTATGGCGACGAGAAGCCGAGCCTGCCGAGAAGGCGTCGCGCGGATGACGAAGACGACCGCCGTCCGGACTCCAGGGACTCGAAGGTATTTCATTCGCCGATCATTGTCCGTTTGCGCATGAGCACTAACATCAGACACAGAGATTGAAGACTGATTTTTCACCTCGTGAGCGTACCCCCCGTCGTGATGGCCGTCTGAGAACTAGATCTCCCCAGCCGCTACCCAAGGAAGAGCCCTCAGGTGTCCATTCCGGCAGCGAGGAGGGCGAAATTGAGGAGGATTAAGGGCTCTTTCTCGCACCTGGCTGGGACGCAGGCAGAGTCAAGAAGAGATTAAACACTCTACTCCAGCACCGAGCAGGGCGAAATGGTGAACGCCACCCTTCACGTGCTCAGACTCCAAAAAGGTTTCTCCAGCGATAATCCGGAGCCCCTCCCCTTCATCGACGCAGACGGTTCCCATCCACACAACTCAACGTGCATACGCGATTGGGCTGCCGATGACAGCATCGCATGCAAACTGAGGAGGACCACACAACAGCAGAGGGTATAATCACGGGAGGGCGCAGCGTTTTTTCTTTTCTATCGATGACTCGACCAACCCGTGGTCGAGGCATGGCAAGGGCTGCGGAAAGGCATGCCTTGAGGCATTCGTGTCGCCACAAGTACGTACGGCAACCGTCTCCGACTTACTGTCGTGGTGGGCAAGATGACACACTCCGGACCAAACAGGCAACCTGACAGCCTCGTCACGCTTATCACGACATTCTGGGCGCTGACCCTCCCATTTCCGACTTTTCTTCTTCTTTATAAGGGGGGCCGGCACGCCAACAGGTCAAATGACTCCAAAATCTCGGACACGGTTGAACGTTCGAGCACCAGCCTTCTTGGGTGGTCGAGCCAGCATTCGATTTGTTTTTCCCGAAAATGAGAATTTGGCATCTAAGCGACTGATGCCTGGTCGTGTACGTGTACCTACCTATCCTACCGCTCACCCGACTTTAGCATCCGAAAGGAAATGTCGACGGCCACAGCAACACCTTCACCGCAAGCTTTCCCCCCTTATTATTTTCTTTTCGCCACGGCTGCACCGTATTAAAGCACCGTATTAGTACAACCTAGCTAGTTTTCGGGAGATTCATGAGCAAAGAAAGATTAATTTTTGAGATTTCGCTTGGGCGACTTTGAATTCGAGCACGTGCTATCTGTCTCGTGCTTATGTTTTCCCGTTCACCTTTCATATGCTCTCCCTCTCTCTCTACCTACTGCGCAAAGACGTGTTCACAAAGGCACATCTTCTGATATGCCCCAGACGGCGGTCACCCTCTTGACCCATTGCCCCTCAATCTACGAAGACGAAGACAAGTGAAGTTCTCAATCCCACTTTTGAAAAGGCAGTAACAATTGACAAGGATGAGAAACAACAGATCCTTTAGGGAAAATAGAACCCCAAATTAATCATGTCTCGTAGGACCAGGCAACAGGGGATAGACCGCCGTCGCCGTCGTCAGATGTCGGGGTCGTCGTCCTCGCTCGAGCCGCCCTCCTCGAAACCCAGTTCACCGGAAGAGCCACCCCTGCCTCGGCCAGCACTTTTCTTTTGGACACCTAGAACGCCTTGGCCCGATGATGCGTTGTAGCGGTTATGGTCATTATGTTGTGGGGGGAAGGTGTCCTTGTCACCATGGTTGTGGTTATAGAAGAACACTGCTTCAAGCACTGGTCTTGTCATTGTCCTCGAGGAAGAAGTAGTTCCCGCTGAGCTTCTGCTCCTGGTCGAGCTGGGAGCCTCCCTTGTTGATACGCGGGCGGTAGTTGACGGGGTCACGGCGGAAAGTCACGTCGAGGTTCTTGAGGAAGGTGTTGCAACCAGTGAGCAGCGACTCGGGCTTGTTGGCGTGGGCGTCAACACCAGGCTTGCCGTCGAAGACAATGACACGGTCAGCCAAGTACGTGGCCATGATGAAGTCGTGCTCGACGATGAAGGCTGTCTTCTTGGCGTGCATGATGAAGCGCTTGATGACGCGGGCGGCAATGATACGCTGCTCGGAGTCCAGGTAGGCGGATGGTTCGTCGATGACGTAGATGTCGGCAGGGAGACCCAGGGCCAGGACGATGGCGACACGCTGCAGTTCACCACCGGACAAGTGCTTGACCTCCTGGTCAATGAAGTCGTCAAGCTTGAGAGGCTTCACGACATCAGTCTGGAACTGGGGAGACAAGACTACAGAGGCGATTAGCGGAAACTTCCAGACAGATGTAGCTGGTGAGATAGCACTCACAAGAAGCCCTGATCTTCTTGAAGAAGAGCTGGCGAACAGTTCCCTCGAACTTGGGCGTGATGGTCTGCGGCTTCATGCTGATCTTCATCTCTGGTACCTTGGCGGTTCCATCAGGCTTCAGAGCGCCAGCAAGAAGGCGACAGAAGGTGGTCTTTCCAGTACCGTTCTCACCCATCATGACGATGATCCTGTTGTGACACCGTTAGTTGACCCATTGCCCCGAAACTCCTGTGAAGTGCTTGTATAGACGTACTCTGAGTCAGTGAAGCTGCCAGGATCGATCTGTAGGTGGAAGTCGCCCATCGTCTTCTCCATGCGCGGGTAGGTGAAGGCACGTGTCTGGTCGTTGTCGAACTGATCGGAGGCTTCGGCAATCCGGAAGGTAAGGGACTCATCGCGGAAACGCAGGTTCTCGGTCGGGATGTGTCCATCGAGGAAGATGTTGATACCCTCACGAACACTGTGGGGGAGAGAGACGACACCATACACTGCTGGCTGACCATAGAGAACGCAGACATAGTCGGAGAGGTAATCCAAGACGCTGAGATCGTGCTCGACAACTGCAAAAACCGATTAGCTTATGATATATAGGGCGTTGGTGATCATTGCGAGGCTACAAAGAAGCATCACGTACCGATAATATAGTTGTTGTGCTTGGATAGCGACCTGATCATCCTGGCAGCTGCCAGACGTTGCTTGACATCGAGATACGAGGAAGGCTCGTCAAACATGTACACATCCTTGTCTTGGACCTATGTGGGGAATTAGCCCGGATATTCTCTTCTCTAGCATAACCAGGGAAAGAAACTTACGCAAGTCAGTCCGATGGCGAACCGCTGAAGCTCGCCACCAGACAGCTTGGTGACTTCACGTTCGTAGATGTGTCGCAACTCCAGGACATCGAGGACCTCATCCAGGTTGTCAAGCTGCCTCTGCTTGTTGAGGAGGGCATTCACGCTCTTCTCCGGGCCCTTGATGGCCCTAGGCAGCTGGTCGACATACTGGGGCTTGACAACAGATGTGAGGTCGTCCTCCAGCAGCTTGGTAAAGTAGTTCTGCAGCTCCGAGCCTCTGAAGTATTTTATGACATCTTCCCAGTCCGGCGGGTTGTCGTATCTTCCCAGGTTGGGCTTCAGTTTACCGCTGAGGATCTTGAGCGCAGTACTCTTTCCGATACCGTTTGTTCCGACGAGACCAAGCACATTTCCGGGCCTCGGCATCGGCCTATAACCCTATTAGTTCCGAGTATGGAGGGCACTTGATGCCTCATTGCCGACTCACAGTCTGTGGAGCTTGAAGCTGTTGGCGGAGTAACGGTGGGTGACCTGGGTCTCGAGGTTCGTGGGCAGGTTGATGATGGTAATGGCGCCGAAGGGACACTTCTTGGGGCAGATACCGCATCCTATGCAGAGGGACTCGGAGAGGAAGGCGAGCCGAGAATCAGGAGTAACCTCGATGCCTGGTTCGTAAAGGTCAGCAGGCGAAAGGGGGGGGGGGGGGACAAGGAGACAGAGGATCGATCGTCGGGGACTAACAAAGCTTGCCGCTGCGCACGACAGGACACGACTTCTTGCATTCTTGACGGCATTTCTGAGTTCGAGATCAGTACACCTAACTAGACTGTTTCTGAGGTGCAGGGTTCACGAGATGGATAACACACCTTCGGCTTGCACTGTTGCGCCCGGAATGTATCGTCATGGTCAGTCCAGCGTCCTCTTCACATTGTGTATGGCGGGGTAGCGGGGCGGGGTGCGGCATGCCTTGTCGCTATTCACAATAGCGATACTGAAGAACGGCTGTCAGCAGGTTGTCCAGGAAGGCCCTGGGACCAGAGGAGTATATGTTACATACCGCGTGAGTTTGTCGGCCATGATGACAACGACGCTGAGGGTGGCGTGGAGGTTTGTTGTAGAGGTGTCGGACAGGATTGTCTTTGTAGGTTCCGAAAATCCTCGAGACGACTGAGATCGGCCGTCGCAGGCACCAGCCTATTGTGGTTTGGTAATGAATGAAAAGCGATAGGCCAGTTTCCACCAAGGGTTGGAAGGGGTTAGAACAAAGGCGGCCACGTAGGAAGTACGGTCAGTGGACGGGTGTCATGGTTGGAACCTTTTTTTTCTTCTTCTTTTCTTTTTTGGTCAGACAGTGCCAGGCGGCGATGGAATTTGTGGCCCTTTGACCGTACGCGGGACTAACTAGCCTGCCCGTACAGCGCGGGGCAGGTCAATAATCAGACGGCCACTGATAGGTGGGCAGGAGTGAGCAGGGGTGCTTACTACAACCTGCGTCCGTCGTACGCTAGCCCCTGTAGCGCAGCCCATTTCAAGGCCACCCAGTCCTGGATTCGATGATGCAAGGTCTCCTCAAGGATGGTCAATCATTCAGCCTTACAACCCATGGTGCCATTCTTCAGGGAGCCATGCTGCACATACCGAGTTTTAACATAAGCTGTGTACCAAGAGGATGCAGCTAGATCTAGCAGATACCATGCAGGTCTACGGGTGTGGCCTCACTAGCGTTAGCGGGCACAAGGGGAGATTCTTTTTCTCTCTCTGCAAACTGTACCAATGCCGAGGCTTGATGCCATCTATGCATGGTCCAGAAAAGAGAAGAGCAGGGGATCAGCAAGGTTGCCACAGAGCTGTACAAGTATGCTGTAGATACAATCAAGCCATCGGCATCTCAGCCCCTACCTTTTCAACCTGGTGTGACCGCACCGGATGCTGCAGCCTTCGGCTCTCTTTGTCCTCATTGGTGATGTTTAGTATGCACAGACGATGCTCTTTAGGCATCATTAAGCGCCTCTGAAGGTTGCCTATCAAACAGGTCAGAATACTTGAAGGGAAAGCTGAAAGATTATTTCGCAGTCGTCTGATAGTAATAGATGTTCTACGTCAAAGAGAGTATTTCGACCACTCTTCATTGTGGCTCTTCAATATTTTGCAATTGGACTCCTGAACTAAATCCTCTTGGTGCGGCAGTGTGGCCTTCCGTCAGGGTCCGGCTCTGCACATGTTTTTGATACGGATTGTGGTTGAACGCTGCCAGTCAACCGCCCCCTATAACCATCCTAAAATGCCATTCAAAGGATCATATATCGAACACCGTTTGGTGGATACTCTATGCTTTTTGGTCCAGCTATCAGAGATGCTGCAGGGGCCTCTCCATTTATATGAATCTTAGATGACCGTCTTCGTAGTCCTAGTCCACTCGTGGTTACCAAGTCAGCTGAGGTACTATCAGCTGAGCAGCCTGAAAAATCCAGCGCAACACTAGCACTTTAAGACCCTTCATACACGAGCATCCATTTCAATTGTGCGCTCCTTTGTTCTTGTTTCATTGGTTGAATGTGCCACAGCCTGTCCATCTCTTCTTGTTTGGTTATCTGCTTGCTCCTTTGCCCGCTAAACAATCTCTTGCCATCAAAAGCCGCAGACGTGGCCCTTGTCAGCTTCACTGGATCAGATCATTCAGTATACAAGATAGCCTTGGAAGGCAAGCAAGCAAGCTAGTCTTCAAAGACCTTTTCCATAGTGTCATGAGCTAGCTAGACCATCCAGGCAAAGTTGTTCTCTTTCAAGTCAGGTATACTCCTTTCTTCTATTGGCTTCTATGGTTGAGCAGCCAGCAAACAGCTCATTATCGTTGTGAAAGCCTCATCTATTGTACCTCCTAGGAGGCCACCTCAACAGCTAGCCATGATGAAACCTAACAATAAGAAGAAGGAAAATAAAAGAAAAAAAATAACAGAACAACAATAACTGGCCCTAATGACAACACCCAAGGTCAGCAAGATCAAAGCTGACGGGTTTGTATGCTCGGTAGGTTGGCCTCCAGCTAGGAACACTTAAGGAACAGTACTTGATGTCTCAGCCCCAGCGCGGTCCAAAAAGTAGTGTTGGAATAGCCCCAGCTAGCAGCACCCAGGCCTGGGCCACTAACAGATTCACAGCATGACCCCACAGCAAGCTCGTTAGCCCCGCCCAGCAGGCAGTACTTCAGCTCAGACCACCTGGACCCCAACTCCCTGCGACCTAGCCCACTGTCCCTCTGCTGGATTTGCCCACCACTGCACTTGTCACTCTTTGAAATTTACCGACTTCTGCCTTCCTTTCCCTCATCCACCCGCACGCAAGTAACCTCCAGACACCAATACCGCTCCCAACCCACATCACCACCAACCATTTTCCCCTCTACCGACCAAAAGAATCTCGTTCAATACTCTATTTTCCTGCTGCCTGGGTTCTGTCAGTTTTATGAATGACTTGTAAGTCCCTCCACCCGCCATTCCATCGCCGGTGGGAGCTGCCGCGCCTGCCTGTCCTCCGCCTCGTGTCTTGCCATCGAGTCCCCATCGAAGACGGACACATGCCCCCTGATATTCAACCATATATCTCGGGGGTATACCTTCGGAACACCTGTGATCGACGGGCCTGCGCCTCGCCGATGATGCTGATGCGTCTGCGACCTCGTCAGAGTCGTCTGGCCTCAGGTCCGACCCCAATTGACTTCCATCACCCACCAGCCTCGTCACCATCAGTGACACCCGGGGGATGCGACAAGCACGGTATCTAGCTGATTTCCAGCTGTTCCAAGGCGGTCTGCTTCTTTTCGGGGTCGCCTATGGCATCTGCAACGTGTCCTCTGGCCGCGTCTCGATCCATCAAGAGAATCATCACTGACATCGCCGTCTCACAGCAGCCAGCCTCGCCAGCCTCGGTGACCATGTCTTCCTCGCCGGAATCCAGTCCGGTTAATGGACATCCTTCGCCGGTCGCAAACCACGTCTCTGTACAACTCCTCGACCCCGAGCCCAGCGACAGCGATCTGTCCGATGCCCCAGCCCCTGGCCCCGGCTCTCCCGCCTCTGCCTCGCGCGACGAGCTTGACCAGGCCGCCATGAATGGCCGCGCCGATGATTTCGATGACCCTTCGAGCTCCAGTGATGAAGATGCCCCCAACGACGGCGACTTTGATGACACTGCAGAGGCTGCCTCCCCCGTTAGCAACGGGGACCAGGTCGAGGCTGCCTCTTCAGACGACTCGCGGACCGCCTCGAAGCGGAAAGCAGGCCCCGGCTTGGAGGAGGAGTACATGAGAGAGAACCCTGAGCTCTACGGCTTGAGAAGAAGCGTATGTCGCTGCCGCCTCGCGTTGAAGGATAGACTGCTAACCAATCACCACCAGTCTCGCCCACAACAGCGTCGTAAGATCGTAAGTTGCCCTTGCCGCCAACTGTGCCGTCCTCAAGGAGACTCGCTGACCACCTGTAATCCAGATTGAAGATGATGATGAGTCTGAGTCCGACTCTATTGTCGCCAGCCGACGAGTCGTCAAGAAGCGACGAACCGAGCGATCTTTGCCATGTAAGCTTCCACTTCTCGCCGGCATTCCGCCTGAGCTTCGCTAATGAGATGCCTCATCAGCCTCCAAGCGCGCTACCCCTCTCCGCCAGACGCCAATCGATGACTCTGATAGCGACACGTACGGCGGTGCTCGGGCCAAGAGCTTCCAGAAGAGGGCTCGTCGCCAAGCCGAAGCCCAGCCCGCCGTGGCACTGGCAGAGAAGCGTTGGAACAGCCGCAGGGCTGCTCGCGTCTCGGCTGGAGCATACCAGGAGAGTGATGTCGAACTAGACGATGACTCCGACCTCACCCCGAACTACTGGGCCGCAGCCGAGTACGAGGATACCTCGCCCTATATCGAGAAGATCATCCGACACAAGCTGAAGCCCGATCGCGAGATGACCCGAGAGACGACTCGACACGACTTCGAGTACTTGGTCAAGTGGCAAGGCCAGTCTCATATGCACAACTCATGGGAGTCCACTGAGTCTGTTGTTGGCTGCCGAGGAATCCGTCGGCTTGAGAACTACTACAAGAAGGTCGTTGAGTTCGAGATCAGCCTACACTTCGAAAGTGACGATATCACGCCCGAACAGCGAGAAGAGTATCTTCTCGACCGCGAGCGACAGCAAGAAGCGGTCGAGGATTATACCAAGGTCGAGCGTGTCGTGGCTGTCCGGGAGGGCGACGACGGTGACGAGTACCTGATTAAGTGGAAAGGCTTGCAGTACGACGAGTGCACCTGGGAGACTGCCAGTGCTGTCAGCAAACACGATCAAGACAAGATCGACCTCTTCCTGGACCGCTCGTCACGCTCCTGGCAGTCAGATCGGACCGAGTCCAACATCGACACCCGCACCCCGATGCGCAAGATTGATCAGCAGCCATCGTACATTCAGAATGGTGAGCTTCGAGAGTTCCAGATGAAGGGGTTGAACTTTCTGGCCCTCAACTGGACTCGTGCAAACAACGTCATCCTGGCAGACGAAATGGGTCTGGGTAAGACTGTTCAGAGCGTATCGTTTCTCAGCTGGCTGCGCAATGACCGTGGTCAGGAAGGACCGTTCCTGGTGGTGGCACCGCTCAGTGTCATTCCGGCTTGGTGCGATACCTTTAATCACTGGGCTCCAGACCTGAACTACGTCGTCTACCTTGGTCCTGAGGCCGCGCGATCCACTATTCGCGAGCACGAACTTCTCGCCAACAACAACCCCAAAAAGCCCAAGTTCAATGTCCTCGTCACCTCTTACGACTACATCCTCCTCGACTCAGATTTTATGAGAACTATCAAGTGGCAGGTTCTGGCCGTGGATGAGGCCCACCGGCTCAAGAACCGCGAGTCCCAGCTCTACGGGAAGCTTGTCAGCTTCAACGTACCCTGCAAAGTCCTCATCACCGGCACACCTATCCAAAATAACCTAGCCGAGTTGTCAGCCCTGCTCGACTTTCTCAACCCTGGCAAGGTCCGCATCGATGAAGCGCTAGAGCACCTGGGGCAATCGGAGAAGAATGAAGTAGTGGATGAGGAGAAGGACCAAGAGCAGCGAAAAGCCACGCAAGAGAAACTCGCCCAGCTACACACTGCCATTGCGCCCTTCATCATCCGTCGGACCAAGGAGACAGTCGAGTCTGACCTGCCACCTAAGACCGAGAAGATCATTCGCGTGGAATTGTCCGACGTACAGCTGGAATACTACAAGAACATCCTCACCCGCAACTACGCGGCCCTGAAGGATGCTAATGGTCAAAAGCAGTCCCTCCTCAATATCATGATGGAGTTGAAGAAGATCAGCAATCACCCATACATGTTCCACGGCGTCGAGGAGAGGGTGTTGAACGGCAGCACGCGTCGTGAGGACGGCATCAAGGGTCTGATCACGAGCAGTGGCAAGATGATGCTTCTTGATCAGCTTCTCACCAAGCTCAGAAAGGACGGTCACCGCGTGCTGATCTTCAGTCAGATGGTCAAGATGCTTGACATCCTCGGAGATTACCTCCGCATACGCGGCTATCAGTTCCAAAGGCTCGATGGCACTATACCCGCTGGGCCTCGGCGCATGGCGATCAATCACTTCAATGCCGAGGGCAGCGAGGATTTCTGCTTTTATTGTCCACTCGTGCGGGTGGCCTGGGAATTAATCTCATGACTGCCGACACTGTCATCATCTATGATTCGGACTGGAACCCGCAAGCTGACCTCCAGGCCATGGCGCGGGCCCACCGTATCGGTCAGAAGAAACCGGTCAGCGTCTACCGACTCGTCGCGAAGCAGACCATCGAGGAAGAGGTCGTCAAGAGAGCTCGCAACAAGCTGTTCCTGGAGTACCTCACGATCCAAGCCGGTGTCACGGACGAAGGCAAAGCGCTTCGTGAACAGTTCCAAGACCGAGGACTAAAGGTGGACGAGGCGAAGACGGCCGAGGACATCCAAATGATTCTCAAGATGCGTTCGCAGAACTTGTTTGAGCAATCGGGCAACCAGGAGAAGTTAGAGCAGCTTGACATTGATGCCATCCTGGAGCAGGCCGAGGAAACCAAGACTGCTGTTGACGATAAGCTCAACCTGAGCACGGGCGGCATTGACTGGGACAACTGGATGCAGGTGACTGATGTCAAGGTTGACGAAACGGCCCTTGATTGGGACCAGATTATCCCTGCCGACCAGCTCGCCGTCGTTAAGGCCGAGGAAGAGAAGAAACAGCATGATGCGTTCCTCGCCAAAGCCAGGGAAGAAAATGCTCCTCGGAAGGCCACACTGAAGAATGTCAAGAAGACGACCGACAATGATAGGGCAGACCGCCTCGCGAAGAAGCGCGAGAGGGAGAGACAAGAACTAGCCGAGCTCGAAGAGCAGCGGGCTCTCTTGTCTGATCCACGACGGCCTCTTAACGAGAAGGAAACACGGAACCTCATCCGCGCCTTCTTTCGTTACGGCTCTATGCACGACCGCGCAGAAGAGGTGATTCATGAGGCTCGACTGTCCGACCGCGACCCTGATTTCCTCCAAGGTATTGTTGACAGTCTTGTGGCTGATTGCCAGGCTGCTGTCGATATCAGCAACGACAAGGTTCGTGAGGAAGAGGAACGAACAGGCAAGCAACTCGCGAAGAAGGATAAGAAGGCTGTGCTCGTCGACTTTGGCGAGGTCAGAAAGGTCAATGCGGAGACGGTCTTGGAGAGACCACCGCAGATGAGGCTCCTGCGCCAGATCCTGCAAGGACAGGCCAATCCCCTTACCTTCCGCCTACCAGAGGCAGCCAAAGCCGCACACTACACCTGCGAATGGGGAGCTCGCGAGGATGGCATGCTGCTGATCGGCATAGACAAGTACGGGTTTGGCGCCTGGACTCAGATCAGAGACGACAAGGAACTGAATATGGCAGACAAGTTCTTCCTGGAGGAGCATCGGGTGGACAAGAAGGAGGAGCGCAAGAATGCTTCAGAAAAGAACATTCAGTCTCCCGGTGCCGTCCATCTGGTTCGTCGTTCAGAGTATCTCCTGTCAGTCTTGATGGCCAAGCACTCAGACGATGCTACCTACAAGAAGGCCGTGGAGAATCACCACCGCAGCAAGAAGAATCTCGTCAACGGCCACCGTCGCAGCGATGCCAATTCGGCTTCTGCTTCGCCCGCGCCTGGGTATACCAAGAAGTCAGCACAAAACAGGGAGCGCAACCGAGAGCGCATGGGAGCGCACCTTAGCGACACGTACCGGTCTCGAAGCCTGGCAGACGACCGCGGAACGCCGCGCCCTGAACATAAGAGAAAGCACCTGGACGATCACCAAGATCGGCACAACAAGCACCGTCGCACCGAGCACGGTCACGGCGAAGCGCGGCACAAGGACGACAAGGCTCGTGCGAAGCTCGGTCCTGATGCCCTCGAACGCCTCAAGAAGGCTCGCGAGGACTCTGTGCAGCGCTTCAACCGGCTGATGGAGCTCGACGACGAGAAACTAGACTCGGCTAACAACGAGCATCTCATCTGGTCGCTGCTGAAGCCTGTGCGAGGCAACTTCCAGCGTATCATGCACACGACAGCTGAACACATGCCTTCGGCCAAGGAACGTGCCAGGACGATGGGCTCTGAGCTGCGACAGATTGGTAATCACCTAATCGGCCTTCGAGATGCCGGACTTCCCCGTGAGCAGCTGGAGGGTCTGATGCCACAATTCTGGTAAGAGAACCATCTCACTGCTGCCCAAAGCAAGTACTAATCGCAGTTTAGGGATTTCCTGGCCACTGTATGGCCCATTGGGGAGGTTGAGGTCACGGGCAAGAGGCTCTCCAGAATGTACCGCGACCTCCGGGAAAAGGACAAAAAGGTAGATGACGAGAAGCTGCAAGCCAAGAGACGAGAAGACCTCGAGGACGGAGAAATCGATGTCGAAGACGAGAAACGTCGTCGGGAGCGAAAAGAGGCTCGACGAGAGCCAAGCGAAGACACGCGCCGTGACTACCGTCGCGATGATAGGCATCGCGCCTACGAAAACGGTGACCGCCTGAGCTTCCGCAGGGATCGTGATCGTGGCCAGTCGTTGGTTGACCGGCCGAGACCGTCGTGGAGCCCCAGCACCCAACAGCACCGACACAGCCCATACTAGGTGCTCGAGCTGTGAAGTCAGCGTACTTCACGCGCGTCGCTCCGCTGAGAGCGGGTGACACTGTCGGCAGCATCCACCTTTTCGCGGCAAGAACCGCCGCGTCTCAAACTTCAATGGCAGCAACGTTCTAGTGAGATTCCTTGATCCAGATCTCACAATTCGCCGGGCGACCACATGGCAGAGTCCCGGATGAATAATAGGCAGCATTATTCCGGCGCACTGAAAATATGAACTGGCGTTACTTGGTTGTGGTCAAAAGCCACATTACGCGGGGGGGCGGGGGGGGTCACATAAATCAGATAAATTGGTTTTGGTGTGGCATAATTGCTTTTTGTCTTCTTTTAAAGAGAGATACAGCGTTTCTGTGCAAGAACGAGTGCTTCCTTACCTAGCGAAAAGGAGAAGACGTGGGTTTCGTCGTTATCGCAATTTGCAGACAACCCTTGGGAGGCTCTACTTTTCACGTGGAACGTTCAGCTGGCTACGAGGCAATGAGTGTCGGTCGGTTGTAGTCTGGAGCCCAAGTCTGTGGGAGAGGGAGAGGGGGGGGGTGTAACGGTGCACTGGGATGGTGTTCAATCTGGCGACGTGACCTCACATGTGATGAGGTCACAAACTGTATCAGTTACTCTTGAGATTATGAGTGAGATAGGCAGCCGTTGAAGAGGCCACCAGCCTGAAGTCTATCCTGTGGCCTGGGGAAGGAGTCTCAGCTATTTTTTTTTCATGTAGCTTACCCAGGTCCAGGGCCATTAAACAATGATCTCCAAAGGTTTGATGGTTGTGATGTGTCTGTCCTGTGTGCCTATCTAATGGTGACTGGCCGCCGTTCCCAACCCCCCCCCCCCCACTGGTCCATGCCTGAGAGTGGTATCTTCACGCAC
Source organism: Celoporthe dispersa (assembly GCA_016584495.1). Classification (NCBI taxonomy): domain Eukaryota; kingdom Fungi; phylum Ascomycota; class Sordariomycetes; order Diaporthales; family Cryphonectriaceae; genus Celoporthe; species Celoporthe dispersa. Next base: position 1,646,195 of record WAID01000007.1, read on the forward strand.
AAGGAATAGACTTCTCATCTTTGCTCGGGAAGCCATTGCAGGTCACACAGCTTCATCATCCTCCCCGAGGTGGTATTTAGGGAGGGGGACAGGTTACGATACGGCGAGAGATACAGACGGGCCGCGCAGCAGCACGCGCAGCAACCCGATTGGGTAGGTTCTGTGCCATGTCACAACATTGGAATCTATCACTACGATCCTAGAACAGAAGATTGACTTCAGAACGGACTTCGATTACTGTGAACTGTGAACACCGCGGCATCAAAGTCCCTGTCTGGTGTGTGTTTTGTGTCACCAGAACTGATAAGTATGTTCACAACTCGTAATGTCTGACGATGACAGGCAACAACGCGGTCCCCCCCCCCCAAATACCTCAAATGTAATCATAATCCACATCTCCTTCATGACGTCTTCCTCCATACCCTCGTTCTCATAACCTGATCCCTCTGGAAACGCCTCGCTGGCATGTGAATTCCTCAGGGGTATTTCCCATCTATCAAGACCTCCCAAGCCATGAATGTAATGAATATCCGGAAGCAAACCAAAGCAAAAGGGCAACGCTTCTCGGTTCGTGCACATCGTAGGTGCGTTTTCATGCAAGTTGCGGTGCTGAAATAGTGAGTTGTAGTAGAGTTTTGATCTGCTTTCGGGTGATGCTCGACTTATGGGTACTGTGCCGTTCTATATCGAGTAATTTGGGTCTTTCGATACCTGGTTCCTTTCAGAGCTGGGCGTAGTCCCATCCTGGTTCATCCTTCTCCTCTGGTTCACAGCTTCTAGGCCTGGCGTGACCACATTCGCTAGTGAGGAAAAGAAGGGTAGCAGTAGCCACCGGGGCAGTACCAGGGCGCAGGAACACGCTGCGAGGCTTCTGGTCCGCCAGGTGAGCATTTCCTCCGGGAAGCTAGTTGGATTCGGCGGTCTGAAAGCTCAGGTCGCTGGATGAAGCATCTGCTCGCTGATAGATGAAGTTGTCCACGACCTTGCTATCAGGTCGCAGCGAGGGTAGACACCTGTGCGGGTTGTCTGGTTCTGGGGACATCTGGCCGATGGGCTCATGCTCGTTCTTGATCAGCTGTAGCGGCTCCTTGGTCGTCTTTCCTGCCTTGGAAGCCCCCTTGGTGGCCTTGAACGTCTTGGTGATGTCATTCTTGGGCTTTGCATCCTTCCGCGGCTGCTTAGACTTCTTCTTCGTCGTCTTCGGTGCGCTGACCTCCTTGGCTGCGGCTGCTGTACCGAAGGTAAGTGTGCTCTGCTTGGTCTTGCCCTTCGGTAGTGATTTACGAGGTAGAGGCGAGCCCTGGCGAGGGCTCACGCTCGGGGTAGGCAAGGATTTCTCGACGATCTTGTCCACGAGCTTCGGCTTGAGGTCCGGGATGTTGATGGACTTGTTGTCTGCATCGGCAACGTCAAGGTGGGGGCGCTTCTTGCTGTCGAGGACCACATCGATCTTATCGCGACTCAACCGCTGCTCGCACTGCTCCTCCTTCTCCACCGAACCAGAGACCATGTACTCCTCCTTGTCGGCACCAACATCCTCACAATCCCAGTGAGGGAGGTTCAACAAGCTGGCGATGTCATCCGACTTGCCGCGGATGACCAGATCCCATAGGTCCTTCACATCTGGATTCTGAGGCTCGGGATCCAGGTTGATCCAAGCGGTGAACCCATCTCGTGTCGAGCGCGTCGCCCGGCACAGCACTTGGACGATCCGCCTCACGCCTGGGATCTTGAGGCTCGTGCCCACCACAATGACGGCGTCAGGCACTTTCTTGAGGTCGGCCTCGGAGACACTTCCAATGGCGTCACCGTCGGGGTTGAATTCGTTGTAAAGGACCATCCGCGGCCTCAGTCGTCCGACGCCGTGGCTCCGCTTCCCGGCAAATTTCGTGCGCACGTCATCCTGCTCCTTGCACAGTCCACATAGGGGGGGCTCTGGTCCCTGAAAGAGATTCTCGTCGAACTTAGCAACATGGTTGCACTTGGTGCACTGCATCTTCTCCAGCCCGCCATGAACCTGGATCGTGACCGGCCAGGGCTTCTTTGGGGGCAGCGGTATGCTGGTCGCCAGGGGCGCGAGGGAGGTGTCCAGACAGTCGACGTTCTGGGTGTATAGGCGCAGCAGGCGGCCCTCGTGCGCAATGGTTGCCAGCATGTGGTGGAAAGCGGTGGGCTTGGCCTCCTTGGTAAGGCGTGACAGGTCACGAACCATCTTATGAAATTCTGCCGTGGATTTGTCGTCTTTGTAGACAGAGGCATCGAAGAGGGCCTTGCCGCCGCCCTTGATCTTGTGCTTGTCCTTGAGCGTCCTGAAGAGGCCCTCGCTGGATCGGAAGTCGGGGACTAGGTCATCAACGTCAGCCACCATACCGGCAAGGACATATTCACGGGCCCACCACCCGGGAGGGGGGGGGAGAGGGGAAAGGCCCCAAGCATAGACTTACTTCCAGCCGAGACAGAGATGCCAGCTCCGGCAATGATGACGATCTTCTTCTTGGTGCGCAGGACATGCAGCAGGCGGTCCAGCTGTGCCTCGCCGGCCTCATCGCGGTTGTCGAGATCCAGATACTCGGTGGTCCGGGGCTTACGCTGGGCGATCCTGCGTCTCTTGGCCGGGGGCTGGCCGTCGGTGCGGACCTGGATCTCGCCGACCTCGACCTCGATAGTGTCCGGCAGCTTGAGGGGGGAGGCGCAGCCGGACGGGACAGCGGATGAGGAGGGTGAGGGATACCGGCTTGATGCGTCCATGGCGGATGTGTTGGCCGAGCTGGTCTGCGGGGGTAATGAGGGCGACCGTGAGAGGGCCGACAGGGGAGACGAAGGAGAGAGCATAGAGGGAGTAGAGGAGAGGTCGGAGAGAGGCGACGAGGGGGTGGGCGAGGTGATCTTGGCCGAGGGCGTATCCATTGTGAGGCCCACCTCAGAGGGAGAGAGAGAGAGAGAGAGAGAGAGAGATTTGGGCGTGTCGCGAAAGAGCGCGTAGGGGCGCCTCGATCGGGCGCTGGGCGAGGTAAGGGAGGAAATCCAGTACAGCAGGTGTACAGTCGAGGCTCGCAAACAGGGAGGAAGGGAAGGGAAGTTTTAGTCTGAAATGAGGGAAAGGAGAGGAGAGGAGAGAGGGCGTGTGTGTCGCGCGTCAGCAGGGATTGGCGCCTGACTGTGTTCCTCCTCTTCAGGCCATTGTGCCGGCTTTCTTGGGTCTCTTCTGCCTTTTTTTTTTTTTTTTTGTTGTCTGGCCGTGCCTGTCGCTGAATGGCTTTTTGTATCTATTGTCACAGTAAGTTGTAGTAGTGTGTGTGTGTGTGTGTGTGGCGAGTGGCAGGAGGTGGATGAGGAGGATCTGAGGACTGAGACCTTTTTTTTTCCCTCCCAGGATGGGTCGCAGGGAGAGGAAACTGGATGAACGATGGGGAGGTGAAAGTAAAGCTTGCGCCTGCAGGCCGGGTCGGGCGGGTACCTACGTGCCTACCTTCTGCAGGCCCCCCTCCCCTCTCTCCAGATGCAATGCAGGGCCTCTGTCCAATGTTGCTTTTGTACTAGGGCCACTCAAGGGTTGTTTTTAGCCCACAATCGTCAAGTCCGCACCATCAAAGACGGCGACTGCCATGCTGTGTACATACACTGTGACAGTAGTATGGTGGTAGTATGGTGACAACTTGAGGAGGGAGGAAGAAAGAAAGAGAGAGAGAGAGAAAGAGAGGAGCAAGTGCAGCGCAGTGCAGTACAAGGCCATGAGGTCCTCACAAGCTGCTTTCGTCCCGAATAGCCAACCTGGGCTCTGATGCTGGCCAAAAATTCCAAACAGACTAAATTGACATGATATTTCTAGGAATATATACCTGTATGGTCTTTTGTTTTGCTCTGTCTTGTCAGGCATAACCTGCAGTGGCCTCGGGGAGAAAAGAGTCTCAGCTGCAATACGTGCCCACCCTCGAAGTATATTGTCATCGAGTTCCACTGCTGCAGCATGCAGGTGATCGAGCCTGCCCCCTCGAACACAGTATGAGGAGGATCCAAATCTCGGCTAGCTTAGAAATGCGCTGCCCTGCATATCCCATCCGCAATTGTATAGCTGTCTCTCTATACTTTATATGCAGTATCAAAAACACACAAGACAACAGAACCTCTGGAAACGCAACAAGTCCTGCCTGCCAGGATTTTTAGATGACTTCACCCTTGGAGGGTTGCACGATGATAGCGTCACTGGGTAGTAGCCCTGACCCCATAGCGGACTCCGCAGGGACATGGGTAGGGAGGGGGGTGTGGTTCGTGGTTGCTAGGAAACGCGGGTGCCCTGTGGAGCAGAAGACTTGCAGCTGGGGTACCAGTACCTCAGATTCATCCTCGGGCCTTACCTGATGGGCCTGGGCTCCCTTGACCCTAGTACTGTGCAGGCACCACAGTAATCTAAGCTTAGCTCAGCACTCACTGTGCCAGAAACACGCCTTCGCTACAGAGTACATTTTCCTGCCTCCACTAAAGTTACAGCATCAACAAGCCCGCACAGAGAGAGAGAGAAAAGAAAAAGAAAATAAGTCACGTTCACGCCGGCTTACCACTGCTCCTCACACGCACCCGCACAGGAAATCCATCCTTGATGTGGCCCGTGATGTCGCCCACGCCCATCACCGGATAAGCCTTCTCTCCAAACGCCTCAGGGGCATCCGCCGCGTACGCCGGCTCGAACTCGAGATCCCGCAGCGTCATGGCCAGGATGGCCCGCAGCTCGAGCTGCGCCAGCTCCTGCCCGATGCAGTTCCGCGGGCCCAGCTCGAACGGCCGCCACGCGTTCCTCAGCGGGTGCAGCGGGTCGCCCTCCCCCACCAGCCACCGCTCCGGGAGGAACTCGTCCGCCCGCACCCAGTAGTCCGGGTGCCGCTGCGTCGCGGTGCTGGCACTCAGCACGAGGAAGCTGTCCGTCGGGTAGATCTTGCCCGTGTCTGGGTGCGTCAGGATCATGTCGGGGCTACCTATGCGCGCTGTGGCTGCCGGTGGGTACAGCCGCAAGATCTCCTTGACGACGGCCTGCGTGTAAGGCATCGCGTTGAGGAGGTTCGGGTTCTCGCTCAGCCGCGAGAAGGCCCGGGACGGGTCGGCGCCTAGGACCTCGTCGTGCTCGGCGCGGATCCTATCCAGCGCGGCCGGGTCGCTGTAGAGCCGGCTATACGCAAAGGAGAGGGTAGACGCCGTGGTGTCGTGTCCGGCAAAGATGAAGATCTTGAGCTGGGATATGGCAACCTCTAGGAAACCAGGGTCGACCCCCTTTGGTTTCCCCTGCAGCGAAGGACTGGTCTTGGACCTCAGTCCTATAGGCCTTGACCGCGAGGTCATTGATGGTTTTGACTCGCGAGACCTCACCTTGGTCGAACTTGGCAATACTATCCTCGATCAGTGGGGCAAGGAACTTCTTCATCTTGCGGTTGTTGTTCCACACTACGAGGGGCCGCAGTGGGAAGTGCTCCTTGAGCTGGTTGGCCACGCTGTAATCACAAGTGAGCCACCAGACCTGGAGACGACGGTACAGGTCAGCTATAGCCTCAGTCAGAGCAATCTGCGCCGAACTCGTACCTGGTCCTGCAGTATCTTCACGAACTCGCTTGGCTTGGTCTGACTATGCAGCCTCATGCCCCTGGACGGGTGTCAGCGGGGCGCCTCCTGGTTCGTATGAGGAGATGCTCACAAGGCAGCACGGCAGATCACGTCGACGGTCGCCTTTTGGACCGTTTTTTCCATGTTGATAATCTCACCTGTCCGGCTGGCCTGGATGAAGATTTCCTTGAGCACCTCTATCTCTTCAAGGAAGGCAGGTAGCAGTGCGGTCAAGTTCTTGGCCGAGAATCCCTACAAGACCTTGTTCAGCTCATATACACTTGAGGACATATAGGGCACATGGGGCTGCGCTCCAATTCTGGCATGACACGTACAGGGTTGAAAACGCTCCGCCAGGTCTTCCACTCCCGACCCTCCATGGTTACCAGATCGCGCAAACCCGTCAGGGGCCCCAGCTCTCGGGCTACCATTGGCGCCTTGGGGAGACTTGTCTCTTGCGTGAACTGGGCCACCATATCTGGATGGTAGACGAAGAGCATCGTCTCGCCAAAGGGCCAGGTGTCCAGATAGATGACGCCCCCGGCGCAGGCCTCAGGATATGCCCTGATCAAGACATGACACACTCCAAGCTTGGTGCTTAATCTGGGTGTCAGCAGCCACTCCACGGTTTCAAGATCCAGCAAAACTACCTACTAGTCACTTGGGTAAGGTGCAAGTGCCTTGCCAACATGGATCAAATGGCCGAAAAGAAAGGAGTGGGGGAGCATTGGCTGTTGGGTCTCATCAGCTTGGGCTCGATCGTCAGTTCTGAAGCGGGCAACCGGCAGGAGCACGTACAACGTCATACAGCTTCAGTATCTGTCGAAACTGTGTCCTCACTTGATAAAGGCGCACGAGAAACATGGCCACGCCTGCGAGTGCTGCAATCCCGAGGGACCAGGCCAGCAGCGCGCCACTGGGCTCAAACAGGTCATTCCACAAGACAGCCATCGCGTTGTGTGTGTGTTGAAGATCGGAACCTCAGCTCGCGAAGGTAAGCAGACGCCTTGGTTGGGATTGGGTAGGCGGACGGTCACTTGTTATATGTGATTTCACTATCTGGCAAAGCTGGTCGGTGAATCCTTCGGGTCCACAGGGTATCTCGGCACTGAGCCACGACAGCTGGCCTGGTGCTGACCAGGTAGCAAGGGCCCTGGTGTCTTTCGTGGGAGGGCCGGCCTACCTGCCTTCACCTGTTAGGATGTTAGGAGTCTCTGCAATGGCCATAAGATGTGCCCGAAGATAGCACGCCCAGAGAATACGATGGATGGACCGAAATCAGAAGGACGGGATTTATGCTGCGCGAAGGCTTAATCCCCCCCCCCCCCCGAGAATGTGACATGACTCTTGTTGTATGATAAATTCAAATTAATAGCAAGAAGATACGGTTCGTTGTCGGGAGACTACTGACAGGGGGTAGCACCTGGATGGAAATGCCAGAACTCACTCACAAAGGTTTGTCAGCCTGTGTCTGTCTCAGCGACTACAAAGGCCTAAATGATGAGCCAGTTAATTTGGTAGCCCTCATGATTGTGGCGGGCTAAGGCCAATCTCGAGGTCGATGATTGAGCTTGCCTCTGCAGGGAGATGGGCTGTTGTATGGCCCCGCCTTTTCTGCTTAGTCAGTTCTGCCAAGACATCCCTCTCACCCTCTTCCTTTCAAGGACCCTTCCTCATGTGAACGAATATCGCTTGCTTCACAAAGCAACATACCGCAGACAGTTTTGTTTCTTTTTTTTTCTTTCTTTAATTTTGGGAATGAATTGAGTCTGGATATTGCTACACAGCGACCCGACTTTTTGAATATGGTCATTTGCTAGCGCGAAAACGGTGCAACCCTTTTACTGAAAGCCACCAGCGCCGCCCCGACAAGAGGTGCAAGCTATGGCATAGAGCCTCAGCCTGTGTCCCCCGCCCCGACGCTTCGCCCCAGCATTCGCTTTTGCTTGACTTGGCCCGTTCGCAAATGGCCTCTTCAAAGATGCCTATGATGCTGGAGGAACACATGGATCCTCTAGGTGGTGGTATCACATCGATGGACGACGACCTGTTTGGAGACGAGGTCTTGCCCATCCCCCCTCGACCTCCTAGCAAACAGCTGCAACAGCGTGTGGACGAGATGCGAAGCCGTGGGTGCTGCAGGTAAAGCTAAAGGGGCCCTTGGTCCGCCCTCTTGGGCTGTGCGGTGGGAGCTGACTCGGAGGACACCCCAGGACCATTGCGTACTCCAAGCACGGCATCATCGCGTCCATCTCGCCAGACGGCACACATGTCAACCTCCAGTGTCCCCATGCCAGGCCTGGGGATGGCCAGTGGGAGCTGAACGAACCCATCCAGTGCTCCATCCTTCCCGCTCCCCTCCCTGGAGGGCCTATCGTCCACCTGGCTTGGGCCCCAACATCGGCGCCGGAGCTGGCCGTCATAGATGCCTTTGGTCGTATCTGTCTGCTCGGCTTCCCAGTCCACCTCAACAAGGCCGCCTTCATCAGGAAGTGGGACGCAGATGCCCAGGACGACCTCCACTCTGTCGTTGGATGCTACTGGCTGCCTCTTGTCCTGCCTCGGATGGTAAGTGTGCTCCCTCGCAGCTCTCAAAGGACAGGGTAGAGTATCTGACGCAGTGCAGATCAACGTCGTATGCGGACCAGTTGTGAAGGAGCACGGAAAGTACCAATTCAATAATAGCTATAACCAGACCTTTGGCCCATGGCACCCTAATCCGCAAAAGAGTGCGCTGGTTTGCGTTACTGCCAGCGGGCTGCTCAAGCTGTTCTTCTCCCAAAACAACAATCAGCTCCAGGAGATACACCTGGAGATGGAGAGCGTAGCCTCGTCCGACGACCTCATCACGCACGCCACCATCTGTTCTGAGCGAGGTATGTATCTTGTACAAGACCTAGGTGATCTGAAAAACTGACAAGTGGTGCAAGGCAAACTCCTGATTGTGCTCGCCACCGCCGCAAAACAGCTAAAGGTGATCATCGCCGAGATCAGCTGGGGAATCCCGCAAGCACCACAGGATAAACAGATCCCGCCTGGGAGCCTCCCTCTCAGACCCTCGCTCAAGATTGAGCATGTACACACGACAAGCTGGCTCCAGAAGGGCTCGGTCGATTCCCCTCTGGATGCATCCATGGACCAAATATCGCACTTGGAAGTACTACCCCCGGTCTTGGACATCAGGACCAAGGTCATGACACCTGCTATGGCACTAGCCGTTAGGCTGCACTTGCCTACTGCGCAGTCGCATTATAACCTGGAACACCAGAGCATAATAGACCGTTGGAACGTCGCATTGGACCAGCCCCAGCAGCTGCACCCGGCGTTTGAGCAGCGCGGCTCAAAGGCGGGAGCGGCTTCATCCCCAGCCAACATCGCCATGCTACACAAGGGCGAATCGATTGTCATCAACAAGGTCATCGTCTCCATCGAGACGACCCTGCACGGCAGGGTCATCTGCATCGGATTTAGTGATGGTACCGTTCAGTACCGAGATCGCATCACCATGGCTGAGATCTATCAGGAAGAAAATGACCGACAGATCACGATCATGCAGCATGCCGGCCTTCATTTTGCGGACGAGAAGCCCAGCTTGCAGACGAGCTTCTCGTCAAACAGCTGTTCGTACGCGCAGATATGCGAGAACGGCAAGGTCCGCTGGAGCAGTCTTCAGTACCCGGTGGCAGAACTCAGTGCGTCCGAGGCCGATCCTCAACACGATGCTGTGCTTGCCAGCTTCGTGATGGCCTTGCCAACTCTATTCATCAAAACAGCAATTGTGATGATATTCTGGCTATTGCGAGGCCATTTGTCGAGAAACAGCCCCAATTCATCATCGGTCTGCTCAAGGCAGTTATTGTCACGTTAGGTGTCAATATCGACTATTCCGAGGGCAATCCTCAGGACCAAGTGCCCAGGAACGGGCACTTACACTTCGTAATGAGTGTGCTCAACCATTTTGGTTTTCAAGGAGACTTTCGGCCGAGATCTTTCAGTGGAAGGTTCATCGGGCTGGGCCTGAGCCTTCGAAATATCATCATCCTCATCACAATGGCAACCAATGTGCCTAACGAGCGGATGAGGGAGAAAATCAACCCACTTGATGACCCCGGTAAGTACCTGCAGCATCAGTCTGTCCACTTCTTCTTCTTCACCTCCTCCTACTCTCTTCCGCCGAGCGAGGAAACTAACGCATTATTTAGAGGTCGTTGCTGTTCTCTCGAGCAACATGAAGTGGGTTGTTGACCTGATGTCGTGGATCACAGACGGCCTATTGAGCCTACGCGATGACCCGAAGTTCATGGAGCTCCTCGATGATCCAAAAAAGTTTCCTGAGATGACCGAGTACCTCAGGACCAAGAACAATGTGTCTCTGCACCTCCTGCTCTGCTCCTCCACGAGGTGGTTGCTTGCCACGGTCGTCCGGCGTTTTCACAATCTCCAGACTGTATGCCAAAAGGTCATGCAGGCGCTAGATCCCCGGCCTCCCACAGGCTCGACAGAGACACCCGGCACAGGAATTCAATCTCTGTATCAGGCCTATGCAAGGCTCCAGCACTGTATATCCACAGATCTCATCAAAGTCGAAGAGTTTGAAAAGCTCCTCTCCAGCGTGTCCGCCGACGTCCGACAGATGTATCAGGCCTCGCTGGCGCCCCTTCAACAGAAACAGCAACAGCAGCAGGGCCAGCAGAAGCCTGGCCAGCCGAACCCCGCCGATAATGCCGTAAAAAAGGCGCAGGGGCACTGCGAGCTGCCGATCCTGTTGGCCGACCAGCCGCCACCCAGCTTCCAAGGTCTTGTCAAGAAACTTTTCGAGACAGACCTCAAGGCCATCATGGGCTCGACGAACCGCTCCGAGCTCTTCTTCACGGACTTCCCGCTTCTGGACGTCGAGGATCATGTCAACAGGCTGGCTAGGCGGAAGGCTGACGGAAAATACGTGGACATTTTCAGAAGGATAGAACACAAGGCACCTCACCTGGTATACGACGCAACCACCAGCAATGGCGGTAGCTCCGCTGTCTCCAAGCTACTCCAGCAGCCGGGGCAGGAGATGCAGCAGAACGGAGAGGCGTCCCGCCCCGACCAGCCAGGTTTCCGCAGGTGCACACGGTGCTGCAGCGTCATGGAGGAGATCCACGCGACCCGGCCGGGGTTCAACTTTGTCGTGAGCCTGCAAAGGAAGTGTGTCTGCGGTGGAAGCTGGGCTGCCTTGTCTTGAGATATGCAGCATTAATGTACGATCTATAAATTGAGATCGAAAGAAGAATACCCATAGCAAGGCGTCTGCTGTTGAGCACAGCATAGCAGACCCGTGTTCAAGGCAAAGCAGAAGAAGACTTTAGGTCGAGACCGAGAGATCCCTGAATATCACTGCTTCTCCTAACTACAAGCCACTCCACGAACCAGATATTGAATTTTGTCCAAAATTCTGGTCAACTCGCCCAGCCTGTCCATAGACGCCGCATTACTACTTCGCTGGCCTCAATTTAGCCGCGGACGTCTCCTCTCCGTCCTCAAAACCAGCCACACCGAGATCTTCTATCTACATGAAATGAATACAGGCCTTGCTATCTGAAAAGATACCACAAAATAGGATATCATCTACGTCAACGAACACAATGGGGCACCAGCCAAGTAGCAAATGAGGCCTCATGCCTTGAAGGCTCTCATGCCACCAAATTTGCGTGCGACTTTCCCTCCCCTTCCTGTCTCGGAAAAACTCATGCATGTCGGTGTGATTTCACCCGGTCACCAGCCCATTGACGATGCTGCGATAGGCTTACCAAAGTGCATATATATATATTTATATTATATACTATATGTATCCCAAAACGCGACCTAGTTGCATTCTAGAACGTCTTAAGCCTCCCGCTTCGACCTCCCGCCCATTGTAGCAATAACCAACCGCCCGTCATCATCATCATCATCATCATCATCACCATCATCATGAAGCCCTCATCAGCTCCGACTCTCCTCGCCATTTTGGCGATCGCGGCCCAGCCATCCTCCTCCCAGAGCCCATGTACCACCTGCCAGGCGCTCACAGACCCGCGCGACCTCCCCATCACGCGCCGAGGCCCAAAGCTCTTCCTCGCCGGCGACCAGTGGCGCGCTGTAGGCCCCAACGTATACTGGCTCGGCCTCGACGAGAACGTGATCCCACCGCCAGGCTCGCCCTTCTACGCGCCCTTCAGCGCAAGCTACCCTACAAAGGGGCGCACGATGGAGATGATGGCGACGGTGAGGGCGCTGGGCGGGACGATGGTGCGGGCGCATACCTTGGGGGTCAGCACGGGGAATCCTCTGAGTATCTGGCCAGAGGAGGGAGTGGTGAACGAGGAGGCGTTTGAGAGCGTGGATTGGGCAGTTGCGGAGGCGAGGGCTTATGGGTTGAGGCTTTTGGTGCCCCTGACGGATAATTATGTGAGTCTCGTGTGTGTGTGTGTGTGTGTGTGTGTGTATGAGAAAGAGAGAGAGGAAGAAACACGGCTGATATCGTGGTCGGCGGGCCAGGACTACTACCACGGCGGAAAGTACAACTTCCTCCGCTGGGCCGGCCTCAACCTCACGCAAACAGCCAATTCCACCAGCCCTCTAGTCCAGCAGTTCTACACCAGGCCAGCCATCATCGCCTCCTTCAAGCGCTACATCCACACCCTCCTCACGCACGTCAACCGGTACACCAACCTGACCTACGCCGAGGACCCGACCATCTTCGCCTACGAGAGCGGCAACGAGCTCGGCGGGCCTGTGTTTGGGGACATGGACGTCCCGGCGGAGTGGCTGAGGGAGATCGGCTCGTATGTCAAGGAGCTTGCCCCGGACAAGCTGTTTGTTGATGGCACGTATGGCGTGAACAGGAGCCACTTTGCAGTGGAGGAGGTGGACTTGTTCTCGGATCACTTCTACCCGGTGAATGTGACCAAGTTACGAGGGGATCTGGACCTAGGTGAGTATCTATATATATATGATCTCTTTTTCCTATTGTTTCTCTTCTTTCTCTTTTCTCCCCTTCATCCTGCGCTCCCTGCTCACACCACGGCACGATTAGTTTCCACCGCCAACAAGGGCTACTTCGCCGGTGAATACGACTGGGTCGGCTCAACAGACGGCGGCGTCACACCCGACGGCGACTCTCTGAGCGAGTGGTTCTCGATCATCGAGCAGAGCCCCGTAGCTGCCGGTGATGCCTTCTGGAGTCTCTTTGGCCACGATGTGCCGGATTGCAATGTGAGTAGCTCACGCCTTGTGCGAAGCACGTTCTGGCATCGCTGACAGAGAGGCGTCGTCCTGCCGCGCGCTCGTACCTTGCTCAGATCTTTGTAAACCATTCAGACGGTTTTACCATGCAGTACAACAACCCAGAGAACTCGCCGTACGTCACACGCCGGATCCAGCTTGTCCGGCAGCACTTTGTCGAGATGAATCGGGGGCAGAACATCAGCGCCAACGCGTCCTTACCTGCGGTGCCGTGTCCGGCGTCGACGAGGGGCTTCTCGGATTGAACGAGTATCATAGACATAGCTAGGCTAGTATTTCACATCGGATTGACAGAGCTGTGAGAATATTCGGCCAGCACTTAGGGCCCAGCGAGGCCAGCCAGTGTACATACTTCCGTCCTCCTCACTCCCGAGCCTGCTTCTTCTCAGGATCCCACACCATGGGGAACAGAAACGTTTTCTCTTCTTCCCCCTCCACCTGCGCAGTGACCATCCCCAGCTCTTCGAACCCAAAGCGCGGGTACACGGCCCTCGCCATAGGCGCCGCCTGCAGCGTGGCCACGACCCCATCGCGCACGGCACGGTCCATCCCCCACCGGACGAGGCCCCGCGCCAGCCCGCGGCGTGTAAAGGACGGGTGCGTGCCCAGCGCCAGGAGGTAGATCTGGTCCGTTCCGTACACGGGGTCGAGGTACTTGGCGTGTCCCTCATCGGCAGCGCGCATGTGCGAGGCGAGGCGTGCCGGGTTGGCGTCACGCCGTGTCTCGGCACCGGCGGCGCTGAGGATCGCGGCAGCTGAGAAGGTGCGAGAGAGAGAGAGGGCGTCATGTTACCATCAAGGCTGCACCGCCACGGAAGGGAGTCTTCTACTTACTGCTGGGCGATTGATACTCTTTTCCGTGTTTCCTGGTGTTCACGTACGTCACGTTCCAGACCGCATATCCGCCGGCCTGCCACGCACCTGCGGCCTCGTCGTACACCTCCGCCATAAGAACGGTGAAGTCCTCGTACTCTGGCGAGATCCATGTCTGCACGAGGATGCGGAAGAACTTCCTGTGTTCGTCGGGGTGCTCGATGCGGCCGTGGAAGCGGTAGTCCCACCAGTGTTTGTCCTCGGGCATGGCGGCTATCAGGACATCTGTGACGGCGTCCACGTCGTCGAGACTGACCTCTCGGATGCGAATATCTCCCGTGCGTGCCATAGTTTCTCTTTCTCTCTCTCTCTCTCTGAGGGAGTTGGTGTTTTGATTCACTGTTTTGAAGCAGAGGGAAACACCTGCACAATTCTATACTTGAGCAGCCTGTGTGTGACAAGACCAGCCTCAGGGTCAGAAAAGGATAAAGAAGCCAAAAGAGATCATTACTAGGTACTCAAATACCTGGAAACCAGATATACTTAATTAATTATAAATAGTCGTTTGTAGTAAAAAAGATGGGAAAGGGCTGAGGGTGAAGGAGGGAGACCAACCCCGCAGAAAAAGGCATACTTAGCATCCACCGCGGCGTGAGTCAACTCTAGGCAGTACTTACACAAATAGGAAATAATGCGAAAATGTGGAGAGAAACTTGCGTGAATTATTAATGCAAGACAACCTATCTCGGCCCATAAACAGCAAATCCTGCCTGGCCTTTTATTCTCTTGATTTTCTCTTGATTTTCTCCTTTTTTTTATTTAAAAATTCTTAGTTTTAGTAGAGTGTTGGGGGTGGGTTACGTACTTGCAGTATTGTAGATGAGTACGTAAGTTTGCATACGACATTGTCGCGAATATGGCAAGAACGTTGGTGAAAGCAAGTGTGGAGCAGAACACCAAGACCAGCATGGTAGGTGCAGAGGGTAAACTGAGCTTTCCCATTGTGAAAGTCAATGTATAAACAAACGCCCACCATCCCCCAGCGTCAGAACGCTTCTGTTTTCTTCTCCCGCTTCCCTTCCAACCTCCATCACAAAGCTCAAGACACCCACAGCAAATCAATCTCAGATTCCCAAGATAGAGAAAAGAGGAAAAAGACAGAAGAACCGCAAAAACCAACCACCAAGATCCTATCTCTCATATTCACTCTACCAAAGATACGTCAAACCATACACACGCATTCGTCTCGAGGAAAGCCCAGCACAAACAAGATGCCGTCCGACAAGAACCAGTCATCCAATTCTTCCTCCTCCTCCGGTGCTGGCCAGAGCCAGGCGGCCTCGGAGTCCACCAGCCCGTCCAAAAATCGCCTAATCAAGGACGGCTGGGGTGACAGACCTTCCTTCCAGCACTCCTACGGGCTGGACATGACTCCTGAGGGCATCGATGAGGGTAACGCGATTTTGGAGGGTTTTCGCCGAGTCGATGCCCAGCAGCAGCAGCGGCAGCAGCAGGGCGGCAAGGGGCAGTAGTAGGAAGTGAGTTGTCGGAGGCTGCAGTACACGGAATATGGGTCTTCAGGTGGTATTCAGGAAGGGGCCTCGTGGAGAATAGCGGTTTGATTGGAATTGGCATCTTCATGTGGAGCCATGTCATCGATTAGAACTTCTGCATTTCGTACTAATCGAGTTGCTCCCCTCCCCCTCACCTGCGGTCCAAGGGTCCCCTCCAGTGCCGGAAAGCGAGCCGCCTGTGCTTTTGTCGAGCAGCTCAGTGGTGGCTCGGCTCGACCCAAAGAATGCTCCTTCTGCCCATCACGCTAAGCCGCTCCCTGCTGCCTCTTGAGCCAGTCCTCATGTATCTTCTTCTGTCTCTGCCAGTCCTTCTGCAGCTTCTTCTGCTTGCTCTTGGTCACCTCCTCGCCCTTGGCATCCTTGGTCGGTATGCCGTTCTCATCCCAGGCCGAGAACTCGGACGTCCTGAACATCTCAGTGTGGCTGACCTTGGCTTTTTCGTCCGCCTGCCGCTTCTTCTCGGCCTCCTCCGCCTCCCTCTTGGCCTTGGCCGCCGCCTTCTCGGCGGCAGCACGCTCGCGCTCCAGCCGGGCCTCCTTGACTGTCTTGTCCAGAGGTCGGACCAGGGCAGGCTGTCTGTCACGATCCTCCAGGTAGATGTCGAGCTCCCAGAGGTGGGTGTCGCGAAGTTGATCGCAGAGGGCAAGAAGATCCTTGGCGGGCGCTCTCTCGCCTGCAAGCTTCTTGACGTCCGTCTGGAACTGCGTAAAGACCCGCTCGTACTTCTCCCCGGCCCCGCTCGGTACCGGTGCGGTGGGCTTCGCCTTGTCCGCTATCTGAACCAGCTGTGAGTGGTCCAGGGCGGCGGAACGAGATTTCTCGCGGACCTCATCGCGCAGCTGGGAGACGGGATAAATAAAAGGTTGCGCCTCGGATGGTATGTCGACGCCGGACCAAGCCACCCGCGACGGGTCGCTCACGTCGCCCTTCGCGTCCAGTCCCAGGATTGTTAATATCCTCGTTATCCACCGCGCGATCGTCAGGGTTGCGTCGTCAGGCACGTCCGCCATGACATTGTATTTGGTCACGAGATCGGAGATCGCCCTCATTGCCGTGGGTGTGTTGAATGAGTCGCGGAAGGCCGCGTCGACCTCCTCCTCGGCCTTCTTGTGCACGCCCATGATCTGTTGTCTGGCCACCTCAGCCTTGGCCTTGGCGTCTTGGATCTTCTCCTCGGTGTCGGCACCAACAGCATTGTAAGTGGCTTCTGAGCCTCTCTCCGCTGCAACTCTTGCTGCGTCCGAGGCCTTGTAGAAAAAGTTGTTGATCTTGTCCTCGAACGATGTGGTCGCACGAATGATCTCATCAGTAACCTCAATACCGCTCTCCCATGCGCCGAGCAAGAAGGCAATGCGAAGGCTGCGGTAGGTCCACTCTTCGCGCTCGAGGGCTTTTCTGATCGTCGTGAAGTTCTTCAGGGACTTGCTCATCTTTGCACCTGCGATGCTGAGGTGGCCCATGTGCAAGAAGTAGTTTGTCCACTGATCTTTGCTCCCCCAGTATGCCTCGGATTGGGCCAGCTCGTTGTCGTGGTGTGGAAAGCGGAGGTCGACACCACCAGAATGAATGTCGAGCTTCTCCCCCAGGACTTCGGAGGCCATCACTGAGCATTCAATGTGCCATCCCGGCCGTCCCTCACCCCACGGGCTCGGCCAGGAGGGCTCACCTGCCTTGCTGGCCTTCCACAGCGCGAAATCGGCATCGTTGCGCTTTGTGGTGGTCTTGCTGGCCAGCGAGCCCTCTCCGTCAGCCTGTAAGGCCTTGTCGTTCCGACTCCAGGGCTCGAGCCGAGCATAAGGACTAGGAGCAGGCGTCAGCAAACTCATTCATATGTGCCCAGTCAAGCTTGTCGCATAGGTTTTGGTGCCCACATACTGGCCAGCCTCCTCGAAAGAAGCTATGTCAAAGTAGACAGATCCATCGGGAGTCGCATAGGCGAAGCCGTTTGATATGATCTTCTTGATGAAAGTCACAATCTCGGGAACGTATTCCGTGACCCGTGTGACAACATCAGGGTCGAGAACATTGAGGGCGTGCATATCCTCAAAGAAGCGGTTCTCGAATTTCTGCGTCAATTTTGTAAAGATGGTGTAGTCTTTCGAGTCCACAGATGTGCCATGCAATGAGTCCAGGTACGGCAAAAGTATGTCCTCGGCATCGGCGTAGAACTGCTCAGGGCCGGTGGACAGTTTCAAGGCAGTTGCTGCAGACTTGGCAGTATTCATGTGCATCTTGAGCTTAGCCTCCTTGTCGCCGGGCGATTCGCTGTCCCCACCAAGGGCCTTCCCTTCTAGCACCCTCGAGTAGGCCTTGTTCTTCTCCAGCTCGTAAGATTCTGGCCTGGTGTCCTCGGGTATCAAGGGTAAATTCTTCTTCAGGTAGGCCTTGAAGGCTGCCTTGGTCGTGGAAAGGACGTTCTCATCGACTTCGGTATGATCTCTGCGGAAGTCTGCCAGGAGGTGCTGTTGCCTGGCCCGGAGGATGATCTTGTCGTCGATGTCGGTGATGTTCATGACGAACTTGACGTTGAAGCCGAAGTAGAATTGAACGATACGCCTGACCACATCTGTCGAGACGTAGTTCCGGGCACTTTGGACGATATGTTGTCAGCAAGAACGGTTCTTCTCGCGGATGCGCGTACACGCCCCCCCCCCCCCACTGTGTCACTTTCCAGCTCTGATGATTCTTGTTTGTATGGGCCTCTTCTAGGAGCAGGGGTTCACACATCCTGCATGGATGCCAAAAACTTACTGGCCAAGGTGTGAGTCGTCGTAGACGGTCGGGCCGCAGGTGTACCACAGAACAGTCTTGCCATCCGCACTGATGGGGACGAACTTGTCCTTCCTCCTGGTCAACGAGTTGTAGATGGCGAGGTCTGGAACGTTCACGTTGTCGGCGAGTGGTTTGGGAGCAGCCCAAGCTGGCTGCTGTCGGGAAGTCGAGGCCATTCTGGCGGCAGAAGGTACGAAAATGAGTGTGGTGATGGCGGGGTTATGCGATGGCGGTGCGCATTGCCAGCTGGCCTTGGATGTTAGTCTGGTCTGCGGATAGGCCTCTTGTGTTGGTTATTAAGGTAGCTTTTATTTACCGGAGAAGAGAGTGAGGGCGACGGGATACAAGTGTAGCGCTGGACCATCTGAGGAGGTGATTCATCCGTGGCTTAGACTTTTGAGTCACATCACATGTAGCGAAGGTGTTGTTTTGTGACGGAAGCAGGGGAGTTTTGAATAAGGTGGGGTGTTTCTCTTGACGGGTTGCCAAGGTCGAACCCCACGGCCTCGGGCGCTAAGGACCACAGCACAAGGAAACGGCCAGCCGCACGTCAGCAATTACAGTGGTACTGGGTACTGTGTGCATACCATACTATGGCAGTATTCGCCCAAGCACTGCATAACAACCTTGAAGTTGACCTCCCACCGTCAATGTATACACTATATTTTCAGCATTCCCAAGGAATACCCTACAACCTCATATGGGAGATATTGCAAGACGTGGGTTTCTTCCTGCCTTCAGCTTCAGCAGTGAAGAGAGAGAAGGAAGGAGAAAAGAGAAGTCGACGAGTGCTGCCAAGCTCTGCTGTGCAGCTTCTGACTCTTCATGTACTTACCAGAGTGGAAGTGACTCCTTCATGATACACTGCAAAAGGTCCCGTGGAGGCTGACGCTCCGAGATGATCATTAGGAATAGAGCTGTCGAGGTAGTTTCCTACCCCACTGTAGCGCTGCCGAGACCGGCTCCGAGAAGAGCTGTAGTTTACAGCAGGAGGGACCCTCGATTAGTTGTGTGGTACCCTGAAGCTCAGTGTAGCCCCACCAAAGACCCGCGCGCATCACTACGTAGTACTTGCATGAGAGCATCCATGATGACGAACCTTCTCGTACGCCCCGAAACTTCTTATTTGATCCGACACAACCTTGAAAAGAACACAACCCCGCTGTTAGAATCTCTCAACCTCGCAGGTCTCATATCAGATATTGCATGCGTCATCCCATACTTGATAGGAACGAGGTCATCTGAAACAAGATGTTCACCGGCATCGTCGAAGAGTTAGGATGTAAGATTCACATGTCACACACCCCTCAAATCCAGCTCAACTCATCATCGTGACACTGATATCAACCCCCTCCCCCCTCTCTCGACAGGTGTCGCCGATCTCAACCCCTCGGACGCCACAGGAGGCACCTCCCTCACCATCAACCTCCCTAGAACCTCCACCCTCCTCTCAGACTGCCACGAGGGCGACTCCATCGCCGTCAACGGCGTCTGCCTCACCGTTGT
This sequence comes from Celoporthe dispersa, assembly GCA_016584495.1. Lineage (NCBI taxonomy): Eukaryota > Fungi > Ascomycota > Sordariomycetes > Diaporthales > Cryphonectriaceae > Celoporthe > Celoporthe dispersa. The sequence continues at coordinate 1,665,715 of WAID01000007.1, forward strand.
CACCTTCACCACTGACCCCGTCCCATCCTTCACCGTCGGCGTGGCCCCCGAGACTCTACGCATCACCAACCTCGGCAACCTCTGCAAGGACTCGTACGTGAACCTGGAGCGGGCCGTCCGCGCCGACACCCGCATGGGCGGCCACTTCGTCCAGGGCCATGTCGACACCACCGCCATCATTGTCAAGAAGGAGCCCGACGGCAACGCCATGACCATCCGGTTCGCGCCCCACACGAAGGATGTCCTGCGCTATGTCGTCTACAAGGGTTACGTGGCGCTGGACGGGACGAGCCTGACGGTCACCAAGGTGGACGACGAGGAGGGGTGGTGGGAGGTGATGCTCATTGCCTACACGCAGGAGAAGGTGGTGATTGCCGGCAAGAGCGTGGGTGACTCGGTGAATGTCGAGGTGGACATGATGGCCAAGTATGCCGAGAAGAGCATGCTGTGGATCGGCGAGGGCGGGTCGTTGCCCTTCGTGAAGGAGCTTGAGAAGACGGTACAGAAGATTGTGGCCCAGGGACTAGGTGGCCATACCTCATGAGGACGTTGGATGGGGTTGCATCTTGTTTCATTGTAGTTAAGTTGGTGGTTCAAAAATGTGTCTACGGACTGCCCACCAGTCTAGACGGCCTAGGATACCCATGTGAGATGTTGGAATACATCCAAAGACATCCCCTTAGGCGTCGCCCCATACCTCCGCGATCTTGGTGCTCAGTGCCTTGCCGATCTGCTTGCTCTTGATCTTGTTTCCTAGCTGGCTTGACACCAGTTCTCGTCTTCTCTTCCTACCCTCCTCGCCAGAGCCGCAGCGGTCGAAAGCCTTGACAAACTCATTGGGCGTCCTCCATATGTTTTGTATCTCCATCGCCTTCTCGCCTGTGACGCCTCTCGTGCACATGAGCATCTTGAGATACAAATCTCGTAGGGTAAGCATGTCTGACTTTGACACCAAGGATGCAAATGCTGGGTAGGTTATGTAGTAATCTGATCCGGGCTCCTCTGCCCGAAGGTGATGCAGGAGGGGAAGATAGTTCTGTGCCGTGATGACATTCGTGGGTATGACTTTCAGAGGTCTGCCTTCGTATTTCCTCTTGAGCGCCTCCGTCATCCTCGCAATATATCGTATGGAGTCGTCCATTTTGTGTGTCTTCTTTACAGTAAAGCCATTCACCACCTGTGTTGACGCGATGGCAGACTGCACAGACTCCTCGTATTTCTGGAAGTGTTGCTGGTCGAGCGAGATCTCCTCGACAAGGTAAGTGACATGCTTCACCCCTGATCTTTTCAGACGAAACTTTTGTTCGTGAAAGCGGCCGTCCTTGATACTACCGATCAGGTCGTCAAGCCGCTTTCGTTCAATAATATAGTCCAGAACGACTTCGTCGCCTTCCGCGCCCGACCGCCGCAAGAAGTCCTGATCGTGGCACTTGGCAACCCATTGGGCATCACCAAGCTCCAGCGCCCGCATAATGGGCCGAACCCCTTTCTTAGTTAACTCCTCTTGCATGTAGTCCCGATCGGTCTTCGCTCGTACTTCTCGTACGTCTAACACAAGATGCACCGTGAATGAGCCCGGCCGAAGTATTATTGGTGTGAAAGTCGGCAGAGCAGAATCGTCCGAGATAAGTGAACCCTTCGCGATCACATCGGTATAGTTCGGCTTGCTGCCAAGCGATCCACCGTCGACTCCGTCTCCTACAGGACCGGCGAGATTCGCCTGCCGAGGCTCTGATGCTTGCACGGAGACTGGAACGGGGTTTCTGCCGAGATCGTGCCTCCTCGCCTGCCTGGTGTCACCAGCAGCCATCGCGGCTCGGATTTTCCGGGCAACCTCCCAGCCCTCGTCCGTCAGCGCATATCTCTTTGTAGGTCTTCCGCGTTCGTACACCATTTCGTGTTGCAATAGCGTCTTCATCGAATTCCAGGCCGTATAGAACTTGCCAGGCTCGCTGGGTGCTGTAAACGACGAGTCGGAGTATTCCTGGGCCGCCTCGACCAAGTCCTGCTTCGCCATCCCCACAGGCGCGTCTGGGTCCATCTCTGATAATGCGACTACTAAAGCGTATGCGCCTGACCGATAAGCCGGAACGTACTGCTTCGTCTTCCTGGGCTTCTTTGCCGGCGGGGCAGATGGCCCAGCTTCAACGTCGTCGTCGTCGTCGTCGTCGTCGTCGTTACCATCACCGTCGGACCGTCCCGTCCCTACCGCAGTCGTTTTGCTGGGCCCCTTTCTTTTTTTCGACGCCATCGGGTGCTCCGGCATGGGCAATCCATTTTCGTCGCAGTGCTTCTGGAGCAAGACGGCAAGCCTCTCGCACAGCTTGGGACCGAAGCCCTTGAGCTGTTGGAGCTGGGACGGATGGTCGAAAGCGATGGGGCATGCCTTGAGACTTTTGTAGGCCTGCCTATACGTAGTGACGCCCTTAGAATTCCGCTCTCTTGCTGTGTCGTACCAATCCTTCACCCACGAGAGGGAGGAGTGGGTTGGCGCACTCGGCATCTTCGACAGGCATGGCGCAGTGTGGGTGGTGAGAGCCAGCAGCGACGTCGTCCTGAGCAAGAGAAAGGGCTGAGAACGGAAAATTGTAAAAGAAAGAAAGAAGAAGAAAAAAAAGGCCGGACGACAGGCTACAGGCAGATTGATTGACCAAAAAGTAATAATCCAAGGCCGAGGGGGTGGCGGGCGTGAGTAAACAACGGTGACGGTTACCAGAGTGAACAAACCTTGATGAATATGTAGAACGCGTCTGGTCGCGTTGACGTCAATTATCAAGCGGACAGAAAGGAAGCAGCAGGGGGAGGGGGGAGGTAAGGGCCACTAATCTTTCACGGGCCAGCGAACAAAGGTCGCTACTATCAAGCTTAGTATGCTGCTCTGGCGGGAATCTGTTAGGAGCATCGTGTCTCTGTGCTGTGCCTGAGAATACATGGAATCCGTTGCTGTTTGCGGGCGCCACAGAGCAGTTTGACCCGATTCGGATTTTCCCAGAATACGAGATGCAATGCAAACATACCCAGCCCGCTCTGCCATGGTATTCTGATCACTGCTGGGTTCGGTCAGCCCTGCAGTGGTCAACACGATGGATGGCTACAGTGTGACAGCGCTAAGCCTCTTCCTCCCACCGCTGCACCACTTACTTCGGTACAAAGTTAAAATGTCTGAGTAGCTGGTCTCCGTATGTGTTATGGTACATAGGTACAAAGTACATCCTGCTTCTATGGGGGTGTTCAGGTTGCTTGCTGTGGTGCTATGTATATCTCGCTATAGAAGGAACAGCGGGGTAGCTTGGTAGAGGATGCCTGGTCCCAAGCACACCATGGAGGGGGAGCTCTCAGGGGCTAAGGTCATGCGTGTTGGCCTGGACAGCTCAGCAACCTCAGCTCCCCATTAATATAAATACCGCTTTTCATCCCATCTATTGACTCCTTTGCTCTGCCCGCTGTTGCTCCTGTCATCCTTTCCCCTCCCCACTTGTCGTTATATTCTGGTTTCCTCACACAATCCTCTCCCACCATGGCTGCCAACGACGACAAGATCCTTGCCGCCTCGGCGAAACACCCCATTGTCTCTCTCCCCTCTGGCAGTGTCTACAAGTATGGCACTGCCGGTTTCCGCATGTCCTCCGACCTCCTCGACGGCGTGACCTTTCGCGTCGGCCTGCTGGCTGGCCTGCGCAGCCGCAAGCTGGGCGGCGCCACCATCGGCGTCATGGTCACAGCCAGCCACAACCCGGCCAAGGACAACGGTGTCAAGGTCGTCGACCCGATGGGTGAGATGCTCGAGCAGGAGTGGGAGGCTCACGCCACCAAGCTGGTCAACAGCCCCTCCGACAAGGACCTCCTCGATGCATACAAGGCTCTGGCGACCCAGCTCAAGATCGACCTCAACGCCCCCGCCAAGGTCGTGTACGGCCGCGACACCCGTCCCTCGGGCCACACCCTCGTTGCCGCCCTTGCTGACGCCCTCGAGGCCACCGGCACCGAGCTCGTCGACTACAAGATCCTGACCACGCCTCAGCTCCACTACCTGACCAGGGCCACCAACACGGAGGGCACTCCCGAGTCCTATGGAGAGGTCAGCGAGGCCGGATACTACAAGAAGTTCGCTGATGCGTTCGTGCATGCCCTGAAGGGCCGAAAGATCAAGGGAACTCTGTCTGTCGACTGCGCCAACGGAGTTGGAGGCCCTAAGCTGAGCGAGTTCCTGAAGCACATTCCCAAGAACAAGGTCCCCTTCGATGTCAAGGTGGTCAATGACGATGTCCTGCGGCCCGAGGTGTTGAACTTGGAGGTATGTGTGTTCTCTTTCTTCCTCTTCCCCCTTGGAGCCTGGCTGCCAGGGTGCCATGCTAAGCCTCTCTGCTTCCCAGTGCGGTGCCGACTTCGTCAAGACGAAACAGCGAGCTCCTCCACACCCCAAGCCCGAGCCCGAGCTGCGGTGCTGCTCCCTGGACGGCGACGCCGACCGCCTGATCTATTACTGCAGCAAGAGCGATGGAGGCTTCTCTATGCTCGATGGCGATCGCATTGCCACCCTGGCCGCGTCGTTCATTGCTGATCTCTCCCGCTCCGCCGGCATCGAGAACGACCTGCGCATCGGCGTTGTCCAGACAGCCTACGCCAACGGCGCCAGCACACGATACATTCAGGAGAACCTGCGGCTGCCGGTCGTTTGCACGCCTACGGGTGTGAAGCACCTACACCACGCCGCGTGCAACTTCGACGTGGGTGTCTACTTCGAGGCTAACGGACATGGCACCGTGCTCTTCTCCAACGACGCTATGCGCACGTTCCGCGAGAAGGAACCCCAGTCCCCCGCTCAGAAGGATGCCCTCGAGACACTTGCTGCCGTTGGCGACCTCGTCAACCAGACGGTGGGCGACGCCATCTCCGACATGCTGCTGGTAGAGGTCATCCTCGCACACAAGGACTGGACCCTCCAGGACTGGGGAGAACACCTACACCGACCTGCCCAACCGGCTGGTGCGCGTCGAGGTAGGCGACAAGGACCTGTTCCAGACTACAGACGCCGAGCGTCGACTCTCGCACCCCCCAGGGCGCAGGAAGAGATCGACGAGCTGGTCAAGAAATACACCAACGCACGGTCCTTTGCGCGGGCTTCGGGCACCGAGAACGCATGCCGTGTCTACGCCGAGGCCGCCACACGTGTCGAGGCCGACGAGCTGGCCAAGAAGGTTGCGGTCGTGGTAGAGCATTACGGAGGCGGGCGGGCGCCTGCGGCGGCGCCGTCGGTGTAGAGCAGTGACGGGTCACGGCTGATCTCGCCGCTTCCGTCTGGGACCCCACGCAGCGAGGCCCTAGGTCGAAGGCCTGGCCCTTACGACAACGCCAAGGCATTTCAGGGGTGGGTCAAACAGATCTCATGGCACTTCTATGAGCAGGATGCCATTGCAGCGGCAGAGGCGCGGGGATGTGCACAGTTCGGGCGGTCACCGAGACTGCTGCCGTTTAACGCCCCCCTCCGGTTGATCTCGGAGAGGGAGTGTATGATGACGATGATGATATTGTAGAGTGCTCATCGGACGACGATGCTGAGCCCACGATGTTTCAGATGGAGGACATGTTTTGAGCAAGAGACGGATGCCTTTGTTTTATACTTATCACGGGAAAGAAAAAATCGGGGCTGAGGGCTGTTGCGACGGGGAAAACAAAACTGGTGTGAGAGGAGTGCGTTGAGGGCTGGCTCCGGTGATGGCCCCTCTTTCTTTCAAGAGAAAAAGTTCGAGTATCGGTATGCCTGGGAGGAGAAGGGGAAAAGCGTTTCACGACCGGAATGCCGATAAAAAGAGATGATCATTCTTTTATACAGACAGATAGATCACTGTTTTGGCGAGCCTGAAGAATAGCACAGGCAACAGCATCATTTAACAATACAACAGCATCTGCCATCAGGACAAGGGCATGTAATTTCAGTGAACGTGACATTAGCTATTCTTAGCATGTCATCCCTCTCTTTTCTCTCTCTCTCTCTCTCTCTCTCTCTCTCTCTCTCTCTTCTCCGCCCCTTCCTGTTGTTTGGTCCTTTCCGTGTGGGTGCTATCTGGTACAGGAGAATTCGCAAGTACAAAGCCCTGTCTTCCGCCCATCCAGCGCGTCTCGTGTATCCTGAAGGTCTCACACGCCGTCTAAGCTTGCCATCTGTGTGCTCGCTTCCAATGAGATGCTAATTATTGACAAGGGGGAAGAAAGCAAGGGAAAAACCCTACTCCTAGATCGTTTGTCCCATTGTATGTGTAGTCTTGGGGTATCGACATTTCATCGTGGTCTGATCAGCTTCTCACATACACCGGCTCCCCTCCGTCGCCGTCATCCAGCGCCCACATTACTGCGCTTCGAAAGGTGGTTTGCTCCAGATTCTGGGCTGCCTGGCCCCCTTCCCTGCCCTCCCCCACCGTGCGTGACTCGAAAGCCATAGCCCCGTCGACACTCCTCTGCGCCCCGATGCTGTGACGTGAGGCTCGGGAGACAAGTTTCCCCAGCCCTCATCGTCTCGGCACCGGCACTCTTGCCAGACAAGGTGGTCCTGTCCCCTCCCGCTGGCCTCGCCGCGATCAAGCACCTCTTAACACATCTTGTAGACGCAGACGCCCTCGCCGGACCGGGTGGGGTCTGTGGTCTCGAGCTTGTACTCGACCTTGATGTCCAGGTCCCGACGGTTCTTGTCGTTGGGGCCGCTGGTCAGCCTGCAGTGCAGCTTCTCGCCGGCCTGGACCGTCAGCGCGTCCTTGATGTAGAAGACGGTCTGCTTCCAGTGCGTGTACTTGGTGTGGGGACCAGTAGAGAAGGCGATGGTCTTGTGGCATGCGGTGAACTCGATGTCGAACCATGCCACCAGGGCATGGATGAAGTCGTCGCGCCGGGCGGTCAGGTCGAACGGTATGCTGAAAGCCAGGTCGGCCGCGGTGCACTTGTAGAGGTCGAGGGTCAGAACGCTGGCCGGGTCGGTGGCAACGGCCTTCATCTCGACGGTGTCGACGAGGGGTTCGGAGAGGGCGGTTTCTTTCAGCGGGCTGTAGTCGAAGCCGTAGACATTGTTCCAGACTGAACCAGCATGTTAGCAGGTAAAAGGAGAGAGAGAGAAAGAAAACAAAAAAGGAGGAGACCCGGGAAAGATAGACCCACATCCGATCTTCTCCTCCTTGTATTCGCCATCCTCAATGCCAGCCACGAAGATGGTGGCCTTGTCAGGGAAGATCAGGCCGTCCTCGGCCAGGTACTTGTCGCGTGCGTAGAGCACGGTGTCGAGCATAGACTCGTAGAGAAGGAAGTAGCCCATCCACTCAGAGATGATTATGTCGATCTTGGGGAAGGGAATCTCGATCTCCTCCATCTTGCCCTGGATCAGGGTGATCTTGTCCGCCATGCCGTTGGCTGCGACGATCTCACGGGCCTTGAAGATGATGGTGGACATGTCGACACCGACGACATGTTTTGCGCCGGCCTTGACAGCGAACCTGGTCGTGGAGAAGAGATACGGTCAGTCCTCTACAGCATGCCAACAGAAAACCAGGCGCGCGCTGGTGCGCCAAAAAGGTCGACTCTGAGGTGGCCCGGGAGGGCAGGCTGAGCTCGACGCAGTTCTGTCACAGCAGGGGCAGGTCTGTCTTACATGGAGAGGATGCCTGTGCCACAGCCAACATCGAGTACAACCTTGTCCTTGAACAAGTGCTTGTTCTGGACAATGGCGTTCATGTAGGAGCGAGTTCGGACCTCATCTTTCTGCAGAGAACAAGCCAAAAAAAATGATCAGTAACATATTCTGGTCAGCTTAACAGGAGGGGGGGGGGGGGCAAGATGTTGCATACCAGCATCTCCTCATGAATGCCTTGTTAAATGTCGCCTCTGTCAGCAAAGGCTCGCTCAATAATGAGTACAAGGTCATAAGTCTGCCTGACATACCATGATGGTTGTAGCTGTGTGGGTTTGGGTGTTAGAAAATCAGTCTGTTCTGTCCAGATGGGCATCGATGCATCCATCCATCATGCATGTGACAAGAGATGCCCTCACCTGTTGAAGTAGTGCTGCTCGGAGTGAGCCATCTCCTTGAGCTGCAGCTCAGCCTTCTCGACGTCCATCTTGTCTCCCGACATGATGAGGATACTCTCCGGATGTGAGGGTGTAGAGGATGAGAGAGTATGTGGAGGGGGAGGGACCGGCTGGACAGGAAGAGAGGTTGGGCGTCAGTGATGAGAGCTGCAGTTGGAATTTTGGAGGGGCTCCTTGTCAGGGTCCGAATTTTTTCTCATAGAGACTGCGGCTCGACCCCTGTCAGTGGTGTATACCGCCTCCCACTAGTGCCTTTCCAGAAGAAATTCTAGGCCCTGGATCCTTGGGGGCAAACTGTTCCTTTTTTGTCCTTCTCTTTTATTTTTTTCCTTCTTCTTTTCCTTCTCTTTCTCTTTGCTCAACTTAATACTACAGGACCTCCAATCAGTTATGAGCAATAGTGCTTATAGGTTGCAACACCAACAACTGTCTCTATAAAATGTGCCTTTGAACACTGGAGATTGTTGCTTTTTGTTCGAACTCTCGAGTGCAGCCTTGGAAGGAAGAGCGAGTTTTCATCGGCCTGCGGACCATATATCAAGCGTCTACAGAACAGCACATCTACGCATGACTCAAAATCAGTTGACTCGAGTACGCTGTGTAGACTTGTAGTCCAACTGGGCTGTCCCGCGCCAAAGGCATCAACAACAAACCCTGCCAGCCAGAGGTGGTCTCATGCTGTGCCCTCAGGGTCCTTTAGCATTGCTGTTCCGTTCACATGACATGACTTGCATCTTGATACATAATATCCCATGAAATCTACCTGCTTAGGTGGCGGACGCCCCGTTCCGTTGCTACAGGACCTGTCTGTCTCCGCGCCCGTCTCTCAACAACTGCTTGACACCGGGCCTTGGAAGGATTCTCAAATCTACCACGGACAGAAATACCACCGCGGGTTCTCTTGCCCGTCTCTTCAGAAATGTCCCGATCGAAAAGTTTCACTTTTGCGGGCCGAGCATGAAAACTCGATCGGCCCAAAGGTACCCACGCTCCTCGCCAAGGTCGACTCGGTCCCACAGCATGACGAAATAAAATGCCATGTACCTGTTCTTTATTCAATTTTAGTTTTTTTAAAGAAAAAAAACACAAAAACCTTTATGTTTTTCTTCTTCTTCTCTCTGACATTGACTGCCCTTCACCAAGACCTGCTATGATACCATCAAGGCAGCCAAGCATACGATCGATGGTCCAGATCGCACACGCCGGAAAGGGTGCATCCCACCCGCTTCAACCCCCCCCCCCAATTGTCTCAGGACGCCCGCGGGCACAGTAGCGCTCGGTAGTTAGGCGGTGGCCGGCGAGGCGTTTTCATTACGTTTTCGTTGCCTTATACAATGTAAGACCACCAGAAGAAGCCAGCCAAGCCAAGCCCAGCCAGACTGCTGGGCTGCCCTCCCAGAGACTCGACCCATGTGGGAAGAGGGAAGAAAAGGTATTTTCAAGACGACTTGCTAGGCTTAGGCTGGGCGTGACCCATTTCCCCGGACTCGGATGGGTCACCACCATCATACTTTAAATAGGGCAAGACAGCCGTCGAAATCCATCCGTGGATGTTTGCGCTCGTGACGAGAAATCAATAGAGAAAAGAGTTTTTTTCCCCCTCCTCTTCCCGCCTGTTCTTGGCTACAGCTTTTTTCCCCCTCCTGTTTTTCTCTGCCTCGGTCTCTATATTCCCTCCAATCTCTCTCGCCTTTTCTTCTCTCCCTTGTTGTGACGTCGACTTCGAAGTTTGGAACTATTCGAAAGCAGAGATTCCAAGTTTTGTCTCGCCAAGTCCCCAGCGCCAACTAGCCTGAGGATCAGCCCTTTGTCTCATAGATAACAAGTCGAATACCGCACCTTCCTACGACTCAAGCCTTGACCGGCAGAGGAAACTGAACAAGTAGAAAAAATTTAAAAGCGGTCGAGCGGACCGTAAGGGAAGCAGCGCAGCCCTGACATCACTATCTTTGTCTCCTCTCCCCCTCCACAAACAACAAGCCATCACTCGAACCCAGCCGCGCATCCTCTCCCTGTCTTCTCTTCTCGAAGCCATACAGAAAGGCCCCTTGAGAAGCTTTTCCGCACAGGAACGTCCTCTGCTGGGCTCAATAACAAGAAAACGAACCGTAACAAATTATATCCCAACATCACCACCACCAACACCATACCACCACGACGACGATGGGCGGAGGCGGACAGCAATACGCGAGCAGCGGGCGCGGGGGCGCGGGCAACTTTGTCGACAGCACCAAGTCGCCCAAGCTGCAGCCCCAGGACCTCCAGACGCCCACACTCAAGACAGGCATAGTCACGACCGGGCGCGGAGGCTCTGGGAATATGGCCCTGAACACGGACCCGGCTGAGACGAGGGCGCGGCAGGACGTCGAGCCGTAAGTGTTTAGAAACCTCAATTTTCTCTCTGGCTCCTTGGTGCAGGTCAATTCAAGTCACTTCAGTCCAATATGCTAACCTGCGGACCTGGGGTGGACACAGTGTGGCACGCCGCGAGAGCCAGGGTGCACAGCACAGCGGACGAGGCGGCGCGGGCAACGTCTTCAAGGGCGACGAGGCGGAGCAGGCCAGGAAGGCTGCGAACACCAATGCCATTGCCGATGAGAAGGACGAGCCCAAGGGGCTTGCGGCCAAGGGAAAGGCCCTGCTGGGCATCGGAAAGAAGGACTAGAGGTTCTCAAGACTGTCGCAGGGGGCAAGGACCAAAACAAAAAAGAATTCTCGGGTCAGCAGATGATCTGGAGAGGATAGGAATCAGCAGTCCATAGAAAGGAGGAGGCTGAGGAGGAAGTGAATACCCAATTGTGATTTTTCTGTTTTGGATACGGCGCTGGTGTTCTGGTCAGGGCTGTCTGATGTCGTTGCTGCTGCTGCTGCTGTAGGTTGCAACGGCCCGCTCTAATTCGGGGTATCGCAATCTATGAAGGCACGTTCAACTATTTGAAGGCGTGTTATTGGAGGGGTCGTCTCCAGCGGCCTCTAGTCCTACCCTACACGTGCCTACCTGTCTCTCCCCATCTGGGCCGTCCTACAAACCGGTCTGCCACTTTCAGGGCGGCCTTGTAGTGCCGCGGGACGACGCACATGATTTTCTACTTATAATGGTTTTCCCAGAACGATCTTCTACACGTTTCTGCGCATCATGAACCTGCACAGATATGCGCCCTTTGGGGTTGTCGATGGGGAGGTCCTTTTGCGCAGGATTGCTCCGCGATAGGATCCAAGTCGACCCACCACCGACAAGACAGTCTTTGCCGGTTTATGACTCTTTTTTATATGACTCTTCACTGAACAACAACCTTCATATTCTCACTACATGGAATATTTATGAGACTCAGAAGACATAATCTTGCCCAGTCGTTGATTGCCAAGATCAAGATCACCACGCGCATACACCAGATGTCCAAGTAACCACACTATTTAGGTATTTCATATACGGCCCCTGCAAAAACAATGGCACCCACCGTGACCGACACACCAGGATCCATCCCGCCGGCCCTCCTCGCCCCGCTCCAAGAACACCTCCCACACTCCTTCTCCGTGTTCCGGCGCGGGCAGTTCACGAGCCGCCCAGGAGGCACATCCGAACACGCCCACTTCCTCTTTGCGACCGACGACGGCGATGAGCCTGCTGGACAAGATGAGGCCGGGAGGGGGAGCCCAGGGCAGCAGCAGGGCCAACAGGGCCCGAAGCACTTCGCCGCCGCCTACTTAGACCTCTCCCAGCACCCCAGCACCGAGATGTTCTTCTACTCGACCCTCCAGGACGTCGATGACCCGACCTCGTCATCCCTGCCACCCGCAGAGGTCGACCTCGTCCTCGACCTCACCGTCGCAATCTTCCAGCACGCGCGTGACATCGCTTCCGCCACAGGCGCCGAGAACCGCCACGTCCTAGGCCGGCCTGGAGGCGTGATGGTCGGGAACCTGCACGAGGGCACGTACCGCCTCCTGGTGGAGCGGCGCGGGTTTACGAGCAGCTACTGGAACCCGCACGACGTGTGGCTGTTCCGGGTGGACGAGCTGCCTGTGCTTCCCGAGCAGCTGATGGCGCTGGAGAGGGCGGAATTCGCGAGGGATGGGCTGCGGTGGGCTGCGGTGACGAGGGAGGATGTTCCTCTTATTGCGTCGCGGACCAAGATTCCCAAGGTGGCGGAGCACTTGATGTGTGAGCCGAGCGTGGGTGTTAGGACCCGGGGGGCACGCTGGTTGCTTGGGGGTTTATGGGGAACGCTGGGACGCTGAGCACTCTGCATGTCGAGGTGAGTAGAGGGAGGGAGGATGCGGCTGGGTGCTACCTCTTGGGATGGTTAAGGTGACTGACGAGTGACAGGAGCCGTATCGTGGGAAGGGTCTCGCAAAGGCCGTTGCGACCAAGGTATTACGGCAGTATAATTTTGGCGACGATGGCTGGGGTAAGTTTATGAGGAACAGCCTGTGTTGTTGTTGTTGTTGTTGTTATTGTTGTTGCTGCTGTAGAACGTGAGAGTGCTGATACAGTACTGCGTCTATAGGATCCGCTGATGTTCACATCGATAACGCCCAGAGCCAGGGACTTTGTAAAAGTATTGGTGGTAAGAAGGGTTCGAGAACCAGTTGGTAAGTCCAGTGCTCCCCCATGACTCTGTTGCCCCCCCCCCCTCTCTCTCACTCTCACTCTCTCATACTCTTCTCCGATTTCAATATCCTTGTTGCTGGACTTCTCATTGGACACACTCATCGCTTTAATCTTCCTTTCCTCTTCTTTCTTGGTTTCCGTTCGGTTAGCTGACGATTGATTCACTACATAGGACGGTCATCGATTTCAACAATATCCCCTAGATGCGTCACAAAATTTGAAAGATCTCTATTCGATCATGTCCCTTTAACTATGCGTAGCCCTGAACGAGTAACCTCATTGACTTCTATTTACTATATAGTGGAGGATACGGCCATCTACGCAGCCAGCGTTTGACGATGAATCTCTTGCAGGAAGAACCTCAGGTCGTCCGGCTTAACAAACGGTGTGATACCATGGCCCAGGTTCACAATCCAGCCTTTCTTCTTCTGTGCCCAGCCGAAACCCTCGACCATGTTCTTCACAGTCTTGGTGATTGACTCATGTGAACCGTACAAGACGCCAGGGTCAGCATTGCCTTGAAGGACAGTGTTCCTATCGCCGCGGACCTTGGACGCCTCGGCCGGGTCGTACAACCAGTCCAGGCCGACGATGTTGTAGTCCGAGTTGCACATCGAGTCCAAGGCATACCAGGCGCCTTTGGGAAAGACGACCATGGGTACTGGGTCCAGCTGCATCGACTTCAGCTTCTTAGGCAAATTCTCAGATATGTATCGTAGGTAGGGCTCTGAGAACTCTTTGAAGGTGGTCGGTGACAATTCGCCTGCCCATGAGTCGAACACTTGAACAATCTGTAGTGTTTGGTCAGTTCACGAAATGAAGAAAAAAAGAAAGAGAAAAAAAAGGAAGCTGTATCCATCATGCCCGAGCTCACCTGGGCGCCAGCCTCGACCTGCAGTGCGAGGTAGTCTACGCAGAGCTCCGCGATCTTCTGTAAAAGGGCCTTCGCCTGCTCCGGGTACTTGTAGACCCACGTCTTGCTGTGCACGAACAGCTTCGTCCCGCCTCCCTCGACCATATAGCACAGCAGAGTCCACGGCGCACCGCAGAACCCAAACAGAGGGACCCGTCCCTGCAGCTTCTTCCGCGTGAGCGTGATGGCCTTGTACACATAGTCCAGCTCCTTGGCGACATCGACGTGTCGCTCCATGACCTCCTTGTACTGCTTGTCCTCGGGCGTCTTGAGCGGATCCGGGAAATGCGGGCCCTTTTTGTCCACCATCTCGACCACCATGCCCATCGCCTGCGGTATAACGAGGATGTCCGAGAAGATAATGGCGGCGTCGAGGAGCCCAGCGAACCGCTCGATGGGCTGCAGGGTCAGGGTGGAGGCGACCTCGGGATCGCGGCAGCATTCGAAGAAATCGCGATTGCCCTTGGCCTCATGGTATTCGGGGAGATAGCGACCGGCTGTGTTGTATCATGCAACAATCAGCCAACAGTCCAGCATCACCAGGGGCGGCCCAGCAGATCGGAACCGTGTTCAATGTACCTTGGCGCATCACCCAGATCGGCGGCCGCTCAACCTTCTCGCCTGTATCTTCGAGGTTAGTCGTCTTTAGAAGTGCAAATGATTCAGAGGATCATGTAATCCGGGATGACTTGCCCCATGCTGCTCTGAGGAGCAGGTCGTTCTGCAGCGGCTCGAACTGACCCATGCTTGCTGGTGGTTGAAGATTTGAGGTCGTGAGAAATGTACCCCACCATCTGAGGTTCAGAAGGAGAGCTCCGACAGCAGCTAGAAATGGAGGGGACCATCGCCAAGTCAGGGTGCCAGGAGGGGGGGTGCCTCACCCCTGTCCGGCAGCCCCTAAAAACTGAGAACTTATATACTATGTATGACGGTACAGTACGTATCCGGTAGCGCCAGGTACACAGCACAGGCCCTTATGCTCGGCAGGCCAAAGCTCCATCTTTCTCGCTGCCCCTCCGAGATGTCTACAAAAACATCAAATCGCACCCTCGCCCAGCTGATCCGAAACACATCCTCTCCCTCAACACCACCCATTGGCCGATGCTGACGACCCCGAGAGATCACTCGAAGAACAGCCCATCAGTGGCAGAGTTTTGCTGAGGGAGTGTCATGGCTTGGAGGCGCATGCCGTCCGCCAACCATGCCTCCAAGACCGACGATACAAAGCTGCCGAGCACTTCAGGGCCGCAAGGATGCATCGGTTGACGCTGTCTGGGTGACGGACGACATTCTCGGTCAGGCATTTCAGCGGTATCTCGATGTTGCAGTGACAAAGAGGCGGACCGTCAGCTCGGCCCCGGGGCCCATGTATCACCGCAAGCGATTTGGGAGAAGACAGATGACGGAGCTCAATGCCATGCAGTCCATTGGATCGTTGCCGGTATGGGCACTGTCAAACGCACCGGACATGGCGAACTGGCAGTGGCAGCCGCCTAAGCCAGACCTCTGGTCGTCGCTACCGCCGAAGACCACCATCCGACAACCTCTTGAGCCGCCTGCTCCCCCCTAAAACAATGATTGTGCGACAGGCTAGAGAGGAGGTTGAAAGGCCGCCACCGATTCGAGTCGACTTTAAACCGCAACCCGTTGTGGCCTTCATGAAGAAACTGAAAAATCTGCACACCAGCAGCTTCAGCAATGCCGACGAGTACCGCGTCGGTTTCATCGGTCTCGTCCGCCAGGTCACCGAAATCGTGTCGAGAGGCGGATTCACCGGCTCAGGCGTCGGCGAGATATACTTCGCGGCTTTCGAGCACCTCGAAATAGCACGACGGGTATATCCAGAGCTACAGGCACTCTTCCCTTACCTCATGTCCAGTGCCGCCCAGGGCATCGTGTCTGTGAAGTCACTGGATCGCAACTTCTTCGTCCCCACGCCACGATTTTGGGAGAAGTGGCTGGAACAGTTGAAAGATTGCGAAATCAACATGGAGAACACGAAACTGTTGGTGTTTGTCATGGACAACCTCCGGCCGCGACAGGTCCGAAGATCGAGTAACCTGATACTCTCTGTCCTCTACCGCTACTTCGACCTGTGGAATAGCAATGATCTCCACGGAGAGCCGGGGCACTGGGACCACACTGGAATATCCAGACTCTCGTTGATCGCTTCGATGTGGTCTGGGCGGATCGACAAGCTGCTTAAATCCATCGAATCGGATCTGGCCGACGGACAAATCCAACGAGCACGCTCCCATATGCGTATTGCCGAGAGGTCCCTCGCCAGAGTACAGCGAATTGCGCTGAAGCAGGCTCACTTGATGTCAGATGATATGCGACTGACTGAGCTGCTCGCGGAGGCCCTCAAGACCACGGAACCAGGATCTCATCGGCACTTGTACATAAGACTCGTAGTGCACTCAGGTGCAGCTACTACCTGGTCTAGAATGCGATACAACTGGCTCCAGATCCTCGCCCGGCTGCCCAAAGTACAGACAGACGAGTTCCAGCAGCTGTTGTGTATGTTTGCGCCCAACGGCCATGCTGCCCTATCATACGTGGAACTGTGCGACCTGTTCTTGCTTCACTGGTCCAGCCAGGGCATGTTGACGAACCCAGATTGGACTCGCCGTATCTGGGACAGCCTCCGAGGCAAGGACGACCACTTTGCCATAGCTGCTTTAGCTCTCGCTGTCAACAAGACGAACACGCCAACGCAGTGCACGGCCATCTTCTGGAACCTCTGGGGTCTCCTCCGCTTTCGAGGCGGACCAAAGAAGCTCTTGCGACAGCTGTCGCTGCTGGCCGACAGCCGCACCCTCAGCTCTGCATTCCTACAAAGGCTGGCTTGGACTTCAGGTGATCATCGTATCGCTCTACTCCTCCACTTTATCCTCTGCAAACAAGAAGGAAGAGTCCGCAACTTCTGGTGGCCGGCCTTCTGGGACAAGTTTGCAGCAAAGCAAGCGGCGAGCTGGAAATATCCACAGGTCGACCCGATCCTGCTGGCTCGCAAAATGACAATCCAGATCTCGGGCAGACAGCCGTTGAATCCACTGGCGAATCACACCGTGGAGAGCTCCTATGATCAGCAGCTGATGGATGTAGAATCCAAGGGCGTGGAACGCCAGCTAGACTCATACGAGCCTGTAACCTGCGGCCCCAGGACGAAAGCGTGGGCCCGCCAGGTCAAGAGGATAAAATGGAGCCTCAAGCTTCTACTTCAAGCTCGACAGCTCACAGACCGGCAGGCGCTACATTACGTGACAGCCTTCACTGGTGTCCTCGCCAACAAACAAGGCCACCTGTCTGCTTGCGACTTGGCGACATTGACCTCTGTCATTATGCGGACCCTGGACCAAGGTAAAGCCGGGAGCGTGGAGCGCCTAAGATGGTACCTAGGGATCATCTACAGGCACCTCGGCGAACAGTCCTGCATCAGGGTGGGCACGATCCTGAAACGGCGCCGCGAGGCCAACTGGCAGGTGTGGCAAAGAAGCCTCAGAGAAGCGGTTGACAAAGGGCCCCCGACGACTTCCAGCGCGGAGATGTTCAAGCTCGAGCAAGGTCTGCACCTTAGAAAATTGCATGCGCTCTGGAGGTCATACATTCACCGTCACTCAAGAAGACTCGCCAGAAAACACATGGCCCGGCGCATTCCCCGGAGTCGTCACGACGCAGACTAGGACGATGGGTCCATCTATAGAGGTCTCGGGCCTTATACGGTCCTGGAGGAGCAGCTCGAGAAGAAATGAAGCTGGGGGCGAGGCTGCTGGCATACTTTCAGGCTGGCGTCCGAAGGCGTCGTTGCGCAAATCGGGAACCAGGGCCAGACGATAGACAAGCGGGAACTATTTCGCGCTTCTCATGATCCAGGCCCGACAATATGAAACCCAAGGCTGTTGCGCTAGAAGAGGAGGCCATTGGGAGGCCATGGGGGCGATTGGATATACTATCACGTGTACCGAGAGCAGAGTCGAACGGCTGACGCCGGATACCTTTAAGTCTCTGGCAGAAAGTGCCTGATAAGCACAAAGAAAGGAGAGGGAGAGAGAGAGAGAGAGAGAGAGAGAGAGAGAGATCTCAAATGCAAAGGTCTCATTCTAGATGAAGGAGCGAGTCAATGAACCCAGTTCTGCTGCGTATGGCAAGAGTTACTTGACAGTGGAGCCCTCCTGCCGTCTATGTGTGTGTCGCTTGGCGGGGGGCAGGTTGCACAACCCACCTGAAAACGCTCTGCATGCGAACTGACAAAATGTAGGAAAATCATGACAAATAAAGAGTATAACATGATCAACAGGCAGAGCCAAGGCCACAGCAGACATCTTCAGACCCAAATCATCTCTGCAGGAACAGACCGCTGGTCAAGCCTCCACGCCCCCCCCCCCTTCGTGCACTTCTCCCAAGAGGAGGCCGACTTCGCAACTCTTCTTCGAGCGGGCCCCGTCGCACAGTCGCAACGTCGTACAGCATTTGTTGGGGTTCGCCAGATGCTCCCGATCCCATGTTCTCCCGACATGGTTTGTGCCCAGCTCGCCAGCTGAAGCCAACCACACCACAGGAGCTCGCTCTGCCGTGGAGCTGCAGGAGGATTGACCTG
Organism: Celoporthe dispersa; assembly: GCA_016584495.1. Taxonomy (NCBI): domain Eukaryota; kingdom Fungi; phylum Ascomycota; class Sordariomycetes; order Diaporthales; family Cryphonectriaceae; genus Celoporthe; species Celoporthe dispersa. The sequence goes on from WAID01000007.1 coordinate 1,683,910, forward strand.
GGATGCAAGCACGGCGCGGTACACCCTGCTTGTGCCTCCCCGTCTGGCTGGCCACAGGACCGGAGGTTTGGCTCACCTTATCTGAGATGAGGCGGACCACGACAGTCCTCATCGGCCCAGGGCTTTTCGTGCTCTCCTAATACCTCTAAGCGAGCCTGAGGCATGTGGCCACCGCCCACGTTCGACAGAGTGGAAGCACATCGAGAGTATGAAGAGAACCCCCCCTCCCCAGAGAAAGGGGGGGAGAGAGACTCAGCTTCAGCACGCGCGTGGCATCGAAAAGTCGACCTGCCCTGCCTTGATGGAAGTAAAAATAATATAGCATTTGGAATTCATGGTGGCGCAAGGACGAGACAACCGCACCTCTCCTCCTCCCACGGCTGAACGGGCTGGGACGCCACGTGCATCTCGCGACCTCGTCACCGGTCGACCGTTGATACCCTCGGCAGTGTCCGTCTCTCAAACGTGGTGGCGGCTTCTCTCCTGGATGTTTTCCCGCCCTAGCCTTGTGCTGCCATGCTGCTCATGGAGTCGGTCCGAGATGCAGCGGGCAGCCTTCCACACAACGAGAATCCAGCGAGGTGGCAGTGGCGCTCGAGGGAACGTCAAGCAAGCCACGGAAGATGCATACTAGGGAAATTTGGAATAATCTTGTTGACCGCTGCGGTCCTCGATGACCTCGTCGCCCCCAACTCCAAAGAGGCTGGGTCTGTCTGGTCTCTCGTTCTGGCCGCTTGACACTGCGCTGAGAGGATGGCGGTGACCGTGGCACAACAGGACTGAAGGTTTCCTTTTTTAGGCAAAAGATGGGCTTGTGTTGCCGTTCTCGAATACCTAATGTTTTGAACATGAAAAGCACACGGACCCAGAGGTACCAGGCCTTCCCTCCAGCAGTCTCATGTGCATGCTGGCTTGTTCCTCTCTCGGTTTCTTCGCTCGTCGCTTTTCTTCTTCTTTTTTTTTATTTTTACCAGCAACTCTGTCTCACCTCATATCTCCCTCCCCTCTCCCCTCCCCCCTCTTTTTTTTCTTTTCTTTCTCTTTCTTTGTCTCGATTTCAAAATCGACGACATTACATTTGTGGTCGTCGAATCGAAACCCAAGTCCTACCATACCAAACTCAGAACAAGCTGCCGATCGGTTCTCCTTTGTTGTGAAGCAGACACAGAGCAGAGAGATCCATGCTAGTATCGGCCGCCTGTCACCGACGGCTCTGCTAAAACGGCCTTTCGCAAGAAGAGCGCGGCGCCTCGGCCTATCCGGGTCGTGATCGATCAATCACTTGCAGACGTCACAGCCATCGCAGCGAGTCTCTGTTCTGGCGGCTGTCAATGTGACAAGGGCGCCACTCGCTCTGGGTTCCGGAGATACAGCGATAGACGAGAGAGAGAAAGACAGAGAGAGAAAGACAGAGAGAGAAAGACAGAGAGAGAAAGACAGAGAGAGAAAGACAGAGAGAGAAAGACAGAGAGAGAAAGACAGAGAGAGAGAGAGACATTGTACAGCTGCATTTAGTACTTGCTGCTTATGCATGCTGACTGTCTTTTTAATCTCCAGCAGACCGATCCTTCGCAGTCGACTCGTCACTTTTGTGCCGGTGAACGACAATAAGACATAGGTTTCTGATTGAAAATGCGAATCAGTCCTTCTTTCTTGAATTGACGATACGCAACAGAAGGGGGAGGAAGAAGATATTATCCTTACCGACCATTGCGAGCCGAAAACGTTGTACTGTATACTTTATTCCTCGGACTTGAAAGACAGCCCTGGGTAGCGAGTTGGATCGATCGATCCCTGGCTGGATTTGGGATCCTATATTACTACTCTACCTGGACTCTCATCACCCCCTCCCCCTCGCCCGTTTCATAACAGGGGTTGTCGTCAGATGGCTAGCTCTGATCCTCCTCTCGCACATCGATACGTTGCCCCGCCGCCGCCGCTGCCGCCGCCTAGGTTGTCGCTGTGCCACTCCAGACCAGACTTGCTCTTGCGTCCCAACAGCGCACATTATCAGCCCCCGGATGGCGGCGCTTCCGGCGCATTTGCGGGCACTATGGATACAACAAACGGCCGTAACAACAACAGATCCTCATCCTCCAGCGGCGCAGGGTTCAGCGGCATGAATGCCGAACTCGGCTTAGGAACCAACTCTGGAGGAGGCAGTCATCTATATCACCAACAACAGCCCGGCTTCTCCCCCGCGCAGCAGCAGTCGTCAGAATTACAGCACCAGCACCAGCACCAGCACCACCACCAGCAGCAACAACAGCAGCAGCAACAACAGCAGCAACAACAAGAGTCACAGTATCAACCACAACAACCTCCACCAAACTCCACGAGGGGTGGTGGTGGTGGCGGCAGCGGCGGCGGCGGCGGCGCAACGACCAGGCCGATCAGGCGTCGGATGCGCATGATCACCTCGTGCCTGGAGTGCCGCCGCCGTAAGCTCAAGTGCAACAAGTCAAACCCATGTACGAACTGCTCCAAGTTCGCGCGCGAGTGCCTGTACCTGGGTCCCAAGCTCGACGAGGCCAGCCAGTTGCGCCTGACGGAGATCAAGGAGAAGGTCGGCTCACTGGAGCGGCAGCTGGAGAGGGATGTGGCCAACTCTGGGACGAGCGGCGGCAGGGGGTTCTACCAGCAGCGGATCCTAGCAGATGATGTCGAGGGTGAGTTTGACGAGGAGAGGGACCTGGAGATCACGCCCATGGTCGCGCTGGACCTCACGTATGAGGACGACGCGGATGGCACAGATGACATCCTGGATCTGGGCGTCCAGGTGGGCAAGATGAGGTTGACGGAGAAGATTGGCGGCCTGAACCGGCCGAGGATTTCGGAAGAGGTAGGTGTTATGCCTAATGGCACTGGTCCGCGCCGGGAAGGAAAGGAGAAGAAGGGGAAGGAGAAGAAGCTAACAGGCGAGATCAGATCCAAGCCGGACTCTCGGGCAGTGCACCTCCAGCACCTCCTGGCTTTCCGCCGAGGATGATGCCACCACCACCCTTTGGTGCTGAACCGCCGGGTCAAGCAGGACCAGGACCGGGACCGGGACCATTCCCTGACTCGGCCGGACCCGATCAGTCATTACCAGACTTCCTCCGGCCGAGCGCCTCTTACATTCCTCCCACGAGCGGGGTCTTCTTCGGACAGATTGGCGAGCTGCCCTCTCTGCTCAGCCTTCTCCCCTTCAGAGAGGCCGGCGATCGTCTCCTCGAGCACTACTTTGCCGCCGTTCATCCGATAGCACGCTGTGTTCACCGGCCGTCCTTTGAGCTGCAGTATGAGGCCTTCTGGGACGAGGTCCGTGCAAACTACGAGCCTCGTGCGTCGGTCCAGGCTGTGTTGTTTGCCGCGTGGTTTAGTGCTGCCGTGGCCATGGATGAGGAGACCGTGAACCGGGACTTTAGGTCGACCAAGGCGAACCTGGTGGAGAGGATGAAGATGAGCACAGAAGTCGCGCTGAGCAAGGCGAATTTCCTGAGGACCACAAGGATCGAGACGATGCAGGCCTTTGTCATGTACATGGTAAGTATAGGTCCCACATCCCCTTCTCTCTAGCCTGCGTCTTCTGGACAGCCAGGCTGATGCTGTCACCAGATCCCCCTGTGCCGCGAGGGAGGTCTCTCGAGCCCACTCCGTGCTGGTCGGTGCCGCAGTCCGCATGGCAGAGTGCATGGGCCTGCACCGTGACGGCTACAAGGCGTACAACCTCAACCCCCTGGAGACGCATGTCCGCCGCCTGATCTGGCATCAGATCTGCTTCCTGGACATCCGCACCTGCGAGGCACAGGGCCCCAAGCCCGCCATACGCAGAGACGACTACGACACGTGGATGCCCGACAACTGCGAAGAAGACCAGCTCACCCAGGCCGCCTACCCGCCGCGGCCCTCGGCGAGCTTCACCTCGGCCCTCTTCCCCCTCATCCGCTTCGAGGTCAACGAGATGATGCGCATCATCTGGGCAGACCGGCGCAAGCTCGAGTCGCGCAAGATCACGCTGACGCAGGTCCTCACCAAGATCGAGACCTTCCGCAAGCGCATGCTACACAACTACGACCGCATGCTCGACGAGCGCATCGCCATCCAGCGGTACGCCAAGCTCGTCATGCACCTCCTCCTGTACAGGCTTCACGTCATGATCCTGCACCCGTTCTACGCCAACACAGCCAACCCGATGCCCCAGCGCCTGCGGTCCGTGCTGATCATGAGCGGCATCATGATCATCGAGCTGGCCATGCAGCTGGACACGGACCCGGCGTTCCGCCCCTGGAAGTGGTACGGCGGCGCATACCAGCAGTACCAGGCGGCGCTCATCCTGGCGACGGATATGTTCTACCACCCAGACCACAAGGAGGCCGCCCGGATCTGGACCTGCCTGGATTATGTCTTTGGGCTGGAGCGGAACATGCCTACCGAGGAGAAGAGCAAGCGGATCCTGACGGAGATCATGGGAAAGATGGGTATGTACATGGGGATGCGCAAGATGAGGGCGCCGACCCAGACGGCGAGCGCCAGCCCGGCCAAGCAGGCCGTGAAGGCGGAGGAGGCCGTCCCAGGGGGGTCAAAGAAAGGTGGTGGTGGTGGTGGTGGTGGTGGAGAGGCTCGTGGGAGAGGCTCGGCGAGACCAGTCGCCCCGTCGTCTACCTCTCAGTATCCCCCAGGGTCGGGTTATCCATCATCATCATCTGGGGCGACTCTTCACCCGCCCATGAAGGAAGAATTCAGTGTGGTTCGGTCACTCTCGCCGGGCCATATGCCGCAAGCCTCCTCCATGCAGACAACAGCCGGAGTAGGGATGCAGACATCGATCCCACCTCAGCAGCAGCAGGTCCTACCAGGATCTGGGTCCAAACAGCCGCCAATGTTCAGCACTTCCATGTCCAGCATGATACCGCCCGCCATTGCCGCAGGGGACCAGCAGCAGCAGCAGCAGCAGCTATGGAACCTACAGCCGCCCCCGCTGGTCAGCCACGATAGCCCCGGGAACTCAAGCAGCGACGGCAGCTCGGTGGTGGGGATTGGGTACGGGCAGCCCGGCTTAGGAGCGTCAATGCCACCCGGACTGGAAAATGCGCCTGGTAACAATATGATTGATGACTGGGTGAGCTTGTTTCTCCTTCACACACTTGCACTGCTTGACATTACACAGCGATTCTGATTCGTTCGTTTCTTGTCCTGCTTCTTGTTCTTCTTGCTGTACTAATTGTATACACCGTGCAAACAGTCCAACTACCACGAGGATGTCATCAACGCACTCTTCTCAGTTGATCCACAGACCGGAGAGTTTGTCGGCTTTGGGGTCCCGATGACTGGGCTGAGCTATACTGGGAGCTGGGCGCAGCAGCAGCAGCAGCAACCTCACAGCGGGCCCATGTGAATGTACGTACTCTACGCTTCATTTGGGGGGAGGGAGGGAGAAGGGGAGAAGGTGGCGGGAGACAGGCAGACAGTCCTGTTAGGAGTATGTAGGGTGGATGGATAAATTACATGCATGTCTTCTAGGAAGTAAGCTAGATTCAATAGATGTATGTATGGTATCCATACTGCTACTGCACTTGGACCTGAAACCGTTGAGAGAATCAGCATCACCTGCCTCGGTCATTACATTTTTCTACATCGTAAGACTGACTGTTTGTCTACTGTTTTTTTGTTGTCTCTTGCCCAAAGATGGGCAGGTTTAAACAACCCCCCCCCCCAAAAAAAAAAAGGCAATCTTGGTACGCAATGAAAAGAGGTGGAATCAAAGAAGAAAAATAGTAGTAAATATTTGAAATCCTGTACTCCACCAGTTAAGTGAGAGAGAGGAAGGGAAAAAAAATACGAAAATAAAAAATAGGTATCTTGAAGGAAACCAACCCCCCTCATACATCATGCATTAAGAGTTCCCCAAACCGCCCTTATTTGTGTCATTATCTCGGCCGTTGAATAGCTGGTGCCGTGCATGCCTACTATTTGCTGTTATTGTTTGAATGCTTGTCTTCTTCTCCATTCTTCATTCCTCCTTTCCAAAAGAAAAAAAAATCATCATCTCTTCATAAACTCGTTCAAATTCCACCCTCAAGATACTCTGCCTCCTGCATGCTCACGTTGCTCTTGTTTGGGGCCGTCGACGGGCTACCTGCTCCCCGGAGGAGGCTCACACCGCCGGCGTCCGAGGACGGGGCCCTCATGGACCGCCTGCTGGGGCTCCTTGGCTTCGCGACGATGACCAGGGCAGGGCAGACGACAATCTCATCGTCGCCCGCGCCGTCATCGTCTCCCCTTCTTGACGACGAGGGGGAAGAGCACAGCGCGCACGATGGCGCCCTCGGCCTGGAGGTCCTCACCGTCCCCGTCCTTGTTCGCGGAGCGCTCGGTCATCATGGTCGGGTTGAAGTGGTGCGGCTCGGCCAGGTCTCCGTTGGCGTCGTACTCGGGCTGCAGCGGCGGGAGCATCATGTACTCGGCGCGCTGGGTGCGCATCTGGATGGAGAGGTCGACAGCCTCGCGCATGACCTTGCGCAGCTGGCCCTGGATCTGGTCCTCGAGGTTGGACGGCGGCGGGAGGATCATGGATAGGGTCTGGAAGACAGCCTGGACGACCGCCTCCGTGTCTTGGTCGCGCTGGTCCTCGAAGGTCTCCCGCCTGGCGAGGAGGGTCAGGGTCACGGCGCGCCACTGGCGCACTGCCCGCGGGGGGCCGACCTCGAGGAGGAGCTTCTCCAGCGCCTTCAGCTTCTGCCTCTGCTCGCGATCCATGCCGAACAGGTAGCGGGTGAAGACAAACTCCCAGATCATGGTCATGGTGACCGACATGAAGATGTCGCGGCGCTTGACCCGGTCGTTGAGGTAGTGGTCGACGTTGGACCCGTCGAGGACCGCGTTGTCCAGGCGGTCGATGATCTTCTCGTCGTTGAGCTCGCTGGTCAGGCGGCAGGCGCGCATGTCCGAGAACTTGGAGAAGCGCAGCACCCACTGCTGGACGTGAGAGCAGAGCTGCTGGCAGCGGTGGTCAAAGTAGTCGACGTCCTTGATCTCGAGGAAGTCGCTGTCTGCTGGTTTTGTGGCGAGGATCTGCCTCTGCATCTCGCGTATCTGCTCCTTGGTGGCCTCGAGCTCCTGGCGCAGGCTCCTGATCTCTGCGTCCTTCTCCTCTAGTGTCCTCGCGTGTGAGCCGTGGTGGCCCCGGAAGTCGTCGAGCTCCCTCGTGGTCTCGGCATGTTGGCTCTCGAGGAGGCTGTACCTGTTCTCGTGCTGGACGGCGGTCTGGGCGATGGCGCTGTTGAGGCCCTCGTTGACCTCGGTCAGGCGCTGGACCTCCCTGCGCATGAACTCGAGGGACTGCTTGAGCGTCTCGATCTCATTGTCGCGCTCGGCGATGACGCTGGTGGCTCGGCTGGTAGAGTGCAGCTCGGCCTGGCTCTTGGCTGCGGCCAGGGCGCGGTTCTCTGCCATCAGCTGCTCTACTCTGGACTCGAGCTCGAGGACCTGCATGCTCTGTCGGCGACGCATGCTGTGCGGACGGGTGGGTGAGCGCGGAGAGCCCATGCGACCCTCGCCGAAGCCATCCTGGAGAGAGAGAGAAACAAGGCACTTTATGTCAGTTTTTTTTTCTCCCGTTTGGACCGATAAGCGCCAGACAGCTGGCTTGACAGAAAGGTGGAGAGAAGAGGCTGAAGGGGGTGGGGACGACTCACATAGACATCGGCCATGTCCTTGGAGCGGACACGACCTTCATTGGCGACGGGATTGTTCTTGTTGTTGTTGGTGGTTGGCCAGCCAGCCGCAGCAGCAGCAGCAGCAGCACCGACAGAAGCAAAGGCGACAGCAGCAGCAGCAGCAGCAGCAGGTGTGGTGGTGGCCCTCCGCAGGTCGCTGGGGGTGGAAGAAGATGATGAGGCTGGGACCGGGTTGTTTGCAGCTGTGGCCGGGGTAGGGGACTGGGCTGCGAGAGGGGCCTGCCGCTGTCCAAGCGCAGCAGGGGACCGTGGTGAGGGGCTGGCTGTGGCGCCAAGGTCGCTGCGGGACCGCTGGCTCGATTGGCTCAGCGACCTCAGGTCCCCACTCCTGGTGCGGCGGGAGCGCAGTGGTGGTGTGCCGGCGCCAGCTGCGCCCGAGTGCCTCAGCAGGCCAGGGCTGTCAGCGCCAAGATTGAGGGGCTCAGGCGTTCTGGCCCGCGAGATGCTGGTGTTGGACAGTGCACGCCTCTGGCTCGGTGGGGTGTTCTGAGGAGACGCAGATGCCTGTCGCTTGACGGCGTTGTCAGAGACACTTCGCTGGCCTGCAGCAGGAGCGGTAGGCGCAGGCGATGTCGCCCCAGGAGACCCCAGCAGTGCTGCTCCTCCGGTCAGGGCTGTCGCTGCAGCTGCTGCAGCCGTCGCTGGCCCCAGGTCTGGATAATGTTTGCGGGACCGAGATCTGTCACTCCTATTCTTTTGCGGCTCCGGGGTGACTGGTGGCTCCTTGGCCCCGAGGACGGGCGTGTTCTCCCGGAAGAGACGCCTGCTCTCGCTGTCGCTCTGTGGCGACTGCTTGCGCCGGTGGTCCAGCTTTGCTCCCTCGTCGTCGGTGCTGGACGGGGAGAGCCGCTGTCGCTGTTGTTGTCTTTGTTGTCGCTGTTGAGGTTCGGGGCTGGTCCCGCGGGAGGAGCTGTTGAGCATGGGTGACGGGTAGTCTCGCAGGTGCACACCGCTGTCTCGCTGCTGGGCGTCTTCGAACCGTCGCACCCAGGGAGAAGCAGCAGGCGAGTCTGCCACAAAGCCGCTGTCGCGGTTGAACTCTGGCGTTCCGAGCGATGCGCTGAGGGCGCCCGCTCGCTTGCCAACCTCGGCCTCGTCCTCCTGCGGGTCCTCTTGGACGGGAGGCAGCCCTCTTGACACAGATCGTCTGAAGTCGACCACAGGAATGAAGTTGTCCAGCGCCGAGTCGTCTTGGTGGTGTTCAGCACCTGTCGTTGGCAGGGCTGACTCTCCCAAGACCCCGAGGCCGACCTCCTTGGCTGGCACGGGACTTGTGGCGCGAGGAGTAGGCAGGTCATGCAGTGGCCGGCCTCGAGGCTCCTCGTCGAGGTTCGTATCTGTAGTAGTGATTGTTGGAACCTCGGCGGTCTGCGTCGTGTCGATCATGTCCACAGGCTCATTGTCCTCGGAGTGGTCATCATCCGCCAGTTCTGGTTCTGTCGTCGGTCTTTCGAAGCTGGCCTGCGAGCCGGGATCCGGGCTGTCTACGACCACAGGTTCCAGAGGGACTTCCTCTTCTCGTTCTGCTTGTTCTGAGATTTGGGGCGTAAATCTTCCGGCATCTTGACCTGGCGGTGAGTTTGTTGCACTCACATTGTCGTCGCCGAGCTGCATCTCCCTGCCGTGCGCGAATGATGACGTCGGCCGAGGCCCTGGAAGCATGTCAGGTTCTGATGGTTCTTGTTCTTCCGTGCTTGTGTCCGAGATGCCCCAAAAATCGCCTGCGTCGCCGTCCATGCGGGATCCCTCCACAGCCTTACGCTCAGCTCCTTCCCACATGGCTGCATCATCAAAGATGTCCTCCTCCTCCTGAGGTGTGCGCTTGTCCATATACTTGGAAGATTTTTTCTTCTTACCATTGCCTTTCTTGCTGCCGCCAAACCTTTCCGCCAGCAGGGCAACGCTGCCCTTCTTGCCCATCTGTTTGACCCCATCAGAGGTAGACGCGTCCTGTGTTTCGCCGTGGAGAGATCTCAGCGAGTCCGATGACTTTGGCTGTTGTCTTCTGAGTCCCGGGACAGCGGCGTCTGGAGCTGGGCGAGCGTTAGCTTCTTGTGCCGGGACCTCGTCGTCTCCAGGAGCCAGGTTCCCAGTGCGCTGTTGTCGCATGGGTGCAGAGGAAGACTGATCGCGAGAAACGTCGCTGCCCTCTGACCCTAAAGCTTCTTCGACTACAAGTGACGCACCTTGCCGTGTTGGTCTGTCCGAAGGCCCAGCTTCCTCCACTGCGATCGATTCCACCGACACATTCTCACCCGCCATGGTGAGAAGCTTTGGACTGTGCCTGTCGTCTTCTTGGAAGATCGAAGAATGTCGATGGATGAGCCCCAGGCCTACGAGAGGTCGATCGTCCTTGCTGCGGACGTCTTGAGCGTCGTCGAGCCCCCGCGTGAGGCCTGGGTAGATCTCCACCTTGTCAAAGGACTCTTCCGGGGTGCGAGCACCAGAGTGATCGATTGCCTTTGGTTTGAAGTAATCCTCGTCATCCCAGATATCAGGGCTTGGAACGTTGGAGGGCACTTTTTGTAGCTCGGCGCCCGGGACAACAGGAGACAGGCGGCCAATGTCAGCGCCTCCAGAGGTCTCTGAAGCATCTGCAAGTGATGGTTGGACGCCCCTGACAGGAACACTGAGGTTTCTCGTTCCCTCTCTAGGTCCATCCCAGCGGTCCGGATCATCAACGTGGTCGGCATGCTCCTCCAAATCATACCCTGTATCGTCTCCCACAACGAAGGAGAATGCACGTTTGAGGTTTGGCTCGGGGGTTATCCTTTCTCTGTTGGGTGTGTCGTCCGTGCTCGTGGTCTCAGCGCCTAAGGTTGGCTCCCAAGCGATCTGCTTGCCCTTCTTCTTCTTGTCTCTGACGGTCTTCTTGCGGGAGAGCGGGGCAGTCCACTCGTCTTCAGCCACGGCTTCCGTTGCAGTCGGAGTCTCCCAGCTTCCAACTTCATCTCGGTCCTGCTGTGATTGCGTGGGAGAAGAGGGGTCACTTGTCCTTTCTTGAGTTCTCTCTGCCTCGGCAACGAGCCTGGCGGGATCCGGCTCATCTTGGTTTGTGACATCCTGAAAAGGAGCATCTGGCGATTCGCCCATCTCAAAGGCATCTTCCTCCCAGGAAGAAGCCGCCTTCTTCTTAGCCTTCCTCTTTTCCTTCTTGGACATCTTGCGAGATAGGACTGGCGTCCCCGTCAAGGCTGGCTCCTCCACGGCGTTCACATCTTGGTGTGCAAGAGCCCCTGGCAGTTCAGCCTCCCCAAGTTGCCCCACACCGGGCGCCGTTTCTTGTAGACACGACTCTGCAGGCAGGTCGTAGGTGTCATCGGGAGAGCGTTTCGAGTCTGGCACGACAACCTGTTCGACAGTCTCCAGAGGCTTCTCAAGGGTATCGGACATCGACTCGGGTTGGCTGGCCTGCTCAACACCAATGATAGGAGATCCGACTGGAAGGTCTCGAGTCTCTTGAGAAGGAACGGGGACATCAACGTCGCTAGTGTGTAGCTTGTTGACACCCTCTGCGGTCGAGACTGGGTCTTCAGGCTCGTCTACTGCTATGGAGCCCTTCTTGGCCTTGCGCCTCTCCTTCTTGGACAATTGCTTAGGAATCCAGTCGTCGAAGTCTTCCGTCGTAGGCTTAGTGCTCTTCTCTGCCTCTTGGCCAGCAGCCTCTGGAGTTTCAAGCGGTTCCTCGTACAGCTGCCGTTCGGGTGCCTCTTCGTAAGGTGGAATCGCAGGAGCAGGACTGGATGACGGAGATCCAGAATCAAATGACTGGCTGGCGCTACCTCGCTTCTTATTTTTCGTGTCCTTTTTGGATTTCCTGACAGAAACGAACTCGAATGGCTCTTCTTGGACTTGGCGGGGCTCGGATACTAAGGCTGAACTAGGGAACTCAGAGGAAACGGGTGTTCTTTCCATCGAGGAGATCAAGGCTGGTTTGTTGTCTTCCCAGGGTAATGGAGAGTCAGGCCTGAGGGCGGATTGCTGGACGTCCAAGGAGTCATCTTTCCGTTCAGAAGAAACGAGTTCGTCTTCTCCTTCCCATGGAACTGGAGACTGAGGTCGCAAGGCAGACTGTTCGACACTCAACAGATCCTGTTGATCCGGGTTGTCTTGGTTGACTTGGAATTGAGACGGTGCTTCATCAACAACTTTTCCACCTGCCACAATAAGTGTATCCTCACCGTCGTCAATCTTTTCATCCAGATCTGACTTTGTAAATGCCTCCTTGTCATGAGTAGCTGCGTAAGCCCAGGGCTCAGAAACCTCATCAGCAACTTGCGCGCCGCCAACGAGGGTATTGTCTTCTTTCTCTTGGCTGAGCACATCAGGATCCATGACTGGCTCGCTAAGGGGAGCTAAGTCCGTGGATTTTGTGCCCTTTTGCGACGACGGCTGCTGCTCATCGTTGATGAGGGTGTCGTCACCATCTCTAGCTCTGCTCTCCGGGTCCGATGTTGTAGCTGCTTCACCGGAAGCAACCTCTTCAAGGTTCCTGGATGGCTCCTCAGTGGCCAGTGGAAGCTCATTGCCAGCTTGTTGCCTATCGCGAGGAAGATCTTCATCGGCGTTGTCTTTCATCGAGCCATATTCAGGCGCCACAAGGGTTCGTGAACGTGTCTCCGCTGGTTCAGTGCTAAGGTCGGCATCTACCACTTCCTGGCTTCTCGTCGGCGCTTCAACCGGATCGGAGGACTCGCGCAGTTCGTCGTCCACAGAGGACCGAGTGCTGCTTTCGGGTTCCCAAGAAGAGATACTGGACCACTTCTTGTTCTTTTTGTCCTTCTTGCTCTTCTTGGAAGGGACAGCCGACCAGTCATCATCCATCTGCTGAGAATCAGAGGGTTGAATAGGGCCTGGGTCTTGTGACATGACCTGAGTGGTTGTTGGTGCTTCCTCAAATGTGCTGATTTCTCGAGGGATATTGGCTGAGATGGGCTCGGCAGCATCTTCACGGGTGGGGTTGCGAGCACCACTATCCGGCTCTGTCCAAGACTTGCCACGCTTCTTTTTCTTATCCTTCCTGCTCTTTTTGGAAGATATCCAGGAGAATTCGTCGTCTCCGGGCTCCTGCGGCTCGCCCGAGCCCAATGAGCCAGGCTCCTCCTCCAAGCGCGCATCTCGACTTGTCTCGTCAGCCTCGATAAGCACACTGTCTCGAACATCCCCTTCCTTCTGATCTCCAGGCACCGTAATAGCCTCAGCTTCCAAAGACGGGCTTTGGGGATTCTCTGATCCGATTTGCTCGAGAACAAGCCCGGAGTCTTGACGATCGGTATCCTGCTCTGGGATCATGTCTTGCTGCTCAAGTCTTGAAAGCGACCGAGCAGTCGCGTCTGACTGTTCAGCGATAGTTGATGATCCAAGCGATGGTGGTTCAGGCGCCGCGTGTTGATCTGCCTCGGACTGCCACGACGAATAGCCAGTAGTAGGTTCGACAGTCTCGAGGGCTGGCGTTTCGTCAAGATCCTTGTGAATGCGACCCATGTTGTCTTCGTGTGACTTGCCAGTAGTGTCGGCAGATTCATCAGGAACAATGCCGCGATGGGTCTCCAGCGGGGTCGCAATTCCAGAAGCCTGAGTGCTGTCGCCCGAAAGTGTACCCTTACGCTTCTTCTTCTTGTCCTTCTTGGATAGCTTGCGTGGCATGAACCAGTCCGATTCAGGCTGAGCTTCGACCTCGGCAGTTTGTTCAAGTTCAATCATTGAGGGATCTGCTGCGGCTTCTTTTTGCTCCTCCTGAGAGGGCTCTGGAACTGAAGCCTCCTCGACCTGAGCTTCACGAGCCTCTCCACTCTGGGCGTTGGGCTCTGAACGACCTAGTTCTGCGACCTGTGACTGTATGGTATTTCTCAAATCAGCTTCGCCAGGGCGCTGAGTCATCTCCTCATGGGAATTGTCGACTTGGTTCTGGTAAAGCCCTCGGCTCGACTCAAGTGCTAACTGTGGCGATTGAACGACTTCCTGAGAAAGCCGCTCCTCAGGCTCATCTTGTGCTGTGGTCACAGGATATTCAGCATGGCGATCCTTTGGCGACTGGTCTGCTTCCTCGAAGGTGGGCTGCGGGGCGGCAGCAGTGTCTAGAGCGATGGGATCTTGAGGCAAGTCTGGTATAGACTGATCGGTTGGCAGCTGAGCCGTCATATCAAGACTGTCACGATCTTCGGGCTGAGGTTGACTGGAGATGTCGAGAGCTGACTCCTTGGTGTTGTCGATATCTCTCTCATCGCTTTCGATCAAAGACAGCCTTTGGGGTCCTTCAGTGCCAGGCTCAACTTCACTTGAATCAGCAGCGTGGGGAGGTTCGATCATGATGGGTTCCCCTTCAGCCTGGCGCTCAGGAGCAGCCTCAGCATCACGTTCTCGCTGCTCAGCAATGGCTTTCAAGGCCTTGATGCGCTGCTTGTCTTTCTTGCTCGGTTTCCTCTTGAGCTGAAGTTGAGCCAGCTCAGCCTCCTCTTCGTGGACTAGTTCGGAATCAGCCTCATGTCGAGCGACTTCTTCGGGATCCTCGAGCTGTTGGGACTCATCGGCGCGCTGCTGTGCTCTGGCTCTCAACTCCTTGAGACGTTGTTTCTCCTTCTTGCTGGGTTTTCTCTTGAGCTGCAGCCTGTTGAGTTCCTCTTCCTCCTCTTGGATTTCCGCAGCCTCTGCCTCCCGGCGGGCAATGGATTCTTCATCCAAAGCATTCTGTGCATCTTCCTGCGGCTCGGACGAGCTCAAGACGAGTTCAGGTGCCGAGACATCGGCGTGCAGATCTTCTTGCGCGGTGTGGACTAGAGGGTCCGTAGAAGAATCAGCGGAGCGTTGCGCATCGGTACGAACTGCCTCGGACCCTTGCGGCTTGTTGCTGTCCAGGACATCAACTTGAGGTATGCTTGACTCCAGGATATCAGGATCTTCCTGGGCTTCCTCTGGCATAGGGCTGCCGGCGGCTCGGCTCAGCAACTCAGAAGTGCTCAGATCTTGCAGCGGCACAGAAGGTTCTTCGCTAGTGTCCTCTTGCAGCGATGACTCCCGCTGTTCAGAGGGCACACAAGAGGTGACAACCTCAGCTGCCAAGCTCGGACTGTTCTGGACAGCCTCACTGGCCTCAGTTGTTTGAGCATCATGCGGTGCAGCGATCGTCTCTGCGCTGTAAGAAGCTGGTACGCCTGGGTGACCGTCTTCTTGAGCCACCGAAGTTGCTTCTTGAGGAGGCTCCATGCCTCTCTCGATGTGTTCAGGGTCTGATAGCCTTGCGGTCTCTGGGCTCTCAGAGGGCGGCATGATTGGCTGGTCGTCCTCCTGTATCACCGAGCATGGCCCTCGGGGTGATTCACCGCCTTCCTTGACCAATTCGGGCTCTGCTGGCATTGCCTCTTCCGATGACGGGGTGGCCGCATCAGTGACGGTGCTGCCCTTTCGCTTGTTCTTTTTCTTGGACTTCTTGGAGACCCAAGCGAATTCCTCCTCGACGGGCATGTGTGCCTTCTCTTCTGCGGGGGCGAGGGGAACCTCTTCCCTCGAAGCGTGTGTTTCATTCTCTAGAGGTGGCTGTTGCTGTTCCTGCCCCATAGATGTATGTTTCTCGATTCGAGGCTCGGTTATGTCCTGCTCAAGAGCATCGGCCGGCGCCCCCGCGCGGGTCGGCGATTCTGGCGCGGCCATGTCCTTGACAGACTCATCGGCTCCTAGAGAGGCAGATGGGACGATGGCAGGTTCCTCTCTCAGCTCCGAGGTACTAATTTGACCGTGCTGTTCGGGGTCACTCAGAATTATTTCCGGGGTGGCTGGGACTGGCTCTTCTGATTCCACGTCATGCGACGACTCGGCGGCGACGGATTCAGGCATGAGATCCTGTAGCAGACTCACACTTTTCTCATTGGTCGTGTTTGCGTCTTCCAGCGGCTCGGGAACGGGGCTGTCCGCAATGTCCGGGTGTGATCCGCCAGCCGCCTCGTCAATGATACCGGGTTGATCTTGGCTTAGTTCTCCAACAGGCTCCGGGGTAAAGGAAGCAGGTTCTTGGACGACATCAGCCAGCCTTGAGCCTTCGTCACCACGAGCTTCCGCCTCGAGAGCGGCGGGATCATGAATGATCTCTCGTGAGCCGAGAACTGGCTCCTTGGCTATCGCAGGCTGGGCTTGGAAATCTTGAACAGGCGATGGTTGTACCTCAGCTGCCTGGGCGACTTCTGCTGCGTGGACGGTTGGTTGCGCGTGCAGATGAGTCTGCTGGTCACCTATGGCTTCCTGAGCCGGCGAGTCTGGTGGGAGTGGGATGGAGCGAGCCACGGCTGCGTCATCGCTGGGAAAATGCTTCTCCACCGTCTTCGGCATCACCTCGTCTTGATAGAAATCGCTCTGGGTAACTGGAGGATCTCGTATGCTAGGCCCCGGAGTGACCAAGGCTCGAGGGGATTCTGAGATGCTCTGCTGCTGTTGCTGCTGCTTCTTCTTGTTCTTCTTCCCCTTTTTCTTCCTGGATCCAGTCTCCACAGCAGCCCAATCATCCGTGTCGGCAGGCGATTCTGGGATTGGCCCCGCAGCTTCAGCCTTCTCCGCTGCGCTCGTCGTGTCTGGGTCGATATCAGGATCAACGCCTGGTCTCGAGAGAGGAAGAGGCTCCACCGGCATAGCGGCTTCAAGTCCACGGGGATGTGGCTCCGAATCACCAAAGTTCTCCGCAGGTGCCGGGCCGGATAAATCCCGAGTGGGCAGTTCACGCGCGTGATCACCACCCGCCGCGGCGACGGCCTGCTCCTCATCCCTCTTCTCGCGCCCCAGGAAGGCTCCAGCTCCAACCAGGGCCGCCGCTGGGAGCATAGAGAGGGCCGAGGAGAAGAAACCGTGGCCCTCCTCCTCCCTTCTTTCTATCTTTTCTCCTTCCTGGGCAACACGGGCTTCGACCGGCTCACCCCTGTGCTGAGGAGAAGAGGACACCTTGTCAGCTTCCCTGCTTGACGGCTCGGCGGGCCATGGTCCCCCGAGAGCATGACTTGGGGACCCGATTGGCGTGGCATAGCTGGACGCAGGCAGCGAGCCTGAACCTGCTCCTGGTGGGTGTTCGGTCAACAACGAGACGGGCTCCGCTGCGGGGACCGGCGAGCCATGTTCCACCTGTCGCGGGCCCGTAGGCGTCGGCTCCTGCGATGCAAGGTCTTCCACAGGCCTGGCCACAGCCGTGTCGATGGTCAAGGGCGTAGCGTGAGCGCTGGGCGACAGAGGCTCGACCACCTCCAGCCCTGGCTCGGGAGCAGGCGCCTCTCCCGAGTGCGTCGTCGGCGTCGGCTCTGCCACATCAGCATTCAGCTCTTCGTCGCCCTTTCTGGCCGCCCGCCCGGCCTGCTCCAGCAGGTAGAGCGGCTTGATCTCTCGGCTGCTGTCCCATGATGTGGGCCTCCCCTGCTGCCTCTTAAAGGTAGGTGACGTTTCCTGTCTCGGGGTTGGAGGGCTCTGCACTACTGGTGACGAGCGAGTGCCCGCCGCGGGTGAGGGTCGGTGGTGGCTCATGCGGAACTGAATCGGGATCGCGGTGTGGCTGGGCGAGCGAGGAGGCATCTCGTGGGTGCTCGGGCGGCGGGAGTGGGTGCCGTAGCTCTGGCGCTTACGGCTGCTGTCGCGGTCGCGGAGGAGCGTACGCTCTTGGCCCGGTGGTGTGGCAGGACGGCTGTCTGGCAGCGCAGGCAGGTCGTCGTGCTCGGTGTACTCGAGAGCGTCCTCCCCGCCAGGGCTCGGGGGAAGAGGCAGCAGGTCGCCAAACTGGGGGTCGATGGCAGGCTTGATAACCCGCGGTGCGACCTCGGGGTCCTCCAGGATGTCGTCTACTTCTTCTCGGCCGGTGCTGTCCTCACGCGTGACAGACCAGTCTGCGTCCTCTAAGACGTATGGCTCCTCTATCTCCCGGGGAGCTTCGGCGGCGTCGTCGGAGCGTGCGAGGGCGGCGATGGCCACAGCAGCTCCTGCTAGGCCGGCACCCGCGCCAAGAGTGCCGGCATTACCTTTTTTGACATGTCCTTGTTGCTGTCGTCGTCACCGTTTGATGTTGATCCAATCAGACGACCCCAGAGGCCGCCGCTGCTCCGCTTGTCAGACCTGCTGTCTCTCTTGCGCTCCGACTCGGCTGGTGCTGAGGCCACGGAGCGGTCGTCATCGTGGCTGCGGCCGTTGGAGCGGCCGTCGTCGTAGCGAGAGTCAGAGACCGTCGAGGTGGCGTTTCTATCGGGGGGGTCGTCGTCAGTCGGGTCAGAGAAGCTCTTTGAGCCCCGCTTGGACTTCTTGGGCTTCTTGGGCGTATCCCAGTCACCCGCGTCCTGAATATCGTTGTAGGCATCAACGGGCACCGACACATGACTGTCATCGGCCGGCATGTCTCCATCGTCCCACGTCACGCTGGTACGCTTAGATTTCTTCGCCTTCTTGGACTTCTTGGACGCCGGCGCATCGGCCCATTCGTCCTCTCCAGCAGCCTCCTCCACCTCCTCTGCGAGCTTGGCAGCCCTTGCAGCCTTCTCAAGCTTGCGCTGTTCCTTCTTGCTGAGCTTGGGAGGAGACACAGGCCCGGGCTGCTCAACCGCCCCAAGGGCCGGGTCATCAAACGGAGCAGCCTCTTCACCGACGGGCGTATCGGCCACCTCACCAATGACATGTCCCGGCTCCCTCACCGGTCCCGACCCATGCTCAGGACCGTAGATGCCGAGATCAGACACCGTCTCTGCAAAGGGCTGGGCGTACACGCCGTGAAAATCCTCGTTCGACCCTGGCGGCGAGTCGCGTCTGCGGTACTCTGGGTTCTCGATGACAATCTCGGGATCGAAGCCAGAATGCTCCAGGCCCGCGGCCAGCGTCGCCGCGAAGTCGATGTCTCGTCGAAAGCCCCCGGCATGTGCGAGCTGCGTGGGCTTGGGGGCTTCGGGCCAGGCACGGGCGGTAGCTCCTCGGGCTCTTCCACCAGCACGTGAGAGGAGACCCCCGCGGGAAGGACGGGTCGTTCTCTAGGCGGCGAACAGGAGCCTGATGGGCGTTTCTCCTCGGCGTCTCCTGCGCGCTCCTCGCGCCCCTCTGGCTCGGGCTTGCCACCGCTGGCCATGGCCACACCAGCTGAGGCGCCTGCGATGGCGGCAGCGATGGTGCCCCACCCTCCTCCGCTGCTCTTCTTGCCTGCGCTCCTGGGCTTGTCGGTCGGCTGCCCGCGCGGCGCCTCGTCGGCGCTCTCGACCTCATACTGCTTGGTCTCACTCGGGCCCCACGAGACAGTCTTCGGTGTGGGCGGCGGCTCCTCTACCACCTCGACGACCTCGACGACCTCGCCCCTGGGCCCGATGACGACGGATGGGGCCTTTGTCTCGGGCTCTTCCTCCTCGACACGCCCGGCAGCCTTCTGCTTTTCTGGGGTCGGCGTCGGCACCGGCGTGGGCAGGACCAGGTTGAGCACCGGCCTCGGCCTGTGCGTGCTCGAGTCCCGTACGGGGGCCTCCTTGGGCCAGTACCCGAGCAGCTGTGTGGGCGACATCATATTGTCAAAGGTGACGTCGGCGTCGGGCTCGCTGTACTGATTCTTCTTGGGCTTGTTGCTCATCTCGGGCGGCGTGACGATGCGCGGCGGCCTCTTGCCCCTGTCGTCCTCGTCGTCCTTGTAGCTGTCCACGACCGAGCGCGAGCGCTGTGCCGACCTGCTGCGGCTGCGGGAGCGCTGCTCGCGCTCGGCAACGCGCCGTGCATGGTAGTATTGGTTGGCATCCTCCTGGACCTGGTCTGCAGTCCGAGAGCTGGAGCGGCCGCGGCCGCGGCTTTTCTTCTTCTTCTTCTGCTTCTTCTTCTCTTCGGTGCTGGCGAGAGTGCTCCGTGGCCGCGATGGCAGCAGCCATGGCGGCCTCGGGGAGGGGGGGCAGTGGCGTGCTTGGCCTCCTCGTAGATGTGTCTGGCCTCGCGCTCCTCTTCTTCGGCCAGAGTCCGCCGGCCCCTGTCGTTCTGTTCCGGTGCGGGCGAGGGAGACGGCGTGACATCGATGATGAGCGGTGAGGGCGCCCTCAGAGGCTCATCACCACGGGCCCTGGGGGCGCTGTCCGCAACCTGGTACTCAAACACGTCAAAACTGTCGCCCGACCCACGTTTGCTCGGATCGTCGACGCTGCGGTCGCCGTCTCTGGCGTCACCTCCAGATGGCTCGCCGCGCCTGGCCTGGCGCTCACGGCGCCTCCTCTCGCGGTCCTGCTCGTGGTCCCCGGCCTCGTCGGGTCGGCCGCCGTTGTCCCGCTTCGAGTCACGCCTGCGCTGCTCGCGAGCCTTGTTGGTCCTTCCGAGCGCGTGCTCGAGCCTCTCGATCTCCTTCATCAGCGCGAGCTCCTGGGCCTTCTTGGCGTCGTCCATCTTGATCTCGTCTCCGCGGTGGTCTTGGTGCCCGTACTTCTCGTCGCGCCCGTGCTCTGCCTCCCGCTCTCTGCCCTTGCCCTTGTCGCGCCCTGCGAGGATGGTTGCGCCCAGCGCCGCGGCGCCTGCCACGCCTGCACCGACCAGGGCCGTCTCGGCGAATGTCGGGTTGTCCTTGGTGGACTTCCGGCGGTGTTCCCGGGGCTCAGGAGGCTCAGCGTCGTGGATGCGCTCCTCTTCCAGGATGCGGCGTGGGACGGGAACGATAGGCTTGGGCGCCTGGATGGGGATCGGGTCGGGACGGGACGATGAGTAGGCCGGCTGCTGTGCGGACACGACAGATCCCGAGCCGCGGGCAGCCTCCATCCTGGCCGGGTCTGAGGTCTGCAGGGGGAACACCCTCTGGAGAGGCCTCGCCTCGGCCGAGGCGCTCTCGGTCGAGCCCGCGTACCTCCCCCTCACCCGCCGCGGGTATGGTGTAGGCACGAGTGCCGTCGTTAAAGCCGCAGGGCGTGTTGACGAAGTCGCGCAGCGAATTGGCAGGGCCGAACAGCTTCGGGTCGACGATGGAAGAAGACTTCCTCTCTGGGCGCGGCGGCCCCGCAGTTGCCGTGCTCACGCCGGCAGCGGAGGACGTGGTCGGCCGTGGGGTGTGGAGCTCGGCATGGCCGTACGCGAGGGCAGAGTGGTCGTCGCTCTCCTCGTCCTCCGACGCAGACTCCCACTCCTCGTCGTCAGATGAGTATCCGTGCTGGGGGCGGTCCGGCCTGGAGGGTGCGAGCCCCCGGCCCGACTCCAGGGTCCCGCTGCTCTCCCGCTGATACCTCCCCCACGTGGTCGCGGCGCCCATGAGGTACGACGGCGGCTTCTTGCCCGACGCGCGCAGGTCCTCACGGTTCTGCTTCCTCGCGACCTCGGCCAGCTTTCGTCCGATCTCCATGATCTCCTCGTCCGTCTGCCGTCTCTGCAAGGTGCCGGGCCTGCCCTCCGAGGTCTCCCGCCTGAAGCTGGCAGAGGCGACCGTCGCGGTTGCGCCAGCGGCGGCAGCAGCAGCAGCAGCAGTCCCGAGGCCCGGGCTGAACCCTCCACCTCGGCTCCTCGGCTTCTTGAGAAAGCCCATGCCATATGCCATGTCAGAGTTGACACTGCTCGAGGACGAGTTGTTCTCGAAGCCGAAGATGGTGGGCTTCGCCTTCTTTGGCCTGCGCCTGCTCCCGCGCCGCCGCTGCCTGTGCTCCGAGGGCGTCCTCCAGAACGTCTTCAGCACGCCGCCCGAGCGCCCGTAGCTGGGGTACCACCGCGAGATGTCGAGGTACGAGGACGAGGACGAGGCGCTGGACGACGAGAAGGTGAGCTCGGAGCTGGACCCGGAGCCGCGGCGGTTGGTGCCCCTGCGGCGCGGGCGGCTATGATCTGCGGGGAGCGGCGCGGACATGGGCATAGGCACGGGCACCGAGGACATCGAGGGCATGCGAGGCGTGTTGTCGCTGCTTCGCATCGTGATCGGGGGCAGGTCGGCGGCTTGCTGGGGCGGGGAGAAGGTGTGATACGGCGCGCTGTTGCTGGCAGAGGTGGCTGGCACAGGTCCCTGCGCTCGCTCCCGGCCATCCATCATGGACCTGGCGGCGTCCTCGACTGCCGACTGCTCCCTCGAGTCCCGCCGGGCCTTGCGCCTGCGCCGGGAGCTCTCTGGGCTCCGGCGGCGAGGATCGCTCATCATCTTGACATGGACAGCTGCGGTCGTTGACCTGTCGCCAGCATCGGTGTGTGTGTGTGTGTGTTTTTTTTGTTCGTCTCTTTGTTTCCTTCTTGGCTGTCTGCTAGTATGATGACCTGTTCTCCAGAATAAAGGCTGGCATACAATGAGGATGTGATATTCAGTGTAGACGAGAGTATTTTCTCAAAAAAAAGAACCCTATGCTCCAGATACTTGTTGTGTCGTCCTCCTTCTTCGGTGTTTATTGTTTGTACAGGGTAAAAAAGACTGGGGTATGCCTCCCACTGTGAGGTAAAGAAGGCTGGGGTGGGAACACCCAGTGCCACTCCTATGGATGACCTGCTGCCCTCGACCAGGTAGAGAGGCCCCTGGCTGGGTAGCTCTCCGCAGTCCTCAAGCAGCTGAGAGGGGGGGCGGGGAGGGGAGAGCTTGGGCGCTCTGGCGGTCTGAGCAGGGTCTACCTACAGAAGAGGGCTAGTGTGTCGCCCCAGTGAGAAGCTCCAGCAGTGCCAGGATCAGGCAGGTGGCGGGAAAGGCCCTGGAGCTGGACACCCCAGCCAGCCAGGTCAAGCCTAATTGGGCGCTGGTGGCTGGGCTGGTAGGGAAATGACACAGGCGCCAAACAGCGACCATCCAATACGGGGAGGGCAACAGCTTGACTCTCGATCCATTCTCTCCTCTCGGTACGTATTCTGGCAGCTGAGGTGCTGTCGCGTGCTCACCTCGTCCCCTCGCACCTCAGGACACAAAAACAACCCCAGAGCTGGAGAAAATGCTTTAGATATAAAGTAGACAAATAAGTCAACAAGAAAAATCTCCGTTCTGGAATGGCGCCGGCCCATCCAAGAGGATATTATTCCCCAACGAGATCCGAGACTGGGGTGGAACGTGACTCTCCCTCTCGAATCACGGGCCGTTCCGGCTCTTTTCACAATGAATGCCCTGTTCTATTTTTTTTTCTGGACCTGGGGGTTTGATTCTGGACGCAATAAAGCTCGAGTCCAGCACTTCCTCCACAGCAGACGTCAACACCTTCTGTTGCTTTCAGGAGGGGAAAGAAGAAAAACAGACAACTACACAATTGGAAAAGTGCTAGTTCTGCCCGCGCCGTTCTCGCTGACTGAAATGTCGTCGTCACTCGATGCTCAGGCTGGCGGCTACCATGCTCAGAGCCTCATAGCGAGGCACTGGTAAGAGGGTGTACATATGTAGTGCTTATGTGAGTTTGCCTAAGGCATCATGACTGGAGTGTAGGGCCACTATTAGGACTTCATGAAATGTGAGTCCGCCCCAGCTTGTAAAATTCAACTACTGTGTTTCTCCAGGTCCTTTCACAGACTGCCGTCTGAGCCGCGAAACTGTCTACGTGTTTCTTATTTATTTTCTTCTTCTTCGAACTGCCTGCGACATATGGCCGGTGTCGACCAATGCTCCTCACTGAGGTTTGCGGACCTATGCAATACATGTCGTTTTCTAGAAGACCTTCTGGAAGAACTTTTGCAGAACGGGACAGGATATCACCGCCTTCCCAACCAAGCCTTAGACATCATGCCCAATAGGACTTTAACTATAGGTTCAACAGCACCGTCTAGATGCGAGATCTGCCGTTTCGTTTATTCCGAGGTTGCTTCCAAGTTTCCCAGGCTGCGTGGTCCAGCCAGTTTCCACATTCTGGGCAAGACAGCAAAGGTGCTACCCACAAAGTGTCAACCTCGAAAAGGCCAAGCACGGGATTTAGTTGTTTGAAACCCAGGGAGGCACGGCGGTGCGTGGGTATTTTTCGACAACGACGACCACCACAGTCTTGCGGACCAGTGTGCATGCTCATCGAATCCATGCGGGGACGACATGGCTTGGGCAGTGATTTCTGCCTGTGATCAAAGCTTTCTTGGCCTTGTACTACGAAGCACTGGGGGGCGAGAGAGTATTACCGTATCGGCACATTCCAGTGGTTCGACGACACAGGGTTATATTATCCTGCTAATTGGGATACTGAGACTATCTCAATCATCTGATATCGGCACACAAGGAAATACATAAGACTTCACCTAGATCAACAGGATATAGGAGGAGATTCGGCGGTTCGGTCGGGTACTTGACGCAAGCTTGAAACTTCTTTTCAATGCCCCCTTCCGAGTATCAGAGGTAATTACCTTTCGGTGATGTTGGAGCCGAAGTCCGAGCAAGTAGATTGCAGTGATTGCCAGTGATGTGAAGACAAGGAAGGGCATAAGGGCGCTCCTCCACTTGTTTTTCTTAAATTAACACCTTCTTTTGTGGTCATCAATATTTTTCCATACTGAGGCCACTGTCTCTTTTCCCCTCTCAGTCACTCTCTCTTGACAAAATACCTTGACGGGACGAGTCGGCATGATGAATTAGCATGCCATTATTTCACTATTACTACGCACAAGTCAAATCATAAAAAAAAGCATAAAGACACAATCACCGATCCGAAGGGCATCCCATTGGGTATCGGAGCTTTTATACTACTACAAGCCGTGTGTAGCGGTAGGATGTCCATTCATCTGCCGGTCCGATCGCCCAACCCGACCGAATGCTGTTCTATGCGCCATGTTGATCCCCCCCTAAGATCACATCATACCCAGTGGCCCCAAGCTGACTTGACTCTTTTTATAACATTGTCGAAATAAATAGACACTTGGCTTCATTCGGTCCTCGCGCAACGGCTGTTTGAACATCCGTCTCGTCGGTCCCTCACTCGGTACAACGCATCCTTCGAAACCAATTCCCTCCCGTACGTGCAATGAAAATTCCGCCAGAGTGCATCACAGCGTGATGAAATCCTGTCACTCCTTCCGTATAACCTGTAAAAACAAACCCCTAAATGAAACCGATTTGAAGAGAGAGAAAAAAAACCCCAAAAAACCACCAAAACCAAAAGAAACGCCGGCCACGCCCTCCCTAGTTTTTTAGTTTTTCTCTTGTCATGCGCATTGGTCTCCAGGCGCCTCCACTAGATTTAACACTGGTGACTGACTCTTGTTGTAACCTCAACCATACTCACCAACATCGCGGGTGAACAGTATCCAGGGTGGCCATCTGATGGAAGCCATTAAGTGAAACGTATAGTACAAAAAGCCAAAACAAAAAAAAAATGATCTCTGAGCGAAAGCTAAGTGGGCGATCATGGATGCATTCGTAACATGGGAGCGGGCCCTTTCTCCAAGTCTGCTTCTGCCGATGTCGACCTCTACACCAGGCGGCGATCTGAAATCTTATCAGCCTGGAGAAGTGCGCTGATTCCATCCAGCCCAGCGCTCGCCCTTCCCGCCTGGTCTGGAGGAGGCAGGTGGCGGGATTGAGTTAGAGTTTATAGGCGGAGCTGAGACCGGAGGTAAGCCAGGCCTGGTCTCGTTATACCCGAACGAGAACCCAGGGCGTGTCGGCGGAATAGTTGGAATATGATTAGGTGGTGGTGATATGTGATTAGAGATGTGTGTGTGTGTAGGATGGTAACCTGCAACGCGCTGATTAGTGACAATCCAAGGGCGACAATAGGGCGGCGACCAATCTCAAAACATACCCATGAGATGTGGAACAGTAGGGCCCGCCGATGTCGACTCGCTGCGAGCTCGGACTGGTGCCAGCTGGTATGGAGGTAGTCCTCTCTCGTCAGGAGACATGGAACGGTACAGAACAGGGCCTGTTGGAAGGGTCAGGTCCGAGGGAGGGCCGAATTGCTTGCCGCCGCCGCCTGTTGTCAACAGGGCATGGATGGGCAGGGGCCCCTCGATGGGCGTCCTGGGATAGCTGTTGAATGAGCTTCCGCTTGCGGACGACATGCTCCCCGCCGACGACTGCTCCTTCATCAAGGATGGTGGCCGTGATTCGCTGCTAGAGGTGCTTGGCGTGAGTGCAGGGCTGTTGGTCTGATATCCTCGGGGCAGGATTGTAAAATTGGGCGGTGGTGCTTCGGCCGGATAGGGTGCTGGGGCGCCGTTCTGCACCGGCCGGCCGTCAAACATATCAGAGAAGGAAGGTAGGTGTCGCAGCGGTGCCGCTGGTTCTGGGCGAGGAGGAGGGCCGTCCCCATGCGTCGGATCTCTTCGCACTGGCATGCTAGGTGGCTGGGCAGAGTTGTCCCTAGGGCTCACGGCGGAGCTGGGTGAGGGCTCTCGGCGGCGTTCAAAATACCCGCCGGTTGGTGAGGTAAGGGTGGAATCCTCGCCAGGAGTTCGTTGGGATGCCGACACCACAGAATGCGCATAGCACGACTCCCCGTTCGATACGAGCGAGTCCATCCTCTGCCGTCTTGTTGGCGGCTCACCACCACCAGCGGATTCTCCAGCGCTCCCAGCCCTTGCGGTACGCGCGATGTGGGTTGGTATGCCGCTGGGCTCGTTGATGTTTGGCTCCGATAATCGGATCCTCTTTGCGTTGTCTTTTTCTGCCAACAAAAATCTAATGGTTAGGAAAGGAAAGAAGAAAAACAAACAGAACGTTGAGGTTATGGTAAATTGAGTGGTCGGGGCCTTGCTAACCTTGAGGCTTGTTGTCTCCATATTTGGCCTTGAACTCCTGGAGATATACCAGATACTTTTGGTATGCAGGTGTCTTCTTGTACTCGGTTAGGTCGTGGGTGAACTTTTCTTTGGCAGTCTGAGCCTGACGCTCAAATGGTTCCTTTTCGGCATGCGCCAGGCCTTGCCAGTTCTCTCCGACGAGCTTTGCGATTTCGGTAAACGTCAGGTTTTGGCCTTTTAGGTCCTCTCTCATTTCTAGAAAGGTGACGACCACAGCATCAGCCCCATCTCCACAAACAAAAGTTAAATGTCCATCCTACGCCTTCACAACCAGGCATGCGTGGGCCGAATCAAAGATGGACTTGGCAGAACAAAAATACACAAGATCGACGAGATTAGTAAGAGGTGGCGATCTTACTGTTGGAGAACAAGACATATGCAGAAGGGGGGCGTTCAGGCGCATTTTGGTCCGGCTTTAACAGCATAAGAATTAGCCAGTCCATCATCTCTCATCATCAAAAAGAGAAGGGAAAACAAAAAATAAGTGCAGCATGTCAGGGCGATGAGTCCATTCGGTCGCGGACTGATGGCTCTCGTCCCATCGCAACGTGCTTGTGCAGAAGAAGTCTCACCTTCGGATGCCTCCGATACTTGCGTTTTTGAACGACTGGCTGGGTCCCGCCGTCCCGGCCATCGCCCGTGGACGGCGCAAGAGCGTCAGGTCTGTGCGCGTCGTTCCGGGTGTCTTCAACATTCGCGAGGGTGGGTGAGACGAGGGTGGCGGTCGGTGCGATGCCCCTTGCATTGGCGATTCGTCTTTGCAGTTTCTATTCCGACTTGTTAGCAACCACATGATCCTCGCGCCCACGCCTCGTTCAGGTGCCGATGCTTACTCTTCGATGACCTAGTTTGACACCAAGCGCATCCCTAAGATATCCAAGGGAGTTAGGGAGTTAGGGAGTTAGGAACGACATGTTCTGCAATGTGAGTTGCCCACGCCCGGCCCGAATACTCACAGGTCCGACTCTGTGATATCTAGGATTGTCTCCCACGTATCGAATCCCTGGTCGACGAACGTGTCGAGATACTGCGAGATCCCTAGCTCGCCGAAAATGTCCGCCAGTCTTGAAGACATGCAGAAAAATGAAGACCGTATCCTGCCAGGACTCTGTCTGCGGTGAACAGCTTCGAGACTGCCCCCAATCCTGAGCGACAAAGAGATGTTCGATCTCAGCGGGATTCAGAACTCCGTGACGGTTCGGGAGAATTGTTCGTCGGGACGAGAGTTGGAACGACGCGGCGGCGGCGAGACCACGATCGATAGGACCCTCCTGCTGGCGTTGTTCGCCGGCCACTTGGGCGCACCAGGTTGCCAAAGCCTGCCAGGTTCAAGTCTCGTCGTCGGTGCCTGCCAGGTCTGAATTATCGCTGTCAGTGCCTGGGCAGAGACTCGGTCACCGTGGTCGGTCGCGGGAGTCAAGCTGCTCCGTTTGCATGTGTGGACTATTCGGGAAACGTCTGTCTCGCGTCGGCTATGCGGTCAGGGGTTTTTTCGGATGTGCAGTCGAGTAGGTTGTTTTCTATTCGGAGCGGGATATCATCAGCTGCTGATGGCGATACATTGAGAGAAGCATGCGAGGAAGTCTCGAAGGGGATGCCGCTCTGTGTGGTAGAAAGAAGTTCAGTACTTTGTGCCAGGCAGAGGAGATCGGTTGGACTGGGTGAGCCGGTGAGGATCTCGATGACGGGCAGTAACACACAAAACGTGCAGGCCTGCCACGAGAAATGGTGCTGGCGAGGATCGGCCTGGGACATACCATATAGTCAAGCTTGACGGGGTCTAGACGTGGGAGGGGGGAGAGAAACAGACGAAGGTGGATCCTTGGACGTACTGACGAAGGGTGAGAAGGAGGTTGTGGACCAAGGTAAGCGATGAGGTAGAGTAGATCAAGAGCAAAGAAGGCGATGCAGGGTTACGAGAAATTATGTCACGTCTCACAGGGGAACAGAAAATCGTTCCCTCCCCCCCGTCGCCCGTAGAATACTGTGGAGGTGGAAAGAGTCAAGAGTCAGGTACAGGATGCCAGGTACCTCCTGGAGGTCTGGAAGATGGCCCTCGATGGACGTGGGTCTGACAGCCGCGCTTTGTGGGCTCGAGTAGAGAGAAACCTTGAAGCTAAGGCCGGGCTGGAAGGACAACCACGAGTGCTGAGGTGGATGTGTGCGTGTGTGTATCCGTACTGTCCCCGTACTATGTACCCGCAGCAGGTTCCAGGATGAGGGCTGAAGACGGGGGCTGTGGCTCAGGAAGACGATGTCGTGGGCAGCAGTTCTTGGAGTGCACCAACAGTGTCCACCTGGTAATGCCAAGCAAGCCTGCCAGTCGTGCCAGTCCAGACCCCAGCCGGACCTGACCAAGGCCCCGGGAGTTGCAAGGGAAAGTTGTGGGCGCAGAGACGAAGGGGTGGGCCATCGCGATCCCAGACAAGAAAAAATGGGATCAAATGTACCACCAGGTAAAAGATACTAAAATCCATCGACCACGCTTGGCCTAGACGGGGAAGTACATGTGAGCATCTGCGCTGGGGAGCTAGCCGTACTGGCCCAAACAGTCTCTCGCTCTGGGTCGGATGTGCATTCTTGTGGTGGACATCCGAGAACCAACAAGTGAATAACCAAGGCTCTCTGGGCGCCAGGGCCGTGAACAATATCCCCTCTCTGGCCACCTGCTGGACCAATGAACGGGCTGTCGGAGGCTTGTGGAGCCAGAGCCGATCGTGGTCGGAATGGGGTCGTCAACGTCCCGGGAGACGCTTGCGAGTATAAACTGCTGAACCCGCCAGGACCGCCGACGGTCCAATCCCCAGCTGCCAGAACAAGGGATCTAGATGCAGGTAGCACGTTGCTTGGGCGCGCGCGCAGCAGGTCGCACGTCTTGGTGCCAGCGAGCGCCAGCCAAATGCCACCTGCGGCTAATGGGAGAGGGCGCTACCTCGACGAGAGGTTCTGTGACCATGGACCTGGCCAGAGATCTCGATGCAGAGCCCGCTCCATTCATAACGTTTTGCCCTTGGAGGCCCCCAGGCAGGATGACGATATACTTGTTCGGGGTGAGATCGAAACGGGCCGTGTGACGTCGCAGATACCTGGCAGTGACCTTTGGGGCCATGGCAAAGTGGAAGATAAGGACGCTGTTTTGCCAGATCTCGATCCGTCCTCGCAGGCATGGCGGCCGCTGCACAGGGAACGTACGATCTAGATGGGAATTCTGAAATGCCGCACGCGGCAGCGCAGGCCAATGAATCATTGGCCATCTTCGATGAGGATGACGGCGTGGACGGATTTCTTCCTCAGAGGCCGAATCTGGATTCGATCTGCCTGCCAACCCTATACCGCACTTGCCTCCTGGATGGGGCCTGATGAGGGAGGTATCACTCTTTCCCTTTCTGTCTCCCTCGCTCCTTCTTTTTCTCTCTCCCCCCTCTCTGGGTTGGCCACTACACGTTTTTTTCTTCTTCCTTCTTTTCTTTCCCTCCCCCATTCCCGGACCTAGCATAGGTATATGCTGTACTACTGTCTTCATCGCGTCGCTTTCCCAGCAGGCTGGCGGCCAGTGGCCCTGGCACTGTACGGCACGGCGTGGTCTGGTGATTGGCTGGACAGCCCCAAAGTCGATTGCTGCCGATTTCTTGTCTGGCGACGGCCAGCGGAGGAACCGCGCTCGAATCGAGCGTTGGCAGGACGATCGACGATATAGCAGTGGGCCCCAGCCCACATGTCTCCTGACATGCAGGCCGGCCTCTGACCTCTTCAGGCTAGGCCTCATTTTTGGGTTTCTAGCGCAAACCCCAAAAGCGGGATGACCTCAGATGCTGAGGTAATGAGGCTATCACAGTTCTGCTGTATGTATGTATGTATGTATGTATGTATGTATGTATGTATGTATGTATGTATGTATGTATGTATGTACATCCGCACATGTGCTCTGTACCATTTCCGCTGTGGGGTCTACATATTCTCGCACTGCGTCGTCCTCCCTCACACTGCGAACGTAGCAGCAATTCATCACTACTTCTCTGCACGCTCGCGACCACTTCACACATCGTAGTGCCCACGACCTCTTGTAGTAGGTAAATGCTTACCACTATGCACTACTACGGTAGGCCACGCGGTCGATAAGGTGCAACGTCCATCCCTACACCTTCGCATTCGGACTTATTCTACACTACACACTAAAAGATTCCTGATACTCAATCGAAGATCGAGCACCAGTCCAAGCACATGAGCAGACGGAACAGCCCGCGTCGATCCTTTTTTTCTTTTCTTTCCCTCCCCTCCTACGGGATCTACCATAGCCGGCGGAGAAGGAGGAGGACCTCACGCCTCATGTCGACTAGTAGTAGAACCGTGGAGCCATCAACATCGTTGCCACCATCTGCCCCCCCCCCCCCAAAAAGAAAGAAAAGAAAAACGGCCAAACACCGTGCCTGTTGCCTCCTAGATTTCGCTAAAGTCTCCTTAACTTGTAACGCACCGGAGAATATCAGCTCAGGGTATACATCCCGAGCGAGTAAGTGACCCTCTTTCAAGAAGTTACCTCCGGTGGTGACGACGTTCCACGAGGTATAAGATCGACCTTGACACGATGCATCGGGATATGCGGTATCTCGGCGACAGGGATGAAGCTCCTCTGGCTTCCTGAAATGTGGCTTGACGAAGAGCTCCGGCTCAACGGGATGGTTGCCCCTGGAGGTTTTCGACGGCGGCTCAGCGGACTTTGTGGTACCATGTACAATACTCACATCTCGCCTCCGTCGAGATCACGATGAGCCCTAGGCATCGATGTGCGCACAAATGATACAGTACAATGTCCCCATTCCTAGCGACACCGCCCACAGACATCGCAGTTATTGGTGGTCTGCAGGCGCCACAGTCACACACCGTTTGATGGTCGATCTTTTTGGCCTCAATAGTTTTTCAGGTAGACTTGCGCATGCGCCAGCGCCAGCGCCGTCTCGCTCCATGGTCTCTCGTCGCAACGCCCCGCGTCACAATTCAACCCCGAGTTTCATCATCTATTGCGGTGGTGCAACAGCACCGAGAGAGGAGAGTTGGAACAGTTGCCTCCTTCATCTTGCTCCTCCTGCTCCTCCTCCAGTATAGAGCATCTCGATCTCGATATGAAGCACTTCTCCCCAGAATGCCCCAGCATCAACCCACCATACCAGTACTTGATATTGTACTATGTTCTATTCGTAATTGCATTGAGCCCATCCATGAGGTGCCCTGCAATGTCAATATTTGATATCATTTCCGACAAATCTGAAAAGTATGCACCCCATCAATTTTCAACCTTAAAAAACCATGGGATGGGAAAAAGGCACCAACGAGATGGCAAATTCTAGATCTCGATGTTCTCGCCCAAGGACCGGCGTAGGACCAATCAGACGACACGCGGTTTCCCGCAGATGATTCTGCGACTAACCTGGGTTAGAGCGGGTCCCATGAAACCTAAAGAAAACCTCCCAGCTGGGCAAGCCGACTAAACCTTTCTCTAGCGCTTTCTGTCTCTCTCTCTCTCTCTCTCTCTCTCTCTCACTCTCTCTCTAGCGCTGTGTAGTCGACGTCGCATCGCTGCTACAGAGACCCCAACATACTTTCATACTTTCATACTTTTTTTTATAAAAAAAATAAAATAAAATTAGTCGTGTGTACAGTGCTGCGCTCCTCTGCCTTCGGTAGTGGCGGTTGGTTCCGATAACCACATGCCCATGCTCCTGCTGTAGTATCTATCTACTTATACACTACAGGAAAGTACGTCCCAGGCAACCAACCAGCCAGCCAGCCAGCACACCGCACGACTTATCGATTGGTCTTAGCGCCTAGCAATCTTCGATTCGGACCTGCCAGGTCGCTCGTCACCTGCATTGGCTCCCCTTTTTGACACCTTTCAGGTGCCTGGGTAGCAGTTTCCATGCGCTGGAACGCTGAGCTTCGAACTCCGTCCCTCCCTGGGATCACTCCTGGATCACCCTGCACGGCAGCGACTTATCAAAAGAGCACCATCACCACCGCCCTTCTCGCCCTGTTTCGTGCAGCACCGGGCCGCAACCTCCGTCAGGGGCCGATTTACGCCTTTGCATCATTCCCGCTTTGATCTCTTCGCTTGGGGCCCTCCCAAAACAGCAAACTCTTCATGTCTCCATCTGCCCAGCCACACGACAACGGCGATGGTGGATCGTCAGCCCCGTCTTCGCAGCCCCAAAGAGAGGCTGGGGACTCTGAAGAAATCTCCGGCCCTCAGACACAGATGACGAATCCCAGAGCACCGAGGACTGAGCAGGAGCTTGCACAGGTCAGCAGATTTTTTTACCCATCCCCCCTTTTCTCTCTCTCCTCCAGACCAGATCCACGTGTCGTGCTGTGTCGTGTTCCTCCGCTGCTGGTCCTTCCAGCTACACGGCCCGGGGGGGGGGTTGTCACGGCAGTCTCCTCCTCTTCCTCCGCCTCATACTCGACTCAACAAACCATCTACCTCGATGCTCCCTCTCCCCACACTGGTCCCCATTTTATGGATATTGGTTGACTTGGGGAATTTCCGGTGGCCTCGGGAAACCCCTCTGATCAACGAACGATCTGCCTATTGCATTCTTTCCCCCTTGTTGTCCAGGGAGAAAACGGTCCTGTCACACTCATCCGACCACCTGCATTTGACTAATATCGGCAATCCATATGCACACAGTACGTACTGACACCATGTTCTAGGCCTTCAGAGACCTTGCTCGGTACGCCAAAGGCCCAATTTTCCTAAAACCCGCTGTTGCTCGCAAATGGTGAAGTCGGTCAATCAACCTCCCACACACCCCATGGCCACGGCCTAATTGCTCCGACGGCTCGCTCGGTCTCGCCCCAAGTGGTGCGCCAGGCTGCAGACGCAGCAACGCCCTTGCTCTTCACCCTTTCATGATCGGCCTTTCACCATCCATGAAGCCAAAAGTCTCGGGTGCAGCACCCGGATCAGCAGGTCTGGAATGCTAAGAAGGTGAAGCAGTGCGTCTAGCCCTCTCATCAGGCCAGTGCCTCGTGACCAGACAGGACGAGCGCGGGACGAGATGCTACCCCCTTAAGGCGGGCGAGGTGGTGGTCTAGACCATCAGCCACACACCCACCAGTGCCACCCCCGGCCGGGCGGCTCACGACGGCTCGCCCTTGGATCGTATTTCTGGCAATCCGATCCAGACGGACATCGATTTGTTCATGGGGTTTTCGCTGTGCCATCCCAAGAGGGCGGAATCTTGCGTCCGGGGTTGCAGATGCTGCTCTGGTCCCAGCATCCTTCCTGCACGACATGGTCTGGGCCCTACCGAGGCGCCTGGTAAGTGCCCGGTGCTGTCTCGTACGCCGCTGTCTACACAGCCTGTTGTAGCGTGCAAGTACACGCACTCTCTGAGACAAGAGTACATACAGCTAGAGGCGCTGCAGTGCAGCGGGCACCTTGGGCCTGATGTCTCGGCAGCTTTTCCTCCTTTTTTTTTTAAAAAAAAAAGAAAATCTTCTGACCTTTCGAAGTTATCATCAATCAATCCCCTGGCGTCTTATCATTTATAACCATGTGGTCTCAGCCAGTAATTTCGAAAAGTCTGGGCTAGCCTATCAGATCAGCTAACACAGTTACTTCCTGCAGGGGTGAACAAGCCGCCACGGCGCTTGAGGTGAACTTGACGAACCTGGAGAGCAAGCTGGACCAGCTTTTGGCCTCGTTCGAGAGCATAACAGCTGATACGCAATCCGTCGCAAATGGGAACGGGCAAGGACGTCCTGACGACGAGCACGATAAGGTTGGCAGCACAGCTGAGAATGGCCAAAACTCGACACACAAGTAGAAGGGGAAGAAATTATCCCGACGGATGGAGGAGGATAAGAGATGTCAGTTTCGTCAATCTACAGACAGATCCACCAACCTTCCTCAAAAGCCTCAAAGTTGCGAATTTCTTTCTCATCTGCACGCTTCTCTCACTCACTCGCACAAAAGCGCCCTGTCGGCCGTCCGACCATCTCGATCTAAACTCGATGGGTGCATGATCTCCGCGCTGTCCGATCCCTCTCTACTCCGTACACTACATAGTATGTAGTATATACTACTATGTACAGTACTAGAGTACTATACACCGCACAAACTCTTATGCTGCGCCGTGGAGGAAGTGATGTCAGTCATCCACAGGGCTCGGGGGCTGTGAGACGCGTGTTGGAGGCAAGGACCCACGCCAGCCTTTCTCTGGATCGAACAGATCAAAGACATGTTGTTTATTAGGTTCCCAGTTTCCCTCTCTCGGGGCCCGTCAATCTCGATCCCTCGCGTGTGATTGCAACCCCTGGGGATTGGATTGACTGGGGTTTAAGCCTCCCACTCCTCCTACCAGGCAGGGGGTCTCGGAGCCGTCTAGGGTGCTGCTACAGGATATACATAACCATACATAGCACAAAAGCATGGTAAAATGTTGCGGAGGGAAACCAAAAAAATATCGTACACGCCTAGCCACTAAATGTCACGTCAGATTCGTAGTATGTTCGAGGTAGAGGACACAGGGGTAGTAGATTGCTGTCTAGAGGGCTGCCATCATACCCTGAGCCTCCCGTAGTTGTCGTCTAGTGCGCCGGTGCCACATCAGGAGTTCCACCCCCACACACACTCTCTCGATGACATTTCGTGGCCACCGCCCTGGGTAAAACCATCACGTATCAAGAGATAACATCATTATAAGGTATCATCACGCGTCTGCTGGACATTCTTCGCAGTACGAGGTCTTGCGAATTCTGACTTCTAGAATTCCTTAAGGAACGGACGGACGGACGACCAGCTCTAAAGTCTTCTCAGGCGTAGAATTCATGCTCAATCAAGATGGATGGTACTACTCATTGGGATCCGCAT
This sequence comes from Celoporthe dispersa, assembly GCA_016584495.1. Lineage (NCBI taxonomy): Eukaryota > Fungi > Ascomycota > Sordariomycetes > Diaporthales > Cryphonectriaceae > Celoporthe > Celoporthe dispersa. The sequence continues at coordinate 1,719,109 of WAID01000007.1, forward strand.
GAACTCCTCGACCCATACCCAACCCAGACATACCAACATAAAGCAGGAACAAGACCTCCGGGCCATGAGACATGTACAAGAACCATCTCTGCATGCAGGAATGCTGATAACCCACGCCCCCTCGCTGCTGCATTCTGCCCCCACGTGCATCGTCAACTCACCGTCACTACATCGGTTTTTGTCACAACGCCCTCTCTTGTCGCGTAGGTAGACCACTGGAGCTGGAGATCATGCGTCTCCCTCGGTGATCTCGGCTGTCCAGTCCTTGCGGATGGTCAGATCCGTGAGCTGCTCCGTATTCTCGATGAGAAGACCCTTCTCATTGGCCAAGTGCAGCACACATATGAAGCAGAAGCTGGTCGAGATGTCGTCCATGACGGGCTTGGGGTAGACTTTCTGCAGGTCGTTCACGAGATTGGTGAATTTGAGCGTAGGGTCGTTCTCCGACGGAGCAGGAGGCTCGCTGTTGGTGGCCTCCGGCACAGGTGGCGGCGGCGGAAGCTGCGACAATACATAAGACTCTACTCCGCATACTCGTGGGGGTAAAGGGGGTCTAGACTTACCGAATCGAGCCTCTCCATGTCCATGCCTTGCCATATAGACTCCTTGAGCTTCCTGATATCTACCTTCTTGGCTACGCGTGCGTAGTTCACATATTCGGGCCGCACCCGCCTGTTCTGGGTGACCAGCATGGTGCCGAATGCCAGGTCTGCAGGGTTGGTAACCGTGAGACCGTTGAAAGCGCCCGTAGCACCAATTGTCTCCATAGCTCCTGCGTCCGCACCTGGGGAGAAATGATCACGAGCATCGGCGAACTCATCGTCATCGTCGTCAAGGTCACCGGCAAAGGGCAAGCCGTCGTCCTGGAAGAAGTTGGCATCGTAATCGCCTTGAGGCAGGGCGGCGTCATCATCGTTGCCCTCAATGCTCTGCATAGGCGCCTTCTGGGCGGCCCAGAATGCCTCGTTCATCTCTCCCTCCGGCACGTTCTGGCGGGCGTCTGCGTTGCCAAAGACCCCGCGTTTGCCTGGCCCCCTTCGGCGACTCATGCGGGCCTTGGGCTTCAGGAAGAGGCTCAGCAGTTGCTTTGAGTTGAAGTGCTTGTCGTCGGGGAGCAGATTTCGGGTCTTGGACTTCCAGTCCTTCTTCTGCAGTGAGATGGCGTTGTTCGAGGTCGCCTGAGTGTACAGAACCTCTCCGAGGGCAGTAGTCATGGGAGATGCGAAATCGATCTCAAATGGCTCTTTCTCTTTGCGCTGCTTGGTCTGTGCCGGCTTGTTGATGTCTTTGATCTTTTTTATCCGCCAGTGCTCGGCATTGCTCCAATTCTTTTGCAATGCCTGGTCGAAATATGCCAAGACGTCCTCGTGCATCCTATCAGGCTTTTGGGCATGCATCATGGAGACGTTGAAGTCGTCGTTCCCAGAGGTGTCCATCATGTCATCGCCCTCCCCCTCGGCACCGTCCTCCCCCAGGCCGGCATCGAAGACACGCATCTGGGGCTCCAGCGCTGCTTCCTTGGCCCAAGCCTCACCACCTTCGCCGAAGGCGACATCACCTCCTATTGAGAAGTCGCCAAGGCCTTCACCGTCATCAAAGCCAAGAAGATTATCGTCGTCAATCTCCATGCCCGACTTGTCGCCAAGAGCACGCTCTGCAGCCTCCTTCTCCTGTTCCTGCCGCCAATCCTCGGGTGCCCGTAGGAAGGGGATGTCGAGAGACCCAGAGGGGTCGCCGAGGTCGAAAGTCTTAAGTGAAGGACAAACGTCCAGGGCATCTAGTCGAGACGGATCAGGGAAGAACCGGGCACCGAGTGTGGTCAGGTCGATCTCCATGTCCTCCTCCTCCTCGACTTCCTGCGGGGGGTGGACAGTCGAGGTCTCACTCTCGGCGTCGGACTCATCGTCTTCATCCACCTCCCCTTCGTCGTCAGCGCCTCGCTTGCGCTTCTTCTTGGCCTCGGAGGGGTCTACAGAGTCATCGCTACTGTCGAAGACAATCCTTCCCTTGGAGTCGATCATCAAGTGGTTGAGCAGGGAGGCCTTTGGCGCCGCCCTCGTCGAAGTCTGCTGATGCTTTCTTGAACAGAGGGTCTACCGCGAATTCCAGTTCAAACTTCTTCAGTTGTAGTGATGCAAATGACGGCGCTAGGGTGGCCTCGGATGAGCGCTGGGCCTGCAATGTTGACTCGTCAGCTTTTGACCTCGGAAACTTTGGGCATGTCCTGAGCTTGCCTTGCGTTTGGGCTTCTTCCGGATATTTCCGTCCTCGTCGACCTCTTCCTCGCTATCCTCGCCCTCGCCGTCTTCGCCCTCCCCCCTCTTCTTCTTGCTGTCCCTGCTATCAGCCAGGCCGCTCAGCAGCTTACCGGTCTCGGTAGCAACACTATCAACCCTGCTGGTGTAGATCTTTACACAGCCATCCAATGTGCAGCTGGCCTTCTGAAAGTTGACACCATCGCCCTCCTTCAGCAGTGACATATCATGAAAGTAGTCGATCAGGGCAAAGTTCCATGAGTTGGTCGCGTTGATCTTGTTGTCCGTCGCCATCTTCATCCATTCCTCGAAGTTGGCCAAGATCGGGACGCGCTTCATAGGCGTGACCGCGGTGCCGGAGACGACGACGTCTTCATCGTCACCGACAAGCGTCCTTGCGCGAGGACGCGGCGTCTTCTGTCGCTGAGGAGGGGAGGCGGGCGAATCATTCTCGAGGTCATTCAGGTTGACACTAGCCTTGCGCAGGGGCGTGGAAGCGGCGGCCTTGAGTTTGTTGACATGGGCCTCCTGAAGGGCCTGACGCGAGTGTAATCTTCTTGCTTTCTCCTCGGCATCGTCGTTGAGAGGGATCCTAGGCGACAATGGTGAGCACTGGAAAGGGCTGGCGCAGGCATATCGTGCTGGCTCCTCGATCAGTTGCGTGTTTACACAGACTTACTTGACTGGGGATTTGAAGGGCGAGTTGGTCATGGAACCAGAGGTGACTCTGCTCCCAGAGCGACTTGGCGCGCTGCTGTTCGCGCGCGGAATCTGGGCGACGCGAGCCATGGTCGCAGAGGTTGTCGTGGTGGTGGCCGATGCAGAAGAGGAGCTATGGCTTTGGTGGGTCGCGGATTGAATCAACCCATCGACGCCTGCAACCCAACCTCAGACAAGCATCAACACTCCAGGCTCGAGATTTGGGTGGTTGTTGTCCTAGAAACGCGTTCGCTGGCATACAGCTTAGTCAGAGCTCGCGGACGACGCTGATTGGTGCTCGGACCCCCAGGCCTAATGGTTGTAATGCACGGACCACTTAACCCCTCCGCCCGGGTGCACCTTCCCAACGGCCAGAGCCCCCCCCCCCCAGGCAAGATCCCCGGGTGATAATATGGAATGACGAGGCACTAGACACGTGCTTGGTTGCCTCTAACGTCACTTTCAGACGATAAGCTGCAGATGCCAAAAGTGACGGACAGCGTGCAGTGAGCTCTTGGGGCTCACGAAACGACGTCGTCCAATTGATGAGTGCCAATCATTCTATATACTAAATAATCATCGCCGGGAGCGATTGGTTTGTACATAATATGAATCTAGGCCTGATTCATCATCTTCCATTATCCTGAGGCGATATCCGTCCTTGGCATCCCCGTTAACCTGTTTTCTGCCCCGTCATTCTTCAACGTCGTCGTCGAGACCATCGACCCATTCTCCTGTATCCTCCTCCCGTCACTGTCTCCGCCTGTCTCAGCAGCGCCTTGGTGACTGATTGTGCTGCGATCAGCAAGGTGGCACCGAGTGCCGCAGCATCACTCGTTCCTCAACCATATCGTTAGCTCACGGCGTCCTTTCCGTGGTTCTCCCTTCGACTCCCCTTGGTGCTTCTGGCGACACGACCATCATGTTCCCAGAGCATCAGGATTCACCAGCATGGCTAAAATCAGGAATGGACGGCCACGCTTCAGCTCGAGACCTCTCTACGCGACGGTCTTCCTCATGACCCTATTGGCCACCTATGCCCTATTCCTACGGAACCCTCAACTACCGTCAAGTTCGCCGCGGAACACCTTAGCTGCCAGGGCTGCCGACGTCGTCTGTGACGATGTCCATCACGCCGAGGATCAATGTGGCTTTGTGCGGGAATACTGTGCCGGCGATGAGCCAGGGCTTCTGTCGTATCTTGGCTTCTACTACTGCGTCCTCCCCCAGGTGAAGCCGGTCGCCTTTACGCTACTGGCGCTCTGGTTGGGCCTGCTATTCTCGACTATTGGGATCGCTGCTAGCGATTTCTTCAGTATCAACCTGAGCACTATCGCCAGTGTTCTCGGGATGCCCGAGAGCTTGGCTGGGGTGACCTTCCTCGCCTTGGGAAACGGGTCTCCGGACGTCTTCAGCACCTTTGCGGCCATGGGCTCCAACAGCGGGAGCATGGCCATCGGCGAGCTGATCGGGGCAGCCGGCTTTATCACCGCCGTTGTGGCTGGCTCCATGGCCCTCGTCCGCGAGTTCAAGGTCAGCAGGAAGACCTTTGTGAGAGACATTGTCTTCTTCATCGTGGCCGTGAGCTTCACTATGCTCTTCCTGGTGGATGGGAAGATCCATCTGTGGGAATGCGGTCTGATGATCGGCTTTTATGTCTTTTACGTCTGCTTCGTCGTCTTGTGGCATTGGTTCTCGGTGAGGAGGCGGAAGAAGCGCTCCAAGCAAGCAGCATCCCGGAGTCATTTCTCCGTGGCTTCAACCCACGTCGGTGATGACATCGAGCCGTATCACGATGAAGTGGATGATGAAGAAGAGGAAGACGGGACAGTGGGTCACAGCAGGCGATCCGAATGCATCCCTGACATCAGCGCCCTGGAATCTGGTCCTACGATTCGTATTGATGGATCGCTCCCGGACGACTCCGACGAGGACGACGAGGACAAGAAGTGGCACGTGGCTTCAGAGATGACGAGTAGCATGCGTGTCAACCGTCCTCGCGGGAGGAGAGCCCACAGCACTGTGGCCCCGATCCGGCCGAGCTTGGTCGGAGCTCTCGAGTTCAGATCGGTCATATCCTCATTGGCGAGATCGCGAAACATGCGCATGGCTCCGTTGCAACGAGGCTTTTCTGACCACAACATGGGGAGGGTTCTAGCCCGGTCGAGCACAGATCTGGGCCACCTGGAGCCTTATAGAGATGACCCGGCTGCTTCGAACCAAGCGGACCCGGAGGCTGTTTCTAGGAATAGGGCATTGTCTCTGGGCGATGTTCCTCGCCACCTCACTCATGGGAGCCTTCCAGACCCTGCGCCCCCTTCGCCGCAGCAGTCAAGAGATACACCTCACCAGCGAGTCGGCTGTGCGGTGCAAAGACTCCAGGACAGGAGACCGTCAGAAGCGACGCCTCGCCAAGGTGATCGCCCTATATCAGTGGCCCAACGGATGATTGGAAATCGAGAGAGAACGATGTCCGTCGCGTCCACCACAAAGGACGGCCACCTTGCCCCTCCAGATACCCATCCACGATCCATTCTGTCTCCTGAGCTTGTCGCAGAACCAACAGAAAGCTCTACCCCCGTTCTCTCCCTTCAAATACCAAGCCCCACGATACAATCAAGCCAAGCCTCCTCGCCCTCTCTGTCTCCCCTTCCCTGGCTTGCAAGAATCCCCGATTGGAGGCGGACAGCTTTCACCCGGGCAGTCACATTCAATGTTACTATCGCCAAGGGCTCAGGAGTACGAGTACATTCCAGGACTCGATCCACCCAACGCCCCTAAGCCTATTAGTTGGTGGCCGTACAGCATTTTACCCCCGCCGCATGTCCTGTGGCGAACTTTTTCTGCCGACCTTGCAGGGCTGGAAAGAGAAGAACATCTGGGATAAAGTCTTCAGCATCTTCTCACTGCCGAGCGTCTTTTTACTCGTTGTGACTCTACCTGTCGTGGAGACCGACCCTCCTGACGATGACGAGTCTGGGAGCGAGGATGGCCGTCAATCGAATCGCGCAGGGAGTCCATTAAGTATCCATGCTGCTGCGATTGCCAGCGAGAGCCAGGCCGGCTCGGCGCCAGAGACCGAGTGGCAAGAATACCGGAGACGTGCGCACTCCAGGTCATCAAGTGCTTCGCGTCACAGGCTGAGCGCTGTCAACACCCCTGAGGCGTCACCGGGCGAGAGATTCCCGTTCCCGGATCAGACCACTCCCACCCTAGCCACTTACGTCGCGCAGCCATTGTCAGAGACAGGGCCCGGCTCTGAGCCGACCGTGGAGGATGAGCCTAGCTCGTGGAAAAGGTGGCTCGTGGTGGTCCAGATCTTTACTGGGCCCCTTTTTACGGCTTTCATCGTGTGGTCCAAGTATATGGATCAACCTGTCATGGTCCTGGTCAAGATGGTCCTTTGCTGCCTTGTTGGCTCCCTTGTCATCCTCGCCATCCTCCTGCTTACCACGTCTGACGACAAGAAGCCCAAGTACCACTTCCTTTTTTGTTTCCTCGGCTTCATTATCAGTGTTGCCTGGATCTCAACAATCGCAGAAGAAGTTGTCGGGGTCCTGAAGGCTGTGGGTGTCATCCTTGGTATGTCTGAGGCGATCCTCGGCCTGACGGTGTTCGCCGTGGGCAATTCAGTTGGTGATCTGGTGGCTGATATCACGGTGGCGCGACTCGGCTATCCTGTCATGGCTCTGTATGTCTGCTCTCCTCCCCTCCCCTCGCCCCGGGCGAAGCCAGAGCTTTTTTCTTCGTGCTGATAGTGTCTATTTAGGTCTGCCTGCTTTGGCGGCCCGATGCTGAATATCCTGCTCGGGATCGGCCTGGGTGGAACTTACATGACCATCAAGAAGGCCAACCGGAAGCACGAGCAGAACCCAGGCGAGCCCATCCACTATGGACACTACCATATCGAGATCACGGGCACGCTGTTTATCTCTGCCATGACGGTGCTGGTCACACTCTGACGCTGCTCATCATCGTGCCAAGCAACAACTGGATGATGACCAGGAAGATCGGCCTGACGTTGATAGCGCTGTGGATGGCCGGCACCATTGCCAACGTGGTTGTCGAAGTCACAGGTGCGTGGGAAGCCGTCGCGTAATTCGCGTCTTTGTACCTCTTCTCTCTCTCTCTCTCTCTCTCTTTGTACGTCTACGATGTGGCTGTCGACATCCGAAGGACGGTCACTATTCAGAATAGCCGGACCATCATAGTTTGTACTTTACTTTTCTTCTTCTTTCCTAGGGTGTAGCTATATCTCGTCAAGGGTAAATAGAAGCACCAATTTCAAAATTCCCCTACAGCCAGCCGAATTCTTGTGCTGTTCCGGGTGCAATAATTCTACACTACTATTATCTTCAGAGTCTTGGAAACAATAGTTCCGATTTGAATTTCCATTGCAATGCATTGTGATTATTGGGCGACAAGAGATGGGCGAGTTTGTTGTGCTGCTTAGCTATACACTTGACAGAGAAGATAGATGCGAGTACATGCCGTAGAGGTTTCGCGCTCGATTTGCACAACTAACAGCTATGTAGCAGCATGGCCCCTGCACTAGTAAGGATGACACGGTCAACCAGAGAGAAGCTACTTACCAATCCCCCCCCCCTTCCTTTTTGGCATTCTTCAGTCTCTTCGTTGACCCTTTTTTTTTCCTCCCCCTCCCCCCTGTCCATTTTCTCTCCTTCTATCGTCGCATGTTTTAGCTTTGCTCTAGCTTCACCCAAAAACCCACCCATCAGACTATTTGGTTCAGCTTTCTGCAAGAAACAGCCAGGCATTTCTATATTCTGACATAGGGCCCCTTTCCTGACTTGAAAGTCCTCAGTGTACATCGGCCCCCCCCTTTTTAGACTGACACCCGCCCCTTCCTCCCCCTCCCCCCTCCTCCTCCTCCCCAAAAATGTCCCTCCGCAGCCTCTGGGCTGTCCGTCACGCCGCCGGCGAGCCCGTGGCGGTGGTACGCGTGCGCGACCTCCACACGGCGGTGGTCGGCCCGCAGGACGCATGGGGCCGCAAGAACGCCACGCAGCCCGTGGTGGTGTCGGCGGAGCTGCACTTCTCGCGGCCCTTCGAGGCGTCGGTGGCAGGGGACAGCGTCACGGGCGGCGACACGGTGCACTACGGCACGCTGAGCAAGCTGATCCTGGCGTGCGTGGAGCGGTCCAATGAGCACGCGCAGGGCAGCAGCAGCAGCGGCGGTGGCGGCGGCGGCGGCGGCGGCGGGGACGTGGACCTGCGGGTGCTGCTGGAGATGATCTGGATCGTGCTGACGGGCCGCAACGTCAACGGGGACGACGCCGCGCCCGAGGCCACGCCGCTGCTGGACCTGGCCCGCCTGCGCTTCATGTCGCTCACCGTCACCCTCCCCAAGGCCTCGCTGCTGGGCGAGGGCGTGAGCCTGACGGCCGCCAACGTGTTTCCGCCGCACCTGGCCTCGCTGTCCATGTACGGGCTGGCCCTGCGCGTGCACAAGCTGCGGGTGCCGACCCTGATCGGTGTCAACAGCAACGAGAGGAGGGCCAAGCAGCTCGTCGTGACCGATGTGGAGATTGACAGGTTTGATTACTATCCCGACCTGTTCTGTGAGCTCGAGAGCCTGGTCGTCAAGGCATGTCCTATCCTTTTACCCCACGTACATTTTCCTTCTAGCCTCTCTATCTGTCTAGTCTATGCCTTTATTGTCTTTTTTTTTTTTAACTCTTCCTTTTTTTTTCTTTCTCCTTCTTCTTCTTCCTTCTCTCCACATCTATATGCTGACCGTACCAGACCTTGGAAAAGACGGGCTTTGAGACGCTGGAGGCCCTCGGGTCCCACCTCTCCAAGGCCATCATCAGGGAATTCAAGCCGAATCCTAGGGAGTTGGTGTCCGGAGAGGAAGGCTGGCAGATGATCATACGCATGGAAAAGCCTACGGCCGTCCCCTTCGCCGAGTGTCCGGTCGTGGAAATGCGAATCTCGTCCAGGTCTTGACGTTGGCCGCCGACAGTAATCGCAAGCTCTCGGAGACGACCCTTTCTGTCTGCAGAGGGCCAGGCCACGAACAGAACCAACCCGACCCGCCCCTCCCAAGCTGTAGGTGTCTCTCGTAGCAGCAGCAAGCTCTTGCTCTCGCCCTCACCGCCGGGAAGAACCGTTGGTATCGCTCAGGAGGTGGCCCTGCGGCCTGTCCCCGTTGGTGAGCCGGTTGACGAGCTCCGGCTCTGGGTCAAACAGCATCACGTGGATGTGCTCGACGGAGTGGACGGATTTGAGGCTTGGTGGGTTCTTGAACCAGATGAGCTTGATAAACGGTCCGTGTCAGTCAGTCATGTTAGGCTCCCGCCGTCTCTAGAGAAAGCAGCAAAGCAGGACAGCTGGCTGACCTTGTCCTTCGTCACGACAGGCGGGAAGGTCCTGTCAATGAATCTCTCAATCTCGCGCTCGGTCTCCGCGTCGTCCCTCAGCTCAAACTTGGTCCATACCACCAGGTGCACGATGCGCCTGTCAATTCCATAAGGCCAGTCGTTGCACAGTATCTTGAAGTCCTCCTCACACGCGAACGGTCTGCTGCCCCGAGGGGCGAGGGGCAGGGCCCAGCGGAGCCTCTCGTCCAGCATGTACCCCATCACGCCTCCCTTGGCCTGGCTGAGCCTCCAGACGAACTCGCGATACCTCCGCAGCTCGGTCGGCCAGCGCCGGAAGTTGCCGAGCCTCCCCGTGCGGACGATGTCGACGACCTCGTCCCAGGTCTGGACGTGGTAGTCTTCATCTCTGGTGCCGATGAGGCGGATGTCCTTGGCGCTGAGGTGGCGAAGAGGCTCTGGGCATTCGTCCTCGCGGTCCTCTGGCGCGATGTTGACCTGCCAGAATGGCAGTGCCTCGGGGTCTGGATTGCTTCCCATAATTATTTGAGACCTGGGCGTGTAGTTTTGGAGGGTGGCTTATATAGCTGTAACCTATGATGGTTTTTGGCTTTTTTTCTTTCTTTTTCTTTCTCTCTCCCTCCTTATACTTGACTGGCCAACCCTCCTCCTCTTCTCTCTTCGCAGATGGGGTGTGCTATATGGTGCCGTTCATGCGCGGTTCACATTTCGGCCCAGGCCCTTTTCACTAGCTCTCGTCGGGGGTATGACGGAGAGACCTAGTGCTTGGAAAGTGACAAGGTGGGTGACAATCAGTAAGTGATTCGTCATGGGCGTGAAGGCCGATCGGTCCAAGAGCGAAAAGGAAAGAAGAATAAGGATGAGCAAGAGCGTACTGTGTACTGTGAAAAACCAACCCAGCGGCCCGCCCCGTCGCTGCCCACGGTGAAGATGTAGCGGTCAACCCATCACGGGCGGAGTGTGTAAGGTCGGTCTGTTCAATGTACATGAATGTCAGAGAGATATGGATCCATCCACTCATCCGGCGGATCCACCGTTTCGGGGGGGTCGACCTGGAGTGACAGCGTGAATGAGTGAGCGGGCGAGTGCGGACAAAACGGTAGGAATGTTTTATGTCATTCTTGTCATTGGCCAATGAGAGGAGACTGCGAGCGAGCTCTGCTGCGAGGGTCCGGAGAGCAGCAGCTGAGGAGAGCACAGCAGAGGGAAGACAAGGCTGGCCGATCATCCTGATCGCCGTGCATGTGCTATGTCTCATGGTGATCAGTGCTCGCTAAGACGACCGGATCTCTGTCTGCGCGAGGCGACCAGCCATGGCTCAAGATGGGACAGAAACAACCATATCGAAAAATGCCCAGATGGTGGCATTTCCGATCCAGGTACCTCAGCTCAATATGATCGCGTTTGCCGGGGAGCATGCCACCAGGGAGAGAAACGTCTCCAGTGCGGTCCACCTTCACAGACATCCCTCTATGGAGAGTGCTCTGCAGGTCGACTGAGCGGGTAGAAACGCAGCCCTTTTCTTCCAGGTCGAAACACTGCAGCGGCAGCTGGCATATCGAACCATGGTCCCTCTGACGGTGGGTTCTGGGCCGCCTTGGCCTGTAAGAGGAATGGTGGAAGGAAAAAATCGTTCTAGAAGCCGCGTATGCTGGACGAAGCGATAAAGGAACGACTGCCAGAGACGGAAAGAACAAGTCCCGTCAGGGGGGGAGGAGGGGATGGACGACCTTGACGTTTCTGATCCACCCTGGTCGCTGGGAGCAACAGAGGACGACCCGCATAGCTCTCCCATGAGACCCACGTGGGGCCCTCCACCCCCCCCAGCTGGACAACACCACCATGCGAGAACACATGTGTCGATATGACTTGGTGATGGGTATCTGTCTGGGCGTGTTGGCCAGCAGTCAGAATGATAGGCACGCACGGACTGGTTGTTGTGTCCTGGGGGTTGGAAGAATTTTTTCTTCTTCTTTTTTCTTCATTTTTCTTCCAGGCTTGCATCAGATATGCCGTCGCAACCGTCCAAGTAGCCAAATATGCGTGGCGGCGCCATCGATGGGCTGGACGCCCATCCAGCCAGCCAGCCTACCTGCTAAGCTAGCTGCGTACCGGGGACAAAATAAACACACGAAGTTTATTTCCATACGAAGTTTTTTCATTCTTCTTCTTCTTTTTTTTTTTTTTTCTTTTTGGGAATAACCTGCATCGCACTTCTGAAATGTCACTATCCCAGGTCTGGGCTCTTTTCCTCCCATGCGGGCTACCCTGACGGTTTTCGTATTGACCTCAACTTATACGAAGCCGGACCCAGGAGTTGACTGAATCGTCAAATTTCGCGTGTCCCACTATGAGGTGTCGAAGGTTGCTGTCGATATGTCCGTCCATTTTTAGCTCCCGTGGTGGGCGCCCACAGGGGAGTAGGGGGTTCTTGGACGGGAGAGGGGGGGGGGTGTGTGTGTGTGGTTTGGTGGCGTGGATGTCGTGCCCCTCTATAGCTGTTAGGCAGTCATGTACCTCCTGTCCATCCCGCCTCGAGCGCTCTAAAAAGGATTGTTGAGATTCGCCTCAGCCAACGGTAGCCTCACAAGCCACCATGCATGCATGACAGGTTCTCTTGCTGGAATTGCGCCTGCCTTGATGTCATTGTCATCTGGAAGGAGGGGTTTCAACTTATTTCCAGTATTTCCTTCAAAAGGATCATTTGAGTTCTTTTCCTCTTTTTTTTTATTCTTTTCTTTGGGAGCGTGAGAGCGTCCATCAGGATTTCTCAAAACAGCCACGCAAATCCCTCAATCTTGGGGTTGGTGCCAGCCTAATAAAAAAGAGAGAGAGAGAGAGATGGCGTATTCCGTAAAGTTCTCGTCAGTCCGATGGCTGCGTATCGCTACCGGCGAGGCCGTCCAGAAGAGATATGGCGAAAGATTGGAACGCAGTCGAGCTGAGAGATACACCACTCATGATATGCCGCACGGCTCAGTGGCTAGTGCACACTAGCTTCCTCGCTGGCAAATGAGCCAAACAACTTGTGCAGCCACTAGGTCGCTCACCCTTTTTTTTTTTCCTTCTCTTCTTTCTTTTTGCCTCCTCAACAACAGCAGCAGCAGCCCTATCAGTCTGGGTGGGATGGCAAATTTACAGGTACAAACAGGGTTGGGATTTTCATAGCTAGGACAAGACGAGCTGCAGGGTTGGGAAGAGGAGATGGCACACACCTTCTAGACGCGGCAGAGATACTTATTTCTGGCCAAGATCAGCTCGGGGGGGGGGGGTAACAGACAGGCATCCCCACCAACAAATGCTGCAAGATATGGCGGGGGGAGGAGAGAGGCTACAAGGGGGTACCTGTGCACTAACATTGAGATACGTGGGTACATAGCACAATTGGTGACCGCCCTCCAGACCTTAACCATGAGCAGGTGCGACCTTGGAATTTATAGGATAGGAGAGACAGAGAAAGCTGTCTCCTCTGCCTCCTGAACCCTTGGCCCCCTGGAGGAGGGATCCACCAGAATTTCATCTTTAAAGTTGTCCTCGTCCGCTGCTGTCCACCTCATCGTGTTGTTCCTCCCCTCCCCTTCTCTCTCTGTCTCCAGCCTCAAGCTCTGTGTGGAACAGTTATCTGCTTTTGCTGAGCAACATGTGAGTATCCCCCCGAGCCAGAGGAGCTATGGCAGCCATCCCCCCTCCCCTGCACAGCACATGCTGCAAGCTCTCATCTGCTGCGCTGCTGCTGTCCCTGCTGCACTGTCACAGCCAGACAGAGCTGGCCCTTTCATGTCGTGTGAAAGGCTACCAGCAGCTGCAGCTGTGCACCCGCTGCACTGGGTGACTGCTGGTGGGTGAAGCAGACCAGGAGCAGCAGCTGTAGCCCATTCAACCCCTCCCCCTCCTCCTCCCCTTTACTGTGCCGTGCCTGGCCTGGCCATTCATTACGTCAAATCGGCGCTAATATTTTTCTACTGGTACATAGCCTACGCACTATCTGGAGATTGACTTTCGACACGCTTGTCAATTCCTCCCTCTCCACAAACCACCTGTCCATCCCAAGCGCGACTCGAGTCAATTCGTCGCTTGCCAGAACCCAGAACCACCTCTGCCAATCTCTACACCAGAAACACCAGACAAAATGGCTGCGCAGGCAATCAAGAGTGCCATCCCGTCCCACCTCAAGCCTGGCAATGGCGATTCTGAGGCTGAGTTCGCGAACAAGCACCATGGCAAGACTAGATCTCATATGGTCAGTATACACCCCGAAAAAAAAGAGATCCCAACATGGTTTCATCTGCACCAATTGCCTCCTTGCGCATGTGCAGCATCATCCAATGCACCAGACTTCCTGCTTCCATCCTCTTGGGATGACTGCAACGCATGTACACTGTCCCTGTGGGCGTTGGCCTTCTAGAGAGCTTCCAGAATAGGCTTGCTCCTCTGGGCCAGCATTTGCCTGTCTTGAATAGCCCAGGTGGTGAAGAGCTCCTGGCCAGCAGCGACGTGACAGTGTTGCAGCACACAGAGCAGGACGGTTCTCCCAGTGGGAGAGCTGGCCCCGACTGATGGTAGCAGATCAACACCAAAAAGTCATTTTAAGCACTGTATGCTAACAAAATACCACACACACACACACATAGGCTTTCGAGAACACAAGCACCAACATCGCTGCTGCCCAGATGCGGAACTCCCTGACTACTCTGGCCGAGACGGTGAAGGACCCTGAGCAGAAGAAGGTGAGATACTACCGGCGCAGGCCCAGGCAGATAGGGTGCATGCTCATACGTGGATCTAGCTCTTCGAGACTGAGATGGACAACTTCTTCTCCCTGTTCCGACGATACCTAAACGACAAGGCCAAGGGCAATGCTGTGTATGTGCCCCAGCTCCACTCCTGTTGCTTCCCCCCTCGGAGACAGGTCGCTGACATGTGATGGATTCCAGCGACTGGGACCGTATCGCACCCCCCGCACAGAACCAGGTTGTTGACTACGATGACCTCGCCAACTCCGGAGTCCGTCAGCTTCCTGAACAAGCTGGCCGTCCTGAAGCTGAACGGTGGTCTCGGCACTTCCATGGGTTGCGTTGGCCCCAAGTCCGTCATTGAGGTCCGTGACGGTATGTCCTTCCTGGATCTCTCGGTCCGACAGGTCGAGTACCTGAACCGCACCTACGGCACAAACGTGCCGTTCATCCTGATGAACTCGTTCAACACCAACGATGACACTGCGGCCATCATCAAGAAGTACGAGGGCCACAACGTCGACATCCTCACCTTCAACCAGTCTCGGTACCCTAGAATCTACAAGGACTCCCTCCTCCCTGTCCCCAAGGACTTCGAATCGCCGATTAACGAGTGGTACCCTCCTGGACACGGTGACGTGTTTGAGTCCCTGTACAACTCCGGAATCCTGGACAAGCTCATTGAGCGTGGCATTGAGATCATCTTCCTCTCCAACGTTGACAACCTGGGTGCTGTCGTCGACCTGCGCATCCTGCAGCACATGATGGAGACCAAGGCCGAGTACATCATGGAGCTGACCAACAAGACCAAGGCCGACGTCAAGGGTGGTACCATCATCGACTACGAGGGCTCCGTGCGCCTGCTCGAGATCGCCCAGGTCCCCAAGGAGCACGTCAACGAGTTCAAGTCCATCAAGAAGTTCAAGTACTTCAACACCAACAACATCTGGATGAACGTCCAGGCCATCAAGCGCGTTGTCGAGAACAACGAGCTGGAGATGGAGATCATTCCCAACGGCAAGACCATCCCCGGCGACAAGAAGGGCGAGAGCGACATCAGCATCATCCAGCTCGAGACTGCTGTCGGTGCTGCCATCCGGCACTTCAACAACGCCCACGGTGTCAACGTGCCCCGCCGCCGTTTCCTGCCCGTCAAGACCTGCTCGGACCTGATGCTCGTCAAGTCTGACCTGTACGGCCTCAAGCACGGCCAGCTGCAGATGAACTCGGCCCGCTTCGGCGACGCGCCCCTCATCAAGCTCGGCAGTGACTTCAAGAAGGTCTCCGACTTCCAGAAGCACATCCCCTCCATCCCCAAGATCATCGAGCTTGACCACCTCACCATCACCGGTGCTGTCAACCTGGGCCGCGGCGTGACCCTGAAGGGAACCGTCATCATCGTCGCAACAGAGGGCAGCACCATTGACGTCCCCCCAGGATCTATCCTAGAGAACGTGGTGGTCCAGGGTAGCCTGCGCCTCCTGGAGCACTAGAAGGAGTTTCTGTGTATCCTTTTTTTATTGTGCTCTGGGCCCGCCGCACGGCTTCTCGTGTCTGCATTGGCTGTACTCCTCTCTCCGAGTTCACGCTGCATGGTCTTGAGGATGGGACGTATAGGCAAAATGGGGGTGGGGCGACGACGAGGCGAGATGGGGATCAATGCGTTTTGCCTTTGGAGTTTCTAGAGCCACTTGTGGTCAATCTGCCTTTATAAAGACCAGACTTCCTAATGCAAGAAAGTTAAAAAAAAATAACCTCTAAGTGGTTTGGTCTGTTCAGCGTCTCTCCATGGTGTGATCTTCGTAAGGTACAAGCGTTTTTTGAATACAAACACTCGTCCAGATCATCCAGGCTAGTCTTTGGTGGCGGCGTAGAGCACGAAGGAGAGAACCAATCTACATTCTGGAAAGAAATGCCTGCCCGGTTATGTCCAGGTATCAAAGCCAGTTTTGGGCCGTTATTACTTTTATGATTTTTCCTTTCTTTCTGGTTACATCTTGGTATTTCAACACGCTGCTGTAGATACCATTTGGAAAAACATCCTTGTGTCACTTTCCCTTCTTCATTTGCGCTGTGCACACGGGGCAGAACCACTTCCCGCCCTGCGGTTCGCTCTTGAGGCCGACGCAGGTCCAGTGGAACCACTCGTACGGACAGTCTTCGTTGTCGCAGGCGATCATGTCCCCAAAGCTGACCTTCTGGCAGATGCAGTACTTCTTGTCGTCGCTGCCCTCGTCTTCCTCCACGTAGTGGTCCTCGTCGTGCTCGCGCTTCGTCCGCGGGGCCCCGCCATGCGCGCCCTCGGGGTGCGTAGGCCTTCCTGCCGGGGTCCCACGCCCGCCTGCCCGGGGGACGTCCGACTCCTCCCCGCTGACGATGCTATCGGCGTCGGAGAGCTCGCTCTCGGCCGTGGAGGACGGCGAGTTCTTGACCGACTTGCGCACGCGCTGCAGGCCGCTCTTCGGCCCGCCCGCCGGCGTACCCTTCTTGATGGTGCGGTTCAGGCTACCTGATGGTGTCCCCTTGCGCCCTACCGCAGCCCCGGCCTTCACACCTGTCCGGGGCCCTGCGCTGCCTGCCCTCTGTACGCCGGTCGCGGTGTGTCCCTTGGGCGTCCCCGGCCCCAGAGATGAGTGCCGTGCCAGGCCGCTGGAGGTGTTGGGCGCGGTGCCCAGCCCGATCGTGGACCGAGGTCCCCTCTGAAGGGACCCGGTCGCAGGACCAGCTGAGCTCTCGCGGGCGCCGCGCTTCATAATCATGCTGGCGGCTGGGGTGGCGGGGGCGGAGGAGGACACGTGTGTGGTGGTCTGTATGCTTCGCACCTGAGGGTTGGTGCTTTTCGGACCGGTGGGGTTCGCAGGGGTCGGCAGAGGGCTGCTGATGGCGGCGGTGACTGGGTTCGCGGAGGGGTTGATGGATCGTGCGGAAGGAGCGGAGATGTTCGCGGCGCTGGGTCGGAGGAGGGAGGGCAGCTCGTCAGGATCGACAAAGCCCGGCTCGTTGCGGTCGTAGAGCATCTTGATCTGGACGTCGAGGTAGCGGAGGTGCTTGTCGATGATGCTCTGAAGCCGCTGGGAGAGGGCGATCTTCTCGTCGGAGAGCCGCTCTGCCTTTTTGAAGTTCTCGCGGATCGTGTGCCGGTACGTGTCCTCGCGGGGGTTATGCGTGTGGCTGCCGTTGGCCTTGATCCATTTCTGGATGCGGCCGTCCCGCTCTTCTATGATCTTTAGGCACTCGGCCGCCTGGCGGTCCTTCTCGGTGATCTCATCCTGGATGAACTTGATCTCCTCGGGGAGGTTGGAGACGCGGTTCGTCCAGTCGTCGAGGATGAGGGCGGGATCGAGCGACTCGATCGGAGGCATGTTCTTCTTGACGAAGTCGATGGACAGGTCGTCTCTGGGCATGATGTCAACCGGTGCGCGAAATGACGCGGTCAGACACGTTGATTGATTTCTCTGTGTATATACTGCTGCGCCGTGTTTTGTCTGCTGGAACGAGGCGGTCGCGCGAGAACTCAAGCACGCAGCCGCAGCCGCAGCCGCAGCAGCAGCAGCAGCGCGTCACAACAAGAGGCGAACGACGAGGCGTAACCCAGACAGGTGCGGGCGCAGAGATGCATTTGGCAGATGGGCGTGTTTACATATGAAAGTAGAGGAGGAAGGGAGAGAGATAGAACAATAAGAGAGAAGAAGAAAGAAAAAAAAACAGCAGTCGAGATGGAGGCAGGTACAGACAGAGGAAGTGAGCGAGTGGGTTTGCAGACGCTACTGGGGCAACATGGTGGAAAAGTAGATGATAGATGGCTAGCCGGTAACTGGGATAGAAAGTCCAGTGGGCTCACCTCGGGAGTTGGTGTCGTATTCTGGCCTGAAGCTGGGCCTGACCTGACCTGACTTGACGATGGAGTCAGGAAAACGGCGGGCTCGATGGGTTTACCAAAAAGTCAAGACCCACGAGGAGGGGAAGGGGGCCTGGGGCCTGTCAAGGAGGAGGAATTCCCGCTTTTGAGGCTGAAAATTTTATGGAGACAAGGATTCAGGCCGGCCTGCGATGTGGTGGTTCGGCTGCCACAGCACCTGCACTGGAATCCGGGCGGCAGCAGCGTCGCTGGTCGGATGAGATGAGCTCCAAGAGGGTGTCAGCTGTGTGGCCTCCCAGGTGTTTAGAATATATAATGAGAGGCGTGTAGCAGGAGGAGCGATGGATGAAGGTGGGATGGGGATTGAGCCAGTCTGGAGGTTGATGAGGTGTGTGAGGAATGGCGAGGTTGAGGAGGCTGCTGCGCCAGAGATGATGCACTGCGGCGAACCCCTCCGCTGCTACCACCACCACTACCGTACTATAGTAGTAGTACAAGGTACCTGCTATGCTGGCGGCAAGGAGGGGCGCTGGCGGCACTGGCCTGAGCTAGGCCTATTCCAGTAGCACCTGGTAGCGTCTGTGCTGATTCAAGATTCAAGCCCGCAGGCATCCCGGCCCTCGTCCCTTCTACCACCACCAGAAGACCTCCTCCTCCTACCGGATCTTCAGCCCCTACCTCACCGCGAGTACACCTTCTCAGGTAACATCAAGGCTCTATCTGGTGCACCAGGTCTCTGTGCCAGGTCAGAATCACTCCTCCCAGCTACACGCGACCTGTTACCAAGCCACACAAGGTTTGGGCCCATCTTCAAGAGAGCTGCAGCGTCCCACCACTAGGATTTCCTCACCAGGCCTGTATCTCTGTCTCTCTCTTTTCACCACCTCGGGCAACAGACATCCTGACCAATCCTCTGGGCACAACCCCCACCCACTGCACCAACCTTGCATGAGCTGTGAGCATGGAGAACCCTTACGCCTGGCGCCCGCCAAAATCAAACTACCTACCACACAAGAAGCCTGAGGATCATGACGGGCAGATAGTGGAGGAGTATGTCCCCCTAGGTGGCCCAAGCGAGATGGACAATGCTGCCTTCTTCAACAAGTGCAGGCGTGCTGCGCTCAACTACAACATAACCAGGCCAAAGGGTCACACTGTCTCCTTTCACGTCAACCCGGAGATGGAGAAATACCACTTTGGTCTCACCCACCCGATGAAGCCCTGGCGCCTGACCCTGGCCAAGAGCCTCATCATGTCCTATGGCATGAACTTTGCCATGGACAACTACATCGCCAGAGCAGCCACATATGAAGAGCTCAACTCGTTCCACTCCTCCGACTACCTCGACTTCCTGGCCACGGTCGCACCAGAACCGGTACCCAGGGACATAGAGAACCCCGGCACGGAGCTGAAGTTCAACCTGGGTGGATCTGACTGCCCGCTCTTTGAGGGGCTGTATGACTACTGCTCCATGTCAGCAGGCAGCTCGCTGGATGCCGCGCGGAAGATATGCTCGGGGCAGTCGGACATCGCCATCGCCTGGGGCGGCGGCCTCCACCATGCCAAGAAGACGGAGGCATCGGGCTTCTGCTATATCAACGATATTGTCGTTGCGATATTACAGCTCCTGCGCTGCTACCCACGGGTCCTCTACATCGACATCGATGTCCACCACGGCGATGGTGTCGAGGAGGCGTTCCTGTCGACGGACCGCGTCATGACGGTGTCCTTCCACAAGTACGACCCGCAGAACTTCTTCCCTGGCACCGGCGCTCTCACCGACAACGGGCCCCAGAGCGAGCAGAACCCCGGTGCCCACCATGCGCTCAACGTGCCCCTACAGGACGGCATCACGGACGAGCAGTACGGCATGCTCTTCAGGTCTGTCATCGGCGAGGTGATCCAGAAGTTCCGACCCTCTGCGATCGCCCTCCAGTGTGGTGCAGACTCTCTCGCCGGCGACCGGCTGGGCAAGTTTAACCTGCAGGTCCAGGGCCACGGCCAGTGCGTGGAGTTCTGCAAGGCACAGAATATCCCCATGATCCTGTTCGGCGGTGGTGGCTATACGCCCCGCAACGTGGCCCGCGCGTGGACGCACGAGACGTCCATCGCCATCGACGCGGCCGACAAGATCGATGCGGTCCTTCCCATGCATGCGCCGTGGCGCGACCACTTCAGGCAGGACACCCTGTTCCCGACCCTGGAGCAGATCCTCGAGGCGCCGAAGCCGAACAGGAACACGCCGAAGCGTATCGAGGAGATCCGGATGCACATAAGCGAGCAGCTGCGGTTTGTCAATGCCGCCCCGAGCGTGCAGATGAGCACGATACCGCCAGATCTGGGCGGGATACGGGATGAGGTCGAGGCGAGGATCAAGGAGGAGAGGGACGAGAGGGATGATGCCCTGCGCAAGCTACACGAGGAGGCTGTCGGGATGCCTATGGAGTTCTGAGCAAGTGCGTGTGCGTGTGAAAAGGGCTGGGCTATCAGAGGGGAGAGGAGCACGAGTCTAGTACTGCCTTGGATAAAGAGGTTGTCGGCACGTGAGCTGTAATCTGCAGGTATGTATGTGCCCGCCGGATTCGTAAATTAATCACTATTGTCCTATCTATGCCCTCGTCT
The DNA here is from genome assembly GCA_016584495.1 of Celoporthe dispersa. Classification (NCBI taxonomy): domain Eukaryota; kingdom Fungi; phylum Ascomycota; class Sordariomycetes; order Diaporthales; family Cryphonectriaceae; genus Celoporthe; species Celoporthe dispersa. The sequence goes on from WAID01000007.1 coordinate 1,739,639, forward strand.
GCAGTGACATGCTTGAACGTCTCAGTTCCCGTCAGTGTCCCATTCTTGTTCTTTTCTTTCCTTTTTTATTTAAAAAAAATCCAGCGCTTCTGTCCAACTGCTGACTGGGTAGAGTTTAGATCGTTAGCAGTAACCTCTCGGGAACGACTAGGAGGCGATATGTGGGTGGTGAAAAGATACTCAGCAGCAGGTGCGCCGAGATTAGGGGCCAGCCTCGTGCGGTCTACTATCCTGTCTGTCCTTCCTCAGAGTATCATCATCTCAAAGCAATGGAAGTAGCGACATGGATGGTTTGCCGGACCATCAAAAGCAGTCCTCGTCTTTTGCCGCCACTCTGTCCACCGCCTCTTTTACATTTCTGATGCAACATCATCATCCATATAACCGCTCGCACGCTCATTTGTCTTCTCTTGTACCCTGGCAACAGCAGTTCAGATATATATTCATTCCCTTCTTGTTTTTCTTCATCCTTCGGGATCCTGTGCACCTCACGAAGATTTTCCCGTCATGGCTCACCCCCAGGCCCGGCGCGTCTGTCCTTCATGCACCGAGGAGCTGCCCGAGTCCAGCTTTCCCAGAAAAGGCGACGAGTCCTGCGACTGCAGGCCCACGCTGTGTTCTTCCTGCTGGATATCCTGGATCAAGATCATGCTCGACATCAAGGGACCCTTACAGATCGGATGTCTGGGGCATGGCTGTGCTCGGCGTCTCGAGTATCCAGACTTTCGTCAGCTCCTCGACGCCGACACCTTCGAACGGTAGCAATTTCTCTTCACCCCCTCCCCCCCTCCCGGTGTTCCTGGTCAGCTTCTGTTGTGGCTGGACTGACATTTTGCCCCTCCCTTCGAATCCCAATACAGATACGACCGACTACTTCGAAGCCAGACACTCTCCCGAGATGCAAGATTTCACTGGTGCCTCAATCCCGGCTGTGGTTCCGGACAACTCTGCGAGGGCGGTGATGGCCAGGAGCCGAGCGAGTGCGACAGCTTTCAGTGTCACCACTGTGCGAGGCCCAACTGCCTCAAACACGAACGGATCCATGACGAGGCGGCCTGTCGCCGCTTTGACGACACCGAGGACGCGAAGCAGGCAATGATCGCAGAGGAGCGGTGCGAAAGGACGCTCGTGGAGACGACCAGGCTCTGTCCCGGGTGTGGCAAGCGATACGAGCGCTCAGGAGGGTGTGCACACATGACATGTAAGTTTACCTGTCAGCTGCCCATGATACGTGGCTGGGCTCCCGAGCCTAATGCGTCCATTCGTTGCAGGTGAATGTGGGCAGCATTTTTGCTACGTGTGCTCGGCCAGGTACATCCAGCTCACCGAGGCGGCCATCTTCGACGGTGCCAAGGTGCCTCGAGGCTTTCAGGTGCCTGGGCAGATCATGATGCCTCACCACGAGAACCACTGCCCCCACCGCCAGGAACAGTCCATTGGCATGCCGCACGCCCACCACCTCGCCATCGCGTTCGTCACGGCCTTTATCAGCGAGGTCGAGGCACAGCTGGGAGCCGATGCGCAGTACGTTCAACCGCAGGCGGAGGCCGTTGAAGGCTTGTACCTGAGGCTGCTGAACCGGATCACGTCGATCTGCGCCCCTGAGATGGAGCTCCCCCGGCTGGCCAGAGACCTGTATCTCGAGATCGAAGGCACGCTGAGGGCGATTCGGTCACAGGAGGCACGTGGGCACCATCATCTCGACCCCACGGCGCCGGTCTTCAAGCCGTGTGGGCGACAGGGCCTCTCGCGGAGGGTGGGCAAGCGCCTTGCGGGGGTCGAACAGGCGGCAGTCAGTATCGCACGAGCTTTGAATCTCGTCGAGCGGGAAATGGCGTGGATAAGCGAGATGCTCTTCAGCCGAAATAATCATTTTAGACTGAACAGCGCTGTTTAGACTCAATGTGAACTTTGAACGAGAAAGATCCCAGACGACCGCGGTAAGCTTTAGGGTCGCCTCTCCTCACACGAAACATGCTACGAGTTCGCCAACAGTCGGGTTGGAACACTATGTCTCATTGTGAACAATAAGAGTAGTCATCTTGAATGTGTCGCACGCGGCAACCAGTCAGAATATCATCACCACGCCCCAGTACTCCAATTCCCACATTTCTTGGAACATTGCCGCCATTCTCTCTCTCTCTCTCTCCCTTTCTCTTTCTGGCCCCTCCGCGTGGTTGTGGATGAGATATTGCATGAATATATATCATCGCCCGCTAGATCGAATATAACAATCCAAAAAGAAAGAAAAAAACAGGCGCACATACAATACACGCCCGCTCGCTCACCCATCTCAGTGGCCAAACTCGAGGTGCGGAACGATGACAGGTCCATACTTGGTCGGCGTCGGCATGTGGCCGTCACCCTGTACGACAAAGTCGATGGCGAGGCTCAGCTTGCTCAGGCCGGCCGACGAACCACCGCCGCTGCCGCTGCCGCCGCTGGCGATGCTGTGCGCGTAGTTGCTGCCGCCATGTTGCTGCTGCTGCTGCTGCTGCTGCTGCTGGCCGTTGTTGATCTGGTCCGGGTCGTATACGACGCAGGCGGCGTAGTTTCGGCGGCCCATGAGCTTCTTGAGCTCGCGGGCGGCGCCCGAGGCGTCGGTGTGGAAGATCTCCATCATGTCCTCCTTGGTGTCCGAGACCTCGTGCGTGGACTTGTGGCCGTTGAGGGGAACGTAGAGGAGCCGGTTGTTGTGGAGCATCTTGAGGATGTAGTTGCCCGCGGGGGCGGCCACGATGGGCGACGTGATGATCTGGTACATGGTCTTGTGGTCGGACGGGTGCGAGGGGTCATGGACCAGCCCGGCGCCGGCGCAGTTCACGTCTGTAGGAAGGAGAGAGAGAGAGGGGGTCAGTAATCCGTGGTACACTCATTCACCCCTACCGAGGTTGGAACAAGGGAAAATAATATGGATAGGCTCACCTCCGGAGAAGAAAGTCATCCGTATGCCCTTTTGTTGTGAGATGCCTTGCAGCGTCCTGATCAGGTACGTCCTCTCCAGGTCCTTGGACTCGTGCGTCCAGAGGTCCTTGAGCTCCTCGGCGAGGTCGAATTCACCAAACTGGTTCAGCACGTTGCCCATGAGCCCTGTCTTGCCGACAGCCTTCTTCACCTGCGTGAAGCCCTGCTGGACAACCTCCTTGCCGCCGATGATGCCCGCCACGGACGAGGTCGCCTTGCCCAGCAGGTTGTATGTCGTGTTGACGGCCTTCTTGCCAGTGGCAAACGTGTTGGCCAGCGTCTCGACCGTGTCGAGCCGCGGGTAGACGACCGGCACCGAGAGCATCCAGATGCAATGCTGTACGGACGGTGGCAGCATGGCGACTTTCGGGAATATGCCTTGATATGTAGGGCCCGCCATGACACGCTGCTGGTTTCTCTCGGATCGTAGATCCGGCCCGACAACGACGACAGATGGACCGAGGTATTTCACAAAATGCCACCCTGTCCCCGTGATGGTGAACAGGTCCAGGTCCGAGCTGACGTTGCGCAGCATCTCCACGGTGGTGTGGTGCTGGAAGAGGAGGTACATCTCGATTGCTATCCGGCCAACGTTCTTGAAGATGGCAGACTGCTGCATGTAGGCAGGATATGAGCCGAAGCCGTCAAAACTAGCAATGGTCATGTCAGCAAGATCACGCTTCCGGCAGCTGAGACTCGGGGAGGACACCTACATGTCGTGGTCGTCGAGCTGCAGGACGTGAGGGATCTGTGCGAACGCCTCACGCAGGAACGGCTGGTCGAAATGGCTTGTGTAGTAGTGGAAGTATGCATGTGACACGTCCTCCTCGTGCCGCGCCGTCCACTGTGCGTTCTTTCGATTCTCCCTGCCCTGCATGGTCAACCACTGCCGCAGGAGAGGCACCTCTTTCCACAGACGATCTCCATAGATCTGGTCGCCCAGGCCCAGCTGCACGTGAAAGCCGCTGCACTCGACGTTCTTCTGCAGCACGTCCTTCCACATGAGGCCTGCGCCGCCCAACTTGGCGCGGTCGTTCTGCGACGTGGCTATCGAGAAGTCATTGCCCGAGTGCGCGATGAACCGCCACCCGTTCTCATACCGGCCGGCGACCACAAACTCGTACCTCGTGCAGCCCAGGTGCGAAGTGACCGCGTAGGTCCACCGCTCGGTGGAGCCCTCGCCCATCTTGAGCTCCATGTCGTACTTGTAGAACGTCCACCGCTGGTGTGTGAAGATGGCCTGCGGGACGAGCTGCCGTGGGTTGGGCGACAGGTCCAGGCTCAGGTGGATGTGGATGGTGGGAGGCTGCGGCGAGTCGGAGACGATCATGATGCTCCCCAGCCACATCCCCTTCTCCACGTCCATGTTCACGTATCGCAGGTACGGTCCAAAGTACACGCCGTTGGTAGGCGTGATCTTGTACATGTCGACACCGGCGCTAGGCGGTGGCCCGGAGAAAACCCGCTGCAGATGGCGTGGCAGTGGCCATGCTCATGATGCTCTCGGCATAGCCAGGAGTGGAGGGAGCATATGCTGGCGATGCAAGAGGCTGTTTCCCACCCAAGAAGGGGGACGCCAGCGGGTTGCCATACGTCGAGCCCGCGGGAGACAGGGGGGTCACCTCGTGATGGATAGGATTTGGGCCCTTGGGGAATTCCCACTGCGTCGCTTGTGTGGCGAGGTGGATGTAGTAGTATTGGCCCGAGTTCTGGTCCAGGTGCGCGATCCACCCTTCCGGCAGTGGAGGGGGCGACTGGGCGGCGCTGAGGATGGAGGGCGTGTGCTGCAGCGCCGGATGCTCGTTCTGTCTCTGGTCGTTCGCAAACGCCGGGTGGTTGACATTGTGAAGCGATGGCACCGGCGAGGTCAGTCCTAGTCCGGCGGTGGTGATGGCTGCCACAGACGGCTTCCTCCCAGCGTTCGGGTCCGCACTGCTGCTGCTGCTCGAGGACGGGACGGCGGCGGCAGCAGCGGGCTGTTGTGGTGCTGGTGTGGAGCTGGAACTGCCCTGTGCCCCACCAGCCGCCGGCCTCTGCTTCTCGTTCGGATAAGACGACCCATTTGCGTTCACGGTGGTGTATGCAGGAGGTGGTGTCGATGCCTGCATGCGCTGGAAGTCCTGCTCCAGGACGCTGACCTGCAGCGCAGAGTCACGGTTCGAGACAGTCGGCCGGGACGGGTTCTGTGCGCCGCCCGGGGCGGGGCTGGCCACCGGCGCGGCTCCTTGGTAGACAGTCGGAGGGGGAGTGCGTGCCGCCGTCGTCGGTGGGCGTCCAAGGCCGTGTGGGCTGAGGCGGCTGCGGTGGCTGGCCGCCATAGTGGGCCAGACGCTGCGAGGCTGCAGCGCTCTGCGCCTGCAAGCTGCTGAGGGTCGCGGTGCCTGAGATTCCGGCGGCTGCGTACCTGGCCTCGATCCCGCCGCCGGGTATGTTTCCTGGCTCGACGACGGGGGTCTCTGGCGGCGGAGGCGAGCCTCGGCTGGCCCTCGTCGTGGAGTTGGACGCGGTGGAGGGGAAGCGGCTCATGTTGTCGGACGACGATGCGCCGAGGCCGGCCTGGTCGTACCGCTGGGCGTACGCGGGGTGGGAGCTTGCGCCTGAGCTCGCCGTCGAGGCTGTGCCGCCCGGCGCAGGGTAGTAGGGCTTGTTCTGGTAGGCCGTGGACACAGCTTGCTGCTGCTGCTGCTGCTGCTGCTGCTGCTGGCTCTGCAGGGGCTTTGCGAACAGCTCGTCCCTGTCGACCTTGGGGCTTGTAGGGCTGACGATGGGCTTGGGAACGGCACCTCTCCTCTCGGCGAGGCCAGGGCGACTGCTCTCGATAGGGCTCTGGTTCAGCCGAGGTGATGTATCATTGTAGCCGCCGGGCGCAGCGTTGGCCGGGCTGGTCGTGCCGTGTATCCGACCTGAGGAGGCGGCCGAGGACTTGCGGCTGTCTGTTGTATATGCTGGGCGGGCCGGCTGGGAGGCGGCCCGGTAGTCGTCGTCGTCGGGATAGGGCAGAGGGGCAGCAGAGCTGGATGCGCCGGGAGGCAGCGGGAAGGCCAGTCTGGAGGAGGACGAGGACGAGGCCGCAGAAGAGGTCGGCACGGGGTACGAGTACTTGGATCGGTCGGCGGGCTGGGGGCTCTGGGGCTTAAAGATCCTCAGGGGTTCGATGGTAGGGCTGTCGTCATCGCGCTGGGCAGGGCGGCTCATGAAGAGCTCCTCCTCAGAGATGCCCCTCGACCTGTCGGACATGCTGCTGACCTGGCGGGGAGGGGGGGACGTGGTCTGTTCTCCACACCGTCCACGCAGCGAGGTCGTCTGCACGTCGTCAGTCGTCGGTCGTACACGGTGCAACGGGCCTGTGTTTCCTGCCGTCTGTCTGGTTGGCTGTCTGACCGTCCGCCCGTCTGTCCTGGGAGCTGTTGGAGGTGGGCTGGCTGGTGGTGGGGGTGGGAGGAGGGGTTGTGGGATCTCAAGCTAAGGTCGCATAACAGGTCGACCTGCGGGTATCAGGCTGCGAGGGACTTGTGAGAGAAGTCCAGTCCCTGCGGAACGAGTAAGTTTCAAAAGGATAAAACACACACACAAAGGAGGAGAGGACGAGGGACGACAGGAAAAGACGCCAGGGGTGAGACGCCCATGGTCAAATACTGCATCACCTACAGGAGAGAGAGACACACAGTGAGAGAGGGCCAGTCAGAGGGTCAGGATGGCCTGGGTTTATCTTGCATAGCTGCACGCAGGCGCATGCAGTCCACTCTCGAGCATGAAGCAGGTTCGGAGCAAGGGCATGCATGAGAGAGAGGGTCACAGGCCCCCAGGAACAGGTATCGGCGCCAGGGTGGAGCTGTGTGGGACGAACGGGAAGAGGCCGCAGGACTTGCAAGTGAGGGCGGCAGCATCTGCTTGGTCTGGACAAAGTTATCATTCATACTACTATTCCGGTGGTGAGTGCTATGTAAGTACTAATGTACCGTCGGGGGGGGGAAGGGGGGGGAGGAAAAAGGCAACGACCCCTCTCCGAGGCGGCGGGGGTGGGAGGAAAGAACCACCCTAACAGCAGAACCAGGGAACATGGCGGCCCTCGTCGTTGATTGGTGCTGGGATCTGGGCGCTTACACGACAGTGTCGCAGCAAATGAAAGTGACAGCCGGTCGACGGCGTGCACTGGCGAAGCGCCCAACGTAACCTTTCTGGCTTGGCTTTTTTGTGTGTTGTGTGTGTGGTCTTGTCGCCCCCCCCCCCTTTGACGAGGACCCATCCTGGTGTGCCGTCTGTTCCATCCGTCTGTTCCATGCCCAAGCAATAGATCCAGAGGTAAGGAGGGTATGGAGAGGGTGGCATCTCTCTCTCTCTCTCTCTCTCTTCCTTTTTTTTTCCTCCAAAAAATTAATTATTTAGCCGCCAGCAGCATGTGATGTACATAGTAGTGGGTTGCAGTGATTATCGTGGAGCCGGGGGACCCAGAATGGGTACTGCCGAGAGCTCCACCCCTGCCCGACTTATCACAATTTTATGTACTCTCTTTTGGAGGGGGAGGGCATGGGAATCAGAGGCATGCCGTTCCCCGGGTCGATGTCGCGACGATACGTAGTAGCTTCATGCAGCAGCCTAAAACCTCGTGAGCGACATGCTTTTCAGCCTGCAAGGTTTATATTTATACACACCAAGGGGATCAATAAGTGCATCAAGGAATTGGCTCATATGTCGATACGTCCCATGGTCGGATAGCGGTAACGAACCAGCAGGAGAAGCTGTAAGAGTGTGCCTTGCATATACACACACGCGCGCGCACATACAAACTCTCTCTCATTGGCCTTATTTGATCGTTATTTAATGCCTCGGCCTTCTTCAACAACGATAGACACTCCTGGTGGCCAGAAGGACAAGATGCCCAGTCTCCATCGCGATGCACGCAAGCGTGACTCGGTAACCTCGAGCGCCATGTTAGCTTGACATGTACCATAGTATATAGGTGACTTGAAAGAGGCAGCGGAGGGGGCAAAAGTTACCTCCAGCCCTGCATATCAAGGTACTCTTGGGTGTCATACCCGGTCCTGACTCCCGGGCGATGGAATCTCGTCCGGGCGCCAGGCTCCGGTCTCTACCACCGGGGGCCGCCGGAGCTATTGACAGATCGCCTAGTCATTCGTTTTGCATGAAGAACGAGCGGCCTGATACTGGTGGCTGCTTCTCATCAAAGGTGAGAGGATTGATCTATAGGGAAGAAGAAGACAAGAAAAGAAAAGAAAGAGAAGGGGGGGGGATAGAGAAACACAGAGAGAGGAAGAGAGACGCTGTAAGGAGTAAGAAGCAGACTAATCTATTTTACTATTCTGTACTGGTGTGCTGCTATGGTATTACACAGTAGATACTATATATACCTGTACACATTGATTCACGCCTGCAAGCGGAAAGCACTTGGCACGGCGGCGGGTGTGCCCGAAAACCAGCGGCCGGCTTCGAGCGACAGTGAAGGAGAAAAAAGAAAATACTAAAAATTCTGCTTGGAGCTAAAAATGAATAACCGGTTCGCGTGTCGACTGAGGCCTCGATCGAGGAGTGCCTGCCATCATCCTCGACTCGACGTGGGGTAAAAACAGGGCAGGAGGGGAAGGCAGAAAAAGAGAGAAAAAAAAGAGAGAGGATTTCTCGCCTTGGGTCTAGGCCATGTTTATCTGATTTTTACAGGGCCCCCTTTCCAGCCAGGGCTATGGTGAACGTGGGTTTCGTAAAATAAAAAATAAAAAATAGGAGATCACCTGTGTTTTGAAAAGTGACTCTCTCTCTCTCTCTCGCTTTTTTCTTCTCGTTGGGGGCCAATTACGCAATTGCAATTGTACTGTGTATGCATGGTTCTCCAAAATTGTAGGAATGACGATGACGATGTTCGCAACGCAGCGACGACCACCAAATCAGCTAGGATTCTCCCTCCGGCAGCCCCACCTCTAGGTACAGTAGCAGGTCCCAGTACCCACGCTGCTGCCCGGCACGCCCAGACCGGACAGGACCGATCAGTTGACCAGGCTCCCGAGTACTTAACGTAGATGGAGCAGTCAAAACTAGACGACCTGGTGGTATAAACACAACTATATACATGCACACGTTACTTACTCCAGTACATATATATATATATATACATCTACAGAAGTAGCAATTCCTTTTCTCTGCTTGCGTTCCCATGAGACGTTGTCGTCACTTCATTTACTGCCAGTAAGAAGAAGAAAACACCTCTCTCACAGGGTCACACGGCATCGAGACGAGGAAGGGCGCACACAGACTTGACACCTTCGTGGTCAAGCATGTCCCTCAACCGTGTCTCATCCCTCGAGACGTTCTCTCATCTGCACAGCCCAGGCTCCTCCAGGGCCCCCTCACCCAGCAGTCGCGACAGGAGACTCAGCTTCAACCCTCTCCCGGAATCATGGGATCCTCACGCCGGCAAGCCAGGCTACATAGAGTCCGTGGGTGCCTTTGAGGTCCCAAGATGGAGGAGACTCTGTAAGTGTTTCTTCTTTCTTTTCTCCTTTTTTCTTTTTCTTTTTTTTTTCTTTTCCTTTGAAGGGGCGCTCCTTGTACCCTTACAATCTCGCACTGCTGTGTGCATACACAAAAGTAACTAACCCTTTTGTTGTTCTTTTCTGCAGTACAGGTCTCGGTGACGGTCGTCTACTGCCTCTTCGCAGCAGGTGTAGTATTCGGCTACGCGGCGCTGAAGCCGGTGCTCAAGGCAGAGGGCGCCTATCAGGACGTCTGCGGGGGCCAGTCCGGTGAGGAGGCCGAAGCCGCCATCTTCCTCACCACCACAGCCGCCGCCGACGTGGACACGTGCGTCGAGATCCACCTGAACCTCATGTTCACCGTCGCCGCCGTCTCGACCAACGTCGCCGCGCTCCCCGTCGGCACCATCCTCGACCACTTCGGACCTCGCGTCTGCGGTCTGCTTGGTGCCTTCTTCCTCGCCGTGGGCTCCCTGCTCATGGCCTATGAGAGGGCTCTCCCCTTTGACGGGCTGCTCTTTGGCTACCTCTTCCTCGCCCTCGGCGGGCCCTTCACCTATATCTCCTCCTTCCAGCTGTCCAACGCCTTCCCGCGGCACTCGGGCCTCATCCTGGCCATCCTGACGGGCGCCTTCGACGCTTCCAGCGCCGTCTTTCTTGTCTACCGCGTCATCTTCGAGAAGACCGCGGGGGCGCTCGGGCACGACAGGTTCTTTCTGGCCTACCTCGTGGTGCCTGTGTTCATCGTCCTGCTGCAGGTGTTCCTGCTCCCAGCGCAGTCGTACAAGACCATCGGCGAGATGGTCGAGGAGGTCGACCAGCCGCTCCCACCCCACCACGAGCGGGATGACCAGGTCGACGAGCACACGGCTCTGCTGGAGGAGGAGCGCAGGGGCCACCGCGAGTCCATTCAGGCCGACCTGGAGGACCTGCTCGGGCCCGCGCGGGCGGACAGGCAGGCGAGGAGCGAGGAGCGCAAGAACGAGATCTCGGGCGTGTGGGGGTCAAGCACCACAACACGGCCTGGGAACAGATCCGGTCCCCTTGGTTCATCTTTATCTGTCTCTTCACTGGTGAGTCTCGTGATTACTATCGGTGTTATTGCTGCTGCTGTCGTTGAGAGCTTAACAAGAGTCTCCAAACAGTGATCCAGATGACGAGGATCAATTACTTCGTGGCGACGATCCGCCCCCAGTACCAGGCCCTCCTCCACTCCCGCGACCGCGCCGTCGAGGTCAACAATTTCTTCGACCTCGCCCTGCCGGTCGGCGGCATCCTCTCCATCCCATTCATCGGCCTGCTCCTGGACCACACCTCGACGCTCGCCGTGCTCTTCTGGCTCGTCACCGTCACCACCACCGTCGGCGTGCTGGGCGTCATCCCCGAGGTCTGGGCAGCCTATGCCAACATCTGCCTGTTTGTGCTGTACCGACCCTTTTACTACACTGCCGTGTCCGACTACACCGCCAAGGTGTTCGGCTTCAAGACCTTTGGCACCGTCTACGGGACCATCATCTGCCTCTCGGGTCTGTTCAACTTCTCGCAGTCCGGGCTGGACTACCTGTTCCACCAGACTTTCAGGGGCGACCCTGTGCCTGTGAATGTCATGCTTCTCTCGGCGGGTCTTGTCGTGGGCCTGGCGATGGTGGTGTATGTCGGCTACCAGGCGAGGGGGGCTGAGGAGGGAGATGCTGGAGCTGGAGGCCGAGAGGGCCGTTGGGCTGCACGACTGAATCGATGGAGAATGAGAGGGTCTGGACCGTCTTGAGCCGGCATGACGGATGGAAAATGAGAATGCTATTACTTTATTTGGGAAAAAAACAACTTCAGAGGTCAGGGATAATGCGACTGTGCCCCAGATTGTGAGATGTCGGTCTGTCTTGCGGGTGTGAGATATTTGTGAAAATCACACTGCACATACAGTCTTTCAAAAGTGATTTTAGTAGCCATTAGATACCAATCCAAAATAATTCCCAATAGATAGATTGTAGTGATGCTCTGAGCCCATGTCAACCTTGTTTATCATAAAATTCATAAAGCCATACACTCATAAGGTGGTGGTGGTGGTGATCATCATCATCCTAAAGGAAAATACAAAGTCAGTATCTTGATAGTTTTCGTTCTGGGAATAGTTAGGGGGTACCCACCAACCAATCTGTGAATGTGATGTCCAGTGCCCTTTGTAGACGTATATACAGACACACACAGTACACCATATTCCCTAGAGCCAGTCGATTTAGACTTGCCAATCCCATCCCAACTCCTATCACCGACAGACCAGCTGGTTGATAAAAAAAAAGAAGAAGAAGGTTCCAACAGACCACTCTTCCCTCTCTCTCTCTTTCTCTCTCTCTCTCTTAAACCCCCCCACAATCATCCATCCGCCTCCGAAGAAAATACTCCACCGCCCAGTCCTGGCCCTTCTTCCTCAACGCCTCCACAAGAAACCGCTGGAGCACCTCCACGTCCTCGACAACACGCTCGTCCTCCAGCATAGCATCGCTGCTGGTGGTATTAGCGGCGGCGGCGGCGGTAGCAGCAGCAGTGGACAGCCTCCCCACGCCGCACCTGAGCCTGCGGAAGTCCTCGGGCGAGCGGTATATAGTGCAGGCGCGGTTGTGGTCGTAGTAGAGGAGGATCTCGTAGGCCAGGGTCGCGGTGGTGCTGTTGCCGTCGAGGAAGTCGAGGTCGAAGCGGAGGGAGCGGATCCAGATGGCCCTGGGGAGGCGGCGGGTGGCGTTGTAGGTGTGGTGGCACTGGCGGGAGTGGAGCTGAGGTTTGGTGCGGGCGGCGGGTGGAGGGACTTTTCAAGTTGCATTGTTGGATCTGGTGTGTGATGAAGTGGTAATACTGGTGTCGGTGGCGGTTGATAGAGGTTTTGTATCATCTATAAGAAAAGGTTCTGAAAGGCCAAAAGGAGGAAGAGGAGTAGTGGTGAGGATTGGGGGGTGGGCGGCGCCAAGTTGGGGATTAATACTAAGAGAGAGGCTGCATGGAAAGTAGACGAGACTTTCTCTTATCAGCAGTACGCCTAGTAAGATGAAAACAAAAAGAAGATAATAATGTTTGGCTTGTGGGGAATAAAGTTGCACACCGATTATTTAGCTATGTGCACCTGATAATGCATGAGGCTGCTGTGGCTCTGCCAACTTGCAAGTCTCATGTTGATGTTAATCGGCAAGGCAGATAGGCGACTTATGAATTGACTCTCTGCCGCGGCTGTGTGTCATCTCATGACTAAGTCCTCGCATATTCCAATGGGAAATAGAGGAGAGGAGCACTGGAGAGGGAGAGGGGGGAGGGGTGGAAACAAGGCCTTAAAAGACGACAACCTCTCAAGAAAAAAGCCAAAAAAGAAAAAAACAAATTGATGATGCTGACCCTTGCCCGGAATCATCATCCACCTGTGGCGACATTCTGTTGGAAGAAGAAAAAAGGCCCTCCTCCTCTTGTCTCAGGCCTGGTTCAACACGTACATACCGCAGTCCAAGCGGATACTTAGCAGGCAGAACATGACAGCCGAAAGTCAACACAAGGCAGCGGGCGGGCAGCAGACAGGGGGTCGGAAGAACAAGAACCGAAAAACAAGACAAGTCAAAATCGTAAGGGTACTGAGTAATTGGTCGCCAGTCACTTGCCCCAGGGCGGCCGCCTTGGTAGGCCAAGAGATGATGATCTCGTAAGTTTGTATTACCAGGCAGGCAGACCTGAAGCAGGCGTGTGTCTTTAATGCTGTGGACAAGCGGAAAGCCGTGTTCTCACCTGAAACTTCAAGGGGTTTATTATACCGGGCGGGCTTACGGTCTACGGTGTGCGTTGTCGGGACCCTGAACATGACCAACCAGACAAGAGGAGGGATCTTGGACACAAATCAAATCACATGAGAACGTATTTGAGATTGAAATTACACTAGTACGGCCGATTCCGTTTTCCTCCGTGCAGGCCATTCTTGTCTTGGGCCATGTTCACTCTTCTTCTTATATTTTCCTTCTGGTCTCGTGGCCCCCTTCCCCCCTTCACTCGTCCTGCCGTCCCCCCTTCTTCCATCTCCACGCCGCATTCCGGTGCAGCAGGTGATCCCTACTCGCCATCGCCGTCCAGGATCCCCACAGCCCGCCGATCGGCCAGTATCCCTTGAGCCACTCCCACCTGCCCACCCGCCGCCTCGCCGCCGCCTCGTCCTCCTTCCTCACGTGCACCTTGTCGTACACGCTCGGCAGCGCAGAGGCCTTGTACTTGGCCCGCAGCGCGTCATACCAGCCCCGCCCGCCGTACATGGCCCAGAAGTCCTCCTCGGCGTGGTACACGTGCGCGTACAGCCACTTCATCCCGCCCAGCTCGCGCACTTTGGTCTCGAGCGCGCGGTTCTTCTCCACGAAGGCGGCCGGCGAGAACGTCCCCTCGTGGCCCCAGACGCCGATGTTGAGCATCATCGTCTGCTGGTGGTCCTCTTGTTGATGTGCGGGCGCTGTAGATGCAGACGGGAGCCCGAGGATGTCCCTGGAGACACAGGATGTCGTCTGCTGTTCGCCGCCCGGCGGGCTGGTGAACGGGTGAAAGGTCGATGGGCCGCGCCGCTGCATCGGGCAGAGCCACAGCGGCCAGATGGGGTGCTCCGCCTCCAGGTAGTCGACCAAGGGCTCTGCCGTCTCGAAGGGCATGGCGATGTCCTGGATCGTGAATGTGTTGTTCTCGCCCGTCTCCCGAGCGCGGTAGAGCATGCGGGTGTGTAGGAGATCATCCAGCAGCCAGCGGCTGAAGTTGTTGAACGGCATCAGCCAGTACATGACGACGAAGCGGCCAACCCAGTAGGCACCGCGGTCGTAGCGGAACAGGTATTCGGCCAGAGGGATGTAGTCCTCTCCTGTGATCGACACAGCGCCCTTGGCTGGCCCAGATGTGCGCTCCTCGACGTGCAGGTAGAACCACGGGTCCCAGGCACCGCTGAAGGTCTGCGCCTTGACGTGCTCGGGCTTCTGGTCTGTGAGGGAGCCCGAGATGATGACCCCGTGGTCTTTGGAGAAGAGTATGCCGTCCACGTAGTCATTCTCAGGCCTGGCTATCTCCTCCTTGACTACCCTCACGGCCTCTGCCACGCTGTTGGTCCGGCGGTAGCGCGTGTGCACGTACTTCTTGGCCTCGATCAGGTTGATCTCCAGCATGGTGACGATCCCAAGCGTCCCGACCGCACCAGGCGCGGCGCGGAACAGGTCAGGCCGCTCGTCGCGGCTGGCCGTGACAATCTCGCCGTCAGCCAGCACCATCTCCACGCTGCACACCGTGTCGTCGAAGAAGCCGTGGCGGAAGCTGGAGCTCTCGCCTCCCGTGCCGGCGAACCCCCCACCGGCGGTAATGCCTGGAAACTCCATGACGATGGGCGGCACCAGGCCGTGGGGGAGTGAGGCCTCGACGAGGCCGTCCATGGCCACATTGGGCTCGACCAGCATCGTCTTCTTCACCAGGTCGACAGAGAGGACGTGCGAGAGCGCCGTGATGTCGACGGCGCGCATGGCTCCCTTGGGTCGCGTACTGTTGGTACTGCCATGAGAGATCCGATAGGGCTCCTTGTGGTCGTAGAATCTCCTTACAGATGCAGCGACCTCCCGAACTGTCGCATGGTGTCTCTCCATATCTGCTGAGGCTGTGTTTCCGGTCGACATGCCTCCGTCCCTGGCCCGTGTTGACTTGTGTGGTTGTCACTCCCAAATGATAATTCCTACCGTAATAAAGGGGGCATTGAAGAGATCAAGGAGGAACATAAAATGTGGGAATGAATGCACCCGATAGAATTGAACCCAAGGTAGCTAAAAGGCATTCGATGCTCGTTCTTGGGAAGGTTGCTGGTTAGTTTCATATTGTCCTTTTGGTCTGGCAAGTATTGTGCTCGAGACGGCTTTGCAGTCTGGATAACACCGGCACAGTACTATTGTCTACCTCGACCCCGACAGGGTGACGGTAGACAGCCATCTTCTCAAGACGCACGACCTTTCGCAACCTCGAGTGACGCCTTAGTGACAAGTCAGCCTGATGTAGACGTCCTGAGCACCGGTGAGCAATGACTGGATGGCTTGTCGGTCGTATTGTTTGGCGCCACCGCAGTTCCGCTGGATCGTTAGGAAACCAGGTCTTTTTTTTTTGCAACCATCCTCGCCTACCAGCTCGTCACGTGCACAACGAGGTCGATACCATTGCTCCTCGAACGAGATGAGACTGTCGACATCACCGCCTGGTGGCTGGGTATGGGGTACACACGGTAGTGCTGATCAACCACAACGGCCCCGACTGGGAACCTACCGAGCCAACGTTGAAGTGTTGGAAGACGGTCGGCAGGCCGAGCTGCCTACCATGGGAAAGAGCCCGGGCCGCCGAGATGAGGCAAGCCATGGTCCTTTGGGAGATGCATAGGCGGGTCCTAGGCAGCCAGATCGCGCTCACCGGGTGAGGGCTGATGCCAGAGTGGTAATCATGATGGGAGAAGAGGAAGCCGGTGCTGAGCGGTTGGTGACCACGCGCCACGGTAGCTTGCACAGCCAAAAGCCCAGTGGGCTGCTTGCCTGTTCCGAATTCGCTGATGGCGCCTGAAACGGCGCTAAACAGTTGACATGCATTGTCGGTGGATCCCAGGATGCATACGGTAATAAGTCGTACCTGCCAACGCTGGTAGAGACAGCTTACCCCTGCAGGCCCCAGCAGGAGACACTACATAGTACATGTAGTACTGGTACACAGCACCCAGGCGTGGCAGGCACCGTGACAACGGCACGCAGGGCACGCTAAGAGCCCAGGCACGCCAGGCCAGGCGGTGGACAGTAGTAAGACATTCTGACGGGCGGCAAAGATCCCAGTGCCCAGGTCCCTGGATTACACAGAACAAGGTCCAACAGCTTGGTATCCCGTCCCCGAAGTGCTGCGGCAAACTCTTTAGGCTCACGAGGTAAATTATGATGATCGTCGAAATGGGGTATGTGTCTGTGTGTGTGTGAGAGAGAGAGAGAAGAGAGATCTTTTACACTGTAGCATCCGTTTCGGCGCGTCACAGCCCCCTCCTGCTCGAGGTTGATCTGTTTGATAAGGCAAGGAGGAGGAGGAGGACGACGCCAGAGCTTGGTCCAGGTCGACCGATCCAAGGCGCACCAGCCAGATGGGGCCCAGAGCTTCGACGCTGCATCGCATGTGGACTGGAGCAAGTGGCTGGACCGGATGGGTCAAACACTGGGTAGCATGTACTGTGCAGGACTCGTGCATTGACGAGACAAGGCTGACCTCATGATTAATTACATGGTCGTATGGCACTGCCGTGGTAGAGCACAGCCAGCCAGTTGCGACAGCTTCTCAAGGGAAGGAGGAGAAACAACTTCCACGACGATGCTGTCTACTATGCGGTGCAGTGCCAGTAAGCGCTGTACTATGGTAGAGATGGGCGACGGCCCTAACCTAACCCAACCTGACCGTGGTGTACCATGCAACGCGACACACTTACTCTCTGTATGCTATTTGTTGGTGGATGTGCCCCTGCAGTCTGCTGTTGCATTGGCTTGCCTTCCAAGGTTGGTACGCATTGCTCCCCAGATCCTCTTCGATCCCCTTCATTCCTGCAGCATCCCCAGCATCCCTGCCTTGACGATTAGTCTTGGCCCCCCCTCTCCCCCCCTTCCAAACAAGTCGTCGGCAGCCGTCACCACGGGTGAGCTTTTCCTCCTGTTGTTTTTTTTCCCTTTCTTTTCAGGTTTAAACCGCGCGGGTCCTTTTTGCCTCTCACTCTGCACTGGCGCCACTACGGCATCGCGAGCACCAGCACGAGCACCAGCGCGCTGCAGACAATTTTCCATCTCTCCTCTTTTACCACCTTATTGCACCAAGGCAGCCATCGCCCGCCCGAAACGCGTCGTACACTTTTCTAATCCGACTGGCATCGTCTACACGATGGCGCTGCACGCGGTGTACAAGCAGTTCTTGGCTGCGCCAAGCTCATCCGCGCTGGCCCAGGACGCGTCGCTGCACTACATCACCACGACGACCAGCTTCTACGGCCCTACCGACATCATCAAGCACCTCGGCTCCCAGCGCAACCTGATCAAGAAGGACAAGGAGGAGTTCATCACCGTCATCGAGGGGCAGGACTCCCTTGCCGTCCAGACAGAGCTCTCCCTCGAGTTCCAAGACCAGGGCGGTGCTTACCTGCCGGGCCTCGACGAACAGTTTCTCTACGATCGCGTCGTTCACATCCCCGTCGTAAGTCGCCCGTCACACACGCACACACACACACAGGCCATGCCGCCCAACGAGGTCATGATCGGTGAGAGTGGCTGACCTGAGCTCTGCCCTGCCTGTCGCGCGTTAGTTCCACATCGTCAAGTTCGACAGCGATGGCAAGATTGCGACGGTCCAGCAGAGCTGGGACCAGGGCGCGCTCCTCAAGCAGCTCGAGGTGATCGGCAAGACGGGCCGCAACTGGCCCATCCGCGACAGCCAGGACCAGATCAAGCTGATCACCAAGAGCGGTGGCAAGCCTGCGGACCCCGCCCCCTCGCAGCCTGTCCAGCGGTCCCGCGGGAACTCGACACATGCCATGCGCGATCCCCACGCGACGCTTCACTCCTTTAACCCGCGCAGCGAGGAGCCCAGCCCCGCCGTCTCTCCGTTCTCCGGCACACGACCCCGCCAGCGAACCTTCGAGGAGATCCTGGGAGACGAGCCCCACCCCGACTCGCCCGAGCGCCAGTCGCCCAGCAGGTCTATCGCGCCCAAGATCGGTGCCGGAAAGAACTTCCAGCCCTCGCGGCTGTTCGAGAAGCCCGAGGACGTGCCGCCCGAGCCCGAGAGCCCCGAGGGCGTCAAGTCCCCGCCCCGCTACATGAAGCCGCATCCCACAAAGTACAACCACTTCGACTTTGCCGATGGCTCGGATCCTAGCGATGCGCCGCAGGCCGGAGTCGCCTGGGACGCCATCAAGTCGAAGCACCGGAGCCAGTGGGACTTTGAGGACTTCGTGACGCCCCAGAAGCACAAGCCCGGCAAGACGATCCGCCAGCAGGAGGTCCGCCACTGGGCCACGGACGACAAGGACCTGGACGAGTCGCCCGTCAAGCCCATCGCCCTCGGCAAGGCCCGCCGCGACGCGAACACACAAATCGAGCTCCAGGACGACGGCGAGGACGAGCGGCCTAGCCAGCGCCCCGGCGCCCGACCCCGTGGGGCCATGCACAACACCGGCATGGGCCTGTACAAGAACCACATGGTGACGGACGACGGTTCCGAGCCCATCCAGTCGCCGGACCCGCGCGCCCTCGGCAACATCACCAACCTGAAGCACAGGTCCAAGATGTTTGACCCCCACTTTGAGATGACGGACGAGTCTCCCACCCAGGAGGCGCACAAGGCCAGCGCGCCCGTGCCCGAGGACAGGAAGAAGGCCGTCAACATGATGCAGGCCAACTGGTCGGCGTACGACGCGTCGCCCAGCTCCCAGAAGGAGAACAGCAAACCCTCGGCCAAGGAGGCGCCCGGGGACCTGCGGGAGAACGGGCCCAACCACCGCATCAAGCTCGGCGGCGACGGCATGGGCAACCCCAAGGGCGGGCGTGGCTGGTCGCTAGGTGATGAGAGCGACGACGAGAAGCCGCCGGCCCCGGCGCCGGGGCGGAAGGGCGCCGGGCAGAAGGCGGCGAACAACTTCTGGGAGTTCTAGAGAGGGCATGTGGCGGTCAGCTGCTATCCTGTGGGATGCACCCAAGAAGACGGCTCTCTTCCTCTTTTTTTTCTTTTCTTCCTTCCAATTTTTTCCTTCAACGATGGTGAGAACCCAGCTGTCTCTTCAGCGGCCTGTCTGGGCGGAGTCGTCTCGTCATTACACTCATTTTCTTGTGTGTTTTGAACTTTTACCTTATCTGTCTTTTGATGGTGTGTTGTGTGTGTGTGTGTGTGTGTGTGTGTGTGTGTGTGCATATGCGTATGCGCTTTGGACAAGGGAAATGGGTACGCTCTTGGGAGAACGGCAATTGCAAGATGCTCTTTGTTGCATCTGCGCATACCCGGGAGCGGCAGGACGGATAGATACCAACCTCCAGGGCTATTGGAGACAACTGCATAGCCAAGGGAGGGTGACATGGAAAGAATGTGTGTATATGAAGATGTATGGATTAGCGTATTAGGACTAGTCTGATGTCATAAAGAGAGAATGGAAAATCGACAAAAGCGTGTGTGTGTGTGTGTTTTCTGGGCTTTGTTCTAGGCCTCGTGGCTGCATGATGTCCAGGAGGAAGATGCCCGAGCTGCAAGCGGGCGGTCATGCATGTTTTTTTCTTTGTCCCTTTCTCCCACGTTGATCACATGCAGGCTTGCTGCACGCAACCCTTCTTGAACGCCCACCCAGGAGCACACGCCTGCAAGAGCTGATTGGGTCTTCGGGGATGTCCTGATTCTCGCCCTTTTCGACATGCGCCCTCCCCGAACGCCCTATCACTGAAGCGCTGCCGTAGGAAAGGCTCCGTCCTCCTCACGGGGGTTTGGCTCTTTATCATCTGATCTGCATGCGTGTGTGCATCCCTACAAGAGCGCAATCGACCTCCTCCTGGCCGAGGGTCGTGTCGGACGCACACTGCAGGGCATCATTGTTATTTTTTTCCTTCTTTTTTTTTCTCTTCAAGACACACTAAGGATTCAGTGGTACTTGGGTCTGCTTTTGGGTGCGTCGAGAAACCTTCTAGAAGCGGAATGCTCCGAGGAGATTAGATGGTATTATAATGTATGTAGGGTACTATATAGTAGTACTGCGTATACTATGTATATGTAGAGTTCATAACCTTGACGGGCGGGGGAGGGGGAGGAGATGTTGTACTGTGTGGTACAGTAGACATCCCTGCCAAGCTTGTCCAGATTCTCGGGCAGTGGGCGCAGGGGTGGGGGGTGGTCCAAAGTCACATATTAAGGAGCAGGAAACTTTATTGTGATAGCCAGCTGCCAGGTCAGGTCAGCCTGTTCTGTTGTATGTACAGTGCAAGCATGCTATGAAGGAATTACCTACTACGAGTATCCCACGCGAAGAAGATGACACGGCCACTATCTGACGGGTTTCGTGGTGGCTGGCTGTGGTGGTGGTGGTGGTGGTGGTGGTGGTGTACATGACCCAGAAAAAAAAAAAGAAGAAAAAAAAAGTCAGCCTTATCTTGGTGAATATTTAGTGGTACATGAGATGTGATATGCAGTGTGAGAGAGAGTGTGTGTGTGTGGTAGGCTATCTAAGTGTATGGCTTGGCTTGTACCCAACGCTCCTTCCGGATCCTCCTGCTACTACATACCAAGTATTCTCTCTCTCTCTCTCTTTTCTTGTCTTGACACCTCAAATCATCTTCTCTCTTTTTTCTCGTCCTGCAATCATCGTCTCCAAAAGGCCAAGCACCCTCTCTCAATTTCCTCGGATCAGAGAGTGCCGCGAAATTACACAGTCGGGTCATGACGAGGGCCTACCCGAAATAGCGTCATATCTATTCCATTGGTCCACCTGAGGGAAAGTAGTCTGGGCTTATCTGCTGGAGCGATCAACATCAACGACGACAGCCTTGGGGCCACCAAGAAAAAGCCCTCTCTCGTCTCTACCCCCCTTTCCTTCCTCCTCAGGGCTGCCCACAGAGACGAGGTCACTGCAGAGGGCTTCCATCTACTTCTTCTTTCCTCTTTCCAACCCGTTCCTTTTCCTCTCGCCCTCCTCGACGCACCCGTTCAACTCCTCCTTGCCATTCTCCGCAGCAGCTGGCACCGCCCTCATCTCGGGCGACGACACAAGAGAACCGGGCGCAGAGGGCGCCACCCGCCAAACCGCCTCGCAGCGGCCATTGAGATGGGGCGATCGGGTCGCGAAGAAAACCCCAGCGCGTCACCCTGTGTGTCTCTGGGTACGCCAGGGGGGAGGATTCTCTAAGCCCAGAGGCTTCGGACAGGCGGCCCCGCGTGAGATCTGGAGCGGCGCCGGGGTCCTCCAATAATCTCTTCAGCAGCAGGCAACCTATTTAAATTCGCCGACACCAAACACCAGGAGAGACGAACACCCCTAGCACGCAGAGCCATGGCCTCGGACCACTCCGACCTCGAGCTCAACCGGATCCTCACCCTCAAGCAGGAGCAGCAGTCGCTCGCCGCGGGTGAGTGCGAGATGCTGCGCTCGCGCGAGCCTACGGGCGGCGGCGGCGGTGGCGGCCGGAAGGGTGGCAGCCACATGAAGAGCATGTTGCGGACCTGGGCGGATTCGTTTCGGCGGGATCCCGACGGCCGGATGACGCCTGACAACGCCTTCGTCGGCGGCAGGGAGCACGACGGCCGCGGCTACTACGACCTCCGCGTGGCTAACTACCGCACGGCGCACTCGCTGCTGGCCAAGGAGCTCAAGGGGAGGCACCTGCAGATGATCGCCATCGGCGGCTCCATTGGTATGTCTGTGGATGGACGGATAGAGGAGGCCTCGCATCCCGTACCTGGGGCGGCCCATGGCGTTGTCTCTCTCTCTCTAACACCTGCTAGGTACTGGTCTGTTCATCTCGTCCGGGACCGCCCTCAACACCGGCGGGCCGGCAACAGTCCTGCTGGCCTACCTGATGGTTGGCACCATGCTCTACTGCGTTATGCAAGCACTGGGCGAGCTGGCTGTCGTCTACCCCATAGCAGGTTCCTTCTCGGCGTACTCGACGCGATTCCTCGACCCTGCTTGGGGCTTTGCCATGGGATGGAAGTAAGTCGTTCACCCTGTGCTGTCTGGGTCACAACTTGCTGACGCCATCTGCATAGCTATGCCTTGCAATGGCTTATAGTCCTGCCGCTGGAGATCATAGCGGCTTCGATCACGATATCATATTGGAACGGCGCGATCAACAAGGCCGTCTTCGTCACCATTTTCCTCTCTCTCATCATCGCTATCAACCTGTGTGGGGTCAGGGGCTACGGTGAGGCCGAGTTTGTGTTCGCCATCGTGAAGGTGACGGCCGTCATAGGCTTCATGTAAGTTTCCCCTCGACGGCCAGGCTGGCGCTCTCAGAGGACCCGAGAGGCAAGGACAAGCACCAACTGACCATCACGCCTCAAGATTACTCGGCATCGTCATCAACATCGGTGGCGGCCAGCACTCGGGATACATAGGCGGCAAGTATTGGCACAACCCAGGGTCCTTCAACAACGGCTTTAAGGGGCTGTGTAGTGCCTTTGTGAGCGCCGCCTTCGCCTTTGCAGGGACCGAGCTGGTGGGCCTCGCCGCCGCAGAGACGGCCAACCCGCGCAAGTCCCTCCCCACGGCCATCAAGCAGGTGTTCTGGCGCATCAGCCTCTTCTACGTCGTCGCCCTGACCCTGGTCGGCCTCCTGGTCCCCTATGACGACGAGCGCCTCCTCGGCTCCAAGACCAGCGCCAACACGAGCGCGAGCCCCTTTGTGATCGCCATCCAGGACGCCGGGATCCAGATCCTGCCCAGCGTCATGAACGGCGTGATCCTCATGGCCTGCATGTCCGTCGGCAACTCATCCGTCTTCGGCTCCAGCCGCACCCTCGCCGCCCTCGCCGACCAGGGCCAGGCGCCCAGGATCCTCTCGTATATCGACCGGCGCGGCCGCCCGCTCATGGCGATCCTCCTCGCGGGGCTCTTCGGCTTCCTCGCCTACCTCGCCGACCTCGAGCAGGAGGAGTCCGTGCTCAACTGGCTGCTCTCCATCTCGGCGCTGTCCGAGATCTTCACCTGGGGCAGCATCTGCCTCGCCCACATCCGCTTCCGCAAGGCCTGGCGGCTCAAGCACCGCTCGGTGCGCGGGCTGGCCTTCCGTGCCCAGGGCGGCGTCCTCGGCTCATGGCTCGGCCTGCTGCTGAACGGCCTTATCCTGGCCGCCCAGTTCTGGGTCGGCGCCTGGCCCGTCGACTATGCGCAGTACACCGCCGCGCAGAACGCAAAGAACTTCTTCCTGAACTACACCGCCGCCCCCGTCGTCATCATCATGTACGTCGGCTACAAGATGCGGTTCCGCACGAGGATCGTGAGGACCGCCGACATAGACCTCGACTCGGGGAGGAGGGACTTTAACCTGCCGACCCTGCTGGACCAGGAGCGCGAGGAGAGGAGGGGGTGGCCGAGGTGGAAGAAGCTGTATCGGTTTTTCTGTTGAGCCTTGTTTTTTGCTCTCTGGAGGGGTCTGTGATGATGTGTGCAGCTCTAGCCTGTAGATATACGTAGCTTTTGGAACCGAGCATACATGTCACAAGTCCTCCAAGTATGCGTGTGTATGTGTGTGAAATAGACCGATCAGTGATGGGAAAGTAGATGTCATTGTGTGCAGTGACCTACCTTACTCTCTCTCTCTCTATATATTTTTTTGGTTATGCTCTCAAGACACGCTCGATGTGTCAACCTCACCTTGTCCCAGAAACGCCGCCTAATGATTATCGTACAAGAAAATATGTATTCAAAAATGGCAGAGCACACACACACACACTCTCTCTCTCTCTCTCTGTGTGTGTGTGTGTCTGTCTCTCTCAACCTCACCTCCGCCTCCTCTAGATCATCACCCACTCGCCGACTCCGATACGTGCACCTCCTCCTCGATGATATTCCCGTCCGCGTCCCTAGGCTTCCTCTTCCAGCCCGTCGAGAACAGCTGGCCCATGTCGAACCTCGGCAGCGGGTGGGCCTCGGTGTTGATGACGACCTTGTCGAGGGGCAAGAAGTCGTCGGGGGAGAAGAGCAGGTAGAAGTACTTGAGGGTCTCGGCGAGCCAGAAGGACTCCATGTTGTCGCGCTTGACGGGGGGCACCTGGTTCGCGTTGGACAGCGAGGTGAAGCCGCCGCCGTCCTCGACGGCCGTGTGCTTCATGAAGGACTTGAACATCTCCCAGCCCCACTCGCGGTAGCGGATGTCGCCTGTGATGCGCCACATGTAGAAGAGCGACTCGACGGTCTCGGGCCGCTGGAGGTTGTGCGCGTCGCCGCCCTTGACGACAAAGTCCTTGCGCCACTCGGCCTCCGGGTCCGGGTCGAACGTGGCCGGTGCCTGGTGCTTGGAGCCCTCGGGCAGCTCCGGGTAGGGGAGCTTGAAGAAGGTGATCTCGGCGGCGAGGCCCGTGGCCATGTACTTGTACATGCCCCAGCAGGTCTGCATCAGCTCGCGCGCCAGCTGCATGTCCCTCTCCTTCTGGGCCGTCCAGGTCGGCAGCTTCCTGGCCTCGGCCTCGCTGATGCCGCCCGTCGCGGCGAGGGCGATCGTGCCGGGCATGAAGCACACGAGGTGGTCCATCTTGGGGCTGAGCTCGCCGCCGAGGCCGTTGACCTTCTCGCCGATGATGGTGAGCTGGGAGTGCTCCGTGTACGAGACGAGGTGCTTGCGCGTGCCGCGGAGGGCCTCCTCCCACATCTCCAGGTAGATGGGCTCCTGCTCGTTGGTCTGCAGGTACTGCTTGATCAGGTACTCGTAGTACGAGTCGCCGCGGCTGCCCAGGCGGATGTTCTGGCCGCGGAACTTGCCGCTGTCGGCGCTGATGTAGATGGGCACCAGCCCGTCCTTGGCCCCGTTGTCGTCGAGCACCTGCATCACCTTCTCGACCTTGTCCCAGAAGTTCTTCTCACCCGTGAGCTTGGCCAGGTACTTGAACTCGAGCTGCAGCGTGGTGGCCTCGGCTGTCGACGAGGCGCCGCCGTCGCTGTGCGAGGGGATGCCCTGGTACTTGCCGAGGTTCACGCTCGCGTACGGGATACCGGACTCGGACTCGAATGCTGCCAACAGGCGATCCGCCAGGTCCTTGGCCTTCTCGAGGTACAGGTCCTCCCCCGGTGCGCCGGGGTCGTCGTCGGCCTGGGGCGCCAGGTCCGGGTAGGCGTTGGAGAGATAGTGTGCAGACAGCAGGCCGCCCATCATGCGGATCGTGGTCTCGAACGTGTTCACGTCCTGGTCCTGGTCGTATGAGGAGAGAGGTTGCGATCCACTCTCGTGCATGCGCAACCCGGCTGGTCAGGTTCATGAGCATCATCGTGTCGAGCGCATCGACGATGATCCAGCCGAGGCCCTTCTTGGCCATCTGCTGTCCTGACTTCGTCACCGGGTGGTAGACATCATGACCTGTCGCAAAAGAGAGAAGAATGTCAGCCACTGTCCTTCCTCATCTCGCACGCGAACCCCCGAGGCTTGCGGGATACATACCCCAGCCGTACCGCGCGTACGAATCCCAGCTCAGCTGGAAGGCCTCTACGACCCTCTCCCTCCTCTCCAGCCAGTCTGCCTTGTCCCCCACCGAGGACTCGTCAGATTTGAGCCAGCTTGTGCTCTTGAACGAGGGCATCCTCTCATATCCGTCCTTGCCAAACATGCCGAGCCAGTAGGCCAGCCCCAACACCAGGATCAGGAACCAAGCCATGTAGCGCTTGCGCCGGTAGAACGGCCTTGATCGCGAACTCGAAGGGTATGCGTACGGCTTGTCCTTGTACATGGGCAGCGCAGCCCGGTTCGGATTGAGAAAGTCTCCAAATTTGTCCAGGCCCTCTCCTAATATGCCTGCTGGTCCTCCTGTGCCGCCGCCGCCGCCGCCGCCACCTCCTCGGCCTGATCTCGCAGTGACGCCCGACGATGACCACAGACGGTCCTCTATCGCTCGCTGGGGGTTCGTGAAGGAGGGAACATTTTTCGGCACTGTGAACGACATGTCCTCCTCGTCTCTGCGCCCCTCGCCCTGGCCGTCGTGGGGGTGGCTGGAGTTGTAGTCGTCGTCCTTCTTCTCCTTGGCCCTCTCCCGCTGGTCGCGGAGGTTCTGGTTCAGGTCCTCGACGGCCTGCTTCCCTCGCTCGAGCGCCTCGGCGGCAGTCTCGGCAACCCTCTCTGTCACCTGGGTGGCGACCTGGGATGCTGTCGCGCGCAGGAGGTTGAGCTGGGTGAGGGCGTTCGCAGCTCCAGGGCCACGGTTGGCAGGGTCGAGCAGGTTTCTCCGGAGGTTGAAGGGGTCTCGGAGAGAATTGTTCATGGGGAGCGTCCACTACGTCTGTGGGCGCCCTTGTCGTTTTCGGTCGGGATGGGTATTTACTCTGCCCACATGGCAGGGCCAGAAGTCCACCTGGGAGCCCACCTCGAGTGTGCGCTGTGTGTGCCTTGCCTGAGTGCCGAGAGCTGGCAGCTTTGGTGGGTATCCCGTTGCAGGTTTGCCCCAGGGAAGACACTGAGACTCTGGCAGGATCTATGCAGCGGGCCCTGGCAGAAGGGACTGCAGGGAGTAGGTTGTCGTATATAGGGTGGTATGGGTTTCTATATGAAGTCTTTGTGATCCAAAAGAGAGACAATTGAGCAGCAAAAGGACAGCAATGCAGGTGTCTCTTGGAGTTGCATCTTTCATGCAGTCTGGTCCGAAAGCTGTCGTATGCACCTCCACATTAGCGCTGTAGGGAGCTGCAGGTGATTGTTCCCAGGCAGGCCAGGGCCGAACTGCCAGGCTGTCCCCGGCAGGGATACCACCTGGCTACCCAGGCCCTCAGGCTCCGCCCAGGATCCCAGTGGCTCATCAGCCAGGGGTTGCGGCTTCGATAACCGAGGGGCTCACCTTGCATAGTTAGGTACTTAGCTATCATACATGGCACAGTACAACTAGCAGACAAATAATATGCAAATTGCATCAGACAACACTGGATGGTGCTTTGGCCTGGCACCCATCAGCTGTCATCACAACACTGCAAACTGAGGAGGAGAATGTTCCCAGGAGCTCACCCATGCCACCAGATGGGATGATGAACACTCCACAGAGGCGCAGTGACGAGTTCAAGAATTTTCCATTTCTCAGCGCTGAGGAGTTTGCAGAGGTCTGTCATCAGCTTGACCGGCGATACTCTCAGGCGACCCTCGGCCCGGTGAGGCGGCGATGGAAACTGAGGGTGTGCAGAGCGCTGGATATTTCGTTTTCGAGCTCTGCAGAGTACACGACATTTGTCCAGATCATCCGGCCGCTTGACGGCGAGCTCGACGACGAGGACCTCTCGGCATGCCTCGACAGCTTCTCATTTGGCGAGGTCGTCACAGGCACGACAGGGACAGAGGATCAGGAGATGGTAGAGACAGAGAATGACCCGGTATGTTTCCATGGCACATGCTGGCTAGGTATACATGCCCACGACCCGGTGATAGATACTCACACCTCTGCGCAGGCAGTCGTGCAGAAGACGCAAAAGGCACCAGACTTCGGCTATGTCACATATGAGATCCACCTCCATCCGACATATCAGGCCCCTTGTCTCTGGTTCAGCCTCCACGGGCTGCCGGTAGACGAGCCGGCTTTCAGCATCGACACGGTCTTCCGCCGTCTCGTTCCAGACCAGTACAAGGACGGCCTCCGGAAGGTTGGAAATATCGGTGGCATATCAGCGGACGTACGTGCATCCCTTTGTTTTGCTGCAATCAAGTCAATTATGGCCCCTGCTGTCCGAGTTTCTGGATGGTCCAGGTCTAGACTAACACACCGAAAACGCAGCATCACCCTGTCACGGGCGTCCCCAGCTTCTTCGTCCACCCATGCCTCCTGGGCGACGCCATGTCGAGCTTCGACTGCTCCAAGGAGGATTACCTCATGGCATGGTTAGGGTTGACTGGTGGATGCGTAGGATTGTGGGTGCCAAAAGAAATGGCAATGGGGTGAAGGTCCAATGCCGAGGCCTTGTATGGGATCCGCGACTGTCTTGTTGTTGCCGTAGAGCTTGCGCGAATCGGACCATCACGGGCCTCTCACTCATCGTCGCTGTCCTCCTCCATAGCCACATCACTGTCTTCGTCTTCCTCCTCTTCCTCCTCGCGGGGACGCTTCTGGCCCCTGTTCTCGGGGTCTGCAGGCGCAGTCGTTGGTTTCGAGGGGAGGCCTGCCGACGCCGTTGCTTCTGCTGCGGGTGCCGATCCAGGGACAGGTGCATTGAAGATGATGTGCTGCAGATCGGTCATCTCTGCGGCGTGTGATGTTGCAGCCGTGGGCAACCTGAAGGTACCGTCGAGTTTCGCAACGACGTTGGACTTGGATTTCGCGTACGATACTTTCTGTCGCGTGGATGAGCTTGCTGGTCCAACACCACCTGATTTAATGTTGAGCAGTCTAGCATGACATGTGGACTCACCATCTGCTGGCCCAAGAAGTCGAAACCATCCAATGCCCTCATGGCTTGTGTGGCCGTTTGTATGTCGCGGTACACTATGTGCGCCTGACCCCTCATCTTGGAGGTTCTGAGAGCGACAACATCCAGCACCGGGCCGTAGGTCGAGAAGAGCATGTAGAGCGCCGTGCGCAGATCATCTTTCTTGACGTGCGCTGACGGTATGCCTCGCACATAGAGCGTTTGGTTGGGGGGGATTGACTGGGGCTTCGGCGGAATGTTGCCTGCGAGAGGCATCTTGGGAGGAGCTGGAGGCATTTTGGTGTGTTGATGGTGGAAAGATGTTGTGTGGCAAAGAGTTAGAGATGTGACCCTAAAAGATATGGATGCTGTAGTGAGCCCCTAGGTAGGCAGTGGTGGTGGTGATGGTTAGATATTCAAGAGATGACAAGTGGTTGTCGCGTCGCGCCCAGGCCCCAGCCTAGCATCTTTTTTCCAGAGCATGAAGCTGCAGCTCCCACAGCAGCCGTTACCGCATTACAGGGGCTCATGCTTGTATTGAGGCTGACGTAACCGCCCACACCCCACACTGCTCCCTGCACTTTGGAGAGCTACTACGTACTGCTACTACGTACTTCCCCCCTGACGCTGCTGCACTCTTCTTCCCAAGATACCAGAAACAAGCTTCTCTATGCTCCTCACATAATCACCCACGACCTGCCGTGATAGTAGAGAGCTACTCCTATCACAAAAGAAGCCGAACCCCGATCTACAAGATGGCTGCCCCAGAGGTGCACCATCTCTTCCACAACCCCATCGCCGACCACTCCTTCTCGGCCGACCGGTCGACCTTGGCTATCGCGCGGGACACGACCGTCGAGCTGTATGGCAAGGCTGGCAGTGCGTTCAAGCTACAGGACGAGCTGAAGGGACATGACAAGACCATCACCAGCATCGATATCGCGCCAAAGTCTGGCCGCATCGTGTCTTGCTCTCAGGGTCAGTACCGTCTGGGAGGCCCTCCTCTCCTCCGCAAGGCTGACGGCAGCATCTGGCTGACGGGTGGACAGATCGAAATGCGCTGGTCTGGGAGCCCTCGCCCCAGGGCTACAAGCCCACCCTCGTCCTTCTCCGGATCAACCGAGCTGCCACCTTTGTCCGCTGGTCCCCCTCCGAGACCAAGTTCGGGGTGGGATCCGGCGACCGCGTGATCGCAGTCTGCTACTTCGAGGAGGAGAACGACTGGTGGGTGTCCAAGCACCTGAAGAAGCCCATCCGCAGTACCATCACGACTATCGCCTGGCACCCGAACTCTGTGCTCCTTGCCGCCGGCTCCACCGACGCCCACGCCCGGGTCTTTTCGAGCTTCATCAAGTCGGTGGACGCCAAGCCCGAGCCAAGCGCCTGGGGCGAGAGGCTGCCCTTCAACACCGTCTGCGGCGAGTTCCTGAACAACTCCGCCGGTTGGGTCCACTCGGTCGCATTCTCGCCCAGCGGCGATGCACTGGCGTTTGCCTCGCACGACAGTAGCGTCACTGTGGTCTACCCCAGCGCACCAGAGCAGCCTCCCAAGGCTGTCATCAGCGTCACGACTCAGCTGCTGCCCTTCATGAGTCTCTTCTGGTCCAGCGAGACCGAGATCATTGCGGCCGGGTACGACTGTGAGGCTTTCCGCTTCCAGGGCGGCGAGGCCGGCTGGCAGCTGGCTGGAACTCTGGAGGCTAAGAGCAGACCTGGTCTGGGCGACGTAAGAGAGGAGTCTGCTCTGAACATGTTTAGGCAGATGGACCTGAAGGGCAAGGTCAAGGACGACACGAAACTCTCCACCGTCCACCAAAACACCATCACAATGATCCGCCCCTATGAAACTTCTGGTGGCTCTGTCACCAAGTTCAGCTGTGAGCCTGTTCCCCCCCCCCGCCCCCCCTTTTCTCCCTCTAATAGACCTTTGCAAGTGAGTTCTGAGCGCTGATTTTCATGTTTAGCGACCGGAGTGGACGGAAGGGTCGTCATCTGGCATACCTAGACTAGATCACAATAGTCCACACAATGGATACTTGAAGAAATCTTCCGTGCTTTTGACCTGAGTCTTTGACAATGGTTTGCATTAGCCTCGTCTCGTCTCAGCACTGACTCTGGAGCAGCACGTCCGCAGCTCCAGGACTTCAAAGCCCATGACCGTATCTCTCATATTGCTTTGTTGTGGCGATGAAGTATCTGTATGCCACTGTTGTGTCCTACGTATTGTCGAAGAATGCTCAGTCTATCCTCAAGACTTCAATCTGTTCTGACCATCCTTTGACCGACGGAAGAACAATCACCAAGACGAATCCTCGGGAAATCTCTCCCAGTGCACGTTGGATCCCGAGTGTGAGCCAGATGGCTGTCATTACGCTCCGAGGAAATGATCTCACCTCGAATGCCTATCCCGCCGCATGCTGTTCCTCAATCCTCACCTCGAACCCGAATGCAAGAGCTGCCAGAGGATCGTTGCAGTGATCTGCCAGAGGACGTACCGCCATCGTCTTGTCTCCAAACATGGCGGCAGTCGGATCAATGCTGCCCCTCGGTTCCACGAACCGCGGTTCCACAGCTGTCAGGCGGAGACCGCATCATAGACCGCAGAGCAAGCTCACCGCCAGCAGGCGATGCATCCACGCGCTGCTGGTGCCTTTCCGATTCAACCTATCACATCGCGTGCCACGGCTTTCCAAGCCTCCTCCCCTTCTCACCACCACTGCCAACACGCACAAGATCCGCCACATCAGCACCCTGATCTGGCGAAGAGCACCGCGCGACCGCGAGGACGTGCTCGGCGCGGAGGCATGCGCGTGTTGGGTGATGAGGTTTCTCTACGAGTGCGGTGAGGTGATTGTGTTGTATAACTCTACGGACTTTGAGGCGGATCCGGATGGTGCTTGGGAACAGGTGCTTAGGGCATGGCAGGCTACATGTCAGGTGCTAGGGGACTGGAAGAGATCGCAGGAGCTGGAATGGATCGGGGGAAGAGGGGTTTAAATACTGTGAGGGGAGGATGAGTTGGGAGGGACTATGAAGGGAAGATTGTGAGCTGAACCCTAGAGACAGAAAATGACAAGTGTAGCTCAACTTTGGCCAGGGGTAAAGAGAAAGGAGTTTAAGCCTCAGGGGTCCTTGAGATTCTAGACTTGACTAGACTGGCCAATACTGGCTGGTTCCCTGGTGACAATGTATTCAAGTTGAAAGTAGACTTGGTCATGATTATGTTGGCTTGGTATTACAATGGAATGAGAGTTGTGCTACTCCCTAACCTTGATCTGCAGCAACCTCTTTCAGCCAGGTCCTCAGGCCAGGTGAAGCCATATTTATTTTGTAGCTGCGTATTTTGAAGTCATATTTCACACGAATTCAACTACCATTCTCCCATCATGTGGTTATTACGAGTATCCATGCACCACCCATGCATCCAATGAGTAAGGCTCGAGGTATTCACTATTTGTTATGCATGTGAACGACATCATGTCCTCTAATTCTTGCATGCTGCCCTTGGGTTATGATACTTGTTCCCAAAATGACCAAAGTGATGGTTGTTCCACTAAGAAAACTACTATATGCTATAATTGGACCCCATCCACCAAAGATGATGCTGAGGAGTGTGTAGATCTAGAGAGGCTTTTGCAGGGCATAATTGCTTGATCTGAAGGATTCCCTTGGTTGTCTTTGTCGTCAAAAGAGGCAAAGCAGTAGAATTTCATAATAATTATGAAGCTGTGAGGTAATGTACGAAGAGAACTGACATTGTGAAGAGACTTGTCTCGGGGCTACTGCAGATGCCTGAGCTTGGTTGCTGCAGTCATACTCTAAGATTCTCCTTAAAGAGTTATTTCTGACACTGCCGCGAGTACTAAACAAGTTTGCTGTGTAATATTAGTAGAGTATATTCTCATTGTGTGTCCAAAATCATCCAGGAAACACGGGAATACTCCTTGTCTGCCATCTGCGACATACTGATCTGGTAGAGATCCTCATCTATGTCTTGCTTCTCCATGTCTTACTTCTCCATGTGCTTGGCTAACCACTCCTCATGGTTACAAATATGTCTGCTTAGCCAACACTCGGAAGCAGCCACAGATGACACTTGAGTCTACGCTCTTTGTCTTAATGTGCCAGACCTGGTCCTTTAGACTGATCGCGTCTCGTCGACAATGCAGTGTTACGCACAAGGCCGTCCTTCCGATGTCAATATGATTTCTTTCATCTGACGGGCAGGGCAGTTAGTCTCGTATTAACGAGGCCGCGGGCCTCCAAAGGTCCCTCTTCGCAAGACGGCATCATGTCAGAGCATTGAAACACCCGCATTACTGTGGTACTTTTCAGAGCGGCACCAAGCAGGCCTCCTTTTTCCAACTGGACGTCCTCAGACCAGACCAGGCGCTCGCAAGCCCAAGGCACCGGCTACCCGAGCATCTCAATGCCGCCGTTGCGCGAATTCCGAGGCTTAGAGCGGGCGCCGTTCATGACCAGTGACCACCTTAATTAGCCCATGAAGAAATCCCGTCTCCTAGTGGAACCCACTGCCGTCATTATCACCTCATGTCATTTCTCTCTCTCTCCATTCCTCCCGAGGCTCACCGCACGCCACGGCTCTGACGACGCGGGCCGGACCAAGCTACCTTGAAACGGTGACCACGAATCACCGGGAAGACAAGCACGCTAGAAACGGTGCCAGCGTCTTTTCTTTTTCGCACAAGTCTCTCCTGCGCCTCTTAGCCCGGGGCACCGTCTGGTGCTAAGGACCTGCCGAGTGGTTCTTAAAAGTTTAAAATCGGCCGTGATTGACCCGAAGAGCCAGATCCTGGGTTGGGAGGGTAGTTGAGACGAACTCCCACACGAGTGTGGCCCAAGAGGGGAAAAGAAGATAATTAGATGACGGGGAAGGCTGCAGTGAGGCTGAGTCGCCGTGATGTTAGTGGGTTTCGAACGCCTTGCCTCCGCGCTGTGTGGCTGCTTCAAGTTTGATATAACACCCGGCAGTAATTAATTAGGTCGAGGTGTGATGCATGCACGTCTCGTGTTTTGTCGCATGAGCGAGTGGCTTGTCCTGGCCCCTCCAGCATTAATCCGTGATAAAATTGCATGCCCATACGGGAGGGAGTGCCCATGTCACTGGCTGGCTTCATCTGACGCTCTGTAGGACGTACGTATACTCTGAGGAGACAAGCTCTACCCGATACGGGTAAAGGGCGAGGCATCACAAGACTGGACGCACCAATCTGCCGAGTACAGTCGGAAAATATACTTTCAGAAGGAATAGAATTTTGACTTGACTTGGTGCCTGCCATGGTTGACACTTGTCCTGCGAGACACGTTTCTTGTAGATGTGCGGTGTATAAACCTTGGTTGAGAAAAGGCTCTTTGAAAATACGAACGAAGTGTTGGGGCTGACCTACGCTCTCATGGACCACGGACAACAAGCCATAGTGAGGTCCCAGAGGAGAGAGAGACTAAACTCAACAGAATGGGCGATTATCATATGATGACAGGCTCATGGTATCTCAAAATGCTTACGCCAAGACTACACTTCTCGTGAATGGCGGAGCCAGCGAATTAGGAACGGGGTCTGCGCTGGAGCCACGAGCTCTCCTCTCGTATGTGATGCTGTATCATGAGAGCCAACCCAGTCTAACTCGGCCCGGGAGAAACGAGGCTGAACCAGAGGTGACCCTGATCGGCGGGCAAGCCGGTTCCCCCCCCTCTCTTCTCCCCAAGGCTCGCGCAGAGATGTGTGTGTGTGTGTGTGTGTGTGTGTGTGTGTGTGTGTGTGTGTGTGTGTGCGCCCCTCGGCAGCCGTCCGGTTCGTGCATGTGAAAAAATGGATCCCCAAGGCTTGGTAGATCTCCACAAGCCAACCCTCGGAAGAGGAGTCAGAAAGAGAATACGATGGTTGGACTTGGGCAATCCAGAGGAAGAGGGGAGGGGGAGAAACAAGAAAAAGGAAAGAAAAAAATTGCCAGGGAGGCAGCCAACGGCAAAGCCGCGTTCGCCGCTGATCTCTTTGGCCTTAATTGCTGGCAACGGGGCAGCGAGATGGAGGTTGTGTTTCTCTTGCGTGTCAACCGTGCCTCTCTCGGCACGACCTCTTTTTTTTCTTCTTTTTTCCCTCCCATTCTTCCCCTCCTGAGCTCTTCATCTAGGGTCGAGGAAGATCGACCTGACTAAGTTTGTCGCGATGTTGCGATGTGAAACACGCGACTAATGAGGATCGGCTGGAGCTCTGGCACGGCAGAACAAGAGGGGGAAACAAAGCGAGAGTCTCACTTGAAGTAGGAAGGGAAAGAGAAACTAATAATAATAATCATAATAATAGAGAGAGAGAGAAGAAAAAGAAGGAGGGAAAAAAAGGCCGGGAGAGGAAAAAAAAAAAAAAAAGAAAAGGGTCCCCCATGTGGTGCCCCATGTCCCCCCCACTTCATAGCCACTGGAGAACTGGGAAATGCAAGAAGCAGCAGCAGATGGCCCTGCTGGGCAAGCCTTGCTCGATGGCTTGTAAGAAAAAAAAGAAAAAAAAAGGGCTACGGCTTTTGACGTGCGGGATAGCGCTTGCACAGTGTTGGGATCTTCCCCGGGGCAAAGATGATCGCCCCTTTGTGTCCCTGAAGACAGACAAGAGTAACAAGCAGAGTCCCTGTTGCACTGATATGAGCGATCGTCCAAAAGATTCCCCTCTCCAATCAAGGATGCTCACGGGCGCTATGGAGAAGGATGAGGCTGTGAGGCTTGATTTGAGGAAATGCCTTGTCCTTCCTGTGCCTAGCGAGAGATCATCCTGAAGGG
The DNA here is from genome assembly GCA_016584495.1 of Celoporthe dispersa. Lineage (NCBI taxonomy): Eukaryota > Fungi > Ascomycota > Sordariomycetes > Diaporthales > Cryphonectriaceae > Celoporthe > Celoporthe dispersa. Next base: position 1,774,973 of record WAID01000007.1, read on the forward strand.
TGCCCCTGGAGGAGGCGGGGAGAGGGAGAGAGAGAGAGAGAGAGGGAGAGAGAAAAGGGAACCGTCAAGGACTGTACTGCAGCAAGTCCAAGCCGCCCGAGCCTTTGCAAAATCTGAGTCTGAATCGTTGGATGTCGTCATCCGGGAAGGGGGGTGATAGTAGCTCCGCAGGCCCCAGCGAACGGAAATCCGAGCCTTGGGCCTCTCTCTGCAAAGGGCATGGCTCGCAATTCTTGTAAAGTACTTGGCCAGTCAGGTGGACGAGAGCAGCACCGTCTTTTGTGTGCTCGACATTCCAAGCAATTTCCTTTTTCTCTCTCTTTTCCTTTTTTTCTGAGACAGACGCGTCTAATGCCACGAGGCACGAGCAAAACCAGCTAGTGGGTCTGAAAGGGCCCAAAATCCTTCATTCAGATCGCCGCCCTCTCTGGAGGCTCCGCACCGGCGTACAATACAGTCTTGAGAAAGAAAAAAAAAAAAAGGTGGCATGGCATGGCATGGCAGCAGGCGGGCCACCAGGTCAGCTGGGCCGGCAGGCTATTACCACGGAGAACAGGGCCCCTTGTGCGTTGTGTGGTTGTGTGGGGGGATCACGCCTGAACACCGAATTCGCGAAATTCCATACGCGGTGGGATGGCATGGGCAGTCACAAGGGGGGGGGTATTGGGGGAGCAGCCGTTCTGTGTTTCACCCCAGGCAGACCCTACAGTGATTGTCATAGTACCCCAAGTACTGTGGTAGTGGGTTGGACCTGCTGCGAGACATGGGCGGGTGAGCTTCACCACCCGCTGACGTACGTGGCTTGTGTGGACCAGGAGGCAGGCACGACGAAGCAACCTGCCCAGTTGATGGGAAAATCCCCCCTCTTCCCCAGTCCTGATTATAAATTTCAGAAGGGAAATAGGGGCTCGGGCGTTAAGGAAAGCGCCTGACGAGATGATCGATCACCTCTTTAGACGACGACAGGATGAGGCTAGTGAGCCTGCCCTGTTAGCCCCATGAAAAAAAAAAAAAGAAAGAAAGAAGAAAAAAAAAGTAGTCGGATGGGGATCCTATTTTGTTGCAATGGTCTATCTATCGGGATGGGGTACAGCCTAAGCCTGTCCGGCCTCCCCCCTTCTTCGAGCTACTACTGTATCAGCCCTGCTCAGTACAGTATAGAGGAAGGGACGGTAGGGGGTTTTCCTCCGGTGGTCCTCAGAAAACTTGCACCCCCACCCCCCTCCCTGCCCCCTCTGAGGCCCCCCCTCCAGCTGGACCTTGATCTCGAATGCACTTTTTTTTTTTTTGGTGATTCTTTCAAAGCTGAATCCTCATTGGCAGCCTGTAAAAGTCAAGACAGTGGGTGGTGGTGGTAGGGGACAGCGGCTGACTGGCAGATGGGCTTGACGGGCTTACCCCAGATGCTTTTGCTGTTTACCGGTACGTGATGCTACATAGTTGGGGGCTCTCAGCCAGTCGGCTGAAGCGATGCGACCTGCGAGACGGGATCGAGTCGACATCGTCTTCGTGCCGCTCCTAGTTCCCTTGAGGTGGGAATCTCGAGGCGGTCTCTCGTACGACGATGGCGGTGATCAGCAAAAGACGGGCCAATTGGATTTGCTGACGTCGTTTAATTCGAGCCGCGCTAGGCTCAGTGATATATGGCTCCGTGCCACCCCCCTTCACAGAGAGGGGAGGGGGAGAGGATGGGGGGGCAACGCATCCAAAAGTTCTTGTTTGGTCGTGTGTGGTTCTGGGGAGGCGTCATGATGGGCAGGGCTCAGGCTGCATCTCGGCATTTCAGGCATCGACGACGACACGAGGTGTGTGCATCGCGTCTGGGAGATGCGTCGGTGATCTTAGAGCTCTTCTGACGCTCAGGTGGTGCTGCTGCACTCCATATGACTTTTTTTTTTTTGTTGAGCCCTTTCTCTCGGTCTGACCGAGGTCTGCAGGCATTTATCAACAGGTGACATCCGGACGTGTTTCCGGACATGTACAGCCACTTTTGAGAGGGGGAGGGGGGGGTTATACCCACACCTGGTCAAGCTATCCCCCTCCCAGAGGGTGCAGCTTTCCTCCCATAGGGTAGTAATCACTCGCAATCACTCAGAACGTGGGTGTACTGTACCATGGTAATATGTCTGTCTCCTCCGATCCGAGCTGTCATAACTCGTAAGGCAAGTCTTGCAACCTTTTGCCACTGAGGCTCTCTGGTCAGGAGAATGGTGGCCAAGGAAATCAGACTCACCAAAAAAAAGAAGAAAAAAAAAAGATTGGTGAGGCATCAGAGCCCCGATCCAAACAGGAATGGGCGCCTTCCAGTAGAAGCTGAACCCCCAGTCGTCTAGGTGGGTAGGAGATGCTGCAGCCTGTCACGGGCCTATCCTCTCGCGGAAGACGGCACCGAAGGCGCTCACCCGCAGGTTCAAGAAGGCATGTCGAACATGCAGCTCGAGTGGGTCGCCCCCGGGCCAGTGGCCTCTCTTCAACTACCCGGAGTCCAGATGCGCCCGTGATGGTGGGTGTACTTCTAGATGATGTTCTAGACCAGTTTTTTCTTGTTCCTTTTTTTTTAATTGTTAATTAATTAAATTCCATGTTGCCTCCTCGCCTATAAGTGGCACTATAATAATAGAAAGCCGGGCTGAGGGTATAGAGCACGTTGCCTTATGCGACAACGGCGGGGGCCGCTACAGAGGTTAATACTATGCCTGGGCGGTCGAGTCAGGAGGGGCTGGCTGGAGCATAACTCCAGGTTAGGCACAGCTACTGAGTTGTGCAGGGTGGAGGGGGGGAAGTCCCATCGCAGATTTCCATCCTCGAGTGTTCCTTCTCTCTCTCTCTCTCTTCTAACACTTTGCTGAGGCCTTCAAGGTGACACTGAGGATGACCCAGCTACGACAACAAAGTCGTGGTGTGCTTCCTCTGATCCTCAGGTTGCGAGGTCGAGAAACGTCAAGCTGTCGAGGCAGTCGCAGCCCGGCGCTGTGCGAGAAGGATGTCCCCCAAGCGCCCTGTCAGCCAGCAGCAAGCCCACTGGGGGACAAAGGCCCCCGTCACACCGACTCTAGGGGCCACACAGAGGACAAGAGGAGGTATACCGTACCGTACCATGGTATTGTAGATCCCTTGACGCTGGTTAGAGAGATAAGGTTGGCTGGAGATCACACGAAGACGGACACTGTACGACTCGCGCCTGGTCCCAGGCAGGCACCAGGCCGTGCCTTGTCCGCCCAATACTGTACTGAATGGTTGGGTAACGATAGTGCCCAGAGGTCGGAGAACGAACCGTACCACAGCACCATAATAAGTTTCGATGCGCTATAGTACAGGGTCGGACGCCCTGTAGCGGCGCCCAGCAGACGGGTGTAATTCCGTACGGCTGTGTTGCCGCTGGGCCCTCCTGCCCTAGCCGTTGAAAAAGCCCACCGGTCTGGTGTCATATGTCTGAATGGGGCCGTTGGATCCAGAGTGAACCCCTCCCCCCCTGTTCCCTTTGAGAACAGGCGACGCCAGCACTACGTCCTCAAAAGGCGACCCCATGAGAACTCGTGGACACTACCCAACACCCTGGTCCCCACCAAGCCCAGCAGAGCACACACACCCCAGTCCTAGCCTTCCCATCGACCCCGTCTCCTCTTCTCAGTAAAGTCCCGTCCAGCCGTTGTCGTCTCTGGCACCACTCTTTTTCGACCATCCCGCCGACTCGGATGGACCAGAGGCCAGTCCAAATCGTCGGTCCATTGTCCAGGAGAGCAAACGAAACCCTTCCTCTCAAGCGACTGACCTGCAGCCCATCAGCCGGAATTACTGTATAGTAGTGTCCCACCCCCCCTCGAAGATCGTACCCGACATCTTTGTGAGTATATCCCCTCCTCCTTTGCCAGAAGTCCCTGCTGCGTCGTCTTCGTCACCTCCTCGTCCATACCAATCCTATTCCTTCCCTTCCCTGTGAATTCTTGCGCGGTGTCGACGGGCTGTTCCTGCTCTGCTGCTGCTCCCTTTGGAGAGAGCAGGGTGAACCGCTTCATCGGGACGTCCTCTCTGTTCTGTTCTCACGTCCTCGGAGACACCCTTCGATCTGTTGGCGGTGTTTTTTTCTTCTTTTTTTTTCCCCTCTCTCCCCCTTCCTGGGACCGTCACTCATTAATCGGATTGCGAACCTCAGAAAGTCCAAGGGAATAGTCCATGAAACTGTCTAGCAAGGCATAATATCCTCGCCGTCGTAATCCGGTATCCCTAAGTCATCAGTACACAATCAAATCCTCCATCGATTCGGCCCTGAAATACCTTGTCAACTGTCCCACCCCGATGGCCGACCAGTCGGCTTTGGCGGCTACGGCTGCCATTGTCAGAAGCCTCGCAGCGGACGCAAATGCTACGGGGCTGGCAAACCGCATCGGCGGTATCGACAAGTCGGTGCAGCTCCCGGGCCCAGAGACAGCAGAGAAGTCCGCCCTGGAGCGAGAACTCTCCGCGCTCGTCCTCAGGATACACAACCTCGAGACGAGAGCACAGGCGCCCGGTACTACCACCTTTCCAGACACGCCGAACGAGACCACTGATTCGGTGTTTGGAGATGAAGCTGTCTCGTCACCCTCAGGGCTTGGTCGCGACGCGGCGAAGCCGAGGCCTATCAGCATCAGCCGCAATGGCAGCGCTGTCGACCATCCTGCCCTGAAGGTCGGAGTGCCGCTGTCCGATGAGGCCCTCGAGGGCCTGCGCGAGCATGTCGATGACCAGAGCAAGCTGCTGGATAGCCAGCGACAGGAGCTCCTGGGCGTCAAGGCACAGCTCCTCCAGCAGGAGCAGCTGCAAGAGAAGGCACTGGCGATCATGGAGCAGGAGCGCGTCGCCACCCTCGAGAGAGAGCTCTGGAAACACCAGAAGGCCAACGAGGCCTTCCAGAAGGCCCTGCGAGAGATCGGTGATATCCTGACGGCCGTGGCCCGCGGAGACCTGTCCAAGAGGGTGCGGCTGAACAACGTGGAAATGGACCCCGAGATTACGACCTTCAAACGCACCATCAACACCATGATGGATCAGCTTGGCGATTTCTCCTCTGAAGTGTCTCGAGTGGCAAGAGAGGTCGGCACCGAGGGCATCCTCGGTGGTCAGGCTCAGATCGAAGGGGTCGATGGAATATGGAAGGAACTGACTGACAACGGTTGGTGATGCCGAGACCCCTCCTCCCTTCAGGAGGAAACCGCCCTGTTGCTGACGATGATGTTATTACAGTCAACATTATGGCACAGAACCTCACAGACCAAGGTACGTCCCCTGATGCAGCTGGCAACCCCAGAAGAAGACCAGGTGCTAACCGTTTCCCCCAAAAGTGCGCGAGATTGCAACTGTCACGACTAGTGTCGCACATGGAGACCTCACAAAGAAGATCGAGAGACCTGCAAGGGGTGAGATCTTCCAGCTTCAACAAACAATCAACACCATGGTGGACCAGCTGCGCACCTTTGCCTCAGAGGTCACCAGGGTAGCCAAGGACGTCGGTACAGAGGGCAAGCTCGGCGGACAAGCCGATGTCAACGGCGTCAAGGGCATGTGGAACGACTTAACCGTCAACGTCAATGCTATGGCCGAGAACCTCACCACCCAAGTGCGAGACATCATCACGGTCACCACTGCCATTGCCAAGGGAGACCTCACCCAGAAGATCGAGGCCCAGTGCAAGGGCGAGATCTACGAGCTCAAGAACACAATCAACTCCATGGTTGAGCAACTCCAGCAGTTTGCCCGCGAGGTCACCAAGATCGCCAAAGAAGTCGGAACCGAGGGACGCCTTGGGGGCCAGGCCACGGTTCACGACGTGGAGGGCACCTGGAAAGATCTGACACAAAACGTCAACGGTATGGCCATGAACTTGACTACACAAGTGAGAGAGATTGCCAATGTCACAACGGCTGTCGCCAGGGGTGATCTCAGCAAGAGGATTGGCGTCGAGGCACAAGGCGAGATCCTGGACCTCAAGAACACCATCAACACTATGGTTGACCGCCTGTCCACTTTCGCATTTGAGGTGTCTAAGGTCGCAAGGGAGGTCGGGACGGACGGAACTCTCGGTGGACAGGCGCGGGTTGAGGATCTCGAAGGCAAATGGAAAGATCTAACCGAGAATGTCAACGTCATGGCGTTGAACTTGACGACTCAGGTAAATGACTCCTCCAGGCGCGCGACGCCACACCTAAGGCTGTCTCTAACATGATAACATGCTAATACCCTACAGGTCCGTGGTATCTCCAGTGTCACGCAGGCCATTGCGAATGGAGACATGAGCAGGAAGATCGACGTCGAGGCCAGAGGAGAGATACTCATTCTCAAGTCCACCATCAACGACATGGTGGACCGGTTGAACAGCTTCTGCGACCAGGTACAAAGAGTGGCAAGAGATGTCGGAATTGACGGCATACTCGGCGGTCAAGCAGACGTCGAGGGCCTCAAGGGCAGATGGAAGGAGATCACGACGGACGTGAATACGATGGCCAACAACTTGGTAAGTCTTGGCTTTTTTTGAGATCTCAGTGTCGTGCGTTTTCCCTTTGACTGACGCCCGGTAGACCGCCCAAGTGCGTGCCTTTGGTGATATCACAAATGCTGCCACCGACGGCAACTTTACCAAGATTGTCGAAGTCGAGGCATCCGGCGAGATGGATCAGCTCAAGAGGAAGATCAACCAGATGGTGTTCAACCTGCGGGATAGTATCCAGAGAAACACCCAAGCCAGGGAAGCGGCCGAGCTGGCGAACAAGACGAAATCCGAGTTCCTGGCCAACATGTCTCACGAAATCCGGACGCCTATGAACGGCATCATCGGAATGACGCAGCTTACACTGGATACGGACCTCACGCAGTACCAACGAGAGATGCTCAATATTGTCAACAGTCTGGCTAACAGCCTGCTCATCATTATTGATGACATCCTCGATTTGTCCAAGATTGAGGCCCGGAGGATGGTAATTGAAGAGATCCCGTATACTCTGCGGGGCACCGTCTTCAACGCGCTCAAGACACTGGCGGTTAAGGCCACCGAGAAGAACCTCGAGTTGACGTACCAGGTGGACAGCACTGTCCCAGATCACGTTGTTGGTGATTCCTTCCGCTTGAGGCAGATTATTCTCAACCTGGTCGGCAACGCCATCAAGTTCACGGAGAATGGCAAGGTCAGCCTGCAGATCAAGAAATCGGATCTGCCGGTCAAGAGAGACGAGTACGCCATCGAATTCGTGGTCAGCGACACAGGGATAGGAATACCAGAGGACAAGCTTGATCTGATCTTCGATACGTTCCAGCAAGCCGATGGCTCCATGACCCGCAAATTCGGCGGTACAGGCCTGGGTCTCTCCATCTCGAAGAGGCTGGTCAACCTGATGGGCGGTGACATACGCGTGGTGAGCTCGCTCGGCAATGGCAGCTCGTTCTACTTCACCTGCGTGGTCCGATCTGCCGACGATGACATCTCTCAGATCGCCAAGGCGCTGCACCCGTACAGGGGCCACCAGGTTCTGTTCATCGACAAGGGCAATACCGGCACAGGCTCTTCCATCACCCCGATGCTTCGTGGTCTGAGCCTGATGCCTTTTGTCGTCAGCTCAGAGCGCAACCCGATCCTTACTGAGCAGCGCGAGAAGGGCAAATGCCCTTACGACGTGATTATCGTCGACGACCTCGACACCGCTCGGAGGTTACGATCCATCGATGATTTCAAGTACCTCCCGATCGTACTACTGGCCCCGGTGGTACACGTCAACCTCAAGTCCTGCCTTGACCTGGGCATTACCTCGTACATGACGACGCCATGCAAGCTTATTGACCTCGGAAACGGAATGATCCCCGCACTCGAGAACAGGGCCGCGCCATCACTCACCGACAACACCAAGTCGTTTGAGATCTTGTTGGCAGAGGACAACGCCGTGAACCAGAAGCTGGCCGTCAAGATCTTGCAGAAATACCACCACGTTGTGACTGTGGTATCCAACGGCCAGGAGGCTGTAGAGATGGTCAAGAACAGGAGGTTCGACGTCATCCTCATGGATGTACAGATGCCCGTCATGGTGAGCGCCTTCATCCTTCCTCGGCCACCCCACAACTATCGAGTCTTGTTATGTACGGATAGCTGACATTTATCACAGGGAGGTTTCGAAGCTACTGGCAAGATCCGAGAATATGAACGTAGCCTTGGCACACAAAGAACACCAATCATCGCTCTTACGGCACACGCCATGATGGGCGACCGCGAACGGTGTATCCAGGCTCAGATGGACGAATACCTGTCGAAGCCCCTCCAGCAAAATCACCTGATCCAGACGATTCTCAAGTGCGCGACCTTGGGGAGTGCCCTGTCCACATCGACAAACCGGGACCGAGACATCACCCGGCAGGTCGACGCAAAAGCCGTGGGTCAACGCGTTCCGACGGACCTCTCTTCGCCGTATCTGCGGCCGACAAGACCTGCTTTGCATCTACATGGCTCGGACATTGTGAAGAGCAGCGTAGAGAGTCCTGCTTTGACCACAGCTGAAAAGGAGGACCCATTGTCAAGGGCACGTACCACAAATAGCCTCTCTGCTCCTACTGGACAAAAGCGGAAGCGTTAGCTAACATTTCTGTCTTGCTGTCAGCAGCTCATCCTTCGAGCCAACAGCCAGTAGAGTAGTACTGTCACACATTCACACTCACAAAATATACTGTATGCTGGAGACACTCTGCACACACAAACACACACACACACATACACACTACACTACTGCACACTGCACACTGCACACTTTGCAACCAGTTTCTGAGAAAGAAAGAGAGTGTGTGCGAGCGAGAGAGAGAGCAGGCGGATGCGCAGACTTTTGACCTTTTTTGTGAGGAGCAGCGGCAGCAACGAGGGAGCAAAGCAGGCCAGGTCGTCCAACATCAGCTATGATACCACGGAGTTTTTCTCTACAAAGATGCTTTACGCACCAGCAACACCATGTCGGTTCCGGGTCTGTCACGACACGTTTTTTATTTTTATTTTATCTTTCTGTTTTGGAGAAGGGATTCACCTCGTTTCGTTGAGGCGTTGTTATCATCTGGTTTCATTGGGAGGGGGTCATTGCATACGTTCCTGCCAGGCCCTCTGTTGGGCAACCTCCATCGCTGCTGAGTATCAGCAGCAGGCTGGCAGAGGCTTTCTTTGGATTTTTTTCGATTCTCAATCCTTGTCTGGCAAGGCATGGGGGAAAAAACAAAGCAACGCATTTATAGAGAAGCAAGCAAGGAGGGGGGTTTTTTTTTTGGTTTATTATTTATCTTTTTTTCTTCTTCTTGGTCAGCAAAGGGAGGGTAAGAGAGGGTAGTTGCACTGTTTTCATTTTCTGTCCTGCATCATTATTTGTAGTGTATTAGCTGTTATGAGAGGAGTGTGTTCTCCTGCTTCTCTTATCTATCATACAGTACTACTGCCTCCATTTCCTCAGATCATCTTACACTTTCTCCAGGTGCATGTGGTCCTATCATGATCTTGGTATGACAAGCTACAAGAAAAAAACACCCAAAAAAGCAGCAAAACTTGTCTACTCGATGAGTGTTCCATCCCCGGCACTATTGAGCCTGCCGTGGAACCTTGTGATGTTGACCAAGGCAAGACAACTCAGGTATGATTGATACCTGTCCACTAGGAGGACTTGTACCTGGGAGATTGATATTTGGGATGTCCTTCCCTGTGCTGTACTCCGAGTGTCAGACAATGGCTGAGCATTTGGGTCCGGGGAGAGACATGTTGGAGATGCATATGATCCTCCTCTAGAGGCATATTCTAGTGGCCAGGAATGAGACTGTGTCCTAGGACAGGTCCAGCCCTTCTGCCCTAGGAGTTTTTTTGAACCAGTGAGATAGATCTCGCATGCAAAATGAGATGTGACTGAGCCTCATGGAAAGGAAGGGTCGTGATAAGCTCGTTGGTGGCAGTGGTCTTTTCTCGATGTACAGAGAGATCCCTGTGGCCATGAACCCCTGGCTGTGAAGACCAGACTAAGCTATGGTGGGTCCCCAACGCGGGGTCACCCTGTAGGCTCCCCCTGAACTTCAAGCTCTCAGGGATCTGTCTCTGAGCTTCGGTGGCCTCCTCGACGGCCAGCCTTCTGTGTGAGCTGTCCTGAAGCTCTCACAACGTCGCCACGATCTATTCTCCCTCCTTTTCTCCCTCCTCCTCCTCTCTGTTTCTTCTTTTGTCCATTGACCAGATACAGAAAGCAAAATGACATCCTCATACCCTCCTCTAGAAGACCGCCCCATCAAGAACACAATCTGCCTCTTTGATGTCGATGGCACCCTTACACCTGCCCGGTTGGTAAGTCTGATTGACTGATCCCTTGAACCCTTCCTCTTGCACAGCTACACCCCCACTCTGAACGTGGCTCAAAGATTGGTCTCTAATGTATACAGACCGTCTCACCTGAGATGCTCAACATTCTCTCCCGCCTGCGTCAGAAGGTCGCCATCGGCTTCGTGGGCGGCAGCGATCTGGTCAAGCAGCAGGAGCAGCTGGGCACCGCGGCTGTCGATGTCAAGACGCTGTTCGACTTCTGCTTTGCCGAGAACGGCCTGACGGCGTACAGTAAGTGGTGTCTCCAGCTGATTTCCGCCCAGGGCGACCTGTCGAGACGATGAGCATGCCTTGATGTGTTCAGACGCGACCCCCGGGCTCATCCTCTCTCCTTTCCCCCTCCCGCGCTGTTCATTGCTGACCGTTGGGGTGTGTGACGCGCACAGAGAACGGCCAGGCCCTCCCCCTCCAACAGCTTCATCAAGTGGATCGGCGAGGACCAGTACAAGGAGCTCGTCAACTTCTGCCTGCACTACGTGGCGGACCTGGACATCCCCGTGAAGCGGGGCACCTTTGTCGAGTTCCGCAACGGCATGATCAACGTGAGCCCCGTGGGCCGCAACGCCTCGGTGAAGGAGCGCAACGACTACGAGGCCTACGACAAGGAGCACAAGGTCCGCGAGAGGTTCGTCGAGAAGCTGCGCGAGCGCTTCGGCCACCTGGGCCTGACCTTCTCCATCGGCGGCCAGATCTCCTTCGACGTCTTCCCCACGGGCTGGGACAAGACCTACTGCCTGCAGCACCTCGAGGACGAGGCCAAGAAGCCCGGCGGCGTCGCGTACACCACCGTGCACTTCTTTGGCGACAAGACGTTCAAGGGCGGCAACGACTATGAGATCTACAGTGATCCTCGTACCGAGGGACATACCGTCAACGGCCCGGAGGAGACCATGAAGCTGCTCAGGGAGCTTTTCGATCTGTAGGAGACAGGGACGATGGGCTCGTTGCTGCTTCTGAAAGGATACCCCAAGATACCAAAAAATCCACCACATTACAAGTGACAGTCGTACCGTTGCAAAGAGTGTCACACGCAAGTCTGTTCTCAACAGGTCTAAAACATTCATTGCCTCCCAGATAAATTTTGTTTAACCCGCCGGCCTCCGAACCAAAAAATCGGACAAGGACAAAGTGCATAGCGGCCATTCCCAGAGCCATGTGAACCTCCAATAGTGGTATTGGCTTTCCCTTCTTTCTTTCTTTTCCTTTCTCTTTTATTTTTTTCTTTCTTTTCTTTCCCTCACAATGAACGAGTCGGACTCTTCAGCCCGCGCGAGAGTTGTGGATATCCAGCACCAGAATGTCCGTTGCCCCGACCTTGACAAGCTCGTCCATGGCTGGTGCGATCTTCTTCTTCTCCACCATGGAGCTGACAGCAACCCAGCCTTCTTCCTCGAGCTGCGTCACTGTGGGTGCCCGCTTGCCGGGTGTGATGGAGGTTGCCTCCTTGAGGTGGCTTCTTGGCACGTTGTACTGGCAGAGAACATATCTCTGCGCTGTGATGACGCCACGGATACGAGAGGCGATGAGTTCGACCATGTCCGGGTGTGTTGGGGCTTTCGACTTGATCAGGATCGAGGAGGATTCCACCACGGTATCTATCGCTTCAAGGCCTGCGGCCTTCATGGTCTCGCCAGATTCTGGGAAGGACTCAGTCAGTACAACACCAGTATCGGACCTGCAAGATGTACAAGGATCCACATACCAACAAGATCAACAATACCATCTGCGACACCCAGGGCGCATGCCGCCTCGACGCTGCCGCTCAGCTCAATGATCTTGGTCCGCAGTTTCCGGTCTGGAGTCCAGCCCTCTGCATCCGCTCTGGCACCGTCCTGCTCCAGCTCCAGCCTGGCAAAGTACTCCTCGGCCAGGTGGACGAAGCTGGTCCCGATGTTCTTCCCTATGAGGTCCTGGCCCTTGGTGTACGTGCCCTTCACCGGGACCTGCACCTGGAGCTTGCACGCACCGAAGCCAAGGTCCATGACCGTCTCGCAACCCCTGGGCTTGCCGTCCTCAGGGGTGACATCTCCGGACATGCGCCGCGCCCGGACAGTGCTCCTGACCCCGGCCTCGTACTCCTGGACCTGGTCGTAGCCGGTGATGCCCAGGTCAACCTGGCCCTCGCCCACGAACGTCGGGATGTCGGCGGCGGGGAGGAAGACCAGCGCGATAGGGAGGTTCTTGACGAGGGCGATGTCGAGACGGTTCTCGCGGCGGAACTGTATGTCGGCGCCCTCGAGGAGGTTGAGGGTGGCTTGTTGCAGACGGCCCTCTGGTGGGAACTGGTCAGCGGTCTTCCGGCCCTGGAGTGGAACGGCGCAGGCTTTGGGAGCGTAGGCTTACTCTTGGGCACGGCGAAGAGCAGCCGTCCTTCTAGGCTTTTCGCGGGTGTCAGCTGGTCGTGCATGGCTTTGCTTGACAGAATGGAGGTCTTTGGGGGGGGATGCGCGCGACAACTCACTGGTTCACCAGATCCATGGCTTGAGAACTGTTGGCTCTATGTATAGACGGATGGACGCAGCAACAAGATTGCAGGAGACGGCTGACACTTGCACAAGATTTAGTAGCCTGAACTTGCACCCAATGATCTGTTCTGGGAAGAATGGTGTGGAGAGCCAGTGAGTCAATTTGGGAATAGCCTCAGCCAACATTGGATGGAGGGGTAGCAGCTGTACGACGTGGGGTAATTCGAAAGGGTGCAGGACTTGTTCCGAGCCATGTGAGGATGCTTGGTTCTTACCTGTGCTGATGTTGATCTGTGTAGCCGCTGTTCCTATGTCTGGGCGAGGCTCCAAGAGGTCCTATGTCTCGACCCTGCTGTTCTTGTTCTGTCTCCCAAGAAGGAAATATGACTGTTTGAACCTGCCTCTCTAAATTCTTCACCAGTGACGAAAGCTCCTGTGTCGGAGCTTCCGGCCCCCTGGCATGGAGGGGCCACTAGTCAGCGTTCAACCTAGTCAGGTACCTCCTTGACCCCACCTATATTACCTAATCAAGATAGCTCCAGTTTGACTGCACTCATCTGCTGTGCTCGATGTTCCTGTGCTTATTATGAAAAGGCAGGCTTAGCAACACAATTGCAAGACCCTCAACAGAAAGAGTGATATGTTGCTCTCAAGTTATCATGTGAATTATTGGCCACCATACAGCCTTGGAACCTCATACCACAAATGGTCATGTCTTATTTGTTGGGTTTTTAGCCAACCCCTCTGTGGCAGATGAGGTGTGCTGTGCTTTGGGAAACCCTAATTTATCTCATCAAGCAGCTATCCCGATGATAAATTTACTAAGTACTTTTCCTTTAGACCAACCTCTCTCTCTCTTTTCCTTTCCTTTCCTTTACTTTTTTTAGGCAAAAAAATGAGACGAGCAAGGCAAGCATGGGTGAACACAAACATATATGCATTTAGACTATCTTCTTAATTGGTAAAGAGAAGGAGGAAAAGAAAAAAAAAGGAGTAGAGCTTTGTAGAAATAAGTGCACTGGAGCCTGTCAGTCTTGATAGCCCAATGAGAGTGCCCAGCTCCTTAAAGTGAAAGCCCAGCTGGTGTGGATGAAACTCAAGTCTTTGTACCGCGCTCTTGAGAGTTGATACCTGTTCCTGATTGTCCGGGGGAAGCACAGAGAGCAGCTACACTGCCAGTTCAAGATGCTCTCTTTTACATGGATATCAACCGTGAGATCTGCTCATTTCTCTATCCACTTAATGAGAGAGCTCTTGTGCAGACTGGCGTAGACTAAGAAATCGAGTGCTGTGCCGTATTCTCACAGGTGACATATCAGACGGACGCCCTTAAAGCAAAGTCTGAAGGGGCTAGCTAGAGAAAGATACCTTTTCTGGCTTTAAAGAGCAGCCATATTCGTGACATTTACAATATCCTTTTTTTTTTTTCCCACTCTGTTAGCTGTGCCGTTTATGTGCACCCCGGCTCCTTTCTCTTTTGCTGACCCTTCTCTCTTGCTTTCTCGGCTGCTTCACTGGCATCTCCAGCTTGCCACCCAGGCTCCTGCATCACCCGAAGTATCCTTTTCCTGGTCTTCTCAGGTGCTCAATTGTAATTTTTTCAATTTCTAAGAAAGCCCTTCAATCCCGGCCGTCCTGCTTCGCTTGGCTACTAGCCACCCTCACAATTCCTCAGTCTATCAGGATTTCGCCGACTTCGACCATGTTGTAGATTGATTTCCACGATACCTCCTCGCATCGAGTTTGCCAAGCAACTTGCGGCGTTCAACTATTTCATTGCTAAAGTATGCTGCGCTACAGTCGGTACGTAATCACTGCCATACCATTCCGAGTCGTGGCCACCTCGCCGTCTCTTTCAAAGACGTGTGTCTCATTACACGGAGAGGATGACTGACGCAATCTGTCGTAGGGGTTATCCATCTGGCATCTGCTCCTTTACTTTGGACCGACGTTGTTTTCTAATCACCGCCTCAAAATACTTCGAAAGCGCATGTATATCTTTACTGTCGATTCGCGTGGCAAATCCCGGCTTCCCGAAGGCTACAAGCGCATGCTGAAGTACAGCGCATCCAAGAGAGGTGTTCAGATCAACACTGCGTCCATTCCAAGTGGGGAGCCTACAGCTGGCCTCTTCGCATCCGATGAGATCTCTGTTCTGGGACCCGCGAATCCCGAATTCGAGAGGCGTCCTCAGCAGAATGCCTCGAAGGCACCAAGAACACCTCAACCGAAAGAGGTTTCTCGAGAGAAGGAGAAAGACCACGCTCATACTGAACTTATGCAAGGCCAGGGACAGGACCAGAATACGGAGGCTCCTGTTCCATACATAGAGCTCGCTCAAGACCCCTACTAGGTGCAATGGAGGAAGGAGAAGGTGCAGCTCCCTCCTGAACGTGGCAATCCCTATATCCAGAGACCACAAGAGCGAGATATCGCATTGCCATCGACTGAGGGCGCCGGGTGCATTGAAGAGAAGACTGTTGAGAGCCAATTAACCCTTCAGAATAGCAAGTGCGCCGGTGTGTCGAACCCAGCGCCGAGTGTCACTTGTAAAACGGAGCGAGAGCTATCCTCGGCGGCACCCTCTTGATTCCTTTGAGACTGGATGATGGTCACTGTCTTCTGGTCGTCGTGCGGCTCAAACCTCTCCAAAGCGTGGGCGACAGCGACAAGTACGGATCAATACAGTACTACGGTTCAGCTAGGCGGAGAGAGGGTGAGGGTGGCGACAAGTGCGAACCCAGCATGCGCGTGGCTCGTCTGATAGGGCTCATTCTTCCAGACCGCGATCCAGATCCCGACGCGTGGCATCACCAGCACTGCGCCTGTCCTGACCAGCTCATAGAGAGCAGCGCTGGGCCAGCCATCTGCCTGGCGGCCATGTGCGTCGTCGGCAGTCTGCAACCCTCACCGCCACTGCCTGAAGCTGTGGACTGGATATGTGATATGCAGCTCATATATCCACTGATGGTTTCCCATTTTGCACTTCTTCAACTGGAGAGCAGCACTGGGCTGAAACATCAGGACGATATTATATTCCACATCATCCCACCTAAAAGCTACAGGGTCCAGCCCTCGAGCCCCACACGTCCCAGAGGCTTGGGAGACGGTATCAGCGGGCCGTGTTCTAGCGTGGGACCTTGGCTGACAGCTCGCTAAATTTAGGGGCGTGGGGTCCTTGTACAGGGACGTACGTAATTCTTCTCCCCGACCATCCCTTGAGACCTCTAGGCTCTCTCTCTCTCTCTCTCTCTCTTCATTCCTCCACCCCTTCTTGACACGTCCTCCACGTTCTTTATTCTCGAAATTCCTAGGTCTCGCCTGCAAACCGGTGAATCCGGGCGCTCATTCCTCCCTCTTCTGTACTCCCTCCCTTGGAGGAAAAAAATATGCAGTAACCCTTTTTTCATAACCAAAAAAGAACAATAAATTCACAGGCTATTAGAGAAAGTGTGTACTGTAAGTAGACCCACGAACGTGATCATCCTTGTTCCATCTCGAATCTTGCCTTTCTATGCTACGTATCCCCGAAGCCTCCCTGCCCTGCGAAAGACAGACGCCTTCCTGATGCCCAAGTCGGGTCGATCGAATTTCTGCTGGGCGCCCCTCTCCCTCGACGGCGACACCAGTTGACAGTGATGCCAGTACCACAGACAAGCCCTGCAAGCTCAGGACCTCCCCGCGGCCGGCCAGGACCTCCTCCCTGCTCGACGACGAGCTCTCAACAGCCAGGCAGAGCGGCCTCCGGACACTCTCCTTCCACAAGAATCACAACAACGACAGCAACCACGGTAGTAGTGAGCTCTACAAGCGGCACGGCGACCGCTGGGAGCGAAGCCACGACAGCGCGGGCACCTGGGAGGAGGGGGCGACCGACAGCGCCAGCTGTAGTGATACAGAGGACGAGGCAGGATACGGCAGAGACGAGGGCTCTGATCCTTGGGAGGAGAAGGAGGAGGAGGAGGAGGAGACACGCGCCATGGTCTCATCATGGTCGGGGCAACCCGAGATCAAGGGGCGGACCGAGTGTGAGCAGCCTCCTTCTTCCCTCGGAAGGCAGCTCCCTGGAGGGCAATTCTTCTGCTCCGACACAGGGTTGTTGTTGTTGTTGTTGTTGTTGTTCTGACAATCATTGGCAGGGATGCGGATGATGCTTCTGTGTGCCGTGCACTTTGGGATCACCTTCACCTGGGGCGTCGAGATGACATACTGCACTCCCTATCTCCTGAACCTGGGCCTGACCAAGAGCCAGACCTCGCTGGTGTGGATCGCGGGCCCGCTGTCTGGGCTCATCACCCAGCCCATCGTGGGAGCCCTGGCGGACTCCACGAGGTCGAGGTGGGGCCGCAGGAGACCGTATATCGTCGTTGGATCCGTCATCGTCGCGGCGGGGCTGATCACCCTCGGCTGGACGAGGCAGTTTGTCTCGCTGCTGATGCCGACCGACACCGACTTCGCCAAGATGCTCATCATCTTTCTGGCCGTCTCGGCACTATACGTGACAGACTTTGCCATCAACGCAGGTGAGCTGTCCACCAGAAACCCCCCACCCCCCCAACAGAACGAACTCGTCCCCCCCCCCTTCTGACAGGACGCCTAACCTTGTGTTCGCAGTCATGTCGTGCTCGAGAGCCTCCTCGTGGACACGCTGCCCATCGCGAAGCAGCAGACAGGCGCCGCGTGGGCGGGCAGGATGGGCTCGCTGGGCCACATCGTCGGCTACGGCATGGGCGCCATCGACCTGCCCGGCACCTTTGGCGCGTGGCTCGGCGCGACACAGTTCCAGCAGCTCACCCTCATCGCCGCCATCGGCATCCTCTCCACCTCGTTCGTGACCTGCTGGGCCGTGACTGAGCGCGTCCTCGTCAGCTCCGCACGGCACGACCACCACCACCATGACGACGGCCGCGGCCGCTTCAAGGTCCTGCGGCAGATCTGGTCGACCTTGCTAGACCTGCCACCTCGCATCCAGGGCATCTGCTGGGCCGTCTTCTGGGGCTGGATCGGCTGGTTCCCCTTCAACGTCTACGGGAGCACCTGGGTCGGCGAGACCTACTTCCGCTACGACGCGGCGTCGGACGCCAGGGCCTCCTCGGACGTCCTGGGCGACATGGGCCGCATCGGCAGCTACACGCTCACCATCTACTCCTTCATGACCTTCACGGGCGCCTGGCTGCTCCCGCTGTTTGTGCGCGGCCCGGAGGACGAGGGCTTCACCAGGAGACCCCCGCAGAGCATCGCCCACCTGGTCGAGGGCTTCAGCAAGCACAAGCCCGACCTGCTCAGCGTCTGGGTCGCCGGCCATGTCCTGTTTGCGAGCGCCATGTTCTTTGCGCCGTTTGCCACGAGCTTTCGCTTTGCTACTGCGCTGGTGGTCTTTTGCGGGATACGTGAGTTTGCCTTTTTTCTTCCTCTTCTCTCTTTCTTTTTTTCCCCTTCTTTCCACCACTCACACACACACACACACACACAGCATGGAGCATCGTCTCCTGGGCCCCCGTGGCCATGATGGGGATCGAGGTCAACAACATCTCCAGCGACCCAACCTCCTACCGCCGCCTCTCCGACAGCCCCGACGCCATCGAGCTCAGCGGAGGCATCACCACGACCACCATAGCGCCCCCCCGAGCCGACCTCCTCCACGTCGAGCACGGCCCGGACGACAGCCCCCACAGCACGGCCAGCGGCACCACAGGCGAGCTCTCCGGCATCTACTTCGGCATCCTCAACATCTACCAGACCATCCCGCAGTTCATCGGCACCTTCATCTCCACCGTCGTCTTCGCGGTGCTCGAGCCGGGGAAGAGTCCCGAGCTGGCGGCCGACGCGGACCCCGCCGAGCTGCATTCTGTGGCCGACGGCCCCAACGCTATTGCTGTTTGTCTTTTTTATCGGGGCGGCGGCGGCGGGCGTGGCTGCTGTGGTTACGAGGAGGTTGAAATGGATTTAGCAAGAGCGTAGAGGCCTGATGGGAGGAGGAGTATTGGAGGGAGTGCAAGCGGGACCTTTTTTTTTTTTTTGTTACAAGTGCAAGAGAGAGAGAGGTCATGAGGCGTTTGAATACTTATATTGAACTTCTTTTTTTTAAAAAAAAAATACGCTGTAGAGCAGAAAGGTAGGTCTGGTCAGCATCAGCACGTGCGTGTGGTCTTTGTTGCTTGTGAATACTACTATATATTATTTAAAATTGAGAGAAAGAGAAAGGCGGAAAAACTATCTACTCTTTCCTCCTGCTCCATCGGAATCCTCCTAGCATCAACTGAGCACTGGTACAGCCAACCTCGCATGTCCTTGGCAATAAGAGTGTATTGCGTGCCACAAGTCAGAAGAGGAAAGGAAAAACAAAGTTAAAAAAAAAGTAGTGTGAAACGTGCCTGTTTCACTCTCATCCCAATAAACATTGAACTGGTATCAAAAGTATCCGACAACATCAAGCCACCCCTTCCCCAAGTATAAGCAAGAGACGGGATAGAAGCTTATAGAGACGGTGTGCGCGCAACTCGGTGCACACACAGATTGAAAACCACAACATCAGCAACCCGCCAACGCCATCTCGATCCAAGCCCAACGATTAATACACCGGCCTCGAGCCGGGCTCCTCCCACTGTTTGTGGATATTCGGATTGTCCACAGTACCTTGGTCGCTCACGCCGGCGCCGACCCACGAGACCCGTCCAGTGCGCCTGCGGCGGCGCTGCTCTCGCCCGCCCCGCTGGGCCCAATCCACTCCCATGCGCGCCCGACCTCGCCATTGTTACCCTCGCGCTGTCCCGTCCGCACGTTGGTGTTTTGCTCGACGACGGCCCTGACCCGTTGCCAGATCCGCTCCCGCTCAGAGAGGCTGTGTACCGATCGCAGGACATCATCCCGCATGTTCGGCAGGAACAGGAACGGGTCATCCTCGCCGCCCTCCTCGTAGGCCAGCTCCTTCTGTGCGGCCAGGCGTCCCAGCACGAGCTCGACAAGACCCGGGATCTGCGCCGAGATGGCGCGGCTCGACAGGTAGCGTGAGCGCCCGTACATGGCAGTCAGCAGTGACATGACTACTGAAACAATGCTGAGTTTATGTCGCTCCAGGCCGAGGCGGACGGAGCGGCGGAGGCCGCACGCGAGCGGAATGCGAGCGAGAGAGGTGGACGCCAGGTAGGTGGTTGAAACGCCTCCGGAACCGGGATCGTTTCTGGATCGAACACAGGTCTGGTTAGTTGGACCCATACGTTAATACCGTCATCTTTTAATGAAAATTGTTTCTCGGACTTCCGCGAACAAGCAGGGGAAAGAGGAGGGGGAGAAAAAAAAACAAGATGAAAATAAAAAACTCTGTCTGGCAGGTGGCCAGGGAGAATGATGAGGGTCCCGAGGAGGCAGGTGAACTTACGGCTGTGATTCTGGCTCGCCCCTCTCCTCCACCTCGATTTCGTCCCTCGTCTCGATCTCGCCCAGGGCAGCGCTCCACAGGTCGTCGAACTCCCTCTTGCTGAGCTTCTTGCTCCTCTGCTCGCTGACCGTCTCCTTCAGCTCCTCCACCGCGATGGCGGGGCTCTCTGGCTGCCGGCCGTTGTCGTCGACCAGCTCACCGCACTCGAACTTGGCCCTGCGCTCCCGGAGCTCCTCCACAGCCTTGTCGGCGACGGCCTTGACGCGGCGCACCTTTTCGCCGTCGGGCTCGCAGGTAGGTGGGAGCGGGACGAGGCCGCCTGCAGACAGGGGATGGGGCTTCAGGATGTAGTCGTCCTCGCACCGCACCGAGTTGTCACCATAGCAATAAGCATGGGGCGGGCAGGGCTCGCAGTCCGGCTCTGCCAGCTTGATGGCCCACTCGGGGACGTCAAAGTCGTAGTCTTGATAGCTGATGTGCCGAGGGATGACCTCCTGGGCCGGCCGGCCCACGCCGCAGTAGCCCACGGCGACCTTTTCCTGTCGATACCAGGCGCCGTACGCGCCCAGGACGGTCACGAGGAGGACCCAGATCGGCGTCGTCAGGCTGCCTGACCTCTTGTTCTGGCGACGGGGCACGACAGCCGTGTCCGCCCGGGCGGCATCTTCCTGGGCGAGCGCAAGCTGCTCTTCGGGTGTGAACTCCTCGCTGGCCTCCACGACAGGCTCGGGCGTCTGGGGCGTCCGCGATCGGGAGAACTCGCTCAGGGGGACCTCGATGGACCTGGAGTACCCGGCTTGCTCTGCATCGCCGGGCTTGGGCGTCGTCTCCGCCGTCCGTCTCCTGGAGTAAGAGCTCGTCGGCCTCTTGGCGGGCGACTCGAGGCCGGCAGTCCTCCTGCGGCTCGATGGGGTCTCCTCGGGCAGGGGGGAGCTGCCACTCTGGAAGGGGTTGTCGGTCGAGAAGACGTTGCCGTTATCGTCGGACTCCTCGATCTTGATCTCGGGCTGCGGTGTAAGCTCAAGCCGACGAGAAGACTTGCGCGGCGACCGCCGGGCCTCGTAGTGACTGTCGGTGTCGGTATCGGAGTAGCCCAGCTGGTGGCTGGCAGAGCGCGATGACCGCTTCCTCGGGCTCAGGCTGCGCGGGAGAGGCTTCTGCTCGGGCTCCTCGGACTGCGTCTTGAAGCTGCTCGCAGCGCTGCCGAGGTTCTTCTTGGGTCTTCCTCGGGGCCGCGACGCGCTCGGTGGAGGCATGTCGTCGTTGGCAACAGAGTATCCCTCGGAGCTGTCGGCGTTCGTGATGCCCATGCTGGACCTCTTGGCCCTGGCGCGTCGGTCGAGGATCTTCTTGGCTTGTGGGGTGACGTGTTCGTTGAAGATCTCGACGAGCTGTGCCTTCTTTGCCGTCGCGGGATACGGGATGTTGTGACTGACGAGGATGGAGCGCAGGCGCGGCATCGTGACCGACGTCGGGTCGAAGTCGGGCTGAAGATAATCAACCTCGGTGTCCGACATCTTGACGGTTGTGCTGTGTGGTCTGGTCTTGGCTTGCTGGCTGTCTGATCGACGTAGCGGACCGGTAGTGGTGGTAAGGTTTCTCGAAAGCGTGATGTGAGGGGCTGGAATGATGTCGAAGAGACAGGTCGAGGGCTTGTGATCGATAAGGGAACAGGCCTAGGAACGTGGTGACGGCATTAGCGCAGCAGTCTAGAGCTGAGCTGTTCGTGTGGTGTGTGGTGTGTGGTGCGGCGCGCGGTTGGGTGGCAGTGGGCGCCGGTCAGGCCGCTGAGGTTGATCAGGGAGGACTGACCCTTGTGTCGTTTCCTTGTCTGTGATCGTGGTGGTGCAGTCTGTTGCTGCTGTGTAGAGATGGAAAAGAAGCAAGAAGTCTCTGTCACAGGACTGTGGAGCTGGTAAATATTGCTTGTTCTCTGCTGGTAGGAAAAGCAGGTGGGGAGCGTTGAGCGTGGTGAGGGAGCCACCAGACGCACGCAACCGGTTACCAGTGGCAACGTGGACTTATAGTGGACCCTGTTCTAGAACCCCCCCTGTCATAGTACATAGCCTGTAACCTGCCCTGACACGCGCTGCTCTAGGTTAAGCCACATCTTGTGCCAGCCAGTCCCGGTCTCGGTCTGTCACCAGCCACATGACTTATCCTTACTGGGTGGGCACAGCCACAAATTTTTAAGCCATAGCCTCCCTTGCAGTCTCCAGAACTTGTCATGTGATGTTTTATCTGATGGTGTCTTGGCTTTTGTCTATATGCTCCTTGAAATATAACCAACCCATTTATATGGACATAGGCTTCTGAATAATGTTGGAGCCTGCATTATAGCAGTCCTATTGGTGATGGAGGCACATCCAAGGACCAACCTTCTCCTGCCCCCCCAAACACTAACTTCCCTTTCTTTCCCTCCTCCCTTCTTTTCAATCTGCATGACCTGTTCTTACCTTCCCTGAGGGACATTGTCACATTTACCTCTGGCATACAGTCCGGTATGTGCTGCTGAATGGCTTACATCATCTGACCGTCTACGTTTATGATCTGCGCAGCCAAAGGAGATCCAACCGCTCTCACACGATGCAGAGCACTTATCGGCACAGGGAGTCTTTTTTTTTTTTTTTTTTTTTTTTGCCGGCGGAGCGGCTATTTTTATAGTTTATTTCTCTGCTCCGACTCTCCAATTTTTGTTGCCCAGAAAGATAATTTCGTTTGCGTTCGGGGGAAGAAAAATTAAAAGAAATCCAAAAATCATCCGTGTATGTTGAAAAGAGGTGAGAAATCAAAACGTCGTCTCTGTGTGCGTTGAAAGGGGGAAGATGACCAAGGACAAGTGCAGAAATCACTTCACCCAGTATCCCCAAGATACCCTCCCTCAGGTTGTCACGAGGGGGACCGGTCCGAAGAAAAAAGCACAAATGAAGTTCAAGAACCTCGAAACCTCGCCAAGCTCCAAGAGATCACCTGAAAGCAAAATCAAAGAGAAAGAGAAAAAAAATGAGGACGAAACAAACGCCTGAAGCGTCGCCTTCGTCGATCTCTGTCGACATTCTTAGATCTCAGTCCACTCGTTGTTCTCCTCCTTGATCTTCAAGGGCACTATGACAGTCATGACGCCGTTGTCCAACGTCATCGTAATAGCACCGGCGTCGACCTCCATCTGAGGGTCTCTCCTCCTCCTCCTCCTCGTCGTCGTCCTCGTCGTCATCTTCCATCAAGGGAGGCAGGAACACCGTCCGCGAAAACGTGCCCGTAGGCCTCTCGGAGTAGACGAGGCCCTGCATGTCACTGTCTTCAGGGTGGCGGATCTCGCCGCCGATGTACAGGGCGCGCAGGCGCGAGTTCCAGTGGGCGCCGACCGCACCGTCCGTGGCACCCGGGACGGAGAGGTACAGGACCCACCTGTCCTTGAGCTTCCAGAGATCCATGAGCGGCACGAAGGGCTTGCCTAGGCTAAAGTCACTGCCGCTGCTGCCGCCGCTGTCTTCACCTTCAGGAGTCACGGTGGTGGCCATCTCCGCGTACCGCCTGAGCTCAGGGTGCCGGCTCAAGTACTGCTGGAACCACCCGGTGACAGGGTCGAAGGGAAGCGTGTTGTTCATGGCGCGGAGGTTGAAGGTATCCATGCCGCCGCAGCGGTGGTGATAGTTGCGGCGGTCATCACCGCCGTTCTGGTTTAAAAAACCAATCGGTGCCAGATTCCATGGGTGAAAGGCCGCGCCGTTATGGCGACCCCCACGTCGGGCCCTGACACCATCACGCCCAGCAGAGGGCCCGAAGCCGGGAGAAGGGCTGTGGTGAGGATGGTGATGGTACATGCCGCGCGCACCGCCGTGCTGCCCGCTCTGATTCTCGGCCGGGCACGGGCTGGGCGCCGCCTCTGGAGGTCCATCAGGACTGTCGCCCATTGTCGTGTCCGGGCTGGCGACCTCCGTGGTCGTGGTGGCGGGCTCGTCCCTGATGGTGGTGGCAGGTGAAGCTCCGGCCGAGGGCGCGGCCGCGTTCTGGCCGCTGCGGTGCTCCTGGTCCTGCCACCTTCTCGAAAGAGAACGGTGACGGGGCCCGGCCCCGTGGGATGCCACCAGGCCTGGGCCATGGCGTGGTCTTGGTACATGACCCTGGCGTCAGGGTTGAAGAAGCCGGTGTGGTTCCATGAGGTGTTCAGGGGGAGGCACACAGGCGCCCCAGCCGCGTTGACTGAGCGCACGAAATCGCTCCACGGTGCGGTGGTGCACTTCTTCGGGGGTCATGGGAAACTGGTTGCCGTGTGCAGGGCTGGCGGGGTTCTGAGGACTGGCCATGTGCGCCGCTCTCATCACATGATCCTGGTCCAGAGACGAGGTGTTTGTCTTTTGTGTCATTTTGTTGTCTTTTCTTGTGTGTGTATGTGTGCAAAGTGTAAGGCTGTGGCGATGTGATGGGAGTGCTGTGTTTGTGTGCAAGGGGAATGCGAGAGGAAAGTTGCAAGATTGATCAAGAAGAGAGAGTAAAAGTGAAGTGAGAGGGTAAAGAGAAGAGATCAGCTGGATGATGAGGAAAGAAAAGGGAAGAGGAGGAAGATCTCATCGACGGAGAAGGGGAAATACCACAGCTTTATAGACATTTGGCGAGTATAGAGTAATAGAGAAGGAGGGGGGGGGGAGAAAATGAATGAAGAGTCCCCAGGAACAGAAGAACTCGAGCACTTGTCTGGGACATGCGCATATGCCCAACACCCACGGTCCTCCTTGCCCGCCTTCTCAACCTCAGTCCCCCCCCACGTAAGACCATCAGAAGCAAGGAGGAGAACAACAAAAAGCCCTTGAGCACGTCTGACCTCGTCCATGCAGGGAGCTACTGCTCCAGCCTCCCTGGAGGCGGCACGATCCAGCCAATGCGAGGACGCCAAAAGTGGCCGGCTGCATTCCGTATCGTCCGTCTGGGACATACAGCTCGCTGCGGTTCCACCGTCTCGGGTAGCACAGGAGAGGGGTTGCCGAGACATTTACTCTCTTCCCTACATCATCGCTGCTTCTGCCAGGCAGAAATGCATACGTAGGCCATGCCCAATCTGCCAATACGAGGCTCGCGGCCACCCGATGCTGCTGTGGAATGCTACGCGTGCCCTGTCCCGCTTGGTCGGAGGCGTGCACTTGCTTCTGCCACTTGCCAGTCTATTGCCTGTGATCCTCGTCACTTGGCCCACATCTGGACGCGCGGGCAAGGGTTGACTCACCCTTTGGTGTTTTGGATTGAAAGGGCGGCACGCAGGTGGCAGCCTCGTTGGTGGAAGAGCTGAAAGAAGCGACCGGATTCATCTGACCGCTGAAATTGGGTCGGCAGCTTGCGGTCGGACGACGCCGCCGTCTTCGGGCGTTCAAGGTCATGTACGTGTACGCATGGGGCTCTGGGAGGTCGGTCAGGCATCTCTCGCTTGCATGAATGCTACATTGTATGTACTATGTAGTTTTGAGTTAATAGAGCTTGGCTCCGACGCTGCGAGAGGAGAGGGCCTCCCGGGGGGGGAGGGGAGAAGCCCAAACGGCGGCTCGGGAGATTCGGACTTTTCGGGAGATAGAGTGACCACTTTTGCTGTGATCTCTCTCTCTCTTCTTGTCTTTCCCCACCGTGACTGTCCAGTGCGTGTTAGAACCCCACGGCATATAATAGTAGTATATATATTTTATAGATTACTTTCAGATTTGCGAGTACTTACTACCGCAAGATAGGATATCTAGACCGCCCTGTGTCGATCGATGGAATGTTCTTGACCAAACAGGACAAGAGAATGTGGAACCAAGAGAGAAAAATGATAGCCGCCCTGCCCTTCTGTCCTCCCGTCCCAATATCCCAAGATCCCTCGAGTGTAGATGTGTGTGTGTGTGTGTGTGTGTAATAAGCCGACGAATGTGCAATGACGCATCGTCATGGAGAGTCTGAAATCCTGTGCCACCATGTGACCGAAGCACTGCTAATCCAGCTACCTTGTTTCTGTACGTGGCTTGGTAGACGCCATTAAAAAAGAAAAAAAGGAAGGAAGAGAGAGAGAGAGGGAGACGAGAACTTAGGAGGAGGCAGAGGACGCCTCTTTCTCCTGTAACCTCTTCTCCGCCTCCTCTGCGCGCTTGTTGGCGTCCGCAACCTCTTGTTTCAGCTGCTTGATGTACTCGATAGCCATCTCAACGGTGCTGGCCTTGCTACTGGGTGTGCTCCCGTTCTTGCCCTCTTTTTTATCGCCACTCTCAGCTCCACTGTCCTTGCCCTCGGAGAGGGCATCTCCTGGCAACAGCGTGGCGATCTCCTGCAGCGCCGAGTTGATTCGGTTCCGACGTCCTTGCTCCGCGATCTTGTGAGATGTTCGTTTCGAGGTCAGGTTCGTGGACAACTCGCTGGGATATGATACACCAGGCACCAGGTTGCCTTCCAGAATGTTCTGGTAATTTGACTTGGATGCTAGGAGCCGCGATGCTGTGTCTCAGCCATGACCCCTCCCGGCAGTAATGGTTTGATGCTGGGAGAGATCTTGGGCCGTAGTGCTGGTGATTCGTGCGAGGAGCTGATACTCGCCCTCTTCTTGCTGCTTCGTGGGGCAAGCTGGGGGGTCTTTCTTGGGTTGGGCGTCGTCGCGGCCGAGGGACCGGGCGTCAACTGGGGGCTATGGCTCGCTGGCGCCGCAGCACTAGGTTTTGCGAACACCGGCGACGGTAGTGGTTGAAATACCGCGCTCCTCGCTGAGCCCGAATCGAGGGCTGGAGACCGCAGATTGGATGCCTTGGTGTTCAGAGGCGCGAGGGTCGGCTTCTGAGACGTGCTCGAGCTTACTGATTCCGGAAGCTCAAAGGTCTCGATGCCCTCGGCGGCCAGGGCATCAGACCCGGCTGCGGCGCCGTCGGGCCTATTGGCATTGCTCGGAGACGGTAGCCTCATGAGGGAGGCCGGTGTTGCGGGAGAGTGCTTTCCGGTTCGGGGAGCCAGGCTTGGGCCCAAGGTCGGCGTGGCGCTGTTCTGAGCCCGGATCGCGGGGGACGGCTTGGCTGACCGAGGCTTGGGCAGGGGCGGGGGTGGCATCTCTGACGATGTCTCTGGTGGGGAGACGGAGCTGTTCTCGGAATCAGTGATAGCTGCCGCAGGAGAATCAGAAGCATTGCTGCTTGGCTCGAGCGGGCGGGCGGTCGCGGTCGCTCGAGGTTGCGGCTCGACAGATACGGCCAGCTCGCTCAAGACCTGTGCATTCATAAGCGGCGTAGACCCGGTCTTCTTCCGCTGTGGCTTTGTGATAGGCGATTTTCCAACGTTTGGCTTCGCTCTGGTCTTGGCCACACTGCTCTTCCGCATCTTCTTGACCAGATCGCCAGCGCTCGGTGGCTGAACCTGTGTTGAGGCGGGATGTCCTTCTAGGTCCATCCCTTCGGGGGGAGCTCGTGGTGGTACCGATCGCTACGCGGTCGAACATGGTCATCGGATCGGACTGGGCGTGCAGCGCTGGTGAGGTGAGGGGGCTGAAGTATGCGTTGGGCACTGCGAACGGCTGGTCTATGGGATACTGGCTCTCCAGGGGCGTAACTGCGGGAGAGACCAGGGGGTGAAGGACATCTGTGGGATGCATCAGTAAGCCACAGACCTCGAGGTTATACCTTTCTCTGCCAGGGTTGTACCGACATCTTGTTGCTCCTTCATCCTCTGAAACCTCTCGTACATGTCTTGGTGCTGCTGAGGCGTCTGGTCGGGCTGGGTATAGAACTGTCGGGTCCCAGCTTGTAGCTCCAGGCTCTGGGGAGTGGGAGGGACCATGTGGTTCTGCTGCTGCGCAAAGAAGGCGACATGCTGCTGCTCTATCTGCCTCTGCTGCTGCTGCAGCTTCTGCTGCTGAAGGAACCGGATCTGGGCATCGATCTCAGAGATGGCATCGCCAGAGGCATGCTGGATCGGTATCATGCTCGAGGCCATCGTGGAGAGTGTAGCAGGTGCAGTTGTCATGGTGGGCATCTGGTCATGCATGGCTGTCGACATGAGGACGGACGCCTCTGTTCCAGACATGGATGTGTCGACCGCCTCCCGCTGCATCATGTGTGATCCCCCATCTTGGGAATGGAAATCAAAGTCGAACTGGAGGCCGTCCCCAAAATTGCTCATTCCGTTCATGTCGAGGAATTGGTGGATGTCATCATCGGTGCCATGAGGCATACCGTGGTTCTGGTCGTTCCATGCTGCCGTATCCATCACGATCCTCGATATTCCTGGCAGAAGTGGGCAGTCGTTGTCCCTTTTTTTAAAAGAGGAAAAAAAACCCCCCGTCTAGATGGCAGGGTCGGATCTCGTTGTTCTGCTCTTTTGCAGATGGCTAGCCCCGTCGCGCAGCAGCGTGCGCGCGCGTCGCAAAAGATGAGTAACACCTTGGCGTACAGATCTGCAGCCCGTCGTCGAGGTCTGCGGTGCTCGGTCGCGGCGAGGAGCAGGGTGCTGCTTTCAAGGCGCCGAGGTTGGACGGTGGTCGATGCTCTTCAGCGGTGGAGAGTGGCCCTGATTGGTGGTGTGTTCAGAGGATTGCACTCAAGGCTGCCTCTCTCATTGGGCGGGTCTGCTCATGCAAGTCTTATCGTCTCGATACAGCAGGCTGACTGTCACCGAGGACAGGAGGGGCAGCGGACCAGGGGATCTTGCCGCAGGGTGATACAGCGTGTAGAGGTTACAGAAGAGACGTCGTATCGACAAAACAAAATTTGCTCAGTTCCATGAGCACTTGGTCCGTGTTTGGTGGGAGGAGGAGGAGGAGGGAGGGAATGTTAGTGTGAGAACACGAGTCGGCAGAAGACGGCGGGGCTCCGAAGACATTCATCTTGAGGGAAAATGGGAACGGGAGGTGGTGGACGGGTTCTACGGCTGGAACCGGGCGACCGAGCCAGGCGTGCCAGTGCCAGCTGCCAGGCTGCTGCTAGGACGACGTGCTAGGTGCTAGGCTGGAGTTGGAGTGGCTGGCACGCTGGGTCACTGAAGAGATCGAGTGGGGAACTTTTTCAACGTTGGGGCCTCAGCCCCCCCCCCTCCCCACCCCCAAGCAAACCCCTCTGGGCGGTCCCTCATGGAGCAGACCGAGGTGGGTTTTTTTCCCGTCTTTTTGTTCCTCTCACTCTCAGCGAGGCCAAGGGCTTCACCACGTGTGGCCCACAAAAATGTATGTCCGTACAGCCCTGCTCTCTTCGAGAGATCAACGACTGTGCTCTGCTTGTATTATTACATACATACATAGCACCACGGTAGTGAACAGCACCGACTAAACGCCAGACTGACGCCACCGTCACACGTCAGATGCCCCCTCCAAGACCTACTATCACTCTTGGTGGTCATCTCCATGAGCATACCAGATGCTTAAATGGTACACCTATGCACACAGCCAGCATCCATAGCGGTAGCCCAGTCCGAAATTGAAAGTACACGATGTGGGTGTGGTATGGGCCCTGCCATAGTGCATATAGTAGTAGGAAGGAGTACATTACTACCTGCTCTGCCGGCGCGCCGGGTCTCGCACCGCTTCTCGATCTAACCCCACCGACGCTGAGTGATCATCGGTCCCTGGGCGTGAGAGCCTGAGGGAAGTAACAGCTGCCACAACGTCGCAGCCCGCGACGATGGCCCACACTCGGAGGGTTTCTGAGACACAGTGCCTTGAAGCGGAACTTCAGAAGTAGAGGGATTTTTTTTTCTTTCTTCTTCCTTTCTTGGACATCAAAAACCGCTTACCCATCTTCGATGCCTTGCAGAATTTACACGCACAGTTAAATTGCAGAGATCTTTACATCTTTGGTGAGCGTTTATAACCTCATCCGCAGTCGCTGCCCTCGTCAAACACAACTGGCCTTCTCCTTCTGCTTATGAAGGGTCGATCCCGAACATCGTCGTCACTATCGTTCCCATCAGAATCCAGCCCATATGGTTCCTTCTTGGAGCCGTTCACCTTGTCCCTACCGAGTTGACTCATGCTCAGTAGATCATCATCACTGTCCTGGGACTGCGTTGGAAGAAACTCGTAAAACGGCTTCCGCTTCGCGAGGTTTCCTGCCGACGATCTGGCCACGGGTGGGGACGATGTCAAGGTGGGGCTTGATGATAGACCGGTTATACTCGAGATGGGCCCATCGTCAATGAAGTCGAGGAGGTCAGCGCCGTCATCTGAGCCGTCGCTCTCCAGTAATTGGCTTGTTCTGGTGCAATCATCCCCATAGTCCTCGACAGTGTCATTGTTTCGCCGTAGTTTAGCTGCCTTTCTCCTTGGCTTGGGCTTCGGTTTTGACCGTCTTGCTGCTGCGCGGGTATCGTCGGTATCCTCTTCTTCGTCAGTAGCCGAGCTGGTCTCGTCTAAACCATCTTCAACTTCGCCTGAGTCGATGAAAGGATTGGTGTTCTCAGTTCGACGGGAAGCGGCCTTGGCTTTCGGTCCAGGCTTTCTGCGTTTCGGTAGTGACCCTTCTTCGATCACACGAGGGGATCGAGGCCTTTTGCTTGGTCTGGAAGCAGGATCGCCAACATGTTCCTGGTTTGTATCGTCATCGTCATCACCGCTGTCTTCTGCGAAGCCGGGTAGGGGGGTGTGTTTGTAGAACAACCGCTCGCAATCATCGTACGGGCGTAGGTGGCGCTCAAGAGGTGATTGACTGTTCGCTAATCTCTTGAATAATTTCACGCATCGTTTCGTGTGTGCTCCATGCTTGAGCTTGACGACCGGTCTCAATCTCGCCTGAGCTTTCGACTGTGCACCTAGATCGGGTCCCGCAATATGCTCCCGGGAGGTGCGCTGAGAGGGGAGGTTCCGGTACGTGTGATTCAATTCGTCGGTCTGCCTATGATCAAGCAGAACAACATCCAGAGGCGGGATCTCGGCCAGGATGTCGGCCTCCTTTGGTTCTTTCGATTTTGCTTTCGCCGTAGCAGTGCCAGGGCGTCCAAATTCGGAGGCCTTCATGAAACCTGTAATGACACCATCCGGCATATGGAATTTCTTCTGTGTTGCCTTCTTCCGGACGGCAGCCTTTTTTCTCGGCTCCGGTAGCGAAGTATCCTGCGTATTCTCGATCGGTATGATGACCATGCGCTTGTCGACTTCAGGTATGGCACTCCTAGGCAGGATTCTCGAGGACAGATCGTTGCGGAAATTGAAGCGAGTTCCTTCGCAGATGAATCGCTGCATCTTTTCGTAGTTGTCTTTGGCCTTCCTGTACTGCTCCTCTTCTCTGCCTTTCATCAGGAGGAGGGTAATGTTGCCAGCCCGCTTCCTGCCAGTGCGGCCCATGCGCTGCAGCATTCGAATTGGAGAGGCTGAAGCGTCGTAGCAGATGATCAAATCGACCTGTCCAATGTCTAGTCCTTCCTCCCCGATCGAAGTTGCCACTAAAACGTTGAAGTGCCCGGCTCTGAACTTCTCGATGGTCTCAATCTGCTGTTTCTGCTTCATGCCTTCGCTCCTCTTTGAATCCGCCTGTCCAACAAATATAGACGCCGTTATCATAGGTCTGTGCTTGTTCAAGGTTCGCACAATCTCCTCAGCGCTGTCTCTGTACTCGCTGAAAACGATGGCACGAGTATTCGAGCCTTGCCCGGCATCCATGAAATGATTCAGCAGATTCTCACATAAGTAGGACAGCTTTGGGTGGCCGACGAATCCATCCAGTCTCTGCCATTTGTCCATGATATCCATCATCGCCTGGAAATTCTGATCCTCGGCAAGTTGTCTCTTATTCTTTGAGCCCTTACTGCCTTGGCCCTCAACCTCAGATCTGAAGTCGACCATTTTGTGGTGGAATGGCGCGATTCCGTGGTAGTTGAGCAGCTTGATGGCATGCGCCAGGCTTTGCAGGATAGCAAAAACGGCCATGACCATGCCTTTGGTGGCTTGATTTGCATGTTTTCCGGCCCCCAAAGCCCATTGTCTCTGTGCCTCTCGCAGGCCCATCACGGTCAACGCCATTGGGTCTCGCGCGAGCCATTTGTTGACCTGAGCAAGTTTGTTGCAGAGCGGTCGCAGAGCCTTGGAGAACAAATCTTGGACCTGCAGCATTTCGTCTGACGGATCGAGGAGGACTTGTTCCACATCGCGAGCATGAACATACTGGCGGATATCGATAGATTCCTCTGTTCGGATTTCTATGTCTGAGATCCCAAGGCTGTCGATGACGGCCTGGACACCCTCGACTGTGGAGCCAGGGGTAGCAGTAAGAGCGAGTACTCGAAAACTTGGGTTGAACCTCCGGATGAATTCAACTACCTTCACATACGCGTAGTCCCCAGTTGCTCGGTGGGCTTCGTCAATGACAAGAAGCACTATCGATTTCGGATCCGCGTACCCCTTGGATAGATCGTTCTGCAGAGTCTGTGGGGTCATGAAGAAAAGCCTTTTCCTCTCCCACTCACCCTCGCGAAGGGAAGGCGAGATCTCACCGGTCAACAGGGTCGCTTGAGATCGAGGGATGCCTGCCACGTTCAGACATGCCTCGACCTGTTGAGAGGCGAGAGGTTTGGTGGGCGCGACGAAGATAATCTTTGCATCTTTAGTCCACCGGGAAAAGTTGAGCATAACCGTGGCTGCAATGAATGTCTTGCCAAGACCAGTTGGCAGTGCCACTAAGGTATTGTTGAACAGTCCCTTCTTGACAATGCTGAACTGATAATCTCGTACGGGACCAAGGTTCGTTGGGTAGACCCAGGTCTTCAGTGCATCCTGATCCAGCTTATGGTGCGTCGGGGCTTCCGGAGGCATATCAGCCCGATACACCCTCCTAGATTGGGTCTGCGGCTGCTGAGACGGCTCATCGTGATCGAGGGCGTGCCCCCAAAGCGTTGTCTGGCGAAAGGCCTGCGATGAGTTGCTCCGTTGTATTGGGCCCGACGCCCTGGGAGCGTACTGCGGCCCACGGTTCAGACTGGCTCTTGGCTGCACAGGGGAACTATCGAAGGCATCTGCAGGCAACCCATCCAAAAGCTCTGTGTGAGACTGGTCGCCGTGAGCTCTTCCTGATGATGGTCTGACGTGATGCAACACAGTCGTGTTTGCAGTGATGCTAGACGCCGTCCTCGGAATTATCTTGAGCGCAGACGCATGACCGCTGACACTGACACCCGGAGCGGTGTTTGTCGGGTTCTGGGAAGTTCGCGTGAGGGCACTGATGAGATCCTCGTCCGCAATATCACCGTCCCACTCATCAGAGTCCATGCCTCAAAATGCTATAGTGTCACCCTTCAGAAAGAATGAGGAGGAAAACAGATAAGGGAGAGAAAGTATCCCAATCGGGAGACATCGAGTCCAGGCTGGTTGTCGAATTCCTCATCAAATGCAAAAAAGTATAGCGCGATGTGGTGAAGTACGTCTCAAGCAATGCTCAGCACAGCGCGACGCGCATCCTTGTCAAGCGCAGCAGCTCAGGTGGCCCCATGCTTGAGGCGGGCACGACTGCAACGCCTGGTCACACTTTCCGCGAATGACGAACCAAGCTTGACAGGGATACTGCACCAATTACATATCAGGATCTTGATCAGGCACCCACCCCCCCTCTGACTAATCGTTCAGGTCGCAGATGTCAAAAGTGGGCCTCAGCCCAGGGACTTCTACCTTGGCCTACCTTCGACCGTTTGTAACCAAAACCCTCTGCTACGCACTCTCGAATTTTCCTTTGTTCTATTCATGAACAGGAAAGAAAAGCCTCGCTTCGTCGCCAACCGTTCTGCATCTTGGTTCCTTCACATTGTTCTTATTGATGTGCCTTTTTTTACTGGTCAGACAAGCGGGTCTTTTCGCAGCCCCGTCTCGACGTCCTTAAAAGGGACTGAGAGGCCCTGACCATCAATCTTTCTTCGACCTGCTTCCCTCGTCCACGATACCTCAACCAAGCTTGCTCCCTTTCGTTGGCGACCAGACCTTCTCCCATACCTTTGAACCAGACCTCGACCTAGTTCTCTCCCGACAGTCCTTGCGCGACACACTTGCGACAACACTTGGGCAACTCTCGCGCACCCCCAAATCCTCATACGAAACACAAAATAGTCGACAGACCCCGCCATGGCACCACCCACTGGACCTCGTGGCGGCGCAAATGCGAACACTGGCCGAAACACCCGAAGCTCGACTGCCGCATCTCGTGGAGGCTCCCGTGGCGGTACCCGTGGTGGAATCGCGAAGCGTGGCCGGTCGTCTGCTCCTCGAACTGATCGTGATGGAGATCTCGATATGGACGCTGCCGGCGCAGGCAACAAGCCTGCTGCTGGTGCCCACAGGCCCGCCACCTCGTCCACACGACGCGGCAATGCAAGAGCCAATGCCCCTAGCAAGTCGAGTGCGCGCCTACAGCAGAATCTTACACGGCACCTCGGCGGGGATACATCGCAGACATCTCGCGCTTCCAACTCAGCCAGGCTGTCAGGTAACAACACGACACTGAAAGTTCTGGGCTTGAAGTCCAGCAGAGCGTCTACCAATGCAGACGGCGGTCTACGGAGTCTGCTCGAGTTCCTGGAGAAGAAGGCGACGAATGTCAAGACGACTGGCAGCGATCGCAGCCGTCGCGTGCGTTCCGTTGCGATCAAGAAGGTATGTCAAGGTATCCGACCAAGGGGTACGGGAGGGTGCGCAGCGTCAACAAAGGTCCAAATCTCGTTGCTTTGCCGTGTACCTCGCAGAACGAGCAGACAATCGCAACCATAATCGCCGCTTCGACCTTTCCCGTGAACCCACCTCACCACCACCACTCAAGGTTCTTTTGACCTTGCTAACTAACTTCCCCATAGTCACTTATCGAGGGTGACTCTGTTTATATCTTGACCAGCGATCAAGACGCCGACGAGGTTCTCAAGATCAACGGCTTTACCTTCGCCGGCTCCGCCCTTACCATTACTAAGAACGAGGATGGCTGGCCCGCGGCGGAGATGGAACAGAATGGAGGAGCTACCTTGTCGACCCAAGCGCAGAAGGACAAGCTCAAGCTCCAAGCTGTGCTCGAGCGCCGGTACAACATGGAGGCAAAGCTTCTTGATTTGTCTGCTCTAGGGCAAGACCCAATTCTCGTGGAGATGGGTTTGCTCTCCTCTGCTCCAGACACAGCCGAGAAGACCTTCAAGGTGCTCATGAAGATCTGTCAAGAGCTTTTCAAGACGGCGCAACAGAAGCGGGAGGCCATGGAGAGCGTCTCCCTTGCGGGCAACGCGCTTACCTCGGTGAACCCAGTCTTTGACCTGGCCGAAACCTTTCCCGACTTGAAGCATCTTGATCTGAGCAACAACCAGTTCTCCAGCGTAAAGCAGCTGAACAAGTGGCGCGGCCGTTTCCGGCGCCTGGAGACGCTGCTCCTGCTTAACAACCCCATCATCCAGACGGAGCCTACTCATGGTGAATACATAGCGGAATGGTTTCCCTACCTGCAGAACCTGAGCAACGTGATCATCAGGACTCCCGAGATGATTGCCGCGACCCAACAAAAGACTCAGGTCAAAGCGATCCCTCAGAATGGCAACGACTTCCGCGACGTCAACAACCTTGGACAAAGCTTCATCTGCGAGTTTTTCCCCCTGTTCGACACGAACCGCGATCTACTCCTGCAAACCTACTATGACGAGCACAGCACCTTCACAATTTCTGTTGTGAACAGCGGCGTCAAGGACAAAGACACCCCAGGGCTTCCCTGGGCCCCCTACCTGGGCTTTTCACGCAACCATCAGCGCATCACTACGGATGGCGCACGTTTCCAGCGATACATGAAGGGAGTCCGCATACAGGAGCTGTGGCGCCAATTGCCCGCTACGCAGCACCCTGGCTTCGAAACGAACAAGTACATCGTCGATTGCCATCCGATGAAGGGCTTGCGTGATCCGGCCAACCGCTCACCTGAGGGGGAACTCGGCATGATCATCACCATGCACGGCGAGTTTACGGAGACACAAGCTGACGGCAAGAGCGGCCCGCGCAGCTTTTACCCGGACTTTTGTCCTTGGTCCCAGTTTGACCGGGCGTGGTCCTATACGGGTAATAAGCGACATGCTCTCGCTGCATGCTTACAACCCGCTCCCCACGATCGCGGTCTCTGCTCAGAATGCACCTGCATCTGCGCCTCCAGCTGCGCCGCTGTCTACTGGGGAGCAGCAACAAATGATGATGATGGAGCTCACAAAGCGTACCAACATGACCCTCGAATACAGTAAAATGTGTCTTGAGGGAGCAGAGTGGAACTTTGACCGAGCGGTGGCCATCTTTGAAGAAAAGAAGGTAAGATCGGCGGCCCTCTCCTCTGTTTACTATTTGTGTGCAAACGCTGATACTACGGACAGATGGCTCTCCCCGCTGAGGCGTTCGTTCAAGCTTGATTGTCCCAGACTGGACAGCTTCGCCTAATAACAGCCACGCGCAGTTGTCCGTTCCAAGCGACGGACAAAGGAAATTGGGCTCTCTTAACCCAACCCAACGTACAAACATCAAGCGAATTCCATACACAAGCCTGTACATCAACAGAGCGGCTCTCGGCATGCGGGCGACAATGTGAGAAGAGGGACAAAAAAAACAAGGATGATTCGATAGTCTTTGCGGGAACGGAATTTGGTTGATTTGGTACTGGCATTAGCGACAGGCAGGAGGAGTTATCTGCTTTTGCGCCCAGCGGCATTCCCTGCTACTCTACAAGAAGTGGCAGCGCTGGGCTCTGGTTGGCTCGGCAGCATCACGGAGGAATTTGGGGGTTTACACAAAAAGATGCACCAGAGCCTGAGCCGCATGACAGATTTCATATGCGGTCCTAGATTGAGCCAAAGATTATGAACTGAGAGGCTGAGATACCCTCGCACACCACGACCTATGCTTCCTGTAATCTGTGCCATTTCCAATGATGTGCCGAAGTGATGTAGCAGAGTGCATGTCAAATATGCATGAACCATGCACAGCCCAGATATGTCTGTAATTTACGCAAGCGCGCGCGTCCTCTCCCTAATGTAGGCAGCATGATTGTAAGCCACCTGAGTGCCATGGTGGGAGAGGTGGGGGAGGAAGAAGGAGAAAGAAAGAAGAAAAAAAAAAGGTAAAGGTAACCCAAGCCTATTTGACGATGTTGAACCAGGCACACACACACACACACACCACAAAGAAACGTGCCGGCGCTTACATGCTGCATACCTTGTTGCTGATCTCTCACTGGCCCGGCACATGACAATCACCATGGGCCACTAGCAGCCAACGGATGACAAGCGGCTTCAGCAAGATCTACAGTTTTCTTCGGCCCGCTGCCGTAGAAGCAGGTCGCGCATGTGCTCATCTCGCGGGTGGAATCTCGTGCAGGAGAGGAAGCTGCTATCTCACTGGAGGGGTTGGGGTGCTGGCGGCACAGTGATCGTCCAAAGATTTTGCCCTAGGATGGTTGGTGATTATTAAGTCACGGCAGCGGCGGCTGCCGTTGCCTCTGCTGTGCGAGGATGACTGGCCGGATTAGGGGCTGGTTACTGTACCTGGCCTGCTTAGTCTTGCGTGTCCCTCTTTTTGAGATGCTACGGTGCATGGCAGCAGCCGGGATCCGAGATGATCGACTAAGAGACAGTCACGGTCTACACTATCGGCGGTCTACATGTGCCGATAAGTCATGTTGACCTGCTCAACTCTTCCAAGAGCTGCGCTGCATGCGATGATCATGTGTAGCATTGCATACTTAATCAAGTTTCACATTGCTGCAGCGGAACCCACGATCTCCTGCAGTGGTAGTGTGTTCGGGGCATTCCACCGTCAAGTCGCCGGAGTATGTCGGCGGTGGTATCCCTCTCATCGAAAGAGTTTCCCCTCTTTCTTATCCTGGCGACGAGCAGATCGTCACTACAGACTAACGATGAAGTCGGGGCTTCGATTCACACCGCCGATCCCCTCTCTCCACCCCTCTCTTCTGTCTCGTCGATCAAGCAGTTTGGGGTTCGAAGGTGTGCATGTGAAGTTACTCTGCAGGAGGACATGCTCCCAGGACCTAGTGTCTGCAAACTATATCTGGATGGCGGGGTCTGGCTTTCGCCCGAGTGGTCTCGACCGGGCGGCTATAGTATTCATTAGTTTACCTGACCAGAACTGGCTACCACAACACGCTGTGGCGGGCGAACTCGAGCCACTGAGCAAGAGCGGGGTCAAGCGCACTATAGTCATAATATTGGTTCTGACAGCCCTGAAGAAACCGCATGGGGATGACTAGCTCGCAGCTTGCACCAGATCCTGCAGGTTTGTGTCGTACTCCTCGCGTCAGCCGCCCAACCTGAAGCAGCTACCACCGAAAGAATAAAGACCAAGTCGTATAGGTAGAATCTTCTGGTCAATGGGCGCCCGGTCAGCCCGGGTTCGCAGACAGGACGAGACCCGCACGAGGGTGTCAAAATTGAGTTCCGCTCAACAACAGGGTGAGAAGCCCGAGATCATCTCGGAAGCGTGCCATCGAAGACAACCTCCTCGCAGAGATGCCCAGGCTGGTCATGCTGCTGCTTCGAAAGTCAGATGAGTGGGCAGTTGTGGACCCATCTTGCTTGGTGCTGCAATTTACTCGACGCTCCGCCCTCGTCTACCCGGATCTCGGCTCGACCGTAGCCCGCCAGGACGGTCATGATGATGATGGGTCCATCTTCATCCCTCGTGGGCGGGCTGTCCCGGCCTTGGGAGGAGAAAAAAAAATCAAGAGCGGTGCAGAATGGTATGCAAGATGATGATGAGATGACAGGAGCGCCGAGACATAGTCTGCTTTTTGTCTCTATCCGAATTGGACACCCCTCCCCCCTCCCCGGGGTTTCCCATTGTGAAAGGTGCTACCATCTTGTCGCCTCGCATTAGCTCAAGGGGTTGTCCTTGCAGGGCCCCCCTGGCGTTTCGTTTCAGGCCATCACCAAGTCGGATTAGCGTGCAGCGCAGAGAAACGGACCAACCCCCCCCTTCTTTCTCCCCATCGTAGCGAGGCCTACCGAGCAACATGCGAAATCGTCTGCTGCGCGGGCCAAGAGGCGTCGAGATTGACCGGGCCGAGAAGGATGATTTCGTCATCTCGTCAGGACTGCCCCCACAGGACGAGGGAGTCGTGCAGCAGCGCGGAACTGAAAAATGGGCTGACATGTGTTGCGCCGATGGGTCCGTGGCGGACGCCTTGTAGGTATAGGATGTGGATGTTGGGAAGGATCCTGCGGAAGCATCCAGGTCGTCGCCACCGAGTCCTCGTATCGTATGCGTGCTGCATGTGATCGGTAGCGTGGAAAAGAGAAAAAGATGGAGAGGGTCTGAACCGGAAGCCTGGCCTGAAGGGTGTCGTAGTCCCGTAGAGATTTGATCTGGGCGGCTGGGCACTCCAGCACAGATGCTACAAAAATACGGCAGAGGCCTACCAAAATACCATAGTAATACAATAGTTGATTCCCCACGCGGCACCGTCTGATACGAACGAGCCCACCGGAGGGGAGGGGTGGACGGGCTCTGTGCTCTGTGCTCTGACAGTCACCCAGAATATGAGATGAGATGGTTGGGCTTCTGCGTTGTGAGTGGTGCGGTGCGCCTTGGAAACGGCACCACGTAAAACATGACCGGAGCTCAGACGACGACTTTGTTTCGTCGTGTTTCTGCCAAAATGTCATGCCGCAGTATGTACAACAGACGGCGGGCGATGCTGTTTGACTGCTGCGGTAGGCTTTCGCCCTTTCCCCTTTTTCCCTCCCAGCTCTGCCCGCAGGGATAGAGATCCTGGAGATGATCGACACCTCACGCGAGGTTCCTGCATGTCGCCCCAAAGTCCCTGCAAGGGACAGGTACCAGAGACCCACGCGTGAGTCCCAGCCGAGAAAGAGTCCCTCCTAGAAAAGGTACATTTATGGACCCGGGCTTGTCAACACCGCCATCCCATTGGATGCTGGAGGGGCTGGGGTGCTGGTACCCTTGTCCGTTGCGCAGCCATGTCCGTGCAGTACCTTCCCTCTTTTGACCCCCCCTGGATGGACGTTGCCGCCTTTAATGGCAATTACATGGTTCTCAGGTCGTCAGTTCCTGGATTCGAGCGACTCTGTTCTGGCTAGTCCTGCACCTCTCTTCCTCCTCTTCCTCCCTCGAGCCAGTCTTCTTGTCCAGAACACACAGCGGCCAGCTGGTTTTTTGTGCTGTCCCCTCCCAGGACATCTTGTTCTTCGCTCCAGCCTGCGGCTCCTCCCCCTCTTTCATCCCGGCCAGCGACACTCACGCATTTCAGGGCTGTGTACGCGACCAGAAAAAAAAAAAGGGGAGCATTCGTGGACACGCATCAGAGATCAAGGATAGAGTGGAGTAGATACGGACGCTCTAGGCGGATCGCGGGGGTGGTGCCCAAGAGAGGCAGAAACGCCCGATCCTACAACAGCGTTTCCCTCAGTCGAGAGCAGTCGACTGAATCTCCCCTGCCCCCTCCTTCGCCTTCTTTGCTCTCTGTCTCGCCCATTTTCACTCGGATACCATTCAAAACTCCAGCCTACTAGCAGATCTTTAACATTCCTGGACTGGGGACAGGTCCTCAATTCCGCATCTATTTTCCAACGTGTTCTCATTCATACCCTATTGACAATCCTCATTTTCCGAACTCAAACGGCTACTACTGGACTTCGTCTGAGACAAGAATCTCCCTCGCCTCGTCTGAGTCAACCGTCCTGGCCGGTTCTCTGGAAGCTCGTGGTGTTCTCGACCACCTGTAGTCAAACGCGTTGGAAGCGGGCCTGTGTTGTGCTGTCTCGTACACCACAGCCTCCAACCCAGCTCTGGATGTATGTCCTCTTCGCTGCCATTGATTGGGACCGGCACCTCTTCGCTTCCCGCCCCGGCCGTTTCAGCACTGCCTTGACCACACAAGTCTTGAGCGTGCCGCTGACTTGTGCCACCAGAATCGTCTTTTGCCCTGCAACCCATTTCATTTCGTCATGCAATCGCGTTGAATACCTCGTCTGGTGCTGAGGTTTTCCTTTGGTGGTGATCACACCCCCGACCCTTTGGATTGAAGGAGGGACTCTTCGCTTGCGTCGCCAATTCCTCTTCGCCATGACGGGACAACCTAAACCGAAGGTCGCGCTGGACAACGAGTGCTCCGCTGTCTACAACAACACACTCTATACCTACCAGGCCGATGCTTTCCAATCTTTAGAGCTGGTCAGCGGGGCGGAATGGAAACTACTTGACCAGGGAGAGGCGCTGTCGGGCGCTGCGTGTGTCAATGCCAACTCGACGGACACCACTCAGGCAGCCCTCTGGATTGTCGGGGGAACGGGAGGCTCCACCGACTACAAGGGACTGCAAAGGTATACATACTCTACGGGCACATGGGAGTCAATAACACCTGTCACCGCTGTCACCGAGAATAGGACGGACCATGCCGCCGTCTATCTCCCTGGCTGGGATGCCATCGTGGTCTACGCCGGAAGTCAGGATGGTAGCTCGGGCCTATCGACCCAAACGTTCAGCATCAGCTTATCCGAACCATACTCTGTCCTCGCATACGAGTCCGATGGCGCGCCCCCGGCAACGCGCCCGATCCTCTGCAATGGTCAGACACAGAGGCTGTCATGGTCGGTGGTGCCAGCGACAATACCCAGATCATGTTGTTCGAGGTCGGCTCTGGGTGGACCAACTCTGGAGCAACCCTCGCGTCGCCTCTCAAGACCGGCACCGACGCCTGGCATGCTTCACTGATCACTGGCAGCGATGGGTCGAAAAGCTTGTACACCTATGACATGACTGTGGCCCCGAATGTTGCCAACAGGACCCTCATAGTCGACAGCCACGGAGCCCCGGTCTCGGATGCCGTTGCTATTACCAGGCGCTGGGATGAGAGCGCCCAACCTGGCCGGAGGGACACTTTAACTGCCACCAACTGGCCATCGTACAACAACACGTACGCATCGACAGCCATTCGAAGCAACTCGGCGGCCGCCGAATCGGGCGATGGAACTGTTGTGCTCTCCGGCGGCAATATGGAAGACGTCATATGCCTTTTCAACCAGAACACCAACAGCTGGGTCAATGCCACCGAGCTGCTGGCCTCCGATGACCAAAAGACCCTTCACGCGTCCACCTCATCGTCCTCTTCACCGACAGCTTCGGCCACCGTGTCTGACACGGCCGCAGCGGAGTCGACAGGAGCGGTGGCGGCCTCGTCTTCGTCTTCTGGGAGCACCAGCTCTTCCTCATCCTCGCTGAGCGCCAATCAGGTTTTGGGTGTGATCCTGGGCTCGATCGGAGGCGCAATCGTCCTGTTGCTTTTAGTGTACTGTCAGATCAAGAGACGCAAGACCAGGCAAGATTTCATACAGGCTGGTCACGCCAGACGAGCCAGTGGCTCTTCCGGAGAGCCCGAGAAAGATGGAATGGCCATGGCTTCCGAGAGCTTCCCACGATCTCCCACAAACCCGTCTTTCATGCGCGGGCACATGGCAAAGGGCTCGAACGCGTCATTCTCATCAATGGCTATCCTGATGGGTAAAGGGCCCAAAGGTTCTATGGACGGTATTCCTCGGCCCTCTTTCGGAAGGGCGGGCGCAGATGGCAGCAGTCAACTCAAGAACCAGATCAGTGGCCCGATGCCTGCTATCGCAGGCCCAAACCCACCCCTGCGAGCCCTGGCTCCAGATGTGAGGGACGAGAAGGGCGTGTCCTTCAGTGCCGGTACCGTGGAGCCTCCAGCAACGCTGCGTGTACCTGCCAACCAGCAGGATGGCATTCGGCGCAGCTCGGGATGGAACAGATACTGGTCTGGCGAGAGCGGGGCACTGAATATTCTCGGCTATGGAAACAACAACGCCAATCGCAACACTGTTGCCTCTGAGGGATCCCGATACTCTTCCAACGGCCCTGCCGTCAGCCTACACAATCGCAGGACCCAAGACTCGGCGACGGTGCCTCCGTTGAACGTCGAGGGACCACCGCGCTTTGGCAGAGTCAACTCTGGATCGCCCACCACGAGCAACTACCCCTCAGGCCTCAGCGGAGGCATGTCAGGACGGATCGGCAACCGACCTCCCAGCCAGGAGTCGGACATCTCGGGCTACTCGAGCGGCATTCCCGCCAGCGTCCACGACTCTTGGGATCCCACTGCGCTCACGAGCCGCCCCTTCACCGGTACACGGGCCACGAGCAGCATGTATAGTTCTGCTTTCCCCATGCCACCATCCTCACCGAGTCAGCGACCACCCATGCCGCGCAACGTCCAGAGTGGCGTAAGCCAGCAGCCTCAGCTGGCAAAAGCACACACCTCTGACATGAGCTGGTTGAACCTCGGAGTCGGAGAGAACCAAAACCGCTACTAATTCTCCTGCGAGGCCACAGCGGTACCGAGAGTTCAACTCTGCCTCATTGTCTCTTTCCTATACTCCAGCGTTGCGTTTTACTCACGACTGATACCTGACGCCCTTTTTTCTTATACCCAAGGAGGCATCATCTTTCATTTCATTATTTTCGGGCGAAGAGATCATAGAGATCGTTTTTTGTCGCCATATAGAGAAGACGGGAACGGGGGTTGGAAGCAACACAACTACCTTTCCCTCTGCCCGCGCATTCTCATCCTCTCACTCTGACCACCGACCACAACCCGATCTCGGGAAACATTCCTAGCCACCGAGTGTGTCTCGCTCTCTGGTGTGCCGGTCCTTAATCCTAGATGCCCACCGCTCTACATTTCGCCAGTATCCGCGTATGCCTTCGAAATCACGTCGCGACAAGGGGAAACAAACCCCCTCTATCGACCACCACGAGCTCCTTCATCAAACAGCATCATCAACCAAGATACCAGCGAGTATCTATGTATCATTCTCTCAGCTTTCGATTCAAGTTGCATATACTTCATCCGAATTTGTTTTCCTTTTTCGTCTTATATCAGTGTCATCAATATCACGTGGCCCGGGCATGGCTACAAAACACATTCGTTGCATGCTCAATGATACCAAGCCTCCATCTCACACGAGACGGTGGCAGAAGCACATTGCGGAGGCGTTGTTCCTATCTTTTTTCTGGTCAAGCTCATCTGCCGCACGGTAAGGTACTACTGTCGCTGGCAAGGTTATGCTGAAGCCTTGTGGTTTACTTGTATGAGAGAACCGGGGGGGGGGGGTTCGTGGCGGCGAGAGGAGGATGGCGAGTGTGGACGCGGGACAGATGGTTCGTCTGTAGGATACGGAGGTTGAGATACTCTCAACCAAGGTGCGCTCGGGTGTGGAAAAAGTTCGAGTTTGGGGTCGTTGTGTCTGTTCGATATGTGTGTGTAACTCGACGTACATACCTGCACAGTCATGGACAGCTTGAGTAGTTCCGAAACACAAATTCTTGAGATCTGCATCGATGTGCTTCTTCCTTTCCGCTTGTGAGAGTCGACTGTCCCTAGGTAGGCTATCG
This sequence comes from Celoporthe dispersa, assembly GCA_016584495.1. Classification (NCBI taxonomy): domain Eukaryota; kingdom Fungi; phylum Ascomycota; class Sordariomycetes; order Diaporthales; family Cryphonectriaceae; genus Celoporthe; species Celoporthe dispersa. The sequence goes on from WAID01000007.1 coordinate 1,819,516, forward strand.
GCCAGCTGATGATAATTATCCCCTAGGTCTGCACGTGTGCTTGTCAAGCAATCCCAAGTCGGACGCTGTGCCTTTGCCGCTATTTGTTGTATTGGGTCCCTGTGGCTGCTCCGTGTCCATATGGAACTCCCAAGATGAAATATAGAACTCCATTTTCCTCTTGACCTGACCTGTTCAATGTGCACTCTCTGCATCTGTACCCGCCTTCCCACCTTTTTGCTTTTTTTTTTCTTTCATCCTTCTATTCTTCTTCCACTCGCTCCCTTCTTTTCTTAGAGTACCGCGATACCTTTACATTGAGGTGCTAGGGCAGGCCAGAGGTTTGTGAACGAGTCTTGGCCACGGTTAGGGGAGGTCACACGTCACATTCCACGCAGCTAAGTGCGTACTTGAGGATGCCTACAGACTAGAAGACATCGTGGCACGAGGTGGATGAGCATGAGCTCTTGCCGCTGCGTAATGAGTGGCGCTTTATATTCGATGAGAAAGTGTGTCGAATGTGTTTTGATTGGGACAACTATAAAGGGGGGCCTCGGGCTATCTAGTGAGGCACATCTGCTGCCAGCAGGTTCCCCCATCTCTTCTTCAGGCATTACACTGCAACTGAGCCATCCGGCGGCGAGAGATGGTAAGAATTAACACCTTTACCTGATTGTCCCCAGGACGGATGGGGGCGAGCTTTCTGCACGCAAGCTGCATGTGAGGTGTGAACGTTGATGTTCGTGTCCACCCGCCACACAATGGTCACACGCTCGAGACTGGCCGCCATTAGGCACAGACAACTCCAGCCGGGGGAAGAACATTCACCGAGAGCGATTGACGTGTCCAGGGAAGGGTCAGCAAGAGTACCCAACATGACATCTGAAGGTGCAATTGTCAGATGTTATGCCTCCACGTAGACCGAATGAGGGGGGCTCGCAGCAGCAGCAGCAGCAGCAGCAACAACGCGCCGCAAACAGGCGCATCGCAGCCCATGCACAGCATCGCGTGTCGACATCATGACCTGCGGGGAAGATTCCCAAACCGTCAGCGTGAACGTTTCCCAGACGAGATGTTCCCCCATCAACACAGCCTCCCCCGTCCTCCTCCGCCAGGGTTTTTATTTTTATTTTTTTCACCAAAAAAAAAACAAAACAACAAATTGGCAGGCACAACATCAGAAACCCAGATTTCAAAGCACCACCACCCCCACCCCCTCCGCCCCGACACCCCCCGTCCCCGCCAGCACATGACGGTGCAGGCGTCCCCCCTCTTTCTGTGAGGGAGGTCGGGCACGCGGGAGATGTCCAGCCAGGCAGAGGCGGCCGGAGGGGGGAGAAACACAACCTCCCCCCCCGGAGAGGGAAGGATTGCGCTCCGAGAACCCCCGAGGGCGGTCTCATACGGCTCTTCCTATTACGAGAGTGTAGGGTTTGAAAGGAAAGTCATCATGGTACGTGGAGTTGAGGAGGACGGACTTGGGGGGCAGCCTGTGAAGGGGGTTGTGTGGTTTTGAAGGCTGGACAAAGAGAGGCGACCTACTTTTTGGGTGCGACGAAGAAGAAGAAGCGAGACGCAGTGTGGTGAGGGCTTTCTCTCTCTCTCTCTCTCTCTCTCTCTTGGTTCGACAATCCTTTCCACTGGATGTCTGCTCATGTATGATGACGCAGGGGCGGGTGGGAAGAAGCGAGCGGTGTGAGGATGGGAAGAGGGTGCGAGCGCGACATCGCACTCATGACGATCATGATGCACAACAAAACACGTCAGTAGACATGATGGCTGTGCTCTGCAGTGTGTATGCGGAGCCTGGGAGCCAGGGCGGGCGCTGTCTTGTTGTCAGCAGGAGGAAGGGAGGCGGCAAGAAAATCCTTCTTTCTTGTTTTGGGGCGGAGAAACCAAGCTTGAGCGCGACAGCTCATCACGTGGGGTTCGGGCTGTTGAGCCTCTGAAAAGCGGGTCTTCTTTGTGCTCCAGTGCGCTCCTTAGACACTCCGGCCCCCCTTGCACGCTAGCGCTGGCTGGCAATGCAGTCTCTGGGCACTGCCTCGCGCCGGTCAGCGCTGCACTGCCTCTGGTCACGCTGCAGCCAGCCCTGAAACCGTACGTGAGATTGCATCACACATTTTTTTACCAGCAACACTACGTGCGAGAGAGAAACAAAATTGGTCAGGCCTGTGCTGTGCGGACGTCTGAATCGTCATGTACATTGTGGGGTTTCTTCTACCTAGCAAAATTCATCCATCGCATTGCCTGCTGTATTACCCAAGTTGTTCCGTTCAGAATCTGAGTGAGGCCAGGTGCCCATTTACGACCATCCCAGATTTGCTCCCCCCCAAAAAAGAAAGAAAAAGCAGTTGACCAAAGGAGACAATGAAATCTCTCAAGCATAAACAATGAGTCTACACCCAACAGCCCGCGGACTCTTGTTGAGACGAGGTATCAAAGTGCCACATCTGCTCTCCGCCTCTCTCTCTCCTCCTGTCTCGACCTCCCGCTTCGTCAACTCGTAAAAATCATGACTGCGAACCATCGTGGTCGCGAACTGTAGATCGGTGCACACAGTCTTAGTGCTGCTGGCTGTAGTGGAAGCCGTTGGGGTTGTTGGACCAGTCAACCCCCCACATCTCTTGTGAGTTGGGCTGGGAATAGCCCGCAGCGACAGAAGGCATATCGCTGCCGAACAGGGGCTGCTGGTGGAAGAGGGGCTTGCCCTCGGTCGGGGGGAAGAGGAGGAAGTCGGCACTACCGCGCACATCCACTGCTGCAACCTCGTCGAAGCAGTCATCCACGTCTGCCAGAGAGTGTGGAGTGAACAGCATCGCGTTGCCCTGCCCGATCGGCGAGATGTGTGGGGCGATCTGCGTCTTGCACAGCTCGGCCTCCGAGAAGGCGACGAACTGCTCGGCCAGCTCCCTGGGGAAGTTTGGCCCCTGCACCTGTGCCTGGTTGGCACTGTAGATGTCGTCCCACTGGAAGTTGCTTGCTGGGGCGTCCTGGAATATCACAGAGGATGTGTCCAGGCCCGGGTCGGTGACAGGCGTGGGGTTGTCGGCCGGAGGCGAGTATTCGGGCGAGAAGCCCATGGGATCCACGTGTATCTCCTGGGGCAGGGTGTTGAAGTCGAAGGGCGTCGGCTCCGGGATGTAGGCTGGGAAGTCAATGTTGGTGGAGTGGTAGTGAAGATTCTCCCTGGGAGGGGTTGCCATGCCGATGCTCGGCGGGTTGCTGATCGGCGTCGGCAGGCCACGCATCGAGGGAGTCTGGTGTGTGATGCTGCCGGCCTTGCTGCCAGGCTTCTTTCCCCCGTTGGTCTTGGTGCGGACATATTCCCAGCCGTGGGCCTTCTCCATGTGCTGCTTGCAGTTCGACTCCCTCTTGGACTTGTAGGGGCAAGGAGGGAACAGGCACTTGTACATCGGCGGGGCGGTGTTGTGCTTGTCGTTGCAGTGGCGGTCCATCTCCTTCTCGGTGGGCCAGCCGTAGTCGTGGTACTTGCAGGTCTCGATGGGGCACTTCCACGGGCGAGAGTGTGTCTTCTCATGCTTGGTCAGGTCGCAGGGCCTCTTGAACTCCTTGTTGCAGCCTGGTTCCCTGCACCTCTTGGGCGCCAGCTCCTCGGGGCTGGCGTTCTTCTGCGCCGTGCCATCGAGCGCATGATCTCATCCTCGTCCGCCAACTCCTCGCTCGCAGATCTCTTGATCTTGACGTCCCCATCGGGAGTCTCGTCCATATCGATCTCGAGGCCCGTGGCCAGGGAGACAGCTTTTCCGTTCTTGTTCACGCGGACCAATTCAGCGGGCCGGCCGTTGATGTGGATGCCGCCATGCAGCTTGATGGCGTCAGACCTGATGAGGACGTTGTTAGCATGGCCACCTGTCTGGAGATGCGTGTGGGGGGCTACATACCCGTCTAGTTCCATATCGCCTTCGCCGGTCTTCTTGTCCTTGGCCTCAGCAAGCTGCTTAGCATAGAGCTGGATCTGGTCGACGAGGTCGATGAAGTAGCCGCTGGTGTAAGGAAGGTCGCGGGGTCGGGTTTGTTCTCGGTCGGTCAGGTACTCAACAGTCGCTTGGATGCAGCGGACGGTGGTAAGACAGAAGTCAAGGTACAGGCCGCGAGATTTGGTAGTCTCCTTCAGGCACAAAGTTCGATAAGTATATCCCCGAATACCAAGGTCCCTTTGAGGTTCACTTACTGGGGCGATGAGCAGGAGTGTCTTCTCGAGATCCCGAAGACAAAGGATCTCTTTCTCCTTGATCCTCCTGGGGCAGTCAATGACCAGAGGGTGGAAGGTCTTGAGCTGTGGCTTCGCGAGCAGCGGTTTCAGGATGTGCTCGCAGATCTTGTTTGTTGCGCGGGAGCTCAGGCCAGGCAGCGCGGCGGTGGAGGCAGCGGCAGACCTGGTGACGGTGGAGGCTTTGACAGACGTCTTGGATTTCTTGGAGGACGCCTCGACCGTGACTTTATCTTTAGATGTGACAATGGAGGTTCCGAGACCACTGTCTGAATCGTGGTATCGCGTTGGGCGGCGTACAGTAGAGCGTGGGCGTAGGACACGCCGCTCCTTTCCGGGCTCGTCGAGCATGGCGACGGAATGCTTTTGTAAGCCCTCGGGGAAGGGGAAGCTCTTGTCGACGGGCGTCTTGGGAGAGGCCGCGTCCTGAGACTGAGACTCGGTTGTGGAGGAGAGGGCCTGGTCGATGGTCGCAAGGGTCATGCGGATGCGGCGACGGTGAGCATCGATAACATCATCCAGGCTGGTCTGAGAGCGCCGGGGTAGGGCAGGTGGTCTGAAGGCGGGACACTCTGCTTCAGAAGATGGGCTGGTAGGAGAATGGAAAGTAGCACCCTTGCGGAGGACCAGGTTGGTCTTAAGGCCCAGAGCTGGGCCAGAGCCATCCCGGGGTGCAGCCGGTGTTCTACGCGGGTTGGCCATGATGAGCCGGGGGTGATGAAGGGCGATATGGTACAGGACTTCTTAGTTCCAGGTGGGCGCAAAGGTAGGTCTGTCATCCGGGTCAGTCAATGTCTCGCATGTAAGGCTGAGGGTGAGAGGATAAGAGAGAGAAAGAAAATGGAGCACAGTGCACCCTAGACTCCTCAACGCGGGGGAAGGAGTGTGAGTCACAGTGGATGGGGGTGGAGGGTGTGATGCAGCTGGCTAGAATGCGCGCGCATGAGGCTCGGCATGGTCCCTGTGACGACACTTGGGCTGTGAGGCCAACAAGGACAGAGGCCGGCCGAGTGACTCGGTCTCGGTGAGAAGTGGAGAACCGGAAGGAGAAGGGAAAACAACGCATGGGGAGGGATAGGACTGGTCTGGGCGATGGACATAGGACTGAAGGAAAGGTCTGGTCGTTTGTTTTTTTTCTTACTCTAGTGATCCTCCGAGGCCAAATACCACGGGCCTCTTTGCCAGGTTCACCGAAACGGACGAGGGATGTTTGTTGAGGTTGACAGGAAAGAGTCAGAAATCAGGAGGGGCGAGCCAAAAGAAAGATAAAACACAGAAGAAATGCTGGAACGCAGAGCGCTGGGGGGAGGGGAGACTGATGATGACTATGGGTGCGCTAAAAGGTCCTGGCGGTGGGCTCGTTTAGAATCTCGAGGAAAAACCGACGAGAAGAGTAATAGTAAGCAGGACGGGTGGCCGGGAGCGCTCCTCGAGTGAGACCAACACGGCGTGGATTCGGGTCGACTCGAGTCAAACCAGATCAGATCAGATTTGTTCAACTCTCGACGCAGACAACCTTGCGAGGGCTCTGGGCCGGTCGAGGTGCAGCAGTCCTGGGGACGTTGAGTCAACAGGAGTCTGTCTTTTGAGGTGATGATGATGGGCGGGTGGACGTTTTCTTCCTTCTTTTTGGCGAGTCGGGACGTCGACCGTTGAAATGGATAGATGAGGAGGGAAGAGGAGGAAGTGAAGAATGTCGACGGGGACGCGGTGGGAAGGTGACGGATGTGGCCCGTGCATTCTAGGCAGCAGCCTGACCGTAACTCCACCTGTCCAAGGGTGAGCCTCCTTGCGCCTCCGCAGCATCCACAGCACGTCCCACCGAAGGATTCACACTAAAGACCACCCTGCTCCCTGCCCCCACCCTCTTTCTCTCTCTCTGTGTGTGTGTGTGTTCTCATGAGCAGAACCATCCAAACCTGCTTGCTGGGGTGCTACTAGCATAGGACAATAGTACTGTAGCACAATAGCATTATGGCATGATCTGTTCAGTTCTGTTTCTGTCCTGGCACGATGCAGAGACAACAACTGTCGAGACACACCCCCCCTAGCCACTTGGAGGCTCTGCTGTGGGTTCCTAGGTTCCTTCTTGTCCAATGCCATCAAGGAGATGATGCTTGGGTCAAACGACAGGGGAAAATGGAAAGAAGAGAGACACAGAGAGAGAGAGAGAAAACCATCGTTCCCGTATCCAGGTTCATCATCATCAGGGTGGTTCGACGAGACGAGGCGGATCTCTATGGACAGTCTTCATTTGTTTCTCGTACCTGGTCAAATCCGGTCCAGAGAGCGAGCCAGATTCAAAACTGCGAGATTGAGGTTGTCACAGCGTCGCCTCCCCCTGGCTGCTCCCAATGCTACAGAAACCGGGGGGGAGGGGGGCCAAGAAGGAGGAGAGACACGATGTGACCTGGACGGGCAATGAGCCATATCGACCACCGCCATGAAGACCGACCAGAGGCCATTGTTGTACAGACAATCTGTCCATATCTCCAGACACATACTGATGTAATTGATAGAGGACAGATCCGCTCTCTGATGGAGCACAGAGTTCAGAGTCCTGGCGCTAAAGCTGCCACCGTGATGAACCGCTTGCCGCCCAAGTCAAACCTTGTAGACTGAATTGATTGAGCGTTCAACCCAGATTCCAGAATAGGTCACGAGTGGGGCCAGCTGAACCCGCGGTTCCGGGAACACACTACCACTGCTATACTACATCCCCGAGTCCTTTACTATGTAGCGCTACATAGGACTAGGGCGTGGGGTAGCCCTACCCCGGCGTACCCATACATCGTATACTTGCCGTCCTATGTACGTGGTGGTACCGTAGTGTGGCAGTGGTACGACCCAAGGTTCACTCTCGCGACCTCGTTCCCAAAAGACGTCGTCGGCTTCGGCCTCGCCCATCTTCTCGGGGCCGTCATCATCAAACAGAAACTTCCGCCAGACACCCGTCAGCAGGTCTCAACCACAGCAAACCAAAAAACACACACAAAAACATGGACCTTTTGGGAGAGGCTTGACCAAATCTCGATTCACAGCAGCAGCAACAACAAAACAGCGGGTGGCTCAACCTGCGCCCACGACCGAGCACAAGTGCTGAGCCAGGCCACTTCTGGCGACCCTCTCTCGTGGAGGCTGAGCCAGGGTCAATTGGCCCCTCGCCCGTCCAATGAGGGCCAGCAGACAGGCTTACTATGACATGCTGGTCAAACCAACCCCGGGGTTTGCAGTAGAGCCGATGCAGCTGCAGCTGCAGCAGCAGCAGGACATCTCCCCTTGGGAGTCATACTTTCTTTCTTCTTCCTTTCCTGTCCTTCCTCAGGTCGATCTTCCCTTTCCTATCGGCACTGTGCTTGTTCTGATCTGGGCCTCATGCCGACGGGTCGTAGTGCGACGTCAGTCACTGCCAAGCTTCATTATCAGCACACTAAAAATGTGCCAGCACACGCGCTCACCGGTTGAGGGACGATCACGAGGAGAAAAACTTAAGTGAAGGGGGGAAATGGAAAAAAGAAGAAAGAGGGAATAAGAAAAAAAATCCCTCGCGTGCGACATTTTGCTAGAGTCAATCTGCGCAATCGCGTACGAGTCCTCGCGATCCTTCCCTCTTGGCGTCGTCTGTCTTGTCTACAATGTCTGGTGCCGACGATCCGGTTAGGTCACTGGACTGGTGGTGCTACACTGGAAGGGCTGCCTTGCCTTGGCCCTCTTTTTACTTGGCTTCAGGGTACATGGAGGGGGGAAAAAATGGGTAAAAAGAATCAAGCTTAGATGGCCACACACTCTCTCTATCTCTCTCTCTCGCGCAACACACACCGCGGCCGCCCTCGTGATTCCCTCCGCGTTCAGGGAAGGGCAGGTAGGTCTGGGCCGGTCCACCCATGCATCCCTTTTTTGCGCCGTGCTACCATTGGTATGTACTGCCACTGTGAGCAAAAAGTCGCCCCAGACACAGCGCAACACCCAAAACGGTCGCGCACCAGCCCGCCCGCCCCTACCTACTTGACAGGCTTTGTCGGGGGATGAGGGAAAATCAGCCCTACGCAACCTTAAAACTCTCGATCCCGCGATCCCGCTTCTTATGCGCTTGTGCGCCTACGTGCTGTACATGCAAGCCGTCCACAAGCCACCCCTCCCCCCTCCCCCCAAAATTTCAGGTTGCCAGATAAAAAGGGATGATGGATGAATGGACCCTGCGCCCGCCCGCTTTGGCCCCCGGACCAGTCTGCGTCGAGAGAATTATGAAAGCCTAGAAGAAAGGGAGCGGGCACTCAAATGCATACGAGTCCTTGTACCGAGTTCGCCCCATCATTATCTACCGCCGCGACAGCTCATCCAATAGACACGTAATGCACAGGAGGAGCTCTTATTCTTCTTCTCTTTTTTTCTTCTTTCTTTTCATCCGTCTGACATGTGCCGAGGGTGGCAGACTGATCAGGCTGCGACATTTTTCATTTTTTCCTGGTTTTTTTCCCTTCTTTTTTCCCCGCAAACCTGCACAAACCGCGGCAAGGAAACAAAAGATCACTTATTGTGGTACGTACGCTTCCTTGGGGCGATCAGCAGCACAACCTTGAACCGTCGTGCTGTTGTTGCACAATGATGACGCGAGAGGAGGTGCTCGGATTCGCGGTCTTGGCGCCGACAAAAAGATGCGCTCGTCGTCGTCACCAGTAAAGTATTGAGCACTGTGGGTGCATGCTGTGTACATTCTTTCTTCTTCTTTCCTTCTTCAGCTTCCGCCAGAATGGGCCGACCCACCTGGAACGTCGACGTCTCAGGTGTGCATGGGCCAGACGCCCCAGGAGTGTCCACAGGCGGTGACCCTAACAGACGGGATCTTTTCTGCAGTGGCTCCAACAAGCTGGCAAGGGGTGGCGGCCGGGGAGGTGGCGGCACGGGGTGGGAGACCGCTGGGGGGGAGGAAGGAGCAGCAGGTCGTGCGGCTTTGCATCTCTGGGAGGGGGCAAGGGCAATCCGCGGACCCAGCGCAGTGGCCGTGTGTTTGGCGGCCAGCCCTTTTTGCCCAAAAGCTCTTTGCCTCAGTATCAGCCATGTTTCTCTCGTACTCGCCGCCACGGACAGGGGCCCAGCAGAGCTGCTGCTGTGTAAGCGGTCGATTACCAGACCACCCTCCATGCTTACGTTCTCTCTGCTTGTTTTACTAAGCACTCCATGATGGGCCGCAGCACGGTTCACCGGCCAGCCATTGATTGCATCATACATGTTCACTCGGCTGTTCTTCTTCTCTCTCTAAGGAAACGTCGTCTCCATTCTTTTCGTTTTATCTACGGTGCTGGTTTACTGGCCGATGCGACAAGGGAGCGCTTGCTTTCCTCCGTCGCCGGCCCGGGCCTCAGCATTTGCAGCCGTCTCCGTTGTATCAGGTCACTGACAAACAATGACTGGGAGCGTTCTTGATGAAGGAAAAGCTCGACCCGAGCGGCCTGCATCACAGCCCACGGGGTTAGCTGCAGAACTGTGCTGCAGAATGACCTGCCTCTTGAGAGACCCTCGAGAGTTGTACAGCTGCGTTATCACCTGATCGGTTCCCCCTAGAAACAGAAAATACTTACATCGTCTGTCGTGCACGCGTCGTGTGGCCTCACCACCACCACGCCCTTCATCATTCAGCACGCTTGTGCTGCTTACGGGCTCGGAGGTGGGCTCACCATGCCGGGATAGGCCCAGCCTGAGGGCACACCGGAGACAACACGGTCACCGGCCCGGTACGACCTGGACGTATCAACCCACAGGCGAGGTGCACGAGTCCGGGTCTCCGCCGGACCTCGAGGGTGAGCAGGATGCTGGGCCTGCCGCTGGGGCGCAGGCTCACGCACAGGTCCGCGGGGACGGGCGCCAGTGCGTCTTGTCTCACTGGCCCGGAAGGACCCCGTCCTCTGGCTCTCCCTCTGCTGCTGGGCAGGGACTCTCTGCTGCGCACGCTGGATCGCCCACTGCTCGCGGTCCGCCCGGAGACAGGGCGGGCAGGGCTCGGTGGACGTCGTCTTCCTTGTGTTGTTCTCACACCTCGGCCGCGGCGCGAAGAGGGCGGGCGAGGCCACAGCCTCCCCCAGCTCTCGACTTCCCTAGCCGCGCACGGCAGCTTGCGGGAGCTGACGTGCCCGCACAGATGGTGGATCTCCTGGTGGCACATGTTTGTTGCAGCTGCTGCCCTTGCTCCTGGCTTGTGTGCTGTAGTAGTACTTGTGTGGTTGGTTGGGGCGTGGTTAGCAACGTTCTACAGGTGGTTTTTCTCAAGCTCTGCTCTTGCGCTAAACAGTGGTGTGTCTTGCTGTCTTGTCGTTGCGGAAAGTGACGAGTGATGCAGGGAAACGGGCGATCTAGGAATTTATATGAATCAGACTGCGACTTTAAACAATGCCTTTGTGATTGTCTTCTTAATCGGCATAGTATACCTGAATCCAAGTGCAAGGTTGTCGTTTTGCTCGGATAAAGCCGTCAAAGGGGAACAAAGCTGTCGTTCTATGGATCGTTTTCACCAAGAAAGATTGTATCCTGCTTGTCCTAGAGTAGTCTTCTCTGTTCAAGACTGAACTGGTTGTGTGCCTCTCAAAAGTATGTACGTATGAGCGCCAGCCGCAAGGGCGCTTGACCCTCAAGAGACTGAGGTATCCTACATCTCAGAAAGAAGAAAAGAACAAGAGAAAGAAGACAGGTAATCGTATGCTCTTGAGGGTCTGGAGGGTCTGCTTGCATGAACCCACAAATCCCATCAAATGTCTTTCAAAATTCCGCAACAAGAGCATTGCGGTGCCGACTTGGACTGACTGGCCTCTGTCCAGCCTCATGACAATGCGATTGTCCAGATTGATTGCCTTTTTCCTGTTGAAAGCACTTGGAAGCAAGACAAATGCTTTGTCAAGAGGCACACCATAAAGCCACGAAAAGGCCCGTCCCATATTCCCTCTCCCAATCTTCTCCTCTCCTCCTCTACCCAACTCTATCACGCAGAGGAAGCAGACCCGGAGACCAGACGAGACGGCCGCCCGAAGAATCTCGGCAGCACACAAGTAACCCTCACTTTCTTCGAGCCAGCCCATCTCGTCCAGCCCTTTCACTAAACCCGCCAAGATGGGTCTCTCCTGCTTCGGCCACTGCGTATTCGCCAGGAACAAGGCTAAGGTAGCCACTGACAGGCCTTCCTCCTCCTCCTCCTCCTCCTTCTGCCCCTCCCCATCCTCTCGAGTTGTCAAGTTCCACGGTAAGTCCATCAGCTGCCCCATCCTCAAAAGTGGCACGAACACCTACGGCTGGACCGTCGAGAAGCTCCCGGCCGAGCAGTGCCGTCCCGAAACATCCCATGCAGATCCAGCAAGGGCCAGTGCCGATGTCCTCACCATGCTCCCGGCCGTATGCTTCGAGGAAAGTGCCCAGGAGGAACCCACCACCGTCCCCGTCAGTATAGCCTGGCCGACAACGCCGTCCTGCGCAGCGTGCCAGCGCGCCATGGAGAGGTGCCTGGATTGCTATCGCCGCAGCCTGAACGCCAGTCCCCACAGCCCCTGTGACGGGTGTCGCCGCGGGCTGTGCAGCCCTCGCCGTGTGCTCGCCGTCGGGGAAGACCGCCGCTGCCCTCGCGGCGGCGGCCTATGGTGCGACGAGGAGACGCTCTCCAGGCTGGAAGGGCGTGACGGCCGTGCGCGCGAGGGAGAGCAGGGCGACGAGAGTTCTGATGCTGATTCCGAGTCTGGTGTGTGGTTCTTTTCGCGGATTTTTGAGGTCGACAATACCGTTGTTGCTGCTGGTGTCGCCAAGCTTGTGGCCATTTCGCGGTGAGGACCCGGGGGTGAGTATAAGTAAGTGCTTTCGTTCTCGCATCTCCTTTGTTTGGTTTGATTTCCCTGACGCTCGTTGCAATGTCCCTATGTCTCTTTCGCATCATACGAGCTAGTGCTTTCACTCCTCAAGAGGTGATCCTTCTTTTTCCCCTGAGAAAGTCAATCGCGAGAAAGGTTTGGGAGCCTCGAGGCCGTCCCGTTGAGCTGGACTCGACTAGACAGGACTGGAAAGTAAGTATATCGTAAGCAATATAATTGATAGCATACTTAATCTATTGTTTCGCTCCTAAGAGGCGTGAAGCTGGAATGTGCAAGCGCGACGACAGCCAGTGAACAAATGTGGAAAGGTGACATGGTCACCTGGCGATTAGGGGGTAAGACACGCGGGTTGGAAGAACTCGCCATCACTATGCTCCTGGAGCGCCAAAATCTGGTATTATTTCAGCCAGTCATTCTCGACTACTGTTCTGCAACAACAAGATCGACCCTGTGTGTCCTGCTGTGCCCAGAGCCCTCCCGGTCAGACAATAAACTTCCCCTGCGTCAACAGATCCACGATCCGGCCTGGCCCTAATGGCACAGCTTCAAGACGTTGCAATCCTTTCTTAGCCAGCAACTGAGCCGAGTACGCCACCGTTTGCTTAATACACACACACGCACGCACGCACGCACACACATACACACATCCTCAACTTGTCAAAAGTCTGCCGTGCAACGCCAATACATCGAGATCTAAATGAAGCGCCTGCATCTTACTTGGCGAAGTGGAGATCGTAGCCGAGCCACTTGCGCGCCTTGACTTGCTCGACGCTCAGGCCGGGATAGCCGTACGTGAGCGGGAGGAAGTACCACCAACCAGCGGCGGCCAACGTCAGGATCACGACGCAAGCGATCCAAGCCGGGATCATGCTCTGGCCAGCGAATCTCTCCCGGGCCGAAATGTGTCTCTTGGGTCCGCCGACCTGCTTCTTCCCGTTCCTGCTATAAGAGGTCTCGCTCTGCTGCGTGTCGGCGTTGAAGACAAATTCAAGCAGAGCTCCCGTCACAAGTGTCGAGGCCAGGTGAGCCGGGAGGTAGTGGTGCAGGAACAGCTGGCGGCCCATCACATAGAATGGGAAGTAGTGGGTAGCCCACGCCAGGAAAAAGAAACCTGTCGAGTTGTAGAGTCGAGATCGGGTTCCTTGAACGTGGTTAGCAGCAGGTTCAGCCCTGTGAGATGCTAGAGAGGAAATACTTACTATGATCCAGCGCGTCGACCCCACGGCGCAGCGAGAACTGGTCGGCGGCAACAATGCCCGCGTAGACCGCGAGCAAACTGCTGGCGATCCACCAGCCGACGGGGTTGCCCAGGAAGTAGATCTGCTGGCGGGTATCGTTCTGCGTCCAGAAGCTGACACCACGGAGCAGAAATGGCCACTGGAACGGCTGAGAGGCGTACGGGTGACTGCTAGTCAACTGGTTGTTGTGCCAGAACATGGATCGCTGGAGCTCCAGGTACTTGCTCATGAACGGCAGGCTCCTGACCTTCCGCTCTGGCTTCTCACGCCGCTTGTGGTCCAGAGCCAGCGAGGGAATGTCCTCAACGTACCACACGTTCGAGCTTGGTGCGATCTGCTTGTTTCCGTTGATCTCCTGCTGCTTGTAGGCCCAGTCCGGCAGGGGCGTCGTGTGGGTCCACATGGCGACCTTGCTGGGGTTGTGAATGAGCTTGAAGTGGCTGGAAATGCTCTTGAACTCTTGTCCCTTCTTGCCGCTCTCGATGCGGACCTCGAACAGGGTATCTTGGTATCTAGGGCCATAGGCTTCCTCCAACGAGACGGTGGTGAACTCTTGGTTGGTAGGGTAGTACGGCGAAGCGACGTCGTGAGACAAGAGCATGGTATCTGTGACGACATGACGGAGCCGGACGAGCTCCTGGTGCTTCACATGGCGGCCTAGCTTCTGGTCGTCGTCCGCCGGGATGATCTGCCAGTAGTTGTTGGTGTCGTTGTACGGGTACCCTGTCACCTGCTGACCTTGGCTAGACACGCGACCATCGTCGTAGCGGAGGGGGTAGTGGTCTTCGTGGCTGTGCAGGTATGTCTTGGTCTCCTTATGCCTGATGCTGATCGAGTCGTAGTAGTCGATCGTCACGGCATTAGCCAGCATAATGTTGTCGCTCAGAGTCTCCTGGAATTCGGGGCTCATGAATTCGTCTCCAGGTCCGGACCGGCTCAGGACAGCAAAGTGAACCTGGAACCAGAAGAGGTAGAACATGAATGGCATGAAGATGAGACCGAAAGCTCGTGCCGCAAAGTGCTTCCCGAAGTCGACCAGGTTCAGCGCTCCGCCGGGCCGCTTTATGTCCAAGAGGTCCCAGAGGTCGATTGCGACAGCAGAGCCAATGGTAACAAAAGCGAACAGGCCAACGTATTTGGTAGAGATGTCACAAGACAGCGCGAAACCGGTGAGGATGAGCCACTTCCACCACTTCCTCGAGAAGGGCTCATGCCTCAGCTTGTAGAACTTGATGTAAGCCAGCAAGCTGCACGCCATGGCGAGGACAAGCGTGGCGTCCAAAAGGATCAGCCGGGTCTGGCCGATGTGGGCATTGTCAAGCAGAACAAGACCAGCAGCGACGATACAGGCAGGCAGGCTGTAGCCGGACTCCCACATGATCAAGTATGTGACAGAGACGGTGAGGGCACCGAGCAGGGCGGGCAGCGACCGGAAGGCGACATAGGGCACCTTGTTTGCGACGTACGAGTCGCCGATGTTCTCGAAGTGGAAGTGTCCATCGTAGCCAGCCAGCCAGCCGACAAGGCCAAACAGCAGCTTGCCGAAGGGGGGGTGGACGTCGAAGAAATAGGTTCGTTGGAGGTAGTACGATGCGAACTGGTAAAGTCCCAAGTCAGATGGTATTTGACCGGTGGCAGCAGCGCGAGGGTGCCCTTACCTTGCCAAAGTGGACTTCATCAAAGACAACCTCGTCAGGGTGGCTTATTCCCCAGAATCGAGTGACGAAGGCCAGGGGAGGTGATCAGGGCAAGCCCCAGCTTGTACTCGAGGTCGTTGCTCGCAGCAGGAGCCCTGGCCTTTCCGAGCTTGCTGAGCTCATCCTCGAAAGAAGACGCACCGCCGGTCTTCTTGGAGCCGGCAACGTTTCGCTGCCGCAAGCCGTCCTTCGGGGTCGGACTTGAGGTCATGATGGGCCGTTGAAGGACAAACTGAACAATGGATCAAACCATAGATTAGCCTCAGCACGTCTTGGCAGTGTGTCGCCGCTGGGGATATAGTTGCGAGGAGGCTAGCTAGGTGAATGCGGAAGGTGGACAGACGCAGTCGAAGGTGAAACGAGCTTGGCGCAACGCGCTCGTCACGTCCCAGATGAATGGGAAGACTGATGTGGCAGAATTGCCTCCGCCGCAGTCGAAGATGAGAATGGGAATGGAGGTTAGTTAAAAAGGAGCGTGGGCAGGAATGGAATCGTGGGATTAAAAAAGGAGAAGGAAACAAGCTGAGACGACCGTCAGCTACTCCCTGACTTTTTTTTTTAGATGCTCAAGGTTGTGAGGTCCGCTGCAGGTAAGAAGACGACACCTTGCCAGTTGAACTGGAGCTGGACCCAAGGGACGCTGACGTTGCAGGCGGCGCGGTGGAGCTCCCTTGGATCCTAGGGATCACCGGCTGGGGTCCAGGCCTGACCATCCAGTGGGCTCCCTAGAAAGAAGGCCAGAGGCAGCGAGCTCCCTTGGGCGATAAGATAAGCCCGCGACTGCAGCACAGCAGGCTTAAAATAGGACACTATATAGTATGTATGTCGTGCCTGCCTGCGGACTTGCATAGTACCTGGAGGCGCTTCCTCGTAGAGTTCATGTCACCGATCGAGTCGAGTCCTGTCAGCAACCGCAGTCGTTCCCATCTGGTCAGCAGCCAGAACATCCTGCGGTATACACCAGCTCACAGGCTATTACCTACTACGTATGTGGAAGTGGAGACTCGCAATCCTATGGAGAGCAGCAGCTCTGTCGCCCTTGCATCAGGCCATCGTGTCCAATCTGCGCAAGTGTGTGGAAAGCCACGTCCGCCCAACGCGAGATCACATACGAAGCACCAGGACCAGTGAGACAGGGGACGGGGCCCTCTCTCCCGTGTTTACTCATCTCCCCGAATTTCCTCCCCTAACGGAGTGGACCCCTGACTACCTGTTCCAACCGAGCAGTAGAGCAAGCAAGTAATACGGCCATTGTTCGGACGTGCTTTGTAAGATCCAAAAGCAGGTGACGACGATGTGCCACTACACTGTGCCTATTCTATATGTAATCTGTGAGTTTTAGAGTTTGAATCATTGGTAACTTGCTTGAGTGGGCTCCGGTCTAAACCCCTGAGCTCGCTCCGGGCGGCATGGCGGCATGGCGGCAAGGATCCTTACAGGGCTGACAGGGGAGAGCTCCGATGTAGCCATCCGATATACGGAGGGCAACCGCATTCTGGTTCTCAAAAAAAGCCAAAGTCAAGACTCCAACCTTGAAATCTTACAACTACACACATACATACTATATATACTCCGCAAAGCAGCAACAGCTCACAACCCTAACTGGTCCTGCAAGATTAACTCTTGTGCAATCCAATGCTCGCTATTCGACGCACTGCCTCGTCTGCCTCACCATCGTCAGTTGTGAGATCATTGACAGCTGCGCTCCGTCCCGCCCCTCTGTGCTTGATCAGTCCCATCCGCTGGGTATCATCAGCCTCTAGAGTCACCATGGAGCCTATTCTTTCCAAGGAAGCTGCCCCTCGTATGTGACAACCCTCCGCAGGTCCTTATGGGGCAATGACTGACCGACCTGCGACATAGCTGCCGGCCCTTACGTATGAGACACCCGACTGAGCCCGTGCCTTGACGAGCGTTGTTCTAATGAAGCCCTTCCCGCCACAGTCTCAGGCCATCAAGACCCCGAGTGCCATCTACTGCTCCGGCCAGATCCCCTGGGATGCAGAGGGCAACCTCATCGACGGCACCATGCAGGAGAAGACCGCTGCGTGCATCAAGAGCCTCAAGGCCGTCCCTCACGGCCGCCGGCTCGGGTATCGAGAAGGTCGTCAAGGTCAATGTCTTCATCACAGACATGGCCAACTTCGCGGTGAGTTGACGAGATAGGAATGGTGCCCCTTTCACGGAGAACGTCCTGATTGCTGATGACGATTGTTGGCTGCAGTCCATGAATGAGGAGTACTCCAAGTGGTTCACCCACAAGCCTGCTCGCAGCTGTGTCGCTGTCAAGACGCTCCCTAAGAACGTCGATATTGAGATTGAGTGTATTGCTCTGCCTTGAGGGAGAGTCCCTATCGAAGATATGCGCTCTCAGAGGACGGATCAGTGACTGGAAGCCTATCGAGTGCAATATGCAGCAAAGGTAGAATGCAATGGAAAAGACCAGACTGGCTCACCCATCCACTAATCGCCTGCCCGCCTGCCGGCGCTCCCAACTTTTCGTCTTAACTTGTCTATATAGACCAGAACAGCAAAGCTACTGTCACCCTTAAATGGGAGCGCCCCCATTACACGTATCCCAATGGTGTAACGGTAACTTTCAAGGTTGCTTGCAACGCTTGTTAGGAAGTGGCCAACCGTTCGAGTCTCGCAAAGGTTGCAAGAGGATGTGTCTGAGCTCACGCGGGACCGCCTTCCTGGCCAGACTTCGAATGGGTCGCATGGGCTGGGCTTTGTCGAAGTGCGATATTTTTACCATTCCTTCTACTCTCTCTCTCTTTTTTTTTTCTTTCTTTTTCTTTTTCTCTCCTTCCTGTACGTGTGTGAGGATTTTTTTCTCTTATCTGTAGGTGCCTCCTCCTCTTTGCCCTTTCTATTTTACCTCTGTCGCTCATGTTCGGACTACAAAGAGTTCAATTATACAAGGTACGCTCACGAGGATATTTTGCGTCTTTTATTCTACAGGTACCAGCAATCTCCCAGTAGCTATGAGAGATGAAATAAGTGCTGGTGAATCTGCCACTGGCTCGTGTGTTGTTGCTACTATGGGCGAAAGGGCAGACGATATCGAGGAGCGTGACGCGATATTTTGGGAGTTTGTGAGCGATGGGGTGAGTATACAGGGACGATGGACTATAGAGGAGCACCAAAGCATATGGATGCGAAGATGCACGAGCATGTCCACGGGTCAGATATCATTGGTCAAGGTCACGGATATCTTTTGACGAGGACCTTTTTTTATTTTTATTATCTGGTCCAGACTGAAGAAGGGTCATCGTCGCCTAGCTCTGCTACTTCGTCTGAACGATGCTTTGATCCACGCCTCTCGGCCTTCGCCCCGTGCCCCATCGCCCAGCAACTGCCATATAGCAGGAGGAATGATCAGGGCCTCTTCAATAACCCACGGGATGCGGGCAGATTCCCGACCTCTCATCTAACTCTGCGCCCGATGAGGTTCCCGCTCGTGTCGCCTAGAACAGGATACGCGCCGGTGAGGTAGGATGGGTTGCTCCTTAGACATGATCCACAGCCGGTGAAGACGAGTCGTCGCGTGATCTAGATGTAGGCTGATGTCTCGTGATGTACAGCCCTCGAGCCGTCGAGCTTGGTCGACACGCAGAGGCCGGTCAGCCGTATCTCGCAGTGAAGGAGGTCCACACCCAACAGCCCGCGCGCCAGGATGCCCAGGTTCCACCCACAGCGAGCAGTCCCAGGACCACAAGAACCGACCCGCGTATCCGGAACGCGTCCTCGACCTCCATCTTCAAGAGCCTCCGCTGCTTGGTGCGGTAGTACCATCTCGACCCTCCTGCCTCGGTCGTCGGCGTCCTCGAATCTTTCGGGTCGGCCCGTACATATTGGTAGGGGGCCTCGCGATAGAGGATCTGATGGACCCAGTCGGGCATACGGCTTCGTGTAGATGAACGGGAGTGTGAGCGCATGAGTGAGTAGCGGAACTCAACCCACGCCAGTGAGAATAGGAAAGACACAAAAATGACAGGGGTCATGATGACCTGCGATCGGTATCAGCATTGAAGATATACGGGCCGGTGGAAGGTAGTGTGTATTTGGAAGGAGAAAAAAAAACTGACTTTATAAATGGCAGACTGCCTCGTATTCGGCGCCTCGCCCTGGCTTGACGCTGTGGCTGAAGGTGACGACATTGTATATAGTCGGACGCCTGACCTATGGAGCAGCTGTGTGAAGCGAGGCAGGATTTGGGGGGGCAGAGTGTAAAGACTCGTCTTTCTCGAAAAGAGTCGAATCCTCGAGGAGACGCCTGCTGGCGACCTGAGCTTGTTGGGGACGGCCTGAACTTATATTCTGCGCATACACGAAACCGAGGCAAGGAGATGCCTACAAACTAAGCACCTTTTAAGGTTTTAAGGTTCATCAAAAGTAGTCGGTCGACGGCGACCATCTCGGGGTCGGGGAGTCGATCGGGGCCACGGAATGCTTTCTGGCCACATGCATGCCTACCACCACCAAATGACAGTCGACTGAGCTTTCTCCGGGTTGATGAAAGAGAGAAAAAAAATATAAAAAAAAAGGAGTGAGAGAGAAAAGAAGAGGGTCAGGTTAGGAGAACAGGCCTTGAGCTCTAACTCGAATGAGTTTCTTGCAGTCGAAAACGGCTATGGTGGAAAGATGTCATGGATGATCCCTCTTAACAGAAGAACGGCGAGATTTGGCATGGAACGGTTAGTGCCAGCTCTGTGCGTCTAATAATGGCGACTGTGCGCGGCTAGCGGCTACAGCCAACGTCTTCCCAGGTTGACGACCACCACTGGCGACAGCGTTCGAGCCTTCCTTTTATATACTGTATTGAAGTGGCCACTCAAAATTCTAGACCAAGCTGGGACTATCTGCTGTTTGGAATACATTTCACGATCACATTTTCATCGAACTATCCGCGTCGCATTTCTTCTTCTTTTCCCTCGCCCTGTCTCTGCAACATGGTCATTCTCAGCAACGACTCTCAACACCGGGTCCAAGCCAACAGCCGAGACCACAGATAGGGTTCATGGGTTACATACCAATCTATTTAGCAGTTTCCTTGTGCATTTTTTAATTTCCGAAGTACAAAATATAGGTTGATATATCTGACACTGGTTGACTGAAACGGGCTCTGTTCACGCAGTGGCATCTTTGGCATCTGCTCCGGCTCCTAAAACCTAACGCGGCTTCGGCTATTTGCAATGGGGACATGGTATGTTGTACCATTATGAGAGGTACCGCACTGATTCGAGAGCTGACGTGCCTGGCAGAGGCCACAAGAACAGCGGTGCGTCAGAGTAATCAAGTAAGCGACTCTTCCAGAGAATCGTGGTTCCACAGCCTGCATAACTCGCCGCGTATTGTAAACGGGAATATCAAGGCCGTGCTAGAGACGTCTAGTGGCATACCCCGATACCTGCTTGTCTCCCTTTTCTGATTGGAGCTTTGATGGTTCCATGAATACTGTCTCAATGTTGCCTTCGGCACTCCTGGCTATTTGCAGTAAATCAATATCGGAGTTGACTGACCTTTATGGCCTCTGCTGGTTGAGTACATCTGTGACAGAAGGCGCCCTGGGCCTGTATCAAGGCCTAAACCTTACGTTCTTCCGTTGCCTCCCTGCTCAGATGAGCATACCTGCAGTAGAAGATGCTGGTCTCGGGCGACAGCGAGCCTGGTTATGCCTGCAACCACCTTTGTTTTCAAACGACGCGGCCACCGGGTTTCCTGTTCGTCGATAGACTTTAAGAAGGCTAGGTTCGGAGATTGTTGGAGCCCAGCTTCTTCGTGGCAACACTCACGACAGTGCGCATGATGAAGACATAGTACATGACCTGAGACCTCAGATCACCTACGGCCACGGCGGTTCAAGGACGTTAAGAGGGGGCCACATGTGACAAAGAGGCCTGTTTACACCACTGGGCCATTCGGAGCAAAGCTGTTTAAATTGAAGTCGTCCCGGAGGCTTGTCAGTATGCTCTGCACGTGGGTGGCACAGGAGGTTAGTCGGCGGCCGGGAGAAGATATCTCATATAGGCGTCTCGCTGCGGCCTACTCACCTCACCTGCTGGACCACAGCCGTATTTGCAGTAATACGTCGAACTTTACAATCTTTTGCTTCCAGATCTGTCCATACTGGCTGGAAGTCTTTCCGGAATCCACCACCCATCCCATGACTGGATGTCCACGACAAACATTTTGTGCTAAGATGGCTTGATTTCCTTTCCTGCGGTTCGATGATAAGTGAGTAACACGCTCTCGGGGCCGGAGCGACGGCGCGGAAACAGCAACTCCCTGCCTAGCCGAAATGTAATGAAGACCAAAGCCCCAAAGGCCGGGCCTGTGAGCTGGATCAGGGGTCTGGACGCGGGCAGAGTATGCTGTCGAAGATTTCGTGCCGACGCCGACGGCAATGATCTGGCCAATTGATTTGCGGACGTATTAACGAGCCCATTGGTCGAATTCTGAATGAGGCATGGAGTATAGCCGCGCGCATCTGCCGTTGGACACCAGTTAGGGGCTCATTTACACTGCATGATCTCACAGTGGCTCTGCCGAGTGCTTCTAGGTCGAATTATCTGGGTTGTGGCTGCTTCATGGGCCCTAAATTCTAGGAGAATCATCAAGGTGAGACACCCTAGTCTCCCAGGATGCTGCCCATTTCCCTGCAGTCAATTGAAGAATGAAATGAAATTTGATATTTACTTTGTGCTAGGGTCATCTTAATGCTCATTACCCTCTGTATGACTGAGAAACATATCCCGTTCATATTAATTCATGCTTCCAACTTATCCTACCCCCTACCCCCCCCAAAAAAAAAGCTCTCACAAGTAGTATACCATACTTATTACAACAGGCGATGCTGCATGAATATGTAGTGAGGCAGGGGCTGTTCATATGGCTTGGTGAGGTGGTCAAATAGAGGGGTGTGTCTATCAAGAACCGTAGCTTTTGCTGGGCTGGGGAAGACCCCTGTTTCCGCCTGTGCCAAACGCGCTGTGGTTTATCTAGAAAAAGAAACAACACACCAGTGGCCCCAGTACCATCCCGCGCCCATCTAGGCTTCCCACAGCCAACCCTGCCTCCTGTGTTGCCGTCTTTTCAAGTATACATACTTTTTTCCTCCAGCCTGGATTGCACAGCACTACTGACTTAACAGCAAAAGGCACGCGTCGTCTCTCTTCCCTTCTCTCAAAGCCCTGGCTTTTTCGTGTTGTGCTTTCATCTTTACCACCACTACTAAGTATTTTTTATCGTGACAACAGATTCTTGCCTTCATTTTTTACAGGCTCTTTCTATTGTGTCGCCTTGGAGCTCAGGTGCACTCCTTGCCACCGTTGCAGGCCCAAGGGTTGCTTTTCTGGCGTGACACAACAAGCTGCCAAAGAACCGAGCGCCGCCACTGGTTCCAGGGCAGTTGAGGCTGACCATTTGCCCGCCCAAACAAAGGAAGCTCATCCTGCAGACCGCCTTTCAGGCACGGAGCGACGGGGAGGAATGCCACGGCTCTTCGCTGCCACGTCGAGGAGGAAACGCTCGCTGCGAAGCATCGCATTTGCTATCCATCAGGACCCCAGTGGTACGTCAACGTTTCAAGAATCGCCTTACAACTTCGCATGCACGACCACCTGGACACGCCCCACTCCCTGCGGCCCTGCCAGCGCAGACTCCACCGCATGTCATTTGGCGGCAGATCCCCCTGGATCTGTTGACTTTCCCATCTTCATGTTCCAGGACCAGGCTGGCAGGGCATGACAGGACAAACTTCTGTCAAACAAAAAAACAACTAAAAAAAAACTGCCCATCATGCGGAAACTCATGTTCTCCCCAAAGTCTAACAAGCTGACACGCAGCAAAGAATCATCTAGCCGTCCTGGAACCGCCGAATCCAGCGCATCCCGCGCCTCCGAAGACTCGGCCAGGTCACCCAGGCCGAGCCTGAGCTCAGCTTCCCCTGGAATTACCAACGCCAGGAATGCCGGCCTAAACAGCAGCATGACCACGCTAGATGCCAAACTGCACCAGCCCATCCTGACCGATCGTCCTGCCACATCACAACCGAACGGCTCCAATGGCCTCACCCCCAAGCGGATGGCCTCAATACGACCCGTGAACAGCTTCGACGACGGTCCCATATTCTCGGCCAACACCTCCTTGGAGGCTTCGCCCTCGCTCACCAACGGCCGCTCAGATTCCGTGCTGTCGAGTTCCCCCAACAGCCAGGCGAGCATTATGTCGCCGCCCCTCGAAAAACGTACCTTGGAACAGAACGGTGCGGACCGGATGCCAGCAGGCCGCCTACGGCCCAAGGTGTCCGCACAGTACCTCCGCAACTTGAACGGCGACGCTCGAGACCGATCCATAAGCCCCGGCGCGCCGCCGCGCCCTACGGCTCACGACAGATCCATCGACATACCACAAAAGACAAAGCAGTATCGGAGGCGCGGAGCGATCGGCAGCCAAGATGGGAGATACACAAGAAGAAGGCCCGGACGCCTCGGCGGGCAAGGCTGGGCTGGGAAAGACAGGCCGTGTGATGAATCGTCTCATCTCTGAGAACGAGGCATTAAAAAGGGACCTCCAGATCGAGAAACTCAGCTCGGAAGAGTCCAGGCGGGAGGCCAAGCTGCTGCAGGACAAGATGGAGAGGATGATTGCGGACTACGAGAGCCGACTGCTGGAGGCGAACGTGACCAAGACCCTCCTGGCCCGGAAAGAGCGCCAGGTCGAGAGCCTGCAGGCGGCGGTAGACCTCGAGAAGAAGAGGACGACAGATGCCCAGAGCAAGGAGCGGACGTGGAGGGACGAGATGGAGAGGACGCGGGACGAGTCGACACGCAAGGTAGAGGAGGCCACAACACACTCGGCATTGATGGAAGGGCGCTACAACGCCATCAGCAGCCACTGGAAGGACCAGGGCGAAGAAGTCAAGCGTGCCATGACCAAGATGGGCAAGGAGGTAGCCGACCTGCTCGAAGCGAGGAGGAAGGACGACGAGAAGATCTCGACGCTGAGAGACCTCTGCGACCAACAAGACGGAAATATCAAGGAGTTACTCCAGCAAAAGGAGGCACTGTGGCGACAGTTCGAGGCGTACAAGAAAGAGCAAGAACACGCTCTTTCGCACATCAAGTCAAGCGCAACGGAGAGGGAGGCTCAGCAGCAACAGATGCTGGCCGAGGCGAAGGAGGTGGTAGACAAGCTCAAGTGGGCGCTGAACGTCAAGAGCCAGATCGCCTGGGCCAAATAAGCACGACAAGCGAACCCCTCTGCATCACCCAGCAGCTACCTCGCCATGGCCTGACCGAGCACTACGAAGCTCTGACACAAGCTGCTCCCCTTGATTCTCCTTCCGACGTCAGATCCATTGAGCCAGGATCATCATCACATCGTCGCTTTTCAGCACCAATATGGGAGATACCCAAGCATTCAGAACACACACGCCCATAGACAGTCACGCGCATACACACACACACACACACACACACACACACACTTCTTCTTCAACAACTCTTTTCGATACCATCAGATCCTTGATACCACTTCATTCTTTACAATCTCATTAATCAAGCGGAAGCATTCTGGGCTGAGAACCTGGCTTGTGATCTGGATACTTCGATTCACCTGCATGGCATTGAGCGTCTTGGACCAGGTCACCACATCTAGCGGAGTTCCATGGAGTCACAGGCCATTCGCCTAAGAAAGGGTTGATATTCAAAAGGGACAAAATTTTTGCCATGGGACAGTGGGAAATCTTACAAAAAAATCAAAAAAATCGAGGGCCACATCACACCAACCAGGTGAGGTTTCTATTATCAATGCCTGCTTCTTTGGATGTCAGTGGTGACATTTATCAAATGTATGTTTAGCTCATACTTGTCTCCTGTTGAAGATGACAGGAGGTAGGGCAGCAGCTAGTATGGAAGAACAGCAAGGCATAGATAAAGCTAGAACAGGATCCTGTCAAATATTTGTTTCCATTGTTGCAGCGCAGCTTGCCACACCCTTCACTCTACTCAATGCAGGTGAATAGTTATTGCTGAGAACCATCTAGGGCACTGGACCATATTTCTCCCTATGCTGTATAGGTTGAGGCTTGGAAATATCTCAGCGAGTGCTCCCTATTTCAATGGAGGCCCTTGGCGAGGACTGCCACCCATTTGCCCCTCCTGATATTCTTGCCTCTGGCAGCCTATACTGACTGTTTCTTGGTTTGAAGGGCCATGTACTAGGGTGCATGCATGCATACTCAACAAACCACAACATATTACTCAATTCAGAGAGGGAGACTTCAGCAGGCAGCAGGCAGCATGCTTTCGAAGTTGGGGTACCAGGTTCTGTCAAAGCAGGTAAGTTGCTAGATCAAACACTCACCTGCTTATCTAGCGTGCCTTCCCCCTTCCACTCGTGCCTCCCTTTCTCTTCCACACCACCGCTTCTGCCTTGCCCCATCAAACCTCTTCTGTCCCTTCCAAGTCAGCCTTGACACTCTGTCGTTGACATTCATAAGTGAATAAACTGCGCAGCATCATCATCATCATCGACGTCTTGTAAGTATTCCTTGCCTGTATGGGGGTAACAGACATCAAGTTCAATCCTCTGCAGCGTCTTCCCTTTTTTTTAGAGCCTACATCCAGCAGCTGCAGGCTTTGTTTGGCTGCTCCCCACCATCCCCCCCTCTGGACACTGCATCAGTAGCACTAGAAACGCGCTGCTGGCTTCTATACAAAAGTCGACGCGTCTCCCCCTTCTTCTCTTCCCCACGCCTCAGTGACACCCTACACCACCCTCCACCCTGACGCATTCAGCTTCTTTTTGGTTGAGAACTTCAACTGCTGACCTTTCCATATAATAACTGTAGGACACCCACTGCCCACCATGGCCTCAGAGCTGCCCGTTCGGGTTGGGCCGCATAGGAGCACCACAGCTCGCACCACAGCTCGCACTGCAGCTGCTGATGGGAGCACTGAGTACGTTGACTTCTTCCTAGCCAGTATGTGGACTTGGACAGAGAGCGGCGCTGCCAAGGTCATCGACGAGTTGGATAACCTCAACCTGGTGAGTCCAGCTGGATTCCCCATGTCATCATACCACTGCCCAGCCCCTGATATCTGTACCTCTGAACATCCACACATTCTGTTGGTCCCTCGCCCAGTGGTGCTCTAATGCTAACCCACAGAAGGTTGCTGCCTCATATTCCTATGACGAGATGCTCGGCTGCTTTGCGATCCGCTGCCACAAGAATGACCAGGCAGTCATCCAAAAGCGGTTCCGAAGCTTTCTGGACCAGGTCGAGGCCGAGTCTAAACTGGAGCGTGACGTGATACCTGGCGAGGCGCTGGTGGGTGACAATCATCCGCTCGTCACGCCACCAAATTCCATTCTGCCACCGAGTTCCAGTCTGCACCCTCCCACCTCTGCTCTTGCTGAGAGCGCTCATGAGGATAACCGGTACATGTCACTGGAGGTTCCAAAGGAGCTCCACGAGTTTTCCCACGTCGTCGCCTGGCAGGACCTCCAGTCAAGCTCTCAAACCTTCCAGACCCGTTTCATCTCGGAACCGGAACAGAAAGCCATCGAGGAGACATCTGATGTTGAAATGGTCTTCGATCATGATCAGAAAGTCATCTTCATCGGTGCCTCGTCGGGTCACGCAGCAGAGCTTGCCAAGTCTAGATTGACTGCGCTTTTGCGAGACTACCTCGACAACAAGGGCAAGTCGGCCTCTCACGTCTTCTTTGTTGAGTCGGTCTTCCGCTGGACCGTGGACATCCGGAACATCATGGATATTCATCCGCAGATGAGACGTTCGACAATCCTCGATTTCTGGACTTTTGGGTATATCGACCAGTACTTTGCCGGCATCGTATGCTGTCTTCGCATCTGCCAAGATGATCCATTGAAATCAGCGCATCCGAATCAACTCTGGTCGTTCTTTGGGCCCAGGGCTCGCAACGTCTTCGCTGGGCGTCGGCCCCAGCGCCAGGCCCAGCTCTTCGAGGGCCACAAGATCGCTACGTGTCTTCCTACTCGGCACCAGGCCCCCAGCGATATTCACGACTGGCTCATCGATATATCTGAGCCAAATACACATGAGGCAGCTATTGACACTGTTCCATGGCGCTCAGACGTTGTCGAGTCTGGGGAGTTGAAGCAAGATCATTCTTCATCCCACAACAAGCTGGGCCAACATGCTCAGATTTCTCTCATCGACCTCCAAGAGGACATTCCAATCCCTCTTCTCAACGCCCAGGAGGATGCGCTCATCCACCCCGTCGACCTCGCAGCCGCAGAAGGCCCTCTGATTTCTCTCGGCACGAGCATACCAGCATCGACCACGCCCACAGCACCTTCACTGCTTGATCAGCCTGATCATATCCTCCACGATCCCAGCTCGAGTCTACAGCGGGCATTGCAGCCCTCGAGACGGACCATAACTGTGCCGAAGCCCAACTGTCTCCCTCAGGTTGCAATAACTGAGCACGTCGGTACGGCGACTGAGCTCGAGGGAGAGGTCGGAAGATTCATTACTTCTGTAAAGGAGATGTTGCAGCCTCTCAAGCGGAAGTCCGGCGCGGTCAGCCTGCGTGCCGAGTTGGGCAGATTCTACCTGCGAAGAGTGCCACCCAGTGGCCAGGCACGAAATAAGCAGTTCGAGCCAGCCGACGGATGGGACATCGAGGAACTTCGCAGGTCTCTGGACTCCCAGCCTCACTTCTTCACGAGGGCGCTTTCGTACTGGGGGAATGATGCCGACTTCCTCGCCTCGGTGAAGATACCAGGAACAAGCGAGAAGATGTGGGAAGAGATATCCAGAAGCACTTTTCTCGATTTTCACTTTTCAGGCCCGGTTGCCCAAGGACAAGAAACCTCTGAGAAGGCAAGCCCTGGAAGGATTCTCGAGGTTAATGCTAAAGATTGCACTTGGATTGTACGCGAAGCGGACAATACGTGCGGTGAGGTTTCGGTCCACTGCCTCGCCCAGCACTGGGACTTCAAGGCACGTCTCTCCCGAGACCACTCCATCAATTCCAAGGCGCACTGGGCAGCGTTCAGTCAAGCACTGCTCGACAGTCTCAGGGTGACCTCATGGGACCTGGACTTCCAGTACACGTTTGACGAGGCTCCAGTTGCGGCCAAGAATGCGCCCATCGTTATCAGCAGAGCTAGGGTTCGGCAGGTTTGCCGCCTGCAACACCAGGACGGCAAAACCTTCCTGGATGTCACCCGCATGCTGCCCACGAAGCCCATCGACCGCCGGGGTAAATATTGTACGGTGAAGTGCCTCACAGGTGACGGTCCCCTTACAGCAGACCAACCCAAGACAGGCTTGATCTCACAGTGGTACGAGGCCTCGATCTCCTCGGTCGGACTTGAACAGGCTTTGAGCGAAAACCAAAATGTGGTTCCAGGTGACGAGGCCGGATGGACAGTCGACCAGCTCGAGAAGGACGGTGTCTTCGCAGACCTCTACCACCGGACCGCAGACATGGTGCAGAGAATCAACGGCGTGGGTGTCGAGTGTGACAACGGGATCGAAGAGAGGCTTTGGCAGAAGCAGAAGCAGCAGCAGCAGCAGCAATCGCAATCTCCACGGCGACCTCAAGGTTCCGGCAAGGGATACGCTTATTAGTGGTGTTCAATTTCAGGCTAGAGCGGCTTTGATGTTGGACAGAATCACTGCCAACAGGGGAATTTTTGAGACTGGAGGGGGACGGGGGGAGGGCAGGTTTGCTCGCTCGACTCGCAACTGTATCATAGCCTACCTCACCTGACTCCGATATCTCGGGGGTTGCATGATGAGATACGCGAATAACCTGGAGCGGGAAGCAAGACATGTAACAAAAGAAGAGGGGAAACAAAGTATGCTAGTTGAGCACTGCTGGTCAGAGGGACATCTCTGTGATCAAGTATGGGGGCATTTGCGAGGATGAACCGCCCTTTTGGCTCGTTAATTTCCATAGCCTCTAAGAAGAAATTGACCGATGCTATTCATGCTCCTGTTCGCGTATCTCGGCCTAGACACTCCGGTAAAAGAAGAGGCAACATGCGCTGAACGGATTTCCAGGTGAATTAAACACTGGTGGACTTCTCATCCAACCATGTGTTTATTGTCCCTGGTAACTTAGCGGGCTGCAGACTCACTTCATCAGAGACCCCCCACGCCGTAGAAGCTTAGGATATGATGCCTCGAACTACGTGGATATGACGAGCCGCCTAGCGATGTTGATTTTAGGGCAGGGTTGTGGTACAAGTCCGTTGGGTTCGACTCATGCTTGGGTTCAACGCAATCCATGGGGCTTTCTCATATCAGACGAGGTGGTTGAGTTGGTATGGGCTGATGATGCTGTTGATGATGACAGGGCGAGGTATGAAAGCGTGGACGAGGGCGGCGTCGAGGATCGCGGTGGGCTTGATGAGCTCGGAACCACCCGGGGGGGAGGGGAGGGGAGAGGTTTGAGCTGATCAGGAGGGAGGAGTCGGGTATGTCGATGGGTAGCAGGCTCGCTCGTCGCCTGGTATATGTAGTCTATGTAGTATATATAAGTGAGGCTCTGGCAACGGGGAGTGCTTATGAAGTGCGAGCTAGATATCACTCGTCCATATGACAAGAGAGACCGTCTAGAACATAGTGTAGGCACGTTGAGACAATGCTATCCGAGACCACATTTCAGATTGAAACAGAACGTGGACGCTACAAGATGACGGGACAGGAGAGGTAGAGACGATTGGCGCAGGCCATCAGTCAGGAGCACTCATTCATCTTTGAAGGCTAGGATGGTCAGTCAACAACACACATAGTGTTCGTACTACGTAAGTAGTACTCTGGAGGCGATTGCAAGGGAGATCGCTGTGCGAGCTGCCAAGAGGCCGCCGCACATTGCACATCGAGGTGAGCCATTTTGCATGCTCGGAGAAAAATGGCATGCCGGGGGGCTAGGTTCTGCCCCACGACCGACGGCGATAAGAGAGTACCCAGTTAATAACCGTACATTTTTCATGTGCTATGTAATGTACATAGTATACATACTTTATGCCCAACGTTGTTGACGTCGTCGCAACCCCATTCCTCAGCTGAACAGCCGCGTGAGCCTCTCCCTCCTGTATACGAGACGAACAAGGGTATCCGGCAGCGACTGAGGCTCGCAGGCTGTCCAGTACAGACCACTGCATCGGTAAGCCCGTAGCAGCGACGGTGGATCGCGCTGACGACGACGAGGTGCTTCGGCAGATTCTGCCGTGGGCGCGGGAGTCGGGACGCAGCCCAATCGGGTGTGGGTCGACAACTCTCTCTCTGTGGGTGGGTGGTGTGTCTCTGGAAAGGATCGATGGTGCTACTGATCGACCATTGGTCCTTCGTTTCCCCGTCTCGCCCATCCTCTTCTCATGAGATGTACAGAACGTGTTCTGCTTTGCGTGGTTGCACTCCCAGCCTCTTGAACCATTGCGAGGAAGGTACTGTGAGAAAACAGCTAGGCCGCACCGAGGAAGCGGTTAGAGCCGTATGCATATCCCTGTCGGGTACATTCCGAGTGTACTATGGACCTCTCGCTCTTGTTGATCACTCCCCCAACGGCCTCGGCTAGACGGCCGATCTCTTTTTTTTCTCTTTTCTTCTTCCTCCAGTGGCCGGGTGAGGAGCCTGACCGCGTGGATGGATGGCTGGATGGCCGGGTGGAGCGGATGCTGGGCACAGCTTGACCAGGTTACTATGGTACAAGGTACAAGGGCAGCACACCTCATGCATGCGTGCAGACGCGGACTGCAGCTAGTGCTGCTAGCTTGCAATATCCCGCCTCGACCTGCAGGCTCTCTCCTTCGTGTTGGGAGGAGGCGATACGCAAAGGATGATGGTAGAGATGTCGCGGGCCAAGGAGGCTGGTGAGGAGAGGGCCAAGGACCGAGACCCCCCTCCCAAGGCTCAGGCCAAGCGCAAATTCGAGTCCATGACACACGGATCGAACCCTCCAGATAGGTAAAATAAAAAGCAATCAATGAGAGGCGTCTCGCGCCATGCCTGGTATCATCTGAGACGCGAGTGATAAGTGAATTGGCCCGTGTGGCCCCTGTCGCCGAGCATGGCCCATGCCCCCAATTTGGGTTTTTTTTCTCCTCCCCCCTCCCTCCGTGTCTTCCTCTCTCTCTCTCTCTCTCTCTTCCTCTCCCTCTCCGAACCTATGCGGTGCGGATTACTTGCGATGGCTCGGTGATTACGTCTCCATCCAGGCATGTCGCCCATCATTAATGTTACTACGCTCTGGATATTAAGTGAGGAGGATGTCCCGCATGGAGTAGGCAGGTAGCTATGATGGTTGTGAGAGGGTGGCAGGGAATGGCAATTTATTCTGGCGGATAATAAAGCAAGATGGGATTGATAGTCGCACATGAAACAGAATGCATCATTCCACCTTGTGTCTGCCCTGTGATGCCGTTACCACCTCTCTCCCATCCCAATCTTGTACCCGGTCGGTGCTACCATAGTACCGCGTCATTATCGCCGCAGCCCAAAGATCATGCCATGCCATTGCCATCGTGGTCCGTCCTCAAACCCGCTCCCCCTTTGCCTCCCTCCCCTGAACGTCTTGTCCTGTCTACGTATCATAGTACCGTACATAAAAAGTAGTAGGCAAGGTGCCAGAGGCGCAGGTCTGCTGTCGTCGGCATCATTGGGGGGGGGCGAGAGACCTCGATGGGGCATCAATGGAGAACCTCCTCCCCACCTGGGCCTGGCAAGTAGCGGCATCACCTGGGTCTCCCTGGTCATGCACTAGGCCTGTAGAGCCGTGCGTGCCGGTCTAGACCAATCAGAGATATCAATTCCCATCCCCAGGTCTCCCGTCTGGAGCTCTCGACCTGCAGGAAGACAGGCACCCAGCCCCCTGTATCCCTGGGCCTTCTGACCCCAGTATCCCTGTCCAGCCCGCCCATCCTCTATCGTGAGGTTTCGGTGACCTTTTCCCTCCGGTCCTGCCCTTCTCTTCTGTTGTCCGGCCTTGGTCTGCTTGTCTCGGTTTTGTGTTGTTTGTGTGTACATAGTACTCTGTCAGTAGCAGGCACTCCACACCCACCCACCCCCCCTCGAGAAATAAATTCTTGACTACTGCCCTCCGTTGCCGTGGGAGAGACCTGTCGCACCTTCTTTCCTTCCTGAGAGAGGACCTTCAAGCTCATCTGTGGTGACGACAATAACATCCTGCCCTCGACCTTTTTCCTTCCTCCCCCCTCCACAAAAACAAACATCTTTCTTCCTCCATCCGTACAACAACTCCGTTTACCAAGCAGCCATACTCGTTGGCGTTTGACTCATCTCGTCTTCGAGCCTGTCAACAGTAATCACCAGAGAAAAAAAAACAACCTCAACATCCATCCACATCCACAGTCACAATGCGTTCCGTCGCCGCAGTCGTCGCGCTTTCTGCGCTCACCATGGTCGCCGCCCAGAACTCGACCGAGTTCACCATCAACGTCAGCTCGATCAGCGATACTGAGCGAAGTAAGTAGAGCGGTCCAATTCTCGCCGTCTCTCCATCTCCCGCTTCCTTTTCCGGGGATACTACATGACGAGTTCCTACCTGTTGTGTTGAGGGGTACGATCATCTGCTCACCCTGGATAAACAGACAACTGGTGCATAGCGCAGGAGAACACCTGCAGCGAGCTCTGCGACAATGACCCCATCGGCAACTCCTGCGACTACGTAAGTCCAATGGTTCCTTGACATGTCCGACCTACCCGGGCCGCACTGTTGGCTGACGCTGCTACACAGACCACTCTCGACTACTACTGCACCTGCCAGAACGGCAGCGAGCCCGGCCTGCAATACTACACCGAGACCATCGATACTGTAAGCTGCAGCCCGATTCTGAACCTCGCCTCTTTTGTTCCCTGCCCGCTGACCTGCCTGCGTACCAGTTTGTCTGCCAGGCAGCCTTCAGCGCCTGTACCGTTGAGTATGAGAACGACCAGCAGGAGCAGGCCAACTGCACCACCGGCATCGAGGACCACTGCGGTACCCTGGACGCTGCCGACGTCAGCTCCGGCTCGTCTACCACCAGCTCTGCCGCCTCCGCCGGTACTGCCAGCGCCACCGGAAGCTCTGCCTCCGGCTCCTCGACTGCCTCCGCGTCCTCGACCTCCACTGCCGGCGCTGCCGCTACCAACATCCAGATGGTCGGCACCGGTGCCGCCGCCGCCGCTTTTGGCCTGCTCGCCTACATGCTCTGAGGCAGGGGCTGCGCTCGACCTGGCCGGATCCATGATCGGCCATTTTGGACTTCGAAAGCCTTTCTGCTTCTTGTACAGAGATTAGACACGGCATGGCACCTACACTTTCGGCCCGCACCCTAGTGGCCTGATGGCTGTGGTGTGCTCTTGCATACAATTTTCCCACGATGGCTAGCCCACCGATACCCCGGGCGGCTTTAATACTTGACGAGGAGACGATGGACACCTACCTGCCTGACTGTACATGTGCGAGACGAGTCATTTGGGAGCCGCGCAGAGCTTGTGCGAGGAACAGACCCATCCACGTCGTGCAAAGTGGATTACATTTCCCGTGGTTGGCCAGCAGCAGGCGGATTGGGGGGGGGGGGGCGTTTTGTTTTTCACATAGTCAGGAGTATTAGGAATGGACTTGGCCTGGGTGTATGGACGAGGGCCCTTTCCCGATAAACATCCGTTTAACCCCCCTTCGAGTACTTGTGCTTGCTACGTGCGGTGAATTTTGTCTTCCGTCTGACGTTATCCTGTGGCCTTGAGGTGTACCCCCCAAACGTGGGTTGATTAAGCGTCTTACATGCTGCATCCGGCAGAGTGGGTGTCTACAGCCGAACCGCAGCACAGATCCTCATGCGCCGCGCACCTGGTGTCACAAGGACCAGCCGCGCGAGGGCTCTGTAGATGCTGTGGCTCTCGTTGCCTCATGAAAATTAAGCTCCCATCCACAACCGTCCGATCACCCACTTCAAGGACCACTGTTTGCCTTGACACTTGTCTCACGTCATACCTCGGGAAGCGTGAGCGACAGAAAAAGAAAAAAAAAAACTTAAATTAATAAAAATCAAGGGTAAATATAGTGGGATCCGTAGATATGTATGACCTTGTGTCCATGTAGTGTGCTATTTATTATAGCATGTATATGATTTTCATCTGTCTTTGGCGAGCAGGCTGTTTCTGAGCTATGATGTCGAGTCAGGCCGTGCATGCTGTCCAGGCCCGGAGGGGATCTGCACTCTGCGTAGCAGCACTGAGTATCAACATCTGGGTCGAAATGGGGTTATAACACATTCCGTCTGGAACGGCAATTTATCGGCAGTGCTCAGTTCTGCTACAGCAACCAAACCTGACTGGCACTCTCGGTGGCTTGCGGTGACGGCGCTATTAGGCTTGGCGACCTCCCCAGGACGAGTGGAAGCCGCCGCGGTCGAGGTTGGGGGACCCTCTGCGGCCGCTGTCGTCCAATGAGGCGGACGCAAACGCTCAGGGCGGTGTGGCCATTGCCCTCTACCTCCAGGCGGGTACCGCAGATCTGATTGCTGCGCCAGAACGTGGCCTGCAGCCAGCTGCTGAGGTACATGTGCTGTGCTTGCTGCCCCGCACTTGGGAGGGGGGGACAGAACCCCTGGCCCTGTTTTACCCCTGACACTCAGCCCGCCAGCGCAACACTGAGACTCTCTGCCCGTGAACCAGAGCTCCCTCCCCCTACCCGCCCACGTCCCGTCCAAGCAAACAACCCATTTCGTCCTCCTCTATCAACAACCCCTTCGACACGCAGCCTCGATTGCCCACGACCTAATTGCGCGTTGCGCAGACAGCTGCTGATTTTTTCTCTCACTCCCCAGCCGATACCCTCTTTAGACCACAAATATGCACGGAGAGGTGAGTTGCGCCCAGTAAACAAAAGACCTCCCTGAGCTCTCTGCCCCTCCTGCGCTTGTCTCGATCTGTCTCGAACCAAACAAACCGGCCCTCGCCCCGCTCCCGAGGTCGACAACGACCCCCTATTTCCCAACAAGACGCGGGACGGTTTGGTCGCCTGACGGCCACCATCGCGAGCAGGTCACTTAAGATCGCCCTTGGCGACCTTCGTACCACCTCGACGTCGATACACAGCTTCTCGGCGAGGCCGTTGGTTGTGGGCGAGAGAGGCCAGATGCGATCCGTTGTCCGGCTTCCGTAGCCCCTTTGCCCACAGCGAGGTGCTATGCATATCTCGACATCGACGCCGCCGCCCGGTGCACCACCAGCACCCCCTCCCCCTCCCCCAGCGCACAGTTCATACCATGCAGCAGGATCAGGATCAGATCAGACAGCCTCTCTGCTTCGGATTGGGATGTTGACCATGTCATGATAGGTCCTCCACCTCCACCTGGGCCAGGCTGGTACCCAGCTTGGTAACAGTGCCTGGGAGCTGTACGTTCCGCCACGCCGTCCACAAAAACACACGCCCGGCTGCTCACGGCTGACCACCTGCGCCTTAGCTACCTCCTCGAGCACGGCCTCGGCCCTGATGGCCGTCCTGACCCCAACGTCAAGGATCTCGGCGAGCCAGGTTCCTACGAGACCTTCTTCACCGAGACCAGCGGGGGCAAATACGTGCCACGGTCCCTCTTCGTCGACCTCGACCCCTCTCCCATCGACGAGATCCGCACCGGCGGCTACCGCCAGCTCTTCCACCCCGAGCTCCTCATCAGCGGCAAGGAGGATGCTGCCAACAACTACGCCCGCGGTCACTACACCATCGGCAAGGAGATGGTCGACAGCGTCATCGACCGCATCCGACGCGTTGCTGGTGAGTAGTAGCAGCAGTAGGACTGACGGAGCCATCGTCTGTGGGGGATATCTGGAAGGCCCGGGGCTGACAGGTGATGCGCGGCAGACAACTGCAACTCTCTGCAGGGCTTCCTGATCTTCCACTCTTTTGGTGGCGGCACCGGCTCTGGTTTCGGCGCCCTCGTCCTGGAGCGCCTGTCCGCCGAGTACGGCAAGAAGTGCAAGCTGGAGTTTGCCATCTACCCGGCCCCTCGTGTCTCGACTGCCGTCGTTGAGCCCTACAATGCCGTCCTGTCGACCCACAGCACCATTGAGAATTCTGACTGTACGTTCCTCGTGGATAACGAGGCCGTCTACGATATCTGCCGTCGCAGTCTGGACATCGGCCGCCCGAGCTACGAGCACCTCAACCGCCTGATCGCCCAGGTCGTCAGCTCCATCACCTCCTCCCTGCGCTTTGATGGTGCGCTCAACGTCGACCTGAACGAGTTCCAGACCAACCTTGTGCCCTACCCTCGTATCCACTACCCCCTGATCAGCTACGCCCCGGTCATCTCGGCCAGCAAGAGCTCTCACGAGAGCTTCAAGGTCCACGACCTGACCTTTCAGTGTAGGCCCCCTCCCTCACCCGGGGACTCGAAAGCTGTGATACATACTGACACCTGCCCTAGGCTTCGAGCCCAACAACCAGATGGTGGTCTGCGATCCTCGCAACGGCAAGTACATGGCCGTCGCCCTGCTGTACCGCGGCGATGTCGTCCCTCGCGACTGCAACGCCGCCGTTGCGGCTCTCAAGGCCAAGGCCTCTTTTAACCTGGTCGAGTGGTGCCCTACCGGATTCAAGATCGGTATCAACTACCAAAAGCCTGTGGCTGTTCCCGCCGCCACCCCGGCCGACGGTGGTCTGGCTTCCGTCGACCGATCCGTGTCCATGCTGTCCAACACCACCGCCATCGCCGAGGCGTGGTCCCGGCTCGACAACAAGTTCGACCTCATGTACAGCAAGCGCGCCTTTGTCCACTGGTATGTCGGTGAGGGTATGGAGGAGGGCGAGTTCAGCGAGGCCCGTGAGGACCTGGCTGCCCTCGAGAAGGACTACGAGGAGGTCGCGGCCGACTCGTTCGAGCCGGATGCCGAGGATGCCGAGTACTAAGCTACCCACGGCAACCTTACATCCTCCCTTCACTGCGGATTGGATCTTGTGGAAGCAGAGCTGTGGAGTTTATGTGTTTTCAAAGAAGGGGGGAGGGGACGGGACGGGACCTACGGAATACCACCTGCGTGTAGTTGACAAGAGGGACTGGATGAATGCCGGCTATTGTATTTTGGGCCCGGCCCTTGAGAGATTATAGCAGCTACCGAACGAGGCCAGACAATGTGGATAATGCAGACCAAGTACATACCTGGCCTCTCTCGTTCTTGTTTTTCAACCTCATGGCAGATTCTATTATTGAGCGAATGATGAGCAATACATTTTTCAAGTGGTGCGTGCGCATACACACGGAGTTTCAGCAAGCATGCCTTTGTATTGTCAAAAACAAACTAAGACGGGAGATTTTATCGTCCCAAAACGAAGACTCGGTTCATATCGTCAGAAACAGGCTGTTGTGTCTATCATAACATCATCTGGGGGTCCGAGAGCCTCCATCCAACCCCAAGAAGGAGAAAAGCCAACGACGAAAACGCTGCGTCGAAAATTCAAGTCCATTGTGTACTGGTACTGGGAATCACCAAACTAAAGCAACCGAAAACAAACCAAAAAAAAAAAGGATCAGAGCCACGCTTCCACGCAAGTCAAGCCACCATAACCAACCGGCGACCGGCCCAACGTGTTCCAGAGAGAAAGGAGGAGCAGAGAAAGGATATATGTATAAATAAATAAAAAAGAGGAGAAAGATTTATCCCGTTTGGTGTTCTCTTTCGTGTCCCGAGCCACGTAGGTTAGGTCGTTCAGCCAAGGGAAAAAGGTTGTCAACTGTTTGTTGTCTTGTCTTTGTTCTTGTTGTCTTCGTCTTTACCTCACGCCGGCGAGGTACATCAGCACGCTGGGCGATCTACTACGCTCCCGCTTCGTCTTGCGGACCAGCACCAGGTTGTCGCGCGACTTGTCGCGGTGGCGGTGGCGGCTGCGGTCCTCGACAGAGATGGTCGTCGTGACCTTCTCGCGGTCGTCACGGATCACCCTGGTCAGCGACCAGAGCTCCTTCTGCTCCTCCGGCGGGACCCAGCGCTTGATGATTATATAATCGGGGTTCTGTGACAAGAAGGGAGGGGGGTTAGAATGTCGTCGGTCAGTGGCAGTCTACTGTTGCCTGTGCAGTTTCAGGGTATGAGGAGGATTGGGGGCCGCGGGCGCGTAAATAGGTAGGGGTCCTTGTCCAGCGGCTCGGGATGGTAGCCGCCGTGCAGGCGGCGGATGTATGGATGGATGGATGGCTAGGGAAAAGGGGACAAAACTCACCGAGTCCATCTCATACTCGATAGCCTTCGCCCTCAGCGCCTCGAGGCTGAGGTGCTTCCTCGCCATCCGGGTATACGTCGTCTTCGACGTGGTGATCTCCATTCCGGGCTGTACACGACCCACAGGAGGAGGCGGCGGCGGCATCATGCCCATGTGTCCGTGGGGGGATACGGCATCGGGCGCGGCGCAACTCGCCTGCCGTCCAGCATCGCCTCGATCTGGTTCTCGGGCACGCCTGAGGCGAGGAGGCGGTCCCGCATCTGGTGGCGGATCTCTCTCTCGGCCTCTTCCCTCTCCTTCTTCTCCTTGACCGCCTTCTCGACCTGTGCGACCTTCCACCGCTCCACCGCCTCCTCGTCGGCCTTCTTGCGCGCCGCGGCGGCAGCCTCGGCAGCCCTCTTCTTCTCCAGCTCGGCCAGAGCGTGTTCCTTGATGATGCGCTCGCGCTCGGCCGCCTCGTCTTTGGCTCGCTTGACTATTGGTGGATGTATTAGTATACATGTTCTAACAAGATTATGTGGAAGACACACGACACCAGCACGCCAGCAAGGCAGCGATGTTTGGGGGTGGGGGACCTACTCTTATCCAGCTCATCCTTGGCAGCCTTCAGCTCCGCGTGCGTCTTGGCCTCCCTGGCCCTCTCCAGGGCCTCCTTCTCCATCCTGTCGCGCTGCTCGATGGCCTGCAGCTTTCTCTTGGCCTCGCGCAGCTCAAAGTCCTCGCGGTCATGAAGGCGGCGATCCTCGGCGTCTTTATCGTGCTGGTCACGCATGTGCCGCTCCCGCAGCTCGCGGTACTCCATGTCCCTCCTGATGAGCGCCAGGCGGTCTTCCTCTACCTCCTCGTGGCGCAGGCGGTCCAGCTCGGCCTTGTCCTTCCTGAGGTCGCGTATCTCCGCCTCAGCGGCCCTCCGGGCGTCGCGCTCCCGGGTCTCCGCCTCAGCCTCGAGCTCCAGGCGCTCACGTCGCAGGCGCTCGCGCTCGCGCTCGAGCTCGAACCTCTCCCGGTCGCTGTGCGGTGCGGACAGGCGTAGCAGCTCGAGCTGGCGCCGGGTCTCGTCCAGCTTGCGCTCCATCTCGTATCTCTCCATGGTCAGGTAGGCATCCGATCCGGCGCGAGAGCGAGAGTGTGAGTGCTCATGGTAGGACACGCGTGATTCGTGCCGTGAGCGGCCACGGCGGCTGGAGATGCTGCTGTCGTCGTCCGACGAGTGGTGGTGGTCGAATCTCTGGTTGATGACCACAGGACCAGCAACTGGCGGCGGCGGGGCTACCAAGACACTGGGCGGGCTGCGGCGCTCACGAGATCTCTCGCGGGACTTCTCACGGAACCGGGTAGTAGTGGTGACCATGGTCCGGTCCTGTCTGTCCTGAGGGTTCAACATGGCCTCTACGCCCTGCTGATAATAGACGCGGCTGCGAGGCCGCTCCCGCCTGGCCTCGACATAGTGCACAGGCGCAGGAGATCGATCTCTCCTGATACGCACGCGGTCGATCTCCTCCTCCTCGGAGTAGAAACTCATTGTGGCTGTTATGCTGCGTATATCAAAGTGTCGGGAATAAGGCTGTACGCAGAAGAGAGGAGAGGGGGGGGGGGGGGGAAAGGTGACACAACGGTTAACAACACCCTCGCTACAGGTAGGAGAAAGTACACTGTTGATGTTCAACTCAAGATCACGACAGGTTATGAGAGAAAGAAGATGAGGTGGCGAGGAAGTCACTCGGGGAAAAAATAGCAGAAGAGAGACAGAGAGGAGCTGAGGACAGTGCTGCACACAGGCGGGGTATACATAAGGCTTTATTCCTTCGGCAGAAGAGGAATGCAGTCATTGGTTAGCAGGCCAACCACAGCAGACGGCTGAGGTTACAGGAGGTGACCCTCTTCCCCCCCTCCGAGGTAAGCCGCATCGGCCCAGAAAATACGGTGAAACTCATTGTGCCGGCCTGGCTGGCACTGGGCCTTTCAGAGTCGACGAGGAATGTGACCGCCCTAGCGCGCGTGCGTGTGTGAGTGTGTGTGTGTGTGTGTGTGTGTGTATGGCAAATGTCAGCAGGGTGTGCCACTTGAGCGTAGCGGAGATATTGGCTGGATCCTGGCATAATGCCGCTAGATCATAGGCGCAAAAGGTCTATTGGTGGCAGCCCCGGTCGCATATGGTTGGGCCGGTGGAGATAGACTGAAGCGGCTGAAAGTCGTCCTCCTGCAGGATGCTTCCCAGTCATGCCAGTGTCAAGGAAATTTGGCGTAGCTGCTTTGCTGTAGGTGCTACAGCAGACAAAACCGCCGTGGGGGCCGAAATAGAAGTAGAAGGTCAAGCCGCCAGCCGAGGAAGCCGGCCCACCAGCAATCCTACTCTGCCCTTGGCATCCATAGAAATAGATCCAACACACCGAGCCTCACTCCAAGCAGCAATGCAATGTATGCGTGAGAGAGAGGAGGGGGAGGGGGGGTTGGAAGTAGACAGGATGCTGCAGATCTCCACGCAAGCCCCTCCTCCGGTGGTGCTGCACTGGGATTGTCGGTTTCGTTCCCAGCTACCTCGAAAGTACTAGACCAGAGCGGATCTCGGGGGGAACAAGGGCGCACACTGTCATTCTCTTTCTGTAGGTATGGTGCGCCGCAGGGCTGATAAAGAACGATACCTGGCACAATGAACCGCGTACGGACCACCTGTTTGCACAAGGACCTCAGTCGCCTGACAGGTATCGTTAACCGACTTGACCTGGCCGGCTTTGCTGCATCCAAATCTAACTAGGCCACCACTTTCCAAGGATATGGCCTCTTCTTGATGTAGCATTCTGACTCGTTCACCAACGGGGCCAACGGGCCCGCATGCTCGTGCCATGGGAACACCAGGGATGTCCAGCGCGCTTCGCTGCTTCAGAGGAAAGGCGCGATATATCGGCGGCGGCTGGTAAAACAAGACTGTAGTAATTTTACTCTGTTGGGTGTGAGACCAACTTTCATGACCATCTCCGATGCTTAATGTGGAGGATCTGGAGCCTTGCGCTGG
The DNA here is from genome assembly GCA_016584495.1 of Celoporthe dispersa. Classification (NCBI taxonomy): domain Eukaryota; kingdom Fungi; phylum Ascomycota; class Sordariomycetes; order Diaporthales; family Cryphonectriaceae; genus Celoporthe; species Celoporthe dispersa. The sequence continues at coordinate 1,860,749 of WAID01000007.1, forward strand.
GTGAAGTCTCAAATTGTGATCATTATATGGTGCGCCATGGCGACGGCCACGCTGGCGCTGCAGCTCTAGCGTGCGGAAACAGCATTACCACGGAGGCTGCTGGGCGCTGGCCTCCTGTCTCCATTCGATTCCGTTCCAAACCTCCATCCGTAGTCCGTCTTGGCCCATGCAGGAAGGGCGGGATATCTTCTTTGACAGCTAGCTCGATAGCTCACGGGCAGGCCCTCACATCTTGTAGCCTTGTATATTGTGCGTGTCACGAGGCCTGCAAGGGGACTCGCAGTGAGTGAGCGCTCTGCGCGACAGGGGATCGATCATAGACATGCTCTCAAGAGCCACCTGGACCGCCACGCTTGAGGATCGCCTCGATGTGGTCCTGACTGTTCTTGGCAGTAGTATCCAGATAGTGAATCTTCTTGTTCAGGCTCTCGACGTCGGCCTCGAGCTGTTTCATCTGCGACTGCAGCTTGCTCTTCATGTCCGGCACCGGTGCTGACACGAACCTGGAGGCACACCGGAGCTGTCAGCCCGAGATATCTGAGCCTGCACAGCAGCATCCAGCATTGGGTCACTCACATCTTGCCGACACCCTCATAGACAGGTGTCTCGGGACGCAGCGAGGAGATCTCGCTGAGGGTCAGCTGGGTGAGGCGCATCTCGCGCTGCTTGGACGCCATCTGTGAGCGGCCGAGGGCAAGCTCCTGCTGGGTCCTGAGGGCCTGTGTCTGGATCTCCCCGTATAGCTGGCATCCGATGTCAGCATCTACCTGTCCTCTCTTTGCCAGTTTGAGTCGAGCGCGAAGACTGCATGCGTGCAGCTCCCCTCTTTCTCTCTCTCACACACACACTCTGTCTCTCACCTTTTGTAGCGCCTCTTGTGATAGTGACATGATGAATCGGTTGTCACACTTGCGTGACCAGACTGGGCAGGTTCGTCACCTGATGCTCGAATGTGGAGTGGTATATCCAGGCGAGAAGACCGCTGCAAGTTTTGCGGTGATGGCTGTTCCAACTGGTCGCAGCAGCAAGATGGCCAGGGGCAGGAAGGAGCTCGGCAGGCTGCAGCAGGCGCCACGAAAAATGCTGAATTCAGGGTAGGAGCACTCCCGCAGCGGGCCGTGGCCAGGGTTCGGTGTTGTCCCCTCCCGACCACACTCAACAAATACCCTCTTATTACTATGCCTCTTTTCCTTTTCCCCCTTTATTTTTCGCTCTTCTTTTCGAAGTAGCTAGTTGTACAATAATTCTTGCGTGTGGATCATCTTTCTCAAGAGTAGAGACAGAACAGAACAATTCCACTCTCTCCTCCTGCAAAGCCATTGAGCAGCGTGCTGGAAGACAAACTTGGGGACTCATGTACCAAGTACTTAGTTACTTAGGTACTGAAAATACTTGGGTATGTACATGGCAGCGATACACCAGAGCTGCCGCGTAAACGACTGATGTGGCTTTAGGTACAATACCTAAAGATGCATTTTCATGCAAGACATACGTACGCTTCCTCCTGCAAAGCTTGACATTAAAAAAACATCACCTGTAACTCGTCACGCCTATCCCATCACGTTTCTAAGTCGAGCCTCCAGGGGGAAAAGAAGAAGACGGAAAAAAGGGGTGGCGATACAGTAATGCTGCAGGCTGACATATTTCGCTATAGTATGGCGCTGTCTTATTTACTAACGATCAAAAAAAAAAGCCATGTACCTAGGCCTTGCGTCAGAGTTGCCTAGGTACCTACTCTAGTAGGTACTTAATCAGACAGGGCGTGGATGCATGTGCATGTGGGCTCTCTCTCTCTCTCCGCCCTAGCCGTCCACTGGGTCTGGGGCTGGGGCTGGCTCGCTCGCCCTTCGGCTATAACCTGCAGCGCGTGTGAAATGCTGGCCAATTCCGACCAGACTTTTTGTCAACCTCCCGTCACGATTGTTGCTTACATATATCACTTACCCTGCCCTCTCTCGCGCGCTGTGTGTTCTGTCACTGGGCATCTCTGAGCTGACGTCTTCCTCTCTTTTTGCTCAAAGTGCGCTAGAAGCCACCCTTTTAAGGCTTCAAGGGCTCGCCCTGACCTGTCCTTCCGCTGGCTTTGGAATCAACGTCCTAGGGAGGAGGGCACACCAGTGTACGGCACAGCGAACATCCCTACTGCGATCCGCCCAGACACCAAGCTCCCGCCCCTCTGGCCTCCCGGGCAAGCAGGATCTCCAGCATAGCTACAGGCTATCTTGAACGTAGCTCGAACTGTCTTTTATGCTTTCGAGCTCGTCGTGGCCGTCACCGCCAGCATGTCTCTGGCCTTTCAGTGGCCCTACCGGGAATCCCGCGACGGCATCTGGGGCACGCAGACAAGCACCCTGAACTGGTGTGAGGGAGGTACGTTGGCATACGAAGGCACCCACCTTTCGTGCCCAGGGTCTGTTCTTGTTGGGTTGGGAGAATCCGGGCTGAGCTGAGCTCTCTTAGGACTACAACGTGACGCCGTACATTGCAGAGTTCTTCAACACCTCGACCAACCTAGTCTTCCTCTACCTGGGTGTTATGGGCATCCGGGAATGTCTGCGCCATGGCCACGGTCTTGTCTTTGTCCTCTCTTTCCTGGGCTACGTTGTCGTTGGCCTGGGATCGATGGCTTTCCATGCCACCTTAAAATGTGTGTGTCTGGCTGGTCTTCCTGGTCCCGACAGGGTCCCCAGCACACACCGCGTCTGATCACTCATCAACTCTACCCGTGTACATTTGGCTGACCACGCAGGGCAGATTCCATGCAGCTTGCTGACGAGCTGCCGATGATCTACACAACCTGCATTGTGGCTTACGCAACATTCTCCTACTCGAGGCCCAGGCATACCCAGGCGCTCGTGGCTCTTGGGCTTGTCACTCTGGCTTCTTGGATCACCATCTACTATCTCTCGTCACAGAACCCGGTCTTTCACCAGGTCGCCTACGCTGCGTTGATGCTCGCTTTAGTCTTCCGGGCCATGTTCGATATGGAAGCAACACTCCGGCCAGCACTCAGGAAGCGATGTGGAACACCGGTAGAGGCCGACGAGATCCTGAGGCAGATGTGGAAGATGGCCTTCACAGGTACAGGACCCAATGCATCAGTTCTGCTAGTGTCTTGCTGACTTGGTACAACAGGCATCGTGCTGTTCCTGGTGGGCTTCTCCATCTGGCTCCTAGATAATACTTTCTGCCGACACCTGCGCGACGCCCGGAACACGATCCTGCTGCCCTGGGCGGCGGTGCTTGAGGGTCATGCCTGGTGGCACATCTTCACCGGCATCGGGACTTATTATTGCATCACATGGCGGCTTTGGCTGGAGCGGTGTCTGGAAGGCGGCGAGCGGGAGTTTGTGCTGAAGTGGCCGTCTCCCTTCACATCGGTTCCCAAGGCCGTCCCTCGGTCGAGCCACATCACCAAGGCCAATGGCGACAGCTATGCCAATGGCACTGGCAATGGGCACAAGAAAACTGTCTGACCCTGAAGGTTGGTGAGATAGCGTTTTATCAGTGTTAGTCCTCTGTGGAACGGATAGCGTTTTCCCAGTATCGTTTCACATGGCAGGATACCCTACAGCTGGTTACCAAGATGATATAAAACCAACTCATTTTCCAGTCCCGCAGGATCACTTCAGAAGGTTCAAGTACGCACGTATGGACGGCATGGCCCGCTGCCGCCCCTGTTTGTCACGACAGTGACACACGCACAAAGGGCACAGTGGGATCTGCAGGGATACAGGTGCCTTTTTTTTTTTTTGGTCTTTCTGCAGGTCAGTGAACAGGCAGGTCAGATTGCATTATTATCTCCATCCCTCTGATCAGACTGCATGCAACAACTATGGGAACAACATGGAAAGCCGCGCAATCAATTCCTTCATCAAATCCTTGCCTCTCCCGAAACACTGGGCCCATGCAACCAAACAGGATCCACACGTGTAATATCCAGGTGGGTGTGGTGGCCTGTGGGTGGGTGGTATGGCGTAGGGCTAAAAGAAGCTTGGCCATCTTTAGGCACATATTGCGCCATAGGGACTGGCCTTGTAGGTGCTTCTACTTGTACATGCAGTGAGCTGCTCCCGTTTTCAGAGGCACAGGCACACTGGAGAGGAGACCTTTTGTGGTCTACAGCTGTTACATCGTATCTGATACACTTGTGGGGACTGATTATTATTGAACCAGCTTAGGTAAAGAAGAAAAAAATACACTGAAGAATGTATTGTACCTACCACTCCAACCCGATGCTGCGCCTGGTGGGCTGTGGTGGGTGGCAGCGAGTGGTTGATTTACAGTGACTAGGATGTTACTCAGTTCGTGTGTGTGTGTGTGTGTGTGTGTGTGTGTTACTCCAGAAGCCGACCAACGTCACAGCACTGCCGTTTCTGTCCAAAGCTTACAGGCCAAACGACACATAGTCCAGAAATCTTGCCAGACTGTCCCAATCTTAGCTCCAAACTGACCACAGGAGCTTACCCGACAGTCCAGAGAACTTTACATACCGACGAACAACACCATTTCTTATATAGACTCTAGAAAACGAAGCCGGGCTCATACCTGGGGTGGGAAGGAGCATAGGTGGAGAATCATCATCGCGGGTCGAGTCGCAAGCTGGGAACTGGAACTTCTTCGCGCTCGCATCCTCCCTTGACTCGGAAGGCCCAATCCAGCAATGCCATCCCCTCTACACCTCTAACTAGATACCCCTCGAAATACTGCCGCCCCTCGGATGGGCACGACACTCGCTTTTCGTTGTCTCTTTCCCTCGTCCCCGTCCTCCCTCAATCTCGTCTGCTGAAGAGGAGCCATGTCTGGTCAAGGTGGAGGAGGGCCCAAGTCGAGATGGGGTTCCCTGCTTTCGCAAGCCGTCGCCGGCGTCGAGGCCAGACTGGACACCATCCTCGCTGAGGAGGACCAGCCCAAGCAGAGCCCTAGCCCTGCGCCCTCACAACAGGCCAAGAGCCCGACGACAGGTGCGTCTCTCTCCCGGCCCGCCCTCCCGCCTGCCTCACGCGCCCCGCCTGCTGACACTGGCCCTTTCTTGGGATCGAGTAGTACCGCCGAGACCCGACTCTGCGAATCGGAACAGGACGAACGACCGGCTGCAGGAGAGGCTCGCGAGGGCTGTAGCTGCGAAACAGGCCGCGCTGAAGTCGGAGAACCCGTCGACCAAGGCGACGCCCACCGCGAGCCCGCGCCAGAGCATGGACGCCCCGACCAGGAACTCGACAGACAGCGCCGCGGCGGTGGCATTACCAGCAAGTCCAAAGGTGCCACCGTCACCACGGGCCTCGCTGGATGCCGTAAATCGGAGATCAATCGAGACGAAGGCAGCTTCAGACACGAGCAGGGATGGGGCCTTGGACGTGTCTGCTGCCCCAATACAGGCTGAAGCGACAGAAGAGCCGGCTAAAGATACGAACGGCGAGGCGGAGACTGCGCCCTCGAGCGTAAATGTCCCGGCTGGCGCGGTCGCCGAGCTACAAGAGGACCGGATCAGCCAGCTAGAGAAGGCGCTGGAGGAGATGGCGCTGCAGCAGCAGGAGGAGACCCACAACTACGTCGAGCAGATCGATGCGCTGCAGGCAAAACTGCAATATCTGGCGCGGGAGGCCACCGAACGGGCCAGGAAGGAGGCCAAAGAGGCGCCCGCCGGCAGCATGGAGAAGAAGCTGGCGGAGAAGGACCAGCAGATCGCCGGGCTCATGGAGGAGGGGAAGAACCTGGCGAGCACAGAACAGAAGCTTCGGGCGATCATAAAAACCCTGCGGTCCAAGATTGGCGAGAACGAGAAGGAGATCAATAAGGCCAAGACCTCCAAGGGCAAGGCAGAGCAAGAGCTGGATACCACGCGCAGGAGGGCGCGGCGGGCCGACGATCTAGAGAAGTACCAGGAGGAGCTGCACAGGCGGATCGGCCAGTCGCAGAAGGAGATCGATTCCCTCAAATCCGAAGCGTCAAGTAAAGACAGGACCATTGCGGATCTCAAGGCACAGCTGCAACAGGCCGCCGAGCAGGCGGAGACCCTGGCGGCCAAGGTGAACGAGGAGGCTCTGGCCAAAGAGCGGCAGCGCGTGCGGGAGCTCGAAGACGAGGTCTCTGAGCTCAAGGTTGAAAAGGATCTCGCGGCAGACCGTGGCAGGGCTAGAGAGAACGAGCTGAAGGAGAAGGCGGAGCGAGCTGCAGAGCGATCCCGTGCCGTCGAGGTGGAGCTCAAGGCCGAGCTGCAGGTCATGGAGAGCAAGCTCGAGTCTATGAGGGTCATGGCGGAAGAAGTCTCCTCAGGGGCGATGGGCGACTCCCAGGCGAAACTACTACGACAAGTCGAGACTCTTCAGACACAGTACGCGATCGCGACGGAGAACTGGCAGGGCATCGAGAGCACGCTGCTCGCCAGGATTGCGAGCCTGGAGAAGGAGAGGGATGAGGCGCAGCATCGGGAGTCCGAGATGAGGAAGAAGGCACGTGAAGCTGTGAGTTATCCTAGGTGCCCGCGCCTGCACCCGAGTGATATGATGATGCTGATCTGCTCCCTCAGGCCCTCCGCGCAAGACATCGGGAAGAAGAATTAGAAGATGCAAAGACCCAGATACCCACCATACAGGAAGACGTGAAGGCGCATCAGTCTGAAATAGAGGCGCTCAAGAAGCGATCAGAAGAGGCGGAAGCTGCCCTGGCCGAGACCAAGGCAGAGCTGGAGAAGCACAAGGCGGCAGCCGCGTCACGGGAGCAGCAAGACCGCCCAGGACCGTGGCTAGAGACCGCCCCATCTCAATCGTATAGATCCAGCAGCAGGCCCGAATCGCCCTCGGCATCCATGCCGTCACGCAGTTTCAGCACCGAACTGCTCGGCTACGGTACGCTATCGAGCAAATTACGGAAGCACTCGGCGCCATCAAGCAATGGTGATCCTGTGGAACGATATACCGCACGCAGACCATCGGTCCAGCCAGCCAGCCGACCGCCTATGCACAATGCAAACTCCCACCAGCTGCCTCCAATACTCAGCCCCACCATCGAGGCACTCCCATCCGTCCCCTCCATACACCCACTCGAGCGGAGCGACACGTACGATAGTATCGAGACGTCCTCGTCACCGCAGCAGATCGCGCAAGACATGGTCTCTGTCTCAACTGTCGGCGCGGGCCCCTCTGTGCAGCTTGTTGAGAAGCTGAGCGCTGCGATCCGGCGGCTGGAGACAGAGAAGGTCACCACGAGAGAAGAGCTCGCGCGGATCTCGGCGCAGCGTGACGAGGCGCGTGCAGAGATGGTGAGTCTCATGCGCGACGTCGAGAAGGGACGGCAGGCGGGCGAGGAGGTCACCAGGCTGCAGGCCGAGGTCGCCGAGGTCAACGAGAGGTACGAGACGACGCTCGAGCTGCTGGGCGAAAAGAGCGAGATGGTGGAGGAGCTCAGGGCAGATGTGCAGGATGTCAAGGCCATGTACAGAGATCTGGTGGAGAGGACGATCAAATGAGATACTTAAGACCGGGGGCACAGGTGGTGGGCAGCATGGCAGGGAGGTTCTTTTTTAAAAACTCTCTTTGAGGTATTGGCAGCCGGAGTCTGGAATTTTGATATTGATGGTCTGATCCAGTTTATGGAGGTTGCTTGACATCATCGCCCTAGAGAAAGAGGCGCGCTAAAGAAGGCTCTTTTTCTTCTTTCTTACAGCTCTATGCCCTCGTTCTCTGCCATCCTCTCGATGTATCTCTTAATCTGTGTGCTTGGTTAGCCATGGCCGTGCAGTAGACACTAACTGCCACCACTTTATACACCAGACAGCCACAGTCCAGGACTTACCTCCTTGTCCGGTGCCAGATCCAAGGCCAGATGGCCATCCACATCTTCCTTGTCCGTCTCAGCACCAGCCTTCAGCAAGGCAACTGCCGTATCACCTGTTTGGTTATTTCCCTCACCGTTAGCCCTTCCTGACTTCCCAAAAGTGGAAGCTGCTGATCCGGTCAGCCCACTCACCATGGCCCTCGGCGACCGCATGATGCAGCGCCGTCTGCCCGTCCTGGTCCGTGGCGTTGAGGGGGCTCTTGTTCTTGAGCAGCAGGTTGACCATGGGCACGGAGCCGACCGCCGCGGCGCGGTGGAGGGCGTACTGGCCGCGCCTGTCGCGGACCCTTGCGGAGGCCGGGGGCTGGTTGTCGAAGAGGCGGCGGGCGATGTCGAGGGCGTTCTTGGAGGCTACAAAGTGAACGACTGTCTGTTTTTGAGGGACACTGGGTTAGTATGGGTGGTCTTGGGTTGATAGAAAGGCCAAGTTGTGTCTACTTGGTGGTGGGTTTTGGGGGGGGGGGGCGGAATTTGCCTGGCCGGTGCTGTCTGGCGGGCTGAATTTTAGCTAGACTCTCTCTCGTCATTTTTTTGGGGGGGGAGGAAAGAAGGCAGCTCACTCTTCTCGTTCGGGTCTGCTCCCTTGCTCAGCAAAAAGTCGACGAGTCTCTCGCTGTCCTTCACGCTGGCTGCGATCATGAGCGCAGTCCAGCCCATGTCATCCTATCTACTGTCTCAGCGCCCTTATAGCTCTCCGATGACAGCAGGGGCAGTGGAGACACGTCATACCTGGACATCAACATCGAAGCCCTTCTCCTCGGCCAGCATCTGGACTATGTCCAGCTGGTTGGCGGACGCAGCCCAGTGGATGGGAAGTCTGCCGTCATCGTCCTTTCGTTGGCTGAGCTTCGGGTCGACCTAGGGATATCACTGCGTTAGCCCCGCCATGATCTCATCTGGCACGAAGTAGCTAAATTGAACCCGAGAGGCCGGGAGCTCACGTTCAGCAGGGACTGGACGAGGGAAACTATAAGATGCTGGTGAGCTGCTGCTGTCTGTGGGTGGTCGTGGATGAGACTCACGGTTTCCGTTCCTGCAGGCGGCGTGGATCGCAAACTTGGACTGGTCATCCATTTTGCAAGTAATTCTTCAGGTATGCTGTGGGGATCGAAAGACAGACTTGAGTTTCATAAAGATTCGGATTGGAGAGCATATGTTGAGCCGGTCTTTGATAGCTGGTGAGTGGGTGTGTTCTTGATTATTTTAGCTTGCGTGTGTAAGTGTTGCCTTCTTGCAGCTTTGTAAGGCATCTATCATGTCACATACTTATCTCACACCTTGACAATGGTCCAATCCTGCACTGCTCCACGTTATACCCTCATCAAGCGTACTGAACATTAATAAAAGAAGGAAAAAATTCTTGCAACAATAAGAAGAATATAAATCAAGATAAATCCAATACAAGAAACAAATCTTCATGTACCACCACCAACCAGGGAGCGAAAATGGCAAAAACATACAACACCGGGTATTCGCTAATGGTCACCCACTTAACTACTAATCCGGCGGTTAGTGGCTTATTTAGGGGAGAGCAGACGGGATCCCAAGTTTTCCACTACCTATGGTCGTATGTGCTAGGATTTGGAACTTTGAGAATTATAACTGATCCCACATATGCCAGGATCCACGTTAGACCTAGAAATTTTGGGAAAAGACACGACCCCCAGGCAGACCGGGTTGCCATCTTCGCAGCTCAGCTTCATCCCTCTCACCACTCTTCCAGCCTTGTCGAACCTCAACAACAACCTCTCCCTCCCCCCAACTCCCTCCTTTAATCCAATTCGACAAGACACAGACCTACAAGAGAATGGCAGCCGACGTCTCAATGACGACCCTCGAGTCCCTCATCTCCAAGAATGCCAAGGCTACCAAGCTCGTCTACGCCGACACAAACGGGCGCAAGCGAATACGCCTCGACCCGGCGCTCAACATCGAGCCAGAGGCCGACAAGGAGGCGCTGTCCGTCCGCCTGCACGCCGAATACAACGATGTCCTGACCCTCCCTGCCGCCCTGGCCGCCAAGCAGGCGAGCGCCGCCAGCGCGCGGAAGAAAGTCAAGAAGCCCGCCGCCGCTGCAGGCGAGGGTGCGCCGACGCCCGCTGAGGAGAACACAAGGAAGCTGATCGAGGGCATACCAGCCAAGGCACCCGGAGGAAGACCCAGCGCGGGTGGGCCACAGACCGGCGCGCTGGTGCAGTTCCGCAAGCCGGCTGCGGTGCCTGGCGCCGGGGGGCGGGCGCAGGACGGCGGCGGCACGCAGACGACAAGCCTGATGCGCCTGTCGGAGGCGATGAGCGCCCAGCCAAAGCCAGAGTGGCACAAGCCATGGAAGCTGCATAAGGTCATCTCGGGCCACCTCGGGTGGGTGCGCAGCGTGGCGGTCGAGCCCAACAACAAGTGGTTCGTGTCGGGCAGCGGCGACAGGACGATCAAGGTGTGGGACCTGGCGTCTGGGCAGCTGCGCCTGACGCTGACGGGACACATCTCCACGGTGCGCGGGCTGGCGGTGTCGCCGAGGCATCCGTACCTCTTCTCGTGCGGCGAGGACAAGATGGTCAAGTGTTGGGATCTCGAGACGAACAAGGTCATCAGGCATTACCACGGGCACCTGTCGGGGGTGTACACGCTTGCGCTGCACCCCACGTTGGATGTCCTGGTGACAGGTGGTCGGGATGGTGTTGCAAGAGTATGGGACATGCGGACGAGGAGCAATATGTGGGTTTCTGTCCTCTGACCCCTCGACCTCTTGGTGCAACTCCCACTTACAATCTTTCGCATCTAGACACGTTCTCAGCGGCCATACGCAGACGGTCAGCAGCCTCGTCTGCCAAGAGGCCGATCCGCAGGTCATCACAGGTTCCCTGGACAGTCATGTCCGGCTTTGTATGTCGACCTGGCCTCTCCCGCTAAACCCTCCTCACAGCTGCTGACTCTTACACGCACTAGGGGATCTGGCCGCAGGCAAGACCATGGCCACGTTGACCCATCACAAGAAGGGCGTGAGGGCTCTGGCATCTCACCCGTCCGAGTTCACCTTCGCCACCGGCAGCACTTCAAGCATCAAGCAGTTCAAATGTCCCGAGGGCGCCTTCATGCAGAACTTTGAAGGCCACAACGCCATCATCAACACGCTCTCCGTCAACAACGACAATATCCTGTTCTCGGGTGGCGATAATGGTTCGATCAGCTTCTGGGTAGGTTGTTGAGCTTGATCACATATGCAATGATCTTCCCAGGCGCGACCAGGCTGACTGACATGATCGAAAAACAGGACTGGAAGACCGGCTACCGCTACCAAGCCCAGGACACGATTGCGCAACCTGGTTCACTGGATGCTGAGAACGGCGTGTTCTGCTCCACTTTCGACCAGTCTGGCCTCCGGCTGATTTTGCGGTGAGGCGGACAAGACGATCAAGATCTGGCGGCCGGACGACGATGCAACTCCCGAGTCTCATCCTATTGAGTGGAAGCCAACTTTGGCGAGGAGGAACTATTAATCACGCAGCGGCAAAGTGGTCTTCGGGATCAATGGTTTATTTCTTCGTATTTAGATCCAGATACCCTAAACAAGGAGGCACATCGCCTTGATATCAGGATCGTCTCTGAAGGCCAATCGTACCTCTTCGTCTCCTACCGCAAGCCGAATCTTGCTCGGCCTCTCCGCCCTGTGTGCCTCCAGGTTGATGATGCCAGCCCCGGTAAGGTCTACTGCTGCAGCTCCCAAGCCGGCTAGTCGGACCGCCTTTGCACTAGGTCGCGCTTTGCTCTCCCAGGCTCCATTCGTGTTGCTGCTCAGACGTGCTCTTTTCTCGAGCAGGTCCAGCGACCGGTTCCCAGCAGCCAGTCGTAGGGACCGCTGCATCTCCTCCAACACATCGCCGTACGTACTCTCTGCCAGGCCGGTTCTCTGCGTTCGTGCCAGAAGCGCCGCTAGCAGTAACCTCGAGGCAAATGGCAGCGCGCGAAGATACTGCTGCAGAGGACTGCTCGTCGCCTCATTGATTGCTCTCCGCACGGTATCGATGGTAACCCTGCCAAGGTTCTTCTTCCTCGTGGGCGTCTCGCCCTTGGCTTCCTTTTCTCTCTGCCTCTTGCTTGGGGTGGCTGGGTCTGCGATCGTGTCTGCAGCTTTGATCTCTGCCTCGGCCAGCTCCACGGCTCGCCTGCAGATGTCGAGTGCTCGTCGGGCATCTCCGCTCACCGCCGCGACCTTGCGGCTGGCGAACTGCACGGCGTCCGGCTCCACAATATTGTCTGGCACGCCCTCTAGGCGTGACTGGACGATCTTCATGAGCTGCTCGTGATTGTAGCCCGGAAAGGTAATCCGCGTCAGACCTAGGCGGCTGCTGATCTTGTTGCTCAAGGTCCTCTCCGGCAAGTCCATGGTGTTCGCCACAGCCAGTACAATGAGTCGGCTGTGTCTCAAGCCGGGCCAGTTGAAGAAGTTGTACATGACACCCTGGTTCTTTGTGACCAGCTGGTCCAGTTCGTCCATGAGTACAACACATGGCACTCGCCGTGGACTAGGGTGGCTAAACTCTCTTTCGAGTAGATCCAGAGCCTGCGCCGGGCTCACCCGTTGCCCCTTAAGCGCCTCCCACAGGAGCGAGTAAGCTTGGTGCGGATCTGTGATCTTCATACCATTGATCTCGACGAAGATGAAGTCATCCAGCTCGTCAGATCCCACTGCCTCGTCAAGCCGGGAGACGACCTCCCGGACGGTTGCAGTCTTTCCGGTTCCCGGCGTTCCGGAGATATAAATACAGGTTCCCGTGCCATCTGTGATGGCGGCCTCGAGGTGGGAGTAGACGAGACTGAATTCTGACTCTCGACAGGGCAGACTGGTGGGCACTGAGGCGACGTGCAGGTTGGCCCTGGCCATCTGAAACGGCGAGGATGCGTGGTGACTTGGCGAGAGGATTCGAGTAGCCAGAGGTGTATACTCGAGGTGCTTCTTTACGACAACCCTTTTGGAGCCAATCAGTAACTCTCATCATGGCGACAATCTGTTCGGAGTCAGTACTTACTTTCTATGGGACGAAGGAGTCGTTGGCTTTGACTTCCTTGGCGTACTCTGGTAGCTGCGTGGCTTCCTCGGCGTCGCCAATTTTCTCGGAGTTCCCCATTCATCATCGCCAGCTTGATCAACATCGTCGTACAAAACATCAGGGGACTCTTGTCTTGAAGGCCTTGTTCTTCTCGTTGCCTTGGTTCCGCTTTTTACCAAGTCGATCATGTTCTGGATGTCCTCTGCCCCGTGATACACATCCTCCCACTTGAATTCATCTGTGTACGTTGCAGTCCTCGTATTACAGCCTCGACGACAAACGAACGTCTTTCCGTAATCCCGCGAGTTTCGTGGGATCTTTCCCCTGGGGGTAGAGTCTCTGAAACGCCTCATGCGACATCACCTTTGCTTTGCCATTGATAGTCTCGAGCGGGTTCGTGTCCCAGGAGGGCGTGATGTACAGCTCGTTCTACGAACGAAATTGTCCCGCTTCGTCAGCCATTAGATATTCTATAGCAGAGGATCGCCAAAGGGGGGAACTCGGGGGAGGGCTCACCGGAGTAAAATCCGTCCGCTTCTTCTTCTTGTTACGGATCTCCCTCTCCGACGAGAACCACATGAATTGGGCGACTTTCTCGTCATCCTCATCCTCCGAGAACTCACATATGATGCCAACCCAAGCCTCGCCGGTACCCTCTGCCTTCAACAAGACGATGTCGCCCAGGCTGCAGGCAAAGGATCCCATCCTTGCGCCGATGATGTCCTTGGTGCGCTTTCTCTTGCGGGCTGTGCCATCTTCTGGGGTTTGCGAGGCCCCGTCCTCGTCTGCATATACCCACTCCCACGGATGATCATCAACACCAAGCTCATCATCTGAGTCGTCTCTTGCGATGCCGCGGCCGGAGGATGCAGGCTTTTTCGTCCTCTTGGCAGGCCCTTGGGATCCGACCGGTGCCATATTCGCAATTTTAACGGGTCTAGTCCAGTAAGCTTGCTCACTTGGATGTGCTCCGAAAAGGTTACCAGCTGTAGGCTTGTTGTGCTGCGAATAGACTTCTTACTTAAATGTTCTTACAATTGTCGCGTTAAAGTGATAGCCAAAGGAGGACGCGACGACGCGAATCCCTGTCTTCCCCACCAAATGACATCCATGGCAGGAAGGCTACTTATGCAACAAAGGGGGTTATTGGCTAACTCCAACATCAGGCCCCGGTATAATGTCAAGGAAGGAAGGAAGGTCCTGTGCTTGGACCTCGATCTTGCCTCTGTTTTTCAAAGTTGTCGAAAATTTCTGAAAATTGGTAGTTACCAAGCAAATTCCAACCTTGAGTTTGAGTGTGGTGCTGTTTCCTCTTCCCTTGTCCGGTCCAGCTGTATCGAGCACTGAGGTGAGCCACAAGCTTGGAAGAGCCCACTGTCCAGAGCCAGGGGGCCAACACCGCAGGTGGCAGGAGGTGACTGCGAAATCTATTCTAATTTGATGCGTTCAGGCAGTAGCAATCTGCTACAGGTCTTTGAACATCTATCTAAAAAAAAAAAATAATAATAATAAAAAAGTCTGGATTTACGCAGCTGCTTCTCCTAGATGTCCATTACCAGTCCCAGTCCAAGAACTGGGGAGATCAGAGCCACTGAGCTCTCTGATATGCCTCTGTCACTTTTTAACAGAAATGCATGGCGACCCTTTCTAGTATCTTCAATACTCAATAGTTCTCCTATTTCCTGGCACAATCTTTGCTGTCAGTCCCAATTGCAGGTTGCAGCTTCATGGCAGCAGCAGCCAAGAATTTTGTCAAGTGCCCAGGTGTCTTATCCAGCTCCTTCTGTCTCCAAAGCAGTTGATCCCCTCATATCCCCTTCTCTTTATCAACAATTCTCTTATCGATAATGCCAGTTCTTTCATATAACAATGTCTGTTTAAGCTGCATTGTTTCTTTCGATCAAACTGCAGGCACCCCTGACTCTCCAAGAACTACCCTCTCCTAAACCACACCCACCTCAACCAAAGGAAGGCCCAGCTGCGTCACTATGTGCGTGAAGGCGCGGGTCCATCAGATTGAGTGTATCTGATCACCTCACTGAATTTTATTATGTTTCTATTGTACACTGCAGTTTGCGCTCATTGACAAGTTCAACCTTGAAGCTATCGAGACTGTGTTCAGCCTTGACAGTAGCCACATTCGACCAACCTGTGTCTTCTTCGAGCATCCTCAATCCCATCCAGCTTCGACAGTTTGGTTGGAAACCCCATTTATTTCATCTATTATCATCCAAGAGAAGCATGTCTGGCTGATTTGGCCCAAACCCCTCCCAAACCCCTCCTAAACAACACTGAGCACGAGAAACAGAACGCGAGCCCTCTGGGAAGACACCTCCTACCATTCCAAGATCTGCCAAGATGGAGAATACCAACACAAGCTCCGGTGACTGGCTGTTCCCTTCGGAGCGTGTAGCTCTAATGAGAGGCAGCGCCAACGCGCGCTTCCAAAATGGACAGACCAGCCAAGTAGTCGACTGCGGACAGTACAGCGGCCCTGGGCCCGCGGATGCTCTGGTAAAATATATTCCCATGTTCACTGGCATAGAATAGCGATGAATGACCTGCGCTGACGAGCCTATAGAGACTAGAGTTCGCGCTACCAGATGTGAACAGCAACCAGGGCGTAATCGACCCGTCCGACCCGATCACCAGACAGGAGCTGAACAAGATCCGCAAGCGATGCCATGTTTTCCTGGTCCTTGATTCCAACGCGGGCTATATGACCATCCGTTCGCACCAGATCGAGGGAATCCAAGCCGCTGTCCAGGCTCTTCGAGACCTCCTTCAGTCCGTTGCGAAGGATCTCGTGTGCAGAATGCTCGCCCTCGTACACCGCTCCACCACTGCCTCGTTGGCTCCAGTGTCCCTCCAGAAGACCGAGCAAGTCGTTGGTATTGGCTTCAAGACTGGCTACCGAGGCATCGCAATGAACCCTGTTTCCATCGTAGACACCGAGGATAAGAAAGAGCGAGGCGACGAGAAGGACGACAGTCTTGGGCCCTTGACGGCACACGAGTTCTTGGAAGCCGTCCAACAGGCTGCTCTCCGCATTCGTCCTATCAGAGGCGAATTGTTCGTGCGAGCCCACCTGGGATTCTTCTGTGGCTACGTACGTGAGAAAGCCAAGGGCAAGGTTGTGAAACAGTACAACAACAACCAAGAATTCCGAGAGTTCCTTAACAAGTCTGTGGCTCGAGGCACGGCCAACGTCAGCCACAAGTAAGCCTACCATGATCCCTTCGTTTTGTCTAAATAATGAAGACTGACTTGTATCGTGCTAGCCTCGGCGGTGCCGACTTGACTCTGAAAGTCCGCGACTACATCTGTGCCTTAGAGAAGAAAATCAACGTTGCAGACCAGAGATACCAAGCCCTTGATTCTCGCCTCGAGCACCTAAGCGACATCAAGCCAAAGTACTGCTTGGTTTTCTTCTCCGGAGACCGCCGTATTGAGGTTGATGTCCAGTACGACACCCGTGACCACCGTTCTCCTTACACGCCCGCCGCCCCTCGCGTCTTCGCCGAGTACCAGAAAGCCGCAGTTGTCGAGATTGCCGTCGGCTGCCCTGAAAAGAGATGCGACTGGCACCTGGCCGTTGAGGCCGACATTGGCGCTCGCGGAATCCCTGAGACGTACCAAGACCTCGTTAAGGGCCTCAACTTCACCAAGGGTCGCCCCAAGAACGACTTCGACTTTCCCGCCACTACCGTGAGCGAGGCCCTGCTCCGGGCAGCCAAGATCGACAATGTGGCTTGTAAGGTGTCCTGGACCTTTGAGTGTCGCAAGACCCCGTACTGTGTGGAAGTCGCCGTTTACCACGAGTGGAAGGACAACTCCCTGGCCCGTCACCTGCACCGCAAGCGCAATCAGTTCGCGCCGGCCCAAACCATCCACATCAACACTGCAAACGAAAAGCTTACATCCACCAAGGGATGCGGCATCACTCTCTACGGCCAGGGGTGGGACGATGAGATACAGGAGTTGAACCCCGTGCGCGGCACGTTCGTCCCGGACTTCATCCACGCTCTCGCTGGTCACCAGGATCTAGTCGATTTCTCCAGCGGCTTCCTGAAGGAGATGGAGTGTCTTCTTGACAACGTGGCTGCTGCCGCTGCCGAAACTGAAGAGCCGAAGGAGTCCTGATCAAACATCAGGGCCTGTTGTTCTACGGGGGCTGAGACACAAAGCAATGGATCCAGTCTGCTACGACCAGTGGAGTAATGGCTAACTGAAAATGTGGCTCATCTTGTGAAAAAGACAATCTGGCATTTCAATGTGTGGGGGGAGAATAGAGTTCGTGTATGGGTGGCTACTGTACTTACTTATGCTTGCCAGCATCACTGTACTGGAGGAAGAGGCTGCTTCTCACAATGACTTCAAACTGGTGTGCACATATGGTCCCTAGGATCCCAATAAATAGGCCCTCTCACGAATTCATTCACGGGTGTAATATTTCAAGTTTGGTGTTATGGAACTTTTGTAGTCTTGTTGAGATTGCTCTGAAGATCCGCATGAAGACACAGCCTAAGATTCTCAGCAACTCTTTCTACTTGACCATAGGATCATTAGTATACCTCTCTACTGACCTCAGGTTCTAAGCATTCTGTAAGGTCAGTGCAGGTAGTCTTTTGGGAAACGAGCAGGAGAAAAGTCTCATTTTTTGGGAAAAAACTAAGTCGATACAGCAGGGAATTGAACAGGTAGCCTCTAGCAAACTTGGGCAGAGCCCCTCCCCTCCCCCAAGACCAACCACCACCCACACACGTAACGAGCGAAGGAGAGCCACCACCCACCTCATGCCGTAGCAAATCGAGAGAGAAAGAGTATATTGATAGAAAGAAAAAAAAGAGAGAGAAGTAAAAAGAAAGAAGAAAGAAAAAAACAACCCCGAAGGGTACTGCCGAGCAGACTTATGGCGACTTGTGAGCAGGTTCCCCGGTACCGCGCCCGGTGAGTCGTACCAGATCCTCTGCAGCTTTCAGTGGAGGGAACTGCGGCTAGGTAGCTTGCTCAAGGCTAATGGACTCGATTGTGGAAAGACGAATCTTACCACTGCGCCAACAACCAACTTATTGCTTTGGACTGATCATTTCTGGTCTATATGTTACGCTCTGCTGCTTCTTGACACGTTTTGGCCCACCACCCCCCTCCCCTCTCCTCGCCCCTTACCAGTCAGTCCCTCCCTCCCCCTCTCTCCTTGCCTGCAGAACCATTAGCCCAGAGAGATTAGCAGTCCATCCCAAGTACAGCCCTCTACCACCTTCTAAGCCAGCTCATTACTAATGCTATGATGAGGCCGGCTTGGGTGCTGCAAGAATCTTCTGTTTCAACACTATTTTCCGAAGATTAGCATAGCACCAACAAGATACATCTGTGCAAAGGCACCAAACCTACCCTCTTCAACAGCCCTCAGTGTATTTGACTTGTTCTGGACAATACCCTCGAGGTCCGAGATGTTGCCACTAAGATCTTTGATCTTGCCCTCGTAGAATTCTGCAGCACTCTTGGCATCCTATTTGACAACACTTAGCAAGCTGTGTTTGACAGACCATCTCAGATTATGACCAACCTTCTCCACAAAGAATCCTGTGCCAATGTCAACCAGTACGCGATCAGGTCTTGCTATGTTGCCCTTGACGTAGAGTGAGTTGGTCAGGGGCACAAGGATCTCCTTCTTGTCTGTATTGGAGGATTAGCAAGCTGGTCTGCTATGACTTTGGAAAAGGCTTGCGCAGGTCCTCTGGGCATCTAGCTCAATCTGCTGAACCCATCTGCTCTCTCCTTCTCCTTCCCCTCCCCCAGCCCGAGTGCTTGCTCACCTGATGTGGCACCCTGGGTCTTGACACAACGCAGGCAGTCCCTGAACTTGATCTGGGCAGCTTGCAGCTGTGCAAAGGAGGTTGTCAGGTGCTCCACCTCCTCATCCAGCTGCTTCTTGACAGCTGTGAGCTGCTGGGCGCTCAGGCTGTCGAGGCTCACTGGCGGCACTTGGTCAACTTGGAAACACTCCTTTTCATCTTCAGAAATTGACGCATGACAAGATACATACCACCTTGTTGTTGTGATCCTCCTGACATCTTGGACAAATGGCGCCCAGTGGCTGTGTGGTCTTGGTTTGGCAGTGTGTGAGGGGTGTTCAGGGCCTGTGAATACCCTGTAGCAGAGGCCCCTCATCACTGTGGCCCACCAGAAGCTCAGCAGAGGGGGGATGTGTCAGGGTTGATAAGATAACAACAGCAACTAACCAACCCTCACGTCATGCCCTGGCACCTCGTCCTCCTGCTCTCTCTGACCTATCTTCACTTCCGAGATAATTTCTTCTCTCTTCAAGGCAAATCAAGTTGGATGGAGGATAGAGCTTGTCAATATTCCAAACATGGACAGATATGAGGATATTTACTCCAACACACCACCTGCGCCTCCACCCAAACCGGGCAGCCACGAGGTCTCTCGCATAGGCACACCTACAACAGTCAATTCCCCTCGCCCAGCACCGCCAATACAAGACTACCACCAACATTCCGACCTCCCTGAGGCAGCAGGCCTGACGGCGGCACAGCAGGCGCAAATCTCCCAGCCGCAGACAATCCCGGACCCAGGCGAACAGTGGCTGCCCAAGTTCCTAGAGGACAAATCGTACGCCCTTGCATCCCATCCCCCCTCCTCCCTTCAGCCGACCGAGCCATAAGGACTCCCACGGCGCGATATGAGACTGACAGCTTGCCGCCTTGGAGCAGGAAACAAGACCTAGCCGAGATCCTCTCCACGTCGACCCTCCTATCCGGCCTCGTCCACGCCCCCTCCACCGCCCACCCGTCCACCCAGTCCAGCACCGAGGCCCTATCCACCTCCCTCGCCGAGAACGTCGACCTTGCCACGCACCTCCTCGAGCTCGAGTCCCGGCTCGCACACTCCCGCGCCTCCGCGCAGGCTCTCCTGCTGTCCGCACACGCGCTGGAGAGACAATGGCGCGCCAAACAAGGCGAGATGGACCACGCGCTGGGGCCCTTTGCGCCCGCGAGCCTGTACCAGCGGCTATCGGGAGGCTTGGCGGAGCAGGAAGGCGTGTGTGTTGCGCTGGAGGAGAGCTTTCTGGAGGGTGAGGGAGAGGGCGGGCAGGCTACGGAGCGGGAGACGCTGGAGTGGGTCAGGAGATATCGGGAGGCCAGGAGGGGGTATTATCTGCGCAAGGAGAGGAAGGAGAGGTGGGATGAGGGACGGGTTGGGGGGTGGAGATGAGCAAGAAAGGAGACATGACGGGCTGATGCGCTGGCAACTCTCGCATTTCGGACGCTCTACGCCTCTGTCTACGACATGGACAGATGATGATGAGGAACCGCCCGTTTGGCCACGCCGACAGGTGAAACGATTTCGAGATTGAGGGTCTGGTCGAGATACCCGTGAGCCTTTATAGGCCAGGCATACCGTGTCCAATCCAGAGCATTGCAAATCAACAAGAAAGGAGACCGGGAAACTCGAAGATAAGCTGGACCTCATCTCAGGTCCATGGAGGACCGACCGTCTTGGTATTGAAGCTTCCCCCGCAGCCCGGGGGCAGGTATCTAGATGCTCTGTCCTGCACACAAAAGAGAATACTGACCGGCTTCAGGAGGCCAGTCTAGCGTTGTCTAGCAGGATGAAACCCGATAAGAAAGAATGTAGAAGCTAGATAGACACTGATGGCGTGCGTTTCTCTGCCGACACATCAGGTTTTCGAGTCCCTTGTCCGTCCTACGATTTCAACAGGCTGAAGGGGCTTCTCAACATCTCTGGGCTCCGCGGTGACATAGGCAGCGCAAACAGGTCCTCCTCGGTATCGCCGCCGCCGCCGCCCCTCTCTGGAGCGGCCGGACCGCCCTGCATGACCGCGCTGAGCGAGGCCATGCCACCTGCCGAGCCGGTCACCATCGGGCGCGGTTGGAAGACTGCAGGTGCCGTGTCTGGAGGAGCAATGGCTGCTGACTTCTTCCCTGCTGCTGGTTGTGTGTATGTGTGAGCCAAATGCAAATATCCCCAGGGTTGAAAGAGAAAAAGAGAAAGAGAATAAGAAAAAGAAAAAAAAAAGCTACAAGCTACGATGATTATGATGATGATGATGATAGTAATAATAATGATCCTCTTTGGAAACTCACCTTCCTTGGCGGCCGCCAGCTCGGCTGGGCTCGTTGCCAGCTTCAGCCCCTTCAGCTTCTCGCCCAGTCTCCCGCCGATCGGCGACCGTGGGCTCACGGGGCTGCTGGCCTCGGGGCTCTGCAGCGGCAGCGGGATCGCCTCGGCGCTGGACGTGTCGATCCTTAGGCCAAAGTGGTCCACGATCCACTCTCTCTCCTGTACTGCCATCTCCAGCCCGACGCTCTCGCCGTTCTCCTTCATCTCGGCCACGATCTCGGCCTGCAGCTGCTCAAGGCGCATCTTGGCCCAGATCGTGTGCAGCACACCCCGCGTGCCCTTGTCCTCGCTCACCAGGCCCTCTGGGAATATCGCCGGCAGGGGTTTGGTGTGTAGGTCTGCTACGCTGCCAGACTTTTGCGAGATCGTCACCAGCGTAGGCATGAGTGCCTTTGGTGGGAGGAGGAAGTAGATGCGGCAGGTTGAGTCTGGGGTCTCGGCGTCGCGGATCGGTGGTAATGTGACGGCCTCTTTGCCCTCCCACTTGACATCCCAGTCCTCGAGGTTGGCCTTTGTCGTAGCTTTTGCGCTCTCCCCCGCCGCGCTCAGTGCCGCAGCCGCATCCCACTCCACCATGAGGATTTTGGTCCCCTCATTGCATTTTGTGCCCGTCTCGAACTCGAATCTTGAGAGCGTAAATGCAGACGAGGGCGAGGTTGGTGTCTCCACCACGTTGACGGTGCCAAAGTCGTTGTGCGTGGCCACCGTCGGCTGCGCAGGTGCCGCCATCTTTCTTTTTTTTTCTCTCTTTTTTTCCCCTTCTTCTCTAGAGCGAGGCCGTGCGCAAGGCTGAGACTCAGTACCCAGGCGCGTCTATCCGCGCGGCTGTAACCTTTCTTTATTCTTTTTAACCCTTCTCTTTCTCTTGCTTTGCTTCTTTTTTTTATCCTCTCTCCTTCTCCTTCTTTTTGGTCTTCTTCCTAGGCCAAGGCGACAGGAACGGAGCGGTGCGTGGATAGTTGAAAAAGGAATCGAGAGGAACGAATTATGTCGTAATGCACGTGAGGCACGCGGTTTGTCCGAGGGTGATTCTCGAGAGCTAGGCAGCTAGTTGGTAATTCCGTCGTCGCTGATGGTGCAGTAGCGGCGCGCCTAGACAAAGTAATTGTAGGGGCTCTCTTGAATTTTTTTTCTTCCTCTTCTTTTTTCCTCTCTCAAGAGCAGTAACCTAGCACAAGGCCTCCGACGCGGCTGCTTCGCTCGCTCGCTCGGCCCGGACAAGCTGACAACATATAATAAGCTGAAGGATGATCCGATCAATGAAGCGTCAGGTGGGACGGTAGTAGGGGCGATCAGGTACGTTGTGAAATAAGGGGGCCCGCTGCAAGGGTAGCGCCAACTGGACCCAGTGGCCCGGGTACGTTGCAATGCTTTTAATATAAAGTGGACAGGACCGCCTTCGCTGCTGGCAGGATCGGGATCAAGGACCTCGATCAGTCAGCGCAGAGGAGAGAGAGAGGAGAGCGCGCTGGGCTGGGCTGGGCTGCACGAGATTATCTAGCTGCGGGAGAGACGGAAGTGACAGTCAATGAACGCACGGCGCTCGCGCTCTGCGCAACAAGACGTTTAACGTTAACGCCCTTTGGTCGCAGCTGGGTGGATCTCTGCCCTATATTGGCGCAAGTTAAGGAGGAGAAGAGAGAAGAGGCGTGATGAGATGGTATCCGCATGCAAAAGGATTGCCGCCAAAAGTTCAGGGCATAAGCTTGTCGATAAGCTTGCTCGTCTGGACGAAACAACAGCAGGCAGAAAAAAGAAGGTGACATAGGTGACCTGCGAGTCCTCCTGTGGCTCCGGGGGTGCTGGGAGTGGCCGGGTCTATCGCATGAGAAAGGGCAGCAAGAAGGGCTCTGGTTTCTCTCTCCCTCTCGTTTGGGGGGGCTGACACTCTTGGCTTGTCATGCCCCTCCTCCTGGATGCAGAGCCGTTGATGCCATCCATCCCTGTTCAATAATGTCCCCCCCTTCTCGTCTCCCCTTCTCCCCGCTCTCCACAGGCATCAGTCATTTATGTGTGTGAGTTCTCATGTGTGTGGATTGCTGACCAGCACGCCTGAAACGGCTATGACTTGCGTCAAGCGTCTTATAGTCCCTCTCCAAGGACTGGAGGCGATCGACGAAGCGTTTGATGAATCGAAACATGCTGTGTCGTCCATTCGTCAAACAAGGGTTCTCGCAGGCACTAGCCTTAGCGACAGTTCTATTAATAGACACAAACCCCTCCACGCGGCATATGTGTGGTCGAAAAGTGGAGGTGGGATTCCTTCTAATGATTTCGAGAAGCGTCGGCCCCTCTCAACTGATCAACATGGAATTTCCGACGGGGCTGCTCCTTTAGGGTTGGGAGCATCCCATCGAAAGGGAGAGAAAGAAAGAGGAAGAGAGAAGGGGGTAAAAACAAAGAGGAGCACCACAGCTGCAGAGGTTGGAACCCATGATAAGACAGGTAACCCTTTGATCTGGCAAGACGTTGAACTGCGAAGCTGCCACCAAATCCGCACTGGTCATGACTTGGTAGCCTGGGGGTTGTAGTGCGGTCCCGACAGCCCAAAAGCATATGCTCTCTCTGTCCTCGGGATGTGATGGACGACAGGAGAAGAAGGTGAGCTTTGGATTTGAAGTTTGCAGGATGTCACCCCTGGCACAACGGCGGGTATTTGATCTGTCAACTTGAGACGAGATGAGAGGAGGCGATCCAAACGAAACGAGCAGGACCTCCCATTCCCCCCCTTTTTTTCCCCCCCTCTCTCTTTCATTTCAGTGCTTTCGAGTTGCCCGTAGTCAAAAGCTCCCGGGAGCGGGAGATGGCGAATGGTCTGGTGGTCATGTTCAGTAGGCATTGCGCGACGCCCGCACTGCTGATGAGAGGACGAAATACGGGAATTCGAATTGCGATCCATCCGTTTTCATAGATAAGAGTCTCTGCTCTAAGCTGCCAGCTGGAGACGACGGATGCGCCACCAGACTGCAGGTGTTCTTGAGCTGGTTCAAACCAGGAGAAGGGGCGTTGGAAGAAGCGCCGTGGCTTCGCTACGTGCAGTCACCCCCAGGAGCTCAGGAGCGCCGGTCCGTTTCTGGGGCTGCAAGTAATCGATCATCCCATGCAAACCCGTGAACGAAGGATCCGGCAGCATTCTCAAGCCCATGCAAGGATTCCAGGGCGGTCAAGCGCATCGACTCCCAGTGGCTGAGACTGAGACGAGTCTGTTTCAACCGGACCTAGCTGGAAGACCTGCGAGCCGCCGGGAACGCTGTTGAATTCTTGACCCTCTTCTTGTTCTCTTCCTCCGGGCCTGGGTGCGATATCTCCCGTCTTGTTTCCTGCTGATGTGGCGCCTGAGATCGTGGCGTGCCTTTTCCTGATCGCATGCCTGGCCGAGGGCTGTGGGACGTGTGCAGGGGATTGGAGCGAGCACACACGTGTCTGAAACCAGGAAGAGAGCATATGCATCAGGTCGCTGGGCCAAAGATACAGAAGGAAGGCCTGGGGTCCATCGAAGAAGAAAATGTGACGTGACGTGACGTGACGTGACGTGAGGTGACGTGACTTTTTGCTTGTTGGAACTGGATGATGCGTGCGGATTAACATCGCGTATAGGGTCACCTGCTATAATGCCATGTAGCAGGCTGCTGCTGCTAGTGGGCTGAGCTTGGCTGGGCTGCAGGCAGGCTGGGGCGGCTGGATACTGCGTGGTAGCGCTAGAGAAGGGGGGAAATCTGGAAAATCTGCACTGCTGCAAGAAAGAAAAACCCCACGGGGGCGACCTAGGCGGGTTCGTTCCCCGGGAGTGCCGAGGGGAGACACTGTCGACCCTTTTGCAGAGTATCCAGCTACCCCAGGCGGGGCGCTGGTGCGCTGAGCTCGGGCCAATTCGTACGGGCGATGCGATACCCTGGAGCCCTGAAGCACCACTGTGAGATCACTGTACATACAGTGGCCGTCGGTGTTCTTGCTGCTCTCACCAGGTGCTTCTTGACCAAGCGCGCCTGTGGATGGTGCGATTCAGGATCTCATGATCCCCTGGGACACCTCACACCTGACCGCACCGGAATAAGAGCATCGATGCCACGCAAACCGTTGGGAACAAGCAAGACGACCGACCCAAGAGCTCTCTCGACCTGGCCCGTGGCGCGAATTGGTCTCGATGTCCTGTCGCCCTTGCCACACACAGCATGTGCAATTTAGGGTCACATTTTCGAGTCGTGACCACACGAAAACCAAAACCCACAACTCTGTTTCTGTCTGGCCGCGGCTTACCAGAGAGAGAGCCATGCTGCCGAGCAACTTCCGAGGAGAGCTCATCCCGACCCACAGTTCAGTCTGAGCCTCGTGTGCAGTTGTCGGGTGCTGGCCGAGAAGGATCTGCGTCTTTCTCTCTCTCTCTCCTCTCTCGTCCTCTCTGCAGACAGATCGAGCAGAGCAACGTAGGATCCGTTTGAAGAGGAGAAGAGAACAATGCTACTGTCACGGTCACGGTCGCGGTCTAGGACACGGGCAGATTCGGCGAGACAACAAAGCTCCTTTTGAGCAAGTCTCAGCAGCTTCTGGAGAGCCCTCGACTCGCCCGCCTAAATGAAAAAAGCAACCACCAACCACTATCGAAAAGAGGAAAAAAAAAAATAAGGGGGGGCCGAATGATGGACCCAATCAGGTCACACTCGACGAGAGCCACCGGAGTAGGGCCGGGACGTAGAGTATTCCCGGCATCTCTGACATCAGGTACATGCATACTCCGTACGGCGCCCCGTTCCGGATCCTCCGCTATGGGCGTCCTATTGTCTCGAAGAGCCAGCCACTGAGACCAATCGTGTGCGCGTATGTGGCACTACATACACTGCACTGGTTCAGTGCACGGCGGTGGACACCAGACCGGGTCACAGCTGGGCCATACCTTTTACCCCCTCCCCCCCCCAAGTTGTCTAGTGTCTCGGCTTCATGTGAGGCACCCCAGCAAGCCTTCCAGCAGGTCTCAACAAGCCATCGCGGAGGCCCTTGTCGCGTTCCTGTCAACGGCCACAGGTTCGGAAACACTGGGGCCATTGAGGGTCAGAAAAAGTGTGGCCGACAAGGCATTTATCCTCTCTGCTGCCAGCAGTCACCGTTTCGAGAGTCGCATGCGTGTGCTGTCGAGGACTCCACACCATGACGAGCTCTTGCCTGTTCAACTGCCGAAGCAGATCTCCGCCGTTACATTGCACCGTCACCTCGCCATCCAACCATCCAGCCAGAATGCCCGAGACACACCAGCAGGCCAGGATCTTGTGTACGAAAAGCTGAGGTGTCCTCCCACCAGCCCGTACCAAACAATGATGCACCGACCATGACACCACGGCCAGAGCACACCAGGGTCAGCAAGGCGTTTCCTGTACGGCAGAGTACCCTGCAGAGGACAATCGCGCTGTCACCAGACCTCGAAAAATGCCCACCTGTGGAGATGGAACGTCTTTCTCTCTTCTGACCACGAATGTACATAGTGTGTGCTGCAGGTGGAGGCGAGTACCTCGGGTGGTGGCAGCAATGAAACCCGGGGTTGTTGCCGATCACATTAATGCCCTTTTTTTTTCTTCTTTTTTTTCCCCTTCGCTTCCCTTTTCATCACCTCAGCACGATACCACCCACATCATTATGCGCTTGCTACCATAGTACACACCCTGACACCGTCATACCCTTCAGCGGGTCCGACGAGGAAAGACCATGCACGAACGAGCGAATGATCGTTGGCCGACACGAGAAAACATTCACACGGACTGCCATGAGGACAAATGACTCTTTGGAGAGGCGTCGCATCGGGCTGGCTGGTTGCACTCGATACGCAACCCACAGATGAGTTGAGAGAGAGACAACATGTCTCAGTGCTAGGCCTGGAGAAGGAGCAGGATCAGATCACCTTTCATATGCAGCAGCGGCTCGGAATTTCGCTCGCGTCTTTGCTGCACAGCTTCCAGCAAGTCATCAGGCCGGCGTCACGTTTCATTGGCCCCGGCTAAAATGAGGTGCTGCTCTACCCTGAACCAGCACAGGCTCATTTGCCGTGCGAACAAAACCAGCTATGGTGGTACTCTCTCCCGCTTATTGTGGAGTGACGATGACCCTGCTGCTGCTGCTGCTACTGCTGCTGCTGCTGCTCGTGCGCCCCCAGCACTGGGACCCCTTGCTGCAATCACCGTGAACAGCGCCGATGAGCTGGGGGGCAATGCGGCTCTGTTTGCGGCGACAGAGGCGTGGAGATGTTCGGCCCTACCGTGAACAGATTGAAGTTCGGCGACGGTCAATCCATCGGTCGAGATCTCGGCCGTACTCGATACTTGGCGGGCCATGAACTCTTTCTTATCTCGACGAGCAGGACCGAATTGGGCACACAGACACCAGGTTGGGTTGACCATGGGCCGCGATAGCCTGGTACCTCTAGTCTCAGGCACCACCCCTGCGAAGACCGCGTAGATCCCTCCCGGGAGCCCGTGTACACGCCTAGCATACCTAACACACCCAGCAGGTTGCCCTGGAAGAAGTGAGGGTGCCTTCCCGGCGGCACTCTGTCTCGCAATCTCAGTGGACCTGGGCCGAGGGCTCCCCACTATTACGCCGGAGAAATGGCCGTGGCCCATCCAGATCCATATCGAACTCAACCATTTCACGACACCCCAGTCTCCACAAGGACGACCAAGGAAGCCCAGCACGCATGCCGTATCCCGCTCAGTGGTCTTGGCGCCGTAGGCCTGCGTGCTTTTGCCTGCTACACTCTCTCCGCACGCCCATCTCCAGTTCAGTAGCCAGGTCAGTCTCTCGTTTTTTTTCCCCTTGCGACGCAGCACCTCCGCCATCCGCACCTTGGTTGGTCACCCTCTCGATTTCAAGCACCTGTCCTTCCGGCTCCCTCCTCTCTTGTCACACCCACCACCGTTTCTCGACCCGGAAAAAACAACAATCAAGATTTGGCACGTACAACGTTGTCCTGCAAGACTTTCCGCCTGCCTGGATCCATTTTCCTTACTTGGCCCCCTCCTCTCTCTACCAGCGACCCGCCGCTCGCACAACTTCGATCCGAACTTGGAACCTGGGCTCGGTCTGCTTATTTCCGGTACAGCGGCGCACCTCTTCGCACCCTCCTTCCTGATTTCTCCCACGCTTTCTTGAACCGAATTCCAGTCTTGGCCCAGCAATAGACCTCGGTTACGAACGATTCATCCTCCGTCGCGGCATTTCGTACTCATCGACAGACCACAGAGCAGACGACCACCGTGCAATTATACGTACTTTTTGGTGCAGAGTACTCGCGGCGCCATTCTCCCAGCGACGCAGTGTGGCAACCACGACAGCTTTCTACTCCTCTGACGAACGCTCCTGTCCCGGCCCGGCCTGGTAAACAACACCGCGATCTCCCAACATCTTCTGGTGAACACGGCCGTGCAATTAGCCTGTATCGCACCGCTCGGTCAGAGTCCGTTGCGACTATCGTTGTGAGAGATAACTCGACAAGGACACCGGAACCTGTCCGATTGATAACCTCGCCGTCTACAAACAACTGAGATTGAAGACAAGCGCTCGACGACGTTGCAGACGAGTCAACCTAGCGACGGACTATCCCCCCAATTTCGCAGCAAAGGAACGTGCCTGCGGCCCGACCTATCTGTTGCCTCGATCCCCCTCCCCCCTACCATTTAAGCCGACCGACCAGATGTTCCGCCATGGTTGCATTGCGATTGTCGCGATTCCTTGATAGCTCCGTTTCGAAGTAGGAAAGAACGGCGGTCCCTCGAGGAGAGGAGATTCTGCTGGGGCGGGAAAAGAGGTCGACGGACCATCACTGGGGTCTTCGTGTTTCGACGACTGTATCGACTCAGCCCTCACCATGGAGCCACTCCATATCACCGAGTTCGCCTCGAGGCGATACTACGCAAAGCTAGACCAGCTACCCAAGGAACCACAACAACAGAGTGATGCTGAGGTTCAGGTGGAGGGCACTTCGGCCAAGTTCATCCTGCCTATCCGACAGGCCGAACAGCAGGCAGCAGAACAATCATCGAGTTCAAGACCAGAGAAGGAGAAGGAGAGGCGAGGTCTTTTTGGGCGGCTGCGATCGTCGAAATCCAGTGTATCTGTACCGGAGCCCCTTTCATTAAGACGGCCTTCGATTGCGTCGGTAGCATCGGCAAGCTCGATTGTCGAGAGCACAGCCCCCAAACGCAGCAGGTACGTGCTTGTGCTCTACTCTTGCTCTCCCTTCCCCGTCTATAGGACCGTTTCTCATCACATTGACTTTGCACACAGTGTACCGTTCGATCAGTTATTCTTGAACCTGCCCAATGAGCTGAAGATCCAGGTCATCGCCTCGTTGCCGCTCTCAGACGTGCTCAACCTTCGGCTAGCATCAAGAGCATGGCATGGCATGGTCACTCTGAACGAAGTGCCAATAGTGCGCTATCAGCTGGACCATCAAGTCCCTGCATACGCCAAACGCCTCTATCCGGTACCAGACGCCTCCGGGTACAACTTACACTACCTCTGCAGCCTGTGGCACCGACTACATGTTGCCGCCAAGCTTGCGAGGCGCATGTGTGACTGGTGCACAAAGGAGATCTTTTAAAGACCACCAGGGAGCAGGTGGCATCATTCGCCGGACAGCGGGAGCGCATGTATCGACGACTTATACCCTTACTCTTCACCATATTTCACTTTTTCGAAAACTACCGGAGACTACACGCGCAATACATCCAGGAGCACGGTTACGGTCTCTCGCGCACACCATACACGACCCACCCCATCGAAACACAGATCATGAACATGTACGACGATCGAACGTTATTACAGGTCCACCAAATCTTCCCTATGGTTGTGTCATCCTTCAGTCGGCGGTTACGGCCTCCATCTTATGTTGGTCGGCTGGAGAAAACCATCAGGGGTTATCTGCGGGACGAGCCTACAGACGAGGTCAAGACGGCGGTACTCTGTCTCGGTGGCTTGAGACAAGTCCTGAGATGTTGGGAGGTGCACGGCTACAACACGAGAATCAATTCCGTGGAGACATGGTATAGTGGTATCCACAGCGCCAAAGAACCATCAAGACCAGCCGAGACGAGCAGCAAGGATAATGCGAAATCGAGGAGAGGCCTCATGAGCCTGGGGCGAAGGAAATCAAGCTGGCAGATCCGCGACGCCGCCAAGGCCGACGACACGGCGAGATCAAATCGGGGCTCTCTCGAGCAAGTCCCTTCGAGGAACTCCATCACAGGGCCGTCAAACATGATATTCAATACGAGCCTGGCAGCGGGGATGCCCATGGACCAACTCGAGCAGGACCAGTACCAGCGTCTCCTATCCGATCTCCCCCCCCTGCAAAAGCTGTGGTCATTCAATGCCGAGAACATGATCCTCGAGCGCAGGATCGTCGAGCGTTCAATTGACATAAAGCGCAACGCCCAGATGCTGATCGACCTGATCAAGGAGCACGGGGTTGTCGAGGAGGACATATGGTGGTACGGGATGGCCAACACCGAGTCGATACGGCCGCCGCCCCTGGAGGCCATCGAAGAGGATCCCATTGAATAGGAGGGAGATTCCAACGTGGAAGTGGGAAGCGGTGTCATTTTTTTTTTGGTAACATCAACAACAACATCCTCATCATTGCGTCTCCTTTGTCATATGCCGCATGAAGAAAGCAAGCATTCACAGGCGTTCCTTCTTCTCTTTTTTTCCTCTCTACACAAGAGAGAGTGGACGGGGGACTCAAGGGATCAAATATTACATGGCCTGGGGCGTGCGAAATATCCTAATTTCTTGACACATATGAAACACTTTATGACAGAAAACACAGCTTTCTCTGCATTGTCCAGTATGTGAAGACGATTCCGTACGTTAAGTGGTGAGGACATGATGTTACATGGCAGTGGGTTGATGACATGTTTGACGGTAAGCCGTAGAACCTACACGTACCGATCGGTGCAGGATGTTTCAGATGGTTGTATGCGATGGTGTACTGCAGCAGGAGCCAGTCCCTACTTCTTACATGTGACAAAAGTGGCCTTCGCAATATTTGTCAAGGTGGTGTGTAGAGTCAGTTGCGAACCACAACCACACAATTTCCTGGAATGGATCTCGAGTCGCCTTCGTCAGCGGCCCTTCCTGGGAGCAAGGGTCCTCACAAGCAGGACATGCATATGAGAGCTCTTGATTTTCCAGAACAGAGGTAGAGTCACTCGGTTTTGAGACGTCAAAAAGTATTCGGATGGCATGCTGAACTGTGTAAGTAACCCCCAGTAAACACGAGACAACCCCTCCCAAAAAAAAAATCAAGACCGCGGAAAACAAGAAAGCTTGTAAGCCCGCCCGGCCGACCGACCAAACCGCGCTGAACTCTATGCAAAATTCCGCCCTATTGCTAGAGGTATCGATAGAATCAAGAAAATCAATAATAACAACAATAACAAGAGAATAGACGCTTGAGAAAGACTAGGCAGTCTCACCTGCTGTTCTAAGGGGAAAGCAACGTCCAGTCTACAATTACAGGACATGAAATCCCGTTAGTCAGTTACTTCTCACCTCATGGTCATGAAGCTCGAGCTATCCCTCAACCTCTTTGCTGAGAGCATTCTTGAAGCGACTAGCAGCACCCGCAGCTCTCTGCTGTGCTGCCTGTAGGGCCCTAAGGGTCCAGCTGTGCGCCCAGACTCGCTCCAAGGCCGCAGGGTCCTACCTGCGGAGACCGAAGTAGGAATTCCCATCATTCCGAAGGCTGGAGTCGAATCCGAAATTGTTTGCCCCGGCCGATGGTCTGGACACGTTGCCAGCACCCATGTTATAAGAGGCGTTCATGCCAAGGTTCCCGTGGCCTGTGGTCGAGTTGTCAAGGCTGGACATTAGATTGCTATCAAAATTCAGGTTGCTAAAGTCGGAAAAGCTGTTGATGTTCTGTGGTAGGCCCTGGACACTTTGGACCGGGTTTTGATGTGCGGTCGTGGTGGGCAAAGGCCTCCTTGAAGCAGCTGTGAATGAAGAAACCTGCTGTGACTGGTTGCCGTAAGTGCTGGTGGTCGAGGGAGGGTACATATTAGTGTCCCGAGCCGTATTAGGTGCTTGATTTGGGCCATAATTGGAAGAGTTAAAATTTATTGGCGTGGCGGAATTTGTGCGGAAGTTTCCGTCATTAGAGGTGTAATTGGAAGCAGGTGGCGGTCCATACTGAGGGGATCGTGCGAGCACAGTCTGTGAGGTCGTGCCGGTTGAACTAGCGGCATACGGCGGCGGCTGCTGCTGCTGCTGCTGCTGCTGCTTCTGAACGCGATGCTGTGTGGAATACCGTTGCTGCGGCGAGGCGTATTGCGGTTGAGGCTGGGGTGAATAGGGCTGTTGTTTCTGCTGCGAGTACTGAGGCTGCTGATTTGTGTAGTTCTGTTGCTGTTGAGCGGGCTGTTGTGGAGCACTCAAATTTTGTTGCTGTTGAGGCTGTTTTACCGCGAATGGTTGCTTGGCCGGTTGTGGGCTTGAGTACTGCTGATTCTGCGACTGGCCATATGGAGATTGACTGGACGTTGCTTGTTGTTGATAGTAAGGTTGTGTGTTCCGCGGCTGCTGATTCTGAACCTGTGAGGCCACGGACGTTGGTGTCTGCGAATCAGAGGCTCGCTGCTGATGAAGGCTTGGGGAGGCGGCGTGGGTTTGGCTGATGCTCGGCGAGGCAGACTGCACGCTCATGTGCGGCGAGGTTGTGCTCATCTGGCTGACATTAGGCGAGACAGTTCGGACGACACCTTGCTGCTGCTGTTGGTATTGTTGCCTCTGACGTGCCATCGCCCGCTGCTGCTGTTCATGTTTCTGCTGGGCTTTTTGGGCTTGCTTAGACTTCGTAGCTTGCTGAGGTTGAGCCTGTTGAAACAGAGGCCGGGGCGGCTCTAGTTGAGAAGAAGGCTGTGCTTGCCTAGGCGCTTGCACAGGATTGACCCCGGATGGTGGAAGATTTTGCGAATCATGCTGGTCTAGCTGTGCCTCAAGCTCCTCGATGGTTGGACTCGCGTACAGTTGAGAGTCGGCAGGTCGCATTGCTGGCGCGGTCGAGACGGTGGGGGGCTGACTGGTTTGTGAAACCCCCTGCCGTGGGCTGCTCCGTGACAGCTGCATTACTAGTCGTTGGCTTTGGTTTTGACTTCGTCTTTTTCTGTCGTTTAGGCGCAGGCGCCGGCGGTGCGGCCGAAGTCACAGCCGGTGCGCCTTGGCTATCGCTGGCAGGCGGCTGGACCATTAGGGCCCCAGCCCCTGGAACGATCGCCGTCGTGTTTCCAGCTGCAGGCTGATCGACTGTCTCGGTCTCCTTCGAGCTCCTCTTGCGTTTCTTCGCAGGCTGTGCTTTGCCGCTGCTCTTAGTAGCACTCTTCGCGCTTGTGGCTTGTGGCTCTCTGGCCATGAGATTATTGTTGACTGGCTGAAAC
The DNA here is from genome assembly GCA_016584495.1 of Celoporthe dispersa. Classification (NCBI taxonomy): domain Eukaryota; kingdom Fungi; phylum Ascomycota; class Sordariomycetes; order Diaporthales; family Cryphonectriaceae; genus Celoporthe; species Celoporthe dispersa. The sequence goes on from WAID01000007.1 coordinate 1,894,221, forward strand.
GAGCCAGCATGAGTCTGTATGTCGGTGGTGTTGGCTTCGTTGAATGCTTTTAGAGCGGCGAGGGTAAATCCGGGATCTGCCTGAAGTGGTGGCCCCATCGCTGCGGTTGGCTGAGGCATCGTAACTTGGACCGCGGGAGCGTTGACGGGTGTGACACCGTTGGTGGTTGCCGCGACAGTACTGTTGACCGCCTGCGCGTGCGTGGTTTGACCCTTGGTGCTCTTGGGATGCGGAACAGGACGCCCTGCAGACTTTATATCGAAAAGTGACGAGATTGGTGCGGAATTTGAAGCATAATCGACGGCCGTGGGATCCTTCGGCCTGTTCTTGGACCCCTTTGGACGACCTCTCTTCTTTGCGCTGCCTGTTGTTACCTCAGGCTCGGTCATTGCCCGGGAATCTGGCGTTGGTCGTGGCCGAGCCCCGGTAATGGTATCATCAACGTCGACCCAGCTGTCTTCTTGATCTAGGCCGCTAGCCTCTGCGGGTGTATTGCCCTTGAGCCCTTTCTTGACACTCTTGTCACTTTTGGCCTTGGTGGATTTGCTGCCCTTGTTGGACTTGCTGCCCTTGGGCCTCCCACGCCCTCGTTTCTGAGGCTCGATTGACGGCGGTGGCGCCCTCATTGGCCTAGGTATGGGTCTACCGTTGGCGTCAACATCAGGAAAGATTTCTGCAAGCCAGCCCACGAAGACCGCGCCAGAGCCATTTGCTTCTGCACTTTCAGGGAATTTGCCATCTTGAGGTGGTGGCGCATCAGGAGTACCACCAAAGTAGGCCAACGCCCTACAGAGTTGATCGACGACCTGAACAGGCTGTAAGCTCCGCAGCAGCGTGAGCAGTCTGGCCTGGTGCTCCTTTGCTTCGTCTGGGTAAAGTGGGCTAGGAGTATATGGTTGTGGCTGTCTCTCGTTAGGAAATTCCTTAGGAGGTTCCTCAGGAGGTTCTCTGGGAGGTTCTCTGGGAGGTTCTCTGGAAAATTCCCTGGGAGGTTCCCTAGGAGGTTGCCTGGGAGGTTCCCTGGGAGGCTCTCTGGGAGGTTCTCTGGGAGATTCCCTGGGAGGTTCTCTGGAGGGTTCTCTAGGAGGTTCCCTGGGAGGGTCCTGGGGGGGACTGGAAACTGCTTTTAGACCATATAGCGCAGGATTATACGGGGTGGTGCCCGTGAACGGAACGGTCGGGTCGGGTGTTTCCTCTGCCACGCGCACCCAGTTTGACCTCCGATGGGCCTGGTACCCATGCTCGAAGGCCTTTTGCGCTGCCAAAGCCGTGTTCTCACTTGTCCTCTTGGCAGCTAGATCTCTGTCTGCTGCTAGCTCCCTGCTCTTGACATCCATGTGCATCACACTGAATCTGCCTGAAGAGGAGGTCGTCCTTCCCTTCAGCTTGGTAGGCACCGGATTACGGACCCTCCCGTCTTTGTAAGGCTGCCCGGGAAGCTGAGGAGTGTCGATGGTGGAATCAGGTTGAGGTAGACCAGTATAGAACGGATACTCACTGCCGATGACAGCTGGGACTAGTGCTGGCACAAGCAGCGCCGGTCTACGGACGTGGGTGTTCGCATCTGAGGCAGCCGAATGCACGGAGCTGGACGAAGGATAGGCAGCATGCTGAACCGGCTGTATAGCTGGGGATTCCGACGGATTGGCGCCAAATACTCTTGAGGTCTTCGAAGCTGGTGCGATATACAAGACATGATCAGCTTGGACCCTCTGGCGGATGGGGAGATACTCGTCGCGCAAATCCCAGAGCAATCTCCAGGGCAATGTGTCACCAACCTGAGCTCGGGGCCATTCTAGTAAATAGGCCTATCGCATGCACACGCCTGCCAGCCCTGCCTCACTCTTGTACCTGAAGTCGCAGACGTTTGAGTTGGCAACGATCAGGAGCATCGGGCGGCCGTCAGCACCAGCGATGTAAATGGCACGTCGACATGTATGGGCGATCCGTACGATGAGCCGAACAGGAGAGACAGCGTGTCCTGCCGCTAAGCAGACGATGTAAACCTTCGCTCGAGTCGCCAAGAAGTAGGCAAGGGACATGGAGCCACAAACGCCAGTTGCGGTGGACGTTTTCGAGGGTTCGCCTGTTCGTCGCAAACGAGGGGGGTTGGCCTTTCTCCTGAGCAAACAACAAGGTGAGGGTGAGAGCTCTGGAGGCTTCCGGCCGACGAAACAGGATGGGATGGTGGATCGATGGACCAGAACTATCACCCGTCTCGAGTGACGTTACGCAGCAAGCCTGATTCTGCCAGCAGTGGTGGTCCTGTGTCTTGTAGTAGCTGCGGTAGACGACCTCTCCCTCTGGCTGCCGGTCGTGGGGCTTGTGCTCTGCTGATCTTACAGGACGCCTCGTACACGCACGCCGCAAAGAGAAGATGCCCTAGGGAGTCGAGGGCTTCGCTTCCTCGCCGCAACTGCCGAGTGGAGGCTCACGAGCGTCCGTGTTGTCGAAGGTCAATCGACCGTGGCCGTTGAGGAGGGGAAAGCCATCTGGCTTGGGTTGGCGTTGTCCTATCCTAATTTACTACTATGCTCTGCGCAGCGTGTGTTGCGGTACCCTGTGGTTATCGCTAGCTGCTGCGCCAGGGCCAAGAGGTCAGGAGGACCCCTGCAAACTTTCCATGCAGTAACTTGCATGACCAGACCAGCACTTGATGCGCTGGTGGTGGTTGAAGTACAGGTACTTGGTTTCCCCACTTCTCTGCCTCCCAGGCCCTGTAGGGGACGCCGGCCGAGCTCCCCCACCCTTGATTCCAGGGCTGTTGCGGTTCAGTAGCGACAGTTCTATCTATAGCTCTCCAAGTGTGCTCTTCTTACGCAGATAGCATCACGACGTCAGCTAGCCCTCTGCAGTACAAACACATACACACTCACCCACACTCTCACACGTCAAGTCCGGTCAGTACTAGTCCATCCTCGTCCAGCTCTGCCTCCGAACGGCTCTTCAGGTAAACACACAAGCCACTTGGCTCTCGCAAGAACGACTCAGGACACACCCCTCCCGAGGATCCCTTTGCGTATTCTCACTGACACAGTCGACCACAGTCTCACTCTCACTCGCTCCCCCTCCTCGTGGCCCTCTACGACTAGCCTGGGCACATCTCTGCCTCTCCTACTACCTGTCAGATCCCCCGTATCGCGACATGAGGCAAAATTGAGCAAAGATGACCAGCTATATCCTCCTCTCTCTCCCCCCTGAGAACTTTCGACACCGGCGACAAGGACGAGGCGATCCAGTCTATTGGTGGGACGGTCAACCCCGAAAATGGCACCGTAATTCCCTTCCCCATACCGGCGTTCAAGATCGGTACCCTCGATGCGCTGGTGCAGCAGGCGGACGAGCTGGCCAAGCTCCATACGAACTGCGAGGGCGTCGTCCAGAGGGTGGCGGACTCGCTGAAGACGATCCTGGACGGAGACGAGGACAAGATCGCGCAGAACAAGATGGTGAACGACAGTAAGACCGAAAATCTCGGAAAGTCGATTAGATGGGAGGGACGTTCGCGGCTAATTCCCTCATAGAGCCCACTGATCAATACCTGCGAACGTTTAGCTGGAACAAGGTTAGATACCGATCTGACCGACCTATGGCAGAGTTGATCGAGACCTTGCAGAAGGTAGGGCATCCTCCTGGCTCACGCTCACTCTGTCTACTCTACTGACGTTGGCCGTCCCCTTAGGAGCTCGTCAATATCGACAATGATGTCAAGGGCAAGTTCAACCAGTACAATTCGGTCAAGACCAACCTTGCCGGCCTGCAACGGAAGCAGACGTGAGGCTCCCCTCCCCAGAGGTCCTATTTCTTGACCCGGAACGATATTGACAGAGCTCGCAGCGGAAACCTTACCACCAAGTCCCTCACACCGATCGTGAACCCCTCCCTTCTCGTCACAGACTCCGAGTACCTCGAGACGCACCTGATCGTGGTGCCCGCCAACAGCCGTAAAGACTTCCTCAAGAGCTACGAGACGCTAGCGCCCATGGTCGTGCCGCGGTCGAGCATCGAGGTGGCCAAGGATGAAGAGTTTGTGCTCTTCGCCGTGACGACGTTCAAGAAGACCAGCGCCGAGTTCCTGCAGAAGTGCCGCGAGTCAAAGTGGACGCCGAGACAGTACAAGTACGTCGAGGGCGGCAAGGAGGAGGAGCAGAAAGAGCTGGACCGGGTGGCACGCGAGGAGAAGAAGGTATGGGGTGAGGCGCTACGACTGGGCCGCACAGGCTGGTCGGAGGCCGTGATGGTGTGGGCTCATGTCATGACACTGAGGGTGTTTGTGGAGACGGTATTGCGCTATGGTCTCCCGCTGGAATACGTCAGCGCGCTCGTCAAGGTGAGCTCAGTTGATCGCCCTTGAGGGCAGGTGTTGCGGCCGGTGGAGCGCCTATAGCTGACCTTTTTGTGCAGACCACACCGAAACAGTCCGGCAAGATCAAGACCTCGCTGGATTCGGCATACTCATACCTGGGAGGCAATGCGTTCGGCAGGGACAAGAAGGGGAGGATCACCAAGGACGATGCAGCCCTCACTTCTGAGATGACGGCCGCCGGGCTCGGGGGAGAAGGCAACGACTACACGGCGTATGTATTCTATGAGTTTGGGTTCCCTTAGGAACTAGTAACTGCATGACCCGGGCGGCGGCCATCTGTGTATGCACTATTATAGTCGTATGTTGGGAGGCTTATATATACCTGTCGATACCTCGCATCTCGCTCGCATCTGATTATGCAAGGGGGGAAAAAAAAGATCTATTTCTGTTTTTCGATGATGACGACCACATGTCCACAACTCTCTCCTTCTGTCTATGTGTGTGTGTGTGTGTGTGTGTTTTTGTGTGTGGTAATCTACACGACAGCCAGTCCATCATGCCATCTATTCCCTCCGACTCTTGCAACATCTATCATGACCTAGGCCGAGATCGCGATCAGCTCCTGCTCCTGCAGGTACTTGACGATCTGCGCCACACACTCCTCGACGCTGTTCTCGTGGGTCTTGATGACCAGCTCGGGCTTCTCGGGGGCCTCGTAGGGGGCGGAGATGCCGGTGAAGTCCTTGATCTCGCCGGCGCGGGCCTTCTTGTACAGGCCCTTGGGGTCGCGCTGCTCGGCAACCTCGATGGGGATGTCGACGTAGACCTCGACAAAGGCCAGGGGCTTGTCGTCGCCCTGGGCGCTCTTCTCGTGCAGGTCGCGGGCGACCTGGCGGTCCGCCCGGTAGGGGCTGATGAAGGAGGTGATGGAGACGGTGGCGCTGTCGGCGAACAGCTTGGACACCTCGGCGATGCGGCGGATATTCTCGTTGCGGTCCTTCTCGGAGAAGCCCAGGTCCTTGTTCAGGCCGAACCGCACGTTGTCGCCGTCCAGGCGGTAGGCCGCGACGCCCAGGTGCAGGAGGTGCTGCTCCAGGGCGGTCGCGACGGTGGACTTGCCAGAGGCCGACAGGCCTGTGAACCAGATGGTGAAGCCCTTTTGCTTGCGGTAGGTCTCACGCTCGGTGCGCGAGAGGGAGGGGTGCCAGGTGATGTTGCTGTGGGGTTGGGAAGTGCTTCTGTTAGCTGGGGTCTTGAAAAATGGACCTGAGTGGCGGAATCGCCTTGTCGTAGGGGGGGAAGAGGAGGAGGAGGAGGAGGAGGAGGAGGAGGAGGAGGAGGAGGAGGAGGAGGAGGAGGAGGAGGAAGAGAAGGGCCAGGCAGGGGGAGCAGCGTTCTATTGTGAGAGCTTCATAGTTTCAAGGCAGTAGGCTTTCGAACCTAGGCGGATGATGATGGCGGGGTAGCGGGGTACTTTGGCTATTGAGAGAAACGGGGATAAGAATTGAAAAAGGTCCAGCATATTTTCACTCACGTCGCCATTTTGAATATTCAAGACCGGAAGAAGAAGCTGGCGTGTTTTTGAGATTCTTAAATTTGGAGAAGGAAAAAGAGGAGGACGAGTGTTTTGTGGTCTTGAGGAGAGTAGGTAATAAGAGGAGTGAATGTCGATTGGCAGAAAACTAAAGAGCGCAGTGGACCGAGAACGGATCACTTGGGACGGGACTGACTGACTGACTCTCAAATTGTCCTCACTCACTGCAGTCCAGGCTCTGGACTTTTTTATCGTGGGGACGTGAGAGAATGTCGACGGGAGACGGGCGAGTTTCGATTCCCGAAAGATGTTCTTATTTTGGTGGTCAGGCTTTCTCTTCTTTCCCAAGACAACCTAAACCTGTTCCCTGGAACAAAAGATTCAAAGTACTGACTACTTTGACCGCCTGTTACCACCTGCCAGGCCCGGTCCATCTACTGTAGACGATACATTGACATCCCTCTCCATCTCATTGCGTGGCCTCTTTCAGGGAGGGTTTGTTACAGTACCCACGCAGCCGCGCCAGCCCTGGAAGTGAAGTGGGCCAAAACAGAACTGGCTCCCGAAGAGAAAGGTGGACACCCTCCAGCGTTCTGGCTACCACATAGTATACTACGTACCAGGCCCTTTCACCCCCCTTTCTCATGGGGGCAGGGTACTTGGGGTAGGGATACTCTGGATACTCGTGCACTGTCCCTGTTTTACACCAGACGTGGAGGGCTGGACAAGGAGGGGGGAGTCTTTTTTCTTGATTGCCGCATGTGTCGAGGGGATATGCAACTACTGTACCATATCCGGTGTGGTTGTTATCAGATACTGCCCCCAAAAAAAAAAATGAGATACTATATAGTATTTGACCAAGGTACTTGGTTTCGAGTGTACATCGGGGATTCGCTCTGGTAGTCGCCCGTCCATATTGGAATGGCCGCCGGTATAAGAACGGCTGTTTTCCAGCCCGCAACCCCGAGACCCTTTTATCGTCTGCTGTTTGTTTCTGCCGATAACTTTCACATCTAGATATTCGCCAAGATTATAGTATTCTAGTCTAATCTTTCTATTAAGGAAAAAGACCTGTAGAAAGATCTATTATTCGCCTGCCCCAAACTCCGGTCGCACATGTCGGGTGGGGAAGAAAAAGCTCCCCATATGATCGATCTCATGTAGCTGGCATGTAGTTTGCAAGAGCCTGTATGATCCCACCCCAGAGCAAAAGTCAGCGATTCCGTCTCAGCCTCGTTGCGAGAACCTGGAAAACTCACCGCAGCCTGTTTCGGCTCAATATACAACGCTGTAGCATCCGCCAGCACGACGGGCCTCTCGTCGCCCGCGGGCATCGTTTCGATGCACCCCTCCACCCACACCTTCCTCCCCTCCGCCTTGGTCACCTGACCCCGCAGCACGATGTACTGGCCCGCCGTGCAGGGCGCCTTGTAGTTGATGTTCAGGTTCGCCGTGACGGCCACCCTGTGCGGCAGCGCGGCGAACGCAGACCTCGCCAGACCCTCGTCCAGCACCGTCGCCAGATACCCGCCGTGCACGATCCCCGGGTGCCCGCACAGCTCAGGTCCCACGTACGAGATCTGCACGTACTCCTTGCGCCAGCCCGACTCGTCCATCCACGCCAGCGGTGGGAAGGGCACGCGCCCGGGGCCCATGAGCGTGCCGGCTGTCAGGTTGTGTGCGCGCCACGCGGGCGGGATCTTGAGGTGGGGCCGGGACTCGACGAAGGCTGGGTCGGCGCGGAGGGCTTGCACGAAAGGGTGGGCGTTGATGTAGTCCTCGTAGGCCTGCTCCGTCTCGTCGGCGGGTGTCCACATGTCGAGGGTGTCGGCGTCTGACTTGGGCGTGAGGTAGCCCGAGACGGTGCCATAGGCGGGTGAGACGGCCATGGTGAAGCCGAGGGTGGTGAAGAGGAGGGCACGGAGGGTCGAGGTGAACGCGCGGCGGGCAAAGGACGGTCTGGGAGGCGGTGTTGCCGTTTCTGTTTGTGGTGGTGGTCAGCGGGCACAAGCAAAGGCCACACAAGGCCCGTCTGGCGAGGAGTAGAGACAGGGACGTACCGGGAGCAGTCGCGAGAAGGCGGGCTATGGGCCGTTGAGGGTGTCTTGCGAGCGACAGATTGTGGCTATAGGCGGTTGGCCGCGGTGTTCGGCGGATGAGGATGGTTGGTATTCGTGACGGCGGCGACATCGGGAGCGGCCTGACTATTTATCGGATCGCAGGGGGGGCGAGCCGATACTATGTACTCTAGAATGATAAAAGATTCTTTCCAAGACACCGCCCAGGGATCATACTCTTCTTGTTGGGGCCGTTTGTTGAGTCTACGAAATCCCGTGTCTAAGTACAATATGGCTAAAAATGATGGGTCCGGCAGTCGGCCACACGGGCTAGTTTTGCTGGAGATGCCTCGGCTCATCGGCGCCGGAGCGGAGACAGGGATGTCCTCGGGCCTTTTTCTTCTCGAAGGGCCTTTTCTGTAGTGGTGCTACTACTGTACTATGGTATAGTCTATATTTCATGTACTTTGTACTGTTTACTGCTACGCAGTCTGTAGTATCATTCAAGACGAGGGGGATCGATCATCACGGGTTGGGTCTGCCTCAGAAGGATACCTCAGGATGGCGGTACTTGGACTGCTATCTCACCAATAGGGTCAAGATGTACTCTGCAGGTCCTGGCTGGCTGGCTGCTACAGTTTTTTATCGAAGCATATTCATGCCTGGTCGTTATCGTGGAGCAGGCAGTCTGTACCTGGGCAAGAATTGTCTGCTATAGTACAGTATCTGCCGAAACGTGTGAGATTGGGTGATGACATGATTGCTGTCTGTCAGATAGTCTACATAGTCTACCAGCGTAGTAGTATGCGTGGTATGTCATCTCTTCCCCCACTATCCCGAGACCCCGTTTAAGGAGAGCATTTAGCCTTCTTTCTGCTTCTTCTTTTTTTCCTCCTCCTCTTCGTTTCTGACCTGAATCACCTCGACTCGTGACATGCGTTTTGGAAATGTAGATGAGCAGAGTATAACATGGTAGTATCTCTCCTGCAAGTAGATGTTATACCACAGCCAAACTGGAAAGTCTATCTGCTGGGGGCCAGGCTAGGGAGTGTGATCTTCTCTTCAGTGGCCTAAGCGCTGTCTCGTAGGGTCCTGCAGCGGGGCCCTGACACGCTGGGATTTTGGAGTCTGAGCCCCCCTGGAGGGTTGGCATTGGACGACGACGATCCATGGCCCCCCGCGTTACGTTCAGGCCAGCCAGATTTGTTGCTCCACGTCCAGCCAGAGCGTGAAGTTCTTGGCCGGGAGGGGGGCTGAGCTCTCTCAGTGGTGAGTGGCGGGTATAGAATAGATACCTCTTGTCCATCCAGGCTCGATCTCGCTCTCATCTCTCTCTCATTAAGTTGTCGCATACCCTTGCGATCTAGAACCCGGAGCGAGAACGCATTTACTTTTAATTGCACAGGAGTGAGTGACATTGAAATCAAAGACATGGTGAGTCTCCCCTCTAAAAGCGATAGATCCATTAAGGCGCAAGAAGGCTCACCAGAAAACGAGCCGGAAAGGCTACGCAAGACACTGTCGACTCTTGGAGCGAGCCTCACGCTCCCAAGGCGGAGTCGATCAAGTCATTCAAGGAGCTGGAGCACACCCTCAAGAAGGAGCTCGTCCACCTCCGCCACGACCACGATAGTACGTCCCAAGGGCTAAACCCAGGACCATCCGCATCCAAGCTGTATAGACTGACCGACGTTGCCTGGGTATAGAGCATGAAAAGGAGTACTTCCAAGCAGTCGTAAGTTCCCTCCCTCACCGTACGGAGAGGGTCTACTTGGCTGTTTTTATCTCGAGACTGACACATTCAAACCCCTCCTAGGCCCACCTCAGCGATGCAGAGCTGACCGGCTTTACTGCCGATGACTTCGACCTCGTCCGCGTCGGCCCATCAGCCTACGGCACCCACATCTTTGGGCGCGTCCGGATCCCAGCTATGCCCGAGGATGGACCCTGCTATGTCTTCTTCCGGCTGTGCGACAAGGGCAAGGAGGAGGAGGCCACGTTCCACAGCTTTCACACAGAGGAGGCGCCTGACACGGAGAACGGCGGGTTCAAGTATCGGGCAATCTTCACCAAGGACGACCCGATCGAGTGGTTTGACGACTAGATGAATAGGCGGCACCTTGTGTGTGCGCTCGGCTGATTCCGCCAATGGGTGCGATGCAAATCTTTACTTCATTTCAATAGCGACGAATTTAGTCAAATGTCTCGTCTGCTCAGTATGGATGAGCCCTAGCACTATACACATCTGTGGTGCCTTGTTCTACTCGTCATCATCCTCACCAGCCAACAACGCGGCGTAGTCGTCGGCTGTCGCGAACATCGGCAGCTTCTTTAGCTCACGCTTGCTCATCTTGCCCTTGCCCTTCTTTGCGGCCGGCTCTTCATCCTCCTTCTCCCCCTCCTCCTCCTCTTCTTCGCTGAAGAGGGCACCTCCATCTGCCGAGTCCTCTGCGACGTCTTCTTCACTGCCCATCTCCTCGTCCTCATCCTCGTCATCGTCATCCGACATGTCGAGCAACGAGCCCAGATCAGACTCATCGTCTTCGCCCATGTCCAGATCAGCATCGTCATCGTCCCCATCAATCTCGGGCCGCGAGTTGACGAGCGCATCCCAGATCTCATCCTCGTCAACATCCTCCTCCTCCTCCTCACCTTCAGCAGCATCCTTCTTCGCCTTCTTGCTCTTGGTCTCCTGGCCTGGCTTGCCGATTTGTGAGAAGTATGCGTGGAAGAAAACATCCTCAGCAGCGACGTCCTCTTGCTTCTTGTTCCAGAACCCTGCCGAGTTGACATTGGCTTGGTTTCTTGAGCTAGACTTGCCAGGAACCACAACATGGGCAGCGCTGCCCGCGGCAAGCAGCGGCTGCATGATGGACGCGCCGCGCTTGCTTTCAGCCACCTTGGGGTTTTTGTAGACGAACTTGTCCAGGAAGTTGATAAGCGTGTGGTTGGCGAGCTCAGGCTTCGGGAGAGCCTTTTGCCTGACGAGGAGGTTGGTCGCAAAGACAGAAACTGAGGGGTGGAAGTGCCGGAAGTACGGAACCACTTCCCATAAGCAGCTCTGATCAGCATTGCTCCATCTTGGGTCTCCTTTCCGTCCATCATAAAACTCCCTCTTACGCCCTGAGTCTTGCGCGGGAGTATGAACTTCGGAGTCCTTCTCAGGTGCATCTACGTAGAACTCCTCCTCGTCTCCATCTTCCTCTGGCTCGTTGAGGAGTGTCTTGAGATCAGGAAAGCTGTCCTCCAGTTGTGCCACAAGGAAGAAGATCCCGCAGACAAAAGGTGCTTCGTGTAGGTAACAAATCTGAAGCATGCGCTTGACAAATGCCTTGACGCGGCGAACATCAACATCGTTCTTCAAGGACCGGAACAGCAAGTTGAGATACAGGGCTTGCTTGGAAGAACGGATGAGCCTTGGGTCCAACAATGATTCGTAGAGCGTTCTGTAGAATCGATCGACGGCAATATGTTTGGTGACGGAGAGCTGCTGTACCAGCATGAGGGCCTGAATGGCTGTGTTGAAGTTGGACGAGTGCGTGATCTTGAAGAGAGTATCGAGATGGGCCTCGAGCGTTTCATCGTCGGTGTTGGAGAAGGGCACGGCACGATTGACACCGGTAAGAATGGCAGAGACCAACTTCTCTGCAGTCTCAGTCTCAGGCACGGCGCCTGGCTTGTCCGCGGCCGAATCCGCCTCTTTCTTCCATGGCTTCTTCTTGCCAGTCTTCTTATCATCGACGGCGCCAGCAGAATCTAGCGCTCCCATCTTGAGCAGAGCCACAAATAAGTCAAAGTATATCCTGACCAAGGTATCCGCGATCTGCGGCTCCTTGTTGCTCAAGATCGTCTGATTGAGCGTGTTGATGGCGTAATACTTTGTTCGGATCATCATCCCTGGGCGAAGCAGAATCTCCGACTCAATGGTGTTGATGACGATGCTCTTCATCCCTGGATGAATGGTAAGCAGCTGCAGGATGAGGTACGAAGCGCGAGAAGCAATCTTCTTCTCGCGATCTCCAAGCTTGTTGACGAGCAACCTCAACAGGTTCGCTTCCTGTTCCGGCTTGTCTCTGAGGAGTCCAAAGACGAAGTCTAGAGATCTGGACCTGGAGTACTCGATCTCATCTCCACACCACAGCTCCAACAGCTGGATGATCTTGAAGTATGTGCCCTTGAGCCACTCTTCGAAAGCCCACATGATTAAGTGAGCTTTCGTCAGCTTTCCAGGCAGCGCCTTATCCGATTTCCAGGAGGTGGCAGAGGACTTTTGCAGAGTTCCCAACAGCCCTGGCTGAGCACGGAATTGTCTTAAACGACGGTCACCTGGAAGGACAACACCGTTTCCGAGAAGGTCGACAAGCGCTCCTAGAGCGGCAATTGCCTGCTCACGACTCTTCTTTCCGGCCAAGTTCATCAAACTTTCCAAAGTCTTGATGTTGTGGACAGGTGATTCTTGGACAGCCAGGGTCAACGCAGAAACCTTGTCTGACATTGTGCCCGAGGACATTATTGTGGTCATGAACTTGTGAGTTGACGAGGCGGCGACGGTCTTTTCGTACGCAGCTGCATCGGCCTCAAGTAGCGTGTGTGCGTATTCTTTGAGACTATTGATAGTCGTAGAGAAGTTCCGGATGTCGTCAGGTGACGGTGCGGGAAGATCGTCTTGGCTCACGGCATGCCAGTCGGGCCTTGGTTCAAATGTCTAGAAAGGGTCAGCGGTCTGAGAAAATGGGGCCATATGATATATATAAGAACGGCGCAAACTGACCAACTTACCCGCCGCAGAGCGACCTTGCGCCTTCTCAGCCGGCAGTGTCTTTTCCTCCTCTTCTGGTTCATCCTCCCACTCCTCGTCCTGGGCCGTCTCTTCCTCGCCTTGTTCTTCCTCCTCATCGTCTGTCGCACCGTCTTCGTCGCGAACCCTCTCAAACCCAAGCCCGGCGGCGAACTTTGCCAGCTCATTCTTGAGGGACTTGTCCGGGTCTGCTGTCGCCGTCTTGCTAGGCTTCGCGCCCTGGCCTTCCTCGGCGTCAGAGTCAACGCCAGCGACCAGCTCCAGGTCAGCCTCGTCTCCACCTAGTGCTCTTATTTCTTCAAGCAAGTCGGAATTCTTGTCTTTCGGCGCCCGTTTTGGCTTGCCCGAGCCATGCTTGGCTTCCTGCGCATGCCTCTTCTTGGGGTTTGCATCTTTGATGTCGCCTTCGCCGCGCTTTCTCTTGCCTGGACGTTCATCTTTTTGTTTCGAGTCCTTCGTTTTCGGCTTGGACAATTCCGTATCGATCTTTGCGGTCAGCTTCGAAAGGGCGGCTTCGTCGAAGGCAGGTTTGGCAGATGCCTTGGGACCCTTGGACTTTTTCTTCCCCGCCATGATCGGTCGTGAGAAGGAGCAGTTGCTAGTTCGTTGGGGAAGTTGTGTTTGGAACACTTGACTTCCGCTAGGACACAGGCTATGCGATTTTCAACAAAATATGTGCCGAGAAACAAAGGATCCTTTTAGCGACCAGGTGACTTTCAGTACCGTGATATTCAATTGTGAGAGACGACTTGGAAGTTTTTCTGAAAGTTGAGATGGGAAATTTTAGCCTGCCCGCCGAAAAATTTAGTGGAGCCGTTACTGTCTGTAGTAATATGCAGGCAGGGGTAGGTCCTGCACTGCGGTGGTATGCTGGGAGCAGGGGGCCCCGGGCTGCTCAATGCTCATCCGAGAAATTAGTGTCCTAACTTCAATGAATCAACGATACTTGACAAGTTCATTCGCGACGGGCAACCCTCATAAATCACTAATGGCACTCGCATGAACCCCTCAATTGCTGAGAGTACCAGCTTTCTCTCAACCTCGAGTCAGCTCTGGTTCGAAAATGTCATCATGCGTGAGGTTGTTAGCAGTGCACCGGGCACACTCTCGACCAAGGTTGCAGCACTGGAGGGCTTCTTCGAGTTGCATACGGACTTTATATGTTGATGGAAGAGCGCGTCTGTCGAACGAGTGGGCACCGTCTGGTGGGATAGCTGCTGGAGTAGGTGAAGGTATGCTCTGGCTACTAAATTTGAAATCTCGGAAGATAAAGACACTGACCAGGAATACAGATGCTCACTCCAAGCTCGTTCGCGCTGGCTTCATCCGGCAGGTCAGATTATTCCTGAGTTTCGATTCGTAAGACGTGGGCTTATAACCTCGCAGTCTCACTCTGGGATCTTCCAGCTCCTACCTCTGGGGCTTAGAGTCCAAGACAAGATCACTCGACTCGTTGATCGCTATATGCGAGGATTGGGTGCGTGCTACAAGTTTCTCCTCTATATCAGGCTCCTTTGATGGTCTGACCATGCAGTTCAGGAGCATCTAGAGTTCAGCTGTCGGCAATATCATCTGAGTCCCTTTGGAAACAGAGTGGTCGTTTAAACAAGATTGGTTCAGAAGTGAGTGATCTATATTGAGTTCTCACACGTGTCTTTTCTTCTGACCCCCTTTGAAGCTTTTTCGTTTCACAGATCGGAAAGAAGGCCGCTTCTTACTCAGCCCTACTCATGAAGAAGAGATCACAACGATAGTGGCGCGCTCTGTGCAGTCCTATAAGAACCTGCCCCTCAGGCTCTACCAAATAAGTAGGATAGGAGAACTCAACCTCGATGGGCCCTATGCAAGCTGACCAAGAAACAGCACAGAAATATAGAGACGAGCTTCGCCCTCGACATGGCCTCTTGCGCGGTCGAGATTTTTGTATGAAAGACCTCTACACCTTCGATTACTCCATCGGAGCTGCACTGGAGACATACGAAAGCGTACGTGATGCGTACTCGCAGATCTTCGTCAAGGAGATGAAGCTCCCTGTCCTAGTTGCGGAAGCAAGTTCTGGCGACATGGGCGGCGATTTAAGCCACGAGTATCACATCCCCACTGAGCTTGGCGAGGACCATGTCATGAGCTGCAACAGTTGCGACTATGTCGCCAATGAGGAAGTTGCTCAGAGCAGACTGGTGGTGGCCTCGCCCGACGTCAGCCCGGACGAAGTCAGCGTCTGGCGGGGCATATCCAAGGATCGAAGAACGTTTGTGAATGTCTGGTATATTGCCGACGAGGCTTCTCAGCATTCGATCAACACACATGCCCTTAAGCAGCTCGTTCCGGACCTTGATGCGGGTCTAGAGGATGCGATACCTCTATGGACTACCGCCTTAGAGGAGTCTGTGGTCAACATGAAGCTAGTGAATCTCTTCGACTCTAGGGTGCCGGGCAAGGCGAGACATGACATCCACAATAGCAAGCGCTTTGTGCCGGCGGAGTTGAAAAAGTACATGGGCAGGATCTCGTATGCGAAACACAGTCGCGCCCAGGAGAATGTTAATCTTATGCGCATCAAGGACGGCGATGGCTGTCCTCGCTGCACCCACGGCACACTCAAGGTGCAGAAAGCCATCGAACTGGGCCATACTTTCCACCTGGGGACAAGATACTCGAAACCGATGAATGCCTTGGTCACTGGTCCGAAACGGCTTTTACTTGGTGCACCAGAGGACCTCTCATCGCCCGGGGTTGGTCTGCCCGCCGACACAGCGCCTTCAACAACGTCAACAAAGCCTGCCTCGTCCACGATCCCCGCACATGAGAACACGCAAGTCCTCATGCAGATGGGATGCCACGGAATAGGCATTTCGCGCATCATCGGCGCCGTTGCGAACCATCTTGTGGACGAGATAGGGCTGAACTGGCCGCGCGTGATTGCGCCGTATGAGGTCGTCGTTGTGTTCAACCCAAGTGACGATGCTACTGTGGCAGATGCTAGTATGGTCTACGACATGATGAGGAGGTCCGCCACCGATTCGGGCCAGGGCCAAGAGCCGACGCCGTCAGTGGATGCCATCCTGGACGACCGCGGCGACTTGTCCATGGGCTGGAAGCTCAAGGATGCCGACCTCGTGGGCTATCCCGTCATGGTCGTATTGGGTAGGGAATGGAAGGCTTCGAGGCGGGCAGAGGTGCAGTGCAGGAGGCTCGGGTTCAAGGAGCTGTTACCGGTAGAAGAGCTGAGGGGTTGTGTGGAGGACCTGTTGCAGAAGCTATAGTACCTGGAGCGATGTGCTTCTGGGTGCCAAATTCTGGGTGGTCAATCTGCTCGGGTGGCTGGGACACCAACGCCAGGAATCTACATGTGTACATGGGCATGCCTGTGCCTCAGTTTGACGGGGCACTTGGTGAGTCAGACGATGGCTTAATATCATCTACGCACATACGATATGCACTCCTCCCTCGACGCGATGACGGGCATTCTTGATCCGCCGAAACAAAACAAAACACCTGAGCTATACGGCACGGCGCGCAGCCTTCGTTACTTCATACTAGTTATTTCACTTTACCCCACGCGGGAACCATGATTCCGCACAGTCCCGGTGATCTCGCCCACCAGTCTGTGAACCAATCAACGCAGCGGAGATGCGACAGGCACATCATTTCAGATCTGAGAGATAGTACTGTGTATGAGATAAGTTTGCACCGCTTGGGCCTTGGAAGGCAGGAACAGAACTGGACGGGCGCTACAGGCGCGTTGGGCTTTGGGAATGTGTGGTTTGAACTAGGAATAAGGGTAGTAGCGCGGAGTCAAGGAGGAAAAGCATTATAGACCTTAGAAAGAGGTCAAGGTGTTTCTGTACAGGTGCATGGCAAGGCGGCGTTCAGGTGTAGGACCAGCCATGCAGATTTGCTTGTTTGACATTACTGAGTGCTGTGGTAACGAATCTACGCAGCTGGCAGATGAAGAGCATGCTGTAGAAGTCCATAGCCCTTCACCCTCACGGCTTTCGCAGCTTTCTCTGGTATAGATGGCGGAGACTTGTCTTCACAGTATTGCAAAAATAAATAGCGCCATTTTTATGCCTTTGCTGTCTGTCTAGAGGTATCGTGACTGGCTCTTGTTACGCAGGGGATGGCTATTACCAAACAAACTCATAGATGCCACCAAAACGACCAACGCCGGCCGAACCGTCCAGACACCACCTCACCTCAACGGCAGCTCAATCTCTCAGCTCGAGGACCGAATCCCTCCCTTCGATGCATGCTCATGAGGCCCCCCTGACATTCCACAGCTCCTTGGACCAGCCCAACTCCCTCATTTTCTTGGCACTCGTCTGGCCTGCCTTGCTGGCCTTCTTCTTCTCCGTCGGTGGCTCCGCAGCCAGGGCCTTACTAACCGAAGCAAAAACCTCGATCAATTCCTTCAGGCGGCCCGTCTTGACGAGCAGCGCCGCGACGTCCGAGTTCCGCTCCGCTACCACCGCCGCCAAGTCCATCGCTTCCAGCAAATTGTCCCTGGTAAGGCTACTGCCTGCGTATTGAAGCGCGGATACGTACGCAATGAGCGTCTCGGGTAGGTATGTCTCGCGCAGCTGGGCAAACTCGAGCTCGTTCTCCTGGTCGTTGGTCTCCAGCAGCCAGCCCTTGAGAACGGGTTTCATGCCGGTCTTGGCCGAACGAATGGCCTGTCCAAGCCGCTCATAGAACTCCCGGTTCGTGGGGTTGCTACTGCTGTGAAGGGTCAATGTGGTTAGCTTCCTGCTTGAAGTGATTGGAAGAGTCGCAGCTGGGATCTCGCTCACTCTTGGGCGAACTGTGTCAGAGTCCCGACGGTCTCGATGCCGTCCAGGGCCATGACAAAGCTTTGCAGCTCCCACATGTTCTTGATCGCAAGTGCGAGGCGCGTCTGCGAGATCGCTTGGTCCCCCTCTCCATCAAGGTCAATCTCTCCGAGAAGGGCATGCTCGTCCGTGAGAAGCTCATTTATAAACTCCTCAGCAGACTCCCCCACGTCTCTGCCTGCGAGCGCCATGATGAGATCCTCGACTTTTACGCGCTCGAAGAAGTCACGGGCAGCCCCCAGGTGGTTGTGTTCTGCGCTACTTGTGAGCATAGGCCAGCAGTGGTTCGCCCCCGGGTGGGGAGGGGGGGGGAGGATGAAGGACTTACTAAGGAAGTATTGGTAGATCTTGATACCAAACTCGCAAGCAATGAGAAGGTTACCCTCTCCTGCAAAAAGCCACTCCATGGATCGAATCAGGTTTTCGTGGACCATGTCATTACGGCCATCGCCGCCAATGAAGTCCGGAATGATACCACGACCACAGATCACATCTGGTTGGCTTGACTTGAGTATATGGAACCGGTCCTTGCTGGTTTGCACATTAGCCGTATCTTCAAGCTGCTTCAGGAAGTGTTGTGGCTGTTCCTTCAGAAACGTTCTGATGTCCATCCCGACCCGCCGGATCTGGTTGAGCAGCGCCATCTGCTCCTCTCGATCTCTCACGTGGATGATATTCAGGCTCAGTATTTCGTACCGTCGGGTATCAGAAAGCTGAGCGCAGTATAAAGGTATCAAGAGTTCGAGCTGGGCCAAACGTAAGAAACTAACGTAAGCAGCGATAGCGTGCTCCCCGACCATGTTGTCGAGACCGCCTGGTAGCTTCGAGTCGGGGTCGGTAGACTCAAGAGCGCTGATCATGATCACAATGTGAGTGATCACCCGAATACCATCATGCTCGGACATCTTGGTGTACTTTGACGCGTTGCCTTCAGAAGGGCCGAGGTTAAAGTCGGGGATGAGGAAGGATTTAACGCCCTGGTTGGCTTCAGTCGAAAGAGCGAGACCTTGCTGATATATGTATGAGTTCAGCGTGTTGGCGATGATGGCACCTTGTAAAGCTTTGGCAGCGGTGTTGGCCTCTTTGTGAGCCTGTGCGAAGTAAGAACCGTCCGACTCGATCTGCTCGACCAACTTTTTGGCAACATTTGGCCCTTCGCCCAGGTACTGGACGGCGTCGAACGATGGCAGGACTTGGGAAGATGCCGCCGTAGGCCCACACTGCTTGATCAGGTATGAATCAAATTGAGTGCGCAGGAGAGCGTTGTAGTGAGCAAAGATGAAGTCGTCCCAAGTCTTGCAAACCGCGAGCACGCTATCAATGTCGCCAGAAAGCACGCCATACACCCCGCGCTCCCAATCATCGGTGCCGCCTCCCTTCACTAGGGCATAGCACATGCGTCGCCAGAGGATGAACGAAGAGGGGTCAAAATCGGATATGTCGTCGTCACCGGGGGTTGAGAGCGGTAGGGCAGAGATCGTGCCAGCTCTCCATATCTCTGTCCTCTCGGTACACCAGTCACGGATATCTTTCATCGTGCTTCCTCTGCGCAGGAGGTGGTAGCAGCCCAGCCAGATCGCCCGCTCGAAGTACTCGTCGTGGGGTTCTAGCTTGCGCCCCTGCCTTGTCATGGAGTCAGGGTCGAGTTGAGTCACGTAGGAGAAGCCGGCCATGCTTGCGGAGTCGGGCTCGAGAACGCTTGGAATTGCGTTGACGCTCTTGTGCAGTTTTATCGCCTCTCGGGTGTGGAGCCAACCATGTGCCACCAGGTCACCTCGGTCGGCCTTCTGCTGAAACTCTTGGACGAGATCATCGATGGGAGGACCGGCGCTCGCGGTGGACTGCAGCCATTCCAGGACGGCTTTGCGTTCCTGGGCTACCGTGTCTGCCAGGATGAAGTCATCCCAGTAATCCCTCCGTGAAAGTAAGGTGTGGATCGACTGCGGTGGTTTGGCAGATGGATCTGGGTGCCGCAGTGGTAGCAGCCGAGCTAGCAGGCCCCATGTCTGTGCCTCCGACTCCCACTTGGCCACGGCGTCGACCTCACTGGCATCTTGCGTGTTGTCCGTTTCGGCATCGTTAGCATCGTCGCTGGACTGTGACGGATCCCATCGGCGGCCTCTGGCTAGCCTCTCGAGGGTTCGACGCTCGCGCAGGACAGTCGCTTTCTCGTGTGTGAACTCATGATATTGGTTGACGAGTTGGAGGACGCGCTCGCGCTTCTTGTCGGGTGTGGCGTGGGTCAGACTGCACTCGTCCAGCCATCGTCCAAACTCCTCGACCTCGGCACCGGCTTGGATGCGGTTCTGCTGGTAAGCGTCTTCGGTTTGAGCCATGTCATCATCTGAATGAGACCCTGTGTTAGTCGGGGCCCAGGAACAAAGGGGGCAGGAGGCCGCGATATCGCGACATCAGTGGGGAAAACGGACCTTCGTCGCTGTCGTCGTAACTCAGATCGTCGTCTGGCAGTCTGCGCTGCAAGGGCAGCGGGAAGTCCCTCTTCAAAGAGCACACAAGAGTAAGCCGGGGCGTCAGTCAATGGCGCGGTCGGACAACAGCAATCGCTGCACAGCTTTTCGAGCTTGACAAAAGCTCGGGGAGCCAAGGCGCTTGAACTTTGTTTGTACTTACATCCAAGCCTGGCGACATGCTGCACGAGCTCCAGCGGTCCCATGCAAGGCCGACAGGCGCGTTTTGATTGGCGAGAGGCGCAGACCCGCAGGAGGAGCCCGGTATGCGGTGGAGATAAGACTGAGGAGGGCCGCTAGAGGCTTCGCGATAATGTAGGCGCAACTAAGAGAAGTGCAGCCGCTGCAAGACTGGTGGTGACATGTGAGCGAGGAAAAGCTGTCCACGATCGTTGATTTCAGAAACTCTAAACAGCAACACCCTGGCCAGGAGTGACGCGCTGCTGAGATGGGTCGCGAAGGGAAAAGCACCTGTCTTAGCGTCAAGCCACAGCGAAGGTACCGAGTACTTCGTTGCACATCCACAGCAGAAGGCCTCCTCTGGCGGAAACCGCGATTTGAATTCTCAGGGTGACCAATCTGACCTGATATTGCTCTAGAGTTTTATAGATGAAATTCAAAAGGCCTTTTCCCCACTTTGTTGGTCAATTATCAAAGCACATGTGTATGTGGTGTTGGGTACTTTCAAGGTTCAAGGTATCTGTGGGTCTTAGCTGGTCAGTTAGCCAATGGGAGAGGGGCGCGAAACGAGCGCCCCGAAGACGCCCATAAAAAAAATTCGCAGCTGGCTCCGGCCTTGCCTTTTCTTCCTCCTTTCCTCATCAATGTCACCGGCTTTCATATTAGAGTCTCGGAGCAAGAATGTCAGTACTTGCTCAGGTCCTACGGGTCCTCTTGCGCGCTCAATGGATGCCTAGATTAAATTTGTCGCTATCCTTTTCAGTTGACCTGATTTATCTCCTCTTTTCGGGTGGACGTATGTCTTTGGATCAGTGATACAAGCTTCCTAGCCCTCCATCTGCTCGCGTCTGTACGGCACGCCGAGCTCCCTGCGCGGTCATTGCGACTTGTTCTCCTCCGCCTTGCCAGCCTTCTTCCTCATCCTGAGCTTCAACCTTAGCAGATCTGGCTGAGGACAGCTGGCGGACTTGGCGCTCTCGCCGTTTCGGTCGTAGAAGGCTTGACAGCAGTCGTACAAAGCGTAGATCACGTCCTGGCACTAGCAGTTGAGATCAGGAGGTCAGAGTCAGAACTGGAGGGCATATCTCTGTTGTGAACCGGCTGTACCTTGTCCTCTTTGAATGTGTTCTTTTTTAGACAATCTGCCAAGGAGAATTCAGCAGATGCACCGCGCGTGCCATCAAAAACTGCTCAACTAACCTTGGATTGCACACTGGTCGGGCAACAGGGTCAGCACTTCTCACATCCGCTGCAGTCTAGCGCTGCTGGACAACCTTGACGTACAGCTCGTGGATGGCACGGAGGCTTCGACCGCAAATCTTCCTCCAAACCCTAGAGAACATCAGTTATGATCATCTGCGGTCAAAGCTCTCAGGAAGCTGCTGACCATGTTGTCGCAATTTCGCCCCGCCTTAGGATGCGCCGAAATCTGGTATGGAGTGCAAGAGGATATCGGCCGCAAGAAAGAAACCAAGGCAGAGATGGGCCTGCTCGGGCGGATTATGTCAGCTGTACGGAGATAGGTAGGGGAATCTACTACGGATTCAGGCTGGCTGCAAAGTTGGCCGGCACTGCCGCCTTCTGCGCGGGAATTTCCGAATCGCCTCATTTCTTTTACTAAAATCAATCGTTCATTTTCGACCAAGAAAGAAACACGAGGCTTGCAAACTTGTCTTGGAGAATCTTCGGTAGCAGTAGCAAGGGGAGAGAGAGGGGGTTTCTTTCATAAGTCCGCTGCCTCGATCAGAGTCTATCTGGTGCATCAAGATCGAGTTACCCAACAAAATCTACCGAAAGTACTTACTCATCCATCCTCCTCCTTCTCTTTCAGCAGCAAAAGGCTGTCCATCTGCAGAGTGTAAAGACTGCTTTCAACTCGGTGAATGCATCAAGCCTCATCAAACCCCACTCGAGCCAATCAAGCACCCTTTGCACCTACAGTAAGTGCTGTGAGTGTTGGCATCTTAAAAGGTTAGTCACTGCTATAGTCTGCTGAAAGTTTCACCTGCTCTTAGCTACAGACTGGTCCGTGCACTGGGGCAACCCCTCTATAAGGCAATGTCCCCCACTACTGGCCTGGGGCAAGGCTCTGGCCGGCACACACAACACTTCTTTGCGCATGTTGTTCCCCCTCCCAACGATCTTCACCACCACGCCGACTATCGTCACCATAGACTGACCAGAAGCTGCCACCAGCATCTCCACTCGCTTAGACGACACAAATTGCGAACCCCACGCTTTTCAAAAACAAAAACAAAAAGAAAACAGGTAAGAGATATCCTTCTTGAGACCTCAGATTCCGTCTGCGACTTCAGCATCACCATACCCCTTCCGCGTGAACAGCACCCTCGAGATCACACTGCACCGCGTCAGCGAACAGAATGGCTAACAACTTCATCAGACGGACCATTGCCTCGCTGTGGTTCGCGCTCATCTCCCCCTTTCGTCTTCTGCCTCTGCGGTTTCTTCGCACTCCTCTGCATTCTGACCGAGGGTGTTGAGGAATTCCCCTTCCCCTTCCACGTCCTGAATCGCGCCCCTGTCGACGAGCAGGACGACTCCGACTATCAAGGCGCCAGCGACTTCGAGAGCGACCAAGAGGACGGTGGTGTTTGGGTCGACTACCCTGACTACTAAAAATGTCCGACAACCAAGAGAATGGCTCCCCCAATGCGGAGCGCAACGAGGGTCCTCCTCCCACCACATCCTCTGAACACCTCAACATCAAGGTGACGGATAACAACAACGAGGTTTTCTTCAAGATCAAGCGGTCCACCAAACTCGAGAAGCTCATGAATGCGTTTTGTGAGCGGCAAGGCAAGACTCTTCAGTCCGTTCGGTTCCTCTTCGAGGGCCAGCGCGTCCAGCCTACCGATACCCCCGATACTGTACGTCTTGTTTCCCATCTCGGACTGTTAGACGCTGGCCTCGACGCGCCCTGCGAACTCTGCGCGCGCTGCGTTTGATGGCTTCAGAGACCCACCACTGCTTTTACGCATCATATCAGATGTCACATATGCTAACACCCCATCACAGCTCGAGATGGCGGACGGCGACACGTTGGAGGTTCACCAAGAGCAGGTAGGTGGACGCGTGTCCGCATCCCAGCCATGACGTGACCTCTGACATCGTACCAGGTGGGCGGCTGTGGCAACCTTTTCTAGTTTGGGAACGGGGCTGGGTGGAAGGGATCTCCTGTCTCTTCCCGCCTGATTTTCGGGTCTCGAGCAAAGGTTGTTTGATCCTCATTGCGTTCGCGTTCTGCAATTTCTCTCTGGTTGTCCTTTCAAACATCGACAGATGATGGTCTTATTGGCGTTCTCGAGGAACATAAAGGGGAAACGGTTTTGATTTCTTACGAATTACGCGGGAGGGCTGACAATACGATGGTTCATTCCCCCCCTCATTTCAACTTGATGCGACACGATCGTGGGATGACACCTGCTTTCGAGGCGATCTGAGCTGGAGGACATGGCCAGTTGATAGTTTCTGCCCTCCCCCTACCCGAATGGATTGACATTTAACACTCTCCTCTCCTTCCTCAGGTGATGTGATTTGTCACGAGACTCGTGAAACGTCTGAAAGTCCTCGCGCATCCGCCTCATTGCGCTCCCTCCCCTGCTCATTTCCTTCCTCGACTACCACGGCACGCATCCTCTCTAGTCGCAAGCCCTCTTCGACCCCGTCGCGTCCCTCCTCCCAACAAGGTCCTGCTTACGCGTCCAACCCCGACTTCCCCGACCAAGCAGGCCCCTCTCGCCATCCTCACAGGCGATGGTGGTAGTTATCCTGCATCAAATCCCTCATCCAACCCGCCGAATCACACCTCGTACACGCCTTCTCACACGCAGCTGACACGATTGACGGTACCGAGTAGTTGACTGTTTTGAACAGGTCATTTTCCTTGAGTGAAAGATTTCTTCCCAGGGTCTGGGCCCGACTTCTTGCTTCTCGGCGTGTAGAGGAAGGAAAGTATGTGCTGTGGCGTGGCAGACTTTCACTGCATGTAGGTAGGTTTGTGCTCCTGGATGGCTGCTCGCCGACCTGTAAGCACTGTGTCACCTCAGCCTGACTCACCAGGGAGTACGCTTCTCCATCAGAGCTATGGAAACATAACGGGGCAGCGCACATCACATACACGCACGGAGAACAGGGTGGTCATGATATAAAAAGCAATTATAGTCTCATCTCCATTCCATTATCTGCTCGCCTGCAGCCCAAACCAGGTCCGTATTCACCAAAAATGCAAGATGCGAATGATAAAGTCTCCCGCGGGTAGAATCCATATACTATTGTACAGTGGGTTTTGATGAATTAAACATCCCCCGCCCATCAACCAAGCAAGCAAGCAGGCAGTCTCGGTTCACTTCCCATGCGTAGATGTGTTCTCTGCAATGACCCTCGCCCAACTCCAAACTTTGTGTGCGAAAGAGCTGTGTGCGTGTGTGAAGCAGAACGCGAAGTCGCAAATCCCCCATCCAACCAACCACATCGTTGTCTTTCGTAAGCATGGACAGCCCGCCGCCGAAGGGGCGCGAGTCCTCACTTACCTCCAAAAATTACTCGTTACACCATCCTCTCCGTCATCAGAAACTTCCCTGTCAAAAAGCCCATTACCCTCGAATCATAATGCAATTAGTGTCGAGCAGCCTCAGGTTCCTAGCCCTTGAGCTCCCTCTCACGGCACCTCGTACATAGCACCACCATCTGACCATTGGGTGACTCTCGCGGGAAGATCTGCCCGTCATCGAAGCCTCCTTGACACGTGGCACACCGGAAACATTCATCATGCCACTCGCCCCCCAGCGCCCGGATATATTGTCCGATGACCGCCTTTCGACACATCTTGCACTTGGGTGCACGCCTCTCGGTTCGCTTGGTCTGACAATTGACGCACCAGGCGTAGCCGTCCTTCTCGATGTGTGTCATCCCTTGCTCGAATGGATCGCCACACTCGGCACAGAAGAAATGTCCATAGTGCCAGTGCTCGCCTAGCGCAACGATGTGTTCGCCCAGAATGGGTGTCGTGCAGTGTTTACAGCGAGGCGCAAAAAGTTCGTGCCAGTCGAGGTGACAGTAGAAGCGAAGCCTCTCATCGCCATCCTCGGCCATCGTCTCGCCCGGCTTCTCCTCGAGGACCTCGCCCGCAGCGCGCCGGTGGATACGCTCCAGCCGGGCTGCGCGGTGAGGATCGGGCTCAGGGCTGATCTCCAGCGCCTCGAGGGAAGTACCGCATGTGTAACAGCTAAAGCAGTGTGGGTGAAATCGCTCGTTCGTCCCGGCGAGGGCGATAAATCTACCCTCGATCGGGTAGCCGCAGTCGTGACAGCGAGCCGTGGCTCGGTTGCCGGCTTGGCTAGCTGCAGCAGCAGGAGGCCAGCGAGGCCGCGGGGCAGCATGGCGAACCTTTGGGGCGTCCTTCTGTGGGGTTGGCAGTGGTCGGCTTGAGGGTTTGTTGCTGGTGGAGTCATCTGGCGTGACGATGATGGGGACGCCAGGTCCGTCATCTCCAGCGTCATCGTCACCAGGGAGTACAATGGAGGGAACCGATGGTCTGTCGTCGTTCACCACGATGCTAGGCATCGAAGGGGCAGATCTTCCCCCGGTCGGGGCGTCTACTTGGATAGATGGCGCGGCAGGACCGCGTGGCCTCGAGGCCGTCGGCGGCTCACGAGTCTCCGTAACAGCGATAGCAGGGATCGGCGGGGTCTCGGGGAGGCGGCGGTGGTCTTGTCGGACCTGGAAGGCCCTGGGCGGACCACCCTTTGCGGTGTCTGGCTTCTCATCAGTTGCCTCGTCCGGGGCCTTCCAGTTTTTGTCAAAGCTTACGATAGGTCGGCCTGCGCGATCGCTCACCGCGGTAGGCGTGGGAAGCTTGGGGCTCCGGTCCTTCAGCTTCATTGAGGTTGCCTGACGAATATCCTCCCCACGAATCTCCATCCCGTGCTTCTTGGGTACATCTTCACGGACGGGGCTCGGGCTGCGCGAGTTGGTCGTGTACTGCGGGTTGCGAGACTGCGAGGGCGGGTTGCGGTGTATTTCATACCTGTGCAGCTTAGGGGGCTGCGCAGTGGGGTCAGAGGAAGCCGGAGGCACAGGGCTTCCCTGGGCGAACGACACCCTGTTGAAGGGACTTCTCGGGTACATGCGAAGAGAGCTGGCTGAGGAGGTGGTGTTCTTCTCAGGCGAGGGGCTCCGCGCAGGAGAGGCACCCTCGGGCTCCTCCGAGATCTTGTCGCCCAAGACGAGCTTGCCCTTACTGCTGTCCCGCTTCACGCTGGGCCGCCGCCGGTGCGACGACGAGCTGCCGGTCAGGCCGTTATAGGGCTTGCCCGACTTGCTTGGCGAGACGCATCGGCCTTCTCCAGGAGGGCTCGGGGTTTTTCTGGCCCCAGCCGTCGCTGTAGTGTAGGACGAGTGGCGGCGGGAGGACCCACGACCATCGCTAGACGCAGAGCTCCCCGAGACAGACCGCGAGCCAGAGTCCCGAGCGAGACCAGAAGGCTCGATCTCATCGCCGTACAGGCCGGTACTAGCGGCCCTAGCATGCGCGTAGCTGTTCTTCCGGAGGTGTTGCCTGTATCTGTAAGGGGTACCAGGCTCAGGTGGCTTGATGCCATGCTGGTGCTGCCAGACCAGTTCCGACGCCTCGTCCAGGGCAGCCTCATAGAGACGGTCCTCCTCGGGGCTGGATGCGCGGTCCGAAGCATCCTTATCCTCCATGGCCTGTCTCAGCGACACGGCCTCCTCCTTCTCCATCCACCTCTGGCCTCTCTCCATGTAGGTCGCGCTGGGGACCACCTCACCAGGGTTCAGGGACTTGGCCGGCTCATCTGGATAGTAGTCACGCCCGCGGCCGCTCGTAGCCGAGTATCTGGAGGCGACGCTGGGTGCAATGCTGGGCCTGGAGAAGTCACGGGTGGAGGCAGTCTTGGGGGGCGACTGGGAGTGGACTGAAGCGGCGGAGGAGGGTTCAGACAGAGGGGGAGGGGTTCCTATGGAAGAGCGAGTCGTCGAGGCGAAGGAGGGGCGACCAGCCATACCCAGTGAAGGGCGGCCGTCGATTGACTGACGAAAGGATCCCTGGCGGGACTCTGGGGAAGTAGAAATAGGTTGAGGCCTCGCACCACCGGGCCTGTTGACTCGATTGTTGCGAAGATCTCGGAGGTACGCAGCTGCAGAGACCAGATGACCAGGCGTTAGCTATTGAGCCGCACTTGGGTAAAAAAAGCGACAGAGCGCAGCCTTATCAAGAGCAAAAGAGGAAGGGAGCTTGTCAAGGCCACGAACAGAACTGCTCATTGTTCATGTAGCTGCCCTGGGCAGGGGCCATCTTCCTCTCCGGAGACGAGGAAGACGGCACCGACTCCTTGGGCTTGCCACGGTCGAACATGATTCCTCCAGAGATCCTGCACAATCAGGCCCAGTAGACCAAAAAGGTGGTGGCGATGCAGGAAGACGACAGCCTCGATGCAAAGATGCAAAGAGATGGAAATGTCGGAAGAGGATGGGACCTGGAACGGCCGGGCGAGGAAAACGGGGGACCCGTTTATAAAATTGCTGGCTGGTCCGAGCTGCTGCTGGTGCTGGCCCCGTCCCGCTTGTACCCTGTGGTACGGCGTACAGTAAATGAGGCTGGCGAGGCTGCCCTGCACTGTGGTGTACGAAGCAGGCGGTTCGCTGGGGTGACGAGAAAAAGTGGGGATGGGTTGGGCTTGGGATCTGTCGATAATCGGATCTTTGTGAAGAAGCGCAGCAGGCAGCGGAGATTATCTCAGGATGCTGTACCAAAGTCTAAGTTGATGATCCTCTGAGGAAGATTCAGGATCGTGGTCTGGTAGAGAGGAGCAGGGCAGGACGGCGATGTGTCAAGGTAAAAAGGAGGAGGAGGAGGAAGAGGAGGTGGTGGTGGTGGTGGTTATTAGGAGGTAGGTTAATTAATATTGCAGAGCGAGCGCCTTAGTTGAGGGGTGCTATGAATTTGTTTATTTACTGCCCAATTCACGACACCAAGGGAGAAGAAGAGTCATCCCAGCGGCTACCACACCAGCTGCTGCCACGCACGCCGCGGCTGCTGCTACTTGTAGGAGGGCAGGCTGGCAAGGTTGGCAGGTTGACAGGGTTGCTAGGCAAGGGGGCTAGGTTACCGGCTGCAGAGGCCCCTCTGAACTTGTCTGACAGAAACCCCAGCCCCCTCCCCTCCACCCCCAAAACCTTCCATGCAGGTCAGTGGTGTTCTTCCACGTCTCCGCCGTGCAGCTGGGTGCGTGCGTGTGTTTACCTGGCCAGTGGGTGGGTACCTGGCGCTTGACGCTGGTTGCTACAGCGCCCTCCCGGTCGCCTGTTCACGCTAGACCCCTGGCCGGTGTGGCACTGAGACTTGTCTTACAGGCGCTGTCTGGCGGAAGGCCTGAGTACAAGATACATCAGCCCCAGTACCTTGCCGTGTATGCAAGCTGTACGTAAACCTGAGAACCTGAAGAGAAAAAAAAGATGTTGTGTGCATGCATCCCATGCATGCCACGCCAGACCTCGATGCCTCTTTTCTGGCGAGGCAGGCGACACGTCCTACTGACTGTGCTCTTCTCCTGGTTTCCATACATATCCAGTGGAGCACAACCCCGTCAGCATGGTTGGTCTGCGATCACAGTGCCCAACGAGAAGTGCTATTTTCTATCGGGCAGAGAAAGAAGAGAAGAGGAGACAAGAGAAGAAGAGAGACCGCCTGTTGCGCATGTGGACCTGGCCTCTTTGAGGGGGGGGGGGGAGATGAGGACAACGCCAACGCATCCAGATCAGGTCATCATGCTCCGGAGCTCGACGAGCCCAAGCGTCCTGCACAGCGCTGCACACCGGTACTTGGTGCTTTCACGGGCTCCACCCTCGAAACCATTGTGCACTCAGTTATGCTACGCCCAGCTGAGCTCTGCACGGACGTCCTTCCTCCCCTCCTCCCCTTGCCAGGCCACTCAAAGGGAAATGCGAACATCTCCCTCCCCCAGGGTGCAACAATCAGTCAGGATCAGGGGGGGAGAACCTATTCTCAGGACCACAGTCTGCTCGATCAGTGGTGGATATTTGCGGGAACAGGTAGATTGCAAGTCTGCCATGCCAACATGATTTTCAGCATGTATACGGTATGAGTTCCGAAACCGAGGCTCGTGTTTCTGTCTCAGCACGGTCGACCCGTTGTCTTCTCTCTCTCTCTCTCTCTTGTCTGGGCTCGGTCTTGACGGCCGGACTCAGCGATCACAGTAGGAATTGCTGAGTGGACTTCTCCAGCGGTCAAGCACGCACCACAACAACAACACACACACTCACGTTCGAATCTGACCGCCGGCCTCCCAAAAACAGCCTCTTGTCTCGTCCTACAGCCTCTTCCCCTTTTTCTTGAGGTGGGTTGATGGGCTAACACGTCATAAGTCACCTGCGTTTCAACTCATTGGTAGATAGACGGTACTATTTCTCCCCCAGCCTCGGTCTTCTTAAGGTGACTAGGAAGTACCGTACACAATAAGTACGTACAGTGAAAAAGGTCCAGGCCAAGCATATACCGGGAGTATTATACATACTGTAGCAGCGCATGCAGCCTACCTACTATGTACATGCGCAGATACGGTGGCCCCCAATCCCCGCGCGGCTCGGAGGCCAGGAACCAGCAACATGTGATCGTATCCACGACGAACAATTCCAAACAGCCATGCTGGATTCCCCGTAAACCTTGTTGCCATCCACAGCGACGAGTGACTCCAGGGTCCAAGAGAAAGACAGAAAGAAAAAGGCAAAAAAGTTCCAAGTAGAAATATCTTAGAGGCCGAGAGGCGAGATCCCGGCATCGGCCCCCGGTATGAAGACCGCCCTAGGTATAGTACGCCCTTCGAGACCGGCAATCTCATTAATCACTACTCAGCCGGTAAGGGCCGGCTTATTCCCCCTCGGATGCGATCCTCGGGCTCAAAAAGAGAAAAAAAAGAAATTCTTCAAACTCCTGTGACGACGCTGTGTTGACACTGGGGATGGGTTATGGAACCGTTTCTGGGCTCTCTGTGACTCATCTGAGTCGTCCATTTTGACGTATTAAAGAAGTTCCCAAACCATCGTGCAATCTACACAACCAGGCGTCATCAGACGGTGGCAATTATGTCAGCGCCGGCTGTTCCTTCCACTTCTCCAAGCGCAGCCGAAGAAGGTGAAAACATCGAGAGGGGGATCACCTACGATCGAGCCGTAGACATGGACAACCAAAGCAACAAGGACGAAGGCCCCTGGACTCGGACCTGAGTGACCAGGAGCAGCCAAAAGAATTCCAAGAAGGCGGATATGGCTGGTATGTGAACAGATTCTATACCATGCTGTGACATTTATCGCAGGGTCTATTTTTTGTTAACAGCATTTACAAAGGGTCGTCGTCCTCACTGTGTTCCTCATAAATATGCACACCTGGGGTCTCAATTCTGTAGGTTGATCCGCCAGAAATACGGTGCCACAAACATGCAGATGGCCCAAGGCTGACAGATCATAGGCATATGTACGTTTTGTCGACAAACAATCCACCCTGCATTCCTCGGAGACACCTGCGACATGTGATTGCGAATAAAGAATATCTCGAGTGATGCTGCCCGGACTCGCCTTCTCATGCACATCATCTGACGCATCCTCTTCTCATCTAGGCCGTATTTCTCGCATACTATCTCCGTTCTGGTGTCTTTCCTGGATCAACTGCGATCGACTTCGCTTTTGTCGGTGGTCTCTCAATATCGATAGGTATGTCTCACACGGCTTTGGTACCCATCCCATCTTCCTCAGACACACGCATATGACCGGCTACGAGGCTGATCACATTAGCCTCACAGCCCTGCTCTTTGCACCTCTGGCAACCATTGTTATTAGAAGATTTGGCACCCGAGTATGCCTCCAGGTTGGCGTGGTGCTCGAGACGTAAGTCTACACTCACAAATACTGAGACTGGTGCCGGCTGGTTTACTAAGACCTCTGTGTGTGCGCGCGCGTGTGTATCTCTCTAGTGCCGCCTTTATCGGTGCCTCGTTCACATCGCAGATCTGGCACCTCATCCTGAGCCAAGGCATCTGTTTCGGCGCAGGCATGGGCTTCCTCTTCACCGGCTCCGTCGGCCTCATCCCGCAGTGGTTCACGCGCAAGCGCTCTCTCGCTAACGCTATGGGCACAGCCGGGTCGGGCTTTGGCGGGCTGACTTATTCCCTCGCCGCCAACGCCCTGCTCACCAACCTGGGGCTTGCCTGGGCCTTTCGCGTCCTTGCCGTCGTCGCGTTTGTGGTCAATGCCGTCTGCAGCTTCCTCGCCCGGGACAGGAACAAGGAGGTGGGCGCGATACACCAAGCTTTCCACAAGGAGCTGTTCAGGAAGGTCGAGCTGTACCTGTTTCTGGCCTGGGCTTTCTTCTCCATCCTGGGTTACATCATTGTTGTGTTCTCGCTTGCAGACTATGCGAGTGCTGTTGGCTATACGGCGACACAGGGGTCTATCTTGGCCGCCATGTTTAACCGTACGTTTCGGGCTCTCTTGACTCTCTACCCCCTTCTATCTAGCCGTCGTCGACGACACTAACATCCAGCCACAGTATCACAAGGAGTAGGGAGACCAGTGATTGGCTACTACAGCGACAAGATTGGCAGGATCAATGTCGCCGCACTGGGCACCCTGCTCGCGAGCCTGGCAGCGTTCTTCCTCTGGATCTTTGCTAGCGAGCACTATGCCGGAGCTATCGTCTACAGTCTCTTTGGTGCCTTTGCGGGCTGCGTCTGGCCTTGTGTGGCTCCTGTTGCTGCCGAGATCATCGGGTTACAGTTGTTGCCTTCTGGTAAGCTTCGCTAGGCCATCACCATCACTGTCTTTTGGTCTTATATCAATCACTAACCTCCGTTTTTTCTTTCTTTGTTTCCCTCCCTAAAGCAATGTCCATCACCTGGCTGGTTCTCGTCCTGCCAGCTACCTTTGCAGAAGTCATTGGCCTCAGCCTGGTACAACCCGGGAAGAACGGCTACCTACACGTCCAGGTCTACACCGGCTTCATGTTCCTTGCAGCATTTACTTTCCGTAAGCCTCACTTTGTTACAGCCTCTTTCCTCGTCGTAAGAGCAAATGCTAACATATCATGTTTACTAGTCTGGCTATTGAGGATTCTGAAGATGCACACCTGGGAAATAGAGGCAAGGGTAGCCGAGGCGAGAAGACAGGACGCCCGCAACACCACCGAGCCTGCGGCTGCTGCTGCGACGGGAGCTCAGGAAAAGTCAGTGCAAGGCCCAAGGCTGTCGCTGGCATACGCATTCAGGGCCTGCTTCACCGTGACCAAGGTGTAAACCGCGACATCTCATGCATGCCCACGTCGCTGGACTAGTCTTGTGATATATATATATAATCTTTTCTAGGGCCCTGTACAAATTCAACACACCAGGCCCACAAGCTATGCGTGTAGACAGAGCAAACCTAGAGACCCTCAAAAACCCTATCTGACCGGCGCCTCAGGCCTCGTCACCTCCTCTGGGCCCAGGTCATCCGTCTCCTGGTGCAGAGTCATCTCCCGTTCCACCTCCTCCTGACTCTGTGTATCCGCTCCAACCTTCTCATCCATAGCCGCAATCGTCTCCTCACCTCCTTCTACCTCCAGCGCAGCAGCCTGGATCACCTCCTTCAATCTCACCACCTCTCCCTCGCCTGCGAGCTCGATCGCCTTAGCCGCGGCCTCCTCAAAGTCGTCAAACGCATACAGCGGCAGGCCGCTCTCAGCAATAATCCTCTGCCCTTCCTTCTCGTTTGTGCCCCTGATGCGCACCACGACGGGGACCTTGATATCCGTCTCCTTGAAGGCCAGTATGATCCCCTCCGCAATCATATCGCCTAGCGTCAGCCCG
Organism: Celoporthe dispersa; assembly: GCA_016584495.1. NCBI lineage: Eukaryota > Fungi > Ascomycota > Sordariomycetes > Diaporthales > Cryphonectriaceae > Celoporthe > Celoporthe dispersa. The sequence goes on from WAID01000007.1 coordinate 1,927,289, forward strand.
CCAAAGATGTTGACAAAGATGACCTTCACCCTATCATCACGAAGAATCACCTCAAAGGACCGCCTGACCGTCTCAGCGGTAGCCTTGCCGCCCGTGTCGAGAAAATTCGCCGCACGCCCACCCGCGTCGTATAGCGCATCGACGGTGTTCATCGCCAGCCCTGCGCCGTTGACCAGCGTGCCGATGTTGTGCTGCGGCATGTCGGGGGCCAGCCTGTGGTAGACGATACCGTGCCGTGCTGCCTCCGCCGTGCCCGGGGTGTGCATGTCTCGCGACTCGTACTTTTCGTGAACCTCGGCAAGCCGCCCCCCGCTGTGGTAGGCTGCGTCGTCTAGGTCGATGCGCAGGTCGTGCAGGAGAAAAGGGTGGTTTCCCGTCGGAACCCAGCCCAGCTCCATGCTGACTATCTTAGCCTCCTTGGCCTTGAAGATGGTGGCCATGTCGCGAAGCACGGAGGACAGGGCGCGGTGGTGTACTAGTTGGTCCTTAGCGTTGACCAGCTGGAGCTGCTCGGCGAGCGTGTCTATGACTCTTCTCCACTCTCTTAACTCCAGATCTAGGATGTTTGTGATGCCGTCGGGGAGAAGGATCTTGTGGAACACCCGGGGGTTTTGGTAGTTCTTCTCCTTGTTGAGCACGGCAGACATGATGCATTGTGACCTGGACGCGCGGTCTATACCGAGGGCGAGGTAGCGGACGGGGAACTTGTCGTGCTGGAGCTCGCTGCCGAGCTTCTCTTCCCTGAGGAGGCTCAGGCTCTCTGTGCAGCCGAGGTGGAGGCTGCGGCGTTGGCCCTGTTGGGGTCGTGGATTTGTAGCACTAGGCCATGGCACTGCCGTCGTAGGTTGTGTTGTGCGCAGCAGAGAGAGAGAAGTGCGAGTGAATGTCGACATCCCTCGCGTCTGTTGCTGCTGCGGGAAAGGCGTCCCTGGCGCCGACGTCCCAGTGGTCACATCACCCAAGGGAGGGGATGGAGAGGAGGAATCCGCCTGGGCGCCGACAGCCACCGCCTGTTCTGCAGAAAACGCCCGTGCCTTCTCGGCCAGCATCTCCTTGAGCGCAGTCCCGATCTTGGCAGGATGGTTCACAAGCCTCACGCCCACAGCCTTTAGCGCATCCACCTTCTGCTTGACGTCCGGCTCCCCAGGAACCCAGAAGGCGCCCGCGTGGCCCGTCACCCTGTACTTGGGCGCCCGTCTACCCGCGACGAGGGCCACAATGGGTTTCCTCTCTGCCTCCGCCGTGCGGCTATTATAGTCCCTGATCCACTGCGCAGCCAACACCTCACCATCCCCACCGGTCTCACCAATGAGCGCGATGGCCTCCGTGTGAGGGTCCATCTCCAGCACCTGCAGTGCCTCGACCAGGTCCGTCCCAGGCAGCACATCTCCACCCACGCCAATACACAGACTCTGTCCCAGCCCTGCCCTCGTCGTCGACGCGACAGCCTCGTAGCTAAGCGTGCCGCTCTTGGCGGCGATGCCCACGCGCCCTGCGCTGAAGCACGGCAGCGGCTGGAACCCGATGCGGCACCGCTCGCCATCGGCAGCAGAGATGATGCCGGGGGAGTTGGGCCCCACGAGACGGCTCCTGGTCTGCGTTCTCAGCATGCTGTGGATGCGCAGCATGTCGTGCAGCGGGATGTGCTCTGCCACGGCCACGATGAGCGGGACCTCGGCCTCTATGGCCTCCTCGATCGCTGCTGGGGCTAGCGGAGCGGGTACGTAGATGCCTGTCGCGTCGGGCCGGAGCTCGTCCACCGCGCGGCGCACCGTGGGGACCACAGGGAGGCCTAGGTGTTGGCCCTCGCGGTCGGGGGTCACGCCGCCTACGATGTTGGTGCCCCATGCTATCGACTCTTGGGCGTTGGCGGTGGCTTGGCGGCCCGTGAAGCCCTGGAAGATGACGCGGGTGGATGAGCCGATGCGCAGGTTGGCGAGGGTGGACTGGTAGCTCCGGCGGTTGGGCGAGGTGGCGAAGGTGTGGGATTGTGATCTCCAGCCATGTCGAAGACTTGTGGATCTCATTGTTGTCCGTAGAGGAAGCCTCATGGCGGACTGCATCTTGACATTGCGGTTGGTGGGTGAGTTCAAGGGTGTGAATGTCACCTCAGTTTTGAGTGGAGACTTGTTCTCAACTGAATCTATACGGTAGATGAAGAAGCAGTCGGTTGGCGGTCAAGGTAATAATAATTGTTGCTGGCTGGAGGAATTGTCGAGAGAAAGAATGGCGAGGATGAACGCAGAGATATTTGGAGGCGTCGGGCTGCTCACGAAATGTAAAATGGAAAAGCCGGCCAGCGTCCTAGTTGCAACTAATGTGTCGTAGCATTCTCCATTTTTGGTACGAGAACTTGGACATTTGTATGCAAATTCTCAGAGTGGAACATATAGCCGACTTGCCAGAAACGATACGTACCGTTCTCGTCAACCGAAAATAGTAAAGAAGCCATATAAATATAGCAGCTTGGATTGAAAACAGGCACAAGGCTCTTGCAAGACTCGCAGGGTGACGTTTGTAAGTTCTGGATACCAGGAAATCACGGGTAGAATGTAAATTCTGGATGGGAAAATCCTGACATTGGATACGAGACCTCCAGGTGGTAGCTTGATACACTGATATTAATTAAAGTAGACTGGCGCTGTCCCTTGATCCCCGTACTACGCTTTACATTCTCATCCGACATTGGCTGCCTGTCCTCCAGACCGCCCATTCCTGCACACCATATCACGATTCTGAATTGTCCGAGGACGACGCTTCATCTTTTCCTTTCGCTTGGAATTGTGGCTGGTTGATGACTGTCGTCGAATCGCTTCTGGAGCTGCGTGGGCTCATGCTGCTGGCGGTGGAACCAAGCCTGAGTTTTTTCGTAACGGTGGAGGGGGTTCTTGACTGATATGCTGGCGGGGGCGTGGGACACGGGCCCAGCGAGATCAGGGGGCCGTGAGGGTTGGACCACGGCAAGCTCGACATCCGAAGTCGACGCGCTGTGAGCGCTGCTGCGGTCCATTGATTGTAGCTGGGCCCGGTCCTTTACACTGCTCCTGGGCCTCCCGCAACACGTCGTGGCGCGATTCACCTTCTCGGCGGTGAAATAGAAAAGACAGTACAGGAGGAAGACGGGCCACAGGATCGCGGGCCAGAAATAAACAAGTGGCTCGAACAAGACGCAGAGGGCCTCGGTGCGGAAGATGCTGGGCAACCAGGGCGGGCCAGCCTGCGTGTCGTAATCTCGTGTCAGGATCCAGACGATGCTGAAGAGGACACCGCAGATGTAGACAGAGACGAGGACGGCCAAGAGCATGACGCTCAGGTTGTGGTCCAAGATGAGACGGCGATCTACGAGGTCTTGGGGGAGATTGTTTGTCGGACGCATGTCTGGGAGAGCGGTTGGCGTGAGAGACAGGGTAAGGATCGTTGTGGTTTTCGCAACAGGTGGTAACTCCATGTTGTGTATATTAGGATGGTGAGGGCCTTGTGGGGGGAAAAAAATTATGCCTAGGTCGATCGATCGAGATGACAGTTGGTATGAGGGTCGTTGATGGTGGTATCAAGACGACAGGCCGGAAAGCAGCGTATTGTGTACTACACTCGAGCTGTGTGGTTCCGTCTGTCCTCTGGACAATTGCAGGACGATGTCCGTAGCAGGTGCCATCAGGTAGACGTACCTTCGAGGAATTATTGGTATCTCTCGGCCAGCGCCTTCCTCTCTTCCAGCCCTGCGACTGACAAGATGCACCATGCCGCTTATGCACTCTTTGACTGCGCTGTCGGATTCTTCGTAGTCGTCGTGCTATCCCCGCCTGGAGCCTGGTCAGGGCTCTGGAAGCCCAGGTTTTTGAAGTCGTCCCTGGCCATCAGGTTCCGGTCCATACGACATGAGAGATATGCCTTGGCAAGCTCCCGACAAGAATCCTCGTTGACCCCCTTGACCTTCTTGATGCATGCTAGGTACGACGCCATGGCTTGTTTGCACTCGCCTGAGAGCATGTTAGACCAGTCAGAGGGAAGTTTCCTTCTTCAGGAGGCGGGCCACAATCGTACCATCATGGTCGAGAGGGAAGCTGCCTCTCTGCGGTCTTTAAGAAAAGTCGAGTCAGCTTCGAGATTCCGAGCACTGGGCAAGATTGAGTTGACTGGGCTGGGTACGTATACATACGGTATGGGCTTTGTGTAAAGCTGGCCACCACCAGGACCGTAGCCACTCATTGCGACAAAAGACCAACGAGATCGAACTGATTTGCGATCTGGATGAGAGGCTCTAGTCACCTCGACTGAATCCTTCTCACTGTCGCCGGGGGGGGGGGGACAAAATACAGTAACGCCCTTGTAATAGCCGGTATGATTGGCTTTGAGTGACTACTGCAGGAACTTTTAGTAGAAGAGACAGCCGAAAGCTAGAGCGAAAGAGTTCTGATCGCTCGGACAGAATCATCCGTTGGTCGATCTGAAAAATGCTGGCAGACTGGCTTCCAATCGAGCCTTGGGTTGAGACGATGACCCGGCAGAAACCGTAGCGTTGTGTATGTGGCTTAACTATACACGCTATAGTACAGCTCTCTCCCCCTGCAGGATGACGTGTGGCTTGGCTCCAGAGGGCCTGCAGCGCTACCACTCATAGCACCATGGCGTGCATAGTACCTATCTCACTGCTGCTACACGGTACGTCAACGTGTTGAGGTCAGGCAGGACAGGGGTGGAACAGCCAACCAACCAGTCCCCACCGGCCGGGCTGGCCGCCAAACGCCAACAGGCTCAGAGCTGCAGCGCATGACGGAGACGCGCCTGTTGCAACCCCCCTCCTTACTTATCCTTCCAAAATTTGTCCCCAACCTTGTCGCTTGCACTGCGGAAAGAGAGGCATGAAGGTCTAATTTGGACCGTTCCTTTTAACAGCAACACAACAACCAAAGCCCTGCTGCTGGTCGAGTCGCTCCCTGAACCATCGATCGACCCTTTTATTGACTTGTCCTCGGATCTTCGAGGTGTTGATCCGGCCACTTCATAGCGGTAGATTTTGTTTATCTCTTCTGCCCCATACCTTCTTCACCTACTACCTACTACCTAACCCACAACTGGTGCTCCCCTATCCCCTAGGTTCGACCACTCCAGGGTCCTCGAGATCGCGAGTCTCGAAAGAATAGTCACGACTCCCGGAACTAAGTGGGAAAACCGTCGAACTCCAAACTGTAAAGGAAAAGAGAGAGAGAGAAAAACACCCAAAAAGCCACATACACGCACACGCACAAGAGAAGGGACAGAACTGGCCAGACCAGATACTGCGCCATGGCTGCACTTGGCGACGACCTGCTGTCGACCGTCAACAAGTTGCAAGACCTCGTCTTCAACACTATTGGCAACGACTCGCTCGACCTCCCCCAGATTGTACGTGCAGGCCAGCTTTTGAGGCCCCTAGGCTCGGTTCGATAAAAAGCTGACAGCTCTTGTGTGTGTGTTCAGGTCGTGGTGGGCTCCCAGTCTGCTGGCAAGTCCTCGGTCCTCGAGAACATTGTCGGTCGAGATTTTCTGCCTCGAGGCAGCGGCATTGTCACTCGACGGCCCCTGATCCTCCAGCTGATCAACGTCCCCGACGAGGGAGGCCGAGGCTGCCGCCGCCAACCACAGCTCACAATGGAACCATAACGTGGCGCGACCTGGCGAGTGGGCAGAGTTCAACCACATTCCCAACAGGCGCTTCACCGACTTTGGCGACGTCAAGCGCGAGATCGAAAACGAGACCTCTCGCGTCGCAGGAAACAACAAAGGCATCACGCGACAGCCCATCAACCTCAAGATCTACTCCCCTCACGTGCTCAACCTTACACTGGTGGATCTGCCCGGTCTGACCAAGGTAGGCAGGCCTGCTTGCTGCTCGATATACCACCCAGAAACGTCTCAATAGCTGACCCGCCCGCCTCCTCCAGGTGCCTATTGGTGACCAGCCCGCAGACATCGAGAAGCAGACGCGCAACCTGATATCCGAGTTTATTGCCAAGCCCAACAGTATCATCCTCGCCGTGTCCCCGGCGAACGTCGACATTGTCAACTCGGAAGCCCTGAAGCTCGCCCGCCATGTGGACGCCTTGGGAAGGAGGACGATTGGTGTCCTGACCAAGGTTGACCTCATGGACCACGGGACCAACGCGCTGGACATCCTATCCGGACGAGTGTATCCTCTGAAGCTGGGCTGGATCGGCGTTGTGAACCGGTCACAACAGGATATCCAGGGCAACAAGCCTATGGATGAGGCGCTCAAGGATGAGGAGAACTTCTTCAAGCTGCATCCGGCCTACCGTAATATTGCGATGAAATGCGGTACCCGGTTCCTGGCCAAGACTCTTAATACGACACTCATGGCACACATTAGGGACCGTCTCCCCGATATTAAGGCTCGGCTTAACACGCTCATGGGCCAGACGCAGCAGGAATTGGCCAGCTATGGCAACATGCAGTTCAGCGGCAGAGAACACCGAGGCTCCCTCATCCTCCAGCTGATGACCCGCTTCGCGTCCTCTTTCATCGCCTCGATTGATGGTACCTCGACCGAGATCTCCACAAAAGAGCTGTGTGGTGGTGCTCGCATATACTACATTTTCAACTCCGTCTTTGGCATGTCTCTCGAGTCAATCGACCCGACGTCAAACCTCACTGCTCTCGACATCCGCACGGCTATCAGGAACTCCACCGGCCCGCGACCAAGTCTGTTCGTTCCTGAGATGGCGTTTGACCTCCTCGTGAAGCCCCAGATCAAGATGCTAGAAATACCAAGCCAACGCTGTGTTGAACTGGTTTACGAGGAACTGATCAAGATCTGCCACACATGTGGGAACACGGAGCTGTCGCGCTTTCCGAGGTTGCAGGCCAAGCTGATCGAGGTGGTGTCGGATCTCTTGCGAGAACGCCTCGGGCCCTCGTCGTCTTATGTGGAATCCTTGATCTCAATACAGCGTGCCTACATCAACACTAACCACCCCAACTTTCTCGGCGCTGCGGCAGCAATGAGCAATGTTGTTGGCGCCAAGCAGGAGAGGGAGCGCAAACGCCTCATCCACGAGGAGCGTGAGCGGAGAGAGCGCAGGCGTCTCAAAGAACTTGGCGCTAACGGTACTGAGGAGGTCGAAGAAGAGGAGTCCACGACCGTTATTGAAAAGGCCGAACACGCCTCGATCCGCAAGACACAGGCCAAGGGTGCCGCGCGAAGCATGTCGCCAGCAGTCAAGGAAAACGGCACTGGCGGCATCACAGCAGCACTGAATGGAGCCCGCGCAAGCTCACCAATGAGGTACAACCCACAGGCCGCAGGCGGCGGTGCGAAGGATTCCTTCTTAAACTACTTCTTCGGCAAGGACGGCTCCCAGCCAGCAATGCCCGCACATTCGCACAGTCCGAACATTGGACGACATGTCAGCCAGAGCTCTGAGCCCTCCTTTGCCCAGAGCATAAGGCAGCAGGAGCCTGCGCTGCGCTCACCCATCCAGGCTGTGCCACCATTATCCAGCTCAGACGATTTCATGTTTGGCTCGACGCCTCGCGGTGCCGATTTTGTAAGTAATCTCTGTCGATCGCACTCATAATTCTTTGGAATGTCTCGTTGCTGACCGGGGTCCTCCTAAAAGGGCGCGACCGGCGAGCCGGCTATGACCGATCGAGAGCAGATGGAGACGGAGCTCATTAGGGCGCTGATCTCGTCCTATTTCAACATCGTCCGCGAGTCCATCGCCGACCAGGTTCCCAAGGCCATCATGCACCTGCTAGTCAACCACTGCCGCGATGAAGTCCAGAACCGTCTCGTCAGCGAACTGTACCGCGAGTCACTCTTCGAGGAGCTGCTGTACGAGGACGACGGCATCAAGAAGGAGCGCGAGAAGTGCGAGAAGCTGCTCCAGACATACAAGGAGGCTGCCAAGATCATCGGCGAGGTGGTGTAGAACGGTCTGTCCTCATGGATACAGCGAAGAGGGATGAGAATCCGACAGCCGAGGACCGGGTAATCCTGGCGTGTACAGAGACAGCTGGGGGACCGGCCATGTTTGTGACGACAGATGATAGACGACTGGTGTGATGACGGACGGCCTGGGCTAGATTTCGTTCTTGGTGCTGGGTCCTCTGGATGGAACATAAAAAAAAAAAGGGGGGGTGGGGGAAAGGGTTGGCGAGGCCGAGGATGCGGCGACTGGTAGAACTCGCCTCTCACCACTGGATTGTATGTATAAACATGTACTTTGCTCCACCCAAACCGGCGACAGCTCAACCAAAGTCATCAATCTCAATAGAACAGATATTTGATACTTCAGACATCACAAAGAAGCCTACACAGATACACACGCACACATAAAATGACCGCTTTCTAAGTATTTCTATGTTCTTGCTTCTATCAATGTAGCCATGTTTTGCCTGCTTGCGTACAAAATTGTCGTAGCTGATCAAAGCAAACCATTGACCTTTTTCGATTATGAGCCTCATCTCAGTCAACCTGCAAAGAATTATTTACAAGAGCACCTTCATAACTACTCCCGACTGCTGTCACCAACTTATGTAAAAGCCAGATCATTAGTACGGATGCTGGAAGCACCAGTCTTGTGGTCTCTCGGTTGTGATACTAGGCTGAATGCACAATGAAGTTGAGTATGTGTGGACGAAGCCGGTTGCCCTACTAGTATCTTGTCGTCCTTGGAGGATGCGCAGGCATTCCGGGCGGACCAGCGGGGAAGCGGGGGTCGTACTCCTCTTCGTAGTAGACTTGAGCGTTCTGTGGCGACGGACGATGGGGTGCTGGATCGTTACGCCTCGGGGTGGCATCTAAAGGATATCGCGGATCATACATGGTAGGATCAGCCGCGGATGGTGGTAGAGGAGGCGCACGTGGATAGACTCTATCATGTGGCGGAGGGTAAGGCTCAAGAGCTGGACGAGAAGGCTGGTCTCGATGGTATGAGCCTGCAGAAAGAAGGATCGGCTCATCAGATGCCGGTGCTGGTGGCTGTCGTCGCTGATACGAGCCTGGCGGAGGCGGGAGTTCGGCGCGGTCGTACGGTGCAGGTCCTGGTGGTGGCGGCGGCGGCGGCGGAGCATTACGATAGTATCGCTCAGTCTCGGAATTGGGAATGCGGCGAATGGGACGCTCCTCGATCCAGACTGTTCCATCTGGCCTGCGGTACTCGATAATCTCAATCTCAATCAGATCGCCATGCGGAACCGGATATTCGCGGGGCACGCGGTCATCATGAGGCAGAGGCCCTCGCTCGCCCATCAGAACAGGGTCTCTGGACTGGTGAAGAGTCTCGACTGGTTGACGAGGTGGGGACCTCCGGCGATATTGATCAACTGGAGGAGGTCGACCGTATTCCATGTGGATGGGGGATCGTGATCCGCGACGTCGAGCATCCGGAAGAGGCGGCGCTGCCGCCGCCGCCGCATTGTACTGATCATAGCCATCAATTGTTTGTGGCCACTCTCTGCGAGGTGAATCCTCTCGGGCGTTGTCCACATAAGTAACATTCGACAGCTGATGCCCGCGATGAGAAGCATCCCTCTGAACAGCAGGAGGAGCCTGGCTCAGCTCCCGAGAGACTAAGGGACTTGCACGTTCGTCTTTACGAGGAGAGTTCCTTGGCGGTCTTGATTGAAACCGATTCCGCTGCTTGGGGGTGCCTGGCTTGGAAGACGGCTTAGAAGAGTAACCAGATTTGCCAGTGTTCTCCCGCTCTCCTCCTTTGTCGCCGTCGGGATGCACAGTCTTGCCAGCAGCGTTGGCTCTGTCCGCCGCCCACATTGCGCGTATCACATCTGCCTCCCGCTCTGCCTCCTCTTCTGCCATTTTTTGCTCTTCTTCGGTACGTTTCCGTACTTCCTCGTCGCTGATGTCTCGATTGTTGCCGCCCTTTTTCTTGTTCTTCTTTGAATACCGAGAGTGTTGGTCACGGCCTCCACGATAGCCCTGCGACAAGCGGGATCCGCCATCATCGCTGCGACTCAATGGCACGCTAGGCTTGATCGCAGCAGCCGCTGGTGGTGCAGAAGTCACAGCTGCTGATGCTGAATCCGTGCTCCCGGCAGGTGGTGGCTCGGCATAGGGATATAAAACGGCTGGTCCTTCAAGGAGCTGGGGAGCAGCGCTTGCTGCCTGTTGAAACTGTCCTGTGTTATGATCTTGGGCAGAGCCATTCAGTTTTCTCTGGCTGTAATATGATGCAGTGCCTTCAGCAACACCATGATGAATGCCAATTTGCTCATGCCACATAGATTGCTCATTGGCAGCGGCTTGAGGCGCACCTGGAGCTTCAAGCAGATGGGGAACAGCTTCATTGACGAGATGGTACTTGAGTCCATCCATGCTGATAGCTGCACGCAGGTTGCTGACTGCTGAGGGCTCCGGAAGCATTACCATGTCGACGGTCCACTCTGGTGGCTGTCCGTATTGACCCATCTGCACAAAGTGTTCCACGTGCCTATATTGGAAGTGAGAGGTCAATTGAGGCAAAGACCATGATTTGCGTTCCTCCTCGGGAGCAACATAGCCACCGATCCCCAGATGACAGACCCGACAGATCAAGCCATTTACATTCCGTACAGGCCTCATATCTTTGTGGTTCGATAGGCCATCAATGAAGGTCGAAAGTGGGAGCGGGGCGCCGAATTTCGCATGAAATCGTTTGGCCAGGTGATAAATTACCACCTGAACCCTCACAATAGAAAGGGTGTCTTTCATGTTGGATGTCGCATTCCAGAGTTCCCGAGCTATACGCGCCATTTCCTCGAGATGGGTTGCGTGTTGATTCGAGAACGGAGGTGGCTGATACCCAATTTGACTATTGCTTTGGTACGCCCCGTAATTGTAGTTGTACGGCCCAGCGGTCTGGGATTGCGCTGGCCCATTGAAGCTCGGCTGTTGAGACTGAGAAGTAGGAAAAGGCCGAGAAGGATCTGAAGATGGATAAAAGGCCGCCTGGTATCCCTGAGAGGGGGTGTAACCAGCAGTTGTCGCCGGGTAGGGCGTTTGTGTTCCCTGAGGATACGCCTCACTCCATGATGGTGGCCCATAAGCTGCAGCTGCAGCTGGAGGTGGAGCCGGAGCTGGAGCTGGAACGCCAGACACGGACTGAAATGGTTGTCGAGGTCCTAATGGCTGGTAGCTGTTTGTAACAGGTGGCTGGCCTGGGTAGAAGCTGGCCTTTGCAGGCTTCCGCTCCGACGTGAAGGGCGGGTGCTCCGGCCACTCTGCTCTCCAGTGGACGACCACGTTGCCGATGCTGAGAGCATGAGTGTGTTTTGCAGCATAATGCTGGATGACACCCTCGAAGCCGTAATATCTAACAGTGACCTCGCAGCCGTTGCAAAGGAAGATCTCTTTCCGGTATCGTTCGGTGTGAGGCTTCACTTTCATTTCAAAGATCCATTTCATGTTTTCAAGAGTCAGCTTCTGCGTGTACGGCCCCTGGGGTGCGTCCATGACTGGTGGTTTCCCAGCCGCGCGTGCCGCAGCTGCATCTTTGGCGACCTCGGCGTAGAAGCGCTTGCGAATGTATGTGAGCACCTCAACGGCGAACTTTGGGCAGGTGTCGCTGTTGACTTTATCGCCGTCATCCCAACCATCTCGGATGATCTCGTCGGCGAATCCTGCAATACGAGCTCGAACAGGTCTCTGCACCTCGTCCCAATCAGCATCGTCGGTCTCACGTGCTTCTTTTGTCGCGACATGCGAATTCCGCTTCTCGGTCAACTCTTTTTGGATCCGAGCAGCGTTTTCTCTTTCTCTCCTCTCAGCGTCCGGTTTTTGTGCCAAAAGTCGTGGTTTCAATAGTTCCCAGCCCTGGTCGTCCAAGGGGGCAATGATTTGTAACGCAGCTTGGAAGGAGGGAATATGGACCAGGATGTTAGGAGGTATTGGCGGGTCGAGTCCCAGCGCCCTTCGCTCTACCTCTGCCTTTCGAGCAGCTTTGAGACCCGCGACCTCTTCTTTCGTCCTCTCATAACGGCCAGGGTGGGAGACAGCCCCGCTTGATGAGCGGCGGAAACGATCTGGGGTCTCGATATTCCACTGACTTGGATCAATGGACGGGCTGCTAGGCCGACTGTTGTCATTGCTGGAGCTGAGGCCGGGAATGCGAAGGGCAGATGGCCGCTGTAAAGTACTGGACACTGCATCCCCAAGGCTTGCAACAGCCGGTGGCCGATTTCCGGGGTATAAGACGGTTCTCATCAGGCCCAGGCCCTCACTAGCCGTCGCCCACTTCTCCCATCTGAAGGCGTCATTACGCCGTTCCAGGCCACGACCGTTCAAGCCCTTGAGCCATTCCTCAGCCGTGGCAGAGCCCATGGCCTTTACACTAAAGAACTCCTGCTTTAAAGCCTCCACATGACTGGACCAGTAAAGCTTTGTTAAAGGGCCAATGCCTGGTGGCTGACCCCTCTCGACAACTGCAGGAGATATAGCCTGGAGTTCTTGGGTAACGAATATGAACGGCAGTGCCGCCATCAGGGTGCTGGGCGTAGATGACGACAGCAAGATGTCGATTTCCTAGTAGCGCGTTAGAACCAACACGTATATTCTTTACTCTATCGGGACCAACCTTGATCGATCTGCTCAAAAGACAGGTTCCGCAAGACCGTGTCGCAAAAGCCCATATTATTGCAACACCCTCTCGACCAGGGCCGGACTGCCAAGTGTCCGGGTCTTCTCCCTCTTGAGGTGTGCTTGGCTTGGTGCCGCAGTGTTGGCAAGCAATGGGCAAAGACAACTGCCACATATAAAGTTCTGTCTTGTCCTGTAATGGACTGGGCATACCAGGCCAAAAACGTCGTCGTGAAGCCTGCCAAATGGCGTTGGGCTTCAGGATTGGTAGAGAGCTGCGAGAAAGAGGGGGGGCCTTTCGCACCGTATCGTGGATGCAGGATCCAGATACACGTTGAAAAGCCGACAGACAAGAAGTAGCCTGCCCAGGGTTTTGGGAGGACAATTACCAAATATGGAGTGCCACACTTCGGAGGGTAAGAAAGAGGGATCTTTCAAGGAGCTGCCATCTCCGTGAGTGTCTGCCTTGGAGTCACCCAGTTTCACCTTTTTGAATGAATCCGAGGTTCTCCTTCCACTGTCACGATCCGGCGCATCCTCGATAGACTTGCGCTTCTTTGCTGTGTTCTCCCCTTGTCCAACAGTGTGGTGTACTAGTGCCGCTGCCGAGGAATGTGGGTCAGATTGGGCAGCTCGTGGCTGGGGGATGGAGGCATCGGCGGTGTCCTCCTCATCGTCACTCTCGGCTGCCATCGACACATCTGAAGCAGATCCATCGTCGTCCTGGGCATCTTCAGGCGCGTGTTGGGTTTGGCTGTCTCTGTCATCCAGAGGCAGAAAGTCAGTGGTAGGCGCGCCTGGGCCGGCAGCCGTTATGTCAACGGGGACCTTGGAATTTCTGTCAGCCATTGTGTCGAAACAATGGCTGCCCAACTACCCCAGACGAGACACAAAAGGGAGAAGAAGAGGAGTTCTCGAGGATCTGCAAGCAGCAGAACATCGGAGAACAACGACAGAGAACAGGATGTAGCTCAACTACACTTGTGGGCATTGGGGAGAAGTTAAAAAGAAAGAAAGAAAAGAAAAGAAAAAAAAAAAGGGCAAATGCAGTGAAGGGGAGCGACAACGATCCAAAGCGTTGCCGCAACAGGGGAAAATTTTGTGTTCCAAGACGAAAGACTTGTCCGTCTGTCGCAGGTCAAAAAGTATCCCTGGAGCTGAAGAGAGCGGCTCAGAAATGACCAATACGAGTGCTTTCAGGCTGCAAGATGCGTTGTCGCTGCTGGGTAGCTCCAGAGTTTGTGACTTGTTGGGCAACGAGGGAAATGTGATTTTTCAATGTGAGCCGTGTACAAAAACGCGGTTGCACCGCGTACTTCTGGTCCGGAAAAAGAAAATGCAGGCCTGTCAATAGTAGTTGATAGATATCCGGCTTCTCGAGAGTGGCGATCAAGACCTTTTAAAGGGACACCGGCTGAGGGGGACGACATTACTCGTTGATGGTTGAAGCATCAACAAAGAAGTTTCGCGTTTTCAGGCAGCTCGAACTTGGAAGGCACGGCCTGGAGGAGGATACCCAGGTACTTAGACTCCCTTACCTAAGGCGCCTGCAGCGGCGTGGGGCGATGATGATCCGGCCGGGCCCAGTGCTGGTCTCGCCCCCAACCTCCTCCCTTGCTTCCCCAAGCGACATCCCTCCAGAAGGCGCAGGCTCCCAGCGTCACCCGAAAACTATAACTTCTACAACCAGTTTAGTGCCTTGTTCACGAAGCAGCCGCCTATAACCGGATCAATATCCTCAGCTGTCCCGTCCATGGCAAGCGAACCGGAGCCAGCAGACCGCTAGAGATCATGGACTTTCATCCGCCAACTTGTGGAGGCGAGCTTGTCACTGCGTAGGGGTTAAGAGGCGGGACAACCTCTGAAATATATACATACTATGTCCTTACACTACAGTGTACATACCAGGCTACAGTGAGGCCTTCAAATCTCCACCATACATGACCCGCCGCAGCTTGCCCCTGTCGAGCTCGCCAATGTTCTTCACACAGGACAGGCCCATGCTCTGGTCAAGATCGCCCAGCAGCCCAGCCAGCACATGTCGCGCGCCCTCCTTGCCGCGTATGCCCAGCCCGTACATGACAGGCCTCCCCACGAGCACAGCTTTCGCACCCAGGCACAGAGCCTTCATGATGTCGGCGCCCGTGCGGATCCCAGAATCGAACAGGACGGTCATCCGGTCGCCGACCGCGTCTACGATCTCAGGCAGCATCTCCAGGGACGGCACCGCCCCGTCCATCTGTCTCCCTCCGTGGTTGGAGACGATGACGCCGTCCATACCGTGCTCCAGGGCGAGCTTGGCATCTTCGGCGCTGAGAATTCCCTTGAGCACGATGGGGCCGTCCCAGTACTTCCTCAGCACCTTGAGGTCCTCCCAGCTGTGCGCATTTCCCGAGAAGACGTCAGCGATGAACATCTGAGATGCCAGGAACGGGTTGTCTTCTGGCGTCTCCCCGTCACTCATCTCCGCAAACTTGCGCCGGAAGACGGGGTCGCTGAAGCCAATCTGCACGCCTTGTCCCTTGACGAACGGCAAGAACCCGGCATCCAGGTCAAGAGGCCGCCACGACATGGTGAACGTGTCGAGGGTGACGACGAGGACGGTATAGCCATTGTTCCTAGCCCTGCTGAGGATCGATGCCGTGAACTCTTCGTCGTTTGGCCAGTACAGCTGGAACCACCGTGCTGAGCCCTCGCCCGAGGCCTCTGCCACCTCCTCGATGCTGGAGGTGCTCGCCGTGCTCAGCGTGAAGGGCACGCCCAGCTCAGCACATGCGGCAGCAACTCCCATCTCGCGGTCTTCGTGATAGGTCCCCATGACGCCGATCGGAGCCATGACCACAGGGCTTGCTGTAAAACGGTGTTGCACGTTAGCGCAGGCTGCTTCCTACTTATCGCCACGACACCCCCTCGACTACGTGCAGGGTAGCAGTGACTCACGATAGGTCTGGCCAAAGAGTTTGATGCTCAGGTCACGCGGCAGAGTAGGCCTCATAAACCGTGGGATGATTTTCCACTGTCGAAATGCGAGCCGGTTCGCATCCATGGTGGCGCCCTCCCCGGCGCCGCCATAGATGTAGTTGAATGGGCCCGATAGCATTGCTTTCCTCGCCTGCTCCTGGAGCTTGGTCGGGTCGGTGGTGACCTCCGGCAGCTGCTCCAGAAGAGCGCCATTCTTGTAGAGCTCTACCTGGTATTGGCCGTATGAGCGGCCCTCGTTGTCGTCGCCGTCGCCATCATGCCCGGCCATCTCGCAACTCGACGTCTCTTCTCGTAACCGCAGAAACTGAATTCCCAGGCGTCTCCTCTCGATTCTTGGGGGGGGATGTAGGTGTCTTGCAAGAATCTACGAGCACCAACTATTGCCAGGCGCTGTTCAACACGAATGTGGTGGGCTGGTTGTGTGCGGCTGAAGCCGGGACTGATGGCCAGCTGTAAATACTTGTTGTGGCATAGTGGTCGGAACGAAAGGAGCCACTCCCGAAATCCGTACTCTAAGCTTTCCAGCCCGCTACACCTCTTGTCAAACAAACTTGACTAGCCGAGTAACAATAACATTAGCATATCAGAGAGTCAGAAACTGTGACATAGAAGACACCTTGATCCTCTCCCCCGTGTGTCTCGTAATTCAGCCAACTACCATGCCCTTATTGCCAAGGAATGAACCCGGCGCTCCATAGCATACTACAATTGTCGACCTAAGCGATCTGGGTAGGCCTGACATATGATTGGAGACTGCCTACTGTATAGATCACTCTAACATAAATCTTTCAAAGGACCAATTTCTCTCTTCATGGCTGTGTGCTTCCGTCTCGGATACCTCCTCTCCGTCTGGTGTCGTCTGAGGTGGGCCATACCAATAAAAAAACACATCCCCAACGCGTTGATACCTTTTCACTTCGGCACTGTCCTTCGCTGGGGCCAGCAACAAGCCGCACAAATCCCCATGATGGCCATCCGAATGTTGATATATAATACACACGCGGATTCCTCCACTCAGTATGTCTTTAAGACAGGCTTCTTCGCTCCGGTCGATATCGTAGATGGTGGAATACAACGTGTTGTAATGGGATAGAGTGACACTCCCATCTCCTTCCTCCTGGAAATCGCTAGGAGGGATGAACACGGCCTCGAGCTCTAGCACTGAATCAGCACCGCGCTCGCTATCCCGCGTCGAACATAACACTGCCCTGCTCGAAAGGCGCGGCGTGTCGCGCGGCAAAAAATACATTATGCTGCCCTTCCAGCCTGCCCAAGACCATGACGGAAAGCCACGGCGTCGGCTCATGGGCAGCCGCTGTTCCCAATGCCGTCGCCAGGCAAGGCACTCGATGAAGAATGAATCGGCACCAGGAAGTTTCTAGCGCTACGCGAAGCGTCGGGAGATATATAAGGGATGCCCCAGAGGTGATGGATCTTGTTATGATGCAGCTCGATATAGCGGGTGAGGACTCCCTGGAAAGCCCGTAAGGTGTCCTGATCATAGGTGAGTTCCCGGTTCGTATATCCCCGGATGAGTCCGCAGAGAGAATTCAGAGCCTTGTATGCATCACCCCTGGAAGCTGGGTCGAGCCGTTCTACGTAGGAATTCAGGAACTGTGGCCAGGGTGTGTAGTCTGAACCTAGGAGCTCGCTCACCCCGAGATCATTCTCGGAGGCTGGCGAGGGCAACGGGCCGAACGGTGGCCGAAGCCCTTGCCTCGTGTAGCCGTGCCCCTTGCCACACTGGAAAAAGATCCATTCTTCGGTGAATACCAGGCATCTGCGGGAGAGCAAGGCTTCCTGAAAAGTCCAGCCCCGTGTGCTCCATCTCTTTTCCTTGATGGTACCTGCGGGTGGTATATTGTCGGCTAACATCAAGACAGTGCCAGCCCCATCTGGACCTGTCTCGATTCGGGTCGATTCGAGTTGGGTGAAGAATTCTCTGTTGACTCCCGCCAGGCCGTAGTCGCCGTCTTCTCCGGCCGCTGCGACGAGAGTGACTTCGGCGCCGTTGTAAATTCTGTCCATCTGATTGATTTGCTGGGCGACGGAGCTCGTGTCCTCCTGGTCGATGCAGCATCGATCTACCCAGAGATACTGATAGCCGATCTGCTGTGTGACCACTATGGCATCTTCAATCACCGCCGTTAGGTTCTCCGGCAGCTTCCCGCTCTCGAAATCAGGGCTGTCAGCACTCTTCTTCTTCTCGGTCGATTCTCCAGGTCCCTTGCCCCAGACGTAGCTCAAGGCCACATATGGTATCCTCTCTTTTTGCTTCACCAATGACCTCGCCTTGCAGTCGATCAATGTGATAGGATACGGCGGTTGCTTCCTAGCAACATCAAGACATCCATGCTTCGCCTTGCACCAATCTAGCCACCGCAACGGCAGCCTGGGGTCAAATTCCCTCGCAACCCGTGAGGGATTAATGGCCAGTATCGCCGTACGGTCCTCAAGCCCGTGTACATGTTCCGGTCCGTTCGACGGAAGAACTGCCACCTCGAAGATTCCGGCGCCTCCAGGGACCAGGGAGCCGTCAGCAAATCCGCAGAAATCACCGTCTGTCAGCACGGAGATATAAACACTGTCGTCCAGACATTCGGTACGAGGTGACGTGCGCGACGTGCACGATTTGTGCAACAGGGGGCACAGCGGGCAAGTCGAGCCCGGTGGAGGGGGAATGTGGTAGGTGATTCCTACGCGTGAAAGAACGTGGTACTGGCCATCTCCCACCCAGTCGGATGCCGACCGTTCTATATCGAGACTTGCGGTCTGAGAGAAGTCAATCGTGCTGCACACGTTGCAGAGAGCCGGTCGAGCGGCCATGGCGGCGGTTTCACTCGGAAGATGAGTGAAACGATGCGTAATGAAAAGGAAAGGGTGTCGAGCAGGCGGTAGTATGTCCACTTCTTGATGTTCAGCTGACCTCTGCCTACCACCATTTGAGATGACAGCATGCTCAGCCACCTTTTTGCGGCGCTGCCGTGCTGCTCTCCGGATATACGCAAGAGTCGAGGACTAAATCAGAAGTGATCTCGAGTACACTGCATCTTGTGTTTGACTGAGAAGCAGAAAGGCAAACATCATCCTGGGAACGGTCAGTCTGGACCCTCGAGCTTTCTACTCTGTATCCTACAGTACAATTAGCTTGATGCCACTTACTGCTCATCACTCTCGCCTCCAGACTCCTTGCAGATATCTCTACTGATTCGCGGGGTCCGAACTCCATAATGGACAGTGAAGGTAGGATCACCAGTCCAGCAAGAGAATAAATAATCGTTGTTGTTGTTGATGAGGATGAGGATGATGAGTGATTATTTACACAGTCCCCTACCCTAGCGCAGGGCTGGGCCTAAAGAAATCCCCTTGCGAGCACTGTGGACCCCCTGTTGATGGCTACTTTTAGTGCCTACAACAGCCAAGGCAAGTACTGTTGGGGGGGAAACTATAAGCACAATCAGTTTTGAGAGGCTGGCGATCGTCCTGTTCCCGACAAGTAGTACACTCTAACGAGACTCGAGAATTACCCTGATATAGAATTGCAATCACCGTTTATCAATTTGGTGTTTTGAGGGGGGGGGAGAGGTTGGGCAAAGTAGCAGAGTGCCTCTCCATTACCTCTGCTGCCGTCTGAGATTACAGGAGACCTCTGCCACAGTGCGTTTGTTGTTCAATCAATCCCTTGCCAGGCCTACCTGGACACCATCAAGTACCCTTTTTTGGGGGGGGAGGGGGGGAATGGAAATTAGAGCCAAGCACCTGTGCTATGCTATCCATGGCCCCTGTGCCAGCAGAGCTAGATGCGAATATTTACTGATGGCCACTAAATAATCAGCAGCAAACACCACACTGCTTGCTGGCCGTCCTGGACCATGTCATAAAATCAATATTCCTGCTGGTGATGGCTTCATCGGTTTTCTCCCCGGACCTATTTACGGTACTTGCCCACCTACCCCAGGCGCGCCAAGCTTGCCAAGCTTACTGAACAGCGCCGGAAAAATTCCAGAGGGACTCCCGGCGATGAGGTGCAGCCATCGTGACTGACAGGATCTCACATACCCTGCATGGTAAATAGTGCAGCGGGATCCTGTCACATGCAGGTATTTAGTGTGCGCGCCACTCAGCGACCTCGTTCCTCCTGCTGCTTGTGCATGCAGTGCAACAACGGGCAGGCACCCGGTCCGCTGCTGTGTGACCCCGCGCCATTCCGGGCTAGGTCATGTGCCAGCAGGGCAGGTCTGTGCCTGCACTGGTAACATTCCCTGACTTAATCACTCTATCGATCCCATCACGAATATGGTATTGTACCGCGGGTGCATGGCGTTCCATGCCAAGAAATAGTTCAATGTCGACTGCCAACGCTCAGATTGGTGGACTGCCGCGTTCCCGCCAACGAAACGATGGCATTTCGTGGACCGCCCAAGCCCTTGAGGCTATTCCCGCCAACCACGATCATGGCGACCAGGAAATGCCGTAGAGGGTCTCGGAGCCAAACCGAAGTTTTTTCATGTCCAGTGTGTGCGGAGATGGACTGCGAATGTGGTAGGTATAGAGGGCTGTGTTATCAGTGGAGCCTCATGGCCACACGCACCGTCGCGAACCGCGCTGACAACACACGCAGGAAGCAGCAGCAGCAGCAGCAGTGGCGAGGGAGCCCCCGAGTGAGAGTTGTGCCGTCTTGGTACAGAGTTTGCTAGGCGATGCTCACCCACATCGATATGGAATGGACGGGTAGGGGGACGGTGTTGGAGTCGCCAAGGCGGAGCTTTGCAGACGAGAGCTATGGGAGGCAGGACGTACGTACTTGGTTACAGCGCGGTGACGCTCGAGGTCCGCAGAGGCCACGAGGTTATAAATCTGCAGTCCTCCGCTTCTCTTCAGGCCTATCTGTCAGTCAGGAAGCTCTCATGTCGCCCAAGATCCTTGTCCGCTCAGGATTATCACAGAGTCTGCTGCAAGAGTCGAGAACATCATGAGGTCTCCATCCATCCTCCTGGGCGCGGCCCTGGCCGCCACTGTTGCCCGCGCGGCTCTCACGCCGGAGCAGATCCAGGCGAGACAGGAAGAGCGCGTCAAGCTCGGCAAGAGGGCCACAGAGGCCGTCGTGGGCTCTCCCGAGGGCTTCGCTGCCGCCACCACGGGTGGTGCCGGGGGTTCCACGGTCTACCCAACGACCACCGACGAGCTTGTCTCCTACCTGTCCTCGAGCGAGGCCCTGACCATTGTCCTGCAGCAGACCTTTGACTTCACCGACACCGACGGAGAGGTCACCGCCACTGGGTGTGCCCCTTGGGGTACCGGGTCAGCCTGCCAGGAAGCCATCAACCAGGATGACTGGTGCACAAACTACGAGCCGGACGCGGCCTCAGTGACGGTCGAGTATTATCCTGCTGCGACGCTCGGCATCACCATCACCAGTGACAAGAGCCTCATCGGCTCCGGGAGCTCAGGTGTCATCAAGGGCCGCGGCCTCAGGATCGTCAGCGGTGCGAGCAATGTCATCATCCAGAACATCGAGATCACCGACCTGAACCCCAAGTACGTATGGGGAGGTGATGCTATCACCCTGGATGACTGCGACCTGGTGTGGATTGACCACGTTACGGTACGATCTCCCCCCCCCTCCCCCCGGCGGCGATGCGGCCCAGCAGACACTTCTGCAGCATGAGGCAAATCACTGACTTGTACGTGTGCTTCACTCCAGATCTCGCAAATCGGTCGCCAGCAGGTTGTCCTGGGCACCCAGGCAGACGCCCGTGTGAGCATCACATACAATAACTTTGACGGCACAACCTGTAAGCAGCTTTGAGGGCAACCTCGCAATATATACATACCCCCCCCCCCGTCTCACCCTCCTCTCCTTATGTGCTAACCGCATTCCTGTAGCCTGGTCGCCAAACTGCGACAGCTATGCGTACTGGGGTCTCTTCTTTGACGGGTCCGACGACCTCGTCACCCTCAAGGGCAACTACATCCACCACTTCTCGGGCCGTTCGCCCAAGGTCGAGGGCAACACGCTCCTGCACGCCGTCAACAACTACTGGTACGACTACGACTCCGCCGGCCACGCCTTCGAGATCGGCGCCGGCGGCTACGTCCTCGTCGAGGGTAGCGTGTTCCAGAACGTGCCTACCATCCTGGACGCCGACCCGGAGGGCGAGTACTTCACCTCGCCCTCGACGACGGCCAACGCGGCCTGCGCTGCATACCTGGGCCGTGACTGCCAGATCAACGGGTTCGGCAGCTCGGGCACCTTCTCCAGCTCCACCACGAGCTTCTTCTCCGACTTTGAGGGCAAGACGATCGCGTCGGCCGAGACGTACCAGTGGGTGCAGGAGTATGTCATTGCTGAGGCTGGTGTTGGTGTTGTTGACTAGGCGGCTTCAGCTCGCAAGGGCCTCATTCTTTGTTTCCGTCAGTGGTGGGCCTAACCAGCCTGACTATGTGCGTACACAAGGCGATGACCGCAGGCAACATGATGGGCGGTGGAATGCGATTTCTTGTGCTCACTATTGGTGGTTACCCGATGTAAATACGAAATTCTTCTCGGCTCGTGTTTCAAAACATACACAGACACACAGCATACTACAGCATACATGTTTGTTCGCTTCTCACAAGCCACCCGTGAAGAGCGTTGTCCTTCCCGCCACAGCTCTGAGCACACCGCCATAGGCCCGAGTAAGGTTCTGGGTTGGGGGCTTCTTAGGCAGGATGTCACAGGGGTCGGTGTCCCATTTCGAGATGCCCAATAGGTTCGTCCTTACACCCACAGCAGTGGGGCCGAGTGAAGACCCGGGCGCTTAGACGGGCGCGCAGGCGCATCGACCTGGAGACATCCACGACGAAATCTTGTCCTTTTCTTTCTTTTTTCTTTCTCCTATGCGGATTTAATTCTCAGCACCCGCTGTGCTGGCATGTAATTATCCAACGAACCAGGAACCCATAGCATTATCAGCGTCTAAGCTGGTGGTGCTCCTCTGATCTACAGGCACAAATGATATATGAGGGCAGGAAATTCTACCATTTATGATGTACCACGTTCCCAAAGCCGCGGTCTTCAGCCCACAGCAGACTCCCTTTTTTATACATTGTACCACCAACATGCATATTCATGCCTGCATCTCAACACTGCTGCGGAGCTGACAGGGCAAACCTGCAGTTTCGTACCTACCCATACCTGGCGCATAGCCACGCATCCAAACATGGATCCGCCCAAGCTCAAAAAGCTCCTTCACTCATCCCCAAACACTGTTTGCCTGACTTGTCAAGATATCTTGTATCTCCTAAACCATTGAGTTCATTATTCGGCCCTTGATATTAGATACTTGGAAGTCTCATACCTTTATTCTATTTTCCGTTTTTGGGTTTCTCTAAGACGTCCTCGATGTTTGAGCTCCGGGATACTCGTGCTATTGGTTGGCTTGGGCAATGATCGTCTTCGATTCGAATTGCACGCTCCCTAATAGCATCCCGGGCTTCGTCAACGCCGGCAACCAGCGCGACACACTCGACATTCTCACCAACAGCCTGTCCATCCTCATCCTCTGCACCGTAGGTCCCATCCACACAGGAAGATGCGCACGGCTGCAGGTCAACCAAGAACGTTTTCTTCAAAAAGAAATTCTGGCTAACATTGGCGCCAAACACACAGTGGTCCATCCTCCGCCTCAACATCCCCCTCCAGACGGCACCCCAGACCCGGCTGCAGAGGTTCCGCAAGGTGCTCAGGGGCATCTGTACCAAGATCCGATGGATGGTGATCACGCTGCTGGCCCCCGAGGTGCAGTTCGGCAAGGCCATCACGGATCTGCGGTCGTGCGCTCTCCACACGCCTCTGCTGCTCGAGCTCGCATATGAGGATGGCGTGCCCTGGACGCGCTACCACACATGTCTGGCGGATATGGGTGGCTTCATCCTAAAGATCCCTCATGAGAGCAGCGACAAGGCGGCTGATGCTGAGATCCAGCGGCAGGCTACAGACAGCCAGCCATCTCCCTCTGCTGAGAATCATCCGGAGGTCAGCCCGTCGTCACCAGTTCAGCCGGCCAGCTCTGAAGACGGACGAGGCCAGGTCTCCTCGAATCATCAGCAGAGCCAAGAGAGTTCGTCCTCTCCTACAGACGTCGAGGCGGGATTAGGCCCCCGGGTGCAGCATCTCAATCCCCAGTTCCGATCAGCTCGTCCTCGTCCTCAACAACACCATCTTCCACATCCCCGCCCTCGGCACCCTCAGCTCGTCCAGCGCCACCAGCCGCCGGTGCTGCCACAGTCGAGAGAGAAAACTGGCTCAGCCTCCGACTCGACATCCTGGTCCGATATCTCTGTGGTCAGCGCCCCACCGAGGACCACATGCGCGAGTTCAGCGAACGCGAGATCACGATCGCTGCGGCACGGTACGGGCCCGTGGCATGGCGGCCCCACGCGCAGCTCGCCACGACGTCGCAGGCGGTCATCCGCGAGGTGATGTCCACGGCGGGCGGCTACTTCCTACCGTCGGGCAAGGACAGGGTGACGCTAGTAGGGAACCTGACGGCGCTCGAGGGCGACACGATCCCGCTAAGCGCGGCGCAGATGCTCGAGGCGCGCAAGACGGGCTTGCTCGCCAGGCTGCCCTACGTCACCGAGGATATGATCCGTGATCGGGATAAGAGCGATACGCTGGTGAAGCTAGCCGCCATCTGGCAGGTCCTGATGCTGATAGTTGATCTCATCTCGCGGCAGGTGGCGGGTCTGCCGTCCAGCCCGCTGGAGATCATGGTGCTGGCGTTCTCGGTGCTCGCGCTCTTCATCTACCTGATGAACTGGTTCAAGCCGCAGGACCTCGAGGCCCCGTATTACCTCACCTCGGCACGGGTGCCCACTCATGACGAGCTGCGCCAGCTCGCGGTTCTGATGCCGGGCCAGAACAGGAAGCGTGCGCGCTTTGGCAACCTGAGCCGCCCCGTCGTGGATGACAGCGTCAAGGCCCACGACGGGGCGTTAAGGCTGTGGGTAGGAGGTGCGGCCCTTAGCGGCATGGTCTTTGGCAGTCTTCACTTGTTACAATGGAACTTCCCGTTCCCGACTAGAGCAGAAGTGTGGCTGTGGAGAGTTTCGGCTCTGATCACCGCCACCGGACCACCGGCCCCAGGTGTCCTAGGATGGTTCATCGCCGCGTTGCGCAAGTACACAAGTCGGAAAACTGTCCAGAGGCTCGTCATGATTACTCATGCCCCTCTACCGCCCATGCTCTTCTTTGCGCGCATGTTCCTCCTGATGGAAGCATATCGTTCTTTGTACTTTCTGCCACCAAAAACTTATCTCACGACCTGGACCTCAAATCTACCACATCTAGGGTAAGCGTATAATGAAGAACACCGGCGATGCGACACTCGAGGCCTTGCCTCTTTTCCTTTTCCCAGTTTCAGCTCGCATACGGAGGCGAGGGAGGGACCGTACAGACGGCCTAGCCGTCGCTGTCGATGGACTTCGAGTCGCTGGATAGGTCGTGGATTGTGTGTATATATATATAGTTCTAGCCCTAGCTCAGCGCGCCTTATACTCCCTTATACCCCTCGGGAGGTTTTTTTGGATAGGGCAGCTACGCTTCCTTCCGCCTGGCGTTAAATAGAACAAACAAAGAAAGTATAATGAAGAACAAGACATAGCGTTTTAGTAATGAAATACAATGTACTTTTAATCTGATTTTGACAAGAAGAGACAGAGTGAGGCAGGAAAGAGCTATCAAGAGAAGAGAGAGTAACATTCCCGTAAGGGCGTGAAGACGAAGGGCACACAGCTTACTTATTCAGAACTGTGGTTACAGCAAGCACTTTGGGCTTCAGCCAGAGGAAACACAAGGGAAAAGAACGGCGAGTAGTGTGTAGTATATGATGGTTATTTGAATATCGATGTCAAGGTCACCTTTTGGAATAGGTCAAACTGCATAGTCGTTTGTCCTGTACATCACCCTACGCACAACTCAAGAGTCCAGTTGGACATAGTTGGCTGGGAACAGACCAGACTTCCCACCATAGTGTCCAAACCACCAGTCCTCATCTGGGAACTCGAGATTCGTGATCTTGTCGCCTTCGGCAAACCCAAGTTCTGCGTGACTTATCAGCTAAAGGTCAAAATATTCGTAAGAATCTTGAAAACTTACCATTGTCCTCGGCGGCTTCGTAGTCGAACAGCGCAGTTGCGGTCGCACCTGCAGCTGCGGCTTGATGCGGCTCGGGTTCTGGTTCGGCGGCGGGGGGTGGAGGGGGCACAGCAGCAGCCTGAGCAGCACCGGCGCCGTCATCTTGCACCATGGTGACATAGTTGCTGGGGAAGAGGCCAGTCTCTCCCCGTGAATTCGTGCCCATCCACCAGTCCTCGTCGACCATCTCGATGTTCGTGACATACTCGCCTTCCTTGAGCTCGATCTCGTTGTCCTCTGCCTTTTCGTAGTCGTACTCGATCACCGCCCGATGTCCACCAGAAGCGGCAGCCTGAGTCTCCTGCACCTGCTCATGGCCAAAGGACTCTTCTGCCACTGCCGTTGCAGCGCCTCGTGCGAGGTCATGGGTTTCCTGCTCTTCAGGCAGCTCCTCCTCCGCAGGAATCTCCTCGGGAACTGGGATTGGGCGCTCGGGAAGGCGTTGGGGCGCGGGCTCGATCTCAGGCTCAGGGGCGCGTGGAACCGGAACAGCAACTCGGATGGGAGAGGCCTCGCGCTCGGGCTCAGGCTCTCTTCCTGCCCCCCCTGGTAGTCAGCAGCGGGGCGGGATGGCAGGCCTGGCAATGCAAAACCACCAGTTGGGCGGCTGGAGTCGGCGGGAGGTGGTGGGGGAGGAGCCTCGTCACTGGCACCAGTAGCTGCCCTTGGAATCGCCGGCGCGGCTCCACCCATGGGAGGGGCCGCCTTGAAACGATCTCTCAGCGCAGAAACGCCGCCGGATGGCGATGATGGTTGCTCCTCGCCTCCTGTCTCCTCGTCGTCACCGGTCTTTTGGCCCGTGATACCTCGACCGTACTCCCCTGTCTGAACAGGAGCCCAGCTCTTGCCTGAGTAGCCGCTCTTCCACTCGCTGCCGCTCTTTTGAGCAGTCATCGGAGAGGCCACAGGAGGCTGGATGGTCGAGCCTGAGCCCGATGCGCCCCTCTCCCTTGCCTTCTTCTCCGCCCACAGCTGAGCCGGGGTCTTTCCTCCTTGATCCGCGAATGTACGGCTGGCGGCGCCAACAGGGGCGGCAGATGGAGTAGTGGGTGCACCGAATCCAAGTCCACCAGGAGTTGGGGCTTTGGTGCCGGTGAACGTGCTTGCTCCTCCGAACTTGTTGGCAACCTTGGGCTTCGGCAAAGAGGTCAGGCGCTCTGACTGTGCAGGCTGGTTGAAAGCTGAGCTCCTCTCGGCGAGCGAGGGACGCGGTGCCTCCTCCTCATCGGCGGGTTCGGCAGGTTTCTGCGCCCTCGCTCGAATGGCCGCAATGTCAACCTTGCCCACAGGCTCGTACGAGCCCTTCACTGGCGTCGGCCTGAGGTCCTCCTGGTCCTTCGCAGCTGCGCGCAGGGCTGCAATATCCACCTTGCCTACTGGTTGGTAGCCGCCCCTGACAACATTGCTCGGAGTGTCATCCTGTCTGCCTGAGCCGTTGAACCTGGACGGCTCCTGGTTCTTGGCCAGCTCCGCAATGTTCACCTTGGTAGGCTTGTAGGCCGGCTGGACCTTCTCGATCTGCGTCCTAGTCACTGGAGGTGCATCAGCGCCCCACCCGTCTGCGTCCACGTTCTCGTCCTTTCGGCTTCGCGCGGCCACCAGAGGGTTGAAGGAGCTTCCGCCCCTCGATGCGGTGGGGGTAAAGACAGGCTTCTTGGCCACAGGGGGCGCGGGCGCCGCGGCGGGCATCGGCGCCGAGCCGCCAGCGGTATACTTGGCCCCGGAGGCATCTGAGACCTTTTGTATGATGCTGGCTGGTTCGAGGTCGATGTCGGATCTCGCGGTGATCTGGACGTGGTAGCCGTGGAGAACTTTGGCCACAGCTGCTGTGTGACTTGTGAAGTAACCCTTGGTGCGCTCAGGAACACCGCCCCCGCACCAGGCAATGAGGACGTTCTTCGGGAGGGCGGAGTTGGGATCTCTGACTTTGACAAATGCGAACTGGATGCGGCCCTCGTTGAAGTCTTCGATCAGGTCGGCGAGCTCGCCCTCTAGTCACAAACTGCTTGTCAGCATGACGACGACGCCACGGGGCAGGAAGAACCGTCCATGCTCACCTCCCTTGGTCTCAACCTTGAGGACGCTTTCTTGTGCACCTCCGCTCTGGAAAGCGCTCATCAGAGGCGCCTGGACTGTGAAGAGGGCCCATTGTCCGTAGGTTGGTGAGTCGGACTTGCGGAGGTCGCGGTGGACGACGCCCTCGTAGGAGCTCTTGATAGAGGGTCCGTTGGTGGACAAGTTTAGCGATGCCATGATGTCTGTTCTAAGGAGTGTAGGGCATCAGATGAGTCGGAGGGATTGCTGCAGTGTCTGTAGGGTGCGTATGGAGGAGACGGCTGCTAAAGAACTGAGGGCTCGTCGGATGGCGCGGACGATGATGGGAGTACGCTGTGTTCGAAAGGGGGCTGAGCAAGTGTCAACCGTGATGAAGACGGGAGCTGCACCTAAGTTGGTTCTTTGAATTGGCCCTGGCCCGATGGTGGCAGCAGCTCATCAGTGCTTGCTGCCCAGTCACAGAGCGGGGGCCCCCACCAGGGAAAGGAGTTACAGGGGTCAAACTCACAGTACAGGCGCTGGGCCGCAGTGTGAGGTCATGCTTTATGTCACAGCTAGCATCCGACCCTGGCACATCGTATTCTCTCAGGCTGAGGAACTATTGAACTGAGTCTACAGATGCCAAGTAAAACACCATGCGACCGTTCTCACTGCACTTCCAAGGTATTTTTGACAATTTTGAAGAACGATTGATGGGCTCAGGGGAAAAGCTACAAAATCAATTCACGCCAGGTAATCATTGCGTCACAGCTATAGCAGTAAAGAAAAATCGGCGCAGTTTGCGTACTCAAAATCATTAGTGGACACGATCCAGGCCGTGCCAGCTCAAATTATTCAAAATACCAGTCCAGATTACCCAAAATACCATACAATTCATAAATCCTGCCTCGTAGGCAGGCTGGAGCATCGAGCTCTCATCCCAGGGCTTGTCGCACCGGCGGACTATTCAAAAAGAAAAAGTATTCGTCCAAAAGCTCAGCCAATAGGTTCGTAAGAGACGAGCTTCGATGCCCCTTTGAACCAGCGAGCATCCAAGAAACCCACCAGGGTCCCAATTATCGCAGAGCGGTCGTCCAGCGCTGCTGATACATGTTCTTCCAATGTGTGCAGCATGTCTCATATGGCGACACGACAGGATCAGCAACACATCTCTAAGCAGCACGCTCCCTCCTCACAGAGCGCACAGCATAAACAAGCGGCGCACATCGCCTCGAGGCATCCTTTGTTGCCTGATCTTCCGGGAGGGGGTTGTTGTTGGTATTGCATCGGTTGAGGCTGCTGGTAATATCCGCCGGGTCCTCCTGGGCCGCCGGGTCCGCCTGGTGGTCCGCCATAAGACTTTTGTGACGCCCTTGTTAGTCCTGCGCAACAGTCCTGGAATGTTCTGCCACCAGCAACTGACCTGTTGAGGATACTGAGGACCTTGCTGATAGCCCCCCTGCTGGTAGCCTCCCTGTTGGTAGCCGCCCTGAGGAGGGCCCTGCTGGTAATAATCACGGGCAGACATAGTATCGCCAAGCAGTGCTCAAGAAGATCGCTTCGATATAGTAATGAGTCTTTGCGTATGTAGATAAATAATTATATAAGAGGGTGGTTTAGTGAACTTGGCGCTGGATAGGGTTGGACGAGGAAGTAGGGGAGAATCAGGCCGAAGTCAGAAACATCCAAAGAGAAGAGGCGAAGACGGGTTTTATGCAAGCGCCTTGGCTTCCTGGGTGAGAGGCAAGCTCGCCCGGGATCCGCGTGTCGGAGCCAAGAACAAGAGTCAAATGACGAGTCTCCATCGCGCAAAAAGAAGCGGGGACTGGGGCACACACGGGCAGTGCTGCTGCACGGGACGCAGCCCAACAGTGGTGGCCAAGGGAGTTTCCCAGTTTCTCGCCCGGTTACTTCCGTTTCCCTTTTCTCCATTGGGATGAACCTTAGGGTCGGCGTCTTGCTTTCTTGCCTATTTCGCGGCCCTCGTGTGTTTTGGGGGTCGTGTTTCGCCATCGAGCAATCATCTCTCACGATGAGCTGGAAGCTCGTTATAGCCAGCCGCCCGGCCGCAGACATATTGAGGGGGCCGCCCGTAAGTTCCAGGTGCTGCCAGAGGGCTGTCTCTGTATGGGTACCGTGTTCAGGGAGGCAACGCCACCTGCTGCGAGTGACCGACCGAGGGGAGGATGGGCTACGTTGGACCATCTCAAGGTACCCCGTACTCTCCTGGCCCCTTGCCCTGGTGCTTATCTGCAGGTAACCCCGGCCAGGTCGTCTTGAAGGTTTTCGTCCTTCAGGCCCATGCGAGCCTAGGAGAGCTAACTCAGCGCCTGTATGCCCACCTGTGGCAAGCCTCTTCTCTCAGGCCAGCAGTAGCTCCATGTAAACAGTAAGACCGAACGTCAATGATGAAGGCTCAGGTCCCGCTCGGCTCGAGGGGCGCCGGGCTACTGCAGCAGTTCCCAGGTGATCGGTTGCGGCAGTGCCCAGTAATCCATGTCGGTTGCGGTAGCATTGCATCTTCTCTCTGCAGTCGCGCGCTTCTGAAACGGTTGGTCCGCAAGGCCAGGGACAGTTGCGATCGCATTGTCATTGGCCGCGAACATGGCAGCATGGGGCAAACATTGGCTGGCACAGCCCACCACGACGCGGCCTTCCCAGCGCCTCAAGTCCTGGCATGCCGCAAATCGGCCCTAAAGGCTGTGTACGACTTGCTGGGGAGAGGGTGTTCCCAAGATCACACACACACACACACACAGGTGAGGAGGTGGCGAGAGCCACAAGATGAGAAGAACCCTTGAAGGCTGACCCTCTTCGATGGCGATTCGAGACTGGATCTTGACTTGAGTCCATGAAGAAGGGGCCGTCATCGTGCATCGGTAGGCCAGCCACCAAATCCCAACAGCCCGAGCGTAGGGTAAGGCGCATGACCAGCCTTGCATGCCATGCCAGTGCTCCGTCTGCCGAATTGGACAGCTGGGGGTTTGAAAACCAGAGTGGAGTGGACTTGCAATCGAAATATCCAAAAACAAGAAAAGTCCATGTTCGAGCTCTTGATTGCTTCCATACCAGAATTCTCTCGCACAGGTTAGTAAGTTGATGGCAAGAGGGAAGGAGGGGGTCCGTGCACCACAGGCTGCACAAAGCCATGACGCAAGGTCCACCACCAATCAGCAAATTGTCTTAGCGATGCACAGGGGTTTCACAGCGGGGTTACTTTTCTCAATCAACCGCTGCCACTTTAGACCTAAATCGGAGCTCACCATACACCTAAATCTCTACAAACCAACCAGGCCGGGAAACTTGCTGATTAGTCACAAAGAAAGACAGCAGAAGGCAAGAAAGGAAGAAAAAAAGTTACAGGTCAAAGTCAAAGCCAGGCAACCATACAAGCACGCAATCCTTGATTGCCGCTGTGAAATCTTATCACAACCTCTTTGTTGCGCACCTCCAATCTCTCTCCCTGAACCTCAAGAATCCTCGTCAGCCTGTCGTCAACATGGCAACCATCAAGGAGATCATCTCCTACGCCGAGTGGGATGCCCTCCAGGCCTCCCTCCCTCCCGCAACCCTCCTCGTCATCTCCTTCCACGCACCCTGGGCTGCCCCCTGCGCCCAGATGGCCACCGTCCTCAAAACCCTCGCCGCCGAGTACCCCGCCGACGACCGCACCACCTGGGTGTCCCTGAACGCCGAGGAGCTGTCCGACATTAGCGAGAAGTACGACGTCACAGCGGTGCCATTTCTGGTCATATCGAAAGAAGGCAAGGTGCTCGAGACCGTCAGCGGGAGCAGCGCGGTCAAGGTCAGGAACGCGATCGAGAGCTGGGCCGGCAAGCCCAATGCGCCGGGCGCACCACCAACGAACGGCACCACCACCAACGGCGCCGCCTCAGGCATAGCGTCGAGGGAAGGAGACGGCAACGCTCTTGACGAGGAGCTACCGAAGGAGGATCTGAACAAACGTCTAGGGGAACTGGTCAAGGCGGCTCCTGTCATGTTGTTCATGAAAGGGACGCCAAGCGCGCCGCAGTGTGGGTTCTCGAGGCAGATGGTCGCGATGCTCAGGGAGAACTCGGTCAAATACGGCTTCTTCAACATCTTGGCAGATGATGAGGTGCGGCAGGGCCTGAAGGAATTTGCCGACTGGCCCACCTACCCACAGCTGTGGATCGATGGAGAGTTGGTGGGTGGTCTCGATATCGTAAGTCAATACCATATTCAATCTGGTAAGGCCAATGCTGACTGTTTGGGCAGGTCAAAGAGGAGATCGAGAACAACCCTGAGTATCTGAAGCCCTACAGTGTCAGCAACTGAGCCAGCGTGGAGTTGCAGATGCAGAACACAACAAACTCTCAAGGCCGACCAGATGGGACATGGAGCTACAGGAATGTAAAGATGCCAGCATGGAGAGCTTACGCCAAGCCCTGCCATATCCAAATTCGACAGCCTCTGAGCAGAGATGACAGACAAGCCAGATATACCCGTGACTGTCAAATATCAAACTGGCCTGGATGAGAGGCTATGCTTGGGTACAAAAGCCCATGTCTTTTGAAGTCACTATACATACCAAGTATCTATAGTAAGATTGTGGAGTATTCCTGCAGAGAACAGGCCCTTCATAATAACAGTCTTCAACCTCCAATTTTCCCCATCCTATATGCTTTATCACATTCTGTGCTGTTAGAATTATGCCATACTAAATGTGTTGGCCTCACAACATCTCTTAGGCTCCTATATTCTCATTGTATGCTACCACTTTATGCTCTCAATTGTCCGAAAGTCTTGGACATTGGCATGTGGAGATTGACCTCAAAGCTCTTGACTGAGATCAGGGAGTATGATATTAAAGCTCAGCACACAAGGTCCATGGCCCAGTGACTATACAGGCCAGTGCAGGCTCGTTAGCTTTGGCTGCAGTCTTCCAGGCCACCATCGAGGTGGACTTATTGTTGCAGTCGGGGGCGTCTCGGCCATGTTAGAGACATGGCAAACAGTATCATCCGGCTTCCTGTCATGGAGGATTTCCTGGATACCTACCAGGGGTAGCCACCTTACGGGAGATGTAATGACTGCTTGGGAGGCATATTCCAGGCTGAACAATGTGGACATGTTGGAGGTGGGTGAGATTTGTGGAGCGGTTGCTGGCTCACGAAATACAAGGTGAATGGTTCTCACTTCTTAGTTCCTTGTCCTTATAAGTATATTCTCTGCTACATACATATGATGGTAAGAACCTGGACAGTTGATTATTTTCAATCAATATAATAATAAGCTTGTTAGTTATTATACTATAGAATGTTTACTAAAAACAGCAACACAGCAATGCTTGAGTGATCTTCATGAAGTGAAATACTATTTAATTACCCCTCTTTACAGACTGATTCGAAATATGAAATTTGTTCCAAGAATAGCAAGTAGGAAGATAAAGATTTCTTGCAATTTGTGACTTGATATAACTTGTACCACATCTAAGCAACATGCCCGTGGTTGCTTTCCATACCAACGCCTTCCTCTTTCCTAATTACCTCAAAAATGAGCAGCATCCGAATGTTTATGGACTCAATTCTTGTTTCATGGCATTTGAACTTAGACCAGTCTTGGTTGAACATTTTTGAATGTCTCTGTCTAAGTAATCAATTTACACTTCCCACAAGCACTCCAGATGCCAGGACCTCGCCTGGTACAGTCTGCAGGCCTCCAGGGTATGCCACCAGAGCACATGTGCAGCATCGATGTGTAAAAGTTAATTTTTACTCATCTCTTTGACCTTACATTTCTCAATACAGTGAAGGCAGGCTTCAGTCCGGACCCCTGACTGTGTGACACTCTCTGCCTAGGCTGGTGAGTCACCCGGCTCTTGCCGTGAATTTTGGATGCCCTTACTCCTTCGCCAGCCTCTGTGCTGAGCAAATATTTCCTTTCCATAAAGCTTCCTGTTTCTATCCTACTCTAGTCCAAGAACTTCGTGATAACCTCAACTAGGATGTTTGCCCAAGCACGAGGCACATCTGTTTAGTACAGGGACTGGAGCAAGGCACCAAACCTTCTCGATATGAGACTTGAAGAGGGAACAAGTTTTATGGAATCGACATCTTGGAAATTTCTAGGGCTTGCTAAGGTATGAGGCCTCGACGTATAGCCACCCACGACATTGGGAAATGATACTCTTGTTATTAAATTTTCAGTCAGCACCAGGGCCTACCACTTGCCGCTTTCTATCCCCCTCTCCATCTCCCCCCTCCCCCCGGCCTTTCCTCTTCAACTCCGCCACCCTGATCAAGATATCGCCGTCATCATGGGCGGAAAAGCCTTTTCCTCTGGCCCTCGGGCCCTCTACACCCCAAGAATGATCCCTCAGGTCTACGAGACCGCTCTCGCCGCCTGCCTTGCTGCCCTCTGGCCTCTCTTCCCTGCCGTCAAGTCCCTGGTCGAGGCCCCCGAGAAGACCAGCCACGGCGACATCGACATTCTCGTCTGCCTCGAGGACTCCTCCTGCAGCGACAAGACGGCCATCTGGGCCAAGGTGGAGGCGGCGCTCCAGGCTGTCCAGACTTCCGAGCAAGGGAAGTCGGGGATGGCCAAGAACGTCGCGATCCCGTGGCCCCAGGGTCTAGGTGGTCCTACGATGGCACGCCAGCTGGCACACGAGGCCGCTGGTAACACGTCTCCTGCTGACGAGGACGAGAGGTGTAGCGAGTCGGAGCCCAAGCTCGAGGCCAAGACTCGATACATCCAAGTCGATGTCCGCCTGTGTGCCACCACCCAGGAGCTGGAGTGGCGTTGTTTGTGAGTGATATGTCCTCCAGGCCCTAGCCCTCACCGTACACCTGTCTTTTTTTTTTTTTTTTTTTTTGGCGGCATCTTCTCTCTTTTACTTCTTCTGAATACTGAGTATTTTGCAGCAAGCACGCCCATGGCGACCTGTGGATCATCCTAGGCTCCATCCTCCGACCATTCGGCCTCACTGTCGACGAAGAGGCCTGCTACATCCGCATCCCCGAGATCGAGGACCAGGATCGGAAGAAGGCCCGCGTTTTCCTGACGAAGGACCCCACCGAGCTCCTTGACTTCCTAGCTCTAGAGCACGAGGCCGGCCAGTGGGCGTCGCCATTCCCTTCTGTCGACGAGATGTTCGAGTACGCCGCGACCTGCCGCTGGTTCATGCTGTGGCCTGAGATGTCCAACAACGAGGCCGGTTCCGACGTCCCAGACGGCGGCAAGGACAGGGCGGAGGATTCCGCAGCCGAGACCAAGCTCATTCCCCGCGACCGCGAACGCATGCGCCAGCGAGCCGTCTTTGCCCGCTGGGTCGAGGATTTCATCCCACACTGCCTCGCCACGGGCCGCTTCGTCACGCCAGGTACCGAGGCACGCACCAAGGCTACCGTGCGCGACGAAGTCCGACGCCTTGCCTTCGAGATGTTCTCCGGCTCCGAGGCGCGGTACACAGCCCAGCTGGCTGCGTGGAACAGGGAGAAGACGCGCATATTCGTCAAGAACAAGCTCATCAAGCACGACATGGCCATCCCCGAGGACATCTCGCACGTCCTGCCTCCGCCTCAGGAGGGCTCCGGCGCGACAGTCGAGGTAATAGAGCGGAGCTGGAGAGGCGGGTTGAGGAGCGCGCTGGTCCAGATCGTGGTCGAGGACGATAACGGTCTCCAGGAGTACGGTATCGAGACCCCTCAGCTGCGCGACGAGTACGGTGTGCTCGTGGTCGACCGCGTTAGGGGCTGGATCGAGGAAAACTGGGAGGACGTTGGCCGTGCGGCGTGGAGAAAGAACTGTAATCGTGCTTCGCAGTGGTTCCGGATCAAGAAGGAGCGGGAGATGAAGAGCGCAGAGGAGGCGGAGGTGACCGGTACCGACATGCTCCCCTACTGGGCAGGAAGAGAAGGCCGAGGGTGAGCCTGCTGGCGCTTCCAGTGCTGATGATTCGTCCACCGTCCCTGAGTATATGAGTAGTGACTTTTGTTCTGGTGCCGTCTCGGATGATGCTTCTGCAGCCTGAGCACGAGTCCTCGGGTGTCGTGTTTTGTCTCTGGTGCTCATCAGCAAGCATTCTTGCAAGGAGTTTGGACATGCCTTTCCTCACTGTCTAGGGTATCTGAGGTTGCATTTTGGTGGTGGAGTAAAAGGGTCTTGAGCAAGCATATCAGAGAGGAATTTGAGGGCCCAAGTAGGCGCGGATACGTGAATAGTCGTCTGCGTGCGGGAGCATAGGGACTGCCATGCGCTTGCGTTCTCTCTCAAGGGTATCTCGTATTGACAACTATTGACAACTGCTACGATGGAAAGCATGCTGTACTGAGCGTACGGCACCGATTTTCCCTTTCCTTTCTATGCCGTTCCAGTCGCATTCCATAAATATTCCGTTCGATGTTCCTCCATTGGCCTTTCATCTTCACTGCGGTATCGTGGTTGTCCACACGATTCGCACTCGCTTTTGCGATACTCAAACCCACCTCCCTCGAGATCTGCTCTCAGCCGTAAGTGAGAGAGGCAACCATTTGTACTTCTGGAGGAAGGCGACAAAGAAAGAAGCCGCCCGCTCCGTATCCCCACCCCCTTTCTTAGCGTTTGCACAGATCTGAAATGTAAACAAACGATCAAATCTCTTCATCCAACGCCATGCACATTCCTTCTTGGGCGCGAAGGAACAGAAAGAAAGCCCTACCTCCAACTCCATGCTTTCCTTGAATGGAAGAAGAAAAGAGAAAAAAGAAGGCGAAAAAGAGACAAATTTTGAAATCCTGTTGAAGACCGTCGGAAACGCCATACACCCTAGGATTATTTTTTTTCTCTTCCTCCTTGTGAGGCTCACCGCAATGCAAACGTCCAGGGGCGAAACCATGCAGCTCTCGATAGACCTTTTTTTTTTTTTTTTTTTGGTTCGGTGTGTGGTAATACAGTTGTTTTCATGTACAGATAGTGCAGAGAGCCACGATTTTGTTTGGCTCTCCATGTGGTCGGGCAGGAGTTGTCGTGAATGTCGGTAGTAGGAGTGCCACACAGACTGGACTGTTGAGTGCCAAGGCAAGTCTAGAAGCCCACTAGACTATAAGGTATGCCGCGCGTCCGGTCTTCATGGTATGTCGTCGCCGTCCATTCGAGTTCGGCGGTGTTTGGTTGATGGTTAAGGGGGAGAGGTGTTTGGCATCCGGGAAAGGATGTCGTACTGGAGCTGCCGACCGCAAAGAGAATTTCAGCTTGAAACTCCTAGTAATGAGTTTGTAGAGGAATCAATATGTCGTGAAGAAAATGCCGGGCCCTGCTCGCGGGTGTTCCCAGCCGGGCGGCAAATGCCGGAGACCGTTTTGTTTGAGTCGGAGCCACTCTTTTCGTGCGCACATATTACTAGAAGCTCCTCGCCGGGCTTCCCTCCCTGATCGGCAGTCCATGATTCTTTCGAGTAGGAGTACAGGTTGGTCGAAAGTCGCTCCCTCCAGACCGCCTATCGTCGTGTGCAGGGGATTGTGTTACCACCAGGAACCAGAGGAACCGACCGTCGAGTGCTGAGAGACAGGCTGGTCTTTATCCATGCTGTCGCTGTCGTTTGCAGCCTCGTCTTGATCATCATATCCAAGCGCAGCACGATCCTCAGCCGCCTCTCTCGCCTGTGCCTCTTGCTCCCAGGCCTCGAACTGCGGGCGCATCCAAGGATCCGGGTTCCACTTAGGGAACAGGCCCTTCTTCTCGATTCTTCGCCAGTACTGGTGTTTCTTTGCTGAGTCTCTGATGGCCTGGTGGTTGACCTTGCGGATGTCTGTGCCAGTCAACCAGTCCTCGAAATCTGCCCAGCTGTCCTGAGCTTCCTCCAGCCATCGAGCGGCGTGCGGACGGATCGCGCCACCAGTAATCCACTCGTCCACTTTGACAGGGATGACAAAGCCGTACTCGGGATCGTCCATATCCCAGCGGCATGGCGAGCCTCTGTAACAGACCTTCTGCTTGCCCCACGTGTCGTAGAACACGTTCTCCACGGCCCAGTACATGTGCCAGAAACTCAAAAGCAAGATTAGGAAACCGAGCAGAGTAGGTCGAAACTTGGGCTGAGTACGATAGAGGCGTGGAATTGGGACCTGGATGTAAGTAAAATCACCGCTCAGCTTCGTGCGCATACCATAGGCGGTGTGTAAGGTGGATGTTGCATGTCCATTGGCAGCTGATGACGACTGGTTCTCGGGGCGGGAGATTTGACCCTCGAGGCGTTCAATACCCTTCCGAGCCGTGCGAATACCTGCCAGGCCCGTCTTCAACGCCTCGCTCATGCCACTCAGCCTCCTCAGCTGCTCATCCTGGAGAAGCTCGTCCATGTCGCCCTCGGACTTGGGCTTGAGCATTTCCACAAGCTTCTCAGGATCGGATGCAGACATGACCAAGTCTGTAACATCATCCAGTGTCGAGTCATCCAGGTCGTTCTTTTTCAGGATCTCGCGGAGGTCGTCCTCGACCGTGGGTGGCTTGACCGAGTTTCTCAATGGTGAGCGGCGACGCGAGGTTGACTTAGGTCTGCGTGAGTCTCTAGAAGACGATCGGCGTATGTGCTGCCGGCGCCCCTCGGAGCGAGTTCCTCGAGGTGAGGTGCTGAGGTCTCGATCCTTCGGGACGGCTTTCTCTGGCGATAGAAATCTGGAAGGGGAGCGGCCGCCCTGCTCAGCTTTGATAGGGGCGGGTGTCGCGACGAAGGCGCCAGTGACTACCGGCGTTGGCATGGTGAGAGGATCGACCTTGTTGGGTCGGGGTGTCTCTTCCGCATCCTTGTCCTCGTCGTCGTCGTCGGGATCAGAGTCAGGCATAGGTGACGGAGCACGGAGTGATCCTCGTTCCGAATCGTTCCCCAGTGCGAAGAGCTTAGCTTCGGCCTGGATGCGAGGAGTGGGGTCCCAGGATACAACACTAGCTTTGGACGCGTTCGAGTTGGTTGAGTTTGAGCGCGAGACGCCGGTGAAGCCGACTGTGTGCTTGGAAGGCGAGAGTGCCTTGCTCACAAGAGAGACAGGCGCTGCGGAGCCTTCGTCCACTTCGATGTCCTTAACAGCTGAAGTAGTAAATCTGTCGGCCAAGGTGGGCACTGCCTCTACCTTTTGCTCTTGCTCTTGATGATCGAGAACCTTTTGGTCCTGCGCAGGAGTGGGGCTGGGGCTCTTGCTGGATGCCCGAGCCAACCTTCTGAGCAAATCTTGGGAGTCTTCCTTCGCCGGAGTATGAATCTTGTCTTCACGCTCTTGTAGAGCCTCGTGGCCACTCCTAGACTGTCGTTGCGTTTCTTTGTCGCCATCTCGAGAAGCACCGGACAAGGCTGTCGCGCGGCCGTCGCGAATCCTCTCACCTTCTAGATTGTCGAAGATGCTCCCCTGTTGCGATTTGTGCTTTGGGCTTGAGCTCACACGAGGGCTGAATCGGGGCGGCGCCTCGCTATCGGACTTGAGTTTAACGTCGGGGATCGGAGATGGTGTTCGCTCTCGGGGCGCATCTAAACGTGTCATGGTCGCGATTCTCTTGGAAAGGCCCTCAATCCCTTGAGAGCGACCCGCGTCGCCGCCTGCTACTGCTGGCTGTGGAGAGATTGGAGGCGTAATAGCAACCTCCACCTGAGTGATTGGAGAGCTGTCTTCGGCCTCCAGTTCCAAGCGGCGAATCTCGTCGAGGCGGTTATTTGTGCGCTGCGGGCTGAATCGCTTCTTCTTCTCCGCGGGATACATGCGCTCCAGCTCCCGAATCTCGTCGATCTTCGTGTTCGTGCGTGCATAACCCACAGGAGGGCTGGTAGAGACCTGGAGATCTCCAGCGGTGAAATCATCGTCCACCTCCCAAGAGTAGCCGTCGTTCGGAGGAGGTGTTTCTGTGCCTGCTCGTAGGGCTGCCATGTCGGTGCTCTGCTCGTGGGCCTTCCTCTTTAAGCGCTGTTCGTCCTTGACGTATTCGAAGCCGAGCTTCTCGTTGAAAGCCGCAGCAGACTCTGGGTTGCTCGCAAACTTCTGCAGGACCTTGGAGTATGAGTCGGGTTTGCCCCAGTCCTGT
This sequence comes from Celoporthe dispersa, assembly GCA_016584495.1. NCBI lineage: Eukaryota > Fungi > Ascomycota > Sordariomycetes > Diaporthales > Cryphonectriaceae > Celoporthe > Celoporthe dispersa. The sequence goes on from WAID01000007.1 coordinate 1,967,083, forward strand.
CGCGACCCTCCGCTCTTGCTATCGCCCAAGCTGCCGTTGTCGACGTGGCCATCATCGGCACTGGAGGCACTTGCTTTGCGGGCTGCAGGGGGCGCGCTTTTGCGCTTGGGCCATGTCTTCTTTTCCTTCATTGCTCTCAACTTTTTCTCGGCCTCGTCAAACTGCTTCATCTTTCGCGCAAACTCCTCGTCCGAATCTTCGTCGTCGTGCGACAAGGCGCCCAAGGCTCCCTTGGCGCTGAGGGTGCTCTCTCGGCGCGTGTGCTTGACGCCAACACGGCCCATATCGATTGGCTTGTTGGTGAAGGGCATAGTCGGCGTGCGGCGGTGTGCGGTGCCAGCGACACGGGCCGAGATTCGTGGGGCAGGACTAGGAGAGCCCGGATTGTAGTTGACGCCAAACTTCTCCTGTGCCATCCTAATGCACTCGTCGAGCTCCAAGGGTCTTCGGGGGGGTCGTGTGGCGCTCGATGTGGAGGCTGGTCGGGGTATGCGGGAGGGTTCAGGTGAGAGGAAGTTGAGGTCTGAAGCTGAGCCCGAGCTCAGCTTCTTGGTATGGCTGGCGTTGGTCGCCATGGTGTTTCGGGGGTCGCGCGTGCCAGGGCTGTCGTTCTCTTCGGAATCGAACTCGTCATGCGCGCGGTCGTGGGTTCTTGCGCAGTGCGCGTCGGCGGTCGCGAATGGCGGCAGTTGGGCTCTACCGTTGGCGCGCGTCCGCAGAACGATCGGTTCCTCTCCGTTCTCGCCTCCAGAGCTCAAATAATATCATGCGAAGGGCCGCGACGGCAGGAAGTTAATGCGCGACAGTCGACATTCTCTGTGGTGGTGAAAGAAAGGTGGTTGTCGTCGCGGTTCTTCATACCAAGCGCGTCGCGTTTTCGGGGAGTTGGAGGACTGCTGACTCTGCAGCAGCGCTGTACGGACAATTGTGTTCTGTAGGGATATAATCAAGAAGAAAAGGTGAATGCGTATGCGTTTGTCAATGCGCCAGAAAGGTGAAGTCGGTGGTGCGCTTCGGTGATCAGGCTTCGGGAGGAAGAGCGTCGCTACAAATCGTAGGCAGCTTTTGGGTTGCTGCTGGTGACGGGGTTGGCGCGCCTGTGGGTCGATTAGCAGGCGTGGCAGGGTTCACGGGTACAATGTTATCGGCTTATCGATGTGTGCCCCTCTATTTAGTGCAGGGTCCTCTAGCTTAAGTTGGGTCGAAGTCTCGGAACTGTCCGAGGCCAAGCAGCCACCAGTACTACCATGCCATTGCAAAGATGACATGAATGGTTAGAAATATCTCTTATAGAGACAAAGCTCTCGTCTGCCAGGCTAAATCTAGAATAGTGACTTCTCAATATTCTTGTCAAGGCATGGTTGACGTGCTTACGTTCAATGTACATGGGTGATGGAAGTTGCTGCTGTGCTAGGCTGGCGGTGCGGCGGGCCTAGATCCTAAACTGCAGGCTATGTATATGTATATTCTAGTAGGGGTAGTCGAGCACAACATAGACACCATCACGTCCAAGACGGAGCCTCAGAACTTCTTGGGCTCTTGAATCCGCTGCCTGCCACACAGCACCACACCTGGTCACCGTGAACGGCTGGCTTTCGCCATACCCAGAGGGAAGATCAGTGCTGAGCAGCAAGATGGAGCCAACCGTCGTCCGCCAATGTGGACTCATGTGCGTAACCTTTTATCTGTCCACCTATGTTCCTTTACCACTTTGGACGCCCACTGAAGATATTGTACAGGGAGCACTACTCAACCTCGAGGCACAATCTAGGTTTCTACCGTGGCATCGCGAATTCATGCCAGTACGTGATCACCAGGGAGGCGCTGCAGGGCCAACCGGTGCGAGAGATTCTAGAGCAGGCCGTGGCACGACTGGTTCTTCGCCTTGGTGGGTTGAGGGTGGGGATCACTGGCGAAGATACCACCGACGCATGCTTCGTAGTCGTGCCGTCCATGGACCTACAGGATTTCGTGGAGTGGAAGACCGTGGCTACGACGGATCCAGCGCAGCACGACGAGCAAGTCCTCCAGGTCATCAAGAGCAGGCTGGAGCAGCTCTGGCCTGACATTGCGAACCGCCCGCCCTGGAGGCTACTTGTCGTTCAAGACCAGTCAAGGGCATCGGAGGACATCATCCTCGACCTAATTTTCACAAATCACCACGCGATCGCGGACGGAAAGAGCACCACGGTCTTCCACAGCGAGCTCCTCAGGGAGCTGAACACCCCTTCCGGCCCACCGCCCGAGCTAAAGGACCACATCCTCACCTTCCACCCAGACGCACGGCCTGTCCTCGCGGCCAGCCAGGAAGACCTCGTAGACCTCAAAATCTCCTGGTCCTATTTCCTCACAACCTTGTGGGACGCGTTCGCCCCCTCGTGGCTGAAGCCCACGCCACCACCCGTTCCCTGGACTGGGAAGCCAGTGACTATCGAGCCCAATACCCTGCAACTCCGCCTGGTCACCATCAACTCTCAGACCGTCCGCCATCTCATCGATGGATGTAGGGCCCACGGGACGACCCTGAGCGGCATCCTGCATATACTCACGCTGGCCTCCATGGCCAGGCGGGTCCCCGCACAAGTCGCCTCGTCCTTCGCAGGAGAGACGGCTATCAGTCTCATGCCCTGGATAATGCGCCCCCGGGCATCTTCAACATGTACGTGATGGGAGTCTTGACAGATCTCAACACGGGGACTAAGACTGTGTGGGACGCCGTCACGGTGAGCAAGCTACGGTCAGGGTTCGGCCGGGGCAGCAAGGACCACGATGCCGAGGAGGCAATTCTTTGGCCGCTGGCCGCGGCATGGCGCGACGAGATCAAGGCTAAGCTCGCTACCCTGCCTAACGACGACATTGTGGGGATGATGCAATATATTGGCGATTTCAACAAGTGGTGGCTGCAAAAGGTCGGAAAACCTCGCTCGGGGACGTGGGCCCTTTCTAATATCGGGACGATCCATGGCAATATTGGTGAGGACCGTGGGGCCTGGCGCATTACGAGGGCGCTCTTCTCACAGCCTGTTCACGTTGCTGGACCGACATTTGCCTTGAACGTGGTCGGGCTGGAGGATGGACCCGTGAATGCTGTGTTTAGCTGGCAGGATGGCGTCATCGAGACGACAATCATGGATGGGGTCGTGGCAGATATGCGCGAGTGGCTCGGTACATTCGAGAAGGATGGTAAATTTGGCATTAGTTGGTAACAGGAGAGCTGTTTTACTACCATGAGTGTACGCATGAATAGTAAGGCCTGGCTTAAGAAGCTAAAGTGGACCGCCCAGCACCTCGGTACACCAACCGATTGGCCAGTGAACATTTGCAGCGGAAAGCCTACTGACTGCTCTCCAGAGCTCGCAACGCGAAATCTTCCCATAAAACCCGTCGCGAATACAGTCGGTAGGTGGAAGCAGACAACCACCCACACCTACGATCCAACAGTACCCACCATGGCCTCCCCTCTGGTGGGCAGACCGCCCACATGCCTAGCATGTCTCAGGCGGATTACATCGTCCCCATCACAGACTGGCAGCGCCTCGATCGCCCCTGACGCAGGTGCGAGGGAAGAAGACAGAGGGTCGACTTCGAGACCAGGGCGTGGTCGTGCGACTGCTCAAGGACGTCCCGCAGTTCGGACCAGAGGGTGAGGCGCGAGCGATCATTCTTATCCCTACAAATATCTTCTTTCAAGACTGCATTGTTGCTAACACAGGAGGAACTCAAACCCAACCCAACAGGCTCCATCTTCCGCACCGACCGCGGCCGCATGCGCAACCACTTCTTCCCCAACCGCAAGGCCGAGTACATGACGCGCGCCCGCTTCTCGGAGCTTGGCCTGTCCAGGCAGGACGTCGGCGAGCGCGACTACATGTTCGGCCTGAACAGGCGCGAGGGGCCCGAGACCGGCGACGCTGTCGATGCCGTCGCCGGCTTTGACCTTGGGGCTTATGGTGCTCCACCCTCAGCACCTCAGCTCGAGGCCGCGAAGCCTGCTGTCGAGGTTGAGCACCTCCCTGTGAGCCCTCCCTCCCCTCTGCCTTCCTCGCTCGATCCTAAGTAGGTCTGGGTGGCGACAGCCAGCTGACGTGACAACACAGCCCAACCGCGCTCTTGAGCTGATGCAGACCCTGATCGACGAGACCCTCACCTTCGAGCGCCGCCTCGTTCACCCTCCTCCTGCCGGTGGCAAAGCTGCCTCACCAGAAGCATCACCAGCAGCGGCCCCGGACTCCGCCAAGGCGGCAGCCAAACTCATGCCGCCAGAGCAGGCCAAGAAGGCCCTCTCACCACTCGAACAGCGGCGGGCCATGCTGCGCGGCCAGACCGACGCCGAGAAGGCCGCCAAGGCCGAGGAGGAGGAGCAGAGAGCTGGCCGCGGCCAGGGCGGCCGAGGAGCTGGAGAGAGAGCAGAGGCAGAAGGAGAAGGAGGCTGAGGAGAGGCGCAAGATCCACGGGTCCGTGTCGCTGCAGCACATCGCCAGCGCCCTGAAGGAGAAGATGATGCTCGACCCGGAGGCGGTCCGGATCCACGTGCAGCCTGAGGATATCCAGTTTGTTGGGCTCGGGGCTGGTGTTGACAAGGTGGAGAAGATTGGATCGTTCGAGGTGGAGATCCGGGCGCATGTCGGCAAGGCGAGAGTCGAGCCGATCAGGGAGGAAGGTCAGGGTCGTGCCGCATTAGAGACTCGCTCCTGTGGGTGATTCAGTACGTTTTGTAGAGAAACTCAGTCCCTGGGTTTGCAGGGCGGCACGCCTCAACGGAGAAGTGCGTTCTTCCCTGCAACAAAAACCTTTCAAAGGAAGCGACTGCGTGAGTACATCTTAAATCATGAAGACCGTGAAGCCTTGTTGGGGTCGAGACACGCAGGACTTGGTGACCGCCATAAAGATAGGGCCAACGGCATATCTGCTATTTGAAAGGTAATATGATAGTATTAATGATGCCGCCTAAAGTTCACAAGCTGAGGCTCTAACCTCCCTCTGTCCCGCACCATGGAAACCCCCCTGACGCCTATAGACTCATGCGTGATAGAACTTTTGTTCCACCCAAGAAGGACAACTGTCTGACGTGTCTAAGATGCGGGAGCCCATCACCGAGAGAGCTTTCAGGTGTAGCATGAACGCAGAGCAACGCGAGGCTCAAAGCTGCTGGTGGCTCCATCACGGGTTGGTAGCCGAAATTAACTCTCAGTAGACGCCGTCCCTGCCTTGCACAATGCATCATTCAGTCATCATTTGTTGGCCTTCTGGCCACCCTCAGAACTATTCTCCAAACTCCAGGGCGGGTCCCATGCCTTTTTCGTCCCAAAGACTCTCGATGGGCCATCACTCTTCGAGGACGCGTTCATCTCTTGCGGTTGCAGTATCTGGGATCTGAACTGCTTGGGCCGCCTTGCTTGTAAAATTGCTTGTTGAAGAAGCCGCAGGCCATGATGGCTTTGCTATGCAACACAAAAACACGTTTGAAAAGTCAGCAATCCAGACCATCACTATGGTCCGAGTAGATCCTGATAGCGCACCTCGGGGCCATGCGACCCGTCTTCGGTTGATCGCTGCTCCTGCTGATCCGTCGGGCCGGCCTCTGCCGCCGCGTTATCAGCGCCGCCTGCGCTGGCTTGATCCGTTGCGGTGCTCGGTCCTTGGTGCGCGCTTGATTCGGCGGCCGCGTCAGGCGATTCAGCAGCTGCAGCTCGTAGCGAGTTGGCATCGCTAGCCAGGGCACTCCCTTTCCCACCAATACCAAAGGGCATGGCCCTCCTAGAGCTTGTGCTCGAGCGACGGCTCTCGAGGCTTTTAGAAAGGGTCTTGCTGACCCCGTCGATACCGGTTGGTGCGCGGTTGACTAAACCAAGACCTTTTCCTGAGGCATTGCGGATATGTGCCTTCTCAGCCACAGCGTCGACCTTATTAGCAGCGACAGTGGTTTTCCCGAGCCCAGGCGTCGAGGGTGCACCAGGCTTGTCCTCCTGGGCGTCGATAAGATACCACCGCAAGCCGTCCGAGAGGTCGAATGGGTTGTCATTCTCTTCGTCCATGGATTCGGTCTCAGCTGCACCGTTGCCTAGGGCTTGGTTGCTCAGGCTCTTGGATAGGTCCACTACTCGCTCCTGCACACGGCTGATGCGAGCCAGGAGCCACTCTCTGTTACGCAAGCGGTGAGATTCCTGTTCTCTCAGGAAGTAGTGTGGGAAACCGATGTTGAAAGCAGCCCACGCTCCAGTCATCTGATTCCTAGTTGGAAGGAACAGAGCCAGATCGCCGTCCTTGAAGTTCTTGAAGGCGATCTTATCATGGGCCTCTTTCTGGAGAGCATGTGCTTTGTCGCGGTATGAGCGTGCATCACGCTGTAGTTTGCGGGCCATGTGCTCGACGTCCTTGACGCGCTTGTAGATGGTCTCAGTAAAACTGTCCATATCGAAGGTGCCGAGCTCGGACATGAAAGCCTGATACTTCTCGCTCTCTGCTGCCTGGTCTGAGTTGTTCATCCAATACAGGAGCTCGAGGTCGCTGCTGTCAGGCGTTTTGCTGAGGGTGCCTGACCGTCGAATAGATGCGCTTGGGTCTACCGTAGACTCATTGAGGGTCGTGGAGCGTTCCGCGCGAGGGATCTTCTGAATGATCATAGAGCCATCCTTCCGAATGACCAAGAAGTTGAGGCGTTCGAGTAAGCGGCAAAGGCGGTCATTCTGCGTGTAAAGCTTCTGAGTGAGATCTTTCGTGTGACCTGTGCGGGCCACGAAGCGGTCGGTGAGTGTAGCCAGTCTCGCCTGGGATTCTTCCAACTTGTCCTTGAAGAGGCGGAGTTCCTCCTCGAGGCTGCCAACATGGGACTGCTTCGATGCCAGGTCCTCTGTCATCGTGGTGATCTTTCTCTCCTCTTCCTCGAGTCTCTTGCGGAGCGTTTCGGAGCCAGTCTCGCCGTCCGCCATCTTAGTCCTGAGCTCATTGAGTTGGGCGCGCGTCTCCTCAAGCTCGCCTTCAAGAGCTCCGACACGAGCTTTCTCCTCACCGAGATTCTCTCGCAGCTGTAGGCCTGTGCTCTCCTCGTCTACCAGCGACTTCTCCAGCCTCGCTTTCTCAGCTTTCAAATCCTTCACCACGGCCTGGGCATCGTCCAGGTCTGTTCTGATGATGGACATGTCGCCCTCGACGTTTTGGACCTTTTCAAGAGTCTCAGCGCACCTATTCAACACGCTTTCAACAAGGTCGTCTAGATCCTGCGGGATCTTCTCCACAGGCGCAAGCTGTAGGTGTATGTCATGGAGGGTCTTGAGTTGGCTTTCCATGGTCTGATCAGTGGTTTCCAGACGCTTGAGGAGGCCTTTGTTCTCGTCCTGCGTGGACTGAAGCTGCTTTTCTAGGCTGTCCACCTGCTCTCGCTGAAGCTTGGACTCTTTCCTGAGGAATTCGACCTGACCTTCATACTTAAGGACCTCGTCCCTTCGCTCTTTCGTCAGGCTTGCAATTTCTTCTTCCAGAGCTTGAACTTTGGCGTCAAAATGGACCTTTTCGTTTTCTCTCGACTCGTCAAAGTGTTCCATTTCATCTTCGTTGTCTTCGATGCGGCCTCTGAGCTGTTTGATCTCATCCTCAAGAGACTTGCGCTCCTCCATGAACTCTTTCTTCTGGGCCTCCATATTTCGTAAAAGATCATTCTTCGTAGAATTGACCTCTTCCATCTGACCGACCACATTCTCATGCTGAGTTGTCCGGGCGGACAGGTCTCTTCCATGTTGGCTGCTCTCTCCTTCTCAGCACTGAGCTCCCCTTCGAGCTGCTGAATGCGCTGCTGAAGGACACCCTCTGTCACGTCGACAGAGGACCGACGGCGGTCCTCTCTCTGAATGGAAGTGGTCGAACCATTGCCCGTGACGAACTGCTGCATGGCAGGCTGAAAGATGTTCTGCGACAACGGCCGCGAGGCAGAGCTGTGTCTATGCAGCAGGTCTTCCAAGCGTCTCACACGGCTCTCCGCCGTCTTCAATTTGTTCTCGACCCGGGCCTTTTCTTCCTGAATCGACCGAAGCATGTCGTCGTCGCCCCGAATCAGCAAGCCGCTTTTGCCTAGGGACGCTTCATGGATGCTGCCATTCTTGAACGCTTTCATTCGCTTCGCCTGCTGCTTCGTCGGATTGTTTAGGTCCACGATCAGCTTGCCGATGTCGTCAAGCACTTCCTGCTCAGCCTTCTGGTTCTGTAACGTCTCATAGAAATCCGTCAGATCTTTCTTGGTCATACTCGGCCACTGATCCTCCTGTCCGTGCAGATTGACTTCCAGCCCAATCACCCCACCAGATCCAGGTTGTGCTTCTGGGCCATATAAATTCTCGACCGACTTCATCCACTTCTTGCGCCGCTTGCCCTCTTCATCCTGAAACAGGGCCATCTCATTAGCCAGGGTGGACGCGTCAACCTTGACCTTGTCATACCATTCGCGGCGCCTCATCGCCTCCACAGCGAAAGAGGCGTACATGAATGGCACCTGCTGGATCAGCCGGAGGTAGTCAAAGGTCGCGAGTTCCTCTTCCGATCCCATCGTATTTATTTGGGATTTTACCGTGGCAGTGAGGGACGTAACATCCGTTATAGTCCGCATGAAGTCGACCGACTCGAGGGCCAGAGAATTTCGAGCTTGGGTCGCATACTGAAGCATGCCGTCCATCTCAGCAGTTCTATTCTTGATAAACGGCAAGAGTTTCTCGGTATGATGCGCCGCGAGCTTTGACGCCTGGCGGATGTCAGTTGTTGTATTCGTGAACTCCAAGGTCGTGTCGTAGTCGGAGTCGATCTTCTTGGCAATAGCCTCGATATCCTCTAGCAGCTGTGCAGCCTCGCCGTCGTGATTCATCGCAGAACGCTCTACAACTCGCTCAAAGTCACGGGCGACGTCCTGACAATTCTGAAACATGCGCGCAGTTATCTTGTCGAGCTCGCTGACGCGCTGGTTGAACTTTCGGAGGGCCTGAGGGGCCTGACGACCGGTCCTCTTGACAGTCTCCAGATCCAGGAGGTCCTCCAGCGTTGGCTGCCGCGATGGTCTATTTTTCGAGTTGATGCTTCGGCCCGTCATGAAAGTCGCCATCTCAGCAGATATCGGTATGCTCCGTGCCAGGCCTAGGTATGACTCCCACCTCGTGACTAGCAGGTTGTACTCGGTCTGCGCTGGGGTCGCCCATTTCTTCAGCTCCTGGTATTTCGGCTCCATCGCCTTGACGACAGACTCGAGGTTCGCGACGGCGGCATCAAGGCAGCGCAGCATTACATCCATCTCCCCGTATCGGTCCCTTGCGGTCTGCGCCATGTGTGCACAGTCGTCCACCGCCCGCGTGACCCACACTTGGCGCTTTCTGAACAGTTCCTGCCATGACTGCTGAGACTTGGCGTCGTTGATGCGGTTCGGGGGGTCGGAGAGGGTGTATGGTGTTGGAGGAGCAATCTCGACCTGGGTTAGGGAGCGCCGCCCGGGGAGGTCGGCTGGGATATTCGGATATCGTAGACACAGATCTCGCTCTAGTGAGAGGGGTTTTTGTTCAGTGCTTATACATCCCTGAGCCTCTTGGCATCAAAGCCGGTCTCCTGGTCTCTATACAAGATCATGGGGTTGTACATACCTCTGACGGCAGGCTTTGAAGCTTAACAGGCCTCCCCCTGAGGGTTCAGGGCGATGATGTACTGTGGCGGGATGGAGCTCTGTCGCGACACGGCGGCTTTGAAGTCATCGACGGTCGAGAACCGGGAGGTGTCGATCTCGATGGCCTGCCCGCTGTGGGCTATGAGCACCTGGGTTTTCGGGGTTGTGGCCATGGTCCATCTTCTTCGCTCGTGCCGTCAAGTGCTGGCGTAGGGGATGGGGAGGGTTTGCCAGTCTGGTGTCTCAGTCTGGGTACGGATGCTGGTATGGAGCTGACATTGTCCGAGGAGGATATAGAGGACAAAAGGTGGGGTTGGTGAGCTTCTACGAGCTGAACTTAGGGTCTAGGTTGAGGTGAAGAGCAAACGGCATGTGCTAGTCTTTTGGAGTCGGAGAGGTTGGGATGACGATCAGTGATCAGTGCGCACAGCACAGCAGGCAGCCCTCGTGACCCTGTCAGGTTATCTCACTAGGTACAACAAAGGGTTGGGCAGCACCAGTCAAGGAGTCAATTCTGCAAGATTTCTCAGAATGACCTGCCTTAGAGGATATACTATCGGATCACCTGGCATGGATTCCTTCTCATCTGGAATAACGTCTATGTGATATGGACTTCCTGCAACTGCATCTCTGTTACTGTAGTGCAGATACACGAAAGGCAATCATGGCAAATCAGGGGGCGTAGGAAATCCTCCCTGCATGTGAACATGCCATCATGTTGAGTCAGACGTAATTCTTCTATGATGTGTAACCATTATTTTATCTCTCTACCTTTTCTTCTTCTCCTTTTTCCCAAATTTTTTTTCAAAAAAAAACTAAAAAGATAAAGAAGAAGAGGAATGAATCAAATGATTGGAAGGCGGTTTTGGTGAGGGGCTCGTTCTTGAACTAAGTAGACTGTGTTGTCTGTCACTCTCAGTCACTCTGCCTTGGGTGTGGCAGCCTGGACTGACTCTGGGCGGTGGGTTCTAGCCGAGCGCTATAGTCCCGACCTTCTCTCCTAGGGAGCAAGCACACCACGCGTTCATCAATTTTTTTTTGCGGCGCGTCTGCTTTCGACGCACTGATCTCATGCGATTACCCTTTTGAAACCTTGACGCCGAGAAAAGTATCAATTATGGATGATGTGCAAATGAAAGACGCGCCTCACGAGAACAGCATGGATGAAGCGCCGCCATTCTCAGAAGAGGAGAAGGAAATGTTGAGCCTTTACGACCAGGCGCAGACGCTGGAATTGGAACTCGCCCTGACTAGAGCCAGAGTCCGGCTTGCAGGTCAGTCATGAAAGAAGATTAAAACCTTCTGACTTCATCTCTTCGCTAAATATTCGACAGATGAAAGCGCCAGTTCTAGCGGGCGAGAAATACACGGCGAGAATGGTTCAGAGTCTCAGGATGTCAAGGAAGCTAGGGAGCAACTCCTCGAGGCGATGGCTCTATACAACCTCCGCAACACAGTGGTGAACAATGTCCTCATCACTAACCCCATCCTGAAGGCCATCCACAACAGCACCTACGCATCGCCCATTGAAGAGTCAGTGTTCCCCTCTCCGCCGTTTTCTGCTCACTGCCACTGATTGCCTCTTAGAGATCTGCAACCCTGGATCCGGACTCGCGACAATACGGCGCAGTCCGTTGCTGTGCAGTCTGCGACCCTACGCCAGGTCCTAGACCGACTGAGCGAAGTTGAAAGCGAGACCATACGCGCGTGTCGGAAGAACCGTGAGCTCACCGGCGAGGTCCTGCGCCTCGCTAAAGAAGCTGATAGAGATCGCGAGGGGGCCATCGCAGACGACCCTGCTGCGAAGGAGCAGATCGAGTCCCTGGAGGCGCGCCTCCGGTCTAGCAGGCAAAGGTGGAGGGTCATCAAGGGTACGGCGGCGGGCATTGTGGCGGGCAGTGGCGTAGACTGGGTGGCGGATTCGGAGCTGAGGGACGTGGTGCTTGACCCGGAATGAAGTTACGTGGGTTGAGCGTAGATGAATATCTTCACCATCCAGGAACGGCAATGGTACCGCCCGAAAGATAGCCAGGACCTGGGTCGACGTGACGACTAGGTCGGCCTCCTCAGAGCGACGGCCTACCGCAGCACGTCGTTCACATTCGCCGGGCGAAATGGCCCAGCGAGGTAAGTCCGTCGATCGTCTAACCTTCAGGTTTAGAAGCTCATCAGTGACACAGGACACAGGAATCAGATTATAAGCCTGTAAAATTCAGTGGTATTACGGGCTGGCTTTTGAGAGGAGCAATATTCACGGTTTGTCCAGGTCAGCGTTGGCTAAGGAAGTGGCACACGAGAACTTGAAAATGGAGTCCCTTAGTCCTGTTCAGCAATCATCAAATCCTGAGATGATGGTCCGCGGAGATTGCTAGGATAGTTGTAACGCAGAAGCCAGTTTCCTATGCAACCATGCAAGGTTTCGCAGCAAACATTCCCTCGAATGCATAAAAAAAAAAACAACAGAGCCCGCTGGAACAGGCCGTGAAAGACCGAACTAAGCCGAGCCACCATGGTTGCAGGGTTTCAGCGCAATATCATCATCTTAGTCATACATACACAGTACGATTACGACATGAGCTGATTGAGGAGGAAAGCTCGGTTGCAGGGGCAGAGGGGGACGCACGTGAGGCAAGAGGCACAGTGTGATTGGCACTACTTCCGAGAAAGCAAGTCCGCCGCTGGGTCTTGCGCGTCGCGTTGCAGTAGGATGATGACCTGCAGCAAGCTCCTCCCAAAGGCTGAGAAGCCTCTCATTTTTCCCAGCAGGTGAAGAAAAAATCTGTTGCTAGTCAAGGAGGATGGAAAAGGGCGCGATCCCGACGGTGCTGGCTTGGGGCACGAAATAGCTCATTGCTTTTCTTCGTCCTGGGATCCCTCATTCAGGTCGTCACAAGAGGTGTTTTGGTGACTGACTGACGCGCTGTCTCGTCTAGCAACAACGCAACACACCTCCGGCAATGCTGCAGACAGCGGGAAGGCTCTACTGCGTGGGATGCATCATAGTATCATATTTCTGCCACACAAAAGATAGCCTCCCAGCCACCAGATGAACAGCCTCTCACCGGCTGGCACGTTCCCAAGGGATGCGTCCTCTCTCTATGGCGCGAGACTTCATATTGCCTGGCCTCACCAGCAATCGATCACGACGCCTTGAGAGGACGCGTTAGTTTTAGGAGATAGTGCTTTCTACGATGCCTGTGTGACTGTTTACACTTGATTCAATCAGAGCCCATCAATCGACGTATAATGCCGATTGCTACAATCAGTCATTCATTCATCTGCTCAAGAGCACGAAGTTTGGTGGCAACGCGTGAAAGGGAGAAGAAAGCATGTAGGGTGGAGAAGTCTCGGTTTTGTAGCTGTTGCGGGCTCGCCAGATCAGCATTTCGCGCATGTACCGGTACATATGACATTTGCATAAAAAATACCTGGCCTGAAACGAGGATGGATCATCTTGGGTGGTAGAAGCCACCACCCAGGCCAGAAATCGACTAACCTGCGCGCATACCCGCCGGGACCTGCTTGTCCACACGCTGCCCACAGCCCACACTGGGCTGGCTGGGTGGGCACGAGACCCAAGGACTCTCCTAATCATAGATGGTGTGCTGCACACACGGCGACTTCGGTGGGAATTGCCGTGATCGAGGCTCAGCTTTTGTTTAAAAATACCATATTAGCAACGCAAGCTGTACATGACATCCTAGTATGGACCCCATCCATGCCATATTTTTTTTTTCCCCCATGGGAGGGAGGACCCCGTGGGAGGGAGGAACGGGCACAGGCTTACGCACCAAGGGCTGACCCAATCTCCCAGGTGGTGTGTTATTCATTGCCCGTGTTTGTTTGTTGTGATCCTCCTGCGGGCCTAGCCCGTGCAGGTTGGGCGTGAGCCTGGTGGGAAAAAGAAAGGGAGAAAAAAAAAGCCAGACATTTCATCATCATTGACCACCGGCTAGTCACCGTTCTGCGGAACAGTGATGTGCGAGCCCTTGCCTCATTGAGACCTTCGGATATTGAGCTGGACTTGTAGGGGGCCGGGCAGTTGTATGCCGTGTCGCTTGGCGCATGTCTGAGCAGAGGCCCTTAGCAGGGCCACTTAGATAGCGCCTGCGTGGTGTACTAACCGAGGCGTTAACAGACGATGGCCGGATACCTGGGCTGTGCCCCTTGGCGACACAGCAGCAAAACTGGCCGCAGAGAGTCGACCGCCCACAGAAAATGCCGGGAGAGGACGTGTCGCATGGCAACAAGACGGTCTTACAGGCAGGCCTCGGATGCATCTGCTCATGTCCATGGTACAACTGCCGCCGGCGGTACAGACGCGTGAGAAATGGTGGCAGAGAAGACGTGCTGGCGGGTAAGGGTGGTTGGAGATGGAGCCCTGGATGTCATCCATACCACATTCCACTGCGGGTGGTTGCGTACGCCGGTATTTTTTGAGACCGCCTGAGCACAACAGGGAAGAAAGCCCACACCATCCGACCCAGACATGCGTTTCCGGAGCTGGCGCACACCAGTTTCCATGCCTACACGCCCGCCCCCTTCCCCCCCCCCCTGCCCGACCTTCCCTTGCCCCATCTCCCACTTGCCACCTAAATGAGAGGTGGGTGGTGCGGTTTGAGAAGTACTTCTGGTACATATGTAGTACATACATGACTTCATGACTCAACAGTAGTCACCAAACAGACAGTGCCTGAGGATAGCCCGACAGCTTCAGTATGTAGAAGTCAGGAGGCCACTCAGAGGAGGATGTGACCGGGTGGTGGCAGATGGAAGAGAGAGAGAGAGAGAGAGAGAGAGAGAGGGCGTGTGAGAGGGTGGGTGTGTGTGTGTGTGTGTGTGTATGTGTGGTGTGGCAGGGTGCTGGGACTTGGTGACGGTGCACAGGTTTGTTGTATCACTACTATGGTACCATACGTACTAGCCCACAGGTCATGGTTGTATGGGTGAATGAGGACAAGACGGAGCCGACGCGTGAGCGAGCTTGGCCGGCTGCTTTTGGGGGGAGGGGGGAGGGATTGGCACTTTCCCCCTAACAGTGCCTGGGCCTGCTAGAGCGACAGTGGACTTGGGCCACAGTGAGATGTGACTGGCCAGCTACGGTCTTCCTTCCCCACGGAACCCTGCCCTAGTACTCTGGTAGAGTGACAGTGCACCACCCCCCCCGCCTACCTGGCCCTACCTTGCCTACCCTTACCTGCCTACGTGCCTTGCCCTGGGTGCGTGCCTGCCTTTTCCCCTCAGATCAGCCCAAGGAACCGCAGACAAGGTAAAAGCCGTTCCCCTCTGTTGCGTGCCCATACAATTTCCTGCGCTCCTCTCCTTTCTACCTCTCCCACCAAACCTCACCGCAGACACATACGCGCAGTCTCAATCACAGTGAGTACATCTTTTGCCTGCGTTTTCATCACCAAATCACAAGTCACTTCTTTTCGGCTTCCACTGCACATTTCGCAACATTCGCAGCACGCTCGCCAGGTCTGAATATCTTATTCAGATCTTTTTCCCTCATCGTCCTGCACCGAGAAGCTGTGTTTTTGGACTTGCATCGTGACCTGAGCATCGTGGTGCGCCAGCATCAACACCTTCTCCAGCCCGCCCAGCAACACCACCAAAAACGCTCACCCCCGTCATCCTCACATACAAAATCCAAGAAGACGCGATCCGTACTGACAATTTGCGCCCATCGCAGTCACGCACCACAACCCTTTCAAAAATCTTGTCACTAGCCCAAAAAGTATGTATCCTACCCCTCTCCAGCTACCTGCACCTTCAATTTGCATTTTACACCCTCCGCCCGGCCTCAATTGCATTTGCGACCCTGCTCGCTGCGATGCTCTGCTTGGCACCCGGCCTCCCGCTAAATACGCGGTCGCGTCGTCGGCGAGCTCGTTCCAAGCTTCTCTGAGGCCGGCTCCAGCTGCGGACGCTTTAGCCTGACCAGCTCGCCGGGTGCCCATTGCTCGCAACACACAACACAACCAAAGAACAGGCACAACAAACACCTCCAGCGCCAGCGCTCCCTTCACCCACTTCATGATTAGCCCCACACCACCCATCATTCATCATGACAACATTATTTTCCTAGTTCCATCGCTGCATTGCCATTCATCTCATAGTGGCCTGTGACTAACATTGCCTGCACCAGCTCCGTCAACATGCCTAAGGCCGCAGCTAAGAAGGGTGGTAAGGTCGAGAAGGGCCGCAAGGGCAAGAAAGGTATGTCCTCCCTTTCTGGCAACTCCATGCCACCAACTAGGCCGACCCGTTCAGACTTGTGCTAATTAACCTCAATAGACCCCAACGCTCCCAAGCGCGGTCTCTCCGCCTACATGTTCTTTGCCAACGAGCAGCGCGAGAACGTTCGCGAGGAGAACCCCGGCATCAAGTTCGGTAGGTCTCCGTCTGGCGATACCCTTCGCACTGTGCTCCATACTGACTTGTCCCCTAGGCGAGGTCGGTCGCATCCTGGGTGAGCGCTGGAAGGCTCTCAACGAGAAGCAACGTGCTCCCTACGAGGCCAAGGCTGCCGCCGACAAGAAGAGATACGAGGATGAGAAGGCTGCCTACAACGTACGCCCCCCCCCCCCCTTTCTAAAAACTTTCTCTCTCTTCACACACTGATCCGTCGCTGTAGAGCTAACGAGTTCCATCCGTCTAGGCTGAGGAGTCTGAGTAAGGTTGATGTTGCGTAGGCAACGGCGACACTTTCTTCATCATTTTCTATCTCTTTGGTAGTCGGTACGGTGTTTGCGGCTGGTAGGGAAGGATACTGATTTGCTATGATGAACCAATGGGGCCAGGCTGGGGCTAAAACACGCACCCGGTCAAATGTATAGTAGCAGCAACGAACTATGAACCTTCCTTGAAGACGTTTTGATCTTTCCATGACAATGATTTTTGTAGCTTGCTGTAGACTAAGCTGGACAAGTCTGAGGTGTTCTCAGACGACATGGTGATCCAGTGAGTGAGGTCTTCTCAAGACAGGGCATTCCCGTTCTTGGTGAAGTTGCCTCAGGTATACACACCATGGTAAGAAATCGGGAAGGAAGCAGCGGCCCCAAAAACGAGGCTGATGTTCATGGTGTCGTTGGATCAGTCTCGATCTATTTAAACGCGTCATGTCGCCCCCCCCTCCCTCTGCTCTCTTGCGATATCCACAATAAAACCTGACTGGTTGAATTGGGAGGTCGTGGCCCGCCCTTGACACCCGCGCACCCAAGCAGGCTCTCGATGTTTCTTGCGCTCAAACTCTTCCACCCAGGTTCATCACACCTACTTCCCTGCGGCAGCACCCGACTTGTTGATTCTAAAGCCAGAATAAGCGGAAGTGAGGCCGACCGGATCTACTAAATCTACCACATCCTGGTGTATACATGTATTTTCCGCAACGTCCCTCGTCGAACGGACTTCTGTACTTTGCAGGTGGTCATTGCGACCGGATGATCTGGATGAGCTTGCTCAATTACGAGCCAGCCTCCTTTGGCTGCAACGCAACGTGTCTTCCGATCGCGAGCTCTGGTCATACAGTCTTCACTGGGTCTTCCTCGTCAGTCAGAGACATTGAAACTTGTCGGCGTTCTGATGAGAAACGTTACACGAGACATGAATCACCGCACGCTGTTTTAAAAAAAAAAAAAAAAAAAAAGGAAAAAGGAAAAAGGAAAAAGGAAAAAGGAATAAGGGGGAAAAAAAAGGGAGGGGTGGAGAGAGAGAGAGAGAACACAACAGCCCTCATCACTATCATCTTCACAGGCAGTCGAGGTCGGTCTACAGGGTACCATGTACTTCAGCTCTGGAGTTTATGAATCAACTTATGAAAGTCTCGTCACAGGTGTCATGCGAGATATTCCGATTCGTGCAGAGAGAGAGGGAGAGGGACAGACAGGTGCATCGTCACGCCCACCACAGCATTCGAATTTCTACCAATCCGACTCCTCGGCCAGATCACCTCCGCACTCGATCACAATGTCTGGTCCCTTTGCTGCGGGTAGACACGACCCAGCCACCGGCCTGGATCTCAATTCGCTCGGCGCGAAGCGTACTTGCATTAGGAGAATGCACGATAGACGGCGCTTCCATGTCTGATGGGGCAGCATAGGCCGACAGACGACAGACAAAAATTTTCTCCTCACCTCCCCCCTTCCCCGCTGGTGGGTTATCTTTGGCTCGACCTTCGTGGCAGCCCGGGGTAAGTGTGTGAAGATCTGCAAGTTGGCTCTCCTTCGTGGTCTCTCAGTGGCTCGTTTCATTCCGTCTCTCTCGCTCTCCCTCTGTCTCTCTGTCTCCTCTTGCTTCTATCCCCGGTTCATTGTCAGAAACAGCGTGTCTAGCTTTTCTCCTGCGACACCGGCATCGCAGGTCTCACTTTTTTTTCTTTCTGACCAGAGCACGCAGCAGGTTGCATCTGGCACCAGAGAAAAAAGAAAAAAAAAACAAGGTTTGTCTTGGCGGCGCCGACTTTGTCTTGCCTTGCAGGTTCTGCACAACCGTCAGCTTCATCGATCGATCCTGGTGGTCTGCTAGCGGAACACGGGAGAGAGAAGCCCACGACGTCTCTGCAGGGCAAGACCCTGATTTGGCGAAATGGTTGACAAATTTGAGGCCATCCCCGAACTTGCTTGGTGGAGATAACTGCCACACCTGGCCTCGCGTCTTACCGATACAAGCGGGAGAAGAGAGAGGGGGTGGGAGCCACTCGCAGGAAGCACCTCTTCGTCGGCTGATTGACACGTCAGAGGCAGCGCAGAGCCGCAAAGCAAGTGGTCTCCGGCCAGCCCACGATCGCCGGACTGTGCATGGTGCGGTGGATGTCACGCTGCGGGAGGTGGCCCCTCGTTTCTATTCGGCGGTCGTGTTGGACAGTTCATGGTGCTTATTAGCCCATGCCGTCGTCGATTTCGTCCTTCTGCCGCGTTATGCATGTCGGTGCGGAGCGCCGGGCAGCTTTGCATCTCTTCAGGTTGTGACAGTTCAGACCTGCGTTCGGTCTTCTCCAGATCTTCTCCAGGGACACACTCTTTTTTTTGTTTGTTTTTTTAAACCTTATCTTGAGCTCAGAGGAACCATTTCAAAGCCTCTCAACATCTAAATCGTACGGATGCCTCGTTCTACAGAGACAAAAGCCAGCACGAAATCAGCGCTTTGCACAGCAGGGACTACTGAGACCTCTTTGCAGTAAAAGACCAGTGACAGGAGGTCTGCACCATACTGGCTGTTGGCCAACCCAAACATCCCTCTTCTTCATGATGTGAGCCAAACGAAGGCTTGATTAATGCATTTCTGAACTACGGACATTTCGAAATCGATTTGAGAAATCTCACCACCACCACCCCTCACTACGACTACACATGATCGTCTAGAGACGCATGCCTGTCGAGATTGACAATTGCTCCTGTGCATCTTCAAAATGGACTGGGTTTACGACTCCACAATGGTATCAATGCCTCCTCAGAGCCACCTCTTCCGCGGCTGCTGGCTCCGAGGCAGAGAGGGCTGAGAGGGTAGCAATGGGTACGCCAGAACCGAAGGCTTTATCTTTGGACTGCAATAAACTCACAACCACTTAGGCCTTGATGGACTCCGAGCCGCCCTCGACAAGTCCTTTCACGGACACATGATCGCCTTGACCGAGGAGATCCGAGGATCCTCCCAGCGCCTCCAGCAGCTGGCCGGCCAGAGCGGCACGCACAAGTCCCGCGCACCCATCGTGTCGAACCACCTGAACGTCCTGCTCCCGTGCATGTCCAAGACCCTGCGGGACATCACCACACACTACGACGACAAGACCATCTCCCGCGAGATGCGCTGGCGCAAGATGTACCACGACATGATGAAGGAGGTCCGCGGCATCCCCCTGCCGCAGCGCTTCATCCTGTACAACCAGTTCCTCCGGCAGCTTCACTGCCTCCTCACGCGCGACAAGCATTTCGACCAGGGCCAGCTCGAGATGCTGCGGCACAAGATCCTCGAGCTGCGCGAGCTCCGTGGCATTCCCGCACCGGTGCAAGCGCAGACCGCTGCCGCTGCCACCACCACCACCCCGGACCAGCTCGTCGGCCGCCAGGTCCACGACACCGCCATCGTCATCCCACTGCCGCACGAGCGGATCCACTGGTGCGAGCAGGTCTTTGCGCTCCCGCTCAGCTCGCGCACCGACATCCCCGGGCCCGAGAAGTCGCGCGCGTTCCAGCCGCTGTTGCCCGCGTGGGACCCGGCCCGGCCCAAGGCGCGCAAGACGCTCATGCGGCGGTCCTTTGACTCCGACAGGCTGTGTGTCAAGTTCCTCCTCGACGCGGAAGACATCCCGTACATCGAGATCCGGGTGTACAGCGGCGGCGCCCAGTATTTCACGTGGAAGAGCCATGACCAGGTCTGGATCCAGCGAGATGGGAATTCTCTAGTCTTGAAGAGGTGGAGCCGGTCGACGTCGGCATGGAAGACCTGGGCGGTGCTGAGTTTCGTCACTTGGGAGGGTGAGCAAGAATTCTTTCGTCCCTCTATCATCGCAATCCGGGCCCGTCTCCTTCTCCCCTAGGACCCTGTCTAACCTCGGACGCAGAACTCGTCCTGTTCCATTGCACCTTCACCGCTCTGAAGTGCCGGAACCCTCTCGCCCCGACCATGGGCCAGCAAGAGTTCGCCGTGAAGGGCGAGGCCTTGCAATTCCAAGCGTGAGTCCTTACTTCCCCCCGTCTTTAATCGCCTAAGACTGACACGTGTTTACTCTTTCTAGTCAGATCGTCGACGACGACTACAGGCACAGCCTCTGCGTATATAAGGAGGAGCGTAGCGGCGGGATCCGACTGCAGGCTGCCGTATGGAACGGCGAGCTGAGGAAGTGTCCGGTGTGGACTGCCTTTGGTGAGTCTTGTACCCGCCCGCCACAGACACACTTTGCCCTGCTCAGTCCCAGCCCCCCCCCCCCCGTCAATAACACTCGCTAACGTGATGGTGTGTGTGTGTTTGTGTTTGTGCGAGCAGTCACCCACATTTCCACGTCCCCTAGGTGGCTCGTCCGCGTCTCGAACCACATCTTCCACGTCAGGGATATTCAGCTCTACATCTTCTGCCAGAAGTATCGGGAGTCCAGGATGCGGAAGAACAGGCTCGGCGCATTTGAAATTTATTTCCTCAGCAAGCATGGTACGCTCCCTCACCCCTCTTGATAGTTATATGCACAGGGCAGGCATCCAGGGAAAAAAGATAGCTAATACGACAGCATCACGCGCACAGCTGCCGACGAGTTCGGGCAACTCTTCGCCACGTCCATCCCTGGTTCGGGCCATGTATCCGAGGTTGAAGGTGACTGCATCGCCGGCCCTTCGTTGACCTGACACCGCCGGAGGCCGCCGCGTCCAAACAACTCGTCTCGGCCCTTCCACCGCGAGGGAAGAGTGCAGCCGCTGCCATACGCTGCCCACCCGAACAACAACTCATCACTTTTCTTTTGTCTAGTTTGCCGATACACGGACATCTATGATCTCTTAATACCTCACCAACCCACCGCACACAGCACAGTCTTTCGACACACCCCCCTCTTGATTTTTTTTTTCTCCCCCTTTCCGGACCACCCACTCCACTTCGACACACTTGACGACGCTTACGACTTAACCGATGATGAGTAGGACGACGCAACGAGAGAAGAAAAAACAACAACCTGTACCACATCTTTGTTGAAATTTATGGCACGGGATAATGAGATTCATTACTGGGAGCGAAATCGCGGGCAGATTGCACAATGATACCCCTTTGCTTCTTTTTTTATTCATTTGTTCTTGAGTCTCTGGTTTTCACTGCTTTTTCTTTTTGGCTGTTAATTCTGCAATGGACCTGGGAAAGCAAATGCCCTTGCACCTTGACTGTAACGAAAGACCAAGTTGACACCGTCATGTTATGAGAAAGGGATGCCCAGGGCATAATTATTTATCAGACTGGTAATACCTAGCCGATCACGATGTCGGGCGTCAGTGCTGCGTCCAATTAAATACACGAAAGAAACAAATCATATCAATCTAGTTCACATGCACATTGGATCTTGCTGAAATTGCACCGGGATTTTTGGTTCGTATTTTTTTTTTAAGTCAGGGCTCGTGATTTCGTGGGGAAAAGAGAAAAAAGGGAACAGGTGCATCCGTCTACAGTGTTCAGCACGCTGTACCACCACGCGTATACTAGCCTGGCCCAGCTTATGTCTTGACATCGGGCTCATCACGGCCGACAAACTCCTTGAACTTGAGGAGGTCGGTCGCAAACTTGATCTCAGGCTTGAGGAAGTCCTGCGCATCGAGATCGTACTTGGAAGCATCGGAGGTGTGCTGCTCGATGTACAGACGGATGGTGGCACCAGAAGAGCCGGTGCCAGACAGACGCACGACAATGCGGCTGCCGGAGTCGAACTTGGCATACAAGCCCTGGTTGGAAGAGACCGAGCCGTCGAGGTCGGTGTAGGAGAAGTTGCCGGCTTCGACGACGGTGCGACCCTCAATCTTGCTGCCGACGAAGCTCTTGTCGGCGACAAGGTCCTTGAGCACGCCGACAACCTTGTTGGCGCCATCGGAGTCGACATTCTCGTAATCGTAGCGGGTGAAGAAGGTACGGCCGTACTCGCTCCAGAAGTCCTTCTGGATCTGCTTGATGCTAGGAGTAGCACCAGGGTTGGCGACACCGAGCCCAGCAATGATGTTCAGCCAGGCGACGACAGCCCACAGACCGTCCTTCTCGCGGACGTGGTTGGAACCAGTTCCAAAGGACTCCTCACCGCAGATGGACAGCTTGTCGGCGTCAAAGAGGGCGCAGAAGAACTTCCAGCCGGTGGGCACCTCGTAGCAGTTCTTCCCCTGCTTCTTGGCGACAAGGTCGACAGCCCCGGAGGTGGGCATGGAACGAGCCAGGCCGTAGACACCCTGCTTCTTGAAGTAGGGGATGAGGTCGGCATAGTGAGCGATGATGGCCAAGCTGTCACCAGGGGGAGACAAAGGCACCAGCGCCGTAGATCATGTTCCGGTCACCATCACCATCGGAGGCCGCCCCAAAGGGAATCTTGTTCTTCTCGACAACCTCGACGAGGCTGTGGGCGTAGACGAGGTTGGGGTCAGGTGGCCGCCGTTGAAGTCGGGCGAGGGCACGCAGTTCTGGGTGGAGCCGGCCAGACCCAGCTCCTCCTCGAAGATAGCCTTTCCATAAGGCCCAGTGACACCGTGGAGGCCATCGAAGAGGACCTTGAAGTCGGAGTGTTCGGTGAAGAACTTCTTGATCAGAGGGAAGTCAAAGATGTCCTTCAGCATCTGGGTATAGTCGGCGACACTGTCGATGATCTCGACCTCGAGAGACCCGTAGGTTTTGGTGCCGATGGTCGAGATGTCGACTTCGGGGATGTCTTCGATCTTGTAGGAGGTGAGGGTCTTGGAGGTCTCGTAGATCTTGTTGGTGACGGACTCAGGGGCTGGGCCACCGTTGGCAAGGTTGTACTTGATACCGAAGTCGTTCGTGGGGCCTAGTGTCCGATACAATTAGCATTCAAGTTTGTACCTCGCGGTTGACAATGACACTGGAAAGATACTTACCACCAGGGTTGTGGCTGGCAGTCAGAAGAATACCACCAGTAGCCTTTCTCTTCCGGATGACGTGGCTGGCAGCAGGTGTGGACAGGATGCCGTTCTGGCCGATGAGAAGCTTCTTGACGCCGTATGCAGCACCAATCTTGGCAATCAACTGGATGACCTCGGGGTTCCAGAAGCGGCCATCACCACCAATGACAAGGAATGACCCTAGATTGCCAAATCAGTATACTTCAGCCTGCCGTCTGTATCGGCTCGGCTCGGGGGGGGGGGATAGGCTGACCCTCTACACCCTCAGGGATGGACAGGAGGATGCTGGTGACGAAAGATTCGCTGTAGTGAGGCTTCTGGAAGACAGTCACCTTCTTTCGGAGACCTGACCTGAAGGGGAGTGTCAGCGAAGAAGCCTCCCAGCTAAACTGGCGTGGTTGAGGCTTGGGCAGCACCAGCCAGAAAAGGGGGGAGATACTGCGGGGTGGGGTGAAGCTATCGTGACCTACGTTCCGGGCTTCTGGTCCTGGAAGGACTCGAATTGAACTTCCTTGACCATCTTGGCAGGATTGTGAGCGATGAGAATGTAGACTTTGGTCGGGAGCCAGAGGAAATCTGTCACCACAAGAGAGCTTCGAGTGGTTGTGTCGGGAGGGAGGTTGTGCAATGTAAATAAATACCACAGCAGGCGTCTTGCCAATTCATCAGGAGCTCTGGCACTTAATGGACGGACGCCACTCTAGAGGTGGGCAGGTGGGGTCAATACGTCTCTGGTGGGGTCGTCATCGGACAGGGGTGGGAGCTTAATGCTCCTGGCGTGGCATGCAATGGTAGCCAACCAGAATTAGGGTCTCAACATTTCCACTATCTCTGCACACCAACACCCAAAATGCAGAGCGAGAGTTGAGGCGATCCACTCAGGTCATATCAGTTGTCCAGATATGAGCTCTACTATGAGCAAGCCACAAAATTTTAGCAAGAATAATTAAGTATGAGGGCTTTTTCAGGAAAATCTTGTACAAGAACTTTGTATTAAATAATTCGTAACTGGCCTTGGAATCCTGTCCAGTATGTGATGCGCATTGAACCGAGCTTAACTTTCTCACGCCAGCCACAAATGGTATCTTCTCATACCTCTGTCTACCCTTCTGAAGCGGTCTGATGTTCATGCATGACAACATGAAAGGTAGATGAGAGCAGCATGCTCTGTGACCAGCTTTGGTATCATGGTTGCCCCACGGTATGTTGCCCTACTGCTGCTGCTATAGCGTGGCAGGTGCCTTTTCTCGTAGTGTTGTGGATGTAGTCTCGTTTTCCTCGCAGATAAGAAGACGATTGTTGATGGCGAAAAGGAGGTGTGAGACCAATGCCAGTGACTGCAGATTGTAAAGACACGAGGGGGGATTCTGAACGTGAGAATCGGAAGGGCGGCAACCAAAAGACAGGAGAACCATCGCCTGCAGGTCCTTCAGCACTGACGATAAGGAGAATGAGCTCCTTCCATCGAATATGAAAATATGGAGGTCGGCATTGTGACTATCGTTGGTTCAAGTCTTGCTGTTCGCTCTTCGCCACCGAGAACCCAACCACTGGGTACCCAAGTAAGCTTCGATGCCGAACGGCGTGTCGGATGGCAGACGTCGAGAACTCGGGCTGTCGTCAGGCTCATGAGCTGTCCTGACCCTGCGCACCCGCCCGGAAAATGGTCTCCTTGTAGTACCTCGCCTCCTCGATGCTCTCCAGGATATCATCCCTTGCCTTGTGCAGCGTCTTCTTCTGCGGCACCCTCGCGGCGACCTGCGGGCACCACCTCCTCGCCGCCTCCTTGATGGAGCTCACATCCAGGATGCGGTAGTGCAGGTGCCCCACGACTCTGCGGTACGGCCCCCTCGCGAGGAAAGACCTGTCGGCGTGGACCGAGTTGCCAGCGAGCAGCGCGACGCGGCGTCCCGGGACGTGCTTCTTGATATAGGACAGGAGCTCGTCGGCGGCCTGTTCCGGTGTCACCTCGGAGGCGATGACTGCCGCTGTGAGTCCGCTCTCGCCGTGGGTCCGGGTGCACCACTCGTCCATCTGCTCCATTCGGGCTCTGGGCTGGTGGACGACGGTGCCCCAGCCTTCGGCGTCGAGGAGGTCTAGGTTGCCATTGGTGATGAGGCAGAAGATCTCGATGATCTCTTCCTTGTCTGGGTCCAAGCCGGTCATCTACATCAGCGGGTTAATACATGACAAGACCTTGCACGATTGTATGATGATGATGATGATGATGACGATGACGATGATGATAGTAATGATGAGAGGCTGCGCGAGATGGGTCTGGAATTCTTCTTTTTCTCTTTACCTCACAGTCGATCCAGACCAACGGGGCGGCATCATCCTGAGAAGCCATGGTTTTCTCCCTGTCAGAGCGGATAGGAGGAAGGCCAGTGGTTGTTGTCGAGTAGGTGCGGATCAGTGGCTGCCGGTGGTGGGAGGGCGTCTTCACCCAACAGGGAAGAGGCTTGTTTTGGCAAAGTAACGTTGTATATAATGATGGCTTCCCGAGCCTTGTGAAGGACGGAGGGTGTGTGGCCCGCCGAATGGATCCCATGAATCTTGGTGTCCTTGTCCCTATGGTTGCAGCCGTCTATCGACGAAAAGAGAGTCGTGGTGTGTGGATCACAAACCCGTCCACACACTCTCCATGGCACAAATCCACGATAGCTAAACAGTGAAGACGAATGAGCAGTCTCGCATTAGTGAGATGACGCCTGTAGAATAGCGGAGTGCGGGGGTAGGGGGTTTTCCTTTGGGACGGGTGCAGATCCGCTAGCCGCTACAATAGGCGTTTAGGCTTCCCCCTGCCGGTGATTGATCCCCTTATCTTCTTCTAGCCGGTGCGAAGTTACAGGCCGTTGCGACTACTACTGCTACCATTACTACCACTATTGTAGAATGTAGTAAGTACTTTCTGCCCGCTGCGGGACGCCACCTCTTTGATTTGCATACTACAACAAGAGATGACTTCCCTCTCCCGACCCCCTTCTTGTCTCTCTCGAGGCTGACCCCTCTCTCTTCTTCTTGTCCTCCTCTTCCTATTCCTCACAGCCATCTGAATATACGACGACGACAAATCCTGTCCTTTTGTCTGTCTGTCTTTGTCAGAGTCGCTACTCTTCCTACAGCGCAATACTCATCACCCAGATAAAACATAAAACCGCCCTTCTCATCATGGGTCGCGCAGAGGATTCACCTCCGACCAGGCCCATCGCCGAGCCAGGTCCCGTTGTCTCGACGGACAAGGACATCCAGCTCACCATGCCCACCCGGCCCCCTCCGTCCGCCGACCCGCCTCGCCTCCTGATCATCGGCGCTGGCTCCCGTGGCCAGGCCTACGCCCACGCCGTGCACACCGCCACCAACGGCACCATCGCTGCCGTCGCCGAGCCCCATGCCTTCAAGCGCGCCCAGTTTGGCCGCAACTATGTCTGGGGCCCTCGCGGCGACAAGGCCCCTGCCGAGGGTGAGTCGTTCGCTTCGTGGACGGACTTCATCGCTTACGAGACGGAGCGACGCCTGCGTGCTGCCGTCCCTGGTGCGAAGGGCGTCCCTAAGGGCGTGGATGGGGTGTTCGTCTGCGTGCTGGACGAGATGCACCGCGAGGTGGTGGTCGCGCTCGCCGCGCTGGGCGGCCTGCATATCATGTGCGAGAAGCCGCTAGCCACGACGCTGGGTGACTGCGTGGATATGTACCGGGCACTGCGGGACAACACCAGCGCAGAAGGCGAGCCGTGCGTCTTCTCTATCGGACACGTGCTGCGGTACAGCCCGCACAATGTTGAGCTGCGCAGGCTGCTGCTCGAGGAGAAGGTCATCGGCGACGTGCTCTCTGTCGTGCACACCGAGCCCGTCGGCTGGTGGCACTTTACCCACAGCTACGTGAGGGGCAACTGGAGGAGGGAGGACACCACGGCCCCGAGCCTGCTGACCAAGAGCTGTCATGACGTGGATGTCCTGCTGTGGCTGCTGTGCTCGCCGGCGAGGTACGAGGATGGCGGGCAGAAGGCCCTGCCGCACCTCCCGTCCACGGTGTCAAGCAGTGGGAGGCTGCAGTACTTCAAAAAGAGCAGGAAGCCTGTCGGTGCCGGGTCTGCGACCAACTGTCTACAGTGCCCGGTCGAGGAGACGTGCAAATACTCGGCAAAGCGCATCTACACGGGCGACAAGCCCTTCAAGGGATTGGGAGCAGGCACCGTTGGCTGGCCGGTGAGCATCGTGCTCCCCGAGATTGAGGACCTCGGGGCCGGCGAGGAGGGCCGGAAGGCGCTCATGGCGAAGCTGGCTGAGGATTACAGCCCAGATATGCCGGACACGGAGATCGCGAGGCGTAACTGGTTCGGGCGGTGCGTCTATGAGAGTGACAACGACGTGGCAGACGAGCAGGTGGTGACCATAACCTGGGATGACGATGTTCTCCCGCCGTCGTCAGAAGGCGGTGAAGAAGCTGGTCCCATGTCAGACAGGCTGGGCGGTCGAGGCGCAAAGCAGGCGACCTTCCACATGGTAGCCCAGACCAAGCGACAATGCGAGCGGTTTACGCGCATATATGGCGTCAACGGTGAGATATACGCAGATTCATACACCATTACGGTAGAGGACTTCAACACCGGCAAGACGACCACGCACACACCGCGCATGGAGAGCATGGGCCACGGGGGCGGGGATCTGGGCCTGGCGAGACAGTTCGTGGAGGCCATCGATGTGGTTAAGAACAAGCGCGACGAAGGGTGGACGAGCGACAGGGCGCAGAAGGAGATCATACGTTGCACGCTGGACGAGGTTATCAGGAGCCACGCCATGGTCTTTTTGTGCCGAGGAGGCCAAGAGGGGGAAGAAGATCGTGGACTGGGCTGAGTGGTGGGCACGGGAGGTCGAGGGCAATCTGGGCGCGAAGTAACAGCAGCCACCGCCAGCGCCCTCTTGTTAGTCGCCACTCGGTCAGGAGTTCTCATCCATCTGCCTGCTGGCTTGATAGGATCCGTCTCGTATTGCTGACATGAGACCTGGGAGACGAGTCTATAGCTCGGCGCTAGGCATGATGCCCAAGTCCCTTCTCTGTCGTCATTGGGAATGGTCAGTTCTCTCATAAAACAAGTGGCTCGATCTGACTGATCGCTAGAGTGATTTCTTCGCCAGATATCATGACGACGTGAAGTTCCTATGTGTGCACGTCGGAAATCTCGCGCCATGATGGCAGATGGCCCAAGTCCAAGGCAAGAGAACACAACGATGCTCTTGGTCCACAAAAAAGACTACACCTCGGAAGTATTTCTCGGCCTTGTCTACCATTGGCATGCTTTCACCAGTAATCAACGCAAGGTCCGAAGGAGTTTTGGAAGACTTATAAATTGAGAGGAAAGGAGAAAAGCAGCGCGGGGCTAGAGATTGATAATTAACAGCGCATCCAGCCCTATCTTTTTCTGGGTACGTCTTGTCCGTACAGATGCAGTGGAGCGAGCGGCTCTAAACAATTCTTCGATGGACATGGATTTTCTTCTGACCTTCTTGGGCCCATAGGCTTATTCACAAGGGATCGCTTCCCCGGTTTTTGGAAGCTGTCGCGGATAATAAGCATCAGGTGTGGTGGTCAGCACAACCCTCCGATCTGACCACTGCCTCACATTATATGAATGGGTTGGACCGTGGACAGTTTCTCAGCCTCGGATCTGGTTCTATAGCACACACTACTGTAATACGCTGAGGATGTTTATACAGTGCCCACTGACATTTTTTGCAGCTTTTATATCGCCAGACGCCAGGTATCTAGATTCAGAATCATATAGAGAAAACCCAATGCCAAACACATGAGGATATACTCAGTGGCAGAAGCGTGCACAAGTCCGAGGTGTGGGTCTCAACTCGGACTCAACGCTGTCCTGCCTCTGCACATGCGTATCCTTCGCCATGCATACACGACGTCTGTACTCCCTCCTAGCACATCACGAGCGAACACCGTCGAGACCAAAGAAAAAGTCGGTATGTAACATTGCACCACGCTGCGGTAGGATCAATTTTCTGGAGCCCCTTGCCTTGCTGGCTGAGGCTGACACCAAAGCGCTGGCCAGCCGGCCGTCCCGAGCCGGTGGGAATTTTGACTGCCGATCTCTTCTGCCACTCAGTCATCGTATCCCAGATAGGTAACGAGAGTGAGTTGTAGATCTCGTGATGATTGGTAGGGGCCACAGGACGGCCCTGGAGAGTAACGAATGAGGCGGTAGCTCTGCAGTCAGCCTTTTTCTCTTCTTAACCAACTCAGGAGGAGGAGGGCGAAGTGGCAGGATGGAAGGAAGGGTTGTTTTCTCGTATCTAGGTCTCGTTCAGCCATGGAGATGGATACCGCCTTTGTTGGAGGATTTGATTCCACACGCAAGGATGTGTTTTCTTTCGAGAGGCTGGATAGCCTGAGGAAAGAAGTACGTATAGGATGTTGAGGGAGGCAAAAAGAAGAGAGAGAGAAAAAACAGGTATAAGTAAGTTGCCTGCTTCGTTTCCCAGATATTCGAGTCTTCCAGGTGGTCACCAAGTCCTTTTTCACATCGTCCTGTAAGCATCGAAAACAAACAGATTCCTCCCTACACACCTATACACAAAAACCTTCTAAATCTACACCAATTTCACTAAAAAAAAAAACAAAAATAAAAAATGCAGTTCATCACCGCCATCCTCTCCCTCGCCGCCGCCACCTCGGCCGCCAGCATCACCCGCCGCCAGCTCGACCCGCACATGATCGACTTCCGCTCCTACGGCGAGGCCGGATGCTCCGCGGCCAACCAGGGCGTCTACACGTACGAAGAGTCCGACGCCAACACCTGCTTCGAGTTCCCGTCCGGGCTGGACATTGAGTCTGTTCTCGTTGTGGATATTACACTCAGCGGATGCTCTTGTAAGCAAAGCGCCCCCCCCCTCCTCTCTCTCTCTTTCTTTCTCTATACTCGGGCACGCAATACCATTCACCTCTTCTCACTACCTTTTTCTGTCGAATGTATATTTTTTTTCAAAACTAATAAAAAAATTCAAACAGTCTATGTCTACTCGGACTTTGAGTGTGCGACGGAGGCGATCCCGATTGCTGACGGGGCGTGTTACAATGCCACAGCTGCAGGACTGGGCTCGTACCAGACAATCTGCTCTTGAGCGGCGGCGACGATGATGGGAAGGGTGGCTGCGACTGGCCGTTCGAAGATGAGCAAGAGATAATTTTATTATTTCTTTCTTGGTTCTGCAGTACGAGTTCCACCAGCATGATTTACAGACATGATAACATGAAGGACTTAGGGATAGTAAATAGATAGTCACTCCTTCACGGGGCCAGGCAGATGATTAACAACCGGACAATACTATGGTTGATGGTTACATGATGACACCAACGTCTCTCGCTCTCTCAATGGTGAGGATATGCCTTACTCATATCATAAATGAATAGACCACCAATTGGCCTTGCCTTCTTCCTGCAGTTTTTACATTCAGCAGTACATAGGTATATAATATAGACACAGGTGCAAAAATGTCCTGCGGAAGGGTGTCGATTTCCCTAATGAGCCCAATGGTGAACAAGCCACATGCCAAGTCAACCCACAACACTTAATCTCTTCCCCTCCTCCTGTTATGAACCCGTGCTATGCTTTGACACTCCCCAGCCCGATAAGAACCTACTTTACACTAGCTATTTCTGCCAAATGAAGAATTCCAGAGAGGCCGTGGAGACGAGATCGGAATGTCCTTGTTAGGAGCCAGAAAAACTCAGGTCGCAACAGCTGGAGGGAGAGCAGATGTGTTGTTGCCTTCACCGCCTGCAGTCTGCGACTCGAGGAAGCCCGGGCGCCATTTCGTGAGATACTTTGCCGCCATGGGGCGGGCATCCTCATCTAAGAACTGGATCAGCTACATTTTCTATGCATAGGACGACAAAGTTCCAGGTGAGTACTTACACTCGATCCAGATGTCCTGAACCGTGTCCAACGCCATATCCCTCACCGGCGGCTTCATCATGACGAGATAAAGCAAAGTCGTAAGCGCCAGCTGAACCATTGCCGGATCTGCGCACAGGTGTGTCACCTTGGTCAGGATCGCCTTGTTGAGCTCCGGTATCTCGCCCAGGAACCGCATGAGCACTTTGTCCGAGGGGTTCAGGTAAGGGAAGAAGCCCTCGACGAGTCTGCTGGCCCACTTGACGTAGTGCAGCGGCGCGTCCGAGCTCTGCTGCCTTGCCAGATTGTCATTGTACCACTCCTCGCAGAGCCACGCGACCGCAACGTCAATGCGCTTGCGAAAGTCCTCTAGCACATATGCATACAACCGTTCGCGGATGGCGTTACCGTTCAGTGGGTTGCGAGACACTATAGCACTGCTGTCCTCGGCCTTGATATCAGTCTCCTCGAGACCAGCGCCTGAGCGTGTGCCCAGGCGGACGATGAACGTCAGCATCGACTCCCTGTCATACGAGTTTGCCGCAAGCCGGTTGATGCCGGCTCTGGTCTTCTTCGCTGGTGGATCCTCCAGAACCTTCACCGCGTCGAGGACCCGAGCCACGGTCACCTGGCCGGCTGATGCTGCAGCCTCAGGTGTAAGCGTAGGTGGTGGGGGCAGTTTAAATGGGCCTAGGGCCAATGATGCAGCATCCGCCTGCTGCTGCTGCTCGACTCGCGGCGTGCCGTCCAACTTGTTGAGAATCTGCTCCGTATCCTCGGCCATCATGTAGTCTGGTTCGTAATCATCATCATCCTCGACATCAAGAGGCGCAGTGTCTGGATTTAATGCCGGTGCCTGTGCCGCAGCCTTGACCGCGAGACGCTCGCTCACGGCCTTGACGGCCCTGTCGAGCGCCTGAGGATCTATCCTCGAGAGTGTTGCCACAACAATCTTGGCCGTTATAGCCGCTGGTACCTGTGCCGCATCGATAGCTTGCAGGGACGGGGTGCCAGGCAGGGCGAAGAGGGCGGCAAGACTGTTGGGAGGGTGTGCCAGTGGAACGATTCGTGCCTGGGTAGGCCCCGTCATCTTCTGCCGCTTGGCGTCGCCGTACAGTTGTTGCTCGGCCAAGTGCCGCTTGCTGCCGGCCCCTTCGAGGATCTCAGCCCGCGAGCGCATGAGCCGCTCCACGTGGGCATGCATCCGGGGTGCCCATGGGTTCTGCGGATCCCTGGTATTCGTCAGTCAGTCAAGTCTCACCTGGACCTGAGGAGGAAGGCACATACCGTCTGAGAAGATGGACCAGCAACTGTCTCGTCGTCTTCTCCATCGATTTGATAAGCACACGCGTTCTGGGGGTTATGGGAGAGTTGGCAAGCTTGAGCGGGTTGAAGCCCAAGACAGCATTGAGGATTCGAGTCGACGTGGCTGGTCTGGAGCGGATGAGGATGGACAGACAGTTCAATGTTCCATCTACTACAATAGCATCACTGCAGATTAAGCTGTTGTGTTAGCAAGAGTCCGATGGCGTTCGACAAAGGTTGCCGCGTCTTACCTGCTGTTATCCTGGAGCACGCTGAGCATCCTGTCGAGGAGGCCGGTAGCCTCCGCTTCAAGTTGTCTTATGTCAAGAAAGGGGTGGTCTGCCGGGACCATCCCCAACGACACCTCCAAAGCCATTTCGCTGCTGACATCCATATTTTAGTCCTGAACGGCACCGCACATCTACAGGAATCTTACCTTGTCCATGCTGATGGCTGTTGTCTGTGCGAGAACCACGCGCTGGGCAAACTTGATACAGCAGGCCTTCAAGACAGAGGCAGCATCGTCCCATATCCGTAGAATCCTCTGCTTGATGGCCATCAACTCGTCCCATGGTCCTCTTTCGTATGAGTTGTGTATTCTGATGAGAAAGTCTGCGTCAGCAAAGCCACCCAGAGACTGTGGATATAGTATCTCGAGGAAAGAGCACAGTAGAAGGAAAAGGAGAAGAAAAGCCATAGCAAAAAGGTCCCGTTCATGTCGAACGGGGACCGGCAGCCACAAGGAGCATCAACGCTGAGATCGAACGTACATCCATCGCATCGCATGTGGGTATATGCTCGCCGCTGCCTGGATGGCACTCTTCAAAACATATGGGTCCTCCTTGGGGTTTTCCAGCAAGGCGCGCAGGTGACCGACAACCTGCAGGCTCATGCCCTCCTTGTCACGGCCGGGAAGGGCGGGTGTCGCAAAGGCCTCGGCGATGAAGTTGGTGGCCCATCTGCGTAGCTCGACGTTGGTGTTGGGGCTGGCGAGCGGCAGGATGCCCACCATGATCTGCGAGTAATAGGCCTGGGGGTCGCTGAGGACGGCCTTCTTGGCCTCGTTCAGCTGCTTGAGCTGCTCGCTCACGGACTGCACATCGCCGGCCGCCATGATGGGCAAGAAGCCGGCAGCAGAGAGAACACAGGCAGAAGGGCTTGCAGGGAGCGGTGTCGGATCGTGGAAGATGAGGGGTCTGTCTGTGGGAGGGAGGGGAGACGTCCCAGCTTCTACTCTACGAGGATGGTGTCGTGTCTGGGACGGGTCGGAGCTCCAGAGGGTCGAGGATGGGGTATGAACGGGAGCAGGTGCAGGCAGAACGAGAGGCAGCAGGGATCATCAGTTTGCAGCGTGCATCCAGAGCGACTGACCCAGGAGCGAGGTTGTCGAGAATTGCCTTGACGCGCGAGTGTCGCTTTGTTGAAAGACGTCGTTAGTGTCGCGGTGATCTTGCCTGGTTCGTAGTCGCATTCTTTGCTTCGCCAGTGAATAACACAAGTTGATGCAAGCCGTCACTATGAATCGATGTACGTGCCGTCTGGTGGTCGATAGAGTCGGTAGTGACTCTGTTTCAGTGTAAAAAAGCTGTGTGCGCGGGTTGATTGATGAGAGATGACGTTTGAGTGTGGTCAAGAAGAAGACGCAGCCTAGAAAATCGAGCCTAAGCGCGTCGCCAGTAAATCATTCACGAGTACCTGGTACTGTCCCCTGCGAGCTAGCTGCTAGGCTCTGCTACCCCTGTTTGGGAGGACCTCCCCCTGTAACCGCCCAGCGGCCATACTGAAGATGGATGAGATCACAGCCTAGCTTACATAACCCAACTTTTCTGTCACAGAGTCAGGCATCTGATTCTACCGGAATCAGGCGACCCTTCCTTTCTCTTTCTCTCCGACACCGACAACGCGGAAGACCAAGTTCCTCTTCAACATGGCAGGGTGAGATCCAAGCCTAAACCTCATGCACAAAGCAAGTGTTCCATGGCCACTGACTCACCAGTTTCAAATAGGTACGACCACTCCAGCTACTATACCCGAGCCAACGCGCAGTCCGCGGCCCTCCTGCGGGCGCGGCGCCCATATCTGGTCAAGAATGCCGTGACGGGCTTGATCATGGCTGGGCTTGCCACCGGTGTTTGTACGTCGATGTTGGCCCCGAGGCAGCAGCATTGCGCCAGAGTTTCCAGAGACTGATCTTGGACAGACATGTACACGATCAAGGCCGTCGGCCAGGACGAGTTCGAAGACGTCAAGGTACCCGATGTTCCGGTCCACCAGGCACAGCAAGGCAGCCCCGAGGTAGCCAAAAAATAAAAGAATTTTTTTATGCCTAAACCTTGGGTACCGCACGACATACATGGCTTTCCTCGTCGGAATGTGTTTGGCTGCGCAACATGACCACGAGCTGCGCGGATAGTGCATGTTACGGAGGAGTTATTTCACTACGAAGCGCAGGAGTGCCCACGAGAACGGGTAGGCCTGGCTTGACGTGAGTCGATATGCGCTGATCGTAGGCGCATGCTTGTATAGCTACAATGCTCTATCGACAGCAACAAGAACGATCTAACCTGGAGCCATTTGCCAGGACAAGGTTCCATAAGGTGATTGAAAGTACCCCGACAACGCCGTCTCGGAAAGTTAGCTTGATAGCTGCGAATCGAAAGAAACACCCAGACAACTCCTCTTAGTAGAATGCTCCTGTTGTCATACACACGGCTCAGGCTGCTGAAGTCAATCAATAGCCACCCAGGCCTGGACCGGCCGACGCCGCGCAGAGGAAGATACCAAAAGCACGTCTTTGTATAAGCTGAAAAAGAACACCTCCATCCCTAAGGGGTATCGCAACTCCAAAGAACCGAGGCTGCAGGGCGCATGTAAATGGCAACAAGTTCACGCTTAGTTTGGGCGGGCTTCAGCCACCTTCCGCGCGTGCCCTGTTTCTGGATCTGCCCCAGAGGCATGTTTGTGCCCCGAATCTCCATTCACCTGGCCATTTGCATACCAGGCAGCGCCGGCTTGTTGATGTAGTGTTTTCGTTTGGTTCGAAAACGCTGGTGGGCCGGCATAAGCACCATGCGAGTGTCGTCGCGAGCCATGTGATGGGTGCTTTGGATTGGCCCACGGCGTTTGCTCCAGGAATTGCTCCCCGGCCGGTCCGAGGGTCCGACCAAATGGCACTGCTCCATACTCATTAAGCGCGGGCTGTACTTGGTGCGCGGAGCCCATAACGCTGTGTCGAGCTCGCTGCCACTTCTATCAGCACACGCTCCGCTACTTCAAGTTGAGGCTTTGAGACGACTCACATGCATGGCTTCAAAGTCGTCCTCGATCTCGGCCCGCGATGCAGCCTTCATCTCAGGCGCAGCAGGGAACCCATGGTGCTGGGCAACACCAGCCAAGATTGAAGTCTCTTTGCTGTGCGCAATTGCCTGCTTCTTCTGCAGCGCCTTCGTCTTGGGAAATCGAAAACCATAGTCCGGTATTGGATTGGCATTCTTCCTGCGCTCGTGTTGTATCTCGTACCATTGTTTCCCGAGCTCGTCCAGTGTCTTTTCTCTTGATTCGCGCACGCTCTGATAAAACTGAGACAAGATCTGGGCTCGACGGGCCACGGCCCAGCGATCCAAGGCCTCCATATTGTATTGGTACTCGATCTCGGTGACTCTTAGCTTGTCGTCACGGCGGCTGTCGATGCACTGCATCATCGCAAGGTATTCGGGATGGGTCGGGTTGTCCCCTTCCAACAACGCCTGCTCTTCATTTAATTGCGCGAGTCGCTCCTCGTAGAGCCTGAACAGCAGAGCACGTCAGCAGAGATCTCAGAAGCGCACCAAACCGCCAAAAGTATAACCTACCGGTCCCGCAGAACTGCAAATTGCTTCTCGATTGTTCCTAGTTGGTCGAAAGCATGTCGTTTTCTCTCCACTGCAGGCACTAGGTCAGTCGCGACAAGGTGGTAAGTGACAGTTGGAGCCTGCTCACATTCTTCTTCATTCTTGTGCGCAATTTCAGCCTCCTCGTCAACCTCGGCCGTCTCAATCGGCTCATCCTCTGCTGGCTGGTCGTTTTCTGCAGCCGGCTCTTCTGTCTCCTGGGCCTCCGTCGGAGTGTCCTCTGCAGAAGCCTTCCACCTCCTCGGAGTGCTCCGCCTTGACTTTCTGGATCTGGTGAGGAGCTCATTTGTAGGCTTTTCGACCGATTCTGCGATAGCCTCGACGTCCTCCTTGAGTATTGTGTCGTCATTTTCAGCACCGGACTGCTCAGCGCTCTTGCCGCCTGTCGAGTTGGCCCGGCCCAGGTCTTCGGACAGTACCTTGGATAACGGCGAGACTGCGTCGCTGGGTTCAATGACTGAGTTGGCTCTCTTTCGAGGATGCTCGTTGTCGCTAGACTGCCCTGTCGGAGCCAATCGCTTGCGCTTTCTTGAATCAGCCGAGGGCTCGTCGCCTGCCACGATGTGCAACTGCCGGGTCTTCTGGTGCAAGGAGCGAGAGCTCCTTTGTGATTTTCCAGTGTTTTTGTCCGAATCAGCCTCGCTCTCGCCGGCGGAGCCTTCAGAGAGATCTTCATTGTCGTCGCCGCCAGATGCCATCCGCACATCCGCTTGAATTTGCTCTTGTAGCTTGCTTGGGCTTCGGTTGAAGGAGCGGAGGACCTTGTCGGACTGTGGCACTTTCTCGTAGTCCGCGTTCGAAGCTGTATTGGTGGGCTGTCCGTTGCTCTTGCGCGGGGTGTCGTAGAGCCGCTCTGTGCTTGCTTCGGAGTCGATCTCACTCAGCGAGTCAGAGTCTTCGTTGGCCGCGGGTTCGCCTGCTCGGCCGTTCTCTCTTTGCTCGGGCTCGTCGTCGTCGGAGGGGTTACTCTTCATGTCAACATCCATAGGCTCGGTGTCCTTGTCCTCGATGACCTCACTAAGAGGAGAGGATACGGTGCTAGTGTCTTGGTCGAGAAGGGAGTGCGGAGGGTTAGCCATTGTTATAGGCGGCGCGGTGGCGCCGCTTGCCATGGCTGTCTGTGATGTGTCGGAGCTCGAGGTCTTGTGTGTGTGTGTGTGTGTGTTTGCCGGTGTCGGGCGCAGCTGGTGGGAAAATCGAGTTAACCGGTAGCGTAGGGTAGGTTTAGAGAAATTTGGTGGATTAGAGGTTGAAGCTGTATGCCATGCGACCGGGAAACAATATTCTGTGGGTCATGTCTTGTCAAATTTGGGAGGTTGAGCTGGAAAAATGTCTCGTAGCAGTGGTGTGGTAAGGAGAGGCAGGTTTGGAGGATATCCTGCGCCGAGGGGAAGAGAATCGGGGCGTGAATGGGTGAATGGGTAACCTGCTTCACCGCGGCGTGCCACTCCATCTAACAAGGGTGTCGCTGCATTGCCTGCCGAGAGCCCCTGCGCCAGCAAGTGTACCTAGGTGGTACTAGTAACTATCGATAAGGGTCTTGGCAATCATTTTTTTGCGAATGCGCCTTGAAATGCGACTGTCTTTCGGCCGCCTTGAGGAACTGAAGGCTACCTCGCAGATTGATTGGGTCAATCAGATCAATTTTTCAATTTCGGTGGGACGGTCTCTTTACCTTGTCCAGTCCTTCTGGAAGTCCCGACTGTGCTTGCAGTCTATTCACTCTTGTGATTTCCATTGAACCTACAAGGCGCAGTCGGCAGATCGCAGGGTCTTCTGTTCTGCACTCGAAGTTTCGAGATGGCGAAGAACAAGTAGGTTTTCTGGGCTGCAAAGCAAGGGTATCATGGTCTCTAATCAGCTTTCAGGAGCTCCGCGCTGTCTGCTTCCTCCAAGAAGATAGACCCGACCCTCGACGCTCTCTTCTCAGCAAGCGTAAGCCTATCCGTCAGATTCAGATTCCCGAATAGAGCACAGACTTATAAACGTGATAGTCCGGGCCCGTCAAGGCACCTACAAAGACTCGATACGCTGCACTGATCACTCCGAAGCCGAGGCTTGAGCCAGAGAGCGAGGGCGAAGAGGAAGAAGAGGAGGAAGAAGAGGATGGCAGTGACGACGAGGGCACCTCAGACGTTGACGATGAGTCTGAGGGTGCCGAGGAAGATGAGGGCTCTGAGGGCGAAGAAGATGCCGAGCTGAGCGAACAAAGCGATTCCGCAGACAGCGAAGCCGACGAGCGCGACGCTGCCGCGCAACTATTCGCCGAGGCCCAGGAGCACGAGCGCAAGCAGAAGCGCAAGAGGAAGCAGGACGAGTTTCACGACCTGGAGAGCAAGTACTTCCAAAAGTTGGCCGACGAGGAACCGCCTGTCAACAAGCGACGGAAACTACCCGAGAGCGACAATTCAGAGGAGGCTGAGGGCACATCGAAGGCGAAGGATGGTGAGGAGGACTCAGATGGTGATATCCCCATGCACGAATCTCTCAAGCAGACTAAGAAGCCCGATGAGGTCGAGAAAGCCTCGCGCACTGTCTTCCTATCCAACGTCTCCGTCGAAGCCATCAACTCGAAGAAGGCCAGGAAGACACTACTGGCGCATCTCTCCTCCGTGCTGGACAAGGAAGCCTCGCCGCCGCAGACCATCGAGTCCCACCGGTTCCGGTCCGTGGCTTTCTCCACAGCTGCAATGCCCAAGCGCGCCGCCTTCATCACCAAGGCCACGATGGAGGCAACGACACAGTCAGCCAACGCGTACGTGGTGTACAGCAGCGTGGCCGCCGCCCGTGCGGCATGCTCGAAGCTAAATGGCACGGTCGTGCTGGACCGGCATCTACGAGTCGACAGTGTGGCTCACCCAGCCGAGGTTGACCACCGGCGCTGTGTGTTCGTCGGCAACCTGGGCTTCGTGGATGACGAGACGGTGCTCAACGTGAAGCTGGGTGAGGACGGCAAGGAGAAGACCGAGAAGCGCAAGCGCACCAAGGTGCCAATGGACGTCGAGGAGGGTCTGTGGCGGAGCTTCGGTCAGCATGCTGGAAAGGTCGAGAGCGTGCGAGTAGTACGTGACCAGGTGACGAGGGTCGGCAAGGGTATTGCCTACGTGCAATTCTACGTGAGTGACGGTCGGCACAGGAGGTAAATAAGTAAATTCTAAGTGCTGACGCGATACTTAGGATGGCAATTCCGTCGAATCAGCTCTCCTCCTCAACGGGAAGAAGTTTCCTCCCATGCTGCCTCGCGAGCTGCGCGTGAGCCGCTGCAAAGCCCCTCACAAGACAGCCAGGGCGATGGAGAAGAAGACGGCTGAGAGGATCAGTGCGCTCAAGACAAGTGGCAAGGCTAGTAAGAAGGGCACCGGATACGTGCGCAAGATCACAGCTGAAGAGCAGACCATGGCGGGCCGGGCTGGGAAGCTGCTTGGTCACTCTGCAGCCGCCAAGGCCAGGATCACCAAGTCTCAGGCAAGAACAGGCAGCTGGAGAGAGAGGGGCGAGAAGCGATCTGAACGACCTAGTAAGGATAAGAAGGAGGCTTCCGTCGCGCTGAAGACACCTGAGGCCATCATCTTCGAGGGTCGCCGTGCGAGTTCCAAGGATGGCAAGCCCAGGGATCTGAAGATGAAGGGCAGCAAAAAGAAGTTTGGTGCCAAGCCGAAGAAGTCTGGAAGGTGAAAAGGAACTAAACGGTGGAGGGGCTATTGGTAGCTAGCTACGCAGCAGTCCAATAGTGCACATATCCTC
Source organism: Celoporthe dispersa (assembly GCA_016584495.1). Classification (NCBI taxonomy): domain Eukaryota; kingdom Fungi; phylum Ascomycota; class Sordariomycetes; order Diaporthales; family Cryphonectriaceae; genus Celoporthe; species Celoporthe dispersa. The sequence continues at coordinate 2,007,149 of WAID01000007.1, forward strand.
TGAACTTCGCAGTCATTTCGCCATGATGTGTCGTATTGGTAACGTATCATGAATCAAGCCGACGTTATAAATTCCACCCCTCAGCCCTTGCGTAGACCAATCACGTTTGAGCAGTGCTACCTGGAATCTCTCCCCAACTTCCATCTGCCTATTCCCTCCCCCCCCTTAATATGCAGCGCCCGGCTCGTCAGCCAGCTCAGACCTCCTTGGCGGCCTGGAGCTCGTACTCCAGCCAAGTCTTCTCGTGTGCCAGGAGCTCGACATCCTCCTCGGCGGTGTAGAAGAGCACGCACTCCCCGTAAGTACGCTCGGCCTGCCTGAGATAGTGGAGGCGGGTCTCGCGGCGACACTCGATCTCCCTGCCTAGGGCGCAGGTCTCCTCATCCTCGGAGCTGGCGGTGACCGCATCGGAGCTGCAGGGCTCGGTCTCCCATCCGGAATCGCCGTCGTCCTCCTTCAGCACCTGCTTGCGCCAGGTGTTCTTCGGAGAGCTAAGCAGGCCGGCGTCGTCCTTGGTGGGCGTGGAGCTGCGCGAGCGGGCGAGAGGGACGTACGAGGAGGGGCCACTGCTGCTGCCGCCGTCGGTAGAGGGCTTGGGAATAAAGTTGGTGCTGAAGGCGATGTAGGACTTGAGCTTGTAGATGAGGGGGGAGGTCGGGGGTGTTGAGGAAGGCGCGTAGGGTAACGCTGTTGTCACCCTTCTCGTCACCATTCAAGGCCTGGAGCCGGACTTTATCAGTTTACATGCGACCACACCATCAGAAAACTCGCGAGGATGGTAAGACGAGCAAGACTCACGTCGAGGAATCTGCCGCACCAGGTGTTCCGCTCGTTCATGATCTTGGGCTTGCCCGCCTTCACCCTGGCCATAGCCAGAGCCAGATTCTTGCCTAGCGAAGGCCCCTCGGTCTCAGGAGTCTGCTGCGAGAACTGGACCTCGTTCGAGAACGCGTTCCAGCCATCAGAGGCCCAGAGATACTGGAACTCAGGAGCCTCTGGATCAGGCACGAACTTGCCCTGGCGAGCGCGAGCGACAGGGTTGTTATTGTTGTCGTTCGTCTCATCCATCTTGGATGATCGCAATACCGTAACTTTCTTGGCGATGATGGTAGGTTGATGATTGTTGGTGTTGTTGGAGGGAGGCAGTGTGGTGGTGGTGTTGGCTTTTTCTTGCTCGTCTGAGATGTCCTCCTTGGTAGCTGGCCTCTGTCGATGATAGTCGGCTGATAGCTCGCATGGAGGTGCCTCATCCTCCACTGTCGCTGGTAGGACTGCAGCTCCCTGATCTGTAGTGGACTCCTGGTTGGCAGCTAGCTGAGCAGCATGGGCTTGGGTTCTCTTGTCTGCGTTTTCCTTGATAGCAAGTACTGCTGCTTTCCTCTCCTCGGACCTCTTTGCTGCTGCAGCCATAGCAGCGCCAACAGCGCGGAAATAAGCTCTGATCTCTGCAGCTGCCTCAGCGGCAAACCTCTGGATGAATCCCACGGCCATGAGCTGAGTTGCATAATGAGCAGCATCCCAAGGCATGAGGACAAACCTCTTGGTGGGCCATGAGGGCTTCACTTTGCCAGAGGACATCATGTCAAAAGCAACAAGCTAAGCTATGTCTTGAGGCTGAAAGGATTCCAGGACACTAGCTCTGCTCTGCTAGCCAGCAAGGCAGTGAAGAGGCTGGGCATTGAAGCTGTCAAAAGGAAAGAAGAAGAAAGACAGTCTGACTTTGAGACGAAGATGTGAAAGTAGGCAGACCTATTCCTATAAGGTCAACATGCCTTGCAGGGAAGCCACTCCACTGCACACGGCAATTGACCTGATCAGATGAAAGCCAGGTCCAACACCGATCCAGACACTTCAGTGGGGTCCCTTGTTCTTTGAGGTGAGAGAAAAGGTGTTGATCCAAGAGAAGGAGAGTGGTATCTTGCCTATTTTCCATAACCCAAACTCCAGCAAAGATGCGCCCCAGACCGTCCCCCCACCCCCAATATGATGCAGCCTGTTTTCTCTTCTCTTACAAGACATTCTCCCTTGTCTTTTGTGGGGTGCAGCGTGACCTCAGCTCTCCTCACTAGCTCCTCATACACCGTCCATGCCAGCGCTGAGCTCAGAGCCTTGCGGCCCATGCGCAAAGCCAGACCATCCAGAAACGAGCGCACTCCCTCCTGAGTTACCATCATGTGCGCTGCGTGGAACATGTTTCGATATACACCAGGCTGCAGCTGTATCCTCGTCTTGACGGCGTCGAAAGGGTTCGATATCGCAGAGCACGCGCCGCCGGCGATGACCCCTGAGGAAAAGTTGATGGTCGCAGCAGTCGAGACACCCATCCTGCCGGGTCCTCTCGACTCCGTATAGTGGGAGCCGTCACTGCCCCCGTACCACGCACTCAGCCTCTTCTTGCTCTGCTCGTAGAACAGCACATACAGTCCTGCGTAGGGCGCATCGCGCATGGCCGTCGCGCCGAAGCCAGAGAAGAAACCCTTCGCCCCTTCTTTTGCTAATATATCCCGTCCTGCAGCCGATATTGAGCTGTAAGAGTACAGGTTCGACTCGTACCGCACCTTGATCACCGTCAGCGGCATCAAGATCATGCCAGCAAATGTGCGCGCCACTGCACCCGCCAGCAGGTTCCCCGTGTTGGAGAGCTTGACCAGCGAAGACGAGTGTTGATGCCCTGAACCACCAGTCTTCACACGGTCTCTAATGGTACTGAGTGTGCCACCGCCGGTCCCGGTTTCTGCCGCGAGGAAGGGGACGCGCGAGACGTTGGTCCGGATCGCATTCAGAGACGTAAAATATATGGCACTACCGAAGCCGGTGCGCAGGGCGGATGGTGTTGCGCCTCGCCACAGCGCGGGCAGTATACGAGGGGACGTTCGAATCTCGCGAATGGCAGCGTTCAGGGAGTGGTGGCCAGATTGTTGCACACGAGTCTTGAGGAGATCGATGGGTTGAAGGAGGACGGCGGAGAGCATGCCAGACCCAAGGCCGGCTACGAAGTGGTAGGCTTTGCGCTTTTAGTCAGACCAATGTGTACGAAGTGCACATGCTTCAATGGTGCTCACTCGATTTGGACTTGGCCTTGGGAGAGCCATCGCTGCTCATCGCGTAGTGCTCCGGCGAGCCGCAGTACGCTTTAGATTTCGAGGTTCCAGGAATGCGAAGTGTTTATCATCCAGCATCTCTTTCCGGTTACCGTCACGTTACACCTATCGACGGTCAATCGAGCTGACTCAAGTCGCGAAATGAACCATTGCGCCGTGGCGTAGGCGTAAGAAGGAGGATGTCGTTGCTGTCGTCTTTGTTGTTGTTGTTGTTGTTGTGAGGATGAGGGACAAGAGCTCAAGTTCAGTGGTGACGGCATACTTTTCTAGGTTTTTGGGGAACCGGAGCGGCGGCCGATCCGGCGGAATGCGTCAGAGTCCGGGAACTGCCGTGTATCCACAGTCTGTGCCAGCCCCGTGCCTGGGAAGTCGTCCCGATCTTACATACCAAGGCGCTCGTCAGTGGGAGACCCATATTCTTAATCTCTCGGCAAAGACAATTAGATTTGTAATACTTCGCCGTAGTCCCGTGCGCAAAAGCTGTATTCTGTGTTTCCAGGGGCATCGGCTCACCCTTAGTCGTGAGTGGTGTCCTCCGGGACTTCCGGCTCCAGCCCTCGCGAGCCGCGGGATATCTATTTTGTTGTCTTCTCTCTGGAATCTCCGACAATGGACTCCAATCGTCCAGCTAACTGTCGATGTCGCCTCACGACCTCTACCCACTCCTCCTCTGCCTCACTTCCAAGGTCCAGGCCTGCCAAGAACAAGCCGAAGTCACCTCCCAGCCGGCCCAGGCTGCCAGCACAATACAGAACCTGCGTCAACAGACTGTCCCTTGACGCCTGGTCCTTGACTGTCGGTAGGTATAACCGCAGCGTCTCGAGTAGCATGTCGACAAGGTACAATGGAAAAGTTGACAGAGACGATGGCAGCGGCTCGAGGGGGTCTCTTTTCCGCTCACCGGAGCTGGTGCATCGGTGGCCGCTGGGAAGATACTCCTGTACATAGAAACAATTGCGAAACTCTGCTCGCGGAATATCTCAATGTACCGCTTCAGGTATCTCTCGGTCTGCTGGCCTCCCTGACCAGGCGTTCCCACTGCCGATCGACTTTTGTCTTGTCTTCTCCTGGTCCGCGAGTTCCTTCAGTGGGTCCAGCGCATCGAGCATGTTCAAGAGCGTCGCAAGGCGACACACTAGGAACACAGCCCCCAGGACCCTGTCCTGCGAGCCATGGCTCTTGTCTTGCGATCCGGCCGTCTCAAGGTCAGGCAGCACCCTCCGTAGCCAACTGATCGTCCTCAACGAGGCGGCTAGCTTCAGCCCCGGTGCTTTCAATGAGAGTACCAGATTCGCCGCCATCGTCTTCATTGCCTCGTCTGCCTGCGCCGATATGGATGCGATCAGCGGCGAGTTCGGGTAGAGAGAGTGCAGTCTCCGTATGTGACCATTGAGATCTAATGCCGAGGAGTAGTTCGGTGGTGACGCTGAGATGGCCGAGTTCAGCAGGGTGGGTAGCTCTAGCACATCCACAAGACGCTCGACGTTCCTCGACAGCAGGAGGGCCCGTTTCCTCCGCGCCAGTACATCGTTCTCGCTGGCCTTGTTGTATGTGCTCGAGAATTTCACGGCCTCGTTGTCCAGCCTCGGTATGGCATGCCGCAGCTCTGCCGTGCTGCTGGCCAGTGCTGGAAGGGCAGTCTGTAGCGAGGCATGATGAGACGCGGATTCGATGATGGGCTTGTACGACCTCTTGGATAAGGACTGGAGAGAGATGAGGAGGGTATGAGAGGATTGAGAGATTGACTGGGGCTCAGTCCTGTCTAGAGATGACAGAGGCTGGGCGGCCAGGTGCTTCAGGTAGTCCAGAGAGGTCTGATCTTCGGGTGTCTTGGGGAGGTCGGCACCAGGCTGTGATGCCAGAAGGTCGTATAAAAGGTCGGCCATATCCCTCAGTCGACGGACGGCCCTAAACCGTTCTCGCCTTGACCCTGCTGCTTGGGAGTAAAGTGACGAAGATTTGGTGTGACCGTCGGATTGTCCGTGGTGGTGGATCGCGAAGAAAAGCGCCCCTGGCCCTGGCAGCCACCGTGAGAAGGCTTCCAGGTTCCCACAACAAGGACAGCAGCCAAAGTTGCAGCATTGAATACGGCGCCTGACTCGGAGGCGTCGCCAGCAAGTATGTGCCAGAACGAGCTCGTGATAGTGTGTCAGTTGCCAAGCTCCTATGGACGGTGAACACCCTGGTCATTCGGGGGAGACGCACGGGCCATGACGGTCAGGGGGGATCGATCAATGCTGTACTTGGGTGTTGTACTACCCGGTACGTAGTTGTAGCAGGGGGGAAAGAGCCCCGCAGAAATGGGGGACATAGGAGTAACCCAAGAGGGGCAGACCTCCAGTTCTACGCCCTCTCTTGTACGCCTTGTACTGATAGCACTGCCATTTCTCATCAGCAAGCTCAGACTATCTGATGCCCGCAACTCCTCAGCCACCGCGCTGTCGTGATATTAGACCACATACAACTTATTCATATGATCAAGTTCTAGTCTCAAGAACCTCCTACGACGGTGCATTTCAGCCTCCAAGCCCACCACATCCCAGAGGGGGCCGTCCAGCTGTCCCGGCCTGTCAGCTGGCTTGGGTTGGCCGGGTGAGAGACCTGGCGTGGAATTTATGCCCTGTCAGCCAAGAGCTGTACCTACGTGGGCTGACAGGTATTGCGCAAGTACCCGCCGGTTTTCCCAACAATTCAAGGGTCCATGTGGTTGTCTCTCCTTGGAACAATTCAAGCACTGCTCTTTCTACCACACAAAGTACTTTTGTCCCGAGTTTGCGAGCGTCACACGACGTCAACGTGCCTGAGAACCGGAAGCTTTGCTCGTAGGGGGTCTTCACTTGCTCCTGGCACGCTGCACTGCACCTTCAGCTGAGCAGCGCACGCCTGGTGATCGAGGCACGCTGGACCCTCGCCAGGAAACCGCGTGCAGATCCCAACAAGAATTCTGGAGTGCCCTGCCTGCACACGCCCAAGCAGTGCAGCTTGATCTGGTGGCTGTCGGCCTACCTGCCTAGGCTATCGACTGCCTCGGAGGCTCCAACTTGCGGGGTTCGCCTCATGTGGGTTTTCCTTGGCTCTGATTAAAGGTCGGTCAGGTTCTTATATATATAGAGGCATGCCTAGTTCTGCCTTTCCCCCTGCCTCCCGCCAACCTTTCCCTCCCGGTCAGCTCCCCTCTTGATGATCGATCCTTATTGCTGATCTGGAATCGAACTCCAAAGGCAGACCGCAGCCATGAAGGACCCCTTCTTCATACCGCCTATACCCGCCCTCGAGGAATGGGTCCGGCCATACGCAGAAAAGTATAATATGACAGTGCTGCCGCAGCACGTACACGAAGTCATCGCCGCAGCCCTCCTCTACACGTTCATCCACCTCGTCGTCTCGCCATGGGTTTCTAACAAATATGCCCCCGAACATTACCCAAAATCGAGGGGGGAAGCGGGCCAGTTGGGACTCTCACATCGTGTCCCTCTTCCAGAGCGTCCTCATCTGCGTTGTTGCCCTCTGGGTCATGTTGACGGATAAGGAGCGTGCTTCCATGGACTGGCAGGGGCGCATTTGGGGCTACACCGGTTCGAGCGGCTTGGTCCAGTCGCTCGCGGCTGGATACTTTGTCTGGGACTTCTGCATTACCATCTGCAACTTGGACGTCTTTGGCGTTGGCCTGCTCGCCCATGCTGTCAGCGCGCTCGCTGTCTATTCTCTTGGCTACGTGAGTTTGATCCGTGTCATATGCTGTGAAAGCTGTGCAGACCTGCTGACTGTGGTCGACAGAGACCCTTCTTGAATTACTACGCCACCGTCTTCATTCTTTACGAGTTGTCGACCCCGTTCCTTAACATCCACTGGTTCTTCGACAAGCTGGGAATGACCGGCACCAAGGCGCAGCTGTACAACGGCATCGTGCTTCTCTTCACCTTTTTCTCGGCACGTCTCGTCTGGGGTGTCGCCCAGTCGGCCATGGTGTGGTACGACATGTACCGTGCGCTGTTCACCGCACCGAACACCGAGTACATGTCCATCACACCTGCAGATGAGCAACTGGCGGGAACCGAAGACGTCATGAGATACGCAAAGGATGCCGGCCCACTGCCAGTCTGGATGGCTGTTGTATACCTAGCCAGCAACATCACCCTCAACACCTTGAACATCTACTGGTTTGGCAAGATGATCAAGGCCGTACAAAAGAGATTCGAGCCAGGCGCGAAAGATTACAAGAAAGAGGAGAAGACCAAGGAGAAGACCAGCATTTCAGCTGGCGCAGCCACTGCGAACGATATTGCGGAGAAGATTGACGAGCTGAGGCGACGACACACTCTTCCGGACATCGACATTGAGATTACAGACGATCTGGCAGACATGCAATAGAGGAGGCATGGCCGATCTGACCAATTCCTAACCTCCCTCTCATCTACAGACACTGCAACAAACGCTTTGGGTAGCAAGCAGGGATTATAGACGCGAAAGCACAAGCCATACACACCGCCGGTGGCAGCCATGCAACACATTGTTTTTATGCTAGGCTTCTGAACAGCGCATGAAGGGGTTGGCCACCCCCTCGAGCATCAAGATATTCAAACGGGGTCACGTCCAAACTATCAGTGGCTTCAAGCCAGACGCACCCCCCCCCCAGAGGCGGTACTCTATCCTGTCCGAGCCAGAATAGGAGAACTCAAATTCGAAATCCTGCACTGCAGATTTCTTACCGTATCGAGCCCGTATATATGTACAACAAGAAGGCTTTTGGAAACATCGCACGCGGGCAGCGAACAACAGTGAGAGCAACCCAGGAGGAGTTAGAAGTACTGCTCCTGTAGTTCCGAATATAGACCACCAAGCCCGTCCACCACTGATCCACCCTATTTACTCCTTGAGTGCTCCACCGCCCGCGTTCTCCAGAGCGCCCTCAGCTATAGGCAAGTCAGCTTGTATCAGAACAAGGTAGGGGAGGAGAGGCTTCAACTTGGACGTACCACCATCCAGGCCGCCGCCCAGGGTCGCTCCAAGACCACTGGTTTCATCAGTGGTCCCGGCACCGGCACCAGCACCGGCACCGGCACCCCCGAGAAGGTCGGTCTGCAGATTTCCCGACATGTCAGCCAGGCGATACATACAACGCGGAGTTGTCCCCCCCCCGGGGTGTCTTCATGAGTCCGGCATCCTCTCCAAGACCATCCACCTGACCTAGACGTCCATGTAACACCACGGTAATTATAGATATACATACCAGACCACCAGCGCCACCAGCGCCTCCAGCACCCCCGAGAAGAGCCCCAAGACCTCCAGCCGCAGCGCCGCCGGACGAGGTGGCACCGGCTGCGGACTGGGTCCCTGTGAGGCCGCCGAGCAAGTCGCCGAGTTGGCGTGTGTCGTGCTCTGTGCTAGAAGAGGAGGTGGGTGCCGCCGTGGTAAGGGTGGCGGCGGCCAGGGCGAGGATGAGTGTGAATTGCATTTTTTTTTCTTTTTTTCCTGGGGCACTCAATGTATTAAAAGAGACCGATGAACAGAGGAAGATATACTAGCTAGTCGGACCATATAGTAATCGAAGTGCAGATTGGGTATAAAGCTGAGGAGGACGAAGATGCAGGTGGGTGCCAGCCAAGGCACCGCGAGACCCAGCATAGGATTATGCATATTTATATGAATAAACAGAGCCAGCTGTCCGGCCAGCCCTCTCGAGTCTATCGCCCTCCCTGCCGTCCGTCCAAAGGTCACCATCCTCGCCACTCGTACATCCTGTTGCCATGGTGCATCAACTACCGTTTCCCGTCGGGCGAGGGAGGAGAGGGCCGAGCTAACCTGTTCCAAGCCCGGGGAGGCAAAGACCAGATGGAACAACCCACGCGCGAAGAAGCGCGCTGTACAAAGGTATCTAGACTCCTCATTCGGCCGGAGGGAGAGCGGTAGGCTTGATGTTTGTGACATGTCCCATCTTTACTACCCTTTTCTTGTTTTTCATCGGATCTTTGTGTGTATGTGCGTGTGTGCGTGCGCGCGCATGAACGGGAAGCTCAAAACTCCGGCAGCCAGCCTGGGCAGAGATCGGATTGAGCGTCCAAGAGTTGTGCTGCCAAGCTGTCAGGTAGATTGACTGACCGGTGTCAGGGAAAAGGGAGAAATATTCGTCTGAAAAAGAAAAGAAAAAAAAGATTTAAGGCTAAAAGGCCAGTAAACAAGCATATGTGCACACTGGTTGGCAGCGCTATTCAACCTCTGAAACGGGGAGTGGCCTCAGCCACCCCGCGCACAGGCTTCAGAGGCCGGCTTGTTTCAACAGCAACCTTTGCGCAGGAAGAGAGCAAGAGGATAATAGTCGAACAGACCACTGACACTGAGGGATCGGTTGGCCTCGTGTGTCCTAGCAGCCCCCAGAACGACAAGACATAGGCTTCATCACTTGAGACCAGATCACGAGTAACCGACCACTTTGCAATACCAAACACCAGTGCTAGAACTCCAGGTTTGGTATTGAAACGGTAGCATACGACTTGAGTGGCTATGTACACCGCTGGTGCTAATGTATTAGATGCTGATTTTATGTGAGGGCTAGAATTATGACGGCTATGCCTGATCCTCTCCAGTCTTTGACAGGTGAAGAAAGTCGCTATCCAATGTGATAAATTCTTTTTTTGACAAAAAATCCACCGACCATATCCCTCATCTTCTCACTACTAGGGTTCGACGGAGCCTGTGATGTCGATAGTAGGTCCCGCTCGTCTCAACTAATAATAGCGATATTGAGTCGTCGTAGACATCAAGACATGACGATACTTCAGACGGCCTGAACAAAATTCCCGGACAGGAGGCGAGTTCGCGAGAGAGCCCAAGTCTACCACTATTGACAAGTCTTTTTCACCCTTTAAACATGATTGGAACAGTCTAGAATCCGAAGGGATTATCAGGAGCTGTGGCCAGAGTTAGCACTTGAATTGCCATCACACCGACAAGATCTTATAGAAGATAAAATCTGAAATAACTTACTCGCAGCGGAGAGATTAGCACGGCGGCCAGTAGCCTGTGGTGCGAGCTTCTTCGCATCAGCCTGGACACCAAAGCGCACGGGTGGTGGCGGCCCTGTCTGTTGCGGCACCAGGGGAGCAGGAGGTTGCGGCTGTGTTGAGGGCATGCCGTGGTTTCCGAAGCCCTGCGTGAAGCTCATACCCGTAGGTTGAGGTTGCATCGGCTGCATCTGGCCAGGCATACCAGTCCTCTGGGGCTCGAGGGCCGGAGGGAGGTATGAGTTGACACCCCCGTCGGACTCGGCCCGAACGAGTTTTGGTTGAACTGTCCCTGGAAACCAGTAGGCTGCATCTGCATGGGCGGGAACTGCTGCGATGCCCTGGGGTCGGCAAAGGGGCTCTGCTGTGGCATCTGCTGGCCATTCATCATGGGCTGCTGCATGAACTGGTTCTGCCCAAAGCCTGTTGGCTGTGGCTGCATGCCGGTCTGCATCGGGTACATGCCAGGTGACTGTTGCGGGAAGCCCGTCATCTGTGGCTGCATCTGCATGGCGTACTGCTGCTGCAGCCGCTGCTGGCCAATCTCGCTCAGGCTCTGCCCAGGAGGAGCGACCTGTCCGGTGACGTGGGGCGCCAGCGGGGAGGCCCGAAAGCGCTGGGCTGTGCCGCCTGAGGTGCCGACAACGGTCTCGCAGGAGGCGGAGGGATCATACCAGCCTGGCCCTGGGCGCCTGATGGCGCCGCGGGCCTCTGTCGCGCCAGAGACAGCTGGTGGCTGAGGGGAGTCGTCGGTGACTGACCGTTTGGCAGGCCCGTCTGCTGGGGAGGCAGGCCGGCGAAGAAGCCAGGCGAGGCGCCTGTGGGCTGAGGCGCCTGGGCGGGGGCAGGAGGAGGCTGCGTGACGACTGGCGCAGGAACAGGGGCCGCAGTCTTGGCGGGCTGCAGAGGCTCCGTCAGCAGCGACAGCTCCTGCATCCCCGGCGTGAGGGGCGTGGTGGCCGACTTGGGAGGCTCGGCCACGGGAGCTGGTGCCACAGCAGGGGCCGGTGGCTCGGGCGTGGGCTGGGACTTGGCCGGCTTGACATCCCACGCGTCGTCGTCGAACCCGCTCGGCTTTCCTGTCGATACAGCTGAGGTGGTTGTCGAAGGCGTCAGTGTGGCGGGAGACGAAGTCTCCTCGCCATCCTTCGTCCCGCCCAGAGCCTTAGGATCGACCAGGTCGCTGGCGGACCTGTTCGCTTCCGGCCGTGGCCGGCCCGAATTGTTCTTGAGGGCACCACCGGGCCCAGAGAACAAGCCGCCCTCTCCCTGGGCCTCGCCGCCCTTCTTGCGGCCATACTTGTTGTCCAGGAATCGCATCACCTTGATGATATCTCCTTCGCGCAAACCCAAGGTCCGGAGGACAGACGCGTCGACGTCCGGCAGGACAGTCTCATCCATGTTATCTCGGTGAAACGCCTGCGCGTATCTCTCGCACAGTCCGACCTGTATGTCGCAGGAGAGGAAGAACTGGAACCAGTCATACTCGGGCCTCTTCGGTTGCTCGATGGTAGCGCCCACCGGTGCAGAGGCTCTGGACCTGGACTTCTTGACCTCTGACAGCGGCTTGTCCTCGTCGAGCGATATTCCCGTCGCCCGCTCCACATACTCGAGATCCTCGACGGACATCTTGGCGATCGGTACCGCGATCTTGACGCCGTTGACCTTGTGGAGGTTGATCTTTCCGTCCTTGAGACCGAGGAACTGGGCGTCGACACTAAACGACTTGGACCGGTCGGTCCACGTACGGACCTTGGAGGGATCGGGCTCTGCGCGAGCGTTCCTGTCAGTGTTCTTGTCCCAAGAGCAGGAATGGCATACGTACTTGACTTGGCGTTGCTCCGCGAGCCGTTGCTGCCGTGACCGTTCTCGCGTTTCCGCTGTGACGACAAATTACCATTCCGTTCTCTATGTGAAAGGCTGCTCGACCTTTCCGGCAAGCGCAGTCCTGGCCCTACCTCTGAACCTCGCCTCTCGTCCTCTCTCTTGGCCGCCTTGACGGCCTGCTTCGTCAGGCGCTCCTCCTCGAGCCGGTTCTGGGCGACCGACGACAGGCCCGCGTTGATGCCGCTCATGGACGCCGGCTGGGCGGGGACGGTGCCGGTGATCTCGACGTAGCTGCTGGGCACGACGCCCTCCTTCCCGTTCTTGACCCGGCGCACCTGCCACCAGTCCTCACTCTTCATGTCGTCGAGGATGATCACCTCGTCGCCGTCCGCCACGGTCACCTCGTCGTCGCCCTGGGCCATGAAGTCGTAGAGCATCTTTCCTTTTCTGAGTTCCCTGCCGGTGCCAGCCATAATGACCTCGCGCAGGCCCTCAGCCCGGACAGCGCCCGCGAGCTCACCCAGCGCCGCGACGATCTCCTCGGCGGTATCCTTCGCACCGGCGTGGAAGTCCACGCTCTTGCTGGGCCGCACGAACTCGAGGAACACGTGCTTGCCTTCCCTGGAGTAATGCGTCATCCTATCAGCGGACCACTCCTGGGACGGCCCGTCCTGCGCATGTTCCGGTGCGAGCAGGATCTTCCCGGTCTTAAGGTTGATCCCGAGCGTGGTCGGCATCTTCTTCTTCTTGCCCATGATCGATATCATCTCATTAATATTATACAGGTGGAAACCTCCAGGCGACAGGTCCTGGTGCCGCGGCTCATAATCACGGTCAGTGGGCTGTCGGCGGTCGTACTGGGGGAACGGGTCGCGGTATGTCGCGGAGACGGGCGGCGACAGGCTCTCGCGCTGCCTGTCGTTCTCCACCGTGGATTGGATTGAGCGGCTTCGTGCCGGCAGAGGCGGGGAGATCTCATCGTCGTCGGGCGGACCTTGCCGTGGCGGCGGAGGGATGTTTATTGCAGGAGGGCGTGGTGTTTCTCGTGTGACTGGGGGAGCAGCAGCCCGACCACCCATCACGCCGGCCAGCGCCGCGGCCGGGTTCGAGGCCTCGGGGCTGCTTGGCTCTGGCGGCGCCGCATTTCGTGCCGGGAGCGGCGGGCTGGGCTCGTCCTCGACGACGGGAGACGGCGGGGCGGGAGGTCTGGTCGGAAGGCTCGGGGGAGCAGGCTCGGGCTCGGGCTCGGGCTCGGGCTCGTCCTGTGGCTCGTGGGATGGTTCCTCGTGGCCGCCGCCCTCGCCCATGTCTATGTAGTTGGCAGGAACGAATCCATAGTCACTATGGAGCCCAACGAGGATCCAGTCAGGATCCGAAGTATCGTAGACGTCGAGCTCTGCCTCCTCCGGAAACGACAGCTCCTCGTCCGTCTGTCTGGTGTACTCGTAGAGCGCGCGGGCCTTCGCAGTGGGTTGTGCCTGGGTAACGAATTGTCAGAAATCACAGGACGGCGTCAAGGCCAGGCCCTCGACGCGGTGTAATGGGCCGAGCTCACCTCCACGACGTAGTTGTTCGGGATCAGACCGACGGGCTCCTCCTCGTCCTCAGCCCTGGCCTTCTTCTTTGCTTTCCACCAGTCGTCATCTCCGCTCTTCTCAAGGACGTAGAGCAGATCTCCTTCGCTGATCTCCAATTCTCCCTCGGACTGCGGGGCATAGTCGTAGAGGGCCTTGTAGACGCCTAGGAACGCCATCGTGTCGGCTGGTACAGGTCAGAGAGGAGCAGGTCGGTCCGGTGCTCCTCGACCGTGTGTGGGGAGGGTGGTCTGGCGCGGAGGGTTCGGTACTGTGGCGATGGACGTGTGAACTCGGCAGCCTCTCCAGGAGTCTCTGGAGGAGGCCTGGGTATTTGCAGAGCCAGCCGGATGCGCAACTTAGAAGCGACGGCAAGGCGAGCCGAGAGGCTGTTGGGGGTTCCAGGTAGGTGGCTTTGAAGCTGAGATAGGGCTGCCCCAGGCCAAAAGGTGGATGCACCCGAAACACTTGGTGGAAGCGGGAGGGAGAAGAAGGCTGGTGCCGACCCTAGGTTGCCCCGGCCTGTACCGTATCACTCGCGAGGGACACACCCGTGAAGGGTGGGTTCGCTGTCCGTCTGGTGGCTCGACGCGGTGGTGTCTCGAGGCGGTGGTGCAGGATGACGCTGGTGTCGATGGCAGCCGGTGTGTGTTGTGGTGTGGAAGCAGCTGTCATGCAGCGTCATGCGCCGCCTCTATGCGAAGAGGTAAGTCTTCGAGATGGTTCAAAAGGGGCAATCAAGGTCGCTGGCTGATTAAGATGGAGACCCAAGAGCCCAAGACCAAGGCTAAGACCAAGAACCAGGTTTCCTGTCGGGCAGGACGGCAGGGCACAGGACACGGCCCAAGTGCAAGCGTACAGCAGGGAAGAGCAAGGTCAAGGTCGGGCACGAACGCTCCGGCCCCACTGAAGCAGCCACTGTAACCTGCTACTAGTATAGTACTAATATACTGTACTGTAGTAGTAGTTAGGAGTACAGTACACTACTGTATGTAGTGTAAGTGTCCGTAAACAATAGATTATGTTTGTACCAGCAAGGATAGCGAACTCGTCGTGTAGTAACCTCGCGTCGGCCCGTGAGAAAGACCAAGCAAGAAAAGAAGGGAAAAAAAAAAGGAGACGAGGTCAAATGTGGCAATCCAAACTATGTCTGTGTGTACGGATGGATCAGTAAGCTGCAGGAGACGGAGAACCCTTCTAGAGACCTTGCAGCCACCCGTACAGTATAGTACAGTAGGCCGAGTGCCGGTTCGTCTACATCATAGCGTGTTCCCACCGCCCAGGGCGTGCACCAAGTTAATAAGTATCCCTCTCAAGGTCACAAAGTATTGTTGTCAACTCTGTGGTTTTATAACTTGCTTGCATGTATCTTGGGGAATAAAATTAATAGTGAACCACCCTCTTTTTATCTCCCTATAAAAGTAAGAGCGGGGGGGGAAAATGAAAAGCAAAAGAAAATTTGTATCTTTGTGATGTTGTATCTTGGAATAGTATTGTAAAGTGGTAAGTAGGTATAATCCAATCTGTTTTTACTCACTGCCCATGAAAGTTGACGTTGATGTGATATGGACGCCGCACGTTGCCCATGTGTACGTATATATACAACTATCTCCTGAACCCCACCGCCCATCTGAACGCGAGGGTACTTACTGCTCACCTCTCTGCTCTCCCTCCCCGGCCTCGTCCATTGCCTCTGTCGCCTCCAGGCTCGCCACCCTCCTCGCAAGCGCTCCCTAATCACTCTCATGCATCGACGACTGTCGCAGGCTGTTTGCCCTCTGTCGACGGCTGATCATTCCGGGGTAGATCCTTGGCTCGTTGCCCGACAGGTGCAAGTCACTCATGCCCTCCACTGGCCAGGGAGTTGGTCGCCTGTGGTTGCTGCGCGGTAATCGCCGGTGATGATGTCGGCGGCTGACCCATGCTGCGCGGCAGCGATGTCATGTTGTCCACGTTCATGCTCGTCTTGAGAGACATCGCTGGCGTGTTGGGCGCTGCTGAGGCGACTGTGCTTGCTTCCGCGGTGGCGGGGTTGACGGTCGAATTGCTATACGAGACATACATTTCCACCCTGGACTCAACGTCAGCTCTCTGCACTTCGTTGGTGTGAGGGAACAGAAGGAAGGATGACTTACATCTGCTGTTCCTCCCTCAGCGTGCGGTACCGGAATTCCTCTCGCCGGTCAGGAACATTCGTCTTGACCATTGTATTGCCCCGGTACCCCGGAATCAAGAAGTCGGGGCCGAGCCAGTGCTGCTTGATCGAGTGCTCATATCCGCTCTGTTTGACGGAGTTCTTTGCGAGCTCACACATATCAATGGGACTAAGCTTGTAGATCTGCGCAGCTACCGCGTACTCCTCCATCAGTGGTTCCTTCGTGTAAGCAAACTGCAGCGGGTCATCCGTGGACAGCGACACATTCAGGCCGCGCTTGAAGTACTGGTGGAAGGGATTTCGTTCCAGAGCAAGGAAGAGCGCGTTGTTGCTGAGGGGCGACATGGCAACCCCGATCTGCTCGAGGTAGAAGATATACTGCAGGAGCGGGACCTTTCGCAGCAGCAGGCCGTGACTGATGCTATGCGCGCACTGGGCTGCCACCGCGAGATGCTCCACGTCTCCGGCTTCACCGCAGTGCGGCCGCAGGACGAACGTGTTGAAGCCGCGCTGCTTCCCTCCAGAAGTTGAGCGACGTCATGTTGGCGAAGAGGTAGTAGATCCAGTAGCTGTACGGCGGGTTCTGCTTGGTGTCCCAGTCTCTGGGGACCGGGTACTTCCTGAACAGACGGCGCTCAACCTTGCTCTCGTCATCCACGCTGTCGATACCGACAACACGCTGCAGGAAGACGTGGAGTTTAGGATGAGACTGTGGATCCTTCGTAACCTCGAAGAGGGGCTGGAAGAGGTTCTTCACGATCTGCTCAAACGTCTCCATCGTCCCGCTCGCTTTGTACACATCGTACAGGCGAGGGATCTGGATGAGCCACCTGACATTGTGCGAGAACAGCTTGTTGTCTACCACCCATGCGGCGAGCTTATCCCACTCATCCATGCTCCGGCCGTAGATCGAGATGCGCCACTCAACCATCTGATACTTGCTCGACTCCAGATCTGCTATGACCTCCTTCGAGATCTCCGCCAGGTATCGCCCCTTGATAAGGTTGTCCGTCTTTAAAAATATCGTGCGCAGACGAGACTCTCCGATAGGGTTGTACTTGAGATTGAACTTGTCAAAGCGGTGAAACGAGTCGGTGTGAGCATGCATATCTAGGGTGTCAATACTGAGATCGTAGGCCGTTAGGTTGATGCTCTGAAACACCTCGGCCAGTGTGAGGTATTTGCCATCCCTATGGAGGACCACCTCGTCAGGAGACTTCTTCATCTTGCTCTTGATGAACCGAAGAAGATGCTTCTGGTTCATACAAGCCGAGTGATGCACGTGGGTGTCGACCTTTCTGACGTTGTAGAAGTCACGATGAGGCACCTTTTTGGTGTCGGCGGTCTCCTGGTACTCGTTCAGGAGGGCATAGAGATTGTACTTTCCCTCCAGATACTGCAGCCGGCGGAATGCAAAACTCTTGGATGGGCCGTCGGACGAGATCGACAGGATCGTATCCAGGTCTATGTAATACTCCTTAATGGTCGGCACATTGACTGCCGGCGTGTCGGCTGTTCTGGCCTCTTCATTTTCGAACACCTGGTAGACGCCGTTGGCATCGAGGCCAAAGGTCATCTCACTCGCACCAGGCAGAGGCTCGAAGAAGGCCATCTCGAAGTCCTCGCCGATGTCCTCGCCGGGCTTGCGTCTCTTCCTCTTGAGATGCTGCTCCAGAGCCTGGTCCTGCGGGAGGGTGGTCATGCTGTTGTTCATGCTATTGTGGGCACTGGCACTCAGATTCCCCGCCTTGTCCTGCTCTTCCACCCATGCCGGCTGAGGAGGGGGCGGGTAGATTGAGAAGCTTGGATCGTCTTTCGGGTTGTCTGTCGGTCCTTGCAGGGACAGCCTGATGTACTTGTGTCGTATGTCCAGTATCTTCTGGACATTTTTGAGAATGCTGCTGAGCTCAGCCGTGACGGAGGGGTCAGCACCCACGTAGGAGGCACTACCGATTCCCTGGGGCGCGCCCGTGCTCATATCGAGCTGAGCCTGGTATACCGCGTCATGAGCACTCACTCCGAGACCACTCGGCACCCTGGGCATATTAGGCTGGCTGCCAGCCTGGCTGCGGTTGCTGGAAAAGGCGAAGTGGGTAGTATCTTTCTTAGAGACGCTACCAGGGACACTGTCGCCACCTGCTTGCGGCCATGCAGGGTTTGGGAGCTCATAGGAAGTGCCGAGCATCTTCTCTGTCTGATGTTCTCCAAAATGAGACATGACGGGGCTACCGAGAACGCTGCCGCCGTGTGCCGACGAGGCCCAGGGCTGTCCGCCGGCCTTCTGGTCGAGCTGGCTGCGCTGGTAAAAGAGTTTCGCGTCGGTATGCGTCATCTGGCGCTCAGCCACGGGGTCATAGAAAGCAGTCTTCTTAGGCATGTCTCTCAGGAGCACTTCCTC
This sequence comes from Celoporthe dispersa, assembly GCA_016584495.1. Taxonomy (NCBI): domain Eukaryota; kingdom Fungi; phylum Ascomycota; class Sordariomycetes; order Diaporthales; family Cryphonectriaceae; genus Celoporthe; species Celoporthe dispersa. The sequence continues at coordinate 2,025,205 of WAID01000007.1, forward strand.
GTCTTCTTCTTCAGGTGTAGTCTTTGAGCTCGTGTGCGGACGGCCATCTTCCCCTGAACCTGTGCTGCGGCTCTGGTGTACCGCGGTGCCCTCTTCCTCGTCAGAATCGGGTGCAAGGGGCATGGCGATGGGTTCAAGCTGAGGGGAATCGAAACCGGGGGTGGGAGCATCGAGGAGGGCGTGATCTGAGACAGGTTCTTGTTAGTTGTGGAACTACAGTCGAAGGCTCCAGGCAGCTAAAGGCGTGCCAAGGGAGCTCTGCAGAATGAGTGTGCTCTCTCATGACTTGCCGGCCATTATGTGCGGAGTGCGCACCGAGAGCGCAACTTATATCACAACGTCTGCAGTTGAGGAATGGAGGACGACCAACGTGTACTCGAGAGGTTATACGTTGTTTGTGCTGAAAGGGTTGTTGGGGCAGGTGTATAATCCAGAACCAAGTGTCGATGTGACCGGTCGGCGTGACCGGCCAGGGAGACTCGACCGCGGAGCTCCCCGCCAATTTTCGTTTGCTGCAGCGTGTCCAGGGATTCCCCAGCAGTGGAGGGGCTCAGAAGAGACGCCAGGAATGACGTCTGAAGGATACCAGCTGCAGGGCTATTATTAGTGCACTGAGCCAACTAAGGTTCTAGCCTCTGCCCTTTTTCCAGGGGCCTGCGCGGCGACGTGCTTCAGAGCCCCCACGGTGATCTACTTGGCCCTGCAGGATCTCATAACTTTATTTGCAGGTGGTGGTTGCAAAGACCAAACCAACCTCCCCCCCCAAATTATTCAAAAGCAGCAATAGAAATCGCGAGACTCTGCAAAATGCAATTTTAGAAAGATCCAATTTTCTGTTGTATACCGCTTCTCAGCTTATGAGAGAAATTTCCCGTCTAATGCTATTGACACTCTCGCCTTTTTTTTTTTTTTTGGAAAAAAAATAATAGAGGCGCTGTATGTAGTATTTCATCGAAAGAACACTCAACCAACCTTTGTGAGCCTGACGGGTTGTGGCTTGGTCTTCTTGCCAGGATCGAGAGAATATAAGCCCCCTGCAAAGAACACAATACAAGCACCGAGGAGAGTGCCCGTGGCCAGTTGGTTCCCAAACAGCCAAATGCTGAGCAGGAGGCTCACAAGCTTGCGGATGTTCAGGACAATCGTGACAGTCAGGGCCGACGACGCTGCCGCAAGCAAGTTAACGCCCCGAATGCACGCATACTGCGTCAGAACATTCATGACAAGGTAGAAGATCTGGCTCGGAATGTGAATCTTGTCAATGCCTTGTTGAAGATCCGCCGGGAGCCTTTCGAGGCCGAACAAGTCCGCAATCGGGAGGGGCAGAGGCGGGCTGCTCGCCAGCTTGTCCCACTGTCTCCACATGGACGGCATGAAAGGGATGAAGAGCGGCAGAGATAGGAGATGCGAGTAGAAGAGGTTTTCCTTCCAATGAGGCCCGTATTTTCGGTACGTCTCCTCGGTATATAGGCCCATGACCGCGGAGAGGATCTGGGCGAAGAGGAGGATGGCGAGTCCGATATTGAAGCTCGCGGTACTTCCGGCTTGCGCTTCCGCTGTGCCCTGTCTGTTTGTCAGCCTGAACACGTCGCTGGTCTGTCCCGAACTGCCCAGTCTCACCTTCGTCTGCGCATCAGACCAGGCTGCGATGATGACACCAATGGTCAGCAACACCACAGCCGTGAGCTGTATGCGAGAATATCTCTTTCCCCAAATGCTTCCAGCAATCATGGTCGTGATACTGCCTCCAGACCTGAGGATGATATGGACCGGTACGGAGATGTCGTAGCTGAAGGCATGGTTGTTCAGCGTGTTGATGCTGAAAAACAACACAATGTTGATCAGCCAGCGCTTCAAGGGAACCTTGTTCGGCCGGATGAAGAGGGGCGGCCGAGTGTTGTCGAACTGGGAGACGTAGCCCGTGACGGCAACGAAGAGGAACTGGACGAAGGTCAGGAGGGTACCGCTGGCCGGCTCGACCCTGTTTTTGAGAGAGCTCCAAGTCAGCATTGCAGGTCCGGCAGGATTCGGAGGGAGGGTGGGAGGGGGGCTTCGGTACTGACTGGATGATAGCTTCGAGGGCAAAGACATTGGAGCAGCATCCCCCGAAGATCAGGAGCAGCATGGCCCCAACGGCGAGCCATTGCGGGATGGTCTCGATGAAGATGCGGCCCAGCATGCCCATGATCTTGGAGGACATGGGCCGCTGGTCGTCTATGCCATGGATCTCAGCTTTCTCCAGGGACGGAGCAGCATTGATGACTCGAGGCGTCATAGGAGCCGAAGCAGCCGCATGTTGCTGGGCTTTCTGAAGGGAGGAGGGCTGTCGTCGTCGAGTCGGGCGGGAGGTCGTCATTTACGCAAAAGGTCGATTCGAGGACGAGCGAAGGGGCACGGGTGCGGTGCGGGCGGGCGGTGGTGGTGGGGAGGGTGGGCTCAACACACGCGTCGTGTTTCGTAGACCGGCCAAGGGAGAGACGAGGCACTCTAGCTGAGCTCAAAGCGGCCGCAGCAGGGACATACGTATGTCGATATTCTTGTGAGCTCAAGCGGCGGGAATGTACCGGGGATCGGTTGCAGCCTTTTGTGGCGTTTTCTGGGTGGCGCGCAGACGGGCTAGGGCCTTGGCCTCTGGTCAGGTACAGCAATTGGGGTCTTGGCCGGCTATGCAAACAAGACACCCCCAGGTGCAGCAAGAAAAAAAAACTGCGCAAAGAACGAGTACAAAGACAAGTAAGGTCGTGAGAAGTGCGGTCGTGTGATAGTGTCGTGTCCAAGGCAGGGTTCCCACAAGATATCTTTCGGGGCGAGGGGGTGGTTGGGCCCAGAAAGTTGTCACTTCTCGGATGAAGTGGCCTCAGCGGGCACGGGCAACGGCACAGCTCTGGATGGTCCCCCATCTGCAGCAGGCGCACAGGGGCTGCAGTCGACACCCTCCAGGGGTCCTCCCGCCTATTCACCCCGCACCTTCAGGGAGTATCGGCCCCCATCTGCCGAGCAAGCATTGTCTATCCGGCTATTTCAAGACGATTGTGCAGTACTTAGCTTAAGGGGGGTTGCGGGTACCTGCGATTCAAGTGCTTGAAGAGGGGACGGGTGGGACTGATTTGGCAGGTCAGATACCGTAATGGATGTCACACCTCGCTGGGCGAATATCCGGCACCATCGCTCGTGTCAATATGGTCGCGTCAAGAGATCTTGTCCAAAGCTTCTGGACAGTGATGATACCACAAGCCCGAAACCCCTGTCTTATATTTTGAAGGCAACCGGCCTACTATACCTTGGCCTGGGCACTCTGGGTAGATATTGTTCTCAGTCTCAGGTTATAGAACTCTGACTTTTTGTATCAGTACATTCCCGGCAGGCTCGAGGATTGCCAGTGCATGACGCAGTGTGCTGTGTAGACTTGAGAACTAAGTAACTCATCAAATTTTGTCTTTACCGGTCATTTCGAAAGGCTCGATAGCTGAATATTGATGCCATCATGCTTCGAATACTCTGTTATCGAGACCAGGAATGGTGGTAAACACATTCGTACAAGGCTCCGAACCTGCATATACGTACATACTGTATCGTAGAACTTGTATGCACAACAAGGTTGCAGTGGTCTCGTGCTCCATCAGTGCCTCGATGCAGCACGCTTGGCTTCTGCGCAAGGCCATGCTGGAGAGCGGGAAAAAAGAGAAGACCCTCCACCCAACCAGAGCCATGGAAGGAGGGAATGACCGTATCCCCTCACAAGATCTTCTCGTGCCAGTATCCGGACTCGGACATGGCCCCGCAGGGATGGCGGGCCGAACCGACAAGACTGGGGGTCCCTGTTCCTCTTCTTCGAACCCCACATTGACTTGATATTCTTCCTGTCGATCTGGTTCTACGCACCTTCCCAGATAAAACATAATCTTTTCCCACTGGCTCTCGAGAGGGGTTTAGAACTGAGGTTCAGAAGCCATTTACTGTTGTTCGCTGATTGGTGAGTGATGGCACTCTATCTGGCAATCCCAAAAATCGAGTAGAATACCCAGAAACGGCGGGACACAGGAACATTTATTCATCTTACTACAGTTACACAAGATGTGAAGAAATTAACCAACCCCCCCAAAGAGAGCATGTCTTCTTCATGCCCGGCCATCCGGAATATCATCGCGTCAAGACGATCAGAAAACAGGGAAAGGCCTCCTCAGCATCGCCATCCAAGTCGTTCCGAGCCCCACCATGATTCCGTCTCGTCCTCGACAAGATAGATCCGCGTTCAGCACTGGTAGTGGCAGAACAAGCAAGGCATCTTGCGAGAGTCTAAAATGGAGAGAATCACAAAGCACTTGTCAGTCCGAAGTGACTCTACATTTGGGGATGAGGGGTAGGGATTGCGGAATGGGTAGTTCCGTATACGTACCATCGATCTCGCCAGGTGGACAGTCCGAGAGGACGCAGGCCTCCGTAGGCCCACGGAACTCCTCCACGCGCGCACAGAGGCAGGGAAGGTCCGTACAGCCGCCTGCGCGGCCGATCTTCTCTGCGCAGCTCATCTGTGTTGGGAGATGTTGTCTTAGTATGTATCGCCAAGATATCATCATGAGGAACAGGCTGGGGCTTGACATACTGCGCACTTCATTGCCGCACCAGTGGCGGCCAGGGCAGCGAAAGCAAAAACGAAGAGAGGCTTGGTCTGCATCTTGAATCTGGTTTGGGTGGCGAGCTGGTCGACACCCTGGGCAGATTCAGATTTGGTTGTTGGTTGTAAGGATGAGGAACTCGTCAGGACTTCAAGGGGAGGACAGAAGGTGGCTTTATATAGTCGTGCGTAAGCTCACTACAGGAGGGTCCTCTCGGTTTACACATGCCTGCCCTGCAGCCAAATGGTCAGGTGGTTGAGATTAAGGCGGCTAATAGGTGCTGGTACCGAAGCCATCTTGGCAATGAGAGGAAGACTAGAGAGGAGTTCATCGGATTTAGAAAGATCTGCTGTGTTTCTGTACGTGAAGCATGACAGTGCGTATGGCTGAGGCACAATGGTACATAGTTTAGGCATGATAGTGTGCGGGTTGGGCTCGATAGTGCATGTTCTGATCGTCACTGGTCTTGGTAGCATATGACTTTCTACCATAAGTCCAAAGTCCGGCACTTACTGGAAATCACATGTTGACTGATTTTTGCAAGTGACTGCTTTAGTTTACCTGTAGGTGGTGTTCGAGCAAGTCTACTTAAGTATGCGGCGAGCTTGCTAAAGTCACCACCTTGCGTCGCCCGAATAAAGCCCTGTTCGTCCGAGGAATTCTTGGCTGATTGATGGAAACACATGTGATCCTATTGATTCGAGACGCAACTCAGATTTCAAAGGGTGGCTCGTCCCCCAAAGCCTCGTGAGAATAATACAGATTGACTTCACACGTGCCGGGGCCTCTGACTTGATGGGGAAGAACTTGTGCCATGCACCTCCAGGAATACTATTGATCAGCAATATCTACTACCATAAGAGATCGTAGAACCTAGAATGCGGTGGTTCCCAAGACACAACATCGGTCAAGGGCGATGAAGTCTGCTTGTCATGGTCACTGGTCGTATTGAAGCGGCTTAAAGATTTCTTTCGGGCAGTGTGTGGCTCCAACGAGAAGTAGCGAGGCTTCCTTTAGCTGGGAACTTTGAAGGTAGTCGCACAGATCATGTCACAAGATATGGATGACACTCACAATAGCATAGTCCCGAGGTCAACATGGGGTGTAACGTTACAGTGTCACAAGTTCACCCTCGAAGGATGGCTCTTGTTCGTCTTCGAAACGAAATCGTTAAGACAGTGCAGATTTCGACGGCTGGTAGGGAAGAAAATATACGGAAAGAAAGAAGAGGGCGATCTAGGAGGAGGGTGTTCGAGAGTCGACGATGTTGAAGACGTACGAAGAAAATGGAAAACTGGTAAGGAAGAGGTAAAAAAAAAGTATTACATATGGTAGAATACGCTCTCTTATGTCAACTAAAAGCAATATACCAGTGACACGCTCATCGCATTGTGCTTGGAAGTCGCTCTCGAGGCAAAGCATGCTCACAGTACGTACGGCACTCGAATCATTGCCTTAGGCTGTTACGGGGCTTCCTGGCAGTTACCTCCTCTAGTAGATTCACTGCCCCTCGAGATCTCCCATCACATCGTTCGTAGGATAGCCTCCTTCCACACATATAGAAGTACTTTATGCTCCCGTATGGGTAGAATCCAGGGTACACAGGCAGACAGATGCTCATCCCGCAGAGCCACACTGGCATGACCTACAGTGTTCAGGGTGGCCAACTTAGCAATCACCCCCTAACACCGCTGCTACGAGGCTCAACATCCCGTACTTCATCCAGGCTGGCATCTCAAATGTGGCTGGCAGACCTTTTCAAGGTCATTAAAATGGCGGCATAATGAAGGTATCCTCTCTCAGGTAGGTGGGAGGGGAAATGACACCCCTATGCTTCATTGCATTGCACTTCTTGGGGCCCAGACTGCCTCTGGGACATGATGAATACAAAGCCATAGGGTCATCATTTGTAGAAGACTTAGAAGATAAGGAGGAACAATCACTCAGACAAGATAAAATGAAGGCCCATCATGTATCACCACTTGTTAAACAATCAGTCTTTCTAATCATGTCTCTTGTCTTCTGTGGGCCGAAGGAGGCTCTATGCCAAACAGACTTATTTGCCTCTCCACCAGCTCTAATGCATCTGCCTTCTCCAGCCTCCTCCTCGCCACAGCAGCACCTCAGCAGCACCCAGCGTGTTTCTTCCAAGTGCATGCTGCAGAGCTGGGCTTGCACATCCTCACCTTGCCCCGGCCTCAGATTGCCGAGATCTATCACCTTCCATGCAGGCTCCGAGCTCCAGTAACAGAGTCCAACAAGTATTGCCAAGTCCATTGCCATGCTGGGTCCCACTGAGGGGACAGGGTGCGTGAACAGTAGGTAGGAATTTCGAGAGGGAGGGGATGGGGATTTCGTGAAAGAGTAGGATGGGGACTCCAGTGGCATACGGCTAAGGCAGATGAGGGAACTTGCTAGGAGCATCAAATGACGATGAGTGTATGCTAGAGGGTTACAATGCTGAGAAAACGAACAGCTGCAGCAACATGTCAGCAGGAAGAAGACACCTGGCGTGCTTGGAAGGGGGGTATCACTGACATTGTTAGTAGCTGCAATCGCGATGCTGTCCTCGAAGGGATGCCAGCTCATGTGCAGGATCTTCTTGTTGAAGTCAATCTGGTCTGCATCTGTCTCCTTGCGCATTCTCTGCGCACCTGCAGGACTGCCAGACCGGGACCCATTCTTCTTACCCCCATTGGCAGTAGGGCTTGTTGAAGAGTTGATGGGTGTCGGCACGCCAACCTTCTTGGCCTTGAAGGCTGACTTGTCTGCCTGCAGCACAACCTCCACCTCCTTCTCCGGGTCGGATGGGTAGATCATGAAGTTGTTGTTGTAGCTGCCAGTCATCACGTTCTTGGCATCGCCAGAGAACACAACCTCAAACTTGTCGAAAATGCTGTCGTTCTCGTACGTGTCGCAGAGCCGGGGCCGGAGATGCTCGTGGATCGGAATTGTCTTGACCGGTTGCCTTTCCATGTTGACGTCCCAGATCTTGACGGTCAGGTAGTCTCGGGAGAGGATGTATCTGCCATCGTACGAGAACCTCACGTCTGAGATTGACGAGATGATCTCCGAGAAGAAAGACCTCGCCGATGGGTCCTCCTCTTGCTCGAACACTGTGAGGCAGATGTTAGTCACGCGACCATCCCCCAGGGAGCCCTCACAAGGGGGTGGTGAGAAAGAGGGTTCTTACGCTTGGCGTGTTGGTCGCAGAGTGCGCTCTCACGCATGTCCGCCAGCTTGATCGTGCCCTTGGAGCTCGCATACATGAACCAGTTGCAGCTCATAGGGTGGAACTCGGCGGCCGTGATGACCTCCGTAAGCTCTTCCATGTTCGCGGGCTTGATGTCCACGATATTGAAACTCTGGTCCTGGATGTTGAGGTTCCACAGATTTATACGGAGATCGTCGCTGCTAATAAACGTCTCCCCGTCGCTGTTGACGGATATGCTGTTGATGTGGTAGGCATGGGCATTCGCGTACGTCTTCCGGGGGACAGCTGCGACGACCGTGTCGTGATGCGTTAGACGAGGTAGCTTGAGATCACCCGCACTCTTGATAGCACTGGGCAGCGCCCGCGACGCGCCGCCACCTCCTGCAATGCCGCCGGGCGTGGCCTCGCTCGAGAGATTGTTCTCGGCCACCACCTTCAGGGATTTCTCGAAGACTTTCCATAGCTTGATCGTCTTGTCGTTGGTAGACAGGAGGTAGTGGGAAGCGTTCTGTCGGCGGCACCATTTGATCTTGTTGATCTTTTCTTCGATCTCGAGGGACTTGAGGTAGTCGAATTCGGGCTCGTGGGATTGGAACTCGGTGTGGAACTTGTACTCGCAGGTTTTTTTCTATTGCTCCAGTCAGACACTGCCGGCAGCACATGGCACCGGTGACCAGCCACAAAAGCCCACTCACAGTCTCGTTGCGCTCAAAGAGCACGACCCGACCACCCTTGTCGCCAGTTGCCAGATAGTTTCCCGTGTGGTCGAACTCAACGGTCGATATGATGTCGGCTGAGGCCTCGGAGTTAGCAGGGCCTGTCCTGGCAGTACGCGTGGCTATTGAAGAACAACGCAAGATCCGTACCTTCCGTGATATCCTCCACATCGCCCTTGTCTCCGAAGCACCTTGTCATTTGTCAGCTACGGCAGCGAGACCGGTGACGCGCGGGTTCGATGCTCTTGCAGTGAACGGCCGACAGCGCAGCCACCTGTGTCAAGCTGTATGGATGGCAGAGGGCGTGTGACATGCGGGGAGGGACATACTGTGTGAACTTCCATGTTGGCGAGCCAGGTTCTGAGTCCACCATGGTTGCGATTGTCGTGGGCGTAGGTGAAGGACGGCCTCCACACTACAGTGAGCTGCTGAACGGGAACAGGACGGAATGATGTATCTTGATAGCGCGAGACCGGTTCAGTCGATTCGGTGGGGAGGTCTCTTGTCGGCAGCAAACTCGAGAGAGTTTCTTAGGTCGGTATGCGGACCGAGAGATGTAGGAGGCGAAAAATGGTCCGAACGGCGATGTGGTTTGGAAGTGTGGCGGGAGTGGGATGGCTAGGAAGCTAAAGCAGAAGTAACTTGTCAGATGCAGGGAGCGCAGTTGAGGCTCGCGTCCAGGACGGAGAGTAGCAGGGTTGAGGCCAGGTGAGGCGGGATGGGCGTGGATGTGGGATGTGGAGGAGCGACAGAACAAGCTCTCTCTCGCTGCTAGGTCTGGCTGCCGCGGCAGAATGGGCTCACTGCAGAGAAGCCCCAACACAAAAAGGCAAGGGATCTCCAGCTGGACAGGCTGGTCTGACCAGGTTGGGCAGACGAGGCAAGGAGGAGAGGCGAGGTGAGGGGTGCAAGTGAAAGTGGATGCTGTCCTGGTCCACGCGACACCGCCTTCCTCTGGCTGCAGCAGCTTTGGGTGCTGCTGAGGTGTGAGGTCTGCAAGGTCACACAGCACAAGGAGCGACCACAGATGACAGGGCGGGTTTTGGAGTCTGCGACACAGGACTTCTAGGACACAGTGGACCTGGGCTGCACTCACCACAGCAGAAGGGCAGAGCCAGCTGAACTGCAAGGCTGAGTGGGTGCCCTCAGAAGCAATCGAAATGTTGTGGAATCGGGTTGGGTGTGGTGATGGCAAGCGGTGCGGGGTATGATGTCGCTGAGAGATAATTGTCGTGAGGTTGCAGGTTGGCAAAAGGTGAGATCAGGTCGGGCAGAAAACCATGAGGCTCCAAGCTCTCTGGCTCCAGCGCTGGGTGGTCTTAACTAAAACTACAACGCAGCAGAGCAGAGCCCAGGCAGGCCTCGCTGGGGCACCAGGTCAACCTCGGTGGACAGTGCTGCCCAAGTCCTGCTGGCAAAACGGAGCTAGTGATGTCCAACGTGGAATGTGGGGTCCATTTGGGCCCTTCCAGAAGGTCCTTGCACCCTGAAAGCCTCAAGCATCATGGGGCATACACCTTCCTATTCAACCTCTTTGCCTTTGTTTTTCTTCTTCTCCTTCTCCCTCCTCCCTCCTCTCTCTTTCGGGTCTTTGTTCTGATATGATGCTTTTTACAAGAGTAAGTCTACAAGAGATCCTACCAGGTCCGTGTCATGCAAAAGTCATGCATCCAGTCCTCATGTTTCATTGCTCCAGCTGCGGGTTGGGCTGATCGCTACGTAGTATGTATGACATAGTTTAGAGCACCTGTACCTTGGGGTTACATTAGTGGCCCCTCCCTGGAACCCAGCCCTGACAGGTGGTATTCCGTGCTTTCGTGCATCTCCAAAAGTCAACCTTGGACATTCTAAAGCAAACCACTCTTCAGCGTTACCAGGTACATCTGGCTGCTTATGAACCTTTCTTTGATGCCAAGTAACTGAAGTGTCGTGTCACTTCATACTTTTTGTCATCATTGTTATCCTTATCACCATCGTACCATCGGCCCAACAGCTTCGCGCGTCCGGGTGAACTTGAATCACACAATTGACTCCTCCAGGCCAATGTCAGCAGCAATCTAAAGTGAAGGAGTGGACTATTGAAACCAAGTTCCTACAACTCTTTTACAAAATCTTGCAGAGGAATCGGCACTCACTCATCCTCAGGATGAGGTAATCCAGATCCCTCAACAGTCAGGACACCGGACTCCATTGGAGTTACCCTCGGCCCCCCCTTCCCCGGTTCGAGAGCCGTTCATCCGACGTCAGGATGGGGTCTGAGAGATCAGGTGATGGTGGTGCGTCGGGCGCAGCCCGGTCTCAGCAGGACGATGTGAGCGACAAAGGCAAAGGAGTCGCTAGAAATGAAGGCGTTCAGGAGGCTCCGAGGCAGTCGGTTAGTGACTCGTTTGCGACACGCTTAGGGCGGTCTGCGGCTGGGCTGTCGAGAAGCGCGCTGCAGAGCACACCGACGGCGAGCGACCTGGCCGGTGTGGCTTCCTCGGGCAAGTCTGTACCATCATCATCAGCATCCAGGGACACTGGTCTCCCAGCCGAGACCTCTCCTTCAACTGGCGCGTCAACGTCTAGGGGCGCCTTCCGACTAGGGCATGCCGATACTCATGTTGCTGCGGAGGAAGCAGCATTTTCTGGTTTTCTCGACAGCACAAGTGTGTTCGTCCCGACGGAACCTGTCGGCCTGGATGGTGCATGGGATACAGCGGGAGCTAGAGACTCGCAATACCCTGGCGATAAATCATCACGGGACGTCGCCACCTCGTCCGTGGCCGAGCAGCAGGAACGAGATGGTGTCGAGGTCGTCCGTTTGCTGTCGCAGGTGGACGAAGAAGACCAAGGATACGAGGGACAGGCGAGGCTCACCGAGGCGGAGCTGAAGACACTACGCCAAGCACTCTTCGAGGACGGGTCACCAGCCCAGATCTCGGCCTCTGACTGGAACAACATGCTCAACTTCGTGCCGGAATTTTTGCGTGACCCGAATGGCATCTCTGGAGGAGCCGGTGCTGCTGAGAGCAGCTCTATGAACCTGGGCGTCACGGATCCGGCCGAGGCAGGCCAGCTGTGGCTCGCAGACTGGAATCGGGTGCTTACGGGCTACACGGATGAAGTTTGGGGGGATCTCGGGGACATTGTCCAAGAGGCTCGAGCGGAGGTTCAGCAGATCAGGGACAGTCAAGCCGGCCAGAGGACAGATCCGACGGCACTACGACGACTGCAATCAACACTCCGACGTGTGCGAGCCAGATTATAGATCGGGCAGGCGCGCGTTGTCATACGGACGGTCAGGCGGCATTGAAGATTGGTGTCAGGACACACGCGAAAAGAAAGATCAAGACAACTCCATGGTATTGGGCAGTCCCTGCTGCATTGCTACTCTAACTTGAATCAGTTTTCGAACATCTAATGACACACCTGATAATGTTCAATGACTTGACTTGGTACTATATAATCAGCAGACCTCACAACACAGGCCTAGCCTGACAAAAGTGTCTTGCTCTGGTGACACCCCGCCAAAGGATCCTTGTCATATCTGGTATCTACTGTACAGTGGTGGGCTGCGGGGTTGGCAGAGGCAGCAAGGGTTGCAGGCTGCTGTGTCGACTAATGACATCACGCAAATACTACCCAGAGCTCACCTGCAAGGGTCCTATACCACCACAGTACTTACTAAGTAGGCAGTACTGCCAGTCAAGTCGGATGCTGCTGAGCATCAAGTTTTTGAGGGTGAACTTGACCCCCGCTTGCAAGTCTAAAAAGAGGTGGCTTCAGATTGCCAGGGCTGCAATCCCAATCAGGACTGCCACCTGCCTACTTCCTCCTTGGCATGGGTGTGCCAGGCACATGCTATCCGGGCAGAATCCTGTATGTAAGCCCTGATCTTCTTGGCCCGCATATTGGAGGCACTGTTTGAAGGGTCAACCAGCCACCTTATTCGACAATGACCACAACCCAACCACTCAGCCCTCTCCTACCTGGGATGATCTTACCACCAGCTAAAGTTCGCAACAACCTTTTAAGCATGTTTCCCAACATCGATTCAACCTTCATCATCTCCATTGCCATCATTTCTCCTCACAAATAATTCCAATCCCCCAGCACCTGAGACGGATTCAGCCACCAGCCTCTTCTGACTGGCCAACCACTCATCAGCGCACCCTCTAAGCTCCTTAGACTCCGACTTGTCCAACTTCCTCACCCACTACCACCACCACTGCGTGACATCACAGAAAAAGAAAGAAGGGGGAAGAAAAGAAAAGGGAGAAGAGAGGAAGAAAGAAAAAATGAGACGAAGGCAGCTCCTCTCTGCGCCTCTTCTTGGCATCACCTTCCTCCCCTTCTCCGTCCTCGCCAGCGCAGAACCACAGCCCTTCCACGCCGCCCAGACAGCAACACCATCCCGCCGCTACCACGCCGCCACGCCCGCGGAGGCCCTCTTCGCGAGGGCCACAGACGGCTGCATCTCAGGGACCTACTCGTGCGCCTCGGAGGGTTCCGCCTTCAGCGGGATCTGCTGCGCCTCGGGCCAGGCCTGCACGCTCGACGCCTCGAGCTCGCCCGCGTGCTGCCCGTCGGGAGATGTCTGCACGGGCACCGCGCCGTCCTCCTACTCGCCGCCCACCACGACCTCGGCGAGCTACGTGCAGAACGGCTACTTCTCGTTCCCGTACGTCGTGACCAGCTTCAGCAACGCGGCCGCGTGCTCGAGCGCCGTCTCGGCCTGCAGCAGGAACTATGCCGCGTGCACGGCCGACCTGGAAGGGAGCGGCGGCGGCGTGACCATCGTCGTCGGCGGCAGCACGACGGTCGGAGCGAGCGGGGCTGCGACGTATGCGACCGCCACCGCCACGAGCATCTGCAGCAGCCTGAGCAGTGTGGCGTGCTTTGGCATCCAGGACTCGTACTGCACGGCGGGCGCGACGGCAGGTTTCAGCGTGGGCAGTGCGAACGCCGCCGCGAGGCCCACGGGTATGCCGTGTGTTGGTGTCGTGGCTGGGGTCGCTGCTGGGGTTGGGTTCGGTATGGTGGGTATATGATGACGGCCGTCGCTACAGAGGCGGGCCGAGCCTGAAAAAGAACCAAAAAAAAAAAAAAAAGGGGGGGCGGGCGGGGGGATGGGCATAGAAGAACGCAGAAGCTAGGCTGGCATGACCTCATGAATTTATGACTCTGTTAATATAGCATACGACATGTGGACTGGATATAGGCAGCAGTACCTGCGAAGCCTCCATCTCTTTTCATATGAGGGAGGCAGCTGGAGGCATGGCGGCAGCAATATTTGAATCACATTCAAATCTTAGTTTCTGTACATATCATAGAATGCAAGTCCAAACTTTAGTTTCTTCTCTCCGCAGATGCTATGTTCCCACATCATGAGATACTCCTTTGGGTGGTCGTGAATATCCCAACCGATCGTTGTAAACGGTACCCTAACAATGACATAAAACTCCGTCTGACGCCGTGGTGATACTCTACGTGAGTGAACAAATTCCATCTCCTCCCATAGGATGCCAATCAGTCTTTCAGCCAAGGGCTTCCTGAAGTGGCACGATGTGCGTCACACTACAGCCACATCTCTCAGAGATAGTGATCAAGACTCCTCCGATACTTTCACACTGCCTCCTCCCTCGCCTCCTCCTCCGCTCTCGCCCTTCGACGCAGCAGACTCTTTTCCCCTGAGCCTGCGGCCGGCCTCAGAATGCTCTTCCCTACCCATTCTTGGGTAGCAGCCACCTTCTCGTCCAGGACGTCGCTGACAAGCATCAGCAGCCTGGAGAAGAAGAACAGGCTCAGGAACGACATGGCCGCGATCACCGCGAAGCAGATCCAGTACGTCGCCCCCGTGTAGTTGTTGGTCAGATCCGGGATCTGCACGGAGAAGTAGCTGGTCATGAAGCTGATGGGCAGGAAGAAGACGGACAGCTTGGCGAGCAGCGAGGCGCTCCTGTTCAGCTTGCTGGTGGCCTGCGAGTCCTTCTGGCTCATGAGGTTGAAGTAGGTGTCGCTCAGCGAGGCCTTCTCGGCGAGGTACTCATCGATCGTGTCGAGCATGAGCAGGCGCATGCGGATGCTGAGCCGGTCGAAGCGGTCAAAGGCCTTCTGGCTCAGCTTGACACCGCGCGCCGGCCCGCCACCCGCCGGGAGGCTCGTCGACGAGGAGACCACCGCGGCGAGTTCCTTCTCGTCGCCGGCGGTGTCGGTACCGAGCGCCATTATGCCCTTGATGAGGTTCTCGTAGCTTATGAAAAGGTGTCTGAGCTGGCGCAGGTCTTTACTCCTAGCGTAAAGGAGCTTGATAATGTCGGAGCTATCCTTGTCCTTGTTCTTCCTGTCCTGTTCGGGGGCGGTTAATCGAGAGCTCCCAGGGGGGGGGGGGGCTTAGAAAGTGCTTACTGTGATGTGAAGTACATCATGGGTCTGGCATCAGATCTTGTCAGCTTCTCGTGTTCTCAAAGGGAGCTGCTGCTCTGCGTTAGGAGAAATAAACCCACCACTTTCGCCAGGACACGGCTAGATTCTGACAGGATCGAAGTGGCTGCCGTGTAGTCCTCGAAAAGATAGTAGAACAAATTTGCCGAGGCATCGACAGTCAGAGATGACTCCAGGTAGGTGGTCCTGGCTGACGGGAGGGGACCGCCGTGAGGCGAATTTGCATATATCAGATCAGATCTGACACCCTTCCGGGCGGACACTCTGCTTTGGTACATGTCCATGCCTGGTCTGCACAATTGATGCAAGAGGTCTCTCGTGTTCTTCCGCATGTTGGCCAGCTCGTCGTCCCGCTGCTTCTGCGTGTCAACATCGCTGCCGTTTTCATAGTTGGGATCCTCGTGGATTGATATCACGGTGCCTTGCTTTATGTCAACAACCTATCACACTTCTGGGAACGGCCAAGGAGGAGCTGGCTCACCCTCGTTCGTCAGGATGTACCATGCCCAATGCTTTGGAGGCACAAAAGATTCCGAGTTCTTATAGATATCGTCAGGCTCATCTGCGCCTTTATCCGGCCGTGGACGGTGGTGGAGATAGTTTGCTCCAATGCAGATGACTGAACAGGGGTTAGATCTTCCTTGTCTGGTCACAAACGGGGTGTTCCATCAAGATCAGCTTACAGCTAGGGCCATGATCGATGGTGGTGTAGTTGTACTGAGTCTGGAGCAGCCTGTACATGTCGAGATCCTCCTCGTGGAGCGCTTTCGTGCTGACCTGCGAGTCAGCACCGCGGCTGTGAGCCTGTCTATCGTGATCTGGACCCTTCTCCGGATCGACATGCTTGCGGAATGTCGACCGCAGCCTAGGCTTGGGCATGCCGATGTCTGTACCCATCAACGTCGCATGAGAATGCTTTTTGGCCTGGCCGTGGGTGGCCAGGCTCCTGGCGACCAGCCTCCTCGCCCCGTCCCAGCCCGTGATGGTCTCCTTCAGCCGCGTGGAGAATTTGTACTTGGCCGCAATTGCAGCCATGATAGTGCTGTTCTTGCCAGGGGACCAGATGTTGCTGCCATAATTTCCTTTCTCAGTTGAAGAGGTCTTGTCTCCCGGACGGAGATGGGCTTTTGGTGGTGGTAATGATAATGATGGTGATGATGATGATACTCACATCCATGTGACCTTGTCACCATTGTTGTCCGCCTGCACCTGCAGGAGGGTTTTCAGCTCCCGCTCCCCGAGATCGATGGCGATTTCCGCCTTCTCAAGGCCAAAGCGGACGGCGAAGTTCCCAGTCTGCGCGCTGAGGGCCTGGTCCAGAAGAGATTCGTATATTTTCTTGTCGTCAAAGTCACGGAACCGAGCGGACAGCTCCGACAGGATCTCCTTGGCACTCAAGGGGTCGTCATCATGTGGGTCTGCGCTCACGGGCGCGGAATGCTCTGGGGTGGCGGCCATGGCGGAGAGAGGAAGCCCTGATTAAGAAGATGAGGTCTGCAATGTCATGTGGGTGCCCGAATCAACACGGAGAAAGAGAAGGGGGGGAGGCTGGTAGAGAGGGAGAGAAGAAGAGAGACGTAAGCTCTGGAGGGAATGGCAAGGGAATATCAACAACAACAACAGCCGCGCCCAGTTATTGTGCCGCAGACCTGCAGCTCGCAGCCTGAGTGGCTTCCTCTGTGATAGGGCTGAGTAGCGCGGTTCCCCCCTCCCCCTCCACTGACTGGGTTCTCTGGAGCCCCATGCCTGGTAAATGTGATGCCTCGTTGTGACCCTCCCTAGACTATAGTAACACAGGCGCGGGAGAGGAAAAAAAAAAGAGCAGGCAGACACAGCTGAGGGTAGGGGCGAGCTGCGGCGAGGTGGCGTGCGCCACGAGGGCTGACCACCTGCACATGAGCGGGCGAGAATTTATCATACGCAGCATCAGCGGGACCGTGTCAGCCACAGCACCAATATTATTGCATGTATGTACTACAGTTTGTATGTACCATAGTGGCACATGTCTATACCTACTCACCATTACTTACCGCCGGTACATGCAAGCACTAAAGTAGCGCTGCATCACAGCGGTTCGACAAGCTCCATTGTGGGAGGGGCGGGACCCTCACTGACCCACGACCAGGATGCCGTGCGGCTGTTATCCTGAATATAAAAATGGTGGAGATCATTATTGTACAAAGGGGAGGGAGAAGAGGAAGAAGAAGGACAAGAAGAGAAGAATGAATTGAGATAGAACATAGTTACAATGATGACGATGATGATAACAACAGGCACCCTCCTCGTCCTGCGTCGTACCTCTTACTGCGCAAGTACCAGTGGCCACCATAAGGGACGACGCGCTATAACGTGGCAGTAACGACCGTGGAAGAAGTAACTTCAGAACCTTGTAATGCAACTAGTGTCAGCTGGAACGTCTCAACCACACACACCCTGGTACCAACACTCGGAGATCATCTTCAGGACCGGTCAACAGAAAGCAAAAAGAAAGAACAAAAAATGAGAAGGTCAATAGCTAACGCTCACACAGCCATCCCTCGTCCGTAACTCTCTATACAAAGAAGTCGGCGCGGCGCCCAAGCATGGGCGATCGTCAGCTGGGACCCACCTGCATGTCAAGGAAACGACATTGCACTCTCGAGGCTTCCATCGCCATAGGCCGACGCTCAGTGGGCAGACCAACACCTCGATCAGTTCTCACATTTGTTATGTATGGCGGAGACCTCCCACTTCGCAGTGTAGTGGTCGACGTGGCTGACGTGGAACTTCTCGGTCATGTTCGGCGTCCCGTCCACAATGGCAACAAGATGCGCGCCCACTCCCTCAATTCCGCTGTGTCCAGATCCCGATGACCTCCAGACGACCCGACGCCGCGAACTCGCCATATAGATCACCACAGGGACGAGGCTGTACGCGCCTGTCAGTGCACTGCCACCGACAAGACAGGTCACACGGGCTGCTGTCTCATAGGCTGTCCCTGGCAGGATATGCGGGGCCCCCGACTCGACAGACGAGCTCACGGCCGGCGGTCTGCCCATTGTTACCCCCCCCCCGGCCCCCCTGAAGCCCTCTAGAGCAAAAATACCGGGCCCGAGTCGTTGGCTGTTGAATCTCAGTCCTGCCTCCGTACCAATTACTCTTGCCACATACTCGAGGTGTTGGACACTGAGAACAATATGCACCTTTCCAGGGCCTGGGTTTCGAAGGATGAGAAGCCTGAATGATAGGATCAGTGCACCTTTGGTCGCCCCGGACGTTGCTGGGTCCGTCAAACTCTTGATGATAGTCATAGTTTACCGCAGCACCGGTGCCAACGATCCCAGCGACCGTCTTCCCATTTCTCGAGGATGATCTCATTTTGTCTTCGGTCGAATCCGACAGGAATCACGATTTTAACGTCATGATCGATCGGATGCAGAAAACCACCATCTCATATCTTGGCGTAAATATTGTTGAGACTTGGAATACCCGGTGCATAAAATATTTACTATTTAAAAATACAGAGGTCCTTTGAACGCAATAAGTAATTACAGGGGTACAGTGCATTTGGGGAAAACGAAGATGTCAAAAATTCGTACATAGGCTTCATTTCAATCTTTTCAATAAAAAAAGTTGCAGATTTTCGGGGAAGATTGAAATCTAGAATGCTTAAAGCTTAAGCTTCATGGTGAAACCCTTTTTATGTTTCTATCTCGTGATTCGCAAAGATGAAGATTCTCGAAGTCGATATTGAAAAGTTGCGAAAACTTTGTGGAGGAAAACATTTGAACACATCTAGGAGTATCGACTGGGAACAGCATTCCCAAAATTTGTGAAGCCAAATGATATAATCACTGTCAGAACACTGAGAGGGAGGGCAGGGGGCTGTGAGACATAATCCTCGAAGGAACAGCCAAGTAACATTGTGACTGATGTGCTAGACCCCACTTTGAAGAGTCATAACAGTGCCTGGTTGCTGCTTCGATGGGCGTATAATAAGTACAACCTCTCAAAGAAGTGATTAGTCGAACGTATTGTGTATAGTCTGTATTCCATACCTTCTCAACTTGCGTCTCTCGAGCACTCAGGACAATCTCCACTCATATTTGACAGCTGCCGCCCGCAAGTTCAGATAAAATATTGCATCCACTGTGGACTGGTGCTGCTGTAGTACCACTGTAGTACCACTACGGCGGACCCGCCTGCCAGCAGCAACCTTGGCAGAACGAGTACCCGAAGAAAAAGCACCCTGTCAACGATGGGTTGGACAGTTGAACGCATTGCGAGGGACGAGGCTGGGATGGCCTTCTACCTGGGACAATACAGACCGTTTAGGCTGTTGTCACTTGAACGCGACCCTTCAGGTGAGTTAGTCCAAGCCGGTGCTCATCTGATCTCATTATCATCACCATCACCATCAACTAAGTAAGGCCCCACCACGGCGGTAAGATGACTCGTGCCCATGGACCGACTGCTCTGGTAGTATCCACCACCACCAATGCTGCCAAGCATAAACCAAACAAAACATCTGTACATGGGACGGACGATCACAGGTAGTGAGCAAACAAGCTTCGTGTGGATACCGGCTCACGTTTATTTCTGCAGCCTTCGGCTCGACGCTGAGCCGTGAACAGGCCTTTGAGGAGGGACGGTGGCGGGACCGGCTGCTCAACCCTCAGGCCAACACCTTCGTGGCACGCGAGGAGGACGCGACCCGAAGCATCTTGTCTTCCATCACTCTGGTCGGGCCAGACCCCGCGTCCGAAGAGCTGAGGTCGACGCTCAACCTCGCCGGCCCGACCCTGCCTCCGCTGCTGCAGCACTGGGAGCTCAACGGCGTCTTCACCCTGCCTCAGGCCCGCCGCCGCGGCATCGCAGCCGCGGTCATGAACACGGCGAGGCAGCATGCCCTGGCGGAGGCAGCATCACAGGACAGTGACTGTCTTGTTATCTTTACCGTGGTTGTCTACACCGAGAACAGCGGTGCCAGATCCTGGTATGAGGAGATGGGCTTCGCCCAGTACAGACAGGGCAGGGAGGACCATGGCCGGCCCACCACCGAGCTCGTGCAGATGTTGCATGTGCCCCGAGACCTCGGTGAGAAAGAAGAAGGAAGACTGGAAGATCCTCGGAGATCTTTCTTTGGCATGACAGGTCCGACGAGGCAGCCGAGTCGAACGTGGGAGCTGACTCGAAACCATGGTTCTACAATGTAAAAAGAGAACTCTCTCCCCCTCCTCTCTCTGTAACAGGGGGGAGGAGGTGAGGTCATATGTGTGTTATGATGCCTACAGCAGGACGCGACTGCCTATAAAGCTCCGCCACCAGGGGAGACCAAGGGAGAATGCTACAGATATATTGGAAGGTTCGACAGTGAAGCCCAATTAGGACCGATCTCGCCTTCCCCAACGTGATCCATTTCGGCATGAATGTTCGGATGAGGCAAGAGCCACCCTGAACACAGCCCATCGATCGCTCGACGAATCTCGCAGTGGCCCCCTTTTTTCTTCCGGCTCATCCTGTCAATGTCAAACAAAACGCCTAGCCGCCAAGAAACAGGGGTGTATAAGCTTCTTTCCCTGCTATGCGCCCCCATGGGCCCCCTGGTGCGCGGCACCCAGCTGCCGATCGCTTCAGGATCTGCAGGGGCTTCAGTGGCGTCGGCGTGTCCAAGGGGGCCGCTGGGAGGGGAGCCGCATGAATTGACCCTCGTCCGATCTAACCGTGCTGGCCAATCGATTCTCGTTGGCTACATCCTGCGACCCGGAGATGAGGCAGGACCACCAACCGTTCGGTCGAGCAGCGGTCGACAAACCACACAAACACAGTGGTGGACTGGTGGAGGTGGCGCTGCGGCCTGAACAGACTGCCACCACACACGCCAGTCCCACCAATCCATAGGCCAGGAGCCTGTTTGCATTGACGCTGGGGACACTTTCTGTCTCCCTGCCTCTTGCAGGAGTCACAACAACTGCCGCTCGATGGGGAGGGAGGGAGCCCTTGTCTGCTTCGCTGGCTCAGGAGGAGGAGGAGGAGGAGGAGGAGGCATCCATGCCCCAGCCTCCCTCCACCTGGCAGCGGTCCCACTTGATATGTCGACCAGTCCTGACGTTGAGGTCTGGGATCGTCCATGCTCTGGTGACCTCAACCTAGGCTGTTTCTACGTTCAAATCCCCGGTACTAATTTACATGCACGGATATTCGGACCAACCATGTTTGTGGACGTGGACAGGCCCATACAAACAGATCATGAGGGCTAATTCAATGATCTAATCTCAGTTATAAGACTTCACACAGGCCCTCTTTTTTTCTTCTTCTTTCCCTCTCTCTGCAGATCTCCATTGTCTCTTCGGAACATCAGGCTGCTTCCTGTCGCCTTGATTCTTTTTTTCTCTTCAAGTATCTGTCTTGCCCCGGTGGTAAATTCTCATTCTTTCGTTCCTTTTCCCACCACCACCACTTTACCTTCTTTCACATCTCTTGTCACCTCTTCGTCTTCACACACACACACACACACCATCATCATCACTTCTTCCCCCCGTCTCTCCAAGATGCAGACCTTTGGTTCTTGGCTGGTGACGCTCCTGGCCGCCAGTGCCGAGCTCGCCTCTGCCCTTCCCCAGAGGATGGACTTGGTCCAGCCACGACAACACGCACAGGCACGGGCACCAGGACACAGGCTCTCTGTCCCCGTCGCCCACAACCCCAAGCGGCGCAGCAACCTGGCGCACCCCGCGCTGGCTCGCGCCAAGGCACTCCGCAAGTATGGAGCCACACTCCCCGCCAGCGTCCAGGGCGTCGTGGACAGGATCACGCTGGCGGCGACGACGAAGCGCGGGACGGAGGAGGGAACCGTGGCGGCCACGTCCTCGGACGACGACACCGAGTGGGTTGCCACCATCTCGGTCGGCACGCCGGCGCAGACCCTCCCAATGGACTTTGACACAGGATCCTCGGACCTGTGGGTCATGAGCTCGTCGAGCTCGGGGACCTCAGGCCACAAGACGTACGACGCGAGCAGCAGCACGTCTGCCACCAAGATGGACGGCTCCACGTGGTCCATCACCTACGGAGACGGCAGCTCCTCTAGCGGCTCCGTCTACAAGGACACCGTCACCATCGGCAACCTGACGGTGAGCAGCCAGGCCGTCGAGGTGGCCACGACGGTGAGCTCCGAGTTCACCGAGGACACAGCCATCAGCGGCCTCGTGGGCCTCGCCATGAGCTCCATCAACACCGTCGAGCCCACACCCCAGAAGACGTGGTTCGACAACATCAAGTCTGACCTCGAGTCCCCGCTCTTCACCGCCGACCTGGAAGCATGAGGCCACGGGATCCTACAACTTTGGCTACATCGACGCCTCGGCCCACACCGGCACCGTCTACTATGCCGACCTGATCACCAGCGGCGAGTACGGCGGCTTCTGGACCTTCGCCGCCAACGGCTACACCGTGGGCACGAGCACGTCCTCGGGCTCCACCTCGGGCAGCAGCTCTGTTGCCACCACTACTGCTGCTGCCGCCGCCACCACCACCGCCTCCTCGTCTGGGTCCTCTCCCACCGGATCTTCGGGGAGCTCGAGCCCCTTTGGCGGCGGAAGCTCTACTGGCGGAGGCTACGGCAGTGGAGGCTTTGGCGAGGGAGGCTACGGCGGAGGCTACGGCGGCGGGGACAGCTACGACTCGTCCGGTTTCGAGGGAATCTTTGACGAGCTCACTGGCTCAGACGATGACTCTTCCTCTGACGTCTCCTCCTGGTTCAAGAAGTCCAGGCGGACAACCAAGACTACCCCGGCAGGCCGCACCGTCACGCGCGCCGACACCGCCATCACCGGCATCGCGGACACGGGCACGACGCTGCTCATGCTCCCCGACACCGTGGTCTCTGCCTACTACGCCCAGGTGAGCGGCGCCACGGACAGCGAGGAGGAGGGAGGCTACGTCTTCTCGTGCAGCGCCGACCTGCCCGACTTCACCTTTGGCGTCGGCGACGGCGAGATCACCGTGCCGGGCAGCTACATCAACTTCGAGCCCATCAGCACGGGCTCGTCGCAGTGCTACGGCGGCATCCAGAGCGACAGCGGCATCGGCATGGCTATCTTTGGCGACATCGCGCTCAAGGCCGCGCTGGTGGTCTTTGACTCCGGGAACAGCCAGCTGGGCTGGGCTGCCAAGGATACCTCGTCGTAGGATGCTCAACGGGAGGGACCCTGCTGTGTGTTGTACTTTAGAAGAAGAGCCTGGTGAGATGATATCCCAAAGAATGTTGGTTGGTAGAGTCAAAAGGCGTCTGTTCTCTTTTTGGATTGGTTATGAAGCCAAGCCTTTTTTGTATATTTTTCTTCTTCTTCTCTCGACTTCTTGGTCTATCTACCCATCTATCTTCATGTTTCTACATATATATATGTTATCATCCTCACCTGGGAAATCAAAAAAAGATGTTCTAAGAGGATTCCTCGAAGGCAATTTTCTGAGAATTTTATGTATCTTGCATCATGATTCAATAAGTGACATCTATGCAGTAGGCTCACTTGCTCCACTCATCATCAATCTCTCTTAATAACCCACGTCGCCTTTCTATAGCCCCCACATGGCCTCTCATCTCGATAGAGCACCCAGATCGCCACTGCAAATGTCGAGCAGCAGTGTCTTGGATGGGTCGGGTGGACGAAAAAACCGAAACCTTCCCGATTCGGAATCCCTGTCTTCTGGTTTTGCGCTGCGATTGGTTGCCCGGTGTGGCGGGCCTTGGTGTAAGTCTCTACTTATGTAAGTATTGCACGAATCCACGATGAATGGTCCTTTGTCTTGTATCTAGCAGCCGCCTTGTCTCTCCGGCGAGGCACCCAGTGGGCCGGTGCTGTAGGCTATCAATGCAACGTCTTCGCCACACGCAAGTAAGTACAGCATCGAAGGTTATGTGCAATTTGCAGCCCATGACGCTCCCCAAGAAACACTGCGTCCCGTGGACATGTTCATCATGGCGGTTTTGTTTTTCTTTCCCTTTTCGATATTTTTCTTTCTCTTTCAAAAAAAGAAGAAGAGTGGGATGTGTGTCTTTCTCCTTCCTCAGCTGATTCTGCATGTGCTGAAACGAGATCCACCTGTGTGGTTCATCCTCCTCGAAGCCGCTGCCAGCATATGAATCACGCCTCTAAGCTGACTGTCCCGCCCACCCAGCCACTAAATATCGTTTGTCGATTTTGTAGAATCTACGACTTGCTGGTCCCTGTCTTTCAAATGGGAAAAAGGCCGTGTGGGTGCAACCAAGGTTTCCAGATGAGATGGGAGGTATGAGGTATGGAAGTTGTTGGTGTATATTATTATAACAGTTCAGTGTAACGCGTAACTATCTCCTGAGAATCTTAAAAGTCGCCACATGGATATATACCTTGCACCAATATACAATCCTCCCTTTTCTCCACTGCAAATACAGATTGACAAGCTCTTTGTACACACATAATCTAAAGGCCACAAACAATACTATCTGAATCATAAACCTCGTAGACATTTAAGCAGACGAAAAAATTCATCACAGCACCAGCAGCGAGCTGGCGATAGCCACAACCAAAGACAGTACCACTAGGCCACCCATCTGCAAGCTCCCAGCGGCAGCACCAGATGTCGAGAATGGACTACCGCCGCCGATGCCGCTCGTGGACTCGGCGGAGCTGCTGTCCTTGGTGCTCGACGAGGAAGACGCACCCGTCGTGGTCGACGTCACAAAGGTGAACAGAGTCCCGCTGTATGCCGAGGGCGTGCCCGTCGCCATGACCAGGCTGTCGTCGTCGCTATCATCAGAGGTGGAGGACGTGGCTGCTGCTGAGGAGTCCTCGGAGTCGGCGCTCAGGGTGCTCGTCGCGCGGAGGGTGGTGGATTTCGCCTTGGAGGTGGTGGTGGCGGCGGCGGCGGTGGCCTTGACCGACGAAGTGATGAGTTGGGTATTGTGTGTCGTGTGTGATGAGGGAGGAGGAGGTCGTGGCTTGTGTCGAAGCCACCACGGCAGGTGCAACTTCTGACGTCGACAGCACAGATGATGCCGTCGTCAATTCTGCCTCGGCTGATGACGCAGCCGCCTGCGTGGTCGTCTCAGGCTCAACCGCCTGCGGTGTCGAGGTGGTCGCAGCCTGCGCCATTGTGGTCGTCGCCTCGATGGTGCTCGTCAGAGCATCAGAAGACGACTGGCTCAGCACCTCAGCCGTGGACGTCGGCGTCAGTACGACAGGCAAAGTTGAGGGCGCCTGCGTAGACGTGTAGGTCGACGTGGAAGTGAACGTGACCGTAGACGAGAATGAGGTGGCGGCGGCTGCCGCCGCTTGCAGCAAATCCGAGGCTGTCACCGCAGCCTCTTCAATGTCATCGTCCGACACAGGCTTCTCGAGCTCCTTGCACCCCGTCTGCATTGGCACCAAGAGATCCGCGCCCACGCCATCCAGACCGTCCGCGCAAGACGACAGCATGCAGGCCTCGGCGGTCTCGAGCAGGCCGTCCCGCGAGGCCACGCACATGTCCTTTTGGCTGTCCTCGGAGTCTGTGCTGTACCCGGCCGACTGGATGCATGCGTAGGCGCAGTCTGCGAAGGTGAAGGTGACGGCGCCGCCTGCGAGCACTTGGCGCGGGAGGAGGAGAGTCGTGGCGAGGAGCAAGGTGCTCCGGAGGCTTGGGGTAGGGAGCATTTTTGCTCTCCTTTTTTCTTTTTCTTTTCTTTTCTTCTTCTCGTTTCAAACGAGTGAAAGGACGTAGGGGGTGGGTTCTGGTGAAAAAAGAATGACAGGTGAGGCGTAAGAGCAAAGGGGACAAAGAGAGAATATGCTGGCCAGCAGCCGTAGAGAAGCACTGCTGAAGCACCGCGGTCAACAGGTACAAAGAGAGAACTTGAAGGGATCGTCGTGGCGATCACAACTCGCTTGAGAAGTAAAAGGTAAAGAACAAGTCCAGCCCACGCCCTTTTGGGGGAAACAGAAACAACCAAAAAAAGGTTTCCTCTCGTCTGGAAGCGCCCCTTGCCCAACCACTCATCCTCTACACCTGGTCCGCCGGCCGCCTCCCGCCCCCCCTCGTATCCCACGTGCAGCTTTGCTCCTCCTTTACTCCCATCCTCGACGGGAAATAAGATCCTGTCCGAGAAGGGAGGCTTGTCCCGGGGTTGTTTGTTTGTACGCCGGACCGACTTACCTCTTTCGAGGACTCATCGATACTCCACGGTCTCGTGAAATGACGGCGATGGGTCGTGTTCGGCAGCAAAAGTGGAATCATGCGTTTCCCAAAACGGCCGAGGATGGCAGCATTGGGATGCGGACATATTGGCGTTTGAAACGAAACGGACGGGGGTCGTGTCGCGTGGGATTTTGGTGTGTCGAGAAGAAGAGGAAAAAAACTGGAGTTACATACTATGTGGTAGTGCTGTAGTGGTAGTACCTGCCGTGGTAGTGCTATAGTAGCTGGACCGGTATGTACTAAAGAGTGCAGTGGCTGTCAGACTTGCATATAATTCAGGGGCTAGGATGGATCACCGCCAAACTCCCCCACTAACCCGAAGAGCGAGGCCGTCAGGGTCGTCACTACAGTTTGTGTGCCCACTAGAATATGTACTGTAATACTACCGTGGAGAATTGTCAAGCCGCATCGTCGACGGCGCGTATCATCTTTTCTTCTCTTTCCCTCTCAAACAGCCACGCCCAGCGCCGAGGGCCGCACAATCTCCCGGGCAGGCATACATCGTCAAAGAAGGCTCTTCGGAGTTCTTGTGCCACGTTTGTTCTAGGCTACAGCGTCTGAGTGTCCTCTGTCTTTTTCTTCTTCTTCTTTCTGTGTCGGTCTCGGATCGTGAAACGGACTTCCTTTCCACATTGAGGATACCAGCTCCACCCGTACATAATTACGCCTCGCCTCGCCCATCAGATGCAGCAAGAAAGGTGCTCAGAATGATGATAGATCATATCAGGTCCAGACTGAGCGAGGTAAAACGGTGCCCGTTAAGGGGACTCTTGACTCGAAACTGGACATGTCGTGTTTTTTGACATCGAATACCGTAACGAGGCCCATCTTCCTCCCTCTCCCTCTCTTCTCTCTGCTCGTCTCACATGCACATCGCCAAGCCCACCGCTGCACCCGCAACCAGGACGAGTCCATTTCCCGCCGTGACCCCACGACGATGACCACCCGCCCCGCTCGTCGTCACCGCCCCGCCAGTAACACTACTGCTAGACCCCGACGTCTTTGCAGCTGCAGCGCCCGTGGAGGAGGAACCCGTCGCAGCCGAGGACCCCGTAGCCTTAGCTCCGACGCCCGCACCCTTTGTCTTTGTCGCTGTCGCCTTGGCCGCCCCGGCCCCGGCTGTCTTCGTGGCGCCAGCGCCCCTGTCTGTCCCCTTCGAGGCCTCGTCTTTGTGGCGCGGGAGGAGG
Organism: Celoporthe dispersa; assembly: GCA_016584495.1. NCBI lineage: Eukaryota > Fungi > Ascomycota > Sordariomycetes > Diaporthales > Cryphonectriaceae > Celoporthe > Celoporthe dispersa. The sequence goes on from WAID01000007.1 coordinate 2,052,560, forward strand.
GCGAGGTCCTGAGCCTGTCTTTGGCCGTGGTGCGGTCCGACGGCGCGCTGTCCATGGCTGGCTGCTGGGTTGTGGAACTGTTTGGAAGGGCGACTGGTGGTTAGCTTGTGCGTCTGTTGTAGCTGGGTGGGTAAGAGAGGGGCTCACTTGTGCAGACACCAGAGCTGCCAGAGGGAGGACGATGAAGGTCGAGGGCTTCATTGTGACGTGTCGTTAAGAGTGTATGCTCTATACGGATGGGCAGCCTGTGCCGAATTTACAAGGCACGGGAGAATGAAAACGCCCCCTTGGCTGAGTGTAAATTATAAAAATGGTAAGTTGGCTTGGAATATAACGGTGAGAAGTGTTACTATTTGTCGATTGCTGCCGATCTGTCACAGCAGAGGCTGGACTGCACTCACCCTTTATACTCCATCCTGGCAGAGCTCGACTTGACTCCCTGAGAGAATTATGCCCACCCGTCTTTCTTCCGATGCCATCATAGCCCCTTTAGCAGAGTTGGAACACCGCCTTGCTCAGCGATATCTGTTAGCGATTTGACCAAGTAAACATCACGACCTCCATGACCTGCACAGCTATTTATAGTCACTGTCAATGGCTTGAGGTGGGCTTGGCAATGCACAACCTCACTCCCGCCACCCTCATGGGACGAGAGAATCATCAGATGAAACCAAACAGAGCCACACGTGCAGACGTCAGTGGCCGCAGTAAAGCCGCAATGAAAGCCTCTCGAGCCCAGCTATCAACCCACCATAAGCAAACGAGACGGCGATATGAGAAATGCGAGGGCAAAAAAAAGATAGAAAAACCATCATTTTTCATTGTGTGGTTATTTGGTAGTTGTTGTGGGCCAGAAGATACGCCCTGTAACTGTATCGGTCAAGGCCGTGACAGAGCTCAGACAGCTAAATCCACGCGACACAGGCATGGCAACGGGCATATCCCTCGGAGCCTCCACGTACTCAGCCCTGCCAAGGCTCAAGAATCAGACGGTGCAGGGTGCGCCGGTCGTCCCAGCCGGTGGGGGATAGATACAAGCTTCCGCCAACGCATCGAGTAACTGTAACTATGTCGGCTGGTCAGTCCGGGTTGCGAGCCTGCTGGCCGCGTCTAGGGTCCTCGTGAAATAGTTCATATATGAGACAAGTAATGCGTTCAGTCAGGGGCAAGAGCAGAACCTCTAACTTGAAAGATCAATTATTGGATAGGACGGCATCAGTTCGGGGCGCAGATCATGTTACAGAGAACGGATTTATACACTCAAGACTATGTGTCGATGTGCGGCCTTCACGAAGTAGCAGACGTGACACCGAATCGGGCGGCCGCCATTCCCCTCCAGCAGACTGCTGGAGCTTGACAGTGGTGTATCACAAAGCCGAGTTTAAAGCTTGAACAAGTTTTCTTATGAGCGCATTAGCAATGCGAGAAACTTTAAGAGGAGAAACATATTATAGCTACCTCGTCAGATGAGATGAGCTCACGGCAAAATCAAAACTATATTAAGCGAAGCATGTGCCATCAGCGAGTGAACTCGTCCACAGAGCTCGAACCACTCAGTACTTCCCGCAACTGTGCCCTGGTCGACTTTGAGTCGTCCCGCGCCCTGCCTTTCTGTCCTGGAGACGGACCCGAGAAATTCATCTCAAGGAACTCACGGGCGACAAGTTCTGCCTCCTCAAGCCTCTCCGTCTCCTGCTCCGACAGCCGAGCACAAGCAGCTCGCAGATCGTCACCCCGAGCTAGCAGGAGAGCGATCGCATCAGACCTCTGCACAATGCTCTCATCGACGCCGTTCATCGCCGCACATCGACTTCCGAAGCTGGAGGTGCACCGGCCGGGTGTCAAGCGAAAGAGGTACGTGACCTGGTCCTCCTTGTTCTGGGTTGCAATATCGATCCGGACGTCCATGTGAGCCAGAGAAAGTCTCGGGCTCTTCCTGAGGAAGTCGTTCTCGAAGATCTCGTGGAAGTGAGTGGCCGCTAAGACCTTGGGCGCCTCCTCACCAAGCCCGAGGAAATGATCGAGTAGGGCTGTCACCAGACCGGCGCCATCCATGGAATTAGTGCCCTTCCCAAATTCGTCGATGAGAACGAGACTTCGACGGGTGGCAAAGTTGATGGAGAAGGCAGCTTGCTTCAAGTCGATTGCGAAAGCACTTTCATTGCGCGAGACGCTCTCCCTTGTAGCGATTCGAGTGAGGAGGCGATCAGTCAGCCCAATGCAGGCATGAGCGGCTGGCACAAAGCTTCCGATATGGGCAAGAAACACGATGAGCGCGACTTGTTTAAGGTAAACACTCTTGCCCGAATGATTGGGCCCTGTCATGACCATGACGCTTGGGAGGTCTTCCATGTCGTCTGCAACGGCACTGTGGTCCTCGTCCCTGCCACCGCTTCCACCGACAAGGAGTGTATCATTGGCGATGAACGAGGGTACAACAAGCTCCTGAAGAGGATGGCGGCCATCTTTTATCTGGATGACATTTGCGGTGGTCATCTGTGGTGCCGTCAGCTTGTATTTGTCTGCCCCGAGAGCAAGTGCAAGGAGACTGTCGAGCTCGCCGCAGACGTTAGACGCGGTGAGTAGAGCCTGCTCGTGACGTAGGATCTTGACGCCCAGATCGTAGACAATTTCGATTTCTTTGTCTGCAGTGCATAGTCAGTTGTGGCGGTCTGATCCGTAAGACAGGAGAAGACTCGCCTATTATCAGGCCGTACAGATCTCCGAGCTGTATGTCTAGCGCCCTCATGAGTCGATTCTTGTAGTAGACATCCCCATCCGCTACAAACTTGGCTTCCCAGACATCGTCGTCATCCCCTCCACCATCGTATTTGCCACGTCCCGTCCCAGTATCGACACTCACGACAGTCAGGAAACCGAGTTGAGGATAGAATATGCATTGCTTCACATAAGGTCGGCCCCACTCGGGAATCCCTGCGATTAAATGAACTGCGACCTCATTTAGGAAGTTATCGAGACCATCGTAGGTACGCTTCAATTCGTCTAACCTCGGGTCAACGTTGGGTAATACGCAAGTCCTGCAACTTTCCTTGGATTGAGGAAAGTCGATGGTGATGGCGATGAGCTCGCCGACTTGTCCGAGCTCATTCGATGAGATGCCATCGACCACCTGTGCTCATGCATCAGTAACGAGCGATGGCAAGGGCACCCTTCTGAGCCTACCATTGAAGTGAGGGCAATGGTCTCTGCCCCTTGAAGTCTGCTTACTGCTTCGCGCAGCTCGATCGTGTAAGCCGAAAATGCCTGTAAGGTTGCCCAGGTGCTCCCGCGCCGCGGGGCTCTGCCCTCCTGCCAAGTTGGTCCCTTTCTTTAGCTGCATGAGGTGTGTCTTGATGTTCTTGATTCTCCTCAAAATTTTGCAAATGTGGCTAATGTCAGCACTGTTCTCTGCTCGTCGGAAGACGGAGATGGTGCGTTGCCGCTCGTGGATTAATTCCAAGTCGATACTTGGGCGCAGAAACATCTGCCGAAGTTTGAACTTGCCTTGCGCAGTATGAGTCAAGACGTGGAAGAGGCCATACACGGAGAGGCCCTCCTTGACCCCCGATGTAGACCTGCCGGGCCCCTGATTAATATGGTTTGGGTGATTCTCGGATCCGAGGATCTGCAGAGACGCCAAAGCATCGGCATTGACAAACATTGCGTTGGAGAGCGTGAACATCTCAATCGAGCGTACACCAAAGGCGAGGCCCGCATCTGGGTCATTTGGTAGGTATTCTGCAGCTCGTCTGCGGTGGACGTCGCTGAGGACTGCTCCAGCGCAACCTACCTAGCGCCATCGTTAGAGAGCATCGAAACCGCAGGATGATCGAACTTACAGAGAAGCGACTGTCTAGATTTATGAAAGTAGCAAGCCGGAGTCGCCTTGCGTACCCACGACTGCCCGACTGTCCGCCCACTGCAGCATCTGCTTCCTCTTCAGCTACTGTGTTGAAATGCATGGTCCTTGGAGCCCAAAGCGTCGAGGTTGAGGTTCATGAGGTGGCTCTTGCCGGTCTCGTAATTGAACTTCGAAGAGCCCAATGTGCGAAGTATGTAGGCGCCGCGAAAGTCTCCTGCGTACTAGGTCAACTTATGCCTGGTAATCATGGCCATGTCTCGTACCTTCGCGATGATTGCCTCCGTGTCCCTCGCAGTCCTGAGCTCCGGCTTCGAGGAACTCGACCAATCTTTCGGGGCTGCGAAGGGAGATAAGGACGGTAGTCGGCTCTACTCGCAGCAAAAGGGTTTCCACGAAATCCATACCGGCCATTGGTATATCCTCCTGTAGGAATAGTGCCTCGTCGATAGCGACATAGTAGGCGCAACCCACAGTTCCGCTGTCTTTCATGTCGATGGCCATGATGACCTCATCCAGCCCCTCAGGCTCGTCTTCGTTTGGATCCTCGCTCGAACCGATACCTGCGTGGCTGTGTCCATGGTCATTTGTCCTCTGGGTTGATGATGTTGCTGAAGACCTCGGGGGACAGACAGCCGCCCAGCCCTGACCTGTGGGTACGCAGGCAACGATGGTGTAGATTGCACCGAGGCGGCGGAGGCCGGGCGTGTAATATTCAGGCCAAGGCGCCTGCCTAGTTCTTGTCTCGAATGTGGTGTTGGCGTCGCAGGGGAAAATGCTGACGGCGAGGGATGCACAGGAGTACGAATCACGTTGGTCGAACTGCTGCTTCCACGTACCAGACCACTTCGAGCGGTCGAAGATGACGCCGACATAGAAGACACGACAGACGGTGCTCGCGGTGCCGGCACCGATCGCCTGCTTCTCCTTTCAGACGACATGATTCGGAGCGTGCAATCAGAACTCCCAGGGGATCAAGGACGTCGACACAAAGAAAGAAGATGACACAAGACATCACATCATCAAGCTTGAGGTCAAGGCTGCCGTTGGAGCTGAATACATGCTTAATATTGAGACTCTTTCAGAGGGGAAATAGCATAAAGTAGGCACCGGGTGAGGAAGAGCTGGAAGATTTTATCCCGCAGGGCAGGTACGAACGTGGTTCCTTCTCACACGGGAGACCCGCCAGTTCCACCTGGACGACTGACGCACCTTGATCAACCATTGACACATGGCATGCCCGTATCAGGACCCCAAAGTCTTCCAATAATGAGATATTCGCTGAGGACAAGTAGGGTTGAATATGCGTGAGGTACGAGACCGTTGTCGCAGGGTAATGAGATTGGATGATCAGGGGTCCAGGCGAGCCTCTCACTTAGCATGGCTTTTCCGAGGTGAAGCTGGCTTGCGCCTGATTGTGTCCTCGCTATTCATGGCCCCTCGCGCATATTCTTCTTCTCCTTTTTTCCCCCCTCCTTTCTTTCTAGCTGTTTCCTTGCGCCCCGGCTCAGGCCTTCCCACCAGTCCGCACCCACTCAGCAAACTCCTTCCTCTGGGACCGGATGTCCACGAGTCCGGGTCTCGTCTCTAGAACACGGAAGGGGTTGCCGACGAAATCCTTCTCGACCTCACCATTGCTCTTCAGGAAGCCCTGCTCGCCCTCGCGCTCGACCTTGCCCGCCCACACCCGCCACTGGATCGGCCGCGGCTTGGGGGCATCCGCCACCAGCCCCAGGACCGTGATGAAGAGGCCGAGAACCGTCTCGATGGAGATGTCGACCGGCAGCGAGGTTGATGCCTGCGTGTTGTGGAGGCCTGAGCTGGTGGCTCGGAGGGATTGAAGCGCTGAGTGCTCTCGGGCAGAGTAGCAGCTGTTCGGGAGTTCGTCAGCTTGAGGAGTGGGAGAGCGAGCGTTGTGCATTGAGCTATGATGAGTAACGTACGCATGTGCTACTAGCACGAGACCTAAAGTCGTTATTGTCTTTGAAATCCACGTCATGTTGGGGTTTTGGACACGTCAAAGGTTGACCCGATGCTCAGGATACTGTATTTGATGTTTGGGCGTTGGCACATACATACACATGGCAGCTGTAAGCTGTGTTGCTACCGCCGCCACCACTACAGAAGAGCTCGGGCCACCTGGCCCCACGCCAGGAATATGCAATTACCGGGGATGCGGCCGACTTCATCTGTCCAGACACGGCTCGTTTTCGTTCCGGGGGTTTCTCACATCTACATATACATGGTACATAGTAGCCACCTCAAAGCCAAAGGCTCCTTCCTCTTGGTAAGCCTAAATGCTTTTTATGACGTACGTATCTTACCTTGTTCATGCACTTGGATATTTGCTCTTCGCCCTCTTCTTCAGCACCGCATCCGTCGGGGCGGGATGTCCACCATTGCTGTACAACCCACAATGGCATTGTTCAGTCTCGACTTCTCACTTTTGCGCCCACCGTGTAGGTCAGCATTATTCTCAACTTCACTGGCCCCGTAACACGTATTGACGCAGAGCACGAAGGGTTTCCTAGCATCAGTCCATGGTCAGCTTCACGATGGTGGTCTCGCATTCAGCCAGGGGACTTCTTGAGTAGGAATGAGATGAAAAATCTATCGTGCACATAATGTAAGCCACCAACTCCTTTCCCGTTCATGACCGGCCGTGCCATCATCCATACACGCATAGGCTACTTGGATATCCATACCAATGACCAATGACCCGCGTTGCTAACGCTAGAATCAGTGCCATCCTATGTATCTTGACGCATGTGCCTTGCCTCTCCGGTCACAATGTCCACGCTGCATGGAAAAGTAAAAAAAAAATAATCATCTTAATAATACAGTATTCATACAGGTTCCGTCGGCTGGGTGTTCTCTCTAGGTAGGGCGGAGAATAACACAAAGGAAGATCAGGCCTTCTCTATCAGTCGTGTGCAGTGTATGTCTCTGACAGAGACGGATCATTCACTGAGTAAGGCTGAGACAGCGACGGGTCCACGCCCCAGTCATCATACTGGTCACCAGCCTGGCTCTCGTCGATGTGCTGGATGTCCCAGCACTCGTCGTTGCCTCTCAGCAGCTGCCGTGCTTGCTGATCCTGCAGCAGGCTTTCGTCACCGAACTCGTTCGACAGCCCATCGCCCCCAGCTTGCTGCAGGCCGGGGTCGTGGAAGCTGAAGCCGAGGCCCGTGTTCTCGATGGCGTGGTCAGGGAGGTGTAGCGGGTTGCTAGGATCGAACGAGTTGTCACCCACGGGGTACAGGCCCGCGTCGACATGGTCGTTCTGCATGAAGTGTGCGGGCCGGGGCGTGTGCTCCAGGCCATGATGCTGCGAAGGGGCCAAGTACGAGTCCAGCATGTCTGGTTGCAGTGGCTGGTGGTATGCGCTGCCCGGGGAGGGTGTCTTGTGGTACGAGACGTCCTCCACTGCATATCCGCGCTGTTGGTAGTGCGGATTCGCCATGGAGTTGGACGACAGGTATTGACCCGACTGGCTGAGGGCCATTGAGCCATAAGGTGCTGGCATCTGCTTGCTTGGGTTGGTGTAACCATACGACGACATGACCGCGCGGGGGTGCATCATGGGCTGATGCTGTGGTGGTGGTGGGTAGTGCGACCCAGGCTGGTAGTACACTGGATGGTGGGCATACAGCTCAGATTCCGGCATGGGCGTGCCTGTCTCTGAGCGGTCCCTCTTGCCCCCCGCTGACCACCCTCCCAGTCATACATCTCGAGGTCCGAGGCTTCATCGTCCGAGTCACGCTTGCGCTTCTGGTTCTTGGGCTTGGCGGGTGTGAACTTGTACCCAGGGTGGGCCTTCTGGTGGTTGGTGCGCTCCAGCTTTGCCCAGTCGGCGAACTGCTTCCTGATGTGGTCGGGCTCTTGGTCCCAGCTGGCACCGCATACCTTGGACACAACTTGGTGGTTGTTGTGTTCGCAGTACGCCTTGGTGTGGTTTTGGAATGCCTTTCGGTACAGCATGAAGGAGTTCATCGGACGCTTGATCTTGCCAGGTTGTTTGCGGTCCGTCTCGATCTCCTGTCTCCGCACCTCGGCTGAACGATTGATGTATGTCTCGATCTCCACCATGGACTTCTTCCACTCCTCCCCCATCTCACTCAGGGGCTTCTCGAGATGGACCTTATCCTTGTCCGACCTCTCACGACCCTTCTTCCTCTTTGCCTTCTGAACGCGACTCTTCGCTGCGAGCGGCCTTGGGATAGCCGCTGGTCTCTGGATGTTACCATGCCGCAGGCTGAGAATGTCCGACTGCTGCGATGGTGACGATGCCGGGGTGGTGTACGGTGGCTGGATCACGCGATTGTGTGAGCAAGACATTCATCCGCTCGACATGGGGAAGATAGGAAGGGAGGGGAAAAAGAGAAGAAGAGGGGAAAATACAGGACCTACCTCATCTGGTGATGGATAGACACCATCGTGAGAGTCATACATGGACTGACTCTGGTAGGTGTACTCCCCCCCGTACGCTTGTTGTTGCTGCTGCGGTGGGAGGCTATACTGCGTATTGTGAGGGTTGACCACGCCATGGGGCGCAGGGGTTGACATCCTCGAGTCTGCTTGAGGAGGGCTCGAGGCAATGCTTGGTTCGATTGCAGCATGCTCGCGAGGATAGGATGTCGCGTTATTGTGGTGCACCAGCTCGTCGAAGCCCTGCGGAAGCTGCCCGTCATTTGATGATGTTGTTGGCGAGAGAGGCAGACCGGCGGCAGGGTCCATCTTCACGTATGGCATCTCAGACGGGAGTAGATGGGTGGCCTGTGCCATGGCTCTTGCTAAGGTCAGTTGCTCAGGATGAATGTTGGTCGCTGCAGAGCTGCCAGGCGTTGCTGAGGTGACGGGAGTAAGTATATGACGAGGAAGGCCAACGAACGGCTTGCCCAAGCTCTCTCTCTTTCTCTCTCTCTCTCTCTCTCCTTCTCCCAAGTCTTGTTCGAGAGGGTGAATACGAGGTGGGCCAGGTTGATAAATCGTTGGGGGGCAGCAGCCTGTCCCGAACTCGCCGTGCTCTGGGTGGTGCTCAGACCCCAGTCGCTGGGCAGGGCCTGAAAGAGCAGGGGATGGGGTTCTTAAACAGTCCGAGACGCCAGGTTTTGTGAAAGCTCTCTGTTGACTGGCTGGGCCGGTCCCTCCCTGGTCTCGTGGCAGGTGCTGCAGCAGGACAGTGTATCTGCTGGTGCTATCCCAGTGGTGGCTTCCTTCTTGCGTTGTCGGGGTGGCGCGGGGCCGATCTGAGAGCGCGGTCTGTCTCTCTCCCTCCCTCTCTCTCTCTCTGCGTGCGTGTGTGTGTGTATGTGTGTGTGTGGTGTGTCCTGGGTAGAGGCAGCAGCAGGAGGAAGTGCAGCACCAGATATGCAGCAGGAATGCGGCTTCAAATGGTTGACACGAGCCTGCTGCAGAGGGCCAAGTGGCAGGGGTATACTTCCTTGCCTAAGGAGGAGGCGTGACACCGCCGCACTGGAATAGTAGCCTTAGCCTTGTGTGTTGAGCCACTGAGATGGCCTCATCCACCCGCTTTGGTTCGTTCCTGGAAGATTGCTTTCATATGTTCCTCATCAAAGGCTAGCTGGTTTATTTTTGTTTCTTTGTCCGGTCGTCTGTACGTACTTCTGGTGGAGGGGTACGAAACCCGGGGGGGAGGAGGAGGGGGAGGGCAAGCTTGGGCAGAACGTTACCCTGAGGTGTTGTCCTTTGTTGTTCAGGGCTTTGTCGCGGACTTCTTTCAGACGGGGCAAAAGAATTGGGGCTAGTTGAGGACCCTGTTATTTGTATATCCAGGCCAGTTCTGGACGACTGCGGATGCATGGGAAGCTCGTGGGTGGAGGCTAAGGTGCTACATGCGGCCATGCCGATTACCGCATTCGGCCAGACCTACCTGCAGTCAGGCCAGTGCCCGCGGACGCATCCTGCTAACGGGTTCTCCTCATGTCACAAAATCCATATCAAAAAGCCCTCGGAACTCTCCGTGGCATACCTGGTTATACTTTTGTTGGCCGGCATCGGGGTCCTGGGATGGTGTCTGTCTGGGCTTTACCGCCAGAAAGTTCATGTCACGATGGCGGAGTATTTGGAAACTGTGCCCCTCAGAAAGTGTCCTGATCCCTGACACCCAGCAGCAAAAGTCTGGCCGCGCTGGCTATATCCAAGGCAGAGAAAGAGGGGGAGAGAGAGAGAAGAGGGCTCACTTGAGCTCATTGGCCCAGGCTGTACTGGGCACACACACACACACACACACATGCACACTCGTGCTGTCGGCGATCCATGCTGGGCCACACAAGCTCACGCTCTACCAGTTCACGCACCAGCCCGCTTAAACTCCAAAAAGGCAAGGGTATTGCAAGTGGTTCGACCGGCTCGACCGCTACCGAGATAGACGGGAACTCGGAATGGCTGGTGAAGGAGGCGGAGGTGACTCGACCAACCCAGGCAGAGCCGGACTGATCGTGGGCTGCAGCGGGTGTAACGACCCAAAAGCCCTATTCCCTCAAGCTCTCAAGAATGTCTCTCGGCTTGAAACCCAACAGCTGAAGCCCGCGGATCTGGGTCGTGGTCCCGTAAGCTGAGACATGCACTCTCCCTCACCTGGTGAGGAGTAGGGAGAGACAGAAAAGAGAGAGGGGGGGAGGGGAGGGGAGAGAAGGGTGGAGGGAATAGGCGGCCAAGTGGTTGGCTTGCCGCAAACGTACGCGGCTGTTCATTGGTCCGCGCATAAGTATCCATCCCGCATTCCTTTGACGTCAGGAGATGCCATCTAGCCACACTTGGGCTGGCGAAAGCTTAGTAGGTGCTGATGGTGGTCTAGCCTCTCCCGCCGTGCTCACTAGACAGCTCGGCGCGGATTCCGTCGAGAGATCCTCTGCTCTTGCTTCCTAATTCCGCCCTCCCAACGCGGCTACCGCTGTCTGCGGGGCGTGGATTGCTCTCTGGCCTCGTGCTTCGACAGCTGGGCAGCTGGCTCGTACCGCTAGTTGGCCCCCCAAGGACCGTCTCCTCAAGCTGGGGTCAGGCAGGCGATCGCTGAGGCGATCGATCTGTACACTGTATCTGGCGGGTAGCTGCATTAGCGGATGTACGGCTGGCTGTCTGTTCGAGCAAGCCACCGGCAGTCTGACAGCCATTCGTACCCACTGCCAGAGCAGAGGCGGCCCGCCTCAGTGGGGTCTGCTTGGGCAGGAGGAGATGGGAGGCGGAGAGACGACGGAGACTCTGTCCTGGAGGACACCGAGCACGTGCGCAGGACTCGCCTGATGGGCAGAGCAGGCTGGTACCTTTTGGCACGGATGGGCTGGTGCACGATGATGCTCCACAGGCTGTGCGATCTTGTGGTCGAGGCGGGATGGCACACATATCCAGGACCCTGCAGGCGGTATGCAGGCGACCCCCATTTCCGTCTGCCTCTTTTCGGCTTGCCTCTGGTGCGTCTCCCGGGCAGAGTGACGGCTGTTGCCGTGCTGATGCTTGAGCCTGCCTGCGATTGCTACGTCTCTACGGAGGGACCAGACCGATACCAGCCCCTGGCTTGCTTGCGTGGTTTTATAGCTGCATCTTTTTTTGCTTTCAGCCCCTCGACTCAAAGAGCCTTTGGCCTTTGATGTGATGCAAACGATGGGGCAGAAGCAGCCGAGATCACCACTTTGACATTGCCTTTTTTTTTTTTTCTTTTCTTCTTCTTGCTCTTTCCCCTTAACCTGGCTTTCCTCTATCCTACCTCAAAGGATCAGAGGAACAAACGATTCCCTCCTGTCAAAGATGAAAAGTGACGGATGGGGCGGGCTGCAGAGTGAGGTCCGTGAGGAGAATTAATTAAAAAAAAGAGAGACTTCGGAGCGTTTGATCACTTATCGAACTTTCCTGGCCCCTTGGGTTTAATTCGCCTCCTCCTCGGTGTACCCGCCGACGACGGACCCTCCCAATACATGGTTTACTGTACGATCAAGGCTCCATCCTTCACACACCTGCAGCACATGACCAAAACTACATGCGTACACCTTGTCACCAGGTTCACAAGCTTAATAGGCTTTCGTCCGTAGTGTTTACTTAGTACTCCCCCTCCCCCTCCCCCCCACGACCAGCCCCAACAGACAGACTAGCGGCTCGTCTGAGCTGGCGTGGCGCACTCTCACCCTTCCACATGTCTCTTTCAGCCGGGTATCCGTGACGGCCTGGTTCCTGTCCTGTCTTGTCTCTCGCTGCTTGTTTCTGTTTTCTCCCCCAGGCGTTCACCGGCAGCCCACCTTTTTTTGGGGGGGGGTGCCTGCTCTGCCCTGTCTTGTCTTAGACCATCAAGAAACTAGCCTGGGGACCGTTCATAGGGAGACTCTGATCAGCAACGATCCGTGGGGGTCTGGCACGAACTGGTTCGAGCCCCTTTGGTAAGGTCGCCGCCTGGGGGGCCCGGTTCGCCTCTCCCGGTCGGGGTTTGTTGAGGCCTAGAAAGCTAGATCATCATCATCGCGAGCAGTAGACGTTGATCGGGTCGGACCTTGTGTGGTCTGGCTTGATCGTATTGCCATTATCTAAACTAGGGACCTTGAGGCCGTCGGCTGCTGCGGGCCAAGATCGCGTCATGGCGCGTGAAGATGAGCACGCACTGGCGGTGATCACATGCGATAGGAGGCCGTGCCGTGCTATGCCATGACAGGCGCAAGGGATCGCGTCCGCGAGCTGAGAAAGCCATGAGGGACAACCATGATCCGTAGCCCTTTGGAACCCATTGGTCACGCAGCATCATCACGATGGGATCTGCACAGCAGCAGCATCATCATCACAAGCATCTCCTCGCCACCCAGCAAAGGGGACACCACTCTCCTCACCTAGACTTCGACCAGCAGGCGCCTTTGTTCAAACCGTCCAAGTCTCGTCTAGGAGATGAGCGCGTGCCCCCGCGCCCCCTCCAAGACAGAAGGGCCGGTGAGTCCGCGCCAGGTTGTTGACACTACCAAATCAGATACGTCGATGATCTGGCACACCATGCCCATGCCCCAACTGGCCGTAGTGCCCAGTCCATCCTGTCATGACCAGCGCCTGTCATACCTCCTCGCTGTCACAACATGAGTCGTGAGGAAAGGGGGTTAGACGCGCGATGGGCAGCCAGCCTCACGCCGCGCTGGAGCCCTTCCCTCCCTTCCCCCTTTCAGCGCTGCTCTAGTGTCGCTCGTGGGCCAGGGAAGAGGAGGAGGCGGACCGAGTGAGGGCACGCGCGAGCTGTCACCTCTCTCGCCCTGTCCAGCCCGCCCTGTCAATTTGTCAAGATTGGACAACCAACCCACCCCTGCGGACTGTATTTTTAGCGCTCACACGAGGGCTCTGGCTCTTGCTGCACAGAAGTCTGTCCTGTAAGTCAAAAGTCCTTCCAGAAGTCTCTCACTGGGGGCTGTGGCTTTCTTCCCCTTCTTTTCCTTCTCCGTTCAAGCCGAGCTGCCGTCCAGATAGGGTTGTCGAGGCGGGAAAGCTTGGGGCAGACAAGGCTGACGATAAAATTCGTGGGCTAGCGAGAGATCCGCGTCAGGCGGGGTTGACACTGGTGCATAAGTTCGGCGACCACGTTAGGTCATGTTTGGCTCTTGGGATGAGGGTCCGGCCGTTGGATCATGGTGTGCTTTGGTATGCTGTGAGTCATCTCTAATTGGTAGGTCTCCGCCCACCTGTCGTCTGAACTGTATGTACACTTTTTTTTTTTTTTTGAGCAATAATCTTTTCTCTCTTCTTGTCGTGGAGTCTGCATGCTTGCCCAAACTTTCTCAGCATCCACGGCTGGTATGAAGAGGCGTTTCTTCTTTCATGCCACTGTTGTCCACGTTTTCGTATACAATGTATCATTTATCACTGGTCTTGATGTAACTGTAATATCTTTAAGGGGCCCCATCTTCTTATTGTCTGTCTCGGGATACCCGATGTGAGATCATGATGTCGACCCGTCCCCAAGGGGATGATTTACGGGCGCGCCCGCGTTGCTGGACACTTTGGAGAGCCGCGGACCAAACTTTGTGAATCATGATGCCGCCGTATCAAGGCCTTGGCTGTAGCGGTGACGAATAGAGCTGCGTGCTGTGTGGTGACACCGGTCGTGGCGGCTCGTCAACCTTGACGGGCGGTGTCGGGTCGGCCTTGTGGGGCGTTGGGGAGAGAGCTGCAACAGGCGGTATGATGGCAGGCGTTGGACTAGAGCGGGTGCCGTTCGGACCATCTGCTGTGTTGTAGCTGAACGAGCTAGAGCGTGGATACGAGGGCGAGTTCTTGGTCGGGGAGAGACCGCCTCGTGCTGATGGGAGGGGGTCGCTATCCTCCGGCCGTGTTGGGCTCAGCCTTGGCGTTGCCATGGGCGATGGCGAGCTTCTTGGCTGATCGTGGACTTTTGCAGAGCTGATGGGTGTGTTGGCTGGTTTCTGTGGGGAGGCTGCAGCTGGTCCATTCTTTGTTGCTGAGTCCTTCGTGGGGGACTCGTGCCCAACCAATGTAGCGTTGGCGGTGGCCGGTGACAGAGGCGGCCGATCATTTGACCCCTTGAACACATCTGGGCCCTCCTGGGCCGTGGGGCTGGAAGAAGTGTAGATGCTCCCATACGCACGGGACTTGGTCGGTGAGAGGTCGGGCGGCAGCAAATTTGGGTGCGGTGATGAGAAGGGGTTGTGAGACAGGCCATTCTGGGACCCCCTCCGCGCTGGGAACGGCGGCAGGGCTGGGCCAGAGGTCAGAGCAGCCGCCGTGCTGTGGCCGGCATCCATAGGGGGCGAGCTGTGCTTCTGTGGGGAAGGCTCTGGCAGCTTGGCTGAAGTCGACGCGCTCGCGGATGGCAGTGACAACCCGTTGAGCTGTGGGGGCTTTGAGTGCGACGCTGGCTTCTTCGGAGACATCCCAGGTATCTGGGGGAGAGGGATCGGTGTCGTGGAGACAGGCTTGTTCGACGGGGTCGACGAGGTAGAGCCGGGCTCCTTGAGCTTGATCTTGATCTTCGCGGCGGCTTTCTGCTGCTTCTTCTCCTCCCTTGCGCGCTCGGCCTCTTTGCAGTGTTTGCAGATGAAATGGAAGTCATCTCGCTCGGCTTCCTCCTCAGCAACACCAAGGCACTTGCTGTGTTGCCAGACATTGCAACGCTCGCAGGCCACGCTGTGCTTGCCATCGTCGACTTGTCCATACAGCCCGCAGACGCAATCAAATGTCCAGTCTTCCTCCTCCTCTTCCAGCTCTCTGAGGGCTTGCTTGCTCTTCTCGATCTCTGCCTTCAGGCGACGTTCCGATAGTCGTGCCGCTTCGGCGCTCTTGCTCCCTTCTGACAATTGAGCGAGCTCTTCTTCGTGTTGAAGGCGACGAGCTTCGCGCTCTTGTAGACGTCGGTCTCGGGACTTCATCCGGTTGTCACGCTCCTTCTCCATCTTGAGCCTTTTCTGTTCCTCTTTCTTTGCAGCGGCCTCTTCAGCGAGCCTCTTCTCTCTTTCTTGGCGCTCAAGCTCTTCATGTCTCTGCTGCTCGGCCTTACCAGCAATCCGGCTTGATCTCTTGGCATGGGCCATCTTTGCCAGGCTGAGAAGCTCCTTCTCCCTCTGTAGCATCTTCCGCTTCCTGGACTCCTCCTGCTTCTCGAGTAGTGGCAGCATGTGTTCTTCTATTTGGCCGCGGAGCACCTTTTCGTTCGGGTCCTTGGATTTTTGCAGCGGCTCGATGAAATTCCGAACCTCTTCAAGTGTGATAGCGACGCATTCCCAAATTGCGCCGTCCAGGGGGTCCTCCCTGTCGTCCTGCTCAATACCTGCATCGTTGTCCTCCGCTGCACTGGTATTGTCGGCCTCGTCATTAGTGCTGTCGGCGGCGGCGGCGGCGGCGGCGACGGCAACACGCCTGCGCTTCGCAGCTCGTGCGGCGGCCTTCGCTTTTTGAGAAGTTTTCTTGGGAGGGGCAGCGGGCGGAGGTGCGGCCGTCAGGCGGTAGAGACGGTTGTCGTCGAGCACGTAGTATTCGCGGTCTTTTCGATCCCATCCATACGGTTCGATCCTCTGATGTCCTGTCAGCTGTCGGTGCACTCTCGAGCGGGGATTGTGGTCACCAACCCAAGCGGTCTGTTCCTCGTTCTTCTGCTCGTCCATATTTGGTCGGATATGTTCAGGTTTCATCATGACGATCTGAGTCATCTGCCACAAGACCCGAAGCTGTATTATAGAGATGGAGTCAGACTCTGGCGGCCCGGCAAAGGATTCAAAGGAAGACACACCTTCTGAAAGAGGTCGAAGTCGCTGAACTTGGTGACGACTTCGCCTTTCCCGAAGGGGTTCTTCTTTCCCGGCAACTTCGCATCGAATTGCCTTCGAGTATATTCGTCGAAGATCTCGTGTCTGAGCTGGAGTGAGTCTGAAGCCTCTGCAAAGCGGTGACTGTGGATGGAACGTACGTCAATCCGCGGTGTGAGGAAATGTGCTTCAACAGGGATAGGCCGATATCCTGCAACCTCATGGAGCCGTGCTTGAGGCATTCTGTCTCGAGTTCCTGTGGCACAGGGAGGGTTTAGTACGGGCCACGATGCTTGCTGCCGCTGATATCTGTCTGGAGACCGTACCTCGATATCTAGATTGTCATCAATCTTAACCACCTTGCCAAAGATGCATATCCACTGGTATAGGTTGGCGAAGTAGAATGAATTTCGCAGCCTGTGTATCAGAGACTGTGACTTGGTTTCCTCGACAGATGGGCTCTCGGCCTCCTGGAGAGACCGCTTTCTGGATGGCATCGTGGAGCGAAGGGGGTCTCGTCAGCGCACAGAGCGAGAACGCGTTTGAAATTAAGTCGAGGGCAAAGGGGAAAGGTATCAAAAGACGGCCAAGACCTCTCCTGACAGCTCTGCGGTCACTAGAAGGCGCGATAACTCGATTAGCCTCGGGTTGGTGGGATGGTTTGCGAGGTCTTCCAGATCTGTCGGAGGTTAAAAGATGTCAGAATGCGATGCGCAAATCGGACTTGATGATGCAAACAAGGCGCGATTTAGACGCGACCGGGCCACCAATTTTCCCCCCGCTTAGGCGCTTCGCGGGTGGACAGCCCCCTGTCAGCCCCTACACAGTACTACTGCAGTACTCAAGCGCCTTCTTTACTGCATAGTACATACACTATGTACATATACACACACCATCATCATCTAGAGTGCCACTCAGAGACACGCTGTGTCATGTAATCATTTTCGTCTGTTGAACACTTTCTTCCCAACGATGAATCGTGGCTTATTTTATCTCATGACGTACATATTCCACGCCGTATTTGCTCTTCCTGGTCCTTGTTCTTGCGATGAAAGCGGAAGTCTCATCTGGGAACACCACGTGTGGGCCATCCTTATGAGGCCTATGACAATACTCTCAGCCCGGTTCTTCGCGGGTCCGGTCAGATTGATCCACTCACTACAACGAAAAGGCACGAAGGAACTGAGGGGAGCATTTCGTTCAGCGCCTATCCTAACGACATCTTCCGAAGACACCTCGTCTGGCCAGAGTCATCGCGGGCTGTACGGAGCGGACCGGGTGGTGTTGGCTCTTTGTGCATGTGTAGCGCGAGGTTGAGGGAATAATACCGGCGAGATCCTGCAGGCCGGCTCTCCGTTCCCGACCTTACAAGACGCTGCAAGACATGGCTCTGCATCCTGCCCAGACATCACTGAAGGGCAAAAATACTCCGGTCATGTCCTTCCGCTCCTGCAGGTTCCGGTGCATATTGAGAGAATCAGAGATTCAATACTGACGCTGAGGACGAACGGGTCTCGAGTTCCTCCGATGATAATGATGCTTGGACAGGGTGGACACAGTGAGCAGCGACAACTTGATGCCAACAGCACTAAGTATAAGAAGCCCCAAGTGGCACTCATTGCTGGTACAACATCTTGTCCCCATCGTCCTCACTTCTCAGTTCTCTTCACAAAACCCCTCAAGACAGTCTTTGCGCGGCCATCTACACCAGCCAATCTCAAAATGAGACCCTCTCCGGAAATCGCTCGAGTCATCACCGAGAAGAAGGCACAATACTGCCGCTTCGCCGACTCGGGGAAGTGGGAACTCTTCGACAAGATTGTGCCTCCAGACTTTAGATTCGAGCTCATCGACAACGGGGTCGCTCCTAATGAAGGAGTCTTCCCTACCTTCACGTCGAGAGACGCGTGGGTAGCACACTTCAGCAAGCTGTTTGCAGTCAAGCAAGCCCACCACATGGTCGGGTCCCCCGAGCTCGAGCAGGTCTCTCCTGACGAGATAAAGGCTGTATTCCCGGTCCAGTACCACATCGCCGACAAGGGGTTTAGCCCGAAGCCAGACTCTCGTATCACTGGAGGAGGCTATTACCATGAGGTTTTCAAGCGGGCGGGCGACGATTGGTTCTTGGCTGATCTTAAGGTTGTACATACTTTCTTCGTCATGGGCTCCTAGAGCGGGTCATGCTCCTGTGCAGCTAGCTTCATGGGACCTCGGCAAGGACGACCAGGGCGATGGAAGGCAGCAAGGAATTTCACCACTCAGTTCAATTGCAATGATAGCCTGTGGACAGCAGTCAAGGCAGGGAAGTAACGTGATATCCGATGAGGACAGGCCAGCCCGCGGGATCAGCAGCCAAGCTCGGCCCAAGGAAGCCTAGCGAGGCGCCCGAATGGAGACCTAGGGAACTGTGTGTACAGCCTCACGATTGGTTCTACAAGCAAAGTTTATGAGATGGTATATAAGCAAGCGATATTGCATGAACCCAGCGCCAAGGGAACAAGCAGCAGACCTCAAACTTAGCCTCGCCCACCCGGACCACAGACCCATCCCGATGCTTGGTGGGATCAACAGACTCGTCAACGGGGACATGCAGATCTAGAAAATGCCGTATGACACTGCACGATAAACCAATCCACATCACCGTGGGCAGGTGAGGTGAGATTAAGTGAAGTGTGCTGCCGCATGCAGGTCAGCTATCCACCCATACACAGTAGACGTGAGGGAGAGGGTGTGGGAGGGAACCCAAACCGTGCCAGGCTGGCAGCATGTGTGCGGTGCAGTGCAGTGCCACCTCCCACGGAGGCCAGGCCCCATGCTGCAGGGAGATTTCTGACACGAATGGTGATACACCGTCACACACCCAGGCACAGTGCACGGCAGAGTCCCTCATGCCTAGACCCAGCTGGGAGATGGTGGAAGGGTGGAGACCATGCATGTCTGGGCTGGGTGTCAGGGCAGGAACGGGACAGGGGGGGGGCCTCGTAGGCCCAGCCAATCTTCATTCATGTGATGAGATAGACCTCCTGCTGCTGTTCTGCTCAGTCGACCAAGGGCTAGTCCTCTTTCACCTGGCCAAACCGACAATACGAACGCCCAATCCAACGAGCCAATTGCCTGGTGCACAGTGCCTTGCGATCATTGCGAGTCCAACATCAACGACGACCAGGACCTTGCCAGAGACAACACGAGGTCCGTTAATTGACACAGGCCTCTTAGCCCCTTGCCTATGACACAAGCCCCCATCGCGGCTGTACCGCTCCGCTGGAACCACCAGCTAATTATCTTGCTAGCGTCTCATCGCCGTTGCAACCACGCCAAAACTTCACAGTTCAGCTAGACTTCAAAGGTAACCGCCGCCACGAACGGGCCCCAGTCCCGACCACAAATCAACGCACACCCGGTCCCTACTCGAGTCGACGTCGATAAGGGTAGTTTCTTCGACGCTTCATCGGCGGCTGCCCTCGATCTCTTCACCGTGCTCTGCTCTGCCCGAGAGCTTCCTCTCGACCCGTGCCATGGTCACACCCTGACCGCGAAGCCGACAGACCGAGAGCGCCCCAGCGCGCATCTTGAGCGTCTCCATTGTTGACACGAAACCTGCATCGCTGACCAGACGCAAGACGTCAGTCAGCGAAGATGGCCGACCAGTCGAACCCCCCATCGTCACAGCAGAACCGAGCTGCTCCGCCACAGTCAATACCAATGCAGAGTCTCGAGCGCCCGCCAGACGAGCCACAGGGGTACCAGGGCGCATCTAGTGCGGGAGGCACACAACAACAGCAGCAGCAGCAGCAGCAGCAACTACAGGGTGTCGCTTCGGACAACAGAGATGGGGGGACGGGATTCGAGCGACTATCGCCGACGACGGCGCAGATGGCGGCGAATCTACCAGGGATAGTGACGTACTGGAACGACAATCCCTACCAGCAACAACAACCGCAACAACAACCACAACCACAGCAGCAACGGCAACAGAGTGGCCTCCTCGTGCCCGAGTCGCCGCTTGATCCGCACGCCTTCCAGAGCGCCATCCCGCCGGGCTGGGGCGCTCCGAGTGCTGGCCGGCTGTCCATCGAAACCACTCCGGTCGGAGCCTACGAGGCCCCTTCGTATTTCGAAGAGCAGGTTCAGCCAGACTCTGATCGCGTCCCTCTTACGGCGACTGCCCAGCCGATCGACGGCCTCAACGTGAGCGATGACGGGCACGCTCGAGATAGTTTCCAGACGGTACGCGACCTCGATACGAACTCCAGCCAGCAAAGGGACGGGAAATCGCTCGGGGCCGACCTGGAGAGGGGCAGCGGGTCTCAGAAACACAAGAGCTTTGGGAGGAATCTGACGGCTGGCGACGCCGAGGGGATGGGTCGGCGTCGGTCCCGGTCGCCCTCGACGTCCGGCGCATTCTTGAAGGCAGGCTCCATCGTGCGGGCCATGTCACAGCGTGTCGTCAACATCAGTGGTGAAGCAGAGGTCCTCGAGAACCAAAAACGCCGTCAAAGGTCTCGGTCGCCGAGCGCAGACTCGCCGCGCGAGCCCATGCCTCCGATGCCCGAATCCATCGACACCTCATATCCGTCACAGCTGTACCAAAACAGCCAGAGCCCAACGGAGAAGAGGGGACAGACGGAATACATATTTGCCTCGAACCCTGGCCCCCTCTCCCCGGTGCCCGGGCGGATGCCGAATCCGCTGAGGGGGAAGTCTCTGGGAATATTCTCCCCTGACAATCCGATCAGGCTGCGACTCTGCGACATCTTGGTGCAGCCTTGGACAGAGCCATTGATTCTCGTCCTCATCGTGCTCCAGACGATCCTCTTGTGTGTCGAAGCCGCGCCGAGCGTGTATAACACACCAAATCCGGACCAGATCACATGGGGCAGCTCCACGCTCGACTGGGCCATACTGGTCTTGTTTGTCATCTATACGATGGAAGTCATTGCCAGGATCGTCGTGTCTGGCTTCATACTCAACGCAGCCGAGTACAGCACAATAGATCGCTCGCGGGGCGTAAAGGCCGCGGTGGCCGGGAAATATCGAGATGTCTTTCAGCCACAGCGACAGAAATCGGTCAAGAAACCGCCGCAGGAGAACTACGGCCCTTCCACTCTGGCCCGGTCCGTCACCTGGCTCCACGGCCAGCAGCTTCCCGAGACGATGGAGGAACAACAGAGGTATCAGTTGGCGCGAAGGGCATTCCTGCGGCACGGGTTCAACCGTCTTGACTTTGTAGCCGTCGTGGCCTTCTGGATATCATTTTTGGTCGGCATCACGGGTATCGAGATGCAGCACCATCTCTATATTTTCAGGATGTTGAGCAGTCTCAGAATTCTCCGGCTCCTGGCTATCACGAAGGGGAACGCTGTAAGTTGTTCGCATTCGGGCTGGCCATCCACGTTACTGACAATTCATAACATAGGTTATTCTGCGGAGTTTGAAGAAGGCAGCGCCGCTGCTCCTGCGGGTCTCGTTCCTGATTGGGTTCTTCTGGCTCGTCTTCGCCATCATCGGTGTGCAGAGTTTCAAGTCCAGCTTCAGTCGACAGTGCGTCTGGCTTGATCCCGACGACCCGTTCAATGCATCCGCAGCATACATCCAGGACATGCAGTTCTGCGGCGGCTATCTGAACGAGTCCAACGGAGTCGAGATGCCCTGGGTCATTGCGAACCAGTACGACAATCTGAGTGACTTCACGCAAGGCACACCAAGCGCTAAGGGCTACATCTGTCCTCGAGGTACACTCTGTCTGCAACGAGAGAACCCGTACAACAATACTGTTCATTTCGACGATATTCTTCACTCCCTGGAACTCGTCTTTGTCGTGATGAGCGCCAACACCTTTTCTGATCTCATGTACTACACCATCAACTCCGACTACACACCAGCGGCGCTTTTCTTCGGTGCCGGCATCATGATTATGATGCTGTGGCTGGTCAACTTGCTCATTGCGGTCATCACTTCATCCTTTCAAGTCATCCGAGAGGAGAATAAAGCAAGCGCCTTTACCGATGTTGATGATCATACTGATCATCAGTTTGGAAGCCCCGAGGAGAAGATGCCCAGGAGAGCGTCATCACTGCAGAAGATATACAACAAGACGAAGCTCTTCTGGATCCTCTGCATCGCAGTCGATCTCCTGGCCCAGGCATCCCAAAGCGCTTCGATGTCACCCGGACGTCGAACCATCATCGAGGCTATCGAGGTCCTCGTCACAATTCTGTTGGATATCGAGATCTTCATCAGAGTCGTGGCGGATTTTAGGGCTTCCACCGCCACCGGCGAAATATCTTAGACCTCGTTCTGGCCGTCATCACGTCCGTCATCTTGCTGCCTCCGATTCACAACGCCGGGGCTGTCTATGCCTGGTTGACGGTTTTTCAGATTCTCAGGGTCTACCGAATCGTTCTTGCTGTGCCCATGACAGCAAAGCTGATCAAGTTGGTCCTGGGTGACTCAACAGGTATCCTGAACCTGATGCTGTTTGTGTTCCTGATCACACTGTTGATGTCCATCTTCGCCTCGCAATTGTTCCGTGGACAGATACCACTCTTCGACTCTAGCGGCGACAACATTGAGGTTTCCTTCGACACTATCTGGAATTCATTCCTCGGAATGTATCAGATCCTGTCCACAGAAAACTGGACGGATGTCTTGTATAACGTCACCGCCTACACAACAGCCTACAGGACGTCCTGGATAGGGGCAATCTTCCTGGTCGGCTGGTTCATCCTCGCCTTCTTCATTCTCGTCAACATGTTCATTGCTGTCATCCAAGAAAACTTTGATGTTGGCGAGGATGTGAAGCGATTGGAACAAGTGAAGGCCTTCCTGCAGAGAAAGGAGCTTGGCAGCAGCTCGAGCAATCTCGCCCTTTCCACCATCTTCTCGCTCGGAAAGACCCGCAAGAAGAAGGACCCGCTGGACTATGGCCCTGCTATGATGGAGATGTTGCTCAAAGAAGCCGTGGTTCGTGATTTTCTTGACGACGGCCCTGACTCGCACCACGAGACTCCTCCCGGCGACACTCAGTCGCCGCCGGAGCCTAACGGCGCCTATGCTAGCAATGGCATTAAACCAGGAATCATGTCATCGATATGGGGAAAGGTGGTCACCACGTTCACTAGCAAGGATCCCAACCCCTTCTACTCCAACATCCGTTTCGAGTCCCAGAACGAGGCCCTCGACCCGCGACAGATGGCCCAGCAGGCTGTCTCGGCCACCGCAGAGCGACGCAGGGCGCAGCGAGCGTACCTGGCGCGCCATCCGACATATAACAACTCCTTGTTCATCTTCTCACCCAGAAACCCCATCAGACGCCTCTGTCAGAGGATCGTCGGCCCTGGCAGAGAACCGAGCGTTTCGACGGCGTCGAGCCCAACAAGACATTGTGGTATTCATTCTCGGCTTTCATCTATGCCGCTATTGTCGCCATGGTGATTCTGGCCTGCATTACCACACCGCTCTACCAGAAGGAGTACTTCTCAAACAAAACATTCAGCGTGTCAAACTGGTTCGTGTGGATCGACGCGGCCTTTGCTCTCCTGTTCAGTATCGAGGCCCTGATCAAGGTCATCGCCGACGGTTTCTTCTGGACCCCAAACGCGTACTTCCGCAGCTCTTGGGGCATCATCGATGCCGTCGTGCTGATCACTCTCTGGATCAACGTCATCACCCTTTTCAAGAATGACGGAGCCGTCTCACGTGCTGTCGGTGCTTTCAAGGCGCTCAGAGCTCTGCGACTGCTCAACGTGAGCGACAGCGCCAGGGATACGTTTCATTCTCTCATCGTCATCGGATGGTGGAAGATCCTCAGCGCCGCCTTCGTGTCGTTGTCTTTGATCATCCCATTTGCCATCTATGGGCTCAACCTCTTCGCCGGGAAATTCTCAATCTGCAACGATGGCGACGCTGGCGCTTTCCTGTACGATTGTTTTGGGGAATATAATAGTAGCCCTTTTAACTGGGATGTGTTGTCACCTCGAGTCGCCGCTAATCCCTACTACGACTTCGACGACTTCGGCTCCTCTCTCTTCATTCTCTTCCAGATCGTCAGTCAAGAGGGCTGGGTTGATGTCTCCTTCTCGGCTCAGTCTATCACGGGCATCGGAATGCAACCCCAGTTTGGGGCCGCCACTGGCAATGCCGTCTTCTTTGTGATTTACAATCTCTTGGGAACGGTCTTCGTGCTCACTCTGTTTATTTCTGTCTTCATGAGAAATTACACAGAGCAGACCGGCGTGGCGTACCTGACAGCGGAGCAGCGGTCCTGGCTCGAACTGCGGAAATTGCTTCGCCAAGTCTCCCCTTCAAAGACCTCGTATGACGAGACTAAGAAGAAGTGGAAGCAATGGTGTCACAAACGCGCAATCGAGAAGAGGGGCAAATGGTATGTGGGTATCACCGTGGTGTTGATCCTGCACCTGATCCTTCTGCTTTCTGAATACGCCAGCGAGCCTGCGTGGTGGACCTACACGAGGGATACGCTCTTCTTCTTGTTCACGCTCATCTTCATGGCAAACGTGGGCGTGCGAATTGTCGGTCTTGGGTGGCCTCGCTTCAGGAAGAGTTCATGGGACATGTATTCCCTCCTTGCAGTGTTCGGCGCGTTCGCGACTACGATCCTCTTCCTCGCGCAGCAAAAGGTTGACACATACACACAACTGCACAAGTTCTTCCTCGTCGCCATTGTCTTCCTCCTGATTCCTCGCAACGACGCCCTGGACCAGCTCTTCAAGACGGCGGCGGCCAGTCTGACGACCATTGGCAATCTGTTGGCGACCTGGCTGGTCTTCTTTCTAGTCTTTGCGATTGCCCTGACACAGACCTTCAGCCTGACCCGGTTCGGCGGAAACGAAGACAACAACGTCAACTTTCGCACCGTGCCGAATGCGCTCATCCTGCTGTTCCGCATGAGTGTGGGTGAGGGCTGGAATCAGATCATGGAAGACTATGCAGGTATCGAGCCACCCCTCTGCGTCGACTCTCCGGCGTTCTTCGAGAGCGACTGCGGAAGCAGTGCATGGGCCCGGGTCCTGTTCATACTGTGGAACATTGTCAGCATGTACATCTTTGTCAACTTGTTTGTCTCGCTCATCTTCGAGAGCTTCTCGTACGTGTATCAGCGCCACAGCGGGTCAGCAGCCGTCGACCGCGACGAGATGCGCCGCTTCAAGGAGGCATGGAGATCTGTGGATCCTCGTGGTACGGGCTACATCAGCAAGGAGGCATTCCCTCGGCTGCTAGGCGAGCTGTCTGGTGTCTTTGAGATGCGCATCTACCAGCACGAGAACTCGGTGCGCCAGATTCTAGATGACGTCCGCGAGGATGTGCCGCCCACGCGACACATGTCCATCTCGACAGCAGCGGCAAGCGCGTATGGTGGCATCAACATCAACAGTCTCAACCGGAGGCTGGACGAAATCGATGTTACTACGGTGCGGGAACGGCGTAGGAAATACAATGTTTTCTATGAGGAGGTGATGGTCTCGGCGGACCCAGACAAGGGCATCTCCTTTACGACTGTACTTATGATTCTGGCTCACTACAACATCATCAACGACAGCAAGAGTCTTCGGTAAGTTCTCGCCTGTACTCTCGGGTGTCCAAAGCAACGTGAAGATGACTAAGTCGTTTGTGCCTAGACTGGAGGAGTTCTTGCGTCGCCGAGCGCGTCTGCAGCGCGTTGAGGAAGAAGTGCGCCGACGTGTTGTCGTCGGCTTCTTCGACACACTGTAAGTTGGACAAGCCCACTGACCTATTGATTAAAATAAACTCACACATTGTGCAGATATCACTCGCGGAAATTCAAGCGCCACATGGCTCTGAAGCGCACCGCGCGTTTGACGGCGATCCCTCAGCTTGATCTGCCAGACATTCTCGTCGAGGATGAGGAGCAGCGAGCTAAGACGAAGAAGGCTGCCACGCCCTACGCGTCATCCTTGTCACCGTCCACACCAGGCACCGGGCCACTGCGCTCTGCCTCGTCTTTCCTCTCTCCCACGCGCGACAGCACCGGCAGCGGCCACCATAAGAACCTCTCCAACATGAGCGCGGACCTGACGCTGCAGACGAACTTTGACAGCTTCGGCACTCACCCACTGAGCATGCCACGGATGGGCGGCGAGGGCTCGTCACAACAGCGAGGCAGCGGTGGTGATATTGGTGCCTTTGACGGTCACCAGTCAACGCACTCAGCCTTCAGCTTTGAGCTGCAGATGCCAGGCTCGGGCACCAGCTCAGCGAGGACCAGTTACCGAAACAGCGGTAGGAACAGCAATCGCAACAGCAGAAGCAACAGTGCGGTCAGTCCGATCCAGATGAGCTCAATTCTAGACGACTCAATCTGGGTGGAAAGCATCCGGCGCAGCGCTACCATGAAAAGGCCACGGCCAGGATGGTAGTTTTTTTTTTCTTTTTTTCTTCAAGACCCGCATCAGCCCTTTGGGCACAAAACGAATGACGTTCCTCGGGGAGGTCAGTTGACCACCTGACTAGGCGGACACTTGGGGGGGAAGGGGGGTGGCGGGGGGCAAAGGGTAATGGGGAGGGACTCTGCTACATATTGCATCATCCATCACACTTGGTTGCTTGGGACAGCAGGCGTTTCAACAGGTGGGAATTAGAGAAAGGGCGTTGTTTTTTTGGGTTTATCATTGACGTTTGCACATGATTTACCCCCCCTTTTTGGAGAAAGCGAGCGAGCGAGCGAGCACGTCTTGATTCCTTGTCTGTATGACCGCAGAGGGTAGCAATGTATTGGACTGGGAGCGTTGTGAGAGGGAAGTGTAGATATTTATGAATGTCCTGAATAGAGAGAGAGAGAGAGAAAGTCAAGAAGACTGTGACGAGCATTGAAACTCCGAGATAGAAGTTGTGGGCTCTGTGTCGCTCGTTCATCGTGCCCGTTCTAAGACTTTGACTGTTGTCCAATGCTGATTATCTGGTGGGAAGGTCTTTCTTATTCCAGGATTGAAAAAGACGCCCATCCCCTCCCTACTACTGAGGCGCATTATGACTGAGAATCATCGACATATTCCACATAACCCGCCATCACCAGCATGGGTGAATAACTCGACAGACACCACCTACTTTCCTAAAATATCCCGGTCGACGCCGCACCACCGCTCATATTCCGATCTATGATGACGAACTCGCCAGCTGGGAGCCAGGGAGACCTTGCGTAGGCCTCCCCAACCTCTTGAGACTGGGGGCGATCGTGATGGACAGCATGTCTCTCTACTTGGTACATCCGTGGGCCAGAATCAATATAGCAAGTAGGGCTTCCCCTTCCACCCAGCAGCTTCTCGCCAAGGTCTCTCCTTCTTGTTGTCCCTCCTCCCCTCCCCACACAGCCCAGCGCAGATCAGGTTACTATTTCGAGAATGTCTACATATATGGGTCTGGACAAGAAGCAGTGGAGACAGACGCGAGGATACGGGGGGAGGGGCAGGTATACTGTAAGGCTGAGTTTGCAGAGCAAGCAAGCAAATCTACCTTACATGATAACTCGGCGCAAGGCAGAGTGGGTCGATCAGGAAGACATACTGAAGGAGGCAGCCTTCATGCGAGCAGTGGGTCCTTTGTTGTTGTGTTGCTTTCTCTCTCTGTCTCTCTCTCTCTCTCATATCCACAGGCCTGTGGTCATTAGTTCGGTTCGCCTGGCCGGCGATATGCTGGCTGTCGAGCAGCAAGCAAAAGTCTGGAAAGCCGAGTGGCTCATACAAACGCATAAGGCGGGTCTGGTCTCGATGTGTGCGTGATGCCGAGACAGAACCAAACTCTCAAGTGAGTTCTATTTCGAGAGTTTGCCCCTGCAGGCAGTGCCACAGGAGTCCAAAGAAAAGAAAAGCTAAAGTCCGAAGGAGGAAAAAAAAAAAAAGGTGTACCACTCGGTTGGGCTCAACATCCAGGATCATGGCACTCCTCAGGTTTTGATACTCGGGGTTTGGTGATGATCTCCGCTGTCACCACCACCAGTGCCTTGGAGGGCGCGGATCATGGTTTCGAGAGGGTCACCCGGGCACAGTGGTCGTCGTGATCGTTCCCGAGGCGGAGCAAGATGCGCGCTCTCTTCTAGAGTGACCGAGTGCATGGTCCTCGTCTCAACTCCTGGAAAGTTGCCATGTGCGTCTCTGTGCTGGCTTAAAGGCACGCCAAGTAGGATCCAATGCCATCATGTGCGTCCAATCGCGGGCCGTCCTCTTGGTCGGACACCCGACAGCCCTCGCCTCTTGACCCCGCGAGATTTGCAAAAGCTAGAACGATCTTGCTACAGGCCCAGTAGATCCCAAAGGGTGTTGAGAGGGAGGACCAGGCGAGGGGGCACTCGTCTTGTGTGTGATCGCCAGGGCTCTTGTTGCACATCGCACAGGTGATAGAGACCAAGACCTGCAGGACTAGGTCGCCATTCCACCGGCTACTGCAGTTCATTCGTGATAGTATCCCGACGGATCGGATGCGGCCAGAGGGAGGAGCGGAATCTGAGGAGCTAGCATTCCATCCGCGACAGGGAGAAGCTTTCGTCAGCTTCTTGGTACTACATGCTATTGTAGTATGCACCGACGGACTTCGTATTACGTACGTAGCACACTTACAAGGGCCAGGTGCAGAAACCTGCATGCAGGTACGGTGCATGAAGTACGCAGGAGGCTGAATAGATTGCGGGCTTGGTATCCCTGATGTTTCAAACTCCCTTCGACCCATACATTATTTGGGTTGAGATAGTGGCGATGAGTGATAATCATGGCTACTAGAGCAGTAGAGTAGTTAGGGCATGAAAGACTTCATGATAGCCTGCCAAGCCTATCTGAGAAGCGAAGAGAAGTGTGTTCGGCGAACACCACAACATGTCCACTGCAGCGACAGGAAGAAGGAAGCCGTCTCTGCACGAGATGCCGATACCTGCAAACCCCCTCCCAGAAAAAAAGAAAAAAAAGAGAGGCCTTCACCGGCTTGGGGTGTATCGAAACGTTCCAGAAGGCTTCGATGCAGGTCTAGCCGGGGGAGTGCAGCGAGAGGAGTCATCATCATCATCATCATCAGTGTACATAGGGAAGCAGCAGGCATGGAGAGATGGAGTTTGGGGGGGAGTCTATGGCAAGAAGGTGAAACACGGGCCAATTGGGCTTGGCCTGTGCCATGCCTGCTGCAGCACAAACCCCTGCCATAGTCGTGGGCTCTGAGACATGCCCAACCGAGACGGGTTCCTCTCCTGTTGGAAGGTTAGGGAGGGAGACCCCTGGTCCCCTGACTAGACTCAGCCATAGCACCTTGGGGGGAAGGGGAAGGAAAGCTGGCTTCCCCTGTACTCGAGGCTAGTCCGCCTTGGGACTCGCCTGCTTAGGGGTCTAAGACAAGGGAAGGACCTGGGGGGAGGGGAGGGGGGAACTGCAGTGTGTTCTCTCTCTCCCTCCCTCCCCCTCCCCTTCTGACGCCCTGGGTCGTCGATCATGCAAGGCATGGATGACATGACCGCTCTCCCCAACCAGCTCGTGATGAGCTCGACCTCCAACCCGACCCGGCCATACAGAACAGAATCTCACGCAACACAAACGTCATGATACCGTTGTTGCCTTCGCAGTTTCGAGAACAAACATTTGAAGATGGTCACGCAGACAGCCCCCGGGGAGATGGCGCAGCAGCAGCAGCGGTCGACTGCCTGGAGCTCTGTCCCTGCCAGGACCACCAGAGCAGCAGACAGTGGTCAGACGGGAGCCCTTCGAGGCTGTTTCAAACAATTTCCAGATCGAGTCAATCTCGGATAGCTATCAAGCTGCCAGGCCAGAAGCCTGCAGGCATAGTCACCTCTCTGCCTGTCTGCACCGCACGGCAGGCCTGCGCCGGCCGCAGCTTGTCAGACCAACCACCCCCGCCCCTCTCTCCTTCCCGCGTTCCAGCTGCGCAGAGCAGACTGAACTCTCAAACCTAGCCCCAGCTCTGTTTCCGACCTGGGACGACTGGAGCACGTTTCCACCTCCGGCACGAGGGGGGGAAATCATCTCGAGCCCTCGAGGGCATGGGGAGAGGGAAGAGAGACCAAAAAAAAATAAAAATTACGGATGCCAGAGCAGGGTAGCAACAGGAGGGTCCACTGCAGCATGCGGGCAGAAAGCCCTCGAGGCGACTGCTTCAGCATCAACTCGCTTCGACAAGTCTGTAGTCTGCTGTGTGTCAAGTTTGTCAGCGAGGGCCCCTGACCAGACCGCCACCTGCGTACCAAGCGCACGCACACACACACACACACACACACACACACACAGGCAGACAGGCCGGCCGTCCGTCCATCCCAACTAAGTTCTGATGCAGCACCTATCGGTGCCTTCTGAGGTCCTGGGAGTCAAGCCTCGAGCCGTCTGTCTCAGTCCTCCCCCCGCCTCTCTCTCTCGGTTGAGGGACTGCCAGCAAACCCGCATGCAGAAATACGTGTACAAAAGAAAAAAGTAAAATTTACTGCGCAGCAGCGGGGTACGAGAGAGACAACGGCTCCTCCTCCTCCTCCTCCTTGCTTGCAACCATTCTGCATTCCTGGCATCGCCGAGCAACAACGCCTTAGGGCATGCCGGGTCTCCCGGTCGTGCTGGGCGGGGGGGAGGGCCTATTTCGGGCCTAGCCCAGGGCAAGCTGGCACTGTGGCACAATGCTGCGTGGGTAGGGTCCCGCTTTTCCATGGTCTGAGGACCCCTCGGGATTCCCCCTGGCTATCATTGCAAGTTACGGGTTGCAGGTCGCAAGGTCGCAGGTCGCCCTTGTCCCGGCCCGGGCTTGACAAGCCCACCCACCCCCATGACATCTGGTGGTACCATCATGCTCTCCATCCCTTCCTCAAGAGGTTGGCAGGCAGGGTGGGTGTGGGTGTCATGTCATTTATTGTATGTAAAGTGTGTGTGTGAGGGAGTGTGGCTCATTCATTGCATAATACATAAAGACGGCGCAGGGCCTGCACCTGGGGCACTGCACTGCACACCCCGACAACTCTGTCTTAATCTACTTTTCCTGCAACCACCATCCTTCTCTACCGTCGTGTACACATGCTTGCGTGTGTCTGTCCGTTGACGACGTCTGGATATCTCCGAACCCCCTGTCTTTGAACAACTCAACAAACGTTCCCTCTCTCTCCACTCGACGCCTCTGGCTGGCTAGTGATCTGTGCACGCGGACCAGATCATCCACTCTTTACCACATACAAACCATAAATTCTGCTTCCCATTCCAGTCATTCGCTTTCGTGCACTTGGACTTGACAGTCAAATACCGGGCTGAGCCTCTTTTTTGGAAATCAAGAATAACCGACCCTCGAGAAGAATTCTTAATAAACCACCCACCCCATCACCATAAACGATCTCGGGAGCTTTGTGAGAACCCATCGCCACCTACTACGCAACACTCCAACCATCTCTCTCTCTATCTCTGGACCAGAGCCGACTCTCTTATCTCAAAGAGTACCCATCAGACCAGAACGCCTCACCGCTCTCACCCTCATCAGCCACCAACCACTCTCACAATGTTCGGCTTCCAACCGCTCCACAGCCACTTCTCCCTCTCGGGCTCGCTCCCTCCCTTCACCATGCGCCGGAGGTCGACCACCTCGAGCGAGACCTCTGAGGGCTCCAGGATGTCCTACGCGTCCAACACCTCCTCCACATCAGCCGCCTCCACCATCAACAGCGTGCTGTTGCGGCAGGCCTCCATCATAGACCTGCAGGAGGAGCACGCGCAGTTCTCCTCCGAGCTCAACATCCTCGAGCCCAGGCCTATCGTCTTCTATGGCAGCATGGAGGAGCGCTTTTCCTCTTTATAAAGAGGCGAGCCGCTCTGCACCGGCCGCGGACTGCCCTGACTGACGGGGCACGTCTTGGGCTTCTTTCTCCGTTTCTACATCCCTCCAACGAGTTTCCCACAAGCCGAGCCTTATTTCTTTTCTCTTCCAACCCCAACCTTTTTTCTCGTTTTGCTGTTCTCTTCTCCATCGGCGCCATGACACCGACTACGATACCAAACGAAGGGAAGGACTTCTAGGGGATTTGTTGCCATTATCATTCGCAATGGCGCCGGTTCACATGAAGTAACTCTTCAGATCGCCATGGCCAAGCCTCCCTCCCCCCCGGGTGGCAGGCTCTGGCCCCAAGTTTTCTGACGTGACGGGCGGGAGGATACCCATCTCAGTCCTTTTTTTTTTTTTTTTTTGAACCACGGGGGAGGAGGTTTATCGTTGAACCCTTTTTTGTTGTGTGTGAGAGAGAGAGAGAGGGGAGGACGTGGAGTTCACTTGATCACTGGCGCAAAAGGGCGTTTCTATTCTTTTCAATCATTTATGAAAGGCAGGCTGCTACGACAGACCTTGACGAAGGGACGGGGGAGAGATTCTGCTACACATGAGTGAGAGCGTATGAACATGAGAGGAAAAGTGTCCCCCACCCAAAGATGCAAACAAGCAAAGAGACAAATGCAAACGATCAGCATTGCGGCGCTTTCAGCTGCGTCATCGCGACAACAAACTTCTTCCCTCCACTGGCGCGCACATATACACACACACACGCATCAATTGTGTGCATTGCATACGTGACGTGATATGCGAGCGACGTGACTTCATCCGCCCATCAATTATCATCAGTCCCACTACACACCAGGTGGAGCGACCATTATCACCCCGGAGAGAGAGAGAGGGAGGGAGGAAGAGAGAGAGATGACACTCACGCCACGAAGGCCAAACACGAAACCTAAGCTGGCATACCTTGACCAACTAGGTCCTCCCCCACACAGCCCTCACCCTGCCATTTTCCCTTTCCTTGGAAAGATGAATTCTCCGAGATGAGAAAAGGAAACGTCCTTATCGCTGCAACGAACCCCCCCCCCCCCTCCGACCAAGCTTTCTTTTCTTTCTTTCTTTTTTTTTCTCAAACCGAAACTAACAACCTGCGCCCGCACCCGCCCACACACCCTCCTCCCAGATCCTTCGTGCCGGAAGAGGGCGTTTCAGATTGAGAGATCATGAAAGGATGATTAAATCAGCCCCCCTCTCTTCCCCCCCCCCCAAAAACAACACAAATCTCCCTTCTTTGTTAGATAGCACATGCGAGGATTTTCGTCAGCGTCCGAGAGAATGTCATTGGTAAGCATTTGGCGTGATCTATGGGATTTTCTTTTTCTTGTATGCGACTTGCTGGGGGAATATCGATGGTCTCAAGATATCAAGGGCGGTAGCAATACTTGGCTGGTATCTGTCTTCTCCCCGATCTTTCCATAATGAAATTATGAACTCTGAAAAAAAAGAAAAAAAAAAAGGAAAGAAGCTTCATGGAAATTGACTCGCGACCTGGGTCTTCAATTTTAGAGTTTCCTTCTTCCCAGAAGAAAAAAAGAGTTTAAAAAAAGACAAAGGAAAAAAAAAAAGAGAGAGAATAGAATGGCAAAAACATACAACACCGGGTATTCGCTAATGGTCACCCACTTAACTACTAATCCGGCGGTTAGTGGCTTATTTAGGGGAGAGCAGACGGGATCCCAAGTTTTCCACTACCTATGGTCGTATGTGCTTAAAAACGCACTTTGCAATACTATATAGACATACAGAACTGAGCTGCTCGATTTTTATATCTTGTCGAACTGTGCTCCCCGATCCGCTGGGTGCCCCGGCTGTCCGCCTCCTGAGAGAGCCGCCTATTTGCCAGCAATATGACAATGACACAGACAAAAAAACAGAGAAGGGGAGAGAAAAGTAAAGGCCTATTACCCAATCCTGACAGGTCCGGGCCTGATTCACTCCCCTGCCAGCGAGTCACTGCTCCATGCACCGGCTGCGATTGAGCCCAAGAAGCGCAGACAATCAGTCAACCCACCCTGCGCATCTATTGTAGCCCTGAATACCGCGGGGACCAAGATCTGGGGGGAGGGGGGGTTGGGACCGCAAGTACTCCTGCTGTCGGCGTATGCGGGTACCAGCTTGTAGAAGTGCGTCGAACAGGCTTGACGGGTCCGGATTGTCCCAAGCCTCCCAGGGAGGCCTGGGAGTTATTTGTTTCGTTGCCGAAAAGATGGTCTGGAGCGCTGGCCGAGTGACTAGGAGGGCCGGGTGAATGTGCCGTTGCATAGTGACGAAGAGAAGAGAGAAGCCGGGAGGTGATTCCACCACGATGCGTGCCTGTAAGCTGGTGAATGGAGACTATCTCGTTGGACGGCGAGAACGCCCACCGCCTATAACTTCATAGCCTCCGAGGAATGGAACTGTCTTCCAATCTCTACCAGACTACCACCAGCAACTCTCGTGTCCATAACCGGCAGACAAGACCACTCGATCTCTTCCATACGACCACCGAGTCTGAGGCCAAAGCCGACCCAACGCAGCACTAAAAACAATCCACCTCAACGATCCCGCCAGATGCCAAACCACGAGAACAACAACAACAACAACAACGACCCAGCCGACCCCAGATCCTCCCTCTCCAAGATAGCCCGCAGAGCCTACTGGCTGAGTGGCGGCTGCCGCAGCAGACCCCCAACCACCATGACTGCTCTGCTGGCCATGGCCCGCGAGCGGAACCAGGTGGAACGGGCCCGCGCGGAGTGGAGCAGGCAGAAGAAGGAGGCTCTCCTGGAGCACACTGTGAGATGGGGCCCGCGGCCGAGAGGCACGAGCCTGATCGCCTGGTTTGTGGAGAACGGGGCTGCAGGCGCCGGCGAGGCGAGGTGCGCAGCAGCTGCTGGTGGTGCTGGGGACGGCGATGATGGTGGTGTCGATGACGAGGATGAGGATTGCAGGACGGCGACGGGGCAAGCCAGCGCCATCGCGGCATCGGCGGAGGAGCCCATGGACGACGACAACACTGGTGATGGGACTGTATAGTGGAGGCCGCCAGGCTGAGTATGTGCATAGGGCCCTGTGCACAATGAACAAGAGATATCAGCACTCCCAAGTCATCGAGGCAGTAGGGTCAAGAAAAGCTGATGTGTGTTGCATCGTTGTCCCTCTACCCAGGAGGCAGACGACGCAAGGCCGGCGACAACATGGACAGCAGCAGTAAAGTAATAAGAATGGTCCCTTTTCGATTCCTTTTCTAATGAGAAAAAAAGGCTGGTATGGTTAGTCCCTTGGCCTCACCCATCCAACAGAATAACAATAGTATGTACAAAGTGCAATGCAGCCTGTCCCTATTTCGTTGCGACCACCTTCAGTATCGAAAAGAACCGTGACCCCTGACATATGCTGCCATGCCATCCGGACCATCCAACCGTCGATGTGAAAATCATTGAGACAAGCCAGGGGGAGGAGCAATGTGAGCGCGTGCGCTGTCCCGCTCAACAGCTATAGCGATGTGGAGACGCCTCAAAACGCGGACCATACAT
Organism: Celoporthe dispersa; assembly: GCA_016584495.1. NCBI lineage: Eukaryota > Fungi > Ascomycota > Sordariomycetes > Diaporthales > Cryphonectriaceae > Celoporthe > Celoporthe dispersa. The sequence continues at coordinate 2,087,992 of WAID01000007.1, forward strand.
ACCAACGGGAAAAACAAGACAACAAAATCATCAAACACGCGAGGAACTGAGTGCCACCAACACCTCCAACTGACCTGCCCATTCAACACCAGACGCCACCGCAATAACACACGAAGAGCGAAATCCGAGAACTTTATTATCCACATGGGCCTGTACTCCGGTGAGAGGGGTGTGCAGAGCCGCGCATACCAGTGCGACGTTGACACGAGGGCCCTCGCTCTTGGTCTATGGAATTCATGAGTAGTCGTAAACCTTGGGTATCTGTTCGTTGCCGGAGGACCGAGAGGAAGATGCTGCGGCGCAACGCCACGCCCGTGACAGACGGGTCGATGGAACCCGCATGTCTATGTCATGAACAGGGGAGAGATATGTTTAGACGACCGAGGGTTGTGTGGATGGCGTGGTTCACTCGTCGAGAGGCCGGTCCAGGTTGTGGATGCCAAAGACGGCAGCGTTCTTCTTAGCCCACTGGCGCGTCAGGATGGAGGCCTTGAGGAACTTCTTGCTGGCATACTTCTTGAAGAAGGCCTCGTGCGCAACGGGCCGCGCCAGGTAGTCAACCATGAGGTGGAGGACGGGCTCGATGTCGGCTTCGGTGTAGCCGGCGTAGAACGACAGCGTTTCGGTCTAGAGCGCAGTCTGTCAGTAAGCTCGAGGGAGCACACCCACTGGCACAGAGCCCCATGGTCAACTTACCCAGTCGCCACGGTCTAGGATGAGGCGTGCCATGTACATAGCAGCGGCAGCGACGTGGGAGGGACGGTAGGGCATGAAGCGGCGGTCGACAATGCTGATCTCCAGCAGGTACTTGGCGACGGTGCGGGTCTGGATGTCGTAGTTGTCGGCCTTGGAGATGCGGCGGAGGAAGTTCATGGGGTTGGGGTAGCTGAGGTCATACTCCAGGGTCTGGAGGATGAAGCGCTCGGCGGCGAGGATCTCAGACTCGGAGAAGCCATTGTCCGCGACGTGCTTGAAGTTGCCGACGTGGGGGGAGAGGACCTCCTCGTACTTGGAGGCGATGAACATGGCGGTGATGCCGACGAGCTGGACGCGGTCGAGCTGGACGACCTTCTCCGAGAGGAAGCGGTCGATGATGCTGATTGCGAGGAACAGAGTCTCGGGGAGCAGGTGGAAGCGGGTGTGGACCTCGATGAGCCAGTCCACCAGGATGCTGCGCGTCTTCCACTCGAGCTCGTCCTGGTGGTCCATGTAGTCGGGGTTGGGAAGCGAGGACGGCTCGATGGTCAGGGAGGTAGTCGAAGATCTCGTGGGCGTACTCGGCGACCATCAGGGGATCATCGCGATCCTCCGAGTCGAGGTCGTCCACACCCTCGGGGTACTTGAATTCATTGGTTGCCAGGTACTGGGCCTGGGCATCCTGGACGGGCTCGGGCTCGGGCTCGACCTCGACAGCCTTCTGCTCCTTCTGGAGCTTGACGTTCTCCTTCTCCGCAGTGTGCGGCTTCTTGCGGACAGGCTCGGCACCCTCGGGGGTGCCCTTCTTCGCCAGAGGGGCAGTGGTGGCCTTGCGCTTGGAGCCGATCTCGCCAGGGCCAGAGGCCTTGGTCTTCTTGGGGATATTGGTTTCCTTGGATGCGAGGGGGCCGCGGGCAGCACGGGTGGTACCAGCGGTCGAGCTCTTCGTAACACGGTTCGTAGTAGTCTTGGACACGGTAGCTGACTTGGTGGCGGCAGCGACCTTCTTTCCCTCGCTGACCTCAATCTTTGTGACGTTGGAGACATCGCCCAGGGCAGCACGCTTGCGGGTAACGCCGGCGACGTTGGCATTGAGACCGGCCTTCTTGGCCGCGAGGGGCTTGTTGGGCTGGGACAGCTCGTCGACGTGCAGCGCGGCTGCCTTGGCACGCGTCAGGCGTTGGGAGCCGAGGCCGCTGTTCTCATCGTTCTCGTTGGCGGCGACGCGCGCCGCGCGGGTGGTAGCACGTCCCTATCCGAAGAGGTCAGAGGTCTGGATCAGGGCAGGATGGGCCAGCTGTTGATGGCACCAGGAGCTATGCAGCTATGGATACAGCCTCCCGCACAGCAACCACTGTGCAGCACACAAGGGAGAGGAGGGAGGTATCTTACAGGAGGCATATTGTTGACTGGGTGTTGTCAGACTGGATTACCCAAAGGCTGTTGGGGGCTGCAGCAGTAAACAGAGTCAGTATAGGTTGGACTGGTTGCTTTGTTGCCAGATTGGCAAGGGATTGATGATGAGTCTGGGCTGTTGTGTTGTGGGCAAGGCCAGCTGGAGCTGCAGGACAAGGTGCAGGTGCAGGTTTGGGCTGAGGTGGAGGTGGAGCTGCAGGTTGTGGACAGACGTGGACGTGGCTGTGGGCGCGTCTGGGGGGTTTGAAAAATTGAGCTGTTGCAGGAGGTTGGGCGGGCGAAAAAGGGTGGAGGTAGAGAGGGTCAGGGTCAAGGTCGGGATCGGGATTCAAGACTCACAATGGAATACTCTGGCAACAAAGTGAAAAGAGATGCGAAGTATGTCTGGACACGTGAATATACGGTCGATAAAAGAGGACTGGATGGTCTGCTTCAAGTCAGGACACAGAGCATGTGTTGTGTGTTGGCTGTCGAGCCCCTGGAGATTGGGCAGTGGGCAGGTGACGGCTCAGAAGAGGAGCATCGGTGAGACGCGTTTGGAGGTGTGATTGGATGGGATATTAGTAGCCCGGCAGAGACTGTGCCTGCTGCGCGTCCTGCTGGCTGATGATATTGGCTTATCTGGGTGTGTGTGTGTGTGTTCTTGAAATTGTTGCCAATGGGTAATGACCTGCTCTCCTAGGGAAAGATCAAAGGCGAGAGAGAATGGAGGAGGGTGGTCGGTGTGTTGTGATGTGTCGGATGGGGTTTTGGAGGTGGAGAGGGAGGGAGGGAGGTGTGAGGTGTACAGTACAGCGGTCACAGGCCCAGGCCTGCAGTTGTTTATGTGCTTGCTCAGGCGCTTGTTTTGGGGGTGGTTGACGCCCTGGCGAAGTGTGGAGCTTTCCAGGCCTTGGAAGAAGAAAGAGCGTGTTGAATGGGGGACGTGGGACCCATGCACTGGAGACACCACCACACCACAGCAACCAGCAGTAAAAAGACAAGAGCACTTGTTCACCTTGGGTTGCCCTGCTGTTGCTGTGGATGGTGGGAAGGGAAAAAAAAGAAGAAAAAAATGGGATGGCGGGAGGGTGAAAGAATGCTGCCCAGACAAATTGTGGACAGGCCGGAAAGAGACAGACAGGGAGAGAACTCGGCCTCCAGGTCTCACAGCAGAGCCCTTGACGCGTCTGCTGGCTGGTGTGGGAGGGAAAGCGTCAAGAGCGGTTGGAGGGAGAACGCGAGGAATGCTGGAGAAGACACAGCACATACCTTGGACAAATATTTGAACCGCAGCCTTGCTCCAAAAACTATTGATGCCCGGCAGAAGGGGCGTGTCGACCAGAAGAGGGGAGACAGACAGAAAGACAGGAGAGTGAAGACGGTCGAGGAGATGGAGAAGGGAGAGTCAAGACCAGAGACAGAGCAGGACAGGACACAGGATGGATGACATGAGCCCTCCTGTGTCGGGCCACCAGTCCCTGACATCAGTTGGATGCGCAGAGCGCCCAGCTGTGGAGTAAAGCCCTTTTGACGCGTTGTTTGGACAAGGCTCGCCATGGCAACCACACAGCAACGGTGTCCCCATGTGGTTTAGCTGCACCGGCTCCCACTGGTGCTGTGAGGAGCCCACCTTGTACCGCGAACCCTTGTCAGGCCTGGTCAGAACAAGATCCTACCATGAGGTCTACTGCAGAGGTGCTTTGTCCCACGCCCTCCAGACTCATTCCCATCTTGTGGTCCCAGTCTCTCCTGAGGTCAACACCTTTCCTTTCCACAGCCACTCACTCTGTGCTCTTGCTTCCTGGACTGCAATGCCTGCATTATCCAAGCATTCAAGACAATGGTCAGCATTATTCATACACAATAGAAATCATCTTGTTCACGGTCTGAGGTCATTTGGCAAGGCAGACAAACATCATCGCCCAATTCTGAACCCTAACCCTCTCATCTCTTCTAGAGGCTACGCACGGACCATCTCAGCCTTGCCAGTCGCGACCCGCCATCACCCGAATTTTCCCAAGCTCACGAGCCCTGGTCACGAACGTCAAGACTGGCCTCCGGTCAACGCCCACGCCTCCTGCCGGCGAGATCCCCTTCACCACCTCCTCCCACCGAAGCTGAAGGTCCCCACAGGAGCCAGTTCATGGCCCTGATCGGCAATTGACCTTCCTTCCCTTCCCCCTCCACGACCCTCCAGAAAGCTCCAGACCCCTCCGAGCTTCAAAAACCTCTCTCTCTCTCTCTCCTCAGCCGCCCACACGATGCTGCAGCCCCGGATACGGCCGCTGGCGACGGCCATTCGGCCCCTCCTCCTCTCGGCCGGCTACGCCACCGCCGCAGCGTCCAAGAAGAAGCTCAAGCTGAACCAGCCCTCGCCCTTTGCACAGAAGACCACGGCCGCCTCCGCCTCCTCCAAGAAGACGACAGAGGAGGACGTGAGCGTGACCCTGCGCACCTACAAGCCGCGCACGCCTGGTGTTCGCCACCTGAAGAGACCCATCAACGACCACCTCTGGCGGGGCCGTCCCTACCGGCCTCTCACCTTCCCCAAGAAGGGCCAGGCGCGCGGCGGGCGCAACAACAGCGGGCGGATCACGGTGCGGCACCGTGGCGGCGGCGCAAAGCGGCGCATCCGGACGGTGGACTTTGACCGCAAGGAGCCCGGGGCGCACCTGGTCGACCGCATCGAGTACGACCCGAACCGCACGGCGCACATCGCCCTGGTGACCAGCAGGGCCACGGGCCGCAAGAGCTACATCATCGCCGCGGACGGCATGCGGGCGGGCGACGTGGTGCACTCCTACCGGGCGGGCCTGCCCAAGGATCTGCTGGAGGACATGGGCGGCATCATCGACCCGGGTATCCTGGCCGCGCGGACGGCGCACAGGGGAAACTGCCTGCCCATGCACCTGATCCCCGTGGGCACCATGGTCTACTGCATCGCGTCCCGCAAGGACGGCCCGGCCAAGTTCTGCCGGAGCGCGGGCACGTACGGCGTCATCGAGTCCAAGGAGGAGGAGACGCGGGATGACGGCACCAAGATGGTGACGGGCAAGTTTGTCATGGTGCGCCTGCAGAGCGGTGAGATCCGCAAGGTGGACAAGGACGCCGTGGCGACCATCGGCATCGCGAGCAACGTCCACTACTCGTACACGTCGCTGGGCAAGGCCGGGAGGAACCGGTGGTTGGGCATCAGGCCCACCGTGAGAGGTGTGGCCATGAACTCTGGTATGTTGTTGTCCTGCCTTCTCTCTCGGCGGCTCTTGTGTGAGCCCCTCTCTCCCGATCTGCGCGCTGACATGCTGCGACCACAAGTCGATCACCCGCACGGTGGTGGTCGTGGAAAGTCCAAGGGTAACAGGATCCCCGTGAGCCCGTGGGGCAAACCGGTACGTGCTCAGCCCTCCTCCGGTCCTTCTCCTGATGATGATGATGATGATGATGATGCGAGGAGAGCCACTGACGGATCATGCAGGCCAAATCAGGTTACAAGACACGCAGGACCAACAACATCAACAGACATGTTGTTACACCACGTGTGCGCAACATGGGCAGGAGAAAGGACAGAAAGGCATCATAGAAAACTGGTGGTCTACACATATGAAGCTCGAATTTAAGCAACCAGACTACCACCACCACCGCTACTACTACCTTGTACAATGGAATATCCAATCCGACCAGAACGCAGACTCCAGGTTCAGGCGATCTGCCTGTGTGTACCTGCGATCCCACCCTTCTTTTACCTCCACCTCTCCAGCTCCCAAGGCCTGAGTGGGATCCCAATAGGAACAAAAAAAAAAAAAAAAAGCTCATGCGGTGTAGTTTCATTTGGCTTTCGGACCGAACAGGTGGTCACCACCTCTTTTGGGGCCACCTTTAATTGTCTGGAGAGAACGCCCAGAACTGTCACAAAGTTGACCCCGAGAGGTCACGTCGACTCCTCAGACCCGACCGCCCTGGTGTCCTTGTACATATACACAGTCTGATACCAACATGCATGCCCTCTCTCTATTTATAGAGACCAACACCAACCCGTCTGGTTGAGCTCACTCCTTCATTTGCGTCTCTTCCCTTCCCTCCTCGGCTCATGATTGGCCGCATGACGGGAGGGTGGAGCGGACCACAAGCTCGCCCACCCCCAGCCCAGGCGTTCCGTTTCGACCCAAGCGGTCGTCGAGCGAGCATCCCGCAGGGGCTCCAAACGGAACGCATCCCGAGAAAAGGGGAGCCTCACTACTCCTCATACACACAAACCACCTTCAACCTCTCTTCCCTACAAGTGTTTTAAGAGAATTTAAACTTTCGGGATCCCAACAGCAACCTTATTCTGTCTGACACGGCACCCTCGGCAGAGAGAAGATGATTATTTCCCGAAACCGAGCTGTCACCTTATTTTGTCTGATCTTTTCTTCCCCCCTTTCTTCTCAAAAAGCACCCGGCGAGAAGAGAGAGAAGGAGGGGGTGGGGGTGGTCCTGTTTCCCACGACCACCCACGGGGTCTCGTCTTACCTCATAACTAATCTCGCCCTCTGACCTCCTTCGGGGGCCAAGCCTCGCGCACTAAGGCGTCACGCCCTGTTCGTCACTTTTGTTCTTCTTCATTCCTTTTAGGATCTGCCGCTCCCACATGGGGGGGAGCCAGCTGAGGGTGAGGGGAGGGGTACCTCGTCCTCAGCTCGAGGCCCTCCCCCCTTCCCTCGCGTGGCTGTGTGTGTTCCGTATTTGATGAGGATTTTCTTTGCAACTTCAGCGGGGCTTGGCTGATAGGTAGGGTCGACTATGTGTAATATAAGCGCAAGCTTCCCGGGTCACGCGGCACATCGCCCCTTTCAGCTTGCAGTACTTATTTTCTCTCTCTTGAAATTGAATTTTCTCTTCTTTTATTTATTGACGATATCCTGACAAGACACAAAAAAAATCACTCACTCTGCGTCGACTCTTGGAGCACCGGACGAGATTGACGAGAGGCACGGTGCCCAGTTTTCATAACGAGGAGAACTGATCAACAACTTGACCTGTCCTGCGGTGAATCTCTTCGGGTTGTTTCGCAAGCCACGACCAGAGTAAAAAGAAAGACAAGGACGCCACGAGTCTTCAACAGCTGGGACTCACCAAGACACTATAGTGCTCGGCACGCATCATCATCATCACCAGCGGGATATTAGAGTTTCGAACCACACAGCCCGGGCGGGCGCCAGTCAATCCACCGACCGAGCGGATCATGTTGGCCCGGTTGATGTGCTAATTAGTCTGGGAGTCCTTTCACGCACCACACGGCCCGCTCCTTGGTGCGTAGCTGGGCTTAACTGGTGCTGCATCCGGTGAAGCCTTTATTAGTTGCTACCTCTTCGCCTATCTTCCCCCTCCCCCCGCCTCCTGGGCCCAGAAATATGACGGAGGCCCGTTCGCCTGGCGGCTCTTTTCCACTCAGCTCAATATCCGGACGAAGAGTGTACAGCCGGCTCAGTGACGACAACTCGGCCGACGACGGTGGTGATACTTTGTACTCGGGCGCAGCGGATTATCATCACCAAGAGGCCCATCCTGCTGTCCAGATGCCGCGGATACCACCACTACAGGGCCTGCGTTCGCGCATGGGCTCCAAGAGGCCCGGTGGTGCCGTAGTCATCTCCTCCTATGTCTTCGACTGGATCGTCATCGCCGTGGTGTTTGGTATTGCAGCCTACCTCAACAACCACGAGCCAAACAAGAGACCCTTCAGCCTCGAGGATGCCGACATCTCGTGAGCAGACCCATACCCCTCATCTTACCCACCAGGTCACCATGCTTTTCTCCCTCCAAAAAAAGTGCTGACCCTGTGACCCCTCCCCCCCCAGCTTTCCATACACGGAGAACGAGACGGTGCCGTCCTGGCTCCTCATCACACTCTGCACGGTCGTCCCCATCGTCGTGGTCCCCATCATAAGCCTTGTCTTCGTCCCAGGCCACACCGTCCCGCCCGGCACCCCCAAGGCCCTCATCTGGAGGCGTAAGCTGTGGGAGCTCCACGTCGGCTGGCTGGGCCTCGCGCTGTCTCTGGCCGGCACCTGGTTCATCACCAACGGCATGAAGAACATGTGCGGCAAGCCGAGGCCGGACCTGCTGGCGCGGTGCAACCCAGACGTTGACAACTTTGCGAGATACGTCGTCGGCGGCGTGAATGTCGACACGGGTTTCCAGCAGCTGGTGTCGGCCGATATCTGCCGGGGCATGGCCGACCACGACGACGCGCAGAGCATACTGGAGGACGGGTTTAGGAGTTACCCGTCCGGCCACTCGAGCTCGTCGGCGGCGGGGCTGATCTACCTGTCGCTCTTCATCGCGAGCAAGTTTGCCATCACGTTCCCGTTCCTGTAAGCCCCATCCGTGCATCACCGGGACGGAGCTCAAACCCAATCTCTCGTGTGGCCCCGAGGGGAGAACAGAAACACACAGGCAGGCTGGCTGACACTGCAGAGAACAGCGCCCCGGCAGACACCTCGGCGGCCTCCTTCACAGCCTTCCCCTCGCTGGAACCCCGCCCCTCCCGGTACGAAGACCAGCAGCACCTGGGCGCCCCCCAGGACCCAAGCGCGCAGCGCCTCTTCTCGGCCCACAACGCACACCTCACCGCCGCCCGCCGCCAGGCCGCCGCACCACCGCTGTACCTCCTCGTCCTCGCCGTAGTCCCCTTTTTCACGGCCGTGTTCATCGCCTCGTCGCGCTGGTTTAACTTCCGCCACCACGGTTTCGATATCCTCTTTGGCTTCTTCATCGGCACTGTCTGTGCCTTCTTTGCTTTTCGCTGGTACCACCTGCCTGTGTCGCGCGGTGCGGGCTGGGCCTGGGGCCCGCGGTCGGCGGATAAGGCGTTCTGGGCTGGGGTGGGCAGCTTGAGCTATGCGACCGAGTGGGAGCCGGATGCCGAGGGCGGACCCGGGCTCCGGCAGCAGCGGGAGATGGCGGAGGAATACGAGAACCACGATGCGGCGGTGATGATGGAGGAGGGACGGAAGGGGGTGCGGGCTGAGAGTGCAGGCAGCGCTCGGCTGCACGGTGATAACGAGGACCAGGACGCCAGGAGGACGATGTCCTAGGGATATTTATCCTCGACGGGAATATGTCGATTGTAAATTCGGCATGGAATCCCGACTCTCTAGAGCCCTGTCCATGTTCGACCGAGTCCTCTCTTCATCCCCGTGATAGAGCTGAAGCACCGGTCCACCCGAACGCTCAGCCCGGCTGCCCTCGATATCTTTTTTTTTTTTTTTTGGTCCGGTGCTCCAGCAGCAGCTTGCCAGCGACTCACTGAGCCCTAGTAACCTCTGAAAGCGTATAGGACGTTGGTCATCTTAGCGACGGCCATATCTGAAGAGTATCGTCTTGATCGGCCAGCAAGCGGGGGAAGACGGGGCCGCCTGTCGTTTGTGCTCTCCAGGATATTGGTCCTGCTGCGACAGACACCCTTGGAGGGGATACAGGATTGACGTGCTTAGAGGAAAGGTAGCATGTGTTCCAACAAGGCGGGAGAGCTAGAAGTAAATGATGATGAAGACGGCGGGGTATGGCATGAGTAGAAGAACAGCAGGAGGGTCGGTAGGTGGTTGACATTGGCTCGCCTTGAGCAGGGATCGGTTCGACCTCCTGTTATAATGCAGATGCACTGATTGTTCTCGAGAGTGTAACTGATCCGCTGGTTCGGTGTTAATTCTTGCTCGCCCTAAACATCGTTCGTGCCTTGTTATCAATCTCAAACAGGGCAAGACAGACTTTCCAGTCAAAGCGGGGTCGGGCGTGCATTCACATGGGAGGACTCGCCGACCTTCATGAAAAAATCTCCGTTTTGAGCTTGCTAGCGGACAGAGAAGCCCTTCTCCGACTGACGGAAAAACTCCTCAAAACGGCGCACCGGGATTGCGGCACGTAATTCATCTGGGAATGGATCTCTCTGTACAGTAAAGTATCTGGTGCCCTGTCAGGTGCGCCACCCAACATGGACTTCATGAAGGTGGTCGCAGGCAGAGGACGTAAGTATACCATGGATGACATAGTCAGGATATAAAACAGACAACCTGGGAGAGTCTTCATTTGACATTTAGCAGGCATCCGATTTCTCTTCCACTGAAGAGTGAGACACTACCATGTACAATGTGAATATTTTCGTTGCGCTGGCGGCTGTCGCCACCGCCTCCTCCTTCTCCTCTTCACCACCCAGGAGCCCCTACACTGGACAGATTCCCCTCGCCAGACCACCCATCCGATCATCGCCTTACAGCCCAGGCTCTCCCTCCTCCTCCTCCCCCTCCTCCTCCCACATCTCCCCACCCAGGGACGCAAACAAGACATGCTATGTAGCCCCCTCCACCAACAACTCCGACGCCTCCCCTTCCATCCTCGCCGCCTTCCAGTCCTGCAATAACGGTGGCACCGTCGTCCTCGACGCCCAATACACCATCGCCACCCGCCTGGACCTGACCTTCCTCAGCGCCGTGGACGTGGCCATCTCCGGCACGCTCACCTTCTCGGACGACATCGCCTACTGGACAGGCGGCGGCGCATTTGATATCACGTACCAGAACTCGTCTGCCTTCTGGAAGATTGGAGGCACCGACGTGAACATCTATGGTGGTGGCGTTGGCGTGCTCGACGGGCAGGGCGAGCTGTGGTGGGACGAGTCGCTGACGAATGACACTCTGCTCCGCCCCATCTTGTTCGTGGCAGACGGTCTGGAGGGCGCGACTATTTCCGGTCTGAACTATGTCAACCCGCCGAATGTGAGTCTCTCCAGCACAGCGAGTGGGTGAGTGGGTGGGTGGGTGGCTGATCTGGTGTCTGGCTCGGCTTGGCCTGGGTTGTAGTGGTTCAATCTCATCGCCAACAGCAGTGATGTAACCATCAGCAACATGAACCTATCTGCGGTCTGGAGCACCGGGGGCGAGACGCCCAACACAGACGGGTGGGACATCTACAGATCCGACTCGGTCGTGGTGCAGGACTCGCACGTGAACAACGGTGACGACTGTGTGTCGTTCAAGCCCAACAGCACAAATATTGTAGTCCAGGCAAGTAGATACTTACACAAGAAGGCACCACCACTCCCCCCTCTTCTCGCACGATTTTCGCTGCTAAGGATTGCTATACGCAGAATCTGATCTGCAACGGCTCGCACGGAATCTCGGTTGGTTCTTTGGGCCAGTATGTGGACGAGTACGATATCGCCGAGAACATCACCGTCTACAACGTCTCCATGAGCAACGCGAGCGATGGCGCCCGCATCAAGGTGTGGCCAGGCGTCGAGAGCAGCGAGGGGGCGCTCCTGGACGGCGGCGGCGGCTCGGGATATGTGAGGAATGTTACGTACCAGGTTCTCAACAATACGGACAGTATGTACCTCCAGAGAGAGAGCAGCTTGGCTCTTATCATCTCCAGATCTCGTCAGGAGGCTAGGTGCTGAAGGATCTGTCGACAGACACTTGGGCCATCGAGGTCAACCAATGTTACGGGCAGAGTAACGCGACCCTGTGTGAGCTGTACCCGGTAGGTATCAACGACCGCCTCGTGCACAGAGGATCCCTTCCCTTCTCATGGATATAGGGAGCAAGTAGCACTGCTGACCAAGAAACTGACGGCCATAGTCCAAGATGACCATCTCCGAGATATACTTTGAAGACTTCTCCGGCACGACATCATCAGCTGAGGAACCATACGTCGGCACCTTGGTCTGTTCTTCCTCCTCCGTAAGTCCGTCCTCAGGCCCCCTAGTATCATAAAGATGTAAAGACCTCTGAGATCTTCTTGTCTCTCTCGCAGCAATGTTGGGATATCTATGCAAGCAACATCAACGTCTCGCCGCCCGACGGGGCTGTGCCCGAGTGGATCTGCAGTGGCTTCAATACGTCTGGCCTGGAAGGGTTCGACTGTGTCTCTTCTCAGTCATGAGATGGGTTGCGCTGAGCAGGCTTTAGTCGTCAGCATGGACGGAAGCAAGGAACTGGACACTGGGGGTCTCGATGTGATTGCTACCCATAGATGCAGGTCAATACACCAGGAAGCAGATGTGACTCTCTAGCGGTGATGACCACGATTGCTAGCCAGATGACGCCAAACAGCATCCATAACGGTGGTTGCGTATACAAATTGAGATTGTCTATCAACGCCACACAGAGCATCCAATTTCCAAAGGCGTAATAACCCCCCACCATCACCCCAAACGCTCTGCCCTGCCATGTAGTCAATCAGATACGCGTCGCAAAGAATGCTCAGCGCAGCATAGGTATTTCCAGAGTCACGCCCGTCACGAGCCCGATCTGCCACCACCTAGACAGACCATACCTTTAATAAGCCTAACGCCTTGTAAAGAGCCCCAATGTGCCGTGAATCGTCGCGGCGAAGTTGACGCCGTAGCACTCACAGCCGAATGTCCACCGGAATTATCGAAATCAAGAAGTAGTCGCGTTCGCTGTGATGCCTTTCCATGATGTCTGTGTTGGTGAATCATACCAAGGACCGCGAGAATTTGCCATTGCTGAAAAGTAGGGCCGGCCGAAGAGGAAAAATACCAAGGAAGTATGTCGAGGCTTGTCGATCCGAAACCAGCGATCACGACAGGCAGTCGCGAGAGGATGCGGTGTCCTTTGTCTTCTCTCGTGACCAGACAGCGCGAATGCGGCACAAGAGTCTTTGGCGAGCAGGATACGAGTATCGGCGATCAACCCATGGATTGAGTTTCCGTGCCACCAACAACAGCGACAGCGCCCTCGTGGAATGACTCGCCGTCATGGTCCGCCTCTTCCTCTTCATCCTCTTCCTCGTCAATCTCGCCGTCGTCTTTGAAACCAGGCTCGATCTCCATGCGCTTGAGGCGGCGGCGCATCTCATCGCGCTTCTTCTCCTGCCAGCGCTGAAGGGAGGCGGGGGCGTGCACCTTGAATCCGTAGACCTTAGGGGTATAGCGCTCGGTCGACTTGGTAGGGACGAGCGATGGATACACCTGGAAGAGGATGTTGTGGAAGGAGGTACCGAAGTAGGCGCCGTCGATAGTGGCGTGGCGGCTCGACTTGGGGTTGTACATGTCCTCGCAGCGCGCGCACCAGAGTTTGACAGGCTTCAGGTTGGGTACGTCGGAGAGGCCCATGGGCAGGAGAGGGTGGGAGTTGCAGTTGACGCGTGGGCACTTGCCAAAGTCGGCCTTCTTGTACTTCTCGAGCTGTTGGGGGCAGTTGTTAGTTCCCTGGGCGCCATAGCTAGCAGCCATGAGCACTGCGCGCGTCGTGGCGACGTACCATCTTGCCTAGACCCCTAGTTGTGACAATGTAGCGCGCGTGAACAAGACCGTAGAGGTGGCGGGCGGACTTCTCGATGGCCTCGCGCATGTCGTCATCGCAGTCGACGTCGAATACATCGGTGATCAGGTCGAGCGCGTATTGGTAGTACTGCACCTCCGTGTTGAGACCCGTCAGGTTGAACCTGTCGGTCAGGTACTCTTCGTCGATCTCGCAGAAGTATTCGTTTCCTCGTGAGGAGATGAACTGGTACATGAAACCCTCAGTCAGTCTCGAGGTTCTCGGCCGCTTGCTGGCACGATCCAGCTCCAGCTCAGAGCCTGCCACCCTCTTGCCTTGCTGGGCCATGACGACAGCAGATGTGAGGTCTGGGGGAGGTGTTGCTGTAGACAGTCTGTAAAGGGGAGGAATGGATGGCAGGGGCGGCAGAAGACAAGAATGGTCGAACGGATTAGTTGCGACAAGTTTGGGTGGTGGTGGTGGTGGTGGGCAGTTGCAGTTGTTGTTGGCCATGCAGGTAGTCCACAACCACAGGCAAATCAACACGTCCTTGCGCCCTGCAGTGCAGGTTTGCGGGAGAGAAAAAAAGAAAAAAACAGGCATGCGACAGATCACTCACCCAATCACGCCAATAACTAGTGTAGTCACTCTCACTCTCGGACACGAAGTCATCCATCATTGCGGTGTTTCCAACCGTCCGTCACTTGCTGGTTACCTGGTGCTTGGAGATCTCGAAAGGCACGTCGCCCGGCGGTCGTGGACGCGTGGCCAGCCTGTTGCCCTCCCTCCTTGTCCTTGTCGTCAGGTCTGCCGTCGATGTTGGGGAACCGGATCGATCGATACTGGCTGGACGGGCTGTTGAAGAAGGTCGGATGGGTAGGATCAAAGGAAGACGGGACGTTGATGCGGCTCTGGCGCTTCGAGCCCAATCTTTTGCCATGGCCCGCCTGAGGAGGGGTCGCCGTCTAGAGCGTGAGCAGGCATCCCATGTCAAGAGGGTTAGGGTGGTCGTCGGCGGGCTGGCCATGTCCTCTCGAACCTTGTCTTCCTTACTACACACACAACATCGTGAGTATGAACTCTGTACGGCTTGGCTCTTCACTTCTTGGAGAACTCAATCTTCAGGATGTGAGTTACCAATATATCCCGAGAGACCAGCTCTACCCATGCCTTGAGATGCAGCCGCTACTTCTTTGGCCCGCTGGGCAGCCTCCACACGGTTACCGCGTGTGAGGACCGACTGTCTCACCAAGAGGGGGACGCGGGCCTGTGGTGAACACTACAGGAAGTTTTTCTTAGAGAAGTCTCCACCCGATGGTGGGATAAGAATAATTTGATGAATGTATGAGTTGACAGTGTCTGTGCTTAGGGACCGGCGGAGCAACGTGGTCTGTTGCCATTTTCCTGTGGAGCGCTCAGGAATCTGCCTGGGGCGGACTCGAGTTCCAGTGTGCCACCCAGCTGACGTGAGTACCACCTAGTCACTCTCTAATCTTGACAAGCTATTACAAAGCCGCCCTTGCGAAACGATGCCTTTTCTATATGAGAGCCTCTCGGCCAAATTAATATCCAAGCATCGGCAATCAGGGTATTCCATACGCTACTGATTTGTGTGGTGAGAATGAGAATGAAAGGCAAGACGGAGCTGTGGGGTGAGAGCCTACCACACTACGAGAGGATGCGAGGAAGACTCACCAAGGATGGTGTTTAGAAGACGCTCCTCGATCATGTCCCCGAGGCTGCATATGCAAGCGCTACAGAGATACCCCCAGCCTCATCTGCTCGGTGCGGACTGCAGTCTGCAATAGCCTAGCGAGGAGGAGAAAATCTACGAGACCATGACTAGCACGGAGAAGGGCACCCGTTGGAGTCAAAACCCCATTAGCCATCCAAGAGGGAACAAAGCCAATCGACACCCATCGGACAGATCCAGCCGACATCTACCAGGCCCCAGTCAGACTCCCGGCGCCTCGATTGACGGATGTGCTCCACAAGTTGCACCAGGTTTCCGGCTGTTCTCGAGAGCTGGCCCAGCCACGAACATACATTAGAGTTTCTTCCTCTCGAGTTGACGGCCAACGATCCGTGTCCAGGCTGTATGGGTCGGTTTCGGAACTTCAGACGAACCCTCGGTTCCGAAAGAAACACCAGTCGCTGTCCTGCTCGCTTCCGGCACGGTGCCTTGGGGCCCCAAAGAAATTTGATCAACACGCTGCCGAAACCTCGTCGGCGCTACTGGCCTCAAAGCAGCAGAGACGACCGAAGGGGGCCCGATGAAGCCGTGAGACTTTAGGAGACAAATAAAGAATATCAAGGCTGACGATCGCTCAGTGGGTACAAGGGATGTTATGCAGCCTGTAAAGGGTATTGCCAGATCCAGCCCTACCTTTGAATTGGCGACAGGGGGCCTTAACAGGGGAGGCCTGGAACTCCCGGGGCCAGGGTGTGATGGCCAGATGACCTAGGAACGAAACTCGAAACGTGAAGCAATGCAGGCTTGGAGATCAATTGGAGTGGGCTGAGAAACCTTTTTTTTCAGCGCCACTTGGAGAAATGATCGCCCTCGCCCCAGCCATACCCGACGCCTGGACAGAAAATTCTGCTCAGGCATGCTCTGCTCACATGGGCCTTTGGCATCGCCCTCGAGTGTCGTCATTTAGCACAAAACACCGAATGGTCCGAGACCGTTAGGGGGCATACGTGTAGAGTGTAAACGGTACGGAAGCGCAACGCGGCTCTCGCTAGTTGCGTCGAGGGCTTCGTGTCAGGCCTGGCCTTCACCTGCTGCTACAGAGAAATAATCGTACGACAGGGCCTCCGTCACTGTGACGAGCAGCAAGAGCAAAGGGAAAGGGGAGAAGCTGTAGCACACCCAGCACTGGAGATGCACGAAGGGGCATACACGTCACCCGAAGATCTTTCTCCGCATGTGTCTGGCTTCACAGCTGTCGGATCGAAAGTCGATCTGCACAAGACACGAACGGAGAGCCAAAGTTGACGCTGGTGCTGTAATCTCGCGGACTTTTACCTACCTTGGGTAATTTCCCCTTCAGTAGAACTACAACGGAGACTTCGAAAGGCGCGGGGATTTTTTTGGCAAGAGGAGGGAGGGGGGGAGAAGACGAATCAAGCTAAAATAAAGTAATACTCCATCTTCGGCAGCAGACCCCGTTGCAAAAGACTTACGACCTGCGCTGTGGTCAAGCATTTCGGCTGATCATCAGTGGAATGCTTCACACCGCACCAAGGGGGGGGAGCCCTGAAACAAACTGCAGACCAGGGCGCAACCCACATACTATGGTACTACGGGTGCAAGGGCTAACCAGTGGAGCCAGCCACACGAGCCAACCAACAACGACATCAGACAAGCAACTGTCGAGGGCTGCCAATGTGTACTATGTACTGTATGTCTCACCCTCCCGCTCCATTACTCTCATTTCCTTGACTCGACAATGCGTCCTCGAGGCACCGATCGTCAGCGATTGTGACCGTCAGGAAACGGGGGGCTTGCCCGTCTGGTCGTCCTGCAGATACTAAGCTTTCCCCCCTGGTTGCCTGTGAGCGAGCGAGACCCCTGGTTGCTTGTGAACGAGCGAGACCTGCTCACCAATCTCCCGTCTTGTGAGACAACAAGGCGGCCTTTTTTTTTTTTAAACTCAAGGCCCTAACAGAAGGCAACCAGTCATTCCTTTTGGTATAGCGTCACTTGCTATCTCGGAAGGTCTTGGCCGGTCGGCCAACAGAAGGGCACAGGCAGGTTCGTCCTCGGAGCCCACCCCAGAAACCCGAGCTGCACAGAAGTGGACAGAACCACGGAATGGATGCATGGGGTTGACGCAAGGGCAGTACCCATAGCCCAGAAGGCCAGAAGGCTGCAGTGTAAGGCCCAGGCGCAGGTAGGTGGTGTGGGCACATATCACGATGGTGATGGGTAGCGTCGCGAGCTGTAAAGCGTGAGTGGCCGGGGTGGCATGGTGGGTACGGGGCCCAGGCTGGGTAGTAGGGTGGATCAGAGACGGGAGGGTAACTTAAGACAGTAAATGAAGAGACTGTGCTATAGTATTATAGAGCAACATTTCGGTGTCCAGTGGCTAGCTGCTAGCCTACTGATTAACACATCTCGAGACGTAGCGCCTATAGATGGAGGAGCGTCTGCAGATGGGGTACCTCGAGACGCTAATACGCCAGGGGGGGGTGGGTGAGCCAAGGGATGCAAGGCACGAGCGAGAGGGACATGGGGGATAGAAGTCGAGCAACAGTGTCGCCTGCTACATAGTATGTACTATGGTATGATGGGTATTCACGGTCACCCTGAATTGGTATTTGTGGAGCATTCGCAGTCTGACCTATAGGTACTTGAGCGACCGGCCAGAGAAGAACAGTGACAGAGACGCACGGGCCACAGTTACCTGCCTAGGGTGATCTTTTTTCAGTATGATATTATAGTACAAGAAGTAACAACAAGAGCGGTACAGATACTCCTGTGCGAGCGATTCGGGCTTACCCTAGCCTCGCGCCTATCATTTCCCGCCGAGCTTCTCATCCCAGGTCCCCAATCTGCCCAGCAGGAAAGAAAAGAGAAAAAAAGAAGAAAAAAAGAAGAAAAAAGAAAAAAGAAGAAAAAAAGAAGAAAAAAAGAAGAAAAAAAGAAGAAAAAAAAAGAAAAGAAAAAGAAAGAAAAAAGAAAGAAAGAAAAAAGAAAGAAAAAAGAAAAGAAAAAAGAAAAGAAAAAAGAAGAAAAAGAAGAAAAAGAAAGAAAAAGAAGAAAAGAAAAGAAAAAGAAAGAAAAAAGAAAGAAAAAGAAAAAGAAAAAAAAAAAGAAAAAAAGAAGAAAAAAAAAAAAGAAAAAAAAAGAAAAAAAAAAAGAAAAAAGAAAAAAAAAAAAAGAAAGAAAAAGAAAAAGAAAAAAAAAAAGAAAAAGAAAAAAAAGAAAAAAAAGAAAAAAAAGAAAAAAAGAAAAAAAAGAAAAAAAAGAAAAAAAAAGAAAAAAAAGAAAGAAGTAAGAAAAAAAAAAAGGAGAAAAAAAAGGAGAAAAAAAAGAAAAAAAAAAACAAAGAAAAAAAGAAAAAAAAAAGAAAAACAACCCCGGTACTAAGCCCGCCGAGACGCCACCTTCCCATGGGCCCCCCCCGGTCCAGACTGCGGCCCCTGCGACCAAGCTAAACTGCGAGACAGGCATCTGGGATATTGGATGCGCTGGCAGCTGGCCATCCCTCCCCCTCCGACTGCAGATCAAAACGGTCCCTTTGTTCTCCAGCCCAGCCCGAGAGCTAGCATAGCAGGAGGCAGCGACGGGTGGTCGAGGGAGGTGCGCCACCAACGGGCGGACCGAGATGTGCTGCAGAGCGAGGAACAAGAAGCGATGACCGTGCCGGATCTGGGGGGAGAGGGGGAGGGCTGTCTGCGTCACACCTCGAACTCAGGGTATTACGGGGGTTGTAGACAGCACGAGCAAGTGGCGCCTCGCGGCTGTGTCCTCTCCAGGACCCGTGGACGATCTGTGCCAGGCTGAGCCGCTGCACTGCCGGCGTCTAGCCTGTCATCCTCAGACACCGCGGGAGACAGAGACAGCGTGAGTCAATATTCCGTGGCGGGGAGCAAGGAGGCTGGAGCCAGGCTCGGGTCTCTGCCATCTGGGCGCGCCGGCACACCGCCGTCGGGGAGGTGTTACTAGACCATCTCGTGGAGGGGGGCTCCATCCAGGATCCACAGCAGCCTTCCTCTCGCGGCTTCAGCTAAAAGGGTGACTGGAAGTTTGGTACACAACCTTGCCAGCAGAGAGCCGATCCTCCACCCCTGGCGCCGCTCCCTTCCAACCCCTCCCCTCCTCCCCACCACTGCTGCGGAAACTTTTACCGGAGCATGCAGCGGATGGTAGCTGTCGAGGGCTGGAGGCGTGCTGCACGGATAAGATTTTCTTGGTAGGAGCTAGCACTGCCCGTGCTTGAACTTCTTTGCTAGCTCTGCCCGTGCTTGAACTTCTTTCTCTTTTCTTCAAAATTGGGAATAGTCTCCAGCTTCCTAAAGTGAAATATAAAAAAGAAATATAAAATAGTCGCGTGATTGTGTCTCTGACAGGCATTCGCATCCTAGAAAGCCTGAATTATGATACAATATTACTAGTCAATACACAGCACGTGCGAGGGCGTCATATCAATCAAGTCTTGGTTTTGCCTTTCCGTAACTTTATGGCAACTCAGTCATCCGGCGGACCCGCACAGGGCTCGGGAGCTTGAGGGGCCAACCTTGAAGGTCGGGCTGCCCCGTTTGCGGGGGGAGGAGCCGAACCACTTTTGCCGTCGATCCGCCGTCACTTACCAAAAAAAAAAAAAAACACTAAAAAAACCTACCAAAAAACCAACTCGCCGTCTTGGAGTGCGCTCTATGCGCCGTAGTGTGGGGGTTTTTGAATGGGAGAACGAGGGCTTGAAAGCCTCGCAGTACCAACAGCAGGCCGCATCCTACAACTATGACTGTTGGAGTAGGAGGAGGGGGGTTGAGGATCGCGTGAGAGGACTCTGCCGGCATTGGGAAGGGGGGCCCCCTGTAAGCTGCTACATAGTATGGCGGTGTCGACACGAATCTAGGCCTGACCCAAACCAGAGTAGTAGGGGCAGTAGGGCGGCCTGGCTGCTCACCTTACCCTGGGCCATCGTAAATTATGTGGCACCTCTTGGGAAAGGCAACACGGGAGGATTGGAGGCGAGAGAAGTCAGCGACCTACCAAGGTAAATCTGATTAGGAGCGCTGCGTTTTGTCGCACCAAGAGCATTAGCTTAGACTGCAGGCCAAGGCCCAGGGGGGCTCCTCGTGAGGAACACATCGCCCGGGCAATGCTGGCTGACTGCGATCTCGGGGGGCCGGACCAGCTTGATCAGCGAGAGATGAGAAGTACCGTTTGAATACATAGACTTTACTGGGGGGGGGTCTGTTTTGCTCTCTCTCTCTCTCTCTCTCTCTCTTGTACTACTACAAATAACATCAGTGCTGCAGTATCACGGTGGAAATTTTCGAACCAGACCAGAATTCGTGGGTTCCATGTTGAAATTCAGGGGCGACGTGCGTTTCCAGGCCGGATGACGGGCCACCTGACGAGTGGACAGCGAGGGCCGGTAAGAGATAAGGGCGGGGAAAGGACAATGGGGCTAAAAAGTGCACTTTGACGATAGAGAGAGAAAGACAGGAGAGAAAACAAAGAGCTGCCGAGAAACCAGGTCCTCACCTCGCAAGCGGGCTTACTCCTCATGTTGGGCCCTGGATCCTCTCGACGATCTCGCAGCGTCGCTGTCAGAACCATGGGCTCCTGCTGGGAAAGCCACGATCTGTTCGTTGGCAGATCTCACGACCTCACTAAGCCCTATCTATACCTGAACGCCGCATTTGGGACACAAGACACGATATCTGTGCCTGGCTGCCACCCTCCCACGCCGGGGGCGTCGCCAGGCGCAACTTATCTGCATAGGGGGGACAAGGTGGCACGCAAGGCCGCCTCGCTGACGACTTGCCTTGCTGCTGCTCCAGCGGCGTCGATCCACATCTGGGAGAGCCCACACCAGCTCATCGATCATCGAAAGGGCGCGGTGACTCGGCAGTGTCTCAGTCCGGGCTGAAATCCTCGCATCCACGCCCTCGGCGGCGTCGCTAGGTCAGGGTCAAGCTGGTGACAGGCGCCACGGCGCAGTCGTAACACAGCAGCCGTGACTAGCTATTCGAACCAGGAGCGGAGCAGCCAGATGTGCCAATTTCCCGCGCCGATCTGACAATTATCGGTGTGTGAGATCGTGGAATGACTTCAGAATTCAGGACGGCCGGTGTCTGTGGGTGTGTCATGGCACGCCAGTGGCATTACATGCAAAGATCAACGCGCCAGCACATTCTTGGCCAAGCCGGGCATGCGCGTCCCTGGCCTTCGTTCGTGGTCACCTGCGGGCCCGGTCGCATCGGTAGCAGTTAGCAGGGTCGCAGCAGACTGAAGCATGGTGGTTCATGTTAGGACAAGCATCCTGGTGACGAATACTTCTGGAAGCCTGCCGATCCTGGACAGCGTTGCGTCGTGTCCGCCGTGGCCCTGGGATGGGTTACGCCCCTCCAGGATGACCCGTGTCGTCTGCATGACCCGATAGGGGGCGTTGAATGCTCAGGTGGCCATGCTGCTAGCACGGCGGGTAGCTATTTTGTCCAGAGTTGAGGTCATGGAGTGTCTAGAGTGGTTACCGCTCCGAGACGAGGAATCGGTGTAGGTATGCGAGGAGCCACGCATCTTCGAAACACCTACCCATGGACCTCGTATTCAACAGTCGGAGCAGACAAAGAAGACTAAGCGGCAGGGGGATAGTATCAAGGTTCCCTTGTACGTAGTATGACTCGGCCGAACAAGTGCAGAGCCGCATCTCTCATTTCCTTTCTCTTTTTCTTTTTCTTTTCTTTTTCTCTTGTTCCTCGTCCTCCTCGGCTGGCGGTGGGAGCTTGGACAGGTCTCAGACCCAGCAGAAAAAGAAGCTGGCCGGGCCTGTACGCCAGATGCCCCTCCCAGGTGTGTGCTTCAAGCCACTAGTCTATCGAGCTCCGCGGAGGTACTCTTATAAGCTGACCTGTCGGAGCTGACGACGAGGTGGAAGAGTCCTTTTTCTTTTCTTTTTTTTTCCTTCCCTTCCTTTCCATTTCTAACTTGACCCTAATGAGGCTCCCTAGCGTTCATGTGTCGATGTTGTTGTGTGATGAACCTTGCACCCTACTAAACTACTACTAGTAGTATTATTCAGACTACGGTAGTGGAAGCTACTCCTGCTTTTCAGGTGGATGCTGCTGGGGAAGCGGAAAGGGTGGGTAGGCGGGCACGGTTGGGTAGAGGGGCAGAGGGGCCACTAACCTGCCGCATGCCTAGCCCAGGTACCGTGTCTTGCGTGTGTGCTTGTCAAGAAGAGAGGGGCGTCTTAGAATGAAACGGCCACCCTGGATGTACGTACCATGTACTTTGTGGCTGGCCTGAGCAGGAGGAGGACGGCTCTCTTTCTTTCCACGGCCACGCATCATCCGTTTTGTACAGATACCCACGACCATCTATAGTCGTATCATCCCCGACCTTGTGCCCAGACCAAATAGGTGAGAACATTTAGCATCAGGGGAAAGAAGAGGACCAGGGAAAAGACAGAAGAAGAAAAAACAAAGGAAAGCGAGCAAAGGCCTGAAGGGGCCGGGGCCTAGGCGCAGATCTCAGCAAACAGTACATAGCTATGATGGTCCGTGGCGCTGGTGTGCAGGACACGCTCTCGCTCTTGCTGAGTCCCAACCTTCAAGAGCATGACGAGCTGAGATGACTGGGAGGTAGGAGGCCCCCCCCTGCTAGATGACTCTCGAGGTCGGACAAGTTGTGCAGCGAAGGCTGGGTGATAGTATTTGTTTCGCGTAGGGCGCTTAATCGCTTGATTGAAAGCCTTGTTCAACCGAAGAGACGGTGATTGTGGCAAGGTGGTAATAAGAAAGAAAAAAAAAGTGAACAGTCAGATAGCAGCAGGGGTTATGCTTGCACCCCCCCTGGTTGTGTAGGGTGACGGGTCCAAACACTTGTACAATGTCAGTACTGCAGGAGTACGTCCTCTCTTTGTCAAGCCAGCCTGGGTGAATAACGTGTTACGCTGAATCCGTGTGTGTGTTTCCCTTCTTTTTTTTTTTTTTTTGTATCGATTGCACCGTTCCCCTACCGTCCCACCGTCCGTTAACGTTAGGGAAATGGGCTTCAGCGACTGCCTGACGTCGTGCACGCCTGGAATGGCCTGTCCTTCAACCATCTTCTCCGATACATGCCTTGTTAACCTGATTTCACACATCCCATAGCATCCCATCGGCGGAACGAGCAGCTGATGTGAGAATCTTGATATCGAACGGCGGATCACGGCGAGTCTCGATGGTTGGAGCGTCGCACAATAGCTGTGGCTGGCCACTTGGAGCATCTACTATGGTAGTACCGGCTGCCCAAGCCCTGTAGGGATGGGGGTCCTGCCTTATAGGCTGCTCGCTGGCCCCTCCATGAATGACGTTAGGCCGATTGATAAAGCATTTACAGGCGGACGGATCGGTCGTCTCGTCCCATCCGACCCAAGACTCGACAAGACGCCTGAACCCAGCCCTCGGTCCGCCTGCGGTGGTAACATGTACAGGGCACCTCGGAACATCCCACCAGAGGATTCGGGAGCTGTTGAAAGAAAGGACTTGCCACCCGTACAGCACAGCGCGACATGGCGCCCGCGTCGTCACCGTCAAGACGCAGCTAGTCCCAAGTTTCAGGTGTGGCAAGCCCTCGGTCCACAGCCTGGCTGCGCGCCTGAGGGCCCTGAGCGTTGTGGCGGCCACGGACAGCAGCGACAGAGCAGCGGTCCAATCCTAAACCAAGGACGCAGCGGGAACAAATTTGGTGGACTGACCAGGGACGAGCGAGGTCAGAAAGAGATGCAGCGTGATCAATAGTTGAAACAGGGCGGCCACGGACAGATACGGCAAGCGTTGCAATGTTGCTGCGTGTAGTGTCTACGCGCGCCTCTTCTCTACCGTATCTTCCAAGGGCCATACGCCAGTACCACAACCCAAAAGTAAGCTTGTCTCTGGGCCTGGGGGCCCGCGGGCTTGTTCACCAAAAACAGGCCAGTGTCCGTCTCCCGCCGAAGAGACAGGTCTCGCCAACAAGCGCGCGTAAGTTTTTTCCCCGGTGTCATAGTACATAGTGGTACTACCATCGTACTGAGCCGGTCTAGGAGGCACCCCCGCTCCCGAGGTCCTGCCCTGGGCCCGACTGCTGACCTACAAGCTATGGTGGGCGACCCGAATCCGTTTCTCTTCTGCTCCTCCCTTCGAAACGGTTGTTGACCTTTCCGTCGTCATGGTCCGCGGCCAGCACATCGAATCTGACTACCCAGCTCTGGACAGGGACCAGGATGTATGTTCTCTCTGGCGTGCGCTCTTGGGTACATCCCCTCCTCGCCTGCTACTCCTTGACGTGAGTGGGCCCGACCTGGCCGTGCCAGCTTCACACAGCTTGCTTATTGACATTTTCAGTCCGGCTGGGGAGCCGCAACGCGCATGCCCAGTCACCTGGGGGTCTTCTGGCAGGCAGGGGGGTTTACCGACCACGAAAAAAACGAGGTAGGCTAGCCCCAGAAGCAGCATCCAGAGGGTGTCTCTTCGCAGCGGATCCCCGCCCCCTTCCCTCAGTCTTGGTGCGGTCTGCCCAAACATGTTGGCAAACGGTAGGTGTGTTGATCAGTTCAACACGTACCTCACCTCGTCCACCCACCTCTCCTCCCGCCAAAAGGAAAAAAAACTATAAAGGCATGCCAAATTCCGTCCCTTTCTCTCTCTCTCTCTCTCTCCCCCTCTCTCTCACACACACACCTCATCCCTCAACCTCATTCCGTGCGACGGACGCCATCAGCCTAGACCTTGCTTCTTCTTTCACCTCCCATCTTGATCTCTTTCTTCGCTGCGATCCTGCCTTTTCTTCGCCACCCGTGCACTCACCGGCACGGAGTCACAGTCCACACCACAACCCTTCTGTTGCCTTCTTGTGCAGCAGTCCACACCACGCGGCCCAAGCATCTTGATCAACAGGACACGCCTGTCTTCCTGCCCATGTAAGTCTGCAGGCCGCCCGTGCTTCTCCTGTCGTGCCGCCAGGTACTGATCACGATCGTGGTCCCAGCCCGTCTCGGAACCACCCTCGTTTGACAGAAACAATGTCCGACTACCTCCCTTCCAACACGTCACTCGTCTGGTTGCAGACCGAGACCGACCCCGAAGAATACGTCGTGGTCACGAACGCACCCACGCGGGAGATGATGGCTCAGCCTGAGCACTATACCACTGCAGCGTGCCAGACGACAATCCACGCCGAGGGAGCTAGTGCTACCCTGGGCCTCGAGTACCCAGAACACTGCTACCCTGTCGGCGTCGACATCAACCAAGACGCCACTGGAGGGGGAGGCGTCGACATGAGGATCCAGCAGCAGCCCGCCGACCCTGAGGCGGCCGCCCGTGTTGTCAAGCACTGGGACAACGTCCAGCGGCGCCGTGCGAGCCGCACTGAGCGAGACCTAGCATCCCCCCTGTCTGACGGCGATTGCCCTTGCCGGGGTCGAGCAGTCCGTCGACACGGCCGGAGGCTGCATGTTTTCCGCCCTCGATAGGCACCGCTTCGGTGGTCGGGAGGAGCAGCCGGGCCCGACGACCCACGACAGCCAGCGTCATACCCAGCGCTCGAGGGGCGCTGCCTCGCGCGGCAGCTGGGTCCGCGTTGACCAGGTGTCGCGTCCTTCCCGTGGGAGCCGCCATCGCGCTGCATAGAAGGAGCCGGTGTGCGCACCTTAGCCATTTGTCCTGTACCGCTGCACGCAATCGCTTGTCCGTATGGCGGTGCGGTGCCCATTCCTTTCTTGACCTGCTGCGAAGTCAAGCGTGTGGCGGCACAGGTACCCACCACCCCTTGTCCGAGCTGTTGGGTCAATGTCTTATCATCCCTTTCTTTTCCTTCTTCTTTCTTTTCCTCCACTGTTTTGTTCTCCGTCCTCGTTTTAAGCTCGGTGCAGGCCTCGCCGGCCCCCAAACACTACCCTCATCATTCTCCGTCGCCACTTTGATCTTCTCCAGCAACGGCTACCGTCTAGTCACCGAAGGAGGGGAGGAGAGGGGGGGGGAGGTATCAAGAGCCAGCCGGATCTGGACCATTGATGACGTCGACACACGAATGCTCCCACATTGCTGTCTTGGTTGTCCATCTATCATCTTGATGTTCACGACTGGTGATAGGCTTGGGCCGGCAACAGAAAATCAAGATAGACGGAAAGGAGACAAAGGATCGGCATTTGTGGCCAGCATATCCAATGATAATGGGATCGGGAGATGACATGGGAAATGATGAGGACTAGGATCGGGCCTGTCCAGCTTACCATACCTGCCTGCACGTACCTTTTTTTTTAAACCAAAAATATTGATTACATATTTTGCTCTCACCCACCCCGCTGCCCAGCAGGGATCAGCACCGTCGTCATCGCTATGGTCACCGTCCCATGTTGCCGAGGTAGGTGTGAAGATGCGACGAAGCTTCAACGCGGACGTTCAATCTTGCATGCCAAGATGCGTACCTGGACTTGGGGCTTGGCACAAGGGAGCACCATACCACTAGCCGCGCAAGGCCTGGGTGCGGAGACGTCAGGCCGGAAGATCTCGAGTTTTCCCTTATGCAACCTTAGGGGCCCGCCCTAAGCCCGGATCACGGCGACAGAGATGGGATCCCCTGCTCGCCCCATCCTGACTTCCCCGCAAAGCGGTGGACCGCGATATCGTCACTCCGCTCATTCTTCCCCCGGCCGTCCGCATTAGCCTCTTCTTGGGGTGCAGATTAGCCTGATATCGCAAATCCACGAGAGCAGCCGGTTCGGTTTTTCTTCTTCTTCTCTTCCCTTCTCTCTGGGTCGTTTTTTTCCGTCGTGCCGGACAAACCGGCCAGCTGACCTTTTCGTCTTGGGGCCTAGGACCAGCGGGCGGCCCGCCCATCTTTTTGAGTTCCAGCGTGCACATAAATGCATGGCTCACCCGCGGGAGGGGGGCTCCTGCTGGCCCCCGGACCCCCTCGGTATGTCGTCTGGTGCTGTTGATCGTCAAGCTCGCGATGGCCGGTTCAACCTTCAAGACCGCGCTGGCGGCTCTCGTCGCCCTCCAGGCATGGGCTGTCGAGGGCGCACGGCGCGCCCCGGGCCAGACGAGCCAGTGGGTCGACATCTGGGGCTCCATGCCGCAGCTGGTTGAGTATACAAACATGCCGCCGCCTCCCTTTGTGAGTCTGGTCGACCCCGCCCTGCCTCTCCCCGCCTGTCCTTGTGCTGGCGTGCGGCTGGTTGGCCCTCCACGAGCTGACCGGGTCCCCCCAGAATGAATCCGGCATCGTCTTCCAGAATGCCTCGCTGCGGCAGACCATCTTCATCACGCAGTCGGCGCCCACGATCCGCCTGGTCCTCTCCAACGCCTTTGGCGGCTCAGACCTGCCCATCTCGTCCGCCACCCTGGCCGTGCCCCTGAATGGCTCGGCGGGGACGTCGGCCATCAAGCCCGAGTCCCTGGCTCAGGTGACGTGGTCGGGCGGCCTGACCAACATCACGATCCCGGACGGTGCCCGCGCCGTCTCGGACCCCATCCCATACCCGGTCACGGCGCAGCAGATCCTCACGATCAGCATGTACCTCGCGACGGGACAGACGACCAACCTCATCACGGGCCACCCGGGGTCCCGGATCAACTCGTACTACTCCCCCGGCAACGCGACCGCCCTGGCCGACGTCGCGACCCTCGGCGCGACCCAGATGAGCCAGCACTGGTACTTCATCTCGGCGGTCGAGGGCTACCTGCCCACGTCGCTCGGCACACGCGCCATCTCCATCATCGGCGACTCCATCACGGACGGGCGCGAGAGCGACAACAACGAGAACGACCGGTGGCCGGACAATGTCCTGCGCAGGCTCCAGGCGGCCAACGCCACGGACGTGCAGAAGAACACGGCGGTGATCAACCAGGCGGCCGGCGGCAACCGCGTGCTGTACGACGGCAACGGCCCCAACGCGCTCGGGCGGGTGGACAGGGACGTGCTGGCGCAGTCCGGCGTGGCGTACGCCATGGTGTTCGAGGGCGTCAACGACATCGGCACCGCCGCGACGGACGCGGCCAGCCAGGCCAACGTGGGCGACAGGCTGATCTCGGCGTTCGACCAGATGATCTCCATGGTACACGCCAAGAACATCCCCATGTTCGGGGCCACCATCACGCCGTTCGGGGGCGAGGGCCAGGCGTACAGCGATCCGAACCGCGAGGCGACGAGGCAGCGGGTGAACACGTGGATTCGAGAGTCTGGGCGGTACGATGCGGTCGTGGACTTCGACGCCGCGATCCGGGACCCGGCCAACGCCAGCATCATCAACCCCGAGTACGACTCGGGTGACCACCTCCACCCGAACGAGCTGGGATACACGGTGATGGCCAACGCATTTGACCTGAGCCTGTTTGACAAGTTCCAGGACGGGGTGGACGAAGAGATATAGATGGAGAGGGAAGGTGTGATCTCTAGGGGCGGGGAGAGGAGAGAAGAGAGCGAGAGGGGACAAAGGAGAGGGGGAGGAGGGGGGGAGGAGGGTCAGAGAGGAGGGATAGGAGAGAGGAGAGGAGAGGAGAGGGAGAGAGAGAGAGAAAGAGAGTCGGTGAGCGGCGAGACTTGAGTCACCCCCCTGAGCACAGCAGAAGAACGATTTTGCACAGGCTAAGGCATCAAGATATCACTCGAATCATCTAGTATAACTATGCCAGCGTAGCACAGCAGGAAAAGCAAGAAGGCGTACGGAGTACCTGAGGACAACGTCGACAGGCACACCTTTCTTGCCTTTCTTGTGGAGCCTCATATATGCTAGCAGCCTAACTCGGAAATAATTGGCCTACATTTACCCAAAAACACTGTCGCCCTGCAGCCCAAGGAGAAAAAAAAAAACAAACTCGTCACAAGGACACGCGAGCGGGTGAGGCTTTCATCGTCGTCGCACATAGGACGCCCTCTCCCCTCCCTGCCTCCTCTCGCCGACCCTTTCGGGGACCTCGGTGGAGAGTTTCGCCTCCCGCGCAGTCCTGCTGAAAAAAATAAAAATAAATAAAAACCGATACTCAATCTTTGAGATGTGATTAGTTGAATAGTGAAGACTGCGCCTCAAAAAATTTGGTGATCGACTTATTCCCGGCAAAGTCCTATACTATCTAAACCTAGTGAGTAACGCGCGCGCACACACACACAAAAACACACCCACCACTAAACAGCAGCAAGCCGACAAGGTTGGATACGGCCAAACCCCCCAACCAACAGACCATCGCCTTCCCTGGCCTCTTGGTGTAATAAGCTCCGGGGTTGGATGATGAGCTCAGACAAGCTCTTCCCTACCAGGCAGGCAGGTTTAGGTCGCCTTCTTAGCATAATAAGCACTCACCTTACTTTACTTAGTCGAGATATGCGCCCGAACACTTGGTCTGCTTGGACTAATCGGAGGTGATCCGTGGCGGACGGCATGTGTTGGGCCCCCCCTCCCTTACCATAGTAGTATGTAGGATGCAACTACCGTCTCGGGACTGGGCAAAATAAGAAAGACCAAACCCCCCAAAAAGAAGAAGAAAAAAAAGAAAAGAGGGGGGAGGGAGAGGAAGAAGAAAACAAAATAAGCTCGGCTATTCGACTCGTGCAAATGTGCGAAGGTTTCTCCTTGACTCGGTCAAATACTCACTCCGGTCCCTTTTTTTTTCTTTTCTTTCTTTCTTTCTTTTTGACGTTGGATCGAGGGAGCTTTCGGAAAGAGGAAGGACCTCCGGGGAATGGAGGGAAAGGGGAAGGAAGGGGTGTGTGTCTCCGTGTGGCATATAATTTTTTCCTTCCTTCCTTTTTTTTTTTAAATTTAAAAAAAAAATCAAAATCCCCAACCGAAAACCTGATGATGATCAGCAGGTTGAGCAGGAGATTCTCTTCCCAACCCTTGCATCAAAGAACCTGATTGACTGATCCATTACCAACCAGAGATCTCAAATCGCTCACATGGTTTTGACTGGTGGCAAGGGGTTCGCGTTTTCCCTCAAACCCCTCTCTTCTTTCCCCCCCCCAACCTCTTCTTTCGTTCCTTCCTGTCCTGTCGTGTCCTGCCCTGGGCGACGATGATGATGTGTTGGCCTTTTTCCTTCTGCACGGGCGCGACCCATCTGGGCTGGTGAGTCAATCATAAAAGCGGGCTTGCCGTCGTCAACAGAAAAAGAGAGAGAGAGAGAGAAAAGGACACGTCTCAATATAGATGTGGGGTGGGCCAAGTGAGTAGTGTATGCAGAGACAAGAGACACAGAGAGAGAGAGGATTCTCTTTGATGCTCAAGGTTTTATCAGCGGCAGAAGCGGGTTCTTTTTAAAGTTCAGAGGAACCTTGAGTGAATAGAGGTGGTACTATTCAGTCTTTCTAACCTCGTGTCTCGTCATCCGTTCGTTCCGATGTTCGTATAATAATGTTTATTATTCAGCAACCAGTCTCCTTCTTTTCTGGATGAGCGCAAAGGCCAAGCTGCACCTCGTCTGCACCGCCCCAGGGGGGTTCGAGAGTTGTTATGAAGAGGGGATCGAGGATTGTAAACGAGCAGATATTTGCTTCGCTCATCGATAGAGGTTTCGATATTTACCTACCGTCCTGATCAAACTCACACACACATATATATTTTAATATTATAATAAGAATTCATTACTATACAAGCACTATGCATAGGATCTCATGTGTCCATCGGTCTATCCATCCCTCGTTCCGAGTAAATGTATGATTCTCAAGATCTTTCCCTACGCCGGATTATCATGATCACCAACAAAATTGCACTTGGCCCTATGTCGGTCCCCCCCCCCCGGCTTCAGCCCGCTCAACAGAAAATTGATGCCCGACGCAACTACCGCGCATCAGGATGGATGCCTTACAAAACAGGCAACAGGCGACGAGGCCCCCGTTATCTGCTGCAGCAGCGCATGTGACAATGAAAGTGCTTGAAACGCTTTGTGGTGGGGGGGGGGGCCAGTGAGTCTAGTAGTTTCGGCCCCCAAACAAACCAGCGCACAACGATTCCAAACATGGAATACTCTGAGGGTGGGTATGCGATCTAGACCGCACAACAAGCACAGAGACACAGGCGGCAGAGAGTAGAATTCCATCGATTTGGTATCTCTCGATATTCCGCTGTTTTTCGTATTTGATTTATTATATCCTAGAATAGTATCTACATCCACAGCCTTGCGGTCCCATCGCTGCCGGCCGAGAACAGCCAAGGCTCTCGGGGGTGCCAGTCGACGTCCATGACGCCCAGCGAGCTGACCACCTTGTGACCGCTGAGCGTCTTGAGGGGCACGATCGTCGCGTTCTCCATGAGGTCAGTCACCACCTTGCCGTGGAAGATCTGCAGCGACCCGTCGTCCGACGCGTCCGCAAACAGCGGCAGATCCTTGTGGTACCTGACGGCGCGGATGGCCTTGGGGTGGAACCGCATCGTCTTGTAGGGCCGCACCGACAGCTCCATGTCGTGCCAGAGGAGCCTCCTGTCGTAGCTGCCACAGATGAGGTTGTCCCCGCCGGGGTGGATGTCGAAGGACGAGATCCACCGCGCGCCCGGCTGGACCACCTTGATCAGCTCGAGCTTCTGCAGGTCGTAGCAGCGGATCATGCGCTGCGTGGCGACGAAGAAGAGCGGGCGTGACGGGTGGAAGTGGGCGGCCTGCGCGAGGCCAGCCAGCTTGCGGAAGGGGATCTGGGTGAGGTGTTTCGAGAGGGTGTGGATGGCAACAGAGCTCCGCTGGCCCGTGGGGGAGACGGTGCAGAAGTGGTCGCCGCGCCTGTGCCAGCTGATGCCCTTGACTGTAGACCGGACGGTGACCCGCAGCAGGACCCCCTCGTCCTCCAGCTTGGAGCCCGGGCGTGCCCATCTCGCCGCTGGCTCCTTGGTCTTGTCGACGGCCGGGTCTGTGGCCTTGCCGCTGGCAGCATACCCAAACCCGACATCCAGGATCTCCCTGCTCGCCTGCTCCGCCTGTGGGTCAACCACAGGAGGTACCATCAAGTAGATGTCCTCCTCGGCCGCGGCGGCCAGTATGAATGCATCCTTGGCCGGCCTCCACCGGACCACGTTCACAGCCTCATCACTGCTGAGCCTCACGCTCCAGACCTGCCGCCCTGTCAGGATCTCCCACACACGCGCCGTGCCATCGTCGCCGCCAGTCGCCAGCCAGCACCCGCTTGGATCGACCGCAAGGGTCCGCACGCGGCCCTCGTGGCCTCGGAAGATGGTCTGGCACACGGTCGGGAAGGGCTTGAGATCCTCCGGCCTGGGCAGCTTGGGGAGAAGCGAGCTGGGGTCGATATTGAGCCTGTTCTTCCGCACGCGGGGTGCGAGATACAGGTCCAGGCTGCGCTCGAACCGTTCCTTGACGAACAGGTCGTACCCCGGCACCTTTCGTAACGAGTCGAACTTCCTGGGCAGGTATTCCTTCTCGCGGTCCTCTGGGTCCTGCTCCTCCCAGGCCTTCCTCTCCTCCTCGGTCGGCAGGTACTCTGGCGGCGGGTTGTAGCTGAGGTCGTAGCCGGGGGGTGCGAGCTTCGGCGCGGGTATGTGCATGACGTGGGGGTCCCTGGGCTGCTCGTCCTTCCACAGGTCGTAGTGGACCTCCTCCTGCGCGTCCTCCTCCTTCTCGCGCTCCTCAGGCGGCTTGTATGGTAATATTCTGCCCTCCCTGATGGCACGAACCAGCTTCATGATCCGCTTCTGCTCGTTCTTGGAGGGGGAGGAATCGGCGCTTCGGTTCGGGGGCCGCGCTCAGGGGCATGATCTCCTCATGGCTGGTGAACCACTCGACAGTTTCCTGGGGTACGTTAGCTTCTGTAACTCGGTCCTGGCGCCAGGGGCACATACGGGATATGGGTCGAACCCATCCTGGGGGAGCTCGTTCATCTGGATCTTCTTGATGAGCTCGAGCTCGTCCTGGCTGAGGTTCAGGGGCTTCCCGGTCGTGGGGTCCGTAAGGCCAGTCCACCCCTTGGGCACCTCGATGCTGTCGAGGAGGGCATCCAGAGCCTCGCCCGCGGCGGGGCGCATGATCTTCTTGCCATTGATGTCGTAGCCGATGTGAGGAAAGGAGTCGTAGAACTTCAAGCTGATGTTTCCAATGGTGTTGACAGGCTCGTTGGCGTCCGTGTCGTCGGAATCGTAGACGGGATCGATCTCGTCATAGATGTACTTCTCGTTGCCGAGGGCATCGGTCTCGACCCTGTAGTTCCGCGGCTCCTCGTCCCCGTCGTCCAGGTCGTCTGGATCGAGCCCAGGCACCTGGCCTGGCTTCAACGGTGGGATCCTGCGGGAGGACTCGTCTTCGTCGGACGGCACATGATCGCTGTGCAGAGCATCGTCCTCCTCTGACCCGTCGTCGTCAGATGCGTGGTCATCCCCGCCGTCTTCCTGTTCGTCTTCGGAGTCGTCGTCCTCGCCAGCCGACAGCGCTCCTTCGAGCTCGGCGATCTCGTCGTCGGACTCGAGCCCGTCAGCCTCCGGCCATGGCTCCTCCTCGGCCGCCTGCACGGGCGAGGCTTTGCGTTTCCTGGGCGAGGAACTGCGCCTTGCGGGCCCCGGCTGGTCGCGTTTGGCAGGAGATGGCTTGGGCTTGAGGTCTGGGGTGCCGCCGTTTGAGATGGTGGCCGCCTTGTTGGCCTCCTCCGCCGACGGGGTTTTGATTCCAGACCGTAATCTCATCTTCTCAGCGTTCAATGGTCTGGGTATCAGGAGATTTGCCGGGGCCGCCTCTCCCAGAATGGAGATGTGCAAAGAGATTTACGAGGTATACTACAGTAACTTTTTTTTTTTTTCTGCCGCTGAAATTCCTGACTAACGAAAGGCAGTAAGGCGGTGGTAGCAGCAGTGGGCTCACAAGGTACGTACCCGCTACCGTCGACAGGTAGAGGGGCACACTCCCCCCTCCCCTCCCCCCCCACACCACAGAAGGAGCACGCCCGGGGGGACACAGCCCAGCCCAGGTTCAGCCCTGGGATTCCTACAGCACCATGAGCACCTTGATGGTCGACATCACATCTTGCCCCAGAGGCATGGCCTGTGCCACTCTGCACCTGTCCTGACAGTCCTCCATACTTGCTCTCTCTCTGTGCAATACGCTGTGGGGTGTCATAAGGCCAGCTCCTCGGAGCACGATCGCCCTCCGATGCTATTATACTGTCTGCCAGGGCTAACTTTGATGGTGCTTAGAGGTTCGGATTTTAGGCACCATCCTGAGGCGGTGCTGGCTCTTTACCTCCCTTCCTCCTTAAACCCGCGCACGATGAGTGATTTATTGTGCGAATGCGGCTAGTGCGACTAAATTAATACGTGGGCACCTGCTTAGGCCACCGTCTCCTGCGAATCCTACTGGTCTTTGTCACTACTCAGCTCAACAGAAAAGGCGTACTCCAGAAACAAACCGCTTAGTCAAGAAAATCAATTCCTCAAACCACCTTGCCTCTCCTTTCTCTGATCTCACGCATGACAAGTCCTCACGTCTCCCCCAGCCCAGGCGATAAGACCAAGAGCACTACTACTCCGCCCATCTTTTCTTTTTCTGGATAGCGATGGCTCCATCAGCCAGGCCGGCCCGGAACGACGCTGAGCCCGGAATCGGATCCGGGCCCGCTCAAGCCAAGCATCGCGCATGTGATGAGTGCAGTACGTGTGGACTCCTCTTGGCCCAACTACAAGAAGAGAGAGTGAGAGAGAGTGAGAGAGGGACGCCTGTCTAACCACACAAAAAGGGGCCAGAAAACTTGCCTGTACCAAGGAGGCAGATGGATGTGCTAGGTGTAAGAGGGAGGGCATCGCCTGCCACTACTCAGCGCAGAAACCAATGGGCAGACCAAGAAAACGACCTACCATCCAGAGCACCAATGAGCCACCACCGCCTTCTGTCGCCGTCACCACGCAGGACGACAATGTGACGGCACCGAGCTGCACCCCCTGTGGCCCGATGATGGAGGACGCTGGGCCGGTAATTTTTGACCAGAACTTACTCATAGACCCGCTCCTCGACGCCGACATGACTGATGTGAGCCTTCTGGACCTGCTGGGCCCTCATTTCGTGTCGGATGCCGCCTTGGAGGAGAACAGACTACCACCACCACCACCACCACCACCACCAGTGGTGGACTTGTCAGCTGAACGGGCCATCTGGGACTTCGACATCAGTTTCGACCCTCACTACACACCACCACCACCAGGAGGAGGAGGGAACAGCACATCCGTCCCATCGTCCATCGACACCCCCAGTCTCTCGCCCCAAGGGGCTACACCGCCCGAGCCCCATCCCATCGATCCCGCACTCTCACCCGCACACACGCTCACGGCCGTGGCGGCTATGCCGCCCTCCCCAGAACCGCCCCTCCAGCCTCCGACCTGCTCGTGCCTGGCCAACCTCTACCTGGCCCTGGACTCGGTCAGCCGCCTCCCGACCGAGATCATGCCCGCGGTGCGTGTGGCCCGTGGTGCCGCCCGCGTCGCCCACGACACCATCCAGTGCCAGGTATGCTCACCGCCGCTAGAACGGGCCATGAGGGCCCCGCTCTCCACCTTCCAGAACATGATGATCCTGGGCGCCCTGATCCCCTCCATCGCGCATGCCTACCACCGCATCCTGGTCATGGTCGACGACGAGACTACCCGCGCCATCGCCACGCACACCAACCTGCACTTCTCGCTGTCCGAGCACGGCGGCATGTGGGCCGCCTTACCTGATCTCGGCTGCGACACCGCCGGCTTGTACGAGAACCAGGTCATGAGCCCCGCCACGTGGCGCCTAACCGTGCGCGCCCTCCTCAAGATCGACGTATACGGCGCCGACTGC
Organism: Celoporthe dispersa; assembly: GCA_016584495.1. Classification (NCBI taxonomy): domain Eukaryota; kingdom Fungi; phylum Ascomycota; class Sordariomycetes; order Diaporthales; family Cryphonectriaceae; genus Celoporthe; species Celoporthe dispersa. The sequence goes on from WAID01000007.1 coordinate 2,123,799, forward strand.
AGGAGCATCAAGCCCAGCGGGATCGACTTCCAGCAGATGGGCCTCCGCGACCTCGTCTCGCAAATGGACGAGAGGAGCATCCGGAGACACGCCGACATAGACGCCCTGGTCGAGGCCGGCGTCGCCCCGCCGACGGGGCTGTGCGGTCGGCCGGCGCATCACAACACCCTGAAGGACGGCGAGGAGCCGCAGTGCAGGAAGATTATCGCGATAGCGAAGCAGGCGGTCGAGGCGTTGGTGATTGCTTGAGACCGCGACACATTGGGAAGGGAGGAGGGGGACCAACAATGGGACCGACTCATTATTACGCCGAAGACTACATCAGTGTCGAAACGAATCTACTTTGGGCTGGGCTAATAGCATGGTTGTCTATCTGGGGCGCACTTTTCTGGTTTCTTTTCTTCAATTCTTTTTTTTTTTTTTCCCTCCTCTTGACGCAGATCATTTTCGAACCAAAACGATGGCAAGGGAAGGAGAGAACTTTTTCCCGGTAGATTGCGGTTCGTCGTGCTCAACGAGATATATCGTAACGATCACATTCAACATCAAATACATGATCCGGAGCGGCGTCAGCATTCGATGTGAGGCCCGGGGAGCTCCTTGAGATATTCTGAACAATGTATAAAGCTTTGTATTCGCCCCACTAGACCATAAACGCCCTCTTGAAATGAACTCCCACTGCTTGATCCTGCCGTCCTAAGCCCCGTTCTTGGTTCTTTTCGTTTTGTTGTCGCTACCTCATACAAACGGGAGGACTTCGCCCCCATCCTACCCTCTCCGGCCAACTTCCAGCACCCGCCACCATAGCTGTCGTGAAGTGCCTAGCCCGGCTGACGTCACCCGGCCCTCTAGTAGACCTTCTTCTTCTCGTCGTAGCTGAGCTGGCCGGGGCCGCTGTTGACAAGGAGCAGGAGACCGCCGACGATGGAGAGGATCTGGAAGAAGTCGTACTTGGCGAAGTCCTTGTGGGGGTGGTGCTCGTGAAGCTGAAAGACCCCTCTCGTTAGCAGCGTGTCCTCCCGTCACGGATGCCGCCCCGGGAGCTTCCACGACAAAACTTACAGTCCAGAAGTTGTTCACCAGGATGTTGAAGATGCTGAGGATGACCACCAGCAGCGTGGCGCTCCACTTGGCCTTGAAGCCAACCACGACCATGACGCAGGCCACGAGGCCGACGATCGAGACCAAGACTCTGCCGATGGACCACGATCCACTGAACACGAAGCCGACGAAGAGGAAGATGAGCAGGACGCGGCCCGCGAACTGGAAGTACATCTTGCGGTCCTTCTCCTCGAGCTGGGGGAGGCCGGCGAAGACCTGGGTCTTCCGCACCCACGAGTCGGAGAGGACCATCAGGAGGCCACCCATGACGGACAGGTTGCGCAGGAAGAAGTTGAGGTCGAAGATGAGGCCATAGCCGAGGGCCTGGGTGATGACGACGCCGATGAGGCCGCCGACGGCATAGTCAGAGTGCTTGCGGGCAATAACCATCGTAGAGCAGGCGGACATCGCAATGACGTTCGTGATGAGGGAAGAGGTGGGTCAGACCGCTGGGGACTGGAGGGAGAGGGAAGGGGGGCGGTTGCGTTAGCCAGCTGACTTTCCCAAGGGGGGAGGGGGGGGTCATCGCGACGCTTCTCCCGGGACTGTCTCCGAGACGGACTACTACTCACTGTGACGGTAGTCATGTAGGTAGAGGAGCTGGTCGCTCCATTGTGTTATTATGCGCAGGGCATCCTCGAGGAAGGTCACGACGATCAGGAACCGGCCGATTGCGGGGAGGTAGCTGTGACAGCGTCAGCAAGAGACATCCCTCGCCAAGGGAACGCCAATAGGCCCCTGTCAGGCTGCGGGAGGAGGGGGAGGAGGCCACGTACGGCTTGATCGGCTCAGCGGCGTTGTCGAGCAGGTCCTCGATCTTGCTGGTGTGTTGCCTGATGGCATCCAGGGCATTTCCCTCCTGGGAGCTGTCGTTCATGCCGCCGCCGTAGCTCGGGGCCCCCATGCCGTAGCCGCCCGCGTTTCCTCGCATCGTCGCCATGTCGACAGGTCGGGTTTCTTCTACCTCTGGCTGCGAGGTAATGAGGGTAAATTTATGTTTCGGGGCTCTGCCGGGAGGTTTCTCTGGCGACAGGCCTGCTGGACGAGCGCTTGGAGAAAGAGAGGGCGTGTCGCGGGGAGGGGGGGCGGGGAGGGGTTTCGAAGATGCAAGCTGTGGGAGACAAGACAGAAACGGCTTCTAGAAATAGTAGCCCTTGTTGACCCGGTGAGGCGAGGAGGGGACGGCGTCGCGACGAGGAACTCTGCAGAGCTGCTCAGAGGAAAAGGAAAAAGAAACTGACAAGGAGAAAAGAAGGAGAAAAAAAAGAATACCGCGTATCGATGAAGAAGCTGTCGGTGAAGAACCAGACGGGAGATCCTCGTGGGAAGAGGACGAGAGTATAAAACTCTATCTGGTTGATGTTAGCAGCAGCATCGACCAGGCGGCCTGGCGGTTTGGCGCAGGTGGTTTTACTCTGCCAGGTGTCCTCAAGCTGCTGCTGTCACCTTCACGAGAGCCCTGGCCCGGGGCTAGCTCCCCACGCAGCTGAGCAGGGGCCTCGATAGCGGCAGCTCCCGGAGCTACCTCGACCTGTGTGTGGTGCCCCGCAGCACAGGATGTACTGGTGCTAACAGCAGGGGGTGGGGCTCCCTGGCAGACAGTAACGCTACCGCCCCCTGGCCTGTTTCGCCTAGGCCTGTTTTCGGCTGACGGTCCGAGCAAGACCCTGAACAGCTCTGTCGACCTCGAGGGACACGGCTCTCGAGTGCACCCATCAGCGCTCACGTCATTGCGGCCAATCTCCTGGCGGTGGCTTCTATTTTCATTCCACCACGTTTTCATGTCGACCCAAACATCGTCCCGCATGCTTACTTCGTGGTGAGGCCCGTCGAGTGAACCTGAGGCACGATCAGAGAGCGGCAGTCCCTCATGGTCTGCGGGGGAGAAAAGCTCCAGCCAAAAGCCTCAGGCCTCGTTTCATCTCACCGGGGTCAATAGATCATCTGCACACCTTGTTATGTGGACCTCCTCTGTTAGTCGTGTGCAGGGCACGGCCGTCAGGTCGCTGACTAACTCGTGAGCAGCCAGCGGGTAGCAGGTCGCCGCCTGATAGCCCGCCATAATTATCACGTATGGCCGTCATGGCCGTGATGTTTCCCACTCACGGGCCTGGCTTGGAGATGTTTCGTTTATGGCCTCAGGTTACCCTCGCGGCCGTGATGGATAAGTAAGACACCCCTCCCTGGACTGTAGACTCAGCACAAGGCGTGAGGAAACATGATCACGCACCCAGCCCGTGGTTGGTTCGTGGCGCTGGGCTTGTCTGGGAACAAGGCTGATTTTCTGCAGCAATCTGACCAACAACCCAGGTAGGTCCCCGTGGATTTCGAAAAGGCTAGAGCCTGGCCCGTGACGAGGATTCACGATCACTTCCACCAAGAAGGTCGGGTGGTGAGTACAGGAAATCTTCATTGATGAGCGAGCCGTGCTTTGGGCGGCGGAGCTCGTGTCTACGAGAGATCCTGGCCATTTTCCTCAGAGCGAAGCCCCTCACTATGGCACAAGTGCTACCGTAAAAAATCAAAAAATAGGATGAGAAACAGAACAATACCGGCCATACAGATTCAAAGCATGCTCCGTCTGCCGGACCAGAAGAGGTGACACTTGACGTCAACAGAAAAGAGTTCGTCACCAGGGCCACCACACTTCAGCAGAGCGACTCCTTACAGAGCCTAGCATAATAGCGAGTGCCACCAAGGCGGTAACAACTCATTGTCGGAGCGACCTACTTTATTTCGAAGGTGGCCTAGATTGCCACAGTAGAACCAGATGCCTTTCGACTGGGACAGTGCACACCGGACACAGCCTGATGGTTTGTGCAAGTCAGCCCACCAGAAGGCCGGGTACCTCTGCGAACAGAGATCGACCTATATCCGCTGTGCTCCACCCGCATATCGATATACGTAGCTAGCTGCCTTAAGTACTAAGCACTTGAGGAATCAAGTAGTATTGCGTAGATCCACAGATATATGTGCTCGGCTTACCTAGATCGTTGATGTTTGCCATGTCTTGTGCTCCCAGAGACATGCCGTACACATCCAAGAGCTTGACTGCGCCTCAGATATCTGGATGCCTTAATCGGCTTCGAAGGCAGTAATTCGCCATCCAGCCTCTTACCCTCGGCTTGTTAACTCTACGTACCACCTAGAGCACTAATTAGCCACACGTAGTCAACATGTACAAGGCACAGCTCTAGAATTGAGATGATAGGCCCCATGAGCTGCTCGGTAGTACGCCACGACCGCATCCCGGCATTTCTGAGTGTTACAATTTCTAACGTCTGGCACTCAGGATCTTGTGGTTCCCACAGCTTTAGCACGTTTGAGAGGCATATAGCTCTCAGGCGTTGTATGCATCTTTCAGAAATCATATAATTAGCTGTTTCCTCCCTTTGGTTTAGATCTAGTTAAGATCAAACATAGTACATACTTTCTGTATCCATTGTTTTTGAGAAGATTTCGTCTAGGTTCTCTATATAATGGCTTCCCAGAATATTTCATGCTTATAATTATGGAAGTAAAAACACCATTTGACATATAATCCGTGGCGATTTATCTAGTGTGATTTAGGAAGCTTAGCATTAGGCTTACGTATACTTCTCTACGGATGGACTGAAATTATATGAATTTTTGAAGCTTTTTAGAGAGAACTGCAATTAACGAAAAGTGTCAAAACTTTGTAACCTATAAATAACATTCACGGGCGGAGGTGTCAAGAAGTACATAAGAGAAACAGGATACTTTAAGGGTTGAATTGCAATTCAGATTGATTATAGTCGACTTTTTAAAGGAGTGTCTTCCAGAATTCCTACAACATAACAGACTAATATGAAATTGCCGTCAGACGGTCTCCTAGATTCCCAGCCAAACGTTTTTTTTCTTTTCACTTTTTCCACCGCTCAAGCCCTGACCTCCCTCATATCAAACTCTAGAAGTCTCGGTACAGCCAGCCATGGAGTCCCAGAGCTAATCCGATGCCCGCTAGTATGCACAGGTACGGTTGCTCTTTTCCCCGGACACGATTTTCCGCAGGAACGAATTTTTTAGTTGTACTCGCAGGTAGCGTAAGTCTGGACCTGGGGGGGTCCAATGGGGACATCAGACTCGCTGTTGTACAGAACGGTGTCCGAGCCGTCGACTCCGTAGGAGTGGCAGACGGTGTTGCCTGGGGACCAGGAAGAGATGGAGGTAAAGCTCAGGTCCGAGTCGATATAGGTCTCTGACCCGTCGATGGGGACAGAGACGGTGAAGGTGTTGTCCGCAGCTGCCCAGTACTCAAGGGTGACATAGCCAGTGCGCTTGGCAGCAGGAGAGGCGGCGGCGAGGCCGGCAAAGAGAGCAGTGATAGCAACGGTGAACTGCATTTTGGCGAGTTTGTCCGAGTGTAGACTTTGTTTGTGGGGTAGAGGAGCGTGTTGGGATCTTGAGATGCTTGGGAAGATGCTTGTGTGGATGATGAATCTGGGAATTATCTGTTTCAAGCCGGGCAGGACACTCGTCTTTTATAGACAAAAAGACAGCCACAACTCTTCACGACAAGCTCGGAACAAGATCCTGATGCCTTTCAGCTTCCTCTGCTGTCGGCCGCCTTTTCCGAGCTCATCGTATCATGGCTCCTGTAGTGCAACGTTTGATTGGCATGCGGTGGGCGAAGAGCACAGCATCGGTAGGTCAGATGGCTGAGTAGAGTAATGATGTAGTGGGCAAACCACCTGACGCCAGCCTCGGAATCTATACGAGGATTCTGTTGGTCGAGCATCCGGAGCTGAGATGGAGTGCGGAGAGGCTGCCTCGTAAAGGTGTCAACTGACGAACACTGTGAGGGCTCAGGCAGCGAGCTGTTCTTCACATAGCCACCTCAGCTTCTTGGCCTAGAGTCTCTTGATCCTGAATAATCATGATTCTTGCGGGGATCAGCACGGGAAATCGATACGATGACAAGCGGTATCCTACATTCATGCACAAAAGTCTATAGAGCATCTTGTTTGCCCTCTACGTAAACCAGACTATGTCGCTCATGAAGGCCACAGCCGACGTGAGGCCCACAGGATCATGAGAAGCACAGTATTGTAGCTGAGCGGCGGGACCAGTTCAGGCTGCCGTGCATTCTCACACGCAAGACATGTATGTCTTGGGTTTTGGGGCAACACTGACACGACTATCCCGAACCGGATCTGCCGGTGTCTGTGACGTATGCCACATATGATTTCTCGACATCCAGTAAGCTGATTCCTGCGTTTGTTGATCCATTCAGCGGGGTCCCCAGGCAGGCCGATACGCATTTTCCTATTCTGCAGCCGGGGAAGTCGGCTGACTCGAGCCAGAAGCGTCATAACCAACAAGCTGGAGAATAAGATCAAAGAAAGAGAAGGGGAAGACAGAGAGAGAAAAAAAAGGGAAAGGAATCCTGCCAAGCGTGAGCCGCGAGCACATGAGAAACCGCAGCACTGCAGCGCAGCAACTGCAATGCGCTGCACGAGACCCGCCTTTTCCCACCGAAACCAGGCGGAAGCGTGTAAGATGATAGGCTGGAGCCGCTCCCCGGGGGGGGGCGGGGGGCTAGACTGATTGGGTAACTGCCGACAGCCCAGGCCTGTCTTTTGCGGCCTGATAGGGCTGAGCTCGAGCTATCGCCTGCTTCAGCGCTGAGTGTCTAGAGGGTGAACTACTTTTTTGTCAGTACATCGATCGCATGGCGTAAATGTACGTACCATGGGATCGTATTTAGTGGTGCCACTGGCAAGTCGTAAAGTACCTACTTAGTAAGCCACAGGGCGTAGCAAGGGTGGCTTGCTTGCTACTAATGACTAGCCACTATAGTAGGCAGCTTCGTACTCATCAAGTGACTAGCCGTAACGTCAGCTCGTTGATGCCTTGTAGGGTTACCTCCTCATCTATCTTACCCCGCCACCCAAGCAGCTCGAATCAATTCATGCAGCGCTCACTTCCATCCGATTTCCAATGCTCCTCGACCACAAATCTGCCGAAACCCATCAGGCCAGAGCATCTGTTTATTTTTATCTTCCAGTTTAGGACATTGCGTGTTCACTGGTTTACCCAGCAGCCGTTTGGGTTTCCGTCTTTGGTTTGTCTGTTTTCCCTCCCCTCTCAGTGGCGGTGCAGGACATGCGCTACGTTGCCTTGGCCCATTCATCGCTTCAGACTTCAGTGGTCCGCGTCCGCCCTAGGTCTGACATCAGAGCTACCAGTCTCGGTGTCTGAAGACATAGACGACGAGCAGGATGGCTCAGCAGCACAAGTGCTGGGTAATGCTGGGTGAGTGAGCACTTAAGTCTCGGCCATTACACAATAGCAGACACCTCATCGCTTTCGAAACCCGCCCGTCGGCCAACCCCCCCCTCCTTCAACCCTCCTTCACCTCTCCTTCACCCCACCTTCTCTCTCTCTCTCTCTTGCCCACAGTATATTTGCTGACCCTCAAGGGGCGGGCTTGCGGGCACAGAGAACAACCCCAGGTGATGAACGCCCTGGCGAAAAGGCTCGGCCTATCGGAAGAGCTGGAGTTCTACGACGTCTATTCCCTCGACGAGCCTGAGCTGCTCGCCCTCATACCGAGGCCAGCTTACGCCCTCCTTGTCATCATCCCGATGAACGAGGCCTGGCTGCGCGAGAGAAACCACGAGGACGAGAACAAGCAGGATTACGCTGGGTGCGGCGAGGGGGAGCCCGTCGTCTGGTTCAAGCAGACCATCGGCAACGCGTGTGGCTCCATCGGCCTGCTGCACTCGGCCATCAACGGCCCTGCTGCGCGGTTCATCCTGCCAGGCAGTGACCTCGACAAGATCAGGCGGGACGCCATCCCTCTGACGATGGCTGACCGCGCCAAGGTGCTTTACGACAGTCAGCCTTTCGAGGCGGCGCATGGTACGTGCGATCACGGGCTGCCGGTGAATGGATTTCACTGGGCCTCGCGTGCTCTGCCTCACCCACAGGAAGAGGCACTGCAGGGCTGAGCTAAAGCTCGGTCTCTATGACGGCCTAGCCTCTTGGCTTATTGTGCAGGACCATTCCCGTCGTGTGAGCAGTCTCGAGGGGGAGGAAGCAGCCATAGCTAACGCAATATTCTTGACAGCGGCCGTGGCTACTCTTGGAGACACGATTCCTGAGGGGCCCGTCGAGGGACACAGTGGACATCACTTTGTCTCCTTTGTCAAGGGGGACGACGGACATCTCTGGGAGTTGGAGGGCTCCAGGAAGAATCCGATCGATCGAGGCGCCCTGGAGGATGACGAGGACGTTCTGAGCCCCAAGGCCCTGGACCTCGGTCTGAGGAGGGTCATGAAGCTGGTCCAGGATGCGGGGCTGGAGAGCATCAGGTTCAGCTGTACCGCCCTCGCACCTAAGAAGGCTTGACAGCGTGGCGCCCGAGAGCAATGGATGTGCTTCGCGCCCCGAATCCTGAATCAACACGCTTTTCACATGGTCGGTTTCTGTCTAGAGCTTATCGAGCCATGTATATAGTTTTCATTCAGTGAGTACAGGTAATGACCGAATCTCAACAGGTGCGAACCCTTCTTCTTCTTATGTCATGAGAAAGAGGACTGCACAACCTCATTGACTAATCAACAGGGTCAAAAAAAAAAGATAATGTACAGAAGAAGACCGAATCAGCGCAACAAGCACCCCTCACCAGCCCTGTGAACCACTCTCTTCAGCTTTTTTCTTTCACGGTCCACCGGCGCCGGAGTTAGGGTTGGCGACACCACCAGACGCGTAATAAAAGGCAGCGGGGGTGACAGACGAGCTCTCGGTAGTGTTGATGCCAAACGACAGCCAGGCGAAGAGACCATCTGCTAGGCTATCGCCCAGATAGGTGAACTCAAAGATCGGGTCGACGCCGTCCGTCTCGGTCTCCTGGGCCAGGATGCTGTCTTCAGAGTTCTCGACAACCTCCTGTGTGTTGTCTGAGTAGGGAGAGATGGTGTCCGCATCGGTGATGAGGTCCTGGTCGAAGAAGCCCTGGCCGACATGGCTGGCCGACACAACGTTGCCGAGGGTGCCGTTGGGGTAGACGGTGACGTTAGTATGCACGAGGATGTGAATATGAGTGGCACGCCCCGTGTAGTGTCCCGGGAAGATAGTGTCGAACTGGGCCACGCCGTCCGAGTCCGTCTCCTGGATGCCGCGCAGGAAGGTCTGGTCGATGTTGGCGGTGTCGCTGGAGTCCCCGTTGCCGGACGCGATGACGCCCGAGTAGACGCCGGTGGCGTTGCAGTGCCACATCTCGACGTAGACGTCCGGCACCGGCTCGCAGGTGTCCACGTCGATGACCTGGTAGTCGACGACCATGTCGATGCCGGCCTGCGTCTCGGTGATGTCCTGGCGGATGTACTCGCCGCCCACGTAGTACGGGCCCTGGGTGACGTCGGGCGTGAGGACGCAGCTGGCGTTGCTGTTGGCGAAGAGCGTCGCCTCGTCGGTGGCCGTGGTGTATCCCAGGTCCGTCTCGTTGTGGTCGGTGGCGAGGACGCTGGTCAGCGACCGCCTGGCCTCCTTCTTGAGCCCGCGCTCGGCCCTCGCCGCCTCGAGGCGCTGGGTGCGGCGCGCGATGTTGCGCCCCTCGATGCCGCGCGCCCTGAGCTTGGCAGCACAGTGGCTGAGGTCGCGGACCCTGGTGGCGGACAGGAAGTCGCGCCGCTCCTGGAGCTCTTGTTCCATGGAGTGGCCCGGGTGCGCGGCGGCCAGGACCGACAGCGTGGCGGCGAGAAGGGCTGAAGTGAGACGCATTGTGGTAGGCTGTGGTGGTGTAGATGAAATACTAAAACGAATGGTGGTGTATGTATGTACAGTACAAGGGATGGAAAGAGGAGGAGGATATTTTGTAAGTCAGGATGAGGCGGATGAACCTGATCTCGGGAGATGTCTAGAGCCGTCGGATCTGTGATAAGTTTCTGTCTTATATAGACTCAACATCTTCGCACTCCTCTCATCACGGACTCTTTCATCCTTCCTGAGAGGACGACTGTATGACGCGTCGTCTCCCCTTCCTTGGACCTATCCTGCATCACGAACCTCATGGCCAGTGTGACCCTGACAGAGCCACCTTCCGTGGAGCGTTAAGTCAGAGCAGAGCAGTATGAATGCCTATCCCTTACCTCTCCAGTCACAGTTACAGTGAGGGCGGGTTGGCGTAGCCCTCGCGAGGGCTACTCGTTTCGCTCCGTTCCGCATCCATCCTTGTTTCCTGCATGGGAGACACGTCTTTGCCAATGATTAATATGGAGCTGGGCGGGAATGCCTTCAGGGACGACAGGCCAATGAGACTCGGGGTATAAGTCAGAGCCCAGACAGGACATGCGCAAGGGCCAGGCGCGGATCGTGGATCGTGGATCAAGGTGCTGATCAAGGAGGTGCCAAGGCTGGTGTTGCGTACTCACGGCGGGATGTGGGGGAGAGGAGGAGGAGGAATCAGTAGGCGCCAAGAGTGGGAATTATTAATATCTTATTCATTGGAGGGAAGGAGCATGGGGCAATTCATCATCGTCTCATGCGGTTGGCATAAGCTTAATGGCAGTTGCGGACGGGATTTTAGCTTTGGACCTGCCCTCCCTGTTCTTTCTGTGTTTTATGCTTGTTGGCCTGATATAGACATGGGTCACTCGTTAAGCAGCCTCGCCCTCGCGTCTTAAGCTTGTGCCTTGCATGCATGCCAGAACTTTTGGCTCCACAGTACACACAAGCAGGTGATGATCACGGAGATCACAAACACTTGTTTGTTGAATGGTCAGTCACGTTGTTGTTCCTCCCTCGCCAGGGCTGACGAGGCCTCTCGCCACGGAGTGCAAGTATGCTCCACTACGGTCGGTACACAGGACCTGGCCTCTGAACAGCCCGTCCAATCTTCACCGTCTCAACCTCACTGACAGCCGTCCACTTACCAGCCATCTGCGGATAGGAGACCGTTTCGACGATCCCCTGGCTCACATGGGGTGGCTGTCTACCAACCCTGGCGGGACTGCTTCCGCCCCGCGCTCGACGTTCCTGTTCTTTCATGATCTTCAGCAGCTGCTTCTTGGCCTCGGTCTGCGCCTCGCGGCGTCGGAATTCCCGGCGGCTCAGCTGGTGGGTCTCGGGCTGTCCATGCGAGCCGGGTGCAGGGCGTCTGGTGTTGACACTGTGGGTGGCTCTACGCTCTTGGGTAGCCATCGAGGCGGCCTGGTAGGTATTGTACACGAGCTCTTCGCTCGAAGCGGAGGCCACGCTTGATTGCCTGCTCCGGGCTTGGCTCTGGAGGAACATGCCTAGTCCAAACATGCCCGGCATCTTGTGAGATTGCGAGTGCACGGCCTACCTAAAACGAGACAGCGATGATTGGTACGCTAGGAGACGTTCCGATCCCAAGAGAGTAAAGATGGATGGATCGATGGATCTGTTTTTTCGCTCCCAAGAGAGTGTCACTGCAGTCTTCATGTGATTGTGATGACCTGATGGAACACGAATGAGGAAGGTTATTTGAAGAATTTGGGATTTCATAGTACTCATTGACAATACCATTGTGTAAGATACACAAGAGGGTTGTGAGCCTGGGGGAACAAAGATCTCTTGTGAAGGTTGAGAGAGCGTTTGAGAAGACAGCCTGCCTGTCAGACCATGTTTTTTTCTTTTCTTTCTTTTTTACAGCAAGAGACCTTCACCTTCGTTCACTTCAAGGCTGGCCAATATGTTTAGCTTCAAACATCTAGGTTCTCAGTAATAATTACAATGCTTGTGTTTATTCACAGTACTTTCTCGCCAAAAGGCTTTTGAGCCATACATGTTGTATATAAGGGAGTCTGTCCCTGAAGTCCCTCAGCTCTCCTGTTCTCACCTCAAGTACCTCAGATACAGGCCCGATTCTCAACAATTCCGTCTCTCGGGCCCCCATCATCGAGATCTCACACGAGAACCGGTGCGGTGCCCAAATTTTCACCATCAGAACTCTCTGGAGTAAGTAAGCCACCATGTGCATGTTTCCGGGTGAATCCTCAGACGACGAGGATCCCCAGAGGGCGGCGTCGAGGAAGAGCACCAATCGCAACTCCTGGACCAAGATGTTCTCTTCTAAGGACTCTTCCTCAGAGAACTCCCCCAAATCCAAGGATGGACGCCGCCCTGATTCCGGTGGCTACTTCTCCATGTACCGGGAGATGGCCCGGACTGGACACGTAAGCCAACGAGGCAGCTCGTCCCATACCGACAGGACCGCTCGAGCCAGCCCATCTCAAGCCCGAGGCGCATCCTCTCCTCGTCCCGACAGGGACACGCAGATCCGTACCCACCAGAGCCTCAAGGACGCGTCCAGGCTCGAGAAGAACCGCAGCAGCGGCAGGTCTGTAGCTCGGCAGGGATCCACTGACGCCATCGAGGCAATCCGGGCGAGGACCTTGGCCAAGGCCAACGCACAGCGCGCGAGTGACCCTCGGTCTTCTGCTGCGTCAGCGCCGGCCCCAGTCCACACTGAGCAGCCAAGCGCTTGGTGTCCCGACAACCGGGTCTTCATGCCTGAGCTGGTCCCGGCGCCTCTCAATATTAACAAGCAGCAGCAGAGGCCAATGGCGAGGCTCCCGGCCAGTGGCAGATCGTCACCGGGTCCATCAACCCCTCGTCCCCTGCCCCGGCCGCCCCGTGCAGCGCCGCAGGGTCCTCGTCCGCAGCCGGACACCCGTTCTCATAGCCGCAGCTCTTATGGCTCTGGCCACCACCAGTACGGGCAGATGCCTCACAGGCAGTCTACTCTGGACAGGATCGAGGCTGCTGCTGCCAGCCACCCAGATGTTCTCCGCCGCCAGCAGAGGCAGGGCTCTTCACAAAAGGCCCCTCTAGCAGCCATGCTGGTGGCATGTTGTAAATTTTATCCACAAAGCTGATGAGACTCGTCAATATGTAACGATCCTTTGGTCTTTATCTTGTCAATCATCAAGGTTGACAAGTAGTCTTGGCCTTCTAGCCGCCATGTTTTCCTTTGTCCAGTCTATTTTTGAGCACACAAGCTATTGGCTTAGCGGTAAGACCCTCTTGGTCTTTCCACTGCTTGATAGGTAATGTAATCTGAAAAGAAGAAAAAAAAACCACTGTCTAAAAATTCTATGTTGCCCTGTCTCTCAAGTGGACATTCATGCACTATTACTGCGCCTGGTGACAGTATCGGTGGCGTCTGGTTGTCATGGTGGTGGTAGAATCTCGGATGTATTACGACTTCCTCGTACAGGCATGACTGGGGGATATGCGCCAGATGCAACCGTGCATCTTGCAATCAGTTCCAGGTCGAAAACGGACGGCTTGCCTTGATGATGATTCACACCGCAGGGTAGGATTAATTTTGTCTATTAGGCTCTGAGATCTGTCTCGTTGGTCGTAAGCCACTATCACCACCTAGCTCCATAACAAACCCACCCCCTCCCCCTCCCCCCCCGGAGGACGTAATTACTCGCAGGTAATTTCCTCACCCTTGATATGCTTCTGTCCCTGCAATGACAACCCTGCTGGTCAGGTGAGCACTCCACAAGAAGTCACAACGTCGAAGTTAGACAGTATTCGGTGTGAATCAGGTTCACCACGTCTCTTTTCCCCCAGATATAGTCTCACAACGCCAAAAGTGAGTAGTACCAGGCAGCCGAGGCCAGAATGGAGCAGATGATTCCTGGTCGCTACAGGTAGGCCTGGTGTCGATACGAGGCTACCTTGGTAGCGAAACCATGATACCAACACCTTCGACGTATGCTTCCGAAAGATCAGTTATTCGCGGTATTCGCGGCGTTCACGACGGTCGACCAGGCCACCACCGAGCGGTACGCCGATGGCACGCATCATCAGCAAGGCCTCAATCTAGCTCAAAGCTCCTCCACCGGGTATAACGTGGGTATCATCACGCTGAACGCCAAAGAAGATGAAAAATACCACCCCTGCAAACATTCCTGCAGATCCTGTCCCCAGCACCAACGCTAGTAGTGGCTGGCGAGATGATCTTGGGCAGTCCGTAGCACGACGATTCATCGTCATCGTCACCCAGTTCTTCCTTTTCCAATATAATCGGTTTGCCCTGGTGGGCTATTGTTGGTTTTCTCCAGTATGGCCTCCGTCCTCTTATTGGGTCTTTCCATTCTTGTTTGTCCTTTCCGCTTTGAACTGGGCAATGTTCTTGTCCACCTGCTTCTCCACCCGCTGCTGGAGCTCCTTGCGGTAGCCAAAGTAGAACAGGAGCTCCAGCCAGACAAAGAGCGGAGCCAGGAGCAGGGCCTGCATCAGGTTGTCGAGCAGAGCAGGTGCTCTCCCTTCAAACTTCCCATGGCCAACAAACTGGAGAACCCAGGCCACAAGGAAGATGGCTCCAGCCACAACATTCGCAGTCTTTGGAGTCCACTGAGTAGAGATAATTGTCCACTGCTGCCATCCCCATGCAGATGGCACACAGGAGGCCCCCAGCGACAGGCTCCATCAGAACATAGAAGCCACCCCAGATGATCGAACCAATCGTACACATATTCAGAGGCAGGTATTCGAGGGTAAGCCATTTAGGTAGATCGATGAGGACGCCCGAGTTTGCTGCCTTGAGAGAGGAATCAGATGTCAGTAGTGTTCAGATCTACCACTGTCAGGGGGAGCAACCGCACCAGCAGAAAGCTTGTCATGAGTATTATCGGTACGCAGACCATGTGGATGCCAATATTTACAGCATTGTTGTGGTAGGAGCCGTAGAAGACGAGATGCTTCTCCAGGTCGAGAGACATGGTGAAGTCTCTGCTGCGGACAGCCTGTGTGCTGGGCTCTGCCAAGGTAGTCTGAGCCCACGTCCTGAAGGAGAAGAGGGGCAGGAGAAGGACAGGGCTTGATGTCTTGCGACAGAGGAGACCGCGTCGAGGGTCCAGCTGCTGCAGAAGCTTCTGTTGGGAGGGTAGGAATCAGGACCTGGGTTCGCAGATTGGTATAGCGGGTCTCCTGATTAATCGATGAAATGCTGCAGGTGATTGGAAAGTTGATGTGCTGCTGGCAGCTTGTTGACAAGTGCCGGGAAGGCCCATAGGTCAGCTCTGCAGAATCGGAGGTGCCCTGATACCAAGTACTGCGGTAGGGTAGGGGGCTATCTGCGGGGGTTTTAGTGGGTCAAGCACCTCAGGAAGATGGCCAGGGGGTCAAGTGCCGTACAGTACACCCATACTATTTCGGTACTGCTTCTCAAGCTGGAGCCTCATTGATTGCTTCTAGCCTCAGCTCATGAACTGCTATGTATCCTTCGCATACACTGGCCAGGACATCAAATTTTCCAAACATTGTGCATAATGACAGGTAAGACATTGAGTTCTGAGATGACCGGCACAGACCTCACATGTATGTAGCTGCTCAAACTCTTCTTGACCTTGTGATCATAGCTTCTCAGAACCTCAGAGGTGCTGCACACAATGTGACATGTTCCCCCATGCCTCCTGAGAACACTCCAAGTATCTTTACAAAAAAAAAAATCACACCGCAGAGGAAGATGGTATTGAGGGATCCAGAACTGGCACATAACCCTTGCACAACCCTTGGCAGAGCCTCACATTTCACTGTACTACAGGGACTCCAATGCACTAACATGATCTGCTGGTGCACAGTATGTACATCTGTTAGCCCCGCATTACTGTGAACTTGCTTGTGGGCCCAGCTTGAATCTAGAAGAGCTGACGAGACGCTAATCCCTGTCAGTGTCTGCAAGGTTGCTGAAGGCTGTTGACCTCAGGTCTGGGACTTTCGCAATCCTGCTGCTGCGGCTGCACCTGCGCAAACCTGCCCTCAACCTCCCTTCTCGAGTCCTTCTTGTGGCCAGCCACAGTGACCTCCTCTTCTAACCCATCTCTTGCTATCACACACCTGTCTTTTTGACCTTTTGATTCTCTAAACAGCGATTTTCCTATAGCGACTGTCCCTACCCTGAGGTGGCTGCCGCCTTGAGGGTGGTCTGTTGCATTTCTGTCTTGTCTTCTTGTAAGCAATCTCTGGCGCAACACGCCTCTCTTTGTTCCTGCCATCAGCTCAAACTCAGCATCTGGCTTAATCTCTTCTCCAGTCCCTCCTCCACCCACACGACCCTCTGCTACAGCTGATGCGACACCGAGCCAAACGCCTCGACCCGATCCTTACATACACACACAGGTGATAGAAGACAAGAAAGAAGGCGACTGTGCGACTACTTTGTTGTGTCACCCCAAGCCAAACCAAACCTCCTCGACTTTCCAGCACCAGAGACACACGAACAGCTCGGCCGACATGTTCTTCCTGTACAACCTCACGCGTCATGTCACGCTGCACCCCTCCTACTTTGGCCGGAACATGCATGAGCTGGTTACCACCAAGCTCTTGAAGGACGTGGAGGGGACTTGCGCAGGCAACTATTTCATCATCACCATCATGGACACCTTTGACATCTCTGAGGGTCGCATCCTCCCTGGAAGTGGCCTTGCAGAGTTCACTGTGGGCTATCGAGCTGTGGTGTGGCGACCCTTCAGGGGCGAGACGGTATGATGTTTGGAGGAATTGCTTGCTGAGGTATACTGACAGGTGTCAAGGTTGATGCTGTTGTTGGTAACTCCATCAACACACATGGCTTCTTCGCCCAAGCTGGTCCCCTCATGATCTTCACATCCAACCATGTAAGGCAGATGGCAGGGCATGCTCTCAGCTGCTGTGGCTGACACGTCTCCAGTCCATCCCCAAGAACTGTGTCTATGACGCCAATGCCACACCTCCCCAGTTCACTGACCACGAGGGTCTCACAATCGAGCCAGGCACCCACATCCGCCTTAAGCTCATTGGTATTCGGACTGAGGTCACTGAGATGTGGGCAGTTGGCACCATGAACGAGGACTACCTTGGGTACTTGGACTCCTTCTATTTTGTCCTGCAGAAGGTCTGCTGACAATGGATCAATACAGACCTTTGGCAGAGTAATTCTCTGGGCTCTCGAACCGAGAGGAAACAAAGTGTTCTCGTCAACGCCCGCAGCGTACTGATACGGGCTTTGACTAATAGCCACGGCGACTGTGGTGCCCCAATTCCCGGAGGAACCGGCCAGATGGCTGTTCAGTAGCACGACCTCCGCGGAAACAGACTTAGTTCGGAGGGGGACAAGCTCTGGTATCGTCGAATCTTGCGTAGCCGACGTGTTCACAAGGCCACGTCTGCCTCTGTGGGATATGACTCTGGGCTGGAGCTGGCAAATCACATCCACAGTAGATGAGCCTAGGAAACCAAGTTCGGGCGCAGGCTCATCTAGCATGGAGGAAATACCCGAGCGTTTTAAAAAGCTTGCACGCATGTGCACACTGGTGGCTGGTCTGGTCGATTATAGAGGCGATCTACCCCTCGGGCCGTCACGACTAGGACCAGTCGTCGGTTTCTAAAATAATGAATTAACCGGTCTGGGTTGTACTACCATTTTGACTCATCTTTTGGCGTCGATGATCGTGGTGATATCGTCCTGTCCTCCTGAAGAGCAGGGGACAAGAACCATGTCTTCTTCGTTGCTAGGAGGCATCGCCTGTCCAAGAGGCCCAAACGAGTTGGGCTGAAGATCGTTTGGCGCAGACGTGGTGCTGTCAGAAGTGCTGGGCGTGTCGACTAGCCCTGAGCACGCCCCCAGCGAGGCTCTTTCCAACGCGTAGAATGAGAAATCACCTCCGTAGCTCTTTTCCTTCCAAAGTTGACCTGATTGCTTCGATCGCGCCGTCTTCTTCCTCCGCACCCCTCGTCACGTCCGCTGTCCATATCCATTTAACACGACCACGCCCCCATTCTTCCATCTTCTCACATCCCGCGAGACTCTTCAACCATCCTTTCGTTTTTTTTTTTTCTTTTCTTTTTTTGTGTTTCCTTTTCCAAGAACATAGTCCCCAGTACAGTGCCTGGTTGAGGATCGAGTGGCCATATCTGCTTCCCGCCAGGCAGACCATCGATACTCTATCCAGCACGTCCATACTGGCACCTACGCTCGTTCCGCGTTCATCATCGTCAACAAGACCAGCAACAGAATCAACGTCATCTTTTGAGACGCCCAGACAGTATTCTGATCTAGTTCCATCTGATCTGACAGTGACAACAAACAAAAGACCATCGGTATCTGACCCAGCCGCTCGGTGTTCACACTCGTTCAGACGGCAGCCAGCGACCGGACTGGACCCTCGTTCTTCTGAAGCCTATCGCATACACCCCCGACACTCGTCAAGATGGCTCAATCCTGGAGGCAACGTTACGGTCGATCGACCACACAAATTCAGCTCTCCAATTTTCGGACGGCAATTCTCCATCATGAGAGGGACAATAAGCCCTTCTACAAACGCCCCAACTGGTTGACAGCCAGGTCTTCGACGTTAAACTGCCGGGTCCAAACCATGGGCCAAATCGATGAGGGGGTTGAGAAGTTTAGCAGCGAGTGTAGATTCGAGATCGAGGACGTCTTGACCGAGGCAGACGCCGGCCCTGGTGGCAAGTGGGAGCATCACATTCTCGAGACAAACGCGACCAAGAACGCACACGTCCAGGCGTCCGACAAGGTCGTCGTGTCCGTGACGCTGAGGACTGAGCTTTTTGCCAAGGGCCATCCATACGAGGGCCCGTGGTCAGCTGATCTGCAATTCTTCGACTCCGACGGCGAAGAGCTCGACGAACCCAAGACGCGTCCCGCCCAGAACGAAGCCATCGCCAGTGTGGACCCTGCTGATGGTGCCCTGACCGAGCACGTCGTCTCATCCTCCTCATCATCCTCGAACCGTAACAACCATGCTAACGGCAATGGTACCACCAACGGACGGAACAAGGAGAACGAGAACGGAAGTGCCCGCTCCTGCTTTGACGAGATGAAAACATCCGATGGCGACACCTTGAAGCACGACGCTCCCTCGTCCAACGGCAATGGTGATCGTGCCAAGGCGGAGGAGGCAGACAAAAAGAGCATCTCGAAACTGTTTAAGGACTTTCCAAATTGCATCACCAAGGTGACGCGCGTCGACGAGAACGATGATGCTGGATACAACATGGCTGCCATCGCCAAGTCGGAGGAGTGGACAACCATCCCCAGCGACATCCTCCCACAGCGTATTCGTGAGTGGATTGCAGACTTGACGAGTGAGTGCTGGTACCCTAAATCTGCCCACTCCTCTCTTCTCTCTCCCCCCCTCCCCCCCTTTTTTCCTGGGGCCTTCTTTATGACGACGACTGACACTTGACATATACAGTCAACCATGCCTTCATCCCTGGCAGCCATGCTTCGAGTGGCTCCTCATCCATATTGTCTGACTCACACCTCTGGCTGGCCATCACCCGGCAGAATGAGTTTGTCATCAACTCCCTAAACTGCACTGCCTGGTACAGAGCCTCTCCAAAGGAGCCTGAAGCAGCCTTGGGCAGGCCAGAGCCAACTGCGCAATAGGATTCCGCACTGTGTGAGGTGCCCTCTGTGGAGAACCCATGGAGGAGGAGGAGGCTGGAGAAGAGGGCAGCCAGACAGAGACGTGCCTACACTATCCAGCACCATCACCACAAGCAGGAGACCTTGTTCCCGGATGCTCCTCGGCGGAATCAAAGGACAAGGCTTCTGCAGAAGTGTGTCTGGGTGTTCTCGCAGCATCCAGATGGCACCAACTTGGGTCCACAGATTGTGGTGACTGAGCCAGGTGGTGCTAGCCATTATCTGGTTGAACCAGAAATTTTTGCAACACAGCTTGACTAGTGCGGCGAGCAGCAATTTGCATACACGACGAGAAGAAGAAAGGTGCCCAAGCAACCAAGGCTCAACAGAGCCATCCTCGAGAAGGTGGGGGGTTTTTTCAACGACGAGTGTGACAGCTATGACGGCGGAAGGAAGGCCTTTGCTACTTCTCAAGCTTTTGCAGCAACGCCACTGGAGTGGCCTTCCAGCATGGAGGGAGATGAGAAAATTGCAGAAATGATCCTGGGTACTACTTCATGTGCAGCTTGTGCTGTGGTACCACTGAGGTGGTCTTCCAGGCTGAGGGGAGGCATTGCCCAGAAGTGGAAGAAGAGGGGCCCCAGAGCTATGCTCCCATGGTTCCACACTGACGAGGGCAGTCTGTTCTTGGAGGAATTGGAGGAGCTGGAGGAGACGTCCCTCTTGGGATCTGCGTCTGCCCGGCAGAGCTGTCATCAAGAGCAAGTTGTGCAAGAGCTCTTTGGGCTTTGGGGTGTGATGCGGGCCATTGCAGCGTGCTGTAGCCCCTTGGGGAGGGGGAAACATTAGCGCAGGGAGCCCAGGGATTGGGAAAAACAACCAGCAGCGCATTGGCATACTGTACAGAATAATTGCTTGTATGATAGAGAGGTCATGACACAATCCAAGGCCAAAATTGATGCATCAAACATTGTTGGTTTCCCCTTGCCTGGAATCTGGAGCTGTGATTATTAAACATGCCTGGACCAGACCTAAGACTAGCCCAGCCTCGGCCCCAAGCAACACTCTCTCGTCCAGGCATTTGTTTTTCTGATTAGATGAACATCTCCCCACAATGCCTAGCTTCAAGCACCTTGTCTAACGCCCTTGAGCGGGTTTGTGTAACACAGGCTCAAACAAAGATACCTTTAGGATCACGTCTACACCACAGCGTGGTGGCGTGGCTTCAAGCCCTAACACTCAGCTGCTATATGTGGATCTAGAGGGAAGCAGAGAGATGATGGATGACATTTAGCAATCTTCCTTGCAGATTGACAAATTGCTCTCTTGTGACAGAGGACCTGTTTTTCCAAACGAAAAAGCTGTTCTCGGGTGTGATGATTTATCAGTCAAACACTCCCCCAAGGTTTTTTTTTTCTTTTCCTCCCCTGAGTCTTGGTTCCCAGGCGACTTGGGACTCCAGACTATATTTCCTCTCTCTCCTCTGAAAAAAATAAAAAAATAAAAAATCATTACTGTGTATCGAGACATTTCCCAGCTGCGGATACCTGCCCAGGATGGATGTCCAGACCACAGGAAAGCATCTCTCGAGTGAAACCGGAGAGAACCTGGCACCACCAGATCTGTCCGACGATACTACCACGATCATGGCAGCCGCCTCGGACACGGATAAGGATGCTGTGGTCGAGGGGGACACGGCAGATGTCCAGGCGGGTACTACCAGTGCCGATGAGAAGACCCGGTCGCTTGATGGCAACGACACGTGGGACTGGGATACGGACCCAGAGAACCCGTACAACTGGTCTGGGAGGAAGAAGTGGGCTCAGGTGGCCATGATCTCGTCCTTTGCCATAGTCGCGTGAGTACAGCCGGTGCCTGGGTGGCCTGCCTGCCTGCCTGCCTGCCTGGGGTTAGAGGAGGACCTGTCTGACCAGTCTCCAGCTCCCTAGGAACGTCCATCATGGCCCCCGCGACGACGCAGCTGCAGGAGGAATTTGGCATCACACTCACACAGAGCATCGTCCCCCTGTCGCTATACACCTTTGCGCTTGCCCTGGGCCCGGTGCTGGGCGGACCGCTCTCCGAGACCGTGGGCAGGTATTCTACGTTTATCGGCCTGGGGACCCTGGGGCGCTGTTCACGCTCGGCGCGGGGCTCGTCCATGACTTTGCAGGACTGTGCATCCTGCGCTTCCTGGCGGGCTTCTGCTTCGGGCCGTCTCTCGCGGTGTCTGCCGGGCTGCTCAACGACGTTTTTCAAACCGGTGCAGAGGGGTCCGCCCTCTGCGCTGTTCGTACTGATGCCCTTCCTGGGGCCCGGAATAGCGTGAGTCTCGCCCTCCCACTGCGTTTCCCCCCGCCACCTCAGGCCCGGGTCTTGAGAGCGATGCAAGGCTGACACGCCAGCGGTGGCTGCAGGCCTCTGATCGGGGCCTTCGTCGTGAACAGAAAAGGCTGGCGCTGGACACAGTGGACGATGCTCTTCTTCTTCGTCCAGGCGCTCCTCGTCGGGGTGGTCTTCGGGCGGGAGACCTACGCGCCCGTCCTGAAGCGGCGCAGGGCAGAGAGGCTAGGCCTCCCGCAGCCGCCGGCTGCACCCGTCTGGAAACAGGTCCAGGTGTTCATCGTGATCGCGCTCGTCCGGCCCGTCATGATGCTGCTGACGGAGCCCATCGTCACCTTCATCTGCCTGTACGTCGCGTGCGAGTTCGCCACGCTCTTCTGCTTCTTCGCGTCCGTGCCGTACGTCTTCGAGGGCGTGTACCGCTTTGGCATCGAGAGCACGGGCCTGGTCTACATCAGCATCGTCGCCGGCTGCCTCCTCGGCTTCGTGACGATCGTCCTGTGCGACATCTTCTTCTACAGGCCGCAGATCCCAAGACACCCACCGCACCAGGTACCCCCCGAGTGGCGCCTCGTGCCGGCCATGATAGGCAGCCTGGGGATCCCGCTGGGCGTCTTCTGGTTCGGCTGGACTGCGCGGCCGGACATTCACTGGGCGAGCCCTGCCGTAGCCATCATGCCGTTCGCGTGGGGCAACATGTGCCTCTTCGTGACGACGATGCAGTACCTCGTCGATACCTACCACGGGACGACGGTGGCGTCGGCTGCCAGCGCCAACAGCCTGGCGCGGTACGGGCTGGCGGGGGCGTTCCCGCTGTTCACGATACAGATGTACGAGCGCCTCGGGATCGGGTGGGCGAGCTCGCTCCTTGGGTTCATCGCCGTGGCGCTGCTTCCCGTGCCGTGGGTGCTATTTCGGTATGGCAAGCGGATTCGGGCCCGGAGCAGGTACATGACTGCGTCGTGGTGAGGGGTGAAGATGGAGGTGGAAGGTGAGGATGGAGGTTTCTTTGTAAGGAAGGTACTTGGTACTTAATTACTTAGTAGTCACGATCCTCTCCTGCGGTGGAGACACAGTCTAGATCTGGGGCTTGGTCCCAAGGGGGTTTTTGGTGAATAACGTTGTGGCTCCATGGTTCGGTAGAATGTAACTGTACAACCTGGTCTTCCCTCTTCGTCCTCGTCCTGTCTTTGTCAGATTTATTTTTATCTCTTTTTTATCTATTTATTCCTAAAATAGTGACCAGAGAAGGCGGATGGTTTGTCACCAATGAGAGAGAGAGAGAGAGTGTGTGTGTGTGTGAGTAGGGTTAGGGTTATAAGCCCAGCCAAGGTACCTCTGACTGTGTAAAAAGCAGGTACTCAAGTACTTACATGATACTTAAGTAGATAGTCACTTCCAGTTGTTACCTTGGGGAGCTTGTTGGGGGAAAGCAGTTACTCCTCGCGCCTGTCACAAGGTTCCCCTTAATTTTCTTCATACAGACTGCATGATTGGGTGCTACATCTGAAGATTTGTCTATATAAATATTCTGTCCAGCAGCACCTTGCAGGTTGCATTAGAGCCCCGAAAAAGGGGCCAGGCCTGGCTGGACTTACGATACTTACTTACACCAAAACTCGCATTTACCTTCACGCTCTGGCTCTTCCGATCATCTACCTCCTACCAGGAGAGGAAGAGGGCTGAGGCACATGAGATGGCCCAGGTCCCAGGTCTGCCTCTGGAGGTCATCCTCTGCATCGTCGACAGGCTGGTGGACAACCCCCGCGGCATCCTCAAGCCGGCCCACCCAGCGACCAGGACGCTCCTCTCGTTCACACGGGTCTGCAGGGGAACATACCATGTGGCGTCGAACCACCTCCGGAGGCACTGCGTCTACATAAACTCCAGGCGGCGGCTGGACCAGCTCCTGTACTGCATCGAGGCCACCCGCGACCGGACCAGGAGCAGCGCGGACGACGATGACGGCGGCGGGAGGGCCCTCAAGCCCATCACGGCCCTGTACCTCGCACCCTTCGACCGGAGCACCGCAAACGACGCAGCGACTGTGCAGAAGATTGCCACGCTGTTCGGCCGTGTGAAAACCACGCTCACGCGCCTGGTGATGGACATGCCGCTGCACAGCATACATTCGAGCTGGGACGAGGTTGGTGTGCGGCGGATGCTGCGAGAGGCCTTCCTCGCGCTCCCGGCCCTCGAGGAGCTGGTGAGCCTGCGCGACGAGCTGTTCCTGCACACGATGGAGCTGAGCGAGGAGGAGGATGACGACGTCCCCGAGCCCGAGCCGTGGCGGCTATGGCCGCGGCTGAGGAGGCTCGCGCTGGACAGGGTGGACGCGGACGATAAGTTCTGGGAGGCGGTGCGGGCCGCGGCGGCGTTGGAGCAGGTGGTGCTCACGCGGGCGGGCTTGCTGGAAGAGGTGTGTATGAAGAGCGCGTACCTGGGCCCCCACCGCGGCGGCGGAGACGCGGGGGGCAAGGCGGACCCCCGAGACCGCTGCGGGTCGTGCTGGTGGACGTATCCACGGAGCACCCGGACAAGCTGGCCGGGGAATCGAGGTGGGGGCAGCTCGACCCTGGCAACCTGATGGACGTCGTGACCTACGACGTGCCGGTGAGCTTCTACGGCGACGAGAGCCACCCTGAGCTGTGTAGGGAATGGACCAAGGCGGCGGCGCTGAGGGGCGAGATCTGGAGCTGGTAGTGGGCCCAGGGACAGCAGGTAAACACACACACACAATCAGAATGCTATGAAGTGATAATGGTCCCATCGTATTTTTGTGTAAAGAAGGTACAACTTTCGTGGGTGTCTCCAGATGTAGGCTTGCAGTGCTGCGGTGGACTCTCCCAGCAGAGAAGGCCGCCTTCGCCTGTTCACATGATATCGAGGTAATGCGACCAGGAATTGGTAAGTAACAGGAGAGAAAACGACATGTTATTTTGAAAGGGCTTAAGTATTATTTATATCAATGTTGGCTTGTGGGCTCACTGCTGGTGGATTTTGGACATTCTCTGACCAAGTATGTATGCAACTCATCAGAGCAAGTAGTAATCTCTATTGAAAGGCTGCCTAGTGCTCGTAGTTTGAACTATAGCCTGCAGCGTTCAAGCATAGTCAATTAATTCAGTTGGTCGATGATGGAAACCCGGGTTCATGTATGTACCGAATGGCCGACGGCGGCCCCGCTCTTTTTTCTTTTTTCTTTTTTTTTTTTTTGAACAGGAGAAGAAATGAAATGTACAGGCCCATGCCGTAACATTTGCGTCACATTGCCGTCCCTCCTCCCCACATATCCACTGAGCATATTAATTTACTTACTTACTACCATAGTACGTACTATGTACTATGGTACAGTACCAAGAGCGCCTTGTTTACTGCCCCAGGATTCTGGATCGTGTCTGCTTGTTCCAATTGACGCAGCAGCCACTGCAATACCCCACGACGACAAGGCCGCTGCTCTCTTACCAGGCATATCCTCCTCCTGTTTCTACTCCTACAAGGCCTAAAAGAATATCCCGGCTTATATACCCTCGGAAGACAAGCCCGCAACGACGGACCTGCCTCCCCTGTCCTCCGAATCCAACTACTTACACACGGTACT
This sequence comes from Celoporthe dispersa, assembly GCA_016584495.1. NCBI lineage: Eukaryota > Fungi > Ascomycota > Sordariomycetes > Diaporthales > Cryphonectriaceae > Celoporthe > Celoporthe dispersa. The sequence goes on from WAID01000007.1 coordinate 2,149,220, forward strand.
TTCCAGACTGACTCGCTCGCTCCAATGCCCACATGAAAACTGCCGTGAGAGGAGCAGAAGGTGGTCTTGTCGTCTTCGGCCGAGCAGCGACCTCACAGCAGAGCTGCAGAGCGAGCCGCAGCAGCAACCTCCTCCTACTCCGCCTCCGTCTCCTCTCCCGCCACGCGAACCATTGACGACGACTCCGACTCCTCCACCACCACCTCCTCCGACTCCTCCTCCCGAGATCCACGAGACAGCGCAAGCCCAGCCAGCGGGCAGGGCTCCGAGGACGCAACGCCCAAGACACACATACATATACATTCTCTCCGGCCGAACGATCCCGTCCCCCTCCTCCCGTCCCGCGAGGCCATGCCGGAGAAGCCCCTCACCGTCGCCGCCTACGCGGCAGGGGGCCTCTCTGGCCGCCGCGACGCTGATCTACGTCTTCGCCCCCACCTACTTCCTCGACAGCGACCCGCCCGGCCCCTCTACCCCGGGAACCAGCTTCCTGAAGGGCGGCAGCGGCCGCAGGAAGGGCGTCGTCGGGCTAGTCAACCCGGCCAACGACTGCTTCATCAACTCCATCCTGCAGGCCCTCGCCGGCCTGGGCGACCTGCGCGTGTACCTGATCCGGGAGATGCACAGGCGGAACGTCGGGGGCTGGTCGGCCTACACGGTCACCGTGCCTGAGGACTGGAAGAGGACGGCGCCGGCGGCGCGAGGGCCGCCCCCGTGAAGAGGGTCCTCATCGCCGGCCAGCAGAGGGGGCTCGTCACGCAGGGCCTGAAGGAGATGCTCGACCAGCTGAACGAGAGGCCCATCTACAAGAAGACCATCAGCGCCGCCCCCTTCGTAGCCGTGCTGGAGGGCGCCTTCAGGCAGAACATAAGCAGGCAGCAGCACGACGCCCAGGAGTTCCTACAGATCGTCGTCGAGAGGCTCTGCGACGAGTACCACGCCGGCCACAGGGCGCGCAGGTATGCCGAGTGGAGGGCCAGCCAGGAGAGAGCGGGTGATGGCGGCGATGACGGCGGCGGCGGCGGCGGCGACGACGACGAAGGCGATAACAATGCTGTGCAGGAGAGGCTGGCCGCGCTGGCCGTCCAGGATCACGACAGGAACCCGGCGGCGGACGGTGCTCGCGGGCCTGCTACAGCGGTCGCCCCTAGCGAGGAGGAAGAGGAAGAGGGATTTCCCATGGAGGGCGTCACCGAGTCACAGATCGAGTGCCTGAGCTGTGGCTTCAAGCCCAAGCCGAGCAGGTCGCGGTTCTGCACCCTGACGCTGTCGGTCCCCGTCGGCGCGACATCCACCACCCTGAACGCGTGCTTCGACGGCATGTTCAAGACAGAGCACATAGACGACTATAAGTGCGAGAAGTGCAGGCTGGTGCACGCACAGGAGATATTCAGGGCCCAGCTGGCGAGGTCGACGTCGGGAGAGGCCAAGGCGCACGCGCAGACATCGCTGGACAAGCTGCAGCACGCGATAGAGACGGACCCAGAGTCACCCCCAGAGGACGTCCCCCTGCCCGACAGCAAGCACGCGCCGAGGCGCAGGATCGCAAGACACACCAGGGTCACGCGCTTCCCCAAGATCCTGGCCATCCACCTGAGCCGGTCCATCTACGCGGGACAGGCGCTCAAGAACTCGGCCAAGGTCGCGTTCCCCGAGAGGCTGCCGCTGGGGGGCCTGCTGCTGCGGAGGAACTACAAGCTGCTCGGCGTCGTCGCCCACAAGGGGAGGTCACCAGAGCGGCCACTACGAGTCGTTCAGGAGACAGAATGTCTACCCTCCTTATTCCAACCCCACCACCTTCCAGCCGTCTGGCGTCTACAGCAAGACGGCAAGCCCGCAATCCACGCCACAGATACAGCCGACCTCACAGTTCTCGGGGAACGGCACGCCCCTGACCGCGACGCCGTCCATGCTGTCGCCGGCGTCGACCTCCACGCCGTCGCTGGACACCACGCTCCAGGAAAACGCCAGCCGTCGCGGCTCCCCTGCCCTGAACGGCGCGAGGCGCGACCACACCGCCGCCGCCACGAGCAAGGAGAAGGATTCAGACAGCAACAGCATCCGGTCGATAGCAGCCTCGGCCAAGTCGACGCTCTCCAAGATGTCACCGTCGCGACACGGCAGCAACAGCGGCAGCCAGAACGGCACGGCGGCGGCGCTCAGGCCGGCGGCCAGGAAGCGCAGGGTGCACGACAAGTGGTGGCGCATCAGCGACGACAAGATCAAGGAGGCCAGCACGCGGGAGCTGCTGGGCATGCAGCGCGAGGTGTACCTCCTGTTCTACGAGATCGAGCGGGACGGGCAGTAGCAGGGCCGGACCGCGGTGCACTCGGGCGGGACGGAGAGGAAGAAGAGGCGGCGCGCTCGAGGGGGCCGGGCGGACAGTCCTGACAGCGAGACGTGCCTGATGATCGGGACCTATAGGGACGGGGACGATGGCGACGACGACGACGTAGATGAGGCGGAGGGTGCTGGTGCTGGTGATGGCGAGCCGGGGGGCGAGGGTGCCTCTTCCGTGTCCGGGCGTGGACGGCCAGGTTCATCCAACCCAGGCGATGTGGCATCGGGCTGGCCTGGACTGGCCTCAACGACCTTCATTACAGTCCGTTGCATTGAGCGGCGTTCTTGTGCATAGAGAAGAAAGAAAGAAGAGGGGGGGGGGGGGGTGGAGACGGGAAACCAAAAAACACACCAGCATATAGGCGACGCATTAGACGGATAGAGAAGTATCAAGAGTCCTTTTTGACCGCTCGTGTTGCCTACGGGTCTTCACGCCCAGATAGGCGAAAGCTGGGGCTTGAGCGGGCACGAGCACGGGGGGAGATCTTCAAGGTACATTCGTATATATACATATACATATATATATATATATATTCATATCTGTGGGCGGGACTGTCTGCATATATTCACCTAGGCACAGCACATATAGACAAAATCAGAAGCATATAGAGAGCAAGGATGGGCAGCAACAACCCAGTCCTTCACCGCAGGATCACATCACATCCCGCTCTTGCAGGCCTTCTAGTGCAAGGGCAGCCATACTTCCCACGTGGCTCTCCTGCAGTAGAACGGGTCGATATGTGGGATTGAACCAAGATGTGACGGTAGCCTCGAGGTGGTCTCCGATGTGTGTGTGTGTGTACTGTGTGTGTGCGTGTGTGTGTGACGCGTGGGGTGTGGGCAAGCGGGCTTTCTGAATGATATTATGGTGAGACAGTGGTTTGATTGGTACTCGATCTGTCATATTAATTTTTCCTCACTTTTTTTTTTCGTTTCCTTCTTACTTCTTTCTTCACCCCCTCCCCCCCTCGTCGATCTTGTAGAGAATCCCGAGACGTCTTGGGAATATCCCAGTACGGGAGTACCTATCATGCTTCATCTCACAGTATTTTCTTTTCGCATTGTATTTTATTATGATTAATTCATAACAACGAGGAACCTATCAGCCCCACGGAAAGAGCACCAGTGCAGAGGACCCCTACACCAACCCCGCGATGTCTAACGAGGGCTCGGGTCGCACGACATCAGGCTTGCGGGGGATCGATGTCCTATTACACAACAGATACCAGGGGATGTTACAGTTTGAGTATGTGATGGGTGACCCGCCCTGCATGCTAGAGCACATGGTAGTACTAGTACTATTACTACTATGTAAGATACATGGTATATATACCCAGTAAGGTTTGTGTGCGCGCTGGGACAACATGATTGATGGCTGCTGCCGCCCCTGACCGATTCGCACTCGGGACAGGACGACGTCCACCGGTGGAAAGAAGCCGGGCGGTTCTCGTCAAAAGAGGAGGAGGAGGAGGAGGATGCGTGACTACTGATGCTCACTCTCATGATAATGAAATCAGGTGATGGGGCGAGATAACGATGGGACGAGACGGGTTGCCAACCAGCTTCTTCCCTGAAGTCATGGTGAGACGGAGAAAATTCGGACGAGTCCCTCTTTTTCTCTCTCTGTCTCTCTCTACATCCTATCTAGTGTCATTTAACTACTCGCAGTAAGAAGGTATGCGTGTGTGGTGTTGGTGGTCTCACCGTGAGCCGGTGTTCCGTGGCTTGCGTGGGTAACGTAGCAGCAGCTCCATCCTCGTACTTTTGCCTAGTCCATACTTAGTACTAACGGGACAGTAGTATGAAGTATGTATGGAGACGGGAGCAGAAACAGTACAAGAACGAGGCTAAAACACCACCCAGGTGAAGGTGCTGGTGGACGTTGTAATGGCCCCCGTCTAAAATACCTGGGGTGGCCCTTGTTCACTGTCCTGCGAGGGGCGTTTTTTCTTCGTCTTTTTTCCCCCCGCTCCTGCCTTTTGTCTTCTTGTTCGGGAGCTGCCGAGGTTGTCGATAGCGGTACTGGTGGCACCTGCTTAGCCCCCGGATGCCTCCGTCTCCAGCGAGCTACAGATGCTGTAATGGTAACGCATTCTCAACAGTCAATGGAAACAACGCCCCTCCCCCTCCCCCCCGCCCCTTCCCTTGTCTGTCCCGTCTCTCTACCACATGGTACCTTGTCGTCTCCATCGCTCGTTACTTCCTCGGTAAGATCGGCAGACTCCCCACGAGAATTTAATTGTCAAGGGAACTCAGCTGGCAGGAAGGGGTCAGCGACCGACCAGACAGGCTGTGCGCGACAATCTCTTCTCCGTCGCTGGCTGACTCGACGAGCCGAAACCTTGCTGAGCGAGCGGTGCTAATCGGGCCGCACACGCCAAGGGCTCCTCCTCCTCCTCCTCCCCCATCTCCGCCTGGTCAAGCGATTCCTCGCGTGACCTGGCTGTGGCTGGGCCGGGGCTGGGCGCTTGTTGGAGGAGGGAGCCAGGCGGAGGAGGAGGGATGGAGACGGGAGGGCCAGACGAGGAAAGACGGCATACGAGGGCGTCGGAACTTGACCAAGGTCTATTTCCGCGACTGCTGCAGCCGACCAACGAGAAATGGACCCAGACAGCTGGGAATCCCCTCCTCCTCGTCAAGCTGGCCTATCAGCTTCCCATACGGGAAGCTCCCCAGCCCCAGGGCCAGGGGACCGTTTGGGGGACAAAGGATGTTGCACCCACCGCCCCTGGCATTGTCTTGGTCTGTCTATCCTGTCCTGTCTGGTCTGGTGATCAGCTCTTATTTCGAACCCACCCTTTTTGGCTTGAGGCACTGGCCCCAGATGGTAATTCCTCCGAAAGGGCAGAGTATAGCGCATTCCTTTTTTTTTTTCTTCCTTTTTTTTTCTTCTTCTCTTCTTTCTTGCTGCCCGGAGGCCCCGGGGGTCCGGCCGTGTCTTTTTGGTGTGTGGACGTCTTGTGCCCTGGACACGAACCTTGGGTCTGGGCTTCTACTACTACGTAGCATCTCACTAATCCTTGGCTCGCTGGGGTTCGTCGTCAGATCGGCACACCCAAAACCACAGGGAGGGGACGTCGACAGAGGCACAAGGCCTCCCGCCACCTGTTGACCGCGGCTATTCCATCGTGGCGACCCAGCAGGTATGGAATCCGGGGAGGGAAGGGGGGAGGGCTGCGCATCCATCCAACCAACCTGGCCAACCACCAACCCGGCCACCCATCCTTGGCCCAGCAGGGAGGCTCGCTTGTTCAATGTGCATGCTGATTGATGCATTGCATGGATGATGCATACATAGTCAGTACCCATGCGTATGTTTTGGGGGGGGCTTGCCAGGTACCTGCGCCAATGAGGAGACGAGGAGCCTTCCCAAAAGGCGCCCCAGTCCTCCTACTCACCTGGACCACATAAGGACTAACACCACAGGAGGCGAGATGACGGGCGCAGTAGGAGGGTGGCCACACATCGGGCTGCAGGGCGACAAAGAGTAGGTCCCTCGCCTGCTAGTGGACAAACGCCGCCTCGCTTGTTGATAACTTGATAACCTAAAATTTCGCAGGATCGAAACGAGGAGGAGGAGGGGGGGGGAGGATGACGAACTGGACCGCGACGACAGTTTCCCTCCTGTCCACCACTCCCTAAGCCCTAGCGGCTCAGATCGGTCAAAACACACCCCACTACAGTACCCAGGCATCGGATCGGGAATAGGTGGATGTTTTGCGATAAGGCCTTTCCTCTCTCTCTTTTTCATGGGTGGTGAGGGGCAGACGGAAAATCCTCCTGGGTGCCTTCGTTGTATTCTTTTCTATCTCTCTCTCTCTCTCTCTCTCTCTCTTTTTTTTTCCGTGTCTGATCGACGCCATCCACATCGCTTGGCCCCACCATTCGGTACGGCGGCTCGCAGGCCAAGTCGGACAAGTCTGCCAAGTCCAAAGCTTGGCCCTCTTACCCGCTGCCAGTCGACGAACAAGCCTTTTTGGTACAGCCACGATGGCCTCTTTCAGTTCCCAGGCCACGGTGGATAGTGGTAATAGTGCGATAGCGCTATAGCGACTACGGGGCTATTAGTACGCTTAGTACGTATGGGGAAAAATTTCTGGGTAAGGTGCGTCTCTTGGCCCTGCAGTCACTCTGCCTCGTGTGTGCTTCTAGAAGGAATCGTAAAGGATGGGTGTATGTGTAATGTGGGTGGGTGTATGTGTGTAGGTGTGGGTGGAATCCCCAATCAATCACCTGCCATAGATGGTGCGCGTATGTGGCGTCCTTCTTCTTACCTACCAGCGCAAAACCTAGCTCGAGCAGTGCATCATGATCAGGTCCTCCTCCACCACAAGAAGGTATTACTGTACTATTTGGTATAGAGCTGTGGTAAGTGATTACTGAGACATGGTGGTGATGGTGGCGGTGGCGGTATAGCCTCTCTTCTTCTTTCTCGTCGTCTTCGTTGTCGTCGCCGTCGTCGTCGTCCTCCTCCTCCTCCCACAGAAAAAGCAAAAGGAACACACACACACACACACACAGAGAGAGAGAGAGAGAGAGAGACAAACACGGACGAGGCCCTGGCAGGGGTCCCTCGACGCATGCATGCGACAGTAGGCAGCCTGTCCTTGGGGAAGACGGAACTGGTGGGCCGAGGCCTGCGGTTGATGTCCCAGAACGGCAGGTGGTCCACCGAGGGTGGGAACGGGGATACTGATAAGGACCTGCGAGACAACGTTCTCGAAGCCTTCGGCGACACCCTCCCTGTCCCCCACCCCTGCCTGTTCACCTGAGTTGGCCCGCCGCTGCCCTTGGCTGCGGTTTGCCCTCCCAGACTCTCGAGCATGCTACCCTACTATGGCACTTGGGACCTGGGGACCTGGTCCTGCCTCGCCCTGCTGTCGAGGGCTGCGCGCCACGCAGGAAGACGTCCGAGACAATTCCTCTCGACAGTACAAGAAGACCTCGAGGCCCCTCTCGCAAGGGAGACCTCCAAACGACGTCTTCTTGCCCCTCTCCTCTTTCCTCCCTATCCCCTATTTTTTTCTTCTTCTTCAACCCCCCCCCCCTCTTCTCCTTGTTTCACTCCTTGCCTGACAAGCAAGTGTAGTTCAACTCTCTCTTCCTGGAGACACAAGAGAGAGCACAGCAAAGATGGCCATCGGTACTATTATCGAGCCCGTGGCTGACCCTCGGGCCTCTCTGAACGCGGAGCTGCCGCACAAGGTCGTGGCCGGTAGCGGGCGCGTCTACGGCCTGGCGGCTCGTGTTGATCCCACAGTCACCTTTGAGGAATACCAGTGAGTATACATGTTTGCCTTCTTGAACTTGTCTCCCCTCGTGTTGGTGGCGGCGGTGCCCTGGAAGGAGTGTTGTTGGCCTGATAGTTAACCTTCCCCCTCCCCCTTCCTCCAGGTACTACGCGGAGCTCCAGCGCGCCGCTGAGCATGAGGAGAACAAGAGGTACATCGAGGAGCGCGGCCCCATGAGCTTCAGCAAGCTCATCAAGGGTCGCTTCTCCAAGGGCGTCCACCAGGAGCGGGAGGAGCAGGCCGCAAAGCTCGCCAGGGAGGAGGGCACGAGCAAGGGCGTCGTCACCGCCACCGTCGGTGACGAGAAGAACCCTGGCGATGTCAGCCCCAGCAGCTCGAGCATCGCCGCGGAGGAGGACTGGAAGAACCCCGTCCGCGCCATGCGCACCGCCAGCTGGGGTACCATCTTCTACCTCATCACCACCGACATCCTCGGCTGGGGCAGCACCCCTTATGTCTTCGCCAACGTCGGCTGGGGCCTCGGCGTGAGCATGTACGTCCTCTTTGGTCTCGCGGCTGCCGCCTCGGGCTGGATGATCTGGAAGGTCTTCCTGGGCCTCGACTCGCTGCACTACCCCATGGCCTCGTTCGGTGACACCTACTTCCGTGTCTATGGTCCGTACTGGCGCCACTTCATCAACGTGTTCCAGGCCCTTCAGATGTTCATGACCGTCGCCGTCATTATTGTCGGCAACGCGCAGATTATCGCTCAGCTCAACCCCAAGATCTGCTACATGGTGTGCATGCTCATCACCATGATCCTCGGCATCATCCTGGGCTCGATCCGCAGCCTGCAGCGCCTGGGATGGCTCTGCAACGCGTCCGTCTGGATGAACATCGTCTCCTTCCTCATCGTCATGGTCGCCGCGGCCAACTACGGCATCGACTACCAGTATATCTTCAACTCGACCCTCATCAACACCGTCATGCCCGTCAAGACCTTTGCCGGCCCCCCTCCTGACGCCTATCAGATGTCTGCCTACGGAACCGCTGCCACCATGTCTGGCATCAACTCCATGGTGTACTCGTACGGTGGTGCCCTCCTCTTCGTCGCCTTCCTCGCCGAGATGCGTCACCCTTGGGATTTCTGGAAGGGCATGCTGGCCGCCCAGACTTTCATCTGCGTTGTCTACATCTTCTTTGGCGCTTTCGTCTATGGGTTCTACGTATGTTCTGCCTGGACCCCTCCCCCCTCCCAGCCTTCCTTTATTCCCTCCTTCTCCCTGGCTGAGAGCCGAGGCTGACAATTTACTTCTCATAACAACAGGGCCAATACTCGTCGTCCAGCATCACCCAGGTTACCGCCATGAAGAGCCTCCAGGTGACGGGCAACGTGTTCGCGCTGGTGACGGCCTTTATAGCGTGTTTCCTGTACTTCAACATCGGCATGAAGACGGTATACCTCGAGGTCTGCCAGGAGATCATCGGCCTGCCCCCAATCACCACCAAGAAGGGCAAGCTGCTGTGGTACGCCCTGGGCCCCGTCTACTGGATCCTCGCCTTCATCGTCGCCGCCGCCGTGCCTAACCTGTCGGGTATCTCGTCCATCGTCGGCTCGCTCATGATCCTCAACTTCACCTACACCTTCCCGGCCTTTGTCTACCTGGGCTACCGCGTCAAGGTCGACGCCAAGCTCCCCGGCGAGGGCTTTGACCCGGTCACCCGCATCACCACCCGCCACGACGGAGGCTTCCGCCGCTGGTGGCGCGGCTACACCGTCAACTGGCACTTCAACACCATCTATCTCCTATACGGCTGCGGTGGTCTGGCGTGCTGTGGTATGGGCGCCTGGGCTGCCATCGAGTCCCTGATTGCCCTGTTCGGCCCTGGTGGTACCGTCGCCACCTCGTTCGGCTGTGCCGTTCCTGTGTAAGGCTGGTTGTGGGTATTGCTCGAGCAAGCAACCCTGATTTCCCCCCCTTCTTTGGTATACAGTGCAAGAAAGGGGACTATGCCCATTTTTTTTTTGGAAACCCCTACGAGCGGTTGGGAGTGGCTGAGAGGCGTAGAGTAGTCGAATATAGCCCTTTTTAATCTTGAAAAGATATAGAGAAAAAAGAAAAAGAGGAAAGAAGAAAAAAAAACTATGTCTTTCGTCTCTCAAGGCTGAACATACACCACTGATGCCCGCGCACCACCACCACCAACCCGGCGTTTGTGTTACACCCCCGGAAGGCTGTGCAGGTTCCGAAAGGGCTGTCGCCATGTACTATCCAGCTATCTGCTAGTGGTCATCACTTTACCTCTGTGTGCGCGTGGGCGATCCTTTCTGACGCCCCCAAGCAATGGCGTGCGCATCTCGCGCATCTTTTGTGCGTGTGTGTGGGGGGCGGTTTGGCCAGGTTCGCCAGGTGGATTTTAACTTTAAAAAAGATGCGTAACATCGGTTCATCCAAGCCCGAAAGGTTAATAGATTGCTGGGCCGCATCCCTCTTGTCCCCTTCCATGCATGGTTCCATCCCAGCAAGGGAGCAAGGTGAACTCGAATACGAGGTGCGTGTCAACAGGTGTAGCGTGAACTATACAGCCTGCATGCAGGTCACTTGCCTCCTTCTCTTCCCCACCCCTCTTAGGGCTGACGAAGGAGGGAGAGGCTCTTTGGGTCTTCTCTCCGAGTCTTCGCCTTCCTCAAGTGGTATAGATCACTCTTACTATTGATGCGAGTGGCACCAGGAGTTTGCGCTTTGGAGGGTTTTGTCTGTCCCCTGTACCTAACAGGTGAGACCTGAGGAGGCGCAGAGAGCACTGTGCCGATGGATGTGGACGCAGTATTACCTGCTATGATCGAGTCTGCAGGCCAGGGCACAATACACAGGCTGTAAGTGAGGCCAGGGGGAAGGGACGAGAATACATGGCAAGTACAGTAGAGCGCGGGTCCCCTAGCATGGATGCCCTTTGTATTCTTGTATCCTAAAGTGAAATAGTAGACTGAAAAACTGGAAGGAACGAGCAGAGTCGTGGAGAAGGGGGAGAAAAAGAAAGAAAAAACCAAGGTCCGAGGGCAGTCAGTCAAACTCACTCCTTCCCCCACTCCCCATCAGGCAGCCTCACCACGCGAATCTTGCCCCTCAAGCTCTCCCTCTTCCTCTCCGCCCTCTCCGCCCTGGTCCGCAGACCCGCCGCCGACTTCGCATGGTGCAGCGTCCGCGCAAGCAGGCCTCCTCCTGGCCTCGGCACCTCAGGAAACGTCCCCTTCTCCGGCGTAGGCGTATCCGGGCTCCACGCCGACCCCGGTGTCTCCGCCTCCGCCTCCTCCGCCCCTACCGCAGGACTGCCCCATGACGCCGCCGAGCCGCGCCTGGTCGAGCCGCCCGCGGCGCTTGTGCTGAAGCTCGTCCTGACGCTGCTGCTGCCCGCCGTGGCGACGCCGCTGTGACTCCCGCCCGTAAAGATCCGCGCCAGCAGCGAGACCCGTGCCGCTCCCGCCGCCGCGCCCCCGTCCTCTCCCGCCTCCTCGCCCGCCGCCGTCGTGCGGGTGCTGCTGCTGCTGCTGATGAGTGCGGTCGGGTACGGCGTGCGCTGTGGGGCCTTCCAGGCCGAGGAGGGGTGGTTGGCGGCGGCGTCGAGAGGGGCAGGATGACGTCCTCGGCGCTCGGAGAGCCCACTGCTGGCGCTGCCGTCTCGCCTGCGGAAGGGGTTGAGAGAGAACGGGCGGGGTGAGTCTGGTGTGCTGGGGCCACGGGTGCTTCGTGTCCAGGAGGTTCTGTCGCCGGGGGCCTGGTGATTGTGGCTGCTGCTACCGCTGTTCCGCCACAGGACGCGATGGTGGAGGCTCTGGGGCGGTGGCCCTGGCGGCGGCGGCGCTCGTGGTGGTGGGAGTGATGATGATGAATATGGTGATAATGGTGATGAGCACGACCGTAGGCGGCCTCTTGCGTTCACTGTCGGGCTGCTCCTGGCAATGGATACCGCCGTGTCATGGTAGAGCTCAGCCGCCGTGGGCTCAAACTCCAGCTCGGACTCGCTCACGTCGCTCGAGGACGACAGATCCATCGATTCCGCATCACTGCTTTGGTGAGGATAGGGATGACGATCATGATGATGCTGCCGGTACCAGGACTGGCGGCGCCGTCTTGTCTCTGGTGGTATCGGCTTCGGCCTCTTATCCTCCTCGGGACTTGGCGAGGCATATACCGCGTCGGATTCATATCTGCTCAGGTGGAGGGAGTTTGTCGGCAGAGGTGGTGGAGGCGGATGCTCATTGTCATCTGCGCGTAGCTGGTGAAAGGCTGGGAATGTTGTTGTCGCTGGGGCAGGCCTTGGACCTCTGGGTGGTGTTCTGACCTCGTTGTTGACCCTGGCCACGTATGAGGACTGTCGGAAGTGGTCCCACTCTGACGGGGCGCACGACATGCTCTGTGAGTACCCGTGGCAGTACGTGCTGAATTCCGTCGCGTCGGGCTGATAGGCTGCGGTGTTGTCCTCGGATGTATACGCCTGGCCCGATTCCGACCTCCTCCCACCAAGATCAAGGCCAGTGATCTGCAGGATCTTGGATGGTGAGCTATGCAGCGTCGGCGTATCTGGAGGAGGGCCCGTCGCTGTCGTCGCAGGGCTCATGGCCCCAGTCAGCTTGAGAAGCCTCTGCACGCCCGGCCTGGGCTGGGGAGAGAGGATCCCGTCCGGCGGACTGGTCGGGGTGACAATACTGTGGACAGCAGCAGGTTCCACGAACGTGCGATGACCACCTGCTGCTTGCGCTTGCCATAGCCCCAGCCCTCGAGTCGGAACTGCCAAAACCCTTGGTTCTGCTGTGTTGCGTTGCAGTGCAGCCGGGCATTCTTCTGCCGCCGCCGCCTGCTCCGGGACGGGAAGTCTTACTTGTGGGCCTCGAGACGTTTCCCCCGGGGCTGCTGCTGCTGTAGCTGTAGGCTTCGTCTGTTTGATCCTGAGTGGCCTGATGCGGAACGGGTCCGTCAAGCCTTGGAATAACCTGACTGAGCTGCCACCCTCCTCCTTTTCCCAGTCGAAGAGGAAAGGTTTGTTGTCATCCAGGGGGCTGCCGCCGGCGGTCATGGGCGTGAGAGAGTGGCTCGCTTCCGCGCCGGCGGAGGAGGCAGTCGATCTGTTGTGGAGTGGCAGGGGAGGTAATGGCTTTCTCTCGTAATCTGTGTAGTTGAGGGGCGGCGAAGCTAGTCGTCCTGTAAGCTTCTCCCCCTCGTAGACACTGTCGCCGTCGTCCATCTCGGGGGCCGGCCCGCCCTCAGCCATTTCTTCGCTATGTCAACAACAACGCACTTTCTCCCTCGAGAACAGCCCAGTCGCCTTTCCAGCTTGCCACTGGTCGGCCAGGGAGAGGAGAGGAGAAGTCATCGTCAACGAGGACGTGACCTCGATCCCACGTCGCTGTAGCCCGGCGCACCACAAAGAAACGGTCGACAAAAGTCCCGCCTTTTTGGCCAGGTCATCATCGCCCACGAGACGCCTTGTTTCTCTTTCACAATCTATCTCAGCCGGCACAAAGAAAAAAAAAGAAATCAGTCTTGCGCAAAGACAAAAAAAAAAGGACTTCAAAAATGGATAGTGCTTGTACAACAAGGCTTTGAGGTGTGGTAATTGGGATCGTTCGACGCGATGATGAGATGAAGCGACGCTTGCGGTGTCTTGATGCCAGCGTTATTGATGCGGACATTGGTGCGGGTGGGCAAGTTTCCTCAAAAACAAGTCATTCATCTCAGAGCCCAGTCCTGGGCACTGAAGAAAAGAGAGAGTATTGTAACCATGCACATGGCACATCACGTACCAAGCATTTATGAAGCCGATGTCCTGTTGTTCTACTGCCTCGCCATCGCTCAATGAGGATATGTGGGCCTGATTTGATTCTAAACGCTTCGTGAGTGATAACTTGCACAAGCTGCAATGAGCAACGAGAGACCAATCAAGGGCCGCCCTCTGAGAAACGCCGACGAGGCGCAGACCGGGTGAGCAAAGACAGACAACACGGCATCCAATGGCGTGGGACTAGGAAATGAGCAAGACTGACTGATTCTGGTATCCTTTTCTATCACACACGCACACGCACCAAAAACAAAGAAGAAGATATGCTCCCCTGAACTCCTTCCTACCCGGTGGCCAGTCGCAAAGCCTGGTATCACTCCGATGCACCCATCACATGCAACATGACCACTGCATTTCCAAGAGAGAAGGAAGAAAGAGGGAAAAAAAAAAAAAGACAACCAAAGTTCCGGACCCATAGATCGTCATCCGTCTAGTCACCGGAGAATAAAAGAACAGCCAACAAAACGCTATAGTATACGCCCTGTCCAGGAGCACCCCCGGAGGTTGGTTTGTTGGGGGGGGGGGAACGAGCCTCTTAATCCTCGTCCTCGTACTTCCCCTGGTAGTCACCCAGGAGGATATCATCCACCTCCAGCCCCGTGTGCGTGTTCCTCAGCCACTCGGTCTCGACGCGCAGAAAGATCCAGACCCAGCGCCGGAACACCTCGAGGGACTCGATGATGAAGATGGAGCTCTCGAAGTCGGAGATGTGGTCCAGGTGGGGGCTGAGCTTCAGCGACCACGTGCAGCGCAGCATGAGGTCCATGGCGATGATCATGTAGTAGGTCGGGGCCCCGTTGCCGACCAGCAGCCTCCTCCGCAGCCCGGGCGCGTGGTCGGGCGCGTTCCGCTCCCTGGCGCCCGAGAACAGCGTCAGGTCCCAGTCCTTGGCAACGTCCCAGTAGAAGCTGTAGAGGCTGTTGACCAGGCACGCGGCGACCCAGGCGCGGTACAGCCCGGCGCGGCGGGCCTCGTACGCGGGCGTGTCGGGCAGGTTCCTCTGCAGGGCGCTGAAGACGATGACGGGGAACGAGGTCGCGTACTTGGCCGCGTTGGCCAGGTGCTGCCCGCCCCAGCCGACGCTCTCCTTGTGGGGCGCGCGGCGCACGCGGAAGTACTCGATCAGGCACTGCCGGAGGCGGATCAGGTACGGCGCGGCCATTATAAGGGGCACCAGCACGCGGCCGCCGCAGTTCCTGTCGGGCCGGTCGGTGGCGCTGCCGGTGGCGCCGTGGAAGAACATCATGCAGATGCACACGTACAAGTCGCCCATCACCTTGGCGTACGAGGTGAGCACATCGGCCAGCAGGATGTCGCCGAACTTGCCGTCGGCCGCCTGCGCGAGGCCGCCGATGCTGACGCGCTTGAGGGTCGCGAGGAGGCGGCCGCGGCCGCCGTGGCTGAGAGAGAAGGACCGCAGCGGGAGGGCGAAGAGGACGGCGAGGACGACGAGGTAGGTCATGGGCATCCAGTCGTAGTAGACGACCAGGGCAGGGTTGCGGCGGGAGAAGAGCCAGAAGGTCACGATCGAGAGGGCAAAGGTCGCGGACAGGACGGAGGCGAGGCGGTAGGTGGAGAGGTGGTGGGGTGGGTGCGAGGCGGACGGCCGTGACGGGTAGCGGATGAGCGAGGGCACGTCGATCTTGCGGTCGTAGAGGTAGTGCAGGTTGACGCCCCATCCCCAGACGGCTGCGCCCTGTCAGCCGGTGCGCATGGTCCTTCTTTGTTCGTACACGCATGGGCAGATCTCGACTCACCGAGCACCACGATGAATGCGACGCGGTAGGGGAGGGGAAAGCTGAGGCTGAAGGAGTCGAGCTGCGGCTCGACCGCCGGATCGCCGTCCATTCTGCGAGCCTGTGTCCTCCTATCTTGTCTCGCCTGTGATTGCGCACATGAACCATATAAGAAAGAGAAAGAAAGGAAAAGGAAAGAGAGAAAGAAAAAAGGCTGTTTCTTGTGGCCTCGTCCACAGGTCCCCTCTGCGCCCCTCGGAGTGGTGGGTGTTGGTGTGCGCAGCGCAGGTTCGAGGGCTGGTTACGTGTACCGTAGGTACCTTGGAGCTTGTCGTTAAGGGGAAAAAGAAGAAGGGGAAAAAAAAGGAGCCACATCGTTTTAGGGGCCGCACGTCATTGCCCGGCAGTGGCCGAGCATCCCCTGTCGTATGCTCGACTTAGTGGGTCGGTGGTTCCCTCCCCAGCGCCTCTGCTCAGTGACAACCGAGGCAAGTCCAGCTATCGTTTGAGTGCTCTTCACTTCACCTCTCAACGACATCCTCACCAATCTGTTTTCTCTTTTGCTACCCTCCACCCCTTGGAGAGACATATATGGACTACTTTGTTGCAAGATCCAGCATGTAGAGGAGAGCCCAGCCAAGAGAAGTATCCGTGACAAGATGGCCTCCTCAACACCAGCGCGGCACACGCCGTCGGCTGCCACCACCTCCTCCTCCCCGTTCCCCTTCGCCACCGCCCCAGATATCATCCGCGCCCACCAAAAGGACGCCTACTTCCAGGGCCTCCTCACCAACCAGCTCCTCGACCTCCACCGCCGCCTCCTCGGCGCCCGCTCCTCCCACGCCTGGGCCAACGAGTCCCGCACCGCCGGCGACCTGCTGTACCTGTGCCTGACCACCCTCCTGGGCAACCGGACCCTGGGCGAGGAGTACTGCGACCTGGTCCAGGTAGAGGCCCCCTCCGCTGCTGCTGCTGCTGCTGCTGGTGCCGGCGGCGGTCAGGGCGCAGAGCCACCCACCACGACAGCCGCGGCCGGCCCAAGACTGCCCTCCCTCCGCCGTCGCTCAGCCTACATCGCCCTCTCCGCCCTCCTCCCCTACCTCCTCTCGCGCGCCCTCCCCGCCGTCCGCGCCCGCCTGCGCGCCCGCCTCGAGGCCCGCCTCGCCGTCCTCCGCCGGCGCCACCACCATCACCACCACCACCACAGCAGAGGCGATCCACACGCCCCCGCAAAGACCACCCTCGAGTACCGCGCCGGCCGCTACCTCCTCGCCCACCTGACCAGCCTCACCTCGGGCGCCCACATCCACGCCGCCGTGCTGGCCACCTTCTACTTCTCGGGCGCGTACTACTCCCTGTCCAAGCGCCTGACGGGCCTGCGCTACGTCTTCACGCGCAGGCTGCCCGAGCACCCTGCCGGCGCCGACGGGCGGGCCGGGTACGAGGTGCTGGGCGTGCTGCTCGCGGTCCAGCTCGCGGTGCAGGGGTACCTGCACGTGCGGGCCACCCTGGCCGGGCTGGGCGAGGAGGAGGCGGGCGTCGAGGCTGTGATCCGGGAGAGGGCCTTTGGGCCTGGTGGTGGTGGTGGTGGTGGTGGTGCTATGGACGTGAGCCTGGACCACGAGTTCAGCTACAGCGGGAACAACGACCTGCTCCTCGGCACGGGCACGCCGGGCGGGCAGCGGAGCAGGGCGGCGATCGGGGCGATGGCACACACACCTGTGCCCGGGGCCGGGTCCTCCCGGGCAGACGACGGCGCGGCGAGGTATGACCTGGGCGACGAGAGCGTCCTGGGCTGGATCAGGGGGTCGTCGCAGAGGAAGTGTACGCTGTGCCTCGAGGAGCTCAAGGACCCGGCGGCGGCGGGGTGCGGGCACGTCTTTTGCTGGACGTGCATTGGGGACTGGGTCCGCGAGAAGCCCGAGTGTCCGCTGTGTAGGCGGGAGGTCATGGTGCAGCACATATTGCCGCTGAGAGCGGCATGACCGCATCGTCTTTTTTTTCTCTCCTTCTCGTCTTCCTTCTCTGGAGCGTCAGTTTCCCTCCGACATCTCTACGGAGATGAATCTACAGTGGTGCATGGTCAGATGGTTGGTACCAGAACGTTCTTATGTAAAAAAGACCTTTTTTTTTTGAAGAAAAAGGTTTCTATAAACGCAGCATGGTTGGTGAGAGACATCGAGCCAGCAGCAAGTAGGTTGAGAGAAAAAAAAAGAATACTTGGTACATGGCGATACAAGTCACATATGCATGCATGGCTAGGAGAGAGGAGAGCATTAAGTTGCAGGTGTCATCAACAAGACGATGTCAGCTTTCATATATGCCTTAGAAGTAAGCTTTGTGTAAAGACAGCATCGGAATCGAATAGGTAGCGAGCCTTGGCCCCCCACCCTAAAAGAAAAGAAAGGAAGAAAAGGAAAATAAAAAAGAGAGAAAAAGCACAAGCCGCTGCTGTCCCTAATTTTCTTCCCCTTTCCTTCTCTCTATGTGCCCTCAGGTAGTCCAGCCCAAGGAGCAGAATCCATTAAGCCAAGTCTTCCACCAGTAGCAGAGTACAGACAAAAGAGATCGGACGCGGTTGTCCAAGGGATGAAGGGAGACATGTTTCCGTTCATATCCACCCGTCCAGGGAGGATGATAGATCACCATCATAATTATCCTCCCCTGGGGCGTCAGCGTTATGAGATAACCCGTTGTTGTTGTTGTGTGCCCCTCCTTCTCAAGTCCTCATGCAATCCAAAACAGTAGACGTACTCGCTGAACAACCAAGAGCACGGCGTATCAAGGTATCACTATTGCCTTCCCACCTGGCACCATGAACTCCGCGTCACACCAAATCAAGTCGGATCCGGAAACGCCTCGTCAAGATGTATGCAAAAGCAAGCAACCAGCCAGCCAGCCAGCCGCGCATGTTCAGACCCTGTTGCTGGTCTTCGCCCGCCCGCCCCACTCGCCGTCGGGAGATGAACAGGTCAGGCCGAGAACAGCACGATCTCTCCCCTGTCGTTCCTCTTCATCCGCAGCGACCTGAAGAGCTCCTTCTCTTCTAGGGGCCTCGGCGGCGCGTCGCCGCTGCGCCGCGCTCGCGGTGAAAGTGTCGAAGCGCCTTGTTGAAGCTGCACCCGCGCCGGCTCTCGGGGCCCTTGTTGACCATGCTGAAGAACAGGTCGGCACGGTGGCCAAAGACAACCATGGCGCCGGCTCCGCTCCGGGATGCGTCCTGCTCGTGGGTAGACTCGCCCTTGTACTCGAGCAGCTTTGGCTCCCTGGCACCCTCCAGGCGCCTGGACCGGTGGTGGGAGTGGCGCTTCTTGCTCGAGGTCGTGGTGACGCTTGCCATGGACTTGCGCTTGTTGGCCTTGCTGGTCGGGTTGTTGGAGGTCCCCGAGCTGGTGAACATGGACATGATGCCATTGCTGGCGCCGCTGACCGGGCGGCTGGACCGGTGGTGCTTGGAGTGTCTGGACTTCTTGAGGGGGGTGGCGGGCGTCTCGCCGAACTCACCGCCGGATCCTGAGTAGTCGGGCGATGGTAACGTCTGGGTCCGGGCCATCATCTTGGACATCCCGCCCGTGAGGCCGGTGTGGAGACCAGGCGCATCGGGCATCTCGAGATCGTGGGTGTCAACGTGGAGCCGCTTTCTCTTCTTGTCCTTCTTGCCGTCCCTGTCCGACCTCTTGCGCTCCCTGGCGGACCTGGGCAGGGGTGTCTCGAACGTGACGACGGCTGGGATGGGACCTGCGCCGTACGAGACCAACTCGTCGTCTGCCATCATCTCCAGGTCGAGGTCGTGAAGCGCCTTGGGCTCCTCGAAGCGGACGAGCTGATTCTGCTCGCTGGGGACTGCCTCCGAGGGACCAAGAGCCGTGGGCAGGGCAACGGCGGACGCGGTCGGGGTTGGGTTCACCATGTACTCGAAGACGTTGATGTCATTGGGCGGGGGCGGGCTGGGCGCTGGCGGTGGTGGGTTGGCAGGTTTCTCCCACCCTTCGTAGTCGGGCACCTCCTCGACGTATGCTCGGTGGGCCATGTTGTTGTCGTTACCGTTACCGTTGCTGTCGTTGGTGTTGTTATTGTTGTAGTTGTTATTGTTCTGCGCAGACGTTGTGCTGCGGTCTGTGGTCTTTGCCTTCTTGTTCTTGTAGAGAGCGCCCTGGTACTTTTGTTCCTCTGTCATGCAACTCTGGAAGGGGGGGGAGCAAAGCTGATTAGTCTCGGGGTTGTGGTCCCTCTGTCATTGTATGACCGTCCGGCGTAACGATGGGCGTCATCATACCGTGTGAGAGCGATAATCGGTGCCCCAGAAGTGGACCATGCAATCAATGCAGGTGAACGTGGCGGCTCGACAGCGACTCCGGTGAGGATCGAGTTTCTTCTTGGTTAGGACATCGCCGCAGGCTGCGTTCGGTGAGAGAAGAGACGAGGTAGGTCAGCTTGGGAGCCTGGCGGTCGAAAAGCAGGAAAGGGAGAGGGACTCTGGGTAGAAAAGGTGTGACATGAAGCCCGAGGGGTGGTGGCGTGTCCCGAGGGGGGGGGGGGGAGAGCTTGTGTGGTATGTGTATGTGTGTGTGTGTGTGTGTGTGTGTGTGTCTCCCTCTCTATCTGTGTGTGTGTGTGTGTCTGGGAAAGGATATATTGGAATTGGGATGATCATAGCACAGCTCTTAGCACAGAGACATGGCCTCAAGACGGAAAGGGGCAGCTGGAGGGAGGACTGGGGCGGCGGGAATGCGCCAGGAGGGTGTGACATCAAAGGTCAGGCATCGGCATGACATTGGACTGCAGGGCAAGATGATGCACACTCCCAAGGCTGGAAGGGGACTGGCTGGGCGGGAATGGAGATCCGGGGGGGATGTGATGGAGGTGGGGTGTGTGTAGCAAGAAGTACATAGGTCCGTCCCCCCCCCCCAACCCCGGGGCAGGACTGGGGGACAGACGAGACAAGAAGGCCCAGCAGCATGCCACAACAGATAGTGACACCAGATCAGGATCAGGTGACAACAAGAGGGCACTGCGCCGGTCTGGTGACGGGCTCGCTTGCCAGGAGAGAGATATGGTGACTCTGGGGGTTGGGGTGGTAGCGATGGCTTACCTTCGCACTGGAAGCTCACCATCTTTGACGACTGTCGGGGATGGGCTGGACTGGGCCGGACTGGGCGTGACTCGGCAGGGAAGAAACCGGTTGTGCTGGTTATTATCGCGACTCCGGCTCTCTTGTTGTGCAGTGTAAGCTGTAGTGGTGTGGGCGGGACGATGGTTGATTGGCACGCGGCCTGAGGTATGCAGCGAATGACGGACGAGGCGTGTTGATGTCTGACCGGGACGCGCTCCTCTCTCTTGCAGGTTTGCCTCCCTCCTTGGGGCCCGACCTTGCACCCTGGCGCTGTACTGCTCTCTTGTGCTTCTCCCTCCGGGTGCGATCGTCAGGAATGCACAGGTTTCGCCACAGATAGCACCGGGTGTAATGAGCAATGCCTGCCTGCCTGCCGACAAGGCTTGTCTCGACTGCTGCGGGCAACACACAAAGTAGTACAGTAAGTATGCACACACCAGGTTTGCTGTGCCGGTGACGCGCGACGCTGCAGGTGCTGGGAGGGTGTTATATTTTTGTCGTCCTGCAGGAGGACGAGGGAGGGCAGAGGATTGGTTCCTGGCGGCGACGGATGAGACCCTGCGGAGATGCAGGGCGTCAACGGGGCAAGCAGCGGTTGGCTGGGCCTGAACGGTTGTTGGCTGGAGCTGGAAGCGAACGCAGGAGATCTGGGCGCGCAGAGAGGAAGAAGATGGCACAATCTTTCCTCCCTCTCCTCTCTCACACAACCCACACGCACGGTGCGCTGCTGCTTGGTGGGTGACGAGGGGTGGGGTCGCAACGAGGGCAGAGCGAGGGAAACCTTGCACAAGGTTCATGCGAACTCGCCCTTCTGCAAACCCAAAAGAACCCGAGGGTGTTCTCGTCAGGCTGGCTGACTGAGATATGAAAAGAAGCTGCTGGTCGTGGGGTGGTCCAGGTTCCGGGGTCAATGTTGACAGGTTGAAAAAGAAGGCAGAAATTTCTGTGTTTGTCCGGGTTGTCATGCACGTCAAACCCGCCTTGGAGACCAGCAGGGCGACGAGTCCTGACTGGGCAGCACTTGCCACACGCCTCCCTCCCCGGGCCACCCCCACCCCCCACCTTCTTGGCCGTCCTCGGGCAGGTAGGTTCACATTAGTGCCATGGACTGTTCAGCAGCCCACCTGCCCACCCAAAACCATGCCCGCCCTGCTGCAGGCGCTCTCTTTTCTTTCTCTTCTGATAATGCTCTCGAGAGATCCTGGTTCCTGCTCCCTCCTGAACCAAGAGGACAGGAGAGGGTGAGGGGTTCATCGCCGGAGCTTCTCGGCCCACGCTCGTCCTGGAATGACACCAGGCACAGGAACGGGTGAGAGAAGAGAGGTGGGGGTCTAAGCCGTTGCTGCAGGCTTGACGTGGTCCCAGTGGTGACAGCCATACAGACCACCTTAGGGGAGGGGGTTCCTGTCGAGACAACGCATCGTCATCCCCCGGGCGGGACTTGTCGGAAGCCAGACGAGATCTCGTCGGGTCAGCTTCTCCGGTGCTTGTCACGTACAGGGAAAGAACCGTACACCCATCAAGACGACAGATTCCCCAATAAACAGAGATAGTACTCTGTGTGGTAAATAGACTATTATCAAATAGTACTGCCTTGGCCCCCTTGTGCTTGTTTTTGTTTTTTAACGGTGGTGGTACTCCTTACAGTGGGGTGGCCCTGGCAACCTGGCGGCTAGGTGATGCACTATGGACAACACCCTCCAGCTTCTTCGAGGCTAGGGCGAAACGCATCAAACGCGTCGCCCATTGGCTCTACCGGGTCTAATTAAAGACTTCATGCCACCCCCTTCCCCCCCCGAGTCCGGTGTCTGGGGGCGTGAACGTAAACACACAGGCAAAAAGTAGACAAGGCACTGGACCGACAGACCGACAGACATGCATGCCCGTCTATATATATATGTATATATATATATATATACATTTATATTTATATAGCAAAAGTCCCTGGCTCTTTTTTCTCGTGAGAGGGAGGAGGGATCTTCAGGGTACATTCCACAAAAACAACCGTGATCCTCTTATGCCTGGTCCACGGCCGAGATTGACGAGAGACCTGCCGACATCCGCCTGCGCATCATGAACTTGGGCGACGAGCTCGGCCCATATCGCTCGTACAGCATCAGGACCGTCCTCGGTCTCGGGCAAGGAGGGAGAGGCAGACGAGAAAACTGCTGAGAAAGAGAGAGAGAGAGAGAGGGTCGACACCACCTTCGAATCTCGCGTGTCTGGTGCCGGCACTGTCTCACCTCGTGTGTCTGGGTTTCGCCTCGCGGGTGAGGATTGATGTGGCCCGCGAGATTGCGTGTACCGGATCAAGTAACGGGGCGAGATGCTACCCTCATCTCAGGAGACACGGCTGCCGAGATCAAGGGCGGGCCCAGAAAGTGATGAGCACGACACATCATCTGAGGCGCAAGATGATGATGATGCTGCTGCCATCTGTCCTGGGCCAAGGGCGGCTACCCGATACCCAAGACAGCCAGCAGCGAGGGAGGTCCCGACAGGGGAAATTTTGTCCTCAGAAGTCCAATCTCTCCCTCTCTCTCTCTCTCTGTCTCTCCCCGCCGATGGCGCACTATTTAAACCATTGCAGCCGTTCAGAGATGGGCAGCTCAAGCAAGTCTCGTCACGATCAAAAAAGGCAGATTCCCACCCAAAAAAAAGAAAAGAAAAAAAAAAAGGCGATGTTCCCCTCTTCTAGTCTGGCGCTCAGGGCTCAAGATCCAATCGAGATCTGGGCCGCTTCTCGCCGTGCGCTGCCAGAGGACGAGTCTCCACCAATAACGAGGGCGGGCGGGATGAGAAGAGACGACGCTGGGACGCGCAGGGATGGCGTTTCAGGTCGTGCACCAGGAGAGACCCCGGGGCCGAAGATGCCGTAGCGACTTGTAACAGATGGCGACGGCGATGAATTAGCATAATTTGTGGATTTGTGACATCTGCTATGGCCTTGGCCTGATGAGAGATCCGCCTGGCTTGGCCCCTCTCTGCTTATGGGACCATGGGAATACGATGAAGCTATCCGGCCTCGAGGCGGACGGACAACCTGTGTGCATAGTAGGTTCAGCCTTATCAGCCACTTGGATTTAGCCACATCCCACGGCTGGACGGCGATAAACCTGTGGTGTGTCTGTGACATGATCTTCAGCCCGTACGTTGAAGCCCGTAGCCTGCAGAACGTACTCCACCCTGACAGCTGTCCCATCAATCATCATCCACCTCTGGTGGGCTCCAGGCTCCTACCTAGTGTACCAACTCTGATGAAGAGAAGGGGAAAAGAAAGAAGACAAAAAAGATGTGCAGGGAGGGGCATGACGCTGACTCACGAGCAGACGTCAGACAGCGGATCTTCCTTCGCTTGAATCCAATCTGACCTGTCTTCTTCCGCCTAGACGTCCACCCTGCAATGTTGTATATAGCCTTTTATTCTCCTTCCGCGCTGTGCTTCCTCCGGTCATCGGGTGGCTTGTCCCGAGAAGGAGAAGACATCGGTCCTCGTGTGTGTGTGTGTGTGTGTGTGCGTGTGTGTGTGTGTGTGTGTGTGCGTTGTTCGTTGCATTATTATCACGTATTATAGCACCATACACAAGCAGCCGCCTGGGGGAAGATCTGCAGCAGGGTGTTTTTGTTCCAGAAACAAAAAGAATGCGGAACAAGACCCACTTCTTCCATCACGAACAGCATCAGCCCACCGCTGGGAGGAGAGTGTCGGAACGTATTCCCCTTCTGTAACCCATGTGGGATCGATCTCTTCTTTTCTTGTGACCAAACAAAGGTCGATGGGGTTAGAGATGTCGCGTGGCGATCTCTGGTGAAAGCCCGGAGGGGGGGAGGGGACTGGCCTGGTCCGCTTCACGCCTCGGGCTTCTGCGTTTGATCAACTGCTCAATGCGGCGGTGAGCGCCGAGGGCGGCGTCGTCACGTCTCCCGTTGGTGCGAGGAGGCGAGAGGCGCGGGGATTAGGGGGAGAGAGAGGGAACAGAGAGAGAGAGAGAGAGAGAGAGAAGGAGGAGGAGGTCCATCTCCTATTCGGGATACGGAGTCTGGCGTACAGCCCGACCATGTATCACCCACTGTACGGTACCATAGTGCCGGGTTTATTACAGAAGGGATCATGGCACTGTGGTTCCCCCCCCCCCCCAAGGCTCTGAGACGAGAGCAGGAAACCCCCCTGAGCCTGTGGTGGGGACCGGCAGCGTCAGGGGTCCTGCCTGCTGCTGGGACCACAGTGGACCTCAGCGCACCTGCTGTGCCACTGCCCTGTGTCAGTGCCTTCCCGGCAGGTGATGTGCTGTGGGAGGCTTACCTAAGTGCCCAAGTTCTCACCAGAGGATTCCGCCCGGCCTGTTAACGTGCATCGCGCATCGTGCATCGTGCATCTCGAGCCCTGAGGTCCCCGGCTGAACCCAGAGCTCAACCTTCCCCTCATCTCACGGCCCATCCTCGAAGGGGGTGGGAAAACGGGGCCTTGGCGATCCTGGCTGCTGCTGATCTGCTCTGACCTGTCTCCTCTCTCGCGCTCTCTCCCAGACTACAGGACGGGGCCCTTGTCGGAGAGCAGTGCCTGTCTGTGTCTGCCCGTACTGGCCTGTCCTTGTCTGCGCCCTGTCTCCTCCTCCTCCTCCTCCTCCTCCTGCTCTGCCCCAGACCAGATCGAGACCGACCAGACGGGACCAACAACAAGCACAGACCTGCCAGAGCACAGAGGACCAGAGAACACAGACTGCATTGCATTGTACATCCGGAGCCAAGGCACGCCACACACACACACACAGCCTCCTGTCCCCCCCTCCCCCCTTCTCGCCTATTACTCCTGCTTTGACAGTACAACCTCCCCGTTGGTCTCCCCCATCTTACACACACACACTCATACACACACTCTCTCTACTACTACCCTACTCCCCCTGTCTCTTCTCTTCCCCTTCTCCTCTTCTTTTTTTATTATTTATTTTTAATTACCTACCATGTCCTCCCCTCCTCCATCCCAGACTCTCCTCGAGTCAACCGTCTCGCTCCTCGGCACCGCTGCCTCGTGGATGCGACTACCGGCCATTGCCTCGACTGTAAGGCATACTGCCTCCTCCGTCATGCCCTGATACTATCTTGTCCCCTGCCTGCTTTTGTCCTTTTCGTCCCCTCCCCTCTGTTCCCCCGCTCGAGACTCCTATGTCGTCGTCCGCCGGCCCGCCGCCATACCTCCTCCTCCTCCTCCTCCTCCTCCTCCCCCCCTTCCTCCTCGGGGCTCCTACCTCTCCGAATGCGCTGTTCCTTCACGGACGACCTGAGGCGCGACCTGAGGGACCTGGCTAATCTCGTCACATCCAAGGGCGTTGCTGCTGTTCTCACCTCCCTCCTCTACTTCAAGCAAAAGTGAGTGTCCTCCGCCCTCCCCCCTCCCATGTCCCACCTCCTTCCCCTCCTGTGTCGCAGCCTGGCCGGGCGCGCCCTCCGTACCGTGCGGTGGCTGACATGGCACCGCGACCACTCGCCCAGGGCCCTGATATACCCGTCGCACATGCCCCCGAATGCTCGGACCGACGTCCCGAAACCCTCCCAGTTCGGCATCCAGGACTTCGAGGAGCTGTTCATACCGACGAGCGATGGGGAGAAGCTGTCGGCGTTCTACATCCGAGGCCCACGGCCGGGGCGGAACTCCAACGTCACCGTCTTGATGTTCCACGGGAACGCCGGCAATATCGGGCACCGGGTGCCCATCGCCCGCATGCTCATCAGCCTCACGGGCTGCAACGTCTTCATGCTCGAGTACCGAGGGTACGGCCTGTCCACCGGCGAGCCCGGCGAGTCGGGCATCTGCCACGACGCGCAGACCGCCCTCGACTACCTCCGCGGCAGGGCGGAGACCAGCGACCACAAGCTCATCGTGTACGGGCAGAGCCTGGGCGGGGCCGTCAGCATCAAGCTCGTCGCCGAGAACCAGAAAGACGTCGTCGGCCTGATCCTGGAGAACACCTTCCTCTCCATGCGGAAGCTGATCCCCTCCGTCCTCCCGCCAGCAAGATATCTCTCCCTGCTGTGCCATCAGGTCTGGCCGAGCGACTCCCTCATACCACAGATCACAAAGGTGCCCATCCTGTTCCTCTCTGGGCTGCAGGACGAGATTGTACCGTAAGTCGCGCCACCACATACACACACACACACACACACACACACCCCTTTATTACTCAGCGGCCCCATCTCTTTTCCTCTGGCGAGATTGCTAGAACAGGAAGACCACTGCAACAGCCAGAACAGACCGACCCTCTAACCGGAAAGGTTGGGGGCCGAGTGTCGTCGTCAAAAACGATCTTCCGACACCGGGGGGTTTTTTTTCTCATTTCTTTTCCTTTTTCTATTCTTCTCCCTTTCTTTCTTATCATCCTGCCTGCACTATGGGTCTTGTCGTGCTACCATACGGTAGTAATAATATGCAGCAGCCCATGCATGACATGCATGTCTCACAGCAAGAGGACCCACGCTAACCTCTTCTTGGCACCCAGTCCAAATCACATGCGCCGCCTCTACGAGCTGTCGCAAGCACCCAACAAGATCTTCAAGCCGCTCCCCAACGGCGACCACAACTCGAGCGTGCTCGAGGACGGTTACTTTGAGTCTATTGCCGACTTTATCGCATCGGTCACGCAGGAGTACCCCTCCACACCACCCGAGAACAAGTAGGGATACCCCCCCCCCGGTTCCCAGATATCCTCTCCTTCTCGTCGGCTGGTGTGGAGGGGGTGGCGCTCATGCTGGGGCGCAGTAGTGGTGGTCCCGTGAGTGTTGTTGCATCCGTCCTGGGAGGGTCATCTGATGTGGACTTGGTGTGGGGGGAGGGGGGAGGCCCAGGTAGGATTCTCGTGTGTCCTCTGGACCTAAAACTACAAAGGAGGGAGGGTCGAGTACAACTTCGGCCCGCCACTCGGTTGCAGCCGCGCCCTGTCGAGGGCAAGCTCTGGTTGCGCAGTGGGAGGAGGCGTGCTTTTGATAAAGATACCCCTGATGACGAGCTCGATCATGCAGCTACCTAAAAATTCAAATATGTCTTAATGTTTCTCCTGCCTGTGTGGGTGGCTCGACCCATCCCCCACCCGCACCTCAAGACTCTGCTCGTGTTGGGACCCTGTGTTCATCTGGAGGGTATATGCTGGAAGGATGCCATGAGCGATACTCCCCCGAGACTCATGACTGAGGCACAACAAAAACAAAAAAAAAAAAAGGCCACACAAACCTCGTATTCCTTAGGTCGTAGCTTTGTAAGACCTCCGGGAGGTGTAAGACGAGGAGGAGGAGCGAGAGAAGACGCATGGAAGAAAGTAAGGGAAGGGGGGTGGACTCGGCGCTGGTCAGCCAGGAGAGCACTGCGAAAGCTGAGATGAGACCTCCTCACATTTCCCGCGAGGGTGGTGAGCCCAAGATTGCGCACAGATATGTCAAGAGACTGTTTACATGATTGTTTTGGAGGTTTTTCCATTTTGGAACCGGGAGAAGGGGGGAGGGGGAAGGAGGTGTTCCCCTACCCGGCCTCCCTTTCCTGTTCTTCTTCCTTCTTAGCCCTGATGCATCACAGGAGCCGTATGAGCCGGCCTCCAGAGCATCACAGGCTGAGCCCTCGACAGCCTCCCTCTCCAGAACCCTCGAGCTCTGGTGAAAAATGAGATCTCTTGTGACTTTGCTCTCTTGTGACTTTGTACCCTCTCAAGCGTCCAGCCCTTTCTTTTCTTCTTCTTTTTTTTTTTTTTTTAACAAACCCCCCCCCAATTCATGAGCCTCACTCAATCATAAAGTGAGAACAAGAGTAGAGGACGGGAGGAGAAGAAGAAAGACAGTCCCTTACTGTCCGTCACTCTCACCCTCATCAGCTCTCGCCGGCCCCGCCTCCGGGTCCTCCCCACCCACCAAGCCCTTCTGCGCAGGTCCCGCCTCGGCCTTTGCATTCTCCGCCGCCGCCTCCTCCTCCTCCTTCGGCTTCTCCTGCTGGGGCTGGGTCTTCTTCAAGCCCAGCCTCCTCAGCGCCACAAACCCTGTCTGTTTGGGCTCGACGACCGACGGGGCCGCCCACTGCCTAGGCCGCGCCGCCGCCCGGCTCGCGACCGTGCTCCAGCCGCCTGCCGAGCCGTTGCCGCCGTCACTGCCCTCGCGGCGCACCACGTTCGACCTCGTGGCGTCTACCGCGCAGAGGATGACACCGGCCGCGATGCCGTGGGGGCCGATGGCCCTGGCGAGCTTGGGCTTGAGGCCGGCGAGCAGGGCCTCGAGCTGGGGAGGGTTGAGCGTGCCGGAGGCGATGCTCGCGGCGGTCGTCTTGGTGGTGGTCCCGACCAGGACCTCCTCGGAGGGGAGGAAGCTCGTGGTGAAGGTGAGGCCCGGGTTCGACGAGGTCGCGCCCGAGAGCTCAGCCTTGAGCGCCTGGTCGACCTCCTCCGCCGTGAGGCCGAACCTCGGCCGGGTGAGCAGGAACGCGTTGTACGGCTGCTGAGAGGGCCTGCTCGGGGGAGGCGCTGGTGCCGCTGCTCGGGGGGGAGCGGCCGTCTTCAGGAGGCGCAGGCACTGCAGCAGCGTCTTCCGCGGCGCCGAGACGAACCGCGGTCCCTTGAAGATGCTGACGTGCCTGTGGGGTTCCGGGTCCTGGCTCTCGCTGTCGAGGCCGTAGTCCTCCGCAAGCCCGTGGAGGAACTGTCGCTGGTGGGGTTTCATAGGCTTGAAGCGCATGTTCTTGGCGTTCGACTCGGCGAAGACGCGGAACTCGCGCTCCTGCTGCTGGGCCCACTCGGTATTGTCACGGAGGAACCGGAGCGTGGTGTCCTGGTAGGGGATGTGGTCGTCCGTATGGTCCGGGTCGACGTTGAGAGCCTCGGCGAGCTGGCGGTTGCGCTTCTGGCGTAGGCACTCCTCGTCGCACCTGAGGGGGTCTCGCTGTGGGCCGCGCGGGTCGAGGTGCGTAGACAGGCACTTGACCTTCTGCTTGCGCCGCTGGCAGTCGCAGGTGATGAACGTCTCTGACTGGCATGGCTTCTCCTCCTTGCAGGAGAATGGCGCATGGCACTGGTCGAGGTCTTCATGCCCGCAGGACTCGCGCGGCTTACCACAGGGCTGTGTGCAGTGGGATCCCGGCACGCCCACATCTTCGCAGTCACCCCTGTGGCAGAGCAGCTTGCAGTGGTGCGTACTACAGTATGTCAGTCAGGGATGTATGCGCAGCCATGGTCCTTGGAGTGTCGCACGTACCCGCACTTGAGACGCTTCCCACAGGGCCGACCACAGCGAGCCTCTGCGAACCAGCATGGCTGGTTGCGTAGGACCTCCTTGCCACAGATGCACGTCTTCTCGACCAGGAACGGGCACTTGGGGCATTCTACATCGTCAGGATGACATTGGTGTTCCACCTGGGGGTGTCCGCAGGCTCGCGCGCGTGCAGGGGAACCGACACTGCGGCGGTTGGGTGCCACACTGAACATAGCCAAATTAGTCCTTGTGCGATTCTTTTTCCCGGCGGATAGCATCGTCCCCCTCAAGGCCGACAATATATACATACCGGTTGGGGAGGGTAGAGCGTGGTGCGCCCACAGGAACAGCTGATCTCCTCGAAGATAGCCTCCAGGCAGCTCGGGCACGGTCCCTTGTGGCACAGCTGCTGGCAGAAGTGCTTGCCGCACTTGAGGAGCCGGTTGCAGGTTCTTGTGCAGATATGCTCGTCTTCCACATCCTCCTGCGCCGGGCCGGCAGCCCGACGCCTGTTTGCCTGGCGCTTGGCTGCCCTCTTCTCCCCAGGGCAGCAGTGGACGTCGCAAGAGTGTCGTCCACAGTTCAGGACTGCCCGACACACCCGAGGGCACTCGGGCTTTACTGTCTCCTCTGGGGGCACTCCGTGGCAGATCGTCGACACCGTAGTCCTGCTGCAGCGGCACCTGATATCCGTCTTCTGCCAGCAGGGGTTGCAAGCTCCTACGTGGCAGAGATCTGGGCACTGGTGCCCGCAGGAGAGGGTCTTACCGCATTTCTTGGAGCAGTGCTCGATCTTGTCCGAGCAGGACCGTCTCGGTTCTGCCATGACCTCCTCCAGGGGCGTCTTGCCGCAGGGGCAGTGGGTGACGACGTCGGGCGAATTTGGACAGTGCGCTGCTTCCTCCTCTTGCGGGTGGCATCCCTTCCGGCACTGATGCACACCGCAGTCGAACTTTCTTGTGCAGGGTGCCTGGCAGGCGAAGGAGCCTTCAAACCAGCCCGAGACCTCTGAGGCCTGCACCTGTCCGTGGTTAAAAGACTCGAGCAGGTCGTCCCGCTGCTCGCAGGGTATCTCCTTGGCCTCCTTACCACAGTAGCAGGTTGAGGGCACCATCACCTCGCAGGCGCCGCAGACGCCTGGGTGGCACTCCTGGGGGCAGAGGTGTTCTCCACACGGCAGCAGGTCCGCACAGGTCTCGTTGCAGCTGAAGCCCTTGGTGTAGTCTGTATCAGCACATCTCTTCTGGGACGTGTTCTTTCCGCAGTAGCAAGGCTGCACGGGGCCCATCAGGGGTGCAGGGGGGGCAAGGGCCGGAGTGGCACATCAGACCACAGGGATGCGGACAGGTGCCGCGAGGCTTGGAGCATGTCTGCCCACAAGAGTGGGGTGGCAGCCCTGGTGTCGACCGCGGGTTGATCTCCTTGCCGCACCAGCAGTGGTAGGAGCCCGGGTCCTCTGTCAGCTTCGAGTTGCACCCAGGACATCGCCACGTGGGCTCGGCACCCTGTGGCTGCTTGTCGTTCTCCATCTGGCTCTTGAACCACTTCTTGGTACAGTGGTAGTGGGTGACGGTCCAGCACAGGGTGCACGTCCAGATCCGCGAGGTGCGCACCACCTCGCCGGAGCAGATGACGCACTCGTACTGGCCGTTGTCGATATCCTCGTGGATCCGCGTCGTCAGGTCTGGGGCCTCAGACTTGGATGCTCTTCTCGCTCTCGGCTGTGGCGTCTCCCTGGGCTTGCCCGGCGGGCGCACCCTCTGCTGGTGAGCCTGGCCAGGCACAAACTCGGGAGCATCGCCGCTCAGCCCTGGTGTCTCCCGAGGCGCGTCCTCGGCCGCCGAGGTGAGCTGCCCGCCAAAGGTTCTCCGAGGGGCGATGTGAGTGTCTTGTCCAAGGTGTCCGCCCCTGCCTCGCCCGCGCCCGCCCCTCCTGCCCCTGCCTCCCCGGGGTCCTGACCCCGCTGGCTGCTGCGCAGGCGTCGAGGGTCTCTGTTCTGCCGATGAGCTCGCCTCCTCCCCTGTCACACGTGGGGCGGCAGGGCCGCTCGCGTGGGGGTGTGCCCTCCCCGTCCATGACCCGAACCTCTACCGGAGGACCCTCGACCTCCTCCGCGGCCGGACCTGGCCCTTCTGGAAGTTGAGCTGGCGCCACGGTTCTGGGAATTCTGGGGCTGTGCCGAGCTGGCAGGTGGTGTCTCGACCTCAGCCATGGTGGTGAGAGAAGTGGGTGTGGGCAGGTGGTGCTCCAGGTCCAACCCGTGGCAGGCCAGAGCGGGCAGATTGTTGTTGCGTGAGCGTGCGCTTTTTGAAATACAGCGGCTTCTGAGGTAAGAAGGGTGCAAATGTAAACTGTAGAAGGTGAAAGCTCGCCGACCAGCCGCAGAAAAAGTCGAACACGCCGAATGATCGTGTGGCAAGATTGGAGAGCGTAGAAATTCAAGAGAAAAAGAACGAGGTGGAAAGAAGAAGATGGAAGAAGAAGAAAAAAAAAAATATTTATCAGGAACAGAAAGTCGGAGGTGTGAGGCGGGGCAGAGGTTGGTCTCTCCAGATCGAAAGCCTGCCTCTTTGGGAGGAGGAAGGCGTAGTCAGTCTATCTAGCGAGTGAGTCACTATGATGTTGGTTTTCTGTGGAGTGAGGTAGCCTACAGGCCCTGCGGTTGGCACCCCCGCCCAAGCCCACCTGGAGCTGGGTGGTGCTACACAGCGGCAGAGGGCTTAGCTGCTGGCCCGACACCCGTCTTTTAGCGTCCTCTTGCCACTGAGCCCTGAAGAGGCTGTGGCCTTGCCGTCTACCAACAACATAGCTGTCAACTGATATGTCGATTCCTCCTCAGCTGTATTATGATTAAAAAAATTAATTTTTTTTTTTAATAAGCAGTCTTCACTTGCAAGTCGCCCGCCCTCCCTCGTAGTATTTATTCCCTGCCAAACGGAGCATCCAGTGGCGAGCAGACAGACTTGCGCAAGAAATACAGACAACCCCGAGCCCGTAAGACTGGAAGATTAGTATAGACTGCAGAGTGCAAGCTGCCAGAGGGAGCCAGTCAAGGTCGCGCGTGACTGACTAGGCGCTGCTGCTCAAAACTAATTCTCTTCCTCCTCGACAGATGCCAAAACTGCTCAGCCTGCTGTGTGAAGAGTGCACAGGGCATGACCGACGGAAGCCATCACAAGAGCAAAAGAATTCCAAAAGACTGCGCAAACCCGGAATCGAACCGGGGGCCCATCGAATCAATCCTGCTCCGACCGAGGCGATCGTGAAGAAGATGGCAACGATGGATTTTACCACTAAACCATTTGCGCGCTGAATGATTCGATGAATTTGTGGCCCCATTAGGAGACTTATGTGTGTGCAACAACTGTGGGTCTCTGACGAAGCGTTGCACGGTCAAGAGGGCCATGAGCCGTCAAGGGTTTTTTTTCATTGCGGCCCGGAGCGGCCCGGATCGGCCGAGCTTCATGAGTGCCAGGCATGTAAAGGGACGACCGGGCTTCGGCAGCAATGGTCCTATATGGCGTTTCAATCTGATCGACTGATTGTAAGCTATATAATATAGGTCATGTTTTCGTCTGATGTAGACAGCGCCTCGACAGCAGCCCGCGTTGCCTGGACTCAACAGCAGCGCGCAGTCTCCCAGGAGCTCAATCATGCCGATGCAGGCTGAACTCATCTTGCTTTGAAAGAAGGCCGTCAGGTTACCGCGCTATGACACGTTACTATGTATAATAAATAGACGCGAGCGGCTGCTTCGCTTTAGGCCCTATATCCCGACAAGCAGCACCTCCCCCGCTAAATAAGGCCCCGATCATATCTCGTCTGCTGATAACACCAGCTCGGGCAGACACCTCTTCTCTCAGTTTCACCCTCTTCCCGCTTGAGACAGAAGATCTGCACAAGATCGAGCAGAGACGGCAGATCACCATGGCGAAATACAAGCTTGTCTTCTTCGTCCCCCTTCCCGCGCTGGAAGCCGTAAAGACGGCCGTCTTTGCTGCCGGCGCCGGGCGCTATCCAGGCCCTGGAAACTATACCCAGGTTGCCTGGCAGACCATCGGAACCGGCCAGTTCCGCCCAGGAGACACGGCGAACCCAAACATTGGCAAGGTCGGCATCCTCGAGAAGGTGGAAGAAGCCAGGGTCGAGACGCTCTGCGTCGGTGAAGAGTGTGCCAGGGAGGCAGTGGAGGCCCTGAAGAAGTTGGTCCCATGCCTCTTCCCATATCGAACCACCTCGTCGGGGCCAAGGAGAGAAGCTAAAAATCTTTCTGTTCTAGGGCTCACCCTTATGAAGAACCTGGCTTTGAGGTCTACGAGATCAAGGAGTTCTGATGTGGTCTGGTCTGGTGCACTGGCAGCAGAGGGGTTTTTGTTTTTTTTTTGTTATTGATATTGAACAGGGCCACGGCAGCGCGATGCTCGGAGCAGCACGGGCCGGGGGGGGCCTTGGGGTAAATAGTGCAGGGTCCAGTGTTGTTGTACTTTGTGGTGCCGACAGTGGCAGGGATGCGAGGGCGCGAGCCTTCCAACGAGGCTCCTGGTACTGGTAGCTTTTTTTCCCCTTCCCATCCCAACCTTCTATCAATCTCAACAGTAAAAGGTTCACCTCTCCACACTGCAACATGCAAATTCAACCCGCCTAGCGATCTACAAGTGCCGGCAGAAGGCCAGATATAATTACGCTTGCCTCAT
Organism: Celoporthe dispersa; assembly: GCA_016584495.1. Classification (NCBI taxonomy): domain Eukaryota; kingdom Fungi; phylum Ascomycota; class Sordariomycetes; order Diaporthales; family Cryphonectriaceae; genus Celoporthe; species Celoporthe dispersa. Next base: position 2,183,388 of record WAID01000007.1, read on the forward strand.
GTGTACACATACAATCTGACATTACATGATTATTGCTCCTCACTCCCGCGGTGCAAACAATCCCTGAAGACACTATAGCTTTCGAACGCCCGTGGCGTGATGCCCTCTCTTTCTCTTATTCTTTTTTGGACTGCCAGACATCACCTAGGCTCCGCCTCCTAACCTTGTGCTGCATTTTGAGGCCCAGACAGACATCACCTCCCATGGTCACCTCTACGAGATGGTACAGCAGCACGCCTTGCTGAGGCTGGCGGGCACACCCACGCTCTGTCGTCCCGCCCTGTCATACAGCCCTCGTCCCGTGCGGAAGCCCCTCAGGGTGCTGGCCATTGAGACGTCAGCGGACGACACATGTGTGGCCCTGCTCAGGTGCTCTCTCCGGGGAAAGCCTGCCCAGATAGTCTACAGCGAACGGGTTTCTTGTCCCAATCATGAGCTCCGAGGAATCCACCCGGTAGAGGCCGTGAAGAGCCATACTAGGCAGTGAGTTTTCTTCTTCGCAAGGGAGGATCATGATCACGTGCTAATCATGGGAGATCGATAGCCTGCCCGGGCTCATCCACAGGGCGATGCAGTCGCTGAGCCCTGCCACACACAATACCGGATACATTCCGATATCAACAGAGGAAGTAACAAAGTCCGCGGTCCGTGGCCTACCTTTTGCTACGGCCCTCTCGTCATCTCGACCACCATATCTCTTTAGAAAGCCAGATCTGATAGCCGTGACTCGAGGTCCTGGCATGGGCGGCTGTCTCAGCGTCGGTGTGAATATGGCCAGTAGGTGATTTATATCCCATGCTCCATTCTTCCGGCTGGAATATGATGGGCTTTGGCCTCGAGATCACGGATGGCTGATGATTGATATCGGTACAGAGGCACTGTGTGTATAGTCGTTCCCAAGTGCAGACAGGCATCGTGCTGGGCTGCTCACCCATTCACTCCCTCTTCCCCTGCTAGATGCTGACTCTTGGATTTGGACAGCGCCATTGCCTGGTCAGTCCCGGTCGTCGGCGTTCACGTAAGTGATCCCACGTGTGGTCGCGGTTATCTAGGATTTAACATGTAGAGATGGCTGATGTGTTTTTTTTCTTCCTTTTTTTGGCCGTGTAGCACATGCAGGCACATGCCCTGACCCCCCTGATGTACGCGAAGCCCCCTTCTCCTCTCTATCTGTCATGAGATATCCTCACAGTCCAATATTCTTAAGCCTCTGGCAAACGGTTCTTCTAACGCCCGGCAGGGAGAGAGATTTGGGTCCAGTCCTACCGACGGTCAGCAATCAACACGACTACCCGTTCCTCACACTTCTTGTATCTGGAAAGCACACGATGCTGGTACACACCAAGTCGGCCATCGACCACCGGATCCTGGCTTCGGTAAAAGGTGTAGCTCTGGGCGACGTGCTGGACAAGTTTGCCAGGGAGGTACTTCCCCAGGACTTTATTCCTGGTGATGCCACGACCGTTGTCTATCCGAAGCTTATGGAGGACTTCGTCAGCAGCCTCGACCCGGCGGCCAGGTATCAAGCTCCCCTTAGCCGTCGCGACGAGATTACGAGCTACAAGTCCAGTCACGGATGGGAGATTAGGCCACCGCTGGCGGGGTCGAGGGAGATGGCTTACAATTTCACCTCCTTTCATGGTAGCACCTTGCGGATCCTGCTCCAAAAACCAGATATGCCGGACGACGAGAGACGAGAGCTGGCTCATCACACGATGAGGATCGCTTTCGAGCACGTTAGTGAGTGTTTATGGCCCCTCTCGCGACCAGCCCGGGGAGGCTTCTCATGCAGACAGTTCCATGCGCCTCTCCCTAGCTCCGAAACGGATACAAAAAGCTGACCGGGAAACAAAACCATGAAGTGAGCAGAGTCACCCTGGCCCTACAGAGCGACGAGGAACTGGTGGCACAACGCCCCACGACTCTCGTCCTATCCGGGGGCGTGGCAAGCAACATGTTCCTGCGCAAAGTCGCCCAGTCCATGCTTGCAGCCCGCGGCTTCGAGGACGTCGAGGTGATCGCCCCAAGCCGGCAGTTCTGCACCGATAATGCCGCCATGATCGCCTACGCCGGAGCAAAGATGTACCGCGAGGGCTGGATCTCGAGCCACGAGTTCACACCCATCAACAGCTGGAGCATCGAGGAGATCATCTCCGGGGCGGACTGCTGGATCCCGCGCTCTCGATCTTACCCGCCTAGAGAGACAGATGCGGCTGCTAAGCGGGCCGACAGACTCAGGCAGGGCGAAGAGGCGCCCGTAGCGGGATCTGAGCCTGTCGCCCCAGAGGAGGAGACGTACATGGAGGCGGAAGACGAGCCCGAGGTAGCCTGCACAGAGGTGGACGACTCTGTCCCGCCACCCGTCGTGGAGGGCACAGCCAACCTACATGAGGGCCGCGGAAAGTCGACAGACAAGGTCGCCGATAGGTCTGGTAGACGCGAGGCCCACGAAGGAGAGACCCGAGATATCCCTCTCCCCAGCAACGGACCGAACAAGCCACTCAGTCTGGGAAAGCACAAGGCCGCTTCGGACGAGAAGACCCTCGGCGCACCAAGAAAGATGCCGGCAGCAACACCCTCCACAACAGCACCAGTACCCGAGACACCCAGTGCCGACGTCTCCCCCCGGGCCAAAACGGCCCCTCCACGCCCCCTGGGTCTGCCGAGCGCCCAGTCATCGCTACCAGGTAGCCTCTCCCTGCGTCAGCCTCGCGTTATCAAGCAAGCTGTGCGGTACGAGGAGCAACCGACTAGCAAGACCGTGCCCGGCAATACGGTGGCTCAGCGGGCCCTGTCGTCGCGGGAGCAGGTAAGCACCACCTTTCGTGACTTCGGCACCTCTATTCCTCCCTGCCCTCGAGGGACCTCTGGGAAGACGCCTGAAGCATGCAGTGAGGGACGTCTTGTTTGAGAGCTGCCGAGTTATTCTCTTTCTGAACAGCAGAGAGTGGCGGTTCTCCGGCCTCGTTCGCGCACTTCTCAAGATCTCTCGTCTACTGAATACTGACAATGCACAGTCCACGCCGCGCGCGAGGCGGGCTCACCCCAAGCAGCAGCGGCCACAGCGGCGGACGGTAGAGACGAGGACGGAGCGGACGCCCTCCCCTCTAGAGAGAACACCCAGGGGACCAATGAAACCACCAGAGATCCGATTCAGGCCCTCCTCCGCCAGGCCCGACACGGGAAGCAGCAGCCCCGACGAGAAGAAGCAGCCCGAGGACGACATCGAGGTCAGGCTCGTCGGGAACCTAGAGCAGCCGCCGCCCAAGCAACAGCCTTTGACGGTGTTCAAGAGGTTCGCGGCGCTGTTTAGGGGAAAGTAAAGGGGGGGGGGGGTGGGTGGTCACGCAATCTAGAAAGGTATATGCAAAGCCTCATGGGACATGGCGTGTCACGGGGCGTCCTCAAGACATGTGTGTTGAGCTGTATCATATGTGCTCGCAGGAATAGGGGTCTGTTATACAGCGTGACATGGCTAGCTGTCGATAAATGATTACTATGTACCAGACGACATAACATTCAGTGGGAAAGAAGAAGAGAAGAGGAAGTTTTAGTGTCAGAGTGTCATCATTTATTGTACAGATACAGGGCACGGCATGACGGATAGAAAGTTAGCCACCATGCCTTTGCTCAGGCAGGGACTCGACGACAGGTTCATGCCCAAGGTCTTGTCTCATGCCTAGTCTACCTCTCGCCCTCCAGACCCAGCTCCATGCGCCACCATAGCCCTCGCATCCCCTCTCTTCTTAATGCAGGTTGCTCGTGACGTTCGTAAACTCGCCCTTGTCCAGCTTCGTCTTCCAGAAGATCGGGTTCGTGTCGCTGAAGCCATGCTTGACCCAGCCCTCCTCCCTTGACGTGGTACAGGTTGATGAAGCCACCGCTGTAGGCGTCACGGTGCGTCGCGGCCAGGATACTCCGGCTGCCCAGCTCCAGGGCCTCCTCCTCGGTCAGGTCGTATCTGTACTCGGCATCCAACACACCGTACGCGAAGGTCTGACCGGAGCCGACACAGAACAGGTTGCCGGCGAGCCTCGTCCCGTCCGAGTCGATGTAGTACAGGGCAGGGCCCTCTTCCTTGGTGACGCCGGCGCACATGGTGCCCATGGACAGGCCCATGCCCTTGTACTGGTAGACCAGGTTGGCCAGGATCTTGGAGGCGGCGGCGACGCTGATGCGCCGCTTGTGGCGCAGCTCGTGCAGGCGGCACTGCATGCCCAGCCAGGCCAGCCAGTACTGGCAGTCAGCGGCGCCGCCGGCCATGGTGCCCAGCAGCTGGCTGTTGATCTCGATCACCTTCTTGACCGTCTGCGAGGCGATCCAGTTGCCCGCCGTTGCGCGGGAGTCCGTAGCCACGATGATGCCGCCCTGGAACCGGAAGGCGAGGGTTGTCGTGCCGTGGGCGATCTTGATGGGACATTGCGGGTTCGAGCGGTCGTCGGTTGCGGCGCGGAGCCAGGAGGAGGGCTGTTGGGTTGCGGAACAGAACAGGTCAGTCTAATGGTGATCCGCTGCCTGCAGGAAGAGGCTGCCCTGCGAGGGGCCACAGGTAGGCTGGCCGGGGGCAGGAGCCAGAGAGGCCCGGAGGGGGGGGGAGCTCCTCTTACCTGGGCCACCGGAGGCATGGCAAACTTCAGAGATGGGCCCGGGACGGCATCACTGATGTCCAGCTCGTCCTGCTCGGTGAGACCTTCGTTCTGGGCGTAGGCGGGCCTGGTGTATCTCGCAACGAGGGTGTCCATCGTGACGTCGCCTGTGATCGACTCCCCTCAGGAGGACTGGTTTATTTGTCAAGACGAAAAGGCAGAAGATGTGTGCCGTCAGTGTTCAATTCAGGGCAAAAGAGAGGATGCGGGTGGTGGTAGTGGAGGTAGGATGGGCTGGCGATGGGAGGATGGTGGTGGGTGGTGGTGGTGGTGGTGGTATGTACTGAGCTGCGTGGAACGCAGCACTGCTGAAGTCAGGCTGGTCGTTCTCGTCAGAGCTCAAGGCAGCTCCGGGCCATGCGCGTTCCCTCCTGCCGGTGGCTAAAGCTGAGCCGGGGGCAGGCGCGCCGCACCAACCTGGCACCTGGTCAGTGCGTCGACAGGGGACCACCCCTGGAGCTTTCCTCTTGGTGACAAGCTGATGCGCAAGGCCAGCTTTCACAGGCCGCTCAGCCGGGCGATGGACAGGTAGCCTCGCCTTGCCTGTGCCTGTTCTGCCTGCCCTCCCTTTCCTGCCGACAGCTTTCTCTGCAACCTCAACAAGAGACCTGTATCCACGCGCCTGTCTTGTGAGGAAAAGACAACCTTCTCTCCCACTCCAGATCGGCTACAAGAGGGCCGCAACCCTCACTCAATATGGCCGCCCTCGGCAGTCTCATCTATGGTAGGAGAAAGAACCCCCCTTCCCCCCCCCAAGCACTGCTCTTGATCATGGAAACTAACAGCATATCCTCCTCCTCCTCCCAGTGATCGTCCTCCTGATCAACGCCATCGCCATCCTCTCCGAAGACCGTTTCCTCGCGCGCAGTACGTGTTATCACTATGCTATCCCGAAAGCGAAATGCCTTGGATGGACCTTTGCTTGGCCTAGACAACACCAGGCTTCTTCTTCTTTTTTTCTTTCTTTTTCTTTTTTTTGAACCTGTCGAAACACACAAAGGGCGGGGGCTAACCTTCCGGAACCACTGCAGTCGGCTTCTCTGCGAAATCTCACGATCCTGCCTTTGGGCAGTCAGGACCTGACCAGAGCGTCAAGGGGAAGATAATCAGCTTGATAGCAAGCGTGCGGATGATCATGAGAGGTACGTGTATGCGGCAGTGCACTGGGCCGAGGATCTTGCTCCTATGATGTCCTGGAAAGGCGTATGTGTGTGTGTATAAATGCTGACAGGGTCGCGGGACAGTACCCCTGATCATCTTCAACACCCTCATAATAGTCTATGAGCTTATCCTCGGATAGTGAGCCGGCTGTGCGGTGAGACAGGAAGCTGCTTGTAGCAAGGCCAACAGATCAAGGGTCAGGCGGAGAGTTTGACAGAGAGAGAGAGAGAGAGCACGCCTCGGATCTCAGAGGATGGCCAGAGGCCTCGACGGCCCAGGCCGGAAGCAGGGTCGCCCCGATCTCTCTCGGGATAACATACAGAGCACGAGAGGCCTGGGGAAAAGTGCTCATGCAGTGTCGGCGGTGATGGACACGCCGGCCGTGCTGATATAAAGGTCAACAGCCAAGGTGATGAGGCCCAGCCGTTGCTTGGGGATTTACTGCTCTGGCTCGCGCTCTCCACGAGGGACGGCGGACTGGTGATGCATGGCGTCAGGGCGTTACGGAACAAAAGACACGCAGGAGAGAGCATCAGAGAAGGTGTCAACGATATAGGTAATAGGCTTCCGAGGGGGTTTCAATCCGGTCCCCTGCCTAGAGCATGGCTAGGCGCGTTCTCTATCTTACATCAGACCATCCAGGGCACACCACGCTCTCCCGCACATCTCTGCCCGGGGTATCCAGATTGGATGCCCTCCATTATGTGTGCCTGCCTCTGCCTGCCTGTGTGCCAATCTCCAGCGCTGTCTTTCGGTGTATATGAGTGTATGTGTATGTATACCCGGCAGCTGCGGAGCGTGGTATCGAGAGAAAAGCTGCTGCAAGAGTATGTACATACAAGAACCACCGCGCCGGCCTAAACCAAGCCCAGCGCAACCCGCTCTGTGCAATCCCAAATGCTCTCTGCTGCGGCCGGGCCTGCAGGACTAAACCACCACCAACCAACCAACCGTTCCCTCGCTGTAGCTGAACGAGGAGAATCTTGCCTCCCAATGCTGGCTAATGCTTTTGCTTTTGCTTTTTGTTCTTTTTTTTGGGTTTTGTTGTCAGGGACTGCCGGGAACGACCTGAAGCAATCATGGCAATACGCAAGAAAAGTAGAGAAGAGAAGCCCGAGTGGTCCCCAAGCGCTGGCCTGTTATGTTTCCATTCCCCCGCCTTTTGCCATGGTCCGCACGAGTTGGAATACGATCAAATCCTCCAGGGTATCCAGAGAGCCAAGAAAAGAACCCAAGAAAAATACCCACCCGGTGAACGCCATCATCGGTCACTCGTTCCCCGTCACCAAGATCCGAGGGACGCTGTCGGAGACGAATGAGCCTGCTCCCCTAGGAAAACACGCTGCTCTTCTTCTTCCCGATGCTGAAGCTGAAGCGCTCTCTCAGTGGTTGTTTGGCAGAGTCAGGCTTATCCGACGGCCTATCCGCGTTAGAAGAGGAACGCGCCCCCTCGCTCCCGTTATAGTCGACGGTGTTGAAGACCACCGCCGACTCGGAAGGCTCGCTCTCGGGGTCTAGTTCCTTACCGTTTTCCAGAATCGCCGCCATGTCCTCCTTGTCCTTATCCTTCTCCTTGTTCTTCTCTTTGGAGGACCCTCCCAGCCAGCTCATGTTGAGCGACTTGCGGCTCAGCGACTTGCTGCCTCTGTTAGCCCGGTCCAGCAGGTGACCCGAGTGGCTAGGGGTCGAGGGGCTAGGTGGGACGGCTTCGGCGGCCATGCTCTTCTTCCGCTGCTTCTCTTCCGCAGCCGACATGGCCTTGCTCTCGGCCAGCGCTCGCTGCAGCTCCTCCTCGTTCTTCCTGCGCATCTGTTGGATCTGTTTAACGTTCTCCTTGCGGCGCTTCTCTTCCTCTTTCAGCTGTTCCTTCTCCGCGAGCTTGCGCGCCTTCTCTGCAGCCTTCTGTTCCTTCTTCTCCAGTTTCTTGTCTTCCTTGCTCGGCTTGGGCGACTGCATTGACGTATCCACCCTCAGCGCTGTCACCGGGGTGGAGGAGGGTGTGGACGGTTCGACGGCTGGGGGTGGCGGGGGTGCCGGGTTCAGCGGGTACGTCTTGACGGGCGGAGGCGCCTCTTCCGGGATTGGTGGGACTTGCGGCCCGTCGAGGACCCCAGGAGCTGTCTCTGCATGGTCGAGGATGGCGAAGTTGTCCTTTTCGTCCGTCGGGGAGGTAGGTGTCGTCAGCTGCCTGGTCAGTGGCGATTTGGCCTCGCCGTTGCCGTTGGTCTTGAGGCGGTCCTGGGCCAGGTCGGCCTTCTCGCGCTCTATCCTGACCTCCTCGAGACCCTCCTCCTCCTGCTCCGCCACGACCTTCTCGTGCGTTGTCTCCTGGTAAAATAGGACGTACGCACAGGCCATGCCTGGCTTGTCTCCGAAGAAATTCCGCACAAAATGCTTGTCGACCGGTTCCACCATTTCATCGTCGAACAACAGCCAGCCCCTGTCCGGCGTCTTGATGACCGCCACGTAGTGACCGTGGTACGCATTGCCGCCAATGTGGACGACCACTGCGTATAATTCGTAGAGCCGATCGGGGTCGGCCGCGTCGTCCGTCGTGTTGAACATGCGGAGGTGATACGGGTAGACGACGCGGTGGAAGAGCTTTTGCAGCCGGGTGAAGTCTTCGGTGTACTTGAAACGCTTTAGGTGCAGGGCCATGACCTTGGGCAGCTTCTTGATCTTCATCCTCTTCTCGGCCTCCTGCAGCCCACCGCACTGGTCACAGTGGAACTTGTTCCTTTCGCACAGCATCTCCTCGTCTGAGAATTTCCTCAGACACGACGTCACGGACGAGTGCTCCTCCAGGTCAATAGAGAGATCCAGAAACGTCTCGTCCCTCTGGGATGTAGTCTCACAGGCCAGACACTTTGTTTCCGACGTCAAGACACCCTCGAATATGTCGTGTACCCAGCCAGTCCCTGGGGACAGGGCCCCTGCAGTCTGTTGCGCCTTCATCAGCGCTGCGGTCGCGCCGTCGAGGGAGTGCGCCAGCCCATTTGCATGCAGCATGTCCGACTCCGGCATCCGTCTCGCGTTCGCTTCCACATTCGATATTACGTCGTTCAAGACTAGGCCGTAGAACTCATGCGCATCTTGGTGGTTCTGGTTGCGGAAGGCCTCATTGTCCCGCTTGAAGATCTCGAGAAATCGTTGGGGGCTCAGCACGCCTGTCCGGGTGTCGCTCTCGATCAATGCGTTGAATATGTCCTTGAGACCCGTGAACGTGGTCTCCTCCATGCCGTAGGCGGCACTATTCCCCTGACCCAGCTCCAGCACAGGCCCCTTGATCATGGCCTGCTTCTTCTTGTATTCTGGAGAGTCCGGTCTGTCCTCTGGCTTCTGCTGCCCGGGCGGCAGCTGGCCGGCATTGATCTGCTGTCTCACCCTCATGGCCTGGGCTGCCGTCAGGGGTTTCTGCTTGTTCGCGCCGGCGGCATTGGGGTTCGGAGGCGGTCTTATGGTGACGTTGACCTTTCTCGGCGGCCCATCCGGGATATCTAAAAGTGATTGTGGGGGTAGTTGACGACATTCTGCCGGAACGTCTCGCAGTAGTAAAGTGCTTGTACTATCGAGTTACAGTAGCTGTCCCACAGTCAGTGTACAAAGTTCGAGAGTCAACGACCGGGGCCGGCTTCGTACCATGTATTGCCAAACTGAGAGAGAGAGAGAGGCTTCGAGTTAGTAGCTGTAACAATATATAGAACCTGACAGGTAGGCAGAGGGACTTACATTCTCCAGCCCAAAAAACTTGTCGCTACCATCTTCCCGCAGCGGCCCCGCGTTCTGTAGCATCTTTTCCAGAGGCGTCTTCTCAACGGGCGGTTCATCCTTTTTTGACTTGAGGGCGGGGTCTTTCGGTGCCGTCGAAGCGCCCTGCGATCTCTGGGTTAGCAGTCATACTCTTGTGTCCCGGGCGAGGTGAGCAGGATCTCGGCTTTTCCCCCCCTTCCTCCTTTATCCATTCTTTTTTTTGTTTTTTGTTCCTGATTCTGTTTCTCTGGTGACTGGCGCATTCCTAGCAAGTCTCCGTGGCTCTCTTGACTTACACCGCTGGCGCTTCGCAGCTTCTTGATCAACCCCGACATGACGAGGACGTGAGCGCAGCAGCAAGTTGCGTGCGCAGGGCGAGGTTGGCGAGAGGGGGAGGGGTGGAAGACGGCGACCCGGCTAGCCGGTCGGACCCAGGAGCTCAGGACGACGCCGAGGCTCGAGGACCCAACATCCGGAAGGCGCAGGTCTCGTGGGTCTGCCCACTCGACGGAGATGGATCGCTGGCAGGTGCGAGGTAACCGAAGCGACGAGCCGAAGACAGGAGAGGAAGAACAGGACGGACGGCAGAGCAGGTCTTGAGTCGCGGGCGCGGAGTGATCCGTCGCGCTTCTCGACAGCGAGCGAGGCTAGGACTGGGCGCTGTGGGCTGGTCTGGCTGTCCTGGTGCTTGTTCTGCTAGGTCATCCGGGGCAGCTCGGGGTTATGGGAGACAGTGGGTGGTCCTGCAAGGTCGAGAAAGGGGCGGCGCAGAGCTCGATGGGCGGGTCAGGAGCAGCTCTGTCTGGAAGGGACGAGGTCGAACCACCAGGCCAGACGGGCGTGCGAGTCGCAGGCGAAGGAGCTGACGGATCTGCGGAGGTAAGGAGGCGTTCGGGGCTCGACGGTGGCCAAGGAGGTGCAGGTGCAGAGGAGGAGGAGGTACTTTCGCAAGTAGGCAAGGTACCGTGCATGCATGCTTAGGATGGCTAGGCGAGGGAAATGTGCGCGACACAGTGTGCTTGATGGAGGTGGTGGTGGAAGGATCGTCGAAGCGAGGCGACCCTTTCTACCTCGCTCTCGACATGCAGCGCTGCAGGTGGCTCGAACAGGTCTGGGTCATCTGGGTCTCTGCAGTCAGTCAGGTCATTGAGTGAGCGGGTGAGTATACTGTGTACGGGGTAGTGCCTAAAGTCCCCATGGAACCCATGGAAGGAGGAGTGGGATGAAGGCGGGGGGCCGGCAGGCCCTGTTGGGAAGCTGAGCGTAAGCGTTAAATTGGCTTAGCCGTACCATGTGGTCTACGGCCTGGCTACTGACACACCCAGATTCTGTGCAGGGCATGGCCAGGAGGACGGGGGTGGTGCTGCTGTGAATCATTTTTTTTCTGAAAAAAAAAAATCTGGTGATCTCCATGTTGACCAGCGAGGGTTTGCAGTTTGTAGTTTGATGCTATGTATGTAGATTCACGGGATACAGAGCACATACGTCCCGGAATGTCATCTGCTTCCGCTACAGAAGCAAGTTCCGTGATCCAGGCACAGACAGGACAGCGATAGCCGAGCAAGCGTGACGCTCGATTTGACGTGACCCCTCATCTTGGGGTCACTTCATAGTACACAGTACCGCATACACAACAAACCCGCCAGGAACTTCAACCGGTGGTCCTGAACTTCACCCTGCCCACCCTGCCTTTGTTGGGATGCTTGGTAACGTCGTTGCATTTTTCTGTCGCTGACGTCCTAGAGCATATTATGCTGAGGCAATTGGTCAGACACGAGCTGCCGTGGTTTAGACTCCGTGATCCGCCCCCAAGGAGGAAGGACCCGTTTCGTACAGGTACCATAGTACTTGCATAGTACACGCGCACAGTATGACACGGCGGCAGCAGCTTGCATCATAGCCGGTCAGCCCTGCGAGGCCTGAAAAGACGAGCCCGTATGGTTGATCTACAAAAGAAAATCACCACCAAAGATGCAGGTCCTAATCAACTGCCATAAACTCCACATAACAACAATAGCCTACCCGTGGTAGTAGACGTACTGCCTTGAGGACAATTCTGGGGAAAGGAACGCGAGATCAAGGCCCCCCCTCCCCCCCAAAACTCAATCCGATCAAGCACCAACCGAGTGCTGCAGGGTTGCATGACCATTGAACTCAGTGTTTCCCCCCTTTCCTGTCAGTCCTGCCCAGAGCGCCGGGTCCAATCAGGATCGGGGACCCCTCGCTGTGAGAAATACGGTGTGTAAGACAGTGCAGGCTGCCAAGACACCTGGACCACATGGCCGTACCAGGTTTGCCCCGTCTTTCTCACCTGCAGCAACGGCCTCTCTCTTAGCCGACCAGGCGACAAGAGAGAAGTCCTGCGATCTGCTGCAGAACCAAGATACGTCAAAAAGGTGACGAACTGATTAGCTGACAGGAACAGGTGCGCTGACCTCTCCCGACCAGTTCCGCAGATGGCAGCACGGCGATCTCTCCTTCGTGTCCAGGTCTACTCGAGCACCGTCGTCCTCTTTTTTTTCTTCTTCCTTCTCTTCTTTCTTCATCTTCATAGAAAAGAGTCAGGCGCAGGGCGGAGCTGAACATGTCGTCGCGCAACTATTTCAAATTCTGGAAAAGAACGCACTACTGCATGCCCGGCTAGATTGTGCGTCCCGCCTTTCTGCCTGCCTGCCTGCCTCTGCTCCGGCGGCCCTGAATCGCCAGCATCCTTCGGATCTCGATTCTAGGGAGAGACCGTTCCGGGGCCAGATGTGCGTGCGTGTGTGCGTGCGTGCGTGTCCACCCTCAGCACTCAAAATCGCCTGCACCCCCTCACTCCTACTTCTCCTCCCGGCCCATCCTGCGAACAATGCTGCGTCCTGTGCACACACGTTGTACCTGCATCCCCCACACGATGCACTGGCCGGCGCCCTGCAGTTCGCTGGCCTGGCTCGTCAGGAGTGACCCCAGCTTGCCCAGGTGAAATCGTCTGATATTCTGTTTCCTGGTGCGCGTGCCTCTGTAGCAGTGGCAGCTACCAGTACCATGGTAAAAGCAGGAGGAGGAGAGGGGCCCACGACAAGCCCTTCCCTGCACAACCTCACCTCGGCTGTGGGGTAAAATCATAGGGGACCCAGCCTAGCCTTGCCAGCTGCCAGGCCGTGCCAGGGGTCCTGAACCCTACAGGGCCGGTCCGGCCTTCGTCATCAGACCTGCAGCCTTCTCGAACCATCCTGCAGAAGATGGAAGTGAAAAAAAAAAAAAAGTAAAAAAAGTCTGGTCGTATGTTCTGATCGACCGCTACGCAAGGCATGTGGATTGACATACTAGTAACGTCAGCAATAGAGAGCGCCCATTACCACTTACCACTAGTGCAATGGGCGCATATCCCTTCTGGGCTGCAGCAAGGTGAGCAAGCACCCGCGCCGCAGATCCTAGCGACCCCTGCACGTGCCCCCCCCCCTCCCCGCCGTATCGATCTGCGCGGCGGGGTTCGAAGCACTACTGCACGAGGTACCATTGTAGTACGTACTATTACAGTGCTGTACAGTACTAGTAGCAGCAGGCCGCTCTGTCCTCCCCCAGGCGGTTTTTGGGGATGGGTGCCCGCAGGACCACTGAACCAGGGATCTCCCCCCATTTTCCTCGCACTGTCCCACCACATTCTTCTCCAGAAGGCATGCATACTACGTAGCAGCGAGCCAACGCCTGTGGCCCTCCCCTTCCCTACCTACCAAACAAGTCATCCAACCACCACCCGTCACCCTACATCCCCTTCCCCAAGATGCAGGTGAGGAGCACCGAGGAAGCACCGGCTGCAGGTTGCTGCTGCTGGTTGTCTCCGGCCATAGGGCTAGGGCTGCCTTTTTGTGTGTCGTGCTGGAAGCTCTGCTGTGCTTCGGTTGCACTGAGGGAGTATGAGTAGGGGGAGGGGGCAGGGCGCACACGTGCGCTTTGGGTGGGTGTCACACGGTGTGTGTGTGTGTGTGTGTTTCCTTGTCCTCCGTTCCACCAGCCTTGCCACGCAAATGCAGGCCCTGCGTGTTGGGAGTGTGGTGTTATGCATGCACCGCCGCCAGATTTAGTCGTGATGTGCGAGAGGAGGGTGTCGTGTCACGGCAGCTGGGGGGGGGGGACATTTTGCTAAATAAAGATGGTTGTGTGTGGTTGTGTGGTTCTCGAGGATCCTGATTCTTTTTCGACTGGTAAGGCTCATGTTCCACCGCCCTCTCGGTCCACCTCAAAAGGGAGAGAGGAAAAGAAGAAGCGGGGCTTTCTTTATTCAATCTCTTTGCGGGTCTATTCCTTCTCTTCCGCCCTCTCCCATCGATTATGGAAATGTTCGTTTGGTAATGAGGCACACCCAATCTGTGCAAAGAAAAATACATTCTAAGGACATATCATACTCCACCCTCATAAGTGATAAAAAGACTACATGAATCACTTACGTTGCCGTTTTAGACTCAAGATCATAAAGCGCACACATATTATACCCAATTCTCAGTTGCAGATTGAAATGATAGGTGTAGGTCGTGAGAGATTATATCTAGGAATCGCTCATGTGCTTGCACGGTTTGGGCCATATGTCCTTCCAAAGGAGATCTGAGGTGACGTTAGGTGAAGAATGCCACTGCGAACCTCTTGCTGTCTCACCAACAGCCTATACGCGCAAATCATCTACTGCTCGTCCTGTGCACTCTTCTTCACGCCCTCCACAAAAGCCTCGATCGCCTCGCCGCCGCCAAGCGGCATTGTGCCACCCCTAACAAGCCCGCGGTTCTCGACCTTGATCCCTAGCCCTTCGGCGATGCTCGGCAGGCCGCCCTCCTGCAGCGCATTGCTTAGGCTCGCGAGGGCCTGCTGGAACATAGGCGTGCGAAGGACCTTCTGGACGAGACTCCTCTTCTGCGCCAGGGTCATGGTCCCCAGCGCGGCCTTGACGGCCTCTGCATCGGGCTCGAGCTCGACCGCATCGCCCCGGGAGGAGGCGGGCTGCTGCGAGAGCACGAGTATCGTGGGAGGGAGATGTTTGAGCAGGTTTGAACAAAAGGCGTCGTCGGCTGATGCGAGCAAGGAGGTGGTGGTCGACGTCTCGAGGAGGTCGTTGAGCATCGGGTACGGCTTGCCCTGCGCGGACTGCTGGGGCATGCCGCCTTGGCCACCTTGCAGGGGAGGCGAGGAAGTTTCGTACTGCTGCTTGTGCATCTTCCGGCATGGCGCTTGCTCTGTCAGGCATGTTAGCAGGTGATCACCAAGTGCGGCGGATGTTATGGGTGAGAGAGAGATGGGGATGGGGGATGATGAACGAGCAGGTGGGAGATCCCTGCTGATGAGTCTGTGTCCGTCAAGTCCATTCTTTCATCGTGAATCATTACTAAATGTACATGACCAATACGCCCTTTCCCAATGCCACGTCTTGCTTCTTCTTTTGGTCAGCCTTGCGGCTTGCCCTCAAGATGGCCATGCCAAGTGGCATTCCTTTCTTCCACGAAAGCACCTTTTCGTATATGGCTCTGCATGATTGTGCTTATAGCGGTTTCGCTCTAGATGAATAGGTTGATAGGCAGTCTTTAAGGAGGAAATGAAACCTACGCTCTTGCACCATCCGCACCGCCCTCCCTGGACTCCTCGCCCTCTTCTCTGACATCACCGCCGGTCGCATCCGCACCAGCACCACCGCTACCAGGCTCGTGGTGCTCAGCACCGGGACCCGCGGCATCCTCCATGGCCTCATCGCCGTCTGTATCCCGGCGGCCTGAGCCGCCGCCGGAGGTACGCACTGCGGCGAGCTCTGCGTTGACATCAACCTCCTCGCCCTGCAGCATCCTGTTCACGATATCTCCTATCTTGCGATCGCGGGGGCTCAGCCAGGTCGGGTCGCCGCTGGAGTGCTGGGGGTGCGACTGCAGCCAGAACAGGTGGCGCGTAGATGAGGACTCGAACTTGAGGACGAAGACGCGGCCTTGGGTCTTGGCCGTCGCGGGAGATGATGACGAGGTCTCGACCGGTACAAAGGTGCCGTCGGTAGGAATCATGGTCAGGTCGAGCTCGGGCTGGTCGGCCGGAACGCTGCGCTCGCGCCAGCAGAAGTGCAATAGGTCTTCACACGTAAGTCAGCGGGGTACGTCACATATCGAGCACTCGGGATGGATCTGGTGCGGTGTATTCCGTACCGTCATCGGAGCCCTGGTAGAGGTAGATGTAGCCGGGCCGTGGCGATGGCTTCACCTTGTATGGTTTGGCGGCTTGCTGGTTTGTCTGGTTAGCATGTGACGACGGGGTGTGTCGTTGGAAGAGGGTATTGGAACTCACGTCGACATCGCAGATGCCGGCCTTGAAGGTGAGTATAGGATTAATAGACATCGTGCGAGGGATTCCAGAAACCCGACCGTAGTACAAGGAGTGTGCCGTCAATTATCGAGCTGTCGGATGGAATGGGGGAGGAGATCCGGATGGCTGGCAGGTCGAGGAGGTATTCCTGATACAAGCTCTAAGCATGAAGCTCCGTCGGCGGGTAACTTTAAGCTGTAGAGCCAGGCAGGCAACAAGTAGGCTGCTCTGTCCCTGACGTGTTGCCGACAGGGATCTGGTCTCTAATGCGGGCGACCGAGCTCCGCTCCAGGACAGGTGGTGCCAGCTGGCCGTGCCGGATCTGACCAACTTGCAGTGTCCCGCTGCGTTTCCTCTTTTTCTCTTGCGCTACTGTTCTCTCTCCCGCATACCCGCCCAAAAATATCACGTGCACCTCTCAACCCAACCCACACCCAATTTTCAGTTCACTCGGACCGGGTAGTCATTTTCGAAGCGGTATTGCCCGCCAGCACAATCAGTCAACGACAACCCACCACCAAACGAACTTGTTCGTACACTTCCATTCTTCTCTTCTCCCTAGCTGACGTTTACATCGAACTGACCCTCTTTTTTTTTCACCATCCAGCACGAAAATGTCGGCCAAGGTTGAGACCAAGAAGTTCGGCAAGGGCACTCGGTCGGTGCCTCACCACTCCGAGAAGGCCCAGAAGTGGTACCCTGCTGAGGATGATGCCCAGCCTCGCAAGGTACGTTCGACGATGTGCACACGAGTTTTCGATTTGTAGCCGGCAGGGGCGAGAGATGAAGTTTGAGGCGAGCGACACCGCCAAGGAATAGATGGGCGCGTCGGCGTGGTCGGGATATCACCAGATGTGGATGACCTAGTCGAGGGTCAAGTGACTCTGGCACGACGATGCGCGGAGACCTGGCGATCAGATTTCGACAGATACGGCGACACCTGGCACTCATGGGCGGCAACGAGAACGAGACGCAACGAGTGGGAGCAGCCGGACCTGGATTTTGTGGATGCACCAGGCAAACCGAGAATGCGACAGTCAACTAACATTGATTATCACGAATAGGTCCGCAAGGCCGTCCGCCCCTGGCAGCCACGCAAGACCCTGCAGCCCGGTACCGTCCTGATCCTGCTCGCCGGCCGCTTCCGTGGCAAGCGCGTCGTCCTCCTCAAGAACCTCGACCAGGGCGTCCTCCTCGTCACCGGCCCCTTCAAGATCAACGGCGTTCCCCTGCGAAGGGTCAACTCCCGCTACGTCATCGCCACCTCCCAGAAGATCGACCTCGCCGGTGTCGACACCAAGAAGATCGACGAGGTTGCCGAGCCCAAGTACTTCGTTGGCGAGAAGGCCAAGGAGAAGGCTGGCGAGGAGGCTTTCTTCAAGCAGGGAGAGAAGCCACAGGTACGAGCGACCCCCGACCTTGATCACGAACACGAGCACACTGGGGATGTGGTATCTGGCGCTCCGGCTACGGGCCACACCAGATTGCGACTACATGTGCAGAGGAGACAGGAGCTGACAAGATTGCGTGTACAGAAGAAGGAGGTCTCCTCTACCCGGGCAGAGGACCAGAAGGCGATCGACAAGGCCCTCCTGGCCAACATCAAGAAGGTGGAGTTCCTGGCCAGCTACCTGGCTTCCACCTTCAGCCTCCGCAAGGGCGACAAGCCCCACGAGATGAAGTGGTAAATCTTCTGCTCCCGCGAGGGCGCGATGATGGCTGGATGGTTAGTCTTGGTCCATGGGGGGATGGCGGAGGCGCACGAGACGACAAACGGAAAACTTCTCTCACTTCGGGCAGACAAAAGAAGATGAAACTTTTTGCTTTTGGGAGGGGTTACAAGAGCGGCACTCGAGAGGCTCTCGGAAATTAGGGACGGCTTGGCCAATTGCATCTTCACGTTTGCGGCGTCTGTAATGAGGGAATCTTGCACCAGTGATCATGAAAAACAAAGAAGAAAACCAGAGACGGTCAACCGATGTTCCAGGGTCCAGTTGTCTTGAGAACCGCGGTACAGAGCAGACAGCAGGCTTGTGAATGAATGAGCTACTTGGGCTAAAAATAAAATAAATAAAAAAAAAGAGAGAGAGAAAAGAAAAAGGAAAAAAGGGGTCAAGCAGGTTTCTCAAAACTGTTGTGGAGGAGGAAACCCGCCGAACGTGTTGTGGCGCAACAGCGTTGCGTGCCGACAGATGATCGGATCCGAAGTAGGTTGCTCTCATTCGTGAGGTGCCCCAGAGATATCTGCGCTCTTACTACCTCTTCCGTCTCCGCCTGGCCGCGGGCAGCTACGTGTTTAAGTCCTTACATTATGAGGCGACAGGGCCCTCCTGTCTTAGACAAGCCGACCATGCACACTTCGAGTATCTGTATCAACCATCGGCGATTCCTGGACACTTCTGTAGACTGGTGAAGATGCATGAATTCTAGTTCGTCTAGTCACATCGCTGCGCAAGATTGCAGTCTGCGATGAGGATGCTAGTGTTCTTCTAGAAGCAGATGATATGCGGACTGTGATGATCGAGAGATCAGACCAGGCATCATAGCAGCGCGCGGGTGTTGGCGCCCTGACCCAATGCCCTAAGCCTAACTTCCTATACGTCCCTTTCTGCCCAGCTCTGGATCATGCCTTCAAGCGTAGGCTCGTACTGCTTGCAGGTCACCTTGCCAGAGCTCTCATCCAGGTACGTGTTGGCCTGGACAAAGACCTTGCGAGGCTGCGCGTTAGCCACAACGACCTGGCGCACCTTGGTGCCCCAGTACTCGAGGCCAACTCCCGACATCTCCTCGCCGAAGAATTTGGTGCCGGCCTCGACGTCTGCGGTCGATTTGTAGATGTGTATCTTTTGGAGGAAATCGCCAACGGCTGCCAAAGAATGTGAGTATACGACCAATCACATCGCAGCACGACGTTTTATAGACTCTTAAAACGGCAGAACGCGGTACTCACCTTTGCGACCCTTGGTCGGAATCAAGCTGCGGTTCAACTTGATCTTGAGGTCCGAGAGATCGTCGGCTGAATACTCGAGCTTACAGAAGTCCTCGCCAGCCTGCAAGAAGCACCTCAGGATGGCGAAACGCGCCTGACAGTGAGGCTGCCCCCACCTCTGGCTCTTGGGGTCCCAGAACTCCAGAGCCGCGAGGCCAGCGCGCGCCATGCTCAGGTACGCAGTGTAGAGCACGTCACCAGCCTCGCCGTCGATGTTGTCTGTGCCGTCACCGAAGCCAAAGATCTTGAGCACGGGGAACTCGCAGGCCAGGTACATGGACACCAGCTCGGCCCGGCATTCCTCGTAGGCACCTGCCAGGCCGCCAAAGACCCCGCCCCAGGTCTGTCCCGGCTTGTACCAGCTGGTGACGGGTTTGTTGGTCAGGGGGCTGGTGGGCGGGTTGGTGTGGTCGAAATTGAACACTCCTGGTGAGGTTTCCTGGAGCAGCTTTCCGCATCCGTGCCCTGTGAGCCTATTGAGACAACCAGGAGTCAGTACTTGTCTGGGGATGAGCAGCTGAGCCTTGAGGTATAGTCTAGGGTTCTTTCTCTTGCAACCCACAGACTATACCTTCTAGGAATGAAGACTTCGACCGAGCCAAAGAACTAGATTTCGAGGGAAGACGTACTCGTGAAGACCGACCTGCACTTCAAAAGCAGGGTCTCGATACTTCTTGTACACCTCGAGGTCCTCATCTTTGATGAATGGGATCTTCTCATTGGGAGCCTTGGCACCAAGGACGTTGCCGAGGGAGACATTCTTGAAACCCTCCGATTGCCGAATATCATCATACTACATATACCTTCGTCAGCGATCCGTTCAACTCACACGATCAGGCTGTCCCTTTGTGGAAACAGGAGAAGGAAAGGGGGCGGGGCAGTCGACGGTTCTGAAGGGGAAGTCGTCATGAAATACATAGCTCAACACATCTTTTGTTGGGGGGAGGGGGAGGGGAGGTTGTTGTTGTGATAATAGTATGCCTTTGACATGCTTACATTGGGGATGTTGATACCCGCCGGGATGCCAGAGCCCGCAAACGCAAGGACTTCCAGGGATGTGAAGTCGGGGGCCATGAACTTATCCTTCTCGAAGTCGGAACTCCACGGGAGAAGGGGAATCAGCTTCGAGGAGGACGACACCAGCTCGCCGAACGCGCGGGTCCGCTCCTTGTTCACCATGGCCGCGAAACCTTCCCACTCGCCCCGAACACCGGCAGGATCTCTGTACGTCTCGATGAAGCCGATGTTGCACTCCACATCCGGACCCTTGTCTGCGATCCAGTGCCGCTGGCTGTCCTTGAAGGCGAGGAGCGATCCGTTGTCAAAAGACTTGGCGTACTCGGTGTGCATCTTCTGTTGGGTCTCGTTGCCGGCATTGTCTGCAGCCTTCGCGATGTTGGCGGCGGCGGCGGCCATCTCCTTGGCGTGGTCACCGTACACCAGCTTAATCGTCTTGCCGGCCAGGACTCCGTCGTCGGCCTTGAACTCCGTCTCCTTGCCAATGTCGCCACCCTCGCTCGGTACGCTCGTCTGAGCAGAGGCGATGAGGATCTCAAACACTCCGTCCTTGGTCTTTCTCAGACGGGTGTTCTCCGGCAACAGGCCCTTGCTCACCATCCACCGCGCAATGCCATCCACTTCAGCCTTGGTCACGTCGGGGGAGTCGACATAGTAGGTAGTCATGTGGCCCTCGTCCGGATAGCCGAGGTGCATGAGACCTGGGCTGGCGCAGGCGAAGATACCTCCCTGAGTGGCCTTGTAGAACTTCGCAGCCTCAGGGGACGTGGCGGCCAGCTTCTCGACATCGCTCTCCTGGCAGTGAGGGATGAACTTGGAGTCACCAAAGCTCCTATAATTCCCTCCATTGCCGAGGAACTGCGCAGAGTACTGTAGGAAAAAGGTGACAGCCTCCTCGGCGACGCCAGCCTTCTGGCCGAGGGCCTTCCAGTCACCACCGCAGCTCTTGTGGAGGGCGAGGATGAGATCGAAGATAGGCTCAGACTCCGGAGACACCTGCCTCATCTGGATGCGAGACCCTGCGAACGAGGCTCTGTACCATAGGGGTCAGCGAGAGATTGCCACAAGAGGCACAGGTGAGGACCATGACCACGACTCACCTGGAGATGTAGTGGGCATAGCGCTTCTGCTTGTCCGTCAGGGCATCGAAGTGCTTTGCGATCTCGAGCCTCACGACGCTTGGAGGGGCGTCAGCCAGGTAAGGCTTGAGCTCTTGGGCGTCCATGTTGATGTGTCGTCGACCTGAAATGGGAGGAGGCAGACGCGGGGCAGGTCTGAGGGGGGAAAGAGCAGAAGAGACAAAGACCGGGTACGGCGCGGTAGGAGACCTCGAGACAAGTCCACGAGCTGTTGTCTTGAACGAGGAGGGGAGACGATACATTTAAAATGAATCAAGCCCTCCTTCCTTCGCGCCAGAACTTTGGCCAACTGGAAATACCCCGTGATTATGGCCCAAGGTTTCCCCCCTCCGTCGAGTTTCACTAGTGCAGCACAGAGCTTAAGCCAATGCAGCGTCACGAGCGTCAGGTTCAATAAGTCGAGTGCCTGCGCCTGCCCTGCTTGGAAGCTTAGACGAGCAGGTCGCGCGGGGTCCTCGCAGCCAGGGCCCCGCCTGTTAGGGGTCTACCCACTTCTAGCCGGAGAGCAACAGCAGCTGCCAAATACGACCCTGCGGTTTTTGGTTTATTTCCCTCCTCCTTCTTCTTGTTTCTTTGGGGGCGTATGGATCCAGAACGAGAGAATAAAAAACGTAGACTGTCTAATCGAGATAATTGAACTTTTTTTCTTTGGTAAAAAAAACAAAAAGAGAGAGAGAGAAAACCACACCAAGAGTCGATCATGGCGAGTCTCGACGGTGAATCGGCTCGAGGCAAAAGTAGCACGCTATCAGATACAGGGCCTATTGCCCTGAAGAGGCTCCAGACAAGCTGCCACAGGCGCTGCAGCCGACACCTGACGCACTGCTGTGACAGGGGTCAATGCCACCCCTAGATCGCCCATCATTGGAGGGGCAGCTGAGGCTCGTGCTTGTGGTCGGTGAAGCTAACAACGACATCGCCAACTTTCCCTCTTCATATACGGCTCAAAGGCTATTCCCCTTACAGACAGTTCGAACCTCCCGAGACCCTTAGATCACCAAAGGACGAACACGTTCTCCGCCCTCCTGACCCCTCCCCGAAATCAAGTCTCCTGCATACCTAGTCCCAGGATGGCTTCCGCCGACCCCTTCGACTCGGCACTGTAAGCTTCCTCCGAACGCAGCTGCTCGAGAACCAGGGGCTACAAGCTAACAGCCTCACTCTCTCCTGCTCCCAGCGACCTCCTCCGCCGCCTCAACCCCAAGCACACCCAGCGCAACCTCGACTACATCATCCGCCTCGCCCCCGACCTGACGGAGGACCTCCTGTCGTC
The DNA here is from genome assembly GCA_016584495.1 of Celoporthe dispersa. Taxonomy (NCBI): domain Eukaryota; kingdom Fungi; phylum Ascomycota; class Sordariomycetes; order Diaporthales; family Cryphonectriaceae; genus Celoporthe; species Celoporthe dispersa. Next base: position 2,205,675 of record WAID01000007.1, read on the forward strand.
CGTCGACCAGCCTCTTGTCGTGAAGCGCTGCAAGCAGTCCGGCCGCGACTACCTGCTCTGCGACTACAACCGCGACGGTGACTCGTACCGGTCACCATGGTCCAACCAGTTCGATCCACCGCTGGACGAGGGCGGCCTGGGCGGTGTAGGCGCGGGAGGCAATGATGGTGCGGGCGAGGGCGCGGTCCCCGGCGAGAGGGTCAGGAAGATGGAGGTCAAGGCCAACGAGGCCTTCGACATCTACCGCGAGCTGTACTATGAAGGGGGCGTGTCATCGGTGTACCTGTGGAACCTCGACGACGGCTTTGCAGGTGTTGTCCTGCTGAAAAAATGTGAGTGAATCCTGGTGGTGCTGCCCGCCACGGACAGCCTGGCACAAACCGACACCACACAGAAGTCGGAGGTTCTGTCTCAGCTGACACGCGGACCCCAACCAAAACCAGCCTCCCCGTCCGGCGGCAGCAGCTCCGGCGTCTGGGACTCGATCCACGTCTTCGAGGCAAGCGAGCGGGGACGCACGACCAACTACAGGATGACCTCGACCGTGATGCTGTCGCTGGCGGCGGCTGGATCCGCAACCTCGACGCTCGGCGAGATGGACCTGAGCGGGAACATGACGCGCCAGATCGAGCAGGAGCTGCCTGTCGACACGGACGAGAGCCACATCGCCAACATCGGCCGCCTGGTCGAGGACATGGAGCTCAAGATGCGGAACCTGCTGCAGGAGGTGTACTTCGGCAAGGCTAAGGACGTCGTCGGCGACCTGCGGAGCGTGGGCAGCTTGAGTGAGGGCCAGAGGGACCGGGACGCCCAGAGGGAGATTATTGGGAGCATGCGGAGGTAGTTGAGCGTTCGGTGCAGGAGCGGCACGCTCGGCAGCTTCTCGTGCCGGACTTTCCCTTGTGCCCTCACCCGTCCTTTACGAGAGCGTTTGATTAGTGGTCGCGTGCTCTTACTTGACGACCTGTGCTAAAATGAGAGTATAGGGCGCGTACTGAGCTGTGCCCATGGTGCTATTACACAAAGATGAATGATACGTATAAAAGCGGCTCGCATGATTGACGGTAGCCTCAAGAAATGAACTCCCTCGTTTAATTTGTTTCTTTTTTCCCTCTTGCATAGTCCTTCTCTCATCCGATATCTGCCAGCGGAGTTTGCCCTCGACGGAGCTCGTCTGTGTGAGTCAACCAGAATCGATATCACAGACTCCGTGGATGTTTGCTACGAGTGTCAAGAGACCCGACGTCGTGCCCGTCATGCCACAATAACAGAAAGCCACAATCCCTAGTGATCCGACAGTCATATGGTTTGGAGCCAGCCGCGGGCCTCCATAGCATTTAACGTTTGGTCGAGGATACTCGTTCTGTGTGAAAATATGTAAATACATGTCATATTATATATATATATGCATATATATATGAGGAGGGGGAAAAAGGATCGCCCTCGTAGGATAAAGTTGGACGCCGATGCCGCCACACGATCAAATACACACTAGTATGCATCTCGCAGCAAGAGGACCAAGACGATAGCCCGCCTGGGACTGCCGAAAGTGTAAAGATTCCAGCTCACATGCACCTCGCCCGCCTTCTTCCCAATGCGGCGGCGGGCTCCCCGGCCCGAGCGCGGCGGTTAGCTGAACCTCAGCGCCCCGTGCTGCCTGCCCACCCACTCGACGAGCTTGACGGACCGAAAACACCGCCCAAAGGGTCCCTCAGATGAGTCGGCCGCCTGGTTCCCCGGGTCAAGCTGCAGGAAGGAAAAAGTCTAGGCCACGTTCTCGCCTCGCCTCGCGCCGTCGTCGCACGGCGACCTCACGCACGACCTCAACCCTGGATACTCCGTTTGTGGAGACGAGGCGGGAGGGCGGGAAAAGGCGAGAACTTAGGTTGACAGGCTCCTTGGGCAGTACCGTTGCGGTGGTTTTTTCTCTCTCTTTCTTCTCCTTCCTTTCTTTTCTAGGGACGTGACTGTAGCGGATCTCCCGTATGGTCACTAAATACATGCGATGGATGGCTAGTCACTGCATCAACAGACGTCTCGGAGCCAATTAAAACGGTAAGCAGGCGAAACATCATGAGGAGGGGCATCATGTCCGCTGCTGAAACTAAGAAAGTATAATATCCCCTGGGACACTAAGAAAGCATAGTGTTTGCTGGGACACCAAAGCAGTATAGTGTCCACTGGCACATAAAAGTACTCGTCAAGACTTGCCCGTCTAACAAGCTGACAAGACGCATCATATTTCCGTTGTGACTGGTAGGTTGCGATATATGACCAGCCCGAATCCTTTGGGGGGAACTTCCAGAAACCACTGTGCGCATGTCATGCCCGGCAGGCGTGGCATCTATTGTTGGGGCTCAAGCTGACAGGTGGAGTGGCACGGACGGCTGGCCCAGGGCCTTTTCGACGTCGGCTCGGATAAATGCTGCTGGGCACAAGCATAGCAGCAGTATCTGACAGCCCAGCGCCCAGAGGCCCAGGCAGGCCTTACCGGATCGCGGTGGCTGCGAGGTCGCAGTCATGACGATGTGTGCAGCACGCGCGGCCCCTCAGAACGGTGGCTGAAGCTTTAGTGCCGAGTCATGGATTAGACGGGTTGACAAGCCTCTGCGTGTGGGAGAAGTGCTGGTCCGTCTGCCTTGGGGATACACGATGGTGCTTCCAGCTCGGATGGCTCGCCCGCCTCTCATGTAAGACCTCGGCTGCCTTGCACGTCCTCGGTGAACCCGTAGCGGTTCCCGCAGCCAAGGCATCATGGCGTTCCAAGAGTGGATGGCTCTTCCAGCCGCTAGCCCATGTTCGCCGACCACGGAGGAGACCGCCGTGGTTGTCATGGCTGGTCAGTCACGGCGGTCATCATGACAGGTGTCAGTGGTCCGGGAATTTCGTTCGCTGGGCGGTGGTGGGCCTCTAGACACGTCGTTCTCCTTCAGGATCAGAGCGATCCGCGGGAACGCAGCGAGACCCTGCGAAATTCTCAGCCATGCACGCAAGATTAGACGGGACAGGGACGAAATGCAGAAGGAGGGGGACGAGACGATCGCTCTGTGCTTGGCCGAGAGAAGCTATTTGATGTTGGAGTCGTTGCCGCATAGGCGCCTCCCCGATGGAGGCGTCTACTGCAGACTCCTGCATGGGGAAATTGGACGGTGGACGAACCACCTGCAGAGCCAAATTGGTTTGTTTTCCGAGATTTTTCTTCCTGTTTTTGTTGGGGTCCAGCGTGAGGCGTACATTTTAGGGTGAGACAGTTGCCTTTTTGCGGATAGGGAATGTTCCTCTTGGAGGGTCGTCGTCGTCACGATGCATGTTGTTGGACCTGTTGTGGATGTTCTCTGCAGTCCCGGTGCGGCCGCCGAATGGTGCCGTTACAGCAGGTGTTAAAAAAACTTGCGGCGTCTGCCGTGTCACCAGGGCCATGTCCCCAGTTGGAAATCACCCGACTAGGACAATTTCTGACCATCGATCTCTGTTGATCCTGTTTCAGACGATTGTCTAGCGAGTGCGAGCCAGACCGAAGCTGCCAGGACGGAAAGGTGTTGACCGCCCTGCCGGAAGGGCCAGCCAGCGCGCCTCGCTGGCGGCGATCAGCACCAGCAACACACACAACCAGAGACAGACCAAGGCCTCTTCTGGGGAATCTCATAGAAGCCTTCTAGAAGATCTGGAGCGGCCGGGAGGGCGGGACGGGCAAAGATTGCGGCGGAGTCGGCCGGGACGCTAAGGGCGTGGATGGGGTGGTATCCTGCTTGCCTGCTGCACCCCTGAGGGCAGCATCGGAATAACCCATTAGATGCCTCACATGGTTCGCTGCCACCTTCTCCCGCTTGTTCGACGCATGGTGCTTGGACTCGTGTGGTGGTATTGCGTCGTCTAGTCTCTCCCGGCTGATCCGGCCGGCCCTTTTGAGACTCTGTGATGTGCAGTGCAGTGCAGTGCTGGACTCACCGTCCCCGACGGGTACGCCGCGGGCCAGAACAGCTGTTGTCGTCGCTGCGCCTGTGGTCTGTGATGCAGGTACGGTGTCACGGTGAGTTGGCACACACGACAGACATGCTCACAGCAGGTGATAATGATGCACTGCATCGCACGCCGGCACGGGTGACAGGTACAGGTGGGGATCGGCCCAGCCGCTGTCAGGTGGTACCCAACATGTACATACTGCCTGTCTTCTGGACCTGCAGGTTCTCTGCCGCGCTGGAGAGTGCTGCTTGCTGCTGCTGCTGCTGCCCTTCTGGGAGACATGCAGGAAGACGTGGTGGCACAACACGAGATGGGGTTCATTTGGAATTACGTACATGTCATAGCCGTCCCTATAGTTACAGACCATGGGGAGCGCCATGTTTCGCGGAGCGTCGCCCTGCGAATGCAAGGGGCGTCGTGCCAATCTGCCTCGGGTTACTCCTGGGGAAGGGGAGTACGACTGAGTCGTGTACTGTACATCATCATCATTTCCGTCGTGCGGGAGAGTGGGTGAAGAGGCTGGACAGTGTGTATGTAGGGCAGGCGACGGCGACTCTTTCTTTTCTTCTTCTTTTTCTTTCTGTTTCCCCCCCCCTGCCATTCTGGTGTATCTAGAACTGAGGTCCTCCCTTCCCCGCGTAAAATGATGGTGTTGGGTAGGCACGGTAGGGGGTTTTGGGACAGGGCAGGGCCACTAGAGGTTAGGGTAGATTAGGGCCCTATGTACATTGCAGGGGGGCGGACTGCTCATCAGACGACGAACACGTTCAATAGTCTCAGCGTCAAACCTCTCCTGTCATATCTCAGTTCCCATTGTGTTACAGTGCAGCAGCCGAGAGACATGGGTGAGATTGAGACCTTCGTGGATGGGAACAGACGGGCACAGAGAGAGAGAGAGAGAGTGTGTGTGTGTGTGTGTGTGAGTGAGGGGGGGGGTGGGCTTTCGAAACGTTGCATGCCCTACTCAGGTATACGCTCGTTAGGGAAGCTGGGTATGGCCGGCCTGTCAGGCTCCAGGCCTGGAACTTGGTTCGCTGCCTGGGTACCACTGTAGTATGTATGTGCAATGTGCTATCGTCACAGGCGAGGCCCTTGAAGACCTGCCCCTAAGGAGGGGGGGGTCGGGTGTGAGTCGCACGCAATTAGGGGACCCTCCACTGAGGGGAACCTACTGGGTACCACCATACACCAATACCATACACCATACACGCCAGTGGTAGTCAGGAGCCCGGAATGGTCTAGTGTGAGGTACGCCGCCTCTGCCGCAGGATGAGGTACCCAACCAGCCAAGCCAGGTTTGGGGGCTCTGCGCAAAATCTCCGGATCCCTAATGCCTTAATACAACGCGGATAATGCTGCACTGAGGTCACCTGGCCGTCTTTCTGGAACGACAGGTCAAAACCCTTGCCGGCCAGCTGATGGTGTGTATACACACACACACACACACACACAGTACATACTACACATGCAGTGACTGCAGGGAAGGCGCTGAGGAACTAGAAAATTGAAATACAGAGCCTATTCCAAGCCCATGCCTACGGTCTTCCCCCCCCATCTTCTGAGGTCAGAGCCTCTACTCTTCTTCTCATCGTCGGCTGCTGCTGCTCTTGACAAACAAAAGGACGAGGGACGAGAACAGGTAACGAGCGCATGAAAAAGGAAGGACCCACTTGGTATCCGTTGACCTGCCCTGGAAATCGAACCCTCCTCGCGCGGGCCCCCAGCCTGCTTCAGCCCACCCTCGCCCTCATCCTCGCCCCCCCCTGCAACGTCTGAGCTCGACCTCGCTGCCCCAAGGTTGACTCGACCAGAACAGCTCCTCAGGGAAGTCTGTTCTTTCTGATCGACTTTTTTTCTCCCCCCCCCCTCCTCACTCTGAGGAATACTCGAATCCCATCCATCCCACCAGCCTGGGCCCCGGCAGTCCTCGTCAATTTCCGAGCAATCAACCTCAGGCCAAGGGCAGACGGTGTCGTCCCAAGGGCCAGCTACCTATCTGCAGACGATCTTTGCCTGCCCGAGCTCAAATCTGGATCTACCGGATCGCACCCATCAAATATTACAGCTTTAATCTCGCCTATTCTATCTTGAGCCTTCTAGGACGGCCACCGCCTATTTTCCCGCCTTCTTTCGTCGAGAGATAGCATCGCCCATCGACCACATTTCATGGCCGGGCATAGACAACACCGAGCCCTTTCAGACCGCTGCACCTTGCAACAAGCATAACTCGTTTGTACAATATATACTACCAGAGCTGTTCGGCCAGTCGCCTTTTTTTTTTTCCTGCCCCCCCTTTTTTTTTTTTTGGGTCGTAGCATTTCGATATTGGCCGGCATTCTGGTCCCCCCTCCGTCTTGTCTGGGCAGGGACGATAGGAAAGACGTTATCGAAACCAACCCCTGACCTGGACCCTCAACAAGTTACATCGCAAAGACGACCCCGCCCACCTAGGACCTTTCTTTCTGGTCCTGGCTCCAGGGCCGCTCACACCCCTCGACACACAAACACGATCCGATCTGCCCTCCCTCTATTTGCTACAGCTTGAACCGAGCGCGACGTCTGATCGGTGCGCCCTGAGAGAGAAAGAGTGAGAGAGTGAGAGAGAGAGAGAGTCCTTGCGCCGTCGCCCCCCTTTTTCTGCCTCTCTTTTGTCCATTGGCTCGCGATGGCGGAGAAGCCCTCGGTCCTCATCATTGGAGGGCTGGGCTACATCGGACGCTTCCTCGCTCTTCACATCCACAAGAACAACCTGGCCTCCGAGGTCCGCGTCGTCGACAAGGTCCTCCCGCAGCTGGCATGGCTGGCCCCGGAGTTTGACGAGGCCTGCGCCGGCGACAAGTTCGTGCAGGCAGACGCCAGCAGGGAACGTGAGTCACTGGCAACCCCTCTCCCCTGCCCACCGCCTGATGTCCTGCCTCTTTTCCGGCCCGACCAAGCAGCAGCAGCAGCACTCCACAACCCCTTCTAGATAGCCCGGGCTAATCCGTCTCCTTCGCCGGACCGCAGAAGCACTGGCCAGGATATTCGACCGGGAGGATGGCAAGCAATTCGACTATGTCTTCAACTGCGGCGGCGAGACCAGGTACTCCCAGGAGGACGAGGTATACAAGCTGCGGTCATTAGGGCTGTCCCTGGCCGTCGGCAGGGAAGCAGCAAAGCGGGGCGTCAAGGCCTTCATCGAGCTCAGCACCGGCATGATCTACAAGTCAGACTCGGCAGCGAGCAAGGAGACCGACAAGCTGAAGCCATGGAGCAAGATCGCAACCTTCAAGCTGCAGGCGGAGGACCAGCTGGCCAAGGTCGACGGGTAAGCAACCTCCCCCTCTCCGCCGGGCCCGGCCGCGACATGAGCGTGAGGATGGCGTGCTGACGATACTCGCTGCCCTTCAGGCTCAACCTCGCCATCATCCGCCTCGCACACGTGTATGGGCCCTATGCCTCGCAGTGGGTCGCAACAGCGCTGTGCATGGCCCGCGTCTACAAGGCCCAGGATGAGGAGATGAAGTGGCTGTGGACAAAAGACCTGCGGACAAACACAGTACACATCGACGACGTGGTGCGGGCGATGTGGGCGGTGGCGGAGTGGTACGCAGGCGGCAAGAAGGACTGGGACAACAAGGCAATGGGTGGTTCCGTACCTATCTTCAACGTGGTCGATAAGGGTGTCACCACGCAGGGCACCATGGCCAACGTCATCGGCGAGATCTTCGGCATCAAGACGGGCTTCCAGGGCACCCTGATCAGCCACTTTGCAAAGCTCAACATGGACTCGGTCGTCGAGGACGTCAACGATGAGCTCTTGGGCCCCTGGGCAGACCTGCTCGAGTCGGCCGGCATCACCAGGCCGGGTCCCCTAACGCCGTACATGGAGAAGGAGCTGCTGAAGGATACCGACCTGAGCATGGACGGGACCAGACTAGAGAAGGTGGTAGGCTTTCAGTATTCGAAACCGCAGATCAACAAGGAACTTCTGGAGGAGGTCATCGAGAGCTATAAGAAGATGAGGTGGTGGCCATAGCGCCCTGATGGCCGCCACAGGTCGAAAAAGCGAAGTACGACCTCAACTGACGCAGAGAGGTGCAGCGGCCGGATATGAAGATCCAGTACACCTAGATGACTCGACGACTCGACAACCACAACCTCAGCGCCCCCTACCCGCCACTATCAAACACTCAACTATTCCCATCACCAAAAGCGAAAAATGTCACGAGAGACGGACAAAAGGGCAGATTGAAGAAGAAAGGATTAGGATGCTCACTCCAGCAGGCGGGGGACGCGAGAACGGGGCTTCGGCCTGCCGTTCTTGCCGTTCCAGCGTTTCTCCTCTTCTCTTGTTTTGTATCAACAGGATATCCATCTCATACATGGATTTTGCTCGCCGTGTCGATCGGCAAAGCATTACAACAACACCACCCAGGCCCCATCAGGTAGTGTGGAGGAAAGACTAAAAGGGAGATGACGAGAGATTATATATGTGCATGTTCATGGACAACTCGGGCGGGTAGCATCTGGGAGCAAAAATATCTAGGGGCGAGGTGAGACTTTTTTTTTTTTTTTTTTGGAGGAAGGATAATGCTTATATATACCACGACCAACAAATGTCATAGCGGTACCCAAAAGGTTGTCACTTTTGTATTCCGAGACATGCTGCTACCCCCGAGGCTTGGTTTTTACTTTTTGCCTGTATGGCTGCTTGCTGGTGCGGTGGTTAGTCCCGCCTCCCCTCCCCTCCCCCTCCCCTCTCCCCCCCCTTTTTTTTTCTTTCCCCTTCCCTTGTCTTTCCTATTTTACCCATCTGTGCCTTGAAGACAAAGCTAGCGGTCTGATTGGGCGTTGGGCCGCCTGTCATGCGATGCACTGCGATGCGATGCAATGCGCTGTGATATTTTACTGCTCCAGCTGCGTCGACCTCGCATCACATTACCGGAAGCAACTAGAGGGCGCATAGCTGGTTGGTCTGTTGCTGAACCCCATGGCGCTTCCACCCGCCGAATGAGAGCTGTACAGATCAGGTGATTGTGGGACGAGCATGCAGCCCTGTCTTGTCCACCTGCTTCAGAGAGCATGCCGGCTTCCCCCAGCCCTCTCTTTCTCCGTCTGTCTGGTCGGCGGCATCTTGGGCCGGGCACGTGTTGCCTCGCGAGCTTCTCCCTCGCCTCGGCAAACCCTGGTGATCCTGCATATGGATCGACACGACCTCCCCCTCTTTTCTATTATTGATTATGTAAGACCGGTATCCTGATCGCTCGCGCCTGTCTGCGTGCAGCCGGCGCAGTGCTGTTTGCCCAGATCGGCGGGTTGGGTCGCCGTGGTACAGCTACCGATTGAGACGAGCCGAATCTGGGTAAAGATCGGGGGGTTTTTTGCCTGAGAAGCATGTGATTCTATGCTCGACTGCAATGCCTAAGCCCTGTTTAGATTCGGCGCAGGTACATTTGCTGGACAGGACAGCCACCCGAAGAGGTGTGTGCCTCTCTGGGCGATGACCTGAAGCGAGGAGAAGCTATCACTCGAAATGTTTTCACACTCCCAGATCTTTTCATCTCCCTGGAGAGACAAATGATACAAGGTTAGAAATTTCATGAGAGTCTATGCCCGAGACGTGAGGACCGAAGCGGCGTTGCGCCTTCGGGGCCCTCGGGTCTAAGTGGACGGAGGTCACAGATTAGGTAGGCGGTTTCTCCTTACCCATACCGTACACGTACAGCCTGCTATGTGTGCTTGTATATTTAGCGCTAGATTTAGGTAGAAAGTACATCATCGATCGTTCATGCCGTCCATCCCATATGTAGCACCGGGGGGGGGGGGGAAGGAAGCCCCTCATCTCTCATACAGAGAAACAAACTGAACTACTGTGCTTAAAGGGAGCCCCACTCAGCCTCGGCCCTCTACTCTCCCTTGTGACAGCAGCCCTCTGGTTACTTTCCTTTTTCCCTTTCCTCAACAACCTTAGACCTCACAGACTTTTCAGCTTGTGCACTCCCTAAAGAGCAAGATACTGCAGCTTGCCTTCGGTGATTTCTAGAAGCGTTGATTGTTATAGGTAAGCTATTTACCTCCAGAGCTCGAGCACGTATACGATGGTCTCTCTGATAGAGCCGTCGAGGGCCCGTATCAAGACTTACTTACACCTGATACAGACAACAAATACCTTGAGAGAATACACATAGAGAAGAACCTCCAGCTTCTAGACATTCTATCATCATGGCTGCCCCAGCAGACAAGACCATCCATGACCTCAATGGCACTTGGTCCCTGGTAAGGCCTCATCCCAGCCAAGCCCCCAAGAAGGAAATGTTGCACAACAGAATCTGGGCTGCAGATCTCAGATCTCACATGTCATGAGTTCTTCCCCTCCTATACTGCCCTGCTCTCATTCTCCATGAGATATCACCGGCTGACGGAGAAACCCCTCCTCTCCCCATGCGAAAATAGAACAAGACGCTCTCGGACGACGTCGGCCCGGCCCTCGAGCTCCAGGGGGTAGGCTGGCTGACGCGCAAGGCGATCGGTCTGGCCTCCGTGACGCTGCACGTCAAGCAGTACGTGAGCGAGGACGGGAAGGAACACATCGACATCGAGCAGACGGCCACCGGCGGGCTCAAGGGCACGAGCGAGCACCGCGAGGTGGACAACCAGTGGCGCGAGCACAAGGACTGGCTGTTCGGGCGCGTGCGCGGCCGCAGCCAGTTCGTCACCGAGGTCCCCGGGGGCGACGCGTACCTGCTGAGCAACTGGGAGGAGGGCACGACCGAGTGGCTCTTCAGCCTTGTCGAGAGCCTCGACAGCGGGTGGACCGCGCGGCAGACGTGGGGCTTCCAGCAGGTCAAGGGGGAGAGGCGGTACGTGCGGAACGTGGTGGTCGAGAAGGGAGAGAAGAGGGCCGAGATCCGGATGGTCTATGACTGGATCCCGCAGTAAGAGTGAGAACCGCAGCGCCGGAGGGGATGGTCTAGGACGTGGGCGTTCCTAGTATGCCTGGGGAGGTTGGAGGGCACCTCTGTACTTGCTTTTACTGGTCTGGGGATCCTATCGGGCGATCATTTGCAACCGAGGAATGGTCACAGAGCTCCGAGGAAGCATGGCTCCTTATTCCTACGATCTCACCAAGAGGACACACCTTTCATGAACCACCTGCCGTCTATCCTTCCGTGATTATTTCCTTCTAATAAACCCGTCATGAGTGACTTGCATCTCTTTTGAACCTTGACCAGATCAAGCGAGCAGATGAGAAGTTGATTCATCTTGTCTCCGGAACGATCAGTCTCCCTAACCATGACCTGTTGAAAGGGCATTCCCCCCCACCCCCACCCACCCAAATGCCCCAGACCCTAAAAAGACACCATGCCATCGAACGCCTGTAGATGACCTCGAGTTTGCTCCTCCATGGGCCGCCCTCCATTCTATGAGGGTATCTCTCTTTTCCTCTTGCAAATTTCGGGTCCGATAAAGATATGGTCTCGAGAGACCACCGTGCCTTGGTCCTAGCTGCGGCGCGAAGGGCCGCGTCCTCTGTCGCATCTTCACATTCCGTCACCCCCGTCATCCCCGGTCCATCATCAGCCCAGCTCCGGCAACCCCCAAACCTCCCTCCTAAGCCGGCCGTCTCTTCACGAACTCCTCCAGATCGGCCCTCGTCGCGACGCCCAGGACGAACCGGCGGTTGTCGTCCGTGACGACGGCGAACTCCTGCTTCTGGCCGGCGGTCTCGGCACCCTCGAAGAAGGCCTCGAGCTCCTCCAGCGGCGTGTCCATGGTGATGACCTTGTACTTCTTGCCCTTGCGCTGGAAGCGGGTCATGGCGCTGGCGATGTGGTCGTCGGGCTTGGCCTTGCCGCCGTCGAGGAGGGCCTGCAGCTGGGGGATGGCGATGTAGCCGAGGAGGCTGCGGGTCTCGCTGTCGACGATGGTGAGATGGGTGTAGTCGCGCTCGAAGGCGAGGGTCAGGGCGAGGGATATGGGGTCCGAGGGCGTGAGGGAGAGGGCTGCGGGGGGCTGGAGGTCTTCTACTGCGGCCTGCATGCGATTCCTGGCATGTCAGCGGATCATCCTTCTCACGGCCCTGTGCAGGCCCTGTGTGGTCGTAAGCGGGGTTGGTCCTACGTACGCCGCGATATCGAGATGCCCACTTCGAGACGAAGGGTGTTGCGCTGGGCGCCTCGGCCGGGGTTGTTGAGGGCTGTGCCATGATGCCGGTCGCCATGGTGGGCAGTGGGCCAGGTGACAAGGACAGATCTGTGGCCTGTGGTGTAGGGTGAGCTCCTTGGTCTGCCGCGCGGGCCCTGGTCGGGAAGCTCGTTCTCTCGAGACACCTGTCGGCCGTGGTGATGGCGGTAGAGGTGGTGGCTGTGGAGCAGGTGTCTTGCGATCTCTTAGCCAAGTACTTTATTTTAGCGCTGGGATACAGTATTCAAGCTGTGGGGCTGCCGCCCGGCCCTGGTGGGACCCGGCCTTCCGTCCAGTCGTGCGCATTCGGCCGAGAGGGACTGACGTCGTGCCGCTCACGATCACTACTAGTAAATGAAATTATATCTATATGACACCAAACAGATCTAGATTGCATCCGTCTTCAGCATGTAGGGGAAATTTTATTCTCGTCAATGTGTGTGTGAGGTCAGCTATGGCAGGTAAAGGTGGCTTGATAGCCAACCAGCGATAATGAAGATGGTAGGTGGAAGAAAACCCGTCGACGTCACTGGGGGGGGGGTGTCAAGTGGTGCTTGCTTACTGCCTGCTTTTCCGCTCAGAGATGGGGGGTTCAGGTGGTTGGTTGGTTTGGGGGAGCCTTTTTTTTTTGTTTTGGAGAGCTCACAAGCAATGCCTGGCAGCCCCCAACCCCCCTTCGTCGGTGCTTGTCACGCCTCCATCCTCTCCAATTTCCAAGATAGCGGACTTGATCCAACACATCATCTCTTGACCAGTCCTCCCAGTCCCACCCTCGACTTGAGTGCATTGGTTGGTCGATTGGAACAACACTCTACATCATCAGCCCTTCTTCAAGGCAAGTGACATCGAGCTTACAAGTGAGAGATCCTTCTTGTTGGTCTTTATCTCCGTTTATGACCGGTTTCATCCTTTCCCCTTGACCTTTCACGGGGAATACCGGGAGTCCGTTCTTGCCTAGTGCTTATTTATACCTCGATAGCGATTAAACCTACCTCCTACCTCGAGATCCAAAGGGCTTCCAGCTCACCGATGATAGCTCAGGTAGCCGCATGAGAGCCAACCCCTCTGCCTCACAAGATGTCGCACCTCTACCCTCGCTACGAGGTCCTCCAGAAGACCTTCCCGAACCAGTCCAGGGATGGGCTGAAGGCACGAAGCAGCAGCAGCAGCAGCGGTGGAGCCACTCCGTACCAGGCTCGCATGGACCTCTACTCTGCCTACTCGAGCATAGAGGACAAGGCCAAGAAGCTCTCTGCTGAGGCGACCGCCGAGTTCAACAAGGCCTCTGCTTCTGCGCAGGCCAAGAGCGGCCAGATCGAGCTCTTCTCCGGCAAGTACTATGCCGCGTGTACCTTTGGTGGGATGCTGGCCTGTGTGAGTCGAGATATCCTCATGCCTCGTGATCATCTTCCTGGACTCAACGTACTCATACCACGCTGCAGGGCCTGACACACACGGCTGTCACACCTCTCGACGTCGTCAAGACGCGACGGCAGGTGGACTCCAAGCTGTACACCGGCAACTTCCAGGCCTGGGGCAAGATCTACCGGACCGAGGGTCTCCGTGGTATCTTCACCGGCTGGAGCCCTACGTTCTTTGGCTACTCCGCCCAGGGCGCCTTCAAGTATGGCTGGTATGAGTACTTCAAGAAGACCTACGCGGACATCGCCGGTCCTGAGGCTGCCCACAAGTACAAGACCGGCCTCTACCTTGCTGCCTCCGCCTCTGCCGAGTTCCTGGCCGACATTGCTCTGTGCCCCTTCGAATCGGTCAAGGTGAGGATGCAGGCGACGATCCCGAGCCCTTATACTGGCACATTCCACGGCATCAGCACGATCACCGCCACCGAAGGGTTTGGTGGTCTCTACAAGGGTCTCTACCCGCTCTGGGGCCGACAGATCCCGTATACCATGATGAAGTTGGTCTTCCCCCCTCCATAAGCCGTCTCCTGATCTGGACAGAATGTTTTGACCTAACGCTACGGCTAGGTTCGCCTCCTTCGAGACTATTGTCGAGATGATTTACGACCGCATGCCTGGCTCCAAGGACGACTACTCAAAGGCTACCCAGACTGGTGTCTCGTTCGTCGGTGGCTACCTAGCCGGTATCCTGTGCGCTATCGTCTCTCACCCTGCCGATGTGATGGTCTCCAAGTTGAACGCCTACCGCAAGCCGGGAGAGTCGTTCGGAACAGTGACCTCCAGGATCTACGCAGACATCGGCTTCAAGGGACTGTGGAATGGTCTGCCGATGAGAATTGTAATGATTGGAACTCTGACCGGTCTGCAATGGATGATCTACGTGAGTCACGGCCCCATGGTGTTCGTTTCGCATTGTGCAGAGTGTAACTGACACCCGAAACCACAGGATTACTTCAAGATCTTCATGGGCTTCCCCACGACGGGTGGTGCGGCACCCCCTGCGAAGAAGGAGGAGTAGGTCGTCGGAAGGTGAGAGAGAGAGAGAGAGAGAGAGAGAGAGAGAGTTGGTGGTATGGGTGTCCAGCCGAGAAAGTGGTCAACTGCATCCTGGGATAGATGACCAGGTGGCTGACCTGGTGACTTGTATTTATTTTGAGATGATCAGGCATACGTCTACAGTTCCAAGCTACTGATACATCATGGTGTATCGTTGTCTTCATACCCAAGAGCATCCATGTATTGCACGCGCTGTACCTCGTCATCCGCTTCTCACCCTTTGGGGCCTGTCACTAAGAGGGGCAGCGTGTTAGTGGGTCCGGGGTCACTATGGTATTACGTAGTGTACCGCTGTAAGTTGGCGCACAGACCCCTGTCCCTTGCCATGCGCTCTTTCGTCAGGGAGCCTTTTCCTCCTTGCTTAGCTCCAGAAGGGTCGCGGCTACAAACAAATCTCGAGAACCTTGACTCCTGCAACGACAACGACAACAAGGCGAAGAAGAAGAAAGAGACAGCGCAACCATGGCAGACCAGTCTACTGCTGAGGTCCTCACCTTCCCGACAGACCCTGCGCAGTTCGCCAACGACGATCGGATCTCCTTCTCCAGGCTTGACAACAAGTACATCGCCGTACAGGAGTCAGATGGCACCGAGTTCGAGTTCGACGCGCAGTTGAAGCGATGGGTGCCCCTCATGGACGAGGCTGAGGAGGCCCTCATACAGCAGCAGCAGAGCGCATATGGCAGTATCAACGATGCTCCGTACGGTGACGGTGACGCCCAGGCAAGCAATGGCAGAAAGAGAAGGCGAGATGACCTCGAGGTAAGCTGCGCATGCCGGTCCACCTGGACATGTCGTCGCGTGGTTCCTCAGCGCGCGCCCGCCTCTCTCTCGCTCTCTCTCTCTCTCTCTCTCTCTCTCTCCTGCACCATCCTCCTCTACGGTGCTCCTAGACTGGCACTTGACACATACCGCATCGTGACCCCAGAGGACAGTCCCGAGATCGAGTTTCCCCAATGGATTAGATGAAGAAGAAAGAAAGACAGAAAGAAAACAGAGGACATGGTGACACACTGACACGAGCCACCGTTGTTACTCCAGGACCAGGATAATGACAACAACAACAACGCCGCCGCCTCTTCTTCGAACGGCAGGCGGAAGAACAAGAAACAAGCCACCCAGCCCAAACAGCCGCCCCAGAACCGAGCCGTCTACGTGACAGGTCTACCCCTCGATGTGACCGTCGACGAGGTGGCCGAGGTCTTCAGTCGCAAGTGCGGCGTCATCGCCGAGGAGATCGACAGCGGGCAGCCGCGGATCAAGCTGTACGCGGACGCCGAGGGAAATTTCAAGGGCGACGCGCTTGTCGTCTTCTTCAAGCCCCAGAGCGTCGACATGGCTATCATGCTGCTAGACGACACACACTTCCGCTACACGGATTCCGGGCTCGGGTCTGGCAAGATGCGCGTGCAGGCCGCCGATACCAGCTACAAAAAGACACAGCAGCAGGCGGGCGACGGAGAGGGCGAGGGGAATGGCACACACCAGTCGAACAACGGCAGAGGTGGGGCCGGAAACAATAGCAAGGACCGGGAGAAGGTGATCAAGAAGACACAGAAACTCGATGCGAAGCTGGCCGACTGGTCGGATGACGAGCCGGCGTATGTTGCCCCCGAGCAACGCACGGGCAAGAGAGACAAGATGGTCATCCTGAAACACATGTTCACCAAGGAAGAGCTCCAGGAGGACCCCCGCGGCGCTGCTGGAGATCAAGGAGGACATACGCGACGAGTGCGAGAAGCTGGGCGAGGTCACAAATGTGGTGCTGTACGACCTCGAGCCCGAGGGCGTCGTCAGCATTAAGTTTCGGAAGCCCGAATCGGCAGACGCCTGTGTGCAGCTGATGGACGGGCGAAGCTTCGGCGGCCAGAGGGTCGAGGCATACATACCCACAGGCAAGCTGAAGTTCAAGAAGTCGAAGGACAATAATGATGAGGCCAGCGATGAGGAGGACTGAGAGAGAGAGAGGTGAGTATGTGAGGTCTTGCGTACGATTGTGGGATTGCTACACCACTCAGGTTCCGAGCCCAGGGAGTTACGGCAGCATGGCGTCTGGCATGGCAAACATCTCCGTGGCTGGACTGACCACCATTGACGTCTCAAGATGGAAAAAGAAAAAAAATTCAAGGCAGTCTTTTTTGAGACAACTTCTGAAGATTCTCCGGCACTACTTTAGTCAAAATGGCATCAATCTGTGACTACTACACCTCAAGACTCCGGTATTCCGCATCACACAGATCCCAAACGCCGCCACCTCTGCAGCCCTTGATGAGAAAGCATGATGCGATGCCCCGAATGATTATTCCTCTGTTTACCCTCCCTGTCCTCCCTCCCCACCACCCACGGAGAAAAAAAACTCACATAAAGCCCAGCTTGAACACTCCCTGTAGCGTTAGGGAACGAAACAGTGGAGGATGCGAGAACTCACAGACAGTCCAAGTATGATGAACCTTTGTGTGTGTGTTTCGACAAAACACCCAAGTTGCGATACCGGCATATAGCGAAGTGGTGTGAGGATCTTGTGAGTGATTATATCCTCGAGAAGAAGGGAAAACAAAGACGGCTTTGAAAAAATAAAGGCGTAAAAGTGTGTGTGTGTGTGTGGGAGAGAGGTTGGGCTGCACGCTCTGCGTCAGTCTGGGCCCCGACGGCGGACGGGAGTGATGGGGTTCGGTTAGGTATGTTTTGTGTGAAGGCCAGTCTGTCTGGATCTCTTTCCTCCTCCTTTTTCTCTTTCAAGAGGGCCACTACACCATCAGGAGGGACTCGATGTCAACGCGCTCCTCGACGGTGTACCAAATGGCGGCCTCGATGATCTTGCAGACCACGCGGAGGTCGCTCTCGTCTGTCCGAACTCGTCAGCCACGGTCTCTTCCCCGCGCCATGTATCTGACGAGGGGCGAAGGGGGGAGAAAAGACGGAAGGGGGAGGGAGGGGAATGGGATGGGCTCACCCCTCGGCGAGTACACGAGCACAAAGGTCTCGGGCAGCGGGCTCCTGGGCCCCCACCACCCCCTGTGCGCACCAAAGGCCAGCGGGTGCCTCTCGGCCCAGCCCTTGGCTAGGACTTCGGCGATGTCGTCCGGGTGCAGGTTCATGTGCATGCTCCGGTCGGAGCTGTGGATGTGGCAGACCTCGCCGTTGCCGCAGACGTGCTCGCTGACGGGGTGCCGCGCGAAGAGGGCGAAGCCGTGCTTCTCGAGGCAGCTGGTCGCGGTGCCGAAGCGGGAAGGGTGCAGGCTGGCGAGGCGGGTCAGGGCGGCGCGGAGGGAGGCGATGGTGGCGGGGGGGCCGTGCTGGTTGAGCTGGCGCTGCGGGGCGAGGCCGGCGACGGTGGGGCGGGGGCCTGGGCGGTAGGGGAGCTTCTGGGGCGTGAGGATGCCGGCGGCAGGGCGGGCGACGGTGGCGTCGGCAGTGGTGACAGTGGTGTTGGTGGTGGTGGTGCTGCTGCTGCTGCTGCTAGTGGTGACCACTCGACGGGGTGGTGGTGAGAAGGGGTCGCGCAGGACAAAGAGGCGGAACCAGGCCAGGCGGGCGTAGCCGGCGAGAGTAGGCGGGGTGCCGCCAGGGCCGAGGCGGAGGAAGTTCTGGTAGTCGTTCCGGGTGAGCAGGAGGAGGGGCACGGCGAGGATGCAGGACTCGAGGAGGAGGCGCGGGACAAAGTGCATCCCCACGAGGAGGAAGAGGGATCCGGCCAGAAGGGCTTTGGCGTCGAGGGTCATGCTGAAGGGGTCCTGCCGGATGACCATGTTCAGGGCCTTGAGGTGGTCGGCCCCTTGGGTGTTGTTGTTGTTGTTGTTATTGTTGCTGCTGCTACTGCTGCTACTGGCGCCCATGAGGAGAAGGCTGGTTCTCTCGTCCATCTCGAGGAGGGGCGTCGGGAGGGGAAGCTCGCTGCTGATGGCCTCGCCGGCCTCGAGGGGTTCTGTCTGGGAGGCGGAGAATAGGGCCATGGCTGGTTGTCTCTTCTTGGGAACTTGTCTTGAGAGAGTGGGAATGGGAGTGAGAGAGAGAGAGATAGAGAGATGCTATCAGGGTTCCTCCTCTCTCTCTCCAGGCCTGCCCTCTTGTTCTCTGGTTTCTCCTGGCGTGTGTTGATGGGATCTACACTTCGTAGTCTACCAAAGAATGATACGATCTAAGACAGTCTGATAACTGATGTCGGATCGTTGCTGGTGGTTCCTTGCCGGAGACAGACAGCCAATGGCTGAGACTTCTTCTGACGAGATGGCCAGTCTCAGACAAGAAGGGAGGTGAGGCAGGGTGTTGATTATATAATATAGTGTCCGTGAGTAGTTACACGTCAGAACTATGAGAGGAGAGGTGGAGACGAGGTAGGTCACCGGTACGTCAGGCCAAAGGAGGGGGAGGAGGAGGAAGTCCGGTTACACCCACGCCTCACGTTCCCAGAGGTTTGGAGGATTGGAGATCTGTGGTGGGAGGAGGGGTTGTCAAGAAGGAGGCTGTAGATTTATCCCAAGGAACCTGACAGCACAACCCCGCAGATGTAGCAGATGATGTAATAATGGTTCTTCGTTGTTGGAGGTTGACTGACCCCGTTGCAGGTGATGGTGGCGACCACGAGAGTAAATAGGTGGACAGCAGGCAGAGCAGGCTCCCTTTCTTTTTCAGACGCAGCGGTGTCTAGCGGCTTTAGAGGATTTTGGCGGTGCGTGAACCCAAAGAGCGGGAAGTGTCGAGAGGGGGGAAAATGCGGCGCGTGGTCCCTGTCCTCGTGATGCTGTCAGGAGGAAGGGTTGCAAGAGACGGTGAAGGGGACGAATTGCGGCTGACGATGTCCGTCCTTGCGCCAATTGGGAGCATCGATTCACCGTGTCTGGTTCTCTAGGCCCGAGTTGGAGATGGGTTAGCCGGACTAGATAGATTGGACATTAGACGGGCTGGCTGTGGCTGTCTTTTTTAAACTTCAAGCCCTCCCACGCCTCTTCCCATGCCTCTTGGGGAACCTCGAGGGACGACGTCGGAGGGCCCTCGTACCATTATGGTCATGTAGTGTGGCAAACACAGGCCGCTGGCCCGTATACACGACAAGGAACGGCCTGGCCTGCAGCCGTGTGTGGCCCGAGACAGGAACCGACCTCTGGTTGTTCCGTCGTGGCCCCCTCGTGGCTCTACCGCCCAGGACATATGCAGGTGCAAAGAGTACGGTCAGTTCTCGTGTGTATCCTGCCCGCCTGGCCGGAATTGAGTGCCGCCCGTGGCAGGATGCAGGCCTGGGCGCACATGCCCACTGCAGTGCTGCGTAGTACAGAATACGAAGGGAAGGGGTCACGGGCCACGGGCGGCACAATCACGAGCGGCATCGGAGGAAGGCACACCTCACGATAACTTTTAGTTTGTTGTTCACCAGGCCGACATCCCGAGTTTGGGGACCGCTGGGAGAAAATGACGTCGCCCCCTGGGCACGCCAGCAGTCAACCGCCTGCGACGCTGCCCGTGGCGCCTCACGTGCTCCTGTGCATAGAGCTATCCTCCCCGTGTCTGCTGTGTAACTGACCTCAGCTGGAGCAGACAGATTCGGCACTTCGGCAAGCCCTCACCCAGCTCACTGATTGATTCCATGATAGTCTGCCTCGTGAGGGCTGGAGGTCCCAGTGCTTACTCCTGCTGTGGGCGCAACGGGGAGCGGTCTGAGGAGGGCCTCCTATCCTGGACTAGTGAGAAGCCATCCCGCCGGACTGCGAGCTCGAATCGGAGGCCCTCCTCAAATCAATATTATACCCGGGCAGTTATTCCTTTTTTTTTTTATTCTCTCTTTTCTGGATGATACCTCGTAAGTCTCTCATCTGCAGAACAGGGCTCCTTATCTTCCTATATTCGATCAGGATCTGGAACCCCCCTCCTAAAACGGGCATCAATTACCGGCTGTATTCCGCATAGTCTGGCACAGGCGGAGGGGCGTCGTGGGGCAGGTTAAAATAAGCTTCATGGGCCGGAACCAAGACATAATATTCACGGTACTACCATAGCATGTAGAACGTGAGACTAAAGGGGAAGAGAAGGAAGTTTTAGAAAAAATTTAAACAAAAAAAAATAAAAGTAAAAGGCAGAGCTGGCCCACGGCAACTCTTTAGATTTGGGACCGTGCTTAGGTTGCCGGGCGGGAGAGCCGAAGGTTTGCTGTTTGCCCTGGGAGGGTGAAACATAAAAGATTCTCGGGGCGTCGTCGGTCGCCAGGCCAGGGGGCGGGGCGAGAGTGTTGACGTTCAGGGAGGGCGAGATTAGCAGCGCATAGGGCAGGAGATGGTCCCAGCCTCGACATCAACTTGGTCCGTGGCTACCAAGTAGTCATGAAAGGGATTGTTTTCCACTTTGAACATATCATCAATCCTTGTTTACTCAAAAAAAAAAGACCAACATACTCGTCCTGGGTAGCTAAGGCGTGGTAGGGCGGCTATCATTATCGGCTAGCTGGTCACCAAGAGGTATGATACTTTGTAACCTCCACAGCCTCGCGTTGTGCGTGGTCTCAGCCTTGCAGGCTCTACATAGAATATCCATGATCCAGATTTGTAGCTGGAGATCTCGAGAGTCGTTCATCATCGACAAGCCACCCCCCCAGAGATATGACCTTCCGCGGCCACCAAGAGTGGCTGTTGATCAGATCACGTCAGATCCCAAAATTCGCAATCAGCACGACGATGAGATGAAAGTCCAGGCGTGGCG
The DNA here is from genome assembly GCA_016584495.1 of Celoporthe dispersa. Lineage (NCBI taxonomy): Eukaryota > Fungi > Ascomycota > Sordariomycetes > Diaporthales > Cryphonectriaceae > Celoporthe > Celoporthe dispersa. The sequence continues at coordinate 2,226,968 of WAID01000007.1, forward strand.
CAAACAGACCTCCATCTAGGATCTGGTGGCACGCCTAAACCCACCCGCACCGCTGTCTGGATCTGTCTCTCGCTCTCTGTCTGTGGTCGTAAGGATGCAACACCCGGAGTAGGACAGAGGCCCTCCATATTAGTAGGTCGGGTGAGAGTCAGCTGGGCCATGTGATAGCCGCCGTCGAGACCTTTGCCTGGATGAAGAAGGGGGGGGCAAATAACCCAGTCAGGATCCCTTTCTGCCTATGATGGCGAGTTTTTTTATTTTTTATTATTATTATTATTTTTACTGTATGTAGTAGTATTAGCCCAATCCTGCGGGTCTTACAGCCAGGAGGAGGTCCCGACGCCCGAGGCGGCTGTCCACGAACTGGTGGTGTTGTTGTTGTCTGTCTGAGCCTGAGATAGGGGAAATCGTGATCCTTACGTACTCGAGTACGCTGCCTGGTCGATCAGGGAGGGGCCCAGTTTTTATAAAACAAGAGCCGCTTGGGGGTCCCCATCCCCATCCCCTTCCCCCGTTCACACATACCACACAGTACACGTAATTCTCATAATTACAATACAAATTACCGAACACCTCCCATCCCATAGTGCATACTACCAGTAGTGGTCCTCTGTATACTTAGTACATAGTTTGTACGTCGCAGTGAGTATGTATGCAGCACGGACGCTTTCATCTCGAGGCGACTCGCCTGGACGCACGCTCTCAACAGTCAACAGGGATGCATGTGTGGGATGGATGGATGGATGGATGGATCAATCCAAGGTGGTATCATCGTGATGACCGCAGGCTGCACACATGGGCGCCGGCCCAGCAGGCAAACATAGGTGCGGCACGGTAACAGAAGGGGAAGCTGGATAACAGGAGGAAGAGAAAAAAAATCAAGGCAGCCAGACAAGACCAGCCAACCCAGGGCCGCCGATGCAGGCTTTTTGAGGGGGGGTGTGTGTGTGTGGGTAGCCGAGAGATGTGATAGGGCAGGATGGACTGCTGGTGTAACAGCTGCCAGGGCCATTTGCGCTAAGGGTGCAGCACCTAAGCTGCATCCCTCTACACGGGTCCGGGCTGGGCTGCAGCTGCCCGTTCGTTGCTGAGCAACTTCTCGAACCTTGAATCCTCTCTCACACACCCTCCAACGTAGCGATTATCTCCCTGATGACGACAAAGATACCACGGCAGGTGGTGTGTAGGATGGGTGGGGAAAGAAAAAAATAAAATAAAAAATACCCCCACCCACACCCACGCCCCAGAGCAATCGCATCACGATTTGCGGCCGTCACAGGGTGTGCATGCAGCGCATACAACAAAGGACGTCGTACCATCTCATCGTATCGCAGCTACATGGCAGTCGAGAGGGCCCACAATACATACACACCAAGAAAAAAGAAGAAGAAAAGAAAAGAAGAGACAATTAATTCATCAATCTCACCGTCGCCTGGTCAATCTCATCTCCTCTCTCTCTGGGGTCTCGGCCTGTCAAATTTCCAAGGTTCCCCTGTACGTATGCGCAGGCCCGCACTTGTGTCTGCATCCGTCCACCTTGTACCTTGTTTTTTTTTTTTTTTGTTGTCCTGGCCTATCCTGCCCCCTTCCCCTAGAACCTGCAAGTCTGGCTGGTCCTTGGACCTGCCTGCAGGTCCGCCCACCTATTGCCCCCCCCCTTCCCTGTCTCCCTCCCAATCCCCAGCCCACCCACATCACGTTACGCAGTGTGTGGATACAAGGTGCCTCGTACTCTTTACAGACGAGCCACCCCCCCCTTCGAGTCTCCCTTCGATCTCCCGAGGTCTTCCAACAAACACTCTTCTCAGGTTATTTTTGAACCTCGAATTGAAACAAACACGACATCTGCAAAACCTGGCACGCTGTCCGTGTGCGTACCCAGAGGCCATTCTCCCATCTCCGGGCGTGCACCACCTTGGCTAAGGCCCGGTACTTTCTACCTCCTGGGTACTTTAGCAGCCGCGAACCTGCCCGCAGATCCGTCGCCTCGATCGCCCGCAACCGCTAAAATCTCCATCCACCATCCTTAGCCCAGTCCCATATTTCGCCAACCTCCCACTTTCGGTAGCGCCCACCCCCCTCCCAGGTCCTCCTCAATAACACAATCTGGGCCTTCATACCTGGCTCGGCGCCCCCCCTTCTCCCAGGCGGCCTTCACAAATAACATACCTGCGTACTATCTTGGCCAAGGGCGACGACCTTTATCTCGCTCCCCCTCCCCGCCCACGGTTGACTCTGGCAGACTAGCCTCATTACACTATACTCGAGACGAACTCTACCACGATCCTGCATCGTTCTCGCCTCTGCTCTTAGCTTGCATTCCAGTGTCCCGCGTGGATAGGCCACGGCCGAAACCAGCGCCACGACAGATCGTGCGCAGGCAAACCCTCCTATGCTGGGTCCGGTCCGCTTCTTGGCCCTAGAAGAGCACCCGACCTCCCCCCTCCCCACTGCCACTGCCGCAGGCGTCGTCGTCGTCTCTCCTCTCCTCTCGACTCGACGTCATGGGACTCCCAAACCCCCTTCGGCAGCGAGGGCCACAGCTACCCATCTACGAGAAGATCCCCAGGGAGCAGCTGTCATCACAGGAGGAGGACGACTACGACCTCACAGATGACGACCGCGACGACTCGTCCTCGTCCGCCTCCTCGCCAAGCCGGGACTCGAGACGGACCAGCTCGCTGTCCTCCAAGGCCGCCAAGCTCAAGAGAAAGCTCAATGTCAACGCAACGCTGGCCCCCCCAGCCACCACGCCCAACCTCCTGAGCCCGATGCTCACGCCCAGGAAACAGACCTTCACCCTCTCCCGCCGGGCCACCGGCGCGGGCCTCTACAGGCTCCCCAACAAGATCACCAGGTTCCTCTGCATCGGCCTCCTGGTCGGCATAATATTATTCATCTCCGCCTTGGTCCATGCCGGCGTGGCAGAGAACCACAGGATACTCAAGGGCGAGCTGCCCTCGCGGCCCACGGGCCCCAACGCCTGGGAGTCCTTCAACTTCCTCACCCGCTACTACGGCGGCATAAGGACCCTTACCCCTTCGAGGACAACATCCCCCAGTACCCGAGGAGCGAGGACGAGCTGCCTTTCAACGGGGACGAGCCGGGCCCGGCCTTCTTCAGCGGCTCGCAGGAGCCCACCGAGGCGGCCCTGCCCCCGAGCAAGTCCTTCCCCAACGACTACCGAAACACTGTCCTCAAGGCGCAGAAGGTCAACGAGTGCTTCCTGGACGCCCAGCAGAAGGTGAAGGTGCCCTACATCCGGTACTATGACGGGCGGCCCGCCGGCTTCCCCCAGAATGTGCTGGGCTCCTACGAGCTCCTGTCCCTGCCCGAGGACATCTGCTTCGAGCGCCACGGCAGGCTGGGCCCGTATGGGTTCGGGTACTCGGTCCGCTCTGGTGGTCTGGGCATCGGCGAGCACGGCGATCGTGATGGTTCCGAGCTCGTCTGGGACGCAGCCCACCAGGTTGACTGGCGCAACACCGACTGGTCGGAAGTGCAGCGCAGCTGCTACCAGGCCAATGCCGATCTCTACAAGCCGCTCACCCGCCGGCACCACCCTCCACGCGGCTTCTATATCAACGAGAAGCTCGAGAACATGACCCTCTTCCGGAGGGACGACGGCATGCCCGCCATCGGGGAGGCCCTGGCGCCAGGTGCCACCTACGATACATCAGCGCCGCTGAGGCAGGGCGGGGGCGCCGCTGTCCAGGCTGCCGACAGCCCTGCGGCTGCGTCGAAGCCTGCCGGGACAGACGCCGGGGGTGCTGCTGTGGCGAAGCCGGCGGGCGAGCTGTCCCGGACCGCCATCGTGATCCGCTGCTGGGATGAGTACGACTGGCGGGCAGAGGACGTTGTGTACCTGCGCTCTATCATCACCGAGCTCTCCCTCGCGTCGGGCGGCCGGTACGACGTCCACCTCCTCGTCCAGGTGAAGAACGACGCGACGTACCCTATCTGGGCCGACGACGAGGTGTACGAACAGAGGATCAAGGACACCGTGCCCAAGGAGCTGCAGAGTATTGTCACCCTCTGGACGGAGACACAGATGCTCTCGCTGTACCAGGGCATCCATGACTTGTGGACGCGGGGCAAGGACCTACCTGTCCATGGCGTGTACCGCGGACTCCAGATGGCCATGCAGTACTTTGCGTACAACCACCCCGAGTACGACTACTTCTGGCAGTGGGAGATGGACATCCGGTACACCGGCCACTACCTCGACCTGTTCACCAAGATGGAGAACTGGGCAAAGGAGCAGCCGCGAAAGGGCCTCTGGGAGCGAAACGCGCGCTTCTACATACCGGTCGAGCACGGCACCTGGGAGGACTTCAGCCAGATGGCACGTGTGCAGTCCGAGATGGGTACCACCAGCGCCGATAACATCTGGGGCGGGATCGACAAGAAGAAGAAGCCCAAGAAGCCACAGGAGCTGACCCGCGGCGAGAAGATGATCTGGGGCCCGGTGCGCCCGTCAGACGCCAACGACTGGTTCGAGCCCGAGAACGACCCCGTCCCGCCTACAACCTACGAGCACGACAAGTACCAGTGGGGTGTCGGCGAGGAGGCCGATCTGATCACGCTGAACCCCATGTTCGACCCTGAAAAGACCACCTGGCTCCTGGCTGACGATATCACCGGCTATAACGAGACCGATGAGGCGGGAAAGCCACCGCGCCGTGCCCAGATCATCACCGCCAGCCGCATGTCCCGCAAGCTGCTCTTGACCATGCACCGCGAGACCGCCTTCAAGAAACACCACGCCTTCCCCGAGATGTGGCCCGCGACGGTCGCCCTCCAGCACGGCTACAAGGCTGTCTTCGTGCCCCACCCCCTCTATGTGGATCGCGAGTGGCCGACCCAGTATATGGCGGCCGTGTACAACGGCGGCAAGAATGGTGCGTCGGGTGGGTCGCGGACGAGCGTGTTCGGGCAGCGCGAGCACAACCTGCAGGGGCTGACCTGGTTTTACAACTCCGGCTTCGCCCCGAACCTGTACCGGCGGTGGCTGGGCCTGAAGGTCAACAACGACGGCGGCGAGGAGTTCGAGCTGACTCGCGATATGACCAAGGACGAGACCTCCGTCGGCGAGATGAGAGGTGGCGAGGGCCGCATGTGTCTCCCGCCGATGCTGATTCACCCGATCAAGGGCGTGGATCTGCCGGTTGAGCAGTACGATGAGGTGGAGGTCCCCGAGTCTGACCCGAGCGCGTGAGCGGATGTTATTGAGACGTGAGGAGAATAATCGACCAGACGACTGGGAATCGGGCTGGTCCTCTCGATGGTTAATATGGTGCTGCGGATCTATCGGGGAGGAAGAGGCTGTGCCTCGAGCGAGGCTTATGCGAGGTGGACACCCCGCTTGGATCGGCCGCCTTATTATATGAGAGTCAGCATCATCTGGCAAAAGGGAAAGGGAGGGGCCGTCAAAGGAGTTTCAGGCGTCGTTCCGGGCAAGCAAATGGGTGTTCTGGGCTGCTTACGGGTGAGATCTCGGTGGCGTGGTTGCTCACAAAGCAGGAAATACCATTGGTACACAGCATCGGGTTTTTTCTTTTTCACTACCGTCTTCATTCCCAACTGCACATTGGGACGTTTCCGGCTCACTCATTCTTTTTTTCTTTCTGTCGCATAGGCTACCATGGATTGTTCTTTCATATCAGGGACGGGCGGGCGACGGAAAGATGGGGAACCCTCTGATCCCACCATGAGAATAGTCCCCTGGGGTGTACATAACTTTCCTGTGAATAGTCTAGATCCAGCACCTGGCTGTGGTGTTCTAATGATGAGTGATGAATGAAGACGAGATCTAGTGATTATTCTTCTGTCCCAACAGCATGTGCATGTGCATGGTGTGTGTGTGTGTGTGTGCGTAATTATATCTACAGTGTTGTATGTCTTGGACAGACTGACCTGGATTCATTCCTTGCATTGCCCATCCCTGGTATGCCATGTTCAAGGGAGACAAACCAGTATCTATCAAAAAAAAACCAAAAAAAAAAAAAGTGTGAAGATCTTCTATCCAAGGAATGGTGCACCAGGGGAGTATGTCGTAGATGGATGGGAGTCTGTAGTAGGGAGACCTGTCGATGTAGAACTTGGAATCCGTCTGATATCTTTCAGTTTCTCTGCCTTGCTTGGCCTCATGTCTCTTTCGGACCTACCTATCTGCCAGTGGCTCTACACGGTCACTGGCTTATCAACAGAGTTTGGCTTCTCTTGTTCTAGCTTGATGGAGAGCTTTTGAGGCCCGATGACTTTGGCCTATTGTACTATATCGCGTTTGAAGGGCTCGAGACAACTACGACCCAGTCTTTGTGCCTCATAGGGCAATTGATGTTGGTCTTGTACAATTCTCTATCCATATCGTGTCATTAGAACATCTCCTCTGATATACGGTTCTTCCACACCCGGTGCTTTTCTTTTTGGATACTTATCCTCGAGTACGCCAAATCCCCCCCCCCCCTTTTTTTTTTTTTGTTTTTGTTCGAGACTGTCTCTGCGCCTGAGAGTTCTGTCAAATTCGCGTGGGTATTGGCATCGAAAGAACTGAAAACTCGCTGCATTCCAACACCTAGTATGCTATAGCCCATACGTGGGATTCCCTCCTTTGCATCTTAAGATTCACCCTCTCTCTCTCTCTCTTCTTGTTTTCTTTTCCTACACGACCCTCTTCACCTCGAAGAATCTCCTCAGCCACCAGACCTGGAACACGGACTCGCCGATGACGACACCGAGGATGAAGACGTTCCACCATTTGACACGGCTGTTTGTGCTCTCTGCGGTGTTGCGGTGGGTGCGCTCGCGGACGACGATGTAGGACTGCTCGTCCTTGACCTGGGCGAGGAGGTCGGACAGTTTCTTGACTGTTTTTTTGGTTTCCCCGCGGCTGGTCAGCAGCATGCCCCGGGCGGGATCGCAGGACAGGACAGGAGCCAGACAGGCAGCAGCAGACTTACCTTCGGCCTCCAGGGGATCGGATGGCGTGTCCGACTCTGACACGTAGACGATGCCGTGGACGTTGAAGGAGACCTCCTTGCTCGAAGCGCCCCAGTGGTCGTTGCCGAAGCAGTAGATGAACTTGCCGTCGTGCTTGGCGTCGAAGGAGTGGTCGCCGTTGGAGACGGACTTCTCGAAGACCTCGTACTGGCCCGAGGGGTTTGTGATCTGTTCGGGGCGTGGGGGTTATTAAATGTCCCTGTCAGCCATACTGCTCCTCCTCCCTCGTTGGGGACGCGGGACAAGGTGGACGGGCGAACCATACCCAGAAGTCAATGTCCAGGTTTCCTGCGCTGCCGAACTCCCTGTCGCCGACCTGGAAGGACACGGTCATCTTGTCGTCCTTGTGCAGCTGCTCGTGGAAGCACTCGCGGCCGTGGGCGGGCAGCTGGATGTTGTGGGCCACCACGGTGGAGGAGAACAGCCCTGCTGCTGCCAGGAGCAGCGACGAGGCCGAGAGGAACTGCATCGCGTTGTTGTTTCTTTTCCTTTTTCCTTCCACACCAAAAAGGAAAGGAAAAAAAGGCCCTCACGGGTTTGGCTAGACGGGTGGGGTGAGGAGAGGGGTTGGTGATGGAGGCTTGTGCTGCTGGTCTGGGATGCGGTCGTCGTCGCCAGCTCGCAGGGCTTGGGGGGCTCTCTGAAGGGGACAGCTTGGCGGGTTCACGAGCTCTCGAGAGCTGACCCGCGACCGAGTCGGCAGGTCCCCCCGGGGCAGCGAGTTGTTCCCGCCGGGAGGGCGCTGTATACCCTGGTCCACCTGTGGAGGTACGCGAGAGATAGCGGCGCACAGGTAACGAGATAAGGTATCGCCCCAGGGGCTGGGAGGTACCGCCCTGGTTGGCCTTCAGGAGAACCCTCCCTGACGGACAGCACTGGACACAGGCTCGCTCTCCCGCACAGGGCCGGTTGCGTAAAAGGGGTCTCCACAGATTGGCCCTGGCCAATGGCCCAGCGACTGGAAGCTGGGGCTCTCAGCTGTCACCCTCCCCCCCTGCCGCAGCCCTTCCTGCCCGGGCCTGCCCTGTGGAACTTGGCCCTGCTGTCAATTAGCGCTCACTGCCCGCCCACCAGTCACTGCAGCCTCTCGCCGCCCAGGGCCTCACCAGCACCAGAGAGCCTGGGCTCACCCGTTCCAGCCCCGGCACAGGTCTGCGCCTGGCCCAGTTTTCAAACAACCAACCTGTTCTGTTCCGAACCTCTCTCGCCCACGTTTCTGACCGGGCCCGTTTATTTTTCTCTCTCTGCCTCTGCCCTCCTAACCACCTGCCTACTACTTACTCCCTTCACACCGACAATCGCAAACTCGACTACGACCCAAGGGCCATCGCACCTCTGCACAACCACCTCAAGCTGCTACTCGGTATCACTCTCAGGCCTCGACTCGCCCACGCAGGAGTTGAGAATCTTCGATCCCAAGGTGAGTGAGCACGACCTCTTTCGCAGTCCGCTATCCTGTCTCTTTGCCCGGGCGGCCATCGTGACACGTTCGCACATCCCTGGGCCTTCACACTTGCCACTGTCACCAGTTGGCGTATCGTCACCATCACCAACCAAGACCACACCCTCCCCCCTCCCCGTCGCCGTCATCGACGTCTCCATCGCTGCCTAGGCATCAACATTTCGTTGTGCATGCGCCGCGCGATCTTCTTGACACATCTCCTGAAGCCAATTCTTACCCTGTTCTGTCCTACCTCTCGCCCTGCCAGGATCAGGCGCCCCCCCTACCGCGGCCAGAGGCGTTGGCTTTGTCGACCTCTCTCTCGTCTTGCCAAACGTGTCCCGTCCTTCCTTTTCGCCTTAGCTGTCATCTCCGCTGCCTCGAACATAAATCTCTCTCCCTGCCCCGCCTCCCAACCTCTCGACGGGAAGGACCTGCCTCTTGTCACCATCTCATCACCACCGCCCACCTTTGCCACTCTTTGCTTTCATCATCGCCACTGCGCTCCACGGCGTGCACGGAACCATTCAAGATAACTTGTTGCTGACCCCGAGAACGCTCCCTCCAGGTCACGCGCCCGCCGCAGAACTCCCTCTAGTTTAATAGTCGACCCCCCACAAATACCGCCAAGATGGGTATGGCACTTTCGTCTTTCGCCGGAATTTTCCAGAAATGGATCGGCAAGAAGGAGATGAGAATTCTGATGGTTGGTCTCGACGCTGCCGGAAAGACCACCATCCTCTACAAGCTGAAGCTCGGTGAGATCGTCACCACGATTCCCACCATTGGTACGTCTCCGTCCACACCTCCCCTTGGCGCCTGTCCGGACCCATCTGGATGTTGCGCCTCGGAAGGACCCCCTTTGGAAGCTGACCCTGTGCCGCCCACAGGTTTCAACGTCGAGACTGTCGAGTACAAGAACATCTCATTCACCGTGTGGGATGTCGGTGGCCAGGACAAGATCCGTCCTCTGTGGAGGCACTACTTCCAGAACACCCAGGGTATCATCTTCGTCGTGGACAGCAACGATCGTGATCGTGTTGTCGAGGCTCGCGAGAGCTCCAGCGCATGCTGAACGAGGACGAGCTGCGCGAGGCAGCCCTGCTGGTCTTTGCCAACAAGCAGGATCTTCCCGTAAGCGAACCGGGCCCCAAAGGCTCTGTCTGCCCTCGAGGCATCAGGAACAGCAAGCTGACCAGCGCACGATCAACAGAACGCCATGAACGCCGCCGAGATCACAGACAAGCTCGGCCTCCACAGCTTGCGGTCGCGCCAGTGGGTACGTATCACACGTCATGACCCCACCACCACTGTGATGAGAACAGAGCCGCTAACCCGTCGACAGTACATCCAATCCACTTGCGCCACCAGCGGTGATGGTCTCTACGAGGGTCTCGAGTGGCTGTCCAACGTTGTCAAGAACAAGAACTAGAGCGGTCACGGTCGAGGGACACGATCCGCCGGGGCCCATTCGGTTGTACTTCGCGCAGGGCAATCTCACCACGACCGAATGACATTTTGAGACATGAACGCTCTCAGCCCCCATGAACTTTGCGTCTACTTGTGATGATGGGTCATGAGCGATTCATAGTGGGACCGCTCGTGGGAGCAGTCGGAGGACGTTTCGCGTGTTTGGTCTTTTTGCGGCATGAAGGGCGGGAAGGGGCGCAATCGGGGAGGGCTCTTGGAATCTTTGTACGATTTGTGGAATGATTCTGACTCTTTTCCTCTACGAGAATGTCATTGGGCCCCCTTTTCTCGGCGGCAGCTCTGTGGCCAAGGGGAGGGAGGAGGGCATGAGCCTGGGGCGGGCTACCTCGTGGTGCCTTTTGGTCTCTTGGCTCCTCTCCGTGCTCCTCGTCCTCTCCCGGGCCCCAGGTGTGCGAGCAGAGAAGATAGGGAAAGTCCGTTCACACAACACACCATTTCACTATCCCCGTCGCAGAGCAGGAGTCTTTTCATGTTCGTCGTCAACTTTACATAGACTGGTTAATTGCTCTTTTTCTCCTATTATTGTCGCCCCGTTTCTCCATGCTCCTCCCCTTGGTCGGTCTTGACAAGTGGCATCTAAATCAAGCATGCATGTCGTGTGTGACCTGACGTTGGCCCAGCGGAAAGTCTTCCCGCCTTCTGGAATGTCTTTTGTCTCGCACAAACCCACGCCATCGACACGGCCGCGTGTGTCTGCTGGGTGGGGTTCTTTTTTTTTAGAAAAAATTGAATACACACGAGACAGAGAGAGAGAGAGGCAGAGCCACGCAGAAAGAACAGGTGGCGAGATCGGCGACGGAACAATCCTGGGCCATCTGATCTATCCGGCTCAGCCGCACAGTTCGTTCTAAAATGGTGTCGCTGTGCCGCACTGCCTCTAGTGGTTGGTTGACTGGCGGCCTGGAAGACGAGATGGCTGACTGCTGTGGGCCAACCTGGCAGGATGGCTGAAGTGTGTTGTTTCTTCTTTGGATGAGCATGGTTGTACTGCGTGTTGTACGACGTCGACATCTGGGCCTGATCCTCTTCCGGGTGTGTCCTCCTTATATCCTATGGGAACGACCAGCTATTATCCTGTCTGGGCTTGGGTACGGCGCTGCATAGGACTTGAGTATCTAGCGAAGAGGTTGTGCTCGACCTCGTCGTCTCCGACAGGTCGGGTCGGGTTCCTTTCGACCCTTCAGGTGGTGCACCGCGTCATGCGCTGCTTGTAGCCCGGAAGTTGAGGATCTTGCGAAGCACTCAAGGCCTACCGTGTTGGCGGTGGCGATCCATACGTGAAGAGGGAAAGGAAAGGGAAAAAAAGAATTTTGAATTTGGTATCATGAGCAGAGATATGATGAGAGAGATGTATAATGTTGAAACGGAACAAGATCCCAAACAAATTCAACCGTCAGCCACACACACACCACGCTCCTCCATCTTATGCAACCTTATAATAACGCCCACAAAACACCGTCACTGCAAGTTCATGTCTACTCCTCCTCCTTCGGCCTCGCGCTCACCTCCAACCCCGAGCCGTCCGCGCTGATAGCCACGACCGCGGTATCGTTCATCTTGATCTCGCCCCGGATGATCTTGTCCGCCAGCCTGTTGCCGATCTCGTGCGTGATCAGCCTGTTCAGCGGCCGGGCGCCGAACTTGGGGTCGTAGCCCTTGTCGGCGAGCCACTGCCTGACGTCCCCGGGCACGTCGAGCGTGATGCGCCTGTCGCCGAGGCGGGCCTGGAGCTCGCGGAGGCGGATGTCGACGATGTCGCGGAGGGCCTCGCGCGAGAGGCGCTTGAAGACGATGAACTCGTCGAGCCGGTTGAGGAACTCGGGCGGGTAGCTGGCGGCCACGACGTCGAGGACGGCCTTCTTGACGTCCGGGCTGATCTCGCCCGCCTCGGTCTCCCTGTAGGGGTGGATCGGGTCCGCGCCCACGAGGATGTCGGCCCCGAGGTTGGACGTCAGCACGATGATGGTGTTCCTGAAGTCGACCTTGTGGCCCTGGGCGTCGGTGAGGTACCCCTCGTCCAGGACCTGCAGGAGCAGCGCCGAGATGTCCCGGTGGGCCTTCTCGAACTCGTCAAAGAGCAGGACCGCGTACGGCTTGCGGCGCACCTGCTCTGTCAGCTGCCCGGCGTCCTCGTAGCCGACGTACCCGGACGGCGCGCCGATCAGCCGGGAGATGGTGTGTTTCTCCTGGAACTCGCTCATGTCGAAGCGCACCACGGCCGACTCCGTCGAGAACAGGAAGCCGGCGAGCTTCTTGCACAGCTCCGTCTTGCCCACGCCCGTGGGGCCGAGGAAGAAGAACGAGGCGAGCGGGCGGTTCTCGCCCGACAGGCCGGCGCGCTGCATCCGCACGGCGTTCGCGACGGCCCTGAGGGCCTCGTCCTGGCCCCTGACGGCCTGTCTGAGGTTGTCCTCCATGTGGATCAGCTTCTCGACGTGCCCGCTCGTCAGCTTGGACACGGGTATGCCCGTGATCCTGGCCACCACCGTGGCGATGTCGTCGGCCGTGACGGAGTCGTGGATCAGGGTGTCGCCAGAGGTGGCTGCGCCGGGCGCCTGCTCCCCCTCCCTGGGCAGCCTCTGCTCCAGGGCTGGTATCGCGCTGTACCTCAGCTCGGAGGCCCGGGCAAAGTTGCCCTCCCTCTGCGCCATCTCCAGCTCGATCTTGGCCCGGTCCAGCTCCGCCTGGGTCTGCTTTATGGTCTCGATCTCGCCGCGCTCCCTGTCCCACCGCTCCGTGAGCACCCCGACCTCTTCCTGGAGCCTCGTGAGGTCCGCCTCGAGCTTCTCCCTCCTCTCCCGGCTGGCGACGTCGGACTCCTTCCTCAGGCTCTCGAGCTCGATCTGGATGGTCATGATCCTCTGGTCCAGCTTCATGATGTCCTCGGGCTTGCTCTCCTGCTGCAGCCGCAGGGAGCTGGCCGCCTCGTCCATCAGGTCGATGGCCTTGTCCGGCAGGAACCGGTCCGTGATGTACCGGTTGCTCAGCGTCGCAGCGGCCACCAGCGCCCCGTCTGTTATGCGCACACCGTGGTGTACTTCGTATTTGTCCTTGATACCGCGGAGGATGCTGATGGTGTCCTCGACCGTCGGCTCGTTCACCAGGATGGGCTGGAAGCGCCGTGCCAGCGCGACATCCTTTTCGATGATCCGGTACTCGTTGAGCGTCGTGGCGCCGCAGCACTGCAGCTCCCCGCGCGAGAGGGCCGGCTTGAGCAGGTTGGACGCGTCGATGCTGCCCTCGGCCTTGCCGAGGCCCAGGAGCGTGTGCAGCTCGTCGACGAAGAGGATCACCTGGCCCTCGGCCTGCTCGACCTCCTGCAGCACCTTCTTCAGCCTCTCCTCGAAGTCGCCCCGGAACTTGGCGCCCGCGATGAGCGAGCCCAGGTCAAGCGATATGACCCGCTTGTTCTTGATGCTCTCGGGCACGTCCCCGCGCACGATGCGCAGCGCCAGCCCCTCCAGGATCGCCGTCTTGCCCGTCCCGGCCTGTCCGATCAGCACGGGGTTGTTCTTGGTGCGCCGCGAGAGCACCTGGATGGTCCGCTGGATCTCGGCGTCCCGCCCGATCACAGGGTCGAGTTTCCCCTCCTTGGCCTTTGCCGTCAGGTCTATGCCGTACTGCTCGAGCGCGGGCTTCTCCTCCTCGCCGCTCATGTTCATTCGGTGGGTGCCGCCCGGCGGGTGCGGGCGGCCGCTGGCATAGTGCCGGACGGATGAGACGGAGGAGGGGAGTCGTATCGATGGGGTATCCGCTGCTGAGGACTGGAGGGCTGGTGTGGAGAGTGGTCCGGCCGCGAGAGGCTGGAGGGCGGTGGTTCGTGGGGTGAGTCGTCGGATTGCCGGCGCACTGGCGATGCGCCGAGTGGATGTTAGAAATTGGCGTCTCGCCAACATTGTGATGGTGGTGAGTCCTTGGACACTATGGGAGGAGGAGTGTCAGGAAAGAGGAGAGAAGCATCATGTCAAGTGTTGAAATAAACAAGGGTGGGCAAGGTGGGATGCCGCATTGACGGACGTGGAAGACGATGGCGAGACTCGACACCGCGAGATGGTTCTGGAAATCCCACCAGGGCGCAAGCTCTGGGATCCCTGTCCAGGCCTTATCGATAAAGCTATACCCCTGCAGCCTGGCGCGAAACTTTTCTTCAGAGCCATTGCCCATAAATTAGGTCAAAGTTTTGTTCTTCTTCCCTCCTTCACCAGCTTCCAGTTTGAAGGTCTACTACTACACCCAGTCGCTTCCCAGCTGGACCTGTCACATGTATCAATCTGGATTTTCTTGATGGGGTGTCTCTGGCGTGATGAGCCATCATGGTCTAATCCTCCCCACGAAGGTGTCTACCAGATACTTCCTCGTCCAATTTTTCGCAACCTGCCAGGGAAGCAGCCTTCACAACTGTGAATCATAATCTGGAAACCCACAATCCCCTATGCAGATTCAATGGTATGTACATGATTTCCCTTTGAGGCATTCCCCCTTCTCGTTCTCCTTTATCACTCTTTCCCATATTCTACATGATGAGAAAATTGGTCCGTGTTTCTGAGCAGACTCAAGACCTGTTCAAATGAGGATAACAACAAGCACTGAGTGCATCTCTGAATCACACATCTATCCCTGATGGCAATTCTTCCAAGTATTTATGAGTCAAGGTCACAATTGCTGATGTGATATCAGATTTAGTACCCTTGATGTAAATCTGGACCTCAAATGATACCCTCACGTCCACTCTAAGTGTAGACTGCCGGTAGTGATTTTTGCAAGGTAAGCTTGAGGCTTGTGCATGGGGGGGAGAGGCAGGATGGACAAGTGTGTTTAGGAGGAGTCAATGATAAATTGTTCTGTTCAAGATGTCAATTCTTTATGCGCTCTCTCCAAAGTGCCATCTATAATGAATAAATTGTTGAATGAACTCCCACACACACGTGTTGAATAATCCCTTGTTCAATGCCAATCCCAATTTTTTTTTTTGAGTCCTTCCCGTCATATCATAAACATCGTACATGTGCGAAATGCAAATCATGACCAAGCTAAGAAGGGTATCTCCACCGTTGTCCTTTGGTCACCTTTCTCTCTACCTCTCTCTCTCTCTCTCTTAGTGGTGGAACAGACGGATGTTCTGCTCGATGAAGGTGATGCCCAGCTTCTCGGCCGTCTCAAAAACGGGCTGGTCGTTTTGGCTGCCACCGGGAGCAGCAATGTACTTGACCCCAGACTTGGCGGCGCGGTACACGTTGTCGGTGAAGGGGAACTGCGTAGAATGTCAACATAGAGCTCTGTTCATGGCTTGGGGCGTTGGAAGGATAACTCACGAAAGCATCGCTGGATACGGCGACGTCAGTCAGCTTCTTGAGCCACTCCTCACGCTCCTCCTCGGTAAAGGGCTTGGGAACCTCGTCGAAGGTCGCCTCGAAAGCCTCCCGCTCAGGGCCATCCTTGGGCAGCTCGCCGCTGACCAGCAGATCGATGGCATTGCTCTTGTCGGCACGCTTGGTACCCTTCTTCCACTTGAGGCCAAGGACACGCGGGCTGAAGCGGAGCCAGAAGTTGTCGGCCTTGTCGCCAGCCAGACGCGTGCAGTGGATGCGAGACTGCTGGCCGGCACCCAGGCCGATGACCTGGCCGCGGTAAGCGTAGCAGACCGAGTTGCTCTGGGTGTACTTCAGCGCGATCGTGGCCACGGCCAGGTCGCGCAGGGCGCTCTCAGGCACGTTGGCATTGTCCTTGGGCGTGATGACAGTGCCGAAGGAAGCGGGAGAGAGGGCAGCATCGTTGCGCTGCTGGGCCAGGGTCACACCGTACACAGTGCGCGTCTCCCTCTTGTTTGGCTCGTACTCGGGGTCCATCTGCAGGACGAGATACTTGCCTCCCTTCTTCTTCTTGAGGATCTCCAGCGCGGTATCCTCGTAGCCCGGTGCGATGACACCGTCCGAGACCTCCTTGGAGATGATGCTGGCAGTCGCGACATCGACAACGTCGCTGAGGGCGATGAAGTCGCCAAAGCTGCTCATGCGGTCCGCACCACGGGCGCGGGCATAAGCCTGGGCCAGACCAGACTCATCGATGCCCGGGATATCCTCGACAAAGAAGGCCTTCTTCTCTTCTGCGGTCAGGGGAAGGCCGATAGCGGCACCGGCGGGCGATACATGCTTGAAGCTGGCAGCTGCGGGCCTGTCCAGTGCCTGCTTCAGCTCCTTGACCAGAGGCCAGCTGTTGAGGGCGTCGAGCAGGTTGATGTATCCAGGCGAGCCGCAGAGGACCTTGAAGGGCAGCTGGCCCTCCTTGACGTACGCCTCAGCGGGCTTCTGGTGTGGGTTGGCACCGTACCGCAGGGCCATGTACTGGCGGCCGTCGGCAGCGTACTTCTTGCGGAAGAAGTCGGAGATGGCGGCATCGTAGTCGGCGGTGTGCTCGAAGGCCTTCAGGGCATACAGCTGGCGGCTGGACTCCTTGACCTCGCCGCTCTCGAGCTCCTGGAGAAATTCGGCATAGTCGGCCGGGTCGCTGAGGATCGTGACACGGGCGTGGTTCTTGGCAGCAGCGCGGATCAGGGTCACGCCGCCGATATCGATCTCCTCAACAGCCTCGGGCACGGTCACGTTGATCTTGGCAACGGTGTCCTTGAAGGGGTAAAGGTTGCAGATCACGTAGTCCACCTTGTTGATGCTCTGTTCCGCCAGGTCCTTCTCGTCCGACGCGAGGTTACGGGCGAGGATTCCTGCGTGCACGGCGGGGTGGAGGGTCTTGACGCGGCCAGCCAGCATCTCGGGGGCCTTGGTGATGGCGGAAATGTCCCTGCACAGAACTTTTGTGAGCCCGCTGCCACAGCTCGGTAGGTAGACGAAGGGCGCGCGCATACTCAACTGGGAAGCCAGACTCCCTGATCATCTTGGCGGTTCCCCCAGAGGCCAGGATGCGGACATTCTGCTGGACGAGACCCTTGGCCAGGTCGAGCAGGCCAGTCTTGTCGTAGACAGAGACGATGGCAATGCGCTGCCCCTCGCTCGCCTGGTTGGACATCTTCGATGTTGCGTGTTGCTGGGCGATCTTCTGGTAGACTTGGGGGTCCAATTGGACGAGGGCTTTTCCTCAAGAGCGAAGACGAGAAAGGTGCAGGTCGGGCTTGGGGAGGTATGAGTCTGAAGACAGCTGGAATAAAGGTCAACGACAAACCTTGGGCGCGGCCCTCTAAAAGCTCACGCCCAAGCCTCCAGCAAGAAAAATCGCGGGGTCCTGAAGTCAAAATTTTGGGGGCCCCTGTCCCACTGTCCCGCCGGAATCGGTGCCGCCAGGCCTGTGACGTTGTGCTGGAATCCAAGCGCAACCCTTCTATTGGGCCGAACCCCAGCATGGGATCCAGAACGGGAAAGCAAATGTCATAGCGCTGTGCTGAGTGGCAGTCCTACAGAATACTTACGCGACACAGACGCCTTCTCTACGCGTCGGCTTCACATTTCCCAAGGCTTGCACCTCCTCTCCGTCAGATCCAGTCCACAGAATTTATTGTTTCGTCGTCTTTTCATAGACACCCAATGTCTCTCCATGCCTATGTACGGTGATCACGGCCTCAAACTGGTATGTCTACGTACGCCACCATCCCGCATTCCACCACCGCGTTATGCACTAGCCACTCCTCTCTCTCTTTCTCTCTCTCTGACAGTAAACAGGTCGTCCAAGCCAAAAGAGCACAGAACTTGTCACACCTGCCACCATACGAGACCGAGCTCGTCCGCGAGGCGGCACGTGAGGTGCGCGACCTAGACCGCGATGTCGCCAACATCTTGGAGCCTTTCCAGGGCTCCTTCGACCCGAATGCAAACCAGGGCGCGGCCGGCACGCTCCTGACGAATCACTTATCCATGCGGCGGAACAAGCGCTGCCTGCTTGCCTACCATAAGACGAGGACAGACAAGCTCGAGGAGCTGGTGTGGCGCGGTGCGGACGTGGTCGACCTCTCTGGGCAGCAGGTCAGGGAAGGGCCATGGGGTGCGAATGCCCCTGGAGCCGCCGGACGTCCAGCCGATGGCGGGACTAGCAGCCTCAGCCCGCAGGAGGAGGACTACGTCAGGCAGTACGGTGATCTGCTGGCTGCGTATAAAGGACAATGGACCGATATTGATTTGACGGGGACGCTGGAACCTCCAAGAGATTTGTTCATCGATGTCCGCGTGCTGAAGGATGCGGGTGAGATCCAGACGGAATATGGGTATGCGACTACTATTCCAGGGCCCCGGACTTCAGAGCTGCGACTGACGACTGTATAGTGCAATCACCTTGACAAAAAACAGCCAGTTCTACGTCAGACAGGGTGACGTGGAACGACTGATCGCCCAGGGATATCTGCAAAAGCTGGGCTAAAAGACCATCGTCGTGACTCGGTCTCTTGCTTGCCGTGGAAGAAGCAGCACGACTCTCCAAAAACCTCTGCTGCCTGGCCCCATACGTACACATGAGCCGCTGTGTGACTGTGATGGCGCATGCAGACGATCGACCGCACACCTCATCACACACACACGCACACACACATATAAAAGATATGCGGAGTAGTCAATAGACTACTTCCTGACTGGGTCCCGGCCCTGTCACCCACAATGGCGAACGAATGGCGCAAGAGAGTGGATGAGCTGCAGAGCTGTCGCAATATGGCAAAGTCTATGAGCCGAGACCCTACCATTGCATGCTCGTGTGAGCCTTGGCGACACGACATCATTGGTATCCGTCGGACCCGTGGGGTGATACTCGTGCACATTTGGAGAAAAGTCATCATGCCGAAAACAGGGTCAATATCGGGATGCGGGAGGGCATATGCAGTGTCAGAAGACTACATAATACCATGTACTATGTATGTGACCACTCGTGTTGCGACGGAGGCTGCTGCCCACATCCCAAGACGCGTGGAGAATGCGACTTTCCTACGCCGGCGGCACATGCCGTGTGGAACGATGCTGCTCCACGATGCTCGCTGCAGACACCGCTCACATGACGAGCTGTGATTCTGAAGTCTAATAGTGCGGGCGGTGCATGAGATACCGCGTGCCATTACCTAATGGCTACAACCTTGACATTAGCTCCCGCACTCGAGCGATGTTCGGGGAGTTGTTCCTAGGATCTCAAGATGAGGGGCTGCCTAGAATCCCTGGTTCGATATACTATATATAAGAGATACAGTAGTACAGTGTGTTTGGCAATGAGAGATTTATTTTTATTTTTTTGGAGGGGGGGAGAACAAGTGAGATTTTCTCGTCAGAGGCCTCAACAGCCTGGCCCGGCTGGACTTGCCATGCTAGGTAGGCTCTGGGCCTCAGGTGGTTCAATATATAGAATGTCCTTTTTTTCTTCTTCTTTTTTTCTGGATACCTTTTCCTGTACCTTATAGCAGGCCTGACATTCTAGCCAGAGGAGGTCTCTTGGCGGAACTCCCGAAGGTTACGCTACTAACATAATACTACTGCTTTTGGTACAAAGTAGATTTGGGTCGTTGTATTTTCTCCACATCTCGCACCGTAAGCGGCTCTCGCCCGTCTCTATTAAGAGCCCACAGGGGGCCTCTCATTCGTCAATTCCACCGCATGGCCTTCCCCGTCCTGCAGAGTGCAGATCGAGGCTCTGCTGCTGTCGCTTCCCTTACCTGGTCGGTCTATCTATGTCCTCAATCGTAAAACCATCTTCAGGGCTTTCCCCTCATTAGAGAGGCACCCACACCCACACCCTCTTGTGAGCCATGCTGTCCATTGCACCCGCAGCGGGTGGACACTGCTACTGCTGTACGACCAGATCAGCAGGCATGAGCTGTTTGATGCCATAACAGGCTTGGCAGGGCCGAGTCGCGCGCTTTCCTGGGAAAAGTGAAGCAGAGGCAAAAAAAAAAAAAAAAAGTTGGTGGATCCACCATCCAGCTAGCCATTGCGCTTTCCACTGCGGGAGGTGTTGTCGCCCCTGAATCCTTGCCATTCCACCTGCTCTTGGGAAATTCTCTTGCATGGACCAGGATCGCTTGTACTGGGTGGGCTCGCAAGCACATGCTATCCAGGCAAGCAGCAGCAGGTTGACCTGACCTTCAAGCGAAGGCTAAAACTCCCAATCTCTGGGCCTCGAGATAACAGCATTTCCCTCCGTCCACTTCGTCTGGCTGTCTCGAGAGGCCCAAGAGAAGTCACGACCGTTTTGTTTCCCACCTTCTTACTTGGCACGCTGCGGCTGCAGTGGTCGCTTGCTCTCGTCTCGTGTGGCCTCGTTCATTCCAGCTCCTGGCCCTCGCTCGCCTGTACGGGTCACCTACCAACCTTCACCGGCGTCACATTCCGTCATCCTTTGGTGCCAACCTTCCGCTCAACGTCTTATCCCTCAACAAAGACACAGGTGGCTGTCACATGCCTGAGAGGTACACCTGGCTTTCATGAGCCCCTCCCCTCCATAGCTTCTTCATGAGGTATATTATCGTCAGACTGGCACGAGCCCAGTAGTTGCTGGGCATCCTGGCCTCCGAGCTACACGATAAACACCATACAAAAAGTGCAGCCATGGCCTCGCCGGGCCTAGGTTTCTCCTGGATCCGTCGACAATCCCTCAACGCCAGGGAGAACGAGAGTTTATCGCCCACGCCTGGTGCTTCGAGCCCACCCCGAGCCACTGCTACTCCCCAGAGCATTGGTGACCCGCGGATGCTGTCCTCCTCCACCCCTGCAGCTCACAGGGAACCTATACGCTCTTTCGTCTCTGGCAGCGTTCGAGATACTCCAGGTATGTACTACGTTCAATTGTGTACCTTGATGGCCCCCTCCCTCGCAGCAGGCTTGTGCGCCTGGACCTACGCCATAACCGCCGATATTTCGGTTGCGCTCAAGCCATGCACATGAGATGATAAGCTTCGAGTTTACAAGTCAGCATCCTAGACCATCTACTATGCTAACTCGAAATTGTACCATGCAGCACCTATCGACAGTGCTCAGTATGCTGCAAGCGTTCGTGAAGACACGGCGGAGCTTGCTTCCTACTTCCTCTCTGATAAGAAAGGTCCTAGGAGTTCCGACTTCTTGAATCGCCCCAGGAGGGGGTCCTCGCTGCGTGGAACGTTGTCAGATGATGAGGACGATACCGATCATGCCGGCGGGTCGTCGGACACCATACTTGAGGTGTCCGAGCCCCCCTCCCCGACGAGGATGATGACGTCGACCAGCAGGACGATGGACCTTCGATGCTTGCGAATATGCTTCGAAGGTCGCCGCCTGAGAGCTACCAAGACCACCTCGCACCGCAGGTCGGGACAGACCAGTCCTTCAGGCAGACGAGGTCCTCGGCACCCTTCGAAGGCCGGCCTGGGACAAGTAGGACAGGCCACCCCGAGACTGGCGCTCTGTGGGCTGCGGATGGAGATGTCGCTCCTGAACAAGCCGTTGAGACGACCCCGTTGTTGAGACAGAAATCTCAAGCCAGCTCACATCACCGAAATGGTCACGGTCGTGCAGATGCTGGCGATGTGGATGTTGAGGGCCAGAAGCCACCAAGACCCAGGAGCTGGCTAGCCGAGAGAGCAAGTCACGTTCAGGGCTTTGCCAAGAGAGCGAGCAATCCTAAGGTGTGGGATGGGAAAGCGCTGGTGCGCACACTCCTGCTTGATCCGGCCAAGGCCCTCCCAGCTGTCTTCGTGGGCCTCATTCTGAATATCTTGGACGCTCTGTCATACGGCATGATCCTCTTTCCCCTCGGGAATCCGATATTCGCAAATCTTGGTCCGGCCGGGATCTCCATCTTCTACGTGAGCACCATCGTGTCCCAGGTGGTCTTCTCCACGGGCAGCATATTCAAAGGAGGCGTGGGCTCTGAGCTCATCGAGGTCGTTCCTTTTTTTCACAGCATGGCCGCGACGGTCACGTCTCTGGTTGGCGAGGAGAACCCAGACGCGGTGATCGCCACGACCATCTTCTGCTTCTGCCTCAGCTCGCTGATGACGGGCGCTGTCTTCTTCGCGATGGGTGCACTAAAATTCGGGTACCTGGTCGGCTTCATTCCACGCCACATCTTGATCGGCTGCATAGGGGGCGTGGGCTGGTTCCTGGTGCAGACTGGCTTCGAGGTGTCCGCGAGGCTGGAAGGAAGTTTTCACTACGATCTTGAGACCCTCCGCCTGCTCTTCCGACCCGGCACGGCACCTCTGTGGACCATCCCCCTTGGTCTTGCTATCGCCCTATTTGTGCTCACCCAGTCCGACAGGTTCAAGGACAACCACTACGTCCTTCCTACCTTCATCTGCTTAGAACCCGCCATCTTCTGGTTCTTCGTCGTGGTCCTCGACTCACTCCAACCAGAGCCGCTCCGTGAGACAGGCTGGATATTTGAGGCGCCGCCTGCGGGAGAGACATGGTGGTATTTTTACACCTTGTTCAGTGAGTCCGAATCGTCTCCGAGCTGACTGACGTGATGGATGGGAAGACTGTCCTGCTGACTCGGGGTTGCAGAATTCAAACTTGTCAGCTGGGAAGCGGTCGCCGAATGTGTGCCCGCAATGCTTGCTCTGACTTTCTTTGGAGTTCTCCACGTCCCGATCAACGTTCCAGCGCTGGCCCTTCAGACTGGCGAGGACCATGCGAATCTCGACCGCGAGCTGAAGCTGCACGGTCTGTCAAACTTCCTCTCCGGCTGCGCGGGCAGCATTCAAAACTACCTCGTCTATGCCAACAGTCAATTTTTCATCAAGTCGGGCGGCAACAGCCGACTGGCAGGCTATCTCCTGGCAGTCGCAACAGGCGTCGTCATGGTCATCGGTCCTGTCATCATCGGGTTCATACCGGTGATGATGGTCAGAACGCTGATCTTCGTGCTTGGCTTCGAGCTGTTGATGAATGCGCTGTGGGACCCGAGGAAGAAGTTGAACTGGCTCGAGTACCTGACGGTAAGTCATGGATACATACCCCTTGAGCAATTGGTCGAGGGTGATAGATCCCCACCAGTGGAGATTGATCGCCTGGGTCCCAACAGGTTCTAACACGTTTCAAACAGGTCGTGATCATTGTCCTCGTCATGGGCATGTACGACTTCGTGGTCGGGATCGGCGTGGGTGTGATACTCGCATTCGTGTCACTGATATTCCAGGCGTCGAGGGTCTCTGCGATCCGAGCCACCTACTCGGGAGAGGTCGTCGGGTCCACGGTCAGGAGGAACCCCTCTCAGCAGCACTACCTCCAGAAGGTCGGCAACCAGGTCTGCCTGATCAAGCTGTCTGGCTTCCTCTTCTTCGGGACCATAGTCAGCGTCGAGGAGAAGATCCGGCAGCTCATCGCCGATGATGAGTTTGAGAGGAGGCCGATCAAGTTCCTGGTCCTTGACCTCAGGCACGTTACTGGTCTGGACTACTCGGCCGGCGAGGCCTTCAGCACCGTCAGCCGGCTCCTAGCCGCAAAGCAGGTCGCCCTTGTCCTCAGCGGTGTGGATACAGAGGGTCCCCTGGGGCGTGATCTCCTCGCAGCGGGCCTGGGGACGAGCTCCAAGGACACCGAGGTCTTCTTCTGGCCCAGCCTCAACATGGCGCTGGAGAGCTGCGAGAACGAGCTCCTGCGGACGCTGTACGCCAGCCAGGAGGCCCTCAGGGGGCCGTCGTCCCGCAGCGCGGCCACGACAAGCCTCGATGTGCCGGCGGCGAAGAACATGTGGTCAGGGGACTTCGCGGACGACCACGGCCCGTCCCTCCTGGCGAGCTCCCCCCGCCGCAGCCACCTGCACCAGGCGGCGCGCGAGTCCCTCAGCCAGCGGGAGGTGGCGCGGCTCTCGCGGTGGCAGAACTTCAAGGAGCCCCTGCGCCTCATGCTGCAGATCTTTCACGACCTCTCGGAGAAGAACGAGGACTTCTGGGTGCGGGCCAAGGACTACTTCCAGCGGCAGGAGCTCCACCAGGGCGAGGTCCTGTTCCGGGCGGGCGAGGCGGCGACGGGGTTCTACCTCGTGGAGAGCGGGATCCTCCGCGGTGAGTATGACCTGCCGCAGGGCTGGCTGTATGAGAGCATCGCGGCCGGTACGACGTGTGGGGAGCTGCCCTTCTTCAGCGACACACCGCGGACGGCGACGGTCAGCGCGGAGAGGGACTGCGTGGTGTGGCTGATGGACCGCGAGGGCTGGGACGCGCTGCAGAAGAAGGAGCCCGAGGTGGCGCAGGAGCTGCTGAGGATCTCGCTGAAGCTGACGAGCGAGCGCATGAGCGCCATCACGAGCTACGTGTTGACCATGGCGACCTGAGGGGGGGTGGAGAGCAAGCACTGACGGAAGAGTTCCAAGAGGTGTGTGTGTGTGTGTGCGTGTGTGTGTGTGTCTGGAGGGGGCCGAGGGAGCTGCGCAGGTCAACTGAGAATGTTGGACCGAGCGATTACACTTTTTTTTCTTCTTCTTTTTCCCTCCTACGGCATTTGGCTATTCAAAAAAGCGGTTCTACATATACCATGTAATTGCACGGATCTCCGGATCACAATGGGCGAGGCCTGGTTATATCTCTCTATGTATGCGTGCCACTGAAGGTCTTGGAAGGCGGCGTCTTGACAATAAAAAGGCCATGGTGCCGTACCATCAAGTGTGTATGGAGAGGCCAGCGCACCCCATTGTGGCCTGCAGCTGGGGACAGTGACCACGTCGATGAGAGTGCCACTAAAAACTGGAACTGCAGCAGCGGCCGTGGCGGCGGCTTATCCACCCAGGAGCCTCGGCCGAGAGGGGCCCACTGGTTACTGGCACTCACTCTAGCACTAGCACTGGCACTATAGTACATGGTAAACCTTAACAAACAAACACACACCCGAGAGAGGACAGAAGACGGGGAGCCAGCCAAAGTGGATTCGCAGATGCAGCAGCGAGCATGACATATGCCCACGCAAGCACGCAACACCACCCCAACACGGCCGCGCCCTTCTCGCCTCGCCTGACCTTGAGCGGGTGAGCATCGATCTCGGAGTCCTGCTGGGCGATCGGATCGCTGAGACGCTGCCCTGACCTGGTCGCTGATGTGCGGCCTGGCGTCCTCTTGTGCGTCGGTCTAGCACGCAGCAGCGCTCATCGAGTCCCGACTGGGCAGGTCTCTCTCCCTGTGTCTGTCTTGCCGTCTCTCTCTCCTCATATCGCTTGATCCCTTAGTCTTTTAGCCTGCCTTTGTGTGTACAGCCGGAGGAGGTCGCCTTTGGCCTCGCCTCGCCTGGCCTCCCGTCCTCCGCAGGTGGAGGAGGGGCTCTCAGGGTTGTTCCTTGACCACGCCAGCTCTGTCTCTGCTGGCCCTGGGGCCCTTGCGACAAAACCCATAAAACAGTGCCCCCGGGACCCTTTTGCCTCGACCCCTCCCCCTCCTCCGGAGGCGAAAGCTGTCATGGCCGCTGCAGAACAAGAAGGCGAGCCGTCGTCGTCGTCGTCATCTGCTGCTGCTGTTGCTGCTGCTCAACTCCCGGCCCCGTCCCTACCGTCGACCTCCGACCCGGTCCTCACGACGAGCATCGTCGGCAGCCCTCCTCCTCCTACGAGCTCGAGACCGCCCACGCTGCAGCTGCGGAGATCGAGCAGTGGGGCTAACAAACACAACGTCACGGGCGCGAGGCTGCTGCGGCGTGTCACCACCCAGGAGAGGCTGGACGGGATCCTAGAGGTAATACTCTCTCTTACTGCTCCTGCTGCTGCTGCTACCTGCTGCCCTGCTATCACCTCTACTACCATTACCTATATGACCCGTGTCTGCTGGCCCATAAGCTTTGGCCCCTCGGGCTTCCAAGACACACCCCTCCCCCTTCCCCTATCACGCACGCTACCAAACCTACGGCATTCGTCTCATGACCCGCGCCAAGGTGCCAGGCCCTTAGTGTCCCGCGTGAACGACCCGCCTCTCTGCTAAATCCTCCGTGCCCTACCACGCAATACTCGGCCCTCCTCCTCTTCTCTATTGTACTACTCCTCGTCCTCCTCCTCTACATCCCCCCCCCCTCTCTCTCCCTCCCTCCCTCCCCCGTCTTCTCTTTCCTGCTATGCTCGGCTCCTCCTCCTCCTCCTCCTCCTCCTCCTCCTCCTCCTCCCTCCCCCTGCGAGCTCGATGGCTGCTGACGACCAACCCTCCGGACCACAGCTTGGTAGACAGCGCGCCGAGAGCATGAGCCTGGACCAGAGCCCACCTGTGTTCAGGAGTCCATTATATCGAGGGAGCGGCAGTGGCACATCACCAATGGGCCGGTCGCCCTTCTCCCGCGAGCCCGACCTGGACGGGAGCGCGGACCCGCAGGCAGAGGAGCCGAACGAGACGACGGGGATCGTCATGAGCGGTAATAACAACAACAACAACAACCACAGCCACAATAAGCACAGCGCGCCCTCGGTCATGAACTACCAGAGCATGGCGCCCATGGACGGGGGCGCGGGCGCGCGGGCGAGGAAGAGCGGTGCTGCGGTGTCGAGGAGCAGCATCGGCAACGGGCGGAGGAGGGGCACAGGCACCGCGGACGGGGGCGCTGACGAGGTGGACGAGAACGAGCACGAGGAGCGGAACAAGGAGGCGGAGGCGTGGTGGAAGACGCAGCTGGCCAAGTTCGGCTCGATCGAGCTGGAGAACAAGGGCTCCGTCGCGAGGGATCACCTGGCCCTAGGTTGGTACCACCTCAACTGCTGGCTGTTGTGCAGGGAGAAGGGGAAGAAGAAAGAAAAAGAAACGAAAGAAGGAGGAAAAAAAAAGTGTCAAGGCTGACCCTGGTTACAAATCCCAGAACGGACATTCCTCGCCTGGCTGAGGACGTCCCTGTCCTTTGCCTCCATAGGCGTCGCCATCACGCAGCTCTTCCGGCTCAACACCTCGCTCTCGAGCGACGAGGCCGGCTCGAACGTCCACACGCTCCGGCACCTCGGCAAGCCGCTGGGGGGCGTCTTCCTGGGCATCAGCATCCTGATGCTGTTCCTGGGCTATCACAGGTACTTCCAGGCGCAGCAGTGGATCATCAAGGGCAAGTTCCCCGCCAGCAGGGGCACGGTGATCCTCGTGTCGCTGGTCGCGCTGGGCCTGATGGTCGTATCTCTGTGAGTCCACCTTGAAAGGGTTTCCTTCTTTTTTTTCTTCTTCTTTGCTTTTTTCTTTCTTTCAATCTATAATGAAAATCTAGTTGATAGATTGGCTGACTGGACTTTATCTTAGGGTTGTGGTCCTTTTGGTGCAGCCTGCTGAGAGCGGTAGCTAAAGAGGCACCATCCTCATGAGGTCTCCGAGATCATCTCCACCGTATCTTCTTCTTTTTGTTTTCCCCGGCCTTTTTCCTGTCCTCTCTTCGGAAAGAATCAGGAACAATGTCCTTCTCATGGCTTCAGGAAGATTCAAGCTCAAGGGCGAGGCGGGCTGGCCAATGGACTGCGGAATTCTGATTTACTGCTCAGCAGGGAGGCGGCGTTGGAGGGGAGGGGGGGCGAGAGAAAGCATAGCATTGGCGTTTATTCACAAAAATTCCTCACTTTCCCAAAGATGTATATTACTATTCAATTTTTGTATTACCATTGGTTATGTGTGCTGCGGCGCTGCCTGTAAGACTGTGCACATGTGCTGTTGTTGTTCATTTCTTAACTGAGCTGCTCGTGCTCGAGAGCAGCGCGTGTGATGTACAGTAGGCAGGCTGGGCAGGCTAGACAGGGTATCGAAGCTCTCAGGTAGGTGGTCCGTGCGCAACCGCCAAAAAAGTTCGAGAGCTGCCATCGTCACCTCCACGCGATTCGTCCCCAAAGCCGGCAGAGGAGGAACAATCTCTCTCTTGCCCTCTCACCACCACCACCACACACACACACACACATCCCCCCCGACCCTTCCAAAAAAAAAGTCATGTTCAAGCCCAGATTACGGATACCAAGGAGGACAACAGGCCTCCTCTCGAGGCCCAGCCTGTGCCCCTCGACCACCACCACCACTCCTCCTCCTCCCCCCCACAGCTCCTCGCCCGCCTCGCCGCCGCCCCTGGCCGCGCGGTGGACAAGATCAATACACGCGACGCCGCCGAGGTGCAGGCATGTCGCGCCCAAGCTGCACGACGTCTTTGCCACGGACGGCGTGGCAGGTCTGTACTCTGCGGGCGGCTTCGATGTTGCCTACTCCAAATACCAGTCATGGTGTCTGGAGGAGCTAAACAGGCTGACAGAAGGTATGTATCCCAAAACCACACCTCACCTACGAAGCCCGACTGACATGTTGTTCCCTCTTTTTTTCTTCCCCACCCTCCCCTTTCCAGGAACCAGATACGAAGGCATCGAGGTCAAGGACCTGGCCATCATGACGTCCCGCGAGCCCGAGCTGGCCGCCATCTTCAACTACGCCTCCATGGCCCACAACAACCACTTCTTCTTCGACGGCCTCGCCCCGCAGGGCGGCAAGGACCCCTCCGAGCACATGCCCAGCACCCTCAAGGCCGAGCTCGAGGCCTCCTTCGGCAGCCTCGAGACCCTCCAGCGCGAGCTCGTCCTGACCGCCAACGCCATGTTCGGCCCGGGCTTCGTCTGGCTCGTCCGCGCCACCGACAGCCACGGCGCCCAGCGGTTCCCCTTCCGCGTCCTGTCTACGTACCTCGCCGGCTCCCCGTACCCGGCTGCCCACTGGCGCAAGCAGGGCACCGACATGAACGCCCAGGGCGGCATCACCGACAGCGCGGGCGAGACCATCAAGCACTACTTTGACATGCAGAACGCCAGCCAGGGCCGCGCCCCCGTGCACGGGAGCGCCGCCGCGGGGGGCCCGCGAGCATCCTCGGCAAGGAGGGCGCCAAGAACCCGGCGGCGCCGGCCTCGTCCCCGTGCTGTGCGTCAACACCTGGGAGCACGCCTGGCTCTATGACTGGGACGTCGGCGGCAAGCTTGCGTACCTGACCGCGTGGTGGGACATCATCAACTGGGGCAAGGTGGCCGAGCGGGCCAGCCTGGTCGGCGGGAAGCAGATGACGGCGGAGCCCGTGCTGTCCTCGCAAGCGGCCGCGAGGGCGGCGTGAGGAACAAGAGAAAGCATAAAACTCAATACACAAAATTTCGAAAAAGAAAATCAAGATCTTAACAAGAAATAAAAAGCAAAGACGGGAGAGGATGGAGGCCGGCAGCAGCTTGGGTTGGCGATCGGATGTAACTATATCAAGGAGGAAAGGAAGAAGGCATTTGAAAATGTTCGCAACCGTGAGCATCCATCATCTACTTGCCTACCATCTCGTGGCGTGGACATGTATAAGGTGATTCAGGCAGAAAGGCATAGACAGAAGAAGGGATGAAAGCTATGATCAAAAGCTCACAAGAGGAAGAAAAGTAGTCCCTGTAAATGCTCCATCCTTTTCGTCACTGCATCGAGACGTCATCAAAGACGCAAGAAATGAAAGCACTTTTTTTTTCCTTCTCAAAGGGGGACCGATGGTGACTCAATGGTACTATAAGAATGGGTAGTAAAGTAATAGTCGTATTGTAGAGAAAAGAAAAGAAACCTCCCACGAAAACCCAATCTGCAGGTATCTCTGTGTAAACCACCACCCCTGTAGGGGGAAACAAAACGCCACATGATGATGCACCAATATTATCTCAACCCTCTCTCCCCACACTCGTCATAATCTCATAATTATATCTGCCTCCCAAAGTCCGAGAACCTCGTCTCCCGGTCACCAGGCTGTCCCTCGCCGAACCGCCCCGGTGGCCCCAGGCTGTGGGGCGACAGCGCGTTTTCGTCCGCGAACACGTTGATGTATGCGCCGTTCGGGGAGCTTCTACCCGTGCCTCCTGACCCGCCGCCGTATTCGCTCACGGCGTTGGTCATGGAAGGGCCCGTGGGCTCGAAGCCGCCGTAGGCCCGGGCGGACGGCATCCGCAGCGGACCCTGGAACTCAGAGCCCCGGGTCGTGTCGCGGTACAGCTCCCCGTACAGCGAGCTCGCGGCGCGGGCGCGGGGGCCAGGCGGAGACCGGGGCATCTCGCGCATCTCGCCCACCGCATCGCGATCGTCGTCGTCCACCTCGTCGGTCCAGCCATCATCGCTGCTCGAGTTCCGCTCAGCCGGGCTCCTCTCGCCGGCAGCGCCGCCGTAGTAGTCGTGGTGCAGCCCCAGGCCTGCACCACCGGCGGCGGCGGCACCCTCAGCCTCATCGGCACCAGCATCGGACGGATGGGAGTGCGGTGTGATCTTGCGGCTGAAGTCGCTGCGCAGCGTGCCGTCATCGTGGAGGATGGGCTTGGAGATGGGGGCGCGCGTCGAGCCGCCCCTGGTGACCGGGTGGGACATGACATCGCCAAAGGCGTCAGTGCTCGCGTCGTCGGGGGTCTTCTCGGCCTGCTGCTTGCGCTTCATCTCCCTCTTGACGAAGAACATGATGATCAGCCCCAGGCAGACGGCCGCGGCGATACCGCCAATCACGCCGCCTGCCACGACGCCGGCGTGGGCCGACGAGTCGCGGCTGTTGGAGGAACCCTCGGTGCTCGAGTCACCGCTGCCGGAGGTGGAGGACGAGTCGGCCGCCGCCGAGGCTGCTGACGAGCCGGTGACGGATGAGCCTGAGGCCGTCGTCGGGCTGACGGCCGCGGTCACGGTGGCGCTGGCACCGCTGGAGCTCTGTGAGCCGCTGCTCGCCGTCGCCGCCGCGGAGGACGCCACCGAGCTCGTGCTCGGCTTGACGCTCTGGTCCGCATCCTCCTCACAGACGTCGTCGCTGGTGCACGAGTAGCCAAAGGGGCAGCACTTGTCGCCGCACGTCTCCAGGGTGCCCGTCAGGGCCGTGGTCATGACCACGGCGGCAGGGTGCTGGCTCTTGTCCTCGAGGGAGAGCTCACAGGGGATGGTCTCGATCTGCGTGCAGTTACCGCCCGTGGGACAGCACAGCGCTGTGGTGCCGCCGGCGAGAGATATGCATGTCGAGGTCGAGGGGCAGCAGAAATCCGAAGGGAAATCCGAGCCGCACTGGACGTAGGAGGCGTCGCCACATGACGACGAGTCGCGGGCGAGGAGGCCTTCTGACAGCGGCGGTGGTGGTGATGATGAGGATGATGTTGTTATTGTTGTTGCTTGTGATCTTGGTAGGAGAGGGTTGCGGATGGTGAAGGCTGATGCGAGGGACGGTATGGCGAGGAGGACCAGGAGTGCCGCCGACGCCCTGGGCGTATTTCCAGCCTGCCTCCTGATTGATATCCTTCTCGTCCTCATCCTGTCTGTGTTATGCTGGTGCTCCTCGATGTTGTGGTATGTTGTGTGCTAAGGTAGCTCAAAGGCCGGCGGCGTGTAGCCGGGAACGAGTGTTGTGTGCGCTCTGTTTTGTGTGAGGCGGGATGGAAGGCTCTCCCGAACGGTCAACGTCTTCTCTTTCCTTCTCTCGGGTCGGGTGTCTCTCCAGGAGACAGATGGAAGTTCCAGTAATTAGATTAAACAGATGGTGAGTGAGTGAGCGTGTGTGTGTGTGTGTGTGAGAGAGAGACCAAAAGGCAGTAGCAACCAGGCCACAGTCTTTTCTGCAGTCAGTCACAGGTATAAAAGAGATATGATCGACAAGAGGATTGTCCCAGTTTGGGTGTGTACACGTCGGCTACAGGACGATGAACAACGGCAGCTTGTCGTGGGGTCTGCAAGGCGAAGGAGAGAAAAAAGTGAGAAAGGGAGAAGCGGAAAAAAAAAGACGGAGGACAGAGGGACAAAGAGAAGGCGAACAGGCAGAGAAAGAAATGAAAATACAACAAGCCGGCAGGGTAGAAGCAGAGCTGGGCGCGAGAGAAAGACCACCTCACCTCACCTCACCTCACCTGGATGACGTCCTCGGGCAGGGCGTTACATGTCCCGAAGCGCCTTTGTCGTGACTTCAAAGGACTGGGCCCCGGGGTACGACCATGTCATGTCCACTGCGCTCGACAGGTTCTCGACCCGAACCGGGGGGTCGCAAGAATGCAAGCAATGGCGCGGGGGCCCGATCTCCAGGCCCTCCATGACCAACGGATACGCAGACACGTCGGTGTCCTCGGCGGCAGGACAGTCAGGACGAGTCGAGACGACTGGCCGTGGTGCACCTAACCGCTGTCGACTGTGGGGAGTCATCAAAACAAGCGCACGGCACGGCAGGGCAGTGCATGACAAGGCGTCAAGGTGGAAAAGACCGAGAGAGACACCCTGGGAGGCTTGTCTGATAGGACACAGCGAGATTGAAACACCTGGCGGGGGTGGACGCCAGACCGCCCAGGTTGGCCCGTATCCACACCACAAGCGCGTGTGTAGGACAGGCTGGCCTCGGTGGCTCTGTCGTTTCGACAGCGTCAAAGGTCGCAGAAATGAGAGGCTGTGGTGAAGCGCCTTGACGGACGGTGAAGGGCCACTTGGTTGGTGGGGAAGGAAAAGGGAGAACGGGGTTGCTTTGCTGTTGCGTTTTGGCTGGTGGGAAAAGAAAAGGGTGAGGTGCAGGTCGGCCCAGTCGCGCCTGTGTTGAAACTTGTTGAAACGGTTGGTTGATGTTTGTCCACGCTGGAAACAACCAGGGGCGACCTGGGCAGGGGCCCCCCGAGCGTGGCTTGCTAAGTCAGCCAGGGCCTGTTCTGCTCTGCTCTGACGGGCCGGGGCCAGGTGTGCACGCTTCAGGCTTGTGGCAGGTGCCACGGGTACGTACTACTTACTGTATGGCGCTGACACATGATGAATTATTATGTAAGACCCATCAATCAGCTGCCACCAAGGGAATTAAAACCCCTGGAAACTCCCTCTCCTTCCCTTGCCTTCCGTCCAACCTCACCATCTTCTCAATATGGAATGGCTGCTTGGCTGCCGACCAGGGCATTGCTTCAGGGAGCGCATAGAGAGAGACCATAGCAGTGCCGTGGTAAGAATAGTATTGATGGTGCCTTTGCCACATCGAAACATCCCGTGGTAGAATACTGCCATACTGCGCAGTGATAAGTAGCAGTGGACATCTACACATGAGCTTCCCCTCACCCCGCCCTTGATACCATCTGTGCTTCGCCCAGCCTGGACCAGCGCTGTTTTCCACTGTATCTCGTTCCTTCTCGATGGGACGCGGACATACACAAACGACATACTTTTATAGTTCTATGTACGTACGCTGTTAGGTACCGTCTTCTGCAGATTTGCATGGGTCTCGAGATAAGGGTGATCCGTGGTCCTTGCTATCGTGTTGCGTTTCTTGTCCTTGGTTGCCCCTGCATGGCACATATCAAAGAGAAGGTGAGGGAAGACGGGAAGGGAGGAAAAACAAAACCACGACTCGTGATGAGACATATACCGATACTGTTATGGCAAGGGGGACAGCATTGCTTGCATCCAATTGATAGAGTTAGTGTGTCCAATGTGTATGGGAGAGTGTGTTTTGTATGTTTGTTTGTGTCTGTGCTGTGTGTGGTGTCCCCCCCTTCAAGGGCTGTTTTTTTTTTTGGGGGGGGGGGTGTCCTGTGGATACATACTAAGTGCTATTACATACTAGGTCGGACACTTGTTCCCGCACCGCGCCGAACCGACTAGACTTTTCTTTGACCGAGCACGGCTGTTTCGGTCAGTGCGCTGGCGTGGGGACCCGAGAGAATGACAAGCAGCCGGGACAAGGGCGGGGCCAGAAGGGTGGAGGAGGAGGCTCGATCGGATGTTCGGTTCCTTGTGTTCGGCCCTGCCAACACGGCCAAGAGGAGGAGGGATGAGGCGATCCTCACTTTCCCTGGTCAGTGCTGTGGATATCATAATTGTCTCGCCGGCCACACAGTATAGGCCCTCGCTGCTTATCAACATTCCCTTTCCCTCTCCTCCGCGTCTGGATATGAACTCCGCATTACCTTGTCTCGGAGGAGAGAGGGACAAGGACAAGGAGACGCCGAGCACTAAACAGCAGAAGCCCCATACTGTGCACGTAACTTACGTAGGTTCGTATACTGATCCAAGTGCAGTGTCTGCTTCTGTCTCTTGTGTCGTCTCGCTGGCCTTACATCACCATGTGCCCCCAGTGATGTTTACCACACCCACTTTTGTCATCAGTCGTAGCGAGAAGGCACTCCGCTTACGACGATGACGATGATGATGATAGTGACTACATACGTAAGTACCATGATAGGATTCTGCTCTGCTGCGCTCTGCTCTGCTTATCTTGTCCCAGACTACCTTCTCCATCGCCGCCTCTTATAATCAATGAAGCAGCGACATAGTATTCCTACACATAATAATCCCTAAGAGCAATCTCTTGAATGCTTCCTAGCAGCAGCGTCTGACTCATTCTAATACAACATCGTAAACGTTCTCTAGGACCCCTACTTACCTACGCCATCTATGGACCATACCGTAGTAGTCGTATGAGCCTGGCAGGTCAATCCCCCGCCCTCTAGTTGACCATCCCCAATCTCCAATCCTATGTGGACAATTCTTGATAGGCTTGTGTTACTATACCTACTATAGTGCACGGTATTACAGTACTTACCATAATTACTATTGTAGTTCCAGTCAGTATTAACACTGTGGCACCGCAATAGTATAATCCTCTACTGCAACCTCGTTAGAAAGAAAGAAAAAAAGAAGAACAACAGAAAAAGGGGGGGAGGAAAGACCGACCAACCAACCAACTAACTGACTGCTGCGGCCTCAAGGGGCTCCATCCGGTGGGGGAGAGAGAGGCGAAGAAAGTAGTGCCTGGCCGCAGAATGCTCGCCCTTGGAGTGGTTCATCACAGGCCAAAAAGTCAGACGGTTGGGTTCCTCTTTATGGCAAGTCGGGACCCGGTGTAAGAGTGACTAAGTAGCTAATTAAAATATGATACATGATCCCCATCTGGTTATTAGGAGAAGCCTATGTGGCACAGCGGATGTAGACAGACGTCGGTCGTGATAACCAATCCTTGCTGTATGCGTCCCCTCTCCTAGTATTCCTCCAAGGGTCCACCTCAAGCCAGGCTGCGTTCTCGTCCCGGACGGCTTCCGACAGCTCCAGAGATATGATATTATAGAGAAAGAAGCACCGCCTAGATCAAGAGTCAGCCCGAGGACGAACGAATAAGCGACAGAGTATTATTACCACCATCGTCATCACACCACCACCAACACCATGGCTTCTTCTCCTCAGTCCCCGGCAGGACCTGACAAGGTCATCCGCTGCACTACTTTGACGACTCGCCCATGTTCAGCAGGATCACGATGTACGCCCTTATGGTCTTTGACGAGGTGCTGGAGCCAGAGAAGCTGCGCGGCAGCCTCGATAGGCTCGTGCGGCGCGACACCTGGCAGAAGCTCGGCGGGAGGGTCAGGAAAGGAGTACGTCATGCCATCTCCCTCACACAACACCCTTCCCGCCTTTTCTCCTCATGTCGCCTCTTCTCATGTCCACCGCCGGGGGGGGGGGGGGAGGAAAAAAGAGAAAAACTAACCCAAGCACCCGCCTCCCCCGGCCTCTCTGGCGCGCGACTGCAGGCAAAGGGTCTCGAGTACCATGTCCCCCAGCAGTTCACCGATGAGCGCCCGGCCATCGCATACACGCACCTCGCCCACGACGTGCCGAGGGCGGAGCACCCGGTCGCGTGCAAGCTCTCCACGGCAGCGAGGCTCCCGACGGAGCTGCCGGCGGCGGTGGGCAACCCGGAGGAGTGGCGTGCGGGGCGGACTCGCCCAGGTCGCTCGAGGACTACACCCTCACGGACCGGCCGGTGCTGGGCCTCCGCATCGTGTCCTTCACGGACTCGACCGTCGTGACCATCCACTGGCTGCACGTCGCGGCCGACGCCATGGGCCTGCGCGCCGTTGTCGACAGCTGGGTCCTGATCCTGCAGGGGCGCGAGGGCGAGGTCCCGTCCCTGCACGGCTTCGACGAGGACCCCCTCCGCGAGCTGGGCATGCACCCCGAGGAGGCGTACGAGGTCGCCGGCTCGGCGCTGGGGGCCCTGGCCACGGGGTCCTACGTCCTGCGCAACGGCTACCGCCTGCTCCTCGGCAGCAAGGAGAACCGCACCGTGTGCATCCCGCCGCGGTTCTGGGAGAGGATGCGCGAGGACTGCCTCCGGGAGCTGCGCGACGCGGGCGACCCCAGCCCGTTCCTCACGGAGAACGACGTCCTCACCGCCTGGTGGTCGAGGCTCGCCGTGTGCCACCTCCCCGCCGGCAAGCCCGTCACCATCATGCAGGCCATGTCCGCGCGCAAGGCCCTCGCGGGCGACCTGCTCCCGCCCGGCAGGCTGTACGTCGGCAACTGCCTCATCTTCAAGAACCTGCTCCGCACCAAGAGGGACATGGACGCCTCCCTGGCCCGCCTGGCCCCTGGGTCCCCTGCCCGTCTTCTTCGGCGCCGCCAACATGCACCACATGGGCTATTCCAACTGGCTCAAGTCCGGCCTGTACATGGCCGGCTTCTCGTCCGCCGCGGCGAGGGAGCTCGGCGGGGCCCTCACCCTCTGCTTCGTCTCCCAGGCCCAGACGGGCCTGCCCTACCCTGAGGGCTTCATCATCACCGGTAAGGACGCCAAGGGGAACTACCGGCTGGAGGGGTACCGGCCTGCCGGTCTGTGGGAGAAGATCGAGGAGGAGCTGGCCGCGGGGACGAGATGAAAGAATGGGAAACCCCTGCTGGGAGGAGATCAGGGGTTTGGGGGAAGGAAAGGGGGGGGGGAGGCGGAGAGAGAAGAGGAGGAAGGAGCAGGAGGACTGGCGGCTTGATTTTTATTTTATTTTATTTACTTGCACTTGATTTTTTTTGGTCCCTTCCCCTTCTTGTCCTTCCTTGTTAGCTGTTCATGTTCATGTTCATTCCTTCTCTTTTTCTGCTTCCTTCTCAACTTGTAAACTCAAAGAGAATAATACAAGGCGCATCCCTGAACAGTCCTGAACCAAGCGCTGGTAGGTAAGTTCAGGGCGCGCCTTCTCATGCATCCAAGTCTATTATTCGTGGGCGGCAGGAACACAGCGTTTTGATCCCCAACACAAGCAACTAAACCAGACAAAGGTACAAAAGTCCGGTCATGACCTTGCCATTGGCCCTCCTCCAGCCTGAGAGTCTAGAAGGTGGGGGTGTGGCAACGCAAAGCCACGATGGATGGGCGTCAAGGCATGTTTTCTATTTTTTTTGCCACCTCTTCAGCAGGAACCTGGGGGGGGGGGGGTGTTGCTGGCCACAGTACAGATCGCGGCTGCACCACCCTTCCTTACCGCCCGCCGCCGCGTGTCTCCGTGGGCTGGGGTGGCCACCAGTCAGTGGGCCACGATGGCCTCAATCCGCAAGACTGTGGCGCGCGTCTATACGTAGAGCGAGTGCGAGTTTCATGTTCCACCAAACAAATCACCAATTGAAAAGCATCGGGACCAGGTTTATTTTTTAAAAATAATATTGTTTTTTGGTTTATTTATTCTGACTAGGTTTTTCCCTCCATTGGCGTACCGATGCCGCCATTACGGAGAACGTCGTCCCCATCGCCGTGGGCACGCGTTTGAGAAAGACTCGAGGCGGCTATCTTACTCTAAAGAGTACTGCACGAACTCGTGGGTATATAATAAAGTCCTTCCCTCCTTCCAGCCCACTCTGTGATCTGCCTTGCAAAAGAAAAGAGGAAGAGGAGGAAAAGAAAAAGGGAAAAAAAAGATGAAAAGAACCAAAGACCAAGCAATGCTCCCTGAGACTGACTTGTCGCCCAAAATGGAAATTGGTATATAAGCCCACACAAACACACTTTGTCTCAGTGGACTCCCCTCCCAAAATAAAAAAAAAATCCCCAGACACGACACGCGCACAAGAACTCCTGCCCATGCATGGTTTACTATAGGGAGTGTTGTGTAAGTTGGGAAGAGACTGAAACACGAACGGCTAATTCTGTAATAGAGATTTCCGTGTCGCCTGGTTTCGCTCGTCCTCGTTCGTTTTGTTTGTTGCTTCATTTCTCAAGGATATCCGCTCGCTGCTCATCAGCCCAGCTGCAGAAGGGCGCTTTCGTCGTCAATCTTCATCCAAAAAGGGGTTCAGTGTCGTCCGGAACCGTTAGGTATCATTTCCTCATCTCATAAATTGCCTCGCGGCAGCCGTCTAGGTTTAAAAATATGTTTGGAAAAAAAAAATAAAAGGGGTATGGGTTGGCCGAGGAGAAGGGCTAGTCGGCAGAGGGGAGAGACAGCAGGGAAAACATGCAGCAGGCGGATGCAGAGTCAGGGTATTCCTGTCGCGCCCATCATCTAGATGAGCAGGAAGTCCCAGCCCTTCATCTGCATCACATCCCGCCAGGGGATATACTGCGGCTGTCCCTGCTGCTGTGCCGACTCCTCGTGCTTGATGCCCGCCGCGGCGCTGGTGGCGCTGCTCGGCGAGCAGACGAGCTCGTCGTTGCGGGCCCACACCTCGCGGAGGAGGCAGGCGACCCGGCCGAAGGAGCCGTAGTCGGCCTGTTCGCCCAGCTGCGACACGCGGTCCTCGAAGAAGGTGCGGAAGCTCGACCCCACCCCGCTCATCGAGCCGCCGAGCAGGTACACCCAGACGAGGGAGCGGTCGAAGCCGCCGGGTCCCGACGGGATGTGCTGCAGGACGTTGGTGAGGCGCTCCACGAGGTTGATACACGAGGGCTGCGTGGGCGAGAAGCCGGGCACCAGGCTGCACAGGTAGATGCGCGCCGTGAGGCGGAACGCCTGCGTCATGTTCCTGGACAGCTGCTTGGGGCTCAGCGACCCGTTGGCGTTGAAGGGGATCTTGGGCCCCGTCTCGCCGATCTCGGTCATCCCGATCTGGTCGCCCAGGACGTGCACGTGCTGGCACAGCGAGATGTCGTCCATGCCGTCGCGCTTCAGGGCCTCGAGGCAGGCGATCTCGCTGATCAGGTACATGACGCGGTCGTCACACCCCATGAGCTCGCGGAGGCCCAGGGAGTGGTTGACCTGGGAGAGGTGCTTCTCGCGGTAGGTGTGCGCAAAGGTTGGGGCACGGCCCTTGATCGACGCGCCGAGGATGTCGATCCACGACGTGAGGGTCATGTTGAAGGGGGTCTGGCTCAGCGGGTGGTGCTCGTCGGCGACGAGGTTGGGGAGGTTGAGCTTCTGCACCAGCGAGATGGCAGCCTGGAAGTGCTGGTGCCATGCGATGTCGGGCAGGGCGTCGTCAAAGCGGCCGACGCAGCACTGGAAGAAGATGAGCCCGAGGGCCGCCTCCAGGATCTGCTGGTGGTCCTCGTCCCGGTTGAGGGCATCGCACAGCGAGGAGATGGTCGAGTAGCGGTGGCGCATGATGTCACCGTCCACCTGCTGCATCAGGTCATGGTCAACCTCACCGCCCTGCGTCATGACCATGGCCTTGTAGTGCTGTGCTGCGATGCTCAGGCAGCAGTGCAGGTAGCCCTTGTTGCTCTGCAGTGCGGGCAGGATGAGGTCGGAGCCGACGGAGCCGTGTTGGTTCGTCTCGAGGATGGGGAAGATGGTGGGCAGCACAAATTGGATGAAGTGGTCCAGGAGTCTCTGGTCACCCTCGTCCAGCTCGATGGCAACCTGTCTCGTGTCCATCGAGGGCCCGTGTGCAAAGTCAAAAAATTACAGTTCAGCGTCTCCTCGGTCAGCGACTCCCGCCGCTCTGTGCAGGTCTGCTCGGTCCACTCGCCGCCCTCGAGCGGGAACGACGACGGCAGCAGTGTCCCTGGTGGGGGCGGGGTGGTGAATGTGCTGAAGGTGGAGGTTGTGGACTCGGTCAGGGTGGGAACGTCGTCTACAAACATCTGCCGCTCCGTCTTGACGTCGATCTCATAGGGCGTGTATGGCGAGATACCACTCAGCATGAACTCCGGGTGTATCTGTCCGTTGTAGGGAAAGCCATCGGCGACGGCAGGTGGGCTGTTGAAGTTGAACGAGTATTGCGAGTCGATCGACTGCGATCGTGTCCGGTCGAGAGGATCAGAAAAGGTGGCTGATGTTGGGAGCGAGTGAGACAGGCCCGGCGGCGAGGGCATCGAGGTCTGGATGGCATGGGCATGTTGTGAGTTCTGCGCCTTCTCGGACAGCTTCTTCCTCTTGATGATCATCTTGATGTCGTCCTTGTGTTTTCTGCGGGCATCGTTGTTGCTCCACCACATGGGGCGCTTGTATTCACAGGCAAGACCAAGATGCTTGCATGCTGTGCACATGGGCGAGCCCTCGTCGCACTTCTTCCTCCGAAGTCTGCAGGTGTAGCAGCCTTTTTTCCCGTAGGTTTATATTAGCCGATGGGATCAAGACAAGATGATCAAGAGGCGGAGAGACATAGACGGAGAGAGAGAGAGAAAAAAAAAGAAGAAAAAAACAGGAGCAAGAGACTTGGACAGTCGAGCCTGAGAATTACTTCTCGGGGGAGGAAAAAGGGAAAGAAGGAAAAGGGGAGGTGCGGCGCGGGTGTCGATACCAGCCCAAAGCCGAGCAAGAGGAGGGAGGATGACCGAGGAGCAACAGGAAAGAAAGCGGTACAAACCTGTTCTTGAGCGGCGGTGCATCTGTGTTTTCTGTTTCGGGTTGGCATTATTGTTGGCCTTGGGGCCGCTTGCCTTGGGGGCCGACTTGGCCTTGGCCTTTGTTGGCTGTGCGACGGCCATGTTGACTTGCGATGCTCTCATGAGGTCGTCTTGACGATGTTGACGGTTGGGGGGTAGTGTTGACATTTGTATGCTCAGTCCCTAATCAAGACTGGTAACTCCGTACCTGCGTACAAGAGACAAGAGAGAGGAGAGGCGCAGGGGATACCCGGTCCTTGGAGGGAGGGGGGGTGGCTGTAGAGAGTGGGGGCGGGCGTGGTCGGTAGGTGTGGATCTTCTCTCCTGTCCTCTTTGACCTCTGGGCCGAGCAAAAGCGGGAGGGACACCGGCAA
Organism: Celoporthe dispersa; assembly: GCA_016584495.1. Classification (NCBI taxonomy): domain Eukaryota; kingdom Fungi; phylum Ascomycota; class Sordariomycetes; order Diaporthales; family Cryphonectriaceae; genus Celoporthe; species Celoporthe dispersa. Next base: position 2,267,647 of record WAID01000007.1, read on the forward strand.
GGGTCTGTCTTGTTCTTCTCCCAAGTCCTGGTCGAGGTCCAGAATGCTCTCTCTCTCAGCTGGGACGGGCTCGCACTCGAGGAGGCCCAGGCGAATCTCTGTCCGGGGTTGCAGTGTTTGCCGAATGAACAGCCCCAATCTCGTCCAAGCCCCAAGACGACTAATAATTAATTATTGCCGGTGATTTTTGTCCGCCTGGGAGATGATCGACCGGTTGGGGAGCAAGGCCTGCTTGCTGGGTGGTTTTGAAAAAATCGAAAACGACTGGTGAGTGGGTGGCCGAGAGATAGACCTGTATCGACGGACCGCGTGGGGGGGAGGAGGAGGAGGAGGAGGGGGATATTAAGAGGGGAGGAAAAGACTCTAACTGGACGACACCTAAGATGAACCCTTGAACCTTTGGATAAGAGAGAGAAGAAGACATCACAGGCCCAGATGTCGGCTGGATCAAAAGCCTTATATCGTGGCCGCGTCTCCAGGCCACGAGTTTGTTGCTGGATCCGCCCGTCGACCAAGTATTCTAATTTTGGAACTGCCAGCAGCGCACAGCAACGCTTGTCTTCTTCTGGCCCGCACCTCATGTCGCCCTACCGCACAACGAGCAGGTCGGGGCAGCCCTCCGCACCGGAGACATGTATCCTCCCGTATTGTTATTGGTGGGCGTCGACCTGCTGTCCCGTCCCCGTCCACACTCTAGAGTGTGTAGGAATGGAGACTGCGCTAAAGGTACCAATGAGCGGTCGCGTGGAGGGTCTCACCCGGAAGGGGATCCACCATGTAACCCACCACAGAGAGCTATTGTTGAGCTCTGGTAGGACTGGCCAGGGCCGGGGGCCATGGGCTCCGTGCGCTGTGCTATGGATAGCACCACTCGACCTGCCGTCCTCCTCCCAACGGACAAGCCCTGCCCTCTGTGGGAGCCCTTGGAAGGGTGACGGCAAGGTGCAGAGGCTATTGGCGGGACCTCCACCCCTCCAGCATGCAGAGGTCATGCGGGACAGTAGATAGCTCCGTCCGTTCTGGGCATCCTGCAGGTCTGATCTCACAGGGGTTGGTGCCGATCTTTAGAGATGGGCTCACTGATGGGCGTGACCGGAGAGCAGACAGAGCTCGTTCGCTGTTGGGCCAGGTCGGCTGTCCGCCTTGGGCACCTTCGCTGTTTTGCGCGTCTCTGTGTGTTGAATATCGCACCTTAGCCGAGCACAAGCGGGATTGCGACATGCCACCGCCAGTGATAACCGTGCTGCCCATGCATGCTCCTTTCTCGCGCGGCGGTGATGTGGAAGCGGGAAACTCCCGAAAGTTTAACGTCGAAACCCCGCTTGATCGGTGTTTCTTCTTTTTTCTTTCCTTTTCTCTTCTTCTTCTTCTTAGCGACACACACAAGGCGTGCACGGGAGAGCAGAGATGTCGAGACACACTATACACCTGTGTGGCTACAAACCCTGAATGTTTGTCTCGGAGAAACATGCCGTGGAGGGGGCCTAGTCTGACTGGAGTCTCGTCCGAAGATCGCACTTTTGTCATCTCGCGTTGTGATGGGACCTGGTCTGGTCACATCCTAAATTGGGCATCGCACAGCTGCAGGTGCAGCAGCTGCCCAGACCACCCCGGGCCCAATGCACGATTATGAGCCAAATTCAGATCGGCTCACGTTGAACACCGCTGAGCGAGTTGGTTGCATCCGTCAAGGTGGAGTCGCATGCGGGCAGACAGGGAGCATTGTGCTGTGCCCTTTTTTTTTGGGAGAGGGGGGGGCGGGGGGGAGAAGAAGGATTTCGTTGGCAGCGAGACCTCGACTTGTGGTGTTCGCCTCACTACAACGGCTAGCAGTCTGTAAAGTCGTCTTGTGGGCTGGTCCATGCTGATCAACGGGGCCCAGATCGAACTCTTTCGTGATGCTCGCTGCCCATGGCATGATGTGCCGCACAAGATTGGCCAAGAGCAAGTCGAGAGCAACCCTCCCACACCAGGTTGACGTGGCTGGTGGTTTTAATGACTCCTATGCACCGTGGCGGCCACGGAACCACTGGCCAGCAACTGAGTTTGCGTGATACAGACAGTAAAAGATGGGACGGATGGGGGGTAACTGTATAAGATCCCATAGGCCTGCCTTCCTGTAGCGTGGTCTCGGGGACAACCAGCCAGCCAGCCATCCGTCCAACGGCCTTCCTGGGGCGTACACCCCACCAACAAATTCCCCTTGTCGCCCAAATGGTAGGTGTGTACATAGTATGTATGTGTGTGTGTGTGTGTGTGTGTGTGTGTGTGTGTGTGTGTGTGTGTGTCCGTGTGTTTTCCCGCTCAGTTGTTTCTGAAGGTCTGGGAAAATTGCGAATAGGCGGTAATGCCTAAGACATGGGCACGTGGAGGAGGGGGGGGTATGGTGTAGACCCCGCAAGCTGTGCCTTGGGTGCTGAAGAGTAAGCATGGGCGGAGGGATTCAGCTCGTGGCCCGGTGAGACTGGGTGCCACCGAGGAGCACACTGTCTAACGTGCCCTCTTGCTGCAAGCAATTTACAGTTGAGACACTGGGAGAGACTGCTGCTAAGTCAGGTCTGGTCGTACCACGAGGGGTCACGGCCCGGTGAGGAAACCTAACGCACTCGTCAGCATTGACAGTGCCATGCGCATGCGCATGCTCTGCCAGCCCGCCCCCTCGTCCCCCGACCAGCCAAGACAATGCGGGCCACCTCATTGTGACAATGGCAAATGGACAAGATCTGCAGGTCCAGGGGAGCGAGTCGAGTCTGTAATCTGTACCCCTGGCTGACTGTAAGCCACAACCCGAGAGCGGGCTATGGAGGGTGTGGTCACGTCGCAATCTGTGCCGTCCAGGATTCGTCGAGTAGCTTTCTCGTTTTTTGTGTTTTTTTTTGTTCTGCAGAAACAAGAGTGTGTGAATTGTTGGATGATTCGACGACGTTGAAGTGACGAGGGGTGGGCCGTGCATTAGTAGCGAGCGGAAAGGGAGCGATGTAACTGTGATCAGAGCCAATCGAAGTGCGATACAGGCTTGTCAGACGGGAAGGAGCCTTGGAGGTGGGGACGCTAGCTGCAGGGGTATAGTGCAGGGGGGCTGCCTGACTCTGACTGAGTTCCCTTTCCTCCTTCCCTCCTCCATCCCTCCTCCCCCCCGGCAGGTCTTTGAGGCCTGAGGCCTAGAAGGAGTCATCTCCCTGTACCCAGTAGGTCCTCGGGTGCTCCCTCCGCGCCCGCCAGCCAGTGTGGGGCCAGCTGGTAGGAGCGTTGGGAAATCTTATCGTACCGTCCCGTGCTCTACTTGCTGAGAGCGTACTAGTCCTTGATAGCCGCCGCGAGGGAATCCTGAGCTTCAACCCTGCGCGACACTAGATGCGCGCGCCAACAGCCACAGCGTTTACTGCATGCGCAGGACAAAGAGCTTTGTCATGGGGAGCAGTGACCTAAATTTGGTAGTCTCTCGCCTTGGTGATGTGTATTCAACCGCCCTCCAGCGCTTCCACGCGCGTCATCGATCGAGCCGATGCAACCCATCCGCTGGAATATGCGCGGGGCTATTTTCGTCTGCGTATGTTCAGCGAGACATGATCCGCAGGACAAGCGCCAAGTCGGAGCTGATCGCGTCAAGATGCCTCCTTCCTCGACATGCTCGTTCCCTCGCGGCAGCCACGACTGCTGTGCACCCGGGCTGAGGAACACCAGCCTGCTCCGGTTTTCGGAAGGCAACCGCGACAGGAGGCATAGAGGCCAATCGCCTGCAAGCCTCCACTGTATCGTACCTGGCTTCAGTAACTCCGGGCGTCTGTCTGCCCTCGGCATACGCAGCGACGGTCTCACCCGAGGGCCAGGGCTGCTGAGCTGCTCATGCGCACGGATCTCTGTCTGCTCTCTTCTACCCCATGCTAACTCGGCGGAGCATCATCAGCTTCATTTATGGAGGGACACATGTTCGCCCTTTTGGGAGATGGTGTGTCTCCATCCTCTCTCCTGCTATGGTACCTCATCCTGCACCGATCAGCCAATAGCCGGTGTGTGGTGTGGTGTCCAGGGAGCAGCCTTGCAGGACCACCCTCGTCCGCGTTGGGTGAGAGCTCCTCGCCATGCCAGATGGGGCGGGCGGCACTGATGGGGGGGGAGGATCCCGCCCTGCGCCGTCGTCTTGACTCCACGGCTAGCCTTTCCAACGCTGTCCAATCCCAGAGGCACATTGTCCCGCCGTCGTTCGAGTCTCACTCAGGAGCAGAAAGATCAGCCCCCAGGGCCATGATTCATGTGGCAGCCCGATTGATCAGGCCTGCGGCTGATCCCCTCTCCTCCTCCCACCTCGACGACACCCCGATCTCCCACCTCCCCACTGCGCCTTCGCGGTGTGTGCAGGGGCAGATCCAGCAAGCTGAGAGTCAATGTTTTAAGACGGGTCCATGATGGCCGGTGCGACGACGCTGTGCCCTTCTGGGTGGCGGTCTCCCCAGCCACAACTGTGGCTCCCCGCCAGCAGAATGATGTGGTGGGCGGTGGGCGGACTACTGCGCCACAAGAATCCGGGCTCTACAGCTGCTCTACTGCTAGTGTCATCAGCCTGGGAGGAGCTGTGAGGGTCGGCCATCTCCAGCTTCTGAGATATTAGTTTCCTGGCAGCCGAGCAGTGGGATAAATTCACACCGGCGCCGAGGGAACCGAAGGGCCAAATCCTCTGTGGGCCGCGCTACCTTTGACCCTGGTGGCTGTTAATGCGGCCGGATCTGAGCTCTCGACCATGGACGCCTCAGCGCAAGCGAGCCAGCCGTCCTGTGGGCATCCTGATTCGGTCCGCACCCGTGGCAGAGAGGTGGGTTCTCATAGAACATGCTCTGCCATTCAGCATCGCAACAAGGGCTGTGTCTCGCGGCCAGTCATCCATACACCACGGCCCTCATGGATTCATTGGTCTCTGGCGGTCCCCAGTCCTCGTCATGTGAGGCCGCCTTCGAGGAACCACCGATACCAAATGAGTAATCCGTATCTGTCTTGTCCTCCCTCGTGGCCAGCCGACCGCCACTGAGAATGTTGTCTTGCGGAGCCGTTGATAACCCTCCAGGCCCACTTGACTTTTTTTTTCTTCTCTTCTCCCTCCCTTCTTCTGCCAGGGAGGGGGTGTGCTAACATTCGGCCGAGTGGGGTCAATAATGGTTCGTGAAGATCTTCACCGGTCCCACAAGACATGGAGACTGACGAAGATCCCGTGCGGAGGTTGTCATGAAAGACTCATCATTTTTTTTTGCCCTTTCCCCCTGCAATGGACACGACGCGACCCATCCGGGCAGTCTTGCCTCCCAGTCGTCTAGAAAAAAAGCAAGAAAAAAGCAAGAAACTTCTCGTCAGGTGGACGCTGTGGGCCGGGAGAGAAGATTGACGAAGCCCGGAGAGACGAACGTGTCCCCCTTGTCTCTGAAACTGACCGCAATTCACGCCTCCACGTGAACGACCGAGACGAAACGTGGGCCGCGGCGCAAGCCCGAGACAGCGTGCCCTCGTGGGTTCGGGCAGAAGGCCAAAATATTGCCCAACCTGAACCAAGGTCTCACACCTTGCCGCGCTGGATCGACGCAGATTGATCCTTTCCTTGGCCCGAGTCGAACTGTCGGTGAGGGCCTCGAAGCAGGCGGAGGCGGGGGACTTCGTCATCGTCGTCATTCAATCTTCTTCGTCTTTTTTTTTTTCCCTCCCTGGGCGGCGGTGGCTGGGCCGTCCTGCCTCGCAATGCCTGAGCACTTTTTCACGATCGCCTCGGGCAAGCCTGCGAGGGAGGACCTTCGCGTGTGCGAGAAGTGGGACAGGGAGGCAAACCGCCGGCCGGACCCCTTGGATCCCTTGCTGGGACGAGTTCCTTGCGGTCTGGCTCGGCGCACGCCCTCTTGTCCGCCCTTGCAAGCCAGCCACTTGCACGCTCAATGCACACTCTACCACAACGGGACTGGATCCGAATTCAATGCGGATCTGGACCTCGATCTGTCTCCTGCAGTTCTACAAGCACCGCGAGGGACCTGTCGACTGCCTGCCCGGTCGTGCCTGCGTATACAGTATGGCCTGCAGCATGAAATGAGTGAATGCAACGTCTGCGATGAATGAATGCATGTGGACACAAGTCCCCCTCCCCTCGCATATGCACCCTGCGCGGAGATGCTTGCGGACGCGGGCCGACAATGGCATCTGCACGAATTGCCCAACAGTGGATTTGATTACCCACCAGCCATACCCTTGTGAGAGGGAGAGAGAGAGAGAGACGGGGGGGGGAGACAGCTCCCTGTCGACCGCCTGGGGGTTGGCTGCAGATACTACTAACGACAGTATGGTACCATACTGCTATGGTATGTCATAGTATGTGTGTTCGAGATACCCATGCTCTTTTCTCATGCGTGCAAGGTGCATCGGAAGTGGTCTCGGCGGTCTTTCCCCAGAGAGCCGAGTTCAGCTCCGGCAGCAAGCCACAGGAACAGCGTTGCACGGGTCAGGTGCTTCGTACGGTGGTCACGATGTATGCAGCGCACCGAGTCAATTGGACGCTCACGGAGCAGGGACCAGGGCTCATTCATCCAGATCGCCAGGCCCTTTTTTTTTTTTTCATCTTCTTTCTTCCTTGTCTTTCCTTGTCGCCCCAGCGCTGGGCAGAACTGGGCACCCGGGCGAATCCGTCTCACCAGAAGAGTCTCGACTGCGAGGGGCGAATACGGACCGTTGCTCCAATGCACAGGTGACCCTGGCGGGAAGGTCTAGTCCTGTCCACACACCTGTGAGATGCTCGGGAAGACCCAATGTCGGCACACCGAGGGTGAAGCAGGAGGAGCAGAGAGGCCAGGAGAGGGCTGGACCAAAGCCTACCGTACAGGAGGGAAGACCCCCTTGTCCGGTCCACCCCCTCCCTTGTCGCTTGGGGAGGATGAGTGCTGTGGCCCAGGTCCTGTTTCTCGTCGGATAACCCAGAAGAGCCAGGCTAAGTCGACCGTTGTCTGCTTGTAAGATTGAGATCCATGTAGGTTGAGGAAACACAAGATGAGGGGTATGCGTCTGATCCAGGCATGCCGTGGCTCCGTCCCTCGCATATGGCAGACCTGCTATGCACCCCATGAAAGCCACAGCTTATCGGCACATCACCTGCTGACCACCACCCAGGCGTTCAGATGGATTGCGTTCCACCACATGACTGACTATGGAGACACGAGAGAGAAAGACAGAGAGACAGAGACTGCGCTATGCTCGGACCTCGGGAGTGATAAACAAGAGGACTAACACAAAGGACAAGGCAAGACTCGGGAGGGGGCCCATGATGCGATTGTTGACCACCCGGCCAGAAAACAAAAGAAAGTAAAAACCAACCAAAAAACCCCCGAAGTCGTCCCCGCCCAGCAGGAAACCGAATGCGACCAGCATGCAGCGCAGGGTGATAAGTGAGAGAGGTGCATACCACACACCCTCCCGCCCCCGGGGAAGCTTGGTGGATACGACGACTCCTGCACGCCCTGTCACCCTCGTCCGTCCCTCAACCCATGCATCCTTCAGAGGTCGCATCTGGGTTTCCCTCCATCCTGACCCCGGAACCCTGTCACGATGTCCCTGTCCCCGGTCTCCGGAGTTTTCCCTTGGCTGGAGGATCCATGCCTCTGATGCTATGGTTTCCCGTCGAGTGGTCTCCTCTTCACGCTCGGCGCTTGAGGTCGGCCAATCACGGCCGTGGCCTCCCAGCAGCCTCGCCAATCACCACCCAGAGCAGCCACATCGCGGAAGCTCGCTGCAGCCCTCCCCCTGGACACACCTCTGGACTGCCCTGGTGCCCGACCACCCCTCCCCCCACCGCCAACCAGCCGGGTGAGTCTCCTGCTCGCTTGCCGCTGTGTGCGGAGCAATGCCTGTCTACACACCATGGTGATGATTGCCAAAAATACCCTGGGAAAACGCACCACCACACGGTGTGCCATCGGCTGCTGCTCATGGTGTGGGCTGCCAAGCAGACACCCACAAGAGAGAGAGAGGCAGAGAGAGAGCGCATGTCTGGCCAGACCTTCTCTCTCCCGCTCAGGACCACCAGGCCCGACCGCACGCCCTCTGCCCTCTGCCCTCCTCTCGACCTCCCACCCCCACCCCCTCCCTCCCATCCATCCTCTCCCAGGAGTCGTCGCATCCGCCCGACCGATTCCGGTGACAGAGAGAGGTGTGTGTAGAGGTGTGTGTGTGCAAGTAAGTGTGTGCGTGTGTGTGTGTGTGTCTGCTTTTCCTCGTCACCCAACGGATTTGACCGTGCCCAAAGGTTCCCAGGAACGGGTCGACAAACCCCACTGCACCCTCTATCTGTCCGAAACGCACCCTCTCTCCCTGCCCGCCTATCACTCCCACCTGTGACCGACAGTTGACATGCATATGCCGGTGCTGTGATTGCCCCATAGCTCCCAGACTTTTCTGCACCCGCACTACTGTATACAGCTGTTATAGCGGTGTTGGTTTCTGTCTCTGCCATACATAACCTCGCGTAGGCGCCCGCCGCTCGATCTTAGACCCCCCCCCTCTGACCGGTTTTTTCTCGATCTTGCGACCCGCTCTCGATTATATGAGCACAGCGGGCATTCCCCTCTTTTATTTTTCCCAATTACCCTTACTCTCCTCGCTGGAAACAAAACAAAACTAAGTCGAGGACGGACAGAAACGCAATCTATCTCTTCGTATCTTTTTTTTTTTTGTAGCATCCATCTACAAGTGGTTGCTGTTTGGTCCCAAGACAGCCCACCCCCGCCGGCAACGGCACCTCTTAACGGGCATATCGGATTATTGTCTTATACAGACATACATTTATACAAACACATACACACACACAGACACAGACACACACAAGATGGTAAGTTCAAGAAGCATCCACAGACCACGATGAGAAGAGGAACGGCACATTATTTACAACCAACTCCCAGGAAACAATGTCCCGGCACGTCATGGCCGAGAGGCCACACCGGGAGATGGAGGAGAAGTCGCGGTTTCGCGAGACCTTCTTCTCGCTAAAGAGCGTGGTGCAGCAGAGGCCCGACTCTATCCATACCGAGTTCATGGAGACGGACTGGGATGAGGACGACATACTTAGTGAGCTAGAGGACAGCGGAAGCTCACCTCGGCACAGCATCGACTCTGTAAGTCGCCTGATGCTCTCCTCCGCCCCCTGCCGCCGTCCTGTCCCCCCCTCGGCGATGAGAAGAAGAGCACATGAGCCGTAGCAGCGGTAGCTGACTGGGTGTGAACCCCCTCCCCCCCCATGTATAGTCTGGCCGCCCGAGTATGACGACCCTGTCTACCTATGATGAGGCTCGCACGCCGGACCAGCGCTCACTCGCGCGTTTCGAGATGGGGCCGGACCCGATCAAGCCGACCCTCGGCCCAAGGGGCCCGCACCTGTTCCGCAGCTCCATCGGCTCGACGGCCTCGCTCGAGTTCCAGAGCGCGCTGTCGCTGTCGCCCGTCACGCCCAAGGTGCCCGGCCAGGAGGTCGAGTTCCGGCTGCCCATCACCTTCGACATGGACCTGCAGACACCGAGGACGGCGGTCCACACGGGGCCGGTGCGGTTCACCAGCGCGAGGCTGGACACGGCAGACCTGGCCGAGTGGGCGCCGGAGAAGGTGGCGCAGTGGATGCTCAACGCCGGCGTGGAGCTGCAGTTTGCCGAGAAGTTCGTCGAGAACGACATCAACGGGGCGATCCTGATCACGCTGAAGTTCGAGGACCTCAAGGAGCTCGGCATCGCCTCCTTCGGCGTCCGGACCAAGGTGTGGGAGGAGATCGCCAGGGTGAAGGACATCCGCGCCGCGTCCCCAGACCCGGAGACGCCCATCGAGGACGAGCCGAGCAGGGAGGTGAGGAGGGAGATGAGGCGGCAGGAGCGGAAGGAGGACGGCGGGGACGTGAAGCGCAGCCAGAGCAGCCGGCGGCGCAAGCAGCACAACGAGGACACCATCCGGCCCGGAGAGTCCGTCTCCATCGTCGGCATCGAGCAGGTGCTGCCGAAGCCGCACCACTGCTCCAAGGGCGACAAGTGCCGCAAGTGGCAGAAGCAGCAGCGCATGATCGAGGCCTTCAAGAACGACCACCCCTTTGTCAACCTGGACAGCGGCGGCGTCGTCATGGTCGCGGGCGATCCCGGGAACCCGGCCACCGCCAGGGCCATCAGGCCAGACGACGAGGTGGTCTTCCGGCCCGTCTCCGACGCCGTGCCCTCGGTGGTCGCCTCGTCCGACATCCTGGGCTCCGAGGGCCTGGCCCCGCTCCAGTACCTGCAGCAGGCAACGCTGCGGAACGCCCAGGCCCGGGAGCAGCAGGCCAACATCCAGCAGTTCCTCGAGCTGCAGCACCAGACCGCCGCCGCCGCCGCGGGCGAGGACGTCCCGCCCACGCCGCCCTTCGAGATGCTCCCGCACAGGAAGGCGACGCCCCACAGCGGCCTCAAGACCCTCTCCAAGCTGTCCATCCCGGCGCAGGCCAGCCGCCCGGCCGAGGACCTGCCCGGCTCCGCCTGTCCCGGCTCTGCCTGTCCCGGCTCGGCATATCCCCCCTCCGCGCACACCTTTGGGCCCTCCCAGCCCTCATATGCCGCGCAGCAGCGCCAGGCACACCAGCCGTCGCCGTCGCCGTCGCCCTCACCAGACTCACGCTCCCAGACGCCCACCGGGGTCTACCGCTTCGGCACGCCCTTCTCGGAGATGGACGTGCCGGTGACGGCGCACTACTCCATGGCGCCCGTGGCGCGCGACGCCTCACAGTCCGTGCCACCAGAGATGAACTACCACACGGCCGCCAACCCGCCGCCCCGCTCGCTCTCCCGCGCTACCTTCCGCAGGCCCTCCTTCATGGCCATGCCGCCCGTGGACGAGAACGCAGCGACGCCCGTCGAGACGGCCATGACGTCTCCCCGGTCCAGACAGCCGCGGCCCCTGCAGGCTCCTCCTCGTGCCCCCTGGCCCTGGTCTCCTCCCGCCATAGGCCGCCAGTTCGAGACAGCCATCGCACCCATCCCCAGGGTTCCCGGGGGAGGCGGCACGGACTACTTCAGCAGCGGCGGCGGCGGCGACAGCGGTGGCATCAGCAGCGGCAGCAGCAGCAGCAGCAAGAGCGGCAGCAGCAGCGGCGGCAGCAAGCAGCACACGCCCAGCAGCAGCCTCTCCTCGGGGAGCATGACCAACCCGTCGGCGCTGGCGGGGAACCCAAAGGACCTGGACGGATACCAGTACCAGGGCTACATGAAGAAGCGCAAGACCAAGATGCTCCGGCACGAGTGGCACGAGCAGTACGTCACCCTCAAGGGGACGCGCCTGGCCGTGCACAAGGACCGGCGCGAGGTCGACCGCACGCTCGAGTACGTGGACATCGACGACTACGCCATCGCCTGCGCCGGCCTGGCGTCCACGAGCAAGCTCAACGCCGCGTTCAAGGCCATGAGCATCCGCAAGGACAAGGGCATGACCAAGGAGGACATCGCCGCCTTCAGCTTCCAGCTCATCCCGCAGGGCGACATGAGGGTCGGGGGGTCCGGCTCCGGAAGAGGGAGAGCTCGCTGTCGTCCGGCGCCGCGCCCGCGACGCACCGTCGGAACGGTAGCCTGGACGGCACCGCGCTGCCGTCTCCCCCGCCGCCGCCGCCCGAGGCGTCCAACGGTACGGGCAAGACGCACCACTTTGCCGTCCGGAGCCGCGACGAGAGGATCGACTGGATGAGGGAGCTGATGCTGGCCAAGGCCCTGAGGCAGAAGGGCGAGGGCTTCGAGGTCAGCGTGAACGGCAACATGATCTAGTCTGTCAACTTTTTCCTTTTCCTTTTTTGTCTTGTTTTTTCCTTCTCTTGTTCCCTTTTTCTTTGCTTTTCTCGGCGCTTCATTTGCATTCTGATTGGCGTTTCTGCATGATGATTTCTCTCGCGCTCTCTCTTTTTTTTCCCTTCTTTTTCTTCTTTTACTTTTCCCTCTTTTCATATCCTTTTCTTCTTCTCTATGCCTCACATTTGAAACGACATGATACCGATGATACCTTTCTCCTCTTTATTTTCATCTCCGATTCTCCTGTTCCATTTTGAGCAAGCCGCAAGCCATACTCTTTTTCCGCAGCCTTGTTGCTGGGGGAATTGACGTTTAGGCACTCAGGTTCGGGATTCAATCAGTTCCTCATTTTTCTATAAAAAAAAAACCAAAAAAACCACCCCTCCAACATCGGTGGGATGTTATGACTTTGTTTATGAGGCTTGGAAAAGAAGACACAACCCGCTCGCAAGAAGCAATATGAAGAAATCTTTTTCTTCTTTTTATTAACGACTGGATGACAATATGGAAAGAAGGGGAAGGGGAGGGGGCCAGCAGCCAACTTAATACACTCTTTTCTTGATCAGGATCAAAGTAGTCAGTTTGATAGCATCTTAATCAGGACATTATTTGTATGTTTATATTGGGTGTGCCAGCGGATGTCCCGTGTCTCTCTTGGGTATGCAAAGTATATATAAAAAAACCATGGCTTTCCTGTGAAGCCATCGCATCGTTGTAAAGTAACCCACCCTGACAACAAGTGTAGCCTCGACGTTGCAGAAAACACATCTTGATCTTGGCCAGCTACAACCCAGTGCCTTTTTCTCCCTCTCTTCCTCAACTCGGAGCATATCACGTAGTTGCTTTGGCAAAGACCCTTCAATGAGCGGTACAGTCTACAGGAGACGAGGCCAGGCTTTGCATCTGCCATAAGAACACACACGAGGCAGGCAAAAAAGCCACCCACCTCTTTTTTCTTTTTTCTTTTCTCTCTCCCCCTGATGATAGCACCTACATAAAAGGGACCTGTCAGGTCTGATATCCGTGCTCATCAGGCTCAATGCTAATCATAGAAGTCGCAAGATTAAGCAATTACATGGTAGATATAGACCTCACATGCGCCGATCTCCAAGTCTACAGAAACTAGTACAGCCCGTAACTTGTGTGTCTGCGTGTTGGCGCGCGCAGGTCACTACGCCCCGTCACCACGCCCCTCCCCTCGCCACCAATATTGTCTCCCCGGCGGCCGGCCCAGGGCTTACTGCTTCTTCTTGGTCGAGCTCTTGGCCTGCTCCTCCTGCTGCTCGATGAGCTCATAGTCATCCAGCTCCTTCCGGTCCGCATACCACTGGCCGCCCTGCAGCACCAGGACGCCGACCAGCACGAGGGCCAGGATGGTGTTGCTGGCGGCCATGACCTTGAGGCTGTCCTCGCGGCCGAGGACGACCTCGCCCGTCAGGGGCCCCTCGTGCAGCTCCTCGAAGGCGCCTTCGGCCCAGATGTCGCTCGAGACGGCGCGCAGGCCCTTGACGATGTTGGCGACGTAGACGCCCACGCCGATCAGGTACATGACGAGCGAGGCGCCGTCGAAGAGCATGTTGCTCTCCGAGGGGCGGAATAGCTTGATGAAGAAGCCTAGGAAGCCGACGGCCACCATGATGTGTAGGAGGCGGGCGATCAGGGGCGGCGACTGGTGCATGAACTTGAGGTGCGTCTCGAGCTGGTCGAAGAAGGTCGGCGCGACGGGGGCCGACGTCCAGAGGAGGGGGTAGTCGTAGGGGAACTGGGCGAAGATGATGCCTAGGAAGAAGCAGACGGCTGCGGCGGGGAGCTGGTCAGCTGGGTTTGGTCTCTGGGGTCGTCGCGGCAGATGCGACGGCGCAAAAGAAGGGAGAGGGAGAGAGAGAGAGAGAGAGAGAGAGAGAGAGAGAGAGAGAGAGAGAGAGAGAGAGAGAGAGAGAGAGAGAGAGAGAGAGAGAGGAGGGAGGGATCAGACTCACGCCCGACGATGAGAAAAGGTCGCAAAGGAGCTGGACCCGCGGTAGTCCTTGGACCGCACGGTCTTGTTGCGATCAATCTTGAAAACGCCAGACGACATGGTGAGGAATGTTGGTTACGACCTGGTCGGGTTACCACCTGCTATAGTTCCGATAGACTTTTTTTTTCTTTCTCTATCGGCAAGAAGAAATCCACCCCGAGGAAAGAAGGGAAAGGCAAGACGTCGGGTTGTTGGTCGAAGGAGAGAGAGAGAGGGAGAGAAAGCTGTAGTTTGTAGCGTTGTGGGAAATCTCGTCAGCCGGCGGGACGTTCAAGGTCTGATGAATTAGCTACAGTAGACTATCGTTGGAGCGGCCTCAATTAGGGGTCCCCCCGGAACCCGGTGCGACCAGCCTAATGCGGCGCGGGTTAGCGATAAGAGCTTTCGGCTGGGTCCTTACCTAATAGTACCTCCTACACATGATCTCTCTTTGAGTATAGAATACTGCTTACTGGTAACCAGTCTTCTCCAGTGAACATTCGCGGTTTCAGGAAACACATTATAGGCTTTCCAGATTTGTTATCTACTTCAGTACCTAATAGGACTCGTCAGCTGTGCCGAGATGCCCAATAGTAGCGCCCCCCGTTGGACGGTCCAGCCCTGACAAGGTCTTCTGCTTCAGGTTGAGCAGGACCCGTGTGTGCATGTTCCACTTGGCAGCCAACCCTCTTTGTTGTCTTGTGTGTTGTTTTGAGGCTGTTGTCTGCTGCTGTCTGGGCAGTCAGGGCTTGGGGCTCCCGACCAGCTGCAGCTCGCTGGCCTCCAGCATGCATGCGGTACAGATCTACATCGGAGAAGAAAGTATTAGTATAACTGCTCTCGTACATTTGATGGTGGGTTGAGGTGTAAAAGGAAGTTGAAGAAGACCAAAAGCAGAAGTGTGTGGAGATCAGGGTAGGTGTATGTGTGTGTGTAAAAGGGAAGGGAAAAAAAAAAGAAAAAAAATTTACAGAGTTTATAACATCTGGCTTCACATTCTTGGTGACCAGATTACACTCATGTTTCTTGTTGAAGATCCTCTTGGTGCGTGATGTGAGACAGGACGTATCCTCAACCCACTGCTCCATGAGCGGCCGAGTGCAGTGGAAGCCAACGCAGACCCGCTGCTTGGTGATCTGGAAACACATGTCTGCCGGCTGAGAAAAAGGTCCTGAGCTTGGCAGCAGCACATGTGGCCGACGAGAGAAGAAGAGACTGGATTTTCCCGCGGGGAAGGGGGAACAGCATGCCCGTTTTAAAGCAAGCAGGGAGCCTCCATCGTTCTAAGCTGCATACTCCTCGGCCAGTGAGCCCTTTGTTGCAAAACAAGAAAACAATGCAGTTGTGGTTGCACACCCCCAAGGCCCCCCCCAAAGCTCCTCTTCCCTTTGTGGTGGCGCCGGTCAACCCAGCAGTGCCTGCCTCACTATCTCGACGTCCTCTGGCGTCCCACAGACCAGGCCGGCCCTCTCATCCGTGCCCTCCAGCACCCTGTCCAGCACCGCCTTGCCATCCGTGGGGTCGATAGCCAGGCCACCCGCACACTCGACAACCAGGGCGATAGGGAAGAGCTCAAACAGCCGCCTGAGCTTGGCCTTGCTCCTCGCCGTCACGGGCGACACGTAGACGCCATGCCCCTTGACCAGGGCATGCACCACATCAGGCACGAGCCCGCCGCAGTACCGCAGGGTGTAGCCCTCCCGGATATACCTGTTCACGAGCCCCATGTACTTGTCGTCCTGTCCCGCGGCGCGCAGGTTCGCGGGCGCGAAGTAGCGGGTCTTGAACGGCGCGGGCGACAGCTTTACGTCTGGGCGGATCACCTCGCAGTCCCTGGCGCCCTGCTCGTTCAGCCCGACCTCGAGGCAGACAGATGTCGCGCCGGGGATGCGGATCGCGACCACGGCTGTCGTGCGAGGTCCGTACACGCCGAGCACGGACGCGATCTGCTTCTCGGAAGGCCGGCCCACCGCCGTGGCCCCGTCCCAGACGCCGAGGATGGTGCCGACGGTCCAGTTGGGCGCGATGATGGAGCTCCCGTCGAGCGGGTCAAAGGCGACCGTGTACTGCTGCTGCTGCTGCGGCGGCGGCGGCGCTGTTGTCGCCCCGGGACCGCCGTGGACGGCCTTCTCGACAGGGTCCTCCTCGCTGCTGGCGGTGACGACCGAGGGACACCGCTCGGCCAGTGTCCTGCGCAGGATGTTCTCGGCCGCGACGTCGACATTCAGCTGGTCGTCGCCAAACGTGTTGGCCGTCCCCGCCAGCGCGACGTGGTGCGCCCTGCCCAGCGACTGTGCGATGGCACCGACGGCATCGAGCACGGCGGGCAGCACGGACTGGAAGAGGTCGGCGTGCGAGCCGTCTGCCGGCGCGAGGGATCGGAGGTGGGAGGTGAAGGTGGCTGGCGTGCTTGTCATGGTTCCTGCAGCTGATGCGTATGTGAGGCCAAGGGGATGGGGAGAGAGCAGCTGAGTGTGTGTGTGTGTGTTGTATGGCTCACACCTTCCAAGGGATAACCTGACCTGACGTTGAAACTAGTAGGAAGCAGGATGAGTAAGTATCTTTTTTTTTTCCCTCCCCTCTTTCTTTCAAGGTTGGGTCCTAAACTACAGTGGCGTGAGTTGTATTCAAATACAGCGGTTGAGGTTTTTGACGGCACGGCCCCGACCCACAAGAAAGTTGCGTGGTTTGTATGAGTGATTTGCTTGACTACTTCTTACTTGCACAAGCCGGATTTGTGTGTGCTTAGGTAGGCGTCACCCAAACATGCCCTCGAGGACTTTCCATTAAATATCCTGCAGTATGCACGCCTAAACAAATCGAGGATACCCAACCAGCCTCCCGCTCGAGCCCATCCCAATGCTATCCTTAACCTCCTCCTCATGCTCAGGACAAAGCCCCCAGGCCGGCTCCTCATGCACCGCAACCCGGGTCGAGAGATTCCGCTGCTTCAGGGCAAGAGGCACATCATCCGCCCTCGGCCTCCTCCTGCTCCTCCTTCTTCTCCTCCTCCTCCTCCTCCTGCTGCTGCTGCTGCTGCCACCGCTCTCTTCATCCTCCTCCCAGAAGAGACCCCCTTCGTTCCAGTCGTGCGGCAGCCTGTCGCGACACCTGAGAAAATCCTCAGTCATCTGCGGTCTCCGCCCTTCCCACACCTCACAGGCAAACTCGACCCTGTTGCAGAAGACGTGGTCGATCCTCTCCGAGACCAGGATGTCGTGCTTGTGTCTCCATCTGCCTGTCTTCCAGCAGCTGTGGCAGTATACCGGGTATGTCTTGAGATGACACATTTGGTCCTGGTAAAGGAGATAAAGAAGATAATACTTGGCCGACGAGGTAGCGGCTTAGGCGTGGGCGTGGGTGGTCCATTTTAAAGCTTCCTTTTGGATGAGCTCGTCAGAAACCTGCCAAGAGCCACAGACCACTCTAGTTGTCGATTCGAACGAGTCCTGTCGTTGTCTAGAAGCACGCATCACTTGGTGTTGATACTTCCTCTACCCGCACGGTAGGTCCCCCATCGTAGCAAACCATGCATACTGCCTCGTCACTCCACGCGGACGACTCCTGTGTGCCACGGCAACTGTGCTCTTGTCTACTGGTTCAGCATGTAGTGATTACTTCTTAGCTTAGATTAATGTTACGCAAACATATACCTGAATAACATGGGGTCAAGTAAGGCCGTGCTCTATTCCGTGACCCGTCGTCACCGCCCCGCTATCAGCCAGGCAACTCACTCCTCGGCCTCTCCACGGCTGTGCCCGCCACCTCGGCAGAAGCCTCGCTTGCCTGCATCTCTTGCAACCCAGGGCCGAGATACTTGTAATTCTGGTCCTGGTACGCTGTCGGAGGCACTGGAGAGTATCCCTGTTGTTGGGAGGGGGAGGCTGCCGGCACAGCCTCCAGCTTCTGCTGCTTCTCCCGCTTGTCCTTCCTCCTAGTCCGCCGGAAGTAGAAGAGGGACCCCGCGACGACGCCCGCCGCAAGTGGGATGCCGATGCCCAGGCCGACACCCAGGCCTACTGCCTCGTCGCTTTTGCCCCCGCCACTTCTGTTGTTGCCGTTCCCGCTCGTTGTGGATGTGCTGGTGCTGAGCTGGGACACGGGCATCACTGTGAAGATCGTCGGGATGGCCGTCCCCAAGATGAAGATGTCGGAAGAGTTCTTGCAGCAGGCATAACTGTCGACGCCGTTCGTCCCTGTGTCGCAGCAGTAGTGAATGCCATCACTGATGCCATCGCAAGGGCGTATCCCAGCCGGGCCACCTGATGCATCTGGGGAAAACACAAGCATCGTCAGCATCGAAAAGTGCCATGGTTCATTTCGATGGCATATGTCCGACTTACATTGTTCGCAACGCTGCAGGCACGCAGAAGCATTCCAGGTCGGATCGGTGCAGGCAACACGCTGGAACACCTCTAGATTGGATCTGGTGGCCTTGCAAACACCACTGAGAAGAAGCCCGAGTGCGTCAGTTACAGTGCTGGCACCCCACCCCAAGCCCCCCCAAACATAGACCGCAAGCACAAATGATAGGCTGCCTCTGCTAGTCGAGCACCATACGACTCTCTGGATGCGATGAAGTAAAACTTTACACACGACAGCTAAAAGGCTGAAGAGAATCTTGGGTGGCAAGTACTCGTCGACGAATACTCACTTGGAATAGCAGACCGCCCCGGCTTGACAGCACGTCGAGTATCCGGTTGTCTTGTTATTGCATGGGTAGCTGACCGTACTGACAGAGCCATCAGGATAATAGCAAGTGTCGTTCTTCGCAAGACATCTCGATATGAGGGAGGCGAATGAGAGCCCTGTCGCAAAGAATCGAGCTGAGTACATGGGGTACTGGAGAGGCTGGCAGCCTTGGCGGTCTCCTCCGAGCAACAATCAAGTCAGGAAAGAGAACAAGATGCGCCTAGACTGATGACCAAGGGCAACCGGTAGAGATTCTCAACGACTCTGATGGTCTTGTGGTGCGTGAGGGTCGCTGAATTAGTGCAGCGCTCGAGAGCAGCAGCTTGCCGGGAGTATGAAAGACGCGGCCTCGGATCCTTAGAAAAGCTGAACAGCGGATGATCATCTAAGGCAGCCTTGAGAACTTCGCTGTGATTTGACGCAGCTTATACATACTGTAGGATAGCATGACGAGTGGGTACTTCTGTTGA
The DNA here is from genome assembly GCA_016584495.1 of Celoporthe dispersa. NCBI lineage: Eukaryota > Fungi > Ascomycota > Sordariomycetes > Diaporthales > Cryphonectriaceae > Celoporthe > Celoporthe dispersa. The sequence goes on from WAID01000007.1 coordinate 2,286,603, forward strand.
TCCTGAGCGGCCCATTGTTGAGTGAGAGCTATGGTGGGGTGAAGGGGTTGGGAGCACATGGCTGCAGTAGCTGAGCGTACGAATAAGCCGACATCTATTATTTGACACGTCTCTCTCCAAGTATGTGAATGGACATGTCGCCTAGCTGGTTCGATCGTGCCACTGTCTTCGGATGAGGAACGGGTTGTAAGGTGACGTAGTCATGGTGATCTTTGCTTTTGAGACTGGTTCCCACCCCACATTTCCTCCCTCACGTCAGCCACGATTCTGTAGGCGTCCTGATGAGGTGACGAGTACCTGGAACCTACCCGATGACATTGTACAGGTCGGGTAAAAGCAGGGATGCAGGCATCAAGGCGGCTTGTCGCTTGGGGCCTCCAGAATCGGAATATCGGCTGCCGGTCGCCCTACAGAGCCAGAGGAAAACAGGGTCAGTGGCCGCGCCGACTGACCCTCTCCACGGTGTGCCGACTGTGCGAGCACTTATCGCTTCTTCTTCTTCTCCTGCTGTTGGGACAATAATATGTCCCGCATCGCAGCCCTTGCATTGCGACTGCCGCCAAGCTTCGGCCCTCTGAGGATCTCCTCCTGCTTGACTTTGGCTTTCGGCGGCGGAGCCGCATGCCTTCTCCGCATGGCTCTCCTTTCCGCCATAGCATCCAGGAACTCGCGCCGAAACTTGGCCGCGATTTTCTCATCCGCGGGTTCGTCAGTGCCAGCCTCAGCTGCCGTGTCTGCTTGGGCTGTCACGTCGTACACGTCCACTGCGCCAGGGCGTTAGTATTTCTTTGTGTCCTGCCTGAGCCATCCGTTGGGAACATATGAAAAGGGCAAGAAGTGTCCAACTCACGTTTGTTCTCTGACATGAGTGCTTCTACCATCTGATCTCGCTTGATGTCGTCACTAGCGCGCCTCTTGCGTCCTCGCCATGGCTTTCCGTCCTTGCCCAGCCTGACGCGTTTTTGAGATTCTTCGGATTCATCGTCGAGGTCCTCTCCGGCCAGTCGCCTCCGCGCCTTCTCAGTCATGGCGGCATTACGCAGGCGGGATTCTTCGCCGAGATCAACCTCGTGTAATTTGCCCCTCATCGCCGGCTGCTCGCCTATTCTCTTCATCGGATCGGTCCTGGCTGCCATCACTGCACTTGACGAGCCGGGTTGTTGCGAAGTAGATGCTTCGGCGGCCTGGTCCGCGGCATACCGTCTAGCCAACTCGGATTCTATGTATTCCTCCCTTCCTGGGTCAGCCTTTGTCCGGGCAAGTGTGTCAGGTTCCGATGAGAAAAACCTACATATGTCGATTCACGAGCTCGCCCACCAGCCCGACCTGCGGCGCAAAGCGCCTTGACACGCCCAGCTCCACGGCCTCGGCGTCTTCGTCGAGGACCAGGCTCTGATCGGCCTTTGTCTCCTCCTTGGCCGCAGCTTCCGGCCGAAACTCGACCCCCTTGACTCTAGACTTGCGTGCGTTTCGTAGGCGCAGGGCTTCAGCGACTGACAGTGCATCTGTTTCTTGGGTCTCTTCGTCGCTGCTATTGTTGTTGTGGGTAGTGGCGTCGCCATCCTCCGGAGGTGCCGGAGGTGCAGCGTTTGGGCTGGCCGCATCACCGGTCGGGGTCTCGTTCTCCTCGGGGCGCTGTCTAAAGTGCTTGCGCTTCTTGCTTGGTCGGAAGACGACCTGCGATACAGGCTCGTCTACAGGCATCGATGAATCCATATTGGTGGGCGATAAGTATGTAAAGTTGTTGATGATGATTAGAGATGGTGTCCTTGCGAAGGAAGGAAGTAGGGGCACCAAGACTAGGGGCTGAAGTAAGCGGTTCTCTATCTTATCGCGGCTGTTGCTAGCGCACTCCAGCAGCACTTAGTTCAGTGACATCAGCGGTAGCATTGGTTTGGGCTTTCTCACTTGTAAAAGGCAAAAGCTAAAAGCTACACACACACACACACTTGGGGATAACTACAAGCTCGAGATTATTTCCCAAGAAAGAATCAATCTACAATACCATCAAAACTATGGAGGATTCAGACACAAAGGCTCAAAAGCGGATCCAGTTCACTGTGGAGGGGACAGTCCAAGGTAAACACCCTGTCCAAGAATGCATCCCTAGATTGCCTCATACTTACACATGTTCTTTCTGGAAAGGCGTTGGGTATAGGTAGGCTACTTCATATTATAGAGACCACAAGCTCCACCTAACAACTTTTGGGTTAGATATTTTGCTAGAAAGCATGCAAAAGCAAGAGATATCACAGGCTGGGTGCGCAATACACCTGATCAGAAAGTAGGTACTACAAGCTTGCCTAAGCGCTGAATTATCACATCCTGACATTGGCCTTAGGTTGAGGGCGAGGCACAAGGCGATGAAAGAAAGATTGTCGACTTCCTGAAAGATCTGAACAGGGGACCTTCCCATGCTACTGTGAAGAAGGTAGACCATGAGCACCGAGATGTTGTAGAGGGTGAAATAGCCTTCGAAGTTCGACACTGAGTGGGTAGGCTCATTTCAGGACGGAAACTGCAAGAGGGGAAGAAGAGAGAAGGAAAGAGAAGGAAAAAAAAAAGGGGGGGGGACGCAAACATGGTCGGAACGGAGAGAATTGACTGCTTTATCAATAATCCGGATCTCCACAGACACCCTGCTGTATTCTAGTCGACCCAGAATCCCTCAGAGTGAGCTGCATTCGTCATGTTTATTGTTCGTCATCCATGGATTCGTCCTCATCCCCGCCATCATCAGAGTCGTCTTCTTCCCCTGCCGCCTCGTCCTCATCAGACTGGCTCTCATCATCAGCGATTCCGACAAGCCTCTCCTTGACATCCTCGTCGGCCTCGGTAGCAGGCATTTTTCCTGCGAAGGCGCGGCGAACAGTAGCGTTTGTGCTGGTGTCCCAAACGTGCATCCTACCCTTGCTACCAGCCACTGCCAATCTGAAGGCGACCTCAGTGTCTGGCCCGAAGGTAGTCGAGAAGACCTTGCCCACATCCAGATCCCGAGACACCACCAGTGCGGGGCCGGTTGGTTGGATGTTCCACAGCTTCACCGTCTTGTCTGTAGACCCCGTTGCCATGAAGCCAGGAATCACGCTGTTGAGGTCGAATGAAGAGACAGACTGGTCATGCGCTTGCAGAGTCCACACAGCCTTGCTCTCGGCTGGGTCTGAAGGCGCGTTCCTCACATCATAGTAGTGGATGACGCCGTTCTCGGTTGACACAAAGAAGAAGTTGGGGTTGTGAGGATCCCACCGTACATTTTCGACATCGCTCTCGACACCCCATCTCGATGGCTTTGCATCTGGTGCTCGCATGTCGGCAGCGACAATCGTTCGATCGTAGCTACCGCTCAGGAGGACTGTCGACTCTACCGAGTGCCATGCCAACGAGCAGACCTTGTCGGTATGGTAGTTGTATGACTTGGCGCACTTGGCAGTGTGCAGATCCCACAGCTTGACGGTCTTGTCGGCCGACGCTGATGCGAGCAGGTTCCTGTGCTTTCGGTTGGCCGCCAGTGACAGGACTGCGTCAACATGGTATTCATCGTTTGCCTTCTTGGACTTCTTCTTCTTCTTTTTCTTCTTCTCATCCTCGGGGTTGCCTCCCTGGCCCAGGATGGCGTTTGGGTACATGCAGTCCACCGTGTCGAGATCCCACAGCTCAATGTCCGGGTCCATCGTGCCAATCGCGACGAAGTTTGCTGCCGCGTCCTTGTCGACGCTCGACCTGCCGCAGGCGATGTCCAGCCACTCGACGCAGAGGGGTATCGCAGGAAGCATGATGTCGTGGTGCACGTAGAGATTGTCGGCTTCATCCTCGTACACGTAGACCTCGAGGTGTGCCAGCTCGTCCTCAACCTTCGCTGCCAGCATCAGGTTATCTGTCGCCAGTATCTGCAAGTCCTCCCGCTCCTCGTTCTCATCCTCCTCGTCCGGTATAGTGATGTACGGGTCATCCTTGTTGTTGTCGTAGTATGCGAGCGATTTGACGTTGCCAAACATGCCCATGCTCTGTGCGACCTCAATGTCCTCCTCTGGGTCGTCATCGTAGTGCTCGAGGTCGTACTCTTTCAGGTCGTCGTCGATCTCAACACTGCAACGCGGTTAGCGCAGGACTCTTCTGTGGCAAGGCGCAGCATCAGGCCATACTCGTTCTTGGAATCTTCCGACGTCTTCTTGGGCTCTTCCTTGTCGGATGATCCCTCGCCGTTCCTTGCTTGGGCCTCTTCCAGGTCGTCGTTGGCGTCGTCCAGCTTCAGCTTCGCCAGAGACGCGATGCGCTCGAACTCTTCCTCGTCGAAATTATATTTCTGAGGGAAGGGAGCCGCGAAGCCTCGCGGCACCCAGGCGGCAGTTGTGATCATGGACGACATTATGGTGTATGGAGCACACGGTTGCTGAATCTCAAACGAGTGCAGGGGGTGAGGGCCGCGAAAAGCCTTAGGGAAATTCGGGACCAAAAAAAAGTTGAAGTCCCTCCAAACGCTTGATAAGATAAGAGCGCAGCGGGACATTTTTAAGTACTAACTCCTCAGTGTATCGTACAGGGGTAAACATACGCCTAGTGGCCCACGTCTATGTACCTACGTAGTAGCCAAGCTCATAGAATCTTACCCTACCATCTTCCAATTCACTTTTTTGGGTCTTCAAAAGAGCAAAAAATCAAATATCGAATAATCCTAAGAGTATACCTGTCTGCATAGCATATTATTTGGGCTTGTTGTGGCGGTGCAAGAACTTTCTCAGGTACTTGTCAGCAGCGGTAGCCAAAGCTATAGGCACACGCCCGCTGGCGTCAACGTCGACAGCCTCCAAGTCCAGACCGCAAACCCTCGTCAGCTTATCATCCACCTCTTGAAGGTCACTCCACAGCACAACAGCCATGGACCGCGACAGAGATTCCAAGCGGCGAAGGCTGAATTTCAACCCTTTGCGGTCGGATGACCGCTGGGCCGACGTCCCCAGCCCCAGCCGAAAAAACGGCCCTTCTCACGCCAACGGGCGCTTCTCCGGGCGGTCAACACCCCGAGGTAACAACAACAGCCTTTCCACACCCGAACCACCCCCTAAGGACGACGGTTTCTACCCGCAGGATGAAGATGACACCGCGCTTGACCGCGACTGGTACGCTGGCGACGAGCTGGGCCACGCCATGGGCGACGAGGCACACAACCCCTTCGGCGCGTACGACAGCAGTTGGGTCGAGAGCCAAGAGCAGGAACGCGCCATGGTTGAGAAGCGGGTCGGCCGGTTCGATCGGCAGAGCCAGAAGCAGGTGCAGAAGCAGAAGGACATAGATGCGTGGGAGACGAACCGCATGCTGAGCTCTGGTGTGGCGCAGAGGCGCGGCCAGGAGTTCGAGGATGATGAGGATTCCATGCGGGTGCACTTGCTCGTACACGAGCTCAGGCCGCCGTTCCTGGACGGACGGACCATCTTCACCAAGCAGCTGGATCCGGTGCCCGCGGTGCGGGACGCCCAGAGCGATATGGCTGTCTTCAGCCGCAAGGGCAGCAGGGTTGTGAAGGAGAGGAGACAGCAGAGGGAGAGGCAGAAGCAGGCACAGGAGGCGACAAGTCTCGCCGGCACAACATTGGGGAACGTGATGGGCGTCAAGAACGAGGATGATACGGATAGCGCGCTTCCGGTCGCGAAAGAAGACCAAGTCAAGGCTGAACCTCAATCACACAAATTCAGTGAGGTTATGAAGAAGAACGACGGCGCGAGCAACTTCAGCCAGAGCAAGACGCTGAGGGAGCAGCGAGAGTTCCTACCGGCATTCGCAGTCCGAGAAGACCTTCTTCGTGTCATCAGGGACAACCAGGTGATCATCGTCGTGGGTGAGACGGGTTCCGGGAAGACAACCCAGCTTACACAGTTTCTATACGAAGACGGCTATGGCAACCGGGGGAATATCGCCTGTACACAGCCGAGGCGAGTAGCTGCAATGAGCGTTGCTAAACGTGTCAGTGAAGAGATGGAGTGCGAGCTGGGCAGCACGGTCGGGTATGCGATCCGTTTTGAGGATTGCACAAGCGAGAAGACCGTCATCAAGTATATGACTGATGGTATTCTCCTTCGAGAATCGCTCAATGAGCCAGACCTGGACCGCTACTCGTGCGTCATCATGGACGAGGCACACGAGAGAGTGTTGAACACGGACGTCCTCATGGGCCTTTTCAAGAAGATCCTGCAGAGGCGGCGGGATCTCAAGCTCATTGTCACGTCTGCGACGATGAACTCGAAGCGATTCTCGGACTTTTTTGGAGGTGCCCCCGAGTTTATCATACCGGGCCGGACCTTTCCAGTCGATGTCATGTTTTCTCGGTCGCCTGTCGAGGACTATGTCGATCAAGCTGTCCAGCAAGTGCTGCAGATCCATGTCTCCCAGGGCAAGGGGGACATTCTTGTCTTCATGACCGGCCAGGAAGACATCGAATGCACCTGCGAGCTGATCCAAGAGCGGCTTGATCTGCTGAAGGACCCACCGAAGCTCAGCATCCTGCCCATCTACAGCCAGATGCCTGCAGACCTGCAGGCCAAGATTTCTCGACCGAGCAGCGCCTGGCGTACGCAAGTGCATCGTGGCCACCAATATCGCAGAGACCAGTCTCACGGTTGACGGCATCATGTTCGTGGTTGATGCCGGCTTCTCTAAGCTCAAGGTGTACAACCCCAGAATGGGTATGGACACCTTGCAGATCACACCGATTTCGCAGGCGAACGCTGGACAGAGATCAGGTCGTGCAGGACGAACTGGGCCGGGTAAGGCATACAGGCTCTTCACAGAAAAGGCCTACAATGATGAGCTGTACATCGCGACCATTCCCGAGATCCAGAGAACGAACCTGGCCAACACAGTCCTGCTGATCAAGTCCCTTGGAGTCAAGGACTTGCTGGACTTCGACTTTATGGATCCGCCGCCGCAAGAGACTATTACTACCTCGCTGTTCGATCTGTGGGCGCTCGGTGCGCTGGACAACGTCGGCGAGCTGACGGACCTCGGCAGCAAGATGAACGCTTTCCCCATGGACCCGTCTTTGGCGAAGCTTCTTATCATGTCGGAGGAGTACGGCTGCAGCGAAGAAATGCTCACGATCGTTGCGATGCTCTCAGTGCCCAACGTGTTCTTTCGGCCAAAAGAACGACAGGAGGAATCGGACGCTGCGCGTGAGAAGTTCTTCGTACCGGAATCAGATCACCTCACATACCTGCATGTCTACTCTCAGTGGAAAGCCAATGGCTATTCTGATAGGTGGTGCACGCAACACTTCTTGCATTCCAAATCCTTACGCCGCGCCAAAGAAGTTCGCGACCAGCTGCTCGACATCATGCGCATGCAGAAGATGGAGATGGTCTCGTGCGGCACCGACTGGGACGTCATCCGGAAGTGTATCTGCTCAGGCTACTATCACCAAGCTGCAAAAGTCAAGGGCATTGGCGAATACATCAACCTGCGCACTTCTGTCACAGTCCAGCTGCACCCGACGAGCGCCCTCTACGGTCTGGGCTTTCTTCCTGACTACGTGGTCTACCACGAGCTCATTTGACGTCAAAGGAGTACATGTCAACCGTGACGAGCGTCGACCCGCACTGGCTGGCGGAGCTGGGCGGGGTGTTCTACTCGGTCAAGGAAAAGGGCTACTCGGCTAGAGACAAGAGGGTCATCGAGACAGAGTTCAATCGCAAGATGGAGATCGAGGCGCAGATGGTGGAAGATAAGAAGAAGCATGAACAGAAGTTGGCGGAAGAAGAGAACGTTCGGGCAGGCGGGGGTACGAATGGCGCCGGCGACCAGAAAAAGAAGATTGTCACGTCAGGTGCAGTCAGGAAGCCCGTTGTAAAGAGGAGGGGCGGTGGGATGGCATTTCGGTAGGGCTCGCCATGCTTACGAAACAGCATGCGTTTTCAGCTCAGCCTGAAGCATACGGTCCCTCAAGGCTCCGCTCCCAAGCCCGCGTACCACTTGGTCTGGCCTTGCTTCTCAATGATCACCCGCATATTGTCCAGCTGCAATACATTCGCGACGGCCTTCCCATATTTCGGATACTGTCCCATATCGACGTTCAGCGACCTGGGTCCCCAGCCATAAAACACCACCAAGTAGAAGTCTACGATAGTTATTTCTCCACCAACCAGATGGCCATCGCCCGACAATTTCGACTCGATCAGCTCATAGCACCCGAGAACCTTGCGCCGTCCGGTCTCCTTGATGGCGGCCAGGATGTCATCATTGATGCCCTCGAGGTCCGTCGCAGCGAAACGGGTAGGACGGTACACCATGCCATAGCCTTGGCCGTGCAGTGTTCCGGCCAACCAGGCCATCCATTGCAGGACTTGGGCCTCACCTGGAGCTACAGGCGAGATGTCAGCTTGGGCTCTGGTGCATCCAGCAGGACCAACTAGCCCGGCCTTTCTTGTTCAAAAGGCTATCTCCAGAGTCGTCACGACAGGTCTTGATGCCGGCACGCTTTATGAGCATAAGGCTGACCGGAGTACCACATACCTGTCGTCGGAATGAGCTTCCTCTCGGGGACCAGCCTGGAGATGTAGGTAGCGATGGCTACCAGCTCAGTAATGACGATCTCGCCCGGCGCAACCTCAGTAGCCTTGGCCGGAGCCTTCACTCCCTCTGGAGTGATCTTGAGGGCCGGTACGTATTCGCCATGGTGGATAGCACGGTACTCGGCGCGGTTAGAAAAGGAGCCGTCAGCGGCCACTGTGAGGAAGTTGGTCAACGATGAGGACAGAACAAAGTCACTTTGGCAGAAAGGCCCGAAATGTTCCCAATATGCCAGCCGGGAATACAAACTAACCAGCACCACCGTTGGGTCCCGGCACGAGAAGGACGGAGTTGAAGGGAAGACCGACATATTCGAGGATCATGCAGAGGGCCATGGAGCAGGCGCCGTTGGCGTGGAAAAGAGTGAGCTGGGGAGCCATGTTGACCGCTGAGGAAGGAGGCGTCGTAATTTGTTTGGTTAGTGACTGCGTAAGGCGTATCGCGCAATATCGAAGATGCTTGACTTGCCTCTCTAGCTTGAACGTGATGGATGGCGCGCACACACACCGCACTTCTCTTAAAAGGGGTCCAGCACACTGACGTGCCGACGGCCTTCTTAGGGGACGGACGTTATGATTGTTCCGCGGAGATGTTTACAGGTGGTCTTTTGGTTCATTTGTCATCGACTTTCACGTCACCTTTGTCAGCGCGCCTTTGACCTGAATCCTCTTACAAGGCGTCCGCCAATCAAGTGGCACGTTGACGATCCAACATGATATGCCATGGGCGTTAAGGTAATTCATAATAATGAATGTAAATGAAAATCAGGCTAGAAGTCTCCGGTATGATCCTGCAAGGGGGCTAGCAATAGTGTGTGCTTCACGAGACCCCCCGCTGACTTACATTTGGGGACGGGGATCAGGTTCCAAATTCTATGGTGAGCACTAGAAGCAGGCGGATAGAACAGTTGCGGTGTGATATGTCTAAATACAAAGTGAAATGAGTCTTGATGCCCTCTTGGCTTGCTAGTCGAAAGATGCCATCGAGAGCATCAGATGTGCTGCTCAACCAGGCCAGGCAAGCTATATACACCTAAGGTAAAACAGGCAGTCTTTCAAGCTTCAAAATCTAGTAAAAATGAGTGATGAGATCTATCTTGAAAGAATTAAAGAGTGTATAAGAGAGCCCACGTCACGCTCGTCGGCAGTAACCCCTTCTCTCGACCTTGAGCAATGGCGATGCTATTAACAGAGCACTATCAACATACACTTTTAGGACTCGGAGTTGATTCTCCAAAATACACATGGGGTATAATTACCTCAAGAAACGTCTACAATCAAGACGTATGATAATATAATATCTCCATTCATCGTATATGGCAAAGTATGAAGCGCGGATCATGTATCTTCATCAAAATTAGACACAACAACCAACCACCAAAGACACTACACTCCTTAGGGATATGAAAAGATGCTAGAAAATCTGCGTCTATTCGAAGGTTTTGACAAAGATATCATGGACCGCAGACACAAATCAAGCTTGATCTTTTTGGATTCAAGTAATTACTCAAGGGCATGGCCATATGGACAAATTAGTACTGGGTTACCTATCCCTATCTCTTCCGAAGAGCAGCATGAATTTCTTGAAATCTCTGGCTGGTAATTACGGTTCTGAGTCTGGAGTTCTCTCCCACATCCGGAAGAGACCCTCGATCAAGCTAACATAAAGCCCAAGGAGGTCCTACACAAGGCTGCCACCACAGTAATGACGAAGATGCCTGAAGTCTAAGAGAAAAGAGAGGATGTGGAATTGTGGGATTAGGTATGTGCCTACCTTCAGAGCCGGGTCAAGCGCCTGCCAGCTCACCTAGAGAAGCATTTGGTACCCGTTGTCCGCAGTCTTGTCCATAGTCCGCGATACGTGGCCATGCTGGAGAAGATCTGGAGAGACAATCATGGCATCCACAAACGCAATCACGCGAGCTCATTTTCGAAACAGACCCGTTATTTCATCCCCTCAAGGATCCTGACCTCGACGCGGGGCCATTCTTCACCGCATGGAGTTGAGGGGTTCAAGCCTCGACCCTGAGCTGGGTCGGGGAGGAGAACGAAGGGACGTGTCTGTGGTCCCTGCGAGGAAATCAAAGCTCATGTTGGGAGTGACGTGGTATTGCTAGATAGCAAGACGGATATGGAGACCACACCGGGTGGGCAGCACTGTCTAGATGACCTCCAGTCGGTCATGAGCGGTGAGTTCAATTAGCCTGTCCCGTCTGGAAACAACATTGATCGACCGCCGTAGGCTGTGCCGAGCTGCAGCCGACGCTGTGTGCTGACACTTTGCTGTCCTCACCAGACGCAGAGAACTCTGACGTGGCAGCCCCCTCCACGGTACGCAGTCGTCCGTGGCCACGTTTTCGAAGGCGACTGGACAGAAGAGAAATTGGTCATCCCGAGGTCTGCGCGACTCTGGTGATGGACCACAGCAGCGGTGCAATAGATTCTCCGTGGAGGTTTTTTTTTTTTGTAAAAGCAGAATCGGGGTTTTAGCAAAAACCCCGGGGGCGGGGGTAAGCCGTCAACACGGTTGTTATCATCCGAAAATTGAAAACCGGGCCGCGGCCGAAACAAAACAACAAGCATGAAAGCCATGAGGCGTATTAATAGTATCAACAGTGAAGTGCTGTAAATAGCGGAGCCTGGGGCTCCTCTCAAGTGATTTGTGAGAGCATCTGTTGGTTGCTGACTGGCCGCGCCGTGTCAACCAACCTGTATCCTGCATCAAACTCGGCACCTCTCTCGCTCTGTATCGCCACACGGGATGCTGGGAAGAGCGCCTCCTCGACAGCAGGGCTTGGTCAGATGCCCGCGGTGAACTTGATCATTTTTTTAGCTGATCAATCTCGCTTGCTGCGAACACGTGGCACGAGTACCTCTGTGCGGAATGACGAGTACGTCAATCCCCCACACGAGATTCCCGCCTGCACGGCCCGCCGATGCTCAATTTCACCAGTCTGGCTGGTGTGGCAGCAGCATGAAAAGACCCCGAGAAAACATCTGTCGGTGGTGTGTCTACCATAGTACATTGGAGGGCCCGGGCGCCCGACTCTGAAACGGGCGTGTTATTGCTGGAGCTCGTCCGGGGGGGTCTGGTGGCTTGATGGTTGGATGGCTCTCGATCCGCCCAAAACAGCAATCTGCCAATAGCGCCTCTCGTCTGCCGCCGTCCGTTTCATGGGCTGCAGGTACAAGCACAGAAAATCCTACCGTAGTACTACGTAGTAGAAACAAACGAGCGAGCCCTCCCTTGCCGATCGCCGCCCTGTGGCTCCACCTTGGACGCGCGCAGCTCCTGGCGAATGGCTTGCGGGAGAAAACCCCTGTCCACTACAGCTTTCTTTGGCCACCGACGGTCGGGTGCGTTTGCACCCTGTACAGGGCACAGAGGCCGCAATGTGTGTGTGTGTGTATGCCTGACCCCACACTTGTGTAGCCATTCCGGTAGGCCCAGGCTGGATGGCAGTGTCCAACGAACACCACGGCCTTGGCCGCCCCTGACCATTGACCGCCGACCAGCACAGCAGGCCGAGCCGTGGTGTACTTGTTTAGTATCAGGGCGCGCAATTGGCCCAGCTGGCAAGGACCATTATGTAGTAGTGATGGCGGGTCAGCAGCGTGGGCAATGAGCGTGTCACCTGGCCGCGAAGCGTGGCCCACCTCGCTGTCGGAAGATACTCGATAGGGTTGCAGTAAGCCGTCCCTAGTGCCGTGTGCTGGCTCCACCTGCGCGGCCGGGCCACTCCCACGAACCAGTATTGTTGGGCCAGGCTGCTCGATGCTAAGAACTGCGGGTCACGGTTGAGGTGATGGAGGGTAAGGTGATGCATATAGAGCATGCATGCAGTACCACACAGCACGCATAATTCCTGGTGGTGGTGGTGGTGGTGGTGGTATGATGATGGATGGAGAGGGAAGGGAAAAAGAAGGGAAAAAGGGGGGGGGTGGAGGGGAAGGGAGCAGGGCAGCAGGTTGGCTGTGTGCACTGGTTGCGCCCTGTTCGGGGAGGACCTTGTTGACACTCCTGTATGATTCCTCTTGGAAAAGAGATCTCTCGGAGGGATGAGATGCAAACCCATGTGCACCATCGGGTCACCTCGAAGCTGTTGTCTCGAAGGGCAGATTTAGGCCCTTGGCCGCAGGGAGGATGGAAATCCAAAGGGGAAACTCTAAACCATACACAGTAAAACCGTTTGTTTCTTTAGGCAGGATGGGCAGTGGGAGGCAAGGAGGGAAGAGAGGGGTGGCAGCGCTACCCCTTGTTCCTGCGCTAGGCAGCTTGCCTCTTCCGTCCGGACCAATCAGCAGCCAAGCCTGGATGGGTGTCTGGCAGGGATCAGGTCCCCAATCTGAGCGGGTTGACCACAGTACCTCGAGACGGACTGAACAGACCGGTTGAAAGATAGCGGGAGACGGACAGGTTTTTCAGGAAATTTTTTTTTAAAAAAAATTCGCTCATGGTAGTTTTTCTGCTTCTTTCTCTTTCTTCCCTCTCACCTAGGCTCAGGCTAGAGAGAGGCGATGATGAAGCTCGGACCGATGAGAAGAGTGGTCGAGTCGTGCAGTGCCGATGATCTGCTGTGGTAGATACCATAGTGCCAGTACAGACCATAGGTTGCAGTACTACATAGTACGTAGACAGCACACGATGGCAGTTGTGCCGGGGTCTTGGTGGGTAACTGGTACGTACCTGATCCCTTGGCCTCAAGTCCCTGGGACCCAGGCTTCTCATATATATTGGCGTACGGGTGGATGTCCCGCTGACCCCGGGCAAGCCAAGCGCTGGGTCAGGGCTACCTTGGACCCGAAAAAGGAGAGCGCCACCGGGGTGGGGACCACAAACCACAGTTCCACCTTTGATCTCCCTCAGAGCCCTCGACTTTTTAATTACTCACGCGTCCCTCCCCCGGATCTTCATCTTTCTTGTCGTCCCAGCAAATATTATCATTCTCCCGGCCAGTCCTTACCTTGACGACCAAGCCGTCATCCATCATCGTGCACTGCGTCGTCGCGGTGTTTGTATGCGTGTGTTGGCCGCCCTCACCATATCAGTACGGCCCCGGCTCGACTCAACTTCTCGCAGGATCTCGAGAAACGACCTTCCTTTCACAGAAACACCAAACCAAACAAAATCCAGAAACCATCCTGCCGGCCTCCTCACCTGCCCACATCGCTCCTTCGAGCCCAAGTGACCCGCCCGCGCCCTCCTGACCAACTGAACCTCCCCCAGGAGAAGACCAGACTCATCTGACACCTGAGGTCTGGCCGGAAAGCCGATCTCATCGCTGGTTGGATCTTTCCGGGGTTCTTTTTTTTCTTTTTCTTTTTTTTAAAAAAAAGAAGGGTTGCGACAGCGACAGGAAAGAAAAACGCCCTCGAGGTCCTGTCACGGTGGACGACCTCTCTTCCACAGGGTCCTTCCCTTATCATTTACTGGTGGTTTTCGATCTCTACCACCAAGCACTCTTGAGGTGTGCGCTCAGGACTAGTCGCCTGAGATCAATCATTTCTTTCACTTCACTTTGGCCTCACCACCTTCATACGCCGTCACCAACCCACAAAGGCAGCCCCTCCTACACCCGAGGACTTTTTTTTGCCATTTTCCACAAAGGACTGGATCCCAATAAAACGACAGACAATCATCACTTTCAAGATCACTCTTTGGCGTCGGTCGCTTTCTTATCCTCGTGATAGACGCGCCGCTGACGTTTCATCAACCCGTTTCTCTCTCCCACCTCGCCGACTGTGACGCGGTCTACCCATCTCAAGACTCGCCCACACCAACTCTAGATCGACCACCCACCAGCAGCTCGCTGGTCTGGCAAGACACCTCACCTGCCTGTTCTCTTGTCTAGGCTCTTGAGTCTCGTGTGTGTCCCACCTGGGAAGGTCATCTGTACCTGTGCGATCCTCGGCAGGCGGGTTTCAAAGACATTTCGCCCAATCACAACATTTCATCGGCTCACCCTGCCAGTCCTACCCGCAGCGTCACCAACCTCTTATCACTCGGCAATACTCAGGCGACGATCTCACAGGCGTCTTCACTCTGTGACCTTTTCGTTAAGACACCGGACGTCATACGTTTTACCCACCGGTTATTGTCTCGCTGATACTCGTCACTTTTCGCCTCACCTCACCTGACCTTGAAAGTCGAGCTGCATTGACCTGCAGATTGCCTCTGGAAGAATTGATAAGTTCAACCATTACCTTACAGTCTCATTCGGATCAATCTCAATCTCGTCCCTTCCAACTCGGCAAGGATGTCTCTAGCCAGAGCGTTTACCACCCGCCGGGCCAAGGTGTTCGGGGGTGACGGAGAGGGCAGGCCAACCAGGAGCAACACTGTCCGCACCAAGATATCAGGGCCTGTCGAGCTGGTCCACACGACCAACATGCTCTCCTACAACGCCCCAGATATCCGCAAGGGCCCCAAGATCTCGGCACCAACGGAACTGATTCACACCACCAACATGCTGTCATACGACGCCCCGGATATCCACAAGGAGCCAAAGACGGCTACGTCCTATTCATCCATGTCGCTTCGGTCCGAGGGCGACTCAGACCGCAGCCCAACCGCAGCGTCTTCACCGCCCACCAGTCCCGACTCAGCCTTCCCTCGCGGCGGTGAGCTACACAACGATGATAAGTTTCCCGCCGCACCCGAGCCAAACCATCTTTCCTGCTACTTCACCCTTCCCGGCCAAAATCCGACTGCAAATGCGCCAGCTGTGCCGTCGATCCCGAAGCGAGCGCCGTCCCACAACAAGAGGTCATTCGAGCCTCTGAGCCGGAGAACAGACTCACTAAGCCGGAAGGCGTCTGCTCCAGATCGACTGGGCAGCAAGCCCTCCGAGTCGAGGCTGTCAGAACAATCCAGCCGGTCCGTTTCTTCCAAGGCTAGCGGCACCTTCTCCCGTGCCTCCTCGAACTCAACGAACACCACGGCCAGCAGCCCTCACACCAGCGGTGCTTATTACACACCGAAGACCTCGGCCAAGATGCCCCCGCCGGTTCCTGCCGCGTTAGCATCTTCTGCAGCTGCGAGGGAGCCGTTTGGACACGAACTGGCGCAGGTTACGGAGCTAGCTGAGGAGTTTGCCCTCAAGGCTGCAGACAAGAGCCGCGCCATCGCTACGCAAGAGGAGAAGGATCTCGCCTCTCGCGGGCTGTACAAATTCAGCCCTGAGGAGTACGTTTCTGAGATCCAGAGTCTGTTCAGCACCTTCTTTGGTGGCGAGGCGAGGCACGTTAAGAGTGTGGCTCCCCAGTGGATCTAGACTTCTGTCGATAGAGAGGAAGCGTGTCCAATCATTTGGGGCGTGACTCTCCCCAGCTCCTCGGAACTACAGCACGAACAATCGCGGATGCTGGCTCAGATCATGCACAGGGGGGGCCGCACTCAGGATACCGGGCTCTCACGGTTGGAACACACCTGCATCGGCGCAAGGGTTCAGGACATTCCAAGTCATGAAAGGGGGGAAAGGCGTCCTGGATACTTTGGTCACCGGGGTTGCTGTTCAATTCTTGTGTTTTCTCTTCTTTTTTTCCACATTATTCCCCGTGCCCCTCGAGCGGCAGCAGAACAACATTGCGTGTCAGGATACTCTTCTTATTTCTAATCCCCTCCAGTCACTCTTTCCTGGAGTTTTTCTTTTATTACATTCTCAACACTCACTACAACGTTGTATTTATTCTACCCTTTTTTTTTTCTTCTTTTTTTCTTTTTTACTTTGTTCTACACTATGAGATACCACCAAGGAGGGAGAGATGAAAGTAGTCGGGAGGCATGAGGTCTTGAGACACTTCAATTCCATAGCAGCACAGAGACTGCAGGTTTTATTGGGGGGCAAGGGCTTAAGTTTTTTTTTAAGGTCCTAAGATATTCAATGAATCAAAGCTGGATGATGAACGCATACAAACCACAATGGCTACTATGTTGACTATGCAGTGCACAGCTTGATCCTTTCTCTTCCCACAGAT
This sequence comes from Celoporthe dispersa, assembly GCA_016584495.1. Classification (NCBI taxonomy): domain Eukaryota; kingdom Fungi; phylum Ascomycota; class Sordariomycetes; order Diaporthales; family Cryphonectriaceae; genus Celoporthe; species Celoporthe dispersa. The sequence goes on from WAID01000007.1 coordinate 2,303,135, forward strand.
GACTGGTTTTTTTTCTTCTTTCCAAACACACCCACCCCCCCCTCTCTCCACCAACAAAAAAAAATAATGAAAAACACCACAGGACAGGAAACCAAAACAGCCAGGGATAATATGATACTGATGATCTGCAGGGCCATGCCCGACTTTCGAAGTTCATGCACGCGGACCCGCTCGCCTCGACATAAATTCAGCTGCCGAGGGCCCAACCCCTGCCGGCCCTCCTGAATGAGAAAAGTACTATTGTAAACAATCTACTCCAGACGCCCGCGGGGCTTATCATAGTACTCCGTAGACAGGCCCCGCCTCACCTGGTCGCTGGGCTCAGGCTCTTGCAAGGTCTCTCTGGTGATGTGATTCAGATAGAAATATGCTTAACTGTATAATAATATACAAAGAACACTCGGGATGCAGGGTTTCCGGGGGGAGGAGGGGGAAAACGCATCGTGAAATAAGCACGGGCTTTCGCATGGAGGGCGGCCGTAAGAGGACTCTTGTCACATGTAGAGGCGGGACGCAAGAAGCTCGCGCTGAAACTTCTCGAGACAAAAGGGGAATCTTGTTGTGTGTTCCGGTCTCTTGTGCTCTGGATGTGGTCGGTGTGTATGCCCTTTTTGGGGGGGGGCGGGGGGGCATAAACACCGGACGGCATTGAAACCAACTTTATCCATCAAGCTTGAATTTTCTAGGGCTTGTTCTGGACAAGCAGGGCTACTTCTGGAGGAATTGACCACGCTGGGCCCTTTTTCTTTTCGTTTCTTTTTTATTAATGCTCATGGGGGCTTGTGATGCCTCTGGGCGGACGGCGCCGAGACCTCGAGGGGCTGGGGTGCTCCGGCCCGGTCAGTCTAGGTGCGCCAGAGCTCTCGGTTCCTGGAGTCTCACGGAGCTGCGTCTGTGGCTGGGCAGCTCACTCTCGATGCATATGGACTGCCTGTAGGCGGACGCGCTATAGCTATTGCACTGCAGAGCAAGGCAGGAAACGCGGTCTCGTCTCTGTGTGACACAACTTCTGGGTGGGCTGTTGGAGAATGGTTGGCGCCCGCACCCAGAATCGAGAGAGAGGTGGGCTGAGGGGACACAGGAGTGGTAAGCCCGACCAGACCAACTTATCCGTTCTGTCTCATGTCAATGCTGTCTGTCTGTAGGTCCGACGCCGATAAACTCCATGCCATGACGAGAGAAGCACATACACACACACGTCTTTGGAAAAACAAACACCTCCTCCCAGATGCTTAACTTTTCCCCCGTCTATAATGACACCTGTTTGTTTGTGTTTTCTTTTCTTTTTTCTTGTTTTTTTTTAATCCCCTGCAAGAGGATAATTCCATCACAGGCAGCTGGGCCCATAGCTCCGTAGAAGTCTCAAGGATCCAGCCAAGACAGGTGAGGCCACTTCATCAGCCCCACCGTTCACCTCTCAGGGCTCGCCGCGTCCAGGAGCTCGGAGACGGTAACGACCCTGTAGCCCCTCCTCCTGAGCTCGGGCAGCACCCTCTTCAGCATGGGGATGGTCCAGCTCCTCCTGTCGTGGCACACGATGATGCCCCCGTCCCTCGCCATGCTGAGGATATGCCACGCGTTTAGCCACCAGTGGGGGACCTGAGGGTCGTGCGGGTAGATGCTCCCCAGAACGAGCCTGTACCCCAGCCTGCTGACCATGGCCCGCATCTCGGTGCTGAAGAGCCCCGACCCGGGCCGGAAGTACTGGTGCCGCGGCCCCTCCGGCCGGCCCGCGTCGGTGTACGCCTGTCGTATGAGCCCCTGCACGCGCTCGATCTGGCCCTCGAGCACGTCCAGGTCCAGGCCGCGCGCCGCCTCGTCGTGCATCGCGTGGTTGCCCAGCTCGTTGCCCCGCGCCACCACCTCGCGCAACACGTCCTCGCGGCCCTCGACCTGCCCGCCGATCACGAACATGGTCGCGTGCGCGTCGCTGTCCTCGAGGACCTGGAGGATCGCGCGTGTGTGCTCGGACGGCGCGTCGTCGATGGTGAGCGCTATATACTTGTCACCGCCGCCGCCGCCGCCGGGCCTGGAGGACGAGGGCGGGTGGGGGATCGAGACCTCCCAGAGGACGTCAGGCCAGCGGTGCTGGAAGTAGCGGATGAGGAGCCGCGGTGGGCGGTAGATGACGTAGAACGGCAGCAGGAGGAGGAACAGCAGGGAGCAGAGCAGGAGGAGCGTCGCCATCCTGTGCCGCCGGGCGCGCCGCTTCACCTTGGAGGGCAGGCGGAAGAGGGCGGAGAGTCGGATCATGTCATGGGTAGGGTCGGCGGGCGAGGGGTGATTAGGGGGGCAGGAGGGAGGAGGGAGGAGGAGGGGATTTGTCGTGGTAGGGGGGTTGGTCCGGTTCGAGGCTACATCTGTATGTACGAAGTGGGATGCACTCGGGGGTTGGGCGGGGGTGTTCCTGCAGTTGAAGCTTGATCGAGACGAAGTTGAGAGGTTGTCTGTCGATAAGGCCTCTAAAAAAAGAAAAGAAAAAAAACCGATTATGCATTGTCCCCCGTACCCGTCCCAGCTTAGGCGGGTGGGCCTGTGCTGCACCGCACTGCAAGTGCCGTGTTACAGGGACTAGGACCCTGTTCTGGTGGCACATTTAGGTAAGCTGACACCCTCCCCCCCTGGACGTTTTGAGCGTAAGCATGACTACTAACCACAGTACATCTCATCACGTACTGAGAATACGAGCATCTCGAGGTGGTTGCGCCTTTAGAATAACTCCCAAGTATCAACGCGAGTTTCCCAAGATGTCAACAACTGGAGCATACAATTTTTTAAGACAATATATCACACGAGGGACTGGGAAGATGAAAGGGCCGAGTACGCTCCTCATATTTCTAGCGTAAGGGAAAGCCCGGTGGGTGGAAGCAGGTTGGGCACCTGGTCAAGGGAGCTCGAGAAGGCCTGCTCTTGTGAGAACAGGCTACTTGGGCAGTCATGAGTCTGAGTTATTGATTATCCCTTGGGCCGATGTGGTGAATACCTATAGCAAAGGCGGTGAAATCTACAACCACGAGGCAATGAATTACAGCCCCTTATGGGAAGAGAAAAAACACTACATGGTACTACCTACTTCGTGCTCAGGTGAGCCTATCAATTTATATACTATTATTGACGCTTACGGTGCTATGATGGTAGAATCATACCAGTGTTCAGAGAATAGCAAGACGGCTGCGCAGCACACCCTCGAATCATAACAGCACGTGTTTTTTTTTAAAAAGAAAAATACTATATTCAGCAGCCAGTAGACAGATGATGCATCAGGTGCTACTTGTCTCCGACTGAACGACTCGATTGAAATAGATCAGAGAACACCTGCTTGGGCACTCAACGATCATTTGAAGCAGTTGACGCCTGACTTCCGCAGCTAATCATTATGCTGCCCTCTCTGCTTGACTTGTCTTTTCCCACGTCGGTGTATGCTCCCTTTCTTTTTCTCTTCCCTCAACTCATCACGACTGGTTTAGGGCTCGTACTCCTCCCTAGTTACTAAGGGAATGTTCGCAGTCTTCTGTGCTCCTAATTTTTGGTTTGTTTTCCCACAAGTAGGTTTGTTGACAGTGCCAGTAGACAGCAATCCATGAGACTCACGCAAAAGGCAGCATGAGACAACATGTCGCATCAAATAACAGAGCACACTGTCTCACACCAACCAGCACCATGTCTGTCGACGCTAACTCAATGCCGTGGAATGCTCTCGGATTTGTGAGCCCACGCCTGATTGCCATGAAACCCACGCTGGCCCCCACCCGACCTGGGAGAGATTCATCCCTCGGCAGGAGATTGTGAAATTGGGACAACATGTCGCTCCTGCGCTCAACTTGTCTGCTGATATCCCTTGGGACGCGCTCAGAGTCCCGCCTCGTGAGGCGCGCGAGAGGCCTGTCCAGGAATGAAATCTGGAAGGGATGCAAATGTGGTTCAGATAGCGATCTGCCTCCATCTCGATGAGGCAGCTTGGTGCATCGAGGTGTTCTCCTGCGTGGAGCGTCCGCTCACTTGACCGACTGTGGGAAGCACTCTGACCAAGCGGTTTTTGACTGCTAGTATGAGCCTGCAGCCTCTCCCTCTCTGTACGAACGAGATCGCTCTCACGATCTTATTTCTTACTCTTCGAAGATCGGGAACCTCGGACAAGTGCTCAGCCAAAGGCATGAACCTAGCATTCCTCGCTCTTGAATGTTGAGCCAGGTTATGTCTCACGCAGTGCACAAAAGTTCCAAGGAACACGAGACAGAAACTACCCGGCAATGTACCGGTCAGACCTCAATGCGCAGACGAGGGACACTCTCGCGGTATGTCCCAAGACATGGGCCCAGCTATGGACCGAATCACCGCTGCATACTTGCTACTTAAGCTTGTATCAACAATCGAAAGGGCAAAAACAAGCACCCGCCATAAGGGAGGCGCTCATAAAAAGACAAGGACCGCCCGCCCACCAGGCTCGGAGCAGACCTGCTTTTCCAAGGTCTCTGCATCCTCCTCGGCATTCACTCTTTCTCGACCGCCGTTCCAATATATATATACTTAAAGCTTTCAGGCTTACATGCCAAACAGTCTATCAAGATGAGGTACTCCTCTGCGCTCACGGCCGTGTGTCTTGCCTCCAGTGTGTGGGGTGCCGCCATCAGCAAGCCCCGTCAAGACAACACTGTCCTCGGCACCATCGGCAGCACCATCGGCTCGATAGAAGGGCTTTTTACGGGGTTTTCAAACACTTTGAGTATGTGATGCGTCTTGTTTTTGTTCCCTGCTCGAAATTATAATGCCTCGTTGGAGGAGCTGCTGTGCCCTGGATCAGGAATATGCACAGCTCCCAGCCCAGGCAGCAGGACATCTCCTTGCTGATCCAAGGCCTTGTTTGAAAATCTAGACGGATTTCTTTCTGCGGTCTCGAACACTGTCAACGACCAGACAACGGCAGCCGAGACAGCTCAAGCCGTCTTGAACGGCAACATCGGCGCGCTCATCAGCAGCCTGAACAGCGCAGCCTCGGCCATCTCCTCTGCGACACTCGGCGCCGGGGCCAACACCGCCGCGTCGATCGCAGGATTTGGCCAGGCCGAGGTCAACGAGCTCAAATCTGACCTCGGGACCGTCCAGAGCATCATCTCCAGCATAAACATCAACGTCATATCCGTCGGCCTCATCGAGGACCAGCTCGGCTTGACATACCTGACCGAGCTCCAGACCTTGGCCAGCTCTGTCACCGCCCTGACCACCCCTCTTGTGACTCTGGGCCAGACTACCGTCACCGCCCTGGTGAATAACCCCATCATCTCGACTGCCGAACTGCAGACAACCGTCAACGGCCTGTCCACTGTTGTCAACCGCTTCACCTCGTCTCTCGGCCTGGGTAGTGTCTTCCAGACTGTTGGCGGTGCCGTGGGCACCGTTACAGGGACTGTTGGGTCGACTGTGGGCACGGTCGGGTCCACGCTCGGGTCGACTGTTGGAACGACCTTGGGAGGTGGCGAGGCTGTCGGATCTGGAGTGGCAGCAGGCGTTGGGGCTGTCGGCGCAGGTGTCGGCGGTATTCTTGGCGGCCTCTGATTTTTTCTTCTTCTTTTCCTTGGTTTTGGGTCCTATCTTCTTCTTTTTCTTGACGACGAGATGACGATAGTTTTAACATTCGCTTGGTGAAGTGAGAGGGGTCTGGTATGAATTAATATGGGTGGGACGGCTTGGGTAACTACTCTTCTCTTTGGCACGGCACAAAGTTGTCAGGCCGTTGTTGCGCCCCTGCGCTTAACCGTCAGGCGTGCAACATTTTTTATGAACAGGGGCGGATTCTTTGGTGGGAAGGGGATGGAGCAGGCAGGTAGAAAGAAATATCATAATTGTTCAACACTACCAACTTGATGTCCCAAGTCTTCCGCAGGCATGATTTGTGTGGGACCTGACCGTGTACATTGGTGGGTCTGAGGTACATTGAATCTTTTATGCACTTGGTTTATTACTAAGTAGCTAAAGGGACCGAACGAAAGTGTCCAACTGACACTAACATTACTGAGGGCTTGGCCTCCGGCTTAGTATCGTAATTAAGTATGAACTGTCATGAAGTGAAGTCTGGTCGTCTGATCGAATCATCAACAGATCACTCACTGGCTATATGGGCGACACTGCTGAGGAGTCTAGATATGTAATCCTAGATTTGGGTTGACGACAAGTCCTACTCACTTAGTATTGTCTTCAGGACTTCGCGTCTTGAGAGCTGAGGGCTACGGGCAGAGGAGATATTGTTCCGATCACGAGAGGTTTCACTGGTCTGTTTCTAGTCTAAGAACATGGTTCGTGCAGCTCTCTGATCATCTAGGTACACACTAAGTACACCATGCACCTGCTTCTCAGTAGGCTCACAAGCGTCTTCCTGGGCGAGGATTGCTATCCACATCCTCGTAGAGTCGATTCTGTATGCCGCGAAAGACCCGCAAGACCTCATCGATATTCTGCACGTGGCCGATGACCCTCATGGGCACGTCGGTGTCCATCGTCCAGAGCTCCTCGCAGTTGAGAGTGCACTCTGGATGCAGGGAGAAGTTACCCTCTTCTGACTGCAGCTCGACGTAAGCGGTGCATGTGTCAGACCGGCTTTCTTGATTGCCTCGGTCGGCGGTCGCAGCCCGCACTTTGACATGGGCCTTGTCGAATCGCTCGCTTCGGACGCCGGGGTGTACATAGATACAGAGGCATTGCAAGCACTGCGAGGACGTCCTGGCTACGATGACCTGCGTCTTGCGGTCAAGATGGCGGTACTGCTCAGTGACCTGGATGACGTTGCCGATCTCTGCCCACTTCATCGTCTCTCTGGAAAATGGAGCCAGGTCCTCCTGGACGACGATGACCGGATCCACCTTATGCCTTCCTGACGGGGGTTGGCCGTGGGACGCCATCGCGCCAGGCGAACCGGGCCGAGAAATACCGCCCGTGTCTTCTTCGATCTGGTGATGATGTTGACTACGGGCCGCAGCGTGCAGCAGATTCACAGGCGTTGCAGACAGGTTGAACTGGGTGTGGGTATCAACTGCCGTGCCGATGAAATCCGACTCTACTGGCACACGAGGCGGGTTGTTAATGAGCGGTACCCTGTCGCCAAAGAGAGGTGTTTGATTCGAGAGTTTCAAGAATGGATCCACCGGCGGCTGAGATCCTACCCCAGGGCTGCTTCTGTGGTAAGGGCTAGGCAAGGTGCCAGAGAGTGTTCCATACGGTGAATCACTATGTGCTAATTAAACGATTCGTCAGTTGTAACCGCTGGCAGGAGTTTCCTGAGGATTGCATGCTTGAGCGGTAAGGGGAATCACCTACCAGAACCAGCCTGGGAAATCGAATAGCCGTGTGAGCTGAAGCCAGCGAATGTGTTCAGGTTGTTGGACCGAGCATGAAAGCTGACAACGCGGGATGAAGATTCTGCCTGGGTTGGAGTGTCTGGCAGATAGACGTGATTATTCGTCACGTCTGCGTGGTAATGATGATAATTTAATATCTGCCCAGTCGATTTGGATCTCTTTAGCGGTGTACCCATGGGTGAGACGTGGTCACCAAACTTCAGGAGAGCCACCCTCTTGACGAGCGACTTGAAGTAGCAATAATTGTGGGGAGAGGGAGAGAGAGAGAGAGAGAGAGAGAGAGAGAAGAAAAATAGTGACCTGCCCCCCTCGGTCCGCTGGTCACAGCAGAGGCAAGGGCTGCCTTTGACTTACCGTGGTACATATTGAACGCTAGGTCCAAGGCGGGCAGGGGCGGGGGCGATGAGACTGCGATTGCGATAATCAGCTAATGCATATCGCAGTCACAAAGCGACAGGTCTGCCTTCCCTATCTTGTAAGACCAGCTGCTTATTGCCATTGAAACCGGGCGATCGCCTCCCCCGCCCCTCTCCCCTCTCTATCCCGCAGCCTCGAAGAAGAGCCCATGGGCCGCTACTATGCACACACAGCACAGGTGTTTCAAGGCAGTACCATCACCCTACGTCAATACCATTGTGTGCTTAGCTAGACATAACAGTCATAGGTGGCACTGCTGGTGAGCGATTTCGACTACGCACGCAGATGCTGATTTGTCTCAAAATCTCTTACCGCTCGTACTACTATGCGTAGGGCGAACAAGTATGTGCACTTGACCCACACCACTCTGCCACGTTACTACTCAGCAATATTCCTGAGCACAGCCTCAAAGATCCTGAAGCAAAGCTCTTAAGCAGCGCAAAGCCCGTCCACCATACCTGGTCATGAGGGACGGTAGATGCAAGGCGCCTCTGACCTCTTCATCTTGCTCATCATCCATGAAGCACAACTCAAAGTCCGGCATTGCAATCCAACATGGCCGAAGCCGTCGGCCTTGCACTGAGTGGTGTGGCTCTCGTGAGCCTGTTCTCCACCTGTGTCGAAATGCTCGAGTATTTCGAGCAGGCTCGAGACCTCCACAAGGACTTCAAGCGCGCCTTGACCAAGGTGAACCTGATGAGGAGGAGACTGGGTCACTGGGGAGAGAGCATGTCGCTTGGCCAGGCAGGCCGCGAGGCAGACGTGCTGCGGGATCACTGGCCAGAGGAGTGTAATGTCATCATGTCCAGCCTGCGGGACATCAGCGAGCTGCTGGCGGCTGCTAATTCTCTGTGTGGGAGGTATGAACGTGGGATTGGGCAGAAGACCAACTGCACTATCGACAACCCTGATACCGTGCAGGAAAAGGGCGCAGCTCTGGATGGGAGCCAGGTCAGCCTAGACTGTCACGCGGCGGATCATAGACATTATAAAGGCAGCTTAAGCCCCAGGCTTCGAAGCCGCAACTTGTTCTTCTCTTTTCGACTCAGAGCTGTCTGGGCTGTACAGGACAGAAAGAAGCTGGAAGCGCTCATTGACGACCTTCACTTCCTAATCCTCAACCTAGAGACTATCGAAAAGCGCCTCCTTGCAGGCTGTGGCATGTCCCATAAGCCCAACGAGAGGATGGAAGGTGAGTGGGAGGACGACTGGGATCGGAGGCCTCTCTGCAACTGCTAAGCTGTGAGTTTCGTCACAGGCTCAAGGTCGGGCGGCAACGGGGCCAACCAGAACAGGTGGCAGCCTCCGACTCAACACACCATCATTCCGGGCAGCACCCCTTCACAATGTAAGATGTGCCCTCCCCTTTGCCTGTCCAAACACCCTTTCTGACACTGTCGTAGTTGGAAATTTAGTCTGGAACAACACAACCAGCTGTGACGGCCTTGCCTACTATGGGTTTCCTTCTGCTATTCCTGGTGCTTTCTCTACCACCCCACCGTCTCAATATATGGTTAAGCCTCAGACGGATGCGAACGGTCACACCTTCAGCCGCCTGACTTCCGAGCCCAACGCGTATATGCACGCTGGCAATTATTATCACGGGGGACAGGCCCCCGACAATGACACAAGGCACAGCTATCAAGACTGCAATGCGAAGGGATACAGTGAAATGTATCTCGGGAACACGGATGCCAAGTCGCTTCTGGACATGCAGAAGCAGAGGCAGAATTTTCAGCTGAAGGCGTTGAAATTGAACCAGGTGCAGAGTATGCAGGCGACACCGACGACGCCGACTACCCATACATAGGTACCGACGCAACTGGTGGTACACACAACAGTAGTAATATTGTGCCTAGACCCCAGATGCCGCCACCTCACCAATTCTGAGGAATATATATACTTGTCACTGCGCTGCAACACTTCCAAATGTTTACTGTGACACCTCACACCTGCTACCCAAGCATGATCCTCCTTCGTAACCTATGTATTATGTGTATATCTCTCTCTAAGTGTTAATAAGATCTCACTATTTGCAGCCCAACAGTTCTTCCAGTGGCAGCCGTGTAGCCTCACTTGTATTGTGCATATATAGAACACAGTCCAGCAAGCCGGACTTCCGAGAAAGATGGTGGGGCGATGAAGATAGGTTCTAGCAACCTGCAGCTGAAGAAGCCAAATCATGAACTATCCGCGGACGCGCTGTGCTCGGCCAGTAGCGCCTTGAAGCCCTGCAGGAGATCCTCCCTCAGGTCCTCCCACGCCTCGACCCCGATGCTTACCCGCAACACCGTCTTGGCGATGCTCACGTCCGACATGGCCCGCCACTCGATCAGGCTCTCGACGCCGCCCAGGCTCGTGGCGTGGTGGAATAGGTGCAGCTTGCTCGGCAGCCGGCGCGCGTCGCCCTCCCTCTTCATGACGATGGTGAAGACGGGGCCCCAGCCTCGCGGCATCTGCCTCCGCAGCCAACTCCCCTCGACCGCCGCCTCGGGCTGCAGGCTGGCGTGCTGGACCCTGTCCACCACGCGCGCCACCACCCCCGCCACCCTCGCCATCCGACCGCCGCGCCTCGGCGTCGAGCCACGCCACCAGCTGCGTGGCGCTGTGGCTCTGCCTCTCGATGCGGACCTCCAGCGTCCGCAGGCTGCGCACGCCCAGCCAGCCCTCCAGGCTGCCCATCACGCTGCCCAGGAACAGCCGCTCGTCCATGAGACCTTTGACCCAGCCGTCGTCCCGGGCGCGGTCCGGCCTCACGGCCAGCACGCCGCAGAGCATGTCGCTGTGGCCGCCGAGGTACTTGGTGCCGCTGTGCATGATGATGTCGGCGCCGAAGCGGAAGGGGTCGAGCAGGGGCGGGGGCGCAAAGGTGGCGTCGACGGAGAGGTAGCAGCCCAGCTCGCGGGCGAGGCGGGCGTAGTGCTCGAGGTCACGGGCCTCGCCGGTCGGATTGAGGGGGGTCTCGACGTGGATAAGGTCGCCGGGCTTGAGGAGGGCCAGCTGGGCCGGGTCCTCGAGCTCGAGCTGCTCCAGCCCCGTGAGCTTGGACACGAGCCGGACGACGCCGTGGCAGCCGTGGTAGCCACCACCGATGGCGACGCGGCGCGGGTTGAGGTAGACCAGCAGGGCGTGGAAGGCGCCCAGGCCGCTGGCGTAGGTGACGGCGGGCCCGCCGAGCAGGGCGGACAGGAGGGCCTCGAGCCGCGTCGTGTTGGGCGCCGATGCGCGGCTGTAGACGTGCGAGTCGAAGGGGGCGGCCGGGTCGGTGTTGTCCCACTGTCGGAGGAGGTCCGGGTCGGCGTTGTACCGGAAGGTGGTGGACGTGTGCAGCGGGGGCGCGACGGCGCGGTGTGAGTTGATGTAGTCGTCAGCGTGTACGGCGAGGGAGGAGAGGGCGAGCTCATGACCGGGGAAGTGAGAGGCCAGAGAGCCAGGGCCGGATGAGGAGTGGGACGGGGTGCTTGTGCCTCCTGTCATGATCGCAGTATCGGGCGCCATGTCCTCCTCGAGTGGTTCTACCTTTCAACTGCCTCGGATGTTCTGTCGCCCCTCTGAGCTCCTTCTTCGTCTCGATCTTCGGAAGGATCGCTCTGCTTTGATATGCTAGCAAGACAGACAGGTTGACTCATATATGAAAACCCGCTCAAATCCTTCCTTGAGTCACGAGAAGAGACGTCAAGGTCAGTGACAGGTCGAGATTGATTTTATCAGCAGTGAAGCCCCGTGTAACAATTGCACACAGTAGCAATACCCGACGAGTGTGCTTGTCGTACAAAGTCTTCTGAGAACTTGTTCTCGTAGCAAGTGTGTGTGTGTGGATTGAAGCAGAGAAGTTGATGCGGCGTTCTCCAAAGGGTGTAATAGATGAAAGAGCCGAGCCCCGTTATCGGTGAGCTGGGTTCCGGAGACGGCGGAGCCGGAGGAAGCCCCGAGTGCTTGGAGATCGACCGCGGCCCTCGGCTCCTTCCCAGCAACAGCTACGGGACGAAATGGTCAAGAGCCATCTAGTGCTCCTGCCAAAGCTTGATGAAACCCACTCTTTCCTTGTAGTAAATTTATAACAATCTTGAGCAAAAAATCTCGTTGTCATGAGGTCGAAGTTGTGTGTGCGCCTTTTTTTTTTTTTTTTTTTTTTTTTTGAAATGTCTCTTTATTGCATTATCATTCAATGGGTACTTTGCGAGACAATCATAGGCCTCTTTTCCCTCCAGCTGTAGTTTGTGTCTTATAATCCGTGTAACCAAAAAAAAAAAAAAAGGACTTAGTCCACTCGTGACTCCATGTGTGTGTTTCTGTGTTGGTCATGTTTCATGAGCGAATGTCCTGTCCTGTATTCGTTCCAGCCACCCCAGAAAACGTAATGCATGAAGGCTCATGTTGATAGCGACCTCAGGGCTTTCCCCTCTCCCTTGGGCAGCGTGCATTGCGCTGCTGCTCGTCACAACTCAACTCGCCGCCATCTTGTCCATGAGTATTGGCCTCACCGTCCCTACGACGACAGCGGAAGCACATTATGCCTGCGCAGACACGTCCGTCATCTCTCGAGCTATGTCCATGTTGGCGGTCCGCGGCCTCTCCATGGCGCCTAGCTCGGCCCCCTGGCTGCCGCTCTGCGCCCGCTTTCGACCCGCCAGCAGGGAGAATCGTGAGGATGTAGGCGATGGCGACGCTATCGTCGGGGAAAGGGCGCTGCCCTCTTGGCTGTGGTCGGAGAACTTGGCGAAGAACCCTCTCTTCTTCTGCTGTGGTGGATGTAGTGGTACTTGTGGCTGTGCCTCGATGCCCTGCTTCTTCTCGTCGTCGTTCAGACCAACCTCTTCGAACCCTTCGCCCTCGCCCTCCTCGACGGATGTTGGCGTGTCGCGCTCAAAGAGGCGCTGTCGGGGCATGCGCGCGAACCGAGCCGAGTCCATGGAGCGGCGGGTGTAGCTGTCGTGGCTCACGATCGGGGAACGGGCCGATATGTCCTGTGTGGTTCAACAGAGTGCGGGTCAGCCTCAGGATCCTCCTCCCTCCTCAAGAACATGGTCGTGATCATGGACGTACGAAAGAGCGGCGGTAAGAATCAAACGACTCCCGCGAGATCCCAAACGGCTCGATCTCTCCCATGTCGCTCCTGGTGTCGGTCGAGTTGCGCGAGAGGTATCGCCGGGGCCATGATGCCTTCTCTTCGGTAGGAGATGGCTGTAGTCCAAGTCAACTTAGTAAATGGTACTTCCCGCAGGGAGAATTGGAACCCAAGTGGTAGACATACCGGAAGGTAAACACCGCTGTCGTTGACCACTAGATATCATAGGAACAAAAATGAGCATGCTATTACACCCAGGCGACAAAAAGGCCATTGCGAGCGCAACAGGTGATTTCTTGGCGGACAATGGCATACCACTCATCTTGTATTCGCCCGTGTCCTGGCTGCGGCGGCTGCTGATGCTGACGGCCGACGAGGCTTTCGAGCCCACGGTGTCGACGCGCTCGAACCCGGGCGGCGTCTTGAGCGCAGGCTCGATGGTCAGCGGCGGGCGCAGAGAGGCCTCGTCTGCTTGCCGCCGCGCAAAGGGGTTCCGGATCGGCATGCTTATGGGCGGATGCTTCGGATGCGCCGGGTAAAGAGGGAGGGAGGGAGGAGATTGAAGCCGGTGAGGTTTACTCTGGGAGAACAAATTCACCAGAGCGAATGTGTAGGGGAAGACAGCCGAGAGAGAACCGTCGGCGTGATATGTATTTTCGAGTCTTTAGGACAAAGAAAGGGACGAACGATGGGCGCTTCCCGGTGTGGACCTCGAGGGGGCAGAGAGCGGTCGAGGCTTTGGGCGGCACGGATCTGTCCCAGCCAATGGTCGCTTGCAGGGTCGTCCAAGTCCTTCTTTTTCTGAATAGCTGAAATTGGTGGGGCTTATTACTGTATGTAATGCGATTGCGGGTTGGTGGTGCTTGGTAACGTCAATGCCAGATGGATACAGGAATGGTGATCGCCCCAGGTTTAATTTGGCGAGGGGTGTGTAGCGTATGTTATACAAGTCCGACGCTGCGGGAAGCAGGAAGAGCGGGTTTCGAGGCTGAGAAGAGGGTGGATTCTTTCGCCAGGTCGACAGTTGTTCAAAAAGAGGAAAGTAAAAGGGGGGCTTTGCTGGAATCCTTCGAGAAGGAGTATGGAGAGAGAGATTTTAGTAGTAATAGTAATTGGGGGCAGAGGCGGTCGGGGAGAGAAAGTCCAGTCGACGACTCGTAAACGTGGGCGTGTGTGTGTTGGGAGTTCAGGATCAGACAGCTGGGAAGTGGGAGAGGAGGTGGCGCACAGGCTGTCCTTGTTTCTCAGTCAGTAAGAGAGATGTGTGAGGTCTCGTCCCTTACATAAATCCCCTTGAATTTTTTCTTCTTTTTCTCTTTTACCCCTGGCCAGAAAATCCCGATGATCTGATCTCGGGACGAGCCAAGCCAAGACATGCAGGTAGTTAGACTGGCCCTGTCGAGACATACGATACTACCATACTACTTTACTAGAGCAACGGAGGTCGTCATATGTTCTTTCCCTTTTTCCGTTGTGCCTTGGCAAGATGGCAAGAAGTTGGTACATAGCAGGGTAAAGGACGCTTAAGGATTACAAGGTAGTGGGTACCAAGATACCTTGTCCAACACCAGAACACGCCACCCACCGGTCTCTCTCTGTGTGTGTATGTCTCTCTCTCTCTCTCTCTCAAAGCAGCAACCAATCAATCAATCACTCGTTCATCACCACCACCACCATCATCATCATCATTGATCGAGACTTTCCTGCTGCCTGTCACGGCGTCGGGAAACGGCACGGGATTTGCATTCCGCCTTTCCCATCCCGACAGGTCCCTGAATCGTTCTCACTCACGTACTCAGCCATGATCAGCCCGCAAATCGGCAACCCGTCGTGCTAACCTTGTTCGAGTCCCTCTCTCGCTGACGCCATGACCTCACTCCCGACACCAGCCCTGCCCCTTCCAAGGTCTCAACACTCCAGACAATCACCCACGGCTCCCAAGTTTCCCTCTCTAGCGCGAGGAGCCAATACCGTGTTATACACATAGCAGGAGACTCCCAAATGCCGAGGTTTGAACGGGACTGACGACGCTGGTCTTGTATCAGAAGAATCACAAGCAGGAGGAATCTTTGCCATCTTGTCTCCCTTTCCCTTTTCCTTTTTCCTTTCCTTTCTTCTCTCTTTCTTTTTTGCTTCATTTAAATCTCCGAGGAATATTTTTATTTTATTTGAACCTCTTTTCTCTCCTCGGGTAGGGGCGGGGTATGGCGCGCTCCCGAAGCTTTGTTGAGACAATGCGGAGGCACCCGGCACTCTCGTGATGCGAACCAAGCATGTGAAGCCACCTGCAGTGGCAGCTGACGACGCATGAGACTTGTGGCCTGATACAAGGGGAATAGAGCCTCGGGGTTGCTGCTACCGATGTATCAATCAACCAGTCCCCGACCCCAAGTTAGGACCGACAAGCCACAGGGCTTATCACCTGGCGTTCTTCAGTAAAGTTTTCCTCTCTGGTCTCGGCCCCACGACGGAGAGATCCTTCAATCTGTGATCCGTCCCGGCCGTCTGGATGAGAAAGGGTCTTCCGGGAGAAGCCATCGCGGAGGAGTCTACGGATCCGAAGAAACTCCCGTCCGTCCTCGGCCCTGCCCCGCAGGCTACCAAGCTCTATCTATTCTTATAATACAGATTTTCCTCCGAAAGACCAGGTGTGCTATTTCATACGCGGCGAGATCTACCCGAGGTTCCTTTTGTAAGACGGACCAAAGAACAGCCGGTCAGTGCTGACCACAGCCCCGCTACGCCTACCACACCAGCAGGCAAATCTGTCGCGAGCCCCATGTTATACATACTGACTGTACATAGCAGTAGTCTGTAGAATCTCCCACCTTAGCCTGCCTGCCAGGTTGGGTCTTTTTATCCTTTTTTCCCTTGAGGCGGTGCATGCGCGAGCAACTTCTTGCTGCTTGGCGGATGCCAGGGCTGCTTCCAGGAGAACTGGGCTGGCTGGTGTTATGCGATCCTTCGAGCAGCCTCGACGACCTTGATTCGACCTTGGTCTCTCTTCTCTCCCTCTCAGATGGTTGGGGGCATAACAACGTATGGCCCAGGTCTTCTCACATCAGGACAGTGACGATTACAGCACACACTACTGCACAAAGAAGCCGCCGGCTTCTTGTCCGGTTTGAAGGCATGAAGTCTAGGGCGTCATCTGAGGTATTCAGGCTGCAGATAAGCCAAGTCAGTCGGTGTGGCCGTCTTGTGGTCGCTGTAGTCATGTTTACGTGGTCGACGACACCCACAAACAACTTGAGACTTGCCCGTTCTGTCGAGGATTCATAGTACACATAGTACTACGTTGGTCATCTTCCTAGCCTGCTTGGTGTGTACTCGCTCCTGTAAAGTAGCCGCGAATGCATGGTACAAGAAGGAAAGGAAAAGGAGGGAGGAGGAAGAACAGATGGGCGGAGGACTTGCAGTTTGTCAGATCCCAGCATTGTGGGAGTGGCTGTCCCAAATCCGGTCATTGCTCATTATTAATCAGTTTGAGTGGAAGGTTCTCTAGACAGCGGCTGTAGTGCATTGTACGCCAAAAATGGGAGTACAGGATACTTCCCTAGTCCCTGTAGGCCCCTCCAACTACTTGGGTCTAAACGTACTCCCCCGTCCAGGGTCGCCCCCCACTCGCCAGACACGCCAGCCCAGGCCTAATCTTGTAGCTGAAGGATTTCCTCAGCGGGCATGCGTTTCTTCACGCAACCTGTATTCTTCTTTTCAGACTACAATGAACGTCGTAAGGCCACGCGGCGCACTCACCTCTTCTCCTCCAGAACCCTAAGCTTGCGAACATCCTCACATCTTCTCCTGCGCCCGCTCGTTCGACCTACGACATCTCTCCAGTCTCCTCCTCGTCCACGATTTGGACCCGAGTACCGCATCTGCTGCTAGCTCCGCCGAGCCCAGGATCCGTACCTCCTCCCCATTCCGGACCCACGTGTATCCTCCGCGTGTGCCCGTCATACAATTTCACCCACACGCACACACACACACACGCACCGGGCGGCGGGCCTCTGTTGTAACCAACGAGTACAAGGGCCGTCACGCCACCGGATAGACCGAATACGGGCCCGCCAGAAGAGCGTCGCCGTCGCCACCGACGGCCCCGTCCATGACAAGAATAGAACCATGTCCACCCCGGACACCGACACCGCCATGCAGGGCTTGGGGGAGGTGGAGGACAGCGTGACCGTGCTGGTGAACGGTGACGGCAGCAGGGAGGGAGAGGCGAGCACGACGCCGCCGCAGCACCAGCAGCCGCCCAACAACGCCGGCGTGCCCAAGCCCAAGCGCCTGGCGTGTATGGTCTGCCGGAAGAGGAAGCTGAGGTGCGACGGCAACAGGCCGTGTTGTAGTACCTGCACGAGGCTGGGCCACGACTGCGCGTACGACGAGGTTAGGAGGAAGAGCGGTCCCAAGCGTGGATATGTGAAGGCCCTGGAGGAACGGCTGAGTGCGTGTCTCCCCCCTACGCGCCCCTTGTCTGATCGTGCTGCTGACATAGGACGGCCTGCAGAACAAGTCGAGACTCTGCTCAAGACACAGGAACCACCAACCTCTTCCAAGGCCGCCAGCAGCAACACTCCACCCACAAACTCCCGCGCCGAGCCCAAGATCAGCAGCACCACGCCACCAGTGCCCGCCCTCAATGTGCCTGACCCGCCTATCAATGCTGGCGGTGGCCGAGAGAGAGACCGCTGGGACTTCACCGCGGACAACTCCCCCCGGCCGCAGCAGCTCGCACCCGATACCTTCGACTTCAACTCGATCAACATGCAGAACAACTTCACCTGGGAGATGATAGGCCTGGGCCTAGAGGAGCCCCTGCCCCCACAAGAATCTATCGATGAATTGTCAGGACGCCTGCCCCCTCTCCCCATCCCCCTTCTCTCTGCATATATCTGTGTGTGTATGGGGAGAGCGAGAGACTAACGAAGGTTGAGCCGCAGTCACCAGATCTACTTTGAAAAGATCCACCCTTCTATGCCGATGATACATAAATACCGTTATCTTGCTGCCATGAATCTGTAAGTTTTACTTTTTCTCAACGCAGGCTAGTGGAGTAACAAGGTTCGGTGGCTGACGAGGCTCGTTCAGAGCACCGAATCAACGGCCTCCGGTGTGCCTCAGATACGGAATATGGACACTGGCATGTTCAGTGTCAGACAAGTTCTCGTCCCTCCGAGATTTATTCTACCAGAGGGCTAGGAAGTACGTCGAGGCCGACTATATCAAGGGGTTCGGAGAGCACCTGATCTCGGTGGCCCACGCTCAGACCCACTGCCTGCTCGCCCAGTACGAGTTCAAGATGATGTTCTTCCCCAGGGCCTGGATGAGCACGGGATCTGCCGTCCGGCTGTGCCAGATGATGGGGCTACACAGGCTTGACGGCGGTGGCCTGGATGTGAAGATGTGCATTCCCCCACCGCGGGACTGGACCGAGAGAGAGGAGAGGAGGCGGACGTTCTGGATGTCGTTTATCGAGGACAGGTACGCCAGTATCGGCACTGGGTGGCCCATGACCATCGACGAGAAGGACATTATGTCCAACATGCCCTCGTCGGAGGACGCCTTCGACATGAGCAGGCCCGAGCAGACCCAGACCCTCTCGGAATCCATGACCCCAGCCGGTGCTGGGAGGATCTCCACCATGGGCGGCATCGTGCTCATGGCATGCCTATTCGGCCGAAACCTCCTCCACCTCCACCGACCCGATGTCGATGATCGAGACCACGACCTGAACGGAGAGTACTGGAAACGCCATCGGAACCTGGACAACATCCTCCTCAACACCTCGCTCTGTCTGCCGGCCCACCTAAAGCTGCCGGCCGGCCTGTCGAACCCCAATGTCATCTTTACCAACATGTGTATACACACCTCGACCATCTGTCTCCACCAGGCCGCCATCTTCAAGGCGGACAAGAACCGACTGCCTGCGTCGGTAAGCTCGGAGAGCAAAGTACGCTGCATCACCGCGGCCAACGAGATCGCCAGCACCATGCGGATGATCTCGCACATTGATCTCTCCACTGTAAGCCATCGTCATGGTTCTTTCTTTCTTTCTTTTCTACTTTTTAACGAAGTTCAGCCTGGGCTTGCCAGCTAATCTCCATGCCTCCTCAGATCAACCCCTTCACCTCCTTCTGTCTCTACGTTGCCGCTCGGGTCTTTTGTGCAGTACCTGAAGAGCCGGCCTGACGAGAGCCAGACTGCCGACTCTCTGAGGTTTCTGCTCGCGGCGATGGGCGCTCTGAGGAGGCGAAACCCGCTGACGGAGTCCTTCCTGGTCCAGCTGGACGTGGACCTCGAGGCCCTGGGAACGCGCATCCCGAAGCTGAGGTCGGCCTTCCCGCGCAGCATGGAGCCGAGCAATGTAAGTTCCTGCCAACAAAAGAATCATTTACCACCACAACAGACACCGACTGACCCGATGGTACAGCGCGGTCCGATGTCACAAGGGGCTGCGTCGACGCCGAGCGACAAGCAAGGCCAGGGGCACTGCGTCCTGGGCGGCTCAGGAGGGAATTTGTTTGAGGAGGGGGCCGACGCTGGCAAGACCCCTGACATGATCGACATCGACCCGGCCCTCTCGAGCGCTCCTCAGCAGCCCATCCCAAGCTTCAGCTCGCTGAACGCGCAGTGGCGGAACGAGGGCTCCAGGGCGATCCTCGAGAAGATACGGCAGGCCGGGTCCAATGCAAACTTTTTCGGGTCGAGCCTGATACAGGAGCTGGGCGTCGAGGCCACCGGCGACATGTCCCTCTCTCCAGACGCGGCACAGTCCTCGGACCGGCCGACGCCCAACTCGAGTACGTCTGCGTCGGACCGGCACAACAGCGGTAGCGGCAACCTTACCGCTGCGGGCAGCAGCAGCCGCTCGGGCCCGAACTCATTTGAGGCCTCCCCAGCGTCCTCGTCCACGAACATGCAAGGACAAGGCGGCCGCATGCCGGGCGACGCCGTGCACAACATCTTCGACAGCATACCGGAGGGCCTGCCTGGACACGACATGCCGACGGGACTCACACCAGGCCGGCAGTTCGGCCTGTCGATGGGAGACGCCCAAGGACACGACGGGGTCTGGCGACGCCACCGGCACGGGCGATTTCAACTGGGAGAACTTTGCGACGACGGGCACGGGGATGACGCCGATGAGCGAGGGGATGCTGCGGACCATGTTGCAGATGGGGCCGATGGAGACGATGGACTTGGGGTGGGACAATCCCACTTGACCCCCGATCGGCTCAAGTGCTGGAGCTTATGTTGTTCATGATGGTTTTGGATTGCATCAGTGGGCGGCGTTGGAGATCCGTTCCGTCTCTCTCTCTCTCTCTCTCTCTCTCTTTCTCTCTCTTTCTCTCTCTCTTGACGGCACGAGAATCTATGTACGGTACGGTATGGTATAGGTTGGTGATTTTCGGCTGACGGAGAGATCACTCTGTCTGGTGAACCTGGTTGTTAGCCGTAGGCGATCGAGGACGGCTTCTTGGTGTGCACGGAAACAGCGCCTGGGTGACTTTTACTCTCCTCTTTTTTTCACCTTTCCCCAGCTTTGGATATGGCTGGGTCGACATGATGATCTCTTTGCTGCGGCTGCAGCTTGTGTGCAAACTGCTGCATATACGGAAAAACAAGACAATCTCCATCTTCTTGAGAAAGGGTGCGATGGCCTCGTCACACTACCGTCTCACTACTATGCTATATTAGCAGACTGAACATTATTTTTTTTTTGGGCACAATGCAGGTAATTTCAAAGACAATAAGAAGAAAAAAAATATTCAGTACAAAACTGAATTGCATTGTTTGCTTCATTCATTACTAGTACTGATTACCATTCCCTGAATTATTTTATTGCAAACAAGGACCCCTCTAGGCAGTCCTTCCCAAAAACTCCGGGTATCATGTCATGCGCAGAGCAATGTTCCGTTTTACCTCTCTCCCTCCCTCCTCTTCTTTTCTCCTTGTCACCTGCCTAGTACTGCGAATACAGCGACATAGAATCGCTCCGCCCGAGCTCCCCGTCCTCGACCACCTCCGCGCCGCGGTGGCGGTCCTACATCACCACCGGCCCCTGCGCAGGCGCCTCGGGCACCCTCCTGCTCGGCATGCGAGGCGGCAGCACAAAGGAGCCGACCTCCCAGTCCTCGTCGGCAGCCCTGATGGTCCCCGTCCTGCTCGGGTAGAGGGAGGAGGAGTATGTCGACGACATGGCCGCGTCTTCCAGCTCGTCGACGCCGCCGCCCTCCTGCTCGCGCGCCGGCAGGCAGTGGGGGTCACGCCTGCTGGGCATGCGCGGAGGCAGCACGAAGGACTCGACCTCCCAGTCGTCATCCTGCTGCCGGCTCGCGCCAGCGTTGCTGGAGGTGGAGGAGGCGGACGCCATGGTGCCCTGCCGGCTGCTCGGCTGCCTCAGCGGCGCGACCGTCGACTGCGCCTCGACACGCTCTTCCTCTTCCTCTGCCTCCATGGGCGACAGGCGGCGCGTCTCTGCGGCGGTGATGTCCTGCGAGCACCGGCTGGCACAGTACGGCGAGTCCTCTTCTTCGAACCGGTAGTATGGGTTTGCGTCCAGCACGCGCGAGCCACGCCTGGACGACCCTCCGTCCGTCGACGAGCCTGCCTCTGAGGCGGCGATCAGGTTCGAGCTGAACAGGGGGGGCGGGCTCAAGGCGATTGCTTCTCTGGCGGCCGCGGAGGCCAGATCGTCGTCGTCCAGCCCGTGCTGCTTCATCACCATGCCGCCGCCACCGTAGTAGCCGGGCGGGCTACCTAGGGGGTCGGTGTCGTCCCCGAGCTGAGCCGTCTGCCCGCCATCCCCACCTCCTTGCCTAGAAACACCGACGACGGCGCCTGGGCGGTTCTCTCGACGTCGTAAAGGCAACTCTCCGTGGCGTCTTGGCTGCCGTGGCTGCCGGTGCTGTCACCGGCTGTCCACACAGCTGGGTGAAAAGCGGCGAGGGAGACAAGCGCCTCTGTCAGCGGGAGGCCCTCGGCGAGAGCCAGGCGACCTGGTCGCGGGCGAGGGGGCTGCCGAGACCGCCCCAGGAGGCGGCCGCGCGGTAGGCGCAGCGGACGAGGACGCAGGCGGTGGCGATGGGGAGGGCAGCGAGGAAGACGGTGGAGCGGGTGCTGTGGTGCTGGTGTCTGCCCCGGTGCTGGCCGTGGGGTTGGGAAAACGTCGCGTACCGGCCATACCTCCTTTCTGCGCTGCCCGCGCGGGCGTAGGCTGCTGCCAAGAGGCCCAGGGCGGCAGCCAGGAGGAGCGTCTGCAGGAGGAGGGCGGCGGAGAGCATGGTCTGCCCCGTGTGTCCCGCGCCGGTGAGTAGGAGACCCCATGGGCCAGCGGCGCGGGCGCCAGAGAAGGTAACGCCCAGAGCGACGGTCTGGAGGAGGAGGACGAGGAGGTCACCCCAGATGAAGAGGCGGAGGTGGGCGCTGGGGGAGAGGAGGGCGTGCTGGGGCCCGAGGGACTCGAGCACGGTGGCGGTTTGGAGGTGGATGCTGTCGACAGAGGTCAGCCTTGAATGTTCCGAGACAGCAGAGACAAGTTATGTGTGTGTGTATAGAAAGAGGAACGTTGATTTTACCTGATAGTGATAAGCACAGGTGCCAGTGTCGACAGGCTAAAGTTTGCTGCAAAGGTCATATACGCCCACGGCTGGAACCGCAGTGCATATGCCGCAATCTCAAGTATATAAGCCACGCACAGGACAGAGCTGAAGACGACACAGCGCCTCGTCTTCGCTGTGATGGCCAGACACGCCGCCAGACTTAGGGCAGTGAGTCCCAGGAGGAACCCGTTGGCCACTTTGTTGGCGCCGCCTCCATATGGTGTGTCGTAGACGTCGAGCCATTTTGGGCCGCTTGGTGAAGCCATCGTGGGATCTCTCAGCTCAACGCAACTCAACAGCCTCCAGAAAGCACAAGAGAGAGAGAGACCAAAAAGGTTCACTGTGAGGTATCAAGAGACAAAGAAAGAAAAAGAGAGAGAGAGAGAGAGAAATAAAAATGTCATGCTAGAAGAAAGGATATGCAACAGATTGTCAACAACCACCCACGCCAGCCACCTTCACATTCGGATCAGCGGCCATGGCCCTGAGCAGGTCCATTTTTTGGTACGTCACCCGTCGCACAACACTGATCTTGAAGCCAAGTCAAGGAATACTGAGAGGGAGAGAGGCAAACCTCGTGTCTGTCTTGCGTGGGGCCCGCAGCTGTGTGTGTCTCGAACAAGTTTCCCCGGGGCAAAAGTGGGCTCTTCTCTTGCCGCACTGGCAGACACGCCTGCGCTGGAAACCGGGTGGAGAACCCATGCAAGATCGATTTGCAGTGCCACCTTGCGGCGGATCCTGGAGGCTGGGCTGCCTCGTCACGCTGACCCACACACCACCACCAGACCTGGGCCACTGGCTGGAGAGCTGAGCGGACCTTGGGGCGGATCGGGCGGTCGGAGCTCGTGTGTGTGTGTGTGTGTGTCCGTGTCTTGTCTATCACTGACGTGATGGGTTGTTTCGTGTTGAATGTCGTGGATTTCGTACTTTACCTTTACTTTTTGCGCAACCTGACCCACGGCTGCCCAAGCGATCTTGTCGAGGGGAGGGGACAAGAAAGGAAAAAGAGGGGAGCCACATGGTTTGATTCTACGTTTCTTGAAAAGAAACTCTGAGAAAAATGACCATCGTGTGGTGAGGGCCCTCGCCACACCAACAATAACTGCCGGCCTGCACATTATACCGGGCAACCATATTCTCACTATAGTGCAGCATCTTCCTCCGTCAGCATTCAGCCACTGTACCATACATACTTTGTACACACAGTATTGCCGCCGTCGGTCTGGGTGATGCCATGTTGCCCAGAGAGAGTGCCAGCCTGTTGTATACACAAATCGCTCAGCAAAAACCACATCACAGCAAGGAAACCGGGTCCACTGATCGTCTCTGGTCATCAACCAACTTTTCAGAGAAAGTGATGCCATCTCGATTCTCGCTTACCCTTCAAATAGATAGATACTCGAGAGGATTCCGCTTTTGGCGGCTGTGGACAGATCCAGTGAGATGATCATGGGTGCTGCCTTGAGCCGCGCAGTTCATGCTCCTCTCTGGTCAGTCCCGAGAGAGGGGGGAGGGGGGAGAGGCCAAAATATTTGGGGAGCTTTCTACGAGCTTCGCGGGTGCGTATATCATTTGGTCCTACTCAGTGCAACGCTGTCCGTGGCAGTACATGGCCGATTTCGACGGTGCACGGCGCTCTTGGGTGGGTTCAAATATGTCGACTCGCTCGTAAACGCGTCCTTCACCCAATACCTCCCACTCCTGGGAGTCTTCGTGCCTTTCTTGTCAGTTCGTCCTTGTCCCTTGGTCCATCTTCTCTATCTCCCTTGCGTGGAGATATTTTGTGAGCAACCTTTTGAGAGCATGGTACAAGGGTTGTTGCCTCCTTCGATGTTGTCGCAATCGACGACCCAGATTGTAGCCCAGCTCGGCTGTGCAGACCGCCTAGCCAGTCCACTCTGGGTGGTCATCTTGCCTCTGCCCGGAGACTCTGAGGGGACAAATCCCAACGTGATCCTTGTCAACACGCAAGTCGGGTGTGCACACCACCGCCATCCTTCTAGCACTCTTTCTTGAAAAGCCCTTTCTTCCCACGATATGTAACATTTCATCCCCCTCTTCCCGGCAGTCCCCAAGGTTCCGCCCATAGCCTCGCCCCCTCTCTCTCAGCCTTTGCTCCTCTCGTCAGCAACTCGTTCCTTCGAGATCAGTCACGAGGGCTGAGACTTGGGTCTGAGGATCAGTCCAGACGGCCGCTCGAGCCTCAACTGCCCACCTGGGGGGAGCATGGTCGGCTCTTTAGATGAACATCACGCAGATAACAAGTTGTGAATCGCAATGCCCGCGTCCTGAAGGTCGTCGATCAAGGCTCGGGACTTCCCAGATTGTCCAGCAGCGCTCCTCTTGAGCTTCAGGCCGACCAGCTCGTCAATCCAGACCATCTGCATCGCCTGCCGGGTGCCTCCAGAAGCTTCCTCTAGAGAGGACAAGATCTGCTGGTCTGGCGTGAGGGCAGGAATCACAATCGAACGCCTTGAGTCCTGCCCCTTCCTGGAAAAGCCAGGATGCGCATATTGATGGTATAGGTGGAGGAAGGAAGAAAAGAAAAAGAGAGAGAATTGTTTGCCTGGTTGAGCCTACAGAAAGCTCTCGTTCGGACCGATTCTTTCGTGATCTCTTTCGGCCCTTCCCTTGTTGAGTTTTCATCATGCTTTGGAGGGCAGAACAACTGTGTGTCCCTGATGCAGACGAGGCTGCTGCACCACACTGCCCTCTGAGCTTCATTGTCTGGAGCCTACCTCAACATGCCATTCTGGACCAATTGGGTCATCAAGAAGCTGGGCATGACAAAGCCACAAGAGGTTGACTCATTTGGTTTCAGTCCCTTTGGTCTGTCTGCATCAAAGTTAGCACCGGAGCAGTAAGCTTAAGTTTAATGTGACATGATATATGACCAGGTCGGTCTTGCAACCCGTCGTGTAGAAGGCCATGTTTTTTAAGTGATGGTCAAGGCTTATAGTCAACACGGTTGGTGGTCGCGGTTCGTAGGTTTTGATCCGTTAAATGGCAGGGGTTAAAAAAGAGAAGGAAAAAAAATTGAGTGCACGGACCACCGCGGCGGGTGAGTAGGCACGCAGGGTGCAGTGAGACTGGGTCTTGATTAGGCGGCTGGGGGGGGGGTGCAAGTGTGGGGCGAAGAATCTCTCACTCCGCTTTTCCAACAGGCACGCGAGAGAGGAAGAAAAGTTTAGGAAAAAAGGAAGAAAAAAAAAGGATACCATTCTCACCTGCAACACACTCAGCTCCCGTCGATCGTACAGGATCGCTGTTCGACACAACTCCCCTCCAGGAGAAGGCCTACCATGTTCCATCAGTCTTTCCAAGCATTGATTACCGCGTCACTCAACACCTTTCACTTAGCAGCTTAACTCGAGAATCACTGCAGAAGAGAGAGACCCCGATCAGGCATCCTCCCGACACCAGCCGCCTCACCTCACCGTCAGCCTGGAATACTCTCAGGCCTATGGCGACCGAAACTCCTGTCAGGGTACAACGGCGGTCATCGCCAGCCGTCAAGAGCTCCGCCCTAAAGGGCATCCTGAGGTCCGGGCCGACGAGGCTGCCGGGTCAGCATCGCCCACGCGAGGGCGAGGACCAGGACCCTTCTCCAGAGAGCCCGACCAAGCGCCGCAAGACCGTCGTCTTTGATATGGAGTCCAACACAGTCCAGAGCATCACGTTCCAGACGCCAGACGAGGCCAAGCGGAAGGCAGAGGGCGTCAAGCAGATGGCCCTCAAGGCCCTGAGAGAGCACGCCTCGGGAGACCAGGAGGGGTACGATACTCTGAAGGGCATCTTCCGCAACGACCGGCGACGACGGACCGGTACGCCGACCTCGAGTCAGGCCGAGGACGATGTCGAGCCTTCCGACCTGATCCACTACATCAACGCCCTCAAGGCATGTGCTCCTCACATTGGTCGGTCGTGCACCGGCCTGGTTCACGAGGTCCTCAGCATACCGTGGCTGGGCCGACCCGACGACTTCGTGACTGCCTACATCGACTTTCTCGCAAATCTGGTCACCGGCCAGTCCATATATCTCAGCAACGTCCTTGCGATGCTCGTCGACAAGTTTCGCCTCTCCAAGTCGTCGCAGTGGGCGGCCGGTGATTATCCCGAGGTCACCTGCGACGTCATGCGGCAGCGGCTCCACTGTGCCCTGGGCCAGGTGCTGCAGCTCTTCCCGGCAGCGAGACGGGTGCTGCTCTCCCAGATCAATAAAGAGTTTCCTTTCTCCGATGACTCGAAGCCCGTCCACATGGCTTTTGTGCAGAACCTGCTGCGTCTACGCGAGTATGCGCCGGATATGGGACCTGAGATCATGGAGCTGATCACGGACCGGCTCGTCAAGGTGAGCACTTCACAGGCACCCCCCCCCCAAAGAGGTTTCCTCACGCTTACGTCTCTACAGATCGATGTACAGATCCAGGTTGACCTCGACGAGGCCGACGACGAGGTGGCTGCCGGCGTGATCAGTCAGCTCCAATCGTCTCGGATGGACGACGCCAGCGAGGACGACGCCAGCGACGCCGAAAGTGTTGCGAGTGACGAGAGCGACGACCGACACGAGCTGAGCGGGAAGATCTTAAAGGCTGCACAGCACATCCAGAAGATGGACTCCATCATGGACACATTATTCCGCGTCTATGAGCCTGTATTTGCCGACCCGGACTCGGACAGGGCTAGAGATCTCTTCGACAACATGCTCTCGGAATTCGTCAACATCGTCCTTCCCACGTACTCGAGCCGACACACACAATTCCTCATCTTTCACTTTAGCCAGCTTTCAGAGGACCTGACGGATAGGTTCGCCGGTGTCCTCCCTCGATATTGCCTTTGGAAACCAGAACTCCATGGTCACGAGACAGAACGCCGCCGCATACCTTGCCAGTTTCGCAGCCCGAGGAAAAAAGGTACCGGCCGAGTCCGTACGGACGATCTGCACCGTTCTCATCAAACACATCGATTCCTACCGACACAGGCACGCGGGGACTGCCCGGCCCGACCTGAGGAGGTTCACGCCCTACTATGCTCTCTTCCAGGGCCTGCTCTACATATTCTGCTTCCGATGGCGCGACCTGGTCATGGAGTCCCCCGACCTCGTCAACCCAGATGATGCTGCCTCCTACCTCGGCCAGGAGCTGGTGTGGATGCAGGAGCTCGGCCCCCTCCTCACGGCAAACATCTGGTCCAACTTCAACCCGCTCCGGGTCTGCCACCCCACCATCGTACACGAGTTTGCCAAGCTGGCCGGCCACCTCGGCTTCATGTACGTGCACGATAAGATCGAGCAGAACCGACGCATCTACCTGTCCTCGTACGTCTCGTCCAGCGTCGAGGCCCTGCGTGAGACGGCCAGCCACAACCCGTATGACGAGAGCTGGCTGCAGCTCACGCCGTACTTCCCGTTCGACCCGTACCAGCTCCCCGAGAGTCGCCACTGGGTTGACGACGATTACATACCCTATGATTCGTTCCCAGGTCTAGGTGAGGAGGACGATGATGACAGTGAGCCGGACGAGACGATGGACATGGATGAGACGTTTGAGGAGACATTTGCCGATGACACCGAGACGGATGAAGGGAGTAGCGGCTGAATGATGAAGTATCCGCATTCCATGCAAGAGACTGGACTGGCGTTTTTGAGACTGGAAAAGTCATGAGGCATTTAGTACGGAGTTTTTATCTTCTTCTTTTCTTCTATTCCTCTTCTTATTTGTAACGACAGAGATACCACGCATCAGTATTGAACAGCTCTTCTCTCCTAAAGAGAGCTTTTTTCTAAGAATCTATGTTTTGAGAGCATGATTATGGTTTGGCAACCGTGCACAAATGGACGTTACGTTATCGCGCCATGAAAATTAAGTGACACACACATGTTCAGATCTATCAAGGGAGCTCCTTCGAATCGCGATTTAATATCATCTCCTCTGAATTGTAGGGTATCACCGGATACTACCTGGCACCTAAAGTGGTCGATCCTTGGCGTCTCCGTTGCTGCACAACATGGATCACTCTTTGCTGGAGGTGCCAGCCATCCTCTTGTCGTATGTGCCGTGCCAGGCAGCAATGTCCACCATGATGGTCGACAGAACCTCGGCTCACTTCTTGTCCTTCTCCAGATCAACACCGACGATGCGCAGCTGACCCACATCGCTGTACGCAAGCTGGTAGCGGGTAGGGGCCCATGCGACCACAGGGGTGGAGCTGGCCGTCTTGAAGGTGTGCACGCGCTCGCCGGACTCGCAGTGGTAACAGTCAATACCGGTCGCCTGGCCCGTCTGGACGTCGACGTCGCTGCCGGCGACGAGGTAGTAGCCGTCCCAGGTGAAGCTGAGGGTCTTCACAGGGCCGATAAGGTCGGTCAGGGTGCGGTGGCAGATCCAGTCGCGGGTGTCGTACAGGCTGACGAGCGAGTCGGTGCCGCCCGAGGCTAGGTACTTGCCGTTGGGCGAGAGCTCGACGGACAGGCACGATCCGGTGTGGCCCTTGAGGGCATACTCGCTGGTGGCGCCGGGGCCGTCGACCTTGGAGCGGTCGTAGCTGTAGTGGATAACGGGCTCGAAGTCTGGGTACGACAGGACGCGCACCTCGCCCTTGCCGGTGCCGACGTAGACGCGCTGCCGGCTCCAGCAGAAGGCGATCTGGTTGGTCTGGACGGCCTGCTGGTGGTTGTCGATGGGGGTAGACCGGGTGGGGGAGAGAACATAAACGTTGTCGGCCTGAGATGAGGGGGACAGCACAATTTAGCTTTCACATCATCATTAGGAGGCAGGAGTGTTCAAGCTCACCTTATTACCAACGATCAGTGACTCTCCCTCAGGGTCCCATACCAGCGTGAAGGCCTCGCCCAGCCCCTTGACCTCGTTGACACAGTTCTTGGTACGAACATCCCAGAACTTGACCGTGCCATCGTTGCTCACGCTGCAGAGCTCGGCGTCCTTGACGGGGTTGAAGGCGACCTTCTCGATGGGGGCGGCATGGCCCTTGAGCTCGGTTGAGAAGCGCACGTTGGCCCTCTCAGGGTTCCCTGGCGAGACCTTTTGTCAGCAATATAACGCGCGCGCGCCGATAGTCATTCATCACTCACAGACGCGAAGGGTCTTGTCGGCGGCACCGGTGGCGATCAGGTTGCCAAAGGGGTTCCAGCCGATCGAGCGGATGCTGGCATGCCTATCATCAACAAACGTCCGTGGCGGCTTCTTGAAGGCGTCTTTAGGGAAGTAGAAGGGATCTTGGTCGTAATCCATCTGCTGCGGCGACATACTTGTAGTTTGAGGCACCTCGCGTGGCGGTGGGCTCCGTGTATGCCTGTGGCCGAAAGGCGTTGAAGTAGACCTGGAAGCGGTCTTTGTTCAGGCTCTGTCTGGGCCGAAGCAGAGGTGCCCTGACCGGCTTATTGGAAGATGAAGCCATTGCACAGGTGAAAAAGAAACCTTCACTCATCAGTATGCCAGCCGCTTTGGGTGCTCTCGTCTGATGTTGACTTACTTTCTTTGTGTGTAGAGATGGATGAACTTTTGCTTGGTGAGCGGATGGGATGAGATTGAGACCCCAGGCAGGTACTTTGCAAGCCTCACCCGGTGTCATGAAGACCTGAGAACGAGTGACCAGGAAGAAAGCCTAAGATAAAAAACATGGCATTGAACCTCAACAGAGATATTTCAACCTCTTGAGAGTAGGCTAGCAATTATTTGGTCATGATAGCCTCACAGGGCAGTCATCACGGCAAGTAGAATTGTGATCTAGTGTTTTTGGGGAGAGGAAGGGATCTTCGGCAGGTCCCCTCCCAGGCTCGGAACACTGCAGCAGCTTGTTAGTGGGCCCCGACAGCCAGCTACAGGGCTAATCCCAGAGCCACTACCATCGCTGAGAACGGTGTCAATTCCGTCGTCATCTCCCATAGTCTGTAATTAGTTGCTGGTTGCTGCTGCTGCTACCCACTCGACATGCATGCATGCACTGACTACACCACGCTCCCAACTCCAACTGCAACATCACACACTTTCCTCCAAGCTCACAACTCTGCATTACCACCTACAAACAACAAGATCACACAGCACCAAGATGAGCTAGAGACTGCTCAAGGGTCTACAGTAACCTATCCCCCAGAGATTCTTTCTTAGAACAAGCCATTCAATTGGCCCGGATGAGGACAGCTCCTCCACCCCTCGGGCTCCAGACAGCCAGTCATGTACTGGCCGGTTGGCACACCTCGAGTATATGCGACAAGCAGCTCCCAGCCTGCCAACTGCAACATCACTATCTCCCATGATGGCCTCTCTCTGCCGACGCCTGACGAGAAGGATCCCGAGAAATCCGACCAAGCCTCCCTCCTGACTGCTGATTCTGCCTCCAGCTATGACTTCCCCAACCCGTCGACACCCATCACCCCCATCACACCTGGTATCCAGCCCGTCGAGCGTGAGATCCCCGACACCGGCTCAGAGGCGTCGTCTGGTGGCAATGGCAGTGGTGATGGCACTGGGCGCCCCGTCATTCCGCTCCACGAGCCGATCCTAGCATTACGGGTCTCGCGCCTCGGTCAGATCTTTGCCGTCATCACTGCGACGTCCATGACCATATGGCAAGCCAAGGTGCGGCCCAAGAGGAGAGGGAGACCCGAGCTGTTGAGTTGCTCCCAGCTAACCGTCTTGTACAGCCCACGGTCATCCTTGCCGTCGTCGTGCGATCAGAGCTCTCCCTCAGGTCCTACGGTACCAATGTCGACCTCCTGCTCCGGCCCGACTCTGCCATCTTCGTGGTCCGCACCAGCTCGGGCTACCTCATCACCTACTCGCTGGCCACAGACTCCGAGTCGCGAGTGTATAAACCCTATTTCACGAGCCATACCAATGTGCAGCGGCGACGGCAGAGCCACTGGGGCGGGCCTGGACATGCTGCACCGGATCAGATCATGTGGGGGCCCGGAGAGGGCCGCGGCGTCAGCGACATAAGCGTGCGGTTTCGGATGGTCATCAAGGTGGACGCCGGTATAGCGAGTGCGCTCGCGCTCGACGACGAGGTGGTCGTGGCCACACGCAAGCCAGCTGCCGTGCAGTGCATACGATGGACTCCGGACAGCTCTGGCAGTCAGACGAGCACCGAGCTTCTCAGCAAGATGGCGTGGCTCGGGAAGAAGGTGTCCGTCACCGAGATGACGAACGACAGGTCGATGAACCTGTCGACCTGGGTCACGAGTGACGGCAGGGCCTATGCCGTCCAGCGCACGCCGAAAGGCCAGCCAAACCCGGAAACCGGCGAGATGGAGCCCAAGAGGCTGTTCAAGGGATACTGTTTCCACGTGCCTCAGGGCACTCACGACCGCGCAACACACGCCGTGATAAATGCTCGGTTCTCGCTCATCGCACTTGGGTGTGTCGACGGCGTTGTCCGAGTCTATACGGTCCGGGACTACTCGGGCAATGTGCCGTCGTCTCACGTACAGAGACTACCAGTCTCAGAATCTCACTCTGGGAGCCTGACATGTCTGAGCTATTCGCCGGACGGATACTGTCTGTTCGTCGGCTACGAAAAGGGCTGGGCGACCTGGAGCGTCTACGGCAAACCCTTGAGCAACAGCTTTGGGGTTGATCAGAATCTAGTGAATAAAAACGGGGAGTACTGGATCTCGGGTGTAAGAGATGCGTCGTGGTTAGGAGGAGGCTCAGAGATTGTCCTTGTTGGCCAACAACACGAGTCCCTATGGCTGCTTGAGATGGCGAGAAGCGCCGTCACTGGATGTTACAGCTCTTCAAACCTATTTCGCACAGTCTTACAGACCACATCCAGCGTCATGATCTACCGCGGCTACGACCTGCCCGACATGAGCACAATATCGGCAGAACCTTTTCTTTGGCACACGACAAGGATACCGGCCACATATCTCCTGAACCAGTGGCCAATCAAATCCACAGTCATATCCTCCGATGGGCGATATGTGGCTGTTGCGGGTCGCCGAGGTCTCACGCACTACAGCGTCAACAGTGGACGCTGGAAGACTTTTACGAATGCGGAGCTGGAGAACGAGTTCTCGGTAAGAGGTGGCATGTGCTGGTACCAAAATATCCTAGTGGCCGCTGTCGAGGTCAGCAAGACCTACGAGCTACGGCTTTACTCGCGCGAGAAGGAACTGGAGAGCATCATCTACGTCCACACCATGCCTGCCCCTATTGTCCTCCTCACGCCATCCGGAGAGGACTCACTTCTCGTCTACACCTACGACAACCTTCTCTACCACTTCGTTTTCAACCCGTTCGGCAACACAGTACGACTTGTTCAGGTCGGCCAGATTGCCTTTCACGGCATTGTTAGATCGCCTGCCAGAGTCAGGGGGGCTGAGCTGGATATTACCCGAGAGCCAGCTAGTCGAGGGTGACCCGTCGCAAGACGTTCGCGTCGCCTCTGTCTTATTTCTGGTGGATGGTAAATTGGTCCTGCTGCGGCCCGTCTTGGGCGAAGAAGGGCAGTTGAAGTATGACATGAGAGTCATTGCCCAGAATGTCGAGTACTACGTCTCCATGAAAGACCAGCCGTTCCTCAGCGAGATCGGGCCACCAGCAGGTAGCACACCAGCGGAGGTCGAGAACGAGGATCTCTTCAACTCACTGTGGATGTTCGACGGCACGGATATCAAAGCCTGGACGGATATGCAAAAGGTCCTGAACGGGCTGGGCGAGAGCCATGGGGAGCTGCCCGCCCCCGTCTCTGTCTCCGTCGACTTCTACCCGCTGTCCGTCCTGCTCGAAAAGGCCATCGTGCTCGGTGTCGAGCCAGACCTTGTCCAGAGAAGGGATGTCAACTTCTCCTTCTTCCGCTTCTCAATACGGGTAAGTCACACAAGTCCTCAGAATCTCGTCACACCCGCCGCTGACAACAGTCCAGACAACTCTGTTCCTCCCCGAGATACTTCGGCATCACCTGGTCGCCAACAAGTCCCTGGCGGCACTCCATCTTGCTCAACAGTTCCAGCACCTTGAATACTTTGCGCACGCCCTCGAGGTCCTCCTCCACCACGTCCTGGACGAGGAGGTTGACATGTCACCACCCCCTCCCCAGAAAGCGCCATCCTGCCGCGCGTCCTCAGTCTCCTCTCCTCCTTCAAAGAGTACCTGGATATAGTGGTCCAGTGCACCCGGAAGACAGAAGTCCGCTCGTGGCGCACCCTCTTCGATTACCTACCACCGCCGCAGGAGCTCTTTGAGGAGTCCCTGCAGCGCGGCTCACTCAAGACAGCAGGCGGCTACCTCCTCATCCTACATACCTTTGACGAACTGGCCACCGCCTCTGAACAGAGCGTCCGCCTGCTGACGCGCGCCATGCGCGAGGAAGACTGGGAGCTGTGCAAGGAGCTCGCGCGGTTCCTGGCTGCCCTCGATGAGACGGGAGATACCCTCCGCGAGGCGCTCAGGATGGCGAACGTGAGGATTGCGACAGGAGATAAGACGGGCGAGGAAGGGTTTGGCGGCTCTCTGGTGGCGAGGCTAGAGGTCCCGCAGACAAAGGCAAAGGGTGTCAACGGCGCCGGGTCCGGGTCCGGGTCGGCATCGACGTCAGTATCGGGCGGGTCGAGCAAGGCTGAGAGCCCCGGTGGTGGGAACCGCAATGACATCACAGGAGACGATGGGTCGTCGGATGCCAGCATCAGTGGCCAGAGCGCGGCCGTGTCTGATGATGGGACGGAGAGATGATCCGAGACGAGAACAGGATGAGACGGGACCAAAATTACCGCCAGACGTACCTACCTAGACTCGAGTAGGGGGAGGCTTATACATCCTTTACACGCTGGTCTGCACCGGCTAACACCGCAGTCCCTTGCAGGCATAGAATTAAATACACTGCATCGTCGAGAGGGCCTCCGCGCCCTGGTTCCTTCACTCTCCATAGCTTGTCCCGGGAGATTCAACCCCAGGTTGCCCCATCCAACAACCCAATACAGTGGATGTCTAATGGTATTAAATTTCTCACTGTCACCCTTACCATCATCCAGGCATAGCCCATCCCACTTTTCTCATCTAAGTCCAATATCCTGGCCCCTAACCCCGACGCCCGCAGAACGAATAATCTCCCTCCGCCGCCGCCTGAGCTGGTCCACCTTCTCCTTGACCGTGATGATCTCGCCATCCTGCCTCGCCCTCTCGCGACCCTCGCCCAGGTCCTCCAGGCTCTTGGTCTCCAATCTCACCTTCCCGCTGCTGCCGCCGCCACCGCGGTGATCATTGGGGTCCTCGGCGACCACGCGCCGCCGCTGCAGGTTCGGCAGGTAGGCCCACGAGTAGACGGCGCCGAGGGCCATGAACAGGGAGAAGAGGAGGAACTCGAGGCCCTGGCGGGTCGAAGAGCCGTAGCCTGCGTTGATGCCGTAGACGACGGCGACGGCGACCATGCTGCCGATCTTGCCGGCGGCGGCAGAGATGCCGTGGCAGGTGCAGCGGTAGCAGCTGGGGAAGATCTCGGCGGGGATGATGAAGGTGAGGCTGTTTGCGCCTGGAGGTCTCGAGGTCAGGTTCCGACTC
The DNA here is from genome assembly GCA_016584495.1 of Celoporthe dispersa. NCBI lineage: Eukaryota > Fungi > Ascomycota > Sordariomycetes > Diaporthales > Cryphonectriaceae > Celoporthe > Celoporthe dispersa. The sequence continues at coordinate 2,338,092 of WAID01000007.1, forward strand.
CGGATCAGGAGAGATAGGGGGCGGAGGTTTGGGCAGGGAGGGAATCACGTACCGAAATTGAAGAAGAAGTGGCATATGGCCACGCAGACGACAGTGACGGGTGCGGCGTTGGTGTGCGCAACGCCGTAGTAGACGCCACCAGTGATGATGAAGAGCACGGTGAGCAGCAGGAAGGAGGCGGTGAGGAAGTGCCGCCGGTGGAGCCTGTTGATGAAGATGGTGCAGCAGATGCTGCCGAGGATGGAGGCGATAGAGACGGTGACGAGGTACTGCTTGCCCTGCTCGAGCAGCGTGTCGTAGACGGTGGCGCAGGGCCGCGCGCTGTCAGTCTGCCAGGCCGGGAAGCCCGTCTGGGTCCATGAGGGGGAGTGCAGAGGTGCCTCCCTCAAGCGTGGAGTTCCAGCAGGGCAGGTTGGGGCCCAGGGTGGGCGCGGGGCCTCTGGCCCAGAGGTCGGCGAGCGTCGCGCCTTTGTCGAGCGAGAAGCCATAGAAGGAGATATCTAGGAAGAACCAGGTTGCCTGCAGTGTGATCGTCAGTCAGTTGGTGCCGACTCTTGGCATCACGTCGGTGCTTCATGCGTTGAGAGGCAAGACCTACAGCAGTACCTAAGAGTCGTAAGCCATGTGTGTCCCTTCCGAGGGGGGCTTCGGGGTGTGCCAGTGCTTACCTAGCAGATAATACCAATTCCCGTCCTTGATGAAGTAGTTGTATAGATCCTCTCGAGAAAACTGCACAGGCATGAACTGGAAGGGCTCCCGCGGCAAGGGCGGCAAAGATGGGCTCTCGCTGCTCGCGCCAGGAGGGGGCGCGCCGTACACCCTCTGGGTATCACGAAACGCCGTGCCCGGTTTGCCCTTGACCTCCAGGCTGTACAGGCCGCAGTCGTAGAGAAAGAAGCGGAAGATGATGGCCAGCACGGCGGGCACGCACCCGGACCCGATGACGATCCTCCAGATGCCGTCGACGAGACTCTTGCATTCCTTCTCGTACTTGGTGTTGATGCCGCACTGTAGGGCCTGTAGGTTGTATTGTGCGTCCCTCCCCAGCACGACCCAGACGCCGACGAGCTGGGCGAGTGCCTGTCCGACGGGCTGCATCAGGAAGACGGAGGAGAGCATGGTGGCGCGAGAGGTGGTGCTGGACCATTCTGATGTGATGACAGCACTCAGGGGATACTCGGCTCCTATCCCGATGCCCATAACAAACCGCCACTGGGGAGAGAAGGTTGTGTCAGCTCCGTGGAGATATGCAGCGCGCGGGAGGGAGAGAGATATACTTACAAAACAGAACAGGGCAAGGAAGGACATGTCATTGTAGCCATAGCTGCTGGTGGCCACGCCTATGGTGGAAACAATGACGAGGAGGAGCTCGATACCATAGAGCCGAGTCCGTCCGAAGCGGTCAGCCAGGTACCCGAAGAGCAGCTGGCCACACGCAGAGCCGCCGAGGGTGAACAGGTTGATGACGAGGCCGGGCCAGCGCTGGTCTGGGAAGTATACGTAGGTGACAGATGTGTTTATGACATTGCTCGCGAATAGATTGTAGCTGGTACAACAGAGTGTGAGCCGTACCATATATGTATGCGTCTGGATGGGGTGCTCTCTGTTGGCAGCGAGCGTGACATGTCTCGAGACTTACGAGTCTGTGAGGAAGCCCGAGGCCGCGACGCCCCAGATCCTGAAGTTCCAGGAGTTCAGGTCAAGCTCATATCTTAACTGGCGGCGGTCCTATATCGAGGCACTGGTGTCAGTCCTGTCGAGCATCGAAAGCTCGCCCTCCAGGTACAAGGCGGGGCTGGAGTGCGCGCGCGTAGCCGCTGCTTACCTGGCGGTCTCCAACAGGCAGGGCAGAACTGTCAAAGCCCAGGAACCCACGATTTTTCCTCTCGACGTCGTCGGGATAGATCGACCGGGCCATGTCTGATTGTCCCTATCCCTATAGGAAGGCTGAGAGTTTCACCAGCTGTGGAGTCTCCAGTACATGCCTGACATGTTTACAGTATCGATCTGGGGATTGGCCCTGGAGGCGTAGAGATGCTGTTGAGGTGGGCTGAGCGGGTGGTAAATCTACTTTTTGGATCTCGTATGGTCTCCTGGCGAGCAGGATTGCGAGAGGCGCAGGGAGATGAACTACTTCCGACGTATGCGGAGAGGGGCCAAAGAGCCTCATGAGGACTTTACATGAAATGTTGAATATCCATGGGCGAGGCTGGTGTCGCCACGAAGGGTTCCTTCCGTTGATGCACAAAAGAAGCGTCTCGGCGGATAAGGGTCGTCTTGAGGGCAAGTACTACCCACTCAGGTGCAAACCCATAGTGCTGGGGAAGGCGCCCCCACGCTACTTCCATCGTCCACCGAGGGACGATTACGTCGGGGCGAGGGGCATGGATGGGATGGATGGACGCCCCCTTGCAAAGCATACTTGATATACCAGACCCCAGAGACAAAACTGAACAAGACTGAGTGTGTGGTACACCCCTCGCGTTCTCGTATGTCTTCAATAACTCTTCCCCTCCCTCCCTCCCTTCTTCCCCCCCCCGCAAAAAAAACAACGCTAGGTTGGACATCACTCAATTCACTCACCGTCTCTTTCCCACCATGTGATTATTGTACAGGTGCTAATCTTTTCCCTATGCTCGTCTCGTTTAGAGTCCCGAAAGGTCGCCCCTGTAGGACCCCTAGCCTCTTCCTGCACTGGGCTATGGTACAGCAACATGCAGGCTGCAGCTGCAAGGTCCACCACGTTCTGCCCCTCCCCCTCCCCTCGCATCGTTACACAGATGTTGGCTCTCCTCTCGCCATATGTGTGTGTGGGTGTGTGTGTGTGTGCCTAGGGAATTTATTGATTTCTGCTTACTGGGTGACCGAGTATTCTTTTGTCAAGCTTAGGGCGGCGGCATATACGCAAGGTAAAATCTACCTCAACCTCGTGGCGTACGACTAAGCAGCCATCTTGGTTTCCACTTTGGCACTGTCTGTATTCCGCGTCCATCGCCCTGCCCACGTGGGACGCACCCAAGCTGAGAAACCATGTCCGCCAGACAACAGCCTGCCCTGGGGGCCCTGAACCTTGGTAGTTCAAGGTACCTGAATTACCTTTCGTACCATTACAACTCTGTTGAAGGAGACAATTACTTGGGTAGATATATAGGCAAGATTGGCTGGATGGGTGCGCATCTGTCTCCAAGACAGCATCCCGTCCTCCGGTCGGACCAATTCGGGGAGTTTCGAGTCTCGTTCGTCCTGGATACCTACTGCTCAGAGACACAGACCCTCACTCACACACACACACACACTCTCTCTCTCTCTCTCTACTCACACCAAGCAGCGATCATGAGCCACGGACCGAAATGTAGTTGAGCGGGCTTCAGGGCCAAGCATCTAGGCACTGCTGTACTAACTAGTGGCAGAGGAGGAGGGTGGACGCCAGAAACCTTCCCCCTCTCTGCTTCTGGAATTCCAGCGGTCCGCAGCAGTAGCCAGTGCAGCAAGTCCCCTGGGTCGTCGGTAGGGCTATCATCAGCAGGGCTGCCATCAGTCGATGTCTCTCGGCTGGCTCCTTGCTCCGAGTACCAACGCCCGCCTGTTATGATATTGACCTCATCCTTCCCCGTCCTTCCGGACCAGCACTTTCAGCCAACCACCACCAGCCCCATCGAGATCAATTTAGCTGGTGGTGGTGGTGATGATGACCACTGTGGCGCCTGTGGGCTGCTGTGCCGCGGAGGAGGGAAAGAGCGCATGCACAGTGCCAGCCTTGGCCTAGCCTGACAGGGTGCCAGGCAAGCTCTGTGACCAAATCCCGTTGCACCTTCTGGCCATGTGCCCTTGGGCTCCGGGCTCATTCCTCCAGCCCTGCCCCCTTTCCTCGCGACGGACCACTCGGTTGGAACCCCTGGGATCTGGACCATGCCGTACTCGCTCCCACACCATTGGCCCCCATTCCGCCATCTTGCCATCCGACGTGGACCCCGCTTTCCTCAACCTTGAGCTCCTCCCCCCAGAGCTAGAGCCCAGATGACTCGCCCTGCCCTCTACCGCTGGGACCTGCACCCGCACATGCTGCACATGCCGTTGCAGCGTATGGGACGAAGGAGTGCTTGGGGGTCGATACTGACACGGACCGAGCGCGGGGATAATGCCGCGCGCACACGCCCACACACACGATAAGATAACACGGTTCAAGCTGTCAGCTCCCTCTGTTTTTGCTCTCATGCTGCTGCTGCGCTGCACGCACACACACACACACACACACACACACACACACACACACACACACACACACACAAGAGAGGGGTCACAGAGAAGTCGACCCGGTGATGAGAAATCTGGACGGCAGAGCACGGCAGTCGTCGTCGTCGTTGTTTTTGCTGCTAATGTTATTTCTATCAGCCTGCGCAGGGCCCTCAAGTATCTGGAAAACTTAAATTGCTTGCCTGGCCTTATTATTATTATTATACTGTTGACCAGCCCGACGACACCGCCGGACCCTGGGCTCGAGTGGCTCTCGTAATCAGCCTCTGCTCGGCCTATTCCACCCTCGAATGCTGGTACGATCCTCGCTCTTCACTGACTACTATGCAATTGCATGACTGCAATGCCTATTTCTTGACCAGTTCCCTTTCTCAACACACCCAGATCGGACCCTCACAATACATGTCCTCACTCCCACGGTGAAGTAACCAGTCGCTGTACTCTGTCTGACTCGAGAAACCTTGCCCAGTCTCACAGCCTTGTCTCTTGTCGGACCACACCAACGCCGACGCGGCGCACCGGCGCAAACCCTCACGATCGGCACGGGCACGTGCAAGATCCTGGCGGAGAGGACTGGAAGGGCGCGACGACCGACGAACCAAAGGGAAAAAAGAAAGAAAAAAAAAGGACCAGCCAGCCAGCCTGACCATAGCAGCACGAGAAATGCTCTTGTCGGCAGAGCACGAACTGCCCTGATCACCCCCTCTCCCCGCTGGCGCAGCTCCGCAGAGGGCTGGACAGCCGTCGGGGTCCCGAGGGCTGACAATACATCCGACCGCGAATCATGGCCTATTCCAATAGATCTTTACAATCAAACTCCTCCTCCTCGTCGTACATCTCCTCGTCTCTGGGTCATGCGTCCTACGCGCCAGCACCCGCTCACATCGTCGATACCCCCAACAGCTCCGCCGTCTCTGGTGCGGCTTTAGATCCCTCGCTGCCTCCGACCGCGCTCCGCCCTCTGGATCTCGGTCCTCCCGTCTATCAGGCCACAATGTATTTTGACCTCGCAGGGGGGCTTGGGCTGCTTGTCCTGTCTGTCCTAGGACTGTTTGCATGTCATACTAATTGATATCTTTCTCTCCTTGTCTAGCACCCTGTTCGAAGGCACAGCGAACGAGCATGCAGTATATCTCGGGCCGTGGGAGGTGATAGAATCAGATCCTCGCAGGGTCGCCTGGCAGTGCAGCCACCAAGGCGAGACGTTGGAGCAGTTCCGTGCGTATGATGACAACAGGGAGACCAAGCCTGAACCCGGTAGCAAAGACCATTCGCTGAGAGACCGTCACAGTTCCGATGGGCCTGTCCTCACAGGTGCAGCCTGTCACGCTCCACGCCCAGCACCGGCCCTACTCTGACCCGGCCGAGATGGAGCTGTACGTCATATTCCGGGAACCACAACGCGTACGATATACGGCAGCGGACGGCGCGGTCGTGCACGACGAGGTCATCGAGGTCAAGTATGAGTTCACCTCGCTCGACGGCTCTGCGCGCTTCCAGGGGGACCTGCGGCGGCAAGACCTGGTTGACTACTTCGATGTCGATGTTGTCTTCAGCGACACGCACAGCCGTACCGACTCTCTGACGGGCGCAGTGCGGGGGCTGGTAACGATCCAGAGGATCAAGGTATGGAGGGACAGGCTGTCCATGTGCCACTGCATTACGTTCTACTCGAATCGACCGTCCAGCCGCCGGGAGCGAAGATATCGGGAATACCTTGTCGCCGACTTCCACGAGGAGCTCAAGAGCCGCGACGACAAACATAGGGAGTGCCGCCTGGGCGCAATAGGCAGGCGGGGCAGCGCGCCCAATGCCGTCCGGGCAAGGAGCTTCTCCATCTCCTCGCCCACGTCTTGGGGTCGCACCAAGTCCAAGTCGGTGGAACGGGCCGCTGAGGCCGCGCAGGTCGTGCCGCTGGACATCCGCTGGCTGGGGATCCGCTTCTCGAGAGAGACCGGTGAGTGTGCGTGTGCGTGTGTGTGTGAGATGGTTCAGTGCCTGTCTACTTCCACCTCCTCTCTATGCCAAGGCACGGCGACCTGAGAGCCGTTGCGGGGGTGTGGGGTGGGGGTGTTCACGCCAAGTGTGGTTACTTCTTCCAAACTTTGTGAAGGCTGACCCGAGCCCTCCGCGCAGACTATCGTCGCTTTATGAAGCTATGGGCGGACTGCCACGCGGCGGATAGCGAGTATCGAGGGAGCTTCCTGCCTCGGGACCTCGTCGAGCTACCATCGCCAGCGATACGGGCGCGGGAGGCCTTTGAGCCTGACGCGATGGGGATGATGTCCAGAAGCCTGCCTGAGGATCTGGAAACGCTAAACGAGGCGACGAGATGATGAGAGAGACAGAGGCATACATAGCACGCGCCTGATTCAACAAATGAGCCTATGCCGCTACAGCTTTCTGCAGCATAGAAAAAGAAGAGAGACCAACGATATGGTACCGCAGCAGCACAAAGGATCAGAGGGAAGGCCGGAAATCTGGCTATTCTCTTTTCTTCTCTCTCTCTCTCTCGCACACACACCCACACGAAACATTTATTATAAGTCCTAGACCAACAACAATGCGGCGTTCTGATCAGGGGGGAAAAAAGAATGTTTTATACCCATGCAGTCGTTCAGCCAGTCACTTGGTTTTTCAAGCGGGACGGGATGGAGGAAAGGCTGCAGCTGCATTCACTCAGCTTCTTTTACGTTATGGAGAATTATATAATGAATGAATGGCCCGTTCTGGCTGCTTCTAATGATCACAGCGGGGTTGGGAGCCTGCTTCTGAACCTGGCAAGCCTGTATGCTTCGCATGTTTTTTTCTCTTCATCTTTATCTAATTATCCACTACCTAGTTTCCTACACCTCCTACGGTGAAGTTCTCCCTTGCTACCACACTCGTGTGAAAAAGTGCGCAAAACTGTACAACAACACCTAGTCGTACATACGTGACCTGTTCAGGCAGAAGTATGGCTAAACTCAGAGGCCAACTACATACTAAGTATCTTGGATGAGATATAGAAATACATAACATACCTCTTGCTTCTTGGAAGCACCTCATAGACTGTACTAGTTGAGGTATTTGTATGGAACACTTCTTGCCGTCATAGGCTATTTTCTTGGCCAGGCTGATCGACTTTCGTCGTCTTGTTTGTCTTCCTCATCGCCGTCTTCTTCTTCTTCCTAAGAAAAAAAAAAACCACCAAAAAACACAAAGCCTCCTGCCCACGGGGGGAGACGGTGGAGTCTGTCTGGGGTACAGTACAATAAGTAAGGACCCGAGCTGTCGGTACCCGCCGACCCAGCCTGTCACGCTACCTTTTACCTGACGTCAGATGCTTGTGTGGGTAGTAGGGGCTAGGAGGGGTAGAGGGGTACCTAGGGGGCCCTGTTCGTGAGGTGACCCCAGATCACCCCATAGCTGCATCACCAACAGCTGCACGCATCGACAGCACCGGCGGTCCGAATCGATCTCTTGACGAGTGGGCTGTGGTCTGCGAGCTCAGCTGCAACGGGAGACAAGAGAGTTCTCCGTGGTCTGGCCTGGTCGGGTCGGAGAGAAAGAGGTGAGCTCTTGTTCGTCCGGCCTGATAAATACGCGCGTGTGCACCTCTCAGCCTGGAATTTACCACTGCAGGGCAGCAAAGCAAGCAAACCTGACTAACCTCGCTCACCATCAACATCACATGCCCTTCTAGGCGGACGAGGTGTGTTGTCCATCGATACCTGACACAATAGGGAGGAACACTCCAAGCACCTGCCCCCTCCGCAATCAGCAGACATGAAGAAGATCATCCTCTCGGTCAACGCGGGGTCCTCGTCCGTCAAGATCTCCGTCTACGAGGCCGAGGCCCACGGCAGCCCGACTCAGCTCGCCGAGGCCCAGATCAGCGGGCTGACCTCGCCGCCACCCAAGCTCAGCTACGTGCGCGGCGGGCAGACGGCCTCCAAGGACGAGGAGCTCGGCGGCGGCGGTAACGACAACAGGAAGATCAGCAACCAGGACGACGCCTTCCGCATCATCCTGTCGACGCTCACAGGTGACCCTGCCCTGCCGCAGCTCGCCAGCAAGGACGACGTGGCCATCGTGTGCCACCGCATCGTGCACGGAGGCGACTTCCGCACCGCCCAGGTCATCAACGAGGCCACCTACCACCGCCTCGAGGACCTCAACGACCTCGCCCCCCTGCACAACGCCCCCTCCCTCGAGATCGTCAAGAGCTGCATCGCCCAGCTGCCAGGCGCCGTCAACGTCGCCTGCTTCGACTCCCCAGTTCCACGCGAGCATCCCCGCCCACGTGCGGACGTATCCCATCGACCAGGACATTGCCCGCAAGAACGGCCTGCGCAAGTACGGCTTTCACGGCATCAGCTACTCCTTCATCACGCGGTCTGCCGCGGAGTTCCTCGGGAGGGACGTGCGGGATGTGAACCTCATCGCGCTGCACCTGGGCAGCGGGGCCAGCGCGTGTGCCATCAAGGGCGGGAAGAGCTGGGACACCAGCATGGGGCTGACGCCGCTGGCCGGCCTGCCAGGCGCCACGAGGAGCGGGAGTATCGACCCGAGGTGAGCGAAGGGGAGAAAGTATCATCTCCTGACCCAATACACACACCAAAAGACCCACACCGGCTGACACTCTTCTTCTCCTCCTCCTCCCCCTCCCCAGCCTAGTCTTCCACTACGCCTCCGACGTGGGCAAGCTCTCGCCCGCCTCGACCAAGGACCTGCACATCTCGGTCGCCGAGACCATCCTCAACAAGGAGGCCGGGTGGAAAGCCCTGACCGGCACGACCAACTTCGGCACCATCGCCAGCTCCTCGGAGCCCAGACACCAGCTCGCCTTCGACCTCTTCGTCGACCGCATCTGCGGCTTCGTCGGGTCCTACTACGTCACCCTCCGCGGCCAGGTCGACGCCCTCGTCTTCGCCGGCGGCATCGGCGAGAAGAGCGACAGGCTGCGCCGCGCCGTCGTCGACCAGTGCGCCTGCCTCGGGTTCGAGATCGACCTCGAGAGGAACGCGACCCGCGATCCGCACGAGACGGGCAAGGTCGTGCGCGACGTCGGCCTCGCCGTGCACAAGGACGGCAGGACGCACCGGGTCCTGGTGGTCCAGACGGATGAGCAGTTTGAGATGGCGCATGCCGCGGCGCAGGACCCGGCGCTGTGGGCGGACGAGCTGGATGAGGTGCCGGACCTGGGGCTGCTCAGGGTCAAGAGCGGCCACTAACCAGGCAGACGGAAAAGGCCAGATGAGATGACGATTAGAGTGTGTGACCTGGCGTTCTTGGTAGCATCAAGACAAGACCTTGGAGTGTTTCCTATCTGGTCAGAGAGTCTACACAGCAGCTCACAGGTATCATGTTACATAGTTTATCGGCGGAGCCCGTGCTGGCATCGCACTCGGATGCCATCACCATCCGGAATTGTGTGTTTCCGCAGACAAAATAGCACATGAGCCTGTGTATCCGTTCGTTCCAGGGCCCGAGTGCGGTCATCTCCGCGGCATCGAGGTCGACAATCCCACTACGCCCTGCTCTCTCCTCCCAGATCTGAAGCCTACGACACAAGGGACGGATCGAAGCCAACCTAAACCCCCCGCCCCCCTTCCTTCTCGGTCACCATCTTGGCGTGTACTCTGCAGAGACCACTCGAGACGCCGTGTCTCGGCCCCCGCGAGACAACCCTGCGATCGGCGACTCGAACCCTCCCTCTCCGCTCCTCTCTGGAGTTGTCCATGTCATCTGCCGGGCCGGAGAGAGGAGGGGGTGGTACATGAGCGATTATTCCTACAGTCGGTCGACCCCGTGGGGGAGCACTGTCTCGAGTCTGTCTCAGTCTGGTTGGCTTGTTGCTGGCCGCGGTTGTGTGTGTGCGCGTGTGAGAGAGGGGGAATAGGAGACAGTATGAACGGCCGTCAGGTTGCGCCAGCTTCCAGTAGGCTTGGCCTGACAGGCGAGAGGGGGAGAGAGGGAGAGAAGACTGGTGGGTGGATGATACAGAAGCTCGGGTTTGTCCGAGGATCCCACACTCGCACCCATTCGTTCCTCTGGCGGCGAGAAAGGTTCACGCTATAAGAGCTCTGAGCCGATGAGGAACATGGCACGTCCAGGCACGAGCTTCTCTCCCTTCATCCCCTCTCAGTGTTGGACCGTGACTGGGAGATGGGCCCCATCCCGACATGAGACCGCCGCTGGGCGGAGGCCTCGCTAGCACACACTACAGATTGATGATTTGCGGTTTGACCAAAAAGAAAAGAAGAAACAAGTTGCACCCAACATTCCACTCCCAGTCTCGGGAACCAAAGTCCCCTCCGGTCTCCTCGATATGGGAATCCCTAGCCCCAGGCTGACTTGCTTTTTTGCCCGGGCTAGGCCGTCATCTGCGCTTTTGATTGGTGTTTTCTCTCTCCTTTCTCTTTCCTTTTGCATCCAAGGGGGGGCAAGTCTATCCTCAGACTACCATGTTGTGTGTGTGTGTGTGTTCCAGGTAGCTCTTAGCTGGGATCCGATCTCTCTGGGGAGGATCACGAAGATAGACGGATAGCAGACACCACACCACAGTACATCGCCACTTCGACGCGCGGTATCTCCTCATCCAGGCTCCTCCCGCTCCCCCTCTCTGGGCGACGTCACACCTCCTCCATGCTTCGTTAATCCCCCCCTCCCCATCTTTCCCTTCCAGCTATACCTGTTGTGATCATCGCAGAACCAAGTATGTGTACATATTTCGGAGCCACACGAGAAAGAAAAAAGAAAAGGAAAAAAAAGGGGACAACGCCACATGGAGGTGTTTTCGACGGGAAGGAGGGAGACAGCGGCATAAAACAAGGAAAGGTGTGTGTGTGTGTGATGGTGGTAGCATCGTATAGAGGGAGAAAAAAAGTGGCTATTTAAGATCCGACCCAAACAGCCAATACATGGTAGTTCTCACCCACACACGACAACCCACGCACACACACACGCGCACACATGGGGCGATCCCTCCTGCACCTCGCACAAAAAGGCAACATAGTAGGTGACTCCTCACGTTCCCATCCCCAGTTCCCCTCCTTCTCCTCCTCTTCCTCCTCAGCACAACACTAAGGGTCAAGAGCCAAGAGAAAACACACCCGGACACACCTTACAGATCGCATGTAATCTGACTGGTACTACCGCCGTTGCCTCTCTTCTTGGCCGCCCATCATGCTTTCCCGCTACCCCAAGCCGCGAGATAGTAAACTCTGCAATGTAAGAGGGGTCCTCTAGCCGTTCATTCCGAATGGTGGTTGCGATTATCACAACCCAGGTGGGATTGAGAGAGACCCGGGGGGGGGGCAGGGAGAGACAGTAGTAGCCTTGTGCTGTGGCGACGAGGCAGATGCAGTGACGAAAAGATGATGGGTCGACAGCGGGCAAGCTGATGCAAAGAGAGGATCACCCACCACCCGCTTGCAGGCCAGCAGGCTTGAGCTCATTTGTTGTGAGGTGGCGACAAGAAGAGCAAAATGTGTCCCCCCTTCTCCGAGCGCGAGACCCTGAAGGGGCCACTGGCCAGCTCCCCCCTGCCCCCCCTGCCGGGTTTGAGCTACAGCGCTAAGCGAGGGCCTAGGTTCAGCAGGCAGAACAGCTATGACATGAAGATGATGGAATTCTGGGTCCCGAGGATGGGATTTCTCCAATCTCCCATGTTTGTTTTTTCTTGCATCACTCAACGCATTCGCCCCTTCCCCTCCCTCCAAGGTAGATCCGGCCCCAACGCCTCCTTCCGTCCTTGCTGCCTTTTCCCCTCTCAGCAGTGACCCAAGATCTTCACAAATGGTTCCCTTTTGTTGACTTGCATGATTGCTGATCGACCGACCCTGTTTTCTTCCCTCTCTCTCCCTCTCCCTCTCTCTGTGTCATTTGTTGGGTCGAGGACGCCTGACGTAGGTTGTGGGGAACTTTGTTGTTACGTGGGTCTTCACCCGCGGAGGAAATGCTGCGACAACAAAATACAGTAAGTATTGTTGTACTTGACCTGCCACCCGTTACGTATACCCTACATACTATGATGTACTACCATGCTCTCTGTCTTAGAAAAAGATAGTATGTACTAATCAATCCCACACAGGGACCACCCCCTCTTTTTTTTTTATCTTCTCTTCGCCATTCCTTTTTCCCCTCTCAAAATCCTGTAATGCACTACGGGTTGCTCATTACTACTCCGCACCGCGGTCAGATGAACATCACACCACCGGAGTCGACTCCCCGGAACCTTCTCTGCGCACAACCAGCGTCGCATGCGGGATACTTTCCAGCAGGTTTTTTCTTCCTCTGCAGAGGAGAAGACCCTTGCATGACAAGGGTACCAGACTATGTACATAGTAGACGATACGGTCCTGGGGGTCCAACCGGCACAGACGGGTCGCTCACTACCCAGTAACTTTGCTGGCTGGCAGTCCTGGGCTGCGAGTGGCTTGAAAACTGCCCGAGGCCAAGGACGCGCAGGCCTAGTGCAGCCACGGTCGGTCTCTCGTTCTTGGGGACCCCCAAGACCAAGATCACAGGAGTGACTAGCAGGGAGGGAGCGAGCATTTATCCTCCCTCGAAGAAGCAGCTCATCTTGCTGGACGCGTCTGACCGGTCGCTCTAGGCGCTTCAGTCTTGTGTGGCTCGGGTCGCTTTGCCGCATCCAGGGAGCTTCCCAGGAATAACACACCATTAGCACCACAGCATATAGGCTGCGTGGTGCCACAGGCCGTCCTTGATTGCTTCCAACCCCCCCTTTCTCGCCCTCCACACCTCCTCCCCTTGGAGGACGTGGGCCGATCTGGCTCATCTCTCTCGGAGCAGGCTATCTTGTCAAATTTCGGCGTCCCATAGGGAGAGAGATGATGGCACATGAGTGGTCGAACGGCTTAGAGCCCCTTATAATACGTGGCAGAGCCCTTGTCCGTTTCCTTTCTCATCATCACCATCAATACACCTGTTTTTTTCTTGACGCTTAACATTCAAACACAAGGAAAATTTCCCAAGTATCTTAGAGTCTTTAGTGTAACTATGGGACACCACAAACAGCCGGCCAAGGCACACCCTGAGGCAGTCCAAACCCAGATACAAGCGCCACCAGCATCTTTTGGAAGCCAAAAGTATATAATTAGCACGAAATATGATGATAGCTTCTATCCTTTTTCTGAGCTTTGCAGCAGTCAATATGCTGCTTAATGAATTATCTTATTAGCAGTTAGATACTGATCGTTTCTTATTTTCTTACAATCTATATCACTCTCAACTAACTCCTACTCAATTCCATCAAGCTCTCCAGCAGAGACAGAATGTTGACAGCTCAGTGATCCCAAGCGGCGCATATGCATCAAATGTTTCCCAAAACGCCCAGGCCGGATCGTACAAGCATGCGGATCAGAGCTACTCGCAGGTAAGGATATATCATCTCCTATCCTAAACGCAAGGGGAGCAGGCCAATATATACTGACAATGAGCCAAGGCTGGGTCGACTTATCCTGCGGTACAAAACGCAGCACAATAGACCACGGGTAGCTGGCCCTATAATGGATAGTCCCTAGTAGGAGCCGGTACGAACGAGGCTTTGAACAGCAGCCAGACGTAGTGGCCAAGCAGCCTAGACATTTGAACGCGGGGCATGGTAAACATCATTCATGATATATACTTGTCGGACATTTGTGGTCGCTTTCGGAACGGACCCTAAACAGTCTTGTCTCTTGTTCTGTTGTCTTTAACAAGCTTTCGAGATAGCGATGAGGCTGACTCGGTTTGACTTTGGCGAGAACTCTAATATGTGGGCGAGGGGATGACAGCCAGAGGACCAAAGGGCTGCGGGGAGTACGTGGAATGGGTGGCCTCCCGTGTCCGATTCCAGACCTGAAGAGGGCGGGGGGGGGGGCTGGGACCTAGCACTTTCTCTCCTCCTTAGATCTGCTAGGTGTAATTATGTACAGGCATTCCATTTCAGAGCGATTTGTAGTGGGTATCCTCCGTACACGGGCCACTGATAGATAACACGCAGGTACCGTTGTTTATTGGGTTGGGCGCCGAGCGCTGCGAGCACGGTCAGGCAATAGGCTCAACACCAAGGGTGGGTAGTGGCGTGTACCACAAAAGTTAATAACGAGGCCGGGCGCAGCTTTGGATGGTATCAGCCTGGTGGGTTGATGATGTGGCCAGCCTCAGATGGAGTGAGCGACCCCCGTGAGGATGGATAGGATTTGGTCTGGACCACAGGCAAAAGTGCTTAGCCTTCCACGTCGTATAACCCAAAACTTTTATTTGTTATCGGGTCGTGGTTAGCTGCTCGAGGTCCCGACACTCCTGGTTCGAAAGGACCTCACAGAGGGCATCGTCTACTAGATGTTGGGCCCAGGTGGCTCTGGTCCTCCCTCCCTCCAGCCGTAGACGCGATATCACGGGTCAGTCACTCGGTCGCCACGCAATACTCGAAAGTGATACATCGATCACAACGTTGGGAGGGTCGGATTCGAAAGATACGTGGTGCCAGTGGTTGACGTGAAGAGAGACGCGGGGGGGAGGGGCGATACCATGAACAAGTTTGGAAAAAAAAAAAAAAAAAAAACGCCTAACGTGCTGTAAGAAATGACAGCGGGAACGAGATGCTGGATTGCGAATTTGCAGATGCTAGACCTGGCAATGTGAGATTGAAAAAGCATGAAGGAAAGGAGAGTGGGAGAAAAGAGAAAAAGTCAGTGCTACCCGCGCGGGGAAGACAACCGGGCCGAAAATGAAGGTGCATGCCCAACCACGCACGCACGCCTTGATCATCAAGAGAGTGGACTCGGTACAACAAAACTCCCTTGAAATTTAACAACCAGGTTAACATTTGATTCTTGGAAATTAAAAGCAGATGGATCAGTATTTACGCGCCGACGGACCAAGACGAGGCTGACCCTGACCAAGTTTGGGCAGAGCAGAATCAGGGTGAGAAAGGCAAGCTGTGTGACGCAGGTCTTCCTGCCAGCAGACGTGGCCGGAGCGGAACCTCCGCAGGCCTGAGCGCGATCGCGATCGCACCAGAGAGGCGTGGGGTGGGATGTGGCCGTGCCGTGTGGCGGAGGTGAACCGGGTGGGCTGAAGGCGACAAGAAAGACAGGGAAAGACGAAGAAGAAAAAAAAAAGAATAGTACCAACAGCGTGAGGCCCCAATCGCATCTGCCCAGGAGATGCCCCCCTTCTCCGGGCTCCACGCTCTCTGTGTGATGAAAAAGAAGGACGCAACCAGAAAGCCACAAAGGGAACCCGAATGAGGAAGGACCCTTGGGGATGCTCTCCACCGCGGCCTACGGGCTGCAGGTGAGGTGACGTCTGGTGGTACTGATGTAGCACTGCATAGTACTATGTTATGGCAGGTACTGTACCGCTTATGCGAGGGAAGGCGGGGGGGGGCTTGATACTGAGGAGGAGCATGGGTCTGTGGCATCTTATGGGGCTGTGGGTCATGGCCTGGCCCCCTGACAGCTCCTGCTCGATCCACAGCTGCAGCCTCTTCTCTCGAGGTCCCCTTTTCTCTCTCTCTTTCTCTCTCCCGCCTCGTACTGTTTTTTTCTTCTTTTTCTTTCTCTTTTATTCCTCACAACCCCCTGGCCCCCTCCTCTCGAGGACCCCGTCTCCTCATCCCAGCATTGTGACGTAGCTAGACACCGCGGACGGGAATCTAGACCCTCGAAGACTTTAAAATTCCAAGGCAATGTGTGTTTTCACTACCGTCAGGATTTCTTAAGACGCACGAGTGCACACACATGCTGCTACTCTGGGCGAGGGGCCCCGAGCCGTGTGACACCGCGCTGACAGCTCAACCTGGTACCTGTTGTGATCATGAATTGCCCAGATCCCACGTGCATATACACACACCGAGGTGCCTGCTCCTCCCTCTGTGGGCACACCGCAACCCGACGCATCGAAAAACACCACGAGAACATCACAGGATCTTCACTGCTCGTGTCATCCGTCCCTGAGAGGCGGGTCTGACGGTTGCAGGTCGCCAGGGTGCAGCAGGGAAGAGGGAAACCCCAGCGGGCTGATCCTGGCAGGGCACCCTGGCAGGACCCCAGACGGGGACCCTGACGCCTGCTGTACAGTGGGATCTTCTCTAGCGTTTCCGCTGGACTGGCTCGATCAACAGCTTAATTCTCGATCTGTCAAACAACGCTTATGACGGACCTGCTTCCGGGCTCGTTTGATGAAGTTTCCCTCTCCTCGAATTGTTCGCGCGCGAGACAAGAGCGAGCCGCCCTCCCAACAGGAATCAACCGTACAGACCCCCCCCTAGTCCCTCGGCTGGTAAGCCTGGCCAGGAGCGCCCGTTCGTGCTAAAGCAGAACCCTTCGGAAATTCCTTAGCGGGATGGGCAGGCCAAGCAACAGCCATGCCAGCCCAGCGTGGAGGGCGACGGGGGGATTCAAAGCGTGGCGCGTGCTGCGGCGTGTCTGGATGCCCCTGGTCTGGCCTTGAGATGTACCCAAGGACCAAGGTTTATTTTCTTTCTGGAAGAATGCGATCACGCCCGGGCGCTGGAATTGAGGATCCCCTTCAGCCCAGCTTCACCTCAGCCTTGGCCTTATGATGGCTCCGCAGACCGCCACAGGGCTCATCGCGATCGATCTCTCTCTCTCTCCCCCGGATGAAGATTGCACGGGAAACTAACAAGTCAGACACCACATTGCCATAGCTTGGCGACCGCGACAGAGATTCATGCACCTGGCTGTGTCCACGGATATGATAGGCAGCAGGTGTCCCTGGGTCCCCGGCAATAAGGTGGGCCGGCCATACAATCACCAGCCTGATCACGATCTCTTGCGTGCAGTGCAGTCCAACACACATCTTCCTGCCGCCCTGGATTATTCACCGCGCCGCCGCAGCAGGGACAGCGCACTTTTGACAGAGCGGTCGTGTGTGTGCCCTTGATCCCGGTTGCGGTGCTTCTCCTGCGGATCTGTTGAATTTGGCCTGATCCGGACTTGGCACCGATTCTCCGGAGGGGTGCTTACCCCAAATTTCATCATGGGATTGTTGCCGAATGCCCATGCTCGAAAAGAGGGAGGTTCAGGGAGTGGGGGGTTGGGCGGACGCAAGCACGGCGAGGCAACACACCAAAAGGTGAGACCACCTCCTAGACCGCAGCCTGTCTCGAGACAATCGATTGTCATGCCGTCGCCTCCTCACCAATCCAGCAACATACAGCCCTTGTCTATCCTGCGATGGGCCTCGCGTCTATGTGCACGCCCACCGTGTTCATTTCAGATCTCGTCGTCAGCTCGGACAGGACGGAGGTGGTGTGTACGTGTCAGCGGGAGAAGAGCATTGGACCGAGAGGCCTGGGTCCCAGTTTGGATCTTCAGAGAAGAGGACCTCATCAGGCCGAAGGGGTAGCATGTACTGTACCTGTGTACTCGTGCCCAGGGACCCACCGCCAGGCTCGCGGGACCCGTATAACTGGCCCTGGGCTCCATCACGTTGACGGGATCGGTGATCCCCTCAGCAAACACCGATTATTGGTTTACAGCTTTCCCCCACTCTCTGGGCCTCTGATGCCCTTCAGACCCGCGACAGCCGGCCTGGCGAGGCGACCAACGAGGCTTTCAAGCTTTCCCAACTCCCCCCCTCTCAGGAGCGTGTTTCAGAGATTGCTGCACCGCCCAAGAGCTGAGCTTGACATGTCGACCTGCCGAAAGCCACGCCTACCGAGAGACTTGAGAACCACCCTGGGGCGGGCATCGGGCACATGAGTTCTCGACAGGCAGGGTAGCCTGCCTTTCTTGGGCTCCTCTCAGCACAGATACTACTGCTCTCTCTGGCATGAACCCGAAAAGCGTCGGTCCCTATCTCCTCCCTCGCCCGGAACCTTAACCAGCCCGTTCTAGAAGAATTTTTGAGGTGTTGTATTTCCAGATGCCCCGCGCGCATACCGGCTATTCCGTACTATTCGGGCCCGGCGACGCGGTTCACCAAAATCCCCCAGACGCCGACTACGTCATCGTCCCTATTCAAAGGCAGCAAGTGAGCCCCGGATTCAGGCACATGGGAAGATGCAGGATGCGGCAGTCCCTGGATCCACTAGATTCCCTGGGCGCCTCGGCCGAGTGGTTTTTCGGTTGTGTCTTCTCTCTCTTTTTTTGTTGTCCTCCTCTGCCCAGACCTGTAGAGGGCGGGCGGGCGTACACGCAGGGTAGCAAGAACGGGCCCATCACAGCACAGGCAGCCCTCTGCACCAGCTCGGCTGATTAAAAAAATATGCCCGAGGGTTTCTCTTCTCTTCACCCTCTTCTCTCTTCATCTTTTTTTCCTTGTCTTTTCTTATTTGTTCTAAAAAAAAAAAAAAAAAAAAGGGAGCACTCATCGCCAAGGTGCCGAGGTCGCACCCAGCCTTCAGTAGAGTTTAATGGCAGGGTATAGCTGTTAGCCCTGTAGACCTTTGCCGTGTGCACGATGGCGGCGATGGACGAGTCATCCCTCGGCCTTCAGCTATCGTGAGATCGCACCGAAGCACGAACCTGTCAGATCGAGCCATCAGGCCGTGGAGATAATAAGCACACAGAGAGAGGGCACAAGGAGGAACTCGTGCCGCTTCAGCCCCACACGCGAGATACCAGCTCCTCTGGGCGACGAGGAGAAGGGACGATCGCCTCGGGCACGAGAGCTCAGGATGCACGACATGTGTACGAGACGCTCTGCGGACAAAAGCCTCCGCGCTAGGCTGGGACAAACAAGTTTCTGGACTGTCGTATCGATCAGAGATTAAAGTGAGGAATCGGAGACAGGCAGGATCTGTGTTCGACCTCCGTCCAATTTTTTTGGAAAATCATGTCCAAGGATAGAATCTGCACTGGCCCGCAGGGAAGAGAAAGAAGAAGGGGGGGGACTGAGCAGACACCGCAATTTACGGGCCACGCCTCGAGAGGGGGGAGAGGGGCAGAGCCTGGTGGTCCCTTGGGCGCGCGCCTGGGAGAGGGAGGTACCCTGGGGGAGGGGTCATGCCGATGTACTGTACCTCCAGTACGGGCAGCCCAGCTGCCCTCAGGGACAAGGCCCTCAGGTGTCTGGAGGGGCTATGATGGCTGCAGGGAAGGAGAGAGAGCGGGGGGGGAGGGAGGTCGTGTGTCAGAAGGCAGAATCGAGAATTGGGGTCGTGGGGCGGGGAGGATTTTCCAACTTTCCCATGCTCGGCGAAGACTGGCACCCGCGGCACTTAGGCCCTAACACCACAGGGCGTTGATCGGCCCAGACCCCCTCCCCCTCTCCAGCAGGGGCCAAGCCTGAGCAGGGCTGTCACCAGCATGCAGGGATCAGTGCGCTACAGAACCCAGGTGCCCGCTGTGTTCCTTTTTCCTGTGGGCCCTCGGGCCTCCTCCAACGCTTTAAATCGGAAGGCTGCCCGCACTCTGCCCTCACCTACCGCCCTTCGCCAGAACCCTCTCTTGCTTCTCCCCCCCAACATCTCAGGACCAATTCCTGGTTCTGTCTGTAGAGATCTCGTCTTATACTCGATCCTCGAGGACAACATCTTGACACCCGACGAGCTCACTCTCTCTCTGCCCGGACCAACCTCGCCGTCGCAGCACACGGGGTCATTCACTCACACGAGATTCTCAGACCACATCGTGTATACTTTGTTCACGGACCCTGCGGATAGAGGTGGACCTGCAAATACGCACCTCCCCCTCCCTCAAAAGTTTTCAAAGAGATCGTGTGGTTGAAGAAGGCTTTCGGAAGATTGTCTCTTGGGCCTGATTTTCACAATCGAGGACTCGACTGAATCTACGTGCTTCTTGACCCCCGTCTAAGGCGACCTTTATATGTATGTATAGCGACTCTGGGGCCTTTTTTGGTTCCCTCATTGAAATGCCCTGCGCCCTTGTTTCTTTTCTTCTTTTTGCTAGACTCGGAGATATTTCACGGAATTCAGTCTCTCCAAGGCGGTCTACATACACTCTGGCCTGCACTCCATGACATTTGACCTCTTTCCCGGACCACTCTTCAAAAGGCTTACTTTGCACCCCCCCGCCCTGCAGTTATTACCCCTCTCGCAGCATGTCTCATCATCACATCCAGCGAGATGCCTCAGGGCGTCTGGTCTCGCTGCTCCACGAGACCAACGAGATCCCACATTGTGAGATGCGCCCATCTTACAGCGCTGCCTACCCCGCCTACAACAACTGTTACGCCGCCCAGGCCGACCCGAAACGAGATGCCTCCTTCCCTAATACACCAGACCTCTCACGCTCTCACTCGTACGACTCGCAGGCCAGCGGCCACGACAGCCCCTTGACCCCAAACAGCGCTTATCATGAGCCCGTCTTCTCGAACCTCAAGGATGCCCCTTCGCAGCAGCCCTATAACATCGAGTTCCACACCGTCCTCCCGCCCATCTCGTCCTTCCACAAGGTCGCAGGCACCATGGAGGCCAGGACCCCCACGACTCCCGAGCTGAGCCGCCGGAGCTCCAACCCCTACAGCGCCATGCTCGCAGCTGCCTCGTCCTCGTCAAGCCTCGACGACTTCCACTACCGCCACGGCCTTGACGCCCACAGGCCAGTGCCCTCCCTGTCAGAACCCGCAGTCCACCGCAGCGTCGAGAGCGTCGATGAGTCTCCCTACTCGGAGTATCCCATGTTGGATCCGCTCCTGGCGGCAGCTCCCGAGTCGCGGCGTGTTGAGCAGCCCGACGCCAGCATCAAGAAGCCGGTCAAGATCAAGGTCATCGGCTCCACGAAGCGCTACCCGTGCAAGGATCCGTCCTGCGACAAGTCATTCACCACATCTGGTCATGCCTCGCGCCACGCAAAGATCCACGAAGGGCTCAAGCCCATCTCGTGCACCTTCGCAGGCTGCCCCAAGCGCTTCACCCGCCAGGACAACATGAAGCAGCACCTCGAGACCCACCGCAGGGAGAAGACGCGCGCGTCGGGCAGGCAGGCCGGCCGGCCCTCCCTGGCCTCCCGGCGCCAGTCGGCATCGAGCAGAGGCAGCGTCAGCAGGTTCTCCTCGCCCAGGGACACACCTCCCCTGCTATCGCCCGCCATCCAGTCCGCTCCCATGCTGTCTCCTGGTCTGCCGGATAAAGTGCTACCTCGGCCTTCGATCGCCTCAAGGGCCCCCAGCGGCCTGGACGCCCTGGCCATGGTTGCTGCGACCGAGTCAGCCACTGCGGACCATGAGGACGCTGCACAGCGCCAAGCCGAGCATTCCTACTACTGGCCATCCTCGCACTACTAAATCCGACCCGTCCTCGTCGGGGGAAAGGAAAAAAAAAAACATCTAGAATGCTTGCCCACGCAAACCCACGCGTACTACGACAAGAGTCTTGTTGCGATCTAATGATAACTCAACAATCTCCTCACTTTTTTTTTTTTTTTGGGCTCCTCTTGTACACAATTCGGACGGTTGGGTCGGGCAACGACATATACCCTTCACGCAGCTTTCATTTGTCATTGACGGCGCAAGTTATCGGTCAGGACGGGATAGAAATGGATGCACGAACACGCATGGCATGACCATTGCAGGACAGTCGGGTTCATGATTTTTTTTTTTTTGGGACACAATACCTGGAAACGGCGTCTCGGCTGAAATTTCTCTCTTTTCCTATTTTCATTCCTCTTGGATGCGCAAACAGAAAAAAATATGACGCTGGGCTGGGGCAGTGGACCTCCGGACCCACGAGGCAACGAAATTTTCTTTCAAGTCGCGAGAACAAAACCGGGGGGATCAGAAGGGCGACAGCACACGGGCGTGCCTGGGGGCGGTCTGTGCCAGCACCGGGCTGGTCCATCCTTCTATTCTGAATTGTGTACATATATATGCGAGACAGAGAGGCAGTCTGGCTGCACTGCACGGACAGCAGCGTAAAAGGGGCTGATTGATACCCAAGGAGGTCGCTGAGGCGTCGCTCTACACACGAGTTGGACCACACGCGGGACAAGATAGGGACGGAGAATAAGCTATCAAAATAATCTGAGCGGCCCCTTTCTTCCCTGGAATCTTTATTTTGGAGTTTTGAGTTTCTTTTGCAATCTCGAGGCAGCTAAATGATCCGTGGTATTCTGAAATTAGAAACACGCAATCAATTAAAACAAAAAAAAGCTCTCGTCCAGTCATCACACTGCTGTCAATATGCTCTCTCGCTCTTGGCACATGTTCTCCCAATCTGAATCGGTTGCTCATGACAGTGAAAGGGGTGATGGAACACAACAAGGTGCTGTCATGAGCAGTGGTATCAAATTAAAAACGGTATAGCAAAAGCTGATGGATGGCTGCTGGATAACGATAACCTTTCGCCCATCAGCCTCGACTGGACTTTTTTCTTCTTCTTTTTGTCTGTCCACTATGCGTGGGTCCGTTGCCCATCCCCCATCAGGGCCGCCGTCCTGGCCTCCTCTCTCTGCGCACCCTTATTTCTGCCTCTTGCTAGGCGGCAGATCAGGCTTCTTGAACACCCCATCGCTGCCGCCGCCGCCGCCGCCGCCAACCTGGGTGAACGTGCCGCCTTTGAACCACCGATCCTGCTCCTCTTCTCGTTTCCTCTTCAGCTCGGCCTGGACCTTGGGGTCGACCAGCTCCAGGCCCTGCACGGGCGT
This sequence comes from Celoporthe dispersa, assembly GCA_016584495.1. Classification (NCBI taxonomy): domain Eukaryota; kingdom Fungi; phylum Ascomycota; class Sordariomycetes; order Diaporthales; family Cryphonectriaceae; genus Celoporthe; species Celoporthe dispersa. Next base: position 2,360,912 of record WAID01000007.1, read on the forward strand.
GAAGTTGAGCGACGAGACCGTGCCGCCGCCGCCGAGCGTGGTGCCGACGCCCGACGTCCGCAGGCCCTTGCCGCGCAGGTCGAGGCTGCCCGCCGCGGCGGCGTTCTGCCCAAACTTGAGCGAGCTCGCGGCGCCGGGGTTGATGGAGCTCGAGAGCCCGCCGATGCCGCCCCAGCCCTTGTTCTTGGCGCTGAGTTTTGCGCGCGTGCGCGCGTCGATCTGTGTGCCTCGGACCCGTCCTGTGTCCGCCTGTCCGATCATACCCATGCCGACGGTGGAGTCGCCCGTGCCGTAGCCTGCCTCCTTCTCCTCTTTACCAAAGGCCACGCGGTTTTGGGCCTTGCGTAGCTCCGTCATGGCTACGGCCTCCTTGGCCTTCCTCGCGCGGCGGCCACCCCGCTTGCGGCTGGGCTTGTCGTCCGGGACGGGCAGGGCGCGCTGCCCCTTGTTCAGGGGCTTTTCCTGCAGCTTATCTAGGCGCTCGAGGCAGTTCTGCTTGAAGTCCTCGCCGGTCGAGCCGTCCGGGCTGGAGTGAGCGCAGTCGACGCGTGCCGCAAGGACGACCTTGGCAGATACTATGCGCAGGGCCTGCTTCTTGATGTCAGACGAGACGCTGCGGATGATGGGGGAGTGAAAGAGAAAGCCCTGTTGACGGATCGTGACGTTGGTGGCAAGAGCGCCGCTCTGCTGTTTCTTGGAGCCCCAGGCGGAGATGTTGCATGCTGGTGTCTTGGACAGGCCAGTCAGACCGCCCGCCGCGTTGAGCAGCTGTGCTGCGGTCAGGGACCCGACCATGGCCGTCAGGTTCGGCGCGAAGATGTTCATCCGCGATTGCACGTATTCCGTGAGCGTCTTCTTGGCCGTGTCGAGATCGATAACCATCTTGCAAGCGCGCATGACCCTGCTCAGCTCATCCGGCGACATGTCTCGTCCATTTGATCTGGTGGCCTCCAACGTGACGATCATGAGCGACGGGCCGTCAAGGACGGACTTGAGGCTGGCTCCCAGGATGTTATCCGCGGTCGTCTGTAGCGTTTTGATGTGTTCCTGGTCAAACGGTCCATTTCCGAGCACGGCAACGACCTTGGCGTACTCGAGAGGGTTTGCAACAAGCGTCTCTAGCTCAGGGAACCGCACGGAGTAGTGGTCGCGGATGTACTTGTGCACCAGCACGACCTCGCTATCGATCGACGTGGATAGTTGGTTCGACTCGGTCAGGACCTCGTACTCGGGGTGGTCCTCGATGTTCCCGATCAAGGCATCTCGCGCTTCTGGTGGTTGTGCCTGGAAGTGTGCGATTTTCTGCAGGGCCGGACGCTCACAGTCAGAGCTAGTGTCCAGAAGGAGGGATGTAAACACTTCGCGATGCCCAAGGACGGGGTAGATCATGTTTGGAGAAGGAAGAGAGTAGCCAACTAACCTCAAGGACTGGCTCGAGAGTCTTCATGAGCCCTGCGACGGTGCGCACGTCGTTGACTCCTTTTAGCTGCAGCTTTTCTATCCGCGCCTTGGCCTCTTCTGGGTCCTCTGGTGCTTGCTTGCCGGCACCTGGCACGCCGCCCATCTCCTCATCTTCATCTCCATCGTCGCCATCCATATCGCCGTTGTCGAGGTCCATGTCGCGAGTCGCATGCAAGCCGTTGGTGTCCTCAGCATCGCTACCACCCAGGATATCGTCACCGTTTCGCGCGTCGCCCTGCTCGGACCCTGAGTCCTCAAAATCCTGGAGCAGCTCATCCACAAGCGTCGACATCTTGAATTGTCGTGAGGGTGGAGGGGGGAGGTGCCTCAAGCTGTAGGGAAGGTGGTGGATTTCTTTTGTTGTCCAGCGAGGGAAGTCGACTCGAGGTTCTGCAGTGGGTACTTATGGAAGGCAGTCAAGAGGTTTAGCAGGGGGGGCCGATAGGCGCCATAAACTTAGCGTCAAGCACTGACCACTGCAGCAAGTGGCTTCTGCGCCCTCTTGATTGGGTGGCGGCAAAAACATCCAGCAGCCTCGCTCGTCCTGACAACTTCATCCACTTTTCTCCTCCTTCTCTCTCTCATCCACCCTCTCACCCGGTCGAGATTTTCCAAGCTTGGGCTTGGGGCTGGCAGTAGCAGGGCTTCTTGTCCTCAACAGCCGTACAAATCTGCCCGACTGTCAGGCTCATCCAGGTCCACCTTTCCTCCTGCCGCGGCTGCTCATCATCCTCATCATCACATCGCCCATCATGGAGTCCTCACGTGGCCCTCCACGGGTGAAGAACAAGGGCGCGGCGCCTATCCAGATCAGCGCCGAGCAGCTGCTCCGTGAAGCTGTCGACAGGCAGGAAGAGTCCCTCCAGAGGCCAGAGCAGCGCTTCGCCGATCTCGAGGAGCTGAAGGAGTTTCAGGGCCGCAAGCGACGCGAGTTTGAGGATTATATCCGGCGCAACAGCTCATCCCTCAAGAACTGGACCCAGTATACCGACTTTGAGATCCAGTACAAGGAGTTTGCACGGGCTCGGTCCGTCTTCGAGCGTGCCCTGGATGCGCTCCCCACCAACCCAGCACTATGGATGCGGTACATCGACTTTGAGATCAAGGAGCGCAACATCCAGCATGCGCGCAACCTACTGGACCGCGCGGTCACTCTTTTGCCGCGCGTGGACAAGATGTGGTACAAGTATGTCTATGTCCAGGAGGGGCTGGGGGACATCGCTGGGTGCCGACAGGTCTTTGAGAGATGGATGACGTGGCAGCCGGACGAGAGGGCCTGGAGTGCCTACATCCACTTTGAGCGGCGGTACCAGGAGTTTGACAATGCGCGGAACATCTTCCAGAGATTTGTCATGGTCCACCCAGAGCCGCGCAACTATATCAAGTGGGCCAAGTTCGAGGAGGAGTTCGGCACGAGCGACATGGTGAGGGATGTCTTTGGGGTGGCCATCGAGTCGCTTGGCGATGAGTTTGCAGACGAGCGGGTGTTCATCGCCTTTGCACGTTTCGAGTCCAAGCTGAAGCAGTATGAGCGCGCAAGGGCGATCTTCAAGTTCGCCCTCGATAACCTGCCTCGCTCGAGATCACTGAAGCTTCATGCCGAGTATACCGTCTTCGAGAAGCAGTTTGGGGACAAGGAGGGTGTCGAGGATGTTGTGCTCTCCAAGAGGCGGAGGCACTATGAGGAACAGATCAAGGAGAACCCCAAGAACTACGACATCTGGATCGACTACGCCAGCCTCGAGCAGACCTCTGGCGACGTGGACAGGGTACGAGAAGTCTACGAGAAGGCAGTGGCGCAGGTTCCACCGGCCCAAGAGAAGCGACTCTGGAGACGGTACATCTACCTTTGGATCTTCTACGCAGTGTACGAGGAGATGGAAGCCAAAGACACGGAGCGAGCACGACAGGTCTACGACGAGTGCCTCAACCTGATACCGCACAAGAAGTTCACCTTCTCCAAAGTCTGGCTGCTCAAGGCCCAGTTTGAGATCCGGCAGGGCAATCTCACCACCGCACGCAAGACACTCGGGCGCGCCATCGGCATGTGCCCCAAGGACTCGCTCTTCAAGGGCTATGTGGCCCTGGAGCAGAAGCTGTACGAGTTCCAGCGGTGCCGGATGCTGTACGAGAAGCATATCGAGTACAACCCGTCGAACTGCCAGGTATGGATCGACTGGGCACAGCTGGAGCGTGGTCTGGGCGACGATGAGCGGGCGCGGGCCATCTTCGAGCTGGGGATCGACCAGCCCGTCCTTGACATGCCCGAGATGGTCTGGAAGAAGTATATTGATTTCGAGGAGGAGGAAACCGAGTACGAGCGGGCAAGGGCGCTGTACGAGCGGCTCCTCGAGAAGGCGGACCACCCCAAGGTCTGGATCAGCTATGCCCAGTTCGAGATCAACGTGCCAGAAGAGAACGAGGAGGAGCCGGAGGGCGAGGACGAGGAGCAGCCGGTGTCGGAGGAGGCCAAGGCACGGGCGCGCAAGGTGTTCGACCGGGCGCTCAAGAACATGAAGGAGAGGAAGGCGGAGCGCGTGACGCTGCTGAACGCCTGGCTGGCGTTCGAGAGGGGCCAGGGCACGGCGGAGGATGTGGCGAAGGTCGAGAAGCAGATGCCGCGCAAGGTGCGCAAGAGGAGAAAAGAACGACGAGGGCGAATGGGAGGAGTACGTCGACTACATCTTCCCCGTCGACGACCAGCAGACTGCGGATATCTCCAACTTCCTGGCTATGGCGCAGGCCTGGAAGCAGAAGTAGGCCAGAGATGCTCCTACGATATTTACTATGCATGGCCGACTTTTACTGGTCCCTTTCTGGTCCTCCACAGCTCTCTCCCTTTCTCTCTTCTCTTTTGATGTGTGTGTGTATGCGCGTGTTTGCCAGGGGCTTCAACATCGCCCCCCCCCTCCTTCCTCCACCGCCGTCGCCGCTCACAGCGGATTCAACACCCCGTCCCAACCACTTTTTCTTGTTTCTTTCATTCTGGTCTAGCTTGGGAATCTTGTCTGGCAGGCTCTCCGCAGTGGTATTCATCTGCGTTGCTGACATGTACGAACTTCCTTTCAGACGTAGTTGGCTGGCTATATGGCTGTGCGAATTTCCAGGGAGCATGTACACTGGTCAATGCTTCTAAGAAGCATGCCCTTCTTTACTTTAGACCTGACATAGCTTACGCCAGTAACTTCCAGGTTGTAGCTATGTTAACAACTAGCACAGTAAAACGGTTGGGTATATGGGTAGATGGTATTTTTTACGAAAGAGAAAAGAGAGAGAGAGAGAAGGAGATTACCACAGAACAACAACAGCCCATCATCATCAGCCTTGAATGACTTGTAAAACTTTATCAATCATCCAAAAGCGTAGGCAGGCAGCGCAGGTAGACGACAGTGAGGGCCAAAAAGAAATGCAAAAGTATGCGCAAACCCGGAATCGAACCGGGGGCCCATCGAATCTATTTCCTCCGGATCTTTGGTAGAACGTGAAGGAAGGTGGCAACGATGGATTTTACCACTAAACCATTTGCGCTTGTTGAGAATTGCCTCATTTGAGGATACTTATGTATGCATAAGAAAAAATTGGTGTGCGTTTTCCGTGGGGTGGGAGGAGAGACCCACTGCTGCGCGGTGAAACGAAGGGCCTCTGCTGAATTACGCTAGGGAGAGAACCTGGTGGGCAATTGCTTTCCCGGCCCCCCCCCCAAAAAAAAAACAACAAAAAAAAAAACACAACGGCCCTCTGGTCGGATTTCTGACCGTTGGGAAACGATAACCAGAACTTCTCAGACATGTCTTTTGTGCCCTCTTTTTGGTGTTCCAAGCGGTGAGGCTAAACCTCAGCTCTTGGGGGGGACGAGCAACAGAGAAAGGACAAGGCGACAAGAGAGTGACACGTTTGTGGCTGCTAGCTACGTGATGCCAGTCGTGAAGAGAGGGGGAGGGGCCTGGGAGTGCCACACACAAACAAGTCTAGCAGCCCAACACAAGCAGAGACCACGGGGTGACCTGCACCTCCACAGTGACATCATCATCATCATCATTTCCGTGCCTTCCTCCCCATTCCAGAAACACAGAAAGAAAGGGAAAGAAAGAGAAGAAGAAGAAGAAGAAGAAGCAGAAAAAAAGGGCATTCCCCACCGGGGTCTAGATGCGCCTCCGGTCTCGAATCCCCAAACCCCGCGGCAGCACATACCATGTAGCATTCCTGACATACATACATTTGGGCGGGACGAGCCTCGCCGCCAAGCCGGGGGGAGAGCCTGGGGGCGGGGAGCGGCCAGAGGGAGGGTGAAGAAGGTGTTTGCCGGAATGCATATTGTACCACGTCTTCACACACACAAAAAAAAAACCCAGAGGGAAAAAAAAAGGGGTGGCAAGCACCGTCACACTGCATGACGCTTGTGCTTTTTCCGCTCATGTTCCACATAGCACATACTATCGTGTAGTACACACAAAAACAGGACACACCGCTCCCTCTCCTTCGCCGGGGGGGGGGCCGAGAGCACCAACCCCCTTCCCCAGCCAGGGCCGTTCAGTCCGGAATCTCGATTCCCTCGCGGACCAGGGGTATGCATATGTGCGCATATGTACGTAGTGTGTGTGTGTGTGTACTATGTAAGAGTGTGTGTCAGAATCGTGCCGATATATCCAGATCTTCCGTTGTTCGTATGACACCTGACACACCTAGCCAGCGCCAGCCGGTGTATAAGCATACCCCATTGAAAAAATCGTGAACAGAGAGGGGAGAAGAAGGGGGAAAAAAGGACAGAGACAGTCATCGTGAGATTCTTCTATCAGAGAGATCATAAAAGCACTGAGAACTAGCTAGTATGGAAAGAGGGGCAGCGTAACATCATAAAAGTCGTCAGACATTTTTGCAGCAGTTTTAAGAGCAGAAAATAGAAATCAGATCGGGAAAGATAAAAAGAGAAACAAAAAGGCACAGGTTCGTCAATGTCGTCCAGGTTTCCCTCCCTAGCTCCTTCCTCCCCCCCTCCCCCCCTTCCAGAACGTAAATCCTAGGTGATCCAACCAGCTCGTCCGCCCGTCGTTCTCGTGCCAGACCAATCATTCATTCATCCAGTCAAGTTCCACGATCCGTGTCCACCTGCAGTAGCGGACGAGGGCAGAGGAAAGAAGAAGAAAGAAAAAGAAAGAAAAAAAAAAGAGAGGGAAAAGACAAGTCAGCCAGCCGCCACTGCAGCCACCGCAAATTCATTGTCGGACTCCCCCTCCTCCCCCCCTTGCACCATTTCTCACACTCTAACACCCCCCCCTTCCGAAATCCACATCCGTTCGCACCGAAGGTCGAACCACCTAGACCGCCGTGTAGCCTCGTGCGTGCATCCGTTTTCCGTTCTTCTCATGCAGGATGCCTTGCAGTCCGCCGATCTACGACCCACATCCCGATCTTGCCTTTACTCTTCTTCCTCTTCTCCTTCTGCCACGTCGGGTTCGTTACACAGCGGTAAGTCGGCGGCACTAAACGAGGCATCGCGCGTGGACTTGACACGTCAGGGCGCATCTAGCCTCATCATGCCCTCTCGGAGCGTCCCTATCGGGATCGTCGATCTTTTTGTCTTAGCGGCGGTGGCGCCGATCTGTCACAGAAATCAGGGACTATCAGTATGTGTATATTTTAACAACAGGCAGCGCGTATGAGACAGGAGTGAACTTCTTCTCTGGGTGCCAAAAGACTCTGATTGTGAGACAAAGGGAATCGCTTCTTTGGGAGCAAACGTCTGGATCTATTTGTTGCTTCCAACAAGGACGAGAAATCTTGTGTGTTCTCCGCAGATAGCAGTAATACTTTGATGAGATTCTTGTGTGCCGTGCAAGAAGGGAAAAGGGGAGGGGGAAAAAAAGCAAGCAAGGGGGAAACGTTGTGAGACCATGTAGGTGTTTGTGATGTTGGCACATGGCCACCATTCAGCGCAGCGGTATTAGAGCAGGAAAGTCGTCAAGGTCATGAGAAGTCCGTCAAGAAAGCCCACATCATCTCTCTCTTTCTCTCTCTCTCTCTCTCTCTCGTCCGAAACCATTCAATCTCGCACCATCTTTTGTGGAACGCCCCTCGCTCGGTGGAGCCCAGCAAGAACTCTTTTTTTTCTTTCTCATCTCATCATGACATGTCGTGAATGTATCGGCGTTGGATGAAATAATGCAGCGGCTTTGTGTGTTGCGTGTGATGCATGGCTGCGCTCGTCATGGTGGAGCTGCACGGGTCTTGTTGTTGTCATGATGTGTGGACCACTGGCGCACGGGCCGGTCTTGCTGTGTCGCGAGGCTATGACGGAGGTCCTCTTTTTTTTTTTTTTATCTCCTGTCGCTATACCCCACAGGGGGCGCAGGCAGGGAGGCGTATGGGTTTCCGTCGCTGTAGCGAGGCCCGTCGTCATACCTGCCGCTGCGCAGAGACCTCGGCTCTGCGTCCTCGAACCCCTGTGCTGGCTACCTCGGTCGTCGTCGTCGTCAGAGTAGTCCGAGTAGCCGGAGTCGCTGTGGTGCTGCTTCTTCTGGCGCTGGCGCTCGAGGCGCTTTATGCGCCGCTGGTGGCGCTCCTCCTTCTTCTCCCTCCACTCGGCACACTCATGGGACATCTCGCGCGCCTCCTTCATCTCGGAGATGGCGCCCTTGATCCCCATGGCGGCGATGCCCACCGACGCTGCGTCCTGCAGCAGCGCCTTGGACTTGAGCTTCTTGGCCTCCTCCGCCGTGAGCTTCCCCGCCTTCACGGCCCGGCGCCGCACGTTCCGCTTCTCCATGCTCTGGTACACGTTGTGCGCCGCGTGAATGGTGGCCACGGCCGCCAGGCCCGTGGTGATGATCTGCTTACCTCGCATCTTCTTGGCCCTCTTCTCGTCCTCCTCCGAGTCGCCCAGGTCCGAGCTCGACACCGACGACCGAGACGACGCCCGGCTGCGCGAGGCGGCCCCTCGAGATCGGGACCGGGTTCGCTGCAGCCGGTCGTCGTCGTAGCCATCACGGTACCGCGCATCCCGTGGCCCGTCCCGGGAGTACTCGTCGTCGCTATAACGCCCTCCTCGGCGCGACCCGACCTCGCTCTCGTCGTCCTTCTTGCCGATGCCGATCTTGGCAAGGCTCCGGCGCGCCGAGTCCACAACGCTGCGGCTGCGGCTGCGCTGGCGTCGGGGCGGCGAATCGTCCCTGCTGTCGTACGAGCTGCGGGACAGGCTGCGGCGGCGCGAGCGGGACCGCTCCTCACGGATGTTGTCGACGGCCTTCTTGGCGCCGATGGCACCCAGGCCGGCGGTGGCCAGGGCCGCAAGGCCCATGCCGCTCTTCCCGCCGCCCTCGGACCTCGCGCGAGAGCGGGAGCGGCTCCGGCCATCCTTGTCCTCGATGATCTCCTTCTTGGAGCCATTGATCATGCGGTTTCCAATGAGACCACCGATGACGGACTCGGCTAGGCCGAGCTTGCTGCCGTCCTTGCCGGGCTTCTGGGCCGCGTCGATGGTGGCGGCACCGGCGGCGGCGGTGAGGATGCGCTTGGCCTTCTCACCTTTCCAGCTGCCGGGCTCCTTGGAAACACGGAAGGCCTCGGTCGCACCTGCGATGAGGGGAGGCCATGGCGGCCTTCTGGATCTTGTTCCCGCCGGCGCCACCCTTACCGGGCGACCGCGAGCGGCTTCCGCGGTGGCTGCGGGTGTCAGAGCCGCGACCTCGGTCGCGACCGCCTTCGAGGTCCCGATCCCCGTGCTTGTCCTTCTCTTTCTCGCCGCCGGTGAGCGCCTTGAGCGCCCCACCGAGGCCAGCAGCCGCGAGGGCGCTCTCGAGGAAGTTCTTGTGGCCCTTCTTCTGCTTCTCGTCCTCGTCATCCGAGTAGTACTCGGTGACCTTGCCATCGCGGCCCTTGTGGACGATGTGTGTCGACTTCTTCTCGGTCTTGTCGGCGCGCTTGTTGTAGACCTCAGCGCCCTTGTAGGCAGCAAACGCACCAGCGGCGCCGAGGGCTGCCGACGAGAGGATGTTGCGGTGAACCTCGCTGCCCTCCTCATGGGCCTCGCGGCGGTCGAACAGTTCCTTGCCGCCGAGAGCGACGGCGGCGCCGGCGACAGCAGCGATGATCTTCTCCTGCTGGCTCAGCATACGCTTGCGCTTCCTCTCCTCCTCCTCGATGTAGACGCTCTCGGCCTTCCTGGGCCGACGGCGCTGGTAGTAATCATCTTCGTAGTAGTCGCGGTCGTCCCGGCTCCTGCGCGTGTAGACGGAGCGCTCGTCGTCGTCGTAGTCGTAGTTCCCGGCGGAGCGGGCCCTGCGGACGTCGCGCTGGTAGCCCGGAGGCGGGAAGTCCCTGGGGATGTCCTCGACGCTGTCGTCGCGGCCCCTGGGCACAAGATCACGGGAGCCCGAGACCCTGAGGTAGGGATCCTGGGGTTCGACATACTCCTCGCGGTAGTATGTCTGTTTCGCACCACCGCCGCGCTCCCGACGGGGCGGGTCGTAGTCGTAGCCGGACATGGCCTCGAGGTTTGATGGTTGGCAGTAGTAGTAGTAGTAGCAGTAGCAGCAGTAGCAGCAGTAGCAGCAGTAGCAGCAGTAGCAGCAGTAGCAAGTAGTAGACGGGAAGAGTGACGTCAGAGGCGAGGCAACGAAGGCTTTCTCTAAACACAGACAAAGAGAACGATGGCGAGGAAGAGACACGCTCTCGGACCTCCTCTGCTTGTCGTCTGTCTGTCACAGGATGGGGAGAAGACAAAATCGTGATGATGCACAGGAGACGAGGTGGTTGTTGGGAGGAGGAGTAAAAACCAGGCAAGCAGTCCGGAGGATCAGCTGGGCCGGGAGGAGGGAAAGATGAGGGGGGGGGGGGAAGGCCAGAAACAGGGTGATGGGTGGTAGGGGCTGGGGCTGGGTCAGGGTCAGCCGTCGCAGGGTACGGGCGAAGACCAAGCAGCTAAAATAAGGCGACTGCCCTGGCGGCGTTAAACAAAAACAAAAAAAAAACAAAAAAAAAAAGAGTGGGCAAGAGGTACCTGGACCGCTGTCGCTAGCACTGTGGTGTGAGGAAGCCAGGGCCAGTTAAGCCGGCCGCAGGCAGGCGCTAGCGTGATGCGTGGGACCCGACCCCTCCCAAGGTGAGGATGCAGCCAACACTGGCAGTCTCGGTCGTTCTTCTTCTTCTCACTTCCGCCTATCCCGTTGGTTCCAGGGGGCCCAGGTAGAGACAAAATCTGAGAGGTCTAGCGAGTGTCCTGGCTGCCTCTCTGGAGGTGCTTGGGTCCTGAAGAGAAGTTATCTCAGGAGGCTGTGTAATCTTTTTCCCAAGGGAGGACGAGGAAGGAATGGAAGGGGAGGCCTACCAGGCCTGCACATGTGGCCGGCGGTGTACCTCCGAAGGCCTGGACATTGGGCCAGCAGGATGTTTCGCAACCCAACGAGAAACAAGATCAGAGACACCAGAGGCCCCCTTCCAGTCCTCCCGGTGCCCGATTTCTTCTTCCTTGCTCCAGCTGGACCAGTCAGAACCACTCTAGTCAGACACCACCCCACCTGCACGTTGACGCAGGTGTCCCGGTAGAGAAAGAAGAAGAGAAAAAGAAAAAAAAAGAAGAAGAAAAAAGAAAAGTCTAGGGCCTTCTTCGCTCTCCCTCGTGTCTCTTTCTGTTTTCTGGTGACAGAGCACTGCAGGCCTGGCAGAGGACAGTCCGCGGCGCGAGAACTCATTCAGAGGGCCCAAGAGGGTGGGGGAGGGGGGCCTCACCCTCCTCGACCACCCTCCATAGCAGCATTTCAGCCCTGGCCGGTGGAATGTGGAACGTGGCATTGTCTGCGCGATGATAGCTTTCTGTACTGTATGACCACCTGCTGTATGACTCGAGCCCACGGGGGTCTCTACCACACAGTAATCGCCCTTTCGGAGTTTGCTCTCTTGTAACGTGGGCAGACTGCCCTGTCTGACACCGACCGCTCCTCTCGGGCGGGAGATTCGAGGCCTCCCCCCGCCTGCGTAGCTGGCAAGCAGGGTGGGCGGAACTAGACCTGGCCTTGCATTGCACGGCACAGAGGCTGCAGAAGGAGCGTGTGGCATCCAGTCCTTGCAGCCACAGAATGAGGGGTCCTCCTCCTCAGAGACCGTGGCCACCGTGGCGCAGTCCACCCGGTAATGCGCAATACTGCTACAAGATGCGTCGGGTATACCGACTTGACTTCCCTCTCCCGTCACTCCACCACTCTGTTTCGTGTCCGCGATGGCACTCCCCTGGTGTCTCTGCCTCTTCAGAGCCCAATCCCACGGCGACCAAGGTCGTACTCAGGCTTGTGCCCCGGCTGCCCAACACCCAGCCTGGACCCTTGCTCGCCTCGAGAGAAGTTTCCAGCCACACCTGCAGCGCCCCACGATGACGTAGGTACGCTCACTCCATGTGCTGTGTTTATTACCCTGCAGAGTAGTTGCCTAACCTCCTCTCGCGCGCGCACACACTCCAGGACCAGATCCGAGCCGCCTGCATACCATGGGCTGCTGTGGTGTGGTATGGCGCCCTAAGTGAACGTCTGTCTTTGTCCTCACCCCTGATCAATCAGACCGATACATCCGCGTCGACCCGTCCGTCCCCTATGGCTGCCACCGGCTCGGGCCGGGCTGCACTGACGTTGCCGCAGAGGCCTTCGTCCCGACCCTGCTGCCATGGCGAAGAACTCTCTCACTTGACGTCTCACAGATAGCGTTGCGTTCTTCAGTGACCTAGGATGTACGACCAGGTACCTGCTTCTGTCATCAGGTCTTGGGATCTTGGGATCAGCAGCCCCTCGGGCGGGAGGCAGGACCTGTCAGCTTCACTTCACGGAAGACTTGGTCACTACTTTTCAACATAGAAACATGTTTGCTTTGCTTTTGGGCTTGAAACTATCAATGCCTATGTACATTCATTCTTTTCAAGCCTGCCTGTGAATTCTCCTTACCTCCTCCTCTGTCTTTTTCCCCCCTGACGCTGCCCACCTCCCATGCAACGTCTTCCAAAAATCCTATTCATACAGAAAGAGCAACATCAAATAGGAAGAAAAGAAGAAAAAACATCTTTTAACATAAATATAATGGGAATTCTTTTTTTTTATCTTGCCAAACCAGAAACCCTGAATGAGAAAAAAAAAAAAAGGAAAAGGGAAATCTGATGTCCATGACACGTGAGAGAAAACCCGAAAAAGGCCACCCCACATCCCTTGTTTCTTGCCCACTCCCCCGGCCATCCCAAGTCCAGTCTTCTGGGCCTTGTCATGTAGACATCCCATCACGGTGCCAACACCAGAGCAGCCCTGTGGTCCATCATCAACGTGTAGAGGTAGGGAGAGAGTTGGGTTTGAGGCCTGCTGGAAACATGACGCCCCTTCAATGCTGTCTGGAAAACCCGAGGACCTCTCAGGGCAGATCGAACTTTTGTTTAGCTTTCAAAGCAAACTGCTGAAAAGAAAATCAGTCTGCATCAAAGACTCCATAATCTTGCTTGCAGCAGCTGATAGCTGCCCCACACACACACACACAAACACACACACACACACACACAATCCATTCCAGATCCTGTCCACATCGGTGAACAGATCCGCAGAGAAATCCTGGCAGCCCTGCCGCTGCCCACTCCCCCCACCCAGACCCAAAGCAGCCTGCCGATGAAGCAGGACAGATGACTGATTGGATTGAGCTAGCCCATCACCGAAAAGGTGGTGATGCTACACATCGCTTGCAAATATTAGTATGTTGCCGAGGTCATGAAAAATCAGAGGCAGAATGCCTAAGATAGTGTGGGCATGGATGCGCCCATGCTCCATGCTTGCTGGTGGCTTTGTTCCTCATGAATAACCATGTGCTAGAGGTCTAGCACTGTCGAGAGCTGGCCATACTGCCATGTCGAGACAAGAGTCGATTGTGAGTTGTCGACTCCGTGTCTTGTATGATGTTGCTGCCACAGCATTGTTCAGAAAGGCCAGTGTAGAAAGGTGTAGGCACATCCATGCACTACACAGGCAGTCTCTGGTGGTCAGCCAGACAGAGGTGAATCCCCTGGTCATGTTGCAGAACTGTGAAATTTTCCAAACCTGGCTCCTTCTGCCAGATAGGTTTGTCCTTTTACTCGGACCCCTTGCTCCAATGCTGTGCAGGAGGGGGGAAAAAAGGTCCAGAGTGTCTGGCGCTGGAAGAAATGGCAGGAGACGTGCCACCTCCTCACCACAAGTTCAGATTACACCTGCTCCTCGCTGCTGTTGACAACCTGTTGCGCATTGTCAAGGTGAGACTGCAGCAGTCTGTAGATTGGGTGCTCTGGTGCCCAAAGACCCCCACCCTTGCTCTTGGGGAGCACTGTCTTGTAGAACTGAAGAAGGTTGCTGAGGCCAACCTTGCTTGGGATTTCAGCAGTAGCATCCTCAAGGGCATATTGTCGGAACTCCATGTAGATGCCAGGGTTGAACTTTGTGGTGAGAAGATGAGACCAGAACTTGTACAGTCGCTTCATGTCCGTAGGGAGCTCTCCTGGCTTGGCAATCCTGCGCTGCTCGATGGCCCTGTCGTGCACATCTGCATATGCCTCCTTGTTGTTAGTATCGGAGACATGAGCTAGGGTGCCGTCCAGACGCCAGTAGGTGGGAGACAGGGTCCCCTCATCAGTAGGAACCAGCTCAGGTCTGCAGGTGTGTCAGTGGATGAGCGGTTCAGAATAGAACAGAGCTGATGAAGACCTACGTTGTCAAGACTTCTGACTTGGTGGAGACACCATTGGTCTTGGGAACAGCACTGTCCTCAGGTTCAGAGGGGCCACCTCGAGTACCGTTTGCCAGCTTGCCCTGAGCTACCATGTGCAGCTGGGCCACCTCCTCATCCGTGAATGTCTGAGCTGACTGCATCGCCTGATCCTCCCAGTTCATAGGCGAGAATGCAGCTGCGATTGAGAACCCCATTGATGTCTTCACAGGGGAGAACTCCGGCACAGAGGCATTCAGGGGCGAGTTGTCAGCAGCAGGCTGTCCATTGGCCTGGGCACCATTGACAGCTGCCGGGAACTGGGGTCCGCTCATGTAGCCTGGGTACATGTCCCCAGGGAAGGCGGGTCCAGGGCCAAATGCTGGGGGCGATGCTGGGCTGTAGGAGGGGTACGGTACGGGCTGCTGCTGGTAGTAGTGGTTGTTCTGGTTCAGATGCAGGCTGTGCCACGACTTGTAGGCGAAGCTGGAGGGGCCTGGGTTACGAGCAGACTCCTTGGTCTGGTCCTTTCCGTCTCCCTCGACCACCCATCTCTGCCAGTTCTTCCGGCAACGCACAAGCTCTCTGTGACCGTCTGCGAGCACAAAGTCAACCTCCTTGCAGTCGGCACATGCCATCCTCACGAACTCGATCGTCTGGCTGGACATGGAGCGTATCCTCGGGAAGCCTGCGATGACCTCGAAGGGAACGAAGCCCTGGGTGTCCATCTGTGCCTTCAGAAAGGCGTCGTTCTCCAGGTTAGGGTCAGAGAAGTAGTACTCGATCTGCTTCTTGAGAGCCTCGTGAAGTATGCTCGGGTAAGGGTTGGCGCCGAAGTCCTGCTGGGGAGAGAAGGGCGCAAAGCCGTACGAGGGATACTGGCCAAAGTCAGGCAAGGCTGAGTGCGGGGGACCGTGCATCCGTGATGCGCCATTGGATGCCGTTTTGATGCCGCTGCCATTAGCCAGGGGTACCGGCCGGCCACGGCCGCCACGGGATCCTCCGTACGTGTTCGACGAGAACCCGGGCGCGGTGAAGCTCGGAGGGCTGTACGTGTTGGAGCGCGAGCCATGGCCATTAGACATGAAGGACTGCTGCCCGTTGTGCCCGCCACGTCCGTTCCCGTGGGCACCTCCCCGTCTCGGCTTCGCCTCCTTGTGGCTTGCAAAGCCTCCCTCCTTCCTGAAGCCTTCCTGGCCCTCGCCTCTCGGGCCGAGGGGGTTAGAGTCACTCTTGGCAGCCTTGGGGGTCTCATTTTTTGCGGTAGAAAAGTCCCGGCTGACCGCGGGCACTGAGTGTTTGCGCTGGGTCGGTTGGTCCACGGAGAACCTCTTGGCCTTCTCGGACGGCACAGGAGCAGCACGGGGCTGCGTGTCCTCTCGTGGCCGCTCCTGAGAGTCACCTCCCTCCTTGGGCGCTGCCGCATCCGAGGGGCCACCCTGAGCCTTCTCGCTCGACATGCTGATGCTAGAAGCGTGTCCGCGGCCTGAAGAAACCCGTCCGGTCTGTGCCGCCGCACCTCCACGGGTCTTGTTCATAGACCGCTGCTGCGGCAAGGGTGTGTTGAACACAACGGTAGGCGTGATCTCGACCTTCTTCCAATCGCGCTTTGGGCGGGTCGCCTTGGCTCCGTCCTCCTGCTTCTCCTTGTCGGGCTCAGAAGCCGTCTTGCGCTTGCCATCCTCGGCCGCGGCGGTCTCCGGGGTGGGCCAGAGGGATACGTTCTCGACGGCAGAAGACGGGAAGTTGGACGAGGCCTCGGGCTTCTCACTCACACGGCTCCCGCGCGGGTTCCTCCGGGCATTGGAGTCGACGGCTGGGCGCGAGGCCTCGGTCGGCTTTGTTGAGCTGCGCGCAGCAGTCCCAGACGGCTGCGGCTCTGTACTGCTATCTGCCTTTGTCGAGACCTCGCGGCTAGGCTTAGCTGTCGGTTCGGCACCCGTGACAGGTGCAGCAGTCTGGATGGACGGTTGTCTGGCCTTGGCGGCAGCGGCACGCTGCTGCCAGATATTGACTGAAGGAGGCGGGGCCTCGTAGAGCTTCACGGAGATGACCTCCTTCTCCGGCTCCGCCACGACCTGCTCACCCTCGGATTCCTTATCCGAAGTCCTGCCCTTCCTAGCCTTCCGGCCCTTCTTGGGGTCTGCAGCCTCGCTAGAGCGGTTTGGCTGGCGAGCTGATTTCTCAGCCGCCGCGGATGCGGTCGTGCTGGAGGCGTTCGTCTCTGACCCAGCCCGAGCCGCGCCTGCGGCTTCGTCCTTGAGCGCGGCAGCTGTATCGTTAACGTCCCCGGCGGTCTCTGGGATCTTCCTCGGCCCGGCGACTTCAACGTCGATCTGTGAGCTCTTGGCAGACTCCGAGAGCTCCGAGCTTGTTGAGAATGTGTTCGCGGCCGCGTCTGGGCCGGTGGTCACTGAACTCGCGTCATCTTTGGTATGCGGATCGGCCTGTGGCGGCGCGGTGCTAGTGGTTGTATTTGCCTGGGTCGATACCCGACCCTTGGCGGCTTGGGCATAGGAAAAGGTGGCAGGACCCGACATGTTGGGTATTTTGTCGCGGCACGTAGAGGGTGTCACGGTGTTGGCGCCTCACCCGGGGGGAGGTAGAGCTGCAAAGGGCAGTGTGCGCCGCTGCAGATGGGCCCGGCGGGATGGGCGTCGAGATTGGTGTGTTCCACGCACCCTGGCGCGCCTCGACGAGGAGAGGAGCACACGGATGTCGTGGACGGAGAGAGGCTCAAGAGGACCCCTCCGCGCGAGATCGAGACGGGTTTGGAGGTGGGCTTCGCGGTGGTCGGCACGTGTGTGATGAGCGACGTGCGATGCGCGGCTCGAGGGGTTTTCAGGCTCAGGGAGGTTTCTGGGACTGACAGCTGTGATCGTGTGAGCATTGGGCACGGGGTGGTGGACAGTGAACCACGGCAGGACGGGCGGGATTAAAAATTTATGACCCATAAACTGTACCTTTTTTAGGCTCTGGTCTGACACGGCAAGAGCGGGGCGCCTGCAGAAACGAAGATGGGCTCAAGGACAGAGAAGGCAGCCTGGCCACCAGATGGACAGCCTGTCGGCGACAGTTACGCAGTCGAGGTCGGCCCCTCTGGTCGCAAGACGAGGTTCGCCGTAGCAGGAAAACGCGAAGGTGTAATAACCAATGCTGCGGGATTGACCGAGGGCGTAGCCGGGAATACTCTGCAGGGCAGGGCCGGGGCGACAGAATGAGTGCCTCAACACGACGTGCCCGAACGATTGTGGTGCCAAAGGATGCTGCAAATGGATGCCTGCGAAGTGATGATACGAAGCTCTCTCGCTCTCCCCCAGGACCAGGAGAGGGGTTTGGGCAGAGGAAAACAGGGTGGCCTGGTAGGTGGTTGTGGGAAGGGAAGGGAAAGGCAGGAAACGGGCGGGCCACGACAAAAATTGTGGATGGAGTTAGCAGGTGTCGTTAAATTTTGGAATGGTGCTGGTGTGGTGTGCAGGTCTGGTGGGCACCTCGAAAAAAAAAAATCTGGCACAGGTGGGCAAGTGCCAGTACGGCGGGCAGCAGTGAAGGGAAGCCGGGAGGGCCACCAGGTACCACCCCTCACTCACTGGCTCCTCTGGCAGGCCAGCCAGTCACCCACTCGCCCAGCAGGTGCTGCCGCCTTGGTCCAGCTCCCTGTTCAAGGTTTCAATGCTTGACCTCAGCTCACAACGAGCTCACCACTTGTCCAGCTGGGACCACCGCACCGGAATAAAATTTGGAGATTCCAGCACCATGTCTATAATCATTACCATTCCGATCGATGCTATCGACATACAGACAGCACTGTCAACCACCCCCAATAATGTGCTGGGCATTTTAATCCACAGATCCACCTGTGGGGGCTTTTGATTCAGCACCTGGGAACTCTTTTTTTTTTTTTTTTTTTTTTTTTTTTTTTTGCCCTCTCTCGTCCTTGGGGGATTTTTTTTTCTTTCCTTCCTTAATAGCGTAGAGCATTGACTGATTACTTAACTTAGTACTGACCACGCTGGTCTTACACTATGCATTTTATTTCGCTTCCGCCCTCTCCTGCTGCCCTCCCTCAGGGCCAGCAGGTAATCTCCCCCAGGTGCTGCATAGAGGCGAGCTGTTGCAAACCAAGTTTTGGGGGTGCCCACCTTGCAGCATGCAGGCCATATTACCCCCTCCCCCCTCCCCCTCCTCTCCCTCTTGTGGCGGGGTTATCGTTCTGAGCTGGGTGGTCTCGGGCCCAAAGCTGCAGGTATGTGCTGCAGCCAAGGAGAACAGGCTGCTGAGTACTTGCATAGTACCAGTACACGCAAGAGGTCCCAAGCGCGTACAGCGTAGATAAATAAAAAATAAAAAAAATAAAAAAGGGCCATACCGGGTGCATCGTCTAGATATACCATAGTACACACCCAGTCGGGAGTGGACGGACGGATCTAACGCCTCGGTTCCCTCTGGGACAGGGACGAATGGCTGCTCGGAGTGGCTATTCCGCCTGTCCACTCAAACTTACCCGGAAGGAGAAAAATGGAACGACCGCCCGAGAGTTGAGGTTACCTCAAATCTCAGCACTGCTCTGCCGCGATTTGAAAAATGAGGGGGCCCGCCTCGGGTAGCAGTGGCCCAGGAGGCTGGCATCCCTCAGGATTTGAGCTGTCTGCACGCCCGCATGCAGAGGATGGACTAGGAAAGCCTCCCCAGTACAGTAGCACATAAGCCAGGACCTAAACCGCGCGTCGTGGATGAGCAGCTTTGCTCTGGGCTGACCAGACCGGGTCCATCTGCCACATGCCAGGCCGAAGGCAGCGACTCTCGGGAGGTTCGGCTGGGTCAGAGACCCTGGACTCCTTCTGGGCGTGAACGTCATCCTCATCATCATATCACCTCGGGGGCTGGCTGCCAGCACAGCCGTCAGAAACAGACTGCTTGGTGAAGATGCAGACGAAAGATGACCACCTCGTCATACGGCCCTGACACCTGTGCGGCTGGACACAAGCTGACGGACGAGGCTGCTGAAGACCAAGGAGCGCACAGACAGGTAGACAAACAGCCAGCCCAACGGACCCGCGCATGTCCGCGCCCCACCCCGCCTTCTAAGGTCCAAAGCCCTGGCGATCTCCAACGGCGCCCTGGACCTGCAAGCGTTGAAGATGGCGTCCCAGCGCTGAGACCTCACTGAGATCGGGCAGGCTACAGCTGCCGGTGAGGAGATATCCTTCTGCTGTCAATGCACTACCCTGCCAGGCTGCGTCTTGCCGCCGACGCGTCGGGTTGCTACATGTCCTTGCCGGCCACTGCTGCGAACGCGAGGGGAAGGCAAGTGGTGTCGCTGGTACAGCTGTGCAACGATGCCGTGCTGAGAAGGGGGCAACAAGACGGTACACCACTGTACTCCAGCAGGCAGCTTGGCA
The DNA here is from genome assembly GCA_016584495.1 of Celoporthe dispersa. Lineage (NCBI taxonomy): Eukaryota > Fungi > Ascomycota > Sordariomycetes > Diaporthales > Cryphonectriaceae > Celoporthe > Celoporthe dispersa. The sequence continues at coordinate 2,380,465 of WAID01000007.1, forward strand.
AACCCAGCCCGCCCTTCCAGTCACCATTGTGAGGCTGTCGTCCAGGGCGGGTTAATGCTGCGTTTCGGTACACCCTGAGCACGTCGCACAGCGCTTCGCAACGTGAAACCGAACCCCGACTAGTTGATCGCCAGGAACCGCACAGCTTCCCACCTCTTTGCCCTGCGGCCCTTACCGAACAGCAGGAAACACAGGATGCCAGCAGATGCGCATAGTGCCTGGTGTCTCGGTACCGCAGCGGACAGCAGGCCAATGAACGAGCCGTGCTCCTGCAAACCGACTCTCATATGCCACATGAGCCAGGGCTGATGCCGGGCGGGCGGTGACCTCACCGAGGTACACGAAAGGGCAAAAGCAACGGTTGGCCCTGCATCGTTCAGGTGTGCTGGCCGACCCGGCGTGCATACCCGCGGCCGATCGCCCTGGGATTCGGGCGCGTGGGCTCGCCGTCGATTGGATCCTGTCAAGAGGTCAGTGATAGGGTGCGTGTCGCTCGTGACCGTCATCTGAAGCGCACTTTGGCCCGAGTACGTAGCCAAGAACTCGTGAGATGGTACTCAACTAATGATTGTCCTTCTAACCTTGGAACCCATCGTCGCAGCTGGCATACACCGTAGGGCGAGGATACAGAGTCCCACGACAATGGAAAAGGCAAAGGCCACGAGCGTTTCAGGCTGCGGCGACACAGCAGCGTCGACACCCAAAGTTGCCAGCCCTGAGATCTTTGGGATCAGGACTGCCGTTTTGGTATCTATCTACTAGTCGGCGGAAATGACACTGTAGGACCAGAGCACTCCGTGTCGTCCAGCTCGAAGATCACATCACGAGACCGCCTCAACGACTCGGTGCTTCTAGCCCCCTCGATTTGATGAAGGTCAGGCAGAGGAAACAACAAGGCGCATATTCATATACCAAGACATGGGACTGAGACGCATCGACAGGTCCGTTGCTCTCTGCGAGTCACATCCAGAGGTTCTTCATGGCCTTCCTAGCATTCTCCACGCACCTGCGGGATCCCGCATCGAGCTGGATATAACCGGATCAAGCCTTGCGATGGATGAAGGAGATTAAGGGCTGATAATGAAGCAGAATCAGGGGCTGCAGGGGCAGGGACATACTTCAGAGATGCAGGCAGCCGTGTGCGAGGTCATGGCTGGCGTTGATCAGACGCGGTTCCGGGTCAATTTGTCTGGAAGTATGGGGGGGGGGGGGCAGCGGCAGAGGTGAGGTGTTCGTTCCTCGCCCAAGGCAAAGCGGCCATAACATCTAAACTTTGGAAACTTTCCAAATCATATGCCCCTAGCCGTTGTCGTGGGGATTTTGTTTCTGACAAATACACATGCCCATGAAGCTGATGGGAGACAAAGATCTGCCATGATTCCACTCGAAGTCCTTTGCAGACTGTGGCATCACACAAATCACCAGGGCAACGTAAGGAGGTGGAACAGGTCAGTGAATAGGAAAAGAGCTCTTTCCCTGTCCTCTCTATTCTCCTCAGTGGAAAGAAGGACCGACCCCCGCCCGGGCCTCCAGGTGAGTGCGTAAAAGAGCAAAAGAAAACGGAAAGAACAACGCAGAAGAAAGGTTTCAGGCAAGCGCTCGCAAACCATTGCACTCACAGTACTAGATCATCGCTCAGTTAGAGTCGCTAGCAGATGAGGTGTGTCTCTTCAACAGCATAGTCCAAAGATAAAACAAGACGGCCGCCTTCAGAAGCTGATGGCACACTCCGACCGGTAGGAGGACAAGTTCCTGGACAGTCCACCTTGAAGCCTACTTCGTCGACGACGTTGGCGATGCTACACCCAGGTCTGCTCTGTCTGGATGGACCTTCACCTCGCCTCACTTGTCATATTTCCTTTGTCACTCTGTTGTTCTTTTCTTTTCCCTTCGTCTTTCTTCAACGGGGTGGGAAGGTGGATATGCTCCTTCATGAGGCCATTCTCACTGCGGCTAGAGAAAAAAAGATGAGATATCACGGTAAAATGGCGATTCGAAATGGACCCCGATCATCATGAATCATTACAGGAAGAAGCAATGCAGCCCAAGAGCGGATAGCCCAGGATGGCGTCAAGTCTAGCCACAACGACGTCCCCGACATCAAGCGTTCCGGGCTTCTTCGCGAAGCATGATATCGCCGTTCCGACCGAGAGGCTCCATAGCCCGCCCGGGCTTATGACCGATTCGACCGCAGTGTCTCGATCCGCCAAGGGAAGAAGATGAACATGACGAGCCTCGTGCACGGAGGTTGCCGCCCTCCGCCTAGGTTGGCGGCTTCGCCTCGGCGTTGGCCTACGAGTGGCAAGCACCATGAGTCACTACGGGCTGTCTGCCTCCGACGGATGCGTGGTGGATAGGATTCGTGGTGGATACGGTACGCCCAAGGGCAGGAAGCCGTGGTCCAGAGCATCAAGGACCCCCAGCCTGCCCAGGCTCACAGCGGAAGGGAGGTTGTTTCTGCCCTGCCCTCGAGCCCGGTAGCCACAGTGCAAGAAGAAAAAAGACAGGGGAGCGCACTTGGATCGCATAGGGACGACTACACATGTTCGCAGACATCACAGCTACGTTTGAATGCCATCTAGACTAGCACGAGCCACTCCACACAGAAGGAATGACGGGCGAGACGAGGAGGACGAAACCTCCCGTCGTGAATGGCAAAGTAGAATAGATAGAGAGGAAGGGCCAAAAATACTACGTCCGCCAGGCCTTTCCACCCCGTCACAAGATCACTCGTCACTACCATGTCCTCCTCCCACGTGTCGACCGTCCTTTACCCTTCCTTGCCTTCCCTCCCCTAGGAATGAGAAAACAGGGCGGCGCAGTCCTCGATACGTCACAGACGGGAACACTGCAACGTAGTAGCTCAACACACGCAGAGACGGCAGGAAGGATAGATAGAACCAAAATATTGGAAACTCAGACAAGCAGAGAGGCAAGTCAACAAACAGAGACAAGAGAGGAGAGAGGGAGAGGGAGAGGGGGGGGCGTGCCGGGGCGTTGCAGCAGCAGCAGTTGCGAGACCGCAGGGTACAACCACCACAGCACTAGTCCTCACGATGCAAGATGATGGCATCGTAGTGTCACGACAAGATGTAGTCGGCGCGAAAAGTAAAAAAAAAAGAGGAAAAAAAAAAGAGAAAGAGAGAGAGAAGTACTGTAAGTACCGTATGTACCAACCAACCACCCAACCAATCATGCATGTACTAAATGCACACTGCATTGCATACGCTTAGGCCCTTAGCCACCTCGCCACCCCGGCGGGGAAACATGTATTTAATTTGCGAACAGCCGCGCCTCGCGCCCCCGTCCGCCTAAAGTGCGCCTTTCTCAGCCACTCGATCGGCGTCTGGAAGGGGGGGCAGAGGGGGAACCGCTTGCCGTTTCGTTTTTACCCCCCTTCCTCCCCTCGGCTCCTTCCCTTTCATGTCGTGTTACCCCTCCACCGGGAGGCGGGACGACAGGCGGGAAAGGATTAGGCGCTATGCTGCGCGGCCAGGGTATGTATGCGTACCTAGGCATGCGCGAGACCGCTGTTGCATTTGACTGATATGCACCATGCATGATCTTATCACGCCTCCCCCTCCTTCCAGGGTCAAAGGGGGGTGTGTCTGTGTGTGTGTGTGTGTGTGTGTGTGTGTGTGTGCATAAGTCCCAGTATGTGCACAACCCTCACTCCCTTCTTATTTATTTTATTCTTTGAATTTTCCTTTTATCCTTCTTTATTTTTGCCCTCGTGCTATTAGATACGGAGAGTTTCTGGTAAATTTACACACTGTGCTTCCTATACTTTCTCTTTCTACCCTCTCTTTCGACTCAGGCCGCAAGCCATCTGGCGTCCGCCCCACCATGATTATTCCACTTTCCCGTCCCTCGCTGAAACCAAAGTGCTCCATACGCCCTGCGCTCGTGACCAACGATCTCGATTTGCAATCCTCGTCTGGTAATGCGTGCGTTCCGAGAACGAAGAAAAGAATGATTCCTTTTTTTTTCCTCCCAAAAAATTCCGAGCGTGTCGGTGTTGCCGTGTCTCTGTCCTGGTGTGGTACTATACAGAAACCTTGGTGCTGTTGCGGGACATGGATGACGATATCTCACAGCTCACCCGGTCATCCAGGCAGCTGCTCGCCGAGCTCCGAACGTGGTAGCGAGGCGCAGGCCGCTGGAGCCCATTGGGAAGTAGCTGACCAGGTACCATATGAGGCAGGCAATCTGGATGATCGCCGAGAACAACGTGAGGATAGTGCTGTGTAACTAGAGAGAGAGGGGGGAGGTAGGTAGGACGCCCGTGTCAGCCTAATGCAACCGGTGAAGACGCACAACGGCAGAGAGAGAGAGCGCGCGTGTGGCGTGTGGCGTGCGTGTCCTGCGCATCCACTGAACAGGGCAGCAGCGGTGACTCACCCCCATAGAGAAGTAGAATGTGAGGGCGATAGACCCGAAGTACGCAGCCGTGAAGGGCAGTCTAGGCCCAGACAGTAGGTGCTGGACGTAGGCCATGGGGCCCATCACAGCCGCGAAGGACGCTAGGAACAGTGCCGATCCAAGGGTCCATCTGTCAACGGGTCAGCCAAGTTCAATCGCAACCCGCAGTGCAAGCCCCCGAGGGATCCGGATGAAAGAGGGAGGAGAAAGAGAGGGAGCGAGTAGGACGCTTGTGCCTTGCAGGTCACCTTCACCAGTCACCGGGCGAGGGAGGGACCCCCTCGGCAAGTCATGCGAGATCGACAGCGTATGCACGACGGGTGAGTGCAGGAAGACAAGCTTGTTTTGCTCTCCAGAGAGGACGGGGCGGATGGGTGGACCCCGTGCGTGCGTGGGATGTGCCACGGGGTGTCCCGTCCCAAGGTAGCCTGTAAGCTGCGGGAGGGGCGCTATCCCGGGCCTATTTCATGGCCACATGGTACAGTATTCTGGAAAAGTGTGACAACTTACAAGATAACGAACTTTCTGGGCCTGAGCGACAAGACCGGAAAGAGGGCGAAGCAGATAACGAAGCAGACAAGGGCGCCCAGGTTGCAAGCACCAAACACTAGCATCCGGTCCCATCTGCTCACTGTGACGGCCCAGGCCAAAACGGCAACAAGTCAGCCTCTTGCTCTCTCGCCAAGGAATTTCAGGTAGATGTAGATGACCCGGGGCAGGCAATGACCAAGTTTCCAGGATTGGGGCCACTGGTGTGGCAAGGCAACCCCCTTCTCACGAGGTGCCGTCGCAAGACTCGTATGGCCACTTGGGTCCTGCCAAAGGGGGAACGAGACTCTCTCTCTCTCTCTCTCTATAGTGCAGTATGGGACCCGAACTTGTTGGTCAACTCACAGGCGAGCCACCCTTCCTCCTCCTCCCTCCTCGAGGAAGCTGGTAGCGGGGCACCGGCGCCCTCAGTCGTGGGCAGGCGCACATAGCCACGGTCACCGAACGGGTTCAGTGACTTGAAGGACGATAAGAGGCCGGTCTGCTGGGAGGTGTTGATGGGCTCATCCTCGCCGCGCCGCGACCAGCCCAGGGAGTTCATCTGCTCGCGAAATGATGCCGAGGCCATCTTGCCTGCGTCTCCTTGTTGTTTCTGTATTCCGGGCCTTCCGGGTGTGTCGACCTGGCCCGGCCTTCCTGAAAACACTATGTCCAGGTTCTTGTAGGTCCCAGGACCAAGAGCTCCGCGATGGAAGGCTAAAGCGTCACAAAGGGGTGGCCAAATGACCCTGCCTCCAAACGAGGACTGATCGATAAAATCGGCTTGTGATATGTGAAGTCGAGAGAGGGAAGGGGAGGGGGGAAGGTGCCCAGACGGAGAAGGGCTATTGGTCGGTATCTTTGCAGGAGGAGGGTCGTAGCGGGGGGGAGCAGAGCGCTGCTGAGGGTGGGCTGGCAGGTCGAACAGGACAAGGCTGTGACCTCAAGGTGACCAGGTTGGGTGTTGGAGGAGGAGGAGGAGGAGGAGGAGGAGGTAGTATCTGGAACCTAGTGTGGCGAGTATGGCGAGGCGCACCACACAGTATCGGAAAGTGTTAACTGGTTTGGCCTGGGGTGTGATGATGACGATGATGATGTATGCACGTTTGTATGTACGTATCTGGTGCTCTTGTCTGTGCAGACTATCGAGAGTCAGACACAGAGGCTTGTGGCTGGCGTTGATCTAGACCCTCTCGCTCGGGAAGGCCCCTTCTCCCTGCTTCTCTCTCCTTCCAGGGCTCGAGCGCAGGCTGCTTATGGGACTGGCGATGTGGCCCAACACGAAGTGTATTTTGAGCAGCCTGGACGACCACGCGTACGATGACGGCTGAGGGGGGGGGGGTGAGGTGGGCACGCAGGCAGGGTAGGAGGTGATACAAGATAACGTTAGGGAGGGTGCTAGAAATGCGGGCGTGACAGGTTCCAGGGCCCGAGAAGGGTAGCGCAGGTTGTGGGTGTGGGTGTGTGGGTGTTGCGTTCAGGAGGGCGGTCCTGGAGCTTTGGCTGGCCACGGTATGGCAAAAGTCAGAGAGGGTAGGCAGAGAGAGGCAAGAACAAGGACAGCCGACTGAAGAGACGACGTCGGGAAGTCCTTGGGCCAGCGCGCGGATGCTACCCCTGCTGAGAGGCTAGTGGGTCTGCAGCGCGGATCTGACCTGCAAGTGGGAGGGCCGTGATGTGCCCCGTGCCACATTGCAGACGGCACTTGGCCGCCTCCAGATCCTCCGACTGGCTCCTTCCTCTTCTTTTGGCCTGGAGACTGGGAATGGGCCATCTTGTCTCGCCCTCCATCTTGCAGCTCGCAGCAGTCGACCGCGAGGGTGTCCACCCACACCTTTTTTCTTTCTCTCTCTCTCTCTCGAGAGAAAGGGGTCCAACCCTTCGCGCGCCAGATCCGGTGGCTGATTTTATTTTTATTTTCTTATCCTCTCCAGCCTGCGTGCCGTGTGGTCTGGGTATCATGACCGCTGCTAGTCGCTGATGCGATGCGGATCTTGTCTTCGCCTCCCTGGCCAGGATGGCATTTACAACCGCCAACCTCAAAATCCCATGGCTGGGTCCATGCCGCTGCGGGAGGTTGTGCGACCCACCAGCCCTTGTGGTCAATATAGAGCCACCTGAGCCACGGAAGAAATAGCTCCTCGGACAGGGAATCCCACTCGTCACGCACAGTGTAGGATCGTGTAGAGAAAGAGAGAGAAAGAGAGAGAGAGAGATGGACCGAGCGCGAGAGCGGACTGACTGCACTGCCGGCCGGTGATATATCACAAAAGTACAGGTAGCCTTCTGACGCTGGGGCAGGAGGAGAGGGGGGGGCGAGGGGGGCAATGAGGAGGGGTGGGCTTTTGGAGCTTCGGTCCCGTTGATCTGATTTGGTGATCAGGTCTTCACACGCATGATCCGGCGAGGCAGTCCATTCGTGGCCTTGTCAGTTCGTCCTGACGGGCTGGCTGGCTGGCTGGCTGGCTGGCTGGCTGGCTTGTGGTCTCTCTCGAACCTGCTGGTGGCGCCCACCGGTCGGGTAGGACGGCGCCGGGCACGGCATCCATCGCGTCGCCAACCTCGTATGCTTGTCTCAACCTTGGCTCTGGAAGATCTGGGAGATCTCAGACCCAGGCCACCAGAACAGGTCTACCTCATGCAGCAGCGCGGCAGAGCGAGGGCGGAGAGGGTGCGCGAGTTGACCAATATCCATGTTATGGCCGGCCCTGGCGCTGGCAAGATATCACCATACGAAGAGACGGCATGACGTACAGGCGCTGGAGAAGGGGGAGCTGTTGAGGCCATCGCTTATCCAAGTGCCACCCTGTGGTGTGCCTCGATGTCTTAGGTCGGGATGACTACACGAGTCACGCTGGATGCATGCCCACCACCCTCTTCCCCGTACCATCCGGAAATGCCCATGCCCTTTCCTCTCTCGCCCTCTCCCTTGATGAAAATACCACGAAAACTTCCCGGCGCATCTACCGTACCCCTACAGTACACCCTTTACGGGCCAGGGGGGGGGAGGGGGGAGGCACAGCTCGTCGTCAGCCAGGACGGCTGCTGCTGCTACAGTGTGAAGAACAGCAACAGCTGAGGCGGTGTCGTAGTCTACCCTCTATGTTTCACACCATCCCATCCGTATAGACAGGTCAGGAGACTCAAGTACTCTCGGGGCAGATACACATACATGACCTCTGCTGCAGGGAAGGGTGTCGAGATAGTGTAGAGTATATAAGTGGGTATGGCCTGCAGGATACATCCAGCTTCGTCCTGTCCGCTCGCCATCTTGCCACCACATCATCTTCCGGCTCGCATCCTGCGTCTACCCAAGACATCTCCAGCCTAGGAGGACCTGCACCTAGAGACACAAATCATATAAATAGGCATCGGCCCCGGGCCACAGCGGATTCCCTTGCACCACTCCCCGATCTGGAGCCCTCCTTTCTCCTCAAGGCGAAAGTAGACTGCATAATCAGGCATTAGGTAAGAGGCTTGCTCCGTCCCCTTGACGTCTTCTCGGATGATGGGGACGAGTAGAGGGACAGTGTTGGCTTACGATACGATATGCCCGTGTTTAGAGCACTGGTCAACAGAAAGAGAGAGACACACACACACACACACACAAACAAACACACACAAGACCTCCAGCAACAACACCCGGCAAGACTGCCTGCCTGCAACCGACCCGCTACCCCTCAACGATCTTCGCAATCAAGACCAGAAGCCACCGCTGTGACAGGACGTCAGTCTGGGGGAGAACCAACCCCACCTACGATCCAGAGATCCAAGAGAACCCGGGTCGAGACAAGACCGGCCCGCTGGTGGACGTTGAAAGGACCACCGTCCGAAGCGAATATATCTGATTTGACCAGAGGACAAGAGGCGAATCACAGATCGGCACCCTCGCCAATCCTACAGGACTTGAGCGCACGGCAGCTTCTTAGCTCCATAAACAAAGTGGACCTGTTCGCCTTGTGCATCGCATACCGTCAAGGTCCTGTCCGACGTTAGGCCGGGAGAGGCTCCCAAAACTGACCACTCGCGATTGAGGTACGCCGCCGCCGCCGCTGCTGCCCTTCACCCGGAAGAACGGGTGGGGGGGCTTGCATACCCAGAGGACGGAGAGAGAGAGAGAAAAGAAAAAAAAGAAAACAAAAAAAAACAAAACGGGGACGGCATCTTTTGGAGAGAGAGGGGCAATATTGACAAGAACATCTCATCAGACCCTCGATCACTGATCTCAAGACACCAAACGAGGCCCATCAGAAAGGCGGCAACAATAACAACAACGCGTCTCGCCAGGCGACAAATCCGGTCGGCGTATAGTTCGGCGTTTTGTCTCATCGAGGGGAAAAAGAACAGAAAAATCCTTCCCCCCCCCCCCAAAAAAAAGGTCAGCAAGGCAACACCGGTGTCACTCCAGGTTTCCCCTTCCACAAACAAGCACAAATTCTATGGTATCATAGATCCGGCGGGCAATATAGCCCTGCATCTGCAGCAGCGCTGCGAGCAGCCGATTCCACATTCACACCTCGTACTCATATCTCGCACGAACAACGTTTGCTCCTGTCGACCCAAAAAAAAAAAAAAGCTGACACCATCAGCAGTAAACTGGTCCCACCCCCAACCAGCCTCTCGACCCGCCGCCACTTTCACCCTTTTGAGAGTCTGCACCTGGGACCATTTCGGATCAGTGGCTCATCCACCCACCCACCCACCCACACAACATCCATCCTCGATCCTGCAGAGAGAGAGAAAAGAGACAAGAACCGGACCCGTTCTTGCCATTTCCAACAACGCAAAACCTGTCCCCCTCCCTCTCTTCCCCGCCGTAGCCCTCGGGAATTCCTCCGGCGCTAGGCCTGCTCGGGTACTGTTGATCCACCGTCCCCGGAGGTGAATCAGTGGGCGGCAGCGCTGACCAGAGCGCACACAGTGCTCTACCATAGTGCTATACATGCGCTATAGTACCCCCCTACACCCTTCCAGAACCCCCCCCGGTCGAGAACTTGACTCTCCAGGAAAACAACCCCAGCATTTCACGTCCTACCACCACCGCTTCTCCGGATTCCACAGACGCCAAGGCTCAAGATCTGGACTGGGAGCTGAAGAGGGAGCTCGTGTCGCCCAGCGCCCAATCGCAAGCCCACGTCTGCTGCTTCTCCAACCTGTTCAGCGCACGACCCAACTTTTTTCTTCTTCTCGCTCTGTCTCTCGGTGATCCGATTAGTATTTATTTATTTATTTTCTTGGTTTCTTCCTTCCTGGTTGCCTCATACCTGTTTTTTTTTCCCTTCACTTTATTTCTCATAGTCTCCATCCGGGCTTATCACCCTAACCTGGTGGGACTATATCGATCTATTAAATCACCCTACCGCGCTTTCCCAGTCCAATATATCCTGTACGGTACTTTTCCAGGGCAGGCTAGGACTGGCGCTGAGAAGGCTCAGGCTCCCTTTGGCACTTACAGGACCCATCCCGGCAAGCGGCCTGTCCAAGCTCCCGCCCGCCACAGCAGCTATTCGACCACCCCCCCCCCAGGCCGACCGGGTCCAGGAAAGTTCAAGTACCCTTCTGTGCCTCTTCCAGGACATGCACCCCTCGGGCCTGGACTGGACGCCCTAGCCCTCAAGTCATCCTTTTTTTTTTTTTTTTTTTTTTACACTCCCAGGACCTACATCCCACCTCTCCCTCCCGCCAAATCCGACGGCTCGTACTCGTACGCTCCCGACCCTCGTCTCCGTCCCCTCCCCCGCCGTCCAGGCTTCGGTACGAAATCGCATCCTCAGCGTCATCCACCACAACTCAAAGTCGCACCACCCCCAACGTCCGCCGCCTTTTACTGTTGAACTGTTGGTTCGCATTTTCTCTGCCTAAATTGACCGATCGTCCCGAACAGTCGCCCGCCAAGCCCCACTAGGAATCCATACGACGTACAGCCTCAAGAGGGTTCATGGCATTCCGCTGAGCTGTCACATTATTTATTATCCCACTTCAACCCCTCCGCCCACCTCCCCCCCCCCTCTTCCATCCTCGACCCTCGCAGAACTGTAAGGAAACCTCCGTCTTCCCTTCCTGTCGCCTCTCCTCCCTCCTATCAGCTTGCAGCCCCCAAAACAACCTACACTCTAGGCCACAGAGGATGAGACTAGTCGGGAGTTCCGGCCTCCAGAGTCCCCGGTTTCGCTGACCGCAACTTTGACCCCTCTTCAACCCTTCCTGCAGCCGAGCCACTGCCCTCAGGTCAGAGAGACTGCTCAGATCCGACCGGTCTCATTTTCCCGTGCTGTGCGTGCACAGAGCTGACTGTCGTCTCCAGCAGAGCCTCACACGGCCCCAGAGAAACCCTGCGACGACAAGAGAAGACAAAGCCGCGCGCTGCTTTCCCAGGGACGAGTCATCGGCCGACCAGGGCAGCCCCAAGACCGAGATCTGTTGCGATCTTGACAGCAACCCCTCCAACCCAGCCACCACTCTGCAGCAGCCCACCATGGCCCAACAGGCCTTCAGCCACTTCGGTGGCGGCCACGCAGGCGGCAGCATAAACCCAAACGACCTCAACTTCAACCAAGGCTTTCAAAACAACTTTGGTGGAAACTCCAACAACCAGAACAATGCCTTCTCCAGCGGCTCGGCAGTCTTTGGCGACGATGAGCTCCTGGAGGGGCTCGGAAGCCCGACCGAGGCGCCCTCGGGCATGCAGGGCCACGACTTTGGCGGGATGAATGAGATGAACATGAACTACAACCAGAACGGCGGCGTGTACAACTCGCGCCCGAGCATCGACCAGCAACACATGCCCGGCTTCTCCAATACGCCCGACGGGGACCCCATCCAGAGCCCCTTCGTGTCCAATGTACCACAGTACCAATCAATCCACGCGCCACAATTCCACACGGCGCCCATGTCATACGGCGGCTCGCCCATCGCCGACGGCATGCCCAAGGACCCAAACGACTCCAGCTTCATGCAGGCCCGACAGAGACTCCAGGCACAGGCCATGCAGCGCAAGGCCTCCACCGCGAGGAGCCCGCTCACCCCTAAGATGGGCGCCCTGGGCCTGTCGATGGGATCTCAGGACGGCTTCGGCGCCCAGCCGATACGGACAGGCGGGGCTCACCACAACAAGGCACCATCCGGACACTGGGCCCATACACCAAACAGCATGACCTCGTTCCTGGGTCCGGCCTCTCCTCGCCGCTCCAGACAGAGCTGCACAGCGCCCAGATCAACGGCTTCCTGATGAAGGGCACGTCTATGCCCACCAAGCTCGGCCAGGGCGGCGCCCTGTCGTCGCAGCAGGAGGCCAAGAAGAAGCGCAGGCGCGAGTCGCACAACCTCGTCGAGAGGCGGAGACGAGACAACATCAACGAGAGGATCCAGGACCTCAGCAAGCTGGTCCCCTCCCACAGGCTGGAGGACGAGAAGATCCGCAAGATGATCTCCAACGGCACCCCAATGTCTCCGACCCTGACGGGTAACTCAAACCCTGGGTCGGCCACGTCCGGACTGGCAGGACCAGGCGCGAGGCGAGCCACCAGCGGCGCTACCGGGAACATCACCACCGGCCTTCCGATGGAGGATAAGGACAAGGGGCCCAACAAGGGCGATATCCTGAACGGTGCCGTGAGCTGGACTCGCGACCTCATGTGGATGCTGCAGACCAAGATACAACAGCAGGAGGAGCTGGTCAACGCGCTCCAGGAGCTCGGCGGCCAGGCGCCCTTCGACATCACAGAGGACGAGAAGAGGATGCAGACGGAGCTCCTCGAGGCTATGGCCAAGAACGAGCTGTCGGACTTCACGTACTCACGAACCTCGGGAACCGGCCTGAGAGTCCCCAACCACACCGACTACAAGGGAGAGCCGCTGAACGGCACCAACCACAGCGGCGACCTGCACTCTATCAGCCCCGAGGGTGACGCGAATGGCCACTTCAGCAATGACGCCCTTGATGCCAACACCTTCTGGGACGACGGGGAAGAGGACATCAAGTTCAACCGTACCAGCTTCGACGAGGAGGACGAGTTCATGGAGATGTCCTGAGCCCTCCTCTCCTGCTGGTCCTGGCAGGGCCTTTCCGCGTCCCCTCTTTCACATCTTCACCCAACGCCTCGTCATCAGGTTCGGAGTTAATGATCGCTGGTGGGGAGGCTCCGTCGTCTGATCCCGAGCAGCCTTCTCTCATCCTTTCTTTTTTTGGGAGTTGTCATGTGCGGTGGTCTCCTGCTATTTTGTCCACATTATTACTGTCGACTTTTTGCCGTCTTTGCTTGCATACTTAGGTAGGCTGGTCTCGAGGGCTGTGTGCCAGGTAACACAGCGGCGTTTCTGTATCCTTTTCTTTTTGGGAGGGGGAGGGGGTTTCGACTTCGCGAGAGATACCTTCGTCCGCTCTACTCGGGGGGGACCTATGATCTTAACAGTACACGACTGGGAGTCGGCTTCTGGAGTCGCGGTTTTTTTTCCTCTTTATTATTACACCTGAGCTTTCGTTCTTTTTTTCTTCTTCTTCCCCATCTCCTTTTCCTTTTTTTTAGTGCTATATCTGGGATGGAGGTTATTCTGTTGTTATTGTTATTTTTTCTTCTTTTCTTTCCTCTTACACAGCATTAGTTAAGGTCTCTGTCTTGTTTTCCCCTTGTTTATTTGTTCCTGGTCTTGCACAATGATACCTGAGTGGATTTTTTCGAGATCGGAGGATCGGTTTCCCCTGTTTCTCTCCACAGGATGCGCGCGAAGCTGCTTGGATGGGAGAGAGCTGGAAGCCATTCGCATTCGTTAGTCTTTTTATTATTAAATATATACCACCACCCTCAAGTCTTTCTTCCCAGGTAGTCCTGCCGTCTTGCCGTCCGCCGAGCCTGTAGAGCCTCGATCGGCCGGGCACCTCATCGTGATGGCCTGGGAGTGCCGCGGTACCTTGTCTACCAGTGCCTCACGCAGAGCAGGTACTCGCTCATAGCCGTCAGCAGGTTCCACACCTCCTTCCTCTTCATCTCCTCCTGCAGCGCGATGCGCTCCAGCGCCGACCGCCCGTTGAAGTACTTCCAGAACACGGGCCAGTGGCTCGCCACCTTCTCGTCCCAGTCCTCACCCCTCGCGGCGGTGCCGCCCTTGCCCTCCTTGCCACCCGCGCCGGCCTTCTTGCCCGCGTCCTTTCTCGGCCCTGCGGATGGCTCCGTCCGCCTCTCCCTGAGCCGCCTCCCGATCGCGCTCAGGTACAGGCTCTCCTTGCCCGTGGCCTTCTTGGCGTCGAGGATGATGTACGGGCTCAGGCCGGCGAGGTGCGCGGCGCCGTTGACGCTTGGTGCTCCGTGGCGCGCGGGGGGCCTTGCGCGCGTGGGCGGTGGCCTTCTCGGCGAGCTCCCGGGCTGCCTTGTCGGCGATGCGCTCGAGGCGGGCCTTCTCGGCGACCTGCTCGGCGAGGGTGGGCTGGGAGTGCGGGCGCGACGCGCTGGGGGAGCTGGGCGTGGGCGTGGGCGGCTCCGGGGTGTCGGTGCCGCGGGGGTCGAGCTCGCGGAGGAGGAATGCAGGCGGGGAGGACGGCGGGGAGAGGTCGGGCTGTGGAGAGCCGGCGGCGGCTGCGCCCACCCCCGGCCCGCGCGACAGGTCGGCGATCGAAAGCGCAGAGAGGTCCGAGATGCTCCGGTCGAGGCCGCCCGCGTAGCTCGCCGTCCTCTGCAGGGTCGAGGTCGAGCTCGCCAGGTCGGTGCCGGCCGCGCTCCCCGTCATGCCCGAGTTGGTGCTCCCGCGCCTCTTGCGCTCCCTGCCCGCCAGGGCGCTGGCGGCCGCCTCCCGCTCCCCGGGCGCGTGCGCCAGCTCGTCGGTGGCCGCGGCCTGGGCCTTCTTGGCGCGGGCGACCTCCTCGGCCTCGAGCGCGTAGTCCACCTCGTAGATGATCTCGGGCCAGATGATCACGTACGCGAACGTGCAGAGCTGCATGACCCAGCCGCCGCGCATGAGCCAGGCCAGCATGTGGAGGTAGTTTGGGCGGAAGGACTTGGACGGGCAGAACCACTTGTAGGGCTTCGGGGCGGCGGAGAGGTCGGAGAGGAAGTTGGGGAGTGCCGGCGCAAAGGGGAACTGCCGTGCCCATGCCGCGGACGCACGCGGGAGAGTCTTCATGTCTGCGTTAGGCGACAGGACGTAGACGTCCCGTGCGTGCAGGGGCGGGATGGCGATGGCGCGCCGCCAGAAGATGAAGTGCTGGGCATACTTGCGGACCTGGCCGAGGGTGAGGATGTTGTTGGTCTGCTGGGAGACCTGGTGGAAGGAGATGGTGGGCTTGGAGTGTCGCACGAACTCTATCATGGAGAGGGTGGTCTCGTCGGGGTCGGCCGAGAGCTCAGAGATGATCTTCTTGTCGTCGCCCATGAGGAGCAGGGCAAAGTTCCGGTCCAGGTACTGCGGCTCGTCGAGGGCGTCGTTGTCGCCCACGAAGGAGTTGGCTGTCGTGATCCACAGGCCGCGGCTGTCCTCCTCCCGGTCGACGGGCGGGAGGTCGGCGATGTGGAAGGGCACGGGGATCTGGACCGAGTGTGTGATGGTCCCCTCGCCCGTCTCGAGCTGGAGGGCGGCGATCTTGTTGTGCGAGATGGCCTCGTACAGGTCCTGCATCGAGGCGGCCAGCGAGGAGCCCTGCAGGATCTCCTCCCACAGCTGGCTCATCTTCCTCCTCTCCTCGCGCGCCTTGTCCTTGAGCAGCAGGATCTTCTTGGACTCCTTCCAGACGAAGTCTCTGCGCTGCTGGACGTACTTGTAGGCCTTGTTGACCTTGCGGATGATGTTGGTGTACATAGTGTCGATCAGGTCCCTGGCCTCGTGCTTCTTCGGGTTGAGGATGAAGACCAGGTTGAACATGGTCATGTTGCTGATCTTGTCCTCTGTCTCCTCGTGGCCGGCGGTCTGCCTGTCGGCGGTCGTCTTCTTCTCTGCCGTGTCCCTGGTCTCGACAGCCTCGGCCGCGGAAGCCACATGGGCGTCGCCTTCTTTAGCACCGGCCTCGCCGCCCTCGTCGTTGGGCGAGATCTGCTCGTCGTCCCTGCGGTGGTTGGCATCGACATCCTCCTGCCTGGGTTTCCCCTGTCTCTTCTTGCTCTTCTTCTTCCACGTGCCATTCTCGGGCTTGTGTATGGGGTATGACACAAAGTACAGCGGGTCCAGCGATATCTGGAAGAGCGTCTTGTGGTAGGCCCTTGCCGGCGTCAATATGCTCTCGAGGTCCTTGGTGGGGAACCCGGCGACGTGCTCCCAGGGAACGATCTGGGTGCCACCGTCGGTGATGATATGATCATCCTGCCTCCACGACATCAGATCGGAGATGTTCAGGTTGTAGGGCGCCAGCCCGTCGGTGGCTGCCGCGACCTTCTCGAGCAGGATGTCATCCTCATCTTTGTCGGCGCCCTCGTCATCCTCTCGTCCTCCTCACTGCGCCGCTCCGCAACAGGCACGATGTGAGGGGGATAGTGAAACACGAATCTGGGCCCGTCCCGGTTCCTGTTTATGACGAGGGCCACGCCTAGGAAGTTTGAGGAGTTTGGAAGGACCGGAAGAGCCATGGCCGATGTGACGAGTCCCAAGCCGTGTTGGGTGGCCAACCGCTTGTCCTGTGCCCCTGGAGACAAGACCAGGCCTTGCTCTGTCGATCAGCACAGAGGTCGCAGGTCCCAGATAGACGATGGTTCATGTGCCTGTTGACCTGTTGAGAGCTTGGCTGCCCATGCCGCGACACATGATGAGGCCTCTGGATCGTGGAATGCCTGGTGGGACTGGCTCGTCGCAAGACCGTCCAGCCACAAGGAGGGCGATAAGGACGCGATAATTGGATGTGTACTCGAACCTATCGAACCGACGCCATCCTCAAGAGGGCTTCTGTTGTCGGCCTCCAGATTGTTGATCTTCAGCAGAGGGAAGGGAGGGGCCGGAGACTATCCTTCTTCACGCCTCTAACTAAACTCAGCACTGTTGACGCGCTGCTAAGGTGCTGAGGTACCTAAATCGATTACGAGAAACCAATCACATGCCTGCCAGAAACAAGGGTCATTTCTGGATAGGGGTCCCACGGTGCTGGGAACATCCCTATTTACGTGCTAGTTAGTGTACGTACTACCTACTGACCGTGCTACAAGTACACCAACGGCCACGACACATCTGAAAAGTACCACAGTACGTACCTTGACGGCAAAGTATCCCCTCACCTTTTTTTTTTCCCTCTGCCCTTTTTTTCCCTTTTTTTTTTTTCTCTTTCTTTTCTTTGCTGCCTCTTTCTGGGAATTCCTCGCGTGCCTCGCCTGTGGAAATATAAAATAGACGCAGTTGTCGTACCTGCAGCTTTGTCCATGTGAACAGCACAAGGTAGCTCTCCTCCTCCTCCCTCCCCCTTTTTCCTCTTTTCTTTTTCTCTTCTTCTTCTTTTCTTCTTTTCTTCATTCTTGACTTCTTGGCTTCTCCCAATACCAAACGGTACAGCGTCCAACCACCCCCCATCCCCCCCCAAGACTCTTGGGTATCCTCTTCAGATGTCCCGAAGGATTGTCCCCATGCTAATAAACTTGCTGCTGATCACAGGCTCGGGAGTAACCAACCCCTCTTGGACAAGACATTGCGTATGTACCCCCATCAGAACCCCTCAGTCACAGGTACCTTATGACGTGCCTCGTCCGTGACCGCCGTTCCCGCCAGAGTTTTGTGGTCTTTCTGGGGGCCGTGATGAGGACAACAAATACGGGACGGCTTGAGGTTTAACTAACAATTTTGTATTTTTATTTTTTTCTCCTGCAGATAAAAAGACACATGAGCTGAATCACGACGACGAGCTTGCACAGTATCTCCCAGGTACCTGACAACCTCTCTGGTCAGACCTTTCTCCATCCTCCTCCTCCTTCTCGTCACCGCCGGCACCCAACCACACCGGCCCCTTCACCCCCCCTCCTTTTCTCCAAACCTGGCCGTCCTGCCGACCCGCCCCCGACCAGCGACCATGATACACCAAGACCAACCAGACGGCGCCGTCGCCGCCACCGCTGCCGCTACGACCAACGGCACCAGCACCCCCTCCTCTGCGTCCTCCTCCTCCTCACATCGCCCTGTCCCCTTCATCCCCCAGACCTTCACCAACAACGACTCGGACGCCTCGGCAAGAAACCTCATCCTCGCGCTCCGGCCCGACTGGTCCTCGGCCGACTCGTCGATCGAGTTCGTCCGCTTCACCGACGGCATCACCAACACCCTCCTCAAGGCCGTCAACAGGCGCCCCGGCCTGTCCAGGGATGATGTCGACCGCGAGGCCATCCTGCTCCGGGCCTACGGCAACGGCACCGACCTGATCATCGACCGCGTCCGCGAGACCCAGAACCACGAGCTGCTCATGCAGCACGGCCTGGCCCCCGAGCTGCTGGCCCGCTTCGAGAACGGCATGATGTACAGATTCATCCGCGGCACCGTCACCCACCCCGAGGGCCTGCGCAGGAGGGACATCTACCTCGCCGTGGCCAGGCGCCTAGCCCAGTGGCACGCCACTGTGCCCTGTCTGCCCGGGAAGACGCACCTGAGCGAGAAGATGAACGGCCACGCCGCCGACGTGCTGAAGCGTGTGGGCGGCGGCGGTCCCGCGAGGCTCGACACCCTGCAGGAGGCTGTCGACGGCGCGTGCCCTGGGAAACAGGCCCCCAACGTCTGGACCGTCATGCAGAAATGGATCTTTGCCCTGCCGACCGAGACGCCGGCCCAGAAGGAGAGGCAGGCCCTGCTGCAGCGCGAACTGACGAGGCTGGTGGCCGAGCTGAGCCCCCGCCCGAGCCTGGGCAGGGACAGTGTGAGCACCAACCACCACCCCTCTTTCCTCTTTTTTTTTTTTTTTTTTTTTTTGGTATCTTCTTCTTCCGCATCCCGAGACACTGCCGAGACTAACTTGTCCATAAAATGATCACAACAGCTCGTGTTTGCCCACTGCGATCTCCTGTGCGGCAACGTCATCGTCCTCCCCAAGACCGAGGCCACCTCGCAGCCCGACATACCGGCACCGGCCACCACCAGCGCCGGCGCCGACGGGGACGAGCCGGTGTCGGTCACCTTTATCGACTACGAGTACGCCGTGCCCTCGCCCGCGGCCTTCGACCTGGCCAACCACTTCGCCGAGTGGGGCGGCTTCGACTGCGACTTCAGCGTGCTGCCCACACGATCCCAGCGGCGCGAGTTCATCGCCGAGTACGTGCGGTCCTACTACGCCCTGCTCCCGGGCGGCGGCGGGGGCCCGTGCGACCACGAGGCCGAGGTCCAGAGGCTCACGGCCGAGGTCGACGTCTACCGCGGCGTGCCGGGCTTCTACTGGGGCATCTGGTCCCTGATCCAGGCCACCATCTCCCAGATCGACTTCGACTACGCCTCGTACGCCGAGGTCCGCCTCGGCGAGTACTGGGCCTGGCGCGCCGAGGTCGACGGGAGCAGGCAGGCCAGGGGCGAGAAGATGCCGCTGAGGGAGATGAGGTGGGCCGAGGAGTAAGAGAGAAAGAAAAGAGAAAGAAAAAAGAAAGAAGGGGGCGTGGTGGCACGTGTGTCATGACAACGTCTGCCAAGCGTAGTAGTGATTCCTTTGTGTGTGTGTCTTTGCATGGCGTGTGCTCTTTTTTTTCTTTCTTTTTTTCTTTTTCTTCTTTTTCTTTTGCCTGGAGTGTGTGAGTGAGAGAGAGAGAATAGCGGGAAACAAAACCTCAGGTGCGGAAATACCCCAGCCTGTCCTCCTACACCAGAGAGACGGGTAGGAGGTGTGTGTGTGAGAGAGAGAGAGAGAGCCTCTCAGGTCATTCAACATGCTCATCTTTTCTTCGTCCCTGTAGCAGCGGAAACCCTCCCCCAAAAGAATCCCCTTATAAAGGGTGCACAGCATATCTTGGCGCTGGGTTATATATAGGTCATAATATCTATTTCGACAGAAGCCTACTTCTTTTTCGAGTTCCTTGAACTTGGGTAGCGCATACTGGTTTTCCAAAGCACGATGCTATGCAAAAATCTAATACATGTGAATCTTTTTTTTTATTAAAAAAAAGGTAAAAGTGTGCTCTTGGTTTACCATTCATCCTATACGCCGAGCCGGTGATGCCGTATGCGTGTGAGTAATATGTTATGGTGAAAGATAACCTGGCAAAGTGATTACACCAATATATTTGATTAGAAAACTTAACCTGAATACCATCTCATAAACCTTCAATACGTGACTGTCCATCATCCTATCGTTTGTGTGTGTCACACTCTGAGTAAGACCAAAAACATAACCAAAGGACACTCTGGGTAGATCCTCACTGGCTAGCCAAGGTGAACATGGACAGAGAATCTTACAGCATGAAACACCCCTTCTCCAGGTGTGAGGCTTACCACTTCAGCACTCAGCCAGCAAACCCCCCCGCTCGCCACGGCGTACACGGGCTGAGCGACGCAGTGAGACGCACACACCCACACGTCCACACACACACACACACACCTACCCATGACACTCGCAGATCATCACCGTCACCCGCTCGTTGCCGAGACTCGAGCTGGGCGTCAAGCACCAAGCTTGTCCCCTGGCATCACCTCCCCCCTCTCCCGTGGTCGCCACCAAAGAAGAAGGGGGGGGAAAAAAAAAATAGAAAGCCAGAGCAGCCGACGAGAGCCCACTTGGGCCCGTGTAGCGCCACCACCACCATCACCACCAGCCAGTCACGGTCGTGCTATATGATATGCACGCTGTCACCGCGCATGAGGATGGGTTGGGGGTCAGCACCTCCCTGCATCAAGCTCGGCCTTCTTTGGCACATCGGCCAGACGCACATCTTCAGCCTGGGGCCCCCTCCTCCCCTGTGGAGGCGCTTGACACGATCCAATGAAGGGTTCAGATGGGGGCCTGGACCCGGTCTCTAGCAGGTGGCCGGTTATGCAGCAGGAGAAGGTTCGTCTCCTCCCCTCCTCCCCTCCCCTCTTGCCCTCTCCTGGTCCTCACGGCCAACGAATGTGGCCATGTCCCGCGGGGTATGGCGCACCACACTGAACTAGTGGTCTTCGCACACTCCATCGGGAAGAGGAGCAGCCGATGGCGAGAACTCGGGATCGAGTGCCCCCCCCCCTCCGTAGGCGCCGGAAACTTGCACTGCTTTTTTCTTTTTTCTTTTTTTTTGTTCCCGAGTGCGAAGGAAAGATGCTTCGGTGGGGGAGGACGGGGGAGACGGCGCCGAGGGGAGCTGTTATCTTTCGACCGCGCTCGCGGGCTCATCCCCCTCACCTCCAGAGAGCCCAGGCCAGATGCCACCCTCTCTCGGCGACAGGACCGTGGTAGACATGTGTGGCCCGCCAGTCACACAGCAAGGGTGAGGAGGGGTTCCTCCACCACCCACCCACCCCCATGTCGTGCATATGTCCAGCATAATCGACAGGTACTCCTCGGCCTCATGCCGGCATCATAGCTGGGTGGTAGGGCGACTGGGGGCAAGCAGCAGGACAGCTGAGCCAGACCGGCCATGCCGCCATCCCACGCACGGCAGTCGCCGTTGTCAAGGAATGATCTGTATACGAGTAAGAGTTGGGTATCATGAAGTGGGCACCGTGACCAGACGGAAACGTTCCATCGTGACGCAAGGGCTGTTCCGTTCCGTACCTGTAAGTTTAAAACCTGGCAGCTTACGAGCCACTGCAGGAAGAGCGTACGACAGCCGGCTGCGGAGTCGGTGGCAGGTCAGGCGCTTTTGCCGTCCCCCCAGATCCTGGCTGGTCGAGCTGTCAAGAAGGAGGGGAAGCGGGAAGAGGAAAGAGAAGGGGGGGGGGGAGTGAGGGTGTGTAGATGGTGGGTGGTGAGGCTAGCTGCGACGGCAGGTTCGGCAGCTCACGGGATCGACTCCTCCCCTCCCTTCCAGGTCTCCATCTGACCGTGGAGAACATGTCAAATAAAGAGCAAGGTCATCCGCAGTGCAGGGCTCTTATCGCGACGGGACCAGCGACAGAGGGCAGCAGAGAAGACGCCCCAGGCAGCCCTCGGAGGGCCAGACACGGGCCTAGAAAAGAAGACAGTCTCACCTCCTTCGTAATTACGCGTCGTCGGGGATCAAGATGTGCTGCCCGCTGTGACGAAACCTTGGGGGGGGGGGGCACGTATCTCTGGCCTCGTTCTGTGCCCGCGTCAAGTACTTCTTGGCATCCGACGATGTGAGGGGCATCGTGATCTAGAGGCCCCACGTCTGATGCAGCAGCAGCCGCCAGGCGGCTCCGACGAGACTCGTACGAGAGATAAACCTGAAATGGCGGTCCAATGTACCGTGACGAGTTACTTTCCGACGACCTGCTGAGGCTTTTGAGCTACCATACCGCAGACGACAAGCTGTAGGTTGATGGTGTCTGGATATCACCTTCCCCCCTAGGTGTAGCTCTAGGGTGCTTTAGGTCGTCCCGTATTCGTCACTGAGCTCGAGCAGGCTGCGGTGGCAGGGCATACTGCGTGCCTTGCACCTCTCTGAGCTCTCTGGAGGACCTCCAGCAGCAATGACCTCCTCCTCCTCCTCCTCCTCCTCCTCCCTCCTACCCCCTTTCCGTCCTTCCTACCAGTCCTGTATGCCCGCCCGTCATAGTGGCTGGTGGACACTGAGGAGGGATCATACAGTGTTGTAGGCTCTCGCGGCTCTTCAGTAAGCCCTGCAGAGGCATGAGCTCTCCATAGCTGGGGGAGGGGGAGGGGTGTGGGACTCCCCCTTACCCAAGCTGCCCTTGCCTAAGCTCTGACGATAAACGAGTGCAGTGTAGCATTGGCCGGAGCCGAGCCGAGTGCCCTGCTTCCAGGCCTCAAAGCTATGAGGACAAGTCAGAGAGGCTAGGGTCCGCCCCGACCGTGCCGAACTGCCCCTAGGGCTGGCGATACCCTCGGCGAGGGTTTTGTCTGCTGCGTCGGGATGCGGTGTGTCTAGAACAGGAACTGATGCAAGGTTACGTACGGTCCCTCGTTGCGTACGCAGAAGCCTTGTGAGCTTCCGAGGTGAGCGTGGATGACGACGCTTCTTCCCTTCCCCTCCATAAAGCCTGTCCTCGTCCGTGATCCCGTGAACGTCGAGCGAGCACCACAAGAGTGGGCTCAGTTTCTCTTTCCGAGACTAGCCGCACGGCGAGGTAGGGCATTTCTTCTAATCCCCTTGGCGACAGCTCACTCAAAGGGGTCTCGCCCGGGACCGACGCCGGGAACTGAGCATGTCCTTCACACACACACACACACACACACACACGCAGAGAGAGAGAGAGAGGAAGAGAGAAAGAGACGACAGCAGCAGACTGGAACATCATCGGCGGTCGTTCGTGGAAGTGCCGGTCTCCACTGACTGACGCGCGTTTAGAGGCTCCTCAACTCTGTCGGCAATGTAACGATCTCTTTTCCCCCTGCTCGGGAAATAGGTCCCAGATACAGCAGCGTTCAGGTTTTCCTGTCCCGCCGGGGCGGGAGATCTCGCGAGGAGACGATGACGATCGGTATCCTCGAAGGAGAAGGTCAATATGCCAGCTGAGGAGTTGAGGCGAGCGAAAGAGGTAAGGCAAATTCCACGCTAAGCCAGAAGTGCGTGCGTCCTCGCTGAATGAAGCCTTGGCCCAGCCGTCCGAGCCCCAGAGCTGACAGGCCTGGAAACAAGCTTGAGATAATGCATGCAGACAAGCGGGGCTCAAGTCGTCGGCGGTCGGCATCGGACATTGATCTGTATGCGGGAAAGGACGTCAAGAAAAGGCGGAAGAGTGATTAAGCGAGTATCCTCTTGATCTGTCTCTGGAGATGGAGAAGGGAGGGGGGGGGCCGCAAGGGGCTGTCTCCTCTCACCTCGACAAAACGTCATGCCTACTGTTGTTTGTTCTTTTGTTTGTTTGTTCGTCCGCTCGCTGTACAGGACTCCAGCTAGCCGGCACCTTCGGGTCGGCCCTCGATGATCATCGGACAAGTCAGGCAGGCTCTCTCCCCCGGACGAGCACTCGGGTTGCACGAGGGATTGCGCTGAGAAGCATAGAGACCCTGCATTGCATTCCCAGCACTTGTTCCCCACGGCGGCACAACTGACTGATCATGCCGATCCCTCATCGCTCTAGGAAAGCGTCAGGAGCGTTGTATGGCCAGGCCTTGTGCAACTGACGGTTGT
The DNA here is from genome assembly GCA_016584495.1 of Celoporthe dispersa. NCBI lineage: Eukaryota > Fungi > Ascomycota > Sordariomycetes > Diaporthales > Cryphonectriaceae > Celoporthe > Celoporthe dispersa. The sequence continues at coordinate 2,404,530 of WAID01000007.1, forward strand.
CAGGAACCCTGTGTAGCGCCCATTCGACGCACAGGAGGCCTAGGGTTACAGTCTGCGTTATCGCCTGTCGCTCCAACCAGTGGGACGTGCAGCTCCGTCAGGCTGGGCGAGGTGGTTGACAAGCGTGACAAGGTCGTCGATCGTCCAAGTCCCACTGCATTGGGTTCGGGATCGTGCTCGGCTCGCACGTCGCCAGGACCTGATCTCCTCCGTGGCAAAGCGGTCGCTGAGGTGACGTACAAGAATTCAGCTGTGGATGCTTTTTGCACAGTTCCGTATGTATTTCAGTTTTGTGGGAGGATCGCCCTCGTACACAGCTGTGGTCGGAATATTGCTCTGTTGGGGCTTGTTTCAGCTTTGCATATTCCCGGACTATCGAGGTGATCACAGCTTCTGGTGTGCTGATATCCCCCCCCTCCCAGGTGCACCTGGAGCCCTGCGAAGGTTGATTGGTCTCCTGGGCGGTCCCTAGCTGGTCAGAATGCTGCAGCGGCGCCGTGCCAGGCCCAATCCACATCTGCAGATGAAAAACCTGAATCCCGTCGATGCGGCAAATCTCTGTGCGCCATGACGAGCGAGCAGGCGCAGATCCCCTTGCTCCAGTGACAATGAGCCTGTTGTGTCATTGTACAGCGAGGCAGCAGTGAATCGCCGGAGCGACAGTTTTTACTTCTTCCTCTTCTTCTTCTTTGTTTTCGGCGTCGTTCGAGTTGCATGAGACTACGCGTCGCTCGGAGGTCAAGCCTTGTTGAGACTGGTGTCCTCTCTACTCTTGATGTACTTTTAGGAATTGCGAGTTAACCCGTTGTGGTAACCATTGAGTCGCACCATACCATCGGGTGAGGCCCGAAAGCTTTGGTACACAGTAGTTATCTCGCCAGCACTGCCTTGCCGGCCAGATTCTCGAGATTGACAGCCGTTGTGGGATCGAACTCCGGCAGATCGAGACGCCATATCATCCTGGCCCTGTATGTGCTGTGAGCTCTTCTCCACTGGAAACAGCAGTCGCAAAACGAAAGAAATAAAGACTGGGGGTCAGCAAGGGCAGATAATAAAAGGTGACGTCGTCTCTGTGCGCTGCGCCAATGGGCCCTCGATGGGGCCTGACGGTCTGGATGCCGGAGACTGGACCCCCAAACCTAGGTTGCATCTTGCTGAGCCCCCACAACTGAAGCGGCGTGCCTTGTTCGGCCTACCTATCTGAAGCACAGAGCCACAGGGAGGAAACCGCATCGGGTACCCTGAAAAAGTAGCGCTGGTCCGTCCAGGATTCAGACGTGGCTGCGGTATTCTATTCGCGGGAAGACGTGGCCCGTGTTCCGACATGGAACTGCGAATACGCACGCGCACTGGTCTCTCTCTCTGTCTTTCTCTGTCTGCTATTGAAGCTGTCGTCGTAGTTTATCATAGTACATACATAGTACATGGGTGGCCGGCAATCTCAGGGATCAGAGTTCGGCCATAGGCGACAAGAAAACCACCAAAACCGAGTCAAGACTTGGACCCGAGACCAGTTGTGTTTTGGTCTGGCCTGATCGGAAGTCGGGGAAGAGGGTGACATCTCCTGCCAGGAGTCTCAGCAGGCTCACCAAGCTCGCGAGCTGTGATAGCCCACTGCCCTTCAGCCTGGTCGAGCACCGGACGAGGCTCATGCGCAGCAGCGAACCAGCGACCGACCGCACCAGCCAGGCGACATGAAGAGGCTGGGGTAGATCCAAAAAAAAAAAAAAAAATAAAAAAAGCACAGACGCTGGCCGGTACGTCTGTGTGTTGAAATTGCTGGTCGGGAATATGGTTGTTGGGGAGCGAACTCGAGTAGTTTGGCCCAGGGAGGTCGGTGGGTTTGGGACTCGAGAGGGGGGCTGCGTGGTATCGCTGCGTGCTACATGGTACTCTCATACCAACAGCTGCGCTACAAATGCCGGCAGAAGTGTCCGAGTTGTAGCATTTAGCGGGTCCTGCCCACAACAGCAGGATTAAGCTGTAGGATTAAGCATCACGATGCATGGTGGCGGCCCAGGACATGGCAGTCTGCAGTGTGTCCTGTGTCCCTGCTTGCTGTCGGGCTATCCTCCTTCTGCCTGCCAGCGTCCCGGTAAGGTTCGTCTTGTGTGTGTTTGCATACGTCAGTCTCGTTCTACCCTCCTCGAGCTGCGGCATGAACCTGTCGTTGCTTTAAGGTTGATTTGATTGCGTTTGGCAACCCAGAGGACAAGATGGGATCGACGCCGAGGATAGGCCACAGTAGCATTCGGGTGATCATCCTACCCAGGGTTGTGATAAAGGCATCGGGAGGCGGATAGAGCGGGAACCGGCAGATAGATTGAAGAGAGGCACACAGGGCCAGCCGGGATGAATGGGGCCACCAGACACTAAGGGTCTCGCAGGTCCGAATGGCACCACCTGGGCATCCTATCCAGAAAACATTAGTATCAGGACTGGTACCAATTGACGCGCACGAGCGGCGATATAGGTCCGCACTGCCTCGATATAGTGTGGCAAGACCCTTGGTGGCGCCTTGTTTTGACGAGGGTGTGTAGTGTAGCAGCTGGCCAGGACGAGGAGCCTCGGCCGTGCGTGCCACCAGGACCCATATCCAGGAGAAAGGGAGGCCCTGCCGGCCTGTGCTGAGGGATATGAACGAGCTCGAGAGGTTGGGAGTCTCGTCCCCTTGGCAGCCAGGGAGGTCAAGGTGGCCGTGTGCATGGGTTCCGTGCCAGGCTGCTGTTGAAGGGGAGGGGGGAGGGGGCGTCAGTTCATGTGTGAAGCGAGATCCGGGGGTATAAGCTCCGAGTCCCAGCAGCGCGAGATGGTCCGTTTGTGATGAATCATAACTTCTTCCTGATTATGGCCTCCTGTGTCTGGAAGGTCAATACGACAGCAGCAGCAACAACAACAACAACAACAGTCTCTAGGCAGTAGGCAGTCAGTCTGGCCGTGTGAGGGAGAGGGGGAGCAGGTCGGGGGGGGGGGAGCTCGAGACAGACGAGGATCTCCACTGGGGACAGGGCTCATGCTCAGCCCTCCTCAGCTGTGATGGGCGATTTATCCGGAAATTGAGATGAGAGGGTGTTGTGATGATGGGTGGTGGTGTGGCGCCCTCCTCAGGTCAGGTCATGTGGTTTGGAGAGGGGGGGGACGCCCTCTTCAACCCATCTTCTCATCATCATCATCATCATCGGCAGCACCATCAGCATCAGCAAGTATCATGCAGGAAGATGAACAGCAGTGAACAAGAGGGGGATGACGGTGCGTGTGTGCACCACACCCACGGTGCCAGGAGGTGGAGGAGGTGGAGAGGAGGAGGAGGAGGACGCATTGGGGGTGAGGAGTAGTACTACAGGAGGAGGAGAAGGGGAAGGAAGAGGAGGGGAAAGCAGGGGGGGGGGTGTGGCACATACTGACTGGGTAGTAGTTGCCGTCAGTCAACCCTGGCCCCTTCGCCCGGCAGGAGCCCCCCTCGAGCGTTTCTGCGGTACCTGGGTACTTACCTAACTGCCTAGGTACCAAGGCACGCTAGGTGCGTACTTGATCAATCTGATGTTGCTAGCCCTCCCGTTTAAACCTTAAGTGACTGTCACACCTCCTAGTATAGTACCATACAACGTAGTAAGAAGGAGCAACCTCTTCGACTGTTCCCCACTGCTCTCAACTAATCTATCTGGTCCTTGGAATCATGAGGCCTCATACTACTACCACCTTGTACCTTCTCCCTCCCCCCCTTCCCCTGACCCCCACCACAGGGACCAATTTTTTTGGAGGGAGTTTTTTTTCCTTTTTTTTCCTTCTTCTTCTCCCTCTCTCTTTCTGTTGTGAATCTGGAGTCGTTCCTCGTACGATTGATTCCTCTGCCCTGTTGCCGGAACAGCGCATACGGGCACGGTAAGCAGGTAAAAAGGGCGGCGGGCATGGGCTTCGAGGAGGTGTGCTGTACTCAATACAAGTGGTAGGTCGTAACTAGCAGGTACAGTACCTGCTACCACTCACAATTATAGACGTCAGTCCCGTGTGGCCCTGAAAAAAAGCTGAGATAATGATGCAGAATCAACCCATCAGTTGAACGTCGCCCCACCGGCTTGGCCACCTGCAGCAGAATCCTTGCAGCTCTTCAAGGGTGGTGGAAACGAACTGCACTCGAGGCCCCTTCCAGCTTGCTGCAGCTCAACAGTACCACGCAGAGCCAGGTCCTCCGTCCTGGATGTGGGATCACTCCCTGACATGCCTGCATCGCTGCAGGTGGGCGTGCTGCTAGTACAGTAGTACCTTGACATGTACGCCAGGCAGGCTGCGGGTGCCCAGCCCAGGTGCTGTACAGATGGACGCCCCCTGTCGCGAGCGACTCCTCCTCCTTCTCCTCCTCCTCTTGGAGTCTCCCTCCTCTCTCCTTGGCCTGTCTTGCCTTGCCCTGCCCTGCCCTGCCCTGCCCTGCCCTGCCCTACCCTGCCCTACCCTGCCCTGCCTCGCCTTGCCCTGCCTGTTCGCCTTGCCTGTCCCTTGCCTTCCTAATCATCCATCCCCTCTCCCTCCTCCTCTGTCTCTGCTCGCGTTCGTTTTGTTTCCCTGCCCAGGGTGACGGGCGAGCCCTTATCCCTTCCCCGTCATCATCCAACCTACAGTCCGAGCATTTACCTAGTCACGGTGTACGCAGGTAGGTACGTAGATACCTGGTTCGAGACCGTTGAAGGGTCTTCACCTCCTCTTTCTGGGGTTGTTTCCCTCCTCCTATCAGCTCTAAACCCCGAAAGCCCACGGGCTCGCTCTGGGTGCTGTGAGATACAGTCTCTCTCACCTTGCGGCCTGCGAGGCTCTTTGAACCCTCCAGGTTCTTATTTCTGTCTTTTTTTCTCTCTCTCTCTTCCTCTCTCTCTCTCTCTCTCTCTTCTTTTGTCCCCGCGGGTGCTCTGCTTGCCTCTTCTTCTCTGCTCTCCACTATCCACTACTATTACCACCGTATTATGGATCCCGCCTTAGCTGTCAACCCTTGTCTATAGCTGCTGTGTCTGCGTTGCGTTGATTTTCTCCCATTCCACTTCTGGTACAGCTTCGTCGCGCGTGCATCTCTCCTCCTGTGCCGTCTTGTCTCGTCTTATCTGCGTTCATTATTTATCTCGACCCTGCCTCGCTCTACCTCATCCGCTCTGACGGTTGCGCACTGCTCGCCACAGAAGGGAATCGTAACTCGAGCCCCGGACGGACCTCCAGCGCCGCTGCTCTGCTCCTCCTTCCTATTGTCCAGGCCGCCCTTCTGGTTCTTCTTCCCCCGTGCGCTGTGGTCGTCCCTTGGTCTCGTCCCGCAACGGCATGCAGCTCTCGCGCGTACAGTGACTATTCCCTCTCGCCAACCCTCATGGACTGATCCGGATGACGCCATACAGTTCTCTGTGAGGACTATGGAGATAGACTATGCGCACTGTCGTCCTGAGACGGAGAGTTGATGACCCCCAAGACAACACCTTGAACATAGCCGTACCGCCATACAACAGAAAAAGTAAGTGTGGCTACGACACCACCACCACACCGAGGGACGGAAAGTGGGAGTTGCGAAGTGGCAGACGGGTGCGTTGACTGTCAGCCGTGTGTTTCCTGTTGCCTGAGATTACCTGGACCAAGGCATGTGGTGGGAACAAGCCATCAAGGCGCAACTTCACCCTCCATATATCGGCTGCACCGGTGCATCGCCTACCACCGCCACCCTGCCGGTCTTACCACCAGGACAGACGTTGCCTCCAGAGAGGAGGGACACAACGGCGGTCTCGAAGCGCAGCGCCCCGTCTCGGAGCGCAGGCCGTCTCTGGGTCCCCATGGCGGCCGAAAATCCCGGCTCGATCTTCGCAAATCCAACGCATCCCGCCTACGCCGGCGCGTCGATGTCGGCCCTTGAGCCCGAGTCTCGGCGCACCGCTTCATCAGCCACCTACCATGATCCCGCGCTTGGTCACAGCCACAGTACTAGTCTTGCCTCCGCTCCTACTCTCGAGTCCACCATCCGAGCCCTGCTCGACCAGCAAGCCGAGATTGAGGCCAGGCTTGCAGCCTTGCTGCCTCAGAAGTATGGCCCCAATGTCAAGGTCGAGTTTGGCATGTTGCGCCACAAGCTGAGGGCACTACGCGCCTTTGCTGATGACAACCGTAAGTGGCTTGACCTCTCTTGTTTGTTTCGGTTGCGAGTTTCTTTGCTCTTGGTGGTGGTGTTGTTGTTGTTGTCGTCGTCGTCGTCGTCGCAGGTGGGCTCGTCGTGTTTCTGTGATGGTTATGCCGGAAGTTCTGGGTAGATCATCCGGGCTGTTGAACGCTATGATTCCGCCCCTAACGCTCCTGGTCACTTTATCTGACCTCCGTCACTACACAGATATATCCGACAAGATCAATGTCCTGTCGGAGATTGAGGATGCCAGGGCACTCCAGTATCAGTGTGAATGTATCGAGATGGCCTGTCTAGACCAAGGTACGTCTCAGCCCTCACGAAGCATCGGCATCCTTTTTGTGTAGCTCGAAGCCACGGGCTCACCTTCTTTCGAAACCATCAGGTCTGGATATCAGCGACCCAAGACACAATGAAAATCTCAAACTATATTTCCGGGACGGCGCACCAGACGGGTACGATGTGTGGCTCGACCGGAACCTATCGCAGCATGACCCGGTCGCCCGGGCCTGGAAGTCGAGGACAGCCTCCGGTTGAGATACAGGAGCTCGCACTTCTTCAAGTGCTGGGATGACCAGTGTCTGCACTACATATATGGGTTCTCGAGCCAAGAGGAGCGAGACAACCATGTGAAGGAGCACGCCATATTGCTGAAGAGAGACTCTGGCCTGTCAATTAGTGACACGCCGACGCTGGTCACTCAAGATCAACCCACCCACCGCCGCGATTACAGCAATGACTATTCGAGGCGATCACCTCCGCTGTACCTGCCGCGGCCCACTGGCAGTGTACAGCTGACCAATTCTCATGCGCAAGGCTTGTCTCGCGACCATAGAGATTCCCTCAAGTCCTACTCCCTGGCTGCTGAGCCCTCACCTCCCAAGAGGAACCTTAGAGGCTCAGTGGACTCGGAGGTCGACCCTCTCCTGCCACCACTGAAGCGCAGCCGTGTGGGACAGTCAAGACTGGAGTCCATTGGCGAACTTCGACTGCTACGTGAAGCTGGCTCGTGCCTCCGGTGCAGGATATCGAAGCAGGCGGTAAGCAATATCTTGCCCGGATCACCGCTAAAGCAATGCACAAGCTGATATCCTACAGTGTGACTCGAACGACCCGTGTTCTTCCTGTTGTGACGCGGCGACTCCTGCCTCTGATGATTTCTGGAACCACCTTGGCTGCTACAGAGGACCGCTTGCTTCTCTCGCCGAGGCATTACTGCTGCCAGGTCCGTCCGCCCATGGCCACACAGTGGCTTTCACACCTTTTCCCCTCCTGTTTCCTTTCTTCTATTCTATCTTCTCCTACTTTTGTTTCTGTCGTTAGCTGACATGAGATAGCTTCACACACGACGCGGCAAGTCCAGACGCCACTTGCCTCTCCCCTTGCCCCACGAAGAAACATGAATGAGTACCTTGAGCACAACTACCGGGTGAACCTGGAAAACTCGCGGATGGTGAAGAGACAACTTGATTTCGACGATGGCTTCTGGTGGACTGAGGACCTCCCCAGCTTCCCGCCGTATAGCTCGTCAATGTCCTCGTTCCAACGAGAACCAGTCGAGTGGGGTCCGCCGCTGCTGTCGGTACTAGCTGGGAGCTGGAACATGAGCGGGACGGCGTATGATTTCTGGCAGCTCCTTCGGCTGACGGGATTCATCTCGCCGCATCGGCATGCCGAGACAGCAACGTATCCTGTCCTGTACCATGCAAAAGTCCTGCTGAGGGAAGTTCTATTCTACGACCTGCAACAACCCGAGCCGTCGATACATGCGCAGAAAAGCGCATCCCAGCCGCAGCCCCCCCGGACGAGCAAATGAGCTACGGACGCTACCGACTGCTGTACAGCTGCATGACGGAGTTCTTGGGGTCGTTTGAGAGCGCCACGCTGGGGGACGATCAGCTGAGCCCACGAGGCTGGCTTGCCGTCTTCTTCGCGCTCTGCATCTTCAGCGTTGTTAAGACAGTCCTGGTCGACCTCGCACTCTCCGGCCCAGCAGCAAGCCCACCGAGCATGTCCCAGGTAAACTCAGCCGTCACGACCATGTCGAGTGTTTACAGCGCCTTGGTTGATGCGCTCGCCGCCTCCTCGCCGATGATCCTTGATGACCCTCGCCTGGAGCTACAGGACGACGAAAGAGACCTCTTCCGTTCCCTGGCGGTCATCACCAGGAGGGATTCCTGGGCAGAGCAAGGTATCACCTCTGCGAGAGACTACCTCATGCTCCTCGGGCGGGGAAACATGACTGGGCCCTTTGCCAACGGCTTCATCCGGCAGAGGACTGCAAACGTTCGGCTCAGCTTGGTGGCGGCCTCCTCCTCTTCCAGGCCAGCAGAAGAGGGCCGAAAGCCCCTGGCTGACGGGAGGGCTATCAGCGACGCATGGACCCTAGCAGGGCTGTCTGAGGGGGACTCGTTTGCGTCCAGGCTGGCGGCAACAGACCGGCTGATGCTTTCTCCACAAGACATAAGCCCAGGCCGTAGGCATACCGTTGCTGAGACCCCGTTCTTTCGAGGGATGGGACGGGGCCCGACGTCTCCTATCCCGGCACCGAGGATTCGGCTGGCTTACCAACGGCCGCCTATGCGCCGCGTACACTGCGCAAAGTGCAACGAGTATCCTGAAGGCTTCAGGGGCGAGCACGAACTCAGACGACATCATGATGCCAAACACGCGACTCTAGTGAAGAGATGGGTATGCTGCGAGCCACAAAGCCACAGCCCTACCTCCCCCCACCCGATTGTCCCGCTCTCGAAGTGCAAGGCCTGTATCACCCAGAAGAGATATGGCGCCTACTACAACGCGGCAGCTCATCTGCGGAGGGCTCATTTTACTCCTCACAGGGGCGGCAAGGCCAGCGGTGACTGGCCACCCATGACAATCCTGAAGGACTGGATGAGGGAGGTCAGGCAGTCTGTGGACCTGCAAGACCAGGACTCGGACAGCGGCGAGGACGAGGCAGACTTCCGGCAGCCACCAGACACTGTCTCTCCGCAGAGCAGCCGGCGCTCACCACCTTTCGACGTACCAAGACTCGCTCCTGCGCCACCACCGCTCTCCCGGGGTATCCATCCGCACCCGCTGGCCACGCAAGTATCTCCCTCCGCCCACAGTGCGCCGCCTCTGGAGACCCCTCATCCCCTCTCGACACCGACTCAAATCACCTTCCAGACCAGCCCTGGCCCGACGCTGTTGCCAGCCTACCCCGGTCTTGCGAGCAGTACCAGGTCCGATGAGTCGTCCACCAACCGGAATAGATGTCCACACCCGCAGTGTGGCCGCGTCTTCAAGGACCTCGCCGCCCATATGCTCACGCACATGGAGGAAAGGCCTGAGAAGTGCCCGATCGAGTCGTGCGAGTACCACACCAAAGGATTCGCAAGGAAGTATGACAAGAACCGCCATGCTCTGACCCATTACAAGGGAACCAGTGAGTGTTCCTCTTCTCATTTCCTCGACAAGCTGCCGCCGCAATCCTGCCTCTCAAACTCGGCGGTATAACCAATCTCTCTAACATGTATACATCAGTGGTCTGCCCCTTTTGCCCTGGACCAGGGACGGCCTACGAGAAAGCCTTCAACCGTGCTGACGTGTTCAAGCGGCACCTCACCGCAGTGCACAACGTCGAGCAGACTCCACCGAATAGTCGCAAACAGACCAGCATGGGCAGCTCTGCACCTTCGTCGGCGCGGGAGGGCGGCGGTGTCGCCTCCACGTCGTGCCCAACGCGAGGTGCTCTATCTGCCACAGCCAGTTCTCGACGGCGCAGGAGTTCTACGAGCACCTGGACGACTGCGTCCTGAATGTCATCGTCCCTTCTGCGACGCCTCGGTCGGCCGTGTCTGCGCCCGGAGGGACTGCTGCTGCTGGTACTTCGGGCGGAAGCAACACAGCAACCAGCAGTGCCTCTGCCGGTGTCGGAGTGGACTCGGGCCTGCTGGCCTCCCCACCCACGTCAGGCTCGGATCGACAGCCTGGAGGTTCCTCCTTTCGAGGACCCGATATACACCACACCCATCTCAAACAACAAGTCGATCACGGATCCTTCCCTGGGGACAGCGGAAGAACCCACGACAGGACCCCACTAGGGGCAACAGAAGCCGGGGCTAGATCTGGTGATGCGCCCACCCACCAGTCCTCCACTACGCCGCAAACAGCCCCTGAGGAGAAGCAGGAATTCCACAACAGCACCAGCACCACCAGACCTGAAAAAATAGAGGAATCGCACACGCCACCTGCGGAGATACCCCTGCCCGGCACCCGCGAGGGAAGCGGACCGCTGCGACCTCTGCTGGAGACGAACCACAGCGGCCCTGCGGTCGAGGTCAAGCTCGGTTCGCCGTTCGAGCAGGGAGGCCCAGGCAAGGAAGCGCACTGAGCGAAAAGGAGTCTCTTTGACAATGTCTCTTCATATACCCACTTTATTTCCTACTTACTTACTTACACATCTTACCACTTATCGTCCAATCTTGGGACTTTTTTTCTCTTCTTTTTTTCTCTCCTCGACAGGCTTTCTAGGATCGCTGTCCCCAGCCTGCAGGCTACGCAGGCGCAAAAGCTTGGTACCGATTTTGTCATATATCCTATGACGATGCCCTCTTGGCCGTCTTTTTTTTTTTATTTATTTTATTCTTTTTTCATCTTTAACTCTTTCTACTATGTAGATATCCGGAGACGAAGGGAAAGAGGAAGGAAGAAGAAGAAGAACAAAAAGGAGAAGCCAAACAAAAGTGTCACCTGCGACTGTAATGGACGTAAGGAAGTAACTACTACGGGGACTCCCAAGCCATTTACCTCTCGTCCACCTACTGCTGCCTTTCCTTCCATCGTGCTTCCTTTGAAGACATGTGTCTGTCTAGTGACCTTCACTATTCATTCGCAAAACGAGGAAACGAACCTCAAGCCTCGCGGGGCCGTGATCCCCCCGAAACTCCCCTAGCCAGCTTGTGATTGGGCACGAACCTCCCACGGTTTCCTAATTAGGAAAGTAAACGACCTCCCCCAAACCGCCGCCGCAGCTGGAGGAGCGGGCATGACGGCTTAGTGCTCTCTAGGTCTTCTCAGGTGGATAGGGGAGCCGTGTAGCGGTGGGGGAAAAAAGAAGAAAAAACAAAAGAAAAGTATTCGCAATAGGACAAGAATGTGGGTTAGAAGAGCCACTGTCCATTGATCAGTTTTAATATTGCTGGCCCCCTGGAGAAAATAAATCACGTTAACATGACCTGATGATGGTGTTGACTAGCGTCAGTGTCGACCCATTCATTAAACAGCATAATCCACAAGAAGCCGAGGGCCTGGGAGCAGATGTTACACAATAGGGGAGTAATGATGTTGAATTGCCCTTGCACCGAGCAATGGTGGAGCATCTGCAGCGGCAAGTCATGCTGCTGACCACGATGGAGAGCACATCGAAGTCCCTAGATACTATTCCCTGGCCGTCTTCAACATCATGGTGTCTTGTAGGGACCTCGCTTTGATAGACACCTACTCTGCAGCGGTAGGCTAAGGTCACGACACTATCGGCAGGGACAAAGAGCAGATGGGTGTAGGCTCTGAGCAAGCCCACTATGAGCCTTTGCAAATACAGTGCCCGCTAGACGCTGTCTTCAGACCGCCCAGGGGGCCCACTCTGATGTAGACGGACGTCAGAGATGTTATTCAAGAGACATGCTTGGGAGCAACTGCACAAGCCATTACGAAGGGAGGACGCAGTCCTCTTCTTCATGCACGTCGCAACGATCTCTTAACGCTCTGGTCGGCTGTTCACGCGAGCAAGCACGGGATCCGCACCCGTGCACTCAGTAGCAATGCCTCGTATGGCCACGCAAATGGCGGAACATGTTGGGCAGCAAACTAGGGTGACCACTTCTCCTTTCCCCGTGCGGTGGTCTTCGGCATGAGCGTGCGACATCATATCCGGTGGCCTTGAGCAGGTGTATGGTCTCCAGCGGCAGCGGCAGTGAACACAAGCTGGGCATCATTGCTGCTGTCCTATATCTTCATGTTGAACAACCTCTTGGCGCTCCCGTCCCTGAAAGGGGAGCACCTGGCGGGGCAGCAGCCGGAACGTCTCGTTCTTGCCGTAGAACCGACTCAGGCCCGTCTCGCCAACGTGTGTCATGTAGGATTCCATACCTCCCTCTCCGGTCTTGTACCCCTGGCCCGCGACCTTGAGCGCCATGTCCCGCGCCGCCTTGAGGTTGGGCAGCACGCCCGGCGACGTGTACGAGCTACCTACCACAGCTAGGGTGCCGCGGAAGGACTCGTACAGCTCGGTGTGTGCCTGAGCCATGCGTGCCCGGTGGCCCACGAGGTGCTGGGGGATGCATTCGCGGCAGACCTTGGTGGACGTGTATACAGGCTCGGCGGGTGAGATACCGAGCTGATGGGTGACGGTGTGGATTGCCATCGCAGCGGCCTCCTGTGCGTCGGGCCAGGAGTCCGGCTGTAGATAGTCCCAGTAATGACCGCCCAGCATGACAGTCAGCTTGGTGCCGCCCACGGAGGCATACTCTGGGGTGCCAGCTGCTGATTCACGGTCCGAGTCAAAGATGACGCCGAGCGCGGCGTGCGGGTTGTCCTGCACAGGGACAGATTGCGGGATGAGATAGCCGAACCCTCGGCGAGGGTGGTTCAGGAGCGACCTGGGGAACCAGAGATTGACGACTTGTATGGTGACGGCAGTGCTCTTCTTCAGCGCAGGGAGAGCACTCCCCGACAGGTCGGCGAGGGTGCCGCTGTACAGGCTCGAGATGACCTTGTCATACCTGTGCTCCTCGGCCGGTGACGAGTGCACCACCGCCTTCCCCCTCCGCCTTCTCGTATTGGATTTTTTGTGACAGGAGTGCCCGTCTTAATGGTAACATTGTCATTGTGTCTCAGGACGTCGGCAATCGCGTTGGTCAAGGTGCTGAAGCCGCCGTGAAAGCCAAGGAAACCAGCCGGAGGACCATAGGAGCGCCAGACCTCGGGGATCTTGGGGTTTCTTGCGAGGAGGTCCCTCCCGGAGTCGTAGTCATGATCCTTGACGACGCTCAGACCCAGGCCGGAGTGTTGAAGCTGAAGAAACAGGTTCTGCATGGTCGTCTCGGCGGCGCTCAGCTTCCAGACATCTCCTCCCCAGATGCCATGGTACAGTGCTGACACCATGTTGTTGACGAGGTCTGGACGACCAAAGGCCCTCTGGAGAAACGATCCGGTGGACATATCCTGATGGTCGGCGATTGCGATCCGTGGGGGCAAGCCTTTCGGCCTGTCCTGCTGCCATCTGAATTTCATCTCCGCATCCTGACGGTAGAGGCTCCTGGCCGAGGACAAGGTGCCTCCGAAGAGGGGCTCCGTCAGGACCTGCTTTGCGGTCCCGAGAAGCCAAGACAGTCCCGAGAGGAACGTCTTCGCATCTGGGGCTCCTGGCAGCTTGACAAGGTGGTCCGGATAGTAGATGTAGCGCTGGCTGAGGATCGAGTCCCGCCTCGTCGTCCTGGAAGGGGCGTCGGGATGGTCGTCGGGAAGCTCGTAGAGACCCAACTGCTCAATCTATAAAGGACACGCCGGGGTCAGCTGTGCACCTGGCCCTCTTGCTGCCGATACAGACAAGGTGATCACCGTACCAGGTCGAACAGCACGAAGTCCTCCCATCTGCCTAAGTTATGCTGGGGCGAGACGGCACGAGCGCCACGCTCGAAGGTGACGGTGGCCTCGTCGCCCTCTTCAGTCATGACCGGGACGTGCTCTGTGTCTATCCAGCCTCCCAGCCTGTCGGATGCCTCGTAAATGGTGATCTTGGCGTCAGGGTGGAAGCGCGTCAGGTAGTACGCGGTGGTGAGGCCAGTCAGGCCACCGCCGAGGACAGCGACATCCCTGGGCAGCTGGGGTACCGATGATGCGGCAGCATAGCTTCGTGTGCCTGGCCTGCTGCAGCCTGACCGACCGGTATCCCTCGATCGTGGCCTATGACGGGTCGGATGGGAGATAGCACTGCTCGAATAGGAGCTGCACCGCCGGCTGGCCCATGTCGAGCGCAGCAGAGGGTCGAGCTGGCGCAGGCGTCGTCTGCAGCACCGTGACGGCGGGGACAGCGATGACGACGAGGTCGGGAGGCTATAGACTCGTGAGGTCAATGAAGCTCGCAGAGCCGCATTGGTCAGGTGCGAGACCATATCGCGTGCGAGGGTCCGTTCTGCAGGGGAGGTTTTCGGGTCGGGAGAGGGGATGACACAAAGGTGCCAGAGCACATGGTGGTGCTACTGAGGTGGACGCCGCCGATGAGAGCTCGCCCACAGCGGCAGGGATCAGCTCAGCCCAGCGCAGCCAGGCGCAGGCACACACGCACGGCGCTCGCAGCGGGCAGGCGCTATAGGGCTGATCAATCGGGTACTTCCCCTGTGGCGGGGCCCCCAACCAGAGGACAAACCCTCCTCACCCTCCTCAAAGTCTGCTGCAACCATCACTTTTGGGACGCCATCCGACAGCTCAGCGGGCAGGCAGAGATCTCTTCTGTCATGGGCCTGTGCTGGTTAGGCCTCGCACTGGTCAAGCGCAGGGCACAGTTCATCTCAACAGCTTTCATTGTCTACGGTCTGCATGCTGCGCTCCTCAAGACATGACGACAAGATGGTGCAGAGCAGATAGGTACCCTGATGATACACACAGCCAGCGGCTTGGCTGGACGAGCTTACAATGGCCCTGCCTGGAGTGGACGATCGGTGGTTTGAGCTCCTTGGACCCCATGTTCCGTCCCTCTCCCGCGCTGAAGGATGAGCGATCGAGGATCGCCCACGCCATGCATATGTGGACCACGCTTTTTCTCGACTGCTTCAGCTCACGAAACCTTTCAGGACCCCTCCTCCATCTCTCGAGCTCTGTCGGCATGCGAACCACTTTTAAGGCTCGACTCGGGCTTGAGTTCGGATCGCGGTCAGGCCCAGCAGCCACCAGCCTTCTCCTCCCACCTTCGCCGAATTTCACCATATTCGGAGTCAGCGCTCAGGTCCCGCTTCGCTAGCAACGCCGGGTCCGAGGTCACTACAATGATTGACCCTGCTACCTTGTCTGCCTCTGCAGGCTGTCTCATCTTGGCACCTCTCGTGTGGGGGGTGGGGAAGAGGGAGAAGGGAAGGGGGTGGAACACGAATAATCCTCCTCCGTATTCGCCGGAATCGGGGCACCTATGAGATTAGACACATACCCAGCCTTATGCTGCAGACCACTGCGGCGGCGGCGGCGGCATCATCATCATCTATCTGTCTGGCCAGATGCCATCACAACAGAGACCTGGCGCCCTGCCAGCGCTCCCGCGCAGCCAGCCCAGCGGGTGACAGCAGCACCATCACAGCACAAGTATCGTTATCTCGTGTGTTGCTGATCTGCAAAGGCTGGGGGTGGGCGAGGAGTGGGAACCTTGGTCTCTGGCACTGCACAGGCAGCCCTGCTGACCTGGTGACCTTGACACACAGGCGCGGCCCCGCCTTCCGGAGGCCACACCGAGCCGAACGCTGCCGTCCGCTTGGCCATGCAATCCGGCAGCCAGTCAACCTGCTGCTGTCAACCCCCCTTAGCCGTCATACAACATCTCCCTCCCTGCGCGCCCTTGGCCTCCTCACTGCGAGCGCTGGTGGGTTTACTTGTCACGCGGCGGCCGCCCCCCCCCCGGAAGAGCTCTCAGGAGAACAGAGGAGCTCTCTGGTCGTGATCTCGCAGGCTCCCCGGCCTACTCGTCTCGCTGTCACCGAGAATTTGGATCTGCTGTTGGCCCGCGCTGGGAGGCTGCGCCGCCCCTAAAATTTCAGCCTAAGAAGGGCTATAGAAGCTTTTGGAACCCAAGTGTGGCGGCCGAACCGGCGACCCCCACGCGCCTGAGGGGCCCACCAGCAAATTCCCGCAGTCGCCCTGGTCCCAGCACTGAAAAATTTCATCGTCTTGGGGGGGGGCGGATGGGAGGGTTTCTTGGGGTTGGTTTTCCCCCATACAGAGTCGTGGTGTGTGTGTGTGTATACCATGATGATGTCTTTGAGGACGTCTCGAGCAGCAACAGTACAGCCACAGCAGCCAGTGTGTGCGACCAGCACGTATAACGAATGATCCAGCACCTTCGGCAAGACAGGGCTCAGCACGGCAATGCTGCTTTGGGGTCACGCCTTGGGGCCTTGGAAGAAAACGCGGCCCACACTACACTTCTCATCCCACGCTTCTCCAGATCCAAAATTGCGTCAGGGCAGCCCTAGCGGCTCCTCGTCGGGACATGGTGCCCTGTCTGTACCTCTGTGTACCTGAACTCGGGGCACACCCTGGACGAGGAGGGCTGAGCGCGAACACAGCCGGAGGGCCGCCTGACCAGGAGCTTGTTTCGCAGCCAGCCAGCGCACACACACACACACACACACACACACATCCTGACTGACCTGGCCCTCTCCAGGCCTCTGGCTGCATATGGAGGGCATCCTCACAGTGCCCTGTCGTGTGACTGGCCCGCCGTCCTGCTCCCCAGAAATCCCCCCTAACCTAAAAACCGGCTGGTACTGACGGATTCTGACGACGTTACAAGCCCTGGGCGATCTTGCACCCAAACCTGACCTGCGCACTACCGGATTCGCCAGCGCTTCCCTGACCGGTCAACGGTACCTGCGGGAACCTCTACCATTCCCCGACCCCTGCTGGCGCACCCCGAGCTGACCCAGGAACGAGCCGGGGGGGGTTTACATCAAAAGCAATGGGGGCCCGCTGACGGCAGTGACCAAGCCGTCGAACAGGGACGGTGCTCGTCTCCTCGGACCTGATGTCGTGGATTATAATAACCCCTCCCCCGGGGCAGCCCTTTTAGCCACCTCGTGATGTCCATCTTCAGTCTTGATTCTGTCTAGATCTAGCCCTCGCCCTACAAGCCGTCCCCTATTCTGGCCGCCCTCCCATCCCCCTCGACCCAACCGAGCCAAGTTCTCCCTTGCCTGGTACGACATATAGCCACATACCGCGCCTGCGTGTGCCTTGTTGTGCCATTGCTGCCTTGGTCTTTACCTCTTGCACAAATTACACAAACCAAAAATAAAACAAAAAGAGAGAGAGAGAGAGAGAGAGAGAGAGAGAGAGAAAGAAAAGAGGACTCACCACCGGAGAATGCTACAATAACGTCGCCCCTGAGTCAACTCTGTTCCCTTGATCCACCAAAACACCACACAACCGCCTGAAGACCCCTCCTCGACACACACCTGCTTGTCTCCCGCCCCAGACGAAAAAAAGAACACCAGCCACCATGCTCTCCTACGATACCCCCATGTCCATCAACGGACAGTCTCCGGCGTCACCGACCAACATCACGGCAGCCCGACAAGTCATGGCCCCTACTGCCCCCCTGAAGGTATCCATGCCTGCGGACAAGAGCATGAACAGCAAGACCACGGCCTTTGGCCTCGATGTCCACCCTGCACACCATCATATCTGGCTGGTGACCGGACCGGCCGGCTGCGGCAAGACCACGGTCGCAACCCACCTGGCCAAGGCACTGGGCATACCCTATGTGGAGGGAGATGAGGTATGCCGCGGAGAGGCCCTGTCATGACAATGCCTGCCGCAACGTCTCGCTGACGCACCTTCTTAGTTCCACTCTGCAGAGAACATCACCAAGATGAGCCTGGGCCAGGCACTCACAGACGAGGACCGGTGGGACTGGCTCACCCGCCTCCGGGAGGAGGCACTGAAGCAGCTCGCCCTGGGCCACGACGGTGTGGTCGTCACCTGCTCAGCGCTCAAGCGGAAGTACCGGGACGTGATCCGCGTGGCGCCTTACTTCTCGCCAGGGCTCCAGGTCCACTTCATCTACCTCGACGCCCCCGAGGAGGTACTGCAGCAGAGGGTTGCCAAGCGCCAGGGCCACTACATGGGTGCCGGGATGGTCCAGAGCCAGATTGCCATCCTGCAGCCGCCAATGCGGGACGAGGTGGACTGCATCACTATCGATGTCAGCAGGTCTGGGGATGAGGTCTGCAGGGATGCGCTCGACCAGGTCGTCACGAAGCTGGCAGAGGACCAATGACGCTGGTGCCCACGCTCCACAAGCCATCTTGTCAGAAATGATTCTTGTTTTTTTTTTTTTTTGGCCCTCTCTTGACTGTCCGCTCAGGTCATGAGCAGCCTACGGGATGACTCAGGGTTTGTTATGTCTGCATTTGGGATTGGTCTACACACACATACACACGGCGTAACGTTATGGACCGGCGAACTTTGGACCAGGGGAACATGATTTAAAATTTTTTCTGGATTTCTAAAGTTTTTGTTTTATTTCCCTTCCAGATACCAAAGAAGGAGAGAGAGCATTCGAGGAATTACTGGTGTGGCTGCAAAGGGCCGACACCTCGCGAGACGAAAAGGCATTCACCAAAGGTTAGGCGCGTGCGACCATGGGCGCAACGTATCACTGGGGGGAGGACGAGGAAGAAGCAAAGACAGTCGAGACGCTGCATGGACATGGATTCCTCCAGCCTATCGGAAGACTCTGGACGCAACAGCCGTCATCAGAAGGGGAGGGGGAGAGAAAGAGAGAGAGAGAGAGAAAGTACGGCTCCGGGCATTGGAGGAGCAGCGCTAAGACTCGAAGAAGCAAAGCAGATCACGAGCCTATTCGCCTGCTCATCTAGAGACAGAAGAACGAAAGCATCACATCATCAATATTTAGGTAATTGCTTGTTACGTGGCACCCCTCCTGCGCCCTTGTTCGTTTTCCCCCGGTCGAGTACGAGATGCCCACACCCAGCGTAAGCCGCTGTGTTATACCGGAAGCAAGCCATGCTGTTGCTTGCGGACCGTCAAGCCTAGAATAAAGTGTTCTGCCCTCGGCTTATCTCCCTCTCCCTCTTTGTGAAGAATTACCCCATCGGGACCGCGATGCAACCACCAGACACCTAAAAGAGGCGTTGATCTGCGACGGACCTTGCTGCATTGCAAATTGGCCGGTCTGCTATTTCCCCAAGGAAACGAGAAGGGGAAAAGAAAGAGAGAAAAAAAGAGGATCAAAAAAACTCCGGACAGAATCTTCCATGCAGGTAAGATGTGAGCAGGATCCCTCCCGCCCAATCAAGGCAAATAAGACACAAACAGGCTGCTGGGCCCCTCCCCCTCCCCCCCCTTCACACACCACCCACCCAGGAAAGTGAGCTTCTTGACCGGTCAGTGCAAGTCGCATAACTAGTTTCGATAGGCG
Source organism: Celoporthe dispersa (assembly GCA_016584495.1). NCBI lineage: Eukaryota > Fungi > Ascomycota > Sordariomycetes > Diaporthales > Cryphonectriaceae > Celoporthe > Celoporthe dispersa. The sequence goes on from WAID01000007.1 coordinate 2,423,861, forward strand.
ACGTTGCTGAGCGGGTCACCTGAGTGGCATGTGCACTAGCCATCTCCTTACTTCCCCTTCCCTTCTTTCTTCTTCTCCTCCTCCGTGTCTCTCTGTCTCTGTGGTTTCTTCTTGTTTCTTCGGGCCTCCTCCTGACCCCCAGCACATCCCGAGATGACGAGATGAGGAATGACGCACTGCATGCAGGGCCAGGCCACACGGCACTCGGGACCCGGGACCATTAAATATCGCCCCAGGGAGGTCCGATTCGACCACGTGTGCCTGCTGACACGCCTTGGCATACTGATGATGAGATGTGGTTCTGGCCAGGCCAATCTGAAGGTGGAGAGGGGATAGGGAGACAAGGAAGAAAGAGAAAGAGAGAGAGGGATTTTTTTTTAAAAAAAAATGGGTAGGGGAAGGAAAAGAAAAAAGAGGTAATTCTCCCATTGGCAGCCCTACCTATCCTTTTGGTCGGGAATTATTTCCCGCGGGATACCGTTCCTCTGCCACGGTATCCCCCTTCATTTACTTACTTTTACATTACATCACCTGCAGTCAAGTACGTATAGGTATCAAAGATGTTTCCGAAAAGAAGGGAGGAAAGAAGAAGAAGGTGATGAAAGTGCCGGAGAGAGAAGAGCGCCTCGGGGGAGGGGGGGACACACTCTCTCTCCCTGTGTCTCTTCCCCCGTGTTATTCCCTCGCGTCCAATCCCCTTCCTGTTTCCTTTCTCTTACTCCTCATATTGCCTGCTGCGCCATGGTACTACCATGGTGGTGTGTTGTCTCTCCCTCAGTCCGGGGGCCTCCACGCGAGATGACTGCAGCCAGACGGATCAGGCCAGGCCAGGCCCTGGGCGCCGTAAAGTCCCGGCACTCCTCACTGCCACCCCACGGTTCCGATTCCCCCGGGATGTGGAATGACCCCCTTGCGTTGTGTCGAGGACATGCGAGGGAGAGACAGAAAAAGGAAGCCGGTCCAGGCACATACTGTATGTATGCAGGAGAGTACTGACTGGATGACCGCGCCGCTGTAGGACGAAGAGGAAGAAAAGGAAAGAAGAAAAGACAAAAAAAAAAAGAAGGGTGGAGCTCACTCACTCACACTCGACCTGGGGGGGGAGGGTGGGAGGACAGCTGGCTGGGCGCTTTCCCTGGTCCTCCCTGTGAGGCGTCTGAGAGACCTCCGCCGTCCGCGGAAGCCCCATCATGTGGGCGTGCCGGTGGTGGTGGTCACGAGGAGAAGAGAGAGACGGGAAATGGTCTCTGGCTCCCGAGGGACGAGACGGATGAGGACGACGTGACCTGGTGAAGGTCGATGGCCGGTCCTACTTGCGAGATCGGCATATATGCACTATTACTGTTCGTCTGCTGGTGTAGGGCGAACAAGGCCGGCTCGTGAGCGTGTTTGTAGTGGAGATACGCATGCGTCGACCTATGGATGAATATAGCTACTACACCTTGATGTTTGACTTGTCCAGGCGCCATGGACGAGAATGCTTCCGATATGGATACAATAAATTGGTGTCAATTGTTTTTATAAATCTACTCACAGGATCCCAAGGTTTAATTATTTTTTTTCTCTCACCTCAGATGCATAACCATGACATCCGGCTCCTCCACCAGCGCCCTCACCACACCCGCCGCCCTGGCCATCGTCGCCCCGTCCACAACCCTGTGGTCCGCCGACCAGCTAAAGTTACACACCTTGCGCAGACCCCTCACCCTCCACCCGCCGGCGGCTCCCTCCTCCTCTTCCACGTCCGGCACGTCCCGCATGCGGCCCACGCCGAGGATGGCGAGCTGCCCCTCCACGATGACGGGGCTGCAGTACGTCCCGCCGATGCTGCCGATGTTGCTGACGGAGATGGTCCCGCCGGACATGTCCTGTGGGCCGAGCCGCCCCGCCACGGCGAGCCCCTGCAGCCGGGCGAGCTCGGCGGCGAGGGTGAGGATGCTGTGGGCGGCGACGTCCCTGACGACCGGCACGAGCAGGCCGGAGGGGTGTCCATCGCCACGCCTATGTTGTGCTGTGCGCGGTAGACGAGGGATGGCTTGGTGGACGGGTCGGGGCCGGCGTCGACGCGGGCGTTGAGGATGGGGTATTGCTGCAGGGCGATGGAGACGGCTTTGATGATGAAGGGCAGGTAGGAGAGCTTCGACACGCCGCCCCCTGCGTTGGGGACCACGTGGGCTGCGGGCGAGGCGGGGGCCGCGAGGACCTTGTTGAGCCGGCCGCGCAGGGCGGACAGCTCGGTGAGGTCGATCTCGTCGGCATACAGGAAGTGCGGGATGCTGAGCGAGCGGGTCATGGTCCTAAACATGCCCTCCTGCGTCTTCGTCAAGGGCTGCCTGGTCTCTACCTGTGCGCCGGACGACGGGCTCCACGCGGCGGGGGGAGCTCCGGGACGTGTGGCTTGTTGTGCGGCTGCTCCGCTGTCTCTCGCCTCGATGAAGCGGTATATGTCCTCCTTGAGCACACGCCCGTCCCTGCCCGTCCCATCGATCTCCAGGATATCCACCTTCATCTCCTTGCAGAGGTGCCTCACAGCCGGCGTCGCAAGCGCAGCATGTTTTCCCTTTGGCTTTGGCGCCGTCGTCTCCACCGCCTCATCCGCCGCTGGAGCTGTCACCGGCCCCTGTGGAGCCCCTCGGGTGCTCTGTCTGGAGTCAGGCACGGACGCCTCCGCCGTATCTGCAGCCCCGGGCGTCGTCAGCTCGTCCAGCGCCTCCTGGCTCACGTCGCCCTGGATGTCGATGTCGACAAAGGGCTTGCCGACCCTGGCCATCTCGCCGGCCTCGTAGTAGAGCTTCTTGACGACGCCCTCGAAGCGGGAGGTGATCTCGACCGAGGCCTTGTCGCTCTGGACCTCACACAGCTTGGAGAACTCCTCGACGCGGGCGCCGGGCTCGACGAACCACTGGATGATCTCGCACTCGACGATGCCTGTGTGTCGGGAGAAGAAGGAAGAAGAAAAAGGTCAGCCTGGGGCTCACAGCAGGGAGATGATGACAGAGGAGAGGCCTGGTGGGTACCTTCGCCTATGTCTGCCAGCAGGACAGGCTTCACTGCCTCCAGCCCCGGGCTCGAGTGGAAGCTTCTTGCCGGCTGGAAGGGAGCAGCATATCTCCTCCTGGGTTCGGACGGGAGTGTCCTTGAGGTTGAGGCGGCGACTGTTGTCCCGTATGCCGCTGGGGAGAGTCGACTTAAACGCCGAGCCAGCTGCCATTGTAACCGCACCGCACGAGGCGTCCGTCGCACGAACATGCTGTGTATATATGCGTGTGTGTGTGTGTGTGTGTGGGCAAAGATAGAAGGAGGCAGAGCAAAAAAAGAAGAAGACGAGACAGCCGCTGCGAGACTACATCGTGAAGGAGCAGGACGGAGGAAGAGAGAGAGAGAGGAGAGGCGCACAGAGCAGAGGGTTTATCGCTGTGTTTCTTTCTCCGCAAAGCCGCACCCCCGCGGCATTGTGAGTCCAACGATTACGGGCGAGCGTGGTTGTCGACGGCTCTTTGGTCTGGACATGACGTTGAGGTGCTTCCCCAAAACACCGTCGATAGCCGAGCAGCTGGTTGGACCTCCCAGGACCTGCCAGGGCTTCCCCACAGAGCCTGGCACGGGTGGATTAGGTGGTGCAACAGGGGGGGCCCGACGGGGGACGGAGAAAGGGTGGTAGTGGTAGCTGCACTGGCAGTCCCGTAGCGGGGGCCCAAAGACCCTTGCATTTCCGTGGGGCCAGCGCCAAAAATATTCCCCCCCCCAAGGCTCAGGCTCGGGAAGGACCAGCAGGACAGTCACTAGATATTGGATATTCTGGCAACCAACCAACCTGGGCCTGGTGCCATTCATTCCCAGGACGATGGAGACGACGAGCGCCGCAATGCTCCCAAGGACAATAGCGAGGTCCCTCTGGAGACCGTCAAGCCAGCAGCAGCCAGCGGCGGCAGCATGTGTCCTCTGCCGGTGGAGGAGCTTCAGCACGACGTATCCTCGCCTGGCCGACCCTCCCAGGCCGAGGGACAGGTTCAAGGCCCCGTCAGGCGGCCCAGGAGGTGCGGCGAGAGATGAGGCCGCAGCTTCTGCAGAGATACCAGCACCAGCAGCAGCTCTTGGTCCGGGTCCCGGTCCGCTGGCACACGCACCGCGATCCTACGGGAGGCGTGTCGAAAACTTCACCCCGACCACCCTGCTCCGGCCGATAGGCATGAACCGCCCGCCTAACCCGGGCGAGAACACCGGCCTGGATTCGCGGTCCATCAAGCAGCGGCGGGATGACTTTGTCAACTGGGAGAAGCACCTCAAGAGGCGCGAGGAGCTGTGAGTCCCCCCCCACCACCTTACCTCTCCTGCCCACGACGCCGTATGTTGGACTGATGTGCGTGTGTGTGTGTGTCTTGTCTTTCCCCTGCACCTCAGGAAATCCCAGATGGCCCGCCCCTACTTTCGCGACTGGTCGAACCTCAACCTCCACAAGGGCAAGACCTTCATCGCGCCCCCGCGGCTCTTCAAACATGACCGCTCCCTCTATTTCCCAAACCTCTTTGGCCACACCCTCCTCAAGAGCACCTCGCTCCCGCGCAACACCACCCCGGTCCTCCAGGGCAAGGCCTCCGTCATCGCCGTCTTCAGCACCGGCTGGGCCGAGAGGCAGACCCTCTCGTTCACGTCGGAGACGAGCAACCCGGAGCTTCACAAGATCCTGAAGGAGTATAAGGGCCGTGCCCAGCTGGTGCGGGTCAACATCGAGAACCAGTCGCGGCTGCGGTACTGGATCCTCAGGGCCATGGCGCCGTTCGTGCGGCGGAATTTCAGGGAGGAGAACTGGGACAAGTACTTCATGGTGAGGAGCGGCATCTCGGATGAGATCAGGGAGTCAATTGGGTATCTAAACAGCAAGGTCGGGTACGTGTACCTGGTCGACGGGGACTGCAGGCTGCGCTGGGCCGGGAGCGGGCCTGCACAGCCGGACGAGGTGCAGAGCTTGACAAAGGGCCTCGCGAAGCTCATGGACGAGATGAAGAGGGGCGTCTGGTCTGGAGCGAACCTCAGGTGAGGAAGACGCTCCCGCAGGCCAGGCCTTGGTGACCGTAAAAAGAAAGACAAGACGATAAACAGGCAGGGCACAGACTATCACCACTTCAAAGATACCCAAACAATTGTAAAATTTCCATGCCAACCAACAAGTGGGGTCCCTAAACGCCCAAACGCCGTGCCGTGAAACTCAGAATGCTCTGCAGAAGTCGTCATCCAAAAAGGAACCACCCCCGCCCCCTTCCACCCCCCCAAGAATAAAAATACCTTCCACATCCCAACGTGCGCTCTTTACCCGGCGCTGCTTCCAGTAGTGATAAGAGAGAAGCGCGGCTGCTCTCCTGCTTACAGGAAGAACCAGAATAGTAAGAAGCACACGGCTACGAAACTCCCCATAATGATGCCGTCCCTCTGCTTCCGCGCCGATATCCTCCCGATCAGCGTGTTGATCCCCGGCACCTGGCTCGCAGCCAGCGTGATCCTGCGGTTGATGTTGGCAAGCGTCTCCCGCTGCAGCACGAAGCTCTCCTGCACCGCGTACGCCTGCGACAGCACCGAGTCCGCCATGCTGTTGCTGTTGTCGATGTGCCGCCGCTCGTCCAGCATGTACTCGGCCTCGGCCCGCTCCGGGTTCTGCTGGCGGAACGACTGGATGTCTTCCCGCACGTCGGACAGCAGGTTCGCCCGGTTGCGCGCGTCGGTGAGATTCGACCGGAGCCGGACCAGGTCCCTATTGTGCGCCGCCAGCTTCTCGCGGAGGAGGGCGAGGTTGTTCTGCTTGAGCGCCGAGGAGGTCAGGGAGGCGTCGGAGTCGAGGAGGCGGGCGAGCTGGTTGATGACGTTCTCGCGCTGGACGGATGCGTGTGAGGATCTCAAGCCGTAACAGGGTCTTCTCCTGCATAGGAGGGTCCTACCTTTTCCAGTGTCTCTTGTAGCTTGGCCTCCGTATTTATCTCCTCCTCTGAGGGCTTCGGTGGTATGGCCGCTGCTGTTGAGAATTGGGAGTATGTATGGAACAGGGCCTCTGTCTGCGACTCCAGCGTGCGAGCCTGCTGCCGCATTTGCGCCCACCCGCCATTGCCGGTGGATGAGGCCATGATGGTTGATGTGAGGCCGGGAGGGGGCTCCGTCCGCACAGACTCCAGGACGATCAAATTTCGAAGGGCGAGGGTCGAATCTGCTCTGCTTGTTGGCCCAGTGGCAGTGATGCGGTGCCGCAGGGACCAGTGTTGTCGATGCAAAAGGCCTGGGTCGAGTTCGTGGGATGACGGTTGTAGTTCGCGAGGAACCGTCTCGGAGCTGAGGTTGGAGGGTGACTCTGGAAATTAGTCCTTTCAGGAAGAATTAGGGCACTTCTCGTCTGGACAAGACTGCGAAGTTGGTCGGCGTCGTATCGTGCAGGGTTTGGAACCTCTCTACCTGGTTGAAACTGTCGGAGGTTGCGGTGGGATGAGGTATAGGAAAGCTGGCGTCACACCAGGCCCCAACCATCACCTGCGGGACCGGGCGCCAACCTCAAGCACAAAGGCTGATACTCGGGCCAGGGTCCTTTCAATGCTGACTCAGCCACAACCTCTTCTTGGTCTAGGTGCAAGACGTATCAATTGCAAACCAGGCGCTGGCAGCCGCCCGTCTTTAGGCCGCCCTTCCCTTTCCGATCTTTAGCCGCTGCGTCCACGTGATCAAAATTTTTACAGCCCACACCCTCTCTCTGGCTCTGCAAACTCCACCACCTCCGAAAAGAGAGCTCGCTGCCGTCTCGCGAACTAACCATCACGAACCTTCGACCCAGCAGACAATTTCGATCGACACATTCTCGCGACCATGGTGCGTTACGACTCCCCCTACCGATTGATTCCTTTTCGAGTTTTTGGGGGAGGTCGCTTGGGCCCGTCGAGGTGCACAACCTCTCACGACCCAAAACCTTCCCCCCCCCCCCGGGTGCCACAGCCAGACGAGAAACATGCCAATCTGCCAGCACACACGACTTACCAGTCAATCCGGACGAGTTTTATCGCTGACAATGTAGCAGTCTACCAGCAAGATCAAGGCCGGCCAGCTGTGGTCGAAGAACCGCGAGGATCTCACCAAGACCCTCGGCGAGCTCAAGTCGGAGCTGGGCCAGCTGCGCATCCAGAAGATCGCCTCCTCTGGCACCAAGCTGAACAAGATGTAAGCGACAGTCCAGCAATCACACATACAACACGCCGTCATCGGAAAAAGATCCTTTACGAAGGTTTCTAGCCGACAACATCACACAAATCTGTTGGACGGCAGGAGTGGGGTGCAAATCGTGGACGCTGGAGTGCATGAAGCTAATTTGGGAATTTTTTTCTTCCTCCAACAGCCACGACCTCCGCAAGTCTATCGCTCGCGTCCTGACCATCATCAACGCCAAGCAACGACACCACATGCGCCTGTTCTACAAGAACAAGAAGTACCTGCCCTCGACCTCCGCCCCAAGCAGACCCGTGCCATCCGCCGCCGCCTGTCCGCTGAGGACGCCTCGAGAAAGCTGGAGAAGACCAAGAAGCGCAACCAGCACTTCCCTCAGCGCAAATACGCCATCAAGGTGGGTACATGATAAAACGATGGGGTTTTCCTGTGGAGTGTATCACGAGGGAAACAACATGCTGACAGAGTGGTGTTCGTACAGGCCTCCGCATAAAGTGGGCAACGGTGTCGGCGCGGTTGAAGGTTTCTGGTAATTCTTGAGCAAGGCAAAAGGCAAAACGGGCTACAGGTTCGCTGGCGTGGTTTTCCCCGAGAATCCCAACAAAAAACAAAAAAGAGAAGAGAAAGAGCATCGAGAGATCCTTCCCACCCTGCGATTCTCGAATTGGCATCCACATTCCATCCATCATAGGGGCAATTCTGTTTTCCGCTACTTCGGGTCATCGGTGTTATGAGGATTTATATGACAGCAGAACCCGGGGGATACTCTCTAGTCAGCAGATAGCTCCAGAAGAGAGCTCAGGTTGACAAACTACAACACTCCCGACCCTTGTGCCATGTGCCGGGCGATCATTTTCGAACCTGGAAAGTAGACCTAGGAGGCCCCCCGTGTCTAATGTGATACGCCGAGGCGCTGGTGATGATGCATGGGGACAGCCGGACACACAAGGATCAAGGCGTACGATGGCTACCCCTAACTTGGGCACCAGAGATCAGAGTTCCCGATGATGCCAGATCATGGAGAGCACTGTGCTCCTAGTACCTGCTCTACTATACTCGCTCCTAGCCGCCGCCACCTGCTCTCCAGCGGATACACCTAACACTGCTTCCACAGGATGAAAATGTAGTTGCTCTTTGGTGTACCATGAGGCCGGCGAGCATGCGGCGTCTGACTCTCCTCGGGCATGTCGCGGAAGTCTTGACTTGTGCAATGAGTACTACTATCACACTTGTAGTCTCCGTGTATCGGGCCAGTCGTCCTTGTCCTTGACTCTCGACGTCTGAGTGATGTTCAAGCCCATTTCACCCGTTAATTATGATGTGTTTACAGTCATCTTGGCCACTTCAGTTGAGAAGAGTGACTGTTGCCATGGTTGCGTTTTCACCGGGTATGGGGCTACAGTGGATAGGGGCTACATCAGATATTTCACGAGCCCTCCCTAGGCTCGCCGCTCATTGACCAAAGACATTGCGCGTGCATAGTTGCGTTCGACGAAAGTAAATTGGAGGTCCGTTACCTCACTTGGGTATCTAGTCCCTGCTGGTCCATTATATCTGATGCCTTTCCTAGAACGCCAACTGCACACTTCCATCACGATCCCTTTTTTTCTTCTCCATACCCGGCCGGCGCTTATGAGGATAATTTCAAAAGAAGTAAACAAGAAGTGGTAAGGCACAAGACAGAGAATAAACACAGCCCACTTCTGATAACATAGCGATCATTCGACGGTGCCAAAAAGGAAGCGGAGGAGAAAAGATGACGATGGTCCGAAGAGTACGATGAAGATCAAAAACTTCCAGCCTGCACCCGACTGCCTCGGGTTCCCGGAGGATCTATGGCTTGTCAGCGATTGGGGGACTTGGTTCCTCGCGGCTGAACATTGATGCATTCTTTACTCACAGAGTTTCTCTAATGCGTCCTTGGACAACGCATGGTTGCTCATCGCGTGCCGGATTAGTCCATCACGGCGACAGAAGGGTTTGTCGCAGTCCCGACATACCCAGCGCTTCCGCTTTTCATGGGTCCGCTTGTGCTTGCTGAAATTCGAAGAGTCCTTGAACTTTCGATGACAGATGGGACATTCAAAAGGCTTTTTCTTCGCTGTGCGCGCTGCGCATGTGCATGGCTGGGGGCAAGTGTATCAGCAAGCTACCTATGTGAGAGTAGACGAGACAAACAGGATACGTATGGTGATCCTATACTCACTAATATCGTACGCTCTTTTGAAGGAATCCCCGCATATTTCGCATTTGTATGGTCTCTCATCACTGTGCGTCCGTAGATGCATTTTCAACGCATGTTTATTAGGAAATGCCTTGCCGCATTCTTCGCATTTATGCGCTTCAACTAGACATATGGTCAGCTTTCGCAGTACGGGAAACATGACGCAACCTGAGCATAAGAAGACACGACGAGTCTCGGAACGTACTGGGGCCGGTATGGGTCTCAATGTGTCGTCGAAGCTTCGACTTTGTGTCAAAACCCCGTTTGCCGGCGTACTTGTCATTGACAAGGCGATCACAGCCATCCCACAGACACACGAGACCGTGTTCACTGGTAGGCTTCAGGGCGTGAAAATGTGTGTCGTCGACATGATCGTGGAGCAGGCTGTGGGAGCTGAAGTGCTGCCCACAGATCCGGTCATCACCGAGCCGCCACTGACACACGTGGGTCTCAGTCTCCCGGGACGTGCTCGTGGAGACAACCGAGATACCCTTCATAGAGTAATCAGAGACTGGCGATATCGTGCGTGCAACGCTTCCGAGGCTCTTAGATGGCGAAGATTGGTCGCGGCTTGTGGGTGAAAAATCGTCGCTAATGGTGGTAACACTCTCCTGTGTGCCGGTTGGGAGATTGTTTGACGAGTCCTGTCCCTGACTTATTCCAAGCATGTGTCCGTCCAGAGGTTCGCTGAATTGAAAATTCTGTGTCGAGCCCGGAAGCCATTGAGTAGGGCTAGTATCGGAAAGGCCTGGGTTAACGACCGGGGACGTGTTCTCTCGTAGCGCCTGCTGATCATAGACTTGCTCGACTGCATTGACGAAGGCACCTTGGGTGTCGTAGAGAGGAGCCCAACTGAATACGTTGGTATTGGAATCCAGCGGCTGTGACAGGCTCAAGTTCTGTGAGTTATCAAGGGTATTGGCATACTGAACCTGGGAGTCGGCTAGAGGCTGAGGTATCTCGTGGAATGGGTGGAAGCTCTGGGGGAAGTTTGTAGAGAATGCTTGACTGCCAACGACATTGCCCTGACTCTGTCTAGCACTATCATCTTGGAGAGCGTGTGCATGGGCGCCAGGGAATCCGGCCTGGAAGTGAAATGGGAACTGATACGACTGCCCAAAGGACTGAGACTGGCCAGTGGGGATGTGATTCGTCGTCGAATCCACCATTGTTTGTTGGAATGCTGGTAACACCGGATCATGTTAGAAGGAATAGGGTACATATTTCCCTTATAGGTCGATGCTCACCGTTGCGATTGAGTTGTGTGTTCTCTGCTTGTTGTGGCATCGCTCCGCTGATTCCTTGCAGAATAAAAGCGCTGTGGGCTACATCGGGCTCGACGAAAGGCTTCTGGCAGTTCTCATCTCTACATGCAGTTTCCTCGTCTTCAGAGTGTGAGTCGGCTTTTGTATCAACATGGAGGTAGCAGATGAACACCAAGACAAAAGGAAAAGGAAAAGAGAAAGGAAAAAGTCGCCATAGGGTTGTAGATTTCCAGAAAGAGGGCCCAATGGTGATACAAATAGTCAAGAAGAAGGAGGGGTGGGTGCAATATCTTACCGCAGGTACCTGCACTGCATGCGCCTCCGCTTCCAAGGCAGTGACTATCACAAGAGCCGAGACTGTCCGCATCGGAGTCCGCATCCTCCTCAGAGATATGATGCAGATGATCGTCCGGTGATTTCGAGGCCCGTGACAGTGGTGATATCGAAGCCGCGCCCAACAGTGTCGGGTCTGGCGTGTGGACCCGAGGGTTGAAGTCGGCCAGCGAGGCGGAGAAACCCTGGAAGGGCATCGAGGACTGCTCCAAGACATCGAGACCAGCCTGCTGCTGCATGACAGCAGAGAGGCCGTCTTTGTCGTTCACACCCGGGTCGAGCCCGAGCCTCGGGCAGCCGCTGCCGTCAAGACAGCTGGTGTCGTGGCTGGCATACTCGTCGTGGTAATGGGCCATGGGCGCTGCGCCGGTGCCGTAGAACTGGCCGAAATCCAGATCCAGCCATTCCGGCTGGACGTTCTTGGCCGGCACACACGCTTCATCGTGGGCGTAGCCTTTGTGTCCGTGGTCTACAGGCTGACCTGCCACGGGGTACGAAGGCCACAGGTCATCCATATGGATGCGGCAGGCCTTGCTGATGGCCTGCAAGCGAGCAGGCGGGGTTCTGCTCGGATGCAAGTGGGATGGAAGAGGTGGTTACCGGTAAGGTGCGAGAGGTGAAGCTCGAAACATGTTGGAAGAAGCTCAGAAATGTTTTAACCAGAAGGCGAAACTTCGAAAAGGTGTTTCCGTCCGAATTCCCGGGGTCTGCCTTCGGCGCGGGGTCGGAAATTCTTGTTCACGTTTGGTGGTGAGGAAGGTGGTGATGGGTGAGGACCTTGATGGTCGCGCGATGTCGTCGAAGGGGGGCTTTTTGCCTGCAGGGGTGTCAAGTACTCAGTAGTGGCCCTGCTCCATAGACTGCCTAGAGATTACTCATTTGCAGCCTACAGGTTTCTTACCTAAGCAGCCGGGGACAAGCAACCTCCGCGCAGGCCGACTGAACATGACAGTCGCAAGTTCCAGTGCATTCATGATCATCTCTTGATCGTATGTGTCGAGGATACCCTCTTCGTCTATGAAAAAGTAATCTGAGACGCCCAAAATCTAGATGATTGGTCCTTATCCCGAACCTATCAACACAGCACAGAAGTCTCCATATGCGGCTTGGTCCTGCCGCCCTGAAAGCGGGGCTGGTCATCAACAGCCACTCTAGGAGTGGACGCCGAGAACGCCCTTGAGGATCTCGCACCGACGCTGTGACACAAAGGACGACATCCCTCAACCAGCATCACACGGACCACCTTGCGGCTGATCGCATATGATTGCCTAGTGTACACCTTAATTGGACGTCAAGTCGCAGGCCTCCGTTACCTTTTACGAGAATCAAAAGAAAAAAACCACCCCTCGTGCCACCCTCCCGCTCACCATCTTCCGATCATGGGAGCCCTCTGCGGCAAAGAGTCCAAGACAGACGCCTTTGCCGGCCAGGGCAGGACCCTCGGCTCGACGCCTGTGCAGGGGACTTCAGCACCGCTCCCGGCCAACAAGCGTGTGGTTGGTGGGCCGCCACGGACGCTCGGAGGAGGCCCTGCCGGCGAGGGAGGCTCGTCCGGCGCAGTGAGTCCGGCGGAAGCAGCGCGCCGGGCTGCTGAGGTATGTTAAGCCACACGGGTCTGGTACGAGGAGATGTGACTGACATGGGGAGCAGGCCAGGGAACAGGCTACCAAGGACAAGTCTGGAAAGCTGGGCCAGCAACTGCGGCAGCAGAAGGGCATGACAGACAATGAGGTCAATAAGCAGACCAATGTGGATAATGAGCGGGATAGGTTGATAAGGGAGAATCAGGAGCAAATGACTTATAATTAGGATTCTGTACCGTTGGAAGTTTAGTCCTCACTATTTCTTGCCGCACCGAGTGAGCTTTGGTGTGAACACAGTGGGTTGGAATGGGGGTCATGCATCATGCTGTATTTAATTTGGTTCTTCTGAGAGTCCAGTATATATATATATATATATATATGTGTGTGTGTGTGTGTGTGTGTGTGTGTGTGTGTGCATGTGTGCGTCATGTCCCTCCTGTCTACCAGGTTGAGGACCACCAAGACCCCTCTGGCCCCTGTCGACGTGGCATCCCTAGGCCACTTGCATCATACACCTTGTATGACTGCATCAGACTCTCTTCCCCTGCGCCAGTAACTCCGACACTTTTGGTGGTAGCACCAATGCACTTCTGTCGTTGCGCCTATAGAAGTCGACAAGCACCATGGCTGTTTCCTCAGGTCTATCCTCATGGAGGAAATGGCCTGCCTCTGGGAAGATGTGTAGGGAGTATTTGCCTGTCATCCTCGTCAGCTGTCAGGTTCCTCATGAACAGCCACGGGCCCCAGAAAAACTTGCCCTGCATCTGTCCAATGGTAAGTTCTGTATCCAGCCTGTCTGTCCCCGCAAGAACCAGCATCTTGCCACCCTTGGCCGCGAGGAACTTCTTGCTCAGCCCGACGAACCAGTCCGCCCAGAACGGCTCTGTGGCGGCGAGGTCGGTCCTCCACTTCCAAGGCCTGCTACCGCCTGGGACCTCACACAGCAATCCGGGCACGCTGGTCCGCGCGGATATGGGGCTTCGGATGGTTCTTGAGCGGATGTGCCAGTCGATCCCGGCCTCCATGGACGCAAAGCCTGTTGGGCGCGTAGAGAGGTACGTAGTCATGCTCTGGAGCGCGTCCATAGCCGATCCCTCGACGACGTCCAGCACCGTGTAGCCGAGAAGGGAGCTGCCTAATGCATATGATTTGGCGAGGTCAGTGACGACCGCCCCGCCGAGTGAGTGGCCCACGAGCACGATGGAGGGCAGTTCTTTCCAGCCCATCTGTAGCTGTGTCTGCTGGATGACGGACAGCAAATCGGTCCTCAACGTCTCGAGGCTGTAGTTAAGCGGGGACGAGGCGACAGTCGAGCCATGGCCGCGGGCATCGAGCGACAGAATGCCCGCGTTTGGTAGTTTCTTCCTGATTTCTGACCCCACGACGGCGAACGAGAGGCCTGACGATCCGCCCCCGTGGTGCATCACAAAGAGCGGGCCTTTGTCAACGGGTGACGTAAGGTAGGCGTGGTGGGTGATCAGCGGGTTGCCAGCTTCGTCCGGCTGGCTGGGCAGGAAGAGCTCCCTCTCGAAATATGTCGTCCATGGGATCGGGTCAAGAGTCCTGCCGCCGCCTCTCGGAGGGCTGCTCCCGTGTGGTTAACGCCAGTCACTTTTGCGCGGACGGCGCAGGCCCTGGGCTTAAGTGGTTTCACATACCCTAGAGGCCTTGCAAATAGGTTCCTGCTGGGCGTCGGGACAATTGTGCCCGTCGACGATGCCGAGGAGGCGGAGGAGGAATCATCATCGACGACCTCGGGAAGCTCAGGGAGGTAATCTGACTCCTCCTCTTCTTCCTCGTCGAGCTCATTGAACGCCTCCGCCCCGTTCAGCTCCATCTTCTTTCTCGCCCAGGCCTTCTGCAGATCACTCATGTTGAGCGAGATGTTGTGGTCAACTTCAGGGTCATTTGCTGTGCGGCTGCCGATAAGCTAGAACTTATTATGGACCGCAGGGGCGAGAGTTGTTGCGAGTTGGCAACAAGTCAGATTTCCTAAACACAGCAGATGTGATCGGGGCTCTCGACTCCAACGCCAGAGAATGGAGTGCCGAAAATCAAGTTTGAGAAAAGAAAAGAAAGAAGAAGAAAAGGCTGTTCTGGATTTTTGCAAGTCCAGCCGAACCTCAGTGTAAAAGTATGTAGAGTTAAAGACAGGAACATCAGAAGCCTCGGCCGATTTACTGGAGTTCAGTGATCAGCCAACGGGACAGTATTGAAGCCTGTCAGTACACTGTACCGCCGCACCTTACAGCGCGGTAGCCGTGGTTCTCGAGGCAGCTGACTCATGTTCGTCAGCAGCGGGTGGGCTCACAGTGCGAATACGCTCCAGAGCATAGAGCAACTTCAGCGCTTCCACCCAGAAAATGCCAATATTGAAGGCATCTGTGAGTGAAATAAGACCTTGATTCGAGTTGGGTTTGCTCATAGTCTTCTCTCGGCCAACTTCGGCGCAGAGCAAGGCATCGATACCAGTGACGGACGGAATCTTTTCGTCCCTCACCTACTTCGATAACCCTCACAAGGTGACTTCAACCACGAGAGACAAGAGTGGAATACAATGGATTTCATTTCCTCATATTTATAAAGGCCAATAGCCGCCTGCGCCTTTAGCAGATTGCTCTCATGGATATCTGTCTAGAACCGCCGAGTGTCCCACCCTAACGCCAGCAATGCAAATGGCCCTGTAGACCGGGAGAGGTGATGCTGTGCCCGCTCCTGTGCTCCCTTCCGCCAGGACATACATCATCTACGCCGACAGCGCCACTGCAGCTGCAGGTTGAGATGATTCTGGCATTGTCTTCTCCGCCGCCTGCTCATCCGTGATCCTCTGACGCTTGGCAGAGCTGGCCTCGGTCGGCGCATCATCGGTCCTCCGCTTTTCACTGCCACTAGCAGCGGCCTGCGACTTCTTCGCCTTGGGGTCCTTCGTAAGGTCAACTGCCACGTCCACCGCCTTGGCCTTCTCGACCAGGTGCGTCAGGCCCAGCACCTCGCAAAGGGCAGTGTAGGTCTTGCAAGACTGCACCAGCCTGTACGCATGCTGTTTCCCCGGTATGATCTGGTTGAGCAGGTACTTTGTGTTCCCGAACCTGTTCTCCACATCCAGCGCAAACTCCACATACTTTGCCGTGACCTCGTCCCAGGACGCCATGCCGCCCTCGCTCTTTGTCCTGAAACAGCTCGAGTTCTTCTCAGCCGCGGTAGCGATCATCGCACCGTCGACGCCGTACTCCTCGATCAGCTTCGCCGCGGAGTCCCGGTCCTCCACGTCACCGTTCATCAAGCACGCCACCCCCGCCTCGTGGCAGATCTCCCGGACCATCCGCAGCTGGCCCCGAATGGCCCTCTCGCGCGGCCTCATCGGCGTCGTCCGGCAGTGCACCGTCAATGCTGTGATGCCCGTGGCAACGAGCTTCCTCACTAGTGCCTCCGTCTCGGCCGGCGTCTCCAGTATACGAATCTTTACGCTGACGCCGATCTGGAACTCCGGCACGATCGCCTCCACCAGTGCTCTCAATATGCCAGCCAGCTTGTCCGGGGTCCGCAGCAGCGCCGCGCCCATACCGTCGTGTGTGCTGAAAGGTTTCGGGCATCCTGCGTTCACGTCGATGCCCACGACATCGGATGCGACCAGTCGGGCGGCGGCGACGGCGCGGTCTGGGTCCGAGGTGCCGATCTGGAAAATATGCTGGCTGCCCTCGCGCTCAGGGTGTAGGCGGTAGATGATAGATTCTTTGGCATGCGGAGGTGGCTGCTTCTGCCCGTAGGAGGGGACGCGGACGAAGTCGATGGTTTTAAGGACAGGATTAGGGCGTCGTATTGCGCCTATCATGGAGTAGTCAACGGTCTCGGGGCCTAGGATCACCAGGAACGTGTCAGCCCAGACATGATTTCCAAAAAGCGAGGTGACACGAGCGTTTAGAGAGGACTGACCCCATACCAAGTCGGCGCCGTAGTGCAGCGCAAGCAGTCGCGATGGTAACTCGCCCGACCGCACCATGGGCGCCAGGACAAGCTTGCCCCGGTAGTCTACGCCCTTTGGAGGAATAGGGACCTTCTTGGGAGTCGCCTCAGACATGGTGAGAGATCTGAGGAAACGGAGAAGCATCACTGCTCTCTGGCTGTTGAGGTTGAAAGGGTCAAGATTCAAACCAAAAAAGAAGGGTAAAAAAAAAAGATTACACTAGCGGATAGTGGCGGCTCTGCCTCACATTTAGAGAACGCTTTCCTAAGGGCCCTTCCGCTTTTCTTTGTTCGCCCAGCACAGTTTGGGTTAACTTCGGCCGTGCCTCGTAAGCCGGTAATCGTCTCAAAAAGTAACAAAAGGAAATGTCCTCGAAGTGAGAACTTATCTGGAGGCAACAAGGTTCGAACTCGTGACCTTTCGCATGCAAAGCGAACGCGCTACCGCTGCGCCATGCCCCCGACGGTATATCACCGAATTGAGTTGTCTGAGCCGATAATCTCTTAGTTTATATTGGTATTGTTGTGACTGGCTCGCCCTTTGTAAAGAAGCATCCAATACAAATATCTGTTTGATTAATGTTGTGGATTTCTGGGATGCCAATTATTACGACCTCAGTATTAGAAAATGTTGGAGATTATGCTGTTTAGTATCTAATCTCAAGTATATCTAGGAAGGCTTTTCATGAAGACGAGAGGAAATCCAGCACGCTGACGTGTTGGCGCAGATGCGATACCCAAGACGCTTCATAGCCTGGAAACGATCTTCTGTAGTCCACAAGGACATGAATCAAGCAGTATGATCGAATTTAAGCTGATGGTGATCGAAAGCATCTCTTCCCAAGGAAATCTCCATCCCTCTATTCTTTCGCCTCATCCCTCTGCTTCACCAGCTCCGTCTGAAAGTCCAGCCCGGCCTGCCTCCTCAACACGCCATACATGGAAGATGAGTCCATCGCCCTAGCCTTCTCATCAGAGAACGCCTTCGCCTCCTTAAGATGCCCAAGTGCCAGCTCTCCCACGGGCAGCCTCGCCCCGGCGTCCCTCGCACAATCGATCCCGTGCCCGACATCCTTCAGCGCGAGGTTCAGGTCCGACCAGGGCCTCTCGTCCTTGGCCGGCATGTATGCGCCGGTGGTGAGCCTCTTGGACATGGACAGTGCCAGGGGGCCGTATTGCTGTTCGATGAGGGACTCCATTGCTTCGCTTCCCAGACCGGTCTTCTCGGCGAAAACGTGGGCCTCGGCGACGACTTCCATCATAGCTGCGGTCATGAAGTTTCTGGAATCTATACTCAGCGGTACCATTCGACTCGTTCCTCACCGGGGGGCCCAACCATATGGAAACCGGAGGATAATACGCACCCTGCCGTCTTAAGCATGCTCGACCGGCTCACATCCTCCCCTAGCCGAATTACACCCCTCCCCATGACACCCACCAGGTACGGGCTGACAGCCTGCACCGCCTCCTCCGGCCCGGCCAGGATGAAGAGCAGCTTCCCCTGCGCGGCGACCGGGCTAGCCCCAAAGACAGGAGCCGCAACAAACCTGGCCCTTTCCTGCGCAAGCCGTGCCTGCGCCTTCGCAGACGATGCAGGGTGGACCGTCGAGGTGTCCACGATGAGCTTGCCCGAGAGACGCCCGCCGCCGGACGTCCCCTCCTCGATGATGGCATCCAGCGTCGAGGACAGGGCCGCGTCGTCGCTGAGAGACATGAATATGATGTCCGACCGGGAGACGAGGTCCCCTACGTGGGGACAGGGCACACCGCCGATGGCCTTGAGCGTCTCGCCCCTGGACATCGTCCGGTTGTAGTAGTTCAGGCTCGCACCGCCGGAAGCCGACAGGTGTTTTTGTAGGTTCAAGGCCATACCGATACCCATGGACCCGAGACCTTTGACCGCAGTCAGTACCACCATCGTATACTCTCGCAACATGCCGCAGGGGCTCGCCTCGACGTACCTATCCACCCCAACCGGGCATTGGGCGCTCCTGTCGCGGAGGATTCCATTCTCGCGCAGTACTGAGTTAAAAAAAAACCACTAAAGAAGTATGAGGATTTCGTGCCAAAATCCAAAGATACGGATGCTATCAGTGTGCTTTTGGTTCGAGTGCCTCGTCATAGAAAGATGTTGTTTTCTCTGACTCACCTGGCATGAACTGTCGACCGGAGCTGAGGAAGGAGGAGGAATGGTGTGGAGCCTCCGGACGCGGACGGCAGATGCCGGCACCCGGGATCGGCCTCCGACAATTCCGGAGACACACAGACAGTTTGAGGATAACAGCAAGGGCTACGACTCACGATTACAGATGACAAAGACTTTGCTTAATGACTGTTCAGTATGTGTTATAGATTCTGGGTTCACTAGGGAGAATTGTACTCATCAGCCCTCTGTGGAGCGCCAGACTTTAGACTAATTGCCAGTAATTGCTACCTCGGAGGAATGGCGATCATTAAGGCCTCGATAAAAAGAAGTAATCGCCTCTTCACAGATGCTGCAGGACAGCCACATTTATACGAGCATAGATAGAACTAGATGGTTAAGGAAAGGCTCTTGATATTAGATTTGTGCGTATAGCTGAAAGTAGACTCAACCCTCGTTGTAATCAACAGTCTGGCCCATCTCGTTATCCCTTACACTTCCAAACACCATGCGATGCTGAGCTCAAAAAAGTCAGAAAAGGACAGAGGAAATGCCAAAAACTCAAAAGTCCATCCATCATAGAGTGCCCCACTAATCCACCCCTCATAATGGTGAGACCCTTTTCTCTCTCTGAGAAGAAAGGGTTGGTCGTTGTAATCAGATGCCACTGCCAGGTGCTCTAGTTGACAGCAATGCGCCGGCTCTCGTGCTTCTTGGCCTTGGGGACCACGACGCTCAAGATGCCGTTGTTGAGGTTCGCGGCAACGGCCTCCTGGTCCACCGGCGTGGGGAAGCTGAAGGTCCTGGAGAACTCGCCGACGGACCTCTCGGAGACCCAGAACTTCTCCTTGGGCTTCTGTGGCTGCTGGGGCTCGGCCTTGGTGATCTGGGTGCCCTGCTGCTCCTTGGCCGTCTCGGCATCCTCGTCTTCAACAGTGGCCTTGTGGGAGACGCTGGCGGTGTCCTTCTCGCTGCCCTCGGTGATGGCACCGCTCATAGATTCGCTGCCGCCCTCGACGAGCCCGGCGGGCGGCGTGCCCGAGGTGTAGGTGCGCTCGGAGCGGCCAGAGATGACCAGTGTCTGGGGCTCGGAGAACTCGATGGTGACATTCTCCCTGTCGACGCCGGGGAGCTCGCCGTGGAGCTCGTAGCCGGCCTCGGTCTCCCTTGACGTCGAAGCGCGGGGAGAAGGTCGGCAGGAGCGCGGCGCGAGCCCGGCTTGGCGTTGCCCTGGGAGGAGACCTCGCGGGAGTAGTTGTCAAAGTCGTCAAGGAGGCGGAAGAGAGGCGTGAAGGAGGCCTCGGGAGCAAAGTAGGAGCGTGGGAAGAAAGACATCTTGTGAGTGGTGGTTGTGAGTGGTCGTGTTGCGGTGTTTGTATTAGCTGTCTTGTGGTGTGGGCAGGTGCGAAGTGTTCGAGGGACTCGCTTGTAGATTGGATGTGTCCGTTGCATAAGATGTTTTGCTAGCTGTTGCTTTTTCTCTCTCTCGTTGTCGTTGATGGTGATCAGGATGAAAGGGAATTACCGACAAGCAGGAGAATCACGGCTTCTTTATACTTGGAAAAGTGTTGACGAGGGCATCATCTTGAGGCTTCGCGAACCTCGTCGAACCGACGGGGGCTACAGCTCTACGTAATCATCGCGAGATGTCTAGAAGCTCGTTGTCGCGCCTAGAGGATTCCATCGCTGACGTGTACGCAGCAGATGCCCCGAGTCTCGAGGTGAGAGAAGGTTTCTCGTACTGGGTGGTACGTGCCAGTTGTTTCCATCACGAGATGGGCGGTCCGCCTAGAAGCTTCTAGCACCTTCGCCGGCTGACACATTCACTTTCCATGGCTGCAGCTGCCAACATGCTCAGTAAATGACGGGGAAAAAAAGGTAAAATCCATATTCTCTTTTAAGTCATGGCATCTGGAGAGCTGAGAGCTGTAGATATGAAATATGTACTAAAATATCATACTCTTGCGACTTGTGATGATGTTTTTTTCTCTTTCTCTTCCAGCCTTTTGATGGGGTTCGTCCGTATTAACAGCGTGACGTAGGCGGGAGAACCCGGGAGAGCAGGGAGAGCGCGAGCACTGTCTGTTTCATTTTCTGATCCACAGGGGTGGTGTGTCCCCAACCAACGCACTACGTAAGCCTGCGAAAGGTGGTCTCCAAATTAGTCCGCCCACGCCACATGCAACTTACTAGTGCAAAAAACGACCGCATCTTTCGATGGCGCAAGCTCTTCTCCCCTTGGGGGAAGGATCGACTGTTCAGCCACGGCAATCCCAGCTTCAAGCCACAAGGGACACGGTGGCCCACCTTTTCTCTCTTTTTCGCACCACCCATTCGCCACCATAATTTGCAGGGGGGAAGGGAAAAGTCCCGAGGTCACTGAACTGTGTTGGTGCCGCTGTTTGTATCGCTTTTTTCCTACGACCGACCTTGGGGGGGGAGGAGGGGGTCTACGTATAATATTTTTTTTCTCCCCCTTCTTTTTCTCTTTCTACCTGTTCTGTGTAAATACGACGTCTTGACGTAGCTGCATATGCACGCTTCAGCTCTCTCTGCCTGACCTGCAGATCGGTGCGGCCTAATGTCTCTCCCTTCATGCACACAGTAGGGCTTGTTACCCCCTGGTGACAACTTGTTGCCACCGGTAGATCTCCCATCTACGTTGCCTCTTGAGGGCAATCATCGATCACGTTTAGATTTTTAATTGAACCTGAAAGAGCGGCCCTGAGTAAAAGTACTTAGGCTCCATAAGGGACAAAACCTTCCGGACAGGTGGATACCACATCTGCGCTTCCTTTTTGCTTTTGCAGAGAACTTGCAGTAACGATAACAGTTGAACAAGGAGAAGAAAAGAAAAAATGTCTCAGCAATTTAAGAATAGACTCGTCGAGACCTCTTGAGAAACCTGCTGGCCAATCTATCTGTCTCACTCAAAAGAAGGAGAGAAGAGAAAGAAGGAGAAAGAAGAAAAAAAACAGGGCGGAGGAGACGCCTATCAGTACGCGAGGGCGGAAGATTTCATTTATCCCGGAAGCCTAGAATTTTCGTATAGCAAGCAGGACTAGATGGTGGTGCAACTTGGTGACTCCCCCCTCCCCCCCTGCGATTGACGAGGTCATAGAGCATACAGGAATTGCCTTCCGTCTTGGATGCGACTATGGTAGGCGCCCCGGCCTCCTGCGCTGAGATCGGGGGAAAACACAGGGGTCCGCCAGAGCTTACTTTCTGGAGTATATTGCCTGTACTGTACCTGAAGGCGAGATGGGCCTCCTCCCAGCTGCTTGTACGGTAGATTGATCCTTGCATCATGACTTCCCAGTGACATACGCCGCCCCTCCCCGGCCCCCCCGTCCAGCTTCCCCATCTTCCCATCCGGATGGAACCCAGATGGAGAGGCAAAACAGTGGCTCCAGCCCAGCATGGGAGACCAGATTAGAGTTCAGGCTGCGTTTGCCTCTGGGCCCAGCGAGACGGATTAGCTTCGGCAGCGTATGACGGCGAGCTTTTGACAGCCGCAACCTTGGCATTTGGTATGACTCGGGTAGTATTGGAATTGTTGTATACGAGGGGGGGGGGGGCAAAATCTGGTGTCCCTGCCTTGCACGTGCATAGGTATGTTCCATAGCAGTAATTCAATTAACTCATTTTGTTCATCATTGTCGCTGGCATGACTCAGTTGGAATTCTCAAGAGTCTTGTGTGTGTACCAAGATTCAGGCAAAGAACTTTTGTTTCATTTTGAAGAGAACTCTGGGGGTGTCGCACTCAATATCCCATCTAAATAGGTGATTAACCATCCACGATAAGTCCATAGCTCTTTTTGTGATCCTCGGAAAGCCCGACCAGCACAAAGTGATTAGAATATGCAACGATTAAAGCCAAGTCCGTCCCAGCCTTCAAAGAGGTAACCGTATAGAACATGGGGGCCAAAAACATGGCTCACTTGTATGCTCTGAATACCTCGACACATTCCATAGTCCAGAAACCCTGACATCAGAGTTTGTCTTCCGAGTCGACCACGTATTACTCTCCCTAGGAATATGGCGGAGGATATCCCATCGGCATCTGCTGCTGCGCTGGGGCAATCATCTGGCCCATGCCCATCATTGGTCCCCTGGGCACCGGACTGTTATGGTTGCGATTGAATAAACCAATGAGTCGGCGGCCGACGGATGGCTCCAGTTCAGTGCCGTCACGAGCAATCTTGACCTCCCTGTTCGAGTTCCACGGGTTGCGCAGACCTCTGCATCTGTAGAAAGGCAGTCTGGTCGTGCACAACCACTCTAGCTTGAACGGTTTGCCCCATGTCTTGTTCTCGGCGCTGCCATCAAGCCCACCACTCGTATCATCTTGCTCCGTGACGGCTGGTGCAATTTCTTCCGGTGTTGCTCCTTCGCCAGAGTCCTCCCGGACAATCTCCCAGAAAATCGTGCCCCTCGCAGAGTCATCAATAATCCGTCCTCTGGGTGTGAACTTGGTCGGCTCCGTTGGTATCTCTCTCGGCAGATCGACTTCGCTAACGGATTGGGACTTGGGAGCGAACTCGATGGCAGCAGCGGGATCCTCGTTAATGGTAGAGACCATTCGTGCATAGCCGAAATACTCTCCAGATTTGTTGGCCGAAAACACAAGGTAGACATTCTCTGAAGCCTGCGGCGGTGTTAGTAGAGTGAGTGGGCAAGTCTCTTCATCAGTGGGACTCACCTTGAAGGCGCTGTTCAGTGCCTCCTCATTGTGTGACTGAGTCGCCCAGATTCCCGTCCGGACACTGAGGTCCAGGTCCTCAACCGTCAGACTCTTGAGGACAAAGAACCTGTCCTTCTGCGCTGCGTCGACTGCTGCAGGGCCTTTCGCATCCGAACCGCCCGCAGCGGATGGCGTATCGGTATCGGCTTTGTCCGACTGAGCTTCGGTCGATTCTGTCGGCTCCTTTTCCTTGACCTCCGGCGCTATGGTCTGCTGCGGAGTGGTTGCGGACGGCCCGGTTGGTGCTGTAACACCTGACGCTCCCTCGACTGTGTTCTTCCTCAGGCGACTTACAAGCCTGACGGACTGGAACTTGGATTCGTGTAGCTTTTGTTGGGCAGCGAGACAGCTAGCCTCGTCTCTGAAGTTGGCAAAGGCGCAGTTCGACTTGGAGATCAAGAACAGGGACTCAAGGCCCTCGGCTTCCCTGCAGACATGGTGGACCAAGCTCATCAAGTCTGTCTGCGACGGCAGGTTTCCGATCCAGATAGCATGGCCTGATCACACACATCAACAACTGCGACCGATATATAGAGGGACTCGATTCAATGCTCACCGCTTTGTCGAGGCTTTCTCGGTGGACCACGGACGACGTTGGATTGGCTATCAGCTGGGGCTGCACAGATTCAGCGGATGTCCTCGAAGCGACTCTTTTTAAGATTGACATACACTGCCTCACTTCTTGCTGAACAGGGGAGAAGGGGATGACATTTTCCCCCGCATCGCCTAGTTGAGCTGAGCCTAGCCTGGGATCCTGTTGGACTCCGACTCCAGGAGGCATGCTGTAAGATCCTGGCACACTCTGATGGGGATGAGGTCCCTGTGGAGCGAACGTGGGCACCTGAGCGTAGTAGTACCCCATAGACGGATGGGCTTGATGGTTCGACATGACCTGACTGCCGTAGTAGGGGACATTGGGTCTCGAGGACATGGTCGGCTGGGGCTGCGAAGGAGACATTGGGGACCCGTAATACTGGGGCATCTGCTGCTGCTGCTGCTGCTGCATGTAGTAACCTTGATTAGGCATATGGCCCATCCCAGGCTGCCCGTTGTACTGGGGCGAGGTCTGCGCCTGGACAACCACGCTTGGTGAGGCACCAGCCGGGTTGTATCGCATCTGTGAGCCGTTATTGTAGGGAGCCTGTCGATAGTTGGCCTGCGGGAGCGCATTTGCCAGGGCTGTCATGTTGTAATGCCCTGCTCGAGAGGGGACCTGTGGTTGCGCCATGTCGAATTGCTGGGTGAACATGTGCTGCTGCTGCGGGTTGTTGTACAGCTGCTGCGAGTATGTCGCCGAGCTGTCGGCCACTCTGGCTTGAGCCGAGCTCTCACTGGCGTCTGGACCTGCCTCCGGATAGGAACTTGAAACGGCTGGCAAGTCACTCCCAGGCGCTGTCGGGTCCCCTCCCATTGAGGCCTGCACTGAATCTCCCGTTCCCTGTTTTCCAGTCAGCCTAAAACGCGCGAGGGGACAACAACGCTAAGGCCTAGGAGATTTCAGACGAAAGAGAAGGAGGGAAGGAAGGAAAGATATATCAGGATTACCTGCGAGCGCTGCGGGACGGAAGGAATGTGATGGGCGGAGAAGAAGCCCACTGAAATGAGCTTAAGAAGCAAGCAGGGTAGGGAAAAACTTGAGAACTCACAGGTGGAGACGAGCAGGTATATTAGAAGGGGGGGAGGGAGGTCGAATGTCTTGGACTAGGCAGGCTTCGGTAAGAAACAGCCCAGGGGGGGAGGCAAAAATAACGGTCGTTATTGCTTCGGCTGCCCGCGATGTGATTATGGTGTCCTCTAGCTCCGTCGTAGCACAGAGATTCGGTGAGCTGGTGTCCCTCTGCGGTGGTAAGGCTTAGGGGCCAGGCTTGTGCCCCGGTGGCAGCTCGACGCAAGCTCGCAAGCTGTAGAGGAGATGTCCAGCTGCAGGGATGGGTAGCGCCCGGGGGAGGGGAGTGATGGGTCGTGAGGGCCTGTCTGTCTCCAGGGAAGGAAGCTAACGATGGGCGCTCGAGGACAGCGAAGGGGAGTCCCTGGGGTCGAAATCTTCGCCACAGCTTTCAGTCCCCCCTCTGTGTGGGGAGTCTGTGGGCCGTCTGATATGCTTGTCCCGGTAGACGGGGACGGTCGGCCTGTGCCTGGACCAGCAGTGGTGCTGAGATGAGGATGCCCCCTGGCAGGAAGCTCTGGCTCTCACTGGGCCGATCTCGACTGGGCTCGTGGACAGCCAAGGTGAAGGACCAGGTCGCCGAGTGGCCGGAGACGACTTGGAAGGATAAGGTGGTGGTGTAGGAGCTGGCCCCGGTGGGAAAAATATGCCCTGCGGACACTGTAGCTTTGTGCTGAGTGAGTAGTGTCCTGGGGGGACTACCTGTCCACCTGTCCAGCGAGGAAGTGACCAAGGACTAGATCGGTCCTGCAGGCTGGAACAAGGCTAGTCCTAAAACCTGGTAGACTGGCAGGAGGGAACGCACAAGTTATGATCAAGTGACGATGATCATTCCTGCCGATGAAAAGCGACGTATTCATGTACTACCTCGGTGTAGGAGAAGCTCTCCTGTGTCTGAAGCACAGCAGTGAGGTACAATGTTTATATGGGGGGGGAGGGAGCAGGAAGATAATTGCAACCCTCAAGCTCGGTGGCCAAAAGATGGGTAAGCTTCAAACCTCCGGGACAAGTCGCTGTCTCTGAAGGATCCCGGGTGCCGGCGTACGGCATGACATGGGACGAGGGTAGGGGGGCAGGGGGGACGAGAAGGAGAAGAAGAAGGGAAAAAAAAAAAAAAAGACTACACAGAAAAACTTTAAAAAGGAAAAAAGAAAAAAGAAAAAAAGACGGAGGAGGAGCAGGAGGAGAGGGGTGGTGTCTGCAGTGCTAGTGGTAGCACCCTTGCTAAAGTGGCCAAAAGCATACGCCATGGGATGGGGTGGATAAAGAATGCAGGTGTCGCGAAGAATGGGGAGGAGGGGTGGTGCTATAGAGCGATGGCGTAGGTCGAAGAGGGCCCGCAGGGACGACCTCGATTGGCATATGCGCAGATGGGAAATGAGGGGCCCTTGATGGTAATCTCCATTCCTGGATGATTCTTCGATCGGTATCAGTTCCCATGCAGACGGGATTGTCCCTCCAAGGTCCGGGTTGGCTTGAGCACTTGGAGGAGGGGGGGGGATCCCCTGACCAGCGCCTTTCGCCACCCGCTCTGCCGTGCTGCTGTACCGCCCTCGAGGACAAGGACTTGAGCCACATTTGTTCTAGGCTCTTCCGAGTCCCCTGGTGGTCCCTTGCTGGGAGGCACTTGCTCGCTGTTCATAGGGTAGGTCACTGCATGAGGATGGGCTGTACTACGGTGCAGTAGGCCCGTGGCATGCTTCTGATCTTGGGCTCTGGCAGGAGAACCCAGGTGTTCACTCTCTTGCCTTCTCCTTCCCCTACAGCAGCACGCCTTGCTTGTCTGCCTCTGGGACAAGCTCCAGGTGAGGACCCACGGGAACGGAGCTCTCTTGGTGCTGTCATTATGTACCGGATGGATCTTGTCTCATGGCTTTTTTCGGCGCTACTTAGCTTGGCCTGACCACCCTTAGCCCCGATGATGAGAAACGTGGCCCTGAGTACAACGCCCTGACTATTATGAAAAGCAAGGAAGACGGATTGAAAAATGAACTTACCGGCCGTATGGGGCCCAGAACCTCACTGCCACGGCAATACGGTGGTGCCCTGCTGGCAAGGGAGCTCGTGTATGCCGCAACCTTTCTTCTTCCCCCCCTCCCCCCACACGGGAAAGATGCACAGAGGTGAGACTAGGTCCGCAGTCTTTTTTTTTCTTCTCTTCTCTTTTTTTTCTTTCTTTTGATTTCCTTCCTTTTTCTTTTCTTTCCTCCCTCTGGCGTCCAGACTCGCCAGCCCCGAGCTTCGTGGGAAGCATCGTCTCGGCAGTGACTCCAGCGTGCCGCTGCTGTCTGGCATCGGCCCATGCCATGGCGGCACCGTTTCTTCCCGCTCATCACTATGAGCCCTGACAACGTCAACCTTGAGACTTTCATGACATCACGACGAGATGAGCTGGAAAGGAGGGAGAGAAAACAAAAAGGGCACTCCGCCGTGTGTTGTCTTGCATCAGCTTGATCAGGTGTGAATGACGAAGTGGGAAGCGTATCTGCCTTGGCTGGCACGAGTCCGGGTACACATGTACACATTTTAGGAGGGGGGAGGGCGGGCCACTGGTGACGGAAAGATAAGTCCACCGGATCATGAGGACCCTTGGGATCCATCAGGACAGGCAGGCGCTGCGGGAAGACTGCTGCAGGGCGCTGATCGCCCTGGATCGTCATGGGCAAGGAGGGTCCCGAGACTATCCTCATACGTCGTGCTGTCTCCTGGCCAAGGCAGCTGACAAGGCCGTGCCCTTGCAGGATGCCAGTGCGTGCCTCGAGGCGATGGGTTTAGGTTGTAAGACGGCAGGACGGTAACAGCGGGCTGAGGTGGGAGCTAGAGGGCCGCTGTTCCTTCCCTCCCCCCCTCTTTCACAGTAAGTATCTCACAGAAGCTACCCGTGGATGAAAATTTTCATACTACTACTACTACTACTACTACTACTACATTTATAATACGATATTGTCGGCAGGAGCCGCACCAAACGGAACAGCACCCCACTGCTGGGCGATGGAGAGGCTGAGACTTCATGAGTCGTGCAAGGTCACTAGTATGTAGAAGCTTTGCAGGAGCGACGTGGGGACAATGACGACAGTGAAGCGTGAGAGTGACGAGAGTGATGATCTGCCTGACTCTCTCAACATTAGCTCAGCCCGTCAGGATGTTTCTGAAGCTGTCCCCGTCGGGAATTCCACCACAAAGGTTATGCCAGTCTTACCCCCCCGAGGTCGAGAGTTTCGCCCATCCTGGGAGGAACCGGTGAGGTGCTACCAAAAGAGCAGTGGGGCGGGATGCTATTCGTACTGTGCTCAGCAGCAGCAGCGCCCCCAGCCCAGAATCTCCCATCCAGAGGAATCGACTCTTGGCCCAAGGATGTGTGCTGCATCGCTACCGTGACAGCCCTGTGCCGTGTCAGGCGGTCCTGTCAAGCTGGGCCCGGGTTGGGTTGTACAGCACGCAGCCACGTCAGATCTCGATACGTTTTCGTGATTAGCCGCTTCTTGATTTCGGTTTCAGATCATGGCAAAGTGATACTATTCCATCAGGTCCCGCCCAATAACACGACTGTTCTGCCCTCCCCTCTTCAGCCTGCCCTGGTGGGCCGAGATATAAACCTCTGGTCCGGATTGGACCGGACTGCTCCTGTTGGGCTGTAAACTGCCATGTCTCACCTTTTCTGTCCTCTCGTACAGTATGCCTGGGCAAGGGTCCAAAGTCTCACAACAGCAGGCATCGCAGATCCCAACGCCGATGCAGCATGCACGCAGGAGGAGGGGTGGAGGGAGGGGGCATCGACAAGCTGGAGGCATTGCGTCATGGTTCCTGCCGTCCACAGGGGTTGTTGATCGTCGGATGAGCATCATCCCTGGACGCACCTGTGGCTTGAGCGTGGGGAAGCGGCCAGGGTCCTCATTCAGGGTCCATCTCCACCCACCCGTCTCCCCAGGCCAATCGACACGCGCAATTGAACCTGTCGACGACTGACGTCATATGCCGCGACGGAGCTCCTCCTCCGATGCTCAACGTTTCCAAGTTCCCACAGGCACGGTTTGGGATGCAGCAGGACGCAGCAGAGACGCCTGGCAGACCGTCTGGTCATAGGTCTGCCTGGGAGAATCAGCCTGGGGCACACCTGGGAGCAGATGTCCTTGGTCAGCGCTGCTTGCGCCCAACCTGCAGCAGGACCGCCTCCTGCACGGTCGCGACAATCCCGGAAGTTTATTTCGGGAGAAATGGGGTCATCAACATCGACCGCCGTCGACAACCCCCGAATCAAGCAATGATAAACTCGAGGAGGCTGAGCTTGTGGCTCTTGGCCCGCAGCTAAAAACTCAGAACGTTGCCCCCCCCCCTCCTCCTTCCGTCAACGCCTGGCTGGCTTGGCCTCGTGCTCATGACACTACTCCACGGTTGGGCACCACGGCATAAGGGCAGCAGGTTGCAGGGCACCCATGCCCCCACACCCCATGCACACTATCACGCGGAGGTTCTTCGATAGCATCATACACAGAGTACATATGCTATGTACTACGTAGTAAGCCTCGCTCCCTGGCGTGCGCGCCAGGTGCCTTGGTCCTGACAACCAGACGCAGGCGCCGTCGCGCCCCCGGCGAGGCCTCCTCAGGGATCCAGGCCGGGCTTCTTTACTCCCTCCTCAAGGTGCCAGCCCCCGGTTTGTCCGCTGCCCGGCTACCAGGGACAACCGACCTGCCGACTCGCTTCTCAAAAGCCAAGAGACTGGGCTTGCATAGATGCCGTACCAGCCGGTTTCTAGAAGCGCCCCTGAGGTGCGGTACAGAGTGGCAAAGACTAGTGGGGAGGGAAAAAAAACGCCCTTATCGTGGTATGCCAGCCGCATGTACCTGCCCCAAGAGATGCAGGCCTGTGCTCCGGCCCCATGTCTTGTCATGTTGTCCTCCGATACAACTGCGGTCCGGTATTGATGACAAGCCCGCTTGTACATCCAACATCTTGTGGTATCCCCTGTCTGGGTGCGGATAGACGAAAGCCCGGGAGGCAGCCTGGGCGGCACTGACGAGACTTTCACGTACACAGTCACTCCAATGGGTTGGGCTGAGGACCATTCTGGGCCCTTGACGGCGTCGTCCGAGAGTGTAACTCATCTCCGCCTAATGGTTTTCTCAGTTGTGAGCAGCCGGCGACTAGGCCTAGCCGTCGCCACTCTCTAAGTTTGTTACTAACTATGAGCTTCGTCTCACCTTTTTTTTTTAAAAAAAAAAGGAAGCCTGCCACCTATACTATGGTACCAAGCACGCCCATGTTCCTTGAGCTTATTCGACGACTTCCGAGCCCTCGTATTCAGAGGCAGAGACAGCATCCCAGCATCTGTGGGGAGCTGGGGAGCTATCACTACCCTAATGCCTCGTTGTGGCCTGATTTGCGCTCCAGTTGGCCACACTGAGGGTCCTCGAGTGTGGTCAATTACACTAGCTGCAAGGGACTATTCCCGTACCATGACTACTTATGGCAGTTTCTTCATTTGGGGTTTGAAACAATCGATTTAGAAAACACCCCGAGTCATTAGAGGCGTGATGTTCATAGGCTGGTCGAACTACAGACTATCGCCCATGATGGTGGGTATAGCGCAGTATCATTCTCCGATGTTGTGTTATATCTCTTGTTCTCGTTGGTATCTTAGAAAGCCGTGTAATTTCAGCTGCAGACAAGACATGCTGAATAATTGGTCGACCCCCTCATACGGTGCTCCTTTCACAATAGTCTGTCCAGTCACAGCCTCCATACGCCTTCGTCCATCGAGACTACTGTATAGCAACCGCCGCGTGTGAGGCCTCGACTTGTTCCTAAGCCTCATGCAGAGAGCTTTAGCGCCTACAATCTTATCTAGAAGGTGTGCAGCTTTCTTCATACAGACACCGACAGCTGCTCTCGAATACGACCACAGAGACCAAGGACTCTTCGTAGACTGCTCACTGGCCAAGGCGAGTTGATTGCTACTGTGGCCTAACCGACCGTCTTTCTTGAAGCCCCTGCATGGAACTGGTTCAGTGCCATCCTCGAATGCTACGCTGCACCAGAGCGCCTACTCTCCGAGACACCTGACGGGTCAGAACGTAGCGCGAGGGCCGTCTCTTTCGTCAAGACCCCCTGCGCAGCAGGATACCTAGCTGAGTTGGGAGCATAGCCTAATGATGTGTGAAGGGGAGGCTGTCAGACCGCCTTCATGACGTTGACAGGATCGAGAGGGACGAAAAGATAAGAAGAAAGACTGCGGTCGAACAAGTGCATACGCTCAACCCCCTCGGACTGCGAGAAATGGCTTGCGGCTTTCACCAGGTAGGCAGGAGTAGCAATGCGTCGGGCAGGAATGCATGCATATTGGACTGCAATCTCGGCAAAGGTCGGCGAATAGTCTTGATCATTGTGCGTTGGCAGAAGCATCTGTACAGGTTACGCCCACGAGGGGGGAGGGGAGGGATGTCGATCACCACTCGTTGACTGCAGTACCCCACTGAAAGATGACTTTGCTTCCGTGTTCAGCCTATAGCTTATGCACTGAAGCCTACGTGGCAGGCAATTTCTAGCCTAACGTCATGCTGCATATGATTTCGCTGTTGATTCTTCGACAAGGCCAGGCGGCACAGTATTGGCGGTGAACAGGTCCGAGTTTCAGCATGGCAGAACGAGACATCGCGGCAAGAGCTCGCCACGAGCTGTAGCGAATGGAACATAGATGCCTTAGTCCAGACCTGTATTCTCTATTACGTAGCCTCATCGTCAAGTGACCTTCATGTCGTATCGTACAAACAGAGTGGTTAACCCCGCTCGTGGGGACTCTTGTTCCCAACTTGCCAGTCTAGTCCTTCTTCAGAGGCAGAATGACCTCCTCGATGCCACTTGCAGTGATAATCATCATCTGCAGACCATCACCAACCTCGATGTGTCTCTCCACCGCACCGTCGAACGCATCCTTCACCAAGATCTCCACGTCCCTCCTGGGCAGAGGGTTCTTTGGGCGCTCCTGCAGCGCGTGTCCCTCACCACTGCCAGGCACATACTGGTTCTTGAAGTTCACCTGGTTGTCCAGGAAGGGCATGATCAGACTGGCAGCGGCGCCGCCCGCGCGGCACATCTCGCGCTCATAGCTGCCGACCGGGTCGTAGCTGTACACGGCACCCTTGCCGTCCTCGTCCAGACCACCAAGGATAGCGTAGGCGTAGTAGGGGAAAAAACGCTTCTGATAGAGGATGGTCGAGAGCCGCTTGGCGCAGGCGTTGACGCTCATGGGCTTGCCGTGGCGGTATCGGTACATCTTGCAGATGGTGTCGAGGCGCTCCTTCAGGGCCTCGCCGTCTGCCGCGAACCCGCACACCGACAGCACCAGCGTCGCATCGTGCTGGTCCGCCGTGCTGCCGCCCACCTTGAACACCTTCGGGTAGTGCCGCGTGTTGATGCTGTAGCCTGCCGTATGCCGCGTGTCGCCGGCCATGATAGTGAAGTCGGCGCCTGCGATGGCCAGGATCGAGCCGCCGTTGTCGGTGTAGCTGGGTCGCTGGTGATTAGCGGGAGCCTTCACAGCTACGGGGACCCCGAGAACATGGAGACCTGAGGGAAGTACACTTACGGGTCGAAGCGGTGTTGTCGGAAGCCATCATTGTGGGCTGTGGGTGCGTCGTTGAGGGAGTAGTTGGGCCCGTTCATGAGGGGGTTCTGGCTGAACATGGCAGCCATCTTTGCGGTATGACCGTGCGGGTGAGGTCGAGCGATTGCTGGAGGTGACAGGAGGTCTGTTGCGGGAGTGCCAGGGCGAGTTTGGTTGTTTGTGGTGGGAGGAGATGGGCCGTTGGTGATAGGATCAAGGCTGGCGACGCTGTTGAAGCCGACCGAGTGAGGTCCGTCGTCGCGTCAGCCTTGCCTGCCTGGCTAACAGGGGTAGCTCCTGACTAAGCAGACCTGGGCGGGATTGGGAGGTGTGGTTTTGGTGGAGCGCTGCAATCTGTTCTCCAAGCTCTGTGGCGGGCCTGGGCAATCTCCGGGGTAGGGCAACAACAGGGAACGGCACAGCCGCCAGGGGGGAGGATTTAGGCCAGGGATGCCGTCACCGCGCTGCTAATTTGGGGACCGCGACATCAACTACACCTGTATTTGCTCTGGGTGGGCGAGCCGATGTGTTTTTTCTGTTCTTTTTGGGGAGTCACTTATTCATTTGGCAGGCAGTTGCCGCTGATGATAATCTGAGTTGTTTGTTGCCATTCTTTCCCGCTGTCTGTGTCGCTGCTTCAGGTTTCAATAACCATCCCGCTTGGAAAAGGCCCAACCCGCAACCCCCCTCCCCTTTCCCACGATCATGGCTCGCGACATTCGCTCCAAGGCCTTGGAGAGGATCGCTGCGCTCTCAGCTTCGAAATCAACAGCCCTCTTCGAGAAGTCTGATCTTGACCGTCTATGTAGAGCCTGTGCTAGCCACGCGCACGTCAAAAGCAAGAGTATCTCCAATGGCTCTGCCTCCGTCAAGTCGCAATCCCTGGGGCGGGTGCCCATGGTGAGCTCAGCTTGGAACCACTGGCACTCTGCGCGCGCGTGCTGACTTTTTCAGACCATACGTGAATACGAAGTCCTGCTGGCTCTCTGCAAAGCTGCTCCGTTGGTTCAGAACAGCCAGAATGCTCAGAGGCTTACCCGCCAGCTCACCCCTTATCTACTCGATGCCCACGCACAGGAGTTCGCATCCTCGCCCTTTTTCCGCAAGATCGAGCCATCCCCCACTGAGGCCCTTACATTTCATGTCACGTCTGCGCTGCTCTGCCTGGGGAACCATGACGAAGATGTTTACGAAACTGTCGCGGCTACTATCTCGGCGTTCTTGAACTCCTGTGCCCACGCAACCGAAGACGCTACACAGGGGAGGATGGAAGAGGACGACGAAGGAGACATCGATGAGGCGATCCACGTTGCGACTGTTGCCGTGTCCCTGCTGGGGTTCCTCGAGGCCGCTGCCGCCCAAGCTGACTTCTGGAGAGCGGGCAGCCGACTGTCTCTTGTCCAACGACTGCAGAGGCTGCTAGGCGAGAATACTCTGGTAGCCGTGGAGCAGGCCTTTTCGACTATTCGAAACTCGCACCTCCATGATCGGGCTGTGAAGGACTGGAAGAGGCATTTGCGTCGCTACGCCGACAGTGGCCGCCCTCTGGGATCCATATCACTTCAACAGGGGTTCATGACGTTTGTGGCATCTTCGACCTCGCTGCTAGTCGCCGAGACAAGTGCTTTGAAGAAGAACCATGTTCTCGACCTGTTGGTGTCGGGCGAAGGCCTCCTCAGGCCTGTGACTGCCAGGAGCGGAGATGGAGACACCGGATCCGTGACCACCTATGCAAAGATCGTTGGAGAACAGCTAACCTACCTGGATGCCGATGCGGACTTCATCCAGATGGGCACCAAGTCGCAACAGAAGATAGCCTGTGCGATCAAATCTGCAGGCATCATCAGCTATCTCAACTGCGCCAGGCTCAACGAAGTTGCGGCAGACCTTGAAACCCTGATGGGGTGGTTAGAGGATACGATCACCGACTTTGACCAGATGGCTGACGAGGATCTCGCATCGGTCGTTCTCCGCTCCAT
The DNA here is from genome assembly GCA_016584495.1 of Celoporthe dispersa. Lineage (NCBI taxonomy): Eukaryota > Fungi > Ascomycota > Sordariomycetes > Diaporthales > Cryphonectriaceae > Celoporthe > Celoporthe dispersa. Next base: position 2,458,556 of record WAID01000007.1, read on the forward strand.
GGCGCTTGTCTGCAGAATGTCTCCGACGTACAGTGCCCCGGCCAGTCGACTCATGTCTCGATTCATCGTGAAAGGAGGTGCACAGAGTCACATCATCGTGACGGCTTCTCAGTGTTTGGCATTTGTGCTCGGCATGCTATCGACTGATGCTGTTATCACCACTCTCTACACCCTTGGCAATGTGCTGAGTCCGACTGCTGAACAGAACGGCACTGCCAAACATGATTTCGGCATCGAGAGCGATTCAGAGATATACCAGGGAAGACAGTCCACCGGAAGCTCTATATCACTGCAGCTCAATGGCGAGGAGGAGAAGAACAAAGTTTATATCAATGTCATTGATGCGATTTGCGGAATAGCGACTTCCTGCAACGATGAGAAGATTTCTGCTCTGGCTCAATCCATCCTGCTGCAGAAATACGATAGGATCAATCCCTTGGTCGACGCCAGGATTATCACCGGGGCGGCGGTGCTGTCTCTGAGCATCGGCCAGCTCGAATTCCGTTCCCTTCTCAGAAGCTTTGCGCGCATGGCTCACTTTTCCGTGACTGAGAACAAGACCCAGATTCTTGATGCGGTATGTTCCTTCTCTGATCATCATTATCTACTTCCCTACTGACAAACCCCGAAGTTGATCACAGCTAGAAACCACATTTCAGCCAACCTTCGTCCAGATTCTCAGCTGTATGATATATACTGGGATCATATGCTGGACAGCATCGTATCAAAAGGGGATGTTACCCAAACCAGTCACACCAAGGATTCCGATATCGAACTTGCAGCCAAGGAAATTGAGCAACTGCTCCAGCCTCTAGCCGTCTTCATGTCTGCAAACGACCTTGCATCCAACGACTGGTCCGATGACGACTCGCACGCTATGCTTCGCGATGCCTGGTTCAACATCGTAGTCCACGGGTTCACCCCGACCACAGACCGTGGTAAGAAGTATGCAGACGATCTGCGTGTGATCGCCATACATTCACCCCCCTTGGTCGCAGAGCAACGTGGCGAACAGGTTGAAAGCGATGTTGAGCTGAACACTGTCCTTCGCCGCGGCATGAGCTCTGACAGAGAAACACTTCAGAAGAAGCATTTGGCCGAGCTGGTTCCTTCAAAGGCATCTGAAATCAAGGGCCTTAGCTACCGCAGAGTCATCTTCCTGAGTGCTGCATATCTTGTCGAGAGCTTACGGGCCGAGTCTGGTGACTGCACCAAGGTTCTTTCGTACTTCCTCGAGCCGAGCATGCGGAGAAATGATGTGAACAGCGTCATGGACGGCATCACGGCTGTTGTGGTTGAGAAGTATCTGACCAAGACTCTGAGAGGCGTCAGCAACACTTTCTCCCTCACAATATGCGGCGTCACAGCTGGCGACCATTTTCTGCACTTGCTGCCACCGGATAGAGCGCGTCCAACAGGCTGCGTATGCCTGCGCAGATCGCATAGTGCGCGAAGTACCCTCGGCATTGTGTCGCCGCTCTTCATTGTTCGCATTGCTGGAGTTGCTGTCTCTAATGTGGGCAAGCTGCCTTGAGGCAGAGACCGACTTGTACGATCCGAGGTCCACGTTTACCTCGAACCGCGTCAACGTCACGGTCGAACTATCAGACGACTACCACTTCAGGAAGTACACCCTGAATCGTCTGTATAAAACCGCCAGAAACTGGGTCATGTCCGCTATGAATATTGCACCAGCCGATGTGAAGGGCTTGTTGCAGACACACTTGTCTGAGTTTGATGACGAGGGCGCGTATGGCCACATTTCCCTCGGACGCTCCTTTGCCATGGAGATGGGTTCCTCGATCCCAGGCACAGACCAAAGGTTAATCTCGATTGACCCCGTCGGAGAGTGCAGCATCAACACAGCCTCGGACTTTGTTGCACAATATACCACACGGCAGGAGTATCGCTACACAGAGGCTCTACCGGATCACAGCCTCGAATGGCTCACATTCATGCGGATAGACAGGAGGGCGTCTTACCTGCCTGGTTCTGAAACAGAGAGCGCTGACGCTGTGACGGCTCTTGCCCACATCGAAGGCCGCATCCTTTCAAAGAAGAGCACACCAATGGGCGACATTCGAGACATTCTTCGTCGAGCCGCCGCCATGCTCTGCCGTAGTGAGACGGGAAACGAGTGTTCTGTGGCACACTATCTCGTCAGCATCCCGTTCGCCTTGTTCACGAAGCAGTCCATTAAGCTTGGTGTCTCATTGTGGCTGGGAGTGATGAACGAGAATCCAATCTGGGAGCCCCGGATCCTCAACGAGATTGCTCAGCAGTGGGAGCTCAGCATCCATAAGAAACTGGGGCTCTTCAATATCGCCATCACCTCTCCCGATCCTTTCTTCCTGAAGGAGGAGTTCGCGCCGAGTGATCAAGAGGGTCTCACCAAGCGCAGGCAATTGGTCCATAGCCTTTTGTCTCCCCACATCCGCCTGCTGCAATTCCTCAGCAGTCACTACAATGCCACCCGCCTGGGTAGTCCCGATACGCAGACGGTCTTCGTAAGGCTGCTTGACGTCACACTCGAGGAGCTGAAGAAATCGACGCCTCACCCAATGGCAAGAGAGCTCAGGCTGCAGATTGTCCTGTTCGGCCTCAAGGTTTTGCGGACTTCTACAACCATTGGCCCCGTGTCCCAGTGGCGCCTAAAGGACAAGTTGCTGTCCGCAGCTTTGAGCTGGTTCCACAACGCGCCGAAGTGGTCCTTTGGCAGCAACATGCTCCAAATAAAGACGGAGATACGCCTCATCACAGAAGTCATTGCCGCGATCAAGGCCGTGGGATACATCGGAGCTCACTCCGTCGGCACTTTCCGCTCCCTGCAGGCCCTTCAGTCCAAAGAGCAATTGCTGCTCCTGCTTCTGGAGAGCGAGCAGTCGAGATTGACTGTCTGGGTCTATCCACTCAGCGAACCACCGCAGAGACCAGCCACCCTGGTGCATACTGGGAAAGGCTCACTTGAGGTGACTTGTCCCAAAATACTGATGAGAAAAGGAGGGGAAAAATACTGACCAGTCTTAGGCTGCAATACTTCCATTGATCCATACGGCTTGGGGCGAAGGACCTTCGCTCGCCATAGAGCTTTGTGCGAGAATCCAGTCCGTTCGGGTACACAAGGAAGTCCGGTCTTTGCTTCTGGTCCATCCTGAACAAGCCGTCAACGAGCCAGAGGCTCTGCCTATTCTTATAGGAAGCTCACTGCCTGCCGACCTTCCATCTCAGTTAAAGGTATGTTACCCTAATGACGCAAGCGTGTTCCCTGGCTGACAAGCGTAGTACCTCTTGTTTTGGGCCCCCGCCAATCCAATTACCGCCGTCACGTACTTCTTGCCGGCATATCGCAATCATCCGTCCCTTATTCAATACGCAATGAGGGCATTGGAAAGCCATTCTGTGGATGTGACATTCTTTTACGTGCCTCAGATCGTACAGACCCTCAGATACGATGCTTTGGGCTATGTTGAGCGATACATCATCGAGACGGCGCAGTTCTCACAACTGTTCGCTCACCAGATCATCTGGAACATGAAGGCCAACTCGTACAAAGATGACGACGCTCAGATCGTAAGTTGCCAACCAGGTGCTGTCGGCTTTTGTTGTGCAAAGCTGACCCTAGCAGCCTGACGAGATCAAACCTACACTGGACAAAGTCATGGAACGCATGACCAACGCTTTCGACCCTGTTGATCGGGAATTCTACGAGCGGGAGTTCACATTCTTCGATGAGGTGACTGGCATTTCAGGCAAGCTCAAGCCGCTCATCAAGAAGTCGAAGCCTGAGAAGGCTCAGAAGATCGAAGAGGAGCTCCGCAACATCAAGGTCGAAGTCGGCGTCTACTTGCCCAGCAACCCTGACGGTGTCGTCATTGGTATTGATCGAAAGTCCGGTAAGCCACTACAGAGTCACGCCAAGGCCCCTTTCATGGCAACTTTCCGAATCAAGAAGGAGAAGGGAGGTGTCGAACAGACGGGCGACCTGATCGAGGAGACGGTCGAGACTGGTACGCCTCCCAAAGAGAACAGCTACGAGGTCTGGCAATCTGCCATCTTCAAGGTCGGCGACGACTGCCGACAGGACGTGCTGGCCCTGCAGATGATTGCCGCCTTCCGTGGCATCTTTCACAGCGTTGGCTTGGACGTATACGTCTTCCCCTACCGCGTTACAGCCACCGCTCCTGGCTGTGGTGTCATCGACGTCCTGCCCAACTCCGTCTCCCGAGACATGCTAGGGCGCGAGGCAGTCAACGGGCTCTACGATTACTTCATCTCCAAGTACGGCAATGAGGACTCGCTCCGCTTCCAGCAGGCCCGCAACAACTTTGTCAAGTCGATGGCTGCGTACTCGCTCGTCTCCTTCCTCCTACAGTTCAAGGATCGCCACAACGGCAACATCATGATCGACGATGCCGGACACATTCTCCATATCGACTTCGGCTTCTGCTTTGACATCGCGCCCGGCGGCATCAAGTTCGAGCGTGCGCCCTTCAAGCTCACGTCCGAGATGGTCGCCGTCATGGGCGGCAACACGAACCACCAGAGCTTCAAGTGGTTCGAGGAGCTGAGCGTCAAGGCGTTCCTGGCCAGCCGCATGCATGTCGACAAGCTCTCGCAGATCGTCCTGCTCATGATGGACAGCGGGCTGCCGTGCTTCAAGCCCGAGTCCGTCGAGCACTTCCGCCAGCGCTTCGTGCTCGAGAAGAGCGAGAGGGAGGCCGCGGACTTCATGAAGGAGCTGATCAGGAAGAGCTACTCGAGTTACTCGACGGGTATATATGATCAGTTCCAGCTGATGACGAATGGTATTCCCTACTAGGGCAGTCATGTGCTAGAGAAAAAGATTTTTTGTTTGAAGGGGGGGGGGGGGGGGCAGGCGGGAGTTGTATCAGGTGCGGCTCGTAGCACAACTAATTTTCTTCTTCTTCTTTCTCTTCTTTCTCTGTTCGGGCAAACCGCGAGATATCTGTAGCTTGTTTGGTGCTGTACCAAAGAGACCTCCTCGCGATGTAGCTTGCCTTTTAATACCACACGCAAAGTCTCTTCTTGGGACCTCACACCTCGCTTCTCATGTCTGCCTGTCGACCAGGTCCAAGCAGCCCATGCGGAATCCGCATGGTACCTTTACCACTGGACGACATGTCCGTTTCCAAGATGCTGTGCTGGGCCGGACAGGACAGGGGGACGCCGCCAGCTTGCTTATGTTCCATGTTGAGGTCCAACAGTGCCAGGAAAGGTGGATACGGACGCGTGGCGGTAGGTGAGTGGTTCACATAGGGCGAAAGCTGGAAAAGAGGCGAGGACGTGCGCTGTCGAGAGGTAACGGATCATGTTGAATTCATGTATTTCATTTAGTTAATTACTAGTGGATGTTTAGTACAGCAAGATATAAAACGTTGCTGGCGCATAACCTTGCAACGATCGCCAGATTACAGGAGAGCCTATTCATATCCCAGAGAGACAAAAGATCTCGAACCACCTGAATAGACTCGCTTGCCCACACAATATTTTATGCGCCATCGCTAGCAAAACACCAATCAGATAGAGAGTAACACCCCCTCTCCCCCCCCCCAAAAAATCAGTCTATACCGCCATATATTATGAATGACGGCCAACGCCCCGCTAGTCCGTTACTCCTGTTGTCCGTTCCTGAGACCTTGGTCATTATGAGAGTGGTGCGTCTCTTTGAAATTGCTGATTTTTTCCGTGTGGGTAAACATGTGAGGAGGGTCGGATGTTTGTTCGTTCGTTCTCGTACTCATCCTCGTCACTCGTCCACGAATTCCGCCTCTCTCCCCTGGACTTTCCCCCCTGTGATCTGAAGGGAATCGACTGATGTTCCCGTGGTGCACATGCACGGTTCCTATGCTTGTCGGGCGGTGCTCACTCGACACGCGATGGATATCCATGCCGCTTGACTCTTCTGTGTCGCCCATCGACGAGACCGACGGCGCATGGTTTGATAAGGATCTGCGACGCTCGAACGGGAGGCGAGATGATCCGGATGCGGGCTGCTGCTGCGGTTCAATCCTGGGGCTTGGCTGCAGGCTGGGCCGGCTGCCCGGAGTGTCAAGGTTCAGCGCCAGGCCCTGTATCAGATCCGACTTGCGCTTCGAACTCTTCCTAGGGACTTCGGGAATTTCCTCTTTGCGGATCGTCGCGGCGCGGCTGGCTTTCGACACCTTCCTGCTTGGAACGTGGAAGCTGCTGCCGGCGTCGACGTCCGGTAGGACCGGTGCAAGACCGCTTTGGCCGGCACGGGGTACGACAGCCTCATCGCCGGAATCATCTAGGCTGGCTCTTTCGCCGTCCAGCAGTGGTTCGTTGGGAGCAGGAGCCTCGGGGCCCACCGTCGTCGGATTGCGTTTCCCGCGGCCATCATCCGAGTCTGAGTCGATCGGCCCACTCCTGAGCACGCCCATGGCGACCGGGGTTCCTTCTGGCGGGTCGGTGTCGTCGTAGTCGCCTCCTGCTGCTCGCATTGCTGGAGGCATCCTGGCGCTCCGCACGACCTCGAAGCCCTTGCCCTTTTCTTTCCTCTTGCCACCAAACACATTCCTGAACCAGCCCGTTGCGGTCGCTACAGGTCCCGTTGGGTCTGCAGGGCCTGTGCCCAGTCTTCTCTGCGGAGCACCCGAGTTCAACTTGGAACCCCGCTGCACGCCGTAGTAGAAGTCGACCTCTCGCGTCGCGTAATCGTTCCTCGTAGGGAAGTTCAAGGACGAGTACGCGGCAGGCGCCGTGACGCCACGGTCGTTGGGCTCGACATCCACCGGCTCTAAAGCAGGTCCGGCCTGGCTTCGCCGCCTCTCCGAGAAGTCACCGCTCGTCGCCCATGACGCGCGAGCTCTCGAGTTTGTGGACTGGTTCTCAAGTGTCGGCCTTCGTCTCCGTGGCGGCCTGTAGAACGTGTCCCCAGGCGCGTCCGCCATCAGGGCAGAGGCAGGCATCGCATGGCGGTTCTGCCCCACGGCAGGAGATGGCAGGAAGGAGTAGGTACTGGCCTCACCAGGAGTGGTCGGCGTAAAGGCGCTCCCGTTGTCAAGCCGTGACGGGGGCGCATCAAAGCTCATGCCGTCGAAAGCAGACGAGCTTCGTTGGTGCCGTTGGTTCATCATGACACGAACGCTACCGGCGGACTCGCTTCGGAGGCGCCCAGAAGGTGCAATGTAGCCTCCTTTGCCGGCCTCCCCGGCGGCGAGCATCGCCGTACTCGACAGCTGGCTCTGCCTCGACTGTGCTCCACGCCGTGATGTCCGCCTGGAAAGCTGTCGTGCGCCAAAGATTCTCGACAGCGGACCCTGCGACAGGCCCTTGTTGTCTTCTCCGCCTGCACCCATCAGCCTCGCGATGACCTCGATGACAGTCTGCAATGCGTTCAGCATGAAGCACAAGACCAACACGCCGCCATGTATCAGCAAGATGACGTATCCCACCCAGCCTTTTGGCCCATCGCCAACTTCTAGCTGTGGCACGAATGCAATCATGAGAATGATGGTAGCGAATCGCAGGACTGAGAAGAGCGTGTGGTATGCATTCATCGAGGTCGGGGACGAGAAGGGCTTGAATGCATGCAGGGTGATGACCTGCACGACCTCGCAGATGGCCAAGATGATGATTTGCGCGATACCAGCAGGCTGCACCGCACCGATCCCAATGCCGCGGATAAAAAGTCAGGAGGACGGGAATCAGAGCAAAGGCAGCCGCTTCGTCCGAGTACGTGTTATACAGCGGACCGTAGAGGAGAACCGTCCACAAGTCGTCGAAGAGTACCGACCTTGGCTTGGTCGTCGTGATCAGGCGGAGAAGCCATCCGGCGAAGACGAGGAGCAGCAGGATCGTGACGGCGGCCAGGGTGACCGTGTAGGCCGGGGAGCTGGCGGCCACCACCAGTTGGAACATCGACAGCGCCACCAGCGGCAGGAGGAAGTAGTTGAACACGATCCGGATCACGTTGCCCACGGTGAAGGGCAGGTTTTTGTTGCGCAAGTCCTCCTCTTGGACATTTCTCACATACCGATAGAGCCACTGGATCGCAACAACCACCTGGGTGATGACAGTGATGCTTGCTATAAGCACCATGAGCCAGACCATCATCCCGGCCCATATATCCTGAACCTTGCCCATCCCAACCAGCTGCGCATACTGTTGCAGCCCAAAGGTCCCGTTCGTGTGGTATATGCCGTCCACCAGGCCCGGCCACCCTGGGTCCTTGCTAACGAAGCTCTCGTTGAACATGAGCGCGGACCACGACGCCTGGCTGACGATAGGCTGGTAGAATCCGGGATAGTTCAGTGTGAGACCGCCAGTCAAGGCAATAAACTGGATATACTGGAGGCAGTCGCCGAACCCAGGGGTCACCAAGCGGAGCAAGTCGCTATGCCGCCCGAAGTTTGAGCTCCAGTGATAAATGTCCGTCGTGCCCCAAGGGCTGTAGATGCTGGCAAAAATGGTGGCTACTCCGACAAAGACGAGAATCCCCATGGGCAAGAGGCTCAACATCCAGGTCAAGCCTCCGAGGTCGGGGGTGACTGTGACCGAGACGCACCCGATCTTCGATTTTTGGGCGTCACCATAGATGATTTCACTATGGCTTGGACGTCAGTTTCCAACATCGCCATGAAGAGGCGGCTGACATGAAAGACAGGGATCGCAACCACATATAAGTGTAGCGCTGGACTTACAAAGTTGGTGAAAACGAAGTAAATGCATAACTCGTGTAAAAGATCTTGTCCATGGTTACTGCTGGTAGACCCCACGGAATCTCGCTATCAAGAAGAAGAAAAAGCATGTCAGTCCTGCTTCAAGCCTTCACACACTGATATGCTACTCGTTTCTCCTATCTCATCCAAGGGCCGACCACTGTTCAATCTGTCGTCGAAGATATCCACAAAAGAAGACGGATACATACATATTCGTCGTGTCGAACACGGGCCCCAGCGGGCAGACCCCGTTGGACAGGGCAGTGGCGCAGAAGTCGAAGTCTGCCGAGTACGGCTCATAGGTCAGGACATCTATCGTGTCGTGCAGCGTCGTGATCTTGGCGGCAGTGGTGGGAAACGGGTTGCGCAGGATCTTGCCGTCGGTGAAGTTGGGGTTGCTCCACTCGTCGCTGGTCGGCGAAGGCAGTGACACGCCGTCATAGGATCCGGTCACATTTCCGTAGACGGTGACTCTGAGGTTGTGGCTTGAGTTGTTGTGCTCGAATTCGGCTGCGACGTAGAGAGGTACCCATTGTAGCTGTAGGGGCGCGCCCTGCGTGATGGAGGCAGGAAGACAGTTCGACCATTGTTGGATGAGGACGGCGGCCGCAGGTTGAACGAGGAGGCTCAAGGCCGTGAGAAGTCCCACGATGTGATGCTTCGAAAGAATGGTCTCTCGGCTGCCTCGATACCTCAGTGTGTTGAAAGCTTTGTCGTCACCGTCCAATGCGCTGGTGCCGTATCGCCCTGCAGACCCGGCATGGCCTCCTAGTCCTGCAGCTCTCCTTCGCTGTTTCCACACCATGTTGTCCCGGCTGGGGTCCCGTTCGACAGCCTCTGTTGGCCTCGAGATCATCGTCCTGGCATCATCTTCGAGGCGAGCCCAAGCGGTATCAAACTCTGTCTCTGGAGGGATCGCACCGAGCAGGCGCATGGTCGGACAGCAGACGCGATTGGCAGAAGCGAGAGAGGCTGATCTTCCGTGATCGACGAAGGAAGTGGGCAAGGTCCTCTCAGATGATGGGCATCTTGTGGGAGTCGCTCGGCTGAGGCTGCGGTTGCGATGTGACGAGGCGCGGGCTGGATTGGGAAACGCCGGAGGGTTTCTCTGTCGTCGAGAACGGCTATTGCTAACGACCTGGCCGCCAGCGAGCGTCCTGCCGGCCTGTAGTCGAAGTTTTGGGAGGGCGGGAGGGGCGACAGCCCAGGAGCAGTGTTGCGACTGCTTCGGCCGACTCTGTTATCAAGAGGGGTCGAAAGCGCTACCCACGGAATGTGAGACGGCGCGCTTGATCGGACAGGGTCTCAGGTTTCTGTGCGCTGGTAGGTACGCAGCGGTGCAGTGCGGTGCAATGCTGGTCAGGTCTCCTGGGGGGGTGCGGGAAAAAGAGATGACGTGACTCTCGTTTTCGCCGTCGAGCGTGTTGTGTGTGTGTGTGTGTGTGTTATGTGGGAGGGATTGGTTTGTTTGGTAAGGGATGGATCAGAAGGTTGGGATGGGCATTCAATTTCGAGAATAACTTCCATGTTCCCGGGATCAGCGCCAGGCGGTGGGGCTGCAGGCCCTGTGCTGCCCAGTCCAGCGGGTTGGAAACTGTTCGTTTCTACTGTACTCCTTTCTGCCAGGGCCGGCTGGGGTGCCTGGGCGCGCCGCGACAGGGGGCCACAGTGCTGCAGCGTCTCCACCTGCCCGCTGTGACCCGCCGCGAACCTGTTGGGTGGGGACCTGGGTTACTGAAACGAGGGAGCTGGGCGGGACGCTGCCAGCACACCCTTTCCCAACGCGACAAGCGCTGACAGGGCTCACAGATCCAATCCGTCGACACAGTGGGCGGCGACTCTAGAGCTGAGGGAGCCCCCCCCCCCCAAAAAAGATGAAACAAGCAGACAGCACAATACCAAAAAGAAATACGAGATGTGACCAGAACTTCTCAGTCATCTACAATATAGCAGGTCCAGCACGGCCAGGAGGTTCGATCCAGCAGGAACCTAGCCGTCGCCTCCCTGGTTAGAGAAGCTGGCCGGGTGAGTGACTGGTGCTCGGATCTCGTCACAGGCCACATGGCAGAACACTCTACCGGTACGACAACCCGAGCGGTCTGGTCTGGATAAGTCCTGTCGACTCTTTTTCTCACCTGGGCACGGCATGAAACCTCACCGACCCGCCTTTTTGATCTCGAGCCTGGACTTGTCCTCTTTGCACACAAGGGCTGGTCCTTATCGTAACGAGACCATTACACGTCACGCCTCACGAGAGGAGTCTGGTTCGACCGTCGCCGGCAACACACCCTTCAACCTGCAAACGACACCGTTCCAACCAACAGGCGGACAGCTTGTTTGTTCACCACATTGCGTCACATTACGCTGGTGACGAGGTAAACCGCAAAAAGGCAGTGCCTGTCTCACGGGGACGGATCAACTCGGTGAGATACTATGCAGGATCACCCACAGGCCACAGCCGAGCAGCAGGTATGAGGCTGTGCTCTGGGGCACGGTTGTCCAGAGTATCACCCGAAAGGCTCTGGTGGCCCTCGACAGATCATCGTGTGGTAGGAATAATTCCACTATCGACCAATGCAAGATGCTGGTCAAACACACCTGCTGCCGTGATACGACATCAGCATGACATCTCCCGTCCCTGTCCCCTCACCCACCCCCCTTCCCCTTCCCTCCTTCACGGCTTCGAACTCGATGATGATCTTTCGATTGTGTGACCTCGCCGGCCAAGACACGACGAGGAGGGCCCCAGGGGGACAAATCAGGGGCCCGGTTTGCAACTTTTCGGGGCATTCCACGGCGACACCTGCAGATCTCTTCCCCCATAGACTGGCAAGTGTTCAAGTGGCTGTTCTTGATAGCCTGGGCTCCCATGCAGCCGGATTTCTATTTTCAGAAGAACCTCGCCTTTCTTATTTATCTTTTGGCCCGCAGTCCACACTTGCCAAGACATCCATTCACGCACGCTCACCAGGGCAACATGCGGTCATCACACTGCCACAGGGACCACCTAGAGGTCAAAGAACAGAAATACATACACAGCACTCAAGCAATTGATATTTATCAACTGATAGTCATAGTAGCACTGATATACGGATCGCATAAAAGATTATAAACTGGACACAAGTGGGAAATGTAACGTCGCTAGGGCCGCTATCCGGGACTGTCGTCACGGCCCCCCGGACCGAGCTTACCACCTCCCATGGCCTCTCCATGAAGGAATGGAAAAGGAAGAGGAAAGGAAAGAGAAGACGGGAGAAAAAAAAAAGGAAAGGAAAGGCAATTGCGCAAAAAATATCGTCTGCCGATCTCCGAGCCTCCAAGCCATCAAGCTCCAGGACACCTCGTTTTCTGACCGGGGGATGCGGTGGCCTCCTACTGGTCTGTTAAAAGGCCTTCTTCTCCTCGCTACCGTCCTTGCAGGGACAATACGAGATTTCTGTCGCTCCCATTAGCTGGTCACCATCTAGGCCTGACGCTGCGTCTCCTATGCCCGATGTGGGAGTAGGACGGATTCAGCGCTTACGGTGAGCTCGTCATGCTGCTTCACGGGGGTGTGAACACCAACGATATCTTGAATTCGCCAAGGTATCATTTTCGATCCTTCAGATCCCCGTCAGAGACACTCACTCATATCTGGATCCAGCTAGAAGCCTGATGATCCGACCGTTATATGCGAATTAAAGCCACCCAAATCACAGCCCATTGCAGCAATCAGCAAGTGTTTTCCTCAAAATTCCCACATGGTCTTGTCATGTAGGTGTGCGAGTGCACCGCCGTGGTGGCGTTCCCAGCCTAAGTACATGCATTCTCCGGAGATCAACTCCGGTGAAGCTGCCTGTGCTTCAAGAGTTGCAATGTCAAGCGGCAACGGATTTACCCTTTACCTGGCTGCGAAGACTGAGCTCTACCTCGGTCTCCTCTCCCAGGACCTTCGCAGTCCAGCCAGATAGAATCTTCCTGAGCCTCATTTCGATGTCAGTCACATCGTCCAAGCTCAGATCGTCGCCCAATCTGGTCTGTGTGCGGCAGTCTGTGTCGAACCTGTCGTCTGCGGCCGTACAGCCGACAGTTCCTCTGGTGAAATATTCCAAGTCTGGCTTGATAGTCAGCACGAGGTGCTGTATCTCCTGTCTTTTGGGACCTGTTTCAAACGGGAGCATGTCGGTCTTGATTCTCTTGCGTGGTTCGTGGCCTAGGCTTCGGTGGTCCGCTTCCGAGCGCTGCCTCCTCACCAGAAACGTGCGCGTATGTCCGTCAGGCCAATTCTTGTTTTCTTGGGACGGACCGGGTTGTGACGTGGCTGCCAGCTCTGCTATATGAGTTCGCATCCTGTTATGGACAAGGTCATGCGAGTGGGGGATCTGCCGTAGACTTTGCCTCTCTCCCAGCCCATATTTGGTGAGGCCGTGGCTGTCGACCCGGCCCATCACATATTTGTCGATTTTCTCGCGGTCCATTGCCGTCGAGATTCCCTTCTCGGCGTTCACCCTTGTTGGTTTACGGTATGGCGGGTTAGATCTCATAAAAACGTCATCAGTTTGCAGCTGCTTTAGATTTTTGCGCTTGAAAACTTTTGGCCCCCCGGCAGCCAATCTTTTGGGCAAAAGTCTGCCTCGGTCCATGTCCTTGGCGGCGTCGTCGCTATTAGATCTTGGATCAGGCAATGTGCCGCTGATATTGGCACGAGAATGCGCGGGGAACAATCGTGGTGTGTCACCGAACGATGGTCTTGCATTAGCAGCAGAACCAAATGGACTGGGATGCGAGAATCCAGGCAGCGCCTGCTCTAGACGATCTTTATGCCCCATGCCCAGTCTTGAAGTGCGAGGGAAGCCCAGATCCCCCGATCCCCCGCCGTATGGTCGCAAGGTGGGAAGGTCACCGTCCAGCGTCTTTCGAGGCATACTGGCGGTCTCCACATGCTGAACCGGACTTGAAGCCTGGGAAGCGCTCACTGGGAGCGCCCTTTGATCGATCGACTGCCGAACAGAAGCTGTCATCTGGGCAATTGTCCACGGATTCAGCCCTTCTTTTGAATGTGAGCCTCTTTCGTCTGCCTGTAGGTTGATTTGCTGCTTCTGAAATTGAGCGGCTATCATCTCGGCTTCATCATCAGATGATATGTCATTAGGGTCTGCTAACATGTTGACGATACATCCTCGCCCTCCCATCTGGGGCATTGCGGCATGCTGGCGTCGTAGAACTGGTGCAGCCATTTGTTCACACATGACATCCTGAGGTGTGTGCCATACGTCTGCTTGTGTGCCAAATTCGGAGAATCTCGAGGCTGTGGTCTTCTCTTCTCCTGGACTTGGTAACACTGGTGGATGACTTGAATGATCGTGCCTTGTTTGAGTCTTGTGTGCCTGTGGGAATTGGACGCCATCGGGTGCGTTTGACAAAGGCAGATTCCCTTCCGTCTGCCTGTGCGTAGGGCTTGAGCTGCTCTGAAGAGGCGTCTGCACTGTCTCAAGAGCCTCGCTTTGACGCTTCCCAATAAGTGGTAGCGTCATGGACTCAGGTCCCTCAGGTCTGTCGCTGCTTGGTGGTGGCGTGCGAGTCTGCGTTCGACAGAGTTGTCTCTTGCCAATTGTCATCAGCGGATCCAAGGATACCTCTCCCTGATACACATCGGAACAGAGGCGTTCAAACAAGTCTATCAACGCCGAATCATTTGCAAACAGGACTTCGTCCTTCGATGGTTCAACGTTGGGATCATAGCTTCCAGAGGAGCACTTGATGTTGACACAGATGAACGGGTCTTTCAGGTGCTTGTGGACATAGGCCCTGTCCATGGAGCTTGAGAGATGGCTTGTGAACACTGTAAGCAGCTTCTTCATCGTTCCCCGCTGAGTTGACATGGGCCGAGAGTCGACAGAGAAGAACGACCCTTTCGAGATCTTGGAGTAATCCGAGCCTAGCTTTGGCAGTACAGCCTCGATTGCTAATTTCTCCTTCTCGTGTCCAGATGTATCAAATTTGTCAACTGGGTTACTGCAGGCTATGTGGATGAGGCACCGAGCCATGAGTTCTGCGCCGAAGATCTGGACGACGGCTTCTCTGACTGTAGCCTGCGGACGTGGAGAGTAGCTCCAGGACTGCCGACTTCCCTCGCCTAGTATCTTGAAGGACAAGCGGAGCTGTGGTCTGGCCAGTGCATACGTGTATAGCAGCTGCTTGATCCTCGTGATGCTCTTCGTAGCTTCATTGATGGCGATCTCTTTACGGACGGGAAGGCAATCGAAGAGCCCCCGGACACTCACAGTCGTGCCCACCGGAGCAGAAGCACGCTGCTGGCTCTCCACACCACCCGTACCGGAGGAAAGGCTTAAGAACATCGCAGTTGGATTCTCAGCGGTCCTTGTGGTGACATGGACCTTCCCGAGCGTATTTGCACTCGCCAGAGCCTGACCTCGAAAACCGAGCGTGGTGCCTCCGAGTTTCCGCAGGTCTTCAAGTGAGGTGATCTTGCTGGTGTGGCCCGGACGTCCGAGGGAGTTCCAGTCGTCTTGGCAGATGCCGGCGCCGTTATCTCGTACGTCGATCCTGTCGATGGTGTTTGGCGAGATACGAATCTCGACTGACGCGGCACCGGCATCTATTGCATTCTCTAGGAGCTCCTTGACCAGATCTACAACTGTGGTAATGACTGTCGGGGAGCCCAGTTGGCGAGCCGTCTCTTCTGCCAGCGCGGAGATGGCCATCTCCGAGGAACGAGGCGTAGACCAAACAAAAGGGTGTTGGAAAAAGGAATGCAGGTAGATTTGAAGGCAGAAAAAAAAGACACAGTAGAAGTTCTGAGGAGCGTAACTGATGTGGATTTCGGAACCAGATGTGTAGCGTTATGGAAGAGACCGAAAATGTAGATTGCTAGGACACAATGTGGTAGTGTGTGAAAAGTGTGAGAACATCAGAAAATCTATGACGGCGCTGCATAGAGGCAGGTGCCCAAGATCCGATATGATGGCCAGGAAGGAAGGCACGACCTGTACTGCCCACTTGATCATGAAATAGTGCCTGCCATTGCACAGGTCGAATCAGAACGGCCAGGCACCTTCTCCACGACATGCCTATCTCCTGCTCCTTCCTTAAAAACGGCGTAGATATGGCTGCGTAATTCCTTACATTTCATACTCTTCCACTACAGTGTCTAGCAAAAGGAGATGACGAGAGCCATGACTTTTATTGTGTTGCGAGAAGTCCTTTGTCTTTTTGACTAAGTAAGTTCCTTTTGGATTCCCATGGTGACTCGGTATCCGGTGCCAACAAGGACTCCAGCGGTGTATAGGCGGCCATTGTCTTTGCGCAGTGACCCCTAATCAGCTGGACTGCTGCTCCATGTGCGTCGGGAGATTGTAACTAGCATAGTCAACATGGACGAAGGCCCTATCCACAATAGGCACCGACTCAAGGACATATTGTAGGCTCTCGCTTTTACGCATAGTTAGCCATCAGCTGCATAGATAGAAAGAAAGTGTTGCTGTCATCCAACTCACCTAAGGTCATGGCTGTCTTTGAGGGAAGTGCTCGCATCCAGCACGATATCCACCTCAACATTAAGCTTATCACCAGCATGGTACGCCTGCAGCCCCTGGATCTGCCTGATGGTCTTGGCGAAGCGCATCGTTAGGTATAGCAAGATGTTCCTCTGGTCCGCGCTCGCACTGAAGCCACACAAATTTTTGATATGTTCGCTCGCGCTGCGCGACCAGTTGAAGATGACAACCATCGACAGCAGCAGACCGCCTAGAGGGTCTAGCCACCATATCTGCGCGTAGAAACCGACAATGGGAAATGCTATTGAGCCGGCATTGAATATCATATCCGTCATAGCATCGTCGGCCTATAATATCTGTTAGATAGGTACCTTACTTCCAAAAAAAAAAAGGGGGGGGGGGAGGGAGGGGTTGATTAGGGAGGAGATCTGTCCCGGGCTATGACGAGAGATTGTACGAGACATTCTTGTGGCAGAATTGCTGTGTACTAAGATATACCGCCCAAGACAGCCCAGATATATGTGTGTATTTAATTGTGAGACTCACCAGTGCCTGGACGCTCGAGTTCTTGATCAGCCGGCACCAAAACCAGCACAAGCCCTTGATGACAATAGTTGACAACATGATGCCTATCGCAGACACCGTGAGCTGAATCACATTGTGATCGCTAGAAGCGAGCTTTGAGATGGCTTCGATGGCCACCTGGACAAAGGAGGTGATCATGATGGTCGAGAAGACGAGCACACCAACAGGCTCCAGCCGTCTCCGGCCCACGGGATAGCGGTACTGGTCCTGGCGCGCGATGAGCGTGGTCGTCGTCCAGACGATCACCGTAGAGAGAAAAGTCCAGCGCGGCATCAACCAAGCTCGCCAGCACCGAGACGCTAGGAACCGAGATGATCACAGCGATCTTGCCGAGGAGGAGGATCGCATTGGCCGCGAAGTTAACATAGATGGCTACAGTGACGACCTTGGCACCGCTATCCACATCGTCGTCTTCGTACAGGGGGGATCTCGGGTTTTGCCTGGTCGTCGTCCTCATCGACTTCTCCGTCCTGTGAGGTCTCGGCAGAGATGAGAGGTGATGAGTGAGTTGGCCGGTAGATATCCTTGGGCGTCCGCTTCACCTTCTTGGCCATAGTTCCGTAGCCAGAAGCAGATTTTGTGCCCGAACCTGCGCTGGAGCCCAAGCCGCTAGCGGAGCTCGAGATTGGCCGGCCTTTAGATGACGGCCTGGAGGGCTCTTCTGCGATGGTCTGGGGGACCTCGACGCCGCGGCGGAACGCAGAGGCAGGCATGTTGTTGTACTCGTTCAGGAGATCGTGGGGGAGGGACGAGTCCAGGAGCTTGTCGATGAAGACATACTGCTGGATAAGGTAGTTTGTCCGCTCGTAGTACTCGCGGAGGGGCCTCGACTTGATGTCCTTGAGCTGCTCGTCCGTCTTCCAGTATCTCGCCCACTGATAGCGGGTGTTGGGATATCCGATCAGCCGCATGGAGCGCATATGAGGCTCGTGAAGAAGCTCCACTAGGCGGCGCTCCTCCGTGGCGGACCGGCGCTCCAGGTAATCGCCATCCTCGAGGGGGCCCTGCTGCAGGCTGTTCCTCCGCCGGAAGGCCGCCCAGTCGTGATAGGAGGGAGATGCCAATGCCTCCTCCTCGTCAGAGGTATGCCTCCAAGACAGGCTGTTGATGGATGCATTGGACCGCGTTCTGATCAGGTTCGACAGCGCACCGTGGCCTTTGGATGTCATGGGGTTGGACTCTTGGTCCAGCAGGAGCCGCCGCGGGTGGGATGGCGATGACATCTTCAGCGCGCGGGCAGCTAGCGTGTCGTCCGTGCGATCCGCCCGGCAGAAGGGAGGAGGAAGGCGTGGTTAACAGTGATGAAGATTATGGCGTGAAGACCAGACGAAATGCCATGAGAGCCGACAAGCTAGGAAGAAGTTGATGCCTGTTTCCCCCTTCTTCTTCCTTAGGGAAATCTAGCAGACGGCAGATTACTGTGTAACCGACCCCGCCAATGAGTTGTTTTTTTTTCTTAAATCGGTCGTCTGCCCAGATCTCATTAGCATCCCAGCCTCACTAGGAAAAGAGATTAATTAAGGTGCCGAGAGGAGGTCAAGGTCGTAGTGTCTTTGACTGGGCGTGAGTCTTTCCGCGCTACCTCCTTAGAGTTCAATCAAAAGTGAGGACTCTGCCACCCACCGCCAGCAACGCGCCCGGGCAACAACACACTAGCGTCCCACATACATGATTGTTGGTTTTGATGACGGGATCTCCTATACTTCAAATTCTTATTTCTTTTTCCTTCTGCCAAGACCTGGCCAGAGGATTGTGGAATTTGAAGTCATCTCAATTCGACCAGAAACACAATCCCCAGAAGTTCTGAGATTAGGGGTCATCCAATGTTTCCGCGGCAGTAAGAGGATGCCTTTTCTCGGCTTACGGACCAGCAGCCAGGGGCACAAAAGGAGAGATGACGTGCAGTTGAACCCTGAAGCGAACAAGTCGCTCCACAGAACCCAGGCAGGTGAGACTCTTATACAGGAGCAAGTGTGTGCTGTCACACATGAGATGATGCCCTTCACGCTTCACTGCAACTTGACTGTGCGTTCGGCACCAAGTATCCCAGAGGAACCGTGCGCCTCAGGGTCGTGTGCGGCAGCAGGGCGGCGAAGTGGTGAGAAGGCCACCAGCGCCTGAGGCTGCGGGAGACATGCCGATCTGTCTGAATCGTCCAGCTTGTGCCAAGGCCTTTCTTCTCCCAGTTTCTTACACAGGATGCATACCCTGACTAGAAGCAGCCGGAAATTAATTCTCTCGACGAGATCGGCGCCCCAAAACGGACCCGCCCTGTAGGCTTGGCTTCGTGTCGAGCGCTGTGCACTCTGTATGATGATCCGGATCCGACTCACAACCCGGGGAGAGTCCTTACCGTCCGTGGATAGGACCATGATGCTACCATAGTAGACTTCTCTCTGACGAGCACGAGACGTTGTTACACTGCTAGTGAGGCAATGTAACAAGAATACTCACGTGTATGTCCCTAGTCTTTTAAGGGCACTTCCCGATCGCGGGCGAATCTGTTCAGACCATATTTTGAAGTTCTATCTCTGCTGCTAGAATTCAATTTCAAGTCGGCATTGGCAGTGCCGAGGGAGGCTCTGCTGTGAATGCCCACCTGAAGAGCCTTTGGCCCGTGCTTAAACCTGCCGCGGTAGTCTGGAGGTGGTTGGCAGCGTCATCCAGCTCAACCAAGATGGAGACTGTCCTCGCCCCACCGACAGCACAAGCCCGTAGGCCAAGCCTCCTGCTCCCGAGGATCACTGGCTGTGAGCGATATTCGCCAAGCCCCAAGTGTATATGTGCATGGGTCAAAGGCGGCGAGGGTGGTCACGTCGCCATCGTATGTGTATGCTCTCGGCCCAATCTGGTCCCGAGCGCTGCCAATTTTGTTTCAGGAGACATCACGGGGAGAAAGTGGCTGCCACAGGAGACTTGGTCTGGAGGCAGTATGCGATGCTGTGCCTAAGGGGCACAACAGGTTCACCTCCTCGTCCCCGCTGCCAGTATCTCACCCACGACTTTGGCGGTCGCCGCCACGATGAGCTCGTGCTCGTGCGAGTGTATCCTCTGCTCGAGGTCCTGCAGCGTCTCGCCCTCCCTGCACTCGACCTCTCTCGTCATGATGGGCTCGCCCCTATCGACCTCGGCGATCACGTAGTGAATCATGAGCCCGGTCTTGTTGTCTTTGAGGGTGCCGGCCCGGAAGTCTTGGTATGCGCGCTCGATGGCGCCGGCTCCGTCGTACCTGCCTGCAGCGCGAGTAGGCACGTCAGTGACACATCATGGCTAGGGAGGTGAGGGGACACCCCGACTGTGCGTGGCCGTAAATACCACGAGAATCGAAGGGGCAGACTCACCCGGCAGGGCAGGGTGTAGGTTGATGACCTGCACACCCTTCTCGGCGACAGGCTTCAGGAAGCCCTCGGTGAAGACGTGCATCCAGCCCGCGAGCACCACCAGGTCAGGCTGCTCCGCCAGTACCTTCTCGGCCAGCGCGGCGTCGTACCTCGCCCGCCCCTCCTTCAGCCTCTCGGGGTCCTTCTCCCCCTTGGCCTGGAACCCGCCCGCGACCATGTTGAAGTATTCAGACGGCACGCCGGCCTGCTCGGCACGGGTGATGGCATACGCTGTCTTTCGGTTGACAAAGAGGCGGACGATCTGGGCATCGCGGATGGTACGCGATGACAGGCCGTCGAGGAGCGCCTGGAAGTTGCTCCCCGCTGCCGCTGGCCATGACAACGATGCGGCACGGGGGCGCGGAGGAGGACGACGCCATGGCGAGGGCTGAGTGGGCGTGCTTGGAAGGTTTGACGAGCTCGACGAGCACTTTACTGATAGGACGAGGCTGGAGAAGCTCGAGACAGCTCTCAGGGGTGGAGGGGGATATGTGTGCTCGACGACAAGGACAGGAAAGCAGGTGGTGAGTACGCCCTGGAACGTGTCCCTCCCAGAACTCAAGGCAGAAAGTTCTAGCTGCCCCGCGCGGGTTCAGTACTTCTGTAAGCGGGGTCCACCACCGCGAAACGGGTCCGGGCCGGCCGCGCTTTCCTCGGGATGGCTCCGACTAGAAGAGGGCAAAAAAGAACTACTCGATCGGTTGAGCTCTTGATGTGGCCTATCTCAAGGTCCTGTATGCTTGCCTGCTTAATGTGTAGATCTCCATATTGTTATTATGTAGCAGGCTTGTGGCAGAGGAGTCTGAATGGGCATCACCTGTTGGCAGCTAGTATTTCAGAATCGATCATCTGGATGCCGTTTGCAATACTACAGAGTAATGAATAATGGTACAGACAGCAAAGAGTTGTGTGATCAAGCAGGGAAATCGAGTTGAGGGTCCTGATCTAGACACCTATTTACTGTGTGGTGCTGATGATGGGGGGAAAATACTTGTTCGGCATGCGGGTGGATGGCTGGTCGTCCTCTCCCAGAGCTAACATTTGGCACACTGTGGATGAAACACACTGAGCTGCCTGAACTTTTACCATAACCCTGCGGATCCTATAGTGTGCCCTGACAGCAGGATGACAATTGAAACTGACTCAGTCATCCCATACCACGCACATGTGATTGTCGGGTATCAAGACGCCCGCCCAAGCCGCCCGCCTCACGAGCTTAAATTTCTTTAGGCTCGTCCTAGGTGGAGACCCCAAAATTTTGCTATATTGAGCGCAACTTCGGAAGGAGGTCAGTTGTTTCGAAAAGGAATCGGCGAGGGCGAAAAGAAGAGAGAAGGCGTGCCGCCTGCATGAATATCGGTCATGCTGTTGGTCGCCACCCACTGCAGATGAACGACCGGAGCTGCCGTGTCGGAAGCTTATTGGGAAAGGAAAGGAAAGAATAAAAAAAAAGTCTTGCTTCGTACGTTCATCACACGCCTACGCCCCAACGAATATTCCGTGACCCACACAAGACCTGCTGGCCAAGTCGGACCTCGTATTCCCGGACTGGCGACGGTCAGCGCCGGCGGGTACGAGGCCAGATCTACTCCTTTTGCACGCGTCTAGTAGTACTGTTATGTCACCACCCCGTGACAAAAATGTCTCTTGTGCTGTTGTACTATGT
This sequence comes from Celoporthe dispersa, assembly GCA_016584495.1. Lineage (NCBI taxonomy): Eukaryota > Fungi > Ascomycota > Sordariomycetes > Diaporthales > Cryphonectriaceae > Celoporthe > Celoporthe dispersa. The sequence continues at coordinate 2,480,385 of WAID01000007.1, forward strand.
ACAGGAGCAGAAGGTCGTCCTCAACTCAGATCCGCTCGAGGGGCAACCTCTGAAGAAGCTAGGCTTTTTCCTACTATGGCATGTCTCTCCCCTAGGCATCACACGCAGAGATATCGTGTCGCTCTTGGCTGCCGTGTCAGCTTGTAGCCTCGCCTCGATATCTGATTGAAAAAATACCCCGTGAGACTGCAACTGTTACCTTGAAGGATCCGGCACGCCAAGCGCCCCAAGAGTCTGACAGCTCTTCGTAGGAAGTTCCTCGGGGACAGGAGGAATGCTGTTTGTGCGTGTCGCACACCTCCCTGTTTCAACCACTTGGAGAGAGAGAGAGAGAGAGAGAGAAAATCCTGAAATAGAGCTCAATTTGCGATACAGCAGAAGTGTGTGGTTTTCTTGAAATTGCATCCCGATCCTGTCGTGCTAGAATTAGGGGAAAAGGGAAAACAGGCCGACTGGCGATGCACGAACAGGGGTCAGACCTGCACGTTGCATGCATCAAGATCGCCATCCGCACTCCGTATCCCGAAGGGAAACATGCCTGGCTCGGTCTCTGCGCTTTTTCGTCAGCTGGTATATTGATCGTCGCACGGCATCGACCCTTCTCCTGCGGTGCATCCAGCGAGGCTGCTCAGCGATGCACAAACCCTCACGGACACAGTCACCCCCTATTCATGGCTGGTGACCTCACGGCCCTGCTCGGGACTCGGCATATGTACGATAAATAAATACTGTACACATCACAGGGGCCATCAGAGGCCATGGCGGATCGGTTTGCGAGAACTGTGTGTAGCAGATACATGTGCGAGGCTGCGACTTGTGTGGCTCTAGGCGCCGGGCCATGTTTCTGTCCCGAGGCCCACACACTGCATTATATTTTTGGCCCCTAACTCGAAACACGTCCACGCGTCTGCAGCTTTGCAAGCTGCGTTATTTCTGTCGAGACAGGTCGACTTTGTACTCCGTACTATGGTAGCAGCCCAGGTTGATTGATTTTAAGTGATAGCACGGGCCAAGGTTGGGTTTTTCAGGGGGGAGGAGACTGGGGAAGCATGGTGATCTGCCTGCCACCATGTCATACCCAACTCAAAATTCTCCATCTGGGGTGCGGCGGCATGCTCCACAGGGGGCGACGATCTTTAGGGCTGGTATGTCCAGGTCGCCAGGTCGGCAGGACCTGCGGTATGACGAGCTACGTGGATCCTGGCGCGTCGACTTTCCTCCCCCGTGAGTAGCCTTCTTTTTCCACCGATGCGGTAGCTCTGTGTGTGTCTCGCAGCACAAGCAACAGCAGACCTCTGGGGCTGAACGGGGCCAGGGGAGGACGGTCATCATGTTGTGCCTGGTGTGCTCTGTTATACGAACCTCGAAACCCCGGAAAGGCATGAAGATAGTCGAGTCTCTGCCCAGCCCATGGCCCATCACTGCGGAGCTCGACGGCATCTACCAGGGAATGTGGGCGGTGGGTCGAAGACAACGCGGGGGTTCGCTGGAATCGTCATGCATCGTACATCTTTCTCCCCTCGCCATCTCGGAAGAAAGCAAAGGTGTCGCTGTGTTAGAAAAGGGTGCACAGGCAGCCTCGTCCTGTGAGATTGCTGCTCCCAGGACATGGCTGAGACCTACCTAGTGGCTAGAAAGGGGGTCCGCCAAATATGCAGGCTGCTTTGCCTCTCTCTTGACCGCGGGACAATGTCGGACTAAACCATCTGCCGGTGGATTTATTTCGAGGCTGGTTGGTTTGTGATGCATGCCGACAATGATACCTAGGGCGCGCACTCGGGCTTGCATGCAACAGAGAGCTGCCATGACGACCCTCCCGCCACTGCATGTCCGGAGCTGTGTTCGTTTTGAGACAGCCAGCGGTGAGTGTGTTCTTGATTCTTGGACCGGCCCCACAAAAGCGAATGTATAGCAGCCATGCTGATATTGCCCATGATTGCCTTCTTGGTTAACATGCCCGTACGATCTGAGCGGCCCGTGGCTAGGATATCCTCACAATTTAAGTCACATCTTGAAAGAAGAAGAAAAAAATCTGCCCCGATCCTCCTCGACTGCAAAGAGGCCACAAAAAAAAAATCCCCTTAGGAGATGCCAGGGATGGGCCAGGCTGGTCAGATTAGACGGGTGGTGCATGGAACCCAGGAAAAGGAACTAGCAGAATGTGGCTGTAGGTAAGACCCGGATTTGGTGGCTGTAGTTGGTGGTGGCTAGCATCGACGCCGATGAGATGCCGCAGCCCGTCGGAGAGAAGAAAGAGACAGGAGGAGAAAAAAATAAAAAATCGCCCAGCCCACTTCATTCACTCGGCTGGAAGCGAGCCACAGCAGCAGTGGGAGCCCTCCATGCAGGGAGGGCCCATTAGGAAGAGGAGAGGGGCCTCGATGAACTTGTTTTTGAACGCAAGACTCACCGTATTCTGGAGAAATAAAAAGATCAAATTGACCAATCCTGTCTTTTCTTCTTTTTGTTTCCTCTTTTTTTTTCTTCCGTCTTCGAGGCTCGCGTCTGTAGGGGGTAGCTGCTAATTTTAAAACTTTAAGTTTGGGCCAGAGTGTGTTATAGCACGACACGGAGGACCCTCCATCCAGGCTGCTACGGGGTACGGAAACAGTGGGCAGACGCGGCTAGCAGTACGTACTATGTACTGGTAGTGCCTTCTACCCAGGTACCATAGTACCACAGTACCGAGCAGCTAACGTAGCACCGAGGCGGCTGGGCAGGGCCACCACTCTTCTGCCAAGCTGCCCACCACTCGCCACTGCACGTTGCCTCCGTCTCGCCTCTCTGACGAGCACTGCAGCATGTCATCGAACCTACCCTCTCTGCTATCTATTTCGAGGTGCGTAGGGGCCATGACTGGCCGGCTGCTTCAAGTCATGCTCATCCTCGCCACGGAACGTCGGCTCTTACTACCACGTAGGAGAACTCGAACATGTGCTGTGTGCAGGCGGCTGGAGCCAAAAGGATGCCATGCGGATGCAATGGATGCCAGGGCCTACCGCAACGGGGCTAGGGTGCTGAATACGGGACGGGTAGAAGGGACCAGGCCAGGAGGAGCCCAGTAACCGACTAGGGGTTCAGCAGGTCACAGCAGGACATTTTGCGGACCGAGCAGGTTGGCGTCACACTCCATCCCAATCACAGCTTGCATGTAGCCCCAAGCAGATCCCTGAGATCCCTGGCCCCGCCCATCCTTTTCTGCCAGAACCCTACAACAGCGAACCGCCTGTGCACGCGGCCACAGGCTTTCCCCGTCCATATTCCCAAACTGCAGTGGCCTGTTTTTGGCCCTCTCTCTGTGCCTTCTCCTCCTGCGCCCAGTACTCCTTTTGCCGTTGCCGACCCAACCGTGCCCTCATCCTCCTCTCCTTCACACTGCACGTCCTTTTTTTTTTTCTTCTTTCTCTCTCTCTCCCTCCCCCCTCTCTCACTCTCTCTCTCCTTCTTGCTTTCCTTCTTTCCATTCCTATTTCGTACGTCAAGCAACAAGCAGACGACCGTTTCGTCTCCCCACCCCCCCCAGTCCCCTTTCTTAATTGATCCATCCTGTAGGGAGGTCGTCTTCCACCACCGGACTCGCCAAGAGTCCCACCCCCATCGTTTCGATATTTCTCTTGTACTTGTATTGTGCTACGCTTCCCCACGGACGAACCACCGTGTGCCGCGACCTGTCCCGAGCATCTTGGTTATTTTAGTCCTTCGTTTGAAAGAAGAAGAAAAACAAGGCCTAGCACTACCGCACAGGGGCGTGGTCATTCTTAGTCTCTACGCCATTCGGGAACCCGACCAAGGCCAGGCTACGACACCACAGGAGCTGCTGCTGCATAGCTGTGTCACCAAAACTGTATTCACCATTTCGATCGTTAGGACTTAGATCCCTTCCCCCTTAGCCTCTACCCTCTGGCACTCGCCTTGTCTCAGCATCGTCTCTCGCGGTCTCTGGGCCTCGTTCTTCATTCGCCCTCGTCTCTCGTTCAATCGATCGAGTCTGCATTCCGGCGCCGTCATCGGATCCCATCCCGTCGCCTAGCAATCGTGGACAGGCTAGGTCATCTGTTTACATTGCTCGCCTCGCACCTTGCCTCCAGCGTGTAAGTTAGAAAATGTCTCTTTGTGTGGCTGGGTCCAACCTGGGATGATCATTCCTCTCCATCTGGCTTCTTCTTTTTTTTCTTTCTTCTCTTTCTTTTCCCCCGCCCAGATGTCTTTGCTGCTGTCGTGGCCCGTTCGTGCACCCTCGTGTCTTTGTGTCGAGGAGTGTTCTGGCCGCAGTCCCAGAGCCGCAGTGCGCCTCGCAGAGCCAGACCAGTCGGTGCCCTCGTGCTGTCCCGGCTTCAGATCTAGCAGAGCTGGGACGTAGAGACGATGTCTCTCAGCACCCTAGCGCATCCGTGGCTCGCTGCGTCTATCTTCGCGGTGTTTCGTGGTGGCGCCACAGGAGATGGAAGAAAGATGCAGACGTACGATCGTCTTTGTACAAGAGGCACCTCACTACCGAACGCGGGCGGGCGGCGGCATGTTATGGTTGATTCTGAACAACAACTAACTTTGGATCCCCTCATGATGCAGTTGACCGACTACGACGTTCTTCAGCCCCTGCGGAGTCTGACTGTCGCTATACGCCACTCCGCCTCCTCGCCTCGCCTCGTATTCTGAGCCTGCCCGGGCCAGTCTACTACACCGCTCAACACACAACCAGGGGCCCTCCAGGCCTTCCTCTCCAAGCAGCATCACCGACCTGCTGTGCGCCCGACACGTCGATCCGCTGTCTGCGTTTCCAGCACCTGTGGGCCGTGGTTGATCCTGCCGGAATCAACTACGCCAGCCTCTCGAGTACACATGCCTAGATTCGCATTCGGAAAGCGAAGATCAACCGCAGAAGGCGACAATGAGGTTCCACCTCCCTCCTTTCGCGTCCTAGACCGTTCAGAGGTGGCCGATGGGAACGGCAAGTCTTTCGACGGCGGTATGAGGCTCTCGGCCAAAACGCACATCCTTCCCAGGACGACGGTTTCCGACATTTCGTATGAAGACAATATCTTTGCCGACCTGAAGCCCAATACAAACCGGTAAGTCCAAATTTCAGTGGGTCGATGAGGCTGTGGTGCTAGGGGTTGTCCCAATTTCCCACAGGGATGGCCAATTTTAGTCACCCTGGCATCTCGTGTCTCGAACTGAGTTCCAAGGCGCACGAAGTACCAGGGGCGATAAAGCAACGTGTGGATATCGGGCTGACTCGTCCGCTAGCGGCAGTGGATCGACCAACACCACAAAGACCAACTCGACCGACAACTCCTCTCGACACAGCAATGCCTCGACCACTCCATCTTCAGCAGATCTGAGCGGGCAGGAGGACTGGAGACTGGCCAACAACAAGAAGTCTGTCACAGACAACCTCATCCAGCAGTCGACACCCAGGCCGACCTCGTTCTTGAAATCAGGACGTTCGTGGTCGTTTGGCGGCTCCAAGAAACACCTGCCGCCTGTACCTGTCGAGGAGGCGCTGGTTCCGGACACACCCCAGGTGCCTGAGCAATACAAGACGGGCAGGGCCAGGGCAACGACCTCATCCACCGACGCCACTATCACGCCGCAGCTGAACGAGGACATCGGGCTCGACCTCGGTGGTAGTTTCAGTAAGATGTTCTCCGGGTTTGACAAGCGATCTAGCGCCATGACACTGCGCGACGAGAACGGGAAACAGGTCCTACAGCCTGCAGCCATGACAGGGGGGCGGTTCAACGCTCCTTCGCCTATCCAGGTCGACAGGTCCTCCAGGGTCGAGGCTCCGCAGCACTCGTGGGCCAGCCATCGATCCAACGACAATCTGCTGTCTACAAACGAGAATGCGCCTCCCCCGGTGCCGAAACACGGCGAGGCCATGCCGACCCGTCCCCAGCATTCAACCCAGTCGTCATCAGATAACCTCCTCAAGAGGACGAGCGCGATCTTCAGCGGACGAAGAAAGCCCACCTCGCCAGACGCTAGCGAGAGCGACGATCTGGATAGCTCCCTTTTGGCAGTCAACCGGTTCATGTCCGACGCCAACAGCCGGAGCCCGACCCCGATCGAGGCGATCGGTGGCCGACAGAGCACAAATAATGGTGCGGGGCCAGGCTACACAATCGTGGCCCCCAAGTCGCCGGCGTCTAAATTTGACCTGGTTGATGAGGACGACAACCTGTTCGATAACGTCCCCCTCACCACCTCGAGACTCAATACCCCACGCCAGCCGCCGCGGAAGCCAGCGGCCGAGGCACCAGCGCAGACCAAGGTCATGACTCCGTCCGAGTTTGAGCGATACCGCAAAGACAAGGAGGTGGAATCCCGACGAGTGGAGTTCGAAAAGGCTCGTGAGAACATCCCTGCTGATGATGAGGACGACGAGGATCACTACGAGGACGAGGAGGATGAAGCCGAGAAATCGCGGCAGGTTGCGAAGCAGCGAAGGAAGCAGGAGGCGCACATGTCTGTCTACCGGCAGCAGATGATGAAAGTCACGGGCGAGTCGGATGCGCATCCCTCGCGCCCCAGCATGTCCATATCCTTCAGCACGCCCAACCTCACCGTTCCCGAGTCCTCGAGAAACCCGTCGTCCGATGCGTCCGAAGACGACGAGGAGGTGCCTCTAGCGATTCTGGCGGCCCACGGGTTCCCGAACAAGAACAGGCCTCCGACCCGGCTCAGCACCATGATGTCGAACCCGAATCTGCGACAAGCTTCTCAGCCCAGCTATCAGAGACCAGGCTCCGCGACGGGCCACGGTGCGACAGGCGGCGGGTCGCTGCCGCCTTTGCTCGCGGCTTGCCCCAGGATCCGTACGGGCTGGTCAACCCTACAGTCCGCGAGAGCTTTGCCCTTGGAGGTGGCGTGCCGGCCGGACAGAATCCGCCTGTGCCACCTGGCGGCCTCGTAGGTGTGATTGCTAGCGAGGAGCGGGCACGGTCCCTGAGGCGCGGAAGCCCTCAGGTCCCTCCGATGGACGGCTTTCACGGCTCGCCAGCGATGGGCCCGGGTGGATTTGATCCTGTCCAAGGCATCCCCCCTCAGATGATGTATCCACAGGCGATGCCGATGATGATGACGCCTGGAGAGCAGGCGCAGGTCCAGCTGAGCCAGCAGATGTCACAATTCATGCAGATGCAGATGCAGTTCATGCAGATGATGGCCCACAACAACTCGTCGGCTGTTGAGCCTCCCCGGTCCGCTGGCCACATGAATAGCCAGTCGCTCAACCAGGTTCCGACGATTAGCGGAGGGGGTTTGACTGGATTGGGCATGGGCATGGACATGAACCCGGGAGCACGCGGGTCTTACTTGGAAACGCCGATGATGGACGCAGGGAGGCCGGACATGCACGGGCGTACAATGAGCATGGTCCAGTCTAGCTCTGCATCATGGCTCCAGCCAGTCCCCACGCCGAGGGCAGGATATGCAGGGTCGATCCGAGGTCAAGGGTACGCCCCATCTATTGCTCCTTCGGAGCGCAGCAACGTCGGGCTCCCTGGCCGCTACCGCCCAGTCTCTCAGATGCCGGCTGCCTCCACGACGACACCCGACCTGGGCCGCAAGTCTTTCATGTCTGGGGCAATGGGTTCCCTGGGCGAGTACAAGACGCCAAAGACGGATGATAGGAACCCCAGCAAGAGGTCACCCACGAAGGAAGAGGCGGACGAAGACGATGACGAAGGCTGGGCGGCCATGAAGGCCAAGAGAGACCAGAGGAAGTCCACGTGGAGGTTGCGAAAGACACTGGCTCCCGGCGACCTCGACATTGGTTCGCTCATCACGTGAGAAGAATGCAACGAATAAGCCCGATGTGGTCGACAGAGCTTTTTTATATCTTTTTTCGGGGCCGGAAACTCAGCGACACATACAGCATGATGGCAGCATTTCCTACCATGGCATGGAGAATCTCGCAGCAGTAGCATTTGACGGTCATTTGACGGCGGAGCAGGCAGATAAGCGGAGGTCGAGTATGTTGTGTATATTGCGATATAAGGGGGTCCTGATATATATATATATTTATATTTATATATATTTTAAAAAGGCGTTGCGAAACTACGGGTTCAGATATGTTGAAGCATTTGGGAATTTTCGGTCTCCTTTTCTTTCTTCAGGGACGAGGCTTCACGATAGACATCCCCTCCACGGGGAGTAATGTTAATTCTTGGCATAACCTGAAGGGAATTCTGCACTTGACCACAGCCTGCCTCATGGGTCTGTCTTATCCTATCTGGCCAAATGTCCATCCTATTTTTTTGTGTCCTGATGCAAGTCCTCTCTGGTGTTCCATGTCCCTTGACCACGGCGGGACGGGCTGGCTCTAGTTGTTATTCCCTCCTCGGTGATACTCTGCCCGGCCGGACCTCGCGAGTCCTGACATTCGTAGCTCGTCATACCATCACCGCACCGGCCTGGCTAGGACGAAGCCACCTTCCCCGAGGCCCAGCCCTTCCTCTTCTGGCCCATCTCGACCGCCGCAAGGCCCCAGTCCTCGCCGTGGTTGTGGCTCCCGCTCGTGACGCCGGCGCGGGCCTGGGCCTGGGCCTCGTCCAGCACCGTCAGCACGCCGAAGACGACGGGGACACCCGTGTCGAGCTGCACGCGCATCAGACCGTGCGAGACGGAGTCGGCGATGTACTCGAAGTGCATGGTCTCGCCCTTGATGAGGACGCCGATGGCGATCAGGGCGTCGAAGGCCGCGGTCGAGGTCTGCGACTTGGCGGGGAGGGAGGTCAGGTCTGTGGTCGAGCTGCCGAGGAGGTCGCCGGCCGAGGAGGCCGAGGAGGTGGAGGACTGGATCTGGGAGGCGGCGAAGAGGCTTTGGGTGGAGGGAGGGAGGGAACTCGTCAGCACCAAAAAAAAAAAAAAACAAATACAAACCACAAAAAGGACATGGAGGGGAAGGGGGGCGGGGGGGGTGTGACATACCGCTGAACACCGATGGGCAGCTCCCACGAGCCGGGCACCGACTCGACGACGACGTTGCTCTCCTTGACACCGCACGCCAGCAGCTTCGCCTTGGTGCCCTCCAGCAGCGGGTCGATGATCTCGGCGTTCCACCGTGCGTGGACGATGCCAATGCGCAGGCCGGTGCCGTCGTGCTGCTCGGGGGTCGGGCCCTTCATGTTGGACGGTTGTGTGTGTATGTCAAAGGTGAGCTTGGGTTGGCCCTGGTGGTGCTTCCTTTCCTCGTCTTCCCTCGTGGCGTTGGGGTCTTGATGTGCAGTAAGAGGAGCTAGATCTGGTAGCTTGGTGTTGGGACTAGAGCGTGGTGTGTAGGTGCGGGTGGGTGGGAAGCCCGAGGGAGCTGAGGTCAGGTCTTAGGGGTCCAGAACTGGTGGCTGTTGGAGGGGCAGGTGGGCGGGCACCTGCGGGGTACTAGTGCTGCCTAGACAGCCCATTGGACTTGCACCATGCACACGCCGGCACTCAGCTGTCATTCATTCCTCAAAGCTCACCACTTTGGGGTCTTGCACATGCAAGCTTGGAGGATACAGACAGTACTTATATTTATCAGAATGTGACGGTTGGCAGATCCTCTAGCAGTATAGGTCTAATCTGGACCTGAAAAGCTTCAAAGATGGTCTCCTGAGGTGAGGGACAAGCCCTGATCCAAGCTGAGCAAATTGGTGATGCTCAGTGTTAACATTCATATGCCACAAGATTTGGTTAATCGCCCTGGATGACTGACCGAACTCTTGACGACACGCTGCTACACTATCAATTCCAGTAGATTTTAATTAAAAGAAAAATAAATAGGCAATTTGGTGGTGAAAGGTATCAAGACCGGTCGGTAATGTGTCATTGACATATCATCAGAGTTGCTCCACCATCGACTTTCTCTCACAGGCTCAGATCGATCACATGAGGTCATATATATATCCACCACATAAGCCCTGTTGCCTTACTTAGGCCCTCGTTCGACCTAGTAGCTAATTCGGAGCCACTTTAATATCAGTGCTGAGCCCGCGCTCGAGGATATGCCTTCATAGATTAGGCGTTGCACGGTAGCAGCAAGCTGAAGAGACCAGTGTAGAGATTCGTTGGAGAAACGTTCTTAGAAAAACAAAAGGGGGGGGGCTATTTCCAGACAGTGTTCATTTACGAACTCATCAATGGGAACCTGGATGAAAAGACCAACATCATAGTTGTTCTCTGAAAAACAAGAGAAAAAAAAAAGAAAAAATGTAGAAAACAAAACAATTGCGCAGAGCATTCGCCTGTTCAAGACATTGCAGCTTAGTAATCATATGCAACTCTACAGTATGTACGTCTTCTGCAGTGGCTGCTATCGCGATAAGAAATTTCATGGTCGCTCTCCCCCCCAAAAAAAAATACAATACAATAATCACTACAGCATTCGACCTTTCGATTCCCTCCTCTCCCCAGCTTGGCTCTCAGCTCCTGTCCTCGTTGCCCCGTTCCACATCCCCCGACAATGGCGCCCACACGCCCCTCCAAAAAGGCAAAAGCCAAAGCCCGCTCGCAAGCCAAGAAGTCCGCCGCCCCGTCCAGACCACCCAAACAGCTCCTCGCAGAGGCGACCGCCCACCTCGAACAAGGCGACGCGCCGGGCGCCGTGGCCCTCGCGCGGCAGGCCCTCGACGGCGCCCTCGAGTCCGACGACGCCCGCGCCTGCGCCGCGTACAACCTGCTGGGAGAGGTCCACATCGAGCTCGGCGAGATCGACGACGCGCGGGCCTTCTTCCTCGAGGCCGCGGGGCTCGACGCCGAGGGCGCGCTGGCCGAGGACCTCGGCGGCGGGCCGGACAAATTCAACTGGCTCGCGCAGCTGTCCGAGGAGGGCGGCGCCGACTCGGTGCGGTGGTACGAGAAGGCGGCTGCGTGCCTGCGGGCCCAGATCCAGACGCTCACCGAGGCTGCGGCCGCGGCGAGAAAGAAGGGCAGCGCGCACGGCGCGCGGGAGGGAGAGCTGGAGGTCAAGGCCGACGAGAAGAAGCGGAAGCTGGCCGAGACGCTGTGCGCGGTCGCGGAGGTGTACATGACGGACCTGTCGTGGGAGGAGGACGCAGAGGCGCGGTGTGAGGCCCTGGTCACGGAGGCGACGATGCTCGCGCCCGAGCTGCCGGACGCGTGGCAGACGGTGGCGAACGTGAGGGTCAGCCAGAGCAGGCGGGAGGACGCGGTCGCGGCGCTGGAGAGGAGCCTGGCGCTGTGGTCGGACCTGGAGCCCGAGGACCCCAAGGTGCCGCCTTTCCCCAGCAGGGTGGCGCTCGCGAGGCTGCTGATGGAGTGCGAGCTGGAGGGCAAGGCGGCGGAGGTGTGCGGGAGGCTGGTCCTGGAAGATGACACGAGCGTCGAGGCCTGGTACCTGGGCGGGCTTGCGCACTTCACGCTGGGCGAGAAGATAAAAGGCTCTCCCGAGGAGAGCAAGAAGGGAGGGGTGGTGATGATGGCTGGAAGAAGCACTGGGTGAGGGCCAGGCAGTGGCTGTTACAGTGCCAGCTGCTTTTCGAGGCGCAAGAGTACGAGGACGAGAGGCTGGGCGAGCACGCAGCCGAGCTGCTTGCTGCCATCGCTACCGAGGCCGGCGACTTGCCCGACGAGGAAGAAGAGGATGGTGATGGCTGGGAGGACGTCGAAGACAAGGGTGCAAATGGCGCGAATGACCAGGAGATGGGCGACTCATGAGCGAGTGACACCCTCGTCAACTTCTCGAGTCAAGCTTGCCCCTTGCAGCTCAATCATGGCGGAGGACACATGCATATGGATTCTACAATCGCGAAGGCAACATGGAACAAGGAAGGAGGGGGGAGGGAAATTACAAAATCGACACTGAACGCTGCATTGGATGGAGTTTCTGGCCTCAAAATATGATTCCTGGGTGGAAAGGGGTATTCGCAGCTCAAAGGTCGCATCAAACATTTCCAGTGTCCAGAGCAGAGCGTTAGAGGATGTGTAAATAGCATGATACCAATACCAACGCAACGTTATTTAAGTTGCATATGAAAGGAAGACTTGCGCATTTCTCTCAAGCCAAAAAGGGTATATATATGTCAATGTCCGTCCCGCCTCTATGCAATCTCCTTTATGCAATCCAAACCTCAACACCATCTCTCATGCGGTTCCCTCCACGTCACGCCGAGCAGCTGGAAGATTCTTTTCTCGTCCCGCCCCTCGAGAATCTCCCCGTCGGAGATCTTCTGCCTGTCCTGGCCCCTCAGCACATCCTTATACAGCCCACGCTGGTTCAGCCTCATCTGCTTCTTCGACGCCAACAGCCGGATGCTGCGGTTGAAGATGTCGTTGCCCGTGAAGTAGATGAGCGCAGCTCCGTACTCCGTCTCTGGCACCAAGAGCAGATCGATTCTCCGCCACACAGGACGGTAACTGTCGTTGTCGTTGTCGTTGTCGTTGTCGTTGTCGTTGTCTTTGTCGCCAGTGGCTCGTGGCAGTACGCAGCAGCCGTGCCATTTGCTACCACTGCCGTCCCTGGTGGAGCTGTGGGCGGCAAGCTCTGCTGTCAGGAAACCCTGCCTGCCCAGGTTGCCGACGAGCTTGTCGAGGAACGGGGTCAAGTCCCTGCTGGAGGTCGTGCCCTTCTTGGTGATGATAAAGTCGATATCACCACTGCTGGTTGCGCCCCGGCGGTAGCTGCCCCCGATAAGAAGTTCAACCTCCTTGTCAATCTTGACTGCCTCCGCCTTCACATACTCGCCAAGCTTCGTAACCTCAGCACGCGGTATGCGAGAGTTGATGTCCTCATAATGCTCAACGCCGATCCTTTGACTGTAGGAGAGGTCGGCGCTCCGCAACAGATCATCGAGCGTTCGGAAGCCCTGCGCGATCCATTTGTCGGCGGTTGTCGGACCGGCACCATAGACTCCTAGAAACAGGGCTTTGACTTGGCTCGTGGGGTCCTTCAGGGCAAATTGCAACCGCTGGAGGGTATGGGTCTCGACTATCTCCTCCAGCTTGGCGGACAGCCTCTCTCCAAAGAACGGCAGCTTCCTGGCCTCCTCAGCCGTGGTGATGGGGCGGTCTTTGACCATTGAGAGGGTGGTGATGATCCTGCGGTAAGCGAGTACCCGCCAGTGGTCATTCGTCTTGGTGTAATAATCGAGCATCTTCCGAAAAACGCTAATGGCGAACGCATTTGGATTGTCCTTGTTCTCGGCCTGCTCCTTGGTGCCTCCCCGATTGCAGGCGTAATACTCGTCGTGCTTCCTTGAGGTGCCTTTGCCTCCGCCCTTCTTGAACCTTTTTCTTTTCCCGCTCCCCCTCTGCTCCCGAGTCGTCTTCCCCATCGTCTTCGCTCGGGTTGAGGTTCGCATCCTCCTCTCCGATGCGTGGGACGTCTTTGAACTCTTCACGGGTCTCACCAATGATCTGTGAGAGCTCGTCACAAAAATCAGGAGCTTCATTATCAGGATGAACGTGACCAACCAGCACCTCTGCAGCCCCAGAAGCTTCTCTTCCATGGGTATCTTCTGATACCGGGACGACTTCGTGCTTGTCAGCTGCCTCCTGAGGTGGTGACCGAGTTGTTTCTGCTGCGTCGGTACCCTCAATCTGTCTCTGGTCCAAAAATGGTAGCGGAGATGCCGTACTTTGCGACGGGGTCAGGGCAGGGACATAATCCCATCTTTCAGGATTTTTTTGAGGGGCTTTTAGCTCTAAGGAACGGTCGGAACTTTGAGTGGTGTCTTGTTTCCCTGCCTCTTTCCCCGTAGATCCTGGCTGCTCAGAGGGCATCCCTTTGACCCGATACTTCAGGTAAGGCAGGAGAACGCGTCCTTGCTGTATACAATCCAAGGGCCACTCCTCCGTAACAAGCGTGATGCCATCGTTTCCCAATACCGGTGAAACGATCGACTTGATATCTTCGTATTTGAGGTTCTTATCGACGACGATGTGAGTGGCCTGAGTAAGCTGGTTGGTCACCGTCGCGCCGTACTTCTCTGCATGTTCCATCCGATGTCTGCGAAGAGAAATGCGATCCGGGGGGATGTAGAATAGTCTGAGGTTCCTCAAGATCTGTTTCTCCTCCGGCATGTCATTCTTTCCCTTGCCCCTGGCAGCCCGCTTTCGGCCACGACTACTTGCTATAATGGGATTCGATGACCTCGAAGGCTGCTTAGACATGGTGCCTACAGGCGTAGGTTTTATAACACCCTGGTCCAGCCTTGATGTCTCTGCCAATTGAGGCTCTTGAAGCGGGGTGTCTTGCACAAATGATGTGCTTGTAGGAATCTGTTGTCGACTTTCTGGAGGGTGGCTATCAGGGACAAAAGGCGTGGCATGTATGGTAGTAGTTGGCGTTGTGGCAACCATCAGGCTGCTTTTGGTTGGTTCAGGTGCTGGTGTCGAAACTCTGCCTGCAGCGGATGCAGTGGCCACCATGGCTTGACTTGGCTTTGTCTGTTGTCTGTCTGGCTTCGCCTGTTTGAAGAAGGCTCGACTTCTCTGTCGATCATCATCCTGGAGATCCTCATCATTGTCATCAGGTGAAGTATCCAAGGCATCTAGCTGCTTGTAGAAGGCCTCTTTGGCTTCGAGGTGCATTTCTGAAAACATGATGCAAGAAAAGCACCGAGGTGGTTTAGGAGGATAGGACGGCTGTGGGAAAAGAAATGGAAAGGGAAAAAAAAACTGATTGAAAATTAGACGCCCTTGTAGGGTAGCTAGTGGGTCAGGAACAAAGGAAGAGAATGACATGATGTGCAGAGCTATCCATTGTGGAAAGTGTTGAGAGTTCAGAAACCACTGCAGCCCGCATTCACATTCACAGCCTCGTGAAAGTGAGGAAGAGGTGGCAGCCTGCACCCACTAGGGAATTGAATTGTAGGTGCACATGACCCCTGCATATCACCTTTGATTACGTGCATAAGCCTCTGAAGACAGTTACTTAGTGCATTAGCGGGTGGGTACTGGGGACCCCCTGTCCTTTAGTAGCAGGCTGCCCCCTACTTAAGTAGGCAAACATGCCCCGGGCAGGAGTCAAACGGCAGGAACAACAACAACATATCGACACACAAAAAGGCAGCAGCAATAGCCAAAAGAGATCTCCTGCGCTGGGAGTTGAACCCAGGATCCCGGCGTGACAAGCCGATGTGTTACCGTTACACCACGCAGGATGTTTTGTTTTAATTGTTGAAGACGACTGCACTTTGCTTGTTTATGTTGACAACTGTGTTGGACCCAGGTTGAACTGAGCCATGCCTCCACCTCCTGCTGCCTTACGTACAACCCCCCCCCCCCTTCTCTTTCTCTCACGTAGCTGACGTTATGACGGAGAGTGAGTCACCTCAGGTTTGCGTGGTGGAAACGGGCAAACCATCAATCATCTTGCAGCAGATCATCCCAGAGATGGCTACCTCTCACATCAGATCAGGTTTCGATTCCATCGCGAGAGGCCATGCAGATATCGAAGGCTGACCTAGAGCACAACAAGTCTGTATACGATACCTCCTGCGCTGCGAGACTATCATCTTCAAGGAAACTCGAAAGCAGACATTGTTTATACTCCAGCCCGCAGCCTCGCGTCCAGCCAAGCCTCATACCCAGCCCACGCACCGACATGCTTCCACTTCGTACAGAACCTCATCATGACTTCACACGCCTCTTCTGCAAACCTCTTTTCATTAAACCTTAGGCCGTGAGCCTCCCTGACCGCCAGCGAGAGTTTCTCCGCGCAGACAGGGCATAGGTACGGCGGCTGCCTGTAGTCCTCGGCCACCCCCGCCGTGCCCTGCATGACGCACGCATAGTACACGCAGTGAGCCATGCCGAAGCAGTGGCCCAGCTCGTGGGCGGCTGTGCGCGCCAGGCAGAACAGCCACAGTCCTTGCGCGAGATCGCGTCTGGCGGCAGCGGTCGTCCTGCCTGCGCTGGGAGCAGCAGCGGCCCTGAAGGCTGCCACGGCCTGGTAGAGCACGCTATCGGGCTCGCCGCTGTTGTCTTCTTCTCCTCCTACTCCTCCTCCTCCTCCTCCTTCTTGTTGGTGGTGGCGCCGTGGTGGTGGCGGTGGTGACAATAGTGGCTGTGGAATGTGGGATAATCCACACTGCGATGCCACGTACGACGCGCAGTGCGACGCGGGCCAGATGTGCGATGCATCTACCCCCTCGCGGTCGTGGAAGAGGGGATTGTAGCGTGCTGAGGAGACGACAGCCACACGGCTGCCGCCGTAGGCCCTGCCGCAGCAGAACTCATCCTCCTCGTCCTCGTAGAGGTCGTGATCTACCAGGAGGAGGAGGGCGAACGCATCTCGAGGGACAATCCTGATGGCACAGTCCAGCAGGTCGCTGAGGTTGAGCTGGTGGGAGAAGATGCCGTCCGGGCTGGGTCGCGCCCGGATGCGCGTGAGGCTATCGGTTGGTCCTTCTTTCAGAGCCACAAAGGATGTAGGGACGCCCCCGCCCACGTCGTCTTCCCATGGTTCGAAGCGGAGCGTGGGGCTGTACTCCTTCACTTCTAAGCCGTGGTAGAAAGCACGGAGGTACGCCAGGACGTCATCAGCTTCGGGTGGCTGTACTGCCGCTGTCCGGGCAGCTCCTTTCCCCCCTTCTTCTTTGGCCCTACCGCTGGCCCGACCCACTCGCTCATAGCAGACATGGGCTCGGAGATAGCTGGTGGCCTCGCCACGTACACTGTCTTTCTGTCGTGGGTGACATGATTCCTCTCGGCCATGTTGTGCCACGATCGCAGGCTCTGCGGGGGAGAGCCGGGGTACAGCGCCAGGTCATCGTTAGGAAGGACGAGTGGCGCTGGGAACGTGAAGGGATGAGAAGCAGGCTCTTCCCCGGGGCCGTCCCGTGGGAGATGACCGGAAGAAGTTGTGGCTGCGGCCCTGTGCTTCCACTCTGGCTGCTGGTATCCAGACTCGGCACCGTGGGGGGATACGCCCACCGCCAGGGAAGGATGAGTGCACTTCTTCTGCCTCGGCGCCATTCTGTCAAGGACTTTTTGAGGTGAGTAACTGAGGATGAAATCACGAGCTTTTCGGGGCCTTGCTAGATATATACTCTTTGATATCTGGTCCAGGGCGGCACAGTCTCTTCCGACGTTTAGGCAGCAGCACCTCATTTCTGCTTACGCCAAAGCCATCAGGTGTCTCCTAACAAAGACGTTGCGTAAATGCTACAGAACTGCGACCAAGCACTCTTCTTGCAAGTGCAAGTGGATGTATTGTAGGCACCCGCCACATAACTTGAAGCCTCAAATCTGGTCAGATGGTGAACATTGGCGGCGTGCCAGACTTGCTTCAATCCAGCCCGTGTAGCGTATACGCGCCGGCGCCAGACGCAGCTCAGACAAATTATCCCACAGCATATTAGTGTCTTCTTTTTTTTCTTCTTTCTCTTTCTCTTTTTTCTTTCTCTCTTCAAGGGCTAGATAATGCTAACTCCCCTCTATTAATTAATCTCCTTAGAATCTCTGTCTCGGATCTCAACTGTGTCTAGGATCGGCGATGGGCCCGTCCAATCTGTCCCATGTACAGTGCTCTCACTACTATTCAAGCCGAAACGTCCACAGGGGGGATCCGGATAGCCGGTAACGGCATATGTCCCGTCCTGTAGCTAATGATGTCCTCCTAGCTGCTTGCTCGTGCGCAGGAAAAAGAAAAACGGAAAATAAAAAAAAAAATTCTCCGATGGGATAAGACATGTTGGGTGGGGTTGGGACGGGGGGGGGAGGCAGGGGAGTGTTTTCCCGTCCAATGCCTTCTCTCTCCCAGCTTTTTTTCTTCTTTCTTTTCCAATGATTCTCTGGCGGTGTGAGATGTCTCAGAGACGCGGGCAGGGGAGGCAAGGCAGAAGGAAAGAGTGCCAAGGGGAACAGAACAATACTATGTATGACTATGTGGGATGAAGAAAACTGCGGTACACTATGGTGAGGTCCCTTGCTTGCCTCCTCTCCGTCCGCCTTGGGGCACTACCTAGTTATGTACAAGAAAACTGTTAATATACCAGGATTCTTTTGTTCCCCCTTCTTCCTTTTCCTTTTTTCTTTTTCTCTTTTTTTCCCCCCAAGGTCCTCTTTCTTTTCCATCCCACTCTTTCATCCCGGTGCGCCCAATCACACACTGTCCCCTATCTCCCCGGAGACCCTCCCCCACCCGACCTGTTTTTTAGTCCTGAATATGCATGCATGTCTCGCCCTTCCCTTGCCGGAATGCTCCTCCGTACCATATAGTACATGCCCAGATAAATTATCCTAAAGGGTATGTTTTATGTCATGTACGTAGTATGTACGTACGTACGTATGTCCGTCCGTGTCTCTCCCGGCACCGACACCTCGGGTCCCGTAGAAGAAGGAAAGGGAGGAGAGGGAAGGTGGGAGGGGAGGGGATAGCAACGTGGTAATGACTTGTCTCGGTTCACTTCTGGTCTTACTTTTTCGGCCCCCCTCCCTCCCCCTCTCTTGGTTTCTTCCCGGGAATTTGGTTCCGTATCCAGACTGTCGGGAACGCCACTCACTCACTGACTTACTGCCTGCCCGCCCGTTCGTTTCCCTGACAAAGTTTTTTTCTTTTTCTTTTGACTACTGTGTTGTAGTACTTTGTCCTGTCATGTGTGGATCTGGTGAATGACTGCTTTTCCGCGGCTCGCTCGGTGATGGTGTCTCGTTAGTGAGTACTTTACTGCGCAGTACACCAGGGTCATTGGCTCCCAAAAAGTAATGTCATGCTCACTGCATTTATTACCTCAGAACGCTAGGTCGCCTGCCGCTGGGGTATAGACCAAGCCGACTCGTCTCCAATAACCGCTGACTTTTTTTGAGCACACCGACCTCTCCAGACATCCGAATATGAGTCCTCCTCCTGCTCCTCTACCTGTCCTGGTACTCGCTGTCTCGTCGGCGCCGTCGAGCACACCTGATGACACCTGCCTTTACTGGTGCCATATCTTCTTGCAATTATAAGACAAAAGAACCACTCGGTGCTGTTGCACCACAGTACATGTACAACCGATTCTCAAGACACAAAGAAGAGGAAGAAAAGAAGAAGGGGAAGAAGAAGAAGAAGAAGAAGAACAAAACCACCAAAGAAAAAAAACTAAAAAACTAAAAACCAAAAACCACACCATTTGAACAGACCATATCTATCTAGTAGCCACCCAAGCCCCGAGCCGATGTAGTAGCCAATACACCTCCTATTAGACCTTCTTGTATCCCCTTGAACCGAGACTCGGAAGGGTTGATAGGTCTTTCCCACAGCCGAGAGGAAAGATCTGATCAGGTTGACCAATGTGCAGAACCGAGTCTCGATGTTGAAGGACGCGAACACAGAGCCAGCAGACACTTTTGGGTTTTCGCAATGTGCCTTGTCTTCTCGTCGGGGTCCAGAATTGTAAATGCTCTCTTACCGACAAAAGTTCTTCCGAGCACGCCTGTGCTTTTAGGAGTCTGTCGGTGATTGTGGAGACGACATCTGGGGTTGTTGCTCGTGTGAAAGCCCCCTGGATTTGCAGTATGTGGACGAGACTCCTAGTCATCATCGTCGTCGTCGTCGGCTCCGCCCTTGCCTCCTTCCTTCCTGATGGGAATTTTGATGCCCTGGGTGGCAAAGCACTTGCTGAGCTCGGTGCTGTCACACACGCCGGGGAACTTCTTGGCCGAGTAGACCTGGAATTTGTCGCTGAACACGGAAGCGAGGATCGGGGACTTGCCAATCTTGACAGGCGCATCGCCCTTCTGGTCCGCTGTTGGCTTGACGTCGACGAAAGAAAATCGGAGTCTACAAAGTTGTTCGATGTTGCGTCAGCATGCGTCTCTTCTCTCTCTCTTGGATAATAGACAGCCATCTGGGAGGGCAAAGAGATCGGATCCCCAGGGGTGTCACGGCTTCGACATACCTGAAGTTTCCTTCTGTCCTCACGCTGAGATCCTGCATGACAAACCAGATACCGATCTTGTCCTTGGTGTCCTGGAGCCGGAAGGCACTTCCAGCGCAGTTCCCGATAAGATTCCTGGTGAACATGCCCTGGACGCCGGCACCCGAAGGTCCTGACATGGAGATCCTCTGTGGCCCGTTCATGGACCCTGCCTCGTACACCTGCGGCGGCCTGTACAGGGGCGCAAAGTCATTGGGATACCCGTATGCCGTCTGACCGTACCCGTTGGGGGCTGGTGGGTAACTCGGAACTTTTAGATTGTCAGCTCTAACCTGCAAGTTGACGTGAGAAGGAAAGAAGGAAAAAAAAAAAGGGGACGGCGTAGACAAGAGCTGCTGACCTTGACCATACTGACCTCCCCCGTACGGGGTGACGGGAGGCTGGGGCTGGCCGTAGAGCGACACCTGGCTAGAGTGGGATGATGGATAGGGAGCGATGTTCGTGGCCCTGTACGGCATCGACTCGAGATTATTGAAGGACTCGTGGATAGTTGAGGATATAGCTGGCGTGGCGGTGGTGCTGCGCACCACGTTGACTTCCTTGGAGCCAAGGTCGTCCCAGAGATCTACCGTCACAACGTACTGCGCGAAGTCGATGGTGCTGTCGGGCCCAAGGTCAGCTTTACCGCGACCTGCGCTGCCCGAGACTATTACGATACTCACTTCACATCAACTTCTTCGCCGGTGTTGACGTCTGTCACGAGAAGCCTGATCGCTGGTGGTGGAGTAAGCGGTCTCCGGTCCTGCTCTCGCCGTCAGAGATGGTTCGCCAGCAGGGAGGGGTGCCACAGGCACAAGGACGAGACGTACCTTGTCACCGAAACCACACATTCTGGCACGGATTGGTTGCTGCTCAACGATCAGGCTGTATGGGGAAAGAGGAAGTGAGGGTCAGCCTCTCATCGATGGAGGAAGTAAGGAGGTCCGCAGCAGGCTCTGTACAGCTCCTGTCCGGTGGTCCAAGCCTGGACAGGCACCCAGGCTAGAGGCTGAGTGGGGGAGGAGGAGGAGGAAGGACAGGAGTGGTCATGACATACGCATATCGGCGGCCGTTGAGGACAGTAGACACGGCCTCCAGCTTGGTAACAGCCTCGTCGCCCCCTGCCGGAGACGACTGCTGGGGCGGCCCGCTCGCATTTGGACTTGCCTGGGAGTGCGGCGGACCTAGTGACGAAGACTGGTGGTACAGAGACTGGCCTGGTTGTTGCGAGTGGCCCTGCTGGCCCGGGTAGGATGGCTGGTGGTGCTGGTACGCCTGTGACTGCGCATAGGCCGGCGTGCTGCTGTAGGTATTGCCGTTTTGCGAGGACGCCATGGAGGGCAGTGTCTGCGAGGACGCATAGCTGCTGTGCGCCAGGGGAGGAGGCGGCAACTGGTGGGGATAGGCGGAAGGCATCGTGCCGTTCGGCCCTCGCGGGCTCGAGTACGAGGTCATTTGATAAGAACCCCCTCGTGGCTGATCTTCTCTGGGTGGCGTGATATCAAGACCCAGGGCCCGGCCGGACGAGCCTCGTCTCTAGCAAGCGTGAGTGAGAAGCTGGCGGTATCGGTACTGGTCGTCGAAGGCTGCGTGGTGACAAGCGACGCCCCTGGGAGGTTCGTATGTCGTCCCTGGTGCCGGCCTGAGGAGGGTCGGGCGCGGGATTGTCTATATCGCCCCTCCCCGAGTCCACAGCCACTTCTGGAGCCTGTCTGGTTGATTGTCACTAGGTGATCCCCCCCCCTCAGGTGCAAAGACTATCGTGAGGCCCTTTTTTTCGAGGCGCCACTAAAAGGTAGAGGACCACGTTGACAAGATGGAAAGAGGCTTCGACCACCTAGGCGGAACAGCACTCGAGCAGTGGGGAATCTTTTGATCTGCGCATGCCAGGGGGGGTCGATGGCTATGGGCCGGACCGTGTTGCCGTCGTGAGAGAGACTGAGTGCATGGGCTGGCTGAGTGTCTGTCTTGAAATTGGAGGGCAGCGGGAAGCCGAGGTACACAGGCACGCACACAGCAGCAGCAGCACAGTAGACGGGACGAGAAAGAGAGAGGTGGGCCTTAGTACATGTTGCAAAAAAACAAGGCTATGCAGGAGGCCGTCTGTACTCTCTGCTGGGAAGGTCTGCTTCTTGTGTGTGTGTGTGATTGTGTAAAAAGGCATAAAAGAGGTTGTGGACGACGAGAGGAAATGGTATGATGGGATGGAAGGAAAAAGGGTCGGACAGGAACAGGTTCCCAAGGCGCGCCCCCCCCCCCCCAAAAAAAAAAATAGTGGTAGCAGTAGCATGCAAGGTTCCAAGAGGTTCAGGTCGCCCGGGGGGGGGTGGTGGCAGCATTTGACAGGCGCCCACTTGCAGCAGAAGGTCGTCGACCCAGCACCACCCATGCTGGCCTAGCCCAGCACTACGGACCAGACAGGACACGGCAGGTTGTGGTTGTCCAATGGTTATAGTGGTGACCCTGTTGCGCCAGGGGGTGGGGGGAGAGGGGTAGGGAGAGACTGTACTGTACTGTGCGGTACGTGCAGCGGCGCGCGGTGACAGCGGGGTAATCAGGTATCCAAGTACCACAGTACCGTGGCATCATTGTATGGGCCGGGAAGTAGTGTTCCGCATTATTGCTGCTGTATTAATGCATACCCTACACTATAGTAGGGGACTATAGTTGGTACAGCAGCGGATACTATAGCACCACCGGGCGGGAGAGCACACCTGCGCTGCACACAGAGTCCTCGAGAGGGGTGGGGGAGGGGGAACGGTGATAAAGGGGTTGGGGGAGAGAGAGAGAGAGAGCCCACCTGCTGCTGCATACTACCTGTCACCTTCACTTTGTCTTTTTTTCTGGTACAGAAGAGGGGGGGTGGGAGGAGGGATGATTGAAGGGGAGGGGGGCGCCACCGAGGGGCTGGGTGCTGGTCGCTGGTGCTTGCTGGTGCTGGGGCCAGTAATTACTGCGTACTATGGTACACAGGCTGACAGGCCTTGCCAGATGCAGGGTTTGATCTGGCCAAATAACCTCAGACGGGCTTAGGTTAGGCCCATTTCAAGCAGGTCTGGCCTCTCAATCCAGCAAGTCAGTGCATACTAAGATTAACACTCTGACCCCGGTGAGGTACCGTACCGTGCCCCGTACCACGTAGTATACAACGTAACTAGTACCACAGTCAAGTGTCTCTTCGAGATGGAACTCGTCACAGTCGTAGCTGCCAGACTTGATAGTCAGTAGATGCCCAGGCAGGCTCACCTCATGACTCTTTCACTCACACACACACACACACACCCCCTCTTCCCTCCTTCCTCTCCAACAATAATTCTTCTCTCCTGGTCCCCTTCACCCCTTCAGATGTCTGCCGGATCCTTCCCGCAGGTGGCCACCCTCTCTGGTCTCCCCTCCATTTCATCAACCACCACCTCCTGCGCCTCCCCCCCTCCCCCCTTCCCTTCCCTTCCTCTCTCTTCTTCTGTTGTGTGCCTGTGTGCCTGTGGTGTGCCCCTCTTGAAAAGCCCCACCGTTCCGCCGCGGCCCCACCATCCAGGCGAACGGGCAGACGGGAATTGCCTCTGGGCTGCCTTGTACTGAAAACTGGCACTCGCACCCTGAGAAATGCTTGGGGTGCCTGGGGTGGTCTGCGCAGGAAGAAGATCAGTGGGTCCTCCCCGAGTGCGATATTTTCATGCTTGTTGCGTCTACTATAGTATGCACCACCACCATCCGGACCCGAGACCTCACCGGGCAGCAGTAATTTCGGGGACGACCAGCCGGTCAAGAAGCCGACAGCATGGTACTGATTTTCTTTTATTAAAAAAAAAAAGAACCTTGTATGCTATATGTCATTACTGGTGGTCCATATCAACAAGCCTGGCCCGCGTAATATACGCCTCGTCATGACTGGAGCTTACTGTAGCTTCCCCTTGCGATATGGCGAGAGAGATTGGATGGTTTGGTCACACTCTCCGGACTTGTCGTCCTCCTTTCTCTCTTTCTTCCCTCCCCTCCCCCCCTCTTTCTTCTCTTATGATCGGACCGGACAGAAGCTACAGCTGGCAATCAGACGGCGCTGACACAGCCCGGCACGGGCATAGACGCGGCTACAGAGATCAGCATATCGCATTGCTAAGCTCTCTTTGTGTTGGATCTCCCGCTGTAACCCTGCATCGACCAGCAGCCAAGGCTCGGAGACGAAACTGTGGCTTACCCCGGGACATTTACACGGTGGACTCAACCCAAAGAGGCAGAGATAAGGTGACCGAGCATCATGATTCCATCTGATGTCGCGGGCAGAGACGCCACTACCACACGCCCCCAAGCCGTTTCTCTCTCTCACCGGTCCAACCTCGAGCAGCGCAGAGGCTTGACTGCAGTCATGTGCCACTGCGCCGGGACCAGGCGGGTCAACTACCTGCCCCTGGCCCAACCTGCTGTGGCGCCCATGCCAGTGGTAGAGGATGGCCACGAACTGGCAGCCGACCACCATGGGCACCGACGTCGTACGACCTAGGCGGCCGTTCCTTTTTCCAATTCTTGCTTATCTGTTTCTTCTTACTTTCTTCAGATGAACGGGTCCTCGTCATTCGTCGCATATGCTTTCTGCAGCATGCTGATCTGCAAGCCACCTTCCATTGACGTCTCACCACAATGGCCGAGCAGCACGCGAGCCCGCCCAGCTGGGCTGGACCTGTCTCCGCCCTCGGCCACTCACAGCCCCGTCCACGGCTGCACACACGGCTATATGACTGCTCGCTACGCTCTGTGTAACCTTCGAGGCCCGACCCTGGTACGGCTGTGATGGGTTCGCGCAGCAGGTTGAGACGAATGCCAGCAGGCCGTGTCGTGCGCCACTGCCCGACAGACGTTTTCATGCCTGACCCATGCGTTTCCATGTCACCACCAGGCACGCATGATTTTATCCGCCTCTCCTCTACAGAGGTGCGGCAACACGCCGCGAACAGCTTACCCAGCCTGGCGCGCGCACACACACACACACACACAGCTTGGGTTTCAAACAGTCTGACGTAGCCTTGCCGAGCGACGTGCATCAACCCCCCCCCCCAAAAGCCTCTATTTGCTGCCTATCCAAATAGCCCTTTCTCTCTCTCTCTCTCTTTCTCCCCCTTCTCCGGGCCTATTGAGCGTATCTCGTCCAGATTGCCTCGCAGTCGACCTCTCTATTCCGTAGAAGCTACGACAAGTCGGTGTGCCTCTTATGTATGGTTCAGTGCACTGTATATATGTATACCCTTTTTTTTTCTTCTTTTCATACCAGACGCTTCGTCATATCCGCAATCTAGAAGCCAGCTGCAATTCCTCATGTTGAAAGAATTGGCCCTCCCTAGTCGATCCGCGGACTGAGTGTGGTCCGGCGCGGCACAGATCTGCGGCTCCAGCACCGTGTTCGCCAGTCAGTCTAGAGAAGGGGGAAGGAAAATTGCAGATCACTCTGCATTCCTGCTGGCCACAAAAGCACATAGCCAGTTGGGCTGAAGACAAGTACATTCTTAGCATTGCTCAGGAATATTGATCCATTGCCTATGCTCCTGCCTAGTACTCTTTGTCTGACAGCTCTTGAGACTGCTACAAAGGCTTGTCCATCTAAGACAGGGTGTTGCTGATGGATACACAAAAGCCAACAAAAACTCACTTGCCGTACCTTCCACCACCCAGTCCACACCATCCCTCGTCACACCAAAAGTAGCAATTGTAGATATCCCCCTCCCGAAGCTCCTGACCCCGGGTTCTGGACAGCCACGACAATAAATAAATTCTTGGCAAAAAGGCTTGATGCTGAAGATTAGGGGCATGGCACCTGCCAGACCCAAAAGCCAGCAAAGATTTTTGTGTTTTTGCATGATCTCTTTGCAGTTCCGTTTCACCCTGCTGTGAAGATTGGTCCCCATCTCAAACGTTGAGAAAGCCAGACAAATGAAAACAAGTCGTCGTGGTGGTGGCTGAGCCTGCCTCCCTTCTCCACAGCCGGCACAGAATTTTTTTTTTTCCCTCTTTCTTTTGGTGCTGTGTGTGCAGCACAGGCTGATGCGAAATGAAGTGTGTAAACGCCCGCCTGCGGATTTCTGGTATCTTCTAACAGGCCGATCCCCCCTTGATGAACTCCTCGGAAAAAAAAATAATGCATGTTGTTCTCCTTGTCTGTCGTAATGTGTAGTACACATGAGATTCTCATGAAGTTGTGTTGTTGGTAGACAATCCCCGTTCAGGTCTCGTTGAAGAATAGAAGTCCGTCCTCTAGAACGCCACGCCGAGCGGTCACGCGATGCTAGCATGTCCGCAGGTCAGTTTTCACTCATGTTGTTCGCATTCATCACGAATCGGCTAGTTTGGCGAAATGTTTGGACCAGATCCAGCCGACAAGATTGTTTGGGTCGTCCTGGTTTTTAGCGAGCCACAGCTCGCCCTTCTCAGCGACGACATCAAAGATCTGCCAACATCCACGGTTAGTAAGATGGCTGGTTGCAGGAGACCACGATCAGGAAGACGAACCTCTCCGGCTGTGTATGTCAGATAAGGATAACCAGCCTCGTGCTTCGTTGTCTCGATATTAAACTCAAAAAGGGATGCAGCAAGCCACAACACGTTGTACCCATTATTGATCTGGCGCTCACGCGATGATGCACGAGACGATGAGCCAGGCTGAGGCTCCTCGGGAGTTTCAGTCAAGGGCAAGGCAGATTGAAAGAGCCCAGAATTACGGTGCCCGTCGCCACCAGAGAGTGGAGGGCTGGTGGCAGAGTTGGACTCTCGCCGCAGGTGATTCGAGGACAAGGACTCGATGCTGGGTCTTGGCACGCCCGCAGAGTCGTAGCTTCGTCCCGTCCCAGGTCGTGTCGTGATGGGCGGGATGTTGCGTGCACTAGATATGTCAGAGGAGACCGGCGACGCAGGACCACGTGAGGTGAGGCCTGCATAGTAGTCCCTGTAGAAGTAGCCGGAAGAACCGGGGGCGCCGCTGTTGTTGGGCGGAGGTGATGTCGGAAAAGGTGGGTTGTGTGGCTTGGCGAAGTCGGGCGTGGGCAGTGTTGGGATACAATCGCTTGTCATAGACAAGCCGCGGAGCCGCGGGGTCCCAAGATCTGAAGGTCGTGACCTAATTCTGGAGACAGTCTCGTCTGTTGTGGATTGAGACGTTCGGGGCTTCATGGTATGGTTTAGGATGCCGAGAGCCATGATCTGCTCTTCCATCTCCTTGAAGTCTCTCTGGAACGTGGTCACGACCTCGGATATATGGAGGACTTCTGGGGCTGCCCCGACAGCCCGGATCTTCTCCCTCCAAATGAACCACCACTTGGCCTGGATGTTGATCATGTTGCCGAGACAGATGTTGCCAACCTTCTCAGTAAGCGCAGAGAGCTGCGGCAGTTCCTTCTTGAGGGTGTCGTTCAGCGCCTCGTAGTGCTCCACCAGCTCGGAGAGCTGTTTGTCTATCTTCTTGCCGCTTTTCTTCAGCTGGACGGACTTCTCATAGTCGAGGCGTCGCTTGTTCCGCTTCTTCATGGCGAGCAGAGGATTCTGATAACTCCGGATGACCAGCTCGAACGGCTCTATCACATGTTTGCGGATCGCAAAGAGCTGTTCTCTGGTTAGCTAGTGTGGTTTCAGTTGTTGACCGACATGCTTACATGTTGATCCAGGGCCACCGTCTTAATGTCTCTCATAGAGACATTGAACTGGACCCATTTGGCTTCGAGCTCCGGGTGTGGACCAGGCTGAAGCCTCATCACTAGCTCCATCGCAGACAAGTAATCCAGGAATGTCTGTACATAGGCCGCAACCTGCCTGGTATAGAATTCCACGTCTCGGAGGACGACCTGCAGCCGCAGGTAGTCGTCGCTGAACTTCTCGTTGAGCTTGAGATACTCGGGATCCTCGGGCGTCCGGTTGCTGGAGGCCTGCAGCTTGTCGACCCTCTTGCCAAAGGCTCTGGCGAAGCCAGCCTTGACGTCCGAATCCTTCCCCTTTCTGCCTACAATCTGCCCGACCAGCTCAAAATTCTTCTTGGTCTTATTGATGTCCAGGATTGCAGTCTCAACGAAGATCCGGGCGGCAACTAGATCCTCCCGGTCGGGATGATCCTCGGGCGTGTACTGTAGCAGCTGAGCAATGAGGTTAGGGTACTTCGTAATCCTCTGCATCGGCTTGATGAGGAGCGAGTCAAGGTTCCACGCAGCGGTGAGATCTCTAGCCACCTCGTTGCACTCGTTCAACCACACCTGCACGGTCGGGTCTTGCTGGATCTCGATCAGACGCTTGTTGGCAACGTCGCTCGTGCGGAGGAATCCCTCGTGTGCCGCCCTCATCTGCTCAATGTTCCGAATGAACGCCGGTCCGATGATGGTCAGACGATCCTTGGAATTGTCTGTCTCGTCGGCTGCTTCAGTAATACTGGGCGGCGACACCAGGGTCGTGGAAGATGGTGTTGTCGAGGGAATAGCTGATGCTGTCGTCGAAGCGACCGAGCGAATCGTATTCGCATCTGAAAATGTCGCCTCCTCCTTCAGCATGGGGGACCGCTTCCCCCGAGGCACGTACACGCTTGTGACGCCGTCCTTGAGCTCGCTCAGGAATGTCGTATGGAAAGAGACAATCTCGTGTGTATTGCGGAAGATCAGCTTGATGGTCTTGTCATCAAGCTTCGGGCATGCTTCTGCTGTTCCTTTGTAGATCTCCTCGACGACGTTCATGTCCCTGACGAAGACGGCTTCGGTGTCCACTATTTCCCTGATACACAGTTGACGTTGGCGCAGACGATTCTTTTCTTTCCTGGCTGCAGCAGACTCCTCGTCCACGTCCTCAGACACCTTGTGCTCGCCCTCGATAGGCATCCGGGCGGGAATGCCGCTGTCGAGAGACTGAGGAGACGAGGCGTCGTGATAGTCATCGCTCTCCCTGCGTGCGATGGGAAAGCTGATGGTTCCATTCTCGTCTCTCATGGCAGAGCTAGTGGGCCTGCCATCGTCATAATAGCCACTGGCTGGGCGTGAGCCGGCGTCGGGAGGTGGCGGTGGTGAGTGATCCGGCAGCCTGGGGATACGTGGCCCGCGGTCAAGCCCGGGGGCGTAGGATCCAAAGAAGATGCCTCGCGTGTCAGCCTCTCCCACACGATGGTGCTCGGCGCCCTCCTCGTCCCCGCCGCCGTCCACGTAGTAGCGATGTCTATACGAGGAGTCATCGTCTCGCAGTGATTGAGGCCGGGATGCATCAGCTTCGCTCGTGTCAGGATAGTCCAGACGCCGCGAGTCCCTGCTGCTGTAGGACAGATCTGTCCACATGGACTGTTGGCTCGACCGGTTGGCCGGGGTCATCATCGAGGGGACATTGAGGCTGTTGGAGGTATCAGGGGTGCGCTGTGCCTCGCCTGCAGCGGAGGGGCCATCCGAGACATCAACATCAGAAGCCGTGTATGTTGAGTCTCGGAGGCTGGCGATGTTGTCCTTCAACCGCGGGCCGGTATAGAAATCCTCCAGTGAGTCCATTTGTGGCTCATCCCGTGGCTGCATGTACTCTGCCTCTTCCTGCTCGGCGTACGGCGGAGAGCCAAAACCGGCATCTCGACTTATGATAGTGACGGTAGTTGTGTGGTACGGCTGCGCGACGTACGGCTGTGGCTCATACTCATCCTTGGCTGTAGCTTGTGGATCAACAGCAGGCTCGACTGGCTGCTCGGCCTGAAATTCTGCCTCCTGTTGCAGTTCGGACTGGTGGCGGTAAGGAATGTGGTGAGGCTCGACGTCGGAGACCGAGACTGCGTCGTAGTCCTCCGTGAAAGCCCCAGGGATCGAAGGTTCAGCTCCAGATGCGGCCCACGGCGATGGGCCCAGAGGGCCAGGCCCGGGAGAGGACGGCTCGAGAGATATAGTGATCGGGATGCTCTCTTCGTCGGCGAGCTCCTCGAAGGGGTCCCGGTAGGTCGCCCTCTTGTAGGAAGACGAGGATCGTGGGGCGGCTGGAGCTTCAGTCTGGGTGTTGTTGACTGGTGCCGGTTGTTCAGCTGCCCCCTCGTGCGTCAAGCGCTCAGGCACCGGCGGCTCCGTCTGTGCTTCATGGTCAAATTCAGTGATGACGCTAGTCTCCGAAACAGCTGACGGGGGTGCCTCATCCTGGTCGAAGCGTGGTGACCCTACGCTTGGGAAGGTTCCGGGAAGCCCCAGGGTTGGAGAATCGAGACTCAGCACAGGAGGCGGCGGCGGCCGGATTGTACCCGGTGCCGTGCTGTTCCCGATCGGTACAGCCTCGTCGCCAGCTGTCTCGGCGCTGGTCTCCTCTCTTCGTGACTCCACATCATGGGAGGCGTCAGACGTTCTGGTCGGCTCCCTCGCCGCCTCGAGTGCTGCAGCTTCAGCAGCCGCAATTTGTGCCTCTGCCCGGGCCTGTGCGCGGGCCTTTGCCTTCGCGGCGGCCTCGAGCTCCTTCTTCCGCCTCTCCGCTGCAGCCTCCCTGGCCTCCCTCGCTTCCGTATCTCGTATCGTCTTGCTGTATTTGAGTTTTATGGTCTCTCGCCGCTGCGCAAAGTCAACTGGCCCGCCCAGCGACAGCTTCCTCCTCCGCCCTGGTGGCGCCTCCTGTCTCGAGTCGGATCTCGCCGAGGGCCTGAAAGGTGGGTTATTGGGAGGCTTGGAGTGGTCGACAGTCTTCAGCCTGGAGCTGGCCGTCGTTGCCTGCGACACGGGCTGTCTCGGCCGGGAGCTCCGGAGCGGGGGTGACAGCTTCGGTGGCGGAGAGATGACAGCCGCGAGACGGGCGTTAGTGGAGTTCTGGGCAGGTGTCTTTCGGGCAGTCGATGGGCCGGTTGGCGTCTTTGATCGGGTGACAGGCGTCTTTGCCCGTGTCACGGGCGTGCTTTGTTGTCTCGACGTCCTGCCGCTAGGTGGCACCCGCCGCACACCTGCTGGCGAGTTGGAACGGGACGACGCTGGACTCCCAGGGTTTGATGGTGTGCTGAATTTCTTGTTCATGACGGGGAGCCGAGAGGACGAGGGCGAGCGAGGCGAATATGACTGCTCTAGTTGTCGCCGCAACTGCGTGTTGGTATTGATGGGAGGAGCTTTGGGGCCGGCCTGGTCGCTCTGCGACCTAGTGTGAGACCTCGTGGGGCTCTCGTCGGCGTGGTGGTGTGCGCCATTCCTCTGGGGCGAAGGAGCCCGGCGATACCAGTCAGTAGGCGAGGCAGGCTCGGCGGGGGCGCCCGATCGACTGCGCTGATGCTGTATCGAAGGATCCTGTTGTCCTAAGGACTCTCCCTCCCTCCGCAGCGGGTCGTCTTGTATGCCGAATCCGGGCGTCTCCGCATTGGCGTCCTCTTGCCGTATCTCCCCAAAGAGGAGAGGCTCACCTGGAGCAGACTGCGGGAATGACGACTGCTTGTTGCCCAGGGATGATAACGACTGATTCGTACCATGTGTGGGGTGCGTGTTGTTCGAGGGGGTGCTCGCCTTCGGCCGGCTGATGCGGCTCGCAAAGGACTGTGAGTTGGTCGAGACCTGGTCCTCTGGCATGAACCTAGACCGCTGTGTGGCAGTGGACGCGCTGCTCTTGGGAGAGTCACCTGCGGGCGTACGCAGCGACGAGTACGGCTGGGCATCGCTCATGGTCGCAGAGCGCCCGTTGGCAGGCCTCACGGTGCCGCCCCTGGCGACGTTTCGTGATGGCACCCGCCGGGCGTCCGCCGGGGACGGTGTCCCATTCTGCTCGAACCGCTTCTTCATGTCCTTGACGCTTGCCCTCGCAGCGGGAGGCACCGCACTTCCAGTGGCGGAGCGAAACCTGTTTCCTTCGTTGGGCGCGAATCGGTCGTCGACGGGGTTAGATGCTGAGCGGTAGAAGGGCCTCGTGCCAGCGCGGCCGCCTTGTAGGGCTGGCAGCTTGGAGGAAGCAGCAGTGCCGTTGCTGGTGCTGGTGGTGTTGGACCGTGCGGGTGGGGCGCGGCGGTTGGTCGAGGCGGCTGAGGCCATGGGGTCGTGGGTCGAGGAGGGTGCCAGGTCGTGTTTCGCGGCCTCGAAGTTCCTGTAGCCTCGGTAGAAGTCGTCAGGGCTCCCTCCAGGGGCGGCAAGCGCAGCAGCATCGGAGGCTGCAGCATGGAAGTTGTCATAGGATGCAGGTGACGGGTCAAAGGGTGAGTCGTTGTCGTCGTCAGGGAGGAGGCACGACACGATGGCTGTCGTCCGAAGAAGGGTACGGGTCGAGGGCGGCGGCGGCGTCGTCGTCGTCGTCGTAGAGAGGCTGGTCGACGTATCTTGCGTCGTGGTGGTGGTAGTGGTGGTGGTGGTGTTGCAGCTGCTGTCTGGACGGGGAGGCGAGGTGGGTGGAGATATCGCGGTGGGCTTGGGAATGATGGGATGAGGGCGAGGTAGCTACCGCCAGGCCGGGGTCCTGGCGAAGATCCTCGTCTTCTCGATTGCTTCCGTCCATGGTGGCCTGTACATCACTCCTACTACCCCGTCTGCACCTACTGTGGACGCAGGCCAACGAGCTCTCGGGATCGCCCCAAACCCCTGCGGCTGGGTCGAGCTGTGCTGTAGGTGGAGAGAGGGGAGAGGGAGAGAGAGAGTGTGTGTGTGTATGTGTGTGTGTGTGTGTGTGTGTGTGTGAATGTGAGTGGGTGGGTTTTGCTGCTGCTGGACGTGTCGCGAGTCGCGAGAAGGGTCTGGCAGCCTGCTGGTGGCACTTCGCACTCTCGCACTGACACACACAACTTTCCCGCTGCCCACACTGCCAGTACCAGTGAGGCTAATGATTGGAAGGTGGGTTGGGCGGAGGATTGGGCGAGGGTGAGAAACTCATGCAGTCACCAGCGCCAGCAGGAGGGGTTCGCCAGGGTCAGAGAGGACGAGCATCGAGGTGCGGATGTGCAATGTGAGTGGAGGACGGGGTTGGAGGGTTTCGGCTGGCCAGAAGAGGATGCCAGGAAGCTCCCTGCGACGGCGGCAACAAGGGAGGGCGCCGTGGGCCAGAGGCAAGGAGGGAACTGCGGGATGCGGACGATCAGGCGCGTGGTGTGTGGTGACTGGCGACGGGTGAACGCCCAGTGTTCGATGTTGATTATCTCTGGCCGCCTGCAAGTGGCCTGGAAACGAACTATATTTCCGTGCAGTCATGAAGGACCTCAAGAGGCGGAAACCAGTAAATTCCTTTTTTTTTTTTTAACCCGCCCCCTGGGGTGGGCTTGGTGAACGAGATGAAGGTGGTGGTACGAGGTAGACTATGAAGGGCAGTCACAACTTTTGAATCGCGCCTACTGCTGTGGGGATGACGGCAGTAAGACTTTGGTCCTCAGGAGGGCAAGAGATCATTCAAATCCACAGTGAGTAAGGAAGGGGGGAGGGGGGTTGTGGTGGAGGTGGGGGGGGGAGTGGAGGGGCGGTTTGCAAAGTGAGGGAGAGAAAAAAAAAAAAGGTGGGTGAAGGTTTGCCGGGGAAAAAAGGAAAAAGAAAAAAAAATAGAGAGAGAGAGAGATGACTGTGCAAGTAAATACGTAGTAAACTCGTCACTTGCAAATTGAATCTTGCAAGTTGGTTGTAAGCGTTGGGCTGCTGCTGCTTGTTGCAGGTGTCAGTCATTGCAGTTTCAATCCAGACTTTGCGCCTCCGTAATCAGAACGTGCAGGTCCACGACAGGGATCAACCAGCACTATGCAGTGTACTTACTGTCTGCAGGCTGCAGCTGGCCACGTCTGGATTGCAGCCCAACACCAGGGCCTGATTACCCCTCCTCCAAGAATCGATGAGGAGGAGGAGGAGAGTATAGGATCTGGGGGTCCCTCAACTCAATCTCGGGATAGCAGGTAGAGCAATCGTGGGATGGCATATCATCGATAGCTAACAACATCAACATCATCAACAACAACAACATCAACAAAAACAATAATAATAACAAGAAAAAAAAAAGTACTAATGACGATGACCAGGCGACACGAGATGGCCGTGCGCGTCAAGGTACATGCCTCCAAGTACCGGCCAGAACGTCGAGACCCACTTTTACACACGAAGACTACTGTATCCATTGGGCTCCGATGCATGGGGAACATGGACGGGCAGCCGCCTGGATGTACCTGTACACCGGCAGTATCTAGCACCAACCTACCTGGACAGGACCCCGACAAAGAAAAAGAACAATCGGGAGCACAGGAGATCGATGTGCCAGAAACCCACTGTTTCCTGACGGGAAAACAAGAGCTCCCCTCTGTCTGTCGATAGGTCTCCTCCTGGGGGCTTCCCAAAGATGTATGGCGGGCTGATCAGTGTTTGTTTGGCTCCTAGGATGATGCCTCTCCTGATCTTGGTTGAGTGGACGGAGCTGGCCCAGCCAGGCAAGGGAGCCAGTGATCATAGTGCTGGTACTATGTGGTACCAAACTAAGTCTAGGCCCAGCCTTGCCCACCTGAGGAAATCGTCAAACAGTCTCGTAGCCACGCATAGCCGCCGGGTGTTTCCGCCGCGGTAGCGAGTACCACCGTAGCGAGCCCAAGACGCAACAGAGAGGAGACAAGAGAAACCCTTTTCTCCTCTCTCTCTCTCTCTTCTTTCTCTTCATCCTTCCTTACTACTACTACTACGATGTGCTGTATGATGCACCTCTAATCATATTGATATATAACTTATATATGTGTGGTAGGTCTTCCGTCTACTCCTCGACCAGGGGAAGGCAACAAGCCCATCGATCCTTCCTGGTGCTATAGACAAGGCCTCGTCCTCTATAGATTTTTTCTTTTCTACCGATCGCCACGGATCCTTGCTGCGCTGGGAAGGGGCGCCCGAAATGAAGCGACCCTTTCGAGCCGTTCTTTTGTTCTTTTTTGATAAGACTGGCACCATATTGAGGTTGCAGTGCAGCACTTGTGTCTCGTCATTATGTGAGCATCTGTACCAGAGTAGCGATCTGGATCTTGAATACGACGGGTTGGATCGACAGCTACTAGTGGCAGGGAGATCCGAGGAAAGTAATCTCGCAGAGCCTGTGGTTAGCAGATCAAGATATGGACCTACAAATCGAAGAGAGAGACCCCACAGCCACATGGTTGAACATTGACGCTCTACTTGGGAAGACCCTCGAGCTGAACGTAAAGTCTCTAGTAAACATGCGAGCAGTGCGGTATAACGTTGGTAACGAACCTAGAAGTAGCGGACTGTTTCAGGCGGAGGAAAAAGAAGGAAAAAGAAAGAACGTCGGAGAAAACGGTTCTCTGCAGACACACAGACAAGTCACTGGAACTCTGGTGGCAGTTACGGCAAGTAGAAGATCGAGAGAGAGAGAGAGAGAGAATACGAGACTGGAAGGGAGGAGGGGGGATCGCTGTACGGATTACCTGGTGTCATAGCGCACAGGTCACAGCCAAGGTCGCTAAACCAACAGTGAAAACTGATACCCAGCAATACTACCATAGTACTATGTACCATGGCCCCAGTTGCGCTAAACACAACGGCCCGCAAGCCGGTGGTACGCCCAACTGTTCCACTGCCCCACGCCCCTTGTCTCTTGCTGGCCCAGCAGCACCAGCAGCAGCAATCGACCGCATACCACCAGACACGCGCACCTAGACGCGTCACAATTCGGGTAGCGAGGAACCACAGCAGCAGATTGAACAAAGGCCAGCCCGACATCGAGAGTCGGCACAGCAACCTGCCAGACGTCCATGGCGTGACGGCCTTTCTCTCATTTTCTTCTCGAACGTTTCATCTCTTGATGCTATTCATTTCATCTCACGACGGGATCCGCCGCTGATCCGAGCGCTCACGGTAGGAACCTAGATGACACGCATTACACCGCGTGGCTGTGGATCACACTCATCATAGCACTGAGATGTAGAACATCGAGCCTGCCACCAATCAAGCACCGTCGATTCCCTTGGCAAATGGTCTGAAGAGCTTGCGCCGTCGCCTCGCCAGGGAGACAACAGCCCCGCCCAAAAATATGGCTGCGGGATCGCAACACCAGCGCCCGGACCCTGCGGTGCTCTCAAGGCCACCAGTCCCGACGAAGAGGAAGAGAGGGAGGAGTTCTCCGGGCCAAGGCCCTCCTGCCGACCAGAGGCCACCGCCGGCAAAGCAGCGCAGGACGACGGGGCCCGGCGAGGCGACCCTGCTGCAGTCCGCCGACGCTGTGAAGCATGCTCTGCTGGCCCAGTATTACCCAACCACCCTGACGCTGCGGCAGTACGTCCTGGGTCACCTGCCGGCCTCGTCCAGGATCCGGCGCAAGAAGGTTGCCGCTGTCGGGACAGCCGATGGGTCTGAAGACGACCCTACCGGTGTTCGAGCACAGCTCGCTAGGCTCCTGGACACAACGCTGGTTGGGCTGCGGGAGGTGCCCAAGGAGACTGCCAAGGAGCAGTCTGAAGACCGCCTGCAGCAGTGGATCGACTACTCACAGAGAGATGATTCGCACGTGACGCTATCCGGTGGTGATGCCAGTGCAACTCACTTCCAGTCCGAGGTAAGGTCGAGAGAGAAAGAGAGGGGGGGGGGGGGAAATTAAAAAATTGATGCGTCATATGGGTCTGGCAGGACTGACTGGCTGGTGACGGCAGATTGTTGACTTCATCATCTGGTTGCTCTTTTCAAGAGCGAAGAACCCGAGTAGGGCACCTCACCACCTGCTCTGCGACGGCCTGCGGAAGCGCAATGGTCCGAGGCAGCAGGGAGTACCATCTTCGATCCCAATCCAGGGACTCCACCGCGTCTTCTTCAACGAGAGGGTCGCTGCCATAAAGCAGGCCCCATGGCCGCAGCTGCTCCAGATCCTCGGCAAGTCTGGCGAGAGCATGATGATCAATCTGCTGCTCGACTGCTCTGTCTTCTTGCCCGTTGAAGCCGGCCGGGGTAACTACTATCAGCTGAGCGGTGAGTTTCGTCATGTCGATATCTATCTCCGCACCAGACACATCTGAACATCGGAACAGGAGCTCCGATATTCGAGTGTGACCCCCTATCATCATCTCCCCACACTATTCCTGGTCCGGCCAAGGACCCGAGCACTTTGAGAGGAAACAGACAGATATCGTCTTCGTGAGGAGTCGCATGCTGTACGCAAGAGCCGCGCTCAATGCTCGAGGGTTAGCTCACTTTGGTTTCAGACATATACGTAGGTTATTATTTCATTTCCCGACGACCTCAGTACATGGGGTGCTCACTTTTAATAGACGCGTTAAACAGACACCCTCTCCACAGCAGCGGAAGCTCCCAGCCTGCTGGCGATGGAGACGGTAACGACGCGGAATCACCGCACAACGGTGCTACCCTTCGTGTAATGATGTACATGTTTCCCCGTCAGTTTGGCCTTCATAATGCTTTCACGTCTCACGTGGACCCCCCTGAAGACGGCCCAGAAATTTCAGGATTACACCCTGCGCGAGGCGGAAATCTTTGCAAAGTTTGGCAAAGCCGACGGACAAGGCCGTCAACGGCTCGACGTGCGGGTGCCAAAGCGATTGAGAGGAAGGCTTGGGCATATGATTGAGAAATTACAGACCCGGCACGCTCGCTGCTCTTATTCCAAGTTGTTAGAGCACTATTGTCCGGTACGAAACCCTTGTCTTGACTGATCCTTTTTGGCGCTCTGTCGTCCAGCCGCAGACGGGAATCACAGTGCATCGGAGACTGATTAGCCATAGAGTGACTCTTCAGTACCAGAGGATGACTCCAGCCATCATCACAATAGTAGTGCTAAAGCTGCTTCCTCCTTGAACACAAAGAAACCTTCGGTGCGACATTCCAAGACGCGCAAAAGGCCTCGATCGCCACCTGTTCACGCCCCGAGCCCTCCGGTGAGGAGTCATTCGTCCTTGACAGAGCTTGCGGTGCCAGTATCTAAGATCTCTGGGTTCTGTCAAGCGGTCTTGTCAAAGATCATTCCACACGAGTTCTGGGGTTGCGGTGAGGTACAGAGTCACAACCAACGAATTTTCCTGAGAAACGTCGATCGGTTCATCAAGCTTCGCCGTTTTGAGTCGATGTCCCTGCATGACGTCCTGCAGGGTCTCAAGGTGAGCTTGACTGTCTGGTTTAATGTCAAGGCGTCCTGACTCTGGACGGGCGAGGAATGTTGCTGACTGACCTTGCTCAGGTCACTGAGATCCCATGGCTTGAACCTCACGGCCTCAAGGGTCAGAAGTGCAGCCAGACCGACTTCCGGAAGCGATGCGAGATCTTTGCCGAGTTTGTTTACTACGTCTTTGACTCCCTCCTGATACCCCCTGATCCGTAGCAACTTCTACGTCACGGAGTCGAATGTTCACAGGTACCGTCTCTTCTTCTTCCGGCACGATGTCTGGCGGTCCATCGCAGAGCCCGCAATGGCGCAGCTCCGGACCAGGATGTTTGAGGAGGTGAAGGCGAGAGATGCCTCAGCGATACTCGATTCGAGGCGGCTGGGCTACAGCCAGGTCAGGCTGCTGCCGAAACAGACATCTGTCCGGCCGATCATGAATCTGCGCCGGAGAATGATCACAAGCAGGGACAGACATGTCCTTGGCCAGAGCATTAACTCCATCCTGGCGCCCGTGTACAGCATGCTAAAGCTAGAAAAGGTGAGTCAGCGTCCTGGTGTTCTCTTTGTCTCTTTCCCCCCTTCTTGCTCCTGATTGTGGCTGACTGATGTGATCAATCAGAGTCACCATGTCAGTGGCCTAGGGTCAACAATGTTCTCGGTGGGGGACCTGTACGAACGCGTCAGCTCTTTCAAGCAACGCCTCGGTCTGCATCACGGGCCGCTCTATTTCGCCAAAGTCGATGTGCAGTCCGCCTTCGACACAATCCCTCAGGACGCCGTCGTCGGCCCTCATGAATTCCATACCCTCCCAGGACATGTACGAAATGATCAAACATGTCGAGGTCGCCCTCAACAGCAACAACCTCGCGGGCTCCAAGACTATCAAGCGGTGGCACTCAACCGCCAGAGCCGCAGGGGACAGGACCACCTTCTTAGAGATGCTCAGCCAGCAGAGATTCCCGAGCAAGAAGAACACTGTCCATGTGGACAGCGTCTTCCGCAAGATGCACGAGAAGCGCGACCTCCTCGCGCTGCTGGCCTCCCACGTCCAGCAGAACCTGGTCAAGATCGGCAAGAAGTACTACAGACAGAAGAATGGCATCCCGCAGGGCAGCGTTCTCTCCTCTGTGCTCTGTAACTACTTCTACGCCGACCTGGAGAGGACACACCTGGGCTTTGTACGAGCGGGCGACAACGACAGCCTGCTCCTCCGCCTGATTGATGACTTTCTGCTCATCACCACAGACCAAGCCAAGGCCTCGCGCTTCGTCACCGTCATGCAGGCCGGCATCCCAGAGTACGGCGTGACCATCAGCCCGCCCAAGACCCTCGTCAACTTCGCCCTCTCCGTCCACGGCCTCACCGTGCCTGCCATCCAAGCCGGCAGGACCTCGACCTTCCCCTACTGCGGCACCCAGATCAATACCCACACCCTGGAACTCACCAGAGACCGAGGCCTCTCCCCTGTCCCCGCCGCGGCCGCCAAGGACCCAGCCGTCACCAACGCCCTCACCGTCGAGTTCACCCGCCGCCCGGGCGCCAACTTCAAGCGCAAGACCCTCAACGCCTTCAAGCTCCAGTCGCACCTCATGTTCTACGACGCCAGCCACAACACGCCCCACACCGTCCTGCGCAACCTCTCCGACGCGCTGGTCGAGACGGCCGCCAAGGCCTGGGCGTATGCGCGGTGTCTCCCCCCGGCCAGGCAGCCCGGCGCAGGGCTGTGGGCCGACACCATCAACGAGCTGGTGGACGTGGTGTACCAGCTGCTGACCAGCGGGGCGCGGCGGGCCAAGTTCCCGCGGTATGAGTGCCGGGTCGGCAGGGGACAGGTCAGGGCGCTGGCGCTCGGGGCGTTCCGGAGGGTGTTGGGGAGGAAGCAGGCGCGGTTTCTGGAGGTCCTGGCTTGGTTGGACGAGGAGATGGGGAGCTTGGAGGAGAGGAAGGAGAAGAAGAAGAAAAAAGGAACGGAGAGGAGGAGGAGGAGGAGGAGGATGTGATGCTGTTGAAGGGAGGTGGAAAAAAGTGCAGTGAAGTAACAGTTTTGTGTGGACTGCGTGCGGGTCTACGATGATAGAAGACATGACATAAGAGGAGGGCTGTGTGACTCTTCCACACCTCATGAAACCATTGCTGGCATACTGTAGACTCTATCGCCCAAAAAAAAAAAAAAAAAAAAAGATCTACCACCTGTGAAGGTCGTTCAGCGTAGCAATATGCAAAGCCCGTTCAGACCCTCACTCCCTGCTGCCCCTCTCCAGACTCCCGTCTTCCCAACATACGCCCTGTAATGCAACGCCTTGTATAGCATGCCAATGCGATCTATCTATCTATTCACCTACACACGCACATGTGCTGAAAACAACGCAGGCATCTCTCCCTCACACCGCGATCCCGCCCTCCCACCAGTGGTCCCCCACAACCCACCTCGGCCGGTACGTCGCGTCCCACCGCCACCAGCTGTCCCCAGGCCGCCCCAGGCCGACCGCCCGCAGGGGACTGGCCGGCACCGGCTCCAGCATCCACACGCCCGCGCGCGCAAGGTCATCGCAGAAGAGACACTGCGCAGCGCCGAGCCAAGCAAGGACGAACAAGAAGTTCCCGGCGCGCCGTAGCCACGGCGACGGCCGTCGCGGTAGCCCCGGCGCGGCGGACACGACGGACTGGACCAGGGTGCCGGCCCAGCACAGCAGGAAAAACAGCAGAGGTCTCCAGGGCCGGCTGGGCGGGAGACAGGTGACGCTGCCGAGGCCGTGCAGGAGGCCGCTCTGGGCGAAGGCGAGGAGGCCGGCGAGGGCTCTTCCGCCGGCGGAGCGGGGGTCGATGTGGCCGTGGCGGCTCA
This sequence comes from Celoporthe dispersa, assembly GCA_016584495.1. Taxonomy (NCBI): domain Eukaryota; kingdom Fungi; phylum Ascomycota; class Sordariomycetes; order Diaporthales; family Cryphonectriaceae; genus Celoporthe; species Celoporthe dispersa. The sequence goes on from WAID01000007.1 coordinate 2,521,065, forward strand.
GCCAGACGCCGGGTGCGCTAAACGCCGCGCGGAAGGTCTGGTGCCACCAGCCGCCCCAGAAGCCGGCCATGCCCTTGTCGAGAACGCCGGCGGTGAAGCTGCCGTAGACGCAGGGGTAGTGCCACAGCTCGGCGCGGGTGCCGAGGAGCGGGCGGAGGGCGAAGTGGGCGAGGAGCTGGTAGGAGGTCATGATGAGGCTGATGGCGATGAGGATGGCGGGGAAGCAGAGGAGGGCGCGGTACAGGAAGAGCACGGGGTAGGGGAGCGCGGCGAGGACGGGCGGCAGGGTGAGGGGCTGCGGGGCGGAGGAGGAGGAGGAGGAGGAGGCGGTGGTGCTGGTGATGGTTACGGCTTCAAAGTCTGGGCCCAGGATGAAATAAGGATCCTTCATCATGAGCACGCTCAGGGCGTCGAGGGCCAGGTAGGACAGGATCATGGGCACGAGCCTGAGGCGGAGCCACTCCCTGCCGCTGGTATATCGGCGGTAGCCCTGGCGAGTACGGAGGGGCATCGATCCGAGGTCGACGAGGGAGCCACCGAGGGGCTTCTCAGGCTTGGCGAAGCGTGGGAGTATGGGAACGCACCAGTTCCATCCTGTGTGTGTACCGCCTGTCAGCTGAACAGTCCTTGCAGGCCTGGCGAGCAGCCAGGAAAACCGATAAGTGAGGGCCTCACCAGTCCCGCGGAACGACGTGACGAGGTCCCAGGACCAGTCGAAGCGCGCCGAGAAGGACGCGCCTGCTGGATAGGCCTGCCAGTAGTACTCGTACCCTTCAGCCAGGCTCCTCGCGACATCCTCGTCAGGGGCACCGATGACCTGACCCTCCTCGGCGGTGCCATCGACACTCCTGAGACCATCGGCATGGCCATTCTGCACCGCATAGCCGTTCCCAGAAGGCGCCGCCACAGCCACAGCGGACCCGTGCACGACCATCAAACCTCCATCCCCGGCATCCCCGGCTCTTTTCCTCCTCCGCTCGACCCTCTCTGCCTCAAACTGCGGGCGCATCCATAGAAGCAGCGTGGCGCTCCAGAGGATTCCCCATGCCTGCAGGAGCCCGACAGCATACCCCACCGCAAAGTTGGCGCTTGACCTGCCCGCCGTCTCGGAGAGGTTGAAGGCCACGATGAACAGCACGAGCAGGTAACGCGCCCGAAACAGCCACGGCCTGTTCACGTGGGGGACCGAAAAGTACAGCACGGGCAGGATGAAGGCGCCGAGGACGGAGTAGGGGAGGACCAGCGGCCTGACGGAGCCCGCGGCGAGCTCGTGCTCAAAGTGTCGCCCGTAGAGGTCGCGGACGTGGGCGCCGAGGTTGGCGAGCGATGCTGGCGGTAGTGTGGTGATGGGCACAGTCACCTGGCCGCTGGTGTGGCCTTCCCTCATCTCTAGTAGGAAGAGCTCCTATCTTTTCTTCTTCTTCTTCTTTTTGGTGTCCGAGTGCAGCCCACACGACTTTCGAGAACTGAGGGAAATCGTCAGCTGCGAGAGTGGTTACCGCCTCATGGGTCGCCGCCTTCCATGTCCAGACGCCCCCACTAGGACCGCAACAGGAGGAATGAGAGGATAGGCGCGTAGGCGGGTACTTCGAGACCTGTCCATACACCTCATTATTACCCAATGCAGGCAGAAGAGATCTCGACGAGACGTGGAGATCATCACTTACTGCTGCTTCGACGCTTCGGTGGTTTTTTTTTTTCCTGCCCCAAACTGGTCGATCCTGTTGACGTCAGTATGTACATCGTACAGGGTAGGAGGACCCTGAAGAACCGCTGCTTTGGGCTCTGGACTACGGGGGATGCAGGGAGGTTACAGGGATCTTCAGCCCTAGCCGCCCCTACCACCTCACCGCATAATGCACTGTACCTTGGCTGCAGCGGTGTGGGAGGGAGACATCTCTTGACTGACTGACTGACTGACCACCTGCTTACCACTTCTTTACCTGAGGACGGACGGGCCTACCTCGAGCCGTGCGCAGATCAAGGCTTTGCAAATACACTCACACCACCTCGTCGGGTGCAGAAACCAATTGGGTATGCAATGCTCTCATTGAACTGATTGTCGTGATAATAATAATAGTAGTAGTAGTAGTACTAATAATAGCAATGCTTCTTTGTTACCCGATCTTCTCTTAGCCAGAATGCCTCCCTCCAGTCCCTTTGTATACAATAATAGGTTTGAGCGACCGAATGAACCTCTCCTTCTCCCACCAAGATCCAAAAAAAAAAAAAAAAAGAGGGGGGGGCCTTTGATTTCCCGTCCTCCCTTCCTCCCAGACCCCCTCCGCTGAAACAATAGCAGGATGAGAAGGAATCCCTCGACGCTTAACAGAAACTTGACTGCCCTTGAGGTGTAAGGGGGGCGGGGGCGGCCGTAACAAATGAGATACAAGGAATTTCGATGCCCTTGGGTGTCTTTCCTCTCTAAACCAAGCCTGACCCGGTGGTGTATCCTTGTGCCCAGTATCCAGGAAAACAAGCTTTGCTCTTGTGTGACCCATATCCAGATGATTCGACCGAAAGCAGAAAGAGAAGCGCGGTATTGCCGGCCGAGTATATATATGACTGGGAGGGGAATCCGTAGGTGCGGTGCTGGTTGGAGTATCATCAATCGTACACAGAAAGTATATGCCTGGGTGCTAGGGAAGATAGCTGAACGAGGAGGTGAAATAGACGCTTGCAGCCCGCCCGATGCCAAGAAAAACAACCACCAAAATATCAGATAAGTCGACACAAGCAATGCTGCGACCCCCACCAGCAGCAGGATCTGAACACGTAAAGGGCTTGGTTGCATGACAGCATGCGCAAGGGAGAAGGCACGGCGAGCCTCTCCAGAAAATACGCGAGATGAACATCTTTGGAGCCCAGACCACAGGAATGTTTCTTCTACTCGGTCTCACTGTCGGCCAGGTCTTCGACGATGTGGTGGTCCTCGAGCTCGCCGAACCTCGCCTTGTAGCGTTGCAGCTCGAGCAGCTGCTCAGCCAGGCCCGAGAGCACATCGGTCATCGGCGCTCTGAGGTCCTCGAGTTTGGTGATCGGGCCGCTGCCCGCGGCAAGATGACGCATCGTCAGGGTAGAGATACAGGTCTGTAGCTCTCGTTAGCATCGTCACTCCTACAATCGGACGTCTCCCATCTGTTCCGGCTCACCTCTATACGGCTCACTTGATGTTCCATGAAGTTAACAAGGAACCGCTCCGTGACTTCGCCGCCCTTTTGTTTCATCCGCTCCAGTAACTCCGTCTCGGGCGGCTGCAGGCCACGGCCTGAGTTCTCCTCAAGTGTGCTGCAGAGCATCTCGAGCCGGAGGCTGACCCGCCACAGGGCCCAGATCACCTCCGGATCGAACGCGAGCTCCCCGGCGGGCGCGAGGGAGGCTAGCTTACCCGCCTCGCCCGAGACTTGCCTCTCGTGGAAGAGGTGTTGCTCGATGCGGCCGGCCAGGGAGTGCGGGTACAGTGAATAGATCACCTCGGGGTTCTCGAGTCCCTTGAGCTTCTTCTCGCCCATCTCCTTGACCTCGAACCCCTGCGAGCTTAGGTTCCGCAGCTCCTTGCGCACGGCCTGGGCAAGGTATCCTCCTCCAGGCCGTCGTCGAGGTTGGAGGAAGAATCTTGGTATGTTTCCAGGCACCGCTGAATCTCCGAGATGAAATCAGACGAGACAGTGATCTGGCCACCGTCGGCACATGCCGATACACGCGAGGCCTTGTTGACAATCGGTCCGTAGTAATCCATGCGGTGCGTGATGGGGTCAACCTCGCAGAGAGGTTCGCCCCAGTGCGTGCCCATACGGACTGAAAGGCCCCTGAAGATGAGGTTGTTGTCCTTGTCGTAGAGCGGCTGGCAGTTGACCGAGTTGAGCATCTCCTGGGGCCAGTCACCATAGAGCAGTGCCGTCTGGACCGCGAAGCACCACAGCAGAGCGGATGTCGCGGTCGGGAAAGACACCATGAAGGCGTCGCCTTCAGTCTTGACTTCGTAGCCGCCTATACGGCGCAGTTGTCGTCTCATGATGTCATTGTGGGCTTTGATGGCGGATCTCATCGCGGCCGGATACGTCTCCCACAGGTTCGTCGAGTTCTTGATATCAGTAAAGACGATGGCGATCATGCCCGTTGGCGCCGGTACCTCGGTGCCTACCTTGCGCAGGTTCGAGTCCAGGGCGTCGTTCTTTGCCGCTCGCTTGTTCTTGCGCATCTCCCGGGGCAGCAGATCACTGTCGAGGCCAGAGGGGACCAGAGACATGCTCTGCCCACGGTGCAGCCGCGACCTCTCGCTCCTCTTCTTCATGTCGGAAACGCTGATCATCATCACCATGATCTTCCCGGATGCGCCGTAAGCCATGGCGAGATCTCGAACTTTCTGGGAGGCCCGCATGAGATCGGGGCGCTCATTCTTGACAACATCAGTGACAAGGGTCGGCGTGAGGTATTCCCACAGTTCTCTTGTAGCCATCACGATGACTTCATGCTGTTCCTTGATCGTGATGTGAGCGACGTGGGGCGCAGCTTGGACGGCGGGCATGAGGTCCGCATATCCAAAGGCACGAGAGACCTCGAGCAGGTCGTTCAGCCTTCCGTTGCGCGAGACCCACCCGCCGGCGTCTCGAATACGAGATCGCTCGTTGGGCTCAGCCGGATCGTGCTTGTGTGTCAGAATCTTCTGCGTGCTGTCGGACTCGATCAGCAGTGCTTGGACGTCGCCCACGTTGGCAATGTACAGCTCCTGCCCCTGAAGATAGGCCACGGTAGCTACAGCACCCGAGTTGAGATCTTCCTTGCTGAGGACGACTGATGCATTAGATCCTCGGTGTGACACAATAGGCCGCTCCTCCGCATGCTGAATCGCGATTGTCACAAGGTCTTTGTTGAGAGCCAGGAAGGCACGGCGCATGGCGTCGACAGGTGTCTCGTTCAGCTTCGTCTTCAATGCTTTCAACTCCATGCCGAAAATGTGGCCAAAGTTCTCGTGTAGGTACTTGGCGATCTTAGAGCCGCCACTCGAGAGGGCCTGGCCATCGAACAGGCCCAACAATGTCTCTGTGTCGGACGCATTGAACCGGGGGACCACCAGATCGATGGTCGAGAGATGCTCGTTTCTGCCTAGTGTGTCTGCCATGCCGTACGGTAAGAATCCAGCCAAGGAGCCTGATGTCCGGACCCGACGATCTTCACTCTGATCCGGGATGCTCGGCACGATCAATGTGACGTCCATCAATCCGAGCACTCGGAGATTTAGCAGACTGCTGAAGTCGGTGTAGTTTTCGCGGTTGGCATTGGCGGGGCCATTTTGTGTCTGCTTAATTTCCAGACGCCTGTTGCCGGAGAGATTGAGAAATCTCAAGTTGGGGTTGAGGTTCCAGTTCCAGTCGTATGGCACATTGGAGATGTTGTATTTGAGGTAGTTGCTTCCGCAGTCCAGCACGGCCAATTTCTTGGCCTTGGAGATGTCAGCAGGAAGGTTCGTGAATTTGTTGCTGTTGATGTGGATCACTTGGAGGGAGTTGTACTCCCCGAGGTCATCCGCAGGTAGGCTGGTCAGCTCGTTACCGGACAGATACAATTCTACCAGCTGTGGCCAGCTCTTGATCGACCTCTGGGGCATGTCGCTTAGCTCATTGTACGACAGATTGAGGACGCGCAGCTCTCCGAGCAGGGTGATATGATCGAAAACCTCGTCGTCGAGCTGGTTGTCAGCAAGATAGAGATTCCTCAGCGACCCGGCAAACGTGTTGGTCAATCGAGACGACAGGCCGGAATCCTTCCTCGGACCAGGCATCGGAGGTGGCAGGGAGCTCGAGCTCTGGCTCGTTGTGGTCCTCGACATGACGGATGTTTTGCGTCCTCCCTTGCCGTAGACCGAGACGACCGAGCTCTTGCGATCGGGACCTGCGGGGACCGGGGATGGACCGACACTCAGCAGCGTGCTCGAGGCTTGACTCGGCCTTCTCGATCCATCCGGCATCAGGTCATCAGTACTTGGAGACGGACTCAGGCCACCACTGGAGCTCGGCTTGAGCCCTGTGGACGATTGCGACGCGGTAAGATCGGGGGGCGGTTGAGGCGCTCGAGAGGCCGGCTTGGGAAAGGAGTCCAGGATGTTCGTAGATGCGTTCAACGTCTCCAGCTTGTTTGCCCACCAGATGTCCATAGGCAATTTCCTGAGATTGTTGCTTCGGACATCGAGAACCCTGAGTTCTGTGAGGCAGCCAATCTCAGCAGGCAGCTCCCCAAGCGAGTTGTTTGCAATGCTGAAATGCTCCAGACGCCGCAGGCTGCCGATCTGTGCTGGTAAGGAAGCAAAGTAGTTCTTGTCTAGGACCAGTCGCTCAAGATTCAAGATGTTGTGGAAGGTGTCATCGATGCTTGCCAGCTGCGCATGAGAAAGGTTGAGGTGTTTCAGCGTCGGAACAGGAGCAGTGATTCCAAACTTGGTGATGGGGTTGGCGTTGAGCTTAAGAGATCGTAACCTCTCAAAACTACCAAGAAATTGTGAGATGGCGTTGTGGTCTGCTGTCATGATCTCCAGCTTAGGGAGCTCAGATATCACATCCATAGCCGTAATCGCATTATACTTGACATCAAGCTCACGCAAGCTCTGCAAGTTCTTGAACGAGTCTGGCAGGGCCCCTGAGAGCCTGTTGTTGGTGACAACCAGCCTCTCCAGTGACTTCAAGTTGCCAATGTTGTCTGGGAAGTTCATGATGAGGTTGAAGGACACATCAAGATCTACCAAGCTCTCCAGCTCGCACAGGAAACTAGGGAAATTTTCGAGGAAGTTCGACGAGATGTTCAGGGTGCGCAGTGATCGGTATGCTCCAAAGTAGGGTGGTAGATGCTTGAGCCTGTTGTTGGCTAGGTTGAGCTTCAGCAGGCCAGTGAGGCTACCGAGTTCGGCATGCTCCAGCTGCTCCAGGCGGTTGTTGGAGACATCAAGGTAGGTGAGCTTGTTGGCGCGGCTGAAGCTGAGAGGCAGCTTGCGAGCCTCGTTGTTGTTGTACTTGATGTCACGCAGGTTGATACAGGAATGGATGAAATCTCGGGGAAGATCTAGAGACAAGTTTCGTGACAGGTTCAACGAAATGATCTCGCCAGCCCTGGAGTACAGAGATATGGGAATGGTGACAAGGTTTCGGCCCGACAGGTCGATATGGTTGAACTTTTGCATCCGGCCGAAGCCCAGATCATGAGTACTGGCATGAAAGTCGCTTTCCTTGGCTGAGAGGAAGAGGAACCGGCAGATGTAGCTGTTGTCCTCACGACCGAGGTCTTCGATCTTGTCCCGTTCCTCGTAGCCGACCTGCTGGAGCAGCCTCTTCTGTATATAGAGAGGGCGTTCGGCGTGATTCAGTATGCGGACTAGGTCGTGCTTCCGCAGGACGATGTGGTAATTATCTAGGCTCTCCGTAACGTAGGATTTCTTGATGATTTGGCTGATGAGTTCTTGGACAGATGAGTCAAGAGCCATTTGCAGCGTCGCAAACGTGCCGTCGGACCGGAAAACGCGGATGCAGTAGGGTGCAAGCTTCTCGTCCGGCCGCGGTGGACTGCCGATCTCCTCCAACTCTAAGGCCTGGGTTGTAGCCTCTAGGTCCGTCTTCCGAACTGCCCAGCTGTCTGGCGCATTCCACACGCCGTTGACGCCGTTATTTCTCGGTGGCAGTGGGGTTTTTTCGGCGGTTTCGGTAGCAGTCGAGGTGCCCGGAATGATCGGCGTGAGGGGTGCATGTCTGGTCACGATGCCTGACATGTCGTCGAGGTCGGTGTCGAGTTTGAAGTAGGTCCCCTTGTCGTTGGAGCGCTCCGTCGGCCCAATCAGCTCGTCTGGGTCATCATAGCCCTTGTTGGAGCGGCCCTTCTTCGAGAACGGGAACTTGTTGTTGAACGTTGCCTGTCGCGCGGTCTCGGGCCGTCGTGGGGGCTCGGCCATTGGGTCTCTACCAGCGGGACCCAATGTCTGCCCGTATACCACTGGCCCGTCATCTTTTGTAAACTCCTGGCGCGATGGCCTCGACACCCATGTTGACGCGAGGGACTGCGTCGAGGTCGAGAGCTTCTTGCTGAGCGGGGGTCCGATCTCCTCCTTTTCTTTCCTCCCGCGGAACCGGTTGAAAATTCCCTTCTTGTGATGGTGGCTATAGCTGGGCGAGGCGGGGCCGTCGAGCCCTCCATTCTTCATTCCGAGACCGCTGTGCCCACTAGGCGTGGGACTTTGTGCACGGGATCGAGAGGCGAACACGTTATTCTGGGCCGTCTTGGACGAGTGCAGCAAGCTTGCTTGAGAATCTTCTCGACTTATCGATGGCCGCAGGATTCGGGAATCCTCATTGCTCTTGTTGTGTCGATGGGAGTGGCCTTGTCCATGGGTGATTGATTGACCAGACCGGTTGGAAGATGAGGTCTTCGGAGGATTCTGCGATCCGTTCTCGCTCGCGTAGCGCTTCTCTGTCCGGGCCGGCGAGCACCTCTCGGACAGGGGCCTCACCGTATATCGCGATGTCCTGCAGAACAAGAAATAAATCGTCAGTCAGATTAGATGGGCGTCAGTGGTCGGTAATGAGGGGTAGTGAAGAAGAAGGTTTAAAAAAAAACCACCCCCCATGAGTGTGTAAAAAAAGAGTCTAGATGAAGATGGAGCAGATTTCCTTGCAATACATCGGGTCCGCAAGGTGCATGCGCGGATATAACAGAGAGATTTGGGGGAAATAAGGTTTGCAGGGAGGCACAGGGCTCCCGAGAGATGCGGGTCAGTTGGTGGTGGTGGGTGGTGTGAAGGGTACCGGAAAAGGGTTATGTTGGTTCGTCTCTTGGCTTGAACGCACCTGGGCCTCTTGGTAGAGAAAGGGCACGACCTCTGGCGCTGGGACTGGTGTTCTGGGCCTGGAGGAAGACGGTGAAGCATCTCGGGTATGGTCTGTGGCGTTGGAGTAGTTGCGGTCACGATGGGGACGGGGAGTGTGGCTGTACGAATGAGATCGGGACTCCTTCCCGGCAAAGGAAGGTGGTAGGGAGGTTTCCGACGAGTCTCGACCAGGATTTTCTTCACCAAAAAATCCCTGAAGTTTCCTCAGGCCTCCCCTCTGGCCGCTGGACTTGGAGGCCTGGCTGCTCGCGGTGGTCGTGACGCTGGCTATGGAGGGCCTCCTTTCATCGTTGAAATATGCAGCGTCGGGCGAGTCACTGCCGGGAGGATTTGGTGTGGGGCGCATCAGCGCACTGACCGAGGCGGATCTGAACCCCGGCGACATTTGCGAGGGCGAGGCAGACGAAAGGTTGTCGCTAGAGTCGTTGTAGAAAGTTGTAGCCATTGCGCCTCCGTTGGCTGAAGTGGGTGTGGGCAGGTTATTGTAATGATTGTTATTGCTGCTGCCATTACTGCCTCCTTCTGCTGCTGTTCCTGTTGTTGTTGTTGTTGTTGTTCCTCCTGCTGCTGCTGCTGCTGCTGCTGCGGCTCCTCCTGCGCCTGCGCCGCCACCGAGCATCCAAGGCGCAACCTGCTGCATGAAAGAGGCAGCAGTCGAAGGCGGGTTGTGCACGATCTGCGGAGCGCGACTGCCAGCAGGCTCCAGGACGGCCAGATCGCGACGGTAGTTGGCGAAGTCGCTCAGGCGGTGCTCGCGGGGAGCAGGAAAGACAGGAGCGGCGGCATTTGAGGTCGAGATCGAATTTGAGGAGAAACTTGGGGACAAAGCGGCGCGCAGGGGGTTGGAGGACTTCGTATTGGGAGGCTGAGACTCCTGGTCCTTGGTTCCTTTCGGGGGCCTGTGAGGGAGAGCGCAGAGGTGGTTTGACCTGTCAGTTTTCTGGGTGCGCCTTGACGGGGCAAGGGGAGAGGAAGTCTCTCAAGAGGTGAAAGCCGATGAGTCTGTCCTGCAGCATGCATGTGCGCACACACTTGCTGCGGTATGCTGGCGGCGGGGTGGGCGGCAGCTCGATGTCTCGGTCGAGCCGGGGCGAGGTGTTGCGGCGGCGGCGGCTCGACAATAGACACAAGACAGACACAGACCCAACCCCAGCCAGCAGGGGGACAACTGATGACGAGAACGGAACTACTCACTTGACGGGACGCCCATGGTCGTCGGTCTTGATCCGGCTCGGGGCAGCAGCCCTGCGCGAGCTCCTAGACGAGGAGCGCAGGCGGATGGAACCGTCATCGCCGCCATTGTCTTTGTCCTTTGGCCTGTCCTTGTCCTTGTCCTTATCCTTGGCCCTAGGCAGAGCTGGGAGCGGCTTGACGGTGATGTCGGAGGCGTTGCTTTCGGTACTCGCGCTCGTCACAGAGCTGAACCGTGAGGTCTGCTCTTCTCTCGTCATTGTCGCCTTGCCCTGTTGGTCCCAGGACACAACAGAGCCATGTCCTCAATCGCGACGGATTATCCAAGGCCCATCGAGGTCGCTGGCGGCGCGGGTAGCGAGGGGCGGGATCACCACAGCAAGCTATGCGCACATATGCCCGAGTCACGCACGTAACTATACCTGCCGTGCTTGTGGCCGCGGGGGGTTTCTGTAGCGGAAGTTTAAGCAGTAGTGGTAAGTGGCTGTAGATGTGTGGAGAAAGCCTCTCTGTTTCGGCAGACGTCAGGTTCAATTGTGAATCAGGCGCGGCGAGCTATAGTATAAGGTCCAGAAGGGCGTGCTGCTCCCCTGGTTTGTAGGGAGGACAGGTGGGAGGGGGGAGAGGGGGGGGGCAACAGAGCACAGAGTATGTATATGCCTAGAGAGCTTTGCTCAGAGAGAGAGAAGAGGAAGAAAAAACCCCCAAAAGGCGATATGGTAGGGATCAAAGTGCAGGACGAGATGCGAGGTGAGGTGGAGCGGATGCGAAGCGTTGGCCACCCGAGTCTTGCTACTATGCAGTGCCAGCAGCAGAGCTGCAACACAGCAAACGCACACCCCCAACCAGCTGGGACAAAGTCGAACGGCTCAGGATGGGCGGGATCGGGCCCTGTGTGGATGTGGTGGATTGATGGGATGGAGGGGGGGCGGTCATCTGTTCGAGGTGGCAGCAGTGGTCGAGCAGTTGCAGGGTGCGGGTGCGGGCAGATCGATGAGAATGAGACACAAGCTGCATCCCAGGTTTAGGTGGGCGCGAGTTGTGTGGCAGGCGGCTGGAGGTGTACCGACCAGGGGGGCACCAGGTCACGATACCTGTCATCAGTCTCCCCTCACCGCTGCTTAGCGTGAGTTAATTGAGGGGCTCGATGTAGCGGTACAAGGTCTTGGGCTCCCCCAGTGCTGTCGGTACCTGGACTGCCCATCACCCCACACCCTCCCGCATCTATCTTGACGAACCCCCAAAGCGTCCTGAAGTAACCGTACAAAATACCACGTAATTCCGCCGCAGCAGCAGCAACAAGGACTCGTGAGAGACAAGGCTGTCCATCTGTTGATGTGTGTGTGTGTGTGTGTATCTGTGCTATGATGTGTGTGGCCCAAAGGACATCCCAAACAGCACCCCATTTTTGAGCGAGGGCGAGTTTCGAAACAGTGTCGTCCGCACGCACGTACGTACTCGCTCGTGTTGGCGCTCCAGGCCTGAGCTACTATAACAGTACACGGTATCACCCACCAAAGGTGTCAAAGCCGCATCACTCTTGTCGATTTACTGTGGGAGGAATGGTGGCGGGGAAACAGGAGGAAAGAGAGAGAAAGGGGGGGGTAAAAAGGGCCAAGCCAAAGATGCATGCAAACCCCGCCCTCCCACCCCCCATCAGGGACAAGGAGGAGTAGCGACCAAGAGAGGGCTGGCTGCTTGGCCAACGCAACTCGACGCGATGCAACATCGAATGGCGGCTTTTTTCTTTTTTCTGATGCTGCTGTCGCCTTTTTTTATTTTTTTATCTTACCGATGACTGCGTCAAGATCCTTGTGGCGATCATGAAGGCCGTCCAGAGAGGTAACCCATGTGGGCAGGTTTCCACATTGTACGCGAGTCCTTTTTTTTTCTTGCTTGCTATTATTTTATCATTTGGGTGCTGCTTGGACTTACTCCTTGTCGTGAGCTGAGACTTGAGGGGGTGCCTCACAAAACCCGCAAGGCACAACACATGGTCCAAACACCAGCGGCAATCCCTAAAACATCCCCTGCCCTTGGCCTCTCTCTCCCCCGGGCTCGGCTGTCTGGGAACCTGCAACAGCCAAAACAGCTGGAGTGAGGTGACTTTTGGGCGAGCCTTTTACGGAGCTGGGGTCTTTTGTTTTAGCGCCCGTGGAAGCTCGCTTGTCGCTTGGGATCCCTGAGCCGGCATGCTGTCGGCAGACAATCGAGAGCTTGTCGCTGTTGACTGTGGTAGCAGTGGGAGATATGCTTTCCTCCCCACCGGGGACGCGTCTCATCTCCAGGCCGTTAACCGTGCGGCCCTCTCTCGAGTCAGCACAAAATCACCAGATTTTTGTTTTTCTTCCTTCTTCTTCCAGCAAGCAAAGCATCGCCTCGATTCAGTGCGTACAGCCATGCATGTATGCATGCAAGCCGAGATATCTCCCGGCGTGGCGGTGGCGAGGGTTACCAGACTGGCCAAGCCTCGAGATACACCGCAACAAGCCTCAGCTACAGAGAGAGAGAGAGAGAGAGGGCCGCGAGCATGTTGCGATGCTGGAAAAATAATGGCATCTGGGCAGTTCCCAAGATCTGACTCGATGATCGCACACACCGTCTCCTACGAAGGGTCTCGTCCCTACACACCAAGTGCTGCAGGCTGGAATGTCAAGTTCTAATAATAGTCCCGCCCAAAAGATCGGTATCACCACCACCATCATGGGAGCACTACTGGAAATCACACACAGAGACAGCAAATCATCCGGATTCGGGCCTACTTACCATAGTATGACGGCGTCGTGGTCCCCTCTCCCCCTCGGCAGCGAATAGGGCGTTCCGTCAGAGACATATGACTGTGTATGCATGTCAGAATTTCCGGGGGGGGGAGGGGGAGCCTTTTAGCGATCGCCAACATTGAGGTGGAAAATACGTACCTCAAGGTTAATACGTGCTGTGCTGCTGCTGTTCATTCAACCTTTGGTGGTCCAATACAGACTGTAGACGTTATCGCCCCGTCCCCCGAGCGCTCCTACTATTAGCTACGGAACTCATGCGCGTACCAACCGACGGGAACCTGAGTGCCTAACTACTTAAGTACATACTTAAGTAGGTACTCCCTCTCTACACTGGCATCAGTTCAGCGTTGAAGGGCGCATCAAAAGAAACCCACGATGAGGGTCAGCAGCTATTCAACAGGTTTTCGAAGCTGCACGCCACGACGCCGCAAGGTTTATGATATCCGCGCCATCCTGTCCAAACGCGTCACCAACCACGGCGAGCGCGAAACAGCGGATGGAAAGGAATGAAAACCCAAGTATCCCCCCCCCCGGGCATTGAGTTGCTCACATGTGGCGGGCACCCTTATCAAGACAAAAAGGGTTTGCTGTTTCTCTTTTTTTTTTCTCTTTCCTTTCTTTTCTCCCCCTCCTCCCCCGGCCCGCTGTCTGTGTGGCTGGAACCCAGAGTCATACACGCGCATATGGGGCATTCCACTTCTGCTTCCCTCCTCCGCGCTCACCGCGTAAGTACATACATAAGTAGTCTACCAAGCATCCATCTATCCATCCATCCTCGTTTATCCCGTCGGCTGAACGGCACCGGGGGTGGTGAGCTGATCTGGTCGGACTCGCCCAGTTTAGTTTCCCCATCCGTCTCTACCAAGAATACCGCCTTGAGCAAAACAATGTCTTGGGGGCGGACGCCGCAGATGAGACAGATTACACACATGCTCTCTCTGCCATGTCCCATTGCTTTTCCTCCTGCCTTAGACATCCGTTGTAGTCAGCGCTATAAGCCGAGTAGTGCTCGCTTCTCCTTTTTTTTTTTTTTGGTCCCTCCTTTTTTTTCCCCCTCCCAACTTGCCAGCCAGTCCCATCTATGATGTGTGGCCCATTGTCTAATTTTGTGAATCGCAGGTTCGCGTTTCTGAGCTGGACAGGCTAGAGAGAGAAAAGAAGAAGAAGAGAGAGAGGAAAAAGGCCTGTTGCCGTGGCGGTTCTAGGCTCATACGTCTTGGTCCCTCTTGAGGCGGCATGTGCAGTAGGTGTGATACAGCCGAGACCAACCGTCTGGCTATCCATATCCCTCCCGACTAGAGAGCTGGCATTAGGGTAAAAGGTGCAGGCGCCTCTCCCTCAATCCCGCTGTCATAGGATAGAGCTGCTGTGCGACTGATTGCAGCTCGACCCTTGCCGTCCACGCAATCCAGGGTTCGCAGCTCGCCCGACGGAGCTGGACATTGCGATGAAATGGCTGCCCCAAGCTTTGCGCATCCCGAGCAGATGGATTTGATCACTCACGCGGCACAAACGCTCTGAGACAAAGGCTGTGAAACACAAGTGCCTGCCTCGCAGGTGTACTATCAACGCTGCGCAATATATAATTAATATAAATCATGTGTATCTACACCAGTAAGCCCGGCCCCAAACACTGGTCTGTCCCGTCCTTGCTCGGCAGGCAAGGTGAGGGATCGCGGACACGGCAGGCGTGCCTAGACCGCCACCCCTTCATCGATGCACGATGCTCCCTCAACACAACTCCTCCAACGATGTCAGATCTGAATCACTATCGGCACTCTGCTGCAGCCGTGTCGTGGTGACCTCGTTGTCCTTGATATCCGTTTCGTCGCCTAGGGAGGCGATGCTTGACAGGTCCGACTCATCATCATCACTATCAACGACCTCTTGAATCTTCAGCTCCGTGGAGACTTCGTCAGGAGTCTGCTCAACATTGACTTCCTGCGGTTCTCCAGCGCGACCATCCCCGTCGTCTTCTTCTTGTGCAGGTGGGTCGACGTGTGAATTTTCCTTCTCGTCACAAAGGGTGTCGCCCACGACACGACTTTCCAGCATTACATTCCGGGCGTCCTGTAGTGACAGGGACATGTCCTCCTGGATGAGCCAGGCGGCAAGTTCCGGGACCAACACCAACTGCACGAAGCCAGTGTAGCCTCTCGCAGAGATGAGCTTGTCCCGCGGCGCCCTCTCCCTGAGCAGAGGCGAGAACATTTCCACTATTGTTTCCGTCATCAAGCTCATGCCTCGCAGGCCATAGTACCCCGGTGAGAGATATTCTTCCGTCTTGAGCAGCGTCCTGTTCTTGCCCGTCTTGATATTCTCGCGAAGCAGTGATCCAAAATATGAGTCGGAAGCCTTCCCCTCTATCAGGGCCTTGATGTGGTCATGGTGGCCCTCGACACGTTTCTTGAGGCCCTTCCAGTCGATCACTGGGTAGCCCCTCTCTTTCCATTGTTTCTGCGCAGACTTCTTTTTGTGTAGCCGGCAGAACCTTGCCTGTCGGACAACGTCCATCCTCTGCCCTCTCGAGAATTCCTTGAGCCAATTCTCGTCAACAACCTCTTCGCAGATTGGACACAACGCTGTACCCTTTTCTAAGACTACGTCTGTGTCATCTGGTGTATCGTCAAGTGGCGTGTCGAAGTCGACTGGCTCCAGGTTTGGGGCGTATTCACCATAGCTCGCAGGCATCTTGAACTCTGGTCTTTTTGATACATTATCCTGGGGCGCATTCCGGGACTTCTTCCCTCTTGCACGTTGGGGCCGTTTTGAATTCTGCTTCTTGGTGCGGTCCTCCAGTGGTCTTGGCGTAGGGGCAGCCGGTGAAGAAAGTGGTGAAGATTTGGAGTCGGGCGGAGGTGTTGAGTCATATGACACGGCGGCGGGCATCTTGAAGATACTCTTCTTCTCCGGCGTGTCCGAGACTATGTGTGTCTTGAATGTCCTGATGGGTGTTGAGCTCCGGGATTCTCGCCCCCTCTTGCTGCCGTAGCCTGCCCCGTTCTTGCGCTTGCCCACCATCCACCCATCAACCATATGATCCCCTATGCCGGAAGTCGACTTGTTTGTATTGCTTCTTGCCCTCTTGTTGGAAGTATCCGCGGCATTATCGTCTGCCTTGTCGTCTTCAACCGCACGCTTTGGCCTCTTCTTCAGGTTGGGTGTCTCGACTTGGCGGGCCGAGCGCCGGATTTCCGGCTGTCCGCGAGTATCAGTTGACGACTTCTCATCTCTGGCATGGCTGGCAAAGTTGCTAGTGTTTTGACTGATAGGGGCGGCCTTTTTCTTAAAATTGGTCCGTTGCAAATTGGCGCTTCCAAAAAGGTCGTCATCGTCAGAGGAGTCGATGTATCTGATCTCAGGGGCGTGCCCAAGTGGTTCTGTCACCTCCTCATCGCTACTCTCGACCGGGAGAGCTGAGACATCTGCAGGCTCCCGCATTGGTTTGGGTATTTCAAGCCGAGGCCTTCCATTGATAATCTTATGGAGCGGTGGGACATGGCATTTCGTGAGCTGAGGCATGGTGAAGTCTCCTTGTACCTTGTAGTTTGCACTCAAGATCAAGTGAGGACAATCATGAGCGAGCAGCTCACTCAAGTCAAAAGCGGGTATGATGGAAGCAGTTTTGTTTGTCCAGCAACATATAGAAGAACATGAGCTGAGCTTGAGGAGGTTTGGATGTTGTATGTGAGTCAATGGGTCCTGATTGATTTGGTCTTGCTCCGCTGTGCGTTCAAATCTGGGGTTTGGAACAATGTCAAAGTTGTTCATAATTTCAAAATGGAAAATGGAGTTCTTACCAAATCAGAACAGTGGACCCTCAAGCAACTGACAACGTGTTTCAGGTTTTGGTGAACAGACAGACTGGAAGCACATTGCTGGGAGCATCTTGGGGCTGTTGCTGCCTTTGTTACACAGAGACTCAAGTCTGAAGAGCAATTGAGGCAAGTGAGACTCGGCAGGAGCATTGCACCTGGCAGGGTACGCGCCATCGGACGCGTCCAGGTCAATTGGGGCAACCGTGTCTTAGTGCTGAAGGAACTGTGGACTGACCCCTGCTAGCTGCTAATGTCCATGTTCAACCCCCTGGAAGTGGAAGGTCACCGCTACCATGTCAAATGGACTGAACCATGGTCCGTCTGCCTGGAATGTCTTATCTTTTCTTGGAGGATCAGACGTCTGTCAGCTGAGATGTGAAGAAGAGATGCCTCCTATCTCTGGGCAAGTCTATCTAGCTTACTTCCTGTATAGGAAAACCACGGGTATCATAGATGAATGACATGAATTCTGAAAGACACAATCATGACAACTTGGCCATCTTCTCTTCCAGTTCCTTCACCCAGCCCTCCACCACCTTCATGTTGTTGCCCATGGATGATTCTCCCTCCTTCATTGCTGCCTCCACCTTCTCCAGGCCTTCCCTCCACTGCTTGATATCTGACGCCATGTCTGTCTGACGCCTCTCGATCCTGTCTAGTGTCTCACTGGCTGTGGCTGCATCTGCATGGATTGCCCTTAGCGACCGCAGCCTGTCCAATAAGGGTGGGAGGAGTGGTGTGAGATTCTCGATCGTGGGCAAGGTGCTGTAGAGAGCATTGATCTTTGTCATCTGCTCAGACTCTTCCGAGTCAGGATCGGCAGGCGAGGATGATCCTGCTCCTGTAGAAGCCAGGGCGTCCTTAGCCTGCTTCGCCTGTCTCCGAGACTTCTCTAGTTGCTCGGCCTCCTGTGTCAACTGTCGGACCTTCCGGCTGATGGTGTCGAGCGAGGACGACGATGCGTCCGACAGAGTCGACACTTGCTTCTGTATCCTCTCCAGCGTTGGCACGATGGCGCGCGGCAGGCCGCTCGGGTCAAGCTCTGGTAGGGCAGATGACCCAATGCCGATAGCCTTCTCCAGAAGCGCCAGTCGCTGGTCGAAATCGGCGGCCTTGGCCAGTGCGTGTGTCTGCTCGTACGTCGGCGCATACGTAACGGTGTAGGTAGCTGATGCGCCCTCCCCGGCCTCGCCTTGAGAGTTGCTGCCCGTAGCTCCCGTATCCGGTGGGGACGTAAACCTTACAGGACGGAATCCAAGGCCCTGTGCCAGGTCCTCCGGGTGTTTGGAGATCTCATCCAGCACCTGGCTCAAGGAGGCCAGCTCGATCTCCTGCTCCGGCTCCTCGCCCTGGGAGCCAGGCTTCTGCTCCACAGCCTTCTGCCTGCCCACTTCCTCCTTGGCCTCCTCGATCTCTCTCTTCAGCCGGGCAATCTTGCGGGCGAGGCTCTCGCCCTCGTCCTCGTCGCTCAGGTCTCCAATTTCCTCAGTGCCGTCCTGTAGGACTCTCTGTCTTCGAGAAGAAGCTTTGTATGATTTGCGCTTCCCGCTGACGCGATCCGAGAAGTCAACGTCTTTGGCGTCTACCTGGGAGGGCATGAACCGCGACCGTGCCTGGTCTATCCGCAGCTTTGAGCGCGAGATGCCGGGGGCGTCCGTCTCGTCATCTTCGAATTCGTGGTCGGATGGTGACTGGAGGGTGGTCTGCCCAGGTCTGATCAGTTGCAAGGCACATCTGAGAATACGCCACAGGGTCAACGTACAGGCACGGTTGATGTGTCATCTGTGAGCTCCGGAGTCTCGTAGATGTCTGGCGCGGAGTCCTGGAATTACCCATTAGATTTCGATTGCAGATAACACGGCGTGGCAATCTAGCTCACCAAGTCTGGTAACGCAGCATATTTCCTGTTCAGAGCCATCGCGATGATGGTAATGGAAATTCTCAGCGGTTAGGGTGTCTGGTGCCTACAAATGACCTCACTTCTGCGATGTCCACCGCGTCGAGCGTTTCGAGGTTGGAAAGCGCTGTGTTTGGGAGCTGGACCCCCGGTAGCTTGTCGCGCCTAGTGCTGAGAGCCAAGTGCCGAACACGCGCCGCGACGGTGGGACAAGTACTGTAAGCCCCACTTCAAAAAGGACCTACAAAAGCCTCGCCCTCAGAAATTTTGCGAGCTTGCATCCTGCATCTTCTCTCGCAAACCACAACGCCACGACAGACACAAACGTAAGCTCCTCATTCTTCACCCTCCCTACTATTTCGAGTTGCATGATGTTCAATAGCATGTATTACCTGACTTCTCAATATGATGTCTCATTTTATCACCAAGATCTCTGACAAGCAACACAAATTCACCTTTTTTTTTCTCCCACAACTCCCTTCTTCCACGGTCTGTCTAGTGCTAACACAACGGCGCGATGTTCAGGTAGATAATCTGATATGTCCTCGACGATACCCAAGCCTCCAAGCGGGCACTTTAACCTTCTCTATTTCGCGGGCGCGAACACGTTCACCGGCAAAGAATTTGAGCCGCTCCCCGCGCCCTTGCCTCTGAGGCAGCTCTTCGTGACGCTCGAGGGGGCGATACGCAGGCATCAAGTCAAAGGTGCTCGAATCCTGCTTGGTCACTATCAATCTGAACTACGTCGACGTGCCCGAGGATCCCAATGAGGGTGGCGCCGACGAGCCTGTTATCAAGGAGGGTGATGAGGTTGCGATCATTCCGCCTGTGAGCTCTGGATGATGGACATTCTTGTGTGGCCGAAAAAAGAAAAAAAAAGAGATGAATGTTGCAGTTGATTTTTTTCTTGGGGGGAAGGGGCTAAGGCTGAGCCATCTTCAAAGTCACAACCTTCACCTTGCTAGGAGAGCTTGCTGCTCCTCAGACGTCGACCTCTGATCGAGTGACTCGGGTCTCTGGCGTTTCGCCCATGACATCAAGTCCCACTTCCAGATCATCCAGTACCCTGCCTCTTGCTGCTTGTGGTACCTGGCCAACCTTCTAATAGCGAGGATCAGAAGGAAGATGAGTATTGCAAAGATGATTGTCGATATGATGGAGACGATTGAGGTCAGACTGGTCGTGGTCGAGACATGGCATCCCAATGGCCGGGTCCGGATCTCCCACCGCTCCGCCCAGTGCGGACAAATGTCTTCGTCGTACGCGGGTGCGAGCGCTGGTATAGTGTAGTTGTTCGGCACGCATGACCAAGTCTTAAACAACAAGTCAGTATGCTAAATCCTGAGCGGCTCGTCGTGGTTGACTGGACCTACAAATGGACACCAACTGCATCGTTCCTCATCCAGACAGCCATGGCAATCCTGATGTCTCCAGCAGCGACGCAAATGCGCATCGCTTGGCTCTGAAGTTACCATCATAAATACTAACAAACAAATCAAATATGACATTCAAAAAAATTCATTCAAATTATTTCCCTCCTGGCCCGGGACGCTAGTCACGCACTCTCATCTATGTCATCGTGAAAATCGATGTCTTCCAAGGATTACTAGGTCAAGCTTAAGAAAAAGAGAAGCAGGCGGGGAGGAGATTATGAAACCGGCGACCCGGCTATTATGACCGGCACGAGAGATCGCGCCGCTCCTCTCCCCGCCCCGCAGTTGATGGGTGTTTGAAAAGTCGGGGATTATGAGTATGCCATCGTGATGATAAATGTGATTTGTTCATGAAGCGACAGAGTCGGATACTCGATCCAGAGCACCAGTAGTATTTGGGGACTCTACTCAACAACTCTACCCAGATACAATACCAGATGGACTTTTCCACAAAGTTGTTTTTCCCTTCTCTCTCACCCGGGAGGCCGAGAGACCTCCTCAGGCCTTGACCAGGCTCCTGGCCTTCCTCCTCTCCTCCTCACTCAACACCCACTGCATCCCCTCGTCATCCCCACCCGCCACGATCTCCTCCCACTCGTCGTCCTCCATATTCGCCACCATGAGCACCTGCGAGACCTTGGAAAATAGCTCGCGGACGCCATAGTTCCCGCCCTTGGACACCACGTTGATGATCGCACTGAAATCCCTCTCCATGCGAATCACACCAAAGGCATTTGCCCGCCCGAGGTACTTCCACGCCCGGTCGAGCAGTACGCGAGCGAGATACCGAGCGGTCGTCTCTAGCAGGATGGCATAGGTCTTGGGCGTCATGAGCCGTGCGATCGGCTTCATAAGCGCGTCCCAACCGTGCTCGAAGCGCCGGCCTACCGCGTCCAGCAGCTCGTCCTCGTCGATGTCTTCTGCGGCTGCGAAGTCGGCCAGTTCGTCTTCGGTCAGGGTATAATCCACATCGCGGAAGGTATCTGCGAGGACGGGACGCAGGCGGAGCCTGACGACCTGGTTGGCGAGGACCTGCAGGCCTTCGCTGAGAAGCTCGGTCGTCTTAGAGGTGAAGGTCGAGAGGAGGGTGGTCAGAGCACTGCTGACAAAGGCGACATCGTGCTCGAAGGGGAATGTGTCTTGGAGTGCGGGCTGAGGACCGGCGCCGTTGGTCCGTTCGAGCGAGGTTCCGAGGAAAGTATTTATGATCCGCTCGAGGTACTCGTTTGATGTCTCAAGGCTGTTGATCAAGACAATAAAGGCTATGATCTTGTCTTCAGGCGGGAAGCCCCCTTGAACGACCGGTTTCGGATATGATTCGTCGCGCATCTTTCTCTGGACCATGCCGACAAAATCGGATCCCAAGACTCTACCAACGGTCTGCAGGACAGATGCGACCGCATCTCTCTGTGATGTAGAGAGTGTCTTCTGTATCACGGTGTTGACGATGTACATAACATCATCAACCGCAGATATTATAAAGGGGGGTTCGCTGTTTAAGGGCTTCTGTGGGCTTAGCGAGAGCCCGCTGGGCATCTCATCCAGCTGAAATGCCTTCTCGACTGATCTCCGGAAGAAGAATGTGCTCATGACATTGTAAGGGTTAGTCAGTCTGCCCGAGACCTTTCGATTCAGGTTGGACTTGATGAGGACGTCAGGAGTGACGAGAGGTGTGTCTTTAGCAGCGGATTCGGGGTCCTAAAAGCCAAACACCAGTCAGTATGAGGCTCTCTGGGTTTGGACAATGGGGTTGTGAGATTTACCTTGCATTTCCCTGCAATGAAACGAGAATAGGCCGACCACCTCCCAAGCATGACGGCAATTTCGTTGAGCAGCGCATCCACCTCCTTCATATTGACGCCTTCATCCTCACTTCTCCTCGGGTCGTTGGTTCCGGCTCCAGCAGCGGGAGATCCCATCCTCGGTATGCCGGTCATGCCCTTCTGTTGTGACAAGAAGCTCTGGACGAGGAAGGAGAAGGGATAGCTCTTGACGTCTGTCAGCTTCCTGTCGACCCCCCTGTCGTCGCTCCACGAATCAAGGATGATGCCGCCCTGGACGTCGGCCTCCATCTGCAGCCTCTCGATGACCTTGACCATCTTGCCGGATCCGTAGTGCCGCTCGACCAGGCCACCATGGCTCTCGATGATCTGGGCAATGTGCTCGAACAGCTTGGTCAGGGCATTGGCGTAGAAGAACCCATCCTTCCTGCCAGGAACCACGGTGCCTTCCTTGAGTGTCTGCCTCGCGGTGCCAGCAACGCCCTGACACACATATCTGCCGTATACGTCGAGACCAACGTCCCCTCTCCCTATCAGGGGGGAACAGCTTGAAGAACCTCGTGACTTTGGTCCCGTCGCCCTCTTTTGCCGCCTTCTCGAACTCCCTCAGGAACAGCCCGCAGAGGCTCTCCCTGGCGTTCTCCAGCGTGACCCACGGTGCATCGGGGATCTCGACTGTGGGCACCATGGCCGCGGCGAACCCACCCCGTATAATGTCCTCAGGCACCCCTGCTCGCGCGCGCGATGTACCCGGCGGCAGCCTCCCAGTCCTGCGGCGCGCCCATGCTCCAGACGACCCCGCCGACGCAGGCCTTCAGCTCCGCGACCTGCTCGACGACCCTGAGCGTCTCCTCGACCCTCTGCTTCTCGAGGTCGAGCTCGCGCACCCTACCGGAGAGCCTGCCGGCCGTGTGCGCCGCGTTGGCCAGCATGTTGTTGCTTATGGACCGGGTGGCGATCACCTGCGAGCCCAGGCCCGCACGCAGGTTGTCTAGCCGGCCGAGGTCACGGCCGAGGTCTGCCTGGGCGGCAAGGCTGGCCTGGAGCCGGCGCACGAGGTCGGTCTCGCGGGCGTGGAGGGAGGTGAGGGCGGCGCGGACCTGGGCCGGGTTGGATGCTTCGAGGATGGAGCTCTGGCCTTGCGAGGGGCCAGCGTCGTTGAAGTTGTTGTTGGTGTTTTCTCCTGAAGCCGCCGCCGCTGTTCAGCGCAGAGGTCGGGTTGGGCGTCATGTTGGCGGGGAGGGGCGACGGTGATGGGAGGGAGTTCTTGGTGTTGATGGTGAGGACATTGCTGTTGGTGGCCGATCGAGCTCGGCTCGTCTTTGAGGTCGTGGACACGCCATTTGCGAAGGCAGACATCGAGGCGGCCTTGTCGTATGGCGTCGCATGCCTGCTTGTGTGGTGGGAGGAGGAGGACAAGGCTCAGGGTCCAGATGTGACTGCCATCAGCTGTGATGCCAGTTAGTCTTCTTTCTACTGATGGTTCGGGGCGGTTTCGCTACCTGTCTCCAAGTGAGAGTACCTGAGTAAGGGAACGCTATAGGACGGTGCACTGCTGTAAGCGCCAGCAGGGATAGCACGGTACAGCGGAGTACGTACCTGAGTACCCTCTAGGCCTTGGACTTGGGCATCGGAAGTAATTATCTTGAGGTACCTCGCGACTTCTTGAACGCTCAACAAACAGCCTCTTATTGTCAAGACCTCGCTACCTACCTGCCTCTTATCCTGGTCATAGAAACTCGATTTTCCCCTATTTCTTTCAATCTGGATTTAAAGGTTCCGAACTATCACAAGCTGCCGGCTCAGCAACCTTCTCGATTCCAGTCATGCTGACTTGAAAAGCTGCCCTACGCTCTCACGCTCGAAAAGAAGTGTCTAAAGTGTGCCTAAGCAAGCACGATCTCCGGAATTGACGCATACACTTCTCTACGTGTAATAGAGCCATGCTTACCCCTTGGGTCTTGACCAGCAGGAGGCCTCGAGGGGCTTCGGTTCAGTTCTGCGTGCTTTTGAGCTGTGCTGTTGAAACGTAACGAGATGTTCAAACTAGATCTTAATTCAGCCTTTTCATAATGCTTGTATCTTCGTCTAATATAATTCCTCGGGAGTCTATCCACAGCATAGATCGAGATGTAATCTCATAATCTCATTACCTGTTACATGGTCAAGTTGTCTAAAGCCGTTCGTCATTGACCCGTAGAAATATCACACACCATGTATTAGAAGAGGGCGATGACTTGCTATTTCAGACAAGCAAAGATCATAAGAAGCATTCTCAAAGGCGAGGACATGATTCCCCGTGATGAACATAGTTCTTGGTCATGAATTCCGTCACCCTCACAGTCTGCTTCAGTTACTACTCATTGGTGGCTCCAGAAAACCTTTCTATCAACCTATCCTTGGCCACTGCATTACAACAAACATATTTGTATCAGTCCTCTCTATGATACCGAATTACCTCGCAACTCAAGAGCCTAGAGATACTGCAATGCTGGATCTCTCCAAAAGGCTAAGGCTATACAATCCGCCAAAAGCAAAGTCCAGCCACCTGGCCGCAAGGCTACAGCCTCGTCCCAGCATTCCGAGATTCCTCATCGACACTTCTCATCCACGAGACGTCTCAAGGTGTCGAAAAATTTTGGATATTGGTATTTGCAAAGTGGCTGATCAAAGGAAGTGTCCTTCCTCCTTTCGCCTTGGAATCGTGGCGTGGTCTTTATACCGCTGGAGAAATTTGCTGAGAGCTTGTGTAACCGTCAAAGGGAGCCTCAGCCTGACAAAAAAGGGCAGAGTTTGTGTGAGGCCTGGCCATGCCGTAAGCTCTTCACAATTGCTGCCGTTGTTATGGCGCACACTTTCGTGTCGTCTCGGGGACGAGCTCCACAGCACAGAAAGCAGCTGTTGGTCATGTTATCTATTCCATATGTTTTTTTATTACAAATGCTTGCACAAGGCGCCTTGCTATCCCACGCAAACCAACAAGGGTTGTTCATTCGTCTCATCTATACAGCCTGGCTGTACCCGCCACCAAGCGTCTTCTTCCCGTAGAACCACCACTTCCTTGCCTCGTCTGCCCAGAACACGGTGCTGCAGAGCATGATCAGGCCCAACAGGTCATAGAACCCGATAGCTTCCGTCTGGAACACCTCCTGTAGCCAGGGAAAATAAATGACCAATAACTGGCCCATGAGGCTGAGCGACACGGCCCAGTTGAACAAGGCGTTGGTGAACAGCCCGACCTCGCCGCGGAGGATCGACTTGGACTCGGACCGGCAGCTCAGCGCGTTGAACATATCGAAGAGGACGAAGCATGTGAAGGTCATGGTGGTGTCGCGGCGTGAGACTTTGCCGTCCTCGAGCATCTCATGGGTATAGACGAGCATGGTGCCGAGCATGATGATGAAGGCGGACTGCAGGACACGCTGAATGACGGCGCGGGTGAGAACAGGCGCACCACGGCGGCGTGGCGGGCGCTTCATCACGTCAGCATCGACGCGTTCTACGCCCAGGGATTGTGCGGGTGGGCCATCCATGATAATATCTGGACTTGTGGTCAGCATGAAGTGATTGCGAAAGAGATGGCGTTGCAATGGTACTCACTAATCCAGAGAATCTGCATCGGGTTCAGGGGAGACTTGAACCCCAAAACCGTGCAGATCAGAACGAGGGACAGACCAGCCGCGCTTGTGCTCAGCTGGAATCTGAGGAAGTTCTGGATATTGTTGAAGATGCCCTTACCCTCCTCAATCGCATGCAAGATGGTCGAGAAGTCGTCGTCAGTCAGGATCATGTCTGCAGCCTCCTTGGCCACGTCCGTCCCGCTTCTGCCCATGGCGATCCCGATGTCCGCCTTCTTCAGCGCCGGAGCGTCGTTGACCCCATCTCCCGTCATTGCTACGATGTCTCCGCGGGACTGCAATGCGCTGATGATTTTCATCTTGTGGTCGGGGTTTGTGCGGGCAAAGATGGTCGTGTGCTGCATCGCTTGGGCAAGATCTTCCTCGGACAGGTCTTCGACGTCTCTGCCGCTCAGGACTGGCCTTACTGAGACCTGACCTGGGCCGTGCTCGCGAGCGGTGGCAATGTCCATGCCAAGCTGTTTGCCTATTGCCACGGCCGTGGTCTCCGCGTCACCTGTGATCATGATCACCTTCACCCCGCCCTCGCATCAGTCTCCTGATCGAACGCCCCACCGAGGGCCTCGGGGGATCACTCATGCCAACGAGACCGGCGAAGGTGAGACCCTTGTACACATCTTCTGAGTCCTGAATGCGGGGGCTCTCACTTCCGTCATTGCCAGGGGTGCCGCTTCGTTGGTTTGGTCCGTTGGACTTGCTTCTTCCGGACCTGTTGACCGGGCCACTGGCAAATGCAATGACGCGCAGGCCCTTGGCCGCCATATTTTCCGCTGCCTGGTTGATCTCTTCTCTCTGTGATGCATCGAGCACAAATTCTCGGCCATGTTTGGTGATGTAGCTGTCGCAGGCATCCAGGACACGATCCAGAGCGCCCTTCATGTAGGCGAACTCCTTCTCGTTCTTGTCGGACCCGATCGCCACCCCCATCCACTTTCTCTCGGAGCTAAAGGGGACCTCAGATGTTCGAGGTCCTATGGACTCGCGAACATCGTGTTCACGAAACCTGTCCAAAAGGTCGAGCATGGCGACGTCTGTCGGCTGACCAACCCAGCGCGTGTAGGTAGAGGCTTCGTCGCGCGCCACCGTGGACGAGAGCACCGCCTTCGCAGCAGCTCCGTTCTCGGTATAACGCCTAGCCAGGCGAGCATCATTGGCGATGTTGCCAATGCGCAGGATGCGCAGCGTGGCCGGGTCGGGTGCGGCCTCGGTTGCGTCGTCGTCTGAGTCGACGTCAAATGCCTCGTCCGCGCCAAAATACCACATTTTTGAGGTTGTCATGTGATTCATTGTCAGCGTTCCCGTCTTGTCTGAACAGACTACGTTGACGGAGCCCAGAGTCTCGACCTTTGGCATCTTTCGAACGATGGCATTATGCTTAGCCATTCGATGGACACCTAGCGCCAGAGTCACGGTGACGATGATGGGTAGTCCTTCTGGGATGGCGGCGACAGCGAGAGATATCGATTCCGTGAAGATTTCTAGGTAGCCCTTGCCCTGGAACCAGCCTGCCACGGAGATGAGCCCAATGACGACAAAGGAGAACTTGCTCAGCTGGGAGCCCAGTTGGTCCATGGAGAGCTGCAAG
Organism: Celoporthe dispersa; assembly: GCA_016584495.1. NCBI lineage: Eukaryota > Fungi > Ascomycota > Sordariomycetes > Diaporthales > Cryphonectriaceae > Celoporthe > Celoporthe dispersa. Next base: position 2,548,054 of record WAID01000007.1, read on the forward strand.
GGCGAGCGCGGGCTCTCGGTGTCCGTGACACTCGTGGCAATGGCCCCAAACTGCGTGTTCCCACCTGTCGCAAAGACGATGCCCTGGCCATGACCGGACTTGACCAGCGTGCCCATGTAGGCGATGTTTCTCCCTTCGTGAGACTCGTGGTCCCGACTCGCGGCGCCGTTCTCAGCAGGACCCCCAAACGTGGGCACCGGTAGCTGCAGGTTCGCACCCTCACTGCGCGTCTTAGCTGCCGACCTGCGAGGGCGCGGTGCAGCCGTGACTCGCACAGGGTCAGTCTCTCCGGTGAGGTTCGACAAGTCTATTGTCAAATCCGATGCCTTCGTGATGCGTATATCTGCAGGAATGCGATCACCCGTCGTGAACAAGACGAGATCGCCCGGGACCAGTGTCGCAGCCATCACCTTGGAAGACGAGGCTTCCAGTGTCTCTTCCTCTGGCGTGACAGCACCAGACGACTCGGCGCCCTCCCTTCCGTCTTCTGCCGTCGGCTGCCAGCTCGGTGTCCGTGGGGCCGCAGCACCTCTTGCTGGCATGCTCCTGATCAAATGCGCATGATTTGGGACGAGGTTGTTGAGAGCCTCAATCGACTTTTCGGAACGGTACTCTTGCACGAACCCAACGGTCACGACAATGGTCACCGCGACAGTGATGCTGATAGCGTCGTCCAGGTTTCCCAAGAGGATAGAGGCGGCCGAGGAGGCGAGAAGCAGTAATATCAGAGGCTCCTTGAATTGTCCCAAGAATCTCAGCCAGAGCGGTTCTGGATCTTCGTGAGGTATCTCGTTGGGCCCATAGTCGCGCAGGCGCGACAGAGCCTCAGGAGGTGTAAGGCCATACGTGAGCGAGGTTCGTGCGCGGGCGGCAACTTCGGCGGTGGTCAGATAGGAGAACTCGTCGGCGACGCTCTGTGCAAGGAGCGGGTCAGCTCAAGGTGGTCTCTTCCCGACAACCTGCGGTGAGAGGATGGGTTTTCTTACTCTCGACTGGGCCGAGGTCGTGCGCGTAGGGGACCTCGACTGCGCCCGATCATTTCCGGCCCAGGGGGACAGCTCAGTGGGTTTCGTCGGCTCGTTGAAGATGGGCAGGCTTGGGGAGTTGCCTGTGAATCTGTCCATCCTCTCGTGCTGGTGGTGGTGTTGGAAGAGGCTCTGGGTAGAGAGGAGAGAGAGCCAGACCTGCCCAGAGGCTTGCGCCGAAAGCGGGACTGCGAAGCTCGACCTTTGCCTAGTAGACTGCCCCCGCGGAGTTGACCACTGGGTGCGCAGGCCAGGCTCAGGAAAGATGTGTTCGAGGTGCTGTCAGTCGCACTTAGATCCGGGGAAGCGCACACGAGACCAGCATCATTGTCTGACAACGTTGCCGGGTGGGTGTCTGATTATAGAGATGAACCTGGGATCTCGGGGATGGTGATTGTGGTCGTCCTATTATTGTTTTCGAATCCTCAAGGGGGAGGGAGCGAACTGAGCAAGAAAGATGTCAATGGTTGAGCGTCGAGGGTAGGCGCTGACGTGTAATGAACCAAGGCTACGGCAGTAAAGGTCCAGCCAGACTTGTGGTGGTGTTCTACTACCGGCTCGGGTCGAGGTGCAAATGTCACGTCAAGGCGCAGCCGGCCCCCTGTAGGACAGGTACCCGGGGGACTCTGGTCCAGATTTTATTCCCAACTAGGCGGTACCGTAGCAGCATGGATACTATGGGTAGCTATTGTACAGTACCTTGGCACCTCTCAGCAATAGGTGTGTCTTTATTAGGGATTTTTTTTTTTTTTTGGAATTGCTTGCAGGAGGAACTGGTGACATGTCTCATATCTCTTTGGACCGGAAACAATGCTTTGTACAGCCTCATTCCTCGACACGGGACCAATCTGAAGTCCCTCGCCTCTTCTCCAACAGCACTTTATACCGAGTTCTGGTTGGAATATTTTTTGCATGCGGAAGGGCAATTCGATGGCATACTGTGGTCAGAATGCTGGGCAAGACCCTGCCACCTGCTGCTAACAGCCAGAAAAACCTACCGCCGTGATAGTAAGCAGTACATAGCACGTACCGCACATGGTACATGTATGGGTGTCATACCTTACCTCTGAATTGAAGACACTGGGTGGATCATACATAGATCAGAAACCAGAAGCTCAGAGAGATCCTTGGCTTTTTTTCCCTTCTTTTCTTCTGATTTGGCCAGAGACAAGAGTGTTGGATAATGTGGTGTCTTCTGTGTCAATATTCCCGTGTACATTGTACCTCAGTACATTACTGACTGACCATGTTGTACTACCACGGTACGTAATACGAATGCTGTGCTACGGCACTACGGGACGTACTTGCCTAACAGGGACCCTAACCCCAGCCACAACCTCCCGCCACCGGAATTCAGTCAAGCTAATGTGGGCCCGTTGCCATGCTGAGACCTGGGCCCTGCTTGCGTGGGTCTCTCTTCCCATACTTACCCGGCGTGCCCAGCTACCACAACGCCAGAGAGAGCCAAAACACCGTCCCCTCTCTCCCTCCCTCCTCTCTTCCGTCGCAAGTACCAATCCCTCCAAACCCCGCGACCCGCTCCAGAGGCGCCGCCCTTCGCTTCAGCATAACATTAAAAACAGACCCTGATTGCGACCTTTATTCCTTTGCTTCTCGGCGGTTCACATAACTGCTTCATCAACGCCTTGCGCGGTTTCTTACTAGCTGCCGTTGTGGTCTCATCCACGCGACGGACCTACCGCCCGAACGCGACGGCTTCGTGTTTACAGCCCTCGAGCCACCATCCCTCCCCGCGTCGGCGCGTCCGCAGTTCATCGCCTCTAGGGTGGCCGTCTTCTCAGAGACGCCCCTCGCATTGCTGCCTTTATTTGCTACTCGTTTTAGACTCCCTGCGACGCTGTCGCGACCATGTTCTATTCGGAAGAACTCTTTCAGAAGACCGGGCCTCTGGCCCGGATCTGGCTCTCGGCCAATCTGGAGCGCAAGCTGTCCAAGCAGTCCATCCTCCAGTCCAACCTCTCCGAGAGCGTCGAGCAGATCATCACGCCCAACCAGGCCCCGATGGCGCTCCGGATGACGGGCCAGCTGCTCCTCGGTGTCGTCAGGATATACAGCCGCAAGGCCCGATACTTGCTGGATGACTGCAACGAGGCCCTGTTGAAGATCAAGATGGTAAGGGTCCCCAACCCATTCGACATGAACCTGCGTCGCGACTCCTGCTGACGGCCTACCAGGCATTCCGATCCTCGGGCAATAATGACATCCCCGCAAACCTGCAACTCGCGAATCGGGAGTCACTCCTCTTGCCTGATCGGATCACCCCTTACGACAATCTCAACCTGCTCCCTGCACCTGATGTCGACCTGCTCTTGACCCAGGACGCAGACTTGAGCTCGCAGCCTCTGGGTCGCAAGGGACGCGTTAGTCACCGGGACATCAACCTGCAAGAAGACTTCAACAACAGCCAGTTCTTGGTGGACGGACTCGACAAGGACGACGGTTTGGCCTTGGCTAACGTGGATGACCTGGACCTCCAGCTCGACTTCGGCATGGATCTTGATGACCAGCCCACCAGACTGACTGTCGAAATGGGCCGTGAGGCTCCCGCTGCTAGGGGAGTCGAGGAAGATATGTTTAGCGAGTTTGATCTGCCGCAGCCCGCCAAGGGAAGGGGCCATGACGAGTCTACAGCGCTTGGGTTCGGTGACGGTGGAATCCGCATCCATGACGATGACGGAGACATCATGATGGGAGATGACGATTTCCAGCTCAACATCGGAGACCAGTCCGCCATGGCTGCGGCCAGACCAGACATGGCAAGGGCTCGCATTTCCGAGTCCCCCCTGTCAGACATCGACGAGGCGTTTGCCAAGGAGATCGAGCTCGAGTACACGCGGACTACGGATGTGTACGAGCCTAACGAGGACGACGAGACTATGGTGAACCGCAAGGCGCCACAGCGGTCCAAGAAGCGGAAGATTATTGCCCCCGACGAGCAGACTATGCTCAGCGGTGCTGTTTTCAAGGAGCAACAGCGGAAGCACGACAACATCCTCAAGCCTCAGGTCTTCCTTCCCAGAGACCCTTATCTCCTGGCCCTGATGGAAATGCAGAAGAACGGCGGGTTCCTGGCCAGCATCACGATGGAGGGACAGAGCGCCATGTGGGCGCCGGAACTGAAGGGCCTGCTGTCCCTGGAAGCCGTCCGGGCGCCGAGCGATCTCAAGCGGAAGCGAGATAGCGGAATTGCGGACATGGGATCGGAGGGCGAACTGGGCGCTTCCAAGTCGCCACGCCTCGAGATTGATAATGATGAGGACCCCTTCGCAGTAGGCGGGACTGACCTCGGTAACCAGTCCGTGGCACCAGACGGCACGATCCTCGAGATTGCAGGAGACGATGGAATGGTCATCCATGACGATGACGACAACACGGCCATGCCGAATTTCGATGACACGACGGCCCCTCTTGTGCACCCTGCCGACAGCGGCCCGGTGTCTATCGGTACCAAGCACGCCGTGCACATCCTGCGCGACCTGTTTGGTGACGAGGCTGCAACCAATGCTGACAGGCGCAAGAAGACATCTGTGGTGTTCCAGGACCTCCTGCCCGCCAAGAGGACGACCAAGGCCGACGCGACCAAGATGTTCTTCGAGTGCCTGGTGCTTGCCACCAAGGACGCCATCAAGGTTGAACAGCCCGAGGGTGCCCTGGATGGCCCCATCCGCGTGCGAGGCAAGCGTGGCCTCTGGGGTGCCTGGGCCGAGCGTGAGGCTGGCGGCGAGATCGACCAGCAGGAGGAAGAGGAAGACCACCCCATGAACCAGCCCCAGCCTGCGTTCTCCAGCAGCCCTGCGGCTGTTGCCGTCACGGCCTAGGAGGCCTGAGCCTGCCCTGTCTGCCGGCGCAGCGTCTGCAGCCTGCACGTTGCTGGGTAGCCATAACGTCCCTGTACATAGGTAGCTCTTCTCTTGTCGGGGGATTTTTTTCCCCCTCCCTTTCTTTTCTGGGATCTGGCGTCAGCGTGTTATTTTTTGGAGCCACGCGGCCAAGTGGCGTTCGGCGTGGCGGAAGGACATACCACATTCTCTGCGTTTGGGGGGAGGGGGGCTTTCAGGATCTGTCCTGGCTGGACTAAAGCCTCAAGGAGGACGGTGCCAAAATGGTTGGGTCTGGACGTTTCATCTTTCCATTCTCTTACCCGGCTTCGTGGCTGTCCTGGGACCACTGTGGTCTCTTCTGGATAGGGTTGCAGAGCGTAGCACGCATCATGTATGTAGACACAATATCAGCCAACGACGCTATTTAGCATCGAGCCGTAGTAGTCGCAGGTGCGGCCTGTAGTAGCATCAAAAGAGAGCAAGGATTCCATAGTGATTACTTCAGTACTGAACATGCGTATCATGTCACCAATCTGCCATGCGATGTCCGCCCTCCCCTCATCACCTGCAAATAAGGCCCCCAGTCCCAGATCTCACCTGGGCGTGTCATATGTGCTGTGGTACCATAGTATTACGTGCCACGTCTTCATCTTCATCTGCTATCGGCGGCGGGGAGGGTATCCTAGCTTCTTGCCGGCGTGATCTACTATGACATCTAGGCTAGGCTGATGGAAACAGGTCTCCGGGTCAACAAGCCAGCAGCAGGATGAATCTCCGGGGGTCTAACGCCTGGCCAGTCTTTGTTATCTATGTTATCGCCTTGTGGTGCGGGCATGTACTTTTTATTTTAACCTTTTATGTTTTTTTTTGTTTGGGGGGTGGGGGAATACAATCTCTTTGTTGGTATGGACGAAGACTCTTGAGACGGTGAGCTTCTTTTCCATCTCCAGCACGGCATGGCCTGGCTGGTAACGAACATGTAACCCACCTACCCAACTATGATATGCATACATGGTAAGCAGTCGTACATGGTGCATAGATTGTATATGCTGGCTGCGGCAGATTGATTACCTCTGCGTATCAATCATATCAGACTGCGGGACCCAGTCGTTTGGGAATTCGGCCGAAGGGGGGCGCGGGCTACGTTTCCCTTTTGGATCTTGGTATGATTTGACCAAACCTCGGTTGGCCCCTCCTGCTCTCGCCTCAGTGGAGTGATGGGGGTGGTGATGTCCTTCCCCCCTCCCCCTGTTGTAGCGAGAGCTTGAACCCTCCCCCCCTCGCCTAGGCCCATGGACCCTGCCACACAAGCCACAGCCACGAGGTCACAGCGCCAGCTCCAGCGCGCTAGGTACCCAGCAGCGCCCAGGCCCAGCACCAACAGTATTAGCAGCAGCAGTTAGTGTAGGGGCCCGGCGGCCCAGCACCCCAGCACTAGGTAGCCTGGTTAGTGTGCAGTAGGGGTAAGGTAGGCACATAGGGTAGCACTGCATAGGCTTGATGGGCTGCAGGTCTGCAGGGACGGTGCCTCTCTCTCTCTCTCTCTCTCTCCCTCTCCCCTTCTCGTGGGTCAAAATCAAATCAAATCAAAGCAGATTGGGGGGGCAATCCCAACCCGAATCCGCATCTCTGTGGCCCCCCTCCCCTTCCCTTACCCCCAATTCCCGCATTCCATCATCGCCTGTTCAGGGCCCCCCCCCGGTCTTACCCATGAGGGTTCCCTCCGAGGTTGCCATGCGTGCCATGCCATTCTCACACTACTACTCTCCCCCCTGGCAACGCGCTCTCGCTCTCTCTCGCTCTCTCACTGCATAGCTTATCATCTGCAGGCACAACTTTCTCCAGACTGCAGGTATAGGGACAAAGTACCAAAATCTACCTACCTGCATTGATTAGTACAGTTGTATACTTCTTTTCTTCTTCTTCCTTTTTTTTTTTTTAAAAAAAAATAACGTACTGCCTTTGAATTGGGCCGTGGCCTCTGTCCTCTCTTGCTCCACCACCACGACTACTACTACGTCCACGTTTACCTTTCTCGTCTGCATCCCTTCCTTCGTTCCTTCGCTCACCTCCCTCCACGCATCTCTCCCTCCTCCTCCTCCTCCTCGATCCGTCCAACGACTCTACCGTTCAAGCACATTACGGACCAGAGGCTGAGACCGGCCTCTGCTGTTGAGGGGTGTTCTTACCGTCCGTCCCCCGTCTCGACTGCATCCTATTTTTATTATTCCCTTATGCACCCCGCCTCCGGTTGACCTCCCTCTATGCTATCCCACCCTTGCGCCGTCTTGTTTCATATCATCCTTATTTGACTGCCCCTGAGCGCCATATTCCGCCGCGCCAAGAAACAATCCCATTCATTCATTCAATTCGATCAATTCACCTGGGCAACCCGCCCGGCAACAAGGCGTGTGCGTCCCTCCGAGACTTGGACTTACACACGCACTCCCTACCAGGCCTGCGGCTTCTCCTTCGACCCGGCCAGGACGTCACCAGGAGACCAACAACAACCCTCTCCTCTCGTGTGTCTTACGCCTCCGGCCACAGAAGACGTCTTGTGTTCCCGCACTGGGGGCCCAAACCCAGGACTCAGCCTCTCTTCCGCTAGCGACGTCTTGGGCGCAGATCTGACGCCTATCACCATCTCGCCAGACCCAGCAGGTAGTGGACAAGTTCCCTCCTCCGCCTCAACCTCTCACCTCACCTCACCTCACCTCACCTCACCTCACAGGCAGCACACAAACACGCAGTCACACACACACAATATTCTTTCCTCCGCGCCCGGCCCCGACCAGATCAAATCAGCATCTGTTGTCTGAATAGACCTTTTTTTTTGGCCTTCGCTCTTTCATCTTTGATGTTGATTTGACACCGCCGTCTCCCGCTCACGTCGGCCTGTCGCCCGTCTCTAAGCTTATATTATCGCATACTCCGGCGATCCGCGGCATGCCATTAATACACAGGACCCGCTGCAGCATCTGTTCCTCCGCCACTTCTCTCTCCAGACAATCAATACTTGCTGGCCTACACGACCTGTCATATCGCTACTGAGTGGTCCATTTCTTTCGAGGCGGAACCGCCCCAAGCGGGGGCCGGTGAGCACCATCCTTAGGGGCACCACCCGGAGCCACCGCCCTGTAAGGAAGAGGAGGGAGGAAGAAGGAGTTGTGTGTGGTTGTTGTTGTTGTTATTGTTATCGTCGCCGCTTGGTTGTTGTTCAGTTGTCGTTGTCCAATACCGAGCACGCGACCTCCCCCTGAACGACCGATCGACCGACGGCTCCCTCGACGCCGCCTGTAGACGGACGCACGCCCTTCTCCCCCCCACAGGCCCCGAAGATGTCCGACCACGATGACCACAATGGCGGCCTCGTTGCCGCTCTGCGGTCCGTCTGGTTCTACTACATTGCCTGCACGCCGTGTCGAAGGATCGGACACCGCCGCGAGACGAGGAAGGAGGCCGAGCGGGAGCGGACCATCAAGGCCCGCCTCGAGATGGAACAGCCCGGCCTGTACCGACACCCGAACCCCGAGAACACGAACCAGTACTGGATGGAGGACATCAACATGGGACCCAGGCTGCCGAAGCGCGGGGCCAGCCAGAACACGAGCCAGAGGAAGCTGAAGAGCTCGGGGACGGAGGCCACGGACAGGACGGCGGGCGCCACCTCGCCCAGGGACCGGCAGGCGAGCATCGGCAGCAGCACCCAGTTCCACAGCGCCGAGACCGCCAGCAGCCCTACCATGGTCGCCGAGGACTTTGAGAGGCGCACCACCCTGTCCGTGTCCGTCACGGACTCGCAGGACCTGGACTGGAACCGCAAGAGGTACGAGAGGGAGGACGAGGAGCTGTGGGGCCACCAGATGGCCAACAAGGCCGGCCAGAGGCTGCGCGAGGTCATCACCAAGGGGCGAGACACCGCCGGCAGGCTGTTTGAGACGGGCCGCCCGCAGCGGGAGCGGGAGATCACCGAGGAGGAGCGCACCAGCTTCTACACCGCGCCGCGGAACCCGCCCGTCAACGACTACCACCCGCCCGTGGTCAGCAGCCGGCCCGCCAGCAAGCACGAGTACCGGTGGATGCTGCAGCCCCCGCCGCCGGCCAAGGTCATGGAGGGGAAGGTACCCGTGAGCAGGAGCGGGTCCATGACCAGCGTCGCCAGCCGGCGGACGGCCGCCGCGTCCCTCGCCAGCAAGGAGGAGCTCGGGCTCGGGCGCCTCGTCGGGGCCAAGCTCGTCAAGGATAAGATCCGCAAGGGCGAGGTGCCCAACGAGGCCGAGGGGTCCATCCGCACCGCCCGCCCCAACACGCGGCGGTCGAGGACGGCCTCGACCCTGAGCAGCCTCCCGAGCCAGCGGTCCCAGCGCTCGCGCCTCTCGCAGCGGTCGGCGAGGAGTCGGAGCAACACCACCGGGTCCGAGTCCTCAGACACAATCTACGAGCGGAGGAGGAAGAGGAGGCTGGCCAAGCAGAGGGCCGCGGACGTGGCCGCGGGCTCGGAGGCCGACGACGAGACCGACGAGGACGACGGGCGCACCCAGTCGCCGGAGCGGCACGCCGTCCAGAGGCCTAAGCTGCAGACCATCGCCAGCTCGGACCTCTCGAGCAGGAAGTCGGAGGCCGGCGCGAACCTGCACCCCGCCCTCCTCGCCACCATGTCCGAGGCCGGCCCTGTCGCCGACGACTCCTCGAAGGGATCATCACCACCCCTAGACGATGTCACCAACCAGCCGAGCACTACCACCGCCGCTGCCGCCGCCGCCGATGATGCCGCCAAGAGACAGCCGGCCGGCGCCTCGGTCGACAGCGGTCTCGCTCTGGCCTAAGTTTGCTGTCACTGGCCATCGTCCCGTCTGGGCCGCGAGCGAGGACTACTACACATCCACCCAACACACATCCTGCATCGGAGACGGAGTCCTGGGGGCAAATGCGTGCACCATCATTGTTTCTGATTAATTTGGTTTTCTCTCTTCTTTGTGTATATTTACATTTGTTCTGTTATTGTCTTCTAGGTCTCTTTTTCTTTTTTCTTTTGTCCGGGGGGAGGGGGATGGGGCAGGAGGCTGCATTGCATCTTCTTCACCGCATCGATACGAGTGCATGGCTGGTAGTTGCATTGGGCTAGGCACGTCAAGATTGCGAGGCGTTTTTGGGGTGGGGGGCTCATTCCGGAGGGGGTTCGCGCAGGTGCAGAGAGGCAGGTAGCGTGGAAAGAGAGTTTTGGAGAGAGAGAAAGAGGAAGAGGCCGTCATGTATATTCTTGGAAGAAGCATCACTATTAAGCAAAGGGTAGTAGCTAGGAGAAGCGGCTGTTGGCACCTCCCGAGGTATGCTGCCCGGAGGGGGGGGGGTGAGAGAACAGGGAAGAGAAAAACTCACAGATGAGTGTATCAAAACGAAGATGTCTCACACAAAGTGCTTGTCCTGAAAAGTGACCTTCCTTTTTTTTTGTTTCCTCTTTTTTTCTTCTTAAAATGTGTCGTGATCTCGTAATTGGGTATAGTTGATTGTAAACTCGTTATCCCCCCCCCCTCCCGTACGTACTCCGTTGACCCATCTTGATGTGGTTTCCCTTGTTGCCCCCCTTTGTTGATCAATTCTGCCACGCCTGCATTTTCCCCGCAGGAGCAGCAATCGACCAAACAGAAGAAAACCCGTTCTCCTCGCCCGTCCAAAGTTCCAAGAGAGCGAGGAAGCATCACAAGTACACACCTCCTCCAGTCTCCCCAGACTCCTCCTCGGTGGCACTGGCGCTGGCTCTAGAGGGCCCTCCGCCGCGCGCCGGAGCTCGCCCGCCTGAGCACCATGTACGCAGACCTCTTCCTGCCCCTCGGCCGTCGGCCGCGCCGTGGAAGACGTTGTCGCCGCCGCACCGGCGCCCTGGCTGGGCACCGCGTCCATGTGGAGCTGGCCGTTCCGGATCGTGCCCGTCTGGAAAGTCCCGTCCGCCCAGGGGTTCTCACCTCCGCCCCGGCCGCCTGACCGCCGTTGCGGTGCCCATCCGGTGCGCCGCCCTCCTCCTCCTCCTCCCCCACCGCTCCTCCGGGCAGCCCGCCCTCCCTGTCGCGCGTCCTGACGAGCTCCCTCAGCTCCTCGTCTCCGGCCCCGGCCGCGCCGTAGAGCTCGAAGTTCGACCAGTCGACGCCCCTGCCCTGGACCTCGGCCCGGAGCAGCTCGATGCGGGCCATCATCCGCTCGATGACGAGGTTGTTCTCGCGGATGGCGTCGATGCAGTCCTGGTCCGGGACGCCGGGCTCCTGGCTGCCCATGGCGGTGCGGCGGCCGTCGGCGTAGGGCTGGAGTTCCTGGTTGCTCTGGGCCAGGTGGATCATGGAGTTGCGCAGCTCCAGGCACTTGAGGCGGAGGGAGACCAGGGGGAGGGAGGTCAGGGCGTCGGCGAAGCGGGCGGGGGTGATGGGGACGGCCTCTGATGACATGGCTGCCCTTTTTTTTTTTTTTTCTCTTTTTTTTTTCTTCCTTCTTTCTTCGCGATGTGAGTGATGTTGTTTGAGGATTGTCTTCTGGAGGCTGACTTCTTCTTCTTGCGTGTGTGTGTGTGTGCTCTGGATCTGATCTGTTGTTGGAGAAGGGGGAACTGCAGGTGGTTTTCTCTTCTGGTGACTTGGGTTTTTGTGTGTGTGCTGATGATACTGAAAGCTCTAGAGAGCTGGACCCCTGCCCATACACCACAGTAGTGCCACCGTGGATAAGTACATAGTAGTATACAAGTAAATGTTTACGTACTACTGCTACCTACCAAGTACCAAAGGCTACGGTCGGAGCCGCCCTATCTTATCTCCCAACCAGACCCCTGCACTTCTACGGCAGCGTCTTCTGCGCGTGCCCCGCGGGGTGTGTGGAGGGGCTCTTACAAAATTTATATCAATCCAGCGACTACGCGGTTCTCGAACACGTCCCGCCATATTGCAAGCTCACCCCCCTTCTTCCCCCCCTTCTCTCTCTCTCTCACACACACACACACAAACAACAAACCATTTACATTCATTCGCCCATTTTCAGTCAAGATGGCTAGGCTTGAGGATGGCGCTGAGCCTCATGAGGTCTACCCGACCATTCTGGTCTTGGACTTTGGGTGAGAACATGACCGACTCCCTCTGCAGAGGCGAAGGGGGTGGGAAAAAACCCCATGATTTCTTTTTTACTGACTTGAAGTGACAGGAGCCAATACACTCACCTGTGAGTCACATCTGCTCACCTCTCTCCCTCGTGCTTCTTGTGCGCCAGCGAGGCAATGATCAATGCTGCGCTCTGGGAAGCCCTGCAGATCGGTTCTATCCTCAAGGAGAGCTCAGTCATCGAGGCCCTTGTTATCACCCCTCCGTGGCCGTGACTAACCCGACGGCCTCATCTTCACCACAACAGGATCATCCGCCGGCTGCGCGAGCTCAATGTCTACTCCGAGATGCTCCCCTGCACCACCAAGCTGTCAGAGCTCAAGTTCAAGCCCGTAGGCCTCATCCTCGGCGGCGGGCCCTACTCGGTCTACGACGAGGGCGCCCCCACGTGGACCTGGCCTATTTCGACCTCCAGATCCCCATCCTGGGCATCTGCTACGGCCAGCAGGAGCTCGCCCACCGCCTGGACAAGGACAACGTCGTCGCCGGCGTGCACCGCGAGTACGGGTCCGCCGACCTGACGGCCAAGAGCATCAATGCCCACGCCGACCGCCTGTTCGAGGGGCTCGAGGACACCATGAAGGTGTGGATGTCCCACGGCGACAAGCTGGCCAAGCTGCCCGAGGGTTTTCACACCATCGCCACCACCAAGAACTCGGAGCACGCCGCCATCGCCCATGACTCACTGCCCATCTACGGCATCCAGTTCCATCCCGAGGTTACGCGTGAGTCACAACCCTCCACCCCAAAAAAGAAGGAGACCCATAGCTCCATATCATCATTTTGTTGGTCTGGCTAGGTCCAGCTAGGTCCGGCAAGGTGGCCGCTGACGCGCGAGGACAGACACACCGAACGGTACACAGCTGCTCAAGAACTTTGCCGTGGGTATCTGCGGTGCCTCTCAGAACTGGACCATGGGCAACTTTGTCGAGCAGGAGATCGCCCGGATACGGAAGCTCGTCGGCCCCAGGGGCCAGGTCCTCGGGGCTGTCAGCGGTGGTGTGGACTCGACCGTGGCTGCGAAGCTGATGCACGAGGCCATCGGCGACAGGTTCACGGCCGTCCTGGTGGACCACGGCTACCTGAGATACCAGGAGAGGGAGCAGGTCGAGAAGGATCTCAACGTGAGCTGAGCTCCGAGGGCAGGACGGCAGACCCTGCACGAAGAAATGATGGCTGACGGTGGGCTTATATACAGGACCATCTCGGCATCAACCTGAGGGTCGTCGATGCGTCCAAGGAGTTCTATGCTGGTCTCAAGGGGATCACCGATCCGGAGGCCAAGAGAAAATTCATCGGAGGTGCCTTTATTGACGCCTTCGAGGCTGAGGTAGGTCGGCCTCCCGCATACATGAGCTCGCGTTGGGCCTCAGGATACTACTGACCAGCTCTCCACAGGCCGACAAGCTCGAGAAGGAGGCTGCCTCGAACCCCAACAGGGCTGACAAGATTGGGTGGTTCCTCCAAGGCACATTGTATGTACAATACATGCTCATATCGTCTGCTGCACCAGGTGCTCACATCTACACCGTCACAGATATCCAGATGTCATAGAGTCTCTGTCCTTCAAGGGACCTAGCCAGACGATCAAGACCCACCACAATGTGGTAAGTACTAGCCAATAGTTTACTATTTTGTTGTCTTGTTTTTGTGTGTGTGTGGAAAGGATCATATAGCTAACAAGCCATGTCTGTAGGGCGGCCTGCCCAAGAGGATGACGGAGGGACACGGCCTGAAGCTGCTGGAGCCCCTCCGCGAGCTCTTCAAGGATGAGGTGCGAGAGATGGGACGGCAGCTGGGCATCGCCGAGACCCTCGTGATGCGCCACCCCTTCCCAGGACCGGTAAGTCAAGCGAGCACATGCCTTCCTTTTTTTTTTCTTTCTTTTTTTTTTTTTTTGAAATCAACTTGTACATGGTGCAGAGTTGGCTGACAGACTCCAGGGAATCGCCATCCGTATCCTGGGCGAGGCCACACCAGAGCGCGTGGAGATGGTGCGCCAGGCAGACCACATCTTCATCAGCATGATCCGGGAGGCTGGCCTGTACAACAAGATTGGACAGGCCTTTGCCGCGCTGGACCCGAGCCGGGCCGTGGGCGTTATGGGCGACAAGCGCGTGTACGAGAATATCGTGCTCCTGCGGGCTGTCGAGACGACCGACTTCATGACCGCCGTGGCGTACCCCTTCAGCTCTGAGTTCCTGACCGAGTGCTCAACGCGCATCGTCAACTCGGTCCATGGTGTTTGCCGGGTCTGTTATGACTACACCAGCAAGCCGCCTGGAACTATTGAATTCGAGTAAGGAAGAGAAAAAAAATACGAATAAAAAAAAAGGATAAAAAGGGGTTGTTGGGTCATTTATTAGAGGGTGGAAGGAAGAAGAAGAGGAATCACAAAAAAGCAACATCTTTTTAGATTTAGAGATCGCAAGAATGATTACATTTTTGAATGCAATATGTGATAGGTGTCCAGCCAAGCATGCCAGGGTCCATTCAGGGTGCAGTCGGTGGTGGACCCAGCGGTTCGGCTCGCTGTGCTTCCTACGCGTGCCACGCTCCTTCTCTGGGGGGGTTTTTTTTTTTTTTTGGGCAGGGGTCTGTCTTCAGCTCTCGGCAGGCAAATTTTCTTTGGGCGTGACTTTGACACGGATCTCCCACCCAAACAACAACTTCTTCTCTATCCGAGAAAGTTCAGCAGCCCACCCCGCTTCCTCAGCCAGCACGTTTAGTCTCATATGCCCTCTTGTGTGTGTCAGGCGAGATGATGCGGTAACCTAGCTAATCCAATGGCGAGATGAGTACTTTTCTCGGGTTCAGCTGCCTTCGGTCGGGCCCCAAGCTCGGACGAGCCCTGCAGCCGCAAGCTGCTGCTCGGATCAGGTCGTCATCATCACCGACATGTCTCGCGCCGCTCTCAGGCTCGGCCCGGTGGGGTTCGCGATGGGCCGTCTCAAGACGAGATCGGCCCAGGAATCCACTCCTGCAGGTGATACAATCACAGTGGCGCCCAGGCCCAGAAAGACTACGACGCCATGGGCCCCAGAGGCGAACCCTCTTCGGCTTCCACAACCAGACTGTCCTCACCCACTACGTCCACCTCCCACCGGACTACAAAGACGAAGCGGGCCTTCCTTTCCAGAGGGGCGGCGACCTCGATATGCCGGCTACAGTGCGCATCTTCCCGGGGTTTGCGGACATGACACCTGCCCGCGCCACGAG
Organism: Celoporthe dispersa; assembly: GCA_016584495.1. Lineage (NCBI taxonomy): Eukaryota > Fungi > Ascomycota > Sordariomycetes > Diaporthales > Cryphonectriaceae > Celoporthe > Celoporthe dispersa. The sequence goes on from WAID01000007.1 coordinate 2,563,276, forward strand.
GCTGCTCAGGATCCTGCACGGGCGCCGGGTCGCGGGGACGCTGGACGACCCGTCCGTGCGGGTCAACACTGCTCTGTACAGCGCTCGCGAGGTCAGCAGGGCGCTGGAGTACCTGCGGAGGGAAGTGCCGGTGGATGAGGTGCTGAACGCCGGCCTGCGGGCGGAGGACGAGCTGCGGGAGCTGGAGGCGGACCCTACACACGGGGAAGCCGGCAGCGAGGGGGTCCCAGCTGAGGAGGCGACAGGAGAGAAGGGCGAGGCCGCAGAGAAAGACGAGAACCCCCGCTCCGTCTACGGCGAGAGCGTCCTCGACAAGATCCGCGCGGGCAACATCGCACGCCGCGAGGCCGAGAGCGCGCCGAGGCCGAGAGGCAGCGCAAGGAAGACGAGGCTGCCGCACAAAACTGGGGCGGCCTGGAGGCGTACGACCCCTCGCTCCACCGCGGCCTGCACCCGAAGCAGCTCGAGCACTACGAGGCCGCCACGTCGGGCCTGGACGCGCCGCCCGAGATCCCGCGGTGGCGCGTTCTGCTGCCCATGACCGCTTTCGCCGGGGCGGTGTTGGTAGCGCTGTACCTTCTCGCTTCCCTGGCCGAACTGCCGCAGCAGCAGCAGCAGCAGCAGCCCGGCGGCGGGCGCGGGGTCTTGGGCGGGATGCTCACTGAGGCGCAGGCCGTCGCGGGCGCCATCACGCTGCTCAACGCAGCCGTGTTCATAGCCTGGCGCCGCGTCCGCCTGTGGAAGTACCTCAACCGGCACTTCGTGCTGGACTTTGTCTCCCCGCGCCCCTACCAGCTCCTCACCGCCATGGTCACCCACCAGGACCCGCGCCACCTCACGAAAGCCATGCTCCTCGCCTGGGCCGGGCGCTGCTCCTCGTCCCCGAGCTGGGGCCGAGCGCCTTCCTCGCCACGTATGCCGCGTCCGGCGTGTGCGGGTTCATGGCTACCCTGTGGACGCACGTCGTGCGCGGCGAGCTTGTCTACATGTTTGGTGCGTCGTCGGCCGGCTTTGGGGCGATCTGTGCTTACTTTTGGCTGTACCGCTTCGACGGCTTCAAGATCTTGGGTCTGCCGCCGGATCCTTATGAGGGCCTACAGGGTCTCGGCATCATCGGTCTGCTCGTGGCGTTCTTTTGCGCTGGTGCCGCTGGTGAGGCGGCAGGGGGGCGGCGTGGATTGGATGTCGCACCTGGCGGGGATGGTGACGGGTATGGGGTGTGCTTCGGCCGTGGAGGGGCGGTGGAGGGTTGCTAGGGAGGCGCAGCGGCAGCAGCAGCAGCCTATGGATGGCGGGGAGCCGGCGCGGGAGAAGCTGGGCGGTGCGGGTGGGAAGAAATGATACCGAGTGTGGATGGGGAGAGACCCCCATTCGCGATACTGGCAATGTAAGTATATATAAATGTAGATATCCTCTCTCCAGGTCTATGACAATATCACTTTATGGTAAGTCCATTCAGCCAGCCCAGCCAGCCGGCGCTGTTCCATTACCTGGTCATGTACGTGCATACTATCTCGGCCCTACTATAATCTAGTATCCATAATTAGGCTCTGTTTGAGGATTGTTGGTCTAGTCTTAAGTTGTGGATATAATTTGCTTGCATCTAGACACATCTAGATGGTAGGGTACATTTCTTACTCCCAAGCTGTATTGATCTCTCTTGCCGCATGACCTACAAGCACACACTCAAGATGGCAGCGGGCGCGGGCAACAGATATATACATATACATAGGGTATCTGTCCGCCCACCGCTGGGCTTGGAAAACAACACAGAACTTGTTGAACTCAGACATTGCTCGTTAAGCTCGACTAGGCGCAGGCTAGGACCTCGTAGGCAGGGTGGTGGGATGCCGGCGCGCACTTTCTGGGATTCTTGTCGCTTTCGAATATGTCATGGGAGCATACGGAAGAGAATGAGAAGTAGTCCGAGATCAGCGCAGTGGCTTTGCTGGATATATATATATATATATCTATATTTATACCGACCCAGCCAAAGTCAAAGAGAACGGTAAAAAATGTTCAGTTCAAGACCCAACGCACAAGACAGCTTTAGAATATATCACTAAAGCACCAAGAATAGCTCACCACTGAGCACCACGACAAGATGACACTTGGAATTCACCACACCCCCTCAACAGCCACAACCAGCATGACCCAAAGCCCAGGAGCCACACTCCCTCCACCCCGCCAGACACCAGCTAGCCCGACGACCGCCCGCCACCAGCAGACCCACGCCCGCGACGTACGACGCATCAGAATCGAGACCAGAGTCACATCTGTGACAGAGAACAAGCCCTCCTCCTCCTCGGGCTGGTTCTGGGCAGGGGAGGAGGAGGATGGTAGCCACAGGCAGCACCCCTCACCACCCGAAATGGGCGGCGCAGAACCTCCCTCCCTCCCCCCCAGATCGAGGGAGACCGCAACGGCTCCCAGGCAGAGAAGAGCCAGCGCAGATGGTCGGAGGCCCAAGGCCAGAACCCGCGAGAAGACGAACGAGCCCGACGGGATAGCGCAGGGAGACGGGGGCAGGAAGCCGTGGGCCTTTGCGGACCAGGAACACAGGGCCTGGATGTTGTGTCCTGCTTTCCATTAGGGTGGACACGAGCCTGTTCCCTGTAAGTTCGTCTGATCTCTGGGAGAAAAAAAGTAAAAGAAGAGTAGGAAAAAAAGGAAAAAGGATCGGATTCGAACCATGAGCCTTCTCATAACTTCAGGCCTGGGGGCTACCATGTAGAACCTGGTGTCATGGCAGTGACTTGTCCCCTCTCCGAGCCCTCATCGACCGCGACTCACCACCGTCCACCACCACCACCAACCACCACCACACAAGGCACCCACCACGTTGAAAAGAATAATAACAGTACAGATAACATTTTCGAAAAAGCAAATCATTAGAAAGACGACATGCTGGCAAAAAATCACCACTGACCCTGCTTGTTTATAGTCATAGGATTACGGGGCATTCCCAACACACAGCGCGAAGCTTGAGGGCCGACCAAGTCTCGTCTCCGGGGGTGATGAATCCGAGGGCGTAAAGTCCACAGCATGCTGCAGCTCTCAAAGCCATTCACTCAGACCGAAGTCAGCGTTTCTAGCCGTTACACCACATCTTCAATCGGATTCCGCTTTACTTGGAGGGCCAACTCCTAGTTCATATTACCAAGGTCGCATCACACACACACACACAAACACAGTAACCTCGTCTTGCCTAGAGAGAGGACTGCTTGCTATGCGTGGATTATTGGATAGCGATGCTGCCAACAGAAAATGGTCAGCTGGAGTTGAGTGCAGGAGGACATCCAGCAAGCCACGAGACAAGACGAATCTCAACGCAAACAGAAGACACAAAGACAGCCGGTTTCCCCAGCCTCGTGACAACGGCCATCATCAGATAGCGCATATTTGAAATGAATGTTTGTCGTATTAAAATCCATAGGGAATCCTAACCTGATCTGCTGTTGTCCCACCTTGCCCATATTGCTTGTTGTTGTTGTGTGTGTGTTTGTATGTGCGTGCGCGCGCTCTCAATCGTCTTGCAGGTATCGCCCGCCTCCTGCGGACATCACCGTCTTGTAGTCAATAAGATGATGTCGTGGTATCTCTCATCCCTGAACAGTCACTCCGTTAAGCGTGCACAAGAAGAAGAAGAAAAAAATAGAAACACAAAACAAAAACAAAACCCGTTGACGCCCGAACAATGGAGACATAAGGAAAAGCCGTGCCCGATCTCTCAAGGTCAATACGCGCCATGCCTAGCAGCGATATTGTCTTTCCTGTCACCGCCTCATCCACCTGCTTGCTTGCCTATAACCCGGAGTACCAGCCCCTCTCGGCTTGGCATCAAAAGTCCGGTCGGATAGGACGCCTCCTGTCGACCCAATCGCGAGATCTGCCCCCTAGGCAATCACGCTCCGGGCCATACCTGTACCCCATCGCCATCTCTTCAGCGTTCCCGTGCCCGTGCTGCGTATGACCTCGCCGCCACATGACGACGAGTTCATCCCTGCGCTCATGCTGCTCCCGGTCCCGCTCGCAGAGCTGAGGATGTCTTGCCGGCCGACCTCGCGGCCAACAACGAAGCCGGCGCCAAAGCCCACGACGGAGACCAGCAGCACGACGCCAGTGCCGAGCACCCAGGTCAGAGTCGTAGGGCTGATCCAGGTCACAGTATTTTCGTCCACGGCTGAGACAGACGTCTCTTCTTCTTGGCCGCCCTCTGCGGCCTGGACTGTCCTGTAGACGCGACCCTCTTCCCCTTGTCCTCCCTGGATGAGACGGACATGGGTTGGCTCTGCGCGCTCGAGTTGGACGAGGTCCGGGTCGTGAGCTGCCGTGGGCCTGGGTATACCTTCGGTGCGGCGGGACCCACAAGCGGTGAGCTCTCGTTTCCCAGCTCCGACTCTGGGACCAGCCTCAGCTCCATCGGCTGCGTGCTCGGGCCAACACCTGCACCCATCATCGGCTCTCCTGAGGAGGAGGGACCGTTGGCAACATGGCCCCTCCGCCCCGGCAGGTTCTTAGCGGCCGCTGCACAGGAGAGGAGGGTCGTGAGGGATGCGCGCAGCGCCTCGTCCCGGTCAGCCTGGTACGATGGGTTCCTGAAGTCTGGGCGGGCCCGGTTGTGCGACCTGTGAGACGCCGGTGACGGTCCTCCAAGCAGGTGGTGCGGCGGTATGGCTGCGTTTGTGGAGTAGCTGCGCTGGCTCAGGTGGGCAGGCGGGTGTGAGAATGCGTTGGGCTGCGGCCGGAAGCTCTGTGCCGGCGACGGGCGGCCCAGGGCGGTACCGTCGTCGTCCTCCTCGGAGTCGGACAGGTCGGCGCTGGCGCCAGGCCCGATCGCGGTCTGGGATCGCTGGAGGCCCGTAAGGCCGAGCCCAGGCCTCGTGTCCATATTCTCGGCGGATGAGGTCATCAGACGATCTTCCTCGCTCTCGGTTTCATCATACTCCTCTTGGCTGCTCGTGCCCGACCGCGCCGTGGCATGGTTCACAACGTAGGACTGCGGCATCTGCTGTTGCACGGACTGGTGGTAGTGGTGTTGCAGTCGTCTCCGCCGGGGCGGGTAGGACTGGTTCCCGACCCGCAGGCCGGTGGTGACGATGTCGTCGCCGATGGAAGAGAGGGAGGAGGAGGACGGCTGGGAGGCGATCTCGACCCACGATTCTGTAGTCTCTGCTGTTAGCTGCGACCGCGTCATTGTGCACCGCGCTCTCCTCGCTGGTGACTGACCATCATTGCGCCGGGCTTGCGACGCTGCTGCTGCTCCTGTAGAGTCCCTCGAGGAGGTGCTTTCTGGAAGCGAGGTAGGGTCGGAGATAGAGGCGCGGGTTAGACCGCCGCCGCCGCCGCCGCCGCCGCCGCCACCGAGATGGCTCTGCTGCTGGTGAGGTGCAGCCATGTCGGCGGGGAAGTCGTCGGAGGAGAGAGAGAGAGAGAGAGAGAGAGAGAGAGAGAGAGAGAGAGAGAGAGGGATAGAGGGGTAGGAGAGGAGAGGGAGGCGTGTAGAAGTCGAGCAGTCTGTAAGACCCGAAGAGGAGGAAAGATGGGATCAAGAGACAGAAAAGGAGGGGGGAGAGATGGTGATCAGTGATGTCTGGTCGCAGTCGTCGTAGAGATAAAACCCCGGTCGCCTGCGGTGTAAGTGCCCAGGCTTGGGCCCACAGAAGGCTGGAAGGAAGCAGGCAGGACCAGGACCCCTCCCTCCTCTTGTGCGGTGCAGCGTAGTAGTACTATACTGGATTGTACGCCCGTCTGTACTACAACTGGTCGTGTATGCACTATTACAATGCAGATTCTCGAGATTGACAGGAGGAGCCCCCCGCTCTCAAAGGTCCACACAGTACCGCGAGTACTTTATCGTCGGGCGGATCTCCTCCACCGCCCAGGCGTGTCCTCCTCTTGGTTTTTATCGATAATCGACACGGGTCTGTCAGATAGCCCAATGCAGGTAAGACGCGGCGACGAGAGGGTCGGTGAGATTCGCCAAGTCTGTCAGAAATGACAAAATTGAAGAGTGGGGGGGGGGAATAATACTAAGAAAAAGGAGACAAGTTGTCGTGCACGCAAGAGGGGAGACAGGAGGCAGACACGAGTTGAAGAGAAACAGGATGACCCCACGCCTCAACAAAAGAAGCCCAACTGCAGTGGGGGAGAGCCGAGCGGACACTGCCCGCTCCGATCACGCCCTCAGTATTTAGGTACTGGGTGCGTGTGTCGCCAGTAACGAGAGAGGTACGAAGCCTGGCTGGGCGGCAGGTGCGCATGCAATGTGCGTGACGTGCCAGGGAATAAGAGACGTCCTTTTGCGATGGATGGCCTTTGTCTCTCGCCTGGGTGGGGGGGGGGGGGCGAGAACGACGAGGGAGACAAGAGAGATAGAAAGAGACACGAGCCCGTATAGGAACAGCCCTTCCGCGACACCGGTAAGAACGGAGGTCACTAGGTACGATGGTAAAACAGGCGCAAGAAACAAAGTCCAACACAAAAAGGCCCAGCACAGAAGCGTAGGCGGGCGCAGGACACACAAGTGGCCTGGATCTCCCTTGTCAAGTGCCCTGGAGATCAGGCTGATCTGCACTTGCTCGCCCAGTGGGAGCCCCCCCTGCCCCCCCTGCCCTTGCCTCCCCCCCAAAGCCCAACCTTCTGATCGGGACAATAATGCCACTAGCCTAGGCTTGGCCAGTGCACCTGAACAGAGGCGCCCACCCCCAGCCTCACGACCTGGTCTTCTGACTGGTCAGCGGCACCGTCACAGGGGGGCCTGCCCATGAGGGGCGGCACAGCACAATGACGCTATGCGCCCGCCTCCGGTCGTCTGGGGGCGTCGATGATGGAGACGACATCGGCCGATTCTGTGCTATTGTGGTTCAATCTTGGTCTTGCGATATATATTATGTTTTCCCCCTCTCACCACGTTTGGCGCACAGGAAATAGAACATACGTTCCTCGTTTCAGAGTCATTACCCACATAGGTAAGGTGATCCATCCGGGTGGGCGTATTTCCGGTATACAAGACGGGGAAACTTGGGTAGCTAACACTTGTATCTGGTTGCACATGGTCGATGTATGATTTACATTGGTTGGGCACGAGCGGCGTCATTCACAGAACTAACGTCACCTTGCGTCGTGGTCTGCTCGGACTTGTATGGGTTGTTGAATTATCTCTGATTGGACGTATCCTACAGCTATGAAAGAACAGGGGGCCTCGGTCGATGGGATATACTTACGGCTCAACAACTCGACCAGAATTCTCTTGAAGATTTGCATCGCCAGCTAGTGAACGTTCCATAACCAGATACAGATGATCTCCTCCTCCGCTCTCGGTGTTCTGTACGCGTACTGCGCGTCGACGTGCGCCTGTGTGTGTGTGTGTGTGGAAAGTGCGATATGAAAAGAAGAAAAAAGAATAGAAATAACTTTTGGAAACCCTCGACGCCGTCAAAGCCCACGGATGATATAACCTGTCAGGATATCTAAAAAAGACATCCAGATAGTCCCGACAGGCAGAAAAAGTCCCACAGGAGCCCACAGGAAAGGCGAAAACCCATCATCTGAGTGATGCCCACAAGAGCAAAGAGCAGACAGACACTCGCAGTGTCCTTAAGTAGTGTGTGCGAGACACACGAGCCCACAGATCAGGAACAAGCCCACAGGTATCGTATCATGACTTTTTCCTGGGAAAAAGCCACATCGCAAAGCCCACAGACCCCCCTGAGGGGTCATGAAGGTCCGACGCCGACAACCCACAAAGCCCACTGAAATGCCCACAGAGCCCTCAGAAACCCATCAATGTGCGGCTGATCGCCTTACAAGGCGGTCTTCTGCTTGCGCTTGCGCTTCTTGTCTGTCTTTGCCCCCCGCCCACCAAATTATGAATCACAGAACTCATTTCCTGAATCTTGATGTTGGCATCCCGGCTTGATACCAACGCCATCCCTCTGGATGCCAGTCCCCACATCGACGACGACGATGAGATATCATCCTTCGTCTTGATAGACAGACATGTCGTGAGACAGAGAAGATACGCCCGTCATTTAGAAGGTGATCTTCTTGCCCTGGAAGCCGCCTCCGCGGGGTCCACCGCGTCCACCGCGGTCACCGAATCCACCGCGCGAGGAGCCGCCACGACCACCACGGCCGCCGCCACGGCCACCGAAACCACCGCGGCCGCCAAAGTCACCACGGCCACCACGACCACCCCGGTTGCCGAAGCCGCCACGGTCGCCACCGTTGTTGGGCCTGCCGCTAGCGTAGTCCAGACGGACACCGCGGCCCATCAGGTCAGCACCCTGGAGCTGCTCGACAACGGACTTGGCATCCTCAACGGAGTGGAAGCTGACGTAACCAAAGCCCTTGAAGCGGCCGGTTTCCCTGCAGATAGTCAGTATCAGAGGGGATGGGATTGCGAAGCCGGAGTAGAGACTTACTGCTCAGTAGGCAGGCGGAGGCTCTTGACGCTGGCGACCTCGTTGAAGAAGGCGGAGACGCTGTCCTCGTCAACCTGGAAGGAAAGGTTGCCGACGAAGATAGTGTCGCTCTCAGGGCTCATCTCGTCGTTGTACTTCTTGGCACGGTCGTTGGCACGAGCAGCAGGATCCTGCTGCTTGGGCTTGCCGGTAGAGAGGTCGATTCTCATGTCACGGCCGTCGAGGAAGGCACCTTGCTTCTCCTCGAGGGCAGCCTTGGCGTTCTCGGGGGTGTCAAAGTCGACGTAGCCGAAGCCACGAGGACGACCCTCCTGGTTGTTGATGATACGGGCGCCAGTGATGCCGGCATTGTGCTGGAACTCCTCGTAGAGAACGTTGTCGTCAACCTTCCAGCTCAGGTTGCCAACAAAGAGCGTGGAGCTCTCGCCGGAGGCATCGTCGGTCTTGGTCTTCTTGGCAGAGGTCTCCTCGTCGGCGTCGGCCTTGCGCTTCTTGGAAGAAGCCTCAGTCTCCTCCTCGGCAGATTCGGACTCGGACTCATCAGAGTCGTCGGAATCGCTGTCAGAGGAGTCGCTGTCCTCCTCGTCGGACTGATCACAGGCAATGAGTTAGCTTTCTGTGCTCGAGAGGCCATCGATCTGCCTGGACAATCAACTTACGCTATCCTTCTTGACCTCCTTCTTCGTCTCCTTCTTGGCAGCAGCAGGCTTGGCCTTCTCCTCCTCAGAAGAGTCGCCGCTATCGCTCTCCTCGGAGGAGTCGTCGGAATCGTCACTGTCCTCCTCGTCGGACTGCAAACCCATAATAAGTTAGCCAGAGTTATCTGTAGTGCTGCAAGTGACAACTTACGCTCTCCTCGGCAGCCTTAGCAGCCTTAGCAGCCTTCACAGCCTTCTTGGCAGGAGCAGGCTTGGCCTCTTCCTCGCTGTCGCTGTCTTCCTCGTCATCATCTGACGAATCCGACGAGTCAGAAGTCTCAGCATCAGCCTTCTTGACGCCATTCACCTTGCCGTTGACCTTGCCGTTGACCTTGGGCGCAGCCTTGGTGGTCTCTTCCTCCGACTCAGACTCAGACTCGGAGGCCGAGCTGTCAGCCTCAGAGTCAGAGGAAGCGGAGGAGTCAGAGTCCTCTTCAGACTCAGACTCAGAGTCGGAAGACTCCTCCTTCTTGGACTTCTTGCTAGGGGTGGCCTTCTTGGCGATCTCCTTGGCCGTGGCCTTCGCCTTGGACTTGGGGGTGGCCGCAGGCTTGGTGACAGCGGCGTTCTTCACAGGCGCGGCGGCCTTAGCCTTGCTACCCTTGGACTCCTTGACTTTACCCATGATGGATAGATGGATGGAAATGAAAGTGATAAGGGGAGAATAGCACTGGGAGTGCACGCGACAATAGAGATGGAAGAGAGAAAGGGAAAAAAATTGAAAATTTCCAGAGGCGCAGATGGTTGGGAGGGGCAAGAGAAGGATGGGAAAAACTGCGCCTGCAGATTTATCTTTTAACCGAGAGAAACTTTTAAGCGGGTCTGCGGAGTCATGTCCGCCGGCAGGCAAAAGCCACACCCTGTGCAGCACAGACCACCTACTTACGAACTTGACCATTTGGGGCGGGAGCTCCAGATCCAGTGAGGAGCCTCACATATCAAAGCACGCACACTCGCTATACCAGTACCACCACCAGAGAGAGAATCGAATTGACGGCCGGCGACCCTCTCGACCCTCGCCGCCACAGCTTGACAGGCTATCTCGATACGACTGTCCATCCGTCGCCCGGCCAGCAAAACACGAAACACTATGCCGACCCCCGAGTCCGCGGCTTTCCTGGCCAAGAAGCCGACCGTTGCCCCGACCTTCGACGGCGTAGACTACGATGACAACAAGGCGCTGAAGCAGGCTCAGGACGCCGTGATCAGGGAGCAATGGGTGCAGGTCATGATGGGCCGGTTAGTCCGGGAGGAGCTAAGCAAGTGTTACTACCGGGAGGGCGTCAACCATCTGGAGAAGTGCGGTCCGCTGCGAGGTCAGTTGATGTCTAGACAGAGGAGAGGATGCTTGGGCCCATGATCCTTCTTGATCAGGCTCAGAAGAAGGGGATATCAATGGCTCAAGCCCGGTCTTTCTCTCGAGACGATGAAGCAATGGCTAATGGGCTGAACAGAGAAATATCTACAACTACTCGAGAAGGCTAAAGTCAGGGGCTACCTCTTCGAGCAACAAAACTATGTCGGGAAGAAGCAATGAGGTCGTCAAGTGTTTGGATCGTATAGAGAGGGCGACCACGAACTTGCGCCGCAAACATGGCGCAAGTGTCTGGGTAGAGTTGAAGTTCAAGGGAGACAAGAGGCCGATAGCATCATGACATGAATCGGAAGAAACTAGGTCTCCCAGTCTGTACAGAAGCAAGATGAATTCAAAGAACGTGATCAATTCAATCCCTGTTCATATTCTCTCTTATTTTTTCTTGCTTTCCCTCCGAAAAGGAAAAAAAAAAGCCTTCTGGACAAGAAGCGTGAACGTAGCAAGTCCTAGGTGTGACCCTTGACATAATACCAACTAGTAGTGCCGGCGGCTCGGTGCCGGTCTAGAAATTTTGGACCTCTGCAGCGACCTGCAACTTCAGCGGCCACAAGCACACACGAACGACCCTGCCTCAACCCTTAACCCGCCCACACAAATAACCACACCACCATGATCTGCAGGACATGTATACAAGGGCCACGGCCCTCGGCCGTCGCTCAATCCTACCAGCAGCGCCGATACAGCGAGCTTTCTCCACCGCGACAGCACCCAGACAGGCTGCGCCCGCCGCCGCAGCGCCCGCAGATGCAACAGCGGCCGACGCGACGACAGCAGCAGCAGCAGTAGCAGCAGAAGAATCGGCGGCGAGGTCCACGTGCCCGCCAGGGACGGTGCTGAACGGACTGAACTACTTCAAGGGCAAGACGGATCCCGTTGCGCTGCGCGACGACGAGTACCCAGAGTGGCTGTGGTCGTGTCTGGACGTGCAGAAGAGGATGGACGCAGAGGCAGACGAGGGCGCAGGCGATGAGTTCTGTACGTACCAGATCCCATACATGTACTTACTTTTTTTCAACCGCAAGGCATCTACTAACACAGGAGATCACCTCCCTTTTTTTTTTTTAGCCAAATCCAAGAAACAGCGTCGACTCGCCGCCAAGCGCCAGCGGTCCCTCGAGGCACAGATCCTGGCCACGGGCAACCTCGAGGCGCTGGCGCCCAAGATACCGCTGCAACAGCAGTCCATCAACCTACCCGGGTCGCCGGATGGTGGTGTGGAGGGTGCGCTGGAGGCGGTGGAGGCGCGGGAGGAGCTGAGGAAGGCGATGCGCAAGGAGAGAAAAGCCAAGATCAAGGAGGCCAACTACCTCAAGTCTATGTAGAGAACGTGGGCTGTTGTTAGCGACCAGATGGCGTGGACCTGAAGGCAATGCATATCATCAGTTCTCAGACATTGTGGTTTAGAGGGACATTGAATGTTATGCATGTGTGCGTGACCTTCGACGCTTCGCTCAGACTCCCTGGCATTAAGCTACCGAATGCAAGCTACATGCTACGATCAAGACACTAGTAGTGACTTTGAACCATGCTTGATGTTTTTGCAATGCATTCATCATTATTGACTAAACTGGCAGCAATCACCTGCCTAATCATGAGGTCTATAACTTAAGGCATCGAGTACATTTACCACGGCTGCGCGCTTGAAAACTACCCTCTCTCAAAGAAGCGTAACATCTCTGGCACCACCCGAGCCTTACAGGCGTGCATATTTCTACTCCGCTGAGCATTACTAGTCGTCCTCATCGTCCTCGGGTGGCTCCTCCCCGATCGAGGCCAGCTTGAGCCGCATGTCCTCGTGGAGACCCTTGAGCCGTGATTGCAGCTTGCTTCTGATGAGAGGGTTCTGCGCAGCGGGGTCCTGCAATCTGTTTTTGAGTTCCGCAATCTGCCGACCGATGTCCTTAACCTCGTCCCGGACGCCTCTGGCATGCTCGCGCCGTTCTCTCTCTGCCGGATCCAGGTCCTCGTCTGACTCCTCGTCGTCATCATCGTAATCCTCTCCACTCTCGCCATCACCAAAGAGCTCGTCGTCATCTTGATTCTCCCCAGCCTGGGCCGCCGCAGCCGGCGTCTCGGCAGAGGCAACCGGTGTAGCGCCCTCTTCGGCCGGTGTGTCCATTGTAAACACGTCTTCCATACTCGCGTCGAGCTCACGTTGCAGTTCGGCCTCGAGGTCTCCATGCTCGAAGCCATTCTCGAGCCCCTCCATCTCCTCAAGCTCGCCCTCCGCATCCTCCCTCGCCGTCTGCGTCGAGTATGTCGGCATCTGGAGTGTCGATCTGCATGGTGCCACGCCGCTCGTTGATATATTCGTAACGGGTCCTGACAGCGGCCTTGTCGAGTTTGAGAAGCCTCTCGACTTCCTTCTCCTTATTGTCGATCTCACTCTTGTGCAAGCGCTTGCGGAATCTGCGGTGGACCACGTCATGCATGGGGGGTGTCAGTCCGTGAGGCCATCTGTAACCGTCGAAGAGGACGCTGGGAAGCTCGGCGGTCTTCGCCTCTTCTTCCCTGGTGATCTTCTTGAATACGAGGAGCATCTGACAGACGTCGGCTGATTTGATCACGAGCTTCTTGTCCCAGGTCTTCGTAGCCTCCGTGATGGTTGGTAGATCAACCAGGACCGCTGCGAACATCTGGGTCTGCACAGTGACAGCCGCCCTGCGCTCGTCCACCCACTTGAGCTTGAACTCCATGTTCCCACCCGATGGGAACTTCTTGTGTTTAGCGTTCAGGCACTCGTTGATGTAGTCGCACTCGGGGCCTTCTATCATGCGGAACACAATCTCCTCCTCTGTGATGGGGTCGGACTCGGCATCCTCCAGCTCGGAGTCGAAGCCCGAGCCAGGCTGTCGGACAACATTGCTTGACGTGAGCTTGTCTTTCAGGGAAATCTTCCTAACTTGGCTGCCCTGAATCGGGATCCTCGTCTTGAGGATCGGACGCTTCTTGGTCGGTGGCTGTTGGCTGCGCTCTGCCTCATTCTCAGAATCAGAGGCACCGTCGTTCTTAGCGCGCTTCTTCGCAGAGGGCTTGGACGTCCGTCCTGCCTTTGTCGTCGTCGTCGTGGGCGCCACTGGAGACTCTGCAGGCGTCGCTTTGCCGGGTAGAGGGGTTCGAGACGGCAACGGGGTCCGTGATGGAGCATTCTCGATAACAGGTGTCGCTGGCTGGCTCCTATTCATTTTGAGCTTGATTTTAGGCTTGCCGTCGGTGGGCGTAGGAGGTATTGCTGGCGGCGGCATGGTCGCAGAGTCTGGCGCTGGTGCAGACGGTGTAGTTGCAGGCCCAGCAGGCGTTGAAATGGCTGGCGAAAAAGCTGGAAAGTATGAGGAAGGGGGAGACATGGCGTCTGGCGTTGCGACAGGTTGACCGAAGAGCGAAGGGGGGTGATTTTGGGAGGCGGATGGCGTCTTGGTCGAAGACATAGAAGGGGTTCTGCTGATCTTCAGCTTGAGTATCTTCTTAGGACCTTCCATGTTGACTGTCGTTCAGGCTGGCCAGATACTCTATGGCAGGTCGATCGAGGAGAGATAGGAGGTCGCGCGAGTGAAAGCGCCGTCGAGAACTCAATCGACCAGAGCACGGTGCTCTGCAGGTGCCCTAAAGTCCGACGGCTTCCCACGCGCTTCTTGGGCTCGTAAAGCCGACCATGGGTACGCTGAGTAGGATACGTCGATGATAAAAAACACCAGCAGCGAGACTTCATGCGACGCGCGTCTTGATGAAAAGCTGCGGCTGAAGCTGGGTTGACATGTGAAGGGGGGAGAGGAGAGTTTGGGAGTTGGCAGTTGTGAAGACGCGGAGGAGAGGCTCTAGGGTGATTTCTACTTTGGCAGGCCGACCTTACTCACTGTATCCTGGGGTAGGTGGGGCCTGATTGAGCGACCCTAGTCCCTGCACTTGAGCCGCAACAGCAAACAACAGCACGTCCAAGCTTCTGACCCTCCGTGTAGCTTCGATTTCATGACCTTGGGAAACATCACCGACCCCACAGTCTCACAACGTCACATCAGTGATCCCACTGCGAAGGATCTGGTCGGTGCGTACAGCGCAGCGTGTCTCGACCATGATCCAGAGCTTTGAGATCGGGACTCTCATCACGATACGACGACACCAGGCACTCGTGGTCGCGCAACTCTGAACGCCAAAGCGCCAGTTCCTCTGCGAACATGCCCCCTCCGCCAGCTGTCTTCCACGCGCTCCTGCGGCCCGCCATCATCCAGATCCTGCGCGCAACGGGTTTCCACTCCGCCAAGCCCGCCGTGATCGACAGCCTGACCGACCTTGCGGCCCGCTACCTCGAGGTGCTCTGCCAGGAGACCGCACGACATGCTGGCAACAACGCACACGTGCCTGACTACGCCGGCATGGTAGAGCCCTCGATCGTGGATGTACGCCTGGCGCTCCAGGACGTCGGCGCGTTCCTCCCCGAGCGCGACTGGGAGGAGCAGGACTACCTGGAGCATGAGGATACTAGAGGCGTGGACAACTTTGTGGCATGGGCGACAGGTCCGAAGACGGAGCAGATCAAGAGGGTTGCACTGGATGGCGTCGAGGATGGCGTTACGGACTACTTGACCGGTACGCGCCCTTTTCTGGGCTCGACGCAGAGGTCGCTGTTGTGGAAATGCCTGCTGACAATGACTCTACGACAGCGCTGAAGAAGAGGCATAGCAAGACCGCCGATGACACCAAGTACACGGGCTCATTACTATCTCGGGCCCATGATCAGGGCCTAGTTGTGGTCGAGGGAGGTGGTGAGATTGACAGCATCCAGGCTTGGGTAGCGAAACGCCGTGAGGCAGTGACGAAGTCACCTGAGCCTGAAGTCGAGTCCAGACCTGCATCGAGTGGACTCAGTTCTGTTGGGACTATGGCGGATGAGATGGACCTGTCAGGGATATGATGAGATTTGGGATTTCCGGTTCGGTAACCTACAAAGCTCTGGTGATAGGACACACACCACAGCCTGATGAAATCCATGGAAAAGGTAAGTCGCCTGTCTTACGCATCCTTTGTTCACTTTTTACTATTTGTCCCCTGCAGTACATGTACCAGCGATAAGCTCCCCTTGTCAGTCTGCAATTTGAACACTCAAAGGCGTTAGTCTTGTTAACATATCCAGTCTCTAAATGCAGCTTCTCATCAAGGAATTTGGACACACAGACCTGAAGCGACAGATCACCATTTAAAGGCAGTGGCATTGCACAACAGATTCAGCCAATGACGCATTAAACCAGTGGCGCTGAACCCATCACTCTGGACAACCTGGAGCCTGGGTTGGGCAGCAATTAGGCACGAGACTTGGGTGGTCACCGCGGACCGACTGGCGCGTTGCTACTAAAGACAAGGTCCAGGATGGCAGAAACTGCACGGCCCAGAAATGCAAGATTAGTTTGCAGGTGCATGAATTGATATGAGCCTTGATATTGATCATGGCATCATGCCTTGCTTTGATCCATTCATTCACTACTATTATATAGAGGATGATGTTGGCAGAGCATAATCTCAGAGACGCCCTGAGCAGCGGCAGGAGTCCTTGCCAGGATATGAGCCACAGCATACGGAACTCAAAATAGTTCTTGTTTACGGGAAACCAATCTTGACTTGCCTAGTCTAGGCATTTCCCCCCTTTGATATCCTATCAGAGAAAATGTGCTCGAGTAGCAACTCATTCCAAAAAATAAATTAAAAAAGCTCTATTCTGAAGTCATATGCTGGTACATAGGAGGTCTAATCAGCTCTTAATACAGCTGCTCATTTTCCCTAATACTTTGACATCTAAACCTTACCATTGAGTCTAAATATCACAGCCAGCATCCATTATCGCAAAAGGTCGACATAGTTCTTGCTGCAGCACACACATATCTATCCTTGTACTGTAGTCATCTACCGTTTCCCATCACCGGTGCACCGACACACGGTCCAGACTAATATACTCGGTTAACAGTTGGTCCATGGAGGCAGGCTGGGCGGCCGGAGAGAGAGAACCCACTTGAAAGCAGCGCTGATGAGCGCCAGATGACTGAAAGCCTGAGGTGTGTTCCCAAGCTGCTCGCCGCTGCGAGAGATCTCTTCCGAGAACATGTTTAGATGGTTTGAGAAGGTGAGCATGTTCTCAAACAGGCTGACGGCGCGCGGGAGGTACTTGGCATCATAGACACTCGCTCTCGTCAGAGCCTCGACGAGCCAGAACGTGCACATGGAGAAGGCACCCTCTCGCCCTCCCACACCTGTGGTCACGTACATCAGTATCGAAGACGGGTTGGCGGCGTAATTTTTGTTCTCTCATCACTTGTTAAGGAGACATTCTAGGAGGGTAACGTTACCGTCTTCTGAGAGCTCGGTATCATAGCGGTACACCAGCCCTGTGGAGGTCAAGCCGCCCTTCTCAGGAGGCAGTAGAATCCGGTCCATGGTGTTGAGGAAGCGAGGGTCGTTTGGGGTGATGAAAAAGACCAGAGGGGCTATCAAGATGGAGGAATCCAGCATTGTGTGGCTCTCGTAGCTCTGGACGAAACATTTCATATCGGTGTTGTATCCTAGACCCTTCTTGTCAGACTGCTTTGCCGGTAGGGGAATGGAACTCTTGACTAGACCGGGAGGACAGAGGTTTGGATAGACTGTCGAAATCTCTCACCCTTCTCCATGATCTCTTCGTAGAGACTGTCTCTGGCCTCGAGCCATTTGCTCCGATTGGGACACGGGAGAGTTCTCTTCTCTGCTAGACGGAGACCGCGGTCGAAGGCCACCCAGAGCATAATTTTCGAGTAGACAAAGTTCTGTTTCTTGTTCCGCACCTCCCATATAGACATATCGGGTTCTATAGAGTGTCAGCGATCTCGCCTCAACCAAGTCAAGGGATGCCTAGACTGCGTTGTATCTTGACTTACCGTTCATGACGGTTAAGACATAATCTGCGGGCGAAGGTGTCAGCAGCTGCAGAGGCCAACAGGAATGCGAGATGTATCTCACCGAGCAGCTTCCGTACAGATACCCAAGTGTCCCAAGTCAAGGGCTTGCCGTATTTGTTGCTCAGATAGACCGCGTCCATCAGCTCTCCGTATATATCGAACTGCTGGTGGAATGCAGCACCGTTCCCGATACGCACCGGCTTTGAGCCCCTGTACCCCTCTAGATGGTCCAGCTGCAGCTCCGGTATCTCGGTCTCGCCCCAGATCGTGAACATGATCGGTAGGCCTCCATCAGGCGTACGGGACTTGAGGATGCGCTGGTTGATAAACTCCATATACGCATCTGCCTCCTCGACGAAGCCCAGGCGGAGCAGGATGTAGACCGTAAAGCTCGAGTCTCTCACCCAGGAGTACCTGTAGTCCCAGTTCCTGGGGCCGCCAATCTCCTCAGGTACAGAGAAGGTCGGGGCGGCGACAATGGCGCCGGTCGGCTCGTACGTCAACAGCTTGAGGATCATCAGGCTCCGCGTGACGACCTCCCTCCACCTGCCCCTATATTGGCACTTGGAAATCCAGCTGTACCAGAACGTCTGAGTATCGCTCTGCTGTCTGTCGAGATCGGCAGTCGTGATGTTGGCCGTGACGTGGCTCTCGAGATCGTCACGGAGCGTGAAGGATATGGCCTGGCCCTCCCGTAGCATAATGTGCGTCACAACACCCTCGCTGACCATGCCCTCCCTCATCGTCTTCTCAAACGTCACCACGGGACAGGTCTCGGCGTCATTTTCGCCCTTGTCGATGGTGACATCCAACTGCAGCTTCAGGCCATCCGTCTCGACACTGTGAAATGTGACGGCTTTGGATGCCATCCCTGGCTCGTGTGTCTCCTGTAGCACCCTCGTGACATGCATCTCCTTGGCGTACCCCATGGCAGGGAAGATCTCCACATCCAGCGAAATCTCACCTCGGATGCACTCGACCCGTCGGACGAGCCATTTCTTCAGCTCCTCCTGAACAGCTTGCGCCTCGCGAAAGGCTGACTGCCGGCCTGCTGCATGCGAGACAGGCACGATCGAGGTACGTGGCTCGGAAGAGTTAATAAATCTGCTTCCAAAGAAAGAGAGAGAAGGTGCCCACCCGTGGGAAGAAGTCGACTAGGTCTGCGACGCCATCCTCATTAATATAGCGAGTCTGTAGTATGTTAGAAGAGGGCAGGTAGCTCTGCTTAGTGGTGCAGGTGACGTCTGGCGGCGGCGAGATGCTAAAGTGCCCGCCCTTGGTCTTGTCCAGGAGGCGGCAGAAGATGCTGGGCGAGTCGAAGTCGGGCCTGGCAATGCAGTCAGTCTCGGGAACGTAAGCAGCATATGGCCTGATTTTGTCGTTTACGTACCAGCACATGAAGTCACAGCTGCCGTCCCTGCCGACCAGGGCGGCTGTTCTGAGAGTTTCCTATGAGGCCGTAGTCCTCGATGGGCAGATAGCCATCGAAGCGGCCTCTGAGGGAGGTTGCAGGGGTGGAGCCAGAGGTGGCCATCGTGAGGTGTCTTGACCAGTGCCAGATGTGTCAAAATCTTGGTTTGTGCCTGTTCTTGGTGGGTGACCTCGAGAGTCCGCACGAGCCGCCGCAAGAAGTCCTTGTTATGGATAATTGCAAAGACGTAAGTATGATGGTGGAGTTGCCACACTCAATTTCACGAAAGCATATAATATGAGAGTGTTGGTTGGTTCCTGCTCAGATTCCTAAGGCATGCTTGAAGCTGAGAAGGGAGGTACTATGGTAGGTAAGTGGCGTGACTAGCACGACAGTCGGGTAACACAAATGAGAGAGAAATGAAGTCATCCATCCCTTCCGAGACCAAATATCGAAGGCACAGCGCACACACAACGCACGACTAGAATTTTGAAAGTCCCAAGGCCACCGTTTTCATTCTTGACTGTAGAAGAGGCTGGGGACATAGTAGCTTTTCTAGTAAGGTGGTGGTCCAATTATAGCTACTTATAATATCTGCGAGGTGATGTGACAAACTGGAAGAGAAAGAAAGTGTGGTCAAGCCGAGGCCGTATCCCTTTCTTTGCGTCAGCGTCAAGTTACGTTTGATGACAAGTTGAGACGAGGCCGATCTTAGTGGAAGCGTTCCCCTAACCTACTACTACGCAGTCACCTAATCTAAGGTTATCGTGAAACGCCATCGCTCGCACTGGCCCGTCTTGACCGGGTTCTCACCGACTCCCGACTGGCATTGCAGCTGTGTGTGTGTGTGTGTGTGTGTGTGTGTGTGTGTGACTTGTCACTACTCGTCGAACAACCTTGCCGGGCATTGCCTAAACAAGATCGATCGAGTCTTGGGAACCCGACGATATGCGCGTGACCTTCTTAAAAGATGCTTAATGGTCTTGTGGTTCTTACCTGACTTGCCTGATCGACGATTCTCTACTACCACGTCAAGGGTCCAAGCTGGATTTTCGCCTCGAGGTGGGAATTCGCAGTTTGGCAGGGTATGAGTGTGGCGATAGGCACAGACAGTAAACACCGACACTGTGCGTGCGTAGGCTGCACTATAAAGCAACCTTGAGCTCGAGAAAGATCAAAAATTCCCTGATGGCAGATAGAGGTACAAATGAGGATCAACACTGTATTGCGCATTCGCCCGGGGGGGAGGACAAAAGGCGACGGGGGATCCAACAGGATTTTAGGGCCTCCCCAGAGTTGCGCTCAGGGCTCATGTCGATTCTGGCTGACATCACATCAACAGCTTCCCCAGATTTCAGGTCGATCATTGA
The DNA here is from genome assembly GCA_016584495.1 of Celoporthe dispersa. Taxonomy (NCBI): domain Eukaryota; kingdom Fungi; phylum Ascomycota; class Sordariomycetes; order Diaporthales; family Cryphonectriaceae; genus Celoporthe; species Celoporthe dispersa. The sequence goes on from WAID01000007.1 coordinate 2,583,473, forward strand.
CTCGCACGGTTACATGGTGTCGGTCTAGCCTCTGGATCCGCCCGCGCGGGAATGCTCTAAGTTGTGCAGGTCGCCCAGGGGAAAGGTGAGTTGTCCAGCTGAGCACAGAAGGGTGGTGTGGTGATCTCTTGTCTCGCAGGTTGGGTGTGCTGGTGTGCTAGGTGCTCACTTAGGCTGGGTGCGTTGGGCCACAGTGGCCGCATGACTGTCATTTTGGACGGGTGGGCGTGATCCCGAGCATCTCATCATCACTTGGGAACTCAAAACAACGAGCTAGGAGCTTGGCTAGATCCAAGGAGAGAAATACAGCAGGACCATGCCATGCCAGCCTATACAGGCAGGCCTGAATCGTGATGCCATGCCCGGCCCATCCGAGAAGCTCCCTGAGTCCCTGCCGGGAGGTCCTACTTGCAATCACTGTGCGGGCAGTTGTGCACTGTAATGATACTGCATTCAGGGTTGAAGAGGATCGGGTATGGGGACCAGAGTTTAGGCCCTTGGGTGCTACTGCATAGTTCTGGAGACCACCTGGGGCGGTTGCTGCAGATCAGGTGTGCAGCACGGATCCGACGGATTTCAGGGTCTCTCATTCTAGAAGAGCCGCCTAACAGGGCCTGTGGAGAATTTCCGATGCAGGTAGGCGGACATTTTCCGGCATCGTGATAGAGAGAGAGAGAGTGTGTGTGTGTGTGTGAGATCTTAAGAAAGAAAAAAAGGAAAAAAAAGGAAATGAGAAAGAAAAAAAAGAGAAAAAAAGAGATGGTGCAAAAGGAGATGAGAGTATGGAATAAGCAACGGCCAACTACCGAGAGCGAGCATTGAGAAAAGGAAATTCAATCATCACAGGCAGGGCCCTCTTAGCCTCCCCAGGTTAGGTTACATGCCAACCTGGGCCCGAGGGGGACAGACCACCATACGTTTTTGTGCTGACAACAACAACAACAGCAGGAGGAAGGCGGGAGGAGGGCCTTGGGTGGGCTGAGCTAAGAAAAGACTGAAGGATCCCCTGGCCACTGCCGCCTTGCGAGCGACAGAATCAGCCATTCAGAACCCTCTTTTGCTGGATGGGGAGGATCCACCCGTCATCTTGTGAGCAGAGCCATTGACGTCTAAGAAGTGCTGAAGGATGATGAGTTGTTACTATGTACCCTGCATTCTTTGGTTGTTATTTTTTTTTTTTTTTTTTGCGCTTTGCTACCCATGGTGCCCAAGGGGGAGGGGGGCATCTCCGGTTTGCTGCCCATTGGGCCTGTCATCCACTAACCAGCGTCACCGTCAGCAGCACAACCCAGGTGATCAAGGCTGGTAGTAGCTTGGCATGGCCTGGGCAAGGCATGATCAGGCAGGCATGGTCAGGGTACAGACGCGGCATAGCCTAGCCCTGATTTGTTTTTCTTTCTTTCTCTCCCCATCTATGTGCCGTATGGGCTACTGACCGTTCCGTAGTACTAACAACTACAGTGGCTGCGATTCGAACAGCACGCTGAAACGCCGGGATCGAGCGCGGGTATCGAGGCGGTAAACCGTTGACGGTGGGGATTGACCTCCCCTCTACTCTAGACTCATCTTCTCAGGCGCTTGAGAAGCCACTACCTTTCTCCACACAAGCACGCCAAGAAGAACAACAGCCCCCTCACTTCCCGCCGTACCATCCCCCAGGGACCCATCGAACCTAGACCGCCCAGTTGGCGAATTCTCAACGCTGTGGATATCGGGCTGGGAACCAAAAGAAGAGCGGGGGGCAAAAAGACGGAGAGGAGACGAAGTGGAAGGGAGAGAGTGAGAGAAAAAAAAGGAAGGGTGCACCCCTGATGCGGGCAGGGCGGGAGCTGCAGGTCGCATGCAGTGCCAGCTGTGAGGCCCTGCGCCAGTCATCACGTCCAGTGACCCTGCCGAACAGGATCCATCAGCACGTCTAGGGGGTCCAAGGCGAGAGGAAGAGAGGAGAGAGCCCACACTGGACCAAGCTCTGTGCCAGGGGGTTTGGTGGCCCATGATCCACAAGCCTGCACTGTTCAGTCTGACGAAGAGGCCTGGCCATGACGACCCCCAATCTCCTTCACTAAATAAAGTCATTACACCTAGCACACTATCTCGTGTGTACAATGCCGTCCTCGTCTCCTCCCCCGTCTCCGCCTCAGTCTGTCTCCCTGCCGCCCCTCTCCTCGACGACAAAGAACAACAACAACAACACCACCCCTCGTCCCGAGTCCGTCGCCGCCTTCCCGCGGCTCTCGATTAACCTTGGCCAGCACACGACCTCGTCAGCCGAGTCCTCCGCCCCAGGGTCGCCCGCGAAGTCGTCCTTTGCACCAGTGCACGCGACCAACAACAACATACTCATCGGAGCAGGGGTCCAACACGGCCCGTCGTCGTCGAACCTAACCTCCGATCGTACCACCATAGCGACCGCTCGTGCAAGGAGGGCCACCGTCTCTGATGCCGTTGCCGCATCCAGCACCAGCTCCTTTGCAGACAACATCGAGATGGACCCCATCAACCCGGCCGGCCACCGCCGCCGCCGCAGCAGTCTGATGTCGCCCTCGAGCAGCTCAACACCGCAGCCGGGGAGAAACGGGCATGTCAGGGGCCCCTCTGTCAGCGGGCAGTTTGTCATGGACGAGCCAAAAATATCAGAAGAGAGCGAGTCTACAATCAAGGGAAAAGATGGTTATATCAGACCGGGCCCAAACGCGGACTTCTCGGACGAGGACCTGCACGACGACGAGGGAGACCGGCCTGACGGCCAAAAGACAGAAAAAAGGAAACAGAGGAAGAGGAGGCGAAATACGTTGCTCGACCAGCGGATAGCACGCGACAAGATCACAGAGGAAGAGCGCAAGGAAGCAGACCAGACCGTGATCAGGAAACTGGCCATAAATGGGACCCTGATCGGCCTCTGGTATCTCTTCTCACTAAGCATTTCACTTGTAAGTCAGCATATTGACGGAGAATGATTGTGAGCTGGTGCTAACAACAAGGCAACAACAGTACAACAAGTGGATGTTCGACAGCAACCGGTTGAACTTCCCTTTCCCATTATTCACGACCTCTGTACACATGCTTGTGCAGTTCTTTCTTTCCTGTGTTGTCCTTTACTTTATACCATCTTTAAGGCCCCAGCATGCTCCGCAGCGGAGGTCAGACCTGGGCCACTCCTCGAGGGACGAAAACGATCCAGACAGGCCCATCATGACCAAGATGTTCTACCTCACGAGGATCGGGCCCTGTGGTGCAGCCACGGGCCTTGACATTGGCCTGGGGAACACTTCTCTCAAGTTTATTACTCTGACTTTTTTACAGTAAGAGCTCCCAGCCTCGCGTCTATCCCACCTACTCCACACAAAGATGCTGACCATCCCCCAAAGCAATGTGCAAATCGTCCTCGTTAGCATTCGTTCTTATTTTCGCATTCCTCTTCCGGCTGGAGGCACCCACATGGAGACTGGTGGCCATCATCGCAACCATGACTGCCGGAGTTATCATGATGGTCGCTGGCGAGATTGAATTCGACGTCCTTGGCTTCATCCTGGTCATCTCGGCCGCCTTCTTCTCGGGCTTCCGCTGGGGTCTCACACAGATTCTTCTCCTACGCAACCCGGCCACCTCCAATCCTTTCTCCAGCATCTTCTTCCTCGCGCCCGTCATGTTCCTCACCCTCCTCCTGATCGCTGTCCCTGTCGAGGGATTTCCCGCCCTCATCGAATCCCTGAAAGGCCTCATGAACGAATGGGGCATCGCGGCCCCGCTGCTCCTCCTGTTCCCAGGAACCATCGCCTTCCTCATGACGGCTTCCGAGTTCGCTCTGCTGCAGCGAACCTCCGTCGTCACCCTCTCGATCGCCGGTATCTTCAAGGAGGTCGTGACGATCTCAACCGCCACCCTGGTCTTCGATGATAAGCTGACGCCGATCAACATCTCGGGACTCTGCGTCACCATCGGCGCTATCTGCGCGTACAACTGGATCAAGATCACCAGCATGCGACAGGAGGCGCAGAAGACCGTCCATGACCTTCACATTGATCCGGACCTGTCGAGCCCCAGCTCGAGCGAGACGGACCCCGAAGACGAAGGCGGTGAGGAGACGGGGCTGCTCGCCGCGCGGCAGAGCGTGGAGGTGCCTATGGAGCAGGGCGATCTGGTGACGGTGGACGGCGACATTTTCGTCCCACCGCCTCCACAGAATCCGCCATACAACGTGACCCACGCCTCTGGAGAGGAGCGAGACAAGGCAGACCGGCAGGACTGAGGAAGAGCAGAAAGAAGGTCCCTTGTCTCCATTTTTTTTTGGATATCCGGTTCTTACGAGGGGCGGCAGAGACAGTCAGTCAGTCGCTCGGATGCACGGTCAAAATGATACCCCAACCATTTCAGAGAGAAGAAACATCCAAGGCAGTTAGCTACGGATCTCAAGCGAGTATAATCGCATTTACGGGACCATTTATGGAGTCCTCACTTAGAAGATAGAGAAATTGAAGGGTTTTTGGGGGGTGAAAGGTTTTTCTTTTTGAGGAGGAGCCCAAAGCAGGTTGTGGTCGCAGAGGAGAGCATTGAGCATACTTGAATTCTTAAGAACTGGCATATTGGACCGGATTTAGGGGATCAATTGATCGGTCAAGATAAAATGACTATACAAAGAATGTATAACGACAGAGCCACAATAGTTCGAAGGAAGGGCAGGTGCCCTATTGCTCGTTTTACTGTTCTGCGTGCAATACGTGTTGTATATGTCCTAAGAGTGCTCTATGTCGTTACCTAAAGCCACAACCACATCTCCAATACAGTTTAAAAAAAAAAGAAAAGAAGAAGAAAAGAAACACGATATACATCAACAAGACTCTCTCAAGAAACTGGTCAATGGCCCATTCAAATCAATGGAGCACTCGTCTGTCCAACGAAGAAGGCCGTGACTGTGACTGACTCTGGCTTGCAGTAGTCTCCTCCCTGGTGGGGAGGGCCAGCGCACACTGACTGATTCATGGACGGTTGTTGGGGCCCGTCAGCCTCGTGTAAGCCAGGCGGGCGGTGGGCGGGCAAACGAGGCTGAAAGTGCACTTCCCTCCGTCCCCTGTGTATATATATATCTATGTATTCGCAAGGCTTCTGTTGCGTTTTTCGTATGAGTATGTGTTTTCCCCTCCGTACAGAGGCGATTGCCGAGCTTGCCCTGTTCTCAAGGTGATTCCGGGCACGGCCTGACAGATCGCGGGGCCACACAGGCCAGAAAGAGGCCTCCCTGGATCGACAACTTGGCGTCTCGGCAGTGTGGAGCCAGGGTGAATGGGCGAGCACGTACAAAGATATCCGCTGGCGATACTACCATCTGTGCGAATGGGAAAAATAAAAATGAATTTTGAGAGGCACTCTCGCCGGGTTGCTAGACAGTACTAATGGTAGTAGTAATAATAATAATAAAAACACTCATGAGGAAGAATCCAGCTGGGCATTGAATGAACTCAAGAGCCCATGGCGCCGAGGGTATTTTTCGTACCAGCCATTCATCCACATTCATTACCCACGTTTGAACCCCGACCCAGTAGAAGAGTAGTTATGTACGTGATGATGAAACCTTGACCGTTGTGTGGAATGAAATGTAATTAACGCCAGGCCAGACCGAACGCCATTCATTGGTCTCCCCATTATCCCACCGCCGTGTGTGTACAAGGAATGTCGTCGTTTCAGGTATCATCTTTTCCTGCCCAATCGCAGATCGTAAACCTCATCGTGGAGATTTCATTCCCTCCCCGTCGTCCCCGAGAGCGCAGGTGGCGCTCAGTGCTTGGCGGGGGGCGGGCTGGTGGGAGGCTCGTACACGGTGTCCGCACCGCGCGGGTAATAGCTGCCAGATGGCTGCTGCAGGGGGGACGTCGTTGGGCTGGTGGCCGTAGTAGCCCTCGTTGCTGTTGTACGTGTTGCCGGTGTACTGGTTTGGGACGGTGTTGGGTGTGTACTCGGGAGGCGGTGGGTTGGCGTTGTTGTACTTGTTGCTGCCAAACCAGCCGCCGTTGTTGTTGCCATACTGCGGCGCGGGCTGCTGCTGGCCGCCGTAGCCGCCGTAACCACCGCCGAAGCGACCTCCATTCATCCAGCCGGTGCCGTAGCGAGGCTGCAGGCCCAGTCGGCGGCGGCGGCGGTTGTTGATGCAGCTCCAGGTGACGAAGAGGGCGATGAAGAAGATGATGACGACGGCGGCGAGGACCCAGCGACCCCAGTAGTAGAAGTTCGAGCGATTGCAGTTCCCGTAACCGTCATAGTAATAGCCGCTGGGGCAGCTGCTGGACGAGAGGGAAAAGGATATGTTAGCAAACACGTGGATATATGGCGCTTCACCTCGGGTTGGTTGGAGTGTGAGAGGAGGAGTGGCGGACGTGGCGGGCAGGACCTACTATCTGCGATTGAGACTACTGGAGGTAGTAGACTGTGGGATGAACATCTTGGATGATCGGGGTCGTCACTTGAGATATGGCAATTGGTGTTGGTTGTGGACGAGGGTGATGGAGATTGAGTGGACAAGATGGATGGATGGACAAATGGATGGGTGGGTGGGTGTAAGTTTGTAGGTGGGAGTAAAAGGTAGGTCTCGAGGATGGCTTGGAGGAGGAGGAGGAGGAAGGGATACGGATGTTTTTATTGTAGCGTTGTCAGTTGGTGGTAGGATCGTATTGGCGTATGCGTAGTACGCCCAGTGCTGCGATGGTAGTAGTGGGTGGCGGGGTTTGGGCCTTGTTCTCGGGTGCCGTGACTTTACAGGCAGCAGAGACCCCTGCCTTCTGCTGAGGGGACGGCAATTACTGGGTAAAAAACGGATGACGTTTTAGGTGGCTCGCACTTGTCGACTGGTTCTGGGTGGTTCTGGGCCGGATTCAACCGTTTGTGTCACTGCCCCTCAGCTCCCGGGGGGACACTACCACCTTATTCAGCGCAACTTGTGAGAGGGATGGGACCTTCTCGAGTCACCTCATCCGTTGGGTTTTTGCCTGTCTGATGACTGAACGATGGTGAGTATGTGGCTTGTAGGAACGCGTCACTTCTTTTCTTCGGTCGAAACAGCGACAGGATTTGGTACTTACTGACTTGCGCCGGGGAACGGATGGACCCCGGTTGTTCAGCAGCAGGTCATCATCGAGCGGCCAGATAGTGGAGTTGCTACTGTGGCAGTGTGTGCTGTACCAGCAGCGTTAGCAGCAGGTTAGCAGGTCTTGGGGCGTGGCTGTGCCGGAGACGGTCGCCTGACCATCACCCAACAACTCTGCTGCTGCTTCCCGCCTCTTCCCGCCTCTTCCCGCCTCTTCCTGCCTCTTCCTGCCTGCCACCTTCCCGCCCGGCCCTACCCCGTGCATGTGCGTGCTAGAACAAGACCAGGCCTGAACAAATCACATTCTCTTTTTCAAGCATTTCAGATTATCCATCTCCCCGGTTCCTCTATTTGGAATCTCTCTATCACAAAGCCCTCAGCATAATCAAGTTTTTTTTCTACCCTAAATTACAAATTATGACCTCCTGGAACCTCAATCTCTCTTCCCTCGTCTTCTCTGTCAAAAAAAGAAAACAGGAGAGAGACAAGAAAAGGGTACCCTCATCCGCCACGCCCTTGCTCACCAGCTTCGAGCCAACACCCCCCCTCCCCTTTCCTTTCCCAAATTTTCTACTAGGCCTGCCGCCCTGCCTGCCTGACCGTCAGGTGTATCTGTGCAGACTTGATGTGCCGAGGAGACCGAGGAGACCGCGGAGACGAAGGCCTGAGGAGGCGATGCCTTCTCCACGCCGGTGACTTGGGCGACAGGAAGCGCGCCCCCGACATGGAGATGGGTGGGACCTGGAACGTGTCGCGCCTCGACGCGATGGTACTGGCCTGGATGCTCTGCGTCCTGATCCGGGCCTGGTCGCGAGAGGTGCGCGTGGCTACCGGCGCGGGCTCGTCCAGCATGATGTTCAGCGTTCCCAGGCTCTTCCTGCCCAGGGTCTTCTCCGTCTCGATCAGTAGATCGTCCAGGCCCCGACAGAATGTCTCCAGGCGCCGAGTTATGTCGCTTCGCTTCGCGTTCGGGTCAATGGTCGCGAATGCGCGCTTAAGCTTCACTAGCCGCGTGGCGTAGTCCTCGAACTGCGCCGGGTCGCAGTCTAGGATGAGCTCGATATTGATCTCGACTGGGCGCTTGAGCATGTTGATTCTGGCCAGGAGATCCTCGTCCTAGTAGGCATGCCGGGTCAGTCTCTCGATCTGAGCGGGTCGTGGGGCTCTCCCATCAGGCCTCTGCGCGACGGAGAGGGTCAGGTACACACCTGCTTGTCTTGCGTGCTGTCGAGGAAATTCCTGACGTTGTTTGCAAGTTCGACCGTGCCTAGGGCGCTGCCGATGCTAACGGAGCTGGAACCATTCATGTTGGTAAGTCTTTCTTGGTCTGACAGGTCACTATCTGGTCCGCAAAGGTGATTTTCGGCACAAGAAAGAAAGAAAAGACGTGGTGTCTTGAGCAACCAGAAGGAGTATCTATTCAGATCGGTGGCCTGGATAAGAGTGCTCCTTATGTCTTTATTTCTCTCGTGGACTTCGCCATCTCTTGGCTTTTACGTGATAACAAGTTTCCGGATTCAACCTTTTCTTATTATGGGCCGGTGCTCGGGTTCCAACGTGTCTCTCGGACCTCATCCAAAAATCTCACCTACCTCCCCTACGTGAGAAGAAGCGGCCCGGTCGTCATCTTCAGGTGCGATGCTATCGAAGTTCTCCCTCTGTTCGGTGCAGGCCACATTGCCAAGGAGGCCCGCAGGCCTCTGGTCGCAGACTTCTTAGGCCAGTTCGTTTCACCAGCCAAGTGTGGACACTCCGTGAGCCCGACTTGTGTTTTGCGAGGAGAGAGTGTGCTCAGCGGCCGCTGCTGATGCTAACAAGGACGAAAAGGGGAGGAAGAGCTGATCCTGAGGAGGACGGGCGTCTATGTCAGCACCAACATGTTCGATATGTGACAAGGGGGCCTTCTTTTGGGGGGGGGAGGGGGGCGAAGAACGCTTACATAGAATGGGCCTCTCTTTGGGCCATGCATGGATGTTTTTTTTTTTTATTGAATACGGTCGGTTCCATGATGAGGTCAGCTCGCCGAGGCAAATCATGTCATGAAAGTCTTGGAAGTGAGAGCAGCTTCAATTCGGCAGGCAGGCTTGTCACATTTCCTTCATTTCCTTCGTCTTTCAAGCTCACCTCGCCTTGGCACCCGCCAGATGGCAAGAACGTAGTAGTGCTGCTCTACAGGAAGATAAGTTCGACGGAGTCTTCACCAGCGAACATCCTGAGAGGCCTTTGGAGCCGCTAACCTCATTGGGTAACTTGCACTCGGGCATCTCGTCTCGGGGTTAAATTCATCCAGTCCTCAGGATCTCTACTCCTTTTGATCTGTCTGATGCTTCCGTCAAATCAATATAAAGTGAAAAGAAGCTGCTCCTGCCGTGTGCCGCTTCTCGTATTCAGTCCGGCCCTCGTCTGAACAGCAATAGAGCCGTCGCATTGCCCAGCTTTAGCCTGATATCAGCCTGGTCTTTTCCCATCGCCTCAGCGATGCGACGAACAGTCACCTTTACACAGTCATCATCCGTCCCTACGAGATCAGGATGGGCCTCCCGCCAGCGCGTCACCATAGACGCCGTATCAAGGCTGCGCGCGAGCCCGTCGAGTGACTGCTCCCCGGCGCCAGCGAAGAAGTCGACAGCCCCGTCTTCGAGCTTCCCGCCACGGTTCCACTCCCTACGCACAGAATCGCCCACCAGAAACACCGCGACCGGCGGATCGACAGACCAGGGCATCGGAAGCGTGTCGTACATGGTGCGTGATAGGTGCAGGGCCGGACCCTCGAACGGCCCCAGGATGTCGTCTTCCAGGTGACTGAGGGCTTGCTGCACAGCTGCGGCGTTGAGCGTGGAAGGGTCTGCTGCGGTGTTAGGCTTTTCTGTTGGTACTATAGAAGGGCCTGCGTGTGCTTGTCTTAAGAAGAAGGAAGGGAAAAAAAATAAAAAACAGGTTAGACTGACGGCAAAATAGCGACGCGTGTGTCCATAGGGCTACAGTGCCGCCCGGCTTCACCATACGCGCTGCTTCTCTCCAGAACTCGTCCATGCGAAACCAATGAGCCTATCGCCCAGATCATCATCAGCGGTGATCGATCGATTGATCGGGATAGGGCAGCCACAGGCAGCCCCAGTAACTCAGGGTGGGAAACTGATCGTTTTCACATACCGCCACGGCCGACGTGAGCAGGTCCACGGATCCAGGCTGCACCACGCTCGAGCTACCCAGCTCCTCGGCAGCCAACACCTCGAACTCGACGGGCTTGCGACTCCTCGTCTCGCCGCCGGCCTGACGTGCATGCTCGACCATCTGCGCGCCGGGGTCGACGCCGACCACGCGCGAAAAGTGAGGAGCTAGCACACGAGCCGCCTGGCCCGTGCCGCAGCCGACATCGAGGGCCGTCTCGAGGTGACCTCCGCCAGCCAGGTGGAAGGTTAAGATCTCCCGGATGATACCGGTGGCGGAATCGCTGCGGCCGCGGGCGTATGCGGCAGCTTGTTCGGGGGTGTAGTTACGAAACGTGGGGTCTAGGGAGCTGGGCTGGTGGTGGTGGTTGAGGACATGGTAGCGAGGAGGTGGTGGCTTAGTCTGGAGCTGGTCTGTGGGAAATGCCTCGAGGCTTGCGCTGTAGATGGGGGGAGGTTCTCATGGCTCGCAGGTGCAGAAAAACTGACCGCTGCTTGGGATGTGGCCCAGAATGATGATGACTCACATTGAGGTATAGGCAGTTGAACTCCGCGCATATCCGCGGCCGGAATCAATCCTCGAGCCTACGCCATACACTTGCGTTAGGATCGGTCATACTTCCACGGGTGGGAATATGGTATCTTCGAACATTACATCTGAGCGAGTACCCCTCCGGCGATCAGCGTAATTATGCTGTTCAAGCGTCGTTTTCAAGATGACATAAATCAGACTGGCAAATCTGCAGCAGTATTTCGTAATTGCAATCGAATTGTAAGTTGTAGTCTGAAGTATATGGGTCCAATTGAGCCATGAAAAATTTTGGAATCAACAATGGAATCGAGTCCCTTGTAAAATGATATTCATTATCTCTAGAATCGCTTATGATTTTTACCTCGTCAAGTGTTGGCTCTAAACTCACCTCATAATTCTGACGCCCAGTACCTACAATCAAGTCTTCAGTCAAGGCAAGAGACAGCCCCAAGGCCTGGCATCATGATGCTCATGATACGAACGCCTACAACAGATCCGAGAGACGACCAGCATCTGGCAAGGTATTCATCATCCGAGTCGGTTGCGAATGCACGACGGGATATCCCAAGCCGGTCTGGGCCTGTACCTCCGATGATGACGACGACGACGATGAAACGATAACAGGATCAGTCCACCAACAGGCCGCGCGTTCTCGAGTTCCTTGAAGATCTTGTCCTAGGTGTTTCCCATCCGTGATAAGCAACGTGCTCTGATATCTTCACCCTGCTTTCCTCTTTGCCCTGTCTGTTACCGTCTTTATTTCTTCATTTCGGGTGAGTTTTGAGCAACTGACAGTCGAGGGCGAGGGAAGAAGAAGGAGCTGGAGGATATTGGTGACTGTTGCAGTCTCTAGTCCGGCGATAGGCTTCCTGCGTGGTGTCCGATGCAGGCAGCCATTTTAATTACAACTTGTGAGGCAAGGAGAGAGAGCAAGTAAATATAGGAAGAAGATACTTCGTCTTCATCTCGTAGCTATCTTCAGGTACGGCTTACGTTTAATACTACACGGCTTGCTACATCAAAGACAAGGAAAACAAATCACACAACAGATGTCAACAAGTGATACGCACGACAGTCAGTTCTCCATCTCAGGCCGGCCGATCGACATCCGTGTTCAGTCTCTATAATATCAGTGACTGCGCCACTGAAACACAAAAACCTCCCGAAGAACGAAACACAAATAGGGGCGAGGGAGGGAGAAACAACGCCACACATGGCTCCATGACGATCGGATAATGAACATTCCGCCTCGCCTCGTCTCGTCTCGACTCAGCAAAGGCCAGACCTCGCTCTCTACCAGCTCTCGCCAGGCCTGCGCACTGCGTTCCCCACGTGGCTTGCTGCAGGAACATACGCACACTCGTCACACCCCCACCACCCCCTTCCTCGCCAGGCTCTAACACGAAACGGTCTGAAGATTGCGAGGGACCCGGGAGCTTCTCATGCCGGCCACAAACCAGCACAGGGCGGGAGGAGCCGTGTTTCGTGAACTCTCACTCTCGTCCACGCACGCACAAAGGACCGGACGAGAGGGGATTGGACGGGCGGGTGAGGTGCATCCAATACACATCGGATGAATTGGGCCACTGAGCTGATCGATCTGCGCGGTCACGTGCGACAGTAGCTTGCGGGAGACGTGAGGCCAGGCAAAGAAGAAGTCTTTTTCTTTTCTACATCCAATGCGATGATAAGCACGCCCACGAATCTTGATCGCCGTGCGGCACGACACAATGTAGTTACTGATTAGTTGACGAGTCCCGCGAGACAGAGATGGGAGGAACTAGCTGGGTGACGCGCAAGCACCCACGGAGGAACAGCATGAGAGAGCAATTAGTCGGCAGGAGACTGCTCGGGTGATTTAATTATTCTCGGGATCGACATCGCAATTGGGCACAGTCTCCATCTCTGCTAGGGCAGATAGCAAAGCAGAATCTAGACCCTCGATAGAAACGAACAAGGCATCGAGGTACCAACCAAGCCTGGAGGGAGAGGAGGAGAAGGGAGAGGAAGGAAGCTGTTTGTTTCAGTCCAGGCTCGGGTCTCAGCTCAGGGAGACAACCTGCGATCACACCCCTCCCCCCCCTCCTCCCCCATGGAATAAGGAAACAACAAGAAGCAGAGAGGATGGTAACGAGAATGCGCCACGCCGACAAGGGTCTGGCAGGCCCACTAACGGAAGAGGGCTCGAAGGCTCCAATATATCAAGCCTGCTCCGCGGCAGAAGAGCAGGTGGGACCGGTGAGAGGGCTTATAGTTCTGTGCGTATCGCACATGACACAGCACAGGCTTGCATTCTCGGAGATGAGTCCCAAGGGAAGAGGGCCATGAGAGATTTGGTGGAAGGTGTGCTTTACGAAGCATAATAGGGTCTCATAATGACCTACATGGTGAATTTTGGCAACCAAAGCACGAGATTATGACTGCACAATGTTGGTGCAGGAAGAACAAGGAGAAGGAATCCGGCTACGTACACACAGCGAAGCATCCAGGTGAGATGATGAGGTTACTGACAGCGAGGATTAGCCGGCATCTTGGTTACGAGTCACGGGGAATTTCTCCACGGAAAAGTCCCGCCAGAGGGGAGGGAAGGGGATTTCTTTTCGGATGAAAGATGGCGTGATACTATCAACCCTCAACCATGGACATGCTGGCCATGGGCCGGGAAAGCATCAAGTCCGGTACGGATAGGGTTCGATTCTGTGTAGCATCTATATTGAGGGACCGTCGATGTGGGCTCGTCTCGATTGATCGTCGCCCACGGCAGGCAGCCCAGCAGTCCACCGGGCATGAGGCCAAAAGAAGGATCTGGTTCGGCTAGGCTGCCTTGCTGTTGTCTGGTCTCACCCCCAATAAAAAAGAAGAAGAGAAGAAGAAGAAAGAACAAGAAGAAGAAACACTCTCGCCCCTGAGCAGAGGCCCCATCACAACCATCCAAAGAGCCAGGCCAGGCATACACAGCATCTCGTGTTACTATAACAAACGCCCCTCGTGGCATTTGCCCCGTTCGTCCCATGTGTGCGGTTTCGACTGGCAAAAGCAGGCGTGTTGGTCCGAAGCCAACGGAGGGTGGCTTGTTTGCCCTCGAGCACGGCGGGCGAAAGAAGGGGAGCGGGGATGAAGAAGCTATACTTCGAAACTTGGTACCGAGCGGACACCCCTCATCGTGTTTGGAAAAGATGAGGGCCGGCATGTCGGCATCGACGAGGAGGAGGAGGAGGAAGAGGAGGAGGAGGCTTGCTGGTGCTGCAGTTGCCTGCACAGGCGTGGGCTGCAGCTTAGGGCAGAAGATGCACAAGCACATGCAGAGAGAAAGAGCGACGCCACAGCAGGTTAAAAGCGGGTCTACAGTATCTTAAACGGCACTAGAGGAGGGGGCTCCTCTTGTAGCTCCTCGCTTAAATACAGCCGCTACTTGGCATGGTAAGGTTATGTTGTATGACCCATGGTGTGTCATGGTACATGCATGGTAGTACTACCATAGTATTAGTACTGCTCCAAGGCGCAAAAAAAAAAAAAAAAAAAGAAAGAAAAAAAAAAGAAAAAGCTGCCGGGTCGGACCAAAGAGTTGCTGGGTATATAGTGGCTGGGTCTGGGTCCGGATCCGATAAACCAAAAAAGACAGGGAGAAGGGGAGGGGTTGTTTCGGAGGCGATCATACTTGTACTATGTATGCAGGGCCAGGGCCTAGTGCTCCAGGGCTTCAGGGCACCCAGGGGGGTTGAGGGAGGGGGAGGGGGAGCCACTGCCGCTATACGTGCCATACTATTCAGTACCTAGTACGAGTTCCTATGGTACTACGGTACTACTATAGTGCCAAAAACAGCTTGTTTTCCCCACGGGAGGTCCACACTAGACAAGCCCTCTGACACCTTCCAGGTTCCAAAGCCCTCCTCAAAAACTGCCAGGGCATCCACCACCAACCCCGTGTTACCCCTTCAGCCTCGTCTTTCCCCTGTCAGAGCCGTCGCACGGTCCCTTCAAACAAATCCATCGACCTGTCCCGATGCTGCTGTAGGATTGGCTGGTTCGTGCATACACTGCAGAGAACGCGAGGAAGGGGGGGGGCTTGCTTGCTTTGTTTCTTTTTGTTGTTTGAGCAGGCGTTCATCCAGATTGTGTCCCGTCGTTTCCTGCCCGCCCCCCCCCCCTTTCTCCTCCTCCTCGCCCCTTGGACTGGTGCTTCAGGAACGACATGGGTGGGGGGAACAGACTCGATTGCTTGATTGGATTCATTGGATGACTCGTTTTGTTCTTCTCTTTTCGGCAGTTTCTTCCTTTACCCCCCTCCACCCACTCGTGTCGTAAATATGGGCTCATGTTGGCATACATATGGGCTCACCATCCCCCTTCGTGCCTCTCATGACGGATAGGTGATGGGGCCAGATCTGGGATCTCGTTGCTTTGACTTGACCGATTGAGGGTGCCATCTGACAGCTGCAAGGTCTTCTGCCGAAATAATCAGACAATATGACATCGTTAGGATCGTGAGTACTTTTATGGACTACCACTACTACTACTCCTACTACAGCTCACAACATGCTGACGCCTTGCCTGTCCTGTAGTCTGCCTGGTGCCGAGATGGTTCGCCTGCTGGTCGGCCCGAACAGGACGGAGTTTACCATCCACAAGAAGCTGCTGTGCGGCTCAAGCTCCTTCTTCCGCTACAGCCTGGAGTCCGTGTCCTCGCCCAGCTCGCCCTCCTCGGTGGCCGGCGTTGTCAGGTCGAAGAAGGTCCTGTGGCTCTCGGAGGAGAGCCCCGAGATGATGGACCTGTTCCTCCTCTGGCTGTACCAGCGCAACTCGTTCCGCGCCATGCTCGAGAACATGGTGGCGGCCGTGACCGCCCCGGCCAAGGGTGCCAACAAGGTCAGGCTCCTCAGCAGCAGGCGGGCGCTACACTGGAACCTAGTCAAGCTACACCTCTTCGCCGCCGTCATCCGCCTGCCCGTCCTGCAGGACATCGCCATAGACGCCATCCAGGACCTGTACCTGCGGTGCGACTGGGACGTCAGCGCCAACTTCGTGCGCTTCCTGTACGAGGAGTGCACCTGCGAGCAGGCCTTCCGCCTCCGCAAGTGGAGCGTCGCCATGCTGGCCTGGACCCTGAGCAACGGGAGCGCCGACCCCCTGGCCTTCAACGAACTGTTTGCCGAGTTCCCGGACCTGTGCGACGACTACACCCAGCACATGCAGAAGATGATTGACAGCCGCGCCGACGTGCGCGTCAAGAACCCCCAGCTCAGGCTGCCCAGGAATCGGCTGAAGAACGAGGAGCGTCACTTTGGCTACCGCCAGTGCTCCTTCCACAGCCACCGCTCGTCTGTCGGCGAGGGCAGGTGTCCCTACTCGGAGCAGCCAGACATCCTGAGCCCCACCTCCCCAACCCCATCGTACCACCACGAGGTCAAGTCCGCCGCCGCCAGGCCTGTGGCCACCCACCGCCAGGCGCGGCTGAAGGGCAGCATCTCGGGGATCTGGACCGTCCCGGAGAGCAACGAAGAAACTTGAGAAAGAAACGCGGCCAAGAGGTGAGTGCGCGGATACTTGTATAAACCTCATCGCAGGCAGTTCGCTGACCCACTACAGTCTCAGACTCGTCCACATTTCTCTCATGCCACGACCGCTGGCAAGCACGGTCACCCAAGGCGTTCGCCCGTGAAGCCAAGGCGAACAAGCCGGGAGGGGCGCCTGGAGGGGCATTCTCTTATCTGTCACCGGCGCGAACCTCTTTTCGAAATTCCGCCTCGACCTGATATTACCGCCTCAGAATAACCCGGAGCAAAGTAAAGGAGACTCGCAATAAAGGAAGCGGGAACATGGGGCTTTCCTGCCACCTCAGGATGATCTCATTTTTTGTTCTTGTTTTCTTTTTTTTTTGAAAAAGGATTGTTTTTTTCTTTCCTTATTCAATCTCCTTCAACATGGCTCTTTTTTGGGTGGCGGGGGGCAGGGGCAAGGGCAATGGTGTTCACCAAGATTTCACATCCAGATTGCCCATGCGGGTGACTGGATCTATCAGCGCCGTCTTAGGCTGCTGTAACATGTTTTGTCATCACCACAGCTCTCGCACACACAGCCTGTAGTGCAACATGATGAAGCCTCAGGCCATCCTGTCTGCCTCTTCCACCATCACATGTCTGAGACCTCTGTGTATGGAGAGAAAAAATATAGAGCCAGGGGATCTGGCTTCTTAATTTTCTGTGGACATAATAATCCTTCAACACACATACATATACACATACGAAGTCTCTGACAGACTTTCTTCCTCCCTACTGTCCATTAGCTCCTCTCATAGGATATGCTCCTTGACAAATCCAACCACCCTCTGGATAAGATCCTCCAAGTGCCTCGTCTCCTGAATGAAGTGACCCTCCCGCGGATACGTGACAAACCGAAAAGCCAGCCCGGCCTCCTCCATCGCCCTCCTGAACCCCCAGGCCTGCGTGACCGGCACCCTGGGGTCCTCCTCACCATGCACCATCAACACGGGCGGGATCCTGTCCTTGTCCTCCGCCGCCCTCCTAAACTCCCACAGCGCGCTCCCCTGCCGCGTCCTGACGTCCTCCTTGTCCAGCCTCCAGAGACACCCCGCCTGCTCCGCCTGCGTGTAGCCAATGTCCGACGTCAAGACCATACTATCCCAGTCCGCAACCCCGGCCCCGGGCACCGCACACCGCCACCGCCACCCCAACCCGTGGTGGGCCCCGCCGCCGCGCACTGCCGACAGGTACGACAGGTACCCGCCCTGCGACCAGCCACCCACGGCAAGCCTGTCTGGGTCAGCCAGGCCGAGGGCTATGGCGTGCTGGGTGAGGGCTGCTATGTCGGGCTCGTCGGTGGTGCCGTAGTAGGCGCCTGGGCCAGCGGCTGCGTAGCTTGCGTAGCGCTGGCCCCGGCCGGAGCTGCCGCGGTAGTCTGTGATCAGGACGGCGATGCCTGACGAGAGGAGGAGGGGGCCGTAGAAGATTAGGGGGTCCAGGGCGTCGGCGGTGTTGGTTAGACGGTAGTAAGGGCCTCCGTGGATGGAGACGTAGGTTGGGAAGGGGGCCTTCGGAGGAGTGGCGGCGGTGGTGGCTGCTGGGGTGAGGTAGAGGCCCGAGATGGTCTCTCTGCCGTCGAGGGTTGGACAGGTGATGATGGTGGCGTCTTTGGCAAGGGCAGGGGGTTTGAGGGAGCCGCCGTGGTCAGAGAGCTGGGTGGACAGGGCGGCGGTTCTTGTGTCCACGGTGAAGACCTCTGTGGGGTGGTTGATATCGCCTGTTGCTACGACCATGAGGATCTCTCCACCAGGGCCACCTGGAGAAGTGACGGCGTCGTAGCTGAGGATCATCTTGTTCTGGGTAAAGAGGATCGTGCCATCCAGAAGCTGCACCTGGTCCGCCATGCCGTGCTGGACGTACACCAGCACTTGGTTCCCAACCCTCCGAAGGCCAGGCAGGGCGCAGTTTTCGTCCCCAAAGGCCACCCTGCTGTATCTCGGCTCGTCTTCTGCTGTCCCGCTTCCCGAGGAGAAGTCGACCGCGTACACTGCCAGGCCAGTCGACGAGATCTCGGGCACGTTATATGTGAGGAAATACAGCGTCGTCCCGCACCAGACGAGATCGTACAGCTTCCGAGGCAGGTGGACAGACCTCTCTCCTTCTCTCTGCAGCCCCCTCGCGCCGCCAAGCCTGAACGTCGTGATGTCGCAGCCGTGCAGGAACTCGCTCTCGATGTGAGCCGACCTTCCCGTCACGACAGCCACCGCCTCCTCAGTGCCGGCCCCGCCGCCGCCGCCGCCCAGCGCAAAGTCGACAACCTCTACCTTCCTGTCGAACACAGTCTCCACAGAGCCCGTCTCGACATCGACGCGGTACAGGTGCGAGAACCGCCGTTGCTCCCTCTCCTCCTCCTCGCCCCAGACCTGCGCGTCGTCCCCTGCCTCCTCGCGCGCCCTGGCCGCGGCGGTCTTGGCGGGCCGTGCGATGAAGAAGATGTGTTTCCCATCCGAAGTAAAGCGGTACTTGGAGATGTCCTGCTCGCTGTCGGCCGGCGTGATGGCCCTGGGAGGCTGTTCCTCCTTGCCACCGTCCTCGCGGCTGGCATCAGACGACGACAACAGGTAGATGGCACAGCTCTTGCCACGTATGCCCCTGTCTGAGAGGAACGCCGTGTTCTGGCCGTCTGGTGCCCACTGCGGGTCACGGTCGTTAAAGTCGCCGCTCGTCAGCCTTCGCGAGGATTTTTCTGACCTGGTATCTGCGAGCCAGAGGGATCTGCTGTGGTGGGAGTCCTTGGGCTTGTGGTCCCATTTGGTCCTGACTGTGTAGGTGACTTGTTGGCCGTCGGGGGAGAGGCTTAGTTGGTCAGGGACTTTGAGGGCTAGAAGTTGTTTGATCAGGTCCATGGTGCTGTATTTGTTGTGGTGAAGTCGAAGATGTTGTGTTACTACACACTGGTTCTGTTGAGGTTGGTCCTGGGTTTTGAGGAGTTATCTGTGATGGTTATTGTCAATGAGAGAAAAAGATGATTGAAACCCTTCATTTATACGGCAATTATTGCGTCCCCAATTCGGTCAGATGATTGTATTTCGACTATTGTAGTAAGTATAATAATTAAGCGCTGACGCATGCACATCATAGTCACACTTGCGTCTGCCTTTGCGCATCAATCCTGGGTTGCGTGGATGCTGACGATCGCCGTGCAGAGGCGGCGGCGGAAATATGATGCGTCTGACAGGCAATATCTCGTAGCCTTCTCTGCCCAACACCTGTTTAGTTGTTCAATTACCTGCTCTGACGTCGGCTATATGCGCGTCGACTGCTCGTATAATTCTTCCTGCCCTGACCGCACACGCTGCATTACGTGTCTCAATCTCTGCTCATGGTGGCTGCCATGAGGTGTTGTGAGGACTGAGACGGACGGGAGAACGTCTTCTGGCCACCTGATGTACCTCTTTTGGCTTTCTCTCGTGGCAGCTCCGTAAGAAATGTCAATAGGCTGTGCCACAAGTTAGATGAGGCGTGAGGACGGACCAGGACACACCCCGTACTTACGTGACAGCATTCAGCCTCGCCCTCTTCCCTTGATGAGGAACCCAGGCTTCCCGCCCAGCCAGACAAGACAGAGCAAAGCCGTCCCCAGACTTATCCCCGCAAGCACGACGTTCATATCCCCATACCCCAACCTCTGCTTCAGCTCCCCCGCCAGCGCAGGACCAACCGTCAGCCCGAGGCTGAAAACCATCGAGTTCAGCCCGTACAGCTGCGTGTACGGTGCCTGGCCCTCAAAAAAATCTGGGTTGGCCTCGTAGTACCTCTGGATCACAACCCCGCTCTCCACGATGGACGGGGCGCCGATGGCCGCCAGCCCGACCCCGCAGAGGGCCAGCAGGCCGCCGTACAGCAGGACCTGCTGCTGCTGCTGCTGCTGCTCGCCGCCGCCGCCGTCACTGTGCTCCTCTATGCGGTGAGGGAGCCGCAGCAGCACAAGCACGGGAACGCGAAAGGTATACCCCAACACCGCGCCGGGCTTGGTACCGTACCGATCAACAAACCAGCCCGCCAGGGGCCCAGCGATGAGATCACAGGCGCCGAGGGGCAAGAAGAGTAAGCCTGCGCGGAGGGGGTCGAGGCTGAAGAGCTCCTGGGCGGTGGTGGGCACGGTGGCGTCGAAGCTGCCGAGGAGGAGGGCCTGGACGAGGGCGACGAGGAGGGCGACGAGGAGGCGGGGGGAGGCGAGGCAGGGGAGGATGGTGAGCTTGCGGGCGAGGGCGGGTTGGTCTCTGGAGAGCTTGAAGTCCTCCTGCTCGCGGTTCCTGTTGCCGAGTAATAGTGGTTGTTCCTCGTCGCCGCCGCCGCCGCCGTCATCCTCGTCCTCGTCATCTGCCGCCTGGTCGTCTGCTTGGCGTTGACGCTCCGCCTCACCCCCGTCTCCGTCCTCCTGCGTCCCGTGTGAGGCATTGCTGTGATACCGCCTCGCGACCTTGTCCTCGATAACGAGGGCCCGCATGATCAGGTCGCCCACCAGCACGGCGAGGCCCAGGCCAAGGACGCCTTTGATGCCCGTCTTGGCGTACAGAACCCCGCCGAGCAGTGGTGCCATGAAGCTGCCGACCGAGATGAAGCTGAAGATCTGTCTCTTGGGCGTCAGCTTTGCCACACTTTTTTCACCCGTTTCTAGACCATATCGTCACCATTACCATCACCATAACCGCCGCCGCCGCCGCCGTCGTCAGGAAGAGAGAGAGAGAGAGAGAGAGAGATCCTACCGAACCAATGGTTTTGCCCAGGTTCTCAGGCCCGACAGCTTCCAGACACATCGCCAGGCCAATAGTCCACACAAACCCCGCGCTCACGCCCTGCAGAATCCTAGCCACGACGAGCGTGGCCATATCCGCGCCCGCAAAGAACAACAAGGTCGAAAGGACAAGAATCACCAGCCCAGCCATGAAGGGCGCCTGGCGCGTGGACGTCTGGTCGGCAATGTAGCCCGCGGCAGGGCTGAAGAGCACCGAGGCCCCGGCGTAGGCGACGAGGAGACCATCGACGTGGGACTGGACTTGGTTCTCTGGGATACCGAGGCGGTCCCGGAGCATGTAGGGGAGGATGGGGATGACGAGGCCGTAGAGGAAGAGGTCGGTGAAGAGGCCGACGGCTACGGTGGCTATGATGAAGAGGGTGTTGCTCCTCCAGCGGAGGCCGGCCGGGGGAATGGTGTAGTCGTCGCTGCTGCTGATCTGTAGTGTGGCCCCGATCTTGCGGAGGAATTTGGAAGTCATGATCATTGTTTGTTCACAATATGTGGCGCGTGTGGCCTGCTGCTGCTGCTGCGTTAAGGTAGGTCAAGAAGCAGGCAGAGAGAGAGACTCGTACATGAATGGATACTTTTCATGAGAGGCTATCGACAGTTCTCTCCTTCTTCTATGTCTTCATCTTCCATCGCTCATCAAAGCCCGCGGTCATAGTCTTTTTCGTTGCATGTTCAACCAAGACTTGACTGCTCAAGAAGACGCGCTGACGTCGTTGATCTCGGATCATATCTAGAACAGGTCTCAGGCTTGTGTAACCAACAACGCCTCCAAGTCGATTCTGACTGAGAGTCCCAGCTAAGCCAGCACAAGGGCACTCACTAAGTATCTACCACTGGAGTTTTACAAAAAAAAACACCAAAACACCAAAAAACCATAAAGGTTGACATATTTCTTACATGCAGAGGTGAATGAATCCGTGAACAAGTTTGACGCTGATCACGGCTGAGCCTGGTCATGAGCTGGATTAACTCGAGCCTCCGCATCTTATTTTTTTCCTTTCTTTTTCTTTCTCTCCTCTTCTTTCTCTCTCGTACGCCTTTCGATGGGACTTGTCACTCATTCATCTCCTGCAGTGCTGATGAACTTGGAGTCTCCCTCCGAGCATAGAGCACAGTAATGACTGCATAGTAGATGCCGTGGATGCTATGTGGACAGGGCAGGGGATACTGGCATAGTCCCTGGTCGGAGACAGGCTCTCGCATAATTGACTTTTCAGTGACAGATTCTCTGGATCATCATGAATCCGGCATGAACGTCGATCAAGGGTCCAAAGGTGTCTCAGTCGACGTGACATGCTTTGGCCCATTGCCCTTCACTTTTTGTATGTACTATGTACAGCAGGATGCCCCATAGTAGTGGTATCGTGACGTGAGAGCATGGCCTATTGCCTCGATACGTACAAAGGGGGAGCGGGAGAGAGAGAGAGAGGGATTGACAACCTTGGACCATTCGAAAGCGCTAGGTAGGGGAACAAGAGATCTGCACGCTGATGGTGATCGCTTCTGCCAAAATGGTATGGACGAGCCGGCGCTGGGAGATGAAAGATACTACGCTGTACAAGTCGAAATCACGAATTGGGAAGATGGCGAGGGCGGAGGGGGGGCCAAAGCGCTGTTCCTGACGCTAGACCAACCTGAGAGAGGGACAAGATCTCTGGCTTGGCGCTAAGGGTCCTCTGCAACCTGGTCTTGTCCACTGGAAGTCCAGGCCAGTCCAGCACGGGCAGGGGGCCCGATCTCTTTTTTCTTCTTCGTCTGAACTTCTTCTGCCGGAAAACAAGGCCTTGCATTAAGGAAACCAAAAAAATTAAAAAGATTAAAGACAAGCAGCACCCCTGAACACGTTCACACCCTCACCTCCAGGTGTACGTTTCTACGGTCGCACGCCTAAACGAAACAGTTCCTGCTCGGTGCTGACAGCTGGCCGCTCGCTCACGTCGACAACCAGAAGAGCGCGCCGAGGACTCGTGGCCCTACCAGCATCCTTCATGGATGGGATCTTCGTATCTCTGGGCGGGAGGGCATCATTTTGGGTCAATTTCCGATCCAGCTGGGGAAGTGGGGTGACTGGATCTGTTTAATCTCTCCGGCCAAATCCCAGTGGACCGACCCTTTTCAGGATGGGCGGCTCTGCTCTATTCTGGACACAATCCTGGGATCACCAGCTCTTATCCTGAAGGGCGACGACGACGGCGAACTATAGCACGCATCGTTAAAGGGGGGATCATCTCGGGAGACGAGAACTGACAGCCTGTCGGTAGCCCCCCACCACCATCAAGCAGCAAATTTCTAGCTGCCCCGGGGTGGACGAGTCTGCAAGGCACGCGCTGGCGATTGGCCCCGAAGAATCGTCCCTTGCAGGTGCGCGATGAAACTCTCGGGTCCAATCACGACCAAGTTCCTGAGAACGACAGCCCGCCGTCCCTAGCCGCGCCCGCAGGTGCTGTGAGGTGATGGTGGTGGACGGCACACACCATCCCGCTTCTGCAAGAAAAAGGGAACGCTGGCGGGTCTTTGACGATACCCAGCCGCCCAGGGCCTTGCTGGAGTAGTGAACGAACCCCCTTCCCCCCACACAGCCATTAGACGTTGAAAGCCTTTTGTGTTGTTCTGCAATGGTGCAGCCGCCTTCCTCAATCTGGGCCAGGAGCGATTCGCTCTGTGGGCGCACCCCTGAAGAAACGACAAGAACCCAATCATCTCCGCGGTGGCCCCTGAACCAGGGGGTTGGCCCCTGTGTGGCCACAGGGGACTTGGGGACCCTATGTATGTACTATGGTATAGTAAGGATTACCCACCCACGCACCACCGCGCTACCATGGTAGAGCACCCCACCCTGCCCACCCAAGCCCACCAACAATGGCCCATGCCGCCCCTTTCGAGTGCTGGTTCTTACGGGGCCCCTGTTGCCCCAAGTCGGCCCAGAATCCTCCTGCTCGATTCCTTGCGCCCGTCTTGTCTATATTCCCCTCTCACTGTTGCATTTTTCCCAGAGTCGGGTGTGCTGTGGCTCGGTCGTGTTTTCTGATTTTTGATATATCGACTCCGCTCTCTCTTTCTCGCCCACAGTCTCTCTCTTTATCTGCTTGTTTATACGAGGTTCCTGCCTTTTCTGGAGCCCTCTATCGCCAAGGATCGACAAGAGACGGACCATGTCTGGTTGATGTCTGGTCGAGTGTCGCCAACGGGCCAATCGAACCGAGACAAGTCCCTCCCCCTCCCTTTATCCCACGACCAGAACCAGGCACACACCAACATGTCACAGGCTCTGGTGGCCGGGCCTGTTCCATCGGAACTGGACCTGCACCAGGACTATGCTGAGGATGATGTCCTGGACGCATACGACCACTACGGATTCGACCAGGTCTCCGAGGGCTCCCCAGCTGCCGCGCAGACACCTGACACACTAGGTGCTTCACCTCTCGGTCCCTCCTCATCTGGCCCTGCTGCTGCTGCTCACCACCTCCACCACCAACAGCACCACGACCACTACAACCAGCACCAAGAGGAGGACCACCACCACCACCACGACGAGTCGCAGTTTCCATCTGGTCTCATCCTCGCTCACGACGGCCACCAGGACGACCAAGACATCCAGGGACAAGGGCACGGGCAGCCACCGCACCAGCAGCAGCAGCCCACCACCCCCTTCCGTCCCGACTCGGTCTCCGCCCATACTGTCCTGCCGCCCCGTCCTCTGCCAGAGTCTCTACACAGCCCGAGGAGCACCAGATCCCATAGCCTAGCGGCTTCTCTTGCTTCCTTGGGCAGCCAGTCTCCGATCCGGAGAAAGCCACTCAGCCCAACCGCCTCGCCGCTGGCTGTCCGCTTCTCGTCTACTGCTGCTGCTGGGTCCTCATCCCGCATGCCGCACGACCTGGAACCGCCTGACTCAGGCTATTACTCTCTCAACAGTCCTGACTTATACGCGCTGGCCCCCAAGGAGCAGGCCCAGGGTCCGATTGCTGAGGCCACACTGCCCACCCCTCTCGAGGAGGAGCAGTCCGACTACGAGTATGTTGAAACCTGATATCTCCCGCGTGCTACCCACAAGGGAAAGCAAGAGAGAAAGATTAAATTTTTAAGCTTTTTTCTCTTCTTCTTCTCCTCCGTCATGCTAACCTGGGAATGTTCTCGTTTTAAAACAACAGCCTTGATTACAATTGGCCGTCGCCCCCCAGCGGGCCTGCTAGGGCTTCTCAGCTGGAGACACGAAACGACATTCCTGACGCCGACCCTGCTTATCCTCAAACAGGCGTCGGTCTTGGACCACACGGGCCCTCTTTGACAGCAGCACCAGCTCACGTCACCGACCAGGCCGTTCCGGACTCCGACCACGTTGTCGCGGAAGCACCCGAGCCAGTCGCTGCCAATAGTCCTGATACTAGTAGCAGTAATATGTCTTTGTCTGGTCGAAGGTCCATCCCTCAACAGCTAGATCTCGACCACCCAAGCTCAGACGTCCAACAGGCTGCCTCCACCCTCAGCCGCCCTCCAGACAGTGCTTCCAGCCTCAACAAGCCTCTGCCGAGATCACCACCCATCTCGCCAGCAGCAAAATCCCCCACCGGCTCGTCCAAGATCAGCAGCTTCTTCGGCTGGGGCCAACCATCTCCCGCCGTCACCGACCAGCCCCCCAACAACAACAGCAGCAGCAGCAGCAGCAGCAGCAGCAGGGAGGACTACCCCCCATCCCGTCGCCTACGTCACCGAGGAGGAAAGAATCTCTCCCCGATGAATCTCCGGAGACGAAAGGAAAACCCCTCCCAATACAGCCAAACACGCACAAGGGCAGCGCCCTTGGCTATATCGAGACATACTTCCCCACCCCGCCGAATTCCTACCCAGCAGCCGCCATCATCGAGATCGAGGAGATGGAGGACGAGCTGAAGGCCATCAGCGCCGAATTGGCCTCGTCCATTCGGCGCGAGATGGATCTAGAAGACCTCGTGGAGAGGTTACAGGCCGAAGTCGCCCAGGCACCTGGGAAGAGGACCAGTGATTACTTCTCAGACTCGGGCTACAGCAAGTCCAGCGACAGCGAGCAGACGTCAAAGGAGGAGATCGCGCAGATCCAGCGGAGGGCCGAGCAGGACAGGGCACAGCTGCGGTTGGAGCTGACCAGCAAGCTCCAGGAGGAGCGCGGCCGCCGGGGCGTGCTCGACCAGCAGATCAAGGAGCTCGCCGAGAAGGCGTCCCAGGCCGACACGGCCCAGATGACCAGCAAGGACGCCGACGCCAGGGTTAAGGAGCTGGAGAAGACCTGCGAGGACCTCCGCCGCCGGCTGTCTGAGGAGAAGCAGGTCAAGGACAACTTCGAGGACCTGCTCTCTGCGCTCAAGGGCGAACTGAAGAGCGCCTCCCTGGAGCGCGACAACCTGAGGGATGAGGTCGTCCCCCAGCTCAAGGCCCGCGTCGAGGGCCTCGAGGCGCAGCAGGCCGACAGCGAGAAGCTGGTATACGAGACGGCAAAGATGCAGCAGGAGCTCCAGGCGCTCCGCGACACCAAGACAAAGCACGACTCGCTCGCGCGGCTCAGGTCGAGCTCGATCACCGGGCAGTCTTTCAAGCTCGGGCGCCCACCGTCTGGGATACACACGGTCGGCCTGAGCAGATCAAACACCGTCAAGAGCGGGCACGTCGAGTCCAGAGAGGCCTCTCCGAGCGCCTCAAGGACGTGGAGGCCCAGCGTGACGCCCTGCACACCGCGCTGAAGAACCTTCTCGACCGACAGGACTTCCAGAACCGAGAAAATGAGAAGAAGATCAAGAACCTCGAGGTCGAGCGCGACCGCCTCCTCTCCGCCTCGCCACGGAAGGCCAGCTTCGAGAGGGAGGTCTCAACCCTGCGCGAGGAAATCAGCGTGCTGCGCCGCCGGGCCGAAGAGGCCATCGAGCAGAAGTGGCAGGTCGAGAAGGGCCTGATAGGGCTGAAGAGCGACCTCGACCGCGCCGAGGAGGAAATCACCTCGTTGAGGGCCCTCCTGAGCGAGAAGGACATCCTCATCCCGGACTCATTCTCGCGCTACAGCAGCGGCTCAGCGACCGACAAACCCGGCGTGGCTGTTACCTCGTCGTCGCTCGAGAAGGCCTACAAGGACCTGCAAACGTCGTATATGGAGGCGCTTGATGGCATCAAGAATCTGGACATCGGCGGCACTAGCGCGTCGCAAGACGAGAGGACCAAGCTTGCCATGCAACGGCTTGAGCAGTCGCTCTCCGCGGTCGTCCTCGAGCGCGACGAGGCTCGCCTCGAGGCAGCCGCTATGCAGGACCAGGTCGCCAGCCTCCAGGAGGCCGAGAAGGCACATCTCCAGGGCGAGGGCGACCTGGCAGACCAGCTCCGGGACTCGGCGAACCGGGTCGAGGAGCTCACGCAGCAGGTCCGCGCGCAGCTGGCCATCAATGCGTCCCTCCGCAGCCGCCTCACCGACACGCTTGCGAGGGGTGAGGCCACCCAGAAGGCCAACAAGGACCGCCTCGCTAGCATGCAGAACCGCATGAGGGTGCTCGAGGAGCAGGTCGTCGCGGCGCAGACCGCTGCCGAGGAGCGGGTCAACCGCCACGAGGAGGAGCTGTCCTCGCTGCGGGAGGCAAACAACGGCAACCTGCACCGCCGGAGTGACACCACCAACGGACTGCGGTCGCCGCGCCTGTTCCCCCCGAAGTCGCCCATGTCGCCGCTCCTGTCGCCCAACTCGGGTGGAAGGTTCCCCCGTATGCTCAGCTCGCACTCGAGGAAGAGCTCCCGGGCCCGCCCACCCACGGCGGAGCAGGATGAGGAAGACGACAAGCAGGTCGACGCCCTGAGGGACCGCATCGCCGAGCTCGAGAAGGCCCTCGTCACGGCTGACTTCGAGATGCAGGAGGTCGTGAGTAGGATGAACACGGCCCAGATCGATGTCATGACCCTCCAGGAGGAGCGCGACACGGCCGCGCGCGAGACCAAGAAGCTCCAGAAGCAGCTCGAGGCCGAGAGGGTCAGGGCCTTCCAGGAGCGCTTCAACACCATCACGAGTTAATAAAGAGGAGAGCGGTATGAGTTGATGGCTGTACCAACACCACATCATCGTCACGTTTTGGATCGTCTGCATGATGCATTTACACTGGTTGCGCATATCAGCACGATACCCCCCGTCCCACATTGGGATTTGCACTTTTTACCGGACTAGCCGCCATCCAGCAGGAGGAGGCCTCAAGTTCCCTGTCCTGGAAAGCAGACCAGCATCGGCGTTTTTCTTTCATGATCATTGGGATTGGACATGTTTGAGCTTCTTGGAAGCATTGTGCGGCTCGCCCACTCCACCGCTGAATACGCATCTATATATACACCGACGGCCACGCTCTCGAGAGCGGCCCGTTCTTTCTATCTAATGTTTCCTGGACACACACACCCACACCCACAAGTCGCAGCATATCTGCCTCTGGGGCTGCTGTTGTCTATATGTATTCATAGAGCACGACCTCTTATTATTTTTGGTCTAATACTCATCACTTCAAAACTACATGGAAGAGGGCCTCTGAAAATGGCATGGACGGATGGATGGGAGAATGGGCAAGCCGGAGGGGCTGGTTTGGTTAAGACTGCTTGGCTCCATAGAATACAGCCAGCTTACTTAGAGAGTTATCTTGGAATAAGAACCATGGCGGGCCAGTCATCTGGCATTGCTTGGATATTAAAAAGAAAAAGAAGGTATTGGCCACTGCCGGTGCTTCTCAAGGACTGCTGTTCGCTTGGCTGCTTCGGCTGGCTGAGGGAGTTAATCATTTCAGATTGTCAAGATATCATCGTCTGTGGCTGGATGGCAGCGAAGAACCAAAATTTGGACCGACCAAGATGTGATGCCGAGCGTTCTAAGACACGCAAGATACTCTCTCGTGTGTCTCTAGAGCTCCAAACTGCTCGGCCGCCACTCAACGACCTTCCTGGGCATGGCCTCGAGAGTGATGAACCCCGTGGACCAAGGTGGCAAAACTTTATAAAGCAGCGCGGGTATCTAAGCCCCTGCAAGATCCAGTCCCAATGGCCCTAACCCGTCCTTTCTCACGACGCCGAGACCTTGAGCTTCTCTATCTCCTCCACAGGCGCGTCATCCTCGGCCTCCTCAGCGTCCTCGCCCTTGGCCAGGCCCCGCTCCCAGAGCTGCCGCCCCGACAGCCTCGCGGGATCTTTTATGCGGGCCTTCTTCATCTCGGCAGCCCTCTCCTCCTCCTCGCGCAGCCTCTGCTCCTCCATCTCCCGGATGAACCCGTCCCGCCACTGCAGGAACGTGTCCCGCGTGACGGGGGTCCCGTGGAACTTCTTGTTCTCCTCGCGCTCGGCGGCGAGGAGGATCTCCTCTTGGGCGCGGGCCGCGTCCTCGCGCCGGCGGAGCACGAGCTGCTCGGCCTCCTCCTTGAGGGTCGTCACGAGGGTGAAGACCATCGCCATGCCCATGTTCTCCTCGATCACGGGGGCGAGGGAGGCGAGGAGGGCGGTCTTGTCGTCGGCCACGCTGAAGAGGGGGTGCCTCTCGCTGCCGTCGTCGGTGGAGAGGTCCAGGTGGGGGGCCTTGTCTGGGTAGTCTGCCGGGTAGCGCACCGTGAGGACCATCACGGGCCGGGGGTTCTCTGGATCGTCGTCTTCGATGTCGAGGGTGATGTCTATCCTGAACTCGGTCTCGCTTATGTCTGTGGAAGGCGTCAGAGTCTGTGGGTGGGGCTTTCATGCGCGAGGTCTGTCGGAGGCATCTCCCTCTGGCGCACCTGTGATTTCTTCAGGAAAGATGGAGTCGAGCACCTCCCGCTCTTCTATCTGTTCCTCGCGGCCCATCTTGATCTGCGGTTCAGGCACACGGGTCCTGTCGAGCTGGGTCGGCCAAGGGGAAGGTGTGCCGTGCGGTAGAGGCCAGGGTGATGTCTCTGAGGGGCTTGGAGGGGTAACTAAGTACTTGAGTGACCTGTAATCGCTGCCAAGTAAGAGGAGTCGTCGTCAACCTGGGGCAGGGAAGTCGTGGGGCTTATCAGCGATAAGATCCGGACCCCTGTCGAATATTTTCTAGGTCCTGAAATTTTTCCCCCAGCGCGCGCGCATGTGCGTTCCCGCCCACCCCTCTCTTCCTCCCCTTTCCACGCTCTCTCTACCATCACCTACCCAGCCGACCTTTCCTCAATTGGATGCAGACGATGGCGACGAAGAGCGCAAAGATTGGCGAGAAGCGGAAGGCCTCTGCCACCGAAGGCAAGCCCGCCAAGAAGTTCTCAGGCAAGAAGGAAGGCCCCGAGTCGACGAGAAAGCTGTGGCGGAACGAGGACGCCTCGGAGGACAGCAGCGACGACAGTTCTGTCGACGGAGAGGAGGAGGAGGACGAGGATGTCGCACCGCCTGCGAAGAAGAAGGCCAAGGCAGCCGCGGAGCACGACAGTTCCAGCGCCCAGCCAGCCAAGAAGTTTGAGAAAGGTGTGTACCAGACACTACGCCCTCGCGCCGTACACACGTTTCCCGGGAGCGGCAGGAGATACTGACACCCGCCAGGCGAGACCTCGAGAGAATCCCACATAAAGCAGAAGCAGCTGGCCAGAGAACGAAAAGCCGCCAGGCCCCTCGCCGAGGAGCTGCAGAGGACCAAGAAGATCTGGGAGCGCCTGCGCCGCAAGTCCCACGTCCCCAAGGAGGAGCGCCAGAAGCTGGTCGACGAGCTGTTCGAGATCATCACCGGCCGCGTCAGGGACTTTGTCCTGAAGCACGATGCGGTGCGCGCCGTGCAGACCGCCCTGAAATACGCCAGGCCGGAGCAGCGCAAGATGATCACCAAGGAGCTGCAGGGCACATACGCACAGCTGGCCGAGAGCAAGTATGCCAAGTTCCTGATCGGCAAGATGCTGGTCCAGAACGACCCCGAGATCCGGGACATGATCATCCCCGAGTTCTACGGCAAGGTCAGAAAGCTCATCAACCACCCCGAGGCCTCGTGGATCCTCGACGATATCTACCGCGGCGTCGCGACAAAGGAGCAGAAGGCCGTCATCCTGCGGGAGTGGTACGGGCCGGAGTTCTCGCTCTTCAGGGCGGAGGGAGACGACAACACGGCTGAGCTGTCGCAGATCCTGGGGCAGCACCCGGAGAAGAGGGGCCCGATCATCAAGTACCTGATGAGCATGATCGACCAGCTTGTCCAGAAGAAGATGAACGGCTTCACCATGCTGCACGACGCGATGCTGCAGTGCTTCCTGAACCTGAAGGCGGGCACGGAGGAGCACACCGAGCTCCTGCAGAAGGTCAAGGACGACGAGACTGGCGACCTGCTCAAGAACCTGGCGTTTACAAAGTCCGGGTCGAGGCTGGCCTGTCTCCTGCTGGCCCACGGGGGCGCAAAAGACAGGAGGCAGTATCTGAAGCTCTACAAGGAGACCTTCGAGGCCATGTGCGGCGACCAGTACGGACACTTGGTCATCCTTACGGCCTACGACGTGATAGACGACACCGTCATGACAGCCAAGGCCATCTTCCCTGAGATACTAGGCAAGAACGAGGAGAAGCAGAACATCATCTTCTGCGCCAACGACATCAACGCGAGGACAACCATCCTGTATCCGTTCGAGGGCATGTCGCGGGCGCTGTTCCCGCTGAGCCAGAGCGCGGACCTTGAGATCCTCAAGGAGGTCCATGAGATCCGCAGGACGACCAGCAAGAAGGACCCGGAGACACGGCGCAGGGAGCTTGTGGCTGCCATGTCCCCGGCCCTGCTCGAGGCCATCGCCACGTCTGCCCGCGACCTCGTCTCGACATCCTTCGGCTGCCAGTTCGTGACAGACGTCCTGCTGGACGCGGACGGGGACAAGACCCAGGCCCTGCAGGCAGTAGCGGAGGCGGCCGCAGGCGACCCAGCGGCCTCGGAGGACAGCGAGGAGCTGTACACGGGAGAATACCCGCACCCTTCGCAGACAGCCTGGGCGGAGAGGATGTTCAAGACCCTGATCCAGGGCGGCCGTTTCGACAGGGCGTCCAAGAAGATCAAGGTCGTGGAACCCCCGCTGGACTTTGCAAATATCCTCTACCCCATCATCAAGGACCACATGACGGCCTGGGCGACCAGCCGCAGCTCCTTCGTCGTGGTGGCCCTCCTGGAGTCGGACAGCTTCTCGCAGAAGGAGAAGATCAAGAAGGTGCTGAAGAAACACAAGGCAGAGCTGCAGAAGGCCGCCACGGAGCCGGTCAAGAAGGCAGAGGCCGAGCAGGACGGGGAGGAGAAGAAGGGCGGTGCGGGCGGCAAGCAGAAGAAGGGCGGCGCCTCCAAGAAGGACCGGCGGCCGGTCGGCAACGCAGGTGCCAAACTGCTGCTGGAGAAGCTATGAATCCGAGGCTAGACGGTATAATGGGGCCTGGGCGAGCTGACCGCATCAGGAAGATTGTTGCGAGAGGTGAAGTCAAGAGCGCGTATGTACATATGTTGTTGCACGAGAAAAGGCCTAATTAGAACGGCACCCTGTCCAGCCTATTCATTACCGAGTTTTACCTCGTGGAACGCTCTCAACTAAGATGTCCTCAGGGCTCTCCCAACAACTTGTTGCTGCCTCTCCACATGCCTCTCGGGCGTCTTTGCAATCTCTCCGTTTCTACTTGTCGATGTCATGGTTTCGTCCCATGTACCTATTCTGTCCGCGGAGCGTCGCACGAGCACGTCCACGGGGGCACAGGCGTCCCGGGATTGGATGTTCACGCCTGCAGCGTCTTCGGATCCGAGGAGGGAGGTCTGGGCGGTGGTGCAGGAGTATGCTAGGGCTGGGTTGGGTTGCAGCTGATGGGACGCTGGCTCGGATCTTGACAGGTGAGATGCTCGCACAGGGGACCGGGGCGCTGGGAGTCTGCAAGAGTTGTACCTTTTTTTTCTTTCTCTTTCTCTCTTTTTCTTTCTCTCTCTCTTTCTCTGTTAACGCGACAACAGTGTCAGACCTCACCAAGATCCAGTGCAAATAAGACGCTATGGACAGGTCATCATCCTTTTCAACTTGTTTTAGAAAGTCCATGAGACGCTACTCTCAAGGGCACTCCCACGAAAGACACTTCTGTCTACCACACCACCGTCCGTGCCAATTTCCCCCCGTGTCTAGATTGTCTGGAAAAGCTGCAGTTAAACTCTATTGCTCATACAGCCCTCCTCTCTCAAGGGATAGCTTAAGTTCATCCGATCCCCGTCTCGGCTGCTCTCCGACTGGCCCGCAAACACGTCACAGTTCCCTCCCCAAACGAGGAAGAGAGCTCAAAGTTCACTCCTGGCACTACGATGGTGTTTTCTTTCTTTCTTTTACGGCGATGAGTATACGTTTGTCGGAAGGCGTTGCGAGTGGTCCTCCGAGTCTGACATACGTGTTTGTTTGTGGTTGAAGGGGAGTGAGTGGTGAGCCTGGAGCGGACTGCTGTTCATCATGGTAGTCGGCTGCTCGGTGTCGGGCTGCTCGAGGATAATTGAGCGGCTTGGCAGTATCTTGCGTGAGTTATACCTTTCTCGTTTTTTTTCTCCCCCTTCTTTCTTTTCTCCCAGTATTATCTTTCATGTTCTCTTTCATTTCTTCTTCCTTAACGCGAACGATGCTCAACTTATGGTGGTTTAGAAACTTGCTGATCCAGGAGGGAATAAGAATTATCGAGAGTGGCCGACCAGGAGCGAGCATATGGGCTCAGCAGAAGACAGCCAAGGTGGTCATGCTAGAGCTGAAGGGCAGACAGACAAGTCATCTTGGCCCCTCTCCGAAACTACGTGGTCTTGATGTTCAGTTTAGAAAGCGGTGCTCGCCTTGCCTTTTTTTTTCTTCCTCGCAGTGGACACTTTTAGCTTCATGTAGGAAGTTTTCCAAGCAAAACTCCATCCGATCATTTGACTTTTCGGGAGGGATAGCACATCGCATCAAGTTGCCATCATTGCCCATGGTGTCGTGTCCTGATCAGATTATCTTCTGTGATGCCTCGTCGAACGCCCCCCTCTCTCTCTACATCGAAACCCCTCGCCCTTGTCCACCCCATTGTTCTTTGCATTGGCCCTGCGAGACAGGATCTCTTTCAATGAATCACTTGTGCTGTTACTGTGGCTACTAGAAACCTCGATAGCAGTCTTTCCACTTCACAGCTTCCCTTCCCCCCTGCTTTGCCAAAAAGAAAAGAACCATAGCAGTCTTCATCTCCTTTGCCCCTCTGGGCGTACGATAACAGAAACCCCGTCAGACCATGCGCGACGAGACAGCATACGGCCACCGCGACCTCGTGGCTGAGAACTGCCCGACGGGCTACCGCTGGTATGAGTGCGCGGACAATGGCTTCGTGGGCTGCTGCTCGGTTGATCCGTGTGGCCTGGGGGGGTTTTGTGCGTTGAAGAATAAACCTGTGGCCTCGGCACCACCAGCATTGGCGACACCATCGACGCTGGCGAGGACATCGGCTCTGACAACATCATCGACCCTGGCACCGACCGAGACGGCGATCTCCGAGACGACATCCTCTCCTCCAAGGACCACAGCTGACGACATCCTCTCGACCTCTCCTATCACCACGACCCCGACCACAACGACGACACCACCAATCTCAGACACACCTCAGACCACGCCAATAAGCAGTTCCACAGCCGCCACCCTCACCGTCATCCTCAGTTCCGCCCTACCAGAGCCTCTCAGTACAATTCTGGCTAGCACAAGCCCAAGCACCACGCTGACATCCATCCTCTCGACCACCACAACCACCACCACCCACTCCTCATCATACGCATCGCCATCCTCCTCCTACTCCTCCTCCTCCTCGGCAGTAGGAGTAGTAGTACAAACACCCACCGTCAGTGCCACCACCACCAGCAGCAGCAGCAGCAGCAGCAACACCCCAGCCTTCCCCACCGCCCTGGTCGCAGTCACCCTGACCGGCTCCGCCATCCTGAGCCTATTCATGGCCCTCGCGCTCTACATGCTATGGCGCAGCGGCAGGATCAGCTTCGTGAGCGACGAGGAGGCGACGCGCATGCCAAGAAACCCGGTCGTGGCCAGTCCATATGATGTCCCGCAGCAGCAGGACCAACGGCGCCGGGCAGGATACACCGAGAAGTGCCCACGGGTGCGGCACCAGCTGGACGTCAACAAGCCCTGCCCTCCCCTCCCATCACAGCCCAGCGGTCGCGCCGTCGCGGACCACCATGCCTGCTCCTACCACCCCTTAAGCCACAGATCTAGATCCCCCTCGCCCCGCTCTTCCTCCTCCTCCTCCTCCTCCCGCCAGGCTGATGTCGAGAGCGAGCACCGCCGCAGCCGCAGGGAGGACGATGACGCGAGCTGCGAGAGTGGAGAGTGGGCAAGCCCTGTGCGGCGCGGCGAGCACGACTTCCATGTGCTGAGTCCTCCGCCGAGGAGGGCACCGCGGTCAGAGGGTTCGGATGCCCATGGCGACGGGATGGGGCGGCTCAGTGCGAACCCGGGCGTGCGGATCTCGTGCGTGAGCTCGAACCTCGACGTGGGGAGGGAGACACGGCATTCCGGGGGCGGTCGGGCAGGAGAGGAAGCAGATGGGGTGAGCCGGGCTGCGCGGTCGTCGTGTTACAGCCAGGGCTTGTGAGACGGCTTCGACTTGTTCGTCTGCCATGCTGCCACGGCCGCGGGTTTCTATGAGGGCCCTCTGAAGCGATATGTCGGGGTCGGGGGGGGGGGGGCTGCGATGAGTGTGACCTGGTGGGAGGGACCCGACTGTAATAGGGCGTATGGAAAAGGAAATGGTGCCTCGTATTGGGTCTGGTCGCGATCATTAACAACCCAGAGAGTCGGCGTTTGGGCCGGGGTCTCAAGCAAGACTACAGAGCACCGCAGTGGCAGCCTGCACGATGGGCAGAAAGATGGGTGTTGGGTGCTGCTATCAGCAACATGTGCAGAGACGGCCTAGAGGCATGACATGCAATTCCTTTCTATATCTTTGAGATCACTCGAACCCTGCCCGTTATCTTTTTTTTCTTTTTCAACTCCTCAATAAACACTTGGGTGGGAGGGGGTATACAGCGCATGAACAGAAGAGCAAGAAGAGAAGTGAAAAAAAGACAAAGAAGAAGAAAAGGCAGACCTTCGAAAGCAAATTCGTGCACCTCCCAACGCCGGCCCCATGCTTTAGTCTCCGTGACCGTATGAAGGTGAAAAGTAGAACTCGCTTCAGTCTAGCTTCCCATTTTTGGTGTCCCCTTACCGTGATGCCGTGACCGTTGCCGTGATGATTTTGTCCGTCCTCTCTATGACCCGTTCTCGTCGTCGTCGTCGTCGTGGTAGCGGTAACACCTCGTCCCGAGCGAACACCACCCAGCGTCCTTTGTGCAACCAAGCGTTTAGCAGATTCGTGGGGGTAACCCTGTGAGAGCACCTCCGTTGCTACAGCAGCGTTCCATTTCCTCCAACAACGCAAGCCAGTGGTCCCCATCGGCCCTGGTGAGAGGCGCGTGCGTGTCGCATCGAGGCGGTCGCCTTAGCCCTGGAGCTTGGCCATCTGGTCCAGAAGCTCCTGCAGGACGTCGTCGTCAATCTTGTCGGCGATAGACGGGATGAGGGTCTTTGCCTCCTCAGCGCTGTCGCAGCAGAGCGAGCCTATGCATCGAACGACGAAACTGCGTTAGCGAAAAGAGATTCACGTTCCTTTTATGTTCAAGCCCTTTTTCTTTTCTTTCCCTTTCTCAACACCTCTCCACACACACAGAGGCTTCAACCTCCTGCCGTCTACCCCTCCCAGAGCAGACATGATTTACGAAGCCACTTCCAGGGATATGGCGAGCGCATACCGATCTGGGCGCGCTCGAACTTGTTGAGCTGCTTGTGCGAGCTGAGGAGGCGCTCGACGGCCTCGACGTTCTCCTTCTGCTTGAAGCGCGCAAACGCGTCGAGGTAGTCGATGGTCTTGGACAGGATCTCGGACTCCTGGAAGTTCTTGCGGTCGTTGCGGCGCTTGGCGATCAGCGCGTTGATGACGAGCGACGCCTCGGACAGGGTGAGGGTGTCCACATTCTCGAACTCGCCCAGCTTGAGCTCGGCGCCGGCCTGCTCGTCGCCGCGGGCCACGGGCTTGGGTCGCGAGGTGGGCGGGCGTCGGGGCCGCGACTGCTGGCCGTTGCTGATGGTGTTGTTGACCTGCTCTGCCATTTTGACTGGCGTGAGGGGAGCTGAGGGAACAGCAGACTGAGGCTGGCCGTCTGGCCTGTCGCAAGGGGGGGAGGGGAGAGAGTGTCGAGGTGGGGAGCGCGACAAAAAGGGTGTGAGAGAGGTGGGTGCAATGACCCTTCTTGCGCGGCGTGTCTTGCAAATGCAGCTACTTCTCACAGACAAGTGGTGCCTATCAATAACTTGTTGTTGTTGACTGCTGCTTGTTCTGCTGCCGTTGCTCTTGTTGCAAAGCCAGCCTGTGGGTGGCGTTCCGCTGTGGCGTGGAAGGTTGAGGTGATGGCAGAAGTTGAAAGCGAAGCCTAAGCAAGAAGGTACCTCTAGAGCCTCCATGCTGAAGGACCTTGCACCCGGTGTCCGTGCACTACTCACCCCTGCACAGCCGCCCCTGGTGCAGAATGATCGCCCCCAGTGCGCTTCTGCCAGTGTCCTTTAGAGGAAGGGTATTATTCAACCTCACTTGTGATCTCAGGGGATGATGCCTCCTCACTCTTCCTCCAGCAATCGCATTCATTCCCTCATGCATTCCTTCACACAATGTATTGACCTGATCTCTTCCCTGACCCCAGAGCGACAACAGGCTGATACTGATGAGGCCATCATCCTGTCCAGACTCTTTTCCTGTTCACAAGTCTCCTCCTGTATAGCAAGCGCTGCCGCCTGGGCTGACAAGGAGCCTCTTCACCCAACATGTAAGACCATCTGATTCAATACACAGCTTGCTGATCAGTGCTAACTAAAGCAACCCATAGGGCCATCTTTGCTCTCATGATCATCAACAAGGCAGGGGGCCTAATATACAACCGCACATTCCAGGAGGGCGGCCTCAACCAGCTCAGCTCAAATGACTATCTGGTGATAGCAGGCACATTTCATGGGTAAAT
The DNA here is from genome assembly GCA_016584495.1 of Celoporthe dispersa. Lineage (NCBI taxonomy): Eukaryota > Fungi > Ascomycota > Sordariomycetes > Diaporthales > Cryphonectriaceae > Celoporthe > Celoporthe dispersa. Next base: position 2,621,563 of record WAID01000007.1, read on the forward strand.
GAAGAACCCTCACACCCGACTCACCTATCTATGCTCACATTGAGAGAAACCAGTGTCCATGCCATCACAACACGTCTCAACCCTGTCAAGCAACCTCACATAATAACAGCACCCGGCGCCATCCCCAACAGGCCCGAGCCACCTTCTGGCCTGGAGGTCATGGAGACAGAGAACTTCCGCCTGCAGTGCTTCAACACCATGACGGGCACTAAGTTTCTGTTGTTTACGGATACCACACAGGCCAACGTGGACGTCACTACGCGCAAGATCTACGAGCTGTACTCGGACTATGTCATGAAGAACCCATTCTACCAGCTGGAGATGCCTGTTCGGTGTGAGATGTTCGACCGGAAGCTGAGCTCCTATATACGCGAGATCAACAATAGGTGATTGATCTACCGGAGGCCGGGGACAGCAGAGGCCGCAGAGTGAAGGCCCCAAGGAGGTGGGAGGCGGAAGGGAGTAGTGGCTGGTAGGCGTTCCGGTGTTTTTGACATACAATTTCCGCGTTGCCCACAGCACTTCAGCAAGGCCAGAATAGAGAGAGAGAGAGAGAGAGAGTAGCACTGGAAGCCATCGTTCCTCGTTTGGTGTCTAGTATGGTACAGCTCGTGACGCCTCGTGATTCGAGAATCTAAACCTCAAACCTGTGGATACCAAAACACCCCTTCCCATAATAACCCATGCATTTAGCCTCAGGGAGGTCTCTGTCTCTCGCGCGCGCGGCCCACGCCCTGCCGGCAGAACAGACTCTCAAGGTGGTCTTGGCAGATCAAGAAATGTCCATCTTATCGTCACTCTTGTCGCCATCCTTCTTGTCATCTTTCGAGGCACCACTGCCGCTTGGCTCACCGTTCTGGTCCAGCAACGGCTTCGACGACTCATCCTCTTCCTTGACCGACTCCAGCGATGCCTTCTGCGCCGCCTCTGCCTCCTCCCGGGCCTGCTTGTCCCGGCGCGCCTGCTCCTCCTCCATACTCATGCGCAGGGCTAGTGCTAGCTCCGGATCGTTGTTGGGGTCGAAGCCGAACTCGCCAAAGTCGTTGCCGGCATCTGCACCGGCACCGGCAGCCCCGGCGCCGCCCTCGCCCTGCATTATTGGGGAGCTGACCAGCTGGTCGGACAGGAGGCCCACGCCTGCGGGGATCGCCACCAGATGCGAGCCATCGCCGGACTTGACAATGTCGTTGAACTTGGTCAGTTTCCCGTACGTCTCACTGGCCTCCGTCTCGCCGAACAGCACGAAGTCGACCGACGTGTTGACCTTCTTGAGCTTCTTGGCCAGGCTGACCAGGGTCTTCTCGGTGTCTTGGACGGGCGAGCAGACGAAGGCCACGATGCGTTGCCGCTGGGTCTTGTTCTGTCGGTGCTTGAGGGCGAGCTGTGCATCATGAACCCCCCGTGTAAGCTTGCTGCTCGGCCTGAGAGGAAGAAGAGGAAGGGTGACACATACACTTGCCACCTGGATACCCGTAGCCAGGTTCACCTCACCACCAATCTTCTTCTGTGTCCGGTGCAGGCCCTCCAGGATGCGACCTTGCTCTGTCGTCAACGTGCTGAGGACCTCTGGTGCGTTGCCACCCATGCTCATGAGGCCGACGGAGGACTCTGGGTTGCTCGTCGTGATCGACTGGAAGAGGATATTGACAGCGTCCCTCTGCGCTCCGAAACGAGTGGGTGCGTAGTCTCCGTTGCGACTGTGCTCGCTGTTGTCGACAACGATCATGACCGCTTCGAGGACCATCTTGGCTGTGTTTGCTCGGCGTGTGGGTGGGGGGGCGCTGGGCTGAAGAGAGTTTCGCGAGTCGTCCAAGATCTTACACCGAGGATAGAGGGTCTAGATGTCAAGATAAAGAGAGGATGGACAAGGACGTAGCGCAAGGGTAGGTGTCGGGGGAGGAAGGGTGGCTGTGGTTCGGACGTTGGCAGACAAGAGTGAAGTGCTGAGTTAAGGTGCCGGGGAGGTTGACGTTGAGATACAGCAAGCTCTAAGAGCAATTCGTAAGGCGGGTTCAGCCTGGGCGTCTGGGGCCTCACACCCTGGACGGCAGCAGTGGCAGGGGCATCAAGCCTAGGCCCACAGGGAGTTTAGCGCGTCCGATCCCTGCAGACATCTCAAGTTGCTCCTGTTTAGGCTGAGCGGCTCGCCTTTTGTTTACCTTTGCCAGCCCAGCCTCTTGTGCATGCATTTACTACGCACCGGTCCATCTGGCGATTCAGCGGCGCGCAAGACTGAGCACGACGACGACCATTTTGCCTTCAGCATCGTTTCCCATCGCTCCTCAAGACGTCACACCACTGTCCTAAAGGAGCGAGTCTTCAAAGATGGCACCTCCTCGAGGTACAAAGAGGAAGTCGGATGAAGGCGTGTCATCAACAACAGCCGGCCACGTCGACAACGCGCAGGACCCGGAGCCGCAGAGGATTGCGACCAGACCTGCCACGCCTCCAAACGCAGATGGGCCTTCGAAGAAGCAGAAGACGGGCATCTCGATGAACCAGAAGCAGGCTCTCATCGACAACCTCCAGCTCGAAAGTAGGCGGCCATACGCGACCAGTACTGCATTCAGGGGGCTGAAGTGAACCATGTTCTGACGCGTCTTAATAGTCACGGAGCGCGCACGCAAGCTGCGAGCGCAGTACAGCCTGCAGGCACAAGGCCTGAGGACACGCATAGAGATACGCGTGAACCGCATCCCCATGGCCCTGCGGAAGGCCAAGATGGGAGAGCTCGCGGACAGGTACAAGAACGGTCAGCCTCCGCAGCAGTTCAAGCCTGCACCCTCATCGGCACTCTCAGCATCACGACCTACACTGCCTCCACCAGTGCCCGAGAAGGACAGACCGCCCCTGGTGCGACCCGATTCTACGCGCTCGGCAGCATCTCACACGACAGCGTCGTCACACCCCAGGCCGGGCAGTCCGGCCAAACAGACCAGGTTCGTGACCGCTCACCCACCTCAGACTCCTTCCCGTGCTCATACATTCAGTGATGATATCTGGGGCACCGGGAAGAACAATGGTGGCGAGGCGACAAATTTGGAACCTCCCAAGACGAAGAACCGCGCTGAGGTAGTAGCCAACAAGGCCTCCGAGGTCCTCTCCCCAGCATCACCCAACGTCAGGCCCCTCCCACGGCCTACGCCCGGCGGCAAACCTGGCCCCGTCCGGCCCACACCTCTCTCTGAGAACGCGCCCGGTACGGCAAAATCGCCTGTGAAGCAGAGCAGCACCTCCAACCTCTTCAGCAGCTTGGCCGAGAAGGCTCGGTCCACACGGAAGGACGCAGGGGCCAAGCGCGGCGACACGTCGGCATCGGCCACTGCAAGCTCAGCTACCGGCACGGGGCGAGGCAGGAAGCCTGGCTCCAAGTCGGCAAAGGAAACCACCAAAGGTGCCCTGACAGCAAAGACTCAGCGGAGGATTAGTGGCATCAGCGAGTCGAGCGAGAGCAGCACAGGGACGGTCGTCAAGAAGAGCACGGCGAAGAAAGCCGCGTCTGCGAAGAGAACCGGTGTCTTGAGCACGATCAGGAGAGGTGTCACCGGTGGCGGCGTGACCAAGAAGGCCGCTGCCACGAAGGCAACCCCAGCTTCTACTGCTACTGGCAGGGTCCTGAGGAAGAGAAACTAATGACTGTTTGGTGCTCCGGAGGATCTATCTGGGAGCTGAGCGACCGCCGAGGCGGGACTGATCTCGACACGTATAAATACGAGGAGGCCAGAGGTTGTAAGAGGGATTGATTCGTCTTGGGTCTAGGTCGGCTTGTACGGGTTGGGGCGCACGGCGTTCGGGTCTGCACTTGGGAGAGGTCGTCACATGGTCGTACTGAGAGCACTATGCGAAACGTGTTCCATCCCGCCTGCCAGAATTATGTATGACTTGTTCAATCCGTGGTATTTATTCGACACTGCCTATAGACCAGAGCCCCTCTCCTGCCTCATGGCTCATCCCGTCTAGCCGGCACTTGCAGCGCTCGCACCCTTCTTCTTCTTGTCATCCACGAACTCGATGTTATCCTCGGGTATCTGCTTGTACTTCTCGAGCAGGAACTCCTCGATCTCGTCGCTCACATCGCCCTGCACGACAATCTCCTCGCCGCCGGACGGGGTCTTTTGTGACGCTGGCGCCCGTGGCGAACTTCTTGCCAAACTCCTTGGCGACCTTCTTGAGCTCGAGGTCGAACGCCTCGAGCCCCGAGACGGCGGTGACGAACTTGCGCTTGTTCCTCTCGATGCGCTTGATGACCACCGTGCTGGAGGCGCGCTTGTCGGCCTGCTTCTGCTCGGCGGCCTCGGCCTTGGCTGTCTTCTTCTGGGCGTCCTTTTCGGCGCGCTTCTGGGCTTCGATGGAGAGGTCGGCGGTGGAGGCTGCCAGAGCTTCTGTGGGGTGGGGAAAGGAAGTAACAGAGTGTCAGCCAGTCTGTATAGGAGAAGAGGAGGACGAGCAGCGGTCAAGTCATCCGTGGGGGGTTTTTATTTTTTTCTTGGGGGGGGGGGTTTGGGTTGGCATACCAGGCGACCATATCCTCTCGTAGAGGTCTGGATGCGTCTTCTGGAGCCATTCCTGGCATTTCTTCACAGTGCCTCCATATTCACAATACTGCCCCAGTCAGGTGGTCAGTTGATCCATTTCTGAGTGATGCACAGAGGAGGACACAGAAGCTTGTGATTTACCTCTGGTGGTAGAGTGCAGACTGTACCACAGTTAGTGACCACAGGGGAAATCTCGACATTGACAAGATGGAGAGGGAACAAGAAACCTTACCAGCACAGTAGAGCACCTTCTGAGCCTGCAGCTCGACAGGTGCAGAGGACTCAACATCAGCCATGGCAGCTAGCAGCAATAGATTGTAGAGAGGAGAGCAGGAGGCTGCCTCTTCTTCTTCTATATGTTGGGCGTGTGTGTGTGTGTGAATGTGTAGGTCAATTGTTGGCCCAGATTCAGAGACGCGGGGTTCCTTTCCAGTGCCCCGCCATTGTTGTTGCTATCATGATAGCCTGACAGCCTAGCGGCCAGGGCCTAGGGACGTCACATAACAGGGGGGGGATTGGGCAGTTGGGTCTAGCTTACATAAGTCTTCCAGGCAGACCAGGTCCCTTACAGTACCTGGGAGGCCCTAGCTTACCTCACCATCAACCCCCTGTCTAGGCATCACATCACATCACGCTCTCACGCTTTCCTCTTCCTCTCCTTCTCCTCTTCCTCCTGCTGCTGCTGTCCATGTGCAGAACGAACAAGCGCTGTGCTTTTCATCATATCCATGGTTCACGATACCATTGAGATCAGCTATCAGGTCTGAGCCGCTGTGACCATCGGTGATGACCAGGGCTCTCCAGCCAATCCTGGCACTCCGGGTCACTGCCATCCCATGCTGACGGTTTTTCTATAGTACATCTTGCAGCCGCCCAAGACTGCACTCATCAGGCAATACGCCGAGCGGCTGCAATGATGGTTTGGAAACATTTCACGTATCGACAGACATCGTTCATCTAGATGAGCCGATGTTTCCTGGTCATGGGCGCTTGTCTGGTGATTATTTTTCTGGGGGTGGATGTCTGTCCTCAGCTGCTGTCCTTAGCAGCACCGTCTTGGGCAGGCGGCCGGGCGAGAGAGCTGGACGGGACATGCAGTGAGACCCGCAGTCAGTCACGGGACCAGAGGCAGGCAAGGTCCTCCAGAACGATGACTCTCGGGGTTCGTATGACGAAAATATCCGAGAAGAGGCTGGGAATTGACTTTTCCACCCTGCGTGGCGAGTCTAGAAGGCCATGGTGACCGTGGACATCTCGTTCCTGCATGAGCCCCTCAAGCCAGGACTTTTGGGCACCGTGAAGGATCACCAGGCCTCCTGAGATCTCACAATCGATCGAGAATCATTCCCCTGCCAGGCCTCTCTCTCGTCTTTGATCCACCCGGTCAACCAGTGACCGCCCTGGACCCTCTTCTAAGCGTCCCGTCCGGGGTGACATTGGCAACGCAGGTTAAGCGCCCAGGTCGACGTGCTACAGCCATCACCTCACACCATTGGTCAATTCCCACCTGACTATTCTTTGTTCCTCCTCTGGAGAAGAACGGTATTGGCCCCCAAGTTACCGCGCGCCAGCCACTTGAATCTCGACATCTAAATCAAGAACCCCCAGAACCCCCGGGCCCTCGAGCTGATTGGGTCCTGCACAAGCAGTGCAACCCTACCACCTCTCTGCGCGATGTCGTGGACGCCTGTGGACACCTCGCCGACCACCCTGTCGACAGCCGGGATGGGACTACCACCGAGCAGTACACCGCAGCGCGGCCTGTCCTCTCTGCATGCTACTGCATGTCATCCCTCGAGGACGTCAGCAACAAGGGGCCTTGTCCGGTGTGGCGTGCCGCCTGGCTCCCAACGCTGTCCAATGTCAGCGTTCGCCCTGCCGACCGCGCAGATCGAGTCACACTTCCCGGTTCAAGTCTGGCCGCGGGCCGGCCAGTGCTGCTCTCCTCCTTGCACGCTGCTAGCCGCTCAGCGGACGGGAAGGTGTGGGTTTCTGCATGCCATCAGGCGAGGGCACCCCGGCAGCACGGCGTAGTGGGAGGGAGACTCAAGTCGCTTCCTTTTTTTTGTTTTCATAAAACCATCTTGATGGCCCACGTTCCTCGGGAACAGCTTCTCTTTTTCTCACTTCTCTTCTTTACATCCCACTCCAGCGAGTTTGCAGGAATAGAGAGAGCTTCGCAGGGCGAGGCATCCTATCGTTTTAGGTTTTAATACCCCATCTCCTTTTTTTTTTTCTTTCCTCCTTCCTCTCTTACTATTTCCTTGCTTCGGCGCGGGGCGTCGTAGCCGTCTGACCCTCCCACACCTTTTACGGCTTCTTTTTTTTATCTTAGGGATGACAGTAGTTGATATTCGTGCCATTATACCTGCACGATAAGGGGATTGATTATTTCTTTCTTATTTTTGTTTCCGTCTTGGGGATTTTTTCTGAAATGGCGGACCTGTTTGTCCTACCTCAGACTACATATGAGGCGCCCTCGCCGCAGGACCGGGAGACGGCAACGTGAGCTTAATACAATAATCGAAGATGACCAAGAGGACGACGTGTCGCCGATCCGTTCACCATTCTTGAGGAAGCAGATCGCCAGGGACAGGAAGCAGGACAGGAACAAGATCCAGGCGTGGCTGGCACCCCTCGAGCCAGCACTGGGGGAGGACGTCCTTACCCCCAAGGGCTTTCCCACCCCGAGGGGCCGCCACTTCATGACCGCACCCACACTGCCGTCCTCTCCGTCCTCGGCCTCCTTCTCGGGCGAGGAAGACAGCTCCCGAGGGGGCTCATCGTGCAAGTCAGGCTCGTGGCAGCGGTCGAGCGTCATGACCGATGTGACCGATTTTGACGACCTCTACGGCGTCTCAGACGAGGAGAGAGAACACAAGCGCAACTCGGCAAGATCATCTCGGGGCTCCAGGAGCTACGGGCCAAGGCTTCCCTCAAAGACAGCCTCCGACGAGGCCAGGAGGTCACTGCCACAGCTCTCCATCCCCGACCACCCAGAACCAGAATCATCAGGGGAGCGTGGCGTGGTCGCCAGAACGCCGAGGGCTGAAGAAGACACATGCGTCGCCAGTCCCTCCGACACCGCCCTCGGCTGTGGCCATGTCCCCAGCAATGCTGTCTTTTATGAAGGCCCAGCACGCCCAGGCCATACCGACAATCTCCGCACCGCCATCCCTGGACGGATCCCTCGACGGCAGCCTCACGTCTGAGCAGCTGGCGGCTATGACCGCCCCGGCGACTCCCGTCATGGCCGGCGAGGATCCCTCAGACAGCGAAGACTGGGCTGGCGTTCAGCTGCAACCCGGCGCGATGGAGACTCTTCAGGCGCTCTCCGGGCCAGAGTCGGAGGACGAGACGGGACAGAACCAGCACCAGGCCATTGAGGTCTCGGGTACGCCAATGGCTGAGGCACGCCCATCACGCCCTCGCCTCCTCACCAGCAACATCTCGAGGGCGTCCTTTGTGCTCTCGCCTGCCCAACAGAGATCGTCCATGCAGGACCTCACAAAGCTGGAGATCCCGTCACCGGGTGGCTTCTTCTCCGGCCTCTCGCCGCGGTCTCGGACTACTTGGCACTACGGCACGTCGCCCGCTGACGATATCGCGCCTCCCACGTCAACGACAGCCGAACAATTCTACCGGGTGCCCTGGACCAATGAAGACGCCCCGCCCGCGCCTGTGCCTGCGGCTCCGGCTCAGCGGCCCATCCGCATGACAGCTGGCGACTACTCGACGTCGCCCGTGGAGCACATCATCGAGGCGCTCGAGACCATCAAAGAGGAGGACGCCCTGACAGCAATGCGCATCAGGTCTCCCATCACTGCTGTCCGGGTGCCGCTACCCCAGACACCTGCCAACCCGGGCGTCGACGCCGAACAGGTCTTGTCGCCACTCTCACCAAGAGATGAGAACGCGGTGACAGAGATCGTCGTCGACTTTGATCCCGAATACGCCCGAAAGCAGCGTGAGATTGCGACCTCGCACATCGACCGCACGGAGCTGTGGCTCAGGGCACAGTTTGCCTACCTCCGAGGGGTCGGCTTCGAGCCGGCAGAGCCCGGCGCAGATGTCGATCCCGAGAAACTCGTTGTCAAGACGACGGAGGGAACAGAGGCGGGCGAGGAGGAGGCCGAGCGGGCTCCCACACCACCTCCCAAGGATGGTGAGCAGCCCAGGCCCACCGCGGCCCTTGTGCGCAAGAAGACCGTCCGCTTCTCGAACCAGGTCACCACCGGCCCCTCCTCCGAGCTCAAGATGCCGTGCAGCCTCCCGCCCAAGCTCCTCAAGCAGGAGTCGACCCACTACCGCGCCTTCCAGTCCATGATCGTCAAGTCCAGCCACGCGGACCCGTTCGTCTCCCGTGTCCCACGCTTCGAGGCCCTCCAGGCCCAGCGCATCTCCCTCCGCGAGCAGCACCGCGCCCAGCTCCTCGGCAAGTACCAGCTCAGCGTCGTCCCCCAGTCCGCCAAGAAGCGCATGAGCGCCAACGTCGCCCGCGGTGACGACGAGATCTTCGAGGACCCAGAGAAGATGCGCGCCGACAGGGAGGCCGAGGCCCTGAAGCAGATGGCCACCGCCAGCTGGCACGTCGCGGCCACCAAGATGCTCAACGGCGGGCGGCTCGTCTGCGCACCCGTGCACAAGCGCCTGGCGCGCCTCTCCCTCGCGCCGGGTGCCGCCGTCGGGCCCAAGCGCCTGCGCATCCTTGACCTGGGCGGCCAGTCCACGTGCGACTGGGCGTGGTACGCGGCACACCAGTACCCCAACTCCAAGGTCTACACCGTCACCACCAAGTCGATCCGCCAGCTGTCCAACGCCAACGTGCGCGGGCCGCCCAACCACAGACAGGTCGCCGTGGCGAGCCTGTCGAGGCTGCCCTTCGCGGACAACCAGTTCGACCTCGTGTCGGCGCGCGAGCTGCACAGCATCCTCAAGAACTCAGACGTCGCCGACGCCGAGGACGAGTGGGACGCCTGCCTCCGCGAGGTCATGCGCGTGCTCAAGCCGGGCGGCTACGTGGACTTTAGCGTCATGGACTCGGACATTGTCAACGCCGGCCCGCTCGGCCTGGCCAGGAGCGTCGAGTTCGGCTTCACCCTGCAGACGCTCGGGTACGACCCCAGCCCGACCAAGACCTTCCTCTCCCGCCTCAACCGCGCGGGCTTCGAGGATGTCCGCCGCGGGTGGGTGGTGCTCCCCCTGGGCCCCAAGCCGGTGGAGAAGCCAGGGCCGGTCCGCTACGGGCCCCACGGCCCCGTCGACGCCAAGACCGGCACCCCTCAGCCCCCTGCCGGCGGAAAGACGCTGTGCCTGAACGCCATGGCGACCGAGTCCCTGGTAGGCAGCACCGACGGCGCGGCGGCCGTGGCGGGTGTCGCGGGCACGTGGAGCTGGGAGAGGTGGATCCTGCGGTGCGAGATGGAGAAGGCCGCGGGCGAGATGCACAGCGGCTTCAAGCTGGCCGACACGGTATCAACCGACGGCGGGGTCATGAAGGAGGCCGGCAAGAGCCTCGACGGCGTCGCTGCCGTCGTGGAGGAAGGCCGGGCCCGTGGCGCCGGGTTGAGGGTGCTGAAGGGGTATGCGCGCAAACCCGAGAGGCGGGAGCTGGACGAGATTATGGGGACGATTGATATGATGCTTGACTTTTGATGGAATGATGCATGATGATGGGTATGTATATATATATATATATATACGACTGACGACGCGTTTCACTTTGTTACCATGTATTTCTCTTGGTTGTTTTTGAGGGTAGGTGCAGGACCAGGAACTACCTTTTGTATAACTTGTCCTCTGTCCAGTTCGGATTCCGAGGGCTTATATCTAGAAAGGAATACACACTGCATTTGCCTGACTTCAGTTCTCCCTCCTGTAGCCATTTTTTCCCTCTCTATTTCTTTTCTTGTCCTTGTCAAAGTGCAGCCATATCCACACGAGTATCATGCCACCCTGTCTGTCCTCCCGTTAAACTCACTTGCACATAGGTAGATAATCTCGAAAGCAAAAAAAAAAAAAGTAGTGGTATTGAAATACCTAGGTATCATTCGCTGGCCGTGGAGGCATCTCATGGTATCAAGCTACGAACGCCAGTCCCGTGTCCTGTACGACTCTTTTTGTTTTTTTGTTTGTCTCTTTTCCCCTCCCTCCTTCCTGGTCCCTCTAATCCAACACAATCGGTGCTGCTTGGGATGACGGCATGCTGAGCTGTGCAGTAGTAGCTGCCGGAGCGGTGCCCGTCGCCAATGCCCTGACCACATCGCTGATCCTGCTCATGAGGGCCTCAATGCCGCCGCCGCTGACCTTGACAACAGCGGCGGTATCTAGGCCTTGCCATCCCTCAGGCGTGATGCGGCTGGTGAATATGGGCTGCAGCACCTCGTCCAGCTCATCGCGCTGCCCTCCCTCCCGGCCGTACCGTTGCACTCCCCACCAGGCCTCGGCGTTTCGCGTCCTCACTCTGACGCTGAGCCGCAGTCTGCGCGGATGTTTGTTGCTCGCCACGGCCGGGAGCTCGAAATGAACCGTGATCCAGTCCAGGGCGTGTGGGACGACCTCGAAGAAGCCCTGGCCGCTTTCAGACAGGACTGCCCAGGTGACCTCCATAGAGTCGAGCGCTCGGTGGAGGGGGGAGCGTGGCCTGCAGACAGCGGGGCAGCGCCTTCATGCCGATCTGCGAGTTGATGAGTTTGTTGAGCATATCCAAGATACGCGTGTGAGGACTGCCCGCCTCGAGATGGATCTTGACCTCCTGGTGCTTGGCCAGGTCCAGCGTCACCTTCCAACGCTTGTCTCGTGTCGACGCGTCGCCGCTGGTCTCACCGTAGGTGAAGACGAACTTGCGCAGCGTGACGCTCTCACATTTCACCCCGCCGGCGCGGTCGCCGATCGAGCTCACGAACTCCACAAGGCGATTTATGGCACTGAGGCGAGTTGCGATAAGCGGGATGCAGGAACTGCCCAGCGTGCGTTGTATCTGCATCACGAACTGGCCCGTCTGTGCGTCGTAGCGGACGTCGCGGTCGACGTGCTGCTTCTTGATCAGTGAGAACATAGACTTGTCTCTGACCTTCACCTTGACGTCTTGGATGATCTCGGGCCGTCCTTGGGGGCCTTCGACTTCCTCTCGGTACGTCATCGTGACATAGTCGCCGGCCCACGACGTCCTGAGCGGTGTGGTCATGCGATCACCACCCCGGGATGGTAGTTGCTTCATAACCGCCGCCGTCTTATAGAACATCTCTGGCATCTTTCGGCCAGGGAGGTAGATATGGGTTATCTGCCGGCTTGAACCCAAATTCTGGCTTACCAACACCACGGTAATCTGGTGCGGAATCCTTAAAACCACACATTGCGACGTTAACCATCTTTGTAAGTCTCGAGAAGAAATCGGCCGAGAGTTTAGGGTTCACTGGCACCGTGAGGGGCTTGTGAGTCTTGATGCGGGTGTTTGGCTGATTGTGCATGTTGTTGCTTCTTGCATCTGGTAGCTGGCCCGCTGCTCTATTCGGAGCAGTCGGCGGAGCTGCCTTGTTCGGGTTGGCGCCGTCGTCCGCACTATAGGAAGGATCAGTCTCCTGTAGTCAAGGGAGGTCTCGCGGGACGAATACTCACACTTCGAGGAGCCACCAGTTGTCGCCGGCCAGGCTCACACAAACCACCACAAACCAAGGGGGAGAGCCAGGTGTCTCGCCTGAGCCAAAAGAAGCTGGTAGGGTTCTCTGGAGGGGTGTAGTTTCCTGGCCTCGTCTTGTGAGACCGGCCGCTTGCACATAACCCATCCCATAGCCCGGCCGAGCCGAACAAGCTCTTCAAACAGGCTCTCGCACCTGATGTGCTCAATCTGGCTGAAGCCGTCCTCCACCGCGTCCCTGCCCCGAAGGTTGAGGACGGCCTCTCTCCGACTGATCAAGGTCTTGGTGGGCTCCAGATAGAAATTGCCGGTGACGCCGTTGATCTTTACACTCAGCGTCTCCGAATGCGTCAAGCTGTACCACCAGGATCGACTCCGATGGCTCGCTCTTGTGGAGCTTCATGGAGACCGATGCCTGACGGTTCGCATAACGTGGCTTTGACATCAACTTGTCGCTGATGGACTTGAGGATGTAGCTGACATGCTTGCAGATGATCCGGTTCAGAAGATCCTCGGCGGAGATCGTCTCAGTACCGAATGACAGATCGTCATCTGTGACCTCCTTGCCGTCTCTGAACCATCGGATCGTGAGGTAGCTTGTCGGGTGAAGGTCGGGCAGCGAATCCGCAGGTGGCGTCTTACCACTGTTGACGCCGATAATGATCCAGCTCTTGGGCCCAGCATTGGCCTCTGGCTTGGGTCCAGTGCCGGGGTAACGCTGCGCCCAGTACTGTATGCAGAGCGCCCTGTTCAGAGGCTCCACTTTGATGTGGTTAATCCAGTGCTGCTGACTGAGCAGGACAGCCTGTCGCTGCAGCTCGCGGACCTTGTGTGTCAAGACGTATCCGTGGAGAAAGTCGTAACATCCTTTCAGACCCTGACGGCCGAGGACGTCGTTCACGTTCATCGTCATAAAGTGGCGGACCTTGTCGGTGAGCTCCTGGGGCGCTGGAGAAAAGTTGAAACGAAAGTCGATGAACCACCATTGACTCTCCGGGTCGTCATTTCCGATGGTCAGGTCGACCTCGAACTCTCCCTGCACCTTGAACGTAACACGGCCATCCTTGACGCTGAAGTCTCTGAATTCGTACGGTATGTTGTCATAGTCGTGGAGGGTCAACCGAAAAGACAACAAAGTGTTCAGCTCGCCCAGCCACTTCTGAATCTCCTCAGCCTTCAGAGTAGGAGGAGGGATGAACATGTTCTATTGGAGAATCAGTATAGGCCTCACTGAGGGTGCAGTTGCAGGATTCAATCTTACACCGGGCATCCAGTCAGCTCGTCCTGTGGACAATACCTGCAGCGCTGTTCTGATGTCGGGGTTTGGCAGACGAATGTCATAAATGCCCCTCTTGACATGGCCCATGCGATCGAGGACTATGTTGTACTTTCCTAGCTGCTCTAGGATGTGGGAGTGTAGGTCCACGAGCTTGCTGACTTGGCCTGACTTCCTGCTCCATTCCGACATGACAAGTGCCTTGGTCCATTTGGCGTGGAGTTCGTTGAGGAAGTTCAGGAGGTAGGCCTTCTTATTCTGATTCTCCTCTGAGCTGTCTTCAGCAGAACCAGGTGGGCTGCCATTGACTGCGCCCTGGCCAGGTGGCATCCTCGCCAGCTCCTCTACCCTCGACTGCAGTTCATTGTGGGACTTCTGCGCCAGGCGCTGGAGGATGAAAGGTAGAGGGTAGTAGTTGGCGGTGATGTGTGCAATTTCGGGTGGTAGTGAGCTCATGATGGTTTGGTTTGTGGCACTTGAATCCGCCTGCCCTTGCTGGGGGGTGTCCACGCTGCCGTTGACCATGGCAGTGCTGCCGACAGCCTGCCTAGTTTTGCTCGGGGAAGGCTCCTCTTTGTCCACGACTCCATTGACGACGCCGTTGATGACTTTGGGGTTTCTGTCATGGTTGCTGCGGGCGGCCGCCCCGTTCTGTGTGGCACCATTCTCCATGTTGACCTGAGCCCCCAGCAACCTGAGGTCGACCCGAGGGCGAGAATCTCATCCGCGAGATCTCACCCTGCCGCTTGGCCCCTCCTTCGCTTTGCGCCCCGCCAGTGAACAGGTTGGCCCAAAGGACGCGGCGGTCTGAAATCTCAAGAGAGGAGCGAGACGAGAGTCAAGCGATCGCGGCGATGAGCGCTGGCTGCAGGTGACCGAGTCGCGGGTTGTGAATCGCAGGTAGGTCGCAGAGCCCAGTCGCAGCCTCGTATTGCTTCCGACGACGTCGCTGCTGCTTTTCACAGCAACAAGGGGGGCTCTGGAGGCACCACGGTGCAGTCGCGGCAGCGCAGGGGATTCAGCGCGTCGGTCGGGGCGGGCAGGCGCGTCTTTGCTAGAGAATTGGGCTGCCTGATACTCTGTCGTCAGTCGCGCTCGGCGGTGGAGATCGAGGAGGTTGGGTACTTTGGGAGTCGTCGCCACGAGCTGTCGCAAGGAACTCTGTCTATAGGCACTGCGACTGTCCCTAGGTGGTTCGTTTCGAAATGCGCGTTGTCGGGCGCTCCTTGTGTTGGCGTTGAGGCGAGGCGGGGACAGCAGGTGGGAGGGTAAGTAGGTCGGCACGTTGATGAGGGTAGCGAGTTCGAAAAGGTAAAAGGTTGGCCGGTTGCTGATTGACGTGAAGGGCCAGGTCGAAGCCGGGGTGGGACGCAGGCACTAACTCTAGCGCCAGGTGCCCAGGTCTTGTCGACGCGGCGCCAAATCTACAAGCCTCCCCCTGGGGTGGTGGCAGTACTGGCCCGAGCTTACAGCCCGTCTGCCATTTCTACTGGACTCCCCCGCGCCTTTGATAGCCGCTCTCTCTTTGTCTTCCTTTATTTCTTGCTAACACGTGACTACGGCGCCGACTGCCACTCGGCCCATCTCTCCCGAAGGCTGCAACCTCTACATTTATGGCTGTAGCGAGTGAATGGCTGTAATTGAGGGTAGGTATTTTTCTGGCAGGTTCTTCTAATTTATTCTGCCAACTGGGGTGCCAGCAAGGTGCGTTGGATGTATGATCGCGGAACAAAGCACGATCTCACCAAAGGTAATTCCGTGTATGTAGGACCATCATGACAACAATCGAATACATTCCTGGCAAAGTCTATGAACATGCACCTTCGTACTTCATACAAAATTCTGGCTACAAAGGAACAAGTAGAGCTCATCACGTTGTAAAAGCTTTCTGAGACATTAGGGAACCGATTGTATTACAGAACTTGATCAGTAGCCTCCCGTTCTATAAGTCACCTCTCTGGCAACCGGACCTTGCGTCATCCGTATATCCTGATATCTTGTGATGATCCATCAATCGAGGTTGTGAGTCTCATTCCAGGTCGAGGGTGGGCGGAAGGGGGTGGGGGGGACGAGAGTCTCGCGCCCACAGGGCTCTTGGATATCTCCTCTAGCTATTGTTGATTGTTATTTACAATTCCTCAATGTGCTGACCATAGCGACCCAGGTCAGGAACGCACTGTAGTTCAAAAGGACTTACAACTTGTTCGTTGGCTGCATGGCAGAAGTTGTCGGCCATTGGTAGCCCGCGGCATCAGAGAACCTGTATCCATACGATGCAGTGAAGTCGTCGAGCACGCCCGGCCCGCGAGAACCTGTTCAACGAGTCAGAGTCTGCGCTGTCGCAGTCGATACTTTAAATTAAGACTCACCATAAGGATACTCCATGGGGATAATCTCCTTGTTGTCGTCAAGGTAGTGGAGAAGTGGGGTGAAGATCCTCCAGCTTGCGTCCAGCTCATCGTCTCGGACAAAGTTGGAGTGGTCACCCTTCAAGCAGTCGAGGATCAGAGACTCGTAGGCCTCTGGGATCTTGAGGTCAGAGAAACGTCTCCGGTAGGTCAGGTCCAGCTCTGTGACGACGGTCTGCATGCTCAGACCGGGCAGCTTTGAGTTCATCTTGATGTAGACACTCTCGTTGGGCTGGATGCGCATGACAAGCTCGTTGCGGGGGATGTCCTTGAAGATGCCAGAGGTCACGTCCTTGAACTGCACGCGGATCTCCGTCTTCTGCTCGTTCAGAGCCTTGCCCGCCTTCATGATGAATGGGACGCCGTCCCAGCGCTCGTTCTTAATGTACGCGACTAGAGCACAGAAGGTAGGGCATCGGGAGTCCTTCGGGACGGTGTCATCTTCCTTGTAAGAGGGCTTGCTGCCATCAAGGGATCGCCCGTACTGGCCGATGATGACGTTCTTTGGCTCGATAGCAGGAATAGCGCGGAGAACACGCACTTTCTCGTCTCGGATGTCCTCGGAGGAGAAGGAGATGGGTCGTTCCATGGCGAGAAGGGTCAGAACCTGCAGCAGATGATTTTGCATGACGTCTCGAACGATGCCGAACTCGTCAAAGTACCCGCCACGGCCCTCAGTGCCGAAGGGCTCCTTGAATGTGATCTGGACGTTGTCGATGTGATGGCGGTTCCAAGTGGCGCCGAGGAACGAGTTGCCGAATCGCAGGATCAAAATGTTCTTCACCATCTCCTTTCCGAGGTAGTGATCGATGCGGAACAGCTCATCCTCCTTCCAGTCGGGCTCCAGGGACTTCTGCAGCTCACGAGAGCTGGCAAGGTCCTTACCGAACGGCTTCTCGACCTGTTGGGGAGAAGAGTACATGTGAGCAGGCGAGGACACCATAGCAAGGGAGGGTACAGGCGACTCACAATAACACGAGCAATGCCCTTTGTCGGGTAGCAGCATCTCTTCAGATGTTGGGAGACGATTGTGAAGACGCTGGGTGGCAGTGCCATGTAGAAGAGACGGTGTGCCTCCTTGCGATCCTTCTCGATCTCCTCGAGATGCTTGTTGAGGGCCAGGAAAGAGTCGTCGCGGTCGTACTGGCCGGAAACGTATGTGCAGAGGCTGCAGAAGTCCTCGAGCATCTTCTCCATATCCTTCGTGGGCGTCTTGATGTATGACTTGACCCTGCGCAGGTACTCCTCGTGGTCCATCTTAGTTCTGGCATAGCCAACGATCTTGATGTCCTTGGGCAGGAATTGGTTTCGGTACTTGGTGAGGGCTTGTCAGTTTACATGTCGGAAATTGTCCTCGACTCGTCGGCTGGACTTACAAGACCAAACAAGGCCGGGAACTAGAAACAGTTAGCGACGAAAATAATGACGTTGGAGTGTTGTGATGCTCACAGTCTTCTTCTTGGCCAAATCGCCCGAGGCTCCGAGGACCACAATGACGGTGTTGTCCTTGAGGTCCATGGCGCTGCAGTACGATAGCTTGTCAGCTGCGATACAATACAGGAATGGCCTCCAAACACCTGCGACGCCGTCATTCTGAGTGGTGTCTACAGGGAATGGGTGGTGTTCCAGGTGGACAGGCGGGTTGTCTCTCGTCGCAGCTTCGCCGCTCCCAGCACTGGCCGATACACACTTGATCCCTCTGGCGGGGCTCGCGGGGCTCACTTACGCGGCGGCGGAGTGCAAGTCTGCCATTTTGGTCTTGCTCGAGGTAGGAGGAGAGCAATAGAGGATTGTAGAGAGGAACAAAGAGCGGGTCGAGAGGGCTGTTCTGTTCACGGTGAGGAAGGGCGAGACGGGGGACAGAATGTTAAAAGGCAGGAAAATCGGAGGGAGCGCTCGGGGTTGTCGCAGTACAGACGGGCAGGAGCTAGGAGAGGCGAGTCCCAAGCTTACTCATGCCGCAGATTCCGCTCGGTGGATGTCACGGTCGCGGGGTACACTCTCTGGGCCTGATAGGGTCACTAACAGCTTCTTAATGCCGATACAGGCGCACTTTCGCTCTTTGTGGTACACTGGTACCCATATCTCCGGATCCTCTGGCCAGGAGCTGAGCGCCAAAAGATCACCGTGCGGATTCACTCAAGCTCAAGGTAGGAACACCACCCTACAGCTAAATTCTCCAGGCGTTTTTGAACCATCAGAGGAGCATTCGGGATGGCCAAACACGGTGGGCATTTGTGGCTGATAGCTTGATGATACTTCCAGGTCGCAGGGTGCACGATGACGACGTAAACAATTTTAGGCCCGGCGTCAGGACTAGTGACTTGGGAGCTAGACTGGAGCTCTCAACAATTGACTCTCATCCTCCAGCGGGCATATACATACGTGGTCATGATGAAATGGCATCCAGAACGGTTTCACAATCTTCGTCTACATCGGATTCCCCTCGACCTACCGCCACTCATTCTAATGACCCTCTCCTGTTTTTCTAGTCTTTCCAGCCTGTCGGACAGGGTCAGGTCTTTATTTTCGCAGAAAATAAGGGCATTGACGTATGAAAATCGCTCACGAGGAATGTAAATATTTTCCTGGGAAGTGTTATCCGGGACGGGCCTCTCTGATCTGGGCGAATACATGGTAATGGTACTAAGGTAGTGGACACTCGACGATCAAGGGCTTTCATTGAGCATATCTGGTTTCCACGTGCACCCTCCGGTCTTCAATTTTTTTATTTTATTTCTTCCCCCGTCTTCTATTCCTCCTGCCTGCGGACTTTTTTTTTAATAAGCTCCACCTGTTTTTCTGGGTGTTGTTCCAGCTGCCAAATTTCGTTTTACATCTCGGACAAGTATAAGCCGGCCGGAGATCTCGGGGACTGAGCATTTCACAGTACCCCCGGCGGAGACATCCTATTGCTACCGGTCGCATCACAGATCGGTAGGAAGGCCTTCCATTATGTCAGTCTGATCAGCATTTGTCAGGCGCAGGAGGAATCGTACGGGTAATTCACTGGACTCCATCTTGGAGGGCCCAGATTTGCAGGAAAGCCGCATCGCGATATTCCAAGTATCAAGTCGATCCATCACTGCTCCGGTTTTAGGAGACCAGCCTGACGACTTCGGACAGCGAGGAATCAGAGCATGGATCGCTTGTGCATTGCATCATATGTGGGTCTAGAGTGAGTGATTGAAGCGCCGACTCGCGATACCATTGCCAGCCGCGCTTCTTCAGACCCAGAGCAGAACTCGGCGCTTTTACAGGGATGTCGACCGCAGGGCTTATGTCAGCGAAACCACGTGATCGCAATAATTTTCCAAAGTGTGCCCTGCCTCTGGACTGCCCCATAGTTTGGAGACGCCCTCGTACTGTCAGTGACTTTCAAGACGATCAACCACCAAGTCAATCGCAGCCAACTCCAATTTCCTTTTTCCCTTCTTTCCCTTCCAAGTGGCACGGAGAGAAATCGAAGAGTCAAGATGCCTACCGACGCCGGTCACAGACGTGAGTTGCCTGTCCTCCCCCTGGCATGATGCCGTCGTCACCGTTGAGGGGATTTCGATGAACACCATCGTGGCCCACGACTTTTAGTGCCGAGATCTCTGCTGAATCTGCTGCTGACTGAGTCTGCCTATCTCTAGTTTACGTTAAGTAAGTTCCATCGATTTATGATACCTCGAGCAGAAAGGAATACCTGGTGGGGCTTTGGTCGAATCTGAGGCAGCATCTGTGGGCGCGACGGGTAGCAAGAGGAGGAGGAGGAGGAGGCGATGTGATGGGACCCAAAGCCAGCGACGATGCGACTCTTCTACGAATGAGGCTATCGCAAATGCACACGCATGAACAACAAGACTAACGGAGATCATCATAGGGGTCGCCACCTGTCCTACCAGCGTAGCCGACATGTCACCCACCCCAGCACCAGCCTGATCAAGATCGAGGGTGTTGACAACACCGAGGCTGCCAAGTACGTCGTCGAAACAATGTCTGGGATATGTGCCGCGCCAGGCTCTGACAAGAAAACAGCTTCTACCTCGGCAAGAAGGTCGCATACGTCTACAAGGCTCAGAAGGAGGTCCGCGGCTCCAAGATCCGTGTCATCTGGGGCAAAGTCACCCGCCCTCACGGTACATACATCCCTACCCGTACGGATTGGACCATCGAAGGCAGATCACTGACAAGTATGCTGCAGGCAACTCCGGTGTCGTCCGCGCCAAGTTCTCCAACCCCCTCCCCTCTCGTTCTTTCGGTGCCTCCGTCCGCATCATGCTCTACCCTTCTGCGATATAAGGGACCGGTTTTTCATGGATGGAGTTGAGGGAAAATTGGAATCGATTAGCTGCATCTCGGTTTGGCGGGGGTTTACTCGAGGCCTGCTTTCTGGCATGCAAATCAACTGATGAGAGTTGCCTGGCCACTATAAAAGACGATGAACGATCCGTGGTTTCTCGCGTGCTTGGTCCGACACGAGGAAGGCTCCCCCGGGGCTATACACGACAGGCTCTGGAAACAGGGCTGGTTGTTGCATACATAGGGAATAACCAGATCCCTAGGACTAAATAAAGCAACTTGAATTTGAAGAGCCGATCGTGCTACCTCAATACTCATACCTGACACTGTCGTCCTTGTGTTTTTTGGTCCCAGCCGATGTGATGGATATCAACATTCAACTCGTGCAGGTCGACCTCTCACAAAATGGCTAATCTGGTCGTCATGTTTATACTGATGACTGCTAGCGAAGCAGTGTTTGTCTTGATTCTTTTCCATACTCATTCATGCGCTTGTCAGCCTCCCTCTCACCATCTAGCAGTCCTGGCATGTGGCGAGTCGGACAGTCTTCCTAGACGGTACCATGCCCTTCTAATAGCACACAGAGGGAGTACTTGAGCGTATGCTGGGCTGCTTTACTAGTTGCATGCTGCGGCATGACAGGTCGTCGTGGACCAGAGCGTGATCCTGTCCCCACCTCCCCAAGGGGGTGCTCAGCGACATGCTTGGCCCCGTCGGAATGATAGGTAGCTTCGCGGAAGGTCCTGGCAGTTGAGTTTGCGTGGTGGACTTAGTGAGTTAGGTTCCCAATCAGAGGCATTCGGCGCCGAAAGCACAACTTGAGCAGAGTCACGCCTTGTTTTTAGCGAATCATGTGCTCCTGGCAATAGTCGGAGTGCCTCGTAGCCTCCTAGGCCGGGTGAGAGACATGGCTGGGTAAGTGTAGTGGCGCCCGATGTCGAAGTCCCGAACTCGACAGGCTGACGCCAAGTAGTGGGACTGCCAGAAGCATGTGTGGGAAGAGATTGCCTCTTTAGGGCAGAGAGAGATAGAACTCCCGTTCGGCAAGTCCTTGGTCTCGGTGTCATTCATCTAGGAGTCGGCGCAGGAAGCCTTCCGCCATCTAATTGATGGGGTTGGGCAGACGTTCATGCGCCTCGCGGCATAACATGTAGTGACTTCGAAATCCTGGCGCCCAGCTGTGCCACAGATGGCACGGACGGAACGACCCTGCTTGCCATGAAATTTATATTATTTCTTGTTTGCATTTCTATTCTTCATACAAGAATCTCGTCTGTCTTGCTTACAGTTATTTCCAACCTTTCGTGGTTCGAATGTCCAGCCGAGGGAGGACTACGAAGCTGAAGAAGCAGTTCGAGGACGTGATTTTGAAAATGGGGGCAGGGTGCCGCCACGCTTCAGTGGAGGACCATGTTCGGCAAGGCTCCACATAATTGATGTTGTTGGATCATTTTCACCTTTGAGATCAGGAGTTGGAAGGTTTTTGAATGGTGAGCTCAGTGGCACCTGGACTCCTGAAGGTGATGGTGACCACTTGCTTAGTCTTGGTACGGCGGTGACTTGTCATGTCGACGGACCGCAAGCTGTAGAACTATCGGCCCAAAGCTAAATCCTGCCGGGTGGTTGAACGCGGGTCACCACAGAAATTCCTCCGGAAAGCTCTGGGCGGAGAGTGAACAGGGAGCTATTGTCCAACGAAGCGCCCTCCAGCAAACCAGATGCAACATTCACTTACGCTTGTGAGTATCAAGCATGAATTGATTAGAGATTGTGGTGTATAGCTACTGTACAGACTGGTCTACAGCTGGAGCCGCAGCACAATGTGAATTTAGTGCCCTCGGTTCTGCTTCGCGCTTGGTGTTAATAACGGCCCGTAATCCTATGACTGATAGCTGGTAGGGTCAGCGGTGATTTCTTGGTGATTTTTCTGTTCTTCTTTGGCATCGTTAATATCAGCGCCCTCCCCTCCCCCTCCACAGACCTCTTCACTGGAGGCGAGGCATGCGCTCTACACTACACCTGTAGCAGGAGATTACAATGAGTGCGTAATCCAATAGCTTCCACGTCGTATGGGCGTATAGTACGACTCACTGCAACAAGCATGTGCTAAGTTTCAAGCAAAAGATCTTTCCCAGCAGACAATATACGTATACTTTAACCCAGATTTGATTGAGTTTTCAGCTATGGTACTTAGTGTTTTCAAGGTTTCATGGCTTCCGCATGGGCTTTGGCAGGTATTGAAATATATATGATACATTGATGTTAGATTTGTGAACCATGTCTTGGGATTGATACTACTCACTTAAAGTGAGATCATATCAAGCCTCACAACCACCGCACTTTCAGGTAGAACATGGCATTCACACGGCTGCGAGCTGGCCGATAGAAGAGAGCGACAATCACGATCGTCCTAGACGTGATCCACGCTGTGCAACTATGCCAGTGGTGAAGCACTGTTCTCTGGCCTGGAGGGCGCTCGGTCAGGAATCCTGCTGATGTTCCTAATTTACGATAGCCCTAGACGTTAGTGGCACCGAGCCGTGCGAACATCAAACTTTACGCCCTGCAGGACTCGTCTCAAGCGTGGAGAGGCTGATTGTATGCCTCCTATTCTGGAAGGCTTCATCCGCTGTCACGATCGACCCGACCCGCCCCTCATCTTCCTCCCTGGCAAGTCATAGTCCTATATAGCATGGGAGGGTCCACCTGCACCTGCGATGCCGAAACTGCGGACTAAGGTACTATGTAATTATTCTGAAGCCTTTTCCAGGGTTGCTCCACAAAGTCAATCAATATCAAGCCCCTAGAATCCTTGCCAGCAGCCAGGGCTTTGGGCGATCATCCGACCCCTCGGGCCGGGTGGAGCCTGGGCGCTAGGGGGCTCCACGTCGCAGTGACGACGGGAAGGAGGCTCAGCGACGAGGGAGAAGAAGAAAGAGAAGGGAAAAGGAAAAAACAGACAGAGAGAGAGAGAGAGAACTGAGGAGATTCCAATTATTGTCAGGGCTGGTAGTCGGATGAACGACGTACAGGAGAACGGCATACGTGCGCTTGACGTGTCTGTGAGGCGAAGCATGGGGACGCAGTGTGCCGCGCATGAGGATGTGGACTGTAGCGCGCTGGAATTCCCAGGAATCAAGGAACGGCGGGGGCGGGATTTGTAAAACACGCCGAAAACTGCATGAACATTTTCATTCCTGGGGCCCGCCCGTCCAACGGTTGCCTCGTGCCTCACTACGCGTGCGGCGAGAGCTGTTTGTTCACGTCCAAAGCTGACATGTCGCCACAGATCCCAGCCAGATCAAAGCATTGGCTGGCAGGTCTGGAATGGGGGCAGGCTTACTATTTACAATGCATGCATGCATGCAGGCAGGTGGTGTAGTGCATTAGATTACCATGGGGGAACTTCCAGGTCCTCGTATCCCCCAGGGAATGAACGCCCTGCGGCTTGGCGTGTTTGGGGGTCGCTACTGCGCTTGTGCATGTACGGAGTTATCAACACGAGGGTGGGATGTAGTAACGTGCCTGCGAGGTGCTAGGCTAGCAGGCTAGTACGGAGTATCTAAATAGGCTGGCTGGGTGAGACGGTCGGTGGCAGGAGCACCATACCCGCCGTCCTTGCCGTCTTACCTGCAGAACGGAACAGGCGGGGGGATTTCGATAAAACCTGAATCGGGTCTTCAAGGGTTGTCAAGTCAACGAAAGCACTCCCCAGCTGCTGCCCTCGTCAAACTGCTTTCATACATTTGACCATCTGTTTAGGAAATCCAGGCAAGTTTCTTCATCATTTCCTCCAAAGCCCCCTCATGCTGCTGAGGCGTGCCCCATTCCTAGCGCCTCTCTCTCTTTTCAACCTTCTTTGACAGCAGTCGCTAGCATCCACTTCCTTCAACCTCAATCACCAAAATCAAAAAAAGCATCAACTACGTCAACTACCATCATCACATCTATGGGTTGTCAGAAGTTTGCTGATCTACATCGTATTTGAGTTTTGCCATCTCTATTATTGTCTATCTGTTTCATCATCTACATCATCTTGCAACATCTGCCACCACCCGGACCCCAGTCAGCTCTTTCTGATCGAAACTACTTATCCAGCACTGCCCTGGTGACTCCACTTGCCACACTCTATCACGATACCACCCCCACCATCCACTGGTTTGTGTGTGGTCCACTGTTCCGCGTGGGTCTTTCCCCGATGTCAGCGGTCTTCCCAGGGCCCACGTTGCCTGGCACTGGAGATCTTAATAGCCGCTGCACTCTTCTGTCCTTTTGATTGTTTGGTTTGTGCATCTCCAAAACTGACACATTCCCATCGAGAAGAGCATTCCAGCAAATTTCTCAAATCTTTGGCAGCCAGAGACTCCACGTCAGGCGTGCGACGAGCTGTGCCTTTCCGCCATCGAAGTCCCCCTTCCTCGAGCTCGGCTCCACATGCGCCACTGCTAGGCTCGACCCTCCAGTTCCAGGTTGACGTCAGCTCGTACCGCAAGCATCTGACCATACCGTTCTCCTGCCGAAACGCGCATCTCTAGCACGTTGGGCCTTCTGGGCGCCTCCCTGCTGCCCGGCCAATTCTGCACCCAATCTGAAATCCGATCCCAGGGTCATTAGAAACGTCGCCCTGGCGCTTAACAGCCAGCACAGAGAAACTGCGCTGTTCGCTCCGACCAGGCCTACGCGGAGGCCACCAGGG
Source organism: Celoporthe dispersa (assembly GCA_016584495.1). Classification (NCBI taxonomy): domain Eukaryota; kingdom Fungi; phylum Ascomycota; class Sordariomycetes; order Diaporthales; family Cryphonectriaceae; genus Celoporthe; species Celoporthe dispersa. The sequence continues at coordinate 2,646,401 of WAID01000007.1, forward strand.
AAGGTTGTACTGACTACTTTCATAACTCAAGGCTTTACTAGTGGAAAGCCAAAGTCGGCCCAAGCGACACCCTCCAGTATCAGTCAGGACCAGCCTCCGGCCCCTACGGATGCACAAGATCGACTAGGGTTGACCAATGCTACAAGGAGTCCTGGGAGACGACAAGCAACCACCACGGCAATTCACCTCCGTACCTTGGGGACTTGTCAGAAACGATTGACAGGCGATCCTTCATCCTCGGCTTGCGCTCACCACAACAGGCCGCGTCACACCCCTCCACACGCACTCGATCACGAATCGCATTGTCCTGGTGGAAAGAGAGAACCGCGGCGGCCACCAAGGAAAACCGAGCTAGCCTACACAGCCAGCATCACACCATCGCCATCATTCATAGTACATAAGCAAGAACCTCCCAACAAGGCTCCTCAGGCCCGCTAGGGAGAAAAAAAAAGAAAGAAAAATCGTAAACGGCCCCGTGCTGCACCCGAGTATCCGCAGCTTCCCCAACTTACTGGCTGCTCGGGCCAAAAAGCAAGAACCTACATATTGGCGTGGCCAGCTCTCCTTCGTTTCCGACCATCACTGGCTCTTCTCGACTGCCACCGTGACGAGACGAACTGTATCCTATCCTAGGGCGGACAAAGGGCGCGAAGATCATCGGCGGACATCTCCAGAGTGGTCACAGAGGATCCCGTCCTGCGCAAAAGACACGCCAGTCTGGCCCCTGTCGCAGTGGTTAGGTGCTCATCACCTTCTCTCGCCAACCACTACATCCATCCCAGCCACACGAGACAGGCTTGTTTCCTGGCGCGCTACTACTTCTGCGACATTCGAGCTGCCCCCCCCCCCCTTCTCCCAAGCCATCGTCCAAATATCCACCATTCCTGCTGGCGACGCCTTTCTGCCCCTCTCTACCTTCTATTTCTCTCAATCTGCGTCTCTTGGCGGCTTTCAGCTACCCGCTTCCCGATTCTGTATCCGCTTTGCGATAACCCCTCGAAGCGCAAACTCGATTTCCGATCAACAACCATCGAATTGTCGTTCGGTCCCATCTGCATCAGCGGATCCTGTCTCCACTGAAGCCCCCCCATTAAGCCCCTGTGAGACCCATTGAAGCGTCAAACTTCCGGTCAATTAAGACGTACGATAGAGGATCGTGCCCGAGCACAGACAAGATGGAGTCGCAACAGAACAGGCATCCACTGCCGGCGCCTCCAGGCCAGCAACAAAACCCTGGGTATCAGCAGACGCAACAGGTCTCTTATCAGTCTACGCAGCCCTCCCATGCTAGACCGTCCAAGGCCAACAGGACTCGATCCAGGGGATTCAGTTTTCGTTCCCAGGGTAGTTCAGACAAAGGTCACAACGACACTGTCGAGACACACGTTGAGAAGGAAGCAAAGCGACTGCACAGCAAGGCCGATCCGACTATGGCTATGAACGAGGCGGAGCCCGGTACGTTTTAGCACCGAGGTCTGGATGGCGCGACATATCACAACTGACTGACATCTTCCCAAAGCTTTGATCGCGGCGCAAGCCAGACACACGATGGGAAGCCTGCGCCTGATGGAGCACACGGACAAATCCGGAAACGTTATCAGTAAGTCGCTCACATGCGCAGAGAGATCGTGATTCTAAATATTCGCTGCAGCCGATCCGGATCAGTCCAATCCAACGCGCTGGAGACTTGAGAGACCTCTTGACACAATAAGAGGTTTCGAGAGTGCCATCAGACGTAACGAGAGATCTTCAGTGATCAACACAGGAGGTAACTGCTATCATCCATCACCACAGCCCCCACTCAACCTAATATGCCCAAGAGGAGTGAGCACAAGACGCGAAGGTTGTGCAGAGCCAGAAAAGGAAATAGGTGCAAAGCCAAGAAAACGAGCTTGGGGACGTGCGGAGAGAAGAGGAGGAGTTTGATCCCAACTACTTCCCTACCCACTGCCTCCTACTGGTCGTTCATTGACTTATCATTTTTCGCCTCAGACAACGAATCCGTGGTGAGCGGCTGGAACCCACGGAATAGCTATCACGGGAACGGCAGTAAGCCAGCTATTTTTTTCTTCTTTCCCCAGATTGCATTATGCTCAGCTGTAGATTGACACAGTATGGCTAATGCGTCTCTCTTTTGCCAGACCGCTACCAGCACCAGAGCTACTACGGTGGTGAGGCTAGCCGTCCCCAGTCGGGCGCCTTCCGAGCCGACAGCTACTACGACCAGCAGCAGCAGCAGGGTCGCTGGGGACCGCCTCAAGACCGACGACGCGCCCCCCGAATGAACTCGGAGATGCAGTACAACCAGCGAGCTGCCGGCGGCAACGCGTATTACGACAACCGGTCATACGAGGCGGTGGCTTCAGGTTCTGGAACACCAGGAGATCCTACAACCTCAGATAACAGCTCTATCGAGCGCCGTCAATCTCCACCAAAGCGCCAGCCAGAACCCATGAACGACTACGGCATTGGCTTCAGTCAAGCCCCAGAGTATACCTCGTCGACGTTTTCGGTGGGTGGCAATGGTGCCTCGCAGTACGGAAACCAGACCGGTGGAGGTGCGCCACCTCCGCCTAGGAAGGATGGTCCCATGCTTAGGAAGCCCGTGCAGGCTACTGAGACAACACCGGAGAAACAAAAGAAACGCAGGAGCTTCTTCGGCATTGGGAAGGGGAACTAGGAAGCCCCAGAAGATGGTGACGGCTTGTGGCGTGGGGAGAATATGGGTGACGTACGACCCAGAAACGAGCCGCAGCGGAGCATGGGAGGCAGAAATCAGTCTGGGACAGATCCGCACCGAACGGTCAAACCGGATGGTCGAGTTCTGCATAAGAGGCTGCCGTAAAAGGAAGATGGTATCAATGGTGCCGAAGCGACGATAGCGGCTTCGACAGGCAGTGCGAAACTGGAATCTCTAGAATTCCTCCAACCAAAGGAGAGAATGGCCTTCCGCCTTGTGCTTCGCACCGCCTGCAGCGCATATCACGACAAACCTCATTTTGCTCGATCTTGATATTTTTTCGGGTCCGGCCTATCAAGGTCACGATTGTTACGGTATCGACATTTCAGCAGCTCGATAACTGGTCGGGGGTTTCTACGAACGGAATGAGGGAATGAGTACATCTGGTTGAAAGAGGCGGGGCTGTATTTGATCAACGACTGCATTAGGTCGATTAATTTTGGCACCAGGAAAACTGGTGTCTGGACCTCAATTCCAGGAACGGAGCTGGGGAACTCTCTTGTGTAAGAATATTTTCGGGGCGGCATCATCTGCGACGACAGGCCGTCTTCGGTGGCATATTTTGGTCACTTCCAGGAACACTCATTACGATTCTTATGTCTAGCAGGAGGACAAGGTGGCTGCCAATGTGCATGGACTTTAGGCGGAAAGGATATGACGGAAATTCGCCACGCACAGGAAGGAAATCTTCGATCAACATCGATAGAAGCACATCGGCAGTCTCATGCAGCCCGAAGTTAACAGAGCTGCGTGGCTCATAATAGAGGAAAGAACTTTGAATTCATAATCACGCTCTCATTGTCGTTCTTGTGATTCAGTGTAGTGGTACTAGACGATGAGCAGTGATATGGGAGAACTGAGTTGATGAAGTCGCGGTATATTGCATGTTTCTGAGTTTCACAGGAGGCTGCATGTCATTCGAGACGTCGAAAACAAAGTTGACGAAACCTCGATGATCAAAGACATCGAGGTCACTATCGACGACGCCGGGCACATTGTGGGAATGAACTAAGTCTGCAGCCCAGCAAAATAAAGTGGAAAGACTCTAGGAGAAGAGCAGCGGCGAGGGCAAGCAGGTGCCCAAAGAATGCTTCGCAGAAGGGCATGGGACATATAACACGTCCCACGCCGTTTTTGTGTATTTGTCAAAAGAGAACCTCATGAGCTGTAACATGCATATCTATTCGACGGTCCGGTATCGATATACCTTGTCAAGATGCGGCCCTATATCAGATCCCACCTCGTCGAAAGAGTGCACCCTTCTCACCTGACTACCCGCAAAGACGCATCTGACCCACACGCTGATTTAGATACGGAATATCCTCGCCAAAAGGAATCTTCTCGTGGCATCTTGCGTGTCTCAGCAAGACGACCTGCTCCGCCGCCACCTCGGTAAAGGTCTTCCTCCGCCAAAAGGGAAAACCCACCCGCAACCAGTTGCTTCCCAAATCAGGCGAGCATCTTCAACATCCACCCTCTGATAATCCCCTTTTGAGCTAATGAGAGCACCCGCCGGGGAGCTGGCTGCCCTGCATGGCTGCCAGTGTTACACGATCATCTCATCAGCGGTCCTTCTTCGTCTCTTGCTGCTGCTCTGACTGGTCCTCCCTCATGGCAACAATCACATAGGCGATGAGCACGACGTTGGCCATGATCGCTGCTAGAGCACCCGCGAAGGTAGAATTGCCTGGAGCCTGCTCATCAGCCACGAGCCCAGTACAATAGCCAGCCTAGCTCCGTCCCGCTGGCGACCGCCTCAGCGTGCTAGCTTTCCCCGCTGCTGCACTGAGCCGACGTACCTTTGAACACGGTGTTGACCGTCACATAGTACGACCCGATGGGCATGACGATCATGGCTAGCGTGAAGCCGAGGAGCTTCAGTATGACATCCCTAACGAGCGAGCGAGAATTAGAGGGCGAGGGTCCTGTTTTCCGCGCGCGCCGGGAGGGTGGAAGGGGGGGGACAACTGGGGCGAGCTCACTCACGTGGGCACGGCTGGCTTGATGTCGGACTTCTGGTCGGCTGCAGGGCTGGCGCCTACGGTGTCATCTTTGTCGAGAATGGTCTTCTCTGTCGAAATGATCCTGCGGGTGGCCATCTTGTCGATGTAGTCTGGGGAGGTGTTATGGAGGATGCTGGGTGGTCTGGAAGATGGCAGTAGCAGTATGATGCAAGTGAGGTCGCTAAGCTGAGGCAACGTGGGTAAGTCGGTACCTATTGTGGTACTGCTGTAGGTACTCGGGTACTGGACAGGGGGTCGCCTGAAAGCGCTGTAACGATGACTTGACCTGGTGCAGGTTTTCCACTAGTACACCCAAGCCACCAATCCAAAAAGGAATCCTCCAACTTGCTGTCTTTACTTTTCTACAATTTCTTTTTCCTTAAACTCTTTCTTTTCCAAGAGCATGAGGGTCCATGGTCATCCTGTTAGCTCAATCTGGCCAGGAATCGGTGGCTCAGTTGAGCACCCTTCTGTACCCCTGAGGTATAATACTCACTACATAGGTCTCACGGTACGGGCAAACATTTTGCTACCTGACAAAGTAGGATTCTGCCCAGCTAGCATTGGTCAAACGTCGATCTCATGTGATTGGACTAGTGCAAATAATAATAATTTTTTCTTCTTCCTATGTTCTGTGATTTCTATGCGGAAAATCCAAACATGACGATAGGTTGATGCTAGAGATGATTTATATTTCCTGCATGGCTGCACCTTACATTTAAAAGCTTGCACGTGTCAGCGCGTTAAAGAGGAAAGGATTGGTGGTTCCTAGCGGCTGGCTAAGCGTGTTTTACTCGCGACTTCTCCACAAAAGGCCGGGGTTTTTGCAGGGACAATAACGCTCGGAGTGGGATTTCGAATTCGCACCTTCGACTGTCATTACTTCTTTCTCTCAACTCTCCAAGCCCTGGGCTGAACGGAGCCGAACTTCTTCCCTGTTCTCTCTTTTGTCGGAACTCAAACCCCTTCCATCCCGCCGCGCGCGTTCACCCAGGCCTGTAACGCGTCACGCATCTGGGAAGCCGACTTCGACCTCGAATTCATCCAACGCACATCCACCCCCTCCTCCTTACCTTCACTTCCTCCTCACCTTCCCATCTCGCCTTGTCACCTACTTCACCTGCTCACCGGCCTCGTGCCATCTCTCCGCGCAATGCGCGATAATTAGTTCAGTCTTCTTCTTGTCCTTTTCATCTCCGACCTGGAACGGCGGCATCATGGCCTTCTCTTCATCACCGCTCACCTCGCCCGATCGACTCGGCCGTGGCGCTAAAGCGATGCCTGCAAGCGGCCGGGGCTCTCAGCGTAACCCCATCAGCCTGAGTGACGACGACGACGATGACTTCGGTATGGGATCTGGATTCTCCTCGTCACCTTATTTCACCCAACCTACCCAGGTCGTCGGCCGCAAGACACTCGGTGCAATCAAGGCCAACTCAAAGGGCACTCAGCCCACCCAAATCATGGACCGCTCTACTCTCAGCGGCTCGAAGAGCACTTCCCTGACCGGGACTCAGCCCACTCAGATCACCGATCGCCCAACTGTGGGCTTGGGCACCAAGGCCCGGATCAGTGGCTCCTCTTCTCCTGTTGCTCGCGCGTCACCCTACAGCGACGAGTCTTCCCCAGCAGGCAAGGTCGAGGTCCCTCGCTCTTCGCCTTTCAAGTCGTCTCCAGTCCAGCAGCAGCGAGCTCGCCCTTCCATCTTGGGCATGCTCCCCTCTGGCACTCTCTATCGACCACCCCAGAACATCACCAAGACTGTTATTAAGAAGCCGGACGGGATCACGATCGAGCTTAGATCGGACGGAACCAGAGTTGAGATCAAGGCAGATGGAACCAGGTTCACCAGCAGCATGACCAACCGAAAGCCGAGCCCCGCCGAGTCTAGTGACGAGCTTCACAGCAGCCCCAAGTACCGCGCTCGTTCAGACAGCTCGGGCAGTGACCAGTCCACCCGTGCCGACATCAAGCGTACCTCATTCCAGCGGAAGGATCCTACGAGTCCGCCCAAGAATGACTCCCGAGCCACCAAGGCTGCCCAGCAAGCGGTTGATTTCGAGAAGAGCTACGATGCCCGCACTCAGATGAGGGCCAGGAAGCTCCGCGAGAAGACTGGCAGAAAGTTCCCCCTGTACTTCTGCGCCGCCATGCTTACGCGGATGAAGGATGACATGAACGCTGCTGAGAATGCTTTGCTGGGTAGCGGGGGCCTCGAACAATCATCGTCCCCCCCGAAGCGCTCCAGTGCGTCTCCTGCCCCTGAGCCAAAGCGCAGACGCCTTGTCCGAGGACGTAACCCCGCCAACGCGACGAATTCCTCACAGCCTTCAGCTGCCCCTCTCATCAGCCTTGTTGGCTCTGGAGTCCGACAATGACAATGCATCCGTCTCCAGCATTAAGGATGACGGAGATGACTACCAGTCGGGGTCGGACGAGGAGACGGAGGAGGAGGAGGAGGAGGATGGCAAACAGAAGGCACAGGCTACCAAGCAGCAGGACGTCGAACAGCCTCGAGTCGGAGTGAAGCGTGCTTCCAAGATCATGCAGTACCTGGAAACCTGCACTGTGGATCAACTTGCCGCAGACGCAAAAATCTCCAAGGACAACGCAAAGTACTTCATCTCCAGGCGTCCATTCCACAGCATCAACCAAGTCAGAGCCGTGTACCACTTTAAGACAGTACGCAAGAGGAAGGAGAAAGTCGAACTTGGGGAGGACGTGTTCCAAGAGCTCAACCAGCACATCAAGCGTCTGAATGCGATCGACAGAGTCGTCGAGCAGTGCGAGACCCAAGGCACCATCATCAGATCGAAGATCGATGGCTGGAAGATGGACAGGTTCGGCAAACTCGACGATTCGGTCAAGAGCCTCACCGATCCCGGCGTGCTGCCCTTCCCCAAAGAGCCCAAGCTGGTCGTCGGCAAGCTGTTCCCGCACCAGCTGTACGGGATGAACTGGATGTGGCAGTTGTATGCTCATGGTTTCGGAGGCATTCTGGCAGATGATATGGGTACGGGAAAGACTTTCCAGGTCATATCCTTCCTAGCGCTTCTTCAAGACGTGCACGAGTCTGGTCTCCTGCAGAACAAACCTGGACCCAATCTGGTTGTCGTCCCCCCGACATTGGTTGATAATTGGCAGCAGGAGTTCGTCAAGTTCGCCCCGGAGCTGTCCGTCATTGTGTATTCCGGTCCGCCTGAGGAACGCGATGAGCTGGCGAGAGACATCTTGGAGTCATCTGAGGACTACCACGTCATCCTCACCTCGTTCTCGCAGATGAGCCGTACGAAGGATGCGATCTGGATGGACAAGATCGGCATCAACGCAGCCTTTTTTGATGAGGGCCACCGGCTGAAGAATGCGAAGACCAAGACGTACTCGGACCTCATTCGGATCAGGGCAAACTGGAAGATCCTGATCACGGGCACCCCCATTCAGAACAACATCATGGAGATGATGACACTTCTGAACTTCATCTCGCCACAGCTCTTTCACCGCGACCGCGAGTGCATCGAGGAGCTGTTCATGCAGAAGGCGTCCCTGAAGGAGGTCAGCGAGGGCGCTACACTCTTGAGCGACCGCATCCAGCGCGCTCGAAGCATCTTGGAGCCCTTCATCCTGGTGCGCAAGAAGGACAAGGTGTCGGCGCTTCCCCTCAAGACTCGCAGAGTTATCTATTGCGACATGCCCGATGTTCAAAAGAAAGTGTACGATGACCTTGTGAACGACTTCCGCCGAGCAAAGAGCCAGAAGAGCACGGCAGACAAGCGCAAGAACGATGAGAACAACCCCTGGATTCAGCTACGAAAGGCTGCCACGCACCCTCAACTGTTCCGGCGCTTCTTCAGTGACAAGGACTGCGAGAAGATGGCGAAGATTCTGGTGGAGAAGGCCCCGTCCAGGGTGGACCAACCCAATCTCGAATACATGGAGGACGAGCTGAAGTCGTACTCGGACTTCGATCTTCACCTGTGGTGCCGGGACTTCAAGTGCTTGCGGGACTTCGACTGCCCAGAGGGATTGTGGTACGAGAGCGGCAAGCTGCAGAAGCTCCTCGAGCTCGTGAAGGAGTTTCGGCAGAACGGGGACCGTGTGCTGGTCTTCTCGCCCTTCACAAAGAGCCTCAGCATCATTGAGGAGTGCCTCAGCGAGTCGGCGATCGACTACCGCCTGCTTATCGGCTCGACAACAGTCTCGGATCGCCAGAACCTGGTGGATGAGTTCCAGGGGGACGAGACGATCCCCGTGTTCCTTCTCACGACGGCGGCAGGCGGTGTGGGCCTCAACCTGACGGGCGCCAACAAGATCATCATCTTTGACCAGTCAGACAACCCTCAGCTAGACATACAGGCCGAGAACCGAGTCCACCGACTGGGACAGAAGAAAGAGGTCGAGGTGATCCGGCTGATCACGAAGGGTACGATTGACGAGCTGATCTACAAAGCCTGTAAGGTGAAGCTGGAGCTTGCCAACCAGATCACAGGCGATGGCGAGAATATGGAAAAGTCTAAAGATATGGTGGCCGCCGAGAAGGTTGTCGCGAATGTCACGGAGGCGATCATGAAGGGAGAGGGCGGTGGATCCACCACTGACGGCTGTTACCTGACGCCCCCGAAGAGCGACGACTAGGACGGATGACGGATGACGGATAGATGATAGAAATGACCCCCCAAGAATTTTGATGGATGGACTGCAGTAAATAATTTTACTTGAAGATTGTGTGCAGACCCTCCAAGATATACAATTCAAGTGGTACAATATTTTTTCTTTTTTCTCTCTCCCCTCTTTCGCTGGTCGAATGTGATGATGTCTATTGTTATATGCCGCCCCATGTTTGCTGCAGAGCATGTATGCCCCCCAGCAGTGGCTTCCTGACGCACTCCACATGGCTGACCTTATTTTAGCAAGCATCTCTGAAGAAATTCAACTAACCCATTGCGATCTACCCTGTGGTCCGTCCGGGTCTCGCAGCCGGGACAGTCCAGAAAGGCTCCCCGGGAGCGGCTGTTCTCTGTTGTCATAAGATTTGATCATCACCGATATGTTTTCCCTCGTCCAGGGACCGGCGGAATTGTCATGAGCTTTTATCTTATCTCTGCGCAGGACCTCTCTGGGTGACGTCACTAGGCCGACCTCGAGCAAAGAGCCTAGTACTGTGTCGAAAATCTGGCAGAGAGGGCAAGACAAACCGGCTTGGCGGCAGCAGGCGCTGATGAAGGGAATTCGTTCGCATGCGGCGGTCCTCTGCTGATATCGCAAACAAATCTGCACTGGCGCCACTGTCCTGGGCAGGACCTGGGGACCCGGGCTAGGCCGACTTCGCAGCTGCCAATTAACGATGCTCCAGGCGCGTGCAGAGCCGTGTCTTGGCTCCTGGTCCTTTATAAGGCCTTGTCTTTTTTTTCCGTGACCTCTTCTCGCCTTGGTTTTTTTGGTGGCTGGTTACTTATGCTTTTTTTACCCGAAAATATCACGCCACTTGAGGAGATCAAAGAAGAATAAGAAGACGAGGACGAAGAAGAGGGAGTGAAAAAGACAACCTCTGTCAAAGTCGAGAGATTTACCCTCCACAACACCTTTTCTTCCTCTTCTCCTCCCTTCCTCAGGCCCAATCGAAGTAAGCCAAGAGGTTTCAAACAGCCACAGCCACACGCCAGAACTACTTTCCATCACAAACATTACCCTCCCAAAGAGACACTTTCAAGATGACCGGGCCAGAAGTTTCCCACGGCCGTGGAGGCGCTGGCAACATTACGCCGGATGATACCAAGTACGCGGATGCTGAGATCGTGAGGACTGCCGACGAGGGTACAGGCGTGAGCACCGGACGAGGAGGTACGCGACGAGACCATCAACCCTTTCCACCTCACCCTGTTGAATTTGAGAGAGAGATAAGACTTTTCCTTTCCCATGTGGCTAGCCGGCCCTGTCTACTACGGGAGCAGTGTGGGCAAGGGGAAATTAGCCATCTTGGAAGGCGCGGATTGTTTTTTTTCTCTTTTCTTCTTTCATCTTTTCCTCGATGGTCTTATCATCATCGTGTGGCTGGCTTTCCTTTTCGGTTCCATCGCTCCGAGGCCCGCCGGCAGAGGTTAGCCATGGCCGATAAGGATCATGGCCCGAGCCAGTGTCCGATTTTCTTATTTTTTTTTTTTCAAGACGATCTTTCTTGCGCGAGCTAACTGACCTGATGTTGGTTCTGCAGGCGCGGCAAACATCATCGGGAAGAACGCGGCCGAGCCCAGGCACGACAAGGAGGTGGTGCCAGAGGAGGCCATAAAGCCCTCGATGGAGAACCAGGACTACCACGTGGGCCGTGGCGGCGCCGGGAACGAGCATCACGCTCCGGGCCATGACCACAAGGACAAGGACAAGACGGTGGCAGCTGGCGAGGGCGAGGGCGAGGGCGGCGCCGCCGCTGCTGCTGCTGCTCCTGGGCACAAGGGGTTGGCGGACAAGCTGAAGGCGAAGATCACGGGCATCTTCAAGAAGTGAAGACGTTGCGTTGCGTTGCGTTGCGAGTGATAGAGGCGTTTCTTACTTGTTATTGAATGATATCCAATCTCCCTCTTCTTTTGTTTTATTCCCCCCCCCCTTCCAAAAAAAAATTTAGTTCACCTGACCATAGCGTGGTATTATTGTCCATTGTTTCTGAATCATGAGCCTCTGCTGCCGCCGAAGCTACAACCCCGTCTATGCATGTGTACTGCTGCGAGATCAGAAGGGGAAGGATCAGGAGACTTGTAAGACGTCAGTGGGGTGGACTGGATGGCCCCAGACTCATAAGGATGCAATAGAGCAGTCTCGACCGTTCCGAACCTCACGATGGTGACTGGATACTAAATAAGGTCAGGTAAGTCGGACTGACTGGTGTGGACTTGATATCATGTTTTTGTCTTTTCCCTCACATAGCAGACATGACTCGTTGACAGCCTCGGGGTGGGAGACGCGGGTTGACCTATAAAACCAACCGAGTATTATAGTGAAAGACGTTCGGAAAAGGGAAAAAGAAAAGAAAAAGAAAAAAATCGTCAGCGTTAGGCAGAACACAGGGGGAGAGAGGCACGTGGGGAGAAAGAGGAGGAGAACTTCGAGGAGGGACCCGACCCCCCAAATTTTGGAGTCACGAGCAGGGGGTGGGTTCATGTCTTACCGCTCCTTGCGCGTCCATCATGAGCCCAACCAACTAGGACTTGCCTCTCCTGCTAAGCCTTCTTTTCTCTTTTGTTTTCCCGTGCGGCCCCCCCCTTCCTTCTTCTCGTCCTCTCTCTGTGTGTCCTCTCTCACATCGTCGTCGTCGTCATCGTCCTCCTCTTCTCCTCCTCCTCCTCAAACATCGACACACACAAAAGGTCATGAAAAAGAACTGTGATGTATGCCCGCTCTGAGGGCCAGCAAGCTTCAGAAACCAAGTTGAAACCACGCCGCAGTGGATTGCAGGGCCTTTTACAGGCCTGATGGCCCGCTGACCGGTCTCACCGAGACAGCCAGCCCAGCCCAGCCAGCCCAGCCAGCCAACCACCAGATCCCGGCCCACTGGAGAAACACGCACATAGAAGGGCAACAACAGCACCCGGCCGTGAAGGGGCCAGTTGGCCAGGCCCCTAAGCCAGTACTTACTAGTAGCACGTTACCGCTAAGCTTATGTCGCACGGCGCACTAGGAGGCCGGACCACGCTAAAGATAGCCCTCCCGCGATCTGTCAGACAGCGGGTGCCCGCTCAGCCAGCAAGCAGTGCAGCGCCGCAGTGCTTCCTTCTGAAGGGATGGCTCCACACAATGAACCCCATCCTATTACTACCACTATCATTCCAACCGCCTCCGGCTCGCAGTTCCGTCAGCAGCAGCAGCAGCAGCAGCAGCAGCAGCAACAACAACCACAAAGACGACAGCAACAACCTCCCTTGCTGCGCTTCCAGTCCAGCCAGTCATACGCCTCTAAGAAGTCCTTCCTCTCGCAGGGCTCGGGCATCGAGGCAGACGACGAACTCTCCAGGGACTCATATGACGACACCGACTCCAACACCATGTCACCACGCATAGGGAGCAGCGCCGGCACGCCGGTGCGGTATCTAGGGGAGGACACGAGGCGTAAGTAATAGGCAGGCTAAGCTTTTCTGTCAAGGCTCTCTTGTTTCCTCCTGATGCAGGTTCTGACGACCTCCTGACAGCGACGAGCTCGAGGGAGCTGAGGGGATGGTACATGTACGCCTTTGCGGCCGAGACCTATGTCATCTGTGGTGAGTGACCCTCATGCCGTAAATCGGATCAAGACAGTATCATTTCTAACTATATCGCAGCAATCGGTACGTGGGCCGCTATCTCTCGAGCTGGATCTGGCCGCGAGGTGTGACTTGCAAGTTACCTGTCGGGATTTGTCACTGACATACCGTCCCTAGGCTCTTTCATCCCGATTCTCCTGGAGAGTCTTGCCAGAGAGAACGGCACCCTGCTCAAGAGCGGCAAGCCATGCGGTCCAAGCAATGACAAGATGAGCGATGACGGCAAGCAGTGTGTGGTGCATGTCCTCGGCGTCGAGATCAACACGGCGAGCTTCGCCATGTACACCTTCAGCATCAGCGTGCTGGTGCAGGCGCTTCTCGTGGTGAGCATCAGCTCCGCGGCGGACCACGGCCAGTACCGCAAGAAGCTCCTCCTGAGCTTCGCCTGGATCGGCAGCTGCAGCGTGATGCTGTACATCTTCATCTCCAAGAACCTCTACGTGCTCGGCTCCGTACTGGCCATCATCTCGAACGTGGCCTTCGGCGCCTCCTTTGTGCTGCTGAACTCGTTCCTGCCACTCCTCGTCAGGCACCACCCGAGGATGCTGTGGGCTGGCGAACGTGCAGGGACCCCGATGTCGGATGACGCTTCGGACACGGAGGAGACACAGACCATGGAGGACAACGATTCCATGACGGGCCTCCTGGGCCATGAAGCCCGCAACGGGCTCGTCAAGACCATGACCCACGAGGACCAGACCTCCCTAGAGCTCAAGCTCTCGACAGAGATCTCCGCCAAGGGCATCGGCATCGGCTACGCGGCCGGGCTTTTTGTCCAATGCATCGCCATCCTGATCCTGATCCGGATGAACAGCACGACCTGGTCGCTCCGGGTTGTGCTGTTCATCATCGGGGCCTGGTGGGCGGCGTTCACGGTGCCAGCCGCGTTCTGGCTTCGGCCACGACCTGGGCCACCCCTGCCGGCAGGAGAGAGTCGCAAGGGGCTCGGCGCGCTCGTGTCCTATACGGCGTTTGCGTGGAAGTCGCTGTACAAGACGGTCAAGCTGGCACGACAGCTGGTGGACATTGTCCTCTTCCTCGGGGCCTGGTTCCTGCTGTCGGACGCCATCGCCACATCGTCGTCCACCGCGATCCTGTTCGCAAAGACGTCCCTCCAGATGGAGTCATGGGCGCTCGGGCTCATCAGCGTCATCTCCACCACGACCGGCATCGCCGGCGCCCTCTCGTGGTCCTACATATCACGGCGCTTCAACCTCAAGCCGCACCAGACACTCCTGGCCTGTATCGGCCTGTTCGAGCTCATCCCGCTCTACGGTCTCTCGGCTACCTGCCCTTCGTCCAGGCATGGGGGGTCGGCGGCCTGCAGCAGCCCTGGGAGATGTTCCCGCTCGCCGCGGTGTACGGCTTCGTCATGGGTGGTCTCAGCAGTTACTGCCGGGCCGTCTACGGCGAGCTGATACCCCCGGGTTCGGAGGCGGCATTCTACGCGCTGTACGCGATTACGGACAAGGGCTCGAGCGTCTTCGGGCCGTTTATCGTGGCCAGCATCATCGAGGCGACAGGCGAGATCCGGCCAGCGTTCTGGTTCCTGGCCGTCCTGGTGGGCCTGCCCGCGCCGCTGATCTACTTTGTCGATGCGGAGCGTGGAAAGCTGGAGGCGGAGCGGCTGGCTGACGTGATCGAGGACATGAGGGCGCAGCAGGGAGATAGGGGCGAGAGCCCTCGGGGGCCGTGGGAGAACCAGGCCATGTTTGGTGGGCGTGAGAGGAGGGAGGATGACCACGATAGCGATGTGGAGGGGCGATGATTGGAGACGGCTGGATCCGCTGGAAAGGGAAAAAAGAAACAACAACAAATCAGCTGGCTGCTACCTTTAGGCATAGCGACGGTGTTTCATGGCGCCTGGCGAATCTGGTTTCTATTCTGTTTGATATCTACTATGGTAGAGCGAGGATATGTGTGTGTGTCCCGGGAGGTTATGGATGGAATTATTATTTTTTTTAGAATACTTGACATAAACACGATTGATTATATGCCAAGTATAGCAAGTATTAATATGGTCTGGGTGGTGGTCCTGGCGGCACACCCTGATTCATGATGATTTCTTGATACGGTAATTGTCCGCCCCATATGCCTCGGTTGGGTAGGTACACCCAAGAGGGGTTGTGTGGGATCAGTCACTGCAGTGAATCCTTCGGCCTGACTATGGCCCCAACATGACATCGGGTGGTTGAGGGCTTGGCCGTTGAGCACCGTGAAACTGTCATCTGTTATAGGTACCTATAGCAGTGCTGGTCCGGACCGGTACGGTTCTGATTGCTGTGTAGGTAGGTAGCGTGGTGCTGTGCTGTGCTGTGCTGTGCTGTGCTGTACGAGCTCCCCCGCTCTCTAGGACACCCCCGGACGGCCAAGCGCAAGAGGCCCTGGCCGGCCCTTGCAAAAGGTTCCTTCAGCGCCCCGCCTACGCTTGTGAGCTAGCCGAGCTAGGGCCACCACCCCCAAGCTGCCACCACCACTACCACACATGAGCTAGCCGAGCTCCACCAGCCACCCGCCTGTGGGCAGCACCCGGGGGGGAGGGGGGGGCAGTGAGCTTGGTTGTAATCCTGTCCAGTGGCTATTTGCCCTCCTCCCTTTGCCGGGTCCCAGGACCTGACCCTACCTGAAGGTGCCCGGTGCCCAAGTGCGACGCGCTCCCGAGAAATTTGAATTTCGCACCGCATCGTGGCAACTCCCCAACGGTGTGTGCCCATTCGCGACGACGTCGTCATCCCCTTTCCATCACCAATTGGCGCTCGCGCATCCCGCAGACGGGCCAGCCCATCACTGGAAGCTGCTGCAGGGCCCTGCCACGAGCCTGTGCGGTCTGATCCCCCCGACAAGCCCCTGCCTGACAGGCCCTGATTAGTGATTCGATCTGATTCCTGCCGATTGGCAAACGCACCTTCTGTTTTCCCCTCCCTTCCCACACACACACACACGCGCACGCACGCACACACACACACACGCAAGAA
Source organism: Celoporthe dispersa (assembly GCA_016584495.1). NCBI lineage: Eukaryota > Fungi > Ascomycota > Sordariomycetes > Diaporthales > Cryphonectriaceae > Celoporthe > Celoporthe dispersa. The sequence continues at coordinate 2,662,404 of WAID01000007.1, forward strand.
GCCCACCAGCCCACACCCCCCCCCCCCCCACCGCTGCTGCTGCACACTGCAGCTCGCAACAGCGAGATCTCAAACCACCACCACCACCACCACCACCACCACCACCCATCCTGCCTGACCTGGATCTTGGCCGAGCAACGGTCGAGAGGACGGTCGCATACCCTTATACCTTCTCTACCCCGCCTGCCCGCCCGCCCGCGATCCGCGAAACACCCCCTACAAGATGGCTGCTGCTCGTAAGCGACCTCGCGACAACATCGACGAGGCCAGCCGGGCCGAGTGCCCTTTCTCCATACGTCATGTCGACCCGAGAGAGCGCGAGCTCAAGAAGAAGCGCAGGCGCAGGGATGACGAGCCCGACGGCGACAACCCCAAGATCCCCGTCCAGATGTCTCCCTTTGCGCCCACGGGCAAGTTCAAGACCCACGAGACCATGGACATCCACTACGCCGTCGAGCCATCCAAGAGGTGGTCCGAGATGACCCGGTACAACAGCTTCGTGTGTACGTTGAAGGCCCGCCCTCCCCGCCTCCCCTCCTCCCTCGCGGCCCTCCCCTCCTCCTTCCCGCCGCGCGCACCACGGCGGGAGCTCCCCGCCAGGCGCAGTGCTGACTAACTCGTCTGCGCCCCTGTGCAGTGAACGGCTCCAAGTATTTCAGCGATAACTATATCTTCGTCGCGAACGAGAGCACGATCGAACGCCAGAAGTCCGCGCCCTCGGGCGGCCAGGCCGGGCCCAGGACGCACTCGGACGACGACTGGGTGGCGCGCATCCTCGAGATCCGCGCCAGCGATGAGCATCACGTCTACGCCCGTGTCTACTGGATGTACTGGCCCGACGAGCTGCCGCCTAATACCCTCGACGGCAAGAAGTACGTCTCTGGCCGGCAGCCCTATCACGGGCAGAACGAACTGATCGCGTCCAATCATAGTAAGTCTGCGCGCAAAAAAAATCCCCCCTCCCCCCCGAGGTGCTTGTACCGGCTGGCTGACCCGAGGCGGGGGTTACAACAACAAGTGGACATCATCAACGTCGTATCCGTCACTCAGCAGGCGACCGTCAACCAAGTCACCGACGAGAACGACGACCAGATCCAGAGCGCCCTGTACTGGCGCCAAGCCCTCGACGTGCGCACCTTCGAGCTATCGGTAAGCCCCCAGAAGCAGAACAGAGAAGTGTACGGTACAGAAGACAAGCGACAGCCACGCGCTAACATGGTCTCAACACAGGTTGTGGATCGCGTCTGCAAGTGCAACGAACCCGGCAATCCGGATAAGGTCCTTATCGGGTGTCCCAACGAGAACTGCAAGAAGTGGCTGCACGAGGAGTGCCTGAAGCACGAGATACTCATGAGGGTGTGGGAGGAGCTCGGTCCCGACAGGCCTCGCAAGGCGACCGGCGTCAAGGCCGAGAAGGAAGAGGAAGAGGCGAAGCGCCCACTGAGCCCCATCGAGCCCGGCAGCGCCACCGTCGCCACCGAGCTGCCTATCCAGGTCAAGACAGACGGCGAGGGCGACACGGTGAAGGCGAGCGACACGGTCGACGTCAAGGAGGAGCGCGAGATCGCCGCAGAGGGCTCAGCGCAACCACAGAATGGCCGGGCCTCGACGACACAGACCCCGACTGCGGAACCACCCCGCAGAGGTGTCGGCCGCGGGCGCAAGAAGGCCGATGACATGAGCTATAAGCCGTACGAGGGCCTCTTCGAGGCCACCTTCAAGCCTGACAACGATATGTTCGAGATCAAGGACCTGAGGGCTGGCGTCGAGGGCGGACAGAAGACCTGGCTCGAGGAGGTGAACTGCCTCGTCTGCGGCTCACGCATCCACTAGAAGCCTGGTCTCTCGTCTGTCTTTTCTCTCTCTCTGTGCGCGAGTGGCTTGGCCGCTCGTGTCTTCTGCTTAAGATCCTCATGGTTAGCGTCGAGACTGCGAGTGCCACAGATTGTGCAAACGAAGTGTGTCCCTCTACCCGCCGAGTTACAGGCTACGGCCATTCCCTCAACAGAACAGCATCAGCTGGCTCCGCTGGATGTCTCTTCAGCGACACGGGCGCAGGCCCGAAGCCTTCATCAGAAGGGAGGAAGGACACCAGTTTATTTGTCGAGGGACTGGGAAGAGATATTGTACGTGACGAGCCGTGGTGGGGGAGAAAGTGCAGAGACTCCAACCCATCTCGACACGCGAACCGGGCCCGAACATCCAACTCCTGGGGTGGGTGCCTCTGGCGCAAGCCCTGCCTTCTTGTCTGTCTGTGCTTAAGCTGAGACGACTCTTGCTTGTCAGGCCCGTTGGTCAGCCGGAGACCGGAGTCTTCATGTGTTGGAATGTCTTGGTCCTTTTCTGATTTTTTTTGTTTGTTATCTCCCCCCCCCTTCCCCCTTTTTCTTTTTTTTTTTGTTTCTTTCTTGTTTCCCCGAAAGAAAAAAAAAAAGAATGTGGTTGGTTGTCTTATCCCTGTTGTCTTCAAGATCAAATACGGTGGACGGGCGTTGACAGTGGTCGTTGCGCGGTATTGTCTTATTTGTTCTCGATGGTTTCGTTTTTTTTCTTCTCTCTCCAATGTCCGTACAACTTACGTTGTCCTCTTCACACCAGCGAGAGCGTCATTGCATCGCAGATTTTTTTCGGTCCTGCAATGGCCTGTCTGTCTGACTGTCTGGCTGACTGATGGATTGTCTTGCTTACTCAATAATTCAAGTATATAGTTCTTGTGTGTATTTCGATTGTGTTATTTGGGCGCAATGATGATACAGCTTTACCAGAAACCTGCAAAGTTCTCTCTTTCCTTTAAAGAAACGTGTGTGAGGGGGGATAGCGAGACGTGAGAAACAGAGAGAGGGAGAGACAGGTGTGGAGAGAAAAGAAAAAGAAGGAGAATAAAATGTCACGAAATCTATCCACTGGACCACCTCCTCTTCTTCTCTTACCTCGCCGCGGCCACGGAGGCTGGTCTCCAATGGCTGCGCTTCCTCCCGAGCCATTCCTCACTCACCACCCACCAGCTCATGAGATCGGCCTGTCATATTATTCTCTATCCATGAGAGCGTATCAGGTCCGAGTACTGCAGTAGAGAGGCGGTTCCTCAAAGCACTTGTTCTGTTCGGTGGCTCGCTTTTGAATCCGCACACGACAGGACAGCCGACAGTGAGGCGGGGAGGAACGTAGAGCACACCACCCTACACACAAACACATATTATCACGCGCGGACAGAAAAAAAAGAAGAAAAAAAATAGGAGACGGAAAAAGCATCATGTATACAGCAAGACCACGGACACACCCGGTCTCGACGAATATTATTCCATGGATTCATTCGTCTCAATTCTTGAGCGAGCCTCGTCAGTCCCACCTGCCGAGCACATAAATTGCCTCCTTTCAATATTTTTCCACCCCACCCCCCCGGCCTGCCGCACAGCTCTGCGGAGGAGTTCAGAATACGGAATCCGATCGATGCCGTCCGTCCCTTAAAGATCCTCCCAAAACGCCTGTTCTTTCGAAACCCTCAGAAAGCAGGACCGTGTCTCGGTCGCCTCGCGCGAGAAAAAGAAAAAAGAGCAGCTCCCCTCCGACAATTGCTTGTATTGTACAGGGCAGGGCAAGACCAAGATCTTTTGCCCGCCTCCAATGCCAGCCAGCCATCCATCCATCCATCCACTCGGTTTCCGGTTTCCTTTCCCGCTCATAGGATTACGCCATCGGACTCGACATCCGATGCTATGTCGAACACGTGCGACTCCTAGCCAGCCACGGTCGTCTGCTGATCGGTGCCGCCCATCGCATCGTCAGCCGCGCCGGGGATGACCTCCTCCTCCACCGCATTGCCGTCTGCAAACTTGCGCTCGCTGACGTGCTGGCCCGCCGTACCGTCGGCCGTCCAGACCTTGTCGGGGAAGGCGCCGCGCTGGCCCTCCTCGTGCTTGAACGTGCAGTACCGGTTTGTGCAGGGCTTGTACTTGCACATGACGGTGGTGTGGTAGAAGTCACAGCCGGGGGTCTTGCAGTCACCGCCGTTGCGGCACGGCGGCTTCGACGGGTGCTTGAAGGGGCAGCGCGCATTCTGGCAGTTGGGCCAGAACTTGCAGTCCTGCTCGTTCTGGTGCGCGGTTCTGGCGGCCGGCGAGGGGTGCCGGGCGACGCACTTGAAGTTCTTGCACGCGGCGCCGAAGCTGCACACGTCTTTGATGTCGACCGTGGCGCCGGGTGGTGCGGCAGGTGACTGGTGCGCGAACTTGCAGTCCTTGTTGGTGCACCTGAGGTTGAAGCGACAGATGCTGTCTTCAGGGTTTGCTGGCTCCCGCGCGGTGCCGCCCATCTCGGCATCTTCGCCCTGGGGGGCGGCAGGGTCCTTCTGCTGCTGCTGTTGGTGGTGGTGGTGGTGGCCGTCTGCTGACTGCGCGTGGTTCCCGTTCTGGTGGTTCCCGCCGCGGCCTCGGAGGTGACCTCGCTGGGTTCGCTCCATCAGCGACCTGCCGCGGCCCCTGCCGTTGAACCCGCCGTTGGCCTGTCCGGACTGCGCCATCAGCTGCTGCTGCATCTGCTGCTGCATCTGGTTCAACAGGTGTTGTTGCTGTTGTAAGACGGACATGACGTCGGGCGCCTGTTGACCTGGCATCATCCCCCAGGCCTGCATGGTACCCATGCCCACCCCGTTCATACCCGGCGACGGCATGTTGTTCATGTTGGCGAGGCCGTGCTGGATGCTGGCGGCTCGCGAGTTGGACCCCCTCGGCTGCCTGCCAGCACCCATCCGCGGGCCTGTGGGTGGCGTGCGGCTGTGCGTGTTGATCCTCTCGTTTCCGCTGGCGCCGCGCACTCGATGCAGGACAGACTCGTGCGTCCTGTCCATGGCCCGATTTATCTGGCCCATGATGCGCTTGCCTCGGCCTCGCGTATCGGTACCGTTGCGCATAGCTTTGGGACCTGTAGGTCTGTGTTAGGAAGAGTTAGCATCGCATTGTCAGGCTCATGTCGGCAGGTAGGTTGGGGGATTTCGGCTGTGGACGTACGCATTGAGCTCTGCCGGTCCATCCGCCGGGGCCATGTCCATGTCCTGATCGCCATCCGCGGCGGCGGGGTCTGCCTGTGCGCCTCCAGCTGTGGCGCCGCCGTCCTGCGCGGTCGAGACACCGTACTGGGCCGAGAGCGCGTCGATGGTGGTAAAGAGCCAGTTGCAGAACTCGCGCAGGCCGGCGTCGTTGGGATCCAGGCCGAGCAGGTCGGCGGAGAGTTCTTGGGCGACCTCATCCTGTGTCTTGCCGTTGACGAGCATGAGGATGATGTACTCGGTAAGGGCGGCATCGTCAGCGCCACCGGTGGCCCAGCCGCACTCCTCAAGCTTGGGCTGGATGGCCGAGTTGAGGGCATCGGCCAGGGGGGTGTTGAGCTCGATCACGACAGTCATCTTGTCGATAGCCTGGTGGAGGTGGGTGTAGCTTGTAGTCTGGTCGAGGGGGGAGGAGGCCTTCGAGGGACAGAGAGGTGGCGAAGGAATCCCGAGAGAGAGAGAGAGAGATGTCGCCTGGAGGACAGCTGCCACGAGGGGGGGAGGGGCAGCAGGGGCGGCACGTTGGGTGAGGGTGTGATTAACAATGGATGCGAGGACTGGAGGTTCGACGCGACAATGACCAGGGCGAAGAAGCGGTTGCGCAAGGGCGATGAAGGTCTTGTGCCCTGTCAAAGCAGCGGGTGTGTGTGTGACCTCGAAACAAAGACCCAATGAAGGGGTCAGCGTCTGAATGGTCCCTTTCTCCCTGTCAAGAAAGAGGAGGTGGGATTCGAAGATAGACACTGTGGGTGGTATCTGCTGGTAGTGTTACGGGGGGAGAGGGGTTTGGAGGTGGTTGTCGGCAGGACAAGATTGTGGCTCTCGACAGGAATGGGAAAAAGTGACGACAGGGTGAAGTTTGCACAGTCAGCCCGTGCCATGACCAAACCAAGCCAAACCAAAATGCCGCCTCGCCTTGCCTGGACTCGACCCGCGCCTGTCTGCGCTTCCCTGCCCGGGCTTAGCCACCTGCTGTTCGTCTAGTCGCAGCCACCAGCCACTGGCAACTGTGGCGGGGCTCAATTAGTCATCTGGCTTTCCTCCCTCCCCCAATCCTTGTTCACTGACTAAGGTGTGTGTTTGTTTGTCAGCATCTGTCCATACTATGTTATCGCACCCTGCACTCACGCTCTTGTCAACATGTCAGAGGTGATGTGTCGAGGTGACTCAGGTCTCGACATCTATTCAATTGCACAGAACACAATCTATTATTAATACACACCCATACTCAGAGGGCCTTTCCTTGCCAGCAATCTCTCATGCTAGAAAATGATGCATATTGATGATCTCGAGCCAGCCTGGCCAAAGCAGCGCGCTGTTCAACCTGCAGAGCCAGCCGGTCTCTCCCGTGACAGCCGTCAAGTGCGACCTCTCTTTCAGTCGAGATCTGCTACGGTGGAGAGAAAGAGAGAAAGAGAGAGAGAGAGAGAGAGAGAGAGGACTCAATCTACCAGAGGCGGCGACTGCCCTTCTGCTTGGAGCCATCTCAGATGGGCTCGCAGCTAATGCAACGTACTGATCACATTTCGAGGGGGGTCTGGCAGGGTCACCTGACGAATTGGCGTTGTCGCCGACGGCCTGGGTTCTCCATTCCACGCATCAAGTCCACATACCATTGGCAGCTCAGCCCGCCCATCCGATCGATCATAAGCTCTATTGTAGCAGGCGGGCCCAGTCTCGACGCCATGCCGAGCCGGCCCTGCATTTCAAGACCAGGGCGTGTCCTGTGTGGCCTCCTTCCTCCAGCTTTCTCGCACACGGCGGAAGGGCAGGGCACCTCGACTGTCAGCCTTGGCTCTCCGGCCTTCCCTTGGCAATTGTGCAGGTTGTCGGAGAGGCGAGGCACGAGGGTCACCTCTTCTTCTTCTTCTTCTTCTTCTTCCTCCTCTTAAAGAGACGGTTTTCGAGCCGCTGTCAGCCAAATCCCGGACCTAGCGCGCGGGAGAAACGGCTGCAAGCTGACTGCTCCCGTTTCGTCCGACAATTAAGGTTGAAGAAACACCCTGGGCTCCAATCTTATCCTTCTACCCTGGTCGCTGTCAAGGAGAAATCATCATGCCACAACACGGAGAGGAAGAAGAGACACACATAGAGAGAGAAAGAGGGAGAGCGAGAGGGAGAAGGACAGAGAAAGAGGAAGAGATGTGTCGGATGGGACGGTATTCTTGGCTTGCTGACAACAATGCTGCAGTGGAAGGCTCCTCTGTTGATCTCTGCAGCCGAAAAGCGGCTGGTCGCGCTGCTGAAGGCATGAAGGAATGCTGTGGTCCACATCCTCCTGAACATCAGAGATGACGGTGGGGTCCCGCAATGCCCATACGAACATCCCCCGTCCCCTTGGAGGATCGCCATCCCTCCGCACCCTCTGCCGACAGACTGTGGCTTGAGTCTTGCAGGCCCTCCTCCGCACCGTCATGCCAACCTTGCTCTGTCAACCTATCCCGCCACCGCTGTCCACACCTCTCTCGGGAGGCGGCGCTGTTCCCGCATAACAAGCTGCAGAAGGCAGCAGGGCCTAATAAAAGTAACGTTGCGCTACATCACATCCCATCCAAGGTTCGCTCGCTCGCTCGCTCAGCCGGTGCACACACCCACCTCTCGAGGCACGTCCAATCCTCTCTCCGTCGAGGACTGCTTGGAGGGAGACCAACAGGAAGAAAAAGCCACCTTCACAACGGCTGATGCCCTCTTCTCTCTCTCTCTCCCCTTTATCGGCCATCCGCCGCCACCCTTTCCGGCGACCAACGGGCTGCGGCATCCCAGGAATCGAGGGTCCAAAAGGGTTCGCTCGGTCCTTCTCAGCCAATCGGTCCAGCCTGACAGGTGCCCTGTCAAAGCATAGAGGCTCCTGAGCCACACACCAACACGCCTGGGATGATTCCCAACCTTGGTTTATACATAGCTACAAGGCCTTCCTGTCGCCCCGCCAAAAGAGAAACATCGAAATACTTATAGCCAAATTGCGCCTCCTCTGGGCTTGGGGTCTCGGAGCTTACTATCACCCGCCAAGATTCCCACAGCCTGCCCATTTACTTTTTTCTTTCTTTTTCCTTTCCCTTCTTCTCTCCCTGTCGCTCGTCACAGGAGCCGCCCCGATCCCTAGGATACGGTGTGCTGCGTGCTGCACTACTTAATCTCAGCCGTCGATCGATATAAAGTACCGACCGTCTGGCGTTCACCTGCGCTCCCCCAACCTTAGCTTCGCTCTCGTCACTACTACGCGGTAGTCAGTGTGCTGCTATACTACCACCAGAGAGGTTGGGCCCGGCTGCAACATATACTCTCAGCTCACATCCAAAGCCTGAGGAGGAGAACACCTTCCTTGCATTCCTTTCTCTTCCTGGTACAGAGCGCGCACAGACGCACGCACACACATATACACCGTGATCAAGATGGGCTTACGGCTGCTCTTGCCTGTCGTCCTCGCCGCTGTCGACTCGGTCACGGCGCAAGGGCTTGGGGGCCTATGGCCTATCCCTCAACCCACCTTCTCGTCTGGAAACACAGCCTTATTTATCAACGAGGACATCGAGGTCACCCTCAACGGAGCAAGCGTACGATGGTCTACTCATGCAAACCTCCTTCCTTCTTATGAGGATATGAATACTAAAGACAATCTCCAAGCACAGCTGACCTACACGGCCGACTATGAACCCAGCTCGCTGTCCAGCGCGCAGCTGGTCCAGGCCGGCGTGTCGAGGACCCTGGACAGCATCTTCCAGTCAAACTTTGTCCCCTGGATGCTGGTGCCCCGGTACAAGCTGTCCAGCTACGAGCCCGCGCTCAACGTGTCCACGAGCGTCACGTCGCTGGCCATCACCCTCACCAGCAGCAACGCGACCTTCCAGCCCTCGACAGCCGAGGCGGACGAGTCGTACAACCTGACCATCAGCGAGGGGCGGCGCCGCTAAGCTCTCTGCCTTCTCGACCAGCGGCGTCCTGCACGGCCTCGAGACCTTCTCTCAGCTGTTCTACGAGCACTCGACCGGGACTGCCTGGTACATGGTCAACGCGCCCATCGAGATCGAGGACACCCCGACCTACCCATGGCGCGGCGTGATGCTGGACACGGCGCGCAACTTCTTCCCTGTCGACGACATCAAGCGGACCATCGACGGCCTGTCGTACAGCAAGCTGAACAAGCTGCACGTGCACGTCACCGACTCGCAGTCCTGGCCCCTCGAGGTCCCCAGCCTCCCCGAGCTGTCCGGCAGGGGCGCCTACAGCCAGTCCCAGGTCTACTCCGCCGATGATATCCAGTCGATCCAGGAGTACGGCATCGCCCGCGGTGTCGAGGTCTACTTCGAGATCGACATGCCAGGCCACATCGGCGTCGTGGGCGAGGCCTACCCTGACCTCGTCGTCGCATACGATGCCCAGCCCTACACCACCTACTGCGCGGAGCCTCCCTGTGGCGCCCTGAAGCTGAACAACTCGGACGTCGAGGACTTCCTGGGCGAGCTGTTCGACGACGTCCTGCCGCGGGTGGCCCCCTACACGGCCTACTGGCACACGGGCGGTGACGAGCTGAACGCGCAGGACTACCTGCTGGACCCGGAGCTCGACACCAACGACACCTCTGTGCTGCAGCCCCTGCTGCAGGACTTCATCGACACCAGCACACCCGCGTCCGCAACGCAGGCCTGAACCCCATGGTCTGGGAGGAGATCGTCACCACCTGGAACATCACCCTGGGATCCGACGTCGTCATCCAGTCGTGGCTCGGCGGCAGTGCTGTGCCCGACCTGGCCGCGAACGGCTACAAGGTCATTGACTCCAACTATAACTTTTACGTGAGCCTACACCCTCTTCTTCCTTCTTCTCCTTCCTCCTCCTCCTTTACCCGTAAATATATATACACAATCATCATGAGCGGCCCCCCATGCTAAATCACATCCTGCCTCACAGTACCTCGACTGCGGCCGCGGCCAGTGGGTCACCTGGAGCAACGACCTCTGGGCCACCGACTACCCCTTTAACGACTGGTGCGGCCCCTCCAAGAACTGGGAGCTCATCTACTCCCACGACCCGGCCGCCGGCGTCTCCGCCAACGCCACCTCCAACGTCCTGGGCGGCGAGCTCGCCGTCTGGTCCGAGACCATCGACAGCCAGAACCTCGACTCCCTCGCTTGGCCCCGCGCTGCCGCCGCCGCCGAGGTCCTCTGGTCCGGGCGGACGGACGCCGCCGGCCAGAACCGCAGCCAGGTGGATGCCGCGCCGCGGCTCAACGCCCTTCGGCAGCGGCTCGTGGCCAGGGGGATCGGCGCCAGTCCTATCCAGATGGAGTGGTGCACCATGTATCCCAACGCGACCGGGTGTGCTCAGCCTGCTTAGGGGCAGGACGAGGAGGACCCGCCCGCGCTCGTTGCTGTGGCTGTGGAGGTCGAGGTCGTCGCTGTGTCGGAGGTTGTGGTAATGTGGTGGAGGTCGTCACGGTCATAGACGACTCCTCCTCCCCCCTCCCTCCCCCTCGGAGAGAGACCTCGTCCTAGGAGGAGGGGCCCTCGCCCACCGTCGGTACAGAAACCCTCGACAGCATAGCCGGCATGACTGGGCGCGCTCGTTGGGGTGGAGGGAGGGACGCTTTCTTCGTGTACATATATGTATATTTTTTTTACTTTGATGCAGTCTCTAATGGCGTAACGTATCAATGTCGTACAATGATATTCACTCCAGTCTTCTCAACACGCGTGACATGAAGTGAAGACGTTCGTAACCTGGATTTGTGACAAAGTGCCCAAGATTCTCGGGCAAGAGTTCTTAAGTAGTATCAAGGCAACAATACTGCTTTCTTCTGTTGCGATTTGCCTCCTCGACCCAGACGGGTTTCTGCCGGGGTCTCAACAAGTCCTACCATTATACACACACACACACATATACACACACGATCTCTCTCTCTCTCTGTCTGTCTGTCTCTCCCCTTCCAGGTATTTCAACCAGACAAGACAAATGAATGTGGTAGTTCCATATCTCCCATCATCCCCCCACCCCTTTTCCGGGGTCAATAATCTTACAGCCCTAGAATACCCATCGCAACGTACTGCAGAGATGAGTTTGCAGAGAGCCAACCCATCCATCTCGACTGGAAAGAATGGAAGAAAAAAAGAAAAAGAACTCTTCCCGAAGTCCTTTTGCTGTTGGTGTTTTTTTGGTTCCCCTTTGGCCCCAACGCCTTGCAACCCTGTGGCCCAGCATAGCCTAGAAATACATAATGATTGATCCCTGAGTTGGCTATCACAACACATCAAAAAGGAGAAAATCAAGGTGCTCTTCCTTCATCGATTCCTTGGGGCTTTCGGATCTTCCTGGCGGACCAGGACCTACCTACCCCAGCCCAACAGCGCCGGCCGCCCTGCCCAGCTGCTGGATGAGGTGGCACAGGTTCTCCACGATGGGCGCGGCCTGGCCGCCGACAAAGTTGGCGCGGAGGATGTCCTCTACCATCCCCATGCAGCTCGCCGGCTCCTCGATGAGGCTCTGTGTCGCGGCCCCCACGCCGGCCCCACCACTGCCGCTGCTGCTCTCGCCGGCGGGCCCGTGGCCCGAGGCACCGGTGGCGGCGGTAGTAGCCCTCTTCGTCGGGCCCCGTATGGTAGGCCTGGCCGAGCCAAACGCGATGAACTGGCGCATCATGCCGGTGTCGGGCGCATCGAGGTGAATCGCCGGCTCCGTCTGGTTGTCAAAGCCGCCGCCGCCCTTCCGCATGGCACGCGTCACGACGCCCCATGTCCACAGCGCCAGCGCGGCGTGGTGGACCGCGATCGCCGAGAAGTCCTTGAGGTGGCCCACGGGAAACTCCTTGGCCCATCGCAGGATCTGGCCGGCGTGCCAGATGGCCCGGCGGGACTCGCCGTCCTGCACCCAGCGCTGCAGCGCGGGGAGGATGCGCCTGGCCTGCTCGTCGCCCTCCTTGCCCGAGAACAGCTGCAGGTCCTCGAAGGAGACGTGCAGGTTCATCATCAGCAGGTTGAGCACGAGGTTCTCCTGGGCGACCAGCATGTGCGGCCATTTTTGTGCCGCGCTGAGCTGGAACTGCTCCAGGGCCTTGACGTGCTCCTGCTGGCGAGACTGCAGCAGCACGTTCGGGTTGCCGGCCACGTTGGGCGAGAAGTTGGACCAGCGGTAGATGGAGTTCATCTGGCAGTACTCGCGGATGAAGGTCCAGAAGCCATGGAGGAAGATGGAGATGCAGTACCGCACGTCGAGCCGGTGCGCATCGGTCGCGAGCACGTCAAAGTCGCGGAGGAGATCGCCTAGTGAGGGGAGCCTGGCGGTGTGCGGCCCTGCGTGTATTCGTAGGTAGTGAATCTTCCATTCCTGGGCCGTCTTGGCGAACCAGAGCTCTCGGGCCTCGGGGAGCGGGAGGGTCAGCTCTGCGTATGATACATGTGGATTGATCATGGACGTCATGGATGTCTGGGCGTCGCGGATGAAGAGGTGGAAGATAAGCCTGCGGCGTGTTGTCAGTAGATGCTGCTGGTGCTGCTACGAGACCAACAAGGACGGAGCGTACCTCTTCCACGACTCGTTCCGACACCAGAGCTTCCACTTGGCATCCAAGATGGAGCCCTCATCTGCAGCATCCACGTGGACGTGCCCATACTGTGATTGCTGGAACATGCCTCTGCCCCTGGTCATCGCAACAGGGATGTTCAAGTCTACATCCCGTCTTTGTTAGGGCTCAGTCCGCAAAGTCTAACACCATAAAAATAAAAATAAAAAGGAAAGGCGATATACATACGGCACTCAGCTATCTCCATGCGCCTGCGATTCCCGCTCCACAGGCCAATGTCATGGTTCAGCACCAGAGCCTGGACCAGACTTATGTCCTGAATCTTGGTATTGTTGTCTTCGAACTAAGGGCGCGTGTCAGCAGGGCGGAGGATGTCCAGTACTCTGGAGGAAATAGCTATCCTCGGCATAGTCAAGGGGCTGTACATACTCGCATAGGTATCGTGATTCCTTATCTTCTGGTGAGCATCCAGGCCTAGACAGGGGAGGGGGCAACTCGGGTGAAGGGCCAGACTTACGAACTGCCTCCTGCAAAGCGAAGCCAAATTTCCAGAGCGATCTGACAGGTGTCAGGATGGCTCCCGCTGCAGCCGTCACGCCAAGCCACTCGGGAGACTGCCCGTTCATCGAGAATGAACCAAAGTGTATGAACTCGGATACCTGACACAGGTGCCAGGCCAGGAAAACGTGGACCAGGGAATCCATGACCTCGGTGGAGGGAAAGGACGACGCCACCCTTCCCATGATAGAGTTGGTCTGACATGTGCTCAGGATGATAGCCAGCACCTTGTCCCGCCCGGAAGCCTCCATCTTGTCGTTGACGACCTTGTCTGGCTGCAGTTGCGAGTTCTTTATGTCGATCAGCGGCAGGTTGCTCTTCTGGGTCTCCATGTTATCCTTATTGGCGTCAGGGATCCAACGCCACGGCGAGTCTGCCCAGATGGAGACGAGACGCTGGCGCATGTTAGACAGGGACAGGTCTGCGGCGTCCTGGGCCTGGGTGAAGATGTAGCTAGCCAGGTTGGGGTCGGTCGCGAGCATGCCATGGATGTTACCGAGGTTCCAGTTGTCGATCAGGCCGAAGTCGAGGTCGTTCATGTCCAGGTTGGCATCATCGCAAAAGTCGAGCACGGCCAGGCCCTGGGCCGAATTCATCCTCGAGGGATTCATCTGCTGTTGCGGATCGTAGAGGACGTTTTGCAGAAAATCTCCAAACTGTGGTCTTGACATATCGACCACGGCGGCGGCATGGCCCTGGGAAAGCTGGGCGGTATAACTGTCCGTGTGGTCTTCATCCTCCATGGTTAGCAAAGCTCAGACCCCGGGCACGTGTTGAGAGGAGGCGGCGGCAAGGGCCAGCGCAGTGTGCAGCAGGTCGCCAGCGGGATCGTATGATGGGTGAGTGATAAATCAAGAAAGATGGGGAACAGAGGATGAGGCGAAGCCAACAGCAGCAGACGCGCCGGGCGGCCTGAGCCTGCCATGTAAAAAAAGAAGAAGGGAAAAAAAAGAAGGTGGTGGTGAGGTTTAGGCTATGGGGTATAGTTTTGTTATAGTAATGACAAGTGTAATGTTATTGGGGGGGGGGGGGTGAGAAGGAGACAAGAAAGGGAAGAGAACCTGAGAATAAGGATATTCTTCTACACGGCGGTCGAACACGAAGGGGGGGTGGGAAGAAAAAAAAAAGGTGTGGCTCACTCTGGTCTATCATGGTCTCAGGTGTGGGTAACTGCACTGCTTCATTGCTGCCCTGGGTGTGGGTAGCAACGATAGGAGAGCCTCCGCCGGTGGACTGGCCGTAGTGAGGAGGATTCGTCATGGCCGGCGCGGCTGGGGTGGGGACCTTCAGCATAGGCCCAGATTGGAGTGCCTGAGAGGACAAGGGCTCGGGGCCCAAATTACGGGAGACCGGGCCCGAAGGGGCTGTAGTAGGAGGAGCATGCATCGGAGGAGGGTGAGTGTGGGAGTGGCCCAGGGCGCTGGCGCTGGCGTGGGGCTTGGAGGGGGGAGAGGAGGAGGAAGAGGAGGAGGAGTCCGAGTGGGCGCTGGCTGAGAAGTGCAGCAGGTGCAGGGCGGCGGCAGATCCGGCCTCTGAGGAGGCATACTCGCACGTCAGGTTGCGATGGCGGCATCTGGTGCACGGCTTGGTGTCCTCACACTTGACGCGTGCCTTGGCACATGCCTGACATGCATGGGCAACGCGGCCGGCGCCAGGCGAGGAGTTGATGCGGCGCCTCTTGTTGCCGCTGCCATCGTCGTTGTGGTTGGCACGGTGTCTCTTGAGCAGGTCGGCGCGGCCAAATGCCTTCCCACAGACCTGGACCGGGGCAATCATCAATATGTGCCCTGCAGAAAGCCATATAACATCACGCAACAACAAGAACAACAACAACAACAACAACACCAAGAGACTTACATCACAGACGAAGCGCTTGCCCAGCGTGTGGGTGGCAACGTGCCTCTGGAGGTGCTCGGGCCGGGAGTACCTCTTGAGGCAGTCTGCACACTGGTACAGGCTCGAGTTCGCGGCGTGGTTCCTGGACACGCCTGGGCCAGCCGAGGCTGGGGCTGTGACTGCAGCGGCGGGCGATGTCACTGGGGAGGCGAGGGAGTGCGCACTACCAGACGCCGCCGGTGATGCCGTGGAGGGGGGGAGGAGGAGGATAGCTGTAGGCGGAGGTGGCCACGGAGATGAAGTCCAAGGCTGGCGAGGGATTGCCATCGTTAGGGCGCCGCTGCGGAGGGGGCAGCGGGCGAGCAGGCTGGGACAGCGACCGAGGTGGTGACGACGACGACGACGGTGGGGGATGGTGAGCCGAGTGGACGTGGGCGGGAGGCTGAGGTTGAGATTGAGGGTGAGGGTGAGACCGAGGCGGGGGCTGAGACGGAACGGCTGGCTCCGGGTGCAGCAGGTGAGAGAACGACGGGCTGGCCATGATATCGGTTGACAGAGAGGCGGAGACGAGAGGGTCGCAGAGACGGGCTCAGGCAGAGCATGCTGCTGCTGCTGAGCTGGGCCAGAGCTGGAGCTGGAGCTGTGCCTCGCCGGTGCAGAGCACGTTGTGTGTCCAGTCTAATCCCCACTGCTTGGTACTGTACGCGGCTGGTCTGCCGGTATCCCGGGCTTCCCGTGATGTCGGGATCCGGGCGGGAAAAAAAAAAAAAGGGGGGGGAACAGGTCGGTATCGCGACCGTAGCAGTGTTTCTTGCTCCTCACACCCTGCCCGTGCTGCTGGATTACTAGAGCTGGGCTTGGGCCTGGACCTGAGCCTGGACCTGGACCTGGATCCCGTACCAGGCTTGCAGGTCTGAGACAAACCGAGAGACAGACAGAGGCCAATTGGCCCGCAAGGGGCTGATCAGCATCTGGCCAAGCCCTCTTTGACGGAGCGATAGAGGAGAGAGAGGGGGGGGGCGGAGAAAAGGTTGGTGCGTCGTCCTCTCTTGCTGCTGGAAACGCCCTGTGCGCCCACCCAAGGTACAAAAAGAAGTTTTGAGCGGACTAGGTTCAGCGGTAAAGGACCTAAGGCGTAATTTGGCGATGGAGCTTGCTGCGAGGCTGGCCTGCTGGTCGTGGTGGTGGTTGGTTGTGTCTGGTGGGATGGAGCTTCTGCGCCGGGATTGTGGGAGACGACGGGATGGATGAGCAGTAAAAGAAGTGCGCACAGTGGAGAGAAGACCTGATCGAGATAGGTAGAGAGAGAGAGTAAAAAAAAAAAAAGAGGAAAAAAAAAGAGATGGAGAGAGATAGAGCGGGGGGGGCGTAGGCGAGTGTAGGGGGGTTCTGGGGGCAGGGACCTAGCCAGGAAATGCTTGGTCTTACGTTTTCAGGAATTTGAGAAGGTCCCCTGAAATCTGGAAGGGAAAGAGCAAACAAGGTTCAACGTTCAAGGATTATGAGCCAAGAACCAATCGACCAGGGAATCATGTGTATGGTCTAGAATTGATCATGAAAATAGAAGAGAGATAGAGACAAGGACCAGGACGAAGAGGAGAAACGACGACGACGAGGGAGGAGGAGGAGGAAGAGTGAGGAGAGGTGGGGGGGAGGGCAACTGAGGAGGGCCGGGGGGGTTCGAGAAGGAAGGAGTGGTCGGCAGCAGTGTTCCATGCATTCAGACATTATCCAGATTAAGCATACTTGCAAGAGGTGCTTTTTTTTTTGTCCTCAGGGAAACAACAGGGGTGCATCGGAGCTATGCTGGCGTCTCACACGGCGGGTCGAGACCTTTTGGGGCAGAGCCAAAAGCCAATAGAGACAAGATCAAAACATATTTGTATACAATTATACCAGGGTGGTGTACGTTCCTGAGGCCTCGACATGTTTTACATTATGCACGAGCTCACAGGAATATTGGACTGTTCTTGGCAATCAAGTCGAGACGCAGACTGCAGCACCCAACAGCCCCGAGCACACACAAAAAAAAAAACAAAAGAAAAAAAAAGAAAGGGAGAAAGAAAGAAGGGGGAAAAAAGAGTCACGCACGCAGGACGGACACAGCACCGCCGCCGCCGCCGCCTCCTCCTCCTTCTCCGCGGCGCCGCCCTCGTTCTTTGTGTGTTTCCCTAGTGGACCTAGTGGACAGACAGCACAATCCCCCGATCTGATCTGGTGCTGTTGGAAGTGGGAGGGGGGTTGGGGGGGGGGGGCTTGAGGGGTTTAGCACTAGCATCGAGGTACGTATGCCCTGGTACGACAATGTATTTATGATACCACAGTAGTAGCAGCCAAGGGTACCTCCCATAGGCGTGTTAGGTTGGTAATGAGTGGTCTGGGCGGCGATGATACCACGAGGAATAGCAGCCATGGTGGTAAACAGCATGAATTACCATGGCGACTACATGCTGACCCCTACGTACTCTGCTGGAATTACATTGTCAAATGCATTTCCCCTTATGGATACTAAATCGTGGTAAGTCGCAGCGTTGGCGTGGGCGGTGGGACACTGCCGTGAGACGCTGCGTAGTGTGGGTACGCGGACATGGTGAGGTGAACCAAGTAACCAGAACCAGAACCCGGGGATACCTGGCCGCCCGCGTGAGATAGATGGGTACACGTAGTACGTAGTCGTGGTGTTTAATTCCCCGGGACTAGCAGCCCCCCCCTCCCTTGTCCTCAGCCCCCCGGCAAGATCTTACTTTTATTTTATTCCCAGGCTTGCATCCAAACGCACCAGATCAATCATTTGACCTCGCCGAGGTAAGATTTACGACGATAACACGACGGGGCAGCCCAACGGGTTTCAAATGAGCGGGTCCTAGAGTGGGAAAGAAGAAGAAGAAAAAAAATCAAAAGAGGAAAGAGCGAGGACGAAGAATGAAAAAAAAAAAAAGAAGAAAAAAAGGCAAGGGTGACCAGGATTGGAAAAAAAGAAAAAAAGAAGGAACGAAAGAGAAAAAGAGGGAAATGGGAACAGGGAAAGAGCAATGACAAGAGGAGGAAAGAGAAAGGGAGACTGTGTGTGAAAGAGAAAAAAAGGAAGGGGGGGGGGAAAAAGGCAGAGGCAACGATCGTCGAGGGCTGGATCGGTTCTCCTCACTCACTACATCAAAACAGCATCACATCACTGCAATGGGACATAACATGGCGCAGAAAGATCTAAAATGAGTAGGTACGTACAACAACACAAGAGAGCACAGCACAAGGTGGGAAGAAGGCTCACACAGCCAAAGAAGGGCCCTGTTGCCTCGCCAGGCCCAACAAGAACAGAGAACAGAACTGAACACACAAAGGTACCATAGTACTTCCATCGTCATATCGTCGACAGTGACGCGTCCTCAATCTCCATCCCGCAACCCGCCCTTATTTCCCCTCCCCCTCCCCCCCCCCGGTTCTCCCTCACCAGTCCAGCGTCGTCGTCCACCGGGACGCGCACCTTGCAGGCGGCTGAACACCCATCTTCCAACGGCGAGTCTCGGCATGACCTCTCGAAGGGGGATGCCACGCCGGCTTGGCAAGAAGGCACGAGAAAGCACTCCCAGATCCAGTGGGCGGTGGTGACGGTGGAGATGGTGGCCCTCGCCCCCCCCCGGTCCTGCATCGCCATTTAGAGTCGCAGCTCTCCCGCGAACACGGTCCCGCCGACCTTGTGGAGTGCAGTGGCAGTAACCATAGTACAACAACGAGCAAGGGCTCCCGCTACAGTACGGTACTGCACTGTACTATGGTACATAACAAGCAAATGCTGCTGCAGGCTGCCAGCTAGGGTAAGCGGGTGGGGCGGGGGTCTCCTCGCTGGTGAGACGGAAACGACGACCTCTTTCGTCAGTCCGGAACGCCCGACCTTGTGGCGATGCGGTGTGCGTTTTGGCATCGTATACAGGCCCAGGGACGAGAAAGATTGTCTGACCAGCATCATGGAATCCATCCTCCGGGGAAGATCAGCCAGCCTGCAGCCCGCGCGGTGGCTAGAAGAGGCGCTCGCCGCTCGACAGTCACGGTTACAGTCACAATCACACCCGACATATGTATGCCCTGCGCAACCCACCACCACCACCTCGTATCAGCCTCGGGAGGCGCCTCTAGCCATCTCAGCAGCACCTAGTACCGATAGCATACAGTATGCCGCGATGAAGGGTGGACAGACGTGTCGAGCCTCGCCTTGGAGCCTGTGTGTGTGTGTGTGTGTGTGTTTGTTTCGGCTCGTCGGCACCAGACAGACAATCAGACGAGGCCAATGTACCAAGACACCCACCGTGCAAGGAACCCGGGTTGTGTGTCTCGCCTTACTACTGCTGAAAGCTCATCCTCCTCCTCCTTTTGCTGCTACTACTACCAAAGCGTATCGGCATGAGCGCCGCCCGAGCAGGCACTTCCTGCCCTTACCAGGCAAAGCACACTACGATACCAGGCGCGGGTTCCTATTGGAGCATCCTCACTCGACGGCGTCGAGGGCAGCTGTCGTCTGATTTGAGTCTCCCTACTAGCAGCCACCGGCCGAGACTGGCCTCGATGATGCCTGTTCACCCTCAAGGGCCAGGGCTAAGGAGCTGTGCCGCGTCGAGCTAACGCCCAGAGCTATTCCGCAGGCGAAGTATCGGCTGGACGGAAACATACACATGGCCAATCCTTTATATCATTTATTTTTCATGGGGGGGAGGGGGGTGACGCGAACGAGAGGAAGAAGAAACGACCTTTTCGATCCAAGGGGGACGCCGCCTCTCGCGTGCCACCAAAGGCTGGCTTTCGCTCCCAAGGAACCACTCAGGAGAACTCACCACCCTCGCCCCCCTCTCCCCTCTCTTTCTCTCTTTTTTTTCTTTTCCCTTTTTTCACACACACACACCGGCTCCCCTTCCTCCCGTCAGCCCCCGTTCTTCTCTCCTCTACTCGCCTCCTCGGCCGTACATGTGCAGCCCAGACAGACATGGGCACTGTGGACAAGCAAGGTATAGAACCTGGGGTGGAGGTGGTCGTGTGCCGGTTCTCTTTGTCACTGCCACTTTACCCTCACGTTCATGCGGAGTGGTGAGGAGGGAAGAAGGGCGTGAACAGGATCCGATCCTGTGGTACATACTCCATAACTATGGTAACCAGTACATAGTACGGGTCCTCCCTGGAAACGTGGGGCATGCGAGATCCGCTTCAGCCGGGCGGGCATTAAGCTTGGTGCTACTTATGTAGGACAGAAAGCTTCGTTATTTTTTCTTTCTCTCTTTTTGTTTTTAGTCCCATGTTCGCCAAGATAGTTCCAAGATGCGCGGCCATCTGCCGGGAGGGGCGGTTCAAGCAAGAGGCACAGGCTGAGCGGGAGATTGACCACACACACATCGTTTTTCATCGTCATCATCATCATCATCACTCACCAATCTCCTCGACTTACTAATTAAAAAGTAGTACATGCTCTACATTTATTATTGTACTCGGTGTTTTGACATCAATTCCCCCGGGGAAGCCTCTCTCTGTGCTTGTGGCCCTCCCCCCCTGCCTACCACACTTGTCTGCCCGTCTTTTTTTATTTTCAAATTTTCTACGGCTGAGGAGCCACACCCTCCTCCTAACCTGGGCTGGGGGGAGACGCATTACGTGTCGTCGTCTCCTTGCCTTCCTCCCCTCCTCCAAACAAACCCTGCCCTGTTCTTATGCATAATACCTACTACGGTACACACAGACTCACACACCCGCGCACACGCACACACACACACATGGCGGACAAGAAACAAAGTTCTCTCTTCTCCACCTGCAAACCCCGTCGATCCTGGCCTCTCACATGGCTTAGGATTGTAATGACCAACCACCTTCGGCACCCTACATCGCTTCGGGATCTGTAGGATCACATATGCATCTCTGGGGGAAGGGGGAAAACTTGGGGAATACCCTGTGCCGTTCTTGCGTCGTCGATCACATGTACCTCGCTGCCCTTCTTCTCCAAACCTCCTCCTTCGAAAATACACACCACATTGCCGGCGTCGGGAAGTGGGGGGAAACCGTCACGTCCTCCTGCTTGGTTGCCACCCATCATCGGGCACACACATACACACGGCCTGAAAGTGAAAGTCTGGGGTAAACCGCCTCATGCGGTTAACCAAGATCCGACGGCGCGCCTCGACAATATACAGACAATAAAAAAAAAATACCTGGATACTTACGGGTCACGGTTACGGCCACTATATTCATGCGAAAGTAAGCGAAAGTCAACCTGCTGGGGCCTGGTTGTGCAGCTTCCAGGGCCTCGAGAATCCTGAAAGTGACAACTAACTCGGTGTTCAGATCCAGGCGCCGTTCGCCCTCTCCTGCTTGTCCTTCTCGTTCTTCCTTCTTGAGGATGTAACAGGGCCACATCACCACTTATTATTAGTAGACCGACTCCAGGAACCCTATTTGGTCGTTATGGTGGTATGCACTGTGGCTGGTCTCCCGTAGACGACAGCTCGCCAAGGCATCACGACCCCCTCCCTCCCCCCCTTTTTGGACGCTACTACATGCCACCTGGTATAAGATCCTTTCTACATGTCGCACTTCCTCGGGCCAGCCATTGATTGAGGTGCATCCTGAGACCGCAGGGTGAGACATTCGAGAAAATTCCCCGCGGAAGTTGTTATCCTCCCTCCTCTCTTTCTCCCCCGCCTTCTACACGTCTTAGGCCTTTACATATTCTACCACAGTCCAAGGTCGAGAAAGAAAGGAAGAAAGAAAAAAAGAAAGGGAAACAAAAAACAAACTCGTTGTAGTAGATTGGTGCTAGCAGAGAGCGTGGACCCCTATTCACCCCTTGCACCCCCCCCCCGGGCTTCCAGAAGGTAGCTTTTTCTTGTAACGAAAGAGAGAGAAAGAGCCACATTCCTGCAGCAGTACTGGCCCTTGAGCAGTGTTCCTCACAGCACAATCCAAGCCGGACAATATGGCCCTAGACAACATCGCAACCGCCTTGCAGGCTGAGGATCACGAGCTGCCCAAGATGGAGAAAATCAGGCAGAGGACACTTGGGAATGTGCGGCTCCGTCACCATGAGACTGACGAGATTATTCTTGTCCCCACGCCTTCCAGTGATCCTAACGACCCCCTAAACTGGTGCGTTCCTCCTTGTTCGACTGTCTCGGCCACAGGCGTCGTCTCTTTTTCTCTGTCTCGAGTCTCGTCTCTCCCGCTCCCCCTCCCCCCCAACCAAGAGAGACTGAGCTGTAACCACCACAGTGACTAACACAAGAGAGATCAAATCCACAGGCCACAGTGGTACAAAAAGTCCATCGCCGTGCTCATATGTCTCGCCATGCTCTGGTGCAACTTCCTGGCGGCTGGGCCCACGGTCGCCATCGTCCAGACCACGCTGAGCTTCTTCCCCGACGCGACCCCCACGGAGGACCCAGCGCAGTTCAACAAGAACATCTCCAAGGTGTCGTACTTTTTCACCACGACCGCGCTCCTCCAGGGCCTGGGCAACTTCCTCTGGGTGCCCATCGCCAACAAGTACGGGCGCCGGCCCGCGTACGTCTTCAGCTACACCATCTACCTCGCCTGCGCGATATGGACCATCTTCGACCGGTCGTTTGGTGGGTTCCTGACGGCGCGCATCCTCATGGGCCTGGGCGCCGGCGCGGCGGAGACGATCGCTCCCGTCACCATCTCGGACGTCTTCTTCCTGCACGAGCGCGGTGCCATCATGGCCCTGTACACGTCCTTCCTCTCGGTCGGCGTGGCTTTTGGCATCGTCATCTCCGGCCTGGTCACCATCCACCACAGCTGGGGCGTCATCTATGAGGTCGCCGCCGCCTTCATCGGCCTGATCCTCCTCCTGGCCTTCTTCGCCTTCCCCGAGACAGCCTACAGGCGCGAGGAGAGGCTCATCGAGGAGGCCCAGGCCCGCGAGCAACTGGAACAGGCGACAGCGACGGTCACAGAGACGCGCTCCCAGCACGCCCACGACCCGACCGCCACCTCGTCCGAGAAGTCCACCACGGGCGAGAACGGCTTCGACACGGACGTGGAGCAGCCTGTATCCTCCAGGCGCCTCACCACCCCGCACCGCACCCCCTACCTCCAGCGCCTGCGCCTCTTCAGCGGCACCTACACCTCCGAGCCCCTCTACAAGATCTTCCTCCGGCCCCTGGGCCTCATCTGCCTCCCGCCCGTGCTGTGGTCCGCCCTCGTGCAGTCCGCCACCATCGGCTTCCTCGTCGCCGTCACCTCCAATGTCGACACCGCCTTCGAGGCCACCTATGGCTTTGCCTCGTGGCAGGTCGGCCTGTGTTTTATCGCTGCCGTCATCGGGTCCATCATCGGCGTGCCGGCCGGTGGGCTGCTCGGCGACCGCGTGGCGGACTACTTCACCAGGCGGAACGGCGGCATCCGCGAGCCGGAGATGAGACTGCCTGCTATGATGCCGAGCCTCATCACGACGCCCCTGGCGCTGGTCCTGTATGGGGTTGGGGTGCAGAAGAAACTGCACTGGATCTGTCCTACGATCGGACTGGGTCTCTGTAGGTCCTCCCCCTCCCCTCCCACAAAAAAAAAAAGTCTTTTCTTGTTGGAGAAGAGCGGTGGATGGGAGTACTGCTCTGGTGGGCTCAGAGAAAGCTAACGTGTTTTTCCCTTGGCTAGTGAACTTCTCTATCGTCCAGGGAACCAACGTCTGTCTGGTCTACGTGATTGATGCGTACCGACCTGTGGCAGGAGAGATCACCCTGGCAGTGATGGGGTTCAAATGTGGGTTTTTTCTCTCTCTCTTCAACCTTGTTTTTACTTATGAAAAAGAAAAAAAGAAAAGAAAAAAGGCTTTTGATGAAGTGAGGAAACTTGATCGCTAACAGACAACACCCATCTCAGCCCTATTTGGCTTCCTCCTCTCCTTCTACACCAACCCCTGGGTCGACGAGGCAGGCTACGGAAATGCCTACGGGGCCATGGCTGGTATCTCGGCCGCCATCATCATCCTCTGGGTGCCGCTTTACATCTGGGGCAGGGGGATCCGCCATGCCACCTGGTCCTGGCCGGTGATTTCGTCGATTCACTGGGATGATGACCGCGAGGTGGGCGAGTAAAATCTCCCTCGCTTTGTCTTGGTATGGACTTGTCTTTCCTGTGTTTGTGTGTGCGTGCGTGTGTGTTTGCTTCATATTAATTATGTAGTATTCCTTTTACTTTATTCTTTTCCGGTTTCTCTGTTTTTCCTTTCTTGGATCGACAATCTTGAATGATGATAATTACGCCAAGCAAAGCGGGCTGGTCCTCGGTGGTTGAGGAGTAAAGGCAGGAGAGACAAGAAGAAGAAAAAAGGCCCGCGTGGCTGTGGTGTGTTTGTATGTGTGCTTTTTCAATTCTATTCTATATTGATGAATATTCAAGATACCAAGAGGAATATGGCCGACCTGGGCCTCTTCTGCACCCATGTTTGATTTTCTCTGCCCTGTGAAACTTGGCTATCAGCTGTTGTCGTCTTTCCTGTTGTCTTTGCGTTGATTGGTGTGGTTGGGAGAAAACTTTTTTGGTGAATATGGGCTTGATTTGTCAAGTATTGGCTATGTCCCCAAATGTTATGTATACACTCTTGGAGTCTTAGGCCTCGGGATAGCTAGCTGTTATAGGAATACTCCTCTTATCAAACACTCTTATTGATCGTTATTGCTGATGTCATTGTACCTCCCACCAAGAACAATTCGTATAAGTCATCTGGCATGGGCTCAAGATTAAGGTCACATTCATCGGGGTGCTCTGAGATCCAACCAGCTACTTGTTCAGGAAGACATCTGTGAGGGGGCGCACTCCCTCTGAAAACTCCCATGCTGTGCATCTCCTCTTTTCTCTCTCTCTCTTTCTCACCATCTTTCTTTCTTGCTACCTCTCAGGGCTCACCAATTAGAAGCTCAGATAGCCACCGTCCATAACCACATTCTGGCCAGACACGCTCCTCATCCGCACGAGTGCGAGGACCTGCTCAGCAACATCCTGAAGGCGAGGGAAAGAGAGAAAGAAAAAAGAAGAGATCATCGTTAGCACATAAAAAGGTCTCTTGAGATTATGTAATTATGCAAAGCAGCAGTCAGGGACCGGCTGTCTTACCTCTACAGTGGCGAGCCTCTGGAGCTTGGTGGCGTCCTGCATGGCCTGGATCCTCTCCTGTGGGAAGATCCTCTCGGCCCATTCCTAATGAGAGAGAGCAGGCAGGAGATATCACCACGTCAGTCCATCGAGAAACCTCCCCTCACCCTTTTCTTTTTTTTTCTTTCTCTTTCTTTCTTCTTCCTCTTCCACAGTAGCGACAGAAGGAGGAAGAGAAAGAAGGAAAAAACACCGAAACCAAGAAAAAATCAAGGTAAACTCACCGTCATCATCAGTCCAGGACTAACACTATTCACCTTGATCTTGGGCGCCCCGATCTTGGCCAGCCCCCGGACCAGGTGCAGCTGCGCGGCCTTGGTGACGGCATAGGCCAGGGAGCTCCCCGAGACATGCACGCCCGCCAGGCTCGCGGTGGTGATGAAGGAGGCAGGCCCGCCGCCGGCCGACGCAGGCCTGTAGGCGGCCTCGAGGTGCGGCCTGGCGGCGTGCATCAGCCATAGGTGGCTCTTGACGTTCATGGTGAAGCAGCGGTCCCAGTCGCCCTCGTCCATGTTGTCGTCCAGGTCCGAGATGTCGCGCAGCCTGGTCCAGCCCCCGTTGCTGAAGACGACGTCCAGCCTGGCGGGCTTGTCGGCAGCAGCAGCAGCAGCAGCAGCAGCCGGGCACATGACGGACACGGCCTCGGCGACGAGGCGGTCCACCTCGGCGCGGTCGGCCAGGTCGGCGCGGATGG
This sequence comes from Celoporthe dispersa, assembly GCA_016584495.1. NCBI lineage: Eukaryota > Fungi > Ascomycota > Sordariomycetes > Diaporthales > Cryphonectriaceae > Celoporthe > Celoporthe dispersa. Next base: position 2,688,189 of record WAID01000007.1, read on the forward strand.
CGTGGAAGTCTGTCCGTCCGGGCTGTGGGGGCAGGGTGCTGACGGCCTGGAGGGTGGCGAGGAGGTCTCTGGCGCGCTGGTCGTCGCTGTGGTAGTTGATGACGACGCGCATGCCGTTGCGGGCCAGGAGGGTGGCTACGGCGGCGCCGAGGCCTGCGGAGCCGGCTGTGACGAGGGCGATGGGGGGTTCTAGGGGGGCCGTCATGGTGTGAGCTGGATTTTTTTTCTTTCTTTTTTTTTCTTCTGGAGGACCTGCTCGGAGGTAAGAAATTAGAGAACGGAAAGGTAAAAAAAAAAAATAAAGTATAGGCCTTTCTAATTGTTACAGCCGAGCTGGGCCCCTTCTTGGTTTCGATCTCGGGCTGGGAGTTCAAAGTTCTGGTCAGCCTCGCCGGATGAGGTTTATTCCCCTCGTTCCCTCAGCTTGAATGCTCTCAGGTGGTTCTCGCGATATAAAGTACTGGACTAGGTACATGATTCGATGGCCGTGTAAATAAGATGTCGAGAGCCGGGGGGTCCAGAATTTCCCCAGAGTGACTGGGTGGGCCTGGGGGAAATACAGTACATGTACAACCCACTTTTTTCCCCCACGATAATGAGCCTGCAAGTTTACCTACTATGGTATAGCCAAGTATGTACTATAGTAATGTACATGGTAGTACAAGTACCCTTTTTTTTCCTCTTGTTTCTTTCTTCCTTTCTTTTCAGTCCTCTAACCCAGGCCCGAATTGTGCTTACTCCAGTTCTTCCGTGTTCACTTACCCAAGATATGTTTCCACTTTCGAGGAAGGTGTGGAGGGGAAGAGAGAGAAAAAAAAAGAAAGAAAGATTAAAAAACAAAAGAGAGGACATCGGGTGGCAGGCAGATGAGGGATGCTCTTGATTCTTGCTCTTCTAGCAGCCTGGGATCGGCAGCAGGGCCCGGGTGGATGAGACGGCAAGAGTGGGAAGGCAAGGGAAGAGAGAGGGGGTGTTTTTTTCCCCTCTGGATGTACAAGTACATTCAATACCGTGCTCTGTAAGAAGGATAAATATGTATTTTATATGACCCCTACCTACCGCTCCTCAGGTCTCCCCCCACTTCCCGTGCCTGAAGCAAAACCCCTTGTACGTCTCCGCTTCTCGACTGCATCACTTGTCTTTGAATCTTTGTGTACTATAGTTATGGCAGGTACCATGATGCTTGTCTTGCTTCCAGGTCGAGAAGGGAACAGGGGGGAGGGAGGGGAGGGGAGGGGCTACGGCAAGGACATAAGTCGTAAACCGAACTCGACGAGATGAGATCGGCAAGACTTTTGTGGCCAGTTCTCCTCATGGAGTACCAACATCCGGGGTAGTAGTGTGTGTGTGTGCCTGTAGCACTGCTCTGAATGATTATTCCTATGTTTTTTTTCTCTTTTTTTTTCTTTCGGGTTTTCCTCCCCTTCCCAATCTATTTTTGCTTTTTTTCTTTCTCTTTCGTCTCCTCAGAAAAGAGATCTCTCTGTCTGTGTGTGTGTGTGTGTGGCACTGTACAGGCAGTGTGGGTGTCCACATGAGCAGCAGTCTACCGACATTGCCGTCCGAAGCGTTGAAAATAATACCACATGTCCACGTGTGTGTGTGCGTGCGTGTCTGCATTCCCGTCCGCCGCCTGGGGATCCTTTATCCGAATCCGGGTGGGCGGAATCCTGTCGGGTTCTCTCCCCCAGACCAAAAAAAAAAAAAAGGGTCCCAAGTTCCAACACACCGTCACGGTTACGTATTGGACACAGAACCGGCAAGGTACCTACTTACTTAACTTGGTAGCCAGCTCATTCGCCTGGAGGGGGGTGCTCCTCTGTCTGTCTGTCTATCTGTCTGCCTTCTCTGACATGTCACGTTCGCTCCCTCTCCTGCATGCGACGCCGGATAAGAGCAATATTGTTTTTCAATAGTTCCTGTCTCAGCCCTCTCTGTTGGGTTGTGACGACTGCCAACCTAGGACGGGCCGTAAACCTGTGGCCGTAGCCCACCACCTTCCCCCCCCCCCCCTCCACCTCGACATACGAGACCTCCATTGGTTTTCTGTTTCTCATCACACCACTCTTCATTCTCCTGCAGGGTCAGGTGGGAATAAGAAAGGACATAACAAAAAGGAGGGGGTCAAAAGAAAAAAGGAAACGGGAAAAAAAGAAAGAAAAAAAAAGAGGGGACAGAGGTCTAAAGTTTGGGTTTTGTCTGTCAACCATTCATACTCTCTGCTTATCGTCCTTTTTTTTTTTTAAACCCATTCTTTTTGTCTCGTTTCATTCCCTGTGCCGGTACTCATGCTATTATATACTCATTCATAAACCCTCCACCCACAGCCCGCTTACCTATTTGTCTGTTGTCTTCCTCTCTCTCTCTCTTCTTCCTCCTTCTCCTCCTCCTTCTTTCTTCCTTCTCCCTTTTCATTCTTCTCTTCCTCTCCACTCCTCTTTATTTCGTCCCAACATCCCACCAATGTCTCATTCCAGACTGTAGAAATGGACAGTATCAAAGACCACGCCACCACCACCACCACCAACGGCGCCACCACCAATGGCGCCGGGCACTCTGCTGCCAACGGTGACCACCACCACCTTCCCCCTACCTATACCAGCCCGAACAAAGTCGGTCTGACAAGCCCCCTCGTGGACGAACACCCTACACCACTCAAGATCATTATAGTCGGTGCCGGAATAGGTGGTCTCTCGGCAGCCTTGAGCCTACGCCGCAACGGACATCATGTCGAGGTAAAGTTGAAGACTTTCATTACATATATATATATATATATTTATTTATTTATTTTCCCTCGCCCCATCCATTTATCAAGTGCACGCCGCTGTTCACTCACACACACACACACACACACACACACTCACTCACTCACTCACTCACTAACAAAATCTCCCAACCTCCCAGATCTACGAGCAATCCCGCGTCGCCAACGAGACAGGCGCCGCCGTCCACCTCTCGCCTAACAGCAACGCCGTCCTCCGGCGCTGGGGCATCCTAGCCGAGTCCTTCGGCGCCGTCCCCAACGCCCGCGTCCAGGAGCGCAGCCACCTGGGCAAGATCGTCAAGGACGTCGACTGCGCGGGCCCCACCAGGAGGCAGTGGGCGCACCCGTGGCTGCTCTGTCACCGCGTCAGCCTGCACGAGAGGCTCAAGGCGCTGGTGACGCAGGCGGAAGGGGAAGGGCCGGCTGTGGTGCTGCATACCTCCTGCAAGGTGGTTGGTCTGGACCCCGAGAAGGCGGAGGTGAGGCTGCTGGATGGGAGGACTATTACTGGGGATGTGGTGTTGGGGGCGGATGGGGTTTATGTGAGTTGCTTGCTGTTTTTATTCTCTCTCTCTCTCTCCCTCTCTTGTGTTGTCTGCTATATTTTTCGTGTGGATGTGTATGAGATACTGACGGGAGAAAAAAAACCCCAAAAAACAGTCCAAGACGAGGGCGTGTATCAAAGATGTGAAGTTGTTTGGCTCGGGCAAGGCTGCGTTCCGGTTTCTGGTGCCGCGCAAGGCGTGTCTCGATGATCCTCTCAGCAGGCCCGTCGCCGAGATGCTCGATACCCTCATCATGTGGTACGGCTCGGACAGGAGGGTCGTCATGTATCCCTGCAGCGACAATGAGCTGCTTAATTTCGTGTGCATTCACCCTGACACCGAGTCTCATGCGACTCACGGCGATGGTGAGAGATCAGAACCCCTCCGCCCCTTTTTCCTAGACCTGGTGAGACGATGGCTGACCTTTCACCGACAGAGTGGGACAAGCAGGGCGACCTGGAACAGATCCTCAAGGTCTACAATGGCTTCGACCCTGCGTGCCTGGCCCTCATCCGGAAGGTCGACCCTCCAAAGATCAGCGTCTGGAAGCTCATGGACATGGAGCAGCTTCCCACCTGGACCACAGGGAAACTGGCCCTCCTCGGTGATGCCGCTCATCCTTTTACACCTCGTAGGTTCCTTACTCCTCATTTCTTCTGTCCTTGTCCTCTGCAGCATAAAGTACCCGTTTCACTAATACAAAAAAAAAAATCACAGACCAGGGACAGGGGAGCAGGTCAGGCCATCGAGGATGCCGCCTCGCTCTCCATCGTGCTGCCTCGAGGCACTCCTCCGGAGGAGGTCCCGCAGAGGCTGAAGCTGTACGAGGAGATCAGGTACAAGCGCGCACATACCATCCAGCAGTACTCGCGCGATGCCGGCAAGGACTGGGTAGACGGGAGGCCGCAGACCGACAGTGAGTCTCTTTTTTCCCCCTTCCTTTGCCCTTTTTTATATGAATTTCAGTCTGTCAGGATCCTATGACAAAAAGATTGTTAACATACTGGCGGCGCAGTGATGGCATACACGAACTACAACTTTGGCCACGACGAGATAGACCACTCCAGAGATATCTACAAGCGCTGGAAGTGGTCCCAGAAGCTCCAACATGTACTGGCGCATGCCCATAGGCTTCGGCCCCTTCCCCGGCCCCCGCCAGGACGCCTACGGCCGCGCCCTCCAGGATGGCCTGCAGAGGACCTTCTCGACCGTGTCGGTCAAGATCAAGACCTCCCGCACCTACCTGCAGACGCTGTTCCCGACGGCCCAGTTCCGCTTCAGGGACCCGGCCACGGTGTGCCAGGCCTCCATCTCGGTCACCGAGCTGGACAATATGCAGTGGCTGGGCGGCAAGGGATATCGCCACCTGGGCCTGTACGTGCACGGCGTCGAGTATGTGAAGAAGGACGGCAGCGTGCTCTCTGGCACGCACATGGCGGTGCTGTTCGAGTCGCTTACGGACCCGATCGTGTCCGGGAGGGAGGAGCTCGGCATGCCCAAGCTGTTCTGCGACATCGACATCGAGCGGGCGGGCGGGTCGGTGCGCGTGGCCGCGAGCTGGCGGGGGGCCGAGTTCCTGGAGATGAACCTGGCGGGCCTCGAGGAGGACGACGTGTCCTCTGAGGCCGGCACGATCGGTGGCGAGGACGACTATGGCATCCTGGTGTACCGGTACATTCCTGCCGTGGGGGAGCCCGGGAAGGCGGACGCAGAGTATGCGGTTGTTGTGCCGCACGAGGAGGAGCAGCCCAAGGGGACGGTGAAGAGGGTGCTGCGGGCTCCGGCGCCCAAGGCTGGCGAGACCACCCAGGCGGGTGTGGGTGCGGACATCAAGGTGCAGGGTCTGGACTGGACCCAGCTGCCGACGCTCCATCATGTCGCGAGCGCGCTGGCCGAGATGCCCATCTACGAGGTGGTGGGCGCCAAGGTGGTGGAAGGGTCGGGTGTGCCCGACGTGAGCGCTGCCAGGAGGATTGAGTAGGCAATAATTACTATGACGAGGCTTTCTTTCTCCTTGTTCAAGTTGTTCACGTCTGCCTGCCTGGAGCCTCTTTCCATAGAGAGGGAGCTTAAGACGTACTTTTCACCCTTTTCTTTTCTTTTGTTTTATTTATTTCATTCATTGGGAGATAAATTACGTGTCTAGGGACTGTGGAACTCGGGTGTACCTCTACGAGCCTAGGACTGACGGAGGACTTTACTCCTCGCTCATGCTCGTCCTTTCTCCTGCTCCTTTCCAAGAGAAAAACCCAAGAAAACAAAATAATCACCGTCTAAAAGTAAGACCAGACGTGATCTAGTGTGACTTGTATCGAAAATGAACCCCCCCCCCGGCAGAGCCGAGACAATGATAAAAGACAGACCGCCACTCGTCAGACTTGGCTGACACAAATGTACTATTTACCACCAAAAAAAAAGAAGAAAAAAAGCAAAAAAAGTGAGACCTGTAATATCATCTCATCACCTACAATCCATATCCACGCAGCCAAGGCAGTGTATACAAAAAGACAACAGAAAAAAGAGAAAGAAAAAAAGGCCATCATCAGCCAACATCCCTCCTCCCCCTCCTCCTCGGCCGAGACCATGTCCAAGATCCGAGCTTTGGCTGGGGGGGGGGTCACTAACTTTCCCCTCCTCCACCTCCTCCACCTCCTCTTTTTCCCCTCCCCCTCCACTATGATCGTCCCGAGATGGCGCCCACGTTCGTCTATGCACGTCCTCCACATCCCGTAAAGTTTAATTCCTCACCCTCCCCCCCTTCTCATTCTGGCAATCCCGGATCAGCGGCTATCGTCTTGTACCATGTACAGTCGGGACCAATACGTTATGTATTGGATGGTGTGGGTGAACTTCTGACGGATTCAATCATTGTATAGTGACCGGGGAGAATAATTATTCCTGTGCTGGCCAGATGATTATTAGGTCATCCACCCGGCGTGACCTTGAGGGTAGATACTACAGGTGGTGGTTTTGGAAGCTGGAGGGGTAGCACGCTAGACATACTCTTCATGTTTCTACCTGTCTCACTCGGGCTTGATCCAAACGCACACCTGCTTGTCTTCCCCCTTCACGACCTCAGCTCACCAACACAGGTATCCTCCCTCCCCAGCACAACAACCAGCATGGCAGACCCAAAGGACCAACCACAAGACCAGGCCCACCCCCTCCGGACCCCCCAGCGCTTCATAACCGACCACAATCCCCAGGGCCTCGCCGTGTTCAACACCAGCCTGCCGCCTGCCATCCCCGCCCAGGCCATGCACAACGGCGACAAGTTCTACCTGGGCTACACAACCGCCACCTTCCCGCCCAGCTTCACCAACAACACCGACCTGGCCTCCTACGCCCGCGACCTGTCTGAGCCTCCCGGTGTCGTGCGCCCGGGCGGCACCGTCCTGCGCCTCGTGGACATCCGCCCCGGGGGCGAGTCGCCTATGCACCGCACCGTGAGCCTGGACTACGGGGTCGTGCTCGAGGGGGAGGTCGAGGCCGTGCTGGACTCGGGGGAGACGAGGCTGCTCAGGAGGGGGGATGTGGTAGTGCAGCGGGGGACCAACCACCTCTGGCGGAACGGGAGCGGGACCGAGTGGGCGAGGATGCTGTATGTCCTGCAGGAGGCACAGCCGGTCGAGGTGGGGGGCAGGGCGCTGCGGGAGGACTATGGCGTGGGCATGGAGGATGTGAGGCCGAGCGGGAACTGACAAGTCTTGTTGCGCAGGTGTCTCTGGGGTGGTGGGAGGAGGGAGGAGGAGGAGGTTTATTCTGCACTGGATCCCTGATGCCCGAACACGACATCCTCAGGGCCCGTCCTTCTGGATCTTGCTCTCATCTCCTGCAGACCCCAGCTTTCTGAGAAGAAATCTCGTCCGCCTGGCCACGGATCGAAGGCAGGAATATGGCTGGGGCCTGGTGGTGACAGACACGTTTGGGTGGTGACGTGATGGGATTCATACTCGGGAGTTGTAAGCAGGCACAAGCATCTGTTCCATCATATAGAGGTAAGAGGTGGGCGAGATATTTCCAAAATATATTCCGTTCGCACATGATAGAATGTCAGGATGTACTGTGATGTGCTCCGAGAGAGAAACACATCATTGATTGGATGAATATATATATATACACATCACAACTCAACCTTGGGCACTCCATACAAGATGGGCTCATAAATTAGTACAAAAGACAGTCTTCCAGGGCATGGCCCCATCGTTCGGTATAGCGTGCAGAGTATGAGCAACCCGGGTGCGCTATTCGAGAGTACGACTGCCTGTATGTGTGCATGTCTCTCTGGCTGGTTATATATAGGCCACCTCAGTCAGATCCATCGACCGCTCAAGTGTGCGCATAGGTGGCGTCATACAAGGTCCTCATAGGCATCTCAAGTACCAGAGGCGAGGCGGCAGGGGTTCATTAGTAGTATCGAACCTAGTGATGTTCAGCCACAGTACTCTGCTGCACCATGAGCTCCTCAGGATTGCTTTTCGTGCGGCTCGATCCAGATGATCCGTGCCCGGCGTGTACAGCAACACCGTCGCGATGAGAGTTTAGGTGCGTGAGAGCCCTGAGCAGCACTCTCCTTCCTCGAAAGCTCTACTCCGCCAAGAGAGAAAAAAAGACACTGCTGATGAGGAGACACTGAGATATGCAGATATCGCCGCCGCTGGATCCTGAGGCTGAGCTGGAGTGCGATGTCGTATCGCCTGCTGCGGTGGATTGTATGAAAACATATGCAAACATATCAAGGTCCGAAGCAGGTAGAGAGGGACAAGGTCAGTCATAGACTTGGCCTCTGTGATCTCGTCTTATGAAGAACATTGATATGTGTTGGTGATACCGGCTGCTGGCTTTGGGTCTTAGCAGGGCACGTCGATGAGTTGAGCTGCGGGTGGGGGAGGGGGAGGCTCTACGACTGTGCTGCTACACCATGTAATCATAGGCTTGGCCTGCGGGAGTACCCACCACTTAGTGCTACGGTACCCCCCACTTGGCCACTGAGGTTGTGTTGACATGGTGCATGGATAAGTGCTGGGCAGGGGGCTATCTAGGCGCCACGGACCCCTGTACCGCCAACAAGCAGTAACAGCAGCGCACTTTGAGTCGCGTGTGCTCTATCTGACTGATCGTATCAGCCTGGACGGTGGGTGCCCTTGGTAGCGGTTAGCCCTCCCACATGAACCACCACCACCACCATCACCACCACAGCCAGCCAGCCAGCCAGCCAGCCAGCCTCGTCGTCGGCCTCATCCATATCCCGCCCTCGATAACAGCAGCATATGAAGCATATCATCCACCCTCCCGCCCTGTTCGTCCTGGAGACACGCCGATCTTGAGCCCGCGTCCCCTTGAGGCCTCAGCAGTCCCGTCCCCGCCCCCCCCCTCTTCCACCTCTCTCTGCGCGGTTCGAGGAGCTCCCTCAATGTCGTCGCTCGACCCTCCTGCCGACGCCTCCTCCTCTCCCTCTTCTTCCTCCTCGCCGGACTCCTCGCCGGAGCCGTTTCACGATGACACGGCATACCACCTGGCCTGTCCCTACCGGACACCTCGTTTCCACGACCACGAGTGCGAGAACTACATGGACTGCCCGACCCACTCGATAGTGAGGGTGCACCACGACCTGTCTCCTGACGGGTTCCGGCCTCCTCCGCCCCCCTGAGAGGTTCGAGGACGACGAGGATGCCCAGGACGAGGAGGAGAACATCTTTGTGGCCGACTACGAGGACGACGAGGAGGGGGGCACGGCCAGCGGTGGCCAGCAGGACCAGGGGGACCAGGAGGTCATTGATCTGACGAGCCCGCCGCCTGCAGAACGGCGACACCTGCACAGCCCAGACGTGATCGATCTGACCGGTGACCCGGTTGAAGAACCACGAGGGCTACCGCCACCACGGCAGCAGCAGCAGCCATACCCTCCCTTCTCGTCGACTGCCGGCGCAGGAGGGGTCCAGGACACGGAGGGCCCGCGGCTGAGCACACCAGCACTTGCACCTACTGCTGCTGCTGCTGCTGCTGCTGCTGCCGCCTTCTCGGCCCCGGGCCGGCCGTCGTTGAGGGATGGTGCTGTGTCTCCTTCGGCGCAGAGACGGCCCGCTACACCGCCGTCGCCACCTCCACCCACACGGCGCCGTACATCTACGAACCCGTCTGGGGTGGCACCTGCTCCGAGCAGGCACCCACAACAGCAGCAGCAGCAGCAGCAGCCGCACAGGCCCTCAGTGCCTAGGAGACCTTCGGACATTGTCCTGCCAAGGTGGCAACCCGATGTCGAGGTCACATTCTGCCCCATCTGTCGGACACAGTTTAGCTTCCTGGTTCGGAAACACCACTGCAGGTATGTATACCCGAAGCTGCCTCTTTCTTGTCTTGTCTCCTTGTCGGGCCTCACCACAGCAGCGTGCTGATATGACATCTCCCGGCCTGTAGAAAGTGTGGGAGGGTTGTCTGCAGCAGCTGCTCGCCCCACCGCATCACTATTCCCTACCAGTACATAGTTGTGCCTCCCGGCGCACCGCGACCTGGTCTCCAGAGATATCCGTCTTCTCTGATTAGTGGTGAGGGCGGGTATGCGGACTTCAGCAGCCTCGGGGGCGGGGAGAGGGTCAGGCTGTGCAACCCATGCGTGCCAGACCCCAACACGAACCCTCCACAGGCGCAGCAGTCACCCGGCGTGGGTAGGACCCATGGCAGGTCGCAGAGCACCGTCGACGTATCCGCGTCCGCATACGGCCCGTCTGCGGACGCACCCAGCAACGCTTATCTTAGGAACAGGAGTGCCACTATGGTAAGCCCGCGCTCCCCTCCCCGCTGCTCCCTGTTCCCGGGAGGAGGAGGAAGAAGGAGAACAAGAAGAAGGCGAAGGACGAGAAGAGGACGAGGAGGTGCTGATCTGTTCTACGAAGCAGCTTCCGAGGGTCTCTGGTCAGCCGTCGGACCACCGCTCGTTCCCGCCTACACAAAATAGAATACTGAGCGGGACCCCACCCAGCCACTATCCGTATGCCAGCAGGTCGCCGTCCGCCTACAGCCAATATGCGTCGATGTCAGGAGGCTCGCATAACCCCCACAGGGCACACAGGCTCCGGTCCTCGCTGAGAGCTGGCCAGGGACCCGGGTCATCATCATCACCATCATCATCATCATCATCCGCGGCGGCGGCGCAGAGGAGACCGCTGCCGCCAGATCCACCTCAGCTCGCCGAGGAAGACGAGTGCCCGGTCTGCCACCGCGAGCTGCCGCCCCGAAGCCTGTCCAACTTCGAGGCGCTCAGGGAGGCACACATCAGCGTCTGCATCACGTCGCACAGCACCTACGGGGGGACACCGGGGGCGGAGGGCTCCAGCTCGCAGCCCAGGCGGACGGGGATGTTTCCGTACCTGGCGACGGAGAAGGACTGCGTGGACAGCGCAGAGTGCACCATCTGTCTGGAGGAGTTCGAGGTCGGGGTCGCGATGGCGCGGCTGGAGTGTCTCTGCCGCTTCCACAGGGACTGCATAGCCCGGTGGTTTGCTAAGAACCCGGGACGGTGCCCCGTGCATTCGCATGACGGTCATGGGTTCTGATGTGATGGTGACGAGTCATACTGTGAGAAAGAGAGCGTGTGTGTGTGTTTGTGTGTGTGTGTGTTTTGGCTGGAGCTTTTCTCATAAGCGGTTTCTTCCACTGGCATGGCGTTCCGGCATGTCTTTTTTTCTCTCTATTTGTTTTGTTTTCTTTTCTTTTTCTCCCATCATCTGCTCAGGATATCATTATTGGTAGGGTCCTTTTTATACCCTCTCGACAGACCCCGCTTACATACCTGCATTGATTTTCACAGCTCATTCCTTACCCCTTTCTCTCCCCGCTCCTTGTCTCTTCTGGGAGGAAGCATTGGTGTTTTGGGGGAGAGAGAGAGAAAGATAGAGAGGGCTACTTAGACTTAGAATGTAGGTGCATGGGGTGCATGCATGTCTACATGTCGATGTATGCAATCTGCTTCGACAGAGAGGGAGAGAGAGACCCAAGCAGAAAGCCTACGGGCGATGCATAAGCGATTCTTTTTTTTTTCCCCTCCTCTTTCTTTTCCTTTTTTTCCTCTCCTCTTCTTTTTTTTTCTTTTTCTTTCTTCTTCTCTTCTTCTTTAGTCATCGAGCGTCTTTCATTACGTATTATGAATAACAGCAATTGTGGTCAGGTGGCCAGCATTTCGTCATACGGGATCTCAGCGGCGTTGGTGTAGGAAGCGAAGAGTCCAAAGTTAGTTGGTCTCCAGTGCTGCTGCTGCCGCTGCGATTACTGCCAGAGGGCTGGCAAGCTGGGTGCCTGTGCCTGTGCCCTGAGCGGCTATCAGCGGCAGTGGACACGGACGCTGGCCTTTCGGACCCTTGCTTATCGCTGGCTGGGACCTTTCCCTCCCTGGACAAAGACCAACAGCGCATACTCACGACCTTCTTACTCGGCTTGCCAAACTCACTCACCGTGTCTTCCTCTCTTCGTTTCTCCACCTTTTCCTTTTCTTCTTCTTCTTCTTCTTCTTCTCTCTCTTCTCTCTTCGCTCTTCTTCTTGCTTTTTTGGATCCGTGTTGTATGTGTGTGTGTGTGTCTCTCTCTCTACATCACAAGGACGAGCCCATCCAGCGAGATGCCCAGAGGAATCGCCCTCCGAGCCGCCAGGGCGCTGGCTCCGAGGTCGGCCGTCCATGCTGCCCACCACGGCGGAGGAGGACGACGTTTATTACACAGCTCAGCCAGGAGACCACAGGAAATACTTGCGACCGCCGCAAAACTACCAGACGCGGACCCTATACCCAAGAAGAGCCCCAGGGAGTCTGTTACCATTAGTGACATACTGGCGAGGGAGGGCAAAGGCCGGCAAGCTGGTGGCTGGCACGGCTGCGTCTTCTGATAGTGACATGTTCAAGGCGCCTGTGGGTTTCTTTCGTTCTTTCTTTCTTTCTTTTTTTTGGTCTCCCTCTCTTTCTTTTCTTGCCTAAGTGCTCTTCTCATTGTGGTTGGCTGACAGCAGTAAATGTTTATACAGCCGGCTGGAAAACCCAAGGCGAAAAGATGGGATCGTGAGTTCTCCCTGGACCCCCCCCCCCGAGGTATACCGTAGCTGCTGCTGACACACACACCTTGTCTCCTGTACAAGACCACCTCACCGCAGAGTCCCTCTCTCGGAAGCCGTGCATGCTGAAGCAGGCAGCAAGGCACCTCAAGAAGCCGGGCCTCATCTCCCTCGGCGGTGGTCTCCCCCTGCCCCGAGTATTTCCCCTTCGACAGCCTCAGCATGAAGGTGCCCGTGCCCCCGGCTTCACCGAGGCGTCCACCAAGACAGACGGCAAGACCCTCACCATCGGCAAGCACGACGTCGCCGAGATCCCAGGCGCCGTCTACGACCTCGCCATCGGTCTCAACTACGGCCAGGCCACGGGCTCCGCCCAGATGCTGCGCTGGGTCACCGAGCACACCGAGATGGTCTGCAACCCGCCCTACGCCGACTGGCGGTCCTGCCTGACCGTGGGGAGCACGGGGGCCCTGGAGCAGGCCCTGCGCATGTTCTGTGACCGGCAGAGGGGCGACGCCGTGCTCATGGACGAGTTCGCCTTCTCGACGGCGCTGGAGACGGCAGAGCCGCTGGGCATCAAGGTGGTCGGCGTCGCCATCGACCAGGAGGGGCTCCTGCCCGCCTCCATGGACGACATCCTGTCTACCTGGGACCCAAGGGAGCACGACGGCGCGCGCAGGCCGCACGTGCTCTACACCGTCCCCCTCCGGGCAGAACCCGACGGGCGCCACGATGGGCACGCAGAGGAGGCGGGACATCTACGCCGTGTGCCAGAAGCACGACGTCTTCATCATCGAGGACGAGCCCTACTACTTCCTGCAGATGGACCCCTACGTGCCAGAGGCCGCCGCAGCACCACGCCCCCCCGAGTCCGTCGGCGCGTTCCTCGACTCCCTGATCCCCTCGCTCCTGAGCATGGACGTCGACGGCCGCGTCCTGCGCATGGACTCCTTCTCCAAGGTCGTCATCCCCGGCTCCCGCATGGGCTGGGTCACGGGGTCCGAGCAGGTCATCGAGCGGTACACGCGCCACGCCGAGGTCGCGAGCCAGGGGGCCCGCGGGGCTCTCGCAGGTGGTGCTGCACAAGCTGCTGGACGAGCATTGGGGCCACGAGGGGTATTTCCGGTGGCTGATGAACCTGCGCGGGGAGTACACCAAGAGGCGGAACATCCTGCTGGGGGCCTGTGAGGAGTTTGTGCCGCGGGAGGTGGTGAGCTGGGATCCGCCGGCCGCGGGCATGTTTGTGAGCTGCTCTTCCTTACCTGCTCCTTTTCTTGTTTTCAATTTTTTTTTCCCCTTGCCACCATCCTTCTCTGCTGACAGCTAGCTAATCCGCCTCTCCTCCACAAAGCAATGGTTCAGGGTCAACTACAGCCTCCACCCCGACGCAGGCAGGCGCAGCATCCTCGAGATAGAAGAGGAGATCTTTGACCTGTGCATCGGAAAAGGGGCCCTCGTGGCCAGGGGGTCGTGGTTTGCGGCTGACCACAGCAAACCCCTGGGGGATCTATTCTTCCGGGCGACGTTTGCGGCGGCGGCGCCGGAGCCGATGCGGGAGGCTATTCGGAGGTTTGGTGAGGCTGTCAAGACGAGTTACCGCATGTGAGAGGGATGAAAAGAGAGGGAGGGAGAGAGACCTAGGCACCGGATCAGGCGCTCAGGCTTGGGTGTTGTTGAAAGTCGACGCAATCTAGCTCTGTGTTGTATATACTGCAGGATGCTGTCGATCGCCTACTATGTAGACCTTTGCTGTTGTACCCATAAGGAGCGAGCCATTCCTCGCATAAGAGGACACATGAGATGAAGACAATTCGAATGAGAAATGCACTGCAGACGAACTTGCCCGAAGGGGCTGCTGAAGGAAGATCAAGGGCTGTGACTATGACAGTAAGACGGCATATTGTTCCGCCTTAGGGGAGGTACTCATGGTACCTACGATTACTCTGAAAAAACCAGCTGACCATCTGACAATCTTTCATAGGCTAAAAGATCGCACAAGCAAGCGCTCGTGTAGAGCCTTAGTAGCGGCAAGTCGATCTGTCTCAGATTACGGTAAAGGCAAGTATATCCAAGAGGGGGGAGGCGGCGCTGTTCATCCACGACCAGTGGGTGTCAGTGCAAGTCGGGTTTCGGAACACTGAGGCCGCCCGTCTGACATCCAGCTGGCAGAGGAAAGGCCAAAGCTCCAGGCTGGATTTACTACCTGTCGTAGAGCAACGAACCGTGCACTGCATTGGACAGACAGGTATGCCTGCCTGCAGGATTCACCAGCTAGCTTGTATGGAGCTTACTTGTTTATCTTCCTTCTTTTTTTTGCCCCCCCCCTCTCCCTTCTTTTAACGTTGCATTAGTCTACCGACCTCCTGAGTCCGCCTTCGCCGCACCGCTGCGACCCTTGGGAGAGAAGAAGAGACCCTCGAGGGGTGAATCATACCAGCACTTCGTTGGCAAGCTGCCCTTTGCGCCACAGGGCGTAATCCTTTTCTTCTTTTTTTCTTTCTTGGGGTCCGCTTATTTTATTTCTTATATTCAAAGAGTCATCTGTTGTATTAATTATTTGGCTCATTTCTTTCTCGTTTATATAAGCTCCTTTTTCCTTTTTCCCCCTCTTCTTCTTCCTTGGCTTGACTGCAATACCCATCTCATCTCTTTATTTATTTATTTATTTTCTTATATGTACATATTCCTCCCCAGGACGAGTCCATTCTCTATGCCCAACGCGCAGCCCATGTCTCGTGTACACCAATCGTAGAACCACAGAAAGGGCCCTCGAACTGATCGCCATGCCCCCCGCCGGCGCTGAGGCGGTCGGAGAACGCACAGAGAGGATAGAGGCATCTACCGGCTCAGAAATATCCGAACCAGATCGGAAAGACGGTGGTGGTGACGGCCAGGATGGGGGGACGCCCGCGACGGTGGCTACCAAGGAGAGGGAGGCCGGCTGGGGAGATTACTTCAGGTGAGAGCGGGCGAGCGAGCTGAACTAGACTGGTGATGCTTTGCTGTTGATCAAAGGCGGAGAAGGGGTTATTATCTAATGCGTGTAACTGCCTACAGATGTTTTACGTATGCGAGAAAATGGGATTTCTTGTTGATGGCAGCAGCTGGGTTGGCGTCTATCGGGGCTGGTGTTGTAAGTCCTATCCCAAGAGGGAAGAAGCAGGACTGGGTTTTCTGATCATCCTTGACAGACCACACCTCTGATGAACGTCGTCTTTGGGAAACTTGTGGGAGGGATTGCAGACTTTGGCGCTGGAGGTTCAAGCCAGGTGAGTCCCGGGACAGGACAGGAAACCCCCCTATCCACGGTGAAGGAGGAGGACGAGGAGGCAACAGCTTGACTAACATGATGGACCAACCTTTTTCCACCCAAAGAAATCCCTCGATGATAATATCAACAGACAGTGTCTCTATATCTGTACGAGGAGGCCCTCACATTGCTTTCTCTTCTTCTTCTTTTTCTTTTTATATTGTTCCTCTGACACGGACACTTTTCCCCCCACCCACTGACCGGCGCTCGCATCATGAACAGTCATCCTCTTCCTCGCCAGGTTCCTCCTCAACTACCTCTCCAAGTTCTCCCTCCGCATCATTGGCATCCGCATCTCGGCCGCCATCCGCATGCACTACCTCTCCTCCCTCCTCGCGCAGACCGTCCACGTCCTGGACACGATGCCGTCGGGCGCCGCAGCCGGGACCATCACCTCCACGGCCAACACCCTGCAGATCGGCATCTCCGAGAAGCTGGGCACCGCCGTCGAGTTCACGGCCGCCATCATCGCCGCCATCACCGTGGCCTTCATCTACTCGTGGCGCGTCACCCTCGTCACCATGAGCTGCATCCTCTTCATCCTCCCTCGCCGTGGTGTGCACCCTGCCCCTTGTCATCCGCGCCACCGCGCGCCACACCAGGGCCGAGACGAAGGCGGGCGCCGTGGCGACGGAGTCCTTCTCTGCCGTGCGCATGATCTATGCCTGTGGTGCGCAGAAGCGCATGTATGACCGGTACGCGAGGTTTGTGGCCGAGGCGAAGCAGCACGGCGTCTCTATCGCGCCCGCCATGGCTGTGCAGTTTGGATCCATCTTCCTAGGCCTCTGGAGCGCCTTTGCGCTTGCCTTTTGGTACGGCACGCGTGCCTATGCAGAGGGGTACCTGGGCGGCGGGATCGGGACCATTGTTGTGGTGCTCAACAACATCCTCCTCATGGCCATATCTCTCGAGCGCATCTCTGCGCCTCTTGTGGCTGCCAGCAAGGCCACCGTCGCCGCGGCCACTTTTTTCGCCGTCATTGATGCGCCGCGGCCGGACGGTGGGCGTATCAAGGCGCCTGATGTCACGGCGGATGGGGATATCGTTCTCTCTGGGGTGACCTTTGCCTATCCCGGGCGGCCGCGCACCAAGGTCCTGGACGGGCTGGATCTGACCATCGCTGCGTCCAAGGTCAACGCCATCGTCGGGCCTTCGGGCAGCGGGAAGAGCACCATCGTTGGGCTGGTGGAGAAGTGGTACTCGCTGCACGACCAGGTTGTGATTGAGAAGGCTATCGGGAAGGACGAGAAGAAGAAGAGGGAGGAGAAGGAGAAGAAGAAGAAGAAGAAGGCGAAAGCGGCCAGGGAAGACGGAGGGGAGGGACTGGGGGAGGAGGAGGAGAAGAAGTCCTTCTGGGCCAGGTTGATGCCTAACAAGACAGCTGCGGCCGGCGGTGAGGACGACGAGGACGACGCCGACCTGACACCAGAAGAGGAAGAGAAGAAGGAAAACGCAGGCCCACCTGTGCGGCTCAGCGGGAAGATCACCACGTCAGGCCACAGCCTGGACGAGATCGACACCAAGTGGTGGCGCGCCCAGATCGGTCTGGTGCAACAGGAGCCCTTCCTCTTCAATGACAGCATCTACGCCAACGTGTGTCACGGCTTGGTCGGTACGCAGTGGGAGCACGAGCCGCTGGATGTCAGGCAGCGACTCGCCGAGGAGGCGTGCAAGGAGGCCTTTGCTGATGAGTTTATCGACAAGCTGCCCGAGGTGAGTACTCGTGAAATCTCTCTCTCTCTCTCTCTCTCTCTCTCTATATATATATATGTATATATATAAGAGAAAAGAATGCTGACAAGTGAATGTGTATTATATAGGGCTACAACACTATCGTGGGCGATGCTGGCTTGAAACTCTCGGGCGGGCAGAGGCAGCGTCTCGCCATAGCAAGAAGCATCGTCAAGAAGCCAAAGATCCTGTAAGAGCACAAGCACAAGAAGAAGAGAAAGAAACACACACACACACACACACACACACACACACACACACACACCTACACCTCTTCTCTGGACCTCTTCTGACACACTCCTTTCCTCAGGATCCTCGACGAAGCCACATCGGCCATTGACGTGCGCAGCGAGAAGATCATCCAGGCGGCCCTGGACCGGGTCTCCAAGGGCAGGACAACCATCATGATCGCCCACAGGCTCTCCACGATCGCCAAGGCCGACAGCATCGCGGTCCTGTCGAAGGGGAAGCTGGTGGAGCAGGGGACGCACGAGGAGCTGCTCGGCAACGAGGATGGGGTCTACTCGGGCCTCGTCCGGGCCCAACGGCTCACGCTCGGCCAGGAAGACACCGAGGGACCAGGAGAGAAAAAGACCCAGGACCAAGAGGGAGAGGGGGAAGAGGAGGAGGACGACGACGACGACGAAGGACAGGTAGAGGTCATGCAGCCAGTCATCACCCGGCACAAGTCCACCGCCTCGGTCGAGGCCAGCCTCGACCAGACCGCCGTCGAGTCGTCCTGGAAAGAAAGAGGCCTCGCCGGCAGCTTCGGCCGGCTCCTCTGGGAACAGCGGACCAGGTTCCCCAGCTACGGCATCATCGTGTTATCCTCGGCCGTCATCGGCGCCTGCATGCCCCTGCAGGCCTACCTCTTCGCCCAGGTGGTCGACGTCTTCACCATCCCGCTCGACCCGTCCAGGGCGCTGTTCCTCCACCGCGCCGCCTTCTGGTCGCTCATGTGGTTCGTGCTCGCGCTCTGCAACAGCCTCGCCTACGCCGTCATGGCCTACGCGGCCTGCAACCTCCAGTTCTTCATCTGCGCCGCCTACCGCCAGCAGTACTTCGCGGCCCTGACCCGCCAGCCCATCCCCTTCTTCGACGCCGAGGCCAACAGCGTGGGCTCCCTGACGGCGCGCGTGCAGGGCGACCCCAAGCAGCTCGAGGAGCTCCTGGGCATCAACATGGGCATGGTGGTGGCCTCGCTGCTCCAGATGGCGGGCGCCCTGGTCATCGCCTTCGCCTACAACTGGAAGCTCGCCCTGGTCGCCATCTGCGTCACCCTGCCCATCGGCCTGGCCTGCGCCTGGTACCGCTTCCGCTACGAGCTCGCCTTCGAGAGGCTGTCGGCCACCGTGTTCGCCGAGTCCAGCAGGTGGGCCGCCGAGGCCATCGGGGCCTTCCGCTGCGTCTCGTCGCTGACCCTCGAGGACGAGATCAACCGGCGCTACAGGCTCCTCCTCCACCAGCACGTCATGGCCGCCTACCGCAAGGCGCGCTGGTCCACCGTCGTCTTTGCCCTGTCCGACTCGCTCACCCTGGCCTGCAGCGCGCTGATCTTCTGGTACGGCGGGCACCTGCTCGCCAGCGGGCAGATCGGCGTGCTCAGCTTCTTTGTGTGCTACATGGCCGCCATCCAGGGCGGCGAGGCCGCGGGCATGGGCTTCTCCTTTGGCCCCAACGCCGCGCAGGCCACCGCGGCCGCGAACCGCATCTTGAGCATCCGCGAGAGCAGCGGGGAGCAGAGGAAGACGACGACGACGACGATGACGACGACGACGGTGGCACAGGGGCAGGAGGAGAAGGAGGAGGGGGAGGACCCCACAGGGGGGTCGACGGTCCCGGACACGGACGGCGGCGTGCGCATCGAGCTGCGGGACATCGGCTTCAGGTACCCGACCCGCGACGTCTCCATCTTCAGGCACCTCAACATCACCGTCGAGAAGGGCCAGTTCTGCGCCCTCGTCGGCGCCTCCGGCTCGGGCAAGTCCAGCATCGTCGGCCTGCTGGAGCGCTTCTACGACGTCCAGTCCGGCAGCATCCTCTGCAACGGCCGGGACATCAGGGGCCTCGACGTCTACGCGTACCGCAGGCTCCTCTCCCTCGTGGCCCAGGAGCCCACCCTCTTCCAGGGAACCATCAGGGAGAATATCCTCCTCGGCGTGGGCGGCGACGGCGACGGCGACGCCCCCGTCACCGACGCTCAGCTCCACCAGGCCTGCCGCGACGCCGCCATCCACGACTTCATCGTCTCCCTCCCCGAGGGCTACGCCACCGACGTCGGCTCCCGCGGCGTGGCCCTCTCGGGCGGCCAGAAGCAGCGCATCGCCATCGCCCGCGCCATCATCCGCGACCCGCGCCTCCTCCTGCTGGACGAGGCCACCTCCTCGCTCGACTCCGAGAGCGAGAAGGAGATCTCGGCTGCCCTCCGGAGGGTCGCGGCCGGCCGGACCACCGTGGCTGTGGCCCACCGGCTCTCTACCATCCAGCATGCGGATGTCATCTATGTCCTGGGCGAGGGGAGGGTCCTGGAGGTGGGGAGCCATGCGGAGCTGGTGAAAAAGAGGGGCGTGTACTTTAACATGGTGAGTCTGTCTGCCCTGCTGCCTCGACCTGCCACCTGCTGACCTTTTTTTTCTTTCTTTCTTTCCCTTTCCCCTTCATATAGTGCCAGAGCCAGGCTCTTGATCGATAAAACCGTAAACAGCAGCCCGCATGTAAGGTAGGAAGGAGATGATTATGGGCGTTATGTCAACCACCCTTCTCGACCGGGACCAAATATCTGCATTGGGAGGCGTACTGAGGAGTCCTGGAGGAAGAGTCCTTGGACGAGAAACTTACTCCAATCAGCAAGATGATATACCATGTATATAAAACTCCCATCCAACATAGAGGTCTTGCACCCCAAGATTCCTCAATACAGCATATTCTCTTCTCCGGTCTTCGTAGGTGCGGTTGGTTTATCACCCGTGACCAGAGGAAGAGAGTCAGGTCCCGCATGATCCCAAAAATCAACGTCGCGCTTCATTGCTGTAGTACTATTCACATTTCACGACGCCTCTCGAGACATATTCCAAGTCTTTGCGTTTACGAGAAAGGGAAGCGTGCCGCCCACAAGTAAAAGACCGACCGATGTTCTTCTCATGGCGTTCCATCTCTTTTTCCCAGGCTCTTCCCCGTTTTTTCTAGATATATCTGAACACACACTCACCCCCTCTTGGCTTCCCAGAAAGCAACGCTGACCCCATCCCCCGGCTGCAGGACGATCTCCGCCTTGAGCGTGGGCCTCCCCCGTCCACCGCCTGCATAAAGCTCTCCACCCGGTCAAAGCGCTGAAACATGCGCGTGAGCACATACGCCATCTCGGTCAGGGCGAACTGCTGCCCGATACAGATACGCGGCCCCCCGTTAAAGGGCACGTACAGCCAGGGGCGCGGCTGCCAGGAGGACCAGCGCTCCGGGCTGAAGCGGTCCGCGGGCGGGGAGGTGGGAGAGGGCGCTGGGTACAGGTCTGCGCGGCGCTGCATGAGGAGGGTCGAGTAGCCGATGGGTGTATCCTTGGGCACGGCCACGGGGAGAGAACCGTCGGGCCCGCCGCCGCGGGGGAGCGTGGTGTCGCGCAGGGAGAAGCGCACGTTGAAAGGAACCACGGGGTACAGGCGGAGGGTCTCGTTCAGGGTGTTCTGCAGGTACTTCATCCCCTTGAGGTCCTCATAGGTCGGGGTCCTGTCGGGCCCCACGACGTCCAGGATCTCGGCGCGGAGCCTGCGGACGACCTGCGGGTGGCGGCCGAGCTCGTACAGGGCCCACGAGAGGGTGGCGGCCGTGGTGTCGCGCCCCGCGAGGAGGACGGCGACGAGCTGGTCGCGCAGGACCTTGGGGTCGCGCGTGTACGAGGCCAGCTCGTGCAGGAAGGTGTACGAGGCGTCCGACTTGGTCTTGGTCTCGAGCTCCGCCGGGGAGAGGCGCAGGGCCTGCTCGACGTACTGGTACACGAAGGCGTTCATGGTCGCCAGGCAGCGTCGGAAGTGTGCCTTGGGGAGCATGGCTGCGAAGACGGGCCCGGAGCGCGTGATGATGTTCTGGATGCGCTGGACCTCGTTGAAGGCGTAGGCGAACTCCTGGTCGGGGTTGCTATCTTGTCATCAGCCTTCGTCCTCTCCCCTTTTCCCTCACCCCTCCTCTCTCTGTCTCTCTCTCTCTCTCTCTCTCTCTCTCTCTCTCTCTCTCTCTTGTGCTCACCTCAGAGACTTGACGTCCTTGCCCAGCAGAAAATCGGTGGCCACATCCAGTGTGTACCGGAAGAACAGGTCACTGATGTCCATCACCCGCCCGCTCACGGCAGCCATATCGACATGCTGGCCCTCGCCCCTCAGGGCGCCCCCGTTGGCCATGGCCCTGAACAGGGTCTGGAGGTGCGACTCGAAGCAGTGCAGGTCGCTGATCCTGTCCCTGGCGAACTGCGGGCGCAGCAGCTGCCGGCTCTTGTGCCACATCTGCCCGTCCGTCACGAAGATGCTGTCGCCCAGAAACTCCTCCCATTCCCTGTGGAAGATCTCCCCTTTCCCAAAGTCCCCAAACTGCGTCGCCAGGATAGCCTTGATGTTCTCTGGGTCCGCGGTGAAGATGCAGCGGCGGCCCACGGCACGAATCTCGGCCGTGTACGAGCCGTTCCCACCAGCGGCGTCGGTGCCGCTCGACTCGAAGAAGTCGGTCCATTTCTCGAGGTTCATGTGATGCATGGTGGCCCGCACGACGCTATAGACCACGTCCAGGGCCCAGGGGGAGCCTGCTGCGCACCTTGGACGCGCGAGGGCCGATGGCTCTTATGTGGCGGTCCTCCTGGACGACGGACACCAGCGACGACACGACAAGGGCGGCGATGAGGAGCCCTAGGGCACCCCGGAGGGAGACCTGCTCCCAGAGGACCTCCAGCAGGCCCATGGCCGAGCTGGTCTGATGTCTCAGGTCTGGTGGTCTTCTTGTTCGTCTTTTCTCTCGCCCGATCACCGAGGGCCGTCGAGTTCCGAGGCAGTGGGTTCACAGACAAGTATCAGTATATGTAGAGCGTATCAGCGTATCCAACTCGGGGCCTCAAGAAGAGAGACGGTAGGCCCAGGGTAATAACGAATTAGGTGTGTGGCGAGTGGTAATGATAAGTCTCCGTGGCCACCGCGCGGCAGCACCAGCTCGTCGCCGTGAGGTTCCTCTTGGAATATGTTGCCGTCAACACACAGGCAGGGTGACCAATACAATTGGCCTTGCTGGACGGGAAAGGGTGAAGAGGCTACTTATTTATCAGGACGAGGAGAGCAGAACCTCCTCGCGTGACAATGAAGAGAGAGAGAGGGAGGGAGGGAGAGAAGAGAGCAATTGATGTCCGTTTTGAGACTTTTTGAACATTAGTCGCACCCACACGGGAACAGGTATAGCTTCCACAGCAATGCGACTCAGGGACCAGACCTCCCATTTATCTAGTGTGTATCCACGGGGCCCCGGAAAGAGGAGCAGGGCCATCTTCTCAGCCTCGGGATAAAAGCATGTGGGAGATCAAGGATGATTAACGTGCAGCTGTGTTCTGCCCTCGCTTCCCCGCGGTGCGCGAGAGCCATGTGACCACGGCGGCGTAATTCTGGGCAGGTGATTTGCAGAGGAACCCTCCGTCCTGCCGTTGGACCTTCGGAGCAATCCAATATTTTATTGGAGAGAGGTGTGTGGCTTGGGGCGGAGTTGGTGTGGGAATTGGTGTGGATGGCGGAGGAGGATAATGGTGGAGGAGGAGGGAGGAGGAGGAGAAGGGAGGCACCTTGCTGCATGACTTCATCCCGACTTGTGTGGACAAAGTCTATTTGATACTCTGATCCGCTCCGCACAGGCGTGGGTCGTACCTACCCGACAACCGAGCAAGAGGTGAGGGAGGAGGAAGTAACAACCAACAAGCATAAGCCCAGTAGAACATGGCGGAGATGGGAAATAGGAAGCTGGACACGGCGCTTGGACGTGTTGGGAAAGCAGCTCGTCATGCCCTTGGCGCGGAGACGAGAACGGGGACGGCAATCATGGCCCTACCGAGGGCGGATCCTTTCTTTTCTTTTTCTTTTTCTGCCCAAAAATAAAATAAAATAAAATTGTGTGAACTGTGTAAGTTATGTAGCTCATGGTTATACTTTGACGGTGTGTGTGTGGCGGGAATGGGCTCTGGAGAGGAGGGGTTGTGTTGTGTTTTTGGGGGGAGGGGGGAGCAGACATTCTGCCCGTACCAACTGGACCACCTATCAACGCATTTTGGGTGGCGACTGGGTGCCTTTTGGTGCTTTGCATACCGGGAGAAGACCTGCCAGCCCACTATGACTTTGGAATGTCTATCGGGTATGGTACTGTACTCTGCTGTAAAGGCACTCATTGTTTTATAAAGGCTCTTGTATGGCGTGTAGGAGGATTTCCGAATGCTGGCATCGTGAGCGAGTCGTCGCGTCCCGAGATTGCAATACTCTTACGGGCGGGCAACCTCTTCAGAGAGTGCCCGACACTCCAACGGCGACGGCGCATAAAATGCTGCACAGCATAGGATGGTATATACTGAAAGCACCCAATCATGCCTCTGGCCCAAGGCCGCGCAGCCCAAGACCGTTTCTGTACTTGGTTTCGAACCTGGCATGGGCAGATGACATGGGCACTAATGGACTATACCATTTTGTACCAGCCAGCATGCGACATAAATGCAGATAGGGTAGCTCGCCTCCGAACGGGCATCTGAGCAGCCCTGCCAGGGCAGAGAGTATTGCTCCTGCGCCGCCGGATCAACTTTTGAAAAGGACGCTCCTGGAATAAGCTTATATTCAGATCCAATGTTATCATTGAGAAAAGAAGTCTTCTAATGATAGTTGAGAATGTTTTTTTTTTTTTTTGGGTCTGCTAGTCTTAGATTAGGCAACAATTTACTGTGCATTGTGTAGAACCCCCCCCCCCCAACAACCAAGGGCCTTTATGCCTCTGAAGAAAGAAAAAAAAAGAAGAAAAAAAGAATCTGCCTACATATGAAAGGGCCACACATTTTCTGTTGTGGTATTTCAAAAAGACTAAAGATTCCCAATCATCATCTCATCTCTGACACACAAGCTTTCTTGACTTCTCTCAAGCCCCTTCATGTTGTATGAAGTCATGCACAGCAGCACAAGGCACAAACACGTCCCTGCTGCTGCCGTGACGACAATGCGAGGCAGCCACTTTTTAAAGTCCACTCACAGCAGAGCCCCACCATAATTATTCGTGCACCCTACTACGACTAATCCATCAAGTCAATAGACTTCAGGCAACAATCAACATATCAACTCAAACGTCAACACCCACCCACCTACCTGACAGGCCTTGTCCTCACACCACAAGATTCTCTCTTTTCCTCTTTTTTTCCCCCTCCTTTCTTCTTCCCTTCTTCTGAGCTCATCTGCGAGGAGAGGAAAAAGAAAGAAAAAAACCAAACCAAAAAACAGCAAGGAATCAGAAGAAAAAGAAAATCGCTTCATCATGCCCGCCCCGAGCCCACTCTCCATCGCCACCTCCTCCGTCCAACGCCTCGTCAAGGAGGAGGCCTACTACCACAAGGACCTCGCCAGCCAGCAGGCCCGCGTCGAGAAGCTCGAGGAGGATGCACAGCAGCCCGATGCCGCCCGCCAGCAGGACGAGAACGCAGGGTTTATGCTGAAGCAGGAGGTCAGTTGTCTCTCGTCTCTCTCTCTCTTCTTCCCCCCCTTTACCACAACCCTCGACAGGCCTTGCCCTCCAAGAAAAAAGCCCCTATCTGACGGAAGCCTTTGACTACCTTTACGGGCTGGTTTAGAAAAAAGCCCTAGAGGAGACCAGGGCCGTCTTCGGCCCCCTGCGTGGCCGCATTGCCGAGGCCGTGTCCAAGCTGGAGGAGCAGATCGCTCTGGGCGAGAGCGAGAACGGCCCGGCGGAGGAGCTGGCCCGGGCAAAGGAGGCGCTCAAGCAAGGGCAGGATGCCCTCGAGGCCGAGCCGCAGGGGACAGCTGCCTGAGGGAGGCTCATCGGGGCGGGGCTGGGGGGACGACCGGGTCCGGTCTTGCTTGGGTGGGTTTTTTTGGAGGACCTAGGCTTGCTGCTGTCTTGATCGCCACGGAACATGAGCCTTGGTGGCTGGGCGCGCGCTGTCAAGACGGCGCAGCGAGCTCACATGATAGGTAGTACTACGTATGACCTGAGGAATGCCAAGAGAGCCGCTTAGGGGCCATCGGTGCTTTGGGGTGAGCTGGCTGCCTGTCACCTGTGCTATGTATGGGGTATCCTGTCCAGACCCTAGAGCTCTCAGGCCGAGATACGCCCGTCCTGCTCTGATCCCCGTGCGGTCATGAGATGTCCATCCTGTCCTCCGGAGCTTGCGCCTCAGCCGCGACGGGTGGCGTCGGCGCAGCCTCGGACCGGGACGACTCGCCCATCTCGACATCCTCCCCGCTCCGAGGCCGCGCCTCCGGGTCCACGCTCCTGGCAGGCGACGGGTCCCGGCTGCCGGCCTGCGAGAGCCCACCCGGCATCGCCTCTGCTGCTGCTCGTGGTGGTTTCAGCCCGCCCTCGCTCGCACCAGGCGCGGGGCTGTCGCGCATCGGGGTCCTCCCGCCCACAGACGCCGGGCGCGGCGTGCCGGCCCCCTCCTCGCCGATGCCCTTGGGCACCGCAGACGCGACACCGACCGCGCCGTCGGGCCTGGGCGTCGCGTTCCCGCTGGCGCTGCCGGGCCGCGGCGTGTGTGCCTCCGCCGCGGCATCGCCCTCCCCGGCGCCCTCGCCGTCCTCGTCCATGCCCTCGCGCCTCTCGACCTCCTCCTTCTCGTCGCGGATCAGTCGCCGCAGCCGCATGCTCTCGTCCATGATCCGGCTGAACTGCTCCCGCCGCTCCCGCCACGTGGCCGCGTACGTGTCGCTCTCCGCCTCGAGCTGGCGGCACTCCTCCTCCAGCTTGTCGATCCCCGCCGCCGCCCTGGGCCGCTCCTGCAGCGCCTTGTTCTCCAGGATCGCCCGCGCCAGCCCGTCCCATGCCTGCCGCCGCGCGTGTGTCTCCTGTGCCGCCGCCAGCTGGAGCCTGAGCTGCGCCGTGCTGTCGCGCACCCTGGCGCACGTGTCCAGGATCTGGCCCCGCTCCGCCGCGTACCTCTCGCGCTGGCCTGCGTTCGCCGACCGCAGGAACTGGAGCCGACCGATCGTGTAGTCGAATGCCGCGAAGTCAAGCGTGATGTCCTCCTTGAGCTGTGCGAAGTCGGTCGCGGGCTCGGCGTCCTCGTCGCCCTCCCTCGTTGTGGTCGTGGTCCCGTCCGGGCGCGTCGGTGCCGTTGCTCTGCTGCTGTGGCGCCGGCTCGGGCGGCGGTGTCAGGGTCTGGCGTATCTTGCTGTTGGCGAGCTGGTTGATGGTCGCGAGGCGCTTGGTGATGCGCTTGAAGGGTTTCTCCTCGATGCTGAAGAGGCGGGACTTGTGGAGCTGGTTCTCCTCCTCTGGGTCGAGGAGGTCCCAAGAGGATGCCATGGCCTGCAGGCTGTGTGTGTGTGTGTGTGGGTGGGTGGGTGTGAATAATTGCTTTTTTGGTGGAGGCGGTGGAGGAGATTTGTTGTGGGAAGAGAAGAGGGAGGGGAGGAAAAAGAGAGGGAGGGAGGATGGATGTCAATGTCGAGGTTAAAACAAAGGTTGCAGCTTGCCCTGCCGTAGTACCTTTGTACAGTGCCCAGCTGGGGTTAGCGCTGTTATTTAGGCTCGTCCAGGCCTGAACTTTAGCGTGTGGGCCCTGTGAGGCTGCAGCAGTGGGATCAACACAGCGCAAGGCTGCGATCGTTTTTCGTGACCTTTCTTTTCCTTCCTCCTCTGCTCCGTGATGAACTGCAACCCGTCTGTCACAGCACACACAGCATCTTACCCATGTGCTCTGGACTTTGTACGTGGGTGTTGCAGCAGCATTCAGATTACCTGGAATTCTCTAGGTAGAATGGGACAGTCTTCTCTTCTCTCTCATCCGCTCAGCTGCCCCTCCTTGTTCCTTATTTAGATCAGAGACTCGGTATCTACCCTCTCCTTTCAAATTTCCACCCTGTCTTTTCTTCCCCATGACAACATGGATACCCACCTTGATACACTCTTTCTCTTGTGACGCACTTGCACATGATTGGTGGCCTACCTTAAACAAAAGACGATATTCCAGCCTCGGCAGATTCGAGGCTTTCGTCCAAGACCACTCCTAAGATGGGGGTCCCCACCCTCGGCGACCTCTCCCGCCGGGTCGCCAGGGCCAATATCGATCAGGTGCAGTACATGCCCAAGTATCTGGCATGGTGGAAAGCCAAGGAACTCCTGGCCCTCGTCAAGAGACCCGAGCAGCTGGCCTTCATCGAGGAGACATCTGATCACGTCCTCGAGTATTCTGATTGTCTATGGGAGCCATTTATCAAGAAGAACTTTACCAAGAGGTTCAACAGGCTCATCAAGGACCTCAGAGAGGAGCAGGGCACAGATGAGCCTGTCCATGATTTTTCCTGGCGCGAGCTGTACTTTCAGTGGTGGGAAGAGGACAGTAAGTTTCTCTCCTGAGCGGACCACCCCCTTCCGGTCTGGCCTCCCGTAACCTCACATCATACTGACCAGCCCCGCACCATCAAGAAATCAAAGAGGCCGAGGACATAGCCAGGATGGAGATGTCCGCTGAGGAGCGAGCCCAGGCCGAGCTGGCCAAGTCAGCCAGGGTCGTGTCCCCGTCAGCCATCCGGACCATCCAGAAGGGGGTCCGGATACTCGGCAGCAGCTTCGACCGCGCCTACACCCCTCGGGCAAAGAATGCCGTCCAGGTGGCCAAGAGGGCTGCCAAGGAAGAGAGCCGGCGCAGGTCGCTTGCCAAGACGTGGGTGCGCACCGGGGCCAAGGGCCCTGCGAAGATTAGAAAGGTTCCCAGGGGCCTGGCCGAGGAGGTCCGCATCAGCAAGCAGCCCAAGTTCATCCCCCGCGCGGCCAAGCCTCCGCTCACACCCTCACCTGCGGACCAGGAGCGCGCGAGACGCGAGGCACGGCTGCTGGCTGCTAAAGAGGCACCTGCGTCTGGTGGTATCAAGTCTCAGGGCGCACCGTCCAAGGCCGCGAGTGGCGGTCCTAGACCGTCGGTCGCGGGACCCTCGACGACACCATCGACGACACCCAAGAAGCCAAGGACCCCGGCTTTCCAGACGACGACGGACCTGCTGTTCCCTGGTGGTGGTAGCCTGGCCAAGAAACAACAGAAGGTCGTCACCAAGAGCGTCACCACGGCTTCCGCGCCAGGCTCAGCATCCACGCCGCCCACGCCCTCAAGCGCGGCCGCGACCCCGCTGTCAACATCTGCCTCACGACTCAGCCAGAGATATCTGCGGGCGAGCCCCCCGAGAGACCGTGCTACGAAGTCGCCTGCGGATCCGGTTGTTCCCACGCCTGCGAAGCGACCAGCGGCTGCCCTGGACACGGCGGCTGGGGTGAGCAGCTCGGCGGCGGGCTCACCCGCCGGCAGCGGTCCTGGGAGCCCACCAGGTGCTGCACCGCCCCGAAAGAGGAAGAAGGTCGATGTGTTCATGCCGAAGAAGCGCACGTGAGAACGCGTCAACAGGCTCTCTCTTACTCCCTCCCCCCCCTCTGTGGTCATGGAGTTTTGTCTTGTTCTTCCCATGGTCTACGGCCTGGCTAGAAAATCATTTGGGTTGGCGATGATTGCCGGGTTTTGACTGACTGGGTTCCAACAGCCGGGTGTTCTGGATCGGTTGAAGACGGATGGCGTCTCTGGACAGGGACTGGATGGGATCTTTTTCCGAAGTTTTTTCATTCTTTCTTTGGTTTTTTTGTCTTTGTTTTCACGATGGAGTTGAGGGCATACCCATATCTCATACCCACACAGGGCTTTTTCTTCTACCTCCCCCCCTGCTGCATGGACTCCTCTGGTTGCACTCTGCAGAAGGTATTCCAGTATAATTTTAAAAGAAAGTATGGTACTCTTGCATCGCTAGTATGCACCAAGGTAGTGTGACCGTGGAGACAATGCTCTCCCCGCACAATAGAGATACTGAGAATTCTTTTCAAAAATCAACACGCTTCATTGCCTGCTGCCCTGATGCTATGGTCTAGGAGGAGAGGTTCATGTAGGCACCTTGAGATGTCTTCTCTCTTCTTGACGAATGCCTCAGGCCCACCACCAGATATGAGGACCATCATCTCCTCCACGTCTACAAATCTTCTGCCGTCGCATGAGACGCTGGCCATGACTGCCTCCCCCCCTCCTCCTTCCCCCCAGCGGCTCATCTCACAGTCTATCCTCTTTCCTCCCGAACCTTCGTTTCCCGCCGCTGGGGGGTTGTTGGGTCTATCCATCGCGTCAAGGGGGGTGATGTTCCTTTTCCGACCGGTCGCGTCTTGTCTCGGGAGACTCGGACATGAGCTCTTCGGACGGCCTATTGGGAGCCGCCTCTCAGGGCGAGCACCAGATGCAGGACGTTTCCTCCCTCGAGCGAGTAGTCTGAGGCTTTCTTCTCGTCGGCCCTGGGAACAAGCAGAGTCAGCCCAGGTCTTGTCTCGCCTTCCGTGTATGTACATTCTGGGCCCGACCCACTCCTTCCTGAGAGGGCCCAGGGAAGGGGGAGGAGTGAGCAGCGGACGGCACACTGACATCTGTTTCCCCTGGTAGATCAGACGCTGCTGCACGGGCGGGATGCCCTCCTTCTCTTCCACCTGCTCCTTGATCTGCGAGATCTATATGATCATATCGACTGCTGGGTCAGCCACTAGATGCTCGTAATTCGGCCCTGGGTACGTCGCGACGGGGACGGAATGTCCGGGGCGGGCCGTTCAGAAGGAGGGGGGAGGGGGGAGGAAAGAAGGTTGGCGGGGGTGTCGTACCAGGTAGCTCTCCTCGATATCGAGCTCGATCTCCTTGCCGGTGAGTGTCCGCACCCTGTATACCCGCAGGTACTATGTCAGCCTCTCTGTCTCTCTGCGCGTTCGGAGCCACGGAGGGGGCCGATCCTGGGGGAGAGAGGCGGAATGGGCAGCGTACTTGATCTGCATCTTGGCTGTGATGTGTCGCCTGGGCGGCTGAGAGACTTTGACAGGCGATGCTCTGAAATCAGATAGAAGGCGTGTGGAGTGTTGTGCTTGAGGGCTGTTTTTTGATTTTTTTTTTTTTCCTACCAGGGGAACAATGTTGGTAATTTCTTGTGCTTGTTGTTGACGACTTGTTCAGCTTCGCAGAGCAAATAGTAGATGGATGACTGCCTCTGTGGGCCTGGGTTTATTAAGTCACTGAGGGGCACTTGACAGGCATTCTCTTGGGGGCAGGCACCGAGGCTGCGGGGAACACCCTGGAGGAGGGCTGTAGTCGCTACTCCAGTACATCGTCATCAACCAAGCTGTCTTTGAATACTCACTCGCATGATCCAGAGGTGACATTGAAAACTAGCACTGGACATCCCCTTTTATTTTCTTCTTTTTTTGGTTGAAATCATGAGCCCACACAGCTGGACAAAGAGTTAGGTCTTATTAATTTTACACAGAGACTGTCCTCCAGAATTGGTAGGCTGCTTCAAGAGGAGGAGAGATGAGAGATTGCATCTGGTCCCAACCGTGCCATTATTTGTTTTCGCCCTCCTTTTCAAACACGTTGAGGCCCAGACCCTCCGAGTCCAGCAGCAGCCTGTTCTTGCCGCCGTTCTCCTGCATGATCTGCGCGATGGCCCTCGCGTTCTCCAGCTTCTTCAGCTCGACGTAGGCCTTGTTCTTCCTGATGGCGTCGCCAATCAGCTCTGCGGAGCGTGCCTCACCCTGCGCCTTGACCACCATTGCCTGCTTCTCCTGGCGGGCCTTGTCGACGACGAATGCCGCGCGCTGCGCCTCCTGCTGTGCGACCTGTTTTGCTTCCACTGCTGCCGTGAACTCGGGAGAGAATGCGAGGTGCTAGAGGGAAAGGAAAGAAAAGAAAAGAAAAATCCCGGTTAGCAAGAGAGACGAGGGTGGTGCTGCAAGGCGGGCATTACATACCGTCAGGGACACGTCGTCCAACAGGATATTAAAGCGCATCGCCCGGCGGGAGAGATTCTCCCGTACCAGCCTGGCGACCATCTCTCTCTGGGTGATCAGCTGGCTGGCGTTGAACTGAGCCACCACGCTCTTGAGCACCTCGTTCACGATCGAGGGCAGCACCCTCTCGTCGTAGTCCTGGCCGAGGGTTCGGTAGATCTGGGGCAGGGCGTGGAGTTCGGGTCGGGACAGGACACGACAGGTGATGTTGACCATCTGCAGGTCCTTGGTGCCGGTAAGGGAGGATACGTTCCGGGGCTTCGCTCGCACGTCGTAGATGATCTCCTGCTCGAACCAGGGCAGCTTGAAGTGCGTTCCTGTTTGCAACCGCGCCAGTGTCAGTCCCAGAACACGCTCGCCGCCATCCCTCCCTCCCTCTCTCTCTTTCAGGCTCCCCCCCCCCCCCCGCGCGACCAAAAACCACCCGGGACTTCCGGACTCACCCTCGCTGTAGATCTCCTTGCCTACACCACTTAACCTCTTATACTTGATCGCCCTGTGACCACCATCGACGTTGAAAAGCGCATTGCTCAGGGCCATGCCGCCTCCGACGAGGAGAACCAGGCCGCCGAGGGCGCCGAAAGCAAACTGTGGTGGCTTGCCACCGGGGAAGCCGCCTCGACTCTGTCGCGCGACAGCTTGCAGCCGCTGCATGTACTCCTCCATCGGGTTTCGGTTCGACATCTTGAGAGGGCGGGTCAGAGCAGCAAGCAGCTGCCTCGTCTGAAGATGTGGGAAAGGGGGAAGAGGGTGGTTGTTGGTGGTGGTGGTGGTGGTGTGTTGAAGGTGGGATGTTTGTTGTTGGTCGGCTGGCAGACCAGAAGCTCTGCAGAGCTGAGCTTGGGTGATCAAATCATTGACTTCTGCCGCGGACAGGGATCAGTCGTCTTGAGACCAGTACATACAGGGGGAAAAAATAAAAAATAAAAACCCGGGGTCGGCAGCGGAAAAAGGCCCAAGCTCCGCAGCGCATTGGATTACCTGGGCTGGGCCGCCTGCAGGGGTGTTCTCAACCTCATGCAACCCTTCTCACTTCCTACAAAAAACACCCATTCAACAACACACCTCGACTTGCTTTGATACAGTACAGGACAAGGCATCATTCATAAAGACTGGACTGCAGGACAGGAATCTGTTGCTGCTGGATTGAGAAGAAGAAGAAAAAAAAAGAAAAAGAAAAAAGAAAAGACAAAAGGCTCTTCTGTTCTAGTCCGAGTAAAATATCACGCCTTGCCTTGCCTTGCGTTCCAGAGTCCCTCTTTCTCACCTGTGCTGCCGCTGTTCGCCTCATTCACACAGTACAGACAGTATCGAGGCCTGAAGAGAACCGACACCAGGTGGTAGATTAGCTGCACTTGTGGCCCCTGCTGTGGCCCTTGCCTTGGCCTTGGGGAAATATCCCATCTGTCTGCTCTGGTCAAAACAACAAACAAACAGCGGATTATCTCCCCGGCTTCCTGTCCTGTCCCCTCAACATCTGAGCTGCTCATCACCACCCATCATCACCGCTGAGGCTCACCAGTATTCTCCTCTCTCTCTCTATCTTCTTACATACACACCATGTCTTCCAAACCACCTTCACGTGTTGTGTTTGTGGGCAACATACCCTATGGTTTGTCAACTCCCCTCCCCCTCCTCCTCCTCCTCCATCATCATCATCATCATCATCATCAAGCACCTCTTGTTAACCTTCAACCTCTCTCTCTCACACCCACAGGCTTGTCTGAGGAGCAGATCACAGATCTCTTCAGCAGTGCAGGCCAGGTTCTGAACTTCCGTCTGGTCTATGACCGGGAGACTGGCCGCCCCAAGGGTTTTGGTTTTGCAGAATACCCAGACGCAGGTACGTAATGGTGATGCTGTCCCCATCTCTCTCTCTCTCTCTCTCTCTCTCTCTCTCTCTCTCTCTCTCTCTCTCTCTCTATCTCTCTCTCACAGCCACTGACCTGTCGCTTCCCAGACTCGGCCGCCTCGGCAGTTCGAAACCTGAACGACCATGAGATCATGGGTCGCAAGCTGCGCGTCGACTTTAGCAACGAGGGCGGCACGGGAGGCAACGATGACTCGGCCGGCCAGGACCGCAACCAGTCCTCCAACCTCAACGCCTACAACCCCGCAGGTGCCTCCAACGGCGGCGATGTCGCCCCTGGCGGCTCCCTGCCCCCGCTACCGGCCGGCGTCCCCCTGCCCCCCGGCGTGACCGTGACCGACCACATCTCGCGCACCCTGAACACCCTGCCGGCCACCCAGCTCCTCGACATCCTCTCCTCCTTCAAGCAGCTCTGCGCCACCGACCCCGCCCGCGCCACCGAGCTGCTCACCCAGGCGCCCCAGCTCTCCTACGCCATGTTCCAGGCCCTGCTCCTCATGGGCCTCGTCAGCCCCGAGGCCGTCAACTCCGTGCTCGAGCCTGGCTCCGTCGGCCCTCCCGCCGCCTACCCCGGCGCCGCTGCCACCCCGCCCGTCGCGCCTGGCGGCTACGCCCCTCCTCCTGCCGCCGCCCCGGCCCCCGCCGCCCAGCCCGCCGCTCCTGCCGGTGCTGCCCCCGGCCAGACCCCAGATGAGCTGATCCAGCAGGTCCTATCGCTGCCCGAGGAGATCATCCAGCAGCTGCCCGAGTCCGAGAAGGCCGACATCATGCGCCTGCGCGCGCAGTATGGCGTCGCGCGGCCCTAGAGGGCTGCCCTGCCAGCCAGGAGCCGGGATCTCGGGCAGTGATGGACACGACCGTCCCGAGGCGTCTCTCCCACCCTTACGGGCCGTGGAATCCCTCTTTTTGGTTGAAGATGGTGTCTGCGGCATGCCCCTGTCACCGGCCCGCCGGGGTCAGGGCGCCTGGTGCGAGCACGTCCTTGGGTGTGCTGCCTGCCACTACCCGTCAACTGCCGCCCATCCTATGGGCTTATATGAGGCCTGGATTTGTACGCCTTGCTACATGTGTATTACTCGGCGCTCGGGAGACGTGGACAAGGCGGCGCGTGGCGAGGCAAGTAGGTGCCGTAGCTAGATGACAGAATAACGACTTCTCAAAAATAAAAAAGACTTGAGACTGAATGTAGTTTCTATGAAATGAATCCGAAATCTACAAGTTTGAGGGTGGTCACCGTCAGTCAGGCGGGGCCGCCTGAGTCTGCTGAAAGTACCCAAACATCCCCAGGTGGTTTTTCATCACCAAAAGGATGATTTGGCCCAATGTGAATCACTGTCTCTGCTTTGTCGCGATTGTATGATCCCTTTGTGGAGGTTTTCTCACGCCTACTTCAATGTTGATTTGTTACACTTTCTGGAGCGCCGGTTAGTGGCCAACAGACAGTCCGTTGCCTCCAAACATACACAGTCTCGCGTGTCCAGCCTTGTAGTCCGCTATGCCAAAAAAAATAAAAATAAATTCCAAACCCAAACCCGGGCACCGATAAATCAAACACGTTCAGATATGGGTACCGTCTTCAACCCCAGTTCATGGCGCTCCCTGTGCGGTATGTGCCTGTCGGTTCAATAATCACAATCAAATGGACCTCGCTCGAGGGGGGGCCGGTTGGCTCCCATAGGGTCCAACCAGTCGTCCGTCTCCTCTAGGATCACACAATTCTGTATACCCTCTTCGCGATGAGGAAACACGCTGTTCCAAACATGAGCAGCCCGGCGGTGATCCAGAAGAACCACCACAGGTCGCCCTCGTAGTCCTGGCCTGGCACCCAGACGTTCATTCCCCAGAGGCCCGTGATGATGTTCATGGGCAGCACGATCGTGCCGAGGACCGTAAGCTTGCCCAGGACGTCGTTCGTCTGCTCCGCGCGCTCGTTCATGCGGATGTTAATCTGTGCCAGGTAGTTCTGGTGGGATCTGGCGAGGATCCTGTTGATGAGGTTAGCGCTGGCGAGGAGCCCTCCGGAAGAAGAGAGATGGATACTCACATTTCATAGTGGCTCAGGTTTCCAGTCATGGTGACAATGTGATCCTGAATATCGCCGAGATAGATGCCGATGTCCGAGCGCGGCGCCACCTCCCACTGTTCGTTGCACCGCTTTGCGAAGCCCTTGATAACGTCGGCCTTGCTGCCTAACAGGCGGTAGAGGCCCATTACTTTCTTTCGGCACTCCCCGACTCGGCGTAGCATGTCAGCACCCGTCTCAACTACCGTAGAGCCCGAGTCTGATCTGGCGTCGCTCTTTGAGATCTTCTCAGATTTTGATCTCTCCTTCCTCGTCGGGTCCCCCTCGGCATGAAGCCTGACGATGTCGGCATCAATCTCATCCACTTCCTCCTCGACGCTCTGGATAAGAGGTAGATAGACGTCTGTAATATCGTCGATGATGGCGTACGCGATCCAGTCGGGTGTAAGGATCATGTAGTCGCGCAGCATCCGCACCCGCCGTCGGACATTTGCCGGGTGCGGGGTTGGGGAGAAGTGAAAGCTGATGATGCCGTCCTTGAGCACGACGAGGTACAGGTTGATCGGCTCGAGGTGGTCCGCGCTCATCGGGTCCTGGTTGAAAGTCCTGTAGTGCACAAAGTAATAGTGCTGGAAGAGCTCGACCTTCTCGCGCGCCTCCTGCATCATGATATCTTCGCTCGTCAGGCCATGGATTCCGAATGTTCTGGCGAGCACCCTCATCTCGGCATCAGTCGGGCTCAGGACGTCCAGCCACCAGATCGGCCTGTCTCCCAGCCTTGGGGGCTTCTCTGCCTTCTCTGGCGGCGGGGATGCCACCGACCTTGGGTGCGCCGGTGTTGCCTCGCCAGAGCCCTGCCGCGACGTGTGTGAGCCTCCCTGAGCTGCCCTCGGCGAGAGCGTACCGGGGTCATGCGCCGGGTCTGTTCCTCCGAGGACAGAGTCCGCGACCGAAGGCTGACGTGTAGGCATCTTGGAACCGCCGTTCTGAGCGCCCAGGGACCGCCGCAGGTCGGAAACCTGCTGCTGCTGGTGATCCTCATCATCACTCTCAGACTCGGAAGAATCTGACAGGATGGGCCTGTCTGGTATGAAGAGCTGCCGGAAACTGCTGCCCTGGCCCTCTTGCTGTACGAGTTCGGAGATCGTGGGGCTGTGGATGGTGCTGACGAACTCCTCGTTGAAATAGGTGAAGCGGTAGGGCGCGTCCTCTTCTGGCTGATACCAGCCCTTGTGGATGGGCCGCAGCCTCCCGTTGATCAGCTGAGGCTCCGTGATCCTCTTAGTCCTCCTCTCCTCGCTGCGACCTTCCTTTTCGATCTGGGCCCAGTCCTCGAGGAACGACAGCTGAGGACCCCTGATCCTGCGCCGTCGAGATCGCGCGTGGTGGCTGCGCTTCGGCCGAGGGTCGTCGTCCGCCATCTCGGACATGCCCTCCTGCGGGAAGCAGACATCTTCCTGGGCCGAGAGGTCGAACGTGCGCCGTCGCTCGAAGGGCGTGGGTGGCGCCTTGGGGCTGGAAGGTGTGTGGGAGCCATGATCAGTGAAGTCGTCATCGTGATGGTCCGAGTGGAAGACGTCCAGCTCGTCAATCAGCATTGCATCCTCCAGTCTCCAGTCCGGATCAGCGGCCCTGGTCCTCGGGGTTCCGGGCACTGATGGGGGTAGTTGACATCGTAGCTCGCGTTGAAGGGGTTCGTAAAGTCCTTCAGCCCGCTCGTCCTGCTCGACTCTCTCTTGCTCGAAGACTGTGCCCTCCCGGCGTCGCTCGAACCATGCGCTTTAGGCACCGTCGCCGGCTCGGATCGGAAGCGGCCTGTCGCAGAGAGAAGAGGTGCTCGTTCGTCAGGCGCAGGGTCCTCGTCCTCTTCCTGCCCGCTGCCTCCCCCGTGTATACTCTTCAGTTTTGTCACGCTCTGCGACGCCTGGTGGAGACCCGGCGACTGGAACGCATTGGAGGGCCGTCGAGGACGCATGAAGTACGGCTGGTCTCTGTGGTTGGCAAGTCAGGTCAGCCATCCGAGACACGCGCGTCCGGACAGGGGACGAGGGGGAAGTACCTGTGGTCCAGCAGAGTCTCACTGTCGATACTCGTCCCGCTGAGGTTATGCCGTTGACCGTAGAAGCTCTGGCTGGGGGCCGCCATGCTGGAACTGATGACGTCGTCGTTGTCCATGTCATCGTTGGTGATCGCAAAGGACTTGCGCCTGTCTCTCCTCCTCTTCGCCCTGGCGCCACGCTTCTTCTTCTTTTGTGCATTTTTCGAGGACCCAGCAGCAGGCGCACCGGAGCTGGAGCCGGGGAGGTTCACATCGGGGTTCGGCGCGGCCATGTTGGTGGTAGGCCCAGAGACGGATCCCGGGTGAGGGTCGATGGGAGTGTATCTCGTGAACCGCCGCCCCTTTCCACAACACCTTGAGTGCGCGTGGGGTAGTTCAATTCATGAATGACTATGCCAGCGTCGCGAGAGCGGTCGCCTGGATTGCGTGGGTAACACACTCCCCAGAAACCAGGCAGGATCACCTGGCCGAAGGATGAAGCCTGCAGCAGCTCCTCGCCCTCCCGACTTCGGATGCGAACTACTGATCTGGGTCGGCTTATGACGAGTGCAAGGTGGGGTGCGCAGCTTGCCCAGAGGAGACAAAGAGATGGATGGATTGATGCCAGCAGCAGCAAAAAGGTTTCTGTGCAGAATGTATAACAGACTGTACTGCTGGGGAGAAGGCGCTCTAAGGATGCTTTGGCAGATCAGGCAAGGGGAATGGGTGACCAGCCCTTCAATAAAGTCTCTTGAATGGTGTGAGAAAGGGAGATCGAAGTCGAGAACAAATGGGGCCAACCGACGAGGCCCACCGCAGCGTGTGAAAAGCTCCTAGGTTCAAGTTCGCGGGCGCAAGGTGACATCAGCACTCGGCGTCGACCATCTTTCTCAAGGCTGCCATTGTGGGTGGCACTTGGGCCCCTGGTTAGCGCATTTGGAACGATCCAGGGCCAGCCACCAGTGCCACCAGAGCAGCCCCCTGGAACGCCTGGCATGTGCTGCTGACTGTTGTGGACCCTCAGCTGGTCCGACGTGCCCTTCCCTTCTGTCTGTCGCTCTCGTGTGAGAACTCGAAAGATCACTCGCCGGAGCCACGCCTCCGCTTCTCCATTTCTGCTCCATAATCTCGAGATATCGACGTGACACTTGTGAGAGGGGTGACACATACACATGCATGATCTAATGCAGCAGCGGCAAAAAAGGCAACACGAACCGACTGCGATCAACCTAGAATCGTGCCAGGCTAGGTGGCCTGGGCAGGTGTCTAGAATTGTGTAGTGCCTGCGTAGCAACCAATTATGGGTCCTATGTGAATTTCACCAAAGGTCACGCGAGCAATTGCCCTCGATAACCATATTATGTATCAGACGATGCGTTCTTTTTTTTTTCTCTTCCTTTTTTTTTTTTGTTCCTTCTCTCTTTTTTAGCTGGGCTTCTCTGCTCAAGGGCGGACACGGTACGATCCACCGGCAGAGGGAGAGAGAGAGAGAGAGAGAGAGAGAGTGTGTGTGTGTGAGTGGAAGAAAGAGGGTGCTCCGTCAAGCAGCTCACTGGGTATTGGCTAGGGATCATAATGATCAAGATATGCTACAAGCCAAGACATTTGTGCAGCACCCGGCCTGCCATCCCGTTTGCTGTCTTCTTCCCGGTCTCAATACCTCGCACCAACGCTGTTGGCCCGGTGTCTTCCATCCCGCCCTCTACCCAGCATATTCACAGACGTGCTCGACTTCCTCTTCAGCCCCCCCGGCTTCAGCCGCCGGGCCATCTGGTACGCCCGATCTAGCTCCGTCTCGATCGCGCACCGGATCCTCAGCGCCGACACCGCGGGCCAGACGCTTCTCTCACCTCGCAGGATCCAGTAGTCGAGCGCCTCTCTGGTCGGCGTCTCCAGCAGCCGGATAAAGTCGCCAGCAGTCACTTCCGGCACAAGCATCACGCTCGCGCCGGGGATGCCCTCGTCGACCAGGAACCGCCTTATGCCCGTGGGTAGGAGGCCGAGCGTGTCGAGCTGTCGGAGCCGGTGTCTGACCTCCAGGCCGACCATCCTGACCAGGAAGGCCGTGACAGAGGTGGTGGTGCTGCGGGTCTCGAACCGTGAGGGCCCGTGCATATCGGATTGAAGGAATGGGATGAGGTAGGGTCGGGCCTGGGAGACGATAAAGTGATTCACGTTGAACAGCTCGGCGATGCGCATGAGTGGTGAGTCGCGCTCTGTGTAGGACACGCGTGTCCAGTGTTGGAGGTCGATCTCGTTCGCGGGGGCCCAGGGAACGATATTGCCGTCCTGGTCCTTGCAGAGGATCGCATTCTCCCGGTGACCGTAGAATGTAGGGGTGGAGGCATTGGAGGCCACGGCGGCCGTCCAGATCAACTAAGGCGTGTAAGTTTAGACGACGACGACGACGACGACGACGACGACTAGCCCACGCTGTTCGTTGTGTGAGGTGCTCTAAAAAAAACAATAAATAAATAATAAAAAAAAACATACCACATTCGGCGCTGTCAAGTAGTTCAACAGCGTCGGGACACCTGCCTGACCGGCCGTCGCAACGGTGATGTTCAACACCCTCTTGCTCCGCACAAATGCCTCCTCGAACGTCAGATCACCGACGTTCGCACGCACACATTCTTCGAGCACCTTGACATCGAGGAAATACCCCTCACGGTAGAACCGCATCACCCTACGGAGCAGTGTCTGCCACCTACTCGAGTTGCTCTGCTGTGCATCCGCCCCATGCGCGTCCTTTCCGTCGGTCTTGGTCTTGCTGGAGAACGCAGTCAGGTCGATCCCATCGCCCTTCAGGACGGCAGGCAGCTCCTCTTCCTTGTGGATAGCGACCAGAGCAGCAATCAATGCCCCCGTTGCAGTCCCGGTAATAATACGGGGGAGAAGGCCCCGCAGGAAGAGAGCCTTCACGACCCCCAGGTGGCAGAGACCAAAGATGGCACCGCCCTGCAGGACGAGCGTGCTCCGTCCAAACGCCTGCCGCGTGTCGTGGACAAAATCGAGCTTCATCTGGTTCGACATCGTCATGGGCGCCCTGACGCTGGCGGCAGCAGCACCGCTTCCGGTGCTCGTGTTGCTGCTGCCAGGCGTCGAGTTGTCGCTGAAGTGCACAGCCGGCGACTGCGACTGTGCAGACGACAGCACAGGCGCGACGACATTACTGCCTGACGGCTTGGTGGTCACGAGGGGACCCACACCACTCGGTGGTACGGCAGGCAACCCACCAATGTCCTCGATCGCCTCGGCCACCTGTGTGATGTACTCCTCGATGAGGTATTTGGTCCCTGCAAAACTTCGGTTGTACAGCTTCGTGGCGGTGATGTTCCCCAGGTTGCGCACCAGCCCGGACCGCAGCAGGTTCACCAGGCCGTGCATATCCTGCTCCTCCCGCGCGACCATGAGGCTGTCCAGCCGCTCGTTGATGAGCCTGTAGTCATAGTAGCGTGAGACCTGGTTGTAGCGCCAGAGGTCGAACCCCAGCAGGTTGTCAAGTCGCAGCGCAGCCTCCTCCCATTCTTCATACGACTCGGCGTGCCGGAGGATATCGAGCCAGAGCTCGGCCGGGGCCTTGCGGCGCCACCAATCGAGAACCCTCTGTGCGGTGCGAGTAGTAGCCTGGTCAGTTCTGTGGCCATCGCGTGCCGTTTGGGTGTGCTGCGCTCTGAGGGTTGCTTACCCGACGCCAAAACGCAAGGATCTCGATGATGACGGCCCAGACGCCCGTGATCACCGTTGTCACCGACCCCATGGCTTCTTGTCACTATTGAGACCGATGATGCGCATGTGAGCGCCGTGGCCGTGTTCATCGCAATAACGTAAGGGTAGGGAGGTGATGTTGAATGGGCGCCATTGTGTAGAAGGGAAAACTGGTAAAGATTGTCGGAACTGCGTACGAGGTCGATTCCAAAGCCAGTGTCACAAGTCGCTAAATCCTTAAGTCATGACGCCAGCCCGGGCACAAGGGCAGCGCCTGGTTGACATGTGAAATCAACCGGTGGGGAAATTTGAGCCACCCTACAGGGTCGCTCTCAGCTAGCTTGTGCAGGGGGCAATGCATATGCGCAGCCCCCGTAAATAATGTTAGTAGCTCACGCAGCCGAGTTCACTGCATGTCAAAAGGTCTATCGTGAATGCCATGTAATACTACGCTATGCGCCTTTTCAAAAGCAACTTGGTGCTCATGATTTTTATTCCCTTCATCTTTGTGATTTCTATCTGGTCACTGAACCTAGTGCCGCCCCGATCTTGTATCCTGGTCCTCATTTCACAGCAAACACCCTTCCTTTTCCACTCGAGATCTTCATCATGCATGGTTCTTAGAACCTCGAGCCTCCTTCTGCAGGAATGTATCGGAGCTTCGCACCGACTGCCTTGGTAAATCATGCAACAATCCTCGGGAAAGACACCCGTCTCAGTCGCCAAAGCTCAATTGAAAGGATAGGCTTCAACCAGGGAGGATAGTCAGTTCTCGTGAGACTGGACTGTCAAGGCATAGTTCATCTCATTCCCAGCCTTTGCCCTCGTGGCCGGAAGGAGCTTCACTCATCATCGTCGTCGGAGACAACACGACGCACACGCCGACGGTTGTGGTCACCAGAAGCGGCAGGAGCATCGTCGTCAGGCTCACCCTCGGCGTCATCGTCATCGTCATCGTCAGGCGTTCTCTTGCGCTTGGGGCGCGGCCTCTCGAAGTCGACATCGCCGTCGTCTAGGAGGTCATCCTGGTCGTCATCGTTGTCATCCTCTATGCTCTCCTCGTCGTCCGACGCGGCAATGAACCCATCTTCCATGTCATACTGATTGCTGCGGTGTACGCCATCGTCGTCCGAGTCATAGTCGTCGTTCTGTGGCCGTGACCGCTTAGAAGATCCTCCGGGGCCCCGCTTACGCCCCGATGTCGAGCGCCGAGCACCCTCCAGATCGCCAATGGAGAGGCCACCTTTCCGATAGCCGCCTGCTCCGCCCTCCATGCGCATCTGTGCATTCTCCCGCCGCCGCTGCGCGCGCACGTTCCTTCTCTGCCATCTCAGCCTGCTTCTTCTGAAGCTCGGGGTCCTGGGTGGCGGTGATGATCATATCGCCTTCGCGCACGGCCCCCTTCGCGAGTCCCATCTGCTCCCTGAGGCGCTCTGTGTCTTCATCCACGCGTTTCTTGTCAGGGCGGATAGCCCACTCTTCGGTGACATGTCCGACGGTGAGGAGCTGGGCGTGGGCCGAATGTGCAGCAGCGACATAACGATTGGCGTCGCGATCGGGCACGTACGCCTTTTTGGGCGGTGGGACCTGAGCCTTAACTTGTATGTCGTAATGCTCCTCCCCAACCTGCATGGTCAACGAGCCGTCGCTCCACCTATAGATGTTCGCGTTGCTTTCCAGCGCGCCCGTCTCGGGGTTCCGCCGGTATCGCACGAGGTTTAGAGGAATCCGGCGCCTGGCGTTCTCGAGATCCCACTCGGAAGCTTGCCACTCGTCTGTGTCGTATGGCTCGGGCACGAAGCGCAGGAAGTTGGGCACCTTAGCAAGTTGCATCTGGAAGCGGGGTTAGAGGTGGTCGCGCGTCGAGGAACATGACACCAGAAGCGACTCACGTTCCCATCTTGGGTCTTGGGCAAGCCGTGGCGGTACACGACGTCTTGTATGACCGTCAACTCGTTGGTTGGGGGACTGTCGTCTCTCTGGCTGCGGTCGTCACGGTCGGATGCACTGTCGCGCACGGGGCTACGCCTGCGGCCATCAT
The DNA here is from genome assembly GCA_016584495.1 of Celoporthe dispersa. Lineage (NCBI taxonomy): Eukaryota > Fungi > Ascomycota > Sordariomycetes > Diaporthales > Cryphonectriaceae > Celoporthe > Celoporthe dispersa. The sequence continues at coordinate 2,731,332 of WAID01000007.1, forward strand.
CCGAGGCTAGGTCATCGTCGCTGGCGATGGGTGGGTTGTCCTCGATCTGAGATACGTCGCTGCCGGCATCGTCGCCAAAGAGATCGTCACCTCCACCGTCAGAGACGTCGTCAATGCGCTCTTCGTCCGACATGATGAGAGCTCTCAACAGCTTCGGGAACCTGGCAGGTGTTGCTTGGTGTAATGATATAGCTGTCCGTGGGGGATGGTCTCAGGTCAGATGTTGGCAAGGAAGAACAAAAGAAGAAAAAAAAGTTGTCTGCGCTGGTCCTTGACCCGGAGCTCAGGTCGGATTGCGCCTGCGAAGGTAGAAAGCTGAATGGCAAGGCTGGCCTGCCGGCAAGAGCCAGCGGCAGATTCCCAAAACAGTTAGGGCGGGCTCTAGCGCACCTTGTGTGTTACAACGGCTTGGCAGATTCGCAGGCTGTTAAACCCCTTATTTTTCTACCAACGTGCAACTTATACAGCACACGACCACACGACGATCTCGGGATTTCCTCTCCTCCACACTCCAAACGGCGGGAGGCGACGGCCACAACCACAGCTCCAACATCATCTCACTTCCCTCGAGCCGAGTCTTGAGCCTAGCCTATACCTTTTCACCTCTCAGCTCCGTGCTACATCACAAGCCATGTCTCTGTTCTCCGGGATGTGAGTACTCTTACTTGATATCCCACCCTTCCCCTTCTTCTCTCATACTCCCTATTGGCATGTGCGAGCGACATTGGAGACCGCCTTCATCTTGATGCCTCTCTCTCTCTCTCTCTCTCTCCCACCCTCCCCTTCTCAGAGCTTGGATGAAATAATGTGATCTTCATACATTTTCACCAAGCTAGCCACGGCTGTGCCTCCCAGCCGTGGCGCCGTCAGCCCCTTAAGGGACATCACCCACTGTGGTGGACAGGATGAGGAAATGTCATCTTGTCATTGGGCAAGCTGAGCCTGCACATGCCCGGCGGCCATTGTCTTTGGCGGGCTGTCACTTCTCTGCATCCGTCCCCTCCTGGCAGGCTGGCCCTCGAACATGAAATGATCCCTCGAGTTCCACTTTTCCCACGCCGACGGTGAACCTCAACTCACCGCCTCACATTATCACCTACACCTCACCTGCCACACTGTACAGCCCAGCAGCCTACTGACCGTCTGTCTTGACAGCAACGCCCGCTTTCGAGGCTCAAACAGCAAGTCTCCCGGGCCGGGAAAGAGCGGCAGCGGCTCAAGCCAGCCGCCCGTCTCTCCCTTGAGCCTGGACAGATCTCAGCACAGCCAGTCGCCTGCGTCGGCGGGTCTGTCTGCCAACCTCCCACCTCTGCCAAAGTCTCCGTCTCTTGCTCAGACAATAGGCATGGACGAACAGAGCGGCATCATGGCCAGCGGTCACGATGTCCTCGAGTCATACCATCTTCCTCGTCCTCTGCCCCTATGGCTCAACCCCAACTACGCCAAGCACATTGTGAAGGGCAACTTCATGACGCTGAGTGCCAGGCCGAAGACGGTCGAGCAAGGGGAGTGGATCGCCCACCAAGGTCTGTGTGAATCCAGTCGACCTAGCTCCTCACAGCGGCTGCTGACTGCCTGCCAAAGTTGTTGAGCACTACCGAAACTTGTGGAATTTTGTTCGCGTCATTCACGAGAAGGAGGAGGATGGCCTGTCCATCTGCAACCCGGCAACATGCCCTCGCATGTCGGCAGGACAGTGAGTGAGAGGACGTCATCCTCGTCCGGGCATCAGGCGCTAAACTTCTCACCGCAGAAACCACTCCTTCACATGGCTCAACAGCCGAAGGGAACCCGTGGAGCTCCCAGCTTACGAGTACATTACGCTCATGTACGTCTCCTACGCCGAGGAGAGGCTCCCAAAGGCCTCGACACGACCTCCTCTATAGGTGATTGCTCTGTTTGCACTTGCTGACAAGATGGACTGATAGGCAGCGATGGATATCCGGCAAGATTGACGATACGAAGATCTTTCCCACCGAGGCCTCCGGTGTCTCTTACGCACACAACGCCAACATCACCACCACTCCCCTTTCCCACCTGACGAATCCTGGCGAGCCTGACTGGATCGGAAAGCGGTCCGGCTTCCCGCAGAACTTTGTGGAGGTCTGCCAGACCATCTTCCGCCAGATGTTCCGCGTCTACTCACACCTCTACTGGGCTCATTATGTCGAGCCTTTCTACCACCTGAACCTCGAGAAGCAGCTCAACAGCTGCTTCAGCCACTTCATCCTCACCGCCACCGCGCTCGACATGCTCCGCCCACACGAGCTCGAGCCCATGCAGCCTCTAATCGATCTCTGGGCTGCCAACGGCACTTTCCCTCCCGAGTCCAAGGCTTATGAGTACGCTCACCTCAACGCCGGCCAGAAGCTTCTTCAGATAGCCGGCACTTCTGCGTAGCCCCCGACCCCCAAAGCCCCCGTCCCCCTCTTTTTCTTTCTTCTTTTTCTTTGTTTGTCTATCTATGACCTATGGGCTAGAGCTACGGTCAACATGTGCGGGCCCGGGCCTGGCGGGTGGGCTATCCTAGAGGTACTCGAGAGTTACTCGGTACGTGGTTATAAGGGCGCATGACATAGCATATGTGGCTATTTTATGCAAGTGGCATCTTGCTACCTCGGACTGGCATTGCTGAGCATGCGGTTCTGTCAGTGGAGGCACACTTGTACGAGCAGGTTGGATGGTGGGCCACTGAAGGCGTTGTTTGGGAGGTCAATGGGGTTAAGCACACGAAAAGTGTCTGGGCGGTAGAAGGCTGGGCCAAGTACCAGGCCGTTTTCTTCCGAATCTCGGGCGAGCTGATAGAAGATGCAATATGCTGGTCTTTAGGGTATATACTGAACCGTGGCATCTCGCGCTCTGGATGCGCAACGAAATCAATGTCTACAAGCTACCCCCCAAGTCCAGGCTGTTACTTACTGGATGCAACCAAGACGGACATCTCCTCCCCCTCCCCCCTCCCCCTTCGGCCCTCTTCTCAACCCAAGCTAGCCGTACCCTCCTCATCACTTAGGTAGGTAACACCTCAACGTCCCATCATCATCAGCCAAACAGCCGAGGTCAACAACTTGTACCAATCAGCCTTTCTCCCGGCACTGCTCCTCCTCCAGACCGCAACCTCCCTCCGAATCCCGATCCTACTGACTACCAAGCAACCAGTCAGTCAGTCACCACCACCACCACCACCACCACCAAAATCCAGAACCTATCCAAGTCCCTCCTCCCTCTCTAGGGTGGACGGGATGTCTCGGTCCTACCTGTCAGCGTCGGCTGTTTTGTCATTGGGCGAGAGGGAGAGGGAGAGAAACACCCACCCCCACCCCCGGAACCTCGAGGGAGAGTGTTTTCCCCCCGGCAGGGGAGTTTCGATCTCCCACTCCCGCCCCTCCTCCTCCTCCCCCTTCTCCTTCCAGGACTGTAAAGATCTCGAGGGGTTTTGGTTCTGCCTGGATGGTCGGGTGGGATCTTGGCAGGATATAGCGAAAGGAGGAGGAGGGGATTGAACATCACTTCTAGGAGGTCTTTTTTTTTATTGTTCTGCACCCGGGAGCGCTGCTTAGATATATGTATTGTGCAAGTATTCAACAGTTATTTCACACCAGCACGATGCCGACACTGTAATACATTCGAAGAAGAAAGAAGGAAGGGGGAAAAAAGATAAAAATCATCCCACACTCGCATGCCCTTCTCACCTCTCCCCCCCCCCCCAACCTCTCCCCCAATCAAGATTGATTCATCTACGAGGCCAACCCCTCCCTCCTTCCCCGGGTCCCCCTCTAGTCCTACCAGAAAGGTCCAGGACACACACACACACACACCCAAGCGCTGATCGCACGACACCGTCTTCCGTAGGACAAGAGGAAAAACCGTCGTGAGAAAACTGTATCGCAAGGTCGTACGATTTATGCAACGGATGTCTCAAGTTTTTCATTTATTTTTTTGGTTGCTGTTCTTTGTAACGGGCAAACACGGTTCTTTCCGTCACCATTGTGAGACGCGGGGGCGGGGTTCAGAGGCTCGCTCCCCCAAGGGGCTCTGTGTATGGAGGTAGGATTTGGAGACGGGCGGACGAGTCGTTGACCTGGGCGGGGATGAGTTTATCTCATGGGCGCCGCGAGTACAAGAGAGAGGAAGAGGGGGAGAGAGAGGGGGAGAGACATAGAGAGAGAGAGAGAGAGAAAAAGTCGACCAGTCACGTAGTAAGCGTACTGAAGATATTTAGAGGGGCAGAAGGGAAGGGAAAGAAAAAAAAAACATCAAACTTTAAAGGCTATCAACTCGTCCATGATTCCTCCAGCTGGCGTAGAGGCTAGCACCGCCGCAGGATGGCTCCTGGACTGACGCGCCGAGAAAAAGACGATGTGCTTTTGGGGAATCTACCAAAAACCACTCGCACGATCAGAAAGCACGACACCTCATTTCTAACAAATACCATGCAGTCCCGTTTTTCTCCTGCCCACCCCCAGCCGTAGCTCCATTTGACCGCCATATACATGATCACAGCTCAGCTCCCGCAGTTCAGTTGCCAACCTTCGGGAGCCATGGCAGCCACCTCATGCTGTAGTCCGATACCTGGGCTTCAGATAGATCCGGGTGCCTTTTGTCGGGCTAGGGTCCACCCATGGTTGTTGGTCTCTTTTTTTTTTCCTTTTTTTTTTTTTCCTTCTTTCTCTTTCTCTTTCCTCTTTATCCTCCTCTGGGGGGATTGAGAATGCTGTCTAGATCTGCTCCCGTCTTAAATGGGGTGACCGCAGCAGTCGGCAGCGGGCGAGCACCGGGGAGACCCCCTAGAAGCCGTCTCCAGTAGCAGCGCCGTTGCCTGGCTGACCATACATGTAGTTGCTTTCTGAGCCTTCACCACCCTGGCTGGTCAGCTCGCCGGCTGGGAAACCCGAGGAGCCAGAGTTCGAGGGTCCGCCTGCGCCTCCCCTGACCGCTGTAGCCTCCCCTGGCTACCGGGGCGGTTCTGCTGGTTGTCGTTCCTGTTGGACTGGGACTGCTGCTGCATTCAATCAGCGGGCCTGCACCTTCATATGCCCACGCAGACAAGACTTCATGCCAACCAAGACAGAGACAGAACATACTTCGCGGTACTTGGACAGGTAGATCTTCAGGGCCTCGGAGTAGTTCTCGAACCCCAGCGAGGTCATCGCGAACAGGATGTCCTCGCCGTTGACGGTCTTCCTCTTCTCCTGGTGGCACTTCTCAGAGGCTGTACAATCAGTGTTAGCCTCACCGCGCCACCCCCTTTGAACGGGGACAGGACTCACCTTCGCTGGTTATGAAGGAGATGAACTCGCTAACGCACTCCTGCATACACTCCTTGGCCTCCTTGGCGATCTTTGCGTTCTCCGGCAGGGCATTCTTCATGATCCGGGCCACTGGCGCAAAGTTGCGTATGTTAGCATCGTACTGGTCATATCTGGCGGCCTCGGAGGGAGGGCGAGCCGCGTCTGGCGACTTTGGAGGCGGGTCGTGGGACATGGACGAGTTGATAGGCGCGCTCTTTTTTTTCTTTTTTCTTTTTTCTTTTCTCCTCTTTTTCTTCCTTCTTGCTTCCAGAGACAAAGGAGGAAGTAGGCCGCTCGTCCGGTTCGGTCGCAGCCTATCGCCATGCAGCGCAGACCAGAGATGGACGAGGCGGCGCACACGCTCACGAAGCACGATGGAGGAGGGCCAGAGAAGGGAGATCAAACGCACCATTCGCTATCGGCAGCCACCGATCCTGTTCCTTGACTTCGAACTCATAGGCGAGGCCGGCGGCCTGTGGGTCTTGAGGGTCGTTCATTTGTGCTTCGTCGTCTGGTGACTGTACACCTTGTTCAACCTCCTTGGGAGGGGATTGGGGGAATCCGACATATTTGGCTACCTGCAGCGGGTGCGGACTTCTTGAAATTTCCTTGGTCTGGGTGCCCTCGTACAAGATGCCGGGGCGAAGGTGATGTGTTCAAGATACCCTGGACACGTTGCAGCAGGGTAGTGAGGCTTGCAACCTTTTTTTTTTCTTTCCCTTTCTTTCTCGATCCTTCCCTTTCCTTTCCCTTCTTTTTTTCTCTCTAGGGCCTTGCTTTCGGGCTGCAGGAGAGCGCCAGACGTGCCTCGAGGCGTGCTAGAGCTACTCTCTACACCAGTACCTTCCCCAAAAGATGACGGACGAAGCTGTGACAGCGTCGCCGGGGACTAGAGACTGCTGAGCAGCAACGCGCAGCGAGGTGTGGGGAGGACCAGTGCGAGCCCCACTGCTCAGTGGTCGCCTAGTGCTCGAATAGCTTTGTGGCTGTTAGTGCCGGACAGCCCTGCTGCAGGTCGTTGTCTTAGCCCCGTCCTTGATGGGTGTGGGTGGATGGGGATGGATGATACCAGACCCTGGAGGGAGAAAAGTCTGTACTGCTTCCCGGGGTGAGGGGTGGACGTCACTGCAGAAAGAGTGAGAAAGATCCCGTCCCAGTGCGCGCGCCGTGTCTCTTGACAGGCTCGCTGTCTCGTGTCTTCCCGGCTGCTGGTTACACTGACGTAGAGGATTGGCTGAAGGTGGTTGGCCTAATGCCGCGTGCTATAGGCTGGTAGGTCAGAAAATAAAGTGTACTTTTTCCAGGTGGCATGCGAGGTACGGGAAGATGCTGGGCCGGTGGACAGGCCGGGTCAGGAAAAGATTGGCTGAGGTTGAACAGGGCCTGGGTGCCTCGTGGGAGAAAGAGCTGCAGAGTCGCGTCAGAGGAGAACCGCTCTGCCGGCATCAGCTGTGGTGTGTTTGCAGGTCGGCGCGGCGACGAACAGGAGGGCTGGACGGAGAGCCGCAGGCCAAGGTGAGAGCCAGGTTTTCTGCGCACCAACCAGAGGCCGTCTCTCGAGCCTTAGAGGAGGAGGCGAGGCGGCCCAGCACAGTCACTCTCCTGTTGGCTCGTGCGGCGGAGGGGGGACAGTGCTCTGTGCTCGTATAGGCACAGAGCCCCGGGAGAGGGAGCTTGAGCTTGGTACGTAGCATACCTCGGGTGGGTATGCGCGGTGGTCCAGCACGTCGCAGACAACCTTGGTTTGGCAGGTGGGCAGCGACAACGGGAGGGAAGATACATACAGTTACCTTGAGAGTACACACAAGAGACAGGGTCAGGCCTTCTTGCCTTGCGCTGCCTTGCGGTTGAAGAGGAGAGGGGGGGGGTTCTTGCAGAAGCGCGTGCGTGTGAGTCGTCCTCTTTGCGTGACTATGCCTATGCCCGCGCGCGCCCTGTCAACGGCTGGCTGTTGTGTTTTTTTTTTGTTCCAGTCCAATCAGCCCACTGCAGCCTCAGTCAGACACAGGCCGGCTGCCGGTAGCGGTCAGGGGAGTCAGGTTCAGGGTAATAGCAGCCCTTCGAAGGATGAGTCCTGGATTGGTATGATAAAAAAAAATAAATAAAAAATGCACGCTATCTGGGAGGAGCTGGGCTGTAGTAGCGTGGGGTTTGTTGCAGGAAGAAAAGACCTGGGGGGTGACTGATGGGAGAGGACAAGTGAGATGCGCGTGGGCGGGTCGGGTAGAGGGACTCAGAGGCATGGCACGGCCTGGAAAGCTCTGGTACTATTGGGGGGGGTTAACCCCGGCCTCTCCTTCCTCCCCCTCCTCAGTGTCAACAACCACCTAGCAAGTACTATGTACCAGGTTGCTAGGCAAGCCAGGCACGGCCCAGCGGAAGCACACGGGGCACGTCGCAACCCTGCCATGGCAGCTCAGCGTTGCTCGCTGTAACAAGCTGTCGTGGTGGCCCGAGTTAGCTAGCCCGATACATACCACGGTACACATAACGCATGCAGGCTGCCAAGTACAGTACTACTGTAGTACTACGGCATGTACCAGGCTCCTCATCGCTACTATGTACAGAGCACTGACCATCTCAGGACGCTGGTACACCGGTATCGTGGAAAAGCTTGATCGCGTGTAGAGAGAGGACCAGCAGCTGAGCTCCCTCCCTGTCCCGTCTCCCACATCACAGCACCTCGTCAAGACTTGTGGTCTGGCTGTAGAGCAGCATCACACCAGGAACTTACATGCATACGAGGTATGAGTACTACGTACACACACGAGACGCCTGCACAGGCTGGGGTCAGATCTCTACTGGGTGCTCACCGTAAGCCCGAGGTGTGGATGCACGAAATGGCTGACAGGGCCGGGGGGGGGAGGGAGGGGTGGGTTCGTACTGCTGAAGCTATTTACAGCACCATGACGGACTCTTGGCTACTTACCACGGAGGATCGTCCAGCAACCAGGCATCATGCCCTCTCTGAACCGTCGGGCCTGAATGCGGTATACCGCCATTTTGATACCCACAATGACATCGACAGGTTGCCTCCAGGGTCATGGTGATCACCTTCAGTCACCTTGATCACACCTGGCATATCTCACCGCTCAAGCTGTATCAAACCTTGGTTCTGAGCATGGTGAGAGCGCCAACCCTCCCACTCCTTGCTGCCCAAGCAGCCATGGTACATCCACGTCTGTCCGTCGAGCATAGACACGATCCCGGCCAGCCCCTCCCTCCTGCTAACACGCAGCAAGCTGAAGCTGATGCCGCCCTTGACGACGGCCATATGCCCTTACCTGGGTGACGGCTTCAGCTTCGATGTGCATCCGGACGGAATGGATGCGCGTTTCTGACGACGTTAGTTAAAAAAAAACCACCAAACAAACCATGAGGTGAGGTCGGACTGGCCAGGTTCCTGACACGGCGCTGGCGTTTCCTGGTCCGATGGCGGGTGGCTTGGACGGTCAATTCAACTGACAATTCTCATTTTTCCTCCCCGCTTCTTCTTCGAGCATGCTACCGGCCTAGTCGGTGGTTGGTTCGCGACAATGATGGTAAGCTCGCCCTGTGAAGGAACTACAGCGCGCGAGGCTGGGCCTGTTCCCATCTCGGGCCTGCTAGGTTTCAGCCAATCAAAATACACAGGCGCCTGGAATTCGTCTCATCGGAAGAGACCATAGATTAATGATTCCCGAGTGGTGCAGCACAGGTGGCCAGTTTTTCGGGCCTATACGGTAGCTTTGTACTGTATTCCGGATGTCTTGGATATGTGAATGGATGCATTCTTTTTTTCTACTTCTTTCTTCTTCTTCTTCTTCTTCTTTTTTTTCTTTTTCTTTTTTGGGTGCGACGGGTGAGCAGCAGCTCGTCATTGCGTTACTGCATGTTGAGAGTCGTGCAGATAGAAGTCTACTAGTGCTTCCCCCCACATGCATGCACTGCAGTCGCAATGCTGCCTTGAGAACACTACTGTACTGTCTCACTGACAACTCAGATGCATCCACTAGATCCTTGATCAGTGGTGCTGCTGCGGGATCCCTTGCCCCATAATGACGGCCATCACAGGTCAGACGATGGGTGACGATACTCTGGCAACACCACCACACTCGGCCTGCATGCCCTCCATGGACCAGCATCCTAGGGGTGGAAAAAAAAAATCAAAAGTCCCTATCACCGTAAGAGGGCTGACACACACATACACACGCACATAAATACTTTCTCTCTGTGTATCTTGCGTGGAGGTGGGCGAGGACGCTGATGAGAGCTGACAATCGCTTCTGGAGCACTTGAATTGGAAGAAAACCAGTCTACTGCACTCTATCATAGTCTTATGTAGGCCAAGCATGCACGCACAGGGGTCTCTCTGCACGGCAGCCCGCTTGTCGAGCTCAGCACAAGGTCGGCAGTCGCTATTCTGGGCCTGATGCCGGCCTCTTCACGAGAGGAGGAAGCCCAGGCAGAAAGACCCCCGGGGCCCGGCCGCTCTAGACCTTCACGCCGCGCGGATGCAGGTATGATGCTGTGTCGCAGGGCCGGTCGCTCAGCGCTTGCAGCCCTGGCGCTGGGCTGCCTTGACGACCTGCAGGGGTGCTTCTCTCTCTCTAAAAAAAATTTGCATTCGCACTGCATGCAGGTCCCTTCAGCGATTCCTATATAGGCACCTTGGACATCTGCGGCCGCATAATTCGGCCCATGATGGGTTTCAAACGGAGTACCGGTAACCTATCAGGACTCAACAGCCTTAAAATCCATCGCGAATGCCGGTTGGGCAGGAAGACGCCGTTGCCGCCCGCATGTCCAAGCGATGGGGTCATTGGGACAACGCACCACCACACCACCATTCCCATCGACCGATCTCTTGATCACCTGAGTCTGTAGGCCTGTGACTTGTCCGTACATTCTCATCTAGATCGGAACCTTCGTCGCTCATCTGCGGTTATCTGCAGCGCATAACCTTCCCCCCGCGTCCTGGAGCCTCATTTTTTTTTCCAACAAGTTTTGTTTTAGGCTTCAAAATGCTGAACCGGGGAAAAGCGACGACAGCATCCGGTTGGCACACGTCACCCTCCTGCCTGTGTCTTGTTATGACGTTTCCGATGCTGCCCTTGCAACAGTCCACCTCTGTTGGATGCCGTCATTCCTCGCTCCCAGGGCCGGGACTTCTAGCCTCGCAGAATCTTCTCCGACACGAGCCTCAGCGTGAGAGCATTATTGAACAACCTGTACATTGTTCTTCTTCTGTAATTCGTAGATGTTCGGTCAGTAAGCAAGGTCACAGACCAGGTCGCATGCCACAAGACGCGGCAGCCCCAGCGGGCGGAGCTTGACGCACCTTCCAGTCATCCAGCTCCTTCTGCTTGGCTAGTAACTGCTCCTTGAGGTCCTTCTCCACCTTCTTCAGGCCCTCGGTGTTCGTCTTTAGGGACGGGAGCACGTCCTTGATCGTCATCTCGACAAGGACGCCGTTGATCATGCGGAAGCACTTGCGGTCCTCAGCCAGAGGCTCCAGCGTCGTCAGAACGGCTCTGGCGATGATCATGTTAGCCCATGAGCAATGACAGGTTTGGCGAGCGTGATGCTCCACGTGCCGGTGCAGGTCGCCTGCCCGACATCATGGAGGAGGGAAGGGGCATCCTAAGAGGTTGCAGATAAAGAATCGACAAGGGCATCGTTGGCACATACGTATGTTCGTCTTTCTCCTGTTCAACATCGCCGACTTTTTGGGCAAGTTGTTGAATGGTGTTCTTGAATGTGGTGTATTGGGTCTGAAGATCTGTTTTCTCTTGTCAATGATGGATGCGCTGGAGATAGTGAGACGAAGACCTACCTTGCGACTTCTTTGCAGCTGCTGGTTGTGTTGCCATGGCTGGGTGTTCGTGCCTATCGAACGAGATGACAGGGGGACATAAGAGCGTTGAGAAAATTGTTGCAGGGTTGACAATGGTGAGGCTGGAGTTATCGACCGTTGGTGTTGAGTCTGGAGTGAGCTGGGGAAGGAAGGTGGTCATAGCTCCTCTCCGCTCGCCGCTGCCGCCACCCCTAGAAAACTTGCCGCCGCTGGTAACTGGAAACTTTTCAACAGCCACAACTTCTACAGCCAAAGCCAACTCCAGCAGCCTGCGACAACATTTGAGCCTCCTAATCAATTGTTTATCTGCAAGATGCATCCTCACCTGCACACCAAGGATAATACCGGTATGCTCTACGAAGCATCTTTTGCTAATTTCACACGCTCGTCTTTGCTAATCATCACGCCACCTAGCCTGCGAGGACCTCATGACGGCCCTCGAGGAGTGTCATGATCGCGGGTTCCTCTGGAAGTCAATGGGCATGTGCAATGGCGCAAAGGAGGCCCTGAGTGCCTGTCTGCGTGCAGAGCGGAGGAAACGCCAGGACAACAACCGCAGCAAGACCCAAGAGAAGAAAGATGTCATCAGACAGAAGTGGAAGGAAATCGACGAGAACTCCTGATCTGGCACCGCCCCGAGCCCGCGAACCACTATCCACGATACGCGAACCCGGGACATACTTTGATCACATTGCAAGAAGGGGGGAGTGCAGTGTCGGCAGTCATACTATGGGCAAGCAGGTCACCCCAAGATAGAAGTGACCCTGGAATCAGGCTACGAGAGCTTCATGCATGCTTCCAAGGTCTCGAGGGAGGTCCCACACGGCACGAGGCCTGAAAGGAGCATGAATTGGTATTGACGAAGCCTCTACGATCTGGCGTGTGGTACTGGTTCATACGGAGTCTGGTCGACAGTCTGACGCCTTTCAGAGGTTACGTTGATACGCGCCGTTCCCAAAGAGGACCATTCCAAAGGTCGCCAAGACGGACAAGATCATGGGCACCGTCTTCCGGAGTCTGATGGCCCGTGGGATGGATGACCCTCCCAGCACAACAGAGGCCAGCAGGCTCAACTCGATGCCATAAGGCTCGCTGTTCTGAATGCGATACCCGCCCAACGCGTCTGTGTCTGTTAGACCAAGGTGTCATCCCTTCGGAGCCGTCGCACAAGGGAATGATAACCTGGACTCACATAACAGTCCGACGGAACATCCTGCTATGATGGAGGGCAGCGACCGAGTTCGCGCATATCCAAAGATTCCTCCCGAGGCCTTGTAGAAGAGTCGCGATCAGTCCATGCTCTACCAGGCGGACAAGATTCTTGGCAGCCCGGCATCGCCACTTATCGAGCTCGGTCCGCAGTATTTTGGGGTTGCTGGACTTTGCGACCAACAGCCTCACTCACCGTCAAAGCTGCGAGGATGTATGAAGGAGTTTCGAGGCCCTAGGCCAGACCATTAGCTCGAATGCCATCACCAACTGCAATGTCGGTCTCTCACCATTGTGATCGTGTTCCAAAATCTCTTGCGTTGAACCAGATTGACGACCTCGAAGAGCTGCAAGCCTGCCGACGACTTCTACGGTGATGTAGTGTGGATAGACTGTCAGAGCTTCTTAGGCGGCGGAACACGATCAGTGGGGCTCGACCCCTCGATGATGGGACACGACTGAGGGATGACTCAGCGGTGGTCGTGCTTGGACGGCATCTCACCCGGGGGTCGAGGGCCTGTCTAGACGGCCCGTTCCCGTCGTTTGGGCCGAGCAGAATCTCTCAGCCCAGCTGGGCACCGCATTACTACAGGCAGGCCGGCCCTGGGACCTGTCAGCAATGATTGCGAGCATGCTGCCTACAGGCGGTGCATGATGGCCCGGCTGCCTACTCGGGCGCCTGCCACACTGTCTCTGGGGCTGTGCAAAGACAGGAAGCACGGCGTCGCTACCAAGCCTGGAGTCGGGGAGACCCCCGGCGGAAATGTTGCCAGATTGAGCAGGGCTGTTTTCATGCCACATTGGTCTTGAGTCGCCATGACCAGGATCACGGCTCAGGATCCAAGGCTTCAGCGAGACTTTACTCGCGCGTACGCACACTGCCAGGAATCTTGTGGCATTCGAGCCTCCTGGTGCTGACTGGGGTGGCACTGCTTGGCCGGCTGGTGTGATTCCTCAAGGGTCTCCGTCAGGGAGGCCGGCCGTTCACACCTACATCCAGCAGTTCGCATCTATCACGGCCTAGTGCAACCACAGCGTCACAAGGAAACATCTGCAGATCCAAACGCTGATGGTTCAAGAACCATCTGTGATGCCATCATTTTGTATCTGTGCAGAACACTCTGGGACCCCTGACAAGGTGCTGCGCTGATTTTCAAGGTGAAACTTGAGTGGATTACGCCTCGCAATAAGCCTCGTCCATCTTCGAATCATCAACTCGACGGAGCCACAAGTCTGCCCGCGCCACCGCATGGGGGATGTAACCCGTAACTTTGTCCACATGCACACACCTTTCCACGCGGGCCACGGACTGCTGTCATCGCTGCCAAGAATCTACTGCAGCCTTGGCAATATCGGTCTCCTACTACAGCAGAGGCGGGCGGGGGTTCTTGGTCTCCCCCCCCCATATTGGTACACGGCTTATTGTGGGCTGCATGTGCACAGCAAATCACCTGCAGCTGTGTCCACAGCAGCTCAGCTGCAGTCGGGCGGATTTGTGCCTCTGGTTGCTGCTTGCCTTTCCTCCACTTCGTTCTCGAACAGAGAGGCATTCCTCGTTCCTCACAGCAGGACTGCAATCCTCGAACCCCATTCGTCAGATCGCCAGGAAGCACTTCAAAAACATCTGGATTCCACGACGCATGTCATCGACCGGACAGAGAACCTGAAAATCTGTCTCGAAGGCTTAGTCTGATCCTCCTCCTCCTGCAGCTCAGCCCCCCAGGGCCCCTGTGGGTGTAGGCGCACCATCTGCTCGCCATGATTGGCAACCTGGTAGACCAACATCTCTGAATAAGCGCTGTCGCCAGGTCTGTCATACTGGCATAGGGGAACGCCTCGAGGCCGCCCCCAAGAAGATCTCACCCTTGTCCCATCTTCGCCTTCCCGGCCCTCTCTCTCTCCCCCCTTCTCTCTCTCTCAGACTCTCAGACTGTTCATCTTCGACACGGATTTGATCCGAGTGCGAGCGGCACCCTCACAAACTTGAGTTGACCGCGACCCTACCGATCCCTTGCTGCAGAACGCACCGTCAGCCGATCTTTTTGATTTTATTCTATTTTTTTATTTCACGGTCCTTGAGGGGGGGTTTTTTTTTTGGTTGGGTTTTTTTTTTTGGTTTCCCCAATGCGACAGCCACTGTGGCTAGCATCTTCCAACAACGGACGCCGCCTACTACGTACTTCCGGTTGCTGGGCTATTATGAGCAAGGAGCCTATCCGTCCTCGTCCCAGGGTGACTGACTGACGCATCCACATACCCGGCTGGGTAACATCATTCTTTCCCACTTCAATAAGTACGCCTGCGCCCCAGAGGAACCCCTCCTCTCACATGAAGACAATGTCGTCTTCAACCTTTAGCATCCACCCCTCTCTGCTTGACAAGAACAGCAGCAGGGCCAGGACGTGGGTGGCTGCAGACCACGGAGTCGTTGAGCACCCTTACCCAGGCCCTCAGCCTACGACGACCACGACGACCACGACCTCCTTAGTGACAGCGTCTTTCACGTCGTCCAACAACTTGTCGCCCTATTCCCATATTCACAGCAACTCGGCATCTCCCTCCCTCAACAACACCAGCACGCCGGCAGACTCGTTGTCTGTCTTCAGCGAACACTACTCGAGCGAATTCAGCGAAGACGCGGATCCGTTCTTGGGCGTCGACTTCAACGACGAGGACGGCAGCACACCCACCTTCCTCGGGGGTTCTGTAGGGGACTCCAGCGACCACAGCGAGCCATCCTACCCACAGACGGTCTCGCCTCCTCCAGATCAAAATGCGCCCGACCCTCTCAGCTACCCTCTGAGCACAGGTCCCACCACGCCGTCCTTTCACACGACCTCTCCGACCCTTGGGCATGAGACCTCGGCAGCCTTGGGCCAGACATCGCCCAAGTCCTCCTCACAAGCGCCCTCGAACCCGTCGAGGCTCACCTCGTCCGACCACTCTTTTGGCCAGTCTACGTCTCCTCACCTGGGCTCAGAATCCAAAACGACGCTTTCCAGTGAAGAAGGCATGGTGTTCACCACGGCGCCGAGCCCAAGCCCCCGGGTCACTGTCTCCATGTGGGGACGGGACCAGCCCCAGGCCGACGAGCCCCTGCCTCCCGAAGACACGGAAAGCCCCTCGACTGTACGAGCCGGCGTCGTGAGCACCGATGACAACTTCGTCTCGGCGTCATATCAGCGGTCCAATGCGGTTAGGGACGAGTACGGGCTATGGTCTGCCGGCACCTCAGCAGGACCTCGCGGCTGGGGGCCAGAGGATCGTCCCTCCACCGAGGGCCCTACCATGAACGAGATGGACACGCGCCGCAAGATCGCAGAGCGTAACGAAGACGTGGGCCGGTGGATCACGACGGCCGCCCAAGGCGGACAGCCTTCTGAGGCCGCCAGCACGCCAACCCTCGACCCCTCGACAATCGACGACGATGGTCTCGAGGAGATCCCGCTGGGCAGCAAGACGGAGAACAAACCCCTGCCTCATCAGACCTACTATATGGAGGGGGGCGGAGCCCTCACGGAAGGCGACCTGAAATTAATGGGACAGCACCGTCTTTGGTCGGATGCGCCCGCGGTATATTGTATCACCAAGGAGGGTGCGGACCGTCAGCAGCCTGAGACCTCAGAGGCTGCCATGAAGCGGTTCGACCAGATGTGCCAGGAGACGGGCTCCGTCCTGTCGAGAGCTGCCACCTGGGGCACGCGCCGTCGAAGCCTGCCCAGCATCGCAGACATGGAGGGCATCACCAGCGGCAGCTTCCTGAAGAAGCTCTCCATCAGCCGAGACAGGAAGCCCAGCATCCTGTTCAAGGAGCTCCGCGGGCTGGTCAGGAAACCTAGCAACCCGCTGCTCAAGCGCCACCGCACCGCTCCGGAGGAGGAGCTTTCAGCCGAGAAGGACGCACAGGGCCGGCGGGAGAGCCGTGATACCCTCGCGCCGCCGCCGCGCTCCTCGAGCTGGGCCAAGAAGCAGCAGCCGCCTTCTCTCAATACCGCCCTCGTGTCCATGGCCACAGGCGCCGCCGCTATTGGTACGACGCATGCCCGAAGCGGGTCGATCAGCAACATGACCTCGCCAAAGAGTCCCTTCGGCTTGCAGGTGGGGAAAACCATGCTGAGGCGGCCAAGGAGCAAGTCCGATCTCCCCAAGGGCGCCGGGGCGAACGAGGAGTCCCACCCCAACCTGGTCGGGATGTGGAAGAAGAGCGGTGGCCCGCCCGTCGCGCAGCTAGCGAGAGGCACCGGCATCCCTGACCTGGAAGATGACGAGGACGAGGACGACGACCTGTACGACGAAGGTGACGTGAGGGCGGTAAACAGCAACATCATCGATGAGATCCCGCCCACCCTGGCCGGCTTCAGACAGCAGATCCTGAAGATGAACCCGAGACTGGCAGAACAGAACACGTTCCTCGTGGACCGCATCGCACATCAACAAGTCGTGCGCTACAAGGCGCTGCTGGCCAGCAAGGTCAGACACCTTCAGCGGACCGCGACTCACAGCTGCCCCTCTGGACAGATGTGCATCGAGCTCGGGGGCTCAGCGATGCCGTTTGACGCCAAGGGAGACTGCCGCGGCATGGATCCCCCTGAGCACGGGGTACGATGTCGAGGAGGCTGACGCGATCGCGCTGGAAGGCGGCATCTCAGCGGAGAGCTTCCCGGCAGACATCCCCATGCCGCCCACCACCTCGCTGCCAGCAGAATTCGAATGCCAACTCTGCTACTCGACCAAGAAGTTCACCAAGCCGTCTGACTGGACCAAGCATGTGCACGAAGACGTGCAGCCTTTCACCTGCACCTGGGACCGGTGCCGGGAGCCCAAGATCTTCAAGCGCAAAGCTGACTGGGTGCGGCACGAGAACGAGGGCCACAGGGTGTGTAATCTCCTTTTTGTTCTTCTTGCTTTCTTTTTTATAAAAAAGAAAAAGCGCACAAAAAAAAAAAAAACACCATCAAACCTGTACTGCACGCGCAACCTATACTGACAATCTGTATATTAGCACCTTGAATGGTGGACCTGCGACGTCGAAGACTGCCGGCACGTCTGCTACCGCAGAGACAACTTCCTGCAACACCTGGTCCGAGAGCATAAGTTCATAGAGCCCAAGGTGAAGACAAAGGCGGCCGTGAAGCGAGCGGGCGCCCATGATCCCACATGGCAGAAAGTCGAGAAATGCCACGCAGAGACACGGAGCAGGCCGCAGGATGAGCCATGCCGCTTCTGCGGGAAGACGCTGCAGACGTGGAAGAAGCTGACTGTCCACCTGGCAAAGCACATGGAGACCATGAGCCTGCCGATCCTGCGGCTCGTATCCAGAGCGGACTTGCACGCCGACACCATCATCAGTCCCGTATCCGATCCACCTCCCAGGACGTTCCCACCAGCCAGGTCAGAACAGCAGCCCTTCAGCGTGTCGCCTAATCCTGGCCACTCTCCCGCCATGACACAACAACAGCCGGTCGGCCTGGCCTACCCGGGCACACAACACCACTCGTACACCTATAACCCGCCAGCTGCCTTCTCGCCCTTTTACAGCACCTCGATGCAGGAGCTGCAGCAGCCCAGCGGCCTCGGTCTCGGCCTCGGCCTCCCCAACCAGGGCATGCCGACTGGTTATCAGACGCAGACGGCGTACCAGACCCTGCCTGTAACGACAGCCTCGTACATACCCGCCTCCCCATACAGTCTCACCACATGCATGCCCCAACAGATGGAACCCTTCCCGGCCTATATGAATGCCCTGGGACTACAGGATGCTTCTGTTAATCAGATGTACGACACCACGGCGCTGAATCCTTCCAGCGTCGGGGAGCAGCAGCAGCAGCAGCAGCAACAAGCGCAGTACAGCCATCACGGCTCCGCCTCGCCGTATTCACGATCACCTCACCAGGGCCAGGGTACCTTCTTCCACCAACACTGATGAGCATGACCCGGTTCGGAACTTGATTTCCTTGGTCTCTTTATACATACATTCCTATGTTTAGATACCCCATTTCTATCTGGACGCTGCTATTGTCCACCGCTAGCGATACTTGTCGCCGGGAACCCTTTAGAGGCGTAGCAGATTTACTCTTCAGTCTACCGTACAGCGTGTATGATTTTACTTTGCTATTGGTTTTTTCTTGGGGGGGGGTTTCCTTTTTTTTTTTTTCCCTCTTATGAATAGTGTCCTGGCGTATCCACCACCTGGCGTTTTTGAATGGGATTTGTATTTTGGTCTTGGACGACAAGACCTCGCATTGCGCGGCGTGTTCTTGATGGATGGTCAACGGAATACGCACAACAGGGGCGTCAAAGACAGACTTCGACAGCTTTTTAGCGAGTACAGCTACCATATAGACAATGAATTTACGACATCTCGTTCTCCAGATTTGTGCAATGCGTTCTCATGCACCCACCCCCACCCCCCAGGTCTATACACCTGGATGCAGAATTACGTGATCACGAAAGTCACACAGGCAGGCAGGAAGGAAGGGAAAAAAAAAAGGCACCACTATTCTGCTGCAGGATGAGATCGATGCGAGGATGCAGGTCCCGAAAGCGCGGGACAGTCCTACTAGTTGCGTCTGACCCTCCCGGGGGCTTTCGTATAGGCTTATGTACGCAGGAGGAGGATGCAGGAGTTTCCGGGTGTCGGCTCCCCCCTGTACATACATACAGTACAGTACAGTATGTACACCCTCCGGAGGCAGGTGGTTGATACGTGCCACGGCGCTGATCATCGCCTCGTGAGCGAGCGAATTCCGACATCTGACAGACGAGAAGCGGAAGGGAAGAGAAGCATCACTGGCCAAGGGGCAATCCTGCTCCGGTAAACCCCCTCCCCCCTCCTGCGTGGCCCATCTCCACCGCATGCCCTCCTCATTCTCTTCTCGTCGCCCGTCTTGCCCTCAACCACCTGCAGATCCTCCGGCAGGATCCAGAGCTGTTGACGAACTATCGGTTTGTCTACTCTCCACCCGCGGGTCCGGTACGAAGAGAGAGAGAGAGATCTGCGCACCAGGTTTTCTGGTTAGGGAGAGGGGGTGGGCTTTCGAGACTTGAGATGGGTTGCTTAAAATAAAAAACGGTTGATTCGGCATTATTGATCATCGAGGAAGGCCTGGGCGGGTGTGCTCACCTCTTTGTGTTATCTATGGGCACCAGTGTATACTTACCATGGCAACATACTACCGTTTACTATAGTACTACGTACTACTGTGGTACGTAGTATCTGCATGAATTTTTGGGGGGGGGGGGGGGCGGAGGCAGGGGAATGGATGGGGTTGGCGCGGATATTAAATCACACCCTGGAATTATGCTCATGACTGAACTTAAATTTCGAGGTCTCCACGTCATATTCCCCCAGCAGCAACAGACTCGAGGCAACGTTCAAGTGGCCTGCCTCGTCCACAGAGAGAGAAAGAGAGAGAGAGACAGGCAGGGCCACCGGGGGGCCAAGCAGTGAGGCTGTGGAGGGGTGGGGAGGGGAAAAGAAATGGGCCGTGTCGCGCTCTCGGGATTCTTGATCAGGTTTTTTTATGTTATTCAGTCCCGTACCAGCAGGCGGACCCTCTCGCACGAGGCAGGAGAAGCCACTGATCTTCATCAACCCTCGTCGGCTTGGGACGCAAAAAATGCGAGCCGCGCCACAGGGGAGACGGATGGATCATCAACCTGTCAGTTCATGCTTCCGACGTGCCTCCTTCATGCCGTCGTCGTCTGTGCTGATCTGATCAACCGGGAGATCTGCTTTTCACGAGAGCTAAAATAGGAGGAGGGGGAAGGAGAAGGAGAGGGAGAAGAAAAAGAAGGAGGGAAGGGAAGGGGTATGGTTGGTTTGTGTGTTGTTCTGGGTCAGCAACGCTCGTCAAGATTCTCGACAACAGAAGAGTGACCCTTCCTTGGCTGGCCTGCCTGGGCCCTTCCTTATCTTGGGGATTCCAGCAGAGGCACACAAGCAGATAGATGGCTATTCCTTCCTCTCTTTTTTATTTTTATTTTTTTAAGCTACTGCTTTTCCAAACCATGGTGGACCGGTGCCGGTGTTGCATCGTGGGATGAGGATATCAACACACACCGATGAGAAGAAGTACTGTCCCACAGCAGGAGATGGTAGATTGATTTAACCAGAGGTTCTAGGCCTGTATGGCCAAATGACAGCGATAAGATCTACACGCACGCACACATACACACATACCCAATTTCTCTCTCCCTTTCTTTTTTTCTTCTTTCTTCTTTCTCTTCCTTCCTTCTTCCTCTTCCTTTTCTTCTTCTTCTTCTTTTCCCTACAATAGTAATTGCCTCTATCACTCTCTACCTCTCTCTCTTTCTCTCATGTAGAGACAAAAGGAAAGGAAGGAGAAAAAAAAAGAAAAAAAAGAAAAGCGCCCCCCTTCCCATGCCTGTTTCAAAATTAGCGGTCCAGTGGACTTCCAATGGCGCCGGTACTAAATTCTCGCTTCGAGATGGGAGGTCGTCCCTGCTAGCCAATGGCACCGCCCCAAGGCCATGGATCAGCTCTCACGCAATATGGGGGCAATGCTGCCCCTGAGAGCCGCCGTCTTCAGCGGGTGTGTTTCGTGTGGGGGCTGCTTAGGGTACCCCTGATCAATTGGGTGGAATTGGGAAATCAGGGGTCTGGACCATGTGGGGCACGCTTCGTCTAGCGTCTCTCTCCGTCTCTCCTTCTCTCTTGCTCACCTTATCTCTCTCTGTCTCGTGTCTGCTTGTGCTCCACTCGTACCTTCTCGAGAAGAGAAGGAAGAAGAAAAAAAAAAAGGAAGGAGGGAAGGGAACACACACAAAAAAAAAAAAAAAAAAAAAAAAAAAAAAAAAAAACAAGAAACACCCTGGATGTCGCCTCGTGTCTCCCTTGGGGGTGGCACAGCGCACAGCCGCGCAAGGGCCCCTGCGCCCAGCAATGCAGCACTTCCCAGGTCGTCTTTTCTTTGTCTCGCTCATCTCTCTCTCTCATCTCTGTCTCCCTCTGCTTCTGGGAAATGCCTGGCTGCTGCTGATGCTACCATTACTACGGTACTAAGGTACAGCATGGCCCCCCCTCCCCACCCTCCACGCCCCTACACCCTACCAGCCTACCCTTCTGGTGGGGAGAGAACGGGGCGCGGACGGCCAGACGAGTGGGTCGTTCATCTGGAAGCGCTGCCCAGTTCCAGGTGATGATGCTTTCTGTGACGGGCTTGTCTGGTTGGCTGGGACCGTCCACGGCCGTCCCACTGCGGTTGCGACTTGCATTGTGCGTGGGCAGGGCAGGGCAGGGCAGGACAGACAAGCTGCGAGCAAGAAGAGACAGAGGAGAGAGAGAGAGAGAGAGGAGGGCCCTTGCTGGTTGGCTGGCTGGCTGGCTACTGCTGCTGCTTGCTGCTACGCTGCTAACCCCCCCCCATGTGGGCATATTATCGTGCTGCTAGGATGGTACGCAAGGTACGAGGCGAGGCGATTCGTGCTCGAGCCACCGGGGGGCTCAAGGGGCACCCACGACCATGCAGGAGCTCTGCCCATCTCGCCAATGGGAGCTCAATTTCATGTCCCAAGGGGGCCTCCGCCGAGGCCGTTCGAACCTCGATCCTCTTGTCCCTTTTCCTCCTTTCTGCCTTTCTCCGACACTCTCTGACGACCGCTGATCCATTCGTTCTGTCCTGTCCAAGTCTAAGTCACATCGTGGTGTCCTCCTTCCACTCGTTGTTGTCGAACCATCTGACAGACACACACACACACACACACCCTCTTCCTCTCTTCCTCTCTCTCTTTTTTTGGAGTTTGCGTTTGGTCTGGAAAGACATACTCTCCTCACAGCCACATTATCTGTCTGTTGTCGAGAGCTGTCGCCCTCACCTCCTTACTCCGTACGCTCGTTTCACCTTGCCACCTGGGCCTCTCCCTCTTCCAAGCTTTTCTCTCTTCATGACGACTCCTGCTCTGCCTCCGTCCCTCTAGCTCTCGACAGAGGTAGAAGACACACCTGTGGCGCCCTTCCCCCCCTCCGGATCTCACCATCATCGACCTGCAACCCGGTCCTCTCACCAGACATTCTTTTGTCCTACGGCAGGATATCTGCCCCGTTTATCTTCTTCCCCAGGTTGACCCTCGGCCCTTCCATTGAGAAAAGAAACAATAAAATAAAACCAAACCAAACCAAAAAAAAAAAAAAAGAGGACATATTTGGATTCTGTATTGTTCCTGCCGACCTGCTCTTCTTTCTTCCCGACTGGTATCGAGTGCCCTTTCAACACATAACCGCCTATTTAATCACGCTCCAAAGAAATCGGACAATACAGTCACACCCAACGCATTTCCTAGACTCGACAGCGCTATCTGGACTCTTGATACCCATAGAGGAGGAACCCGAATCGACTCGACACGAGAGCAGGCCATTTAGGAGGAGGATTTGAAAGAGTACGCGTACCCCTGGTCTACAAAGTGGAACCGCGGGATACAAAGAACAGGCGAAGCAGCAGCAAGCAATCATCAACATTGTCCTCCGACGAAGAGGCCTTTTTCTTTTCTTGTTCCCTTTCTTCTTCTCTTGGGGGCTGAACGAACGAACCACATCAATGGCGCGGACAACAATATGGGCCGCGGCCGTCGCGGCCGTGGCATTCACGAGAGGAGTTCTGGCAGCGGACGTCCTGACGACCTCAGGTTTCACAAATTGCGAGACGGGCTCATCGATCGAGGTGAACAAGGTCGACATCTCGTACGACAAGACCGCCATGACCGTCACCTTTGACCTGTCAGGGACGAGCAGCGAGGAGCAGAACGTCACGGCACAGCTCAACGTCACCGCATATGGCTACAGCGTCTACTCGAGCTCCTTTAACCCGTGCGAGGCGAGCTCGTACGTCAAGCAGCTATGCCCTGGTAAGTCTTGTCGTCTCGCCCCGAGTAGGTATCCTAGGTCTGTGGCACTGACAGCGCATGGAAAGTCCCTGCCGGCACATTCTCAGCAACCGGCACGCAGAACATCTCATCTGAATACGCCAGCCAAATTCCGGCCATCGCATTCACCATTCCTGATATCGCGGCCTCGGCCACGCTGGAGCTCAAGTCTCTGGACACCGGCGATGATGTCGGGTGTATCAGCTCTCAGATCTCCAACGGCAAGACCACTGCCGTCTCCGCCGTCTCCTATACCGCTGCCGCCGTAGCGGGCGTGGCCCTGATCATGAGCGGCTTCACAGCAGCCAGCTCGGCGCTGGCCGGCGGAGGAGGCGCCTCGACCGGCGCAGGCCCCAGCCCCAGCTTCGTCGAGGTCATGACCTGGTTCCAGGGAATGGCCATGAACGGCATGTCATCTGTCGGCCTCCCCTCCGTCTACCGCCAGTTTTCCAAGAACTTCGCCTTCTCTGTCGGCCTCATCAACTTCGAGAAGATGCAGCTCGCCATCGACGACTTCCGCCAGGCCACCGGGGGGAACACCACCGACGACAGCGTGCAGTACCTGCAGAACGCGACCCTCGTCTTCTCGGACGGCTCCATGGAGACCCTCGGCAGCTCCAAGTTCAAGCGGGCCATGCTCGAGTTCTACGACTTCGTCGCCAGGGAGGTCTCGACCAGCGTCGACACCAACGACACCACCACCAACAGCACCGCCAGCTCCAACAGCACCAGCACCAGCACCGTCACGGAGACCGTCAACGGCATCAAGGCCTACGTCGAGGACCTGAGCATCCCCAACGCCAACACATTCATGACCGTGCTCCTCATCGTGGCCTGCGTGATGGCGGCCATCATCCTCGTGATCCTGCTGATCAAGGTCGTCCTCGAGGCCTGGGCCCTCTTCGGAAAGCTGCCCAAGGGCCTGACGGGCTTCCGCGAGCACTACTGGGTGACCATGGGCCGCCTCCTCACCCAGCTGATCATGCTGCTCTACAGCACCTGGGTGCTCTACTGCATGTACCAGTTCATCCAGGGCGACTCGTGGGCCGCCAAGCTCCTGGCCGGCCTAACCCTCGCCCTGTTCACGGGCGTGCTCGCCTTCTTCGCCTATAAGGTCACCAGCACGGCTAAGAAGCTCCAGCAGACCGACGGCGACGCCAGCGGGCTGTACGAGAAGAAGGACCTGTGGATCAAGTACAAGGTCTTCTACGACAACTACAAGAAGTCCTACTGGTGGCTCTTCATCCCCGTCATCTGCTACATGTTCGCCAAGGGCGTCGTCATGGCCGCCGGCGACAACCACCCCATGGGCCAGAGCATCGCGCAGTTCATCGTCGAGGCCTTCATGCTCATGGTTCTCGTCTGGAACAGGCCCTTTGAGCGCAAGTCCGGCAACGTCCTCAACATCACCATCCAGGTCGTCCGCATCCTGTCCGTCGTCTGCATCTTCATCTTTGTCGACGAGCTCGGCATCCAGGAGACCACCAAGAGCGTTGTGGGCATTGTCCTCCTCGTCATCCAGGCCGCCCTGACCGGTATCCTCGCCATTTTGATCATCTGGAACGCCGTCGTCTCCATCTTCAAGGAGAACCCTCACCGCAAGCGCAGAAAGGAGATGGGTAAGCCTCAGATATCCCCCCAGCCCCTCCGGGGCCCATCATGTATCGTGACCAAGCTTGCTGACCAGTCTTGTCCCGACAGAGAAAATGCGCGACCTGGACAACCTCACCCCGCTCGACGCCCGCAACTCCCTGCTCCTCGACCGCAAGGTCTCGCACCAGGACTCGGACACCTTCTCCCTGGCCAAGACGAACCTCGACGTCAAGGAGAGCAGCTACCAGCCTCTCGTGCATCACGCTGCGCCGCCAGGCTTCGGCGGCGACGACCAGCTCGGCCGCTCGTCGCCCGCCCCGTACGACAGCAGCTACGGCAACTACTCTTCTGTGCGCGGCGGCTACGATAACCGGCTAGGCGGAGGTCGGAGCAACTATTACTAGCCGTGGTTTGCAGCAGCTGCTGGGGGAAGGCGGCAAAGGAAAAAAAAGGGGAGCAGCGCATCCCTTTTTTTCTTCTTTTCCTTCTTTCTCCCCTTGTTTCTTATTTTGTCTTACTTCCCTCCTTCACCATCATCTGGTCGAGCATGTTCTGGGGGCCGGCGATATCGCATTGTTTGGGATCTAGACCTGCTTTTCTTCACTCCGGCCCAGGCCCCAACCAGCCAACAACCTGCTTTGCTTGCTTGATCCGACCTTCCTTTGTTTTGTTTTTTTAAATATCAAATTCCTTCGTCACATATACAACCTACTACCACCACCCCCCCACGATTGCGATGAATGTGTGTTACTTTGTTCTTTTTATTTTCTATGGAAGGATGGGGGCTCGACCATTGAACATATTTTTTTTATAAAAAAATCACCCCTCCCTTCCAGTCTCCTCCCACTCCCGGGGGCGTCTCCTTAGCCCCATATACCACGGGGGTGGGGGCGGCAAAAAAGATGATGGGTCGAGAGAGAGAGGAGAGAAGAGAAGAGTTTGATGGGTGTTTGGATGGGGGATGGGTTGGCTCGAGAAAGGAGGCGCGGGATATCTTGGGTGTTGTGGTAGGATAGAGAGAGATGGAGAGAGAGAGAGACAGCGAGCGTTGTGTGATATGACACGGACCTTGCACATATAATCTTGGGCTAGCATTGCAATATACCTTCTCCAAAAGTCCCGAAGACATCAATCATTATTTTTACCTATACTCTCGTAAGAAGAAAGATATCAAATTAAAACAACGGAGAGAGGGAGGAAGTTTATGCATTTCTGCCAGTGTTTCATGTTTAGTTTTGGGTTTTGGAACGAGTTCATCCCAAAATCGGGATCCTCGAGCGAGCGTCATCATGCGCGTGCGTTTCCGTGCGTGTATCGGATTCTATCTAGCCTTGTCACAAGATCTAGCGCTAGGGAATGAATGAACCTCTATGATTGATTTGGTTGGATGCCAGGATGCTTCATATTTGTTGCTATATACTACGATGTTCTCCCAAGCATATCCCCCCCCCCCCTGAGTCTCATGGATTCTCTATACGAACCGATACAACAACATCATGAGATCTGTTACTTGTTTCCTGAAACTGTGTGGCGTCGTCCTGTCTGTCGCTCACCAATCGTGTACTATATAGATTGGACTGTGGACCGGTTCCAAACAGCCCTCTGGCCCCGTCTTCACACCAAGAGTAAGCTTGGAAAGAAAAAGAAAAAAACATCTGGCGTTGACCGATGCATCTCTCAAGTAATCGTATACCTTCCACTCGCCGGCGCACGGCTCTCCGCGTCCGCCGCAGCGATCGTGCCCTCCTTGAGCAGCCGTGTGAGCTCCGTAAGCGCATTGCTGACGACTACCTCCGTGTCGCCCTCGATGAGGATATAGAGCTTCGGTTCTTGACCCTGGGCAGGCTCCTTACCCGCTGCGTAGAAGTTGCCCTTGGTGGTGATGGACGTGCCAGTTGCCTCCAGGATCTTGGCCACGTTGGTCCTGTTCGTGACCGCCCACCTGGCCTTTTGCGGGAAATCGTTGATCTCAAGCGTGGCGTGGAATGCACCGGCGTCTGGACCCTTGTTGTCGATCGGCTGGCCGGGCCGCAGCTGGCCGGCGCGCGCAAGACGGGCATTGATGTCGTTGACGGCCTGCGCGGCCTTGTCGAGGGCACCGCCCTTCGCGGCCCCCTGCCTTGACGGCATCTGCGGCGGGAGCCTTGCCGTCTTCGGCCTTGGCCGCGTCGCGAGACACGATGGCCGAGGCTGCCGACTGGATCGCGTTCGCCGCCTTGTTCTTCTTCTCATCGTCCGCAGGCGCCTCCTCCTTCTCGTCATCTTCCTCGCCCTCAGCCTTGTGCGTCTTGCGCTCGCGCATACGCGCTGCCTCGCGCTCCTTGTCTAGGCGCTCCAGGCCCTTACCGCCAAAGCCAGATTGGTCCTTTGCTTTGCCGGCCTTGACCTTGTCTCGCCAGGCCTTGCGCATCTGGTCGAGCCGCTCAGGGACGGGCTGGCCGCTCTGCTCCAATGCCTTTGCAATACCCGGCGCGCAGTTCTCTTGCTCCTCCGTGACGAATGTCACGGCTGTACCTGTATTGCCGGCCCGACCGGTGCGGCCAGCGCGGTGGACGTAGTCTTCCAGGTGGTTCGGCGCGTCGTAGTTGACCACAAGCTTGAGCTGCTTGACGTCAAGGCCACGAGCTGCTACCGAGGTGGCGATCATGACAGGGCATACTCCACTCTTGAAGTCTGAAATGGTCGAGTCTCGATCGACCTGGTCTTTGCCGCCGTGTATGGACATGCAGCCATAGCCCTTGCGCAGAAGCTCACGGAGAAGGTCGTCCGCCTTTTCTTGTCGCTCCACAAAGATCAAGGCGCGTACGTCGTCGTCGTCCTTGTAGAGGTCGCCAAGGAGCTCCAACAGGCGCAGGAACTTGTCCTTCTCGTCCCGAATCTCCACGATCTGGGTGATCTCAGGAGCTACTACGCTCTTGCCGCCGACGGTGATCTCAACAGGGTTCTTCAGGACTTTCTTGACCAGGGCGTCAATGATGCGAGGCATGGTCGCCGAGAAGAGAACAGTCTGGCGATCAGGCCGCACGTTGGCAAAGATCTTCATCACCTGAGGTTCGAAGCCCATGTCGAACATGCGGTCAGCCTCGTCAAGAACAATGTACGTCGTGCGCTTGAGGTTGACTACTCGGCCCTGGTTGGCTGCCAAGAGGTCGATGAAGCGACCCGTCGTCGCAACGACGATGTCGGCCCCAGCCTTGAGCAGGGCGATCTGGTCCTTGATCGGGGGTCCGCCGTACGCACAGACAGCACGCAGGTTCAGCGCAGAGAGGAATGGTTTGCAGTCTCGGAAGATCTGTGTGGCAAGCTCCCGGGTCGGCGTGAGGATCAGACCAATCGGCCCGTCATCTTTGACCGGGTCTTGGTCTTTGATGTGGCGGAACATGGGGAGCAGGAAAGCCATAGTCTTGCCAGATCCTGTCTTGGCGACGCCGATGACATCCCGACCAGACATGATGACTGGCAAGGCCTGCATCTGGATGGGCGTTGGCTTCTCGTATCCCAGATCATCGATGACATTCAGGAGAGGCTGGGTCAGGCCGCAGTGGGACCACTTCTGAACAGGCTTCGGCACGTCCTTGCCGGAGACCTTGATGCCGTCCAAGTCCAGACGGAGTTCCTGGACCTCGGCATCCGTCATCTGGCTGAGCTCGTAGGGCTCGAACCAGAAGTTCTTCCTGATGGTGTTGAGCTCGATCTTGCTGTAGTCGATGGCGGGAATGTCCTTTTTCTTCTTCTTGGCGGCAATAGCGAGAATCGAGCCGGGATTTTCATCACCCTTGTCCATGTAGTCGAATTCGTCGTCGGAGAAGTAGACCTCCGGCTCCTTCTCCTGGGCCTTCACGGCCCTCTTGCGACCACTCGCCTTGGCGGCTGCATGATCTTCAAGCCCGCCCATGAAGGCATCCAGGGGGTCAACGTCTTCCTCGTCAACATCCATAGACTCAGCATCCGCTTCGACCTCAGCTGCTGCGGCCGGCGGGTCAGGCTCGGGCGCCTCGCCGTTTGTCTCCGGAGCGGCGGGCTTCTCCTCCCCTGCCTCGTCAACCTGCATGGCCATGCTCTGCTGCAATATCCTCTCCTCGCGCCGCTCATGGGCCGCTCGAGCAGCCGCCGCCGCCTCTTCCTCCGTGCCGGCAAAATTGTCACCGTCCGAATCGGATTCGTCCTCTTCGTTAGCAAAAGGTGCAGCATCCGCCTCTTCCAAAGACATGTCAGGAAGTTTTGCTAACTTGCGCTTCGACGTTTCCTCATCGTCCAACACCAGCTTCCGCTTGGCCGCTGGTTTGTCGCCGTCGAGCCCCGTCTTCTGAAACCCAAACCTGCTGATGGCGCTGCCGGTGCGCAGCGTAGATGCTAGATGGCCCCTGTTAGTTTCTGTTTTCACGTATCTTTGATGGACGCGGGGCGGCTGCTGGGATCCTGCAGGGGACTGTGGCTAGTCGAAGAGAGGGGGGGGGAGGTGCTCACCTGCAGAGGCAGTGCTCTTGGCTGGTGTATCAGCTGATGCCGTTGGGGCACCTGGAATAGACCCTAGAGCCGTGGGAGAATGATGGCGAGCCGCAGACTTCTTCGCGATCGCCTTGGGATCGAACTTGCCCGCATACGACACAGTCGGAGACGCCTCCTGGCTCTCCTGCGGTGTGCCCGGAGAGGCAACAGCAGAGGGAGCCAGGGGGGAGGGCACGGCGGTGGGCGTGCCGCTGGCCCTGCCATCCATCTCGGCGAGGAGCTTGCGTGTGCTGCTGGCATCTGTATCCTTGGTGGCCTGCTTTGATGTGAGGGTCTTCTTTTCCAAGCCTCAAGTTTAGCAAGTCGTTCGGCTTGTTTGTCACTCTGTGCTTGAGCTTGGGTTTGTGCGGACTTAGCGGCCTGCCGAAGATGGTCAGCACGGCGAGCACAGAGGGGGTACTGCAGGAGGGAACGGACTTCAGCTTCTTTGGCGGGAGCAGCTCTGCTGGTGGACGCCGTGCCCCTCTGCCGAGCATCGTCGTTCCTGCTCCGCGATGTCGCCGAGTCTACAGTGTCTTCCCGACGGCTGCGGCCCGGGGACTCATCCCTCCTAGGGCGAGCATCGCGGCTCCTCTCGCGGCGACGAGGCGGGGATCTGTCCCGGGAGCGGCGCCTGTCCCTGAACGATCCTCCCTCTCTCCGCCCGCCCCTATTGTAACCATCGTCTCGATCCCGCCTGTCTATCGAGCGATCCCGGCGACGGTAAGAATCTCGGTCCCTATCGTACGAGTCTCGATATCGACCTGGGCTGCGGCTGCGACGACGATCTCGGGCGGTATCCCTCCTGCCCCTGTCGCGATCGCGATCGCGATCACGATCCCGTCTGTCGTCATGGCGGCTTCCTCGGCTTCCTGCAGGAGATGGTGAGCGCGATGTTCTGTGGCGAGCCATCTTCGTTTTTGCTGGCTCAGCACGGTGAGTATCAGTACTTTTTGTGTTTTTTCTTCTTCTTTAGGCTCTGCTTTTTCTGCCTCCGCGGTCAGAACCTAAGCGAGTCAGAAGAGCTCGACACAGGACCGTCTGGCTCAGGTCCGGGCCCGCAGGTCGACTTTTCCCTGGGCCGACGTCAGGCCTGGAAAAAGGTTGATACAGCAACGTCCACCAGAGAGGTTATGGGCGCTGCGCAGATAGGCTGACCGTCGACGAAAGATGTTGTCGCGATAGGCAGATTTATGAAAGCGGGACGTCAAGAGGCAGACAAGACACCAAGGCGAGATGGGTCCCGCATGCTGTTTCCTGCACGGTGCAAGGGTGTGGAGCCAGCCCCCCGTCGAGCGTTTTGGCAGAGACGGCAGGGACCGTTTTGGATTCACCGTTTTGGACTCACCGTTTTGGACTCACCGTTTTGGACTCACCGTTTTGGACTCACCGTTTTACCCCCCCCCCTTGTACCATAGTAGCTCTGCCGAGACGGTCATCGCCCGTCGCGACAGGGGTGGGCCCGCTAAGTGTCGAGGGCAGCCAATCATTGAGCTGGTCTGGAAGGAGCTTCATGCGTCACACCAGAACCAAAGCAACCAAGCAAGGACGAAGCAGCACTGCTAGCAAGCAAGCACCCAGCCCTTGCTTCCCCCAAGGGACAAACACGCGCCCTGCACACTGGCTGTTGGTGCTGTACCTAGCAGATGGCAGCAGCAGCTCCCGAAAGCAAAGTTCCAGGCTAGCAGTAGGCCGCAATAACACAACCACACAACCACACAACCACCCAACCCCCCCCCCCCCCAAAGACAGGCCAGCCCACCCCCCGTTCCCATTCCCATTCCACATTACAGGGCAGGGCAGGACACGAGAAAGAGAGAAGGCCTCGCAACAGCCCAGCCTGGACGTCAGCTCCACTCTTCCAATCCATCCATCAATCAACCTCACATCTCAAACCCCTCCCTCCCCACATCGCAGCAGCAGCGCAATCGGTTGATTCTTCGCCCACGCTCGGACATCGTACAACACCACCCTCCAGCGATCGCCTGCCTCCTCACCACCATGCTCATGACTACGATGCAATCTGCGGTGCTCCAGGCCCTGCGCGCCTGCGGTCGTACCACCACCACCACCACCTCGCGTGCCATCATCGCCCGCCGGAGCTTCCTGATCGCGCCCAGCTACAGCAAGGCCCGTCTCGCCGTGCGCGGGTACGCCACCGCGACCGCGACCAAGAAGACCACCACCACCACCACGCGCGCCGCCAAGAAGCCGGCGGCCAGGAAGACCACCACCACCACCCGCAAGTCTGCGGCTGGCACCAAGAAGAAGGCGGCGTCGTCCAAGAAGAAGCCCAAGGCTAAGGCCAAGAAGGCCGCCCCGAAGAAGAAGAAGGCGGTGGACCCGGAGAAGAAGAAGGCCCTGCTCAAGAAGCAGCTCAGGAAAACCGCCCTGCTCTACCAGGAGCCCAAGAAGGAGGCCAGCAGCATCTGGCAGGTCTACCTCTTCGACCACATCAAGGGCAGCAAGACGCTCGGCAGGGACACCTTCGGCCCCAAGCTCAAGGAGCTTGCGGCTGGCTACAAGGGCCTCTCCCCGGCCGAGCAGCAGGTAAGCTGTTCCGTGCTCGCTGTGCACGTCACGCATCGCGCCTGTCCCCCTTCCCTGCTGACGCCTCGACACAGCGCCTCGACCAGCGTGCCCAGCAGAACAGGATCACCAATGCCGCCAACTACAAGAAGTGGGTGGAGAGCTACTCGGTCGCGGATATCCACGCGGCGAACAACGCCCGCCGTCGCCTTGTGCAGGGCTACGGCATGAAGCTCAGCCCCGCCAAGATCATCGACGAGCGTAAGCCCAAGCAGCCCGCGACCTCCTTCAGCCAGTATGTCAAGTCTAGAAGCGCCTCCCTCACCGGCAGCGCTCCCGAGATCATGAAGCAGCTGAGCTCCGAGTGGAAGTCGCTGTCGGTCTCCGACAAGAAGCCGTTCACGGATCTGTACGCTGCAGAAGCTGCCAAGTACCGGCGCGAGCAGGAGAGAGTCGGCCTGTGAGGAGAGCGGAGGTAATCATGCGGCGGGAGACCAGTATACCCAAGGTGGTGCGCGAGAAAGAGAGGAGGTCCGCTGCTCAAAAAAAACAAAAAATTGATGGAGGGCCCGTGTGCGATCCAGAGCGCGTGCACTTATCGTGGCCGGGTTTGAGCGGCTCTGGAAGGTTCTTGCAGGTCTATGTACGATAGTATCCATCGATTTTCTCTACGGCAGTGGTCTCATCCAGACTTGCGGTCTTATTTTCCTTTTCTTTTTATGCGTCTATGGTAGATGAGTGCTGGCGACTTTGTGAACTTAGGACTATCAACAAGTGCGAAATTTCATTTGTCAAGACCAGTCAGGAGTAATCCCGAAGGATGCTGTCGCGTGATCAACCATATATCGTGTGGAAGGGAGTGAGTGCATTGATCCAAACGCCTATGCTGTATGCTAACCCGGGTAACCGTAACGCTGAGCCAACGCCATTCACCCCAAGAGACCCAACACGCAGGATCCGGTTCCCGACGCTCAGTCCAGGATGCTCCTGTTGGCCCTTGGCCCCGTGGTGATCAGCACCTCACCGGCACCATCATACCAGGAGATCTCCATGAGCTTCAGGCGGCGGTAGCTCGCGACGTACAGGAGGATATACAGCTCCCCCGCGATGTGCTCCCACCCGTACAGCCGGATCCGGCGCCAGCCCTCGTCGCGACACGCCCTCGTGCCCCAGCCCGCCCCGTTGTCTCGACGGATGAAGTTGCCCAGGAAACCCCACGTCTCGACCTTGGCCTCGTGAGGCCACCCCTCCATGTCCAGCGCCCAGAAGCCCCGCTCAAACGGCCGCATCTCCCGGGCCTGGAAATGAGGCCGGTAGCGGTTCTTCATGCTGAACCTCTCGCAGAAGTCCTGCAGGTACGCGGGGGGGCGGGGTTCGAGCCTGTGGTTGGCTGCGGGGGGCTCGGCCGAGACCAGCTCGAGCGTGTCGCTCCAGGCTATGTTCTGGGGCCTGGGGGCGGCGGCGGTGTTGTCCGGCAGGCCGTGCTGCGACAGCGTGAGCTGCTTAGCTCCCTGGGGCAACACATCGCTGATGCTCCGGACCAGGGCCTGGCCCACCGCTACGGCATCGTTTGGTCTATGCCGCTTGGACAGTGGCGGTTCAGAGTCTGCACGCTCCAGAGGCTGAGTAGAGGGGATGATCGTATCGTCAATCACAGATCCCAGCTCTTGGCTCGACTGCACGGATGTTGGTGACCTGACTCTCGGCTCTTCAGAGGACAAAAGTTGAGCCGGTGGAGCACCGCTCAGCTGTAGTGGGCTTGACGGCACCTGCGTCACATGAGCCTCATCAGGCCAGCCATCTGGAGTCAGGATGGCCTCTCGTTCAGCAGCAGGGGCTGACAGGACGCTGCCGTCTTCACCCCCATCCTCACCTTCAACACGATCTTGGGCGAGCGCCATGGTCTCATCGCCCAGCCCTTCATCAATGGTGGCTCCTCCTGTCCCTGCGACCTCCTGTGGTGATTCTGACGGAGGGCCCATCGTCTGCAGGTAGTAGTTCAGCACTCTGGTCGGGGTAGTGAAGCCAGCCATGCTGATGTCATTGTCAGGCATCGAGTCCTCGACCTCGCTGGGTGGCTGGACCCACGAGTCCTGGGACTTGGTCCCATGCTGTTGTGAACCACTTTGTCCATCCTCTTGTGAAGTCGACCCGGCCGCTGGTGGAGGCCTGGTGTTTCCCCAGACACTCCTGAAAGAGGCCTCTGGGGATTCTAGCTCGGCAGGTGGTGCAGCTGGGATGTGTGATGATGTCTCAGGTGCAGCAGCTAGCTCAATCTTTCTGTCTGGAACAAAGTCTAGGTAGGCTGATGCCAGCACTCTGTAGGCTGCATCATCTCTGGAGGTGCTGGGTGCGGCGATGTGCACCAGGATCTCGACTTCATTGGACATCTTGGGTGCCGGCCAGGAGAGTGAATGTCGTCGGTCATGTTGTATGGTGGTGAGATCCTGGTGGGCTGTGCATGTATGGATGGGAGCAGATTAGCAGAATGGCAATGATGAGCCGAGATCGACTGTGAAATGCACAGGTCGCGTGTGCTCTTTGTCGGTGTGAAGATGTAAGTATCACAATAGCGCAGTAGAACTTTGGTACATACTACAACTACCACTTGGGTGTGGGGCGCTAGAGGCCTACCCAGTCCCAGCACTGACAGGGGACCTCACTAGCTTTCGTCACACCCCTAAAGCTGACCTGCATGGCCCCAAAACCCAATTGCAGCGAGCTGCTAAGTACTGCCACCTTGACACGCACACACCTCCCACCTCTCCTTCCCCCCCTCCTCCTCCCTCCGCCCCTGGGGAAGAAAAAAAGAAAAGCAAAAGCCATCCTCACAATGACCTCTGGAGGGAAACATAACCTAGGAAGCGTCCTGGTCACCGGTGGCTGCGGCTTCCTAGGCCACCACATCGTACGGGTCCTCCTGCGCGACTGGGACACCACCGCCATCACCGTTGTCGACCTTCGATGCGAGCGCAACCGGCGGCCCGAGAAGGACGGCGTGCGGTACATCGAGGCCGACATCACAGACGCCGCCAAGGTCGCCGCCGTATTCAAGGACGTGAAGCCTGAGATCGTCATCCACACCGCGTCGCCGCCCTCGCAGGGCGCCACCGCCGCCTCCGACGAGCTGTTCCGGGCCGTCAACATCGGCGGCACCCAGAATATTGTCGACGCGTGCCAGGAGACCGGCGTGAAGGCCCTCGTGTACACGAGCTCTGCGAGCGTGGCGAGCGACAATGTCTCTGACCTGATCAATGCCGACGAGAGGTGGCCGGTGCCGAGGGGAAAGGAACAGACCGAGTACTACTCCGAGACCAAGGTAAATAAGAAGATCTAGAGGAAGGAAATATACCCCCGGGAAAGGGACCATGAGCTCTGACACAAGACGTGCATGCGCAGGCTGCGGCAGAAGAGATGGTCCTCAAGGCCAACCGCGCCGACAACTCCAAATTCCTGACCACCTCGATCCGCCCCGCCGGCATCGTCGGAGAGGGCGACGTACAGGCGCAGTACCACATCATCAACATCTACCTCTCGGGCCGGAGCGGCTACCAGATCGGCAATAACGACAACCTCTTCGACTTCACATATGTCGAGAACATCGCGCACGCCCACCTTCTCGCGGCGCACGCCCCTCCTGCTCACGCACAAGGCCGGGACCCAGCCCCTCGAGCACGAAAAGGTCGACGGCGAGGTCTTCATCATCACCAACGACAGCCCCGTCTACTTTTGGGACTTTTGCCGCCTCATCTGGAACGCCGCCGGCAGCCCGCACGGGCTGGAGCACGTCTGGACGATCCCCAAGGACCTGGGCATGCTGCTTGGCCTGTGTAGCGAGGTCGCGTGCAAGATACTGCGGAGGAGTCCTACGTTCAACAGGCAGAGGATCATCTACTCGACCATGACGAGGTATTTCTGCATCGACAAGGCGAAGAGGAGGCTGGGCTATCGGCCCATCGTCAGCCTCGAGGAGGGCATGAGGAGGTCCGTCAAGTGGACAATGGAGCAGCAAGCTGCCAGCAAAAACTAGCAGACGAGAGAGAGAGAGAGAGAGAGATGACGGTAGCTGCATGGAAAAGGTGGGTTAAAAGAAGAAAAAAAATTCCAGGGTTATCAGTAACATCTGGCATATAAACTTTAATCGACTTCATGTATATAGCAAACAAATATTGGAGCATCAACACCACATATAACCCAACTTGCCCATGGCCTATAGGAACCTCAGGTGCCTGAGGAAGGACCTAACATTCAAAACACCACGACCACTATAGTATCTCTGAATACTGTGCAAATCTCTCATTCACCCTGGAGGATAGTTGCCCTGCCTCTTGCACTCATTCTTTGGTTCGTGCTTGGGGCACACGGTCTGTTCAGAGACGGCCTTCTCATTCATTCGACTGACTAGACAAGCCAAAGAGTATCATCTTCCCGCCTGGCCCTCTCCCACACACCCGCCAACGACCCAAGACTGCACAATCCCCCTTCTTTTCCCCTGTTCCAAGAAGAGCAGGGTCGATACATGAGGCTGATAGAACTGCTCTCACCCCTGTCCCCCCTCCCCTGAGGAAGGAGAGAAAAACTCCGGCGGACCTCCTCACGCTGTCCTTGCTAAAAGTACACCAAACCGCCTGCTCTCAGAGAAGATATAAAAAGTTTGTTGATTCCGCAGAACATAAAAAAGAATAAGATAGCACAAACATGAGAATCGAAGATGGGAGGGAGAACGCAAACCGATTTTGTTCTTTTTGATCTTTTCTTCTGGGGAGTAGACGACGACGACGACAGGCAACACCATGCGCACATGAAACATAACTTCATTTAGGCCTTCCTTTTCTGCATCTCACACCCGGAGAGAGTAGACGGGATGAGGGTGACATGTGAGGCAGCCAAGGTGGGATGAGAAAAAAGTTTTTAAAAAGGGGGGAATAAGTACCAAGACCCAGAGGACAAAGTCAACGAAACGCCGCCAGCGATGCTTTGAATATGCCCGCCCAACCCCCATTCCACCATAAGCCAAGCGGTGGCTATTCTAGATCGTCGGATTATACACACGAATTGGTCTGTAGGATTGATTGTTGTGGATGGCTGGCCCGAGATAGCAAGAAGAGCTCCCTTCTCACCTACCAACGAGACTGAGAGAGGCCTCGTCTTAACCCGTCCCTCCGACGCCGACCGAGTTCCCCGAAGGCCGCCCCGGCGTCGAGTTCCTCCATTCCCGTCGTTGTTCCTGATCTTCAAAGGAACGCGTGACAAAAGGTGACGTCTGAGGGTCATCCGGGTTCCGCCACTTTTGCGGGGGGGTGGACGGGTTCGGCGCCTGGGCGAACGAGGCATTGGGTTCCTGCCAACCCGGTACCCGTGCCTCTGGGTCGGTCTCTACCCTCCTAGCAAGAGGCCTGGCCGGGTTGTCGATGCTGGCATCGTGAAGGATACCGTGACCGCCGTTGACCCTTCCGCCGAAGCGCTTCAGGATTTCCTTGCTGGTGATGTCATCCTTGCTGCAGGTAGGGTCGGTCAGGACATCGATGAAGTTATCAGGCACCTATGAAAAGAGAGAGAGAGAGAGAGAGGTTAGCAGAGCTTAGGGATCGAGTTCGGGCTCGGGAAGGATGCTCACCAAGCACATTGATTCCACATCGTTGATCAAAGTCTCAATGACAATGATGGCCAGCATCGGCTCGCTATCGAGAGCAGGTCCTTTCATGGGGTTATATAGGATGTTGGGCGCAATGACGGTCGCCAGGTTCTTGCTGTCCATCTTGGACCCAGACTCGTCGTCTACCTGGTGGAAGTTGCTTGCCCATTTGAGGAAGGCAAGAAGAATCTCCAGACAGTCCCGGTGGCACTTGGGAAGCAGGCAGCACACGAGATGGATAAACTGCCGCCTCCTGTCCTCGTCTTGTATCTTTGCGCCGGTCAACCACAGCCGGTAGAGCTTGTTCGTCATCAGGGGATCCGGTAGTTCGCGGAGGTACTTCTTCAGCAGTGCCGCGACCTGAACAACGGGCTGGGAGCTCAGGTTGATGTTCTCACAGCCCTCGCGGTCGATTTTCTCCACGGTCTCATGGAGCTTCTTGATGTTGCCGTTCTTGCGGAACACACCCTCGACGGAGAGATCCATCTTCTTCATGGTAGCCACCAGGTCGTCGACGATGGCGGGGATACGGAGGGTTCCTGGGCCGATACCATCCGTGGAGTCGGCGCCATCCCGCTCAATGACGATTTCCAGTGGAACGCCAAAGATGCCCTTCTTCTTGACGGCTTTCTTGTTATCGTTCTTGAAGGCCTTGCCGAACTTGTTCCAGAAGGTGGCAGGCTTCTTGGACTCGATGAGGTTGATGAGCTCGTCAATCGTGAACTCGTCCTGTACAATCGGGTGCATCGTGAGGACTGCAAGATGGCGAACGATGAAGTATTCCACTGGTGACAGCTCAGAGAAGTACTTGACCCCGCCTCGTTGCGGTGAAGGATCCCCGTAGCCAGGCTCGCCGGCGCGTCCTGCCGAGCGTGACCTGCCCTGGCCCGCTCCAATGTACGGCTCTGTTGCTGGGGACCTGAACAATTCTTGTCGCCCGGGTTTGTAGGCAGGCCGCTGCTCCCTGGCTTGTTCGGCAGCTACGATGCGGGGTATATCATCCAGGGTCAAGGCGTCTTGATGACCAAACATGAGATCTGATCCTCCCTCCTCGCCAGGAACCTGGTCTTCCTCGATGGGCTGGCTCTGCATATTACCATGGCCACCTTCTGCTCCGTCGTCCATCAAGCGCGATGCCCGTGCTTTCCTGAAGCTGGCAGACAAGTGCTTGTCAAGACGGGTGCTCCTCAGGCGCCTCACATCGTTAAGGGTGTTCTCGTAGGAGGACTCCCGACGGTGGTCGTCCCTGTCTCCAGCGTAGGATTTGGACCGCAGGTCCGACTGAAGACGGGGCGCCTCCAGCGCATGGCCATTGGCAGCGTCAAATCCGTTCACCATCGGCTCATCCACTGCAGCCAGGGCGCCCGTACTTTTGAGAATATCCAGCAGCCTCGCCAGTGCCACCTGCAGCAGGAAGACATACTGCTGCAGCTTCGTGATGTGCTCAAAGGAAGGCGGAGGCTCGTTGCTGTACGGCTCGCAGCTGTTGCAGAGGATGGTCTGGTCGTAAGTATTGAGCCGGGCCTCCTGTAGACTCCGGCCCAGTTCCTTGCCGCATCGGGTGCAGGTCACACATGCGATGTGCCACCTCTTGTCGCCATTCTTGGCGCATTCGTCTTCGACAGGCTTCCGGCAGTGAGCGCATTGGTCTGACTCGTTCGCCGCAAGCCGTGACATGGCGGAGGTTAGTTGGAGGGAGCCATCCTCAGTCTTCAGGGTGTCGAGGTTGCCGAGGTCATCGAGAAACAGATACAGGCCCTCGGAGTGCACCTGCTCTTTTTCTATCCGGAGTGCACCTTGTAGACAGATGCGGATCAGGAGTTTGAGGTAGTGGGCGAGGCCTGTCACGAGCGACAGCAGCTCCTGCGTGACCCCAAGCTTGTGGGCATTCTTGTCTTGTGTCTTGGACAGGAGGGAGAAGAACTGGACAATCTTCTTGCACAAGAGTTTTGCTTCTCGCGAGTACGACAGGGCTGCAGGAACATTAGTACAAGCCAGGTTTCGGTTTGGTGGGGGTTTTTTTCTTCTTTTTTTTCCCCCTCAACTACTTTGGAGGCCGGCGGGGGGGGGGGGGGCAACATACGCTTGATGTCGAGTTTGTGCATCGCGTCGTCCAGCCTGTCCGCCGATCTGAAGAGGATGTCAACGTGCCAGATGAACTTTCTAGCCACAACGACCCCGTCCACATAGGCGCCATTGCTGACGTGCAACAGCATATCGGATATGCAGGCGGCGGATGATTCCTCAAATGTCGAAAGAACGCTCCATATGCGGTAGACCTTCTCCTCCATCTTCTCTTCCTGCTCCTTCACCAGCTCCCTGGTCTTTTCGTCATCGACCGGAGGCACTTCGTCCGAGGCATCGCTCGGGGAGGCGAGTCGCACGTTCCAAAACTTGTGTATCATGTAACACTCCGGGTGCCAATGTTGGTTCTGACCGTTACGGAAGATCTCGACAAACTGCTTAAGAATGGCCGTCTGACATCCGTTACACTTCTGAGCAAATTGCGTGGAGTAGTGGTAATGGCAGTAGACCTGGCCATCGTGTTCATAGTAGCTGTCTTGCGCGCCGAAGACAGTCGGGCACAGAGAGCACGTAAAGTGGTCAACGTGATATTTCCTCTCCAGCGCCGTGATGTACGAGCCCCGTAGGGCGCCACCGCATTGGTAGCAGAGCAGGCCGAGCCGTCGGAAGTAGTCAGTCTCGCAGAGGGGTACTGACCCTGACCGTCGTCGTCCTCGGCGGGGAAGAACTTTGAAGCCACGATTTGTCCACAGTCCTGAATTTTGGTGGTCCATTAGGGAAGTCCTCTGCCATGACACAAACAGCCGCTCAACACTTACCCGACACTTAAAACAGTCCAAGTGGAATGTGCCATCAAGGGCGCGTACGAACTGCCCCGTCAAGGGCTCGCCGCACTTTTTGCAAGTGCGCTGCCCCCCGCTCGGTGCTCGTCCGTTACGGCCCCTAGATCTGTTTCTCTCCTGGCTCTGGTTTCTTGACCCGTCCTGGTCCCAGCTCTTATCGCCAGCCCCGGCAGAGGGGGAGAGGGATGGCCTCCTGCCGTCGCGAGAGCCTGGGTTCGAGCGTGGCGGTCTGTAGGGGGAGTAGTTTCTCGCGTCGTCGGTCGTGAAGCTCCGCTCTGGTGTTCGCCGCCTCGGGCTGCGCTCCCCAGGCAGCCCTGGGGGGCCCGGGGGCCCAGCATCATAGTCAGGCCCCAACATGATGGGCGCGCTCCGCGAGAGTTCTCTATCCGTCTCTTTCCCCTTGTGCCTTGCCTGTGCCTGGAGAGGAGAAGGGAAAAAAAGAAGAGGTGTGGAGAAGTTGTCGGGAGATAAAGTGTCGAGGGGGGGGGGGGCGCCAGCTCACAACAACAACAACAGGAGCCAGTCCGAGCCGGTCAGCAGCGTCCGTGTCTGTGGCATGAATGACGAGATCCGAGTCGCCAGGCGCTGTCGCAGACGGTTGAGGGGCCGGGTGGTCTTGTCGACTTGGGCCCGGCCTCGGATGGCGGTCGTCTCGCGTGGGTAGAGTGAGAGTCGGGAGAAGCGCTCCTTGGCTGGATGATTACTGGAGGTTGGGGGCGGCAGCTGGCATCACCGAATGGCTGTGAGCAAGGGGCCCATCCACGAGGGCAGTTCGAGTGGGTAGGGCTTGGCGCCGCCGGGTCGTCGTCACAGGTCGTCGGGCGCGGGAGGCGTGGGCGAGGGCGAGGGCGAGGCAAAGGGGACCCTGGGTGGTCGAATTCGAGGCTGAGGCACGGACGCGAACAGAACAATCCGGATCGTGTTGGTGTTGGTGAGGCGAGGTCGGGAGTGCGATTGGCACTGGGTGTGGGAGAGGGGGTGGGGGTGGGAGAAGAGAGAGAGAGAGGGAGAGAGAGAGAGAGAAAAGAGAGAGAGAGAAAGAGAGGGTAGAGGGTAGAGGGTAAACGGGGGTTCGAGTGGGAGAAGCGATCGACAAGTCCCCGCCTCTGGGAGGGAAGGGCAATTTCCAGGCGGGAAGAGAAGGCGGCGTGCCGTAAGCTGAATAGGAGGGGAGGGGAACAGAGAGAGAGAGAGAGAGATAGAGAGAGGCAGAGAGGCATGAGAATCAAATTCGATAAAACAAGGCCCCCATTTCCCGCTCGGCCAGTGCCAAGGGCAGTCAGTCCCAGTTCCCAGATCGATCAATGACCGTCGTCGGGGAGCGGTGGTGAGGTGATCTGTACTCGGTAGGGGTTTCTCAAACCAATTCCAACGCCCAGATGGCGGCCCTCCGAGCAGGTGAAGAGACGTGATGCGGAGGGAGATGGGCTTCGAAAGAATGGGCACCAACTACAAGAGAGGAGAGGACTCGTCCAGCGTCCGCCGTCAGGGCTTAGCGTTGACAGTTCAGGTACGCCGTGTCGCCCTGCACACTACGGGTGGTAGTACTCTGTACCTAGGCACTAAACCGCTTAGGCACTGCTACTATTGTACCATGATACACTGCTACGGTGTGGTGGGTAGGGGTCCCTATGGCAGGAAGCCCAGCGCCCTTCCCTAGGCTCCAGGTCAAGCAGCAGGACAAGAGGTCAGCCGCTCTCTCCCTCCTCCCTCTCTCTGTCTCTCTCTCTCTCTCTCTGCGTGCATCTGCGTCGAGCCTCTGCGGAGGGCGCACACCTCGATCATCTTGAGTCTCATCTACAGGGTTGCCTGGGTAATTT
Organism: Celoporthe dispersa; assembly: GCA_016584495.1. Lineage (NCBI taxonomy): Eukaryota > Fungi > Ascomycota > Sordariomycetes > Diaporthales > Cryphonectriaceae > Celoporthe > Celoporthe dispersa. The sequence continues at coordinate 2,773,481 of WAID01000007.1, forward strand.
CAGGGAGCCGCCAGGGACCACCTGGACAAGCACCCGCACGACGGACAACGAGACGGCCCAAACGCTAAGCCAAAGGGAGGGATCAGTGGCCTGTGCATCGGGAGTCGTCCCCCTGTGCCCCCCTGTGCCCTTGCCTTGGGCCCCTCTGTCCTCACCGAGACGAGACGCTGGGACCGTTTTTTTCTTCTTTTCTTTCTCCCCCCTCTTCTAAGGGGGGCTACCCATTGGCAACCGCGGTAGTGGAAACACTGGCAATCTTTAGGCCGAATGACCACCGACAAAAAGTCAGCGCCATTCCGGATCTCGACGGTTTTTTTTTTCTCTCTTTCTATTTATGCTTAAAACGGAGCTTACTACCCCGTCTACCCAGCCCTCGCTCTTGCAGGCCGTAGCACCGCAGTAATGGCCAGCGGTGAGCTCGCGAGGAGCTCTATTTAGCCCGGCCCAAAACACACACAAGACCCATAGCAAAGGGGAATTTATAATAGTAATTTTCTGATTACGTTCTTGCCTGTTGCCAAAAGACCAAAAAAAAAAAAAGTTTGCAAAAAGATTTCATGCAGTATGTAAACCGATCCGAGGTATGTCCAATGTGTATGTATCCAATAAAAAAAATGAACAAAAAATGATGAAAGAAATAAGAAAGAAAAAAGAAAAAAAGAAAAAAAAACGACGTGTGAAAGACATGCGGCCAGCTCCAGATGGAGCGCTCGGACTGAGAAGTTCCCGGCGCATCCATTACCCTCACAAGATTCGTCGGCCCAGTTCGACAGAGAGTGCCAAGTTGTAGGGTCAGACTTATCTCCCGTAGACCAGCTGCTTGATCCTCTTCTCGATAATCTCGCGCCCAGCCAACGTCTTCCAGACCTGGTGCGGCGCCTCCCTGACAACGTCCCAATCGTGCAGGTGGTCCGTCAGCTGTGTGAGGTCCCTCTGCTTGTCCTCCCACTGGCTGTCCCTCCTGATCTCGACCCCAGAGCTAACGACAGAGACAGGAACATCGCGAATCTGGATGGCTCGGCTCGAGACGACGTCCCTCTTGGTCAGCGAGTCGGCGACGAGGCTCTCCTGGAGCTTGGAAAAGATGTGCTTTCCACCCTGGTACGAGACGATACCCCAGACTCTGTCGAGGCTGTCGCGGCCTCGGAAGAGCGCGCCAGAGAGCCGGTCAATGCCCAGCGGCGAGATGATGCCCCGCAGCCAGAGCATGAAGCCGCGACCTGGATCACCGACCCGGCCCAGGAGGTCTTCGTGTAGAGGGTCGATCAGCACCATGCCCTTGATCGCTACACCGTGGCGGGAGCTGAAGACCCGTGAGTAGATGGAGCCTATGCCTGCGCTCGCAAGGACCCAGGGCCCTTCCTCTCCAGCGCGCGCAAGTGCTTCGCTGAGAGCATCGGCGGCCTGGCTGGCTGAGAATGGCGATGGCGCCGTGTCGCTCTATCCATCCGTCAGCCTCATCCCTGCTTGAAATGGTTCTAGTGGGGAAACTCACCCACGCCATCCCGGGCCGGTCTGCGAAGCAGTATCTGCTGAAAGACCCGTTGGTGACAGCGTTGTCCGCGAAGTGCCATAGGCCATATTCTACTGGGTCCTCGCCTCCCTCAAACAACACGGTCGGCAGCTTGTTCCCGTTCGTATCCGTCGTGTTACCGTGACAGTACAGATGAATCTGGTACTTGTCCCCATCCACCCAGTATAGTACGCCCGGGGGTGTGACCTGGGCGTCGATGGACCGTTGGATCAGCGTGCAGGTCAGCAGGAAGGCGATGACGGCCAGCACGGCCAGGAAGATCGTCGATAGTAGCACCTCCACCCACTCGAACAGCGTCCGTCGCGACTCCTCCCTGCCAGTGAGGCGCTGCTCCTCCTCTGCCTTGCCCCACTGCACAGTCCGGTCCGCTATCAGGGTCCAGGCAGACATGAGGAGCGCCCAGATCACGCTGGCCACACCCACCCAGGCTTCTTCGTGCCTGAGCTTGGGGACGGCGAGGATCATGATCATATCAGCCAGCAAGAATACGGCCATGATCACGGCGAGGATCCGTGCCGCCTTGGACGGAGCCGAAAAGAACAGCAGCAGCACGATGAGCGTGGTCAGGGCCACGCTCGCAAAGCTGAAGCCGTAGAAGCCCGATCCCCTCGTCGACAGGCCGGGTGGCGTGATGAAGATCGAGATGAGCAGGAGGACCCACCACAGAAATGCGATGAACGTGAGCAAGATGGTGAGATATCTCGTAAAGCGGACCGTAAAGAGGTTATACGGCGTCACGGCCGGGTCGTCCGGGCTCAGATAGGCGGCATCGCCGTCCACTCGGTTCGGTAGCAGCCGAGTGCGCTCGTTTGCCGCAGCTTCGTCGTCATAGGAGGAGGATGGCCGGCCCGAGGGCTCATCATTCTGGTCACCGCTGCCTCCAAAGATGCGCTTCATCTTCTGGTCGTCTCAGCTCTTCCAGGATGATGATGTCTCGAGATGCCTAACTTGGGTCTGATGGGTGTGCGGCCTGGTCGCTTGGACGTAGAGAGCTCGAGGGATATATGATTGCGTGACCACGGATCCGTTTGCCAGAGCTTCCCGAGGGTGTCATGATCTCACAGCTGGATCCTGTTGCGTCTAGCTGGGTGTTATCCCATTTTTGAGCACAAGCCCGTCGTAGAAGCTGGCTTCGATAGCGTTCATGACGTATGTGGTTGCGCACCGTCGCTATCTACCCGTGGTGGGCTGTCTGGCTGCCAATCGTTGGCGGGCGAGGCGCTAACTAAGTTAACAAGCTAAAGAGTTGCCAAGATGGTGGGTGTAAGAGGTGACGGTGCCGTGACTGATCGTGATGATTGTATGGACCGGCCTGGATGCAGAAGGGAGGAGAAAGAAGAAGAAAAAAAAGGAAGAAGGGAAAAGAAGAAAAGGAAGAAAAAAATGAGGAAAAAAGGTTACTATGTGTGTAGGTCTTGCCAGGGATGTGCAGACCACATCCCGCTGCGGGCGGTCTCTTGGTTACACAAGATGGTCACGCAACATGCACAGAAACGTGTCTGCTGGGTTCACTGCATCCAGTAGGCATGCTCATGCAGATGCTGATGTCGACAGGCCTGCAGAACCCCAATCCAATTAAGACTTGATCATTGAAAGAGTACAATTCATCGCCTCAGCAGCTCCGAACTTCCTTGCTCTTCATGGCGCAAAACTCCTCAAACATTTCGCAAACGCTATGATGTGTACTAAATCTCCAGACGCCCCTGAGAAAGAGAGAGAGAGAAAGGGAAAAAAAAACAAAAGGTAATAGAGAAGAAATAAAGATTCCTGTAGCTATATGACGGGCAGCCACCGCCGTGGCCCCTTTCACAGAGGATAGGATGGTTGTCGTGATGGGGATGAACTCGGAACTGACGAGCTCACCGAGGGCGACTTGGTACGCGGTGAACTCGACGGATGAAGCAGGGCATTGCGCGGCGGTCGCTTGAGGCTCCTTTCCTTGGCTCTCTTCCTCGCCAGACTATCTGGATCTGGCCCTGATGCCGGCCTGATTGCATCGTCTGGTATCGTGGTGGCATATACACTGCGGGCGGCCATGCCGGTCAGTGCATCCATCACCCGCGACAGCTAGAGCCTCCAAGACAGGGAGGGTAGGAGCGAATGTACATACTCAAGTCTGGCGCTAGCATCCGGATCTCTGGGCGAGATGCCCGCCTTCTCGTAGACCACCTTCTTCTGCTGCTTCAACGCCTGGGCAGACGGTTCGCTCGTCAGGATCCAACCCTTCAGCTTCGACAGCCACTGGCCTTTGGCACCCTTGGGCCTTGTGCCTTCTTCCGTCTGGCCCCTCGTTTCCTCCATGCCTCTTCTTCCCGGAAGGAGGATTCTCGACAGTGAGACGAATTATGTCCCCGGCCCGTGGTCTTATACGGAATCGGCGCCGGGCGTCCCGCGACGCCTTCTTCATATAGGCCCCTCCCCCCTTTGCTGTGCTGCACCGGGCAACAAGAAAAATCTGCCCGTCGGAAGCCGATGTTCAACAGGCGTCACAAGGACGGGTCCACAGTGCCTCGGCAGCGTACTCGCTGGGGAGGTTGGCCTTGTGATTTGTCTCGTTGCCCGCAGCTTCTCGGTCGCGGTTGCCGCCTGTTGACTGTCCCAACTCGGAGCACATGTCGGCGGCCCGCGGCCTTTAACGTATCGACGACGTCCTGCACCTGCTGTAGCACCTTTGCATGAATCCTGAAAATTAACGAATGGAAGGGGGGAGGCGCCTTCACATGGACGCTCCAGTCGATAAGGCAGTGCTGCAAACGCTAAAGACCAAGAGGGCAACCTTGGCCGAGGGGGCTAAGCGACATGGCCGAATCTACACATTCCACCGGGGCCAGGGAGGAGCTGAGGATGCTTATGTAACAACCTCCGAGGGGGGGGAAGACGCGGGGGTCTTGCCAGGAATGGCCTGACGTTATGGGCGATTCCCATGGATGATATCGGAATTCACGTCTCAACGCCCACCTCCGAGGGCGTTTTGAAGGGCTATGGGTAAGTGGACAGTTGGTGGCTTGGGCCACAAAACATCGCCATGCGTTGCACGCGGATCACTGTTGATAGTATGCTGGACCATGCGACGATCGGCACACCAAAATGATGCGCACCAGGGTTACAAGGGGCAGCGCTTTTGTGCATCTGTTATGCGCGCTACTGGCTTGACAGTTTTTCCACCAGCGTTCAGGGCTGGAGCCTGCAGGGACGCATGGTCTGCAGAGCTTGGCCGCTGTACCTTGAAAGTTAAATTTGAGACACCAGCCTGCAATCACGAGTTCATTCTCATGGAATGGTGCTGTTGTAGGGAGAAAACACAGAAGACTAGAGACAGAGTATTGGTGGCGTTGGACCGAATGGCTGCTCGCACCGCTCAAGTATGACGGCGCTTCTTTAATTTTTCGGCAGGATCACAGTGGGATTGAATGAAATATCGAGCGTCTTAGACACCTGGGCTACATAGTAGGTGATTCATCGAAACGCGGCTGGAGGATCTGGCGCTAGAGTTCTCACAGAATTAAATTACGGTCTTGCTGCCGTACACCGTCGGAGCCATAGCGGAAAATTCCATCTTGCAGACCTGGTGAGGCTATCAAGTTATGCACTGTTGGCCGGGTAAGGTGAGACTAAGTACACTATTCATGATAGATTCGGGGCATCGTTGTAATAGGTCATTACTTCACGTATTCTGTACAGCGCCAGGAGCGCCGACTTGCAGCCACTTGGAGCTGGCACCCGGGCATTGGATCGTGGCAAGGTCGCACTGCTCCTCATGCTGTGTTAAGTACGCCAGATACGAACTCTTGTATCTCTGCAAGACATTTAGGGGAAAATAGGAGGAGAAGAGAAAGAGAGAGAAAGAGAAAAGAAGAAAAAAAAAAACCAAGGGCCGTGTGCTTACGAATCCAAGGGGGTCGCTGGAGCCAGAGCTGTTTACGTCTTGCGAGCAGTGATGGATACCTAGAGCACCCACGGACAATGTTACCGTCCCGAACACTTTGAGTCATAATTCAATTGGATGGCAAATCCGAAACTTCTTCCGCGTTATTGTTAGCCTGTCCCGGTCTTGTGATAGTCAACCGAGACGTATGAAGGCGGGGAGGATATTGGCTACATATTAGGTGTGACATCTGTCTATACGAGTGGCGTCGCGGTGCTCTCGACCAAATGGCCAGGAAACGTGGTCTTCGACAAGAGATGGGACATACACCTGCCTGGTTACCCCGAGGTGTTCATGAACAGACCACTGTTGAGTAAGAGCAATCTATAAACAGGCTTCCAAACGCTGATAATATGCCGGTAGAATTAGTCTGTTTCCTTCTCTCTAAGATGTTTGCGAGGCCACCGCCAGAACTTTGTCTTGACATATTCTACAGCGGTCATAATCCTTGTCAGAAAGAAGGTGGGGTGTACTATGTAGATAGACCCTTTGACCTGCAGGAGCAAGGGTCCCCTGAGCACGAGGGACGTCACTCCTCAATCCCAGCCTACTTAGTCACATAACCGTCGCGACACCTTCCCTCGCGACAACTTCATCCTTACATTCATAACGTCCCGCCGCTTCTACTCGTCCCACCCGTGGCGCAGTCAACATGGCTGGGCTGAAGGTGAACACGCATACAGCTTCACAAGGCGCTGGATCGCCCCCCAAGCCAGCCTCGTCTGGTGCCAGAACTGCTATTCCCGCACCAGCAGGCCCCAGTTCCGCCGGCGCCCCCGCTGCTGCGCAGACATCTGCGAAAACCACAACCTCGACGGTCCAGTCCCAACCGCTGCCACCGCTGCCACCGCTGCCGCCGCGACCGCCTCTCCCAATAGTACCATCGCAGCCCTCTTCTTCTTTCTCACAAAAGCCAAGATCCCAGCCTGCGTCCCAACCACCACCAACCCCAGCGGCAGCAGCAGCACCAACAGCGCCCGAGCCCGACAGACCACCCGTCAGCCCCATAACACCACCCCTCCGGCCGCTCAAGTCGACAACTCCAATCCCCCCGCCCACCATTCCACCGAACTTCGCCTCTATCGGTGGCCGCGCGCCCCTTACCCACGCGTCGCACCCGGCCACGGCTCCCAGCGCGCCCCCGCCTCCTGTTCCTCTGGACCCGATCGACTTCCAGGACAACCCTGATGTGATCGCGTTGCAGACGACGATAAATATTCTCTTGCGGCAGAAGAGGCAGGCAGAAGAGGATATCCGTAAGTTACGCGATGCGAAGGATGCGGCGACCCAGAAACCGTTGGAGTTCGCGAGGGACCTTGCTGGCGGGCAGGTGAGCCAGGGCGCCGCCGTGGGCGGGGATCAGGGAGGGCTCGAGGAAGCAGACGAGAGCTCGGACTCGGACTCCGAATCCGACTCGGATGTCGAGATGAAACAAGAGGGGGATGGCGAGGGTTCTCTCGCAGGTAAAGGCCTCAAGCCCTCCGCGATGAAAGCTTCTTCGGTCAAGAAAGGCAAGGCCGCAGCCTCGGGTGGCAGCAACAACGGCGCTGGTGCGAGCAGCAGCAAGTCAGCCCCTGCGGCACCGCCGTGGGCCAACCTGCCCAAGGCGCAGGACATCGTCCGCTGCCCGCGGATCAACTGGGCCCAGTATGCCATCGAGGGCGAGGCCCTAGACAAGCTGCACAACGAGCAGCTTTCGCGCCCGACGCTTGGGACGCCTGCCTTGATGGCCGCGAACGGGACGTATGAGTTCACGGGGGCGGCAAACCCAGATGACGGGAAGAAGGTCGAGGGGGTCTCTGCGCCGTTCAACCCGCTTCGGGATAGGAAACCTCCAAAGGGCAAGGGCCCCGGCGTATAGCAGGTGAACAGCAGCCACCGGTGGGAGAAGGAAGGCCGGCTGCAGGGAGAATGGCAACTATGGAAATACTGAGGCCACCACTCGGAGTTCACAGTTCAGCCTGGATGGTGTTAAGAGGCTCGGGTCGGTGGCATATACTTGTGCCTTGTGCTTTCAATTAGCGAGAGGCGCGTAGGTTGATTTGGCAAGGCGTTGGGGCTCCATGCTTCATTTTACACTCAGGTCTAGCAACAGACTACGGAAGAAACATCATGTCCGAGCAGTAAGAGGCTAGAGGATTGGAAAATAATCCTCTCAGGTGGGAATCTTATGAATCCGCTATCCCACACGCAACTAGCTCCCCTGCTTCCGACCTTTCCATGGCCAAGTAGAGGGTATCGTCACCCTGATGTACCGTAACGCCGCTGTAGTCAAAGCCATTTAACTCCACGAAACCTAGAGGCAGACTACCTGCCAGAAACCATTGATCAGAGCGAAAGACCACCAGTAAATCGCTACCCGTGCTTCCGTGCTTGATCCGTTGGCCCGCTTTCGTCCGTTGATAATGCCTGGTCGCCACCGACCGATCCGAAACGCCTAGTAGAGTAAGAAGACCGAGAAACGATTTCATTTCCAAAGGAAGAACCGCAAACCGACTGCCATAGAATCTGGTGGCTCCCATGTGGTTCCTGTGCCCTGTGTCCCTGTCCGCAGTGACCAGCATGTTGCGGGGAAGCTCAAGGGCACGTCTCACTCAACAGAGGCCTGAACACTGCGGCGGAGACGTTGGCGGTATTGCTTCTTCTCCTTGTCGTTGCCCCAGAAGAGCTTGAAGGCCTCAGGATGAACCAGGGTTCTCGGGTCGTATGGTGGGCGCTCCTCCTCCAACATCTCGACGATTGCATCCAGGTGCGCCTGCATGCTCTCTCTCTTGGATGGCGGCGGCCAACAGCATGGTGTTCCATCAGGAGCGATGCGTAGATGAAACAGCTTCGTCTCGAATCTGACTCGGGGTTGCTCCTCGGGAAACTTGGGGCTTAGACAGATCTTGATCCGGAACAGGCCTCCGTCCATATTGGTCATGGGTCGCCCAAAGTACGTGAAGATCCAGACGAAGGGGTTGCCATCCTCCGCCTCGACGTTGTGAGGGATGCCGTGCTGTTTGTAGTTCTCGGTAACCTGAGCAAGCTGGCGCTTGAGGTTCACGGCGACAGTCTCCTCCTGCTGCTCGACATCCTTGCCCTGGGCAGCCCAGCTGAGGGACTCCTCGTCGAGAACCTTCTTGATGTTCCTCAGCCGCTTCTCAAGCTCGATATAATGGAATTTACCATCCATTTGGTTGCCACCGCCCTCGAATGGCATTCTAGTGAACGGCTGGCCTTCCTTGACATCCTTGGAAGCCCTGTGGATAGCTGCCAGGTACGACTCGTAGTACCAAAGGAATCGGCGCTTGAACAAGTCTCTGAAAGGCTCAAAGGTAGTCATACCTTCGTCGGTAGCGTCGAGTTCAGGGTCGTATTCATCCTGGGTGGTTACGGGAGGGGTGACGTTTCCGTCAGCACCGATTCCCAGATAATCCTCGAGGCGCTGAATGACCGAGATCCGAAGAGTTTCGTGCTGGATCTAGCGAAATGCGGGAAGTCAGCCACAGGTCGTCATTGTACCCGGTGGGTGACAAGACAGCACCTTTTGGACGTAGTCCTTCTGATTCTTCTTATCTTGGGTCTCGTGTGCGTCCTCGAAACCAGGTTCGTTCTCGTATGGGTTCGACGACATCAGGCTCTGGATGGACAAGAGGATGGATTCAAGACCCTGTGCAGCAGACCACTCCTCGCCTGGTTCGCCCCGCCACGTCCTACGTTTATTTCAGTGATAGGTACGGAGTATCGTTTCGTAGTGTGTAACATACCCGAGGATTGATCTGAGTGATGATGTAATTAGCAAAGAGGGGAAGAGGAAGGGGGAGGGGGGAAATGATTACTGGAGTCCACAGGCACTTACAGACAAACTCGTCCTCCGGCATAGATGTTCGGGTTGAAACGACAGCGGCCTCCGTTGGTGGTGACAGCAGTCACAGCAGGTGCTTTTCGAGGATATTCTGCATGGAGATGATATTAGTGTGCCCAACATGATGGTATCCCCGTAAATACTGACCCTTGCCAAACCTAAAGGTGAACTGTTCCTCGTCAGCCTCTACATTGTCTAGGTAAGTCGGATCCTGTCAAAACCAACCTCGAAGAAGCCGAACTCGTAGGGAGTCTCATGGGGGCCGATGATGACAGCCCTGATATTGCGAACGTCAGCATCACGGCAGGCGACGGCCAGAGCTAGGCACACGTTAGCATTTCCAGCTTTGGGCAGCAGCAGTGCAGGTGGCCGTTGCGCATACACAGGTCAGCGTTCTTCTGGAGGTCGCCAAGCTCCTACAGACACCGCTGAGAGTTAGCATCGCGAGGTGGGAGGGCAGATCAGGCGAGCCCAGCTCAGCTCAGCCCAAGGGCGCCAAGCTTGGTGCAACCCCGCAGTATGGCAGAACATGCCTTGGTGATTCTGATGATGGACTGATCAGCCATGGCGGCCACTTCTCAGGACGAGATAGGCGTGATGGATCTCATAAGTATGGTCGAAACGGTCCGCTCACTGTTGAGAATGCTCTGGGTTGTATGTTGTGGTTTGGAGGAGGACGAGGAGACGGAGGGCGAGGAGAAGGAAAGTGGGGTGTACGCTGTGGGACCACAAGCTGAAGACTAGCAGTTTAAGGCTTCTTGGCTCCGTGTTTAGTGACAGGGATGGGCCAAGCGGGCCACTCAGGAACCTGCCTTGTCTGTAGAGGGCAAATTCAGGGCTGTCGTTGCTTACCTACTTATAATCAAGTACAGAAAGACAGCTCTAGCACCTTGTATACTATATAGTTTGAAGTAAACTGGCCCTTTTGCTTTTGGAACCTATAGTCGAGACAATGTCCGCCATGGCTCAAGGCCATTTCGTTGTGTCTGTCTTGAGAGGTGTGACTCAGCGAGATGCCTTCCCCTGCCTACAGTACTTTATTTAGTCTGGAGTCTTACTGTTGGGAGAACACGTTTAGCATGTCAAGGGTCAGAGAGTACAGAAAGCCGGTGGCTTCAAAATGCCATGTCCTCAGAAGAACAAGCAAAGAATGCCCTGCTGTAGTAAATGAATCCAAGAATGATTTCTGAAGAGATCATCTCAAACCTTAAAATCAAAACTTGTTGAGGCTGAAGCTGGCTAAGGGGGACCCCTGCACGCTTGCCCCAGACGCTGCCAGGGTGGGTGTCTTCTCTACAGAGGCGGGGCTCTCTTTTTTGAGACGCGTTGCTGATAGCTACAACGCGTAAATTGACTTTCTCTCACTCATGCATCAGCACTGACACCAGACGAGACCTGTCCAGCTCCAGCCATAACCTCTCTTTCTCCCATTCACACAGCCATCTGTCACTGAATTGTCAACACCTGGATCAAGTGTTTCAATTTTCAATTGCCAAAGATGGCTAGTTTCTTTGACATCAAGGCCAGGAAAGCTGCTGCTGCCAACGGCTCGAGCAAGCTTGAGAAGAAGGGCCCAGAGACTCCAAGGGCTCAGCCCTGGGTGGAGAAATAGTATGTTACCTTGCAGGCTGGTGATAAACTTCTCGAGTAGCAGACCTCAATAACAACATATTGCAGTCGCCCAAAGAACCTCAACGATGTCACTGCGCAAGACCACACGATCACAGTCCTGCAACGGACCCTGCAGGCATCAAATGTACGCCACCATCTTGTTCCACGAGGCGCCATGTCCTTTCTGTTGCTGATTCTGGTTGACACATTTAGCTACCACACATGCTCTTCTACGGCCCGCCCGGGACTGGCAAGACCTCTACGATTCTCGCCCTCGCCAAGGAGCTCTACGGACCCGAATTCATGAAGCAGCGCGTCCTCGAGCTCAACGCCTCCGACGAGCGCGGTATCTCCATCGTCCGAGAGAAAGTCAAAGACTTTGCGCGCATGCAGCTAACGAGCCCTCCGCCCGGCTATAAGGACCGCTATCCCTGCCCGCCCTTTAAGATCATCATCCTCGACGAGGCCGATAGCATGACGCAGGATGCGCAGAGTGCGCTGCGCCGAACGATGGAGACGTACAGCAAGATCACGAGGTTCTGTTTGATCTGCAATTACGTCACGCGCATCATCGACCCGCTGGCGAGTAGGTGCAGCAAATTCCGCTTCAAGAGCTTGGATCAAGGAAACGCGAAGAAGAGGCTGGAGCAAATTGCCGAAAATGAAGGTGTGGCGCTGGGGGACGGTGCGGTGGATGCGCTGATCAAGTGCAGCGAGGGTGACCTGCGAAAGGCCATCACCTTCCTGCAGAGTGCGGCGCGACTTGTCGGTGCGAGTGCTGCTGTGAGCGGTGAGAGCGATCAGATGGATGTAGACTCCAGACCAGTTACGGTCGACATCGTGGAGGACATTGCGGGTGTGATACCGAGCGCCACCATTGATCGGCTGGTCAAGGCGATCCGACCAGCCTCGGCTGGCGAGACGTATTCAGCTGTTTCTAAGGTTGTGGAGAACATGGTCGCTGATGGCTGGAGTGCAGGCCAGGTGGTCAACCAGCTGTACCAGGCAGTCGTCTACGACGAGACGATTCCAGACGTGCAAAAAAACCAAATCGTCATGGTCTTTTCCGAGGTCGACAAACGCTTGGTGGACGGCGCGGACGAGCATCTCACAATCCTGGACCTGTCACTCCGCACATCAAGCATCATGGCTGGGCGATAGGGCGAATAGCCATCGATGCGACTGAGAAATCAAAGGTCTCTGGTGATACCCGGCTGTATAATAAGTAAAAACGGCGATGGGCATACTTGGCCTTCTTGAGGATGGTAGCAGACTGGTCGGCCTTTTGTACAGGTTCTTGCTAGATAATCCGAAGCTATTTCCGGGGGGAGTCACCGGCGTTAAGGAGACCCAAGCCTCCATTCAATGTTGACCAGACGTCTCCGCGCTCCTGGGAGGTATCGCCTCTATCTCTCAGGGGCACCTTTGATCCTTTCCTCGGACTTCCCGTCTCGGCGAGCCAAATATCGTCCATCGTACTATCTTCGTCCACAGACTCGTCTCCCTGGGCCGCATTCCGTCCTAGCAGCTGGTCGATCTCGGACAAATGCTTCATCGACCCCTCCAGTGCCACCTGCCCCTCCTCAATCTTCTCCGCCACAGCCTCCAAGGTTGAGAGCTTAGCCGAATCAGCAGCCGCCACCCAAGGCTGAACGCGAACGCTGATGTCGTCACCAGACTTCTCGGGAAAGTCGCCGCCAGGGCGCCCTGGTCGTCTCCGAGTCGGGGGTTCCGGCAGCAACTGGCTTTCTTCGGCGAGACGGCTCAGCGCCCGACCGGTTGCATCGGTCTGCTTTGCGAGAACGTCGTTTAGATGAGTCTTCTGGGTGATCGATGCCTTCTGCTCATGTGCGACGGATAGGAGGCTCCGGATGTAGAGTGTGATGAGGTGGTCGAAGGGCGCGGGTGGCTTCTCTCCCAGTTGGGCAGGTGGTTTTGTCTCTTCGGGCGGCCTGATTGTGAGCTGAGGACTTTGCGCGGCCAGCTGGATGAGGGCCTTGCGCTCAGCAACATAAGTGGCATATTTGTCTCTGATCAATGCAAGCTGTTCATCCATGTGCGCCTTGTCAATTTTGGTCTGACTTCTGCCGTGTCTGCCTGCCCCGTCCTCCTGGCCATCCTCCTCCGCGGAGGTCTTCCCAAGCTCCGTTTCCATCCAGCTGATGAGCTCGTTGCGCGTCGCACTCAGAGCAGCCAGCTTATCTTTGTTGCTGACCTGACCGGGTGCTGCTGTCGAGCGGGACTTCACCTCTTCGAGTAGCTGTTCTTCCTTCTTTAGCAACAGCTTGGAGCGCAGCACCGCCTTCTCTAGCCGGTCGACGAGCGTCTTAAGGTCTGTCTTGGTGGCGTCCTTGTCCACTGCGAATCCGCTGATGACAGCTTTGGGGACCTCGGGCAGGCGTGGGGTGTCTTTGAAAACATCCTCAGCCTGTAGAAACTTAGGATCGGCCGCCGGTTTTTGGCTGAGGTCGTCAAGGTACTTCTCAACGACCTGCAATCTTTCCTGCTTCCGCCTGAGTTTGACGGTAGCGATGTGTCCGTCCAGTCTACTAGCGTCATTTTGACTCCTTTCACTACTAGATCTGACCTCCTTCGCCACCCGACTCTGGCTGACCGCTTCATCATATGCCCTCTGTGCCTTGGTGTTTGCGTGCAGCGCCTTGAGATACTCCCTATGGAGCCCGCGCACATCCGTTGTCTTGATGACGCATTCTGGCTCTGCCAACGCCAAGGGGGCCAGTTCGGGGGCCGTTTTCATGGCACGATTGCAAATTCAAGGCCAGGATCCTCCGAATGTGGTCTGCTTCCTCTCGAGGCCGCACATACTGTTCCAGCGCCGTCTGGATGGCTCGGGTGGTCTCGTTCGCCATTTTTGGTGTGGTGTGTGTTCTGAGAATCACTTAGCACCAGTATCATAACTGAAGATATGAGGACACAGACATGCAGCAGTAGTCTGAGAGTATAGGTTTGAAATAGATAAATTTCATAGAGGAGAATATTTGCTTTTCAAGAGGCTGTCGTTTATGCCCACAGTCACCAAGCATGCGGTAGAGTCATAGCAGTTGTTGAGGTGGGTCCTGCTGATTCAGCTGTGCCAGAACGGTGGTTGCATCCCTGCAACTTTGAACTTCATTTTCTCGATGACTGTTTCTACTGACATCTTCTTCTCAGTCTCTACAACAGCCTCAGCAATCCTTGCAACATACCCTTCTTCTTTTGGGCACAGCTTTTATCCACTTTATTCAGAGCTGTAATGACCTGATCGATTTATTGACCTTCGGCGCGCCAGGTCAACGGGATACTCGCCACCACCTAGTGGCGACCGACGCCTCTGCCTAGAGCTACAAAACCAAACCTGTCGCGCCTCGAAAACCCCTCCACAAGAACTTGACAATCTACACCGCCGTCAAAATGTCTGGCGACAACTACCAGCGCGATGTGTCGCAGTACAAGTACTCGGCGATGTCCAACCTGGTCCTCCAGGCGGACCGCCGGTTCGTGACGCGACGGACGGACGAAGCAACTGGCGACCCAGAATCGTTGGCCGGACGTCTCTCGATCACGGATATGGGCGCACGCGTCGCTCGCGATTCTGCGCCGAGACAGAAGAAGTCGAACCTGCCGGCTGTGGAGAGGGGCAACGTCCGTGAGGGCGAGGATATCCTGCGGCAGCAGCAGAAGAAAAAAGGGCGCGGATCTGTCGAGAGGAGGAGGCATCCTGTCAGGGGCTGACGCCCTGGTAGAAGGACTCCGGTACAGACCGCGGACCCAGGCGACAAGAGCGACATTTGACCTGATCTTGACCATCGTGGCCAACAATCTTGGCGATGTACCGCAGGAGGTGGTGCGCAGTGCTGCTGATGCAACACTGGAGTACCTCAAGGATGAGGATCTGAAAGATTTCGATAAGAAGAAGGAGGTTGACGACCTCCTCGGGGTCACGTTGAGTCCCAAGGAGTTTAACGAGCTCATGAATCTGGGCAAGAAGATCACGGACTTCGACGCAGAAGATGACGACGAGGAGATGGCAGCTGCTGAGGATGAGGGTGAGATCGACGACCGTCAAGGTGTCGCCGTTGCATTCGAAGATGAGGACGAGGACGGTGATGGCATTGTCGACGAGGTTCGTGAGGATTCTTCCGAAGACGAAGACGAAGAAGATCGCCCAGGCCTCGAGGAGGAAGCAGCAGCCGGCAGCGCCGGCGAGGATAGAGACGAAGAAGAGGCAGGTTTAGCCGATGGAGATGCCATGATCATCGACTCGGCTCCAGCACGTGGCATGGCGCAGAAGAAAACCAACGACGCCAATTACATACCCGCATTCCAGATTGATGCCTTCTGGCTGCAGCGACAAATAGGACGGCTCTATCCTGATGCTCATATACAACATGACAAGACCATCCAGGCTCTTCACATCCTGTCTGGAGAGCCAGATGAGGAGGGTGGTGACGAAAAACAACTCAGAGAGATCGAAAATGATCTCATGGAGCTGTTCGACTACGAGCACCATGAGGTCGTGCAGCAGCTCATCGCAAACAGAGAGAAGGTCGTGTGGCTTACAAGACTGGCTCGCGCCGAGAATGCACAAGCACGTGAGATCGTCGAGCGCGAAATGGCTTCCGAGGGCTTGCAGTGGATCCTCGATGAGCTTCGTGGTAAGACTGGCGAAGAGAAGAAGGGCAAGCTGGAGATCAAGATGGACATCGACAAGGCCGAGTTCAAGGAAGAGGTGAAGCCGGAACGTCCAGAGCCTCACTTAATCGGCGGGCTGCAACCGAAGAAGCTGATCAATCTGGACAATCTCATCTTTGACCAAGGAAATCACCTGATGACAAACCCGAAGGTCAGATTGCCAGAGGGCTCTACGAAACGAGCTGGCAAGGGCTATGAAGAGATCCACGTCCCGCCTCCTAAGAAGCGCAATGACCCCAGCGATAACCTGATTCCTGTCTCCGAGATGCCGGGGTGGGCTCAGGAGCCTTTCAGCACCGTCAAGTCTCTCAACAAGATTCAGTCTAGATGCTATCCAACAGCTTTCGAAGACGATGGAAACATGCTTGTGTGCGCTCCGACAGGGTCCGGAAAGACGAATGTGGCGTTCTTGGCCATGCTGAGGGAGATTGGCAAGCACAGAGATCCAGAGACGGGCGAGATCGACCTAGATTCCTTCAAGATCGTCAGCATTGCTCCCTTGAAGGCCCTTGTGCAAGAGCAAGTAGGCAACTTTGGAAAGCGTCTGGAGCCCTATGGGATCAAGGTCTCGGAGTTGACAGGCGATCGTCAACTCACCAAGCAGCAGATCGCGGAAACCCAGGTCATCGTCACCACGCCCGAGAAGTGGGATGTCATCACCCGAAAGGCGACTGATACTTCTTATACAAATCTTGTGCGTCTGATCTGCATTGACGAGATCCATCTTCTTCACGACGATCGTGGGCCTGTCCTTGAGAGCATCGTCAGTCGAACCATCCGAAAGACGGAACAGACAGGCGAGCCGGTGAGAATTATCGGCCTGTCAGCTACCCTACCCAACTACCGAGATGTCGGTAGCTTCCTTCGGGTTGATCCCGAGAAGGGCATGTTCCACTTCGACGGCACATACAGGCCTTGTCCTTTGCGGCAGGAGTTCATTGGTGTCACGGAGAGGAAAGCCATCAAGCAGCTCAAGGTCATGAACGATGTCACATACAACAAAGTTCTGGAGCACGTGGGCAAGAACAGGAACCAGATGTTGATCTTCGTTCATTCACGGAAAGAAACGGCAAAGACTGCCAAGTACATCCGTGACAAGGCAATGGAGATGGACACTATCAACCAGATTTTGAAGAGCGACGTCGGCAGTCGCGAGATCCTGCAAGAAGCTTCAGATCAAGCCACTGACAAAGACCTGAAGGACATACTTCCTTATGGTCTTGGTATCCATCATGCCGGTATGGGCCGCGCAGACAGGACTGATGTTGAAGATCTATTCGCGGATGGACACATACAAGTCCTTGTCTGTACAGCAACACTCGCTTGGGGCGTCAATCTGCCCGCACACACCGTCATCATCAAAGGCACGCAGGTCTACTCTCCCGAGAAGGGTAGCTGGGTGGAACTCAGCCCCCAAGATGTCCTGCAAATGCTGGGCCGTGCTGGACGGCCTCAGTATGATACCTTTGGCGAAGGCATCATCATCACTAGCCAAGGAGAGATGCAGTACTACCTGTCTCTCATGAATCAGCAGCTTCCCATCGAGAGTCAACTTGTCAGCCGCTTGGTGGACAATCTCAATGCGGAGGTCGTGCTGGGCAATGTGCGGACGCGCGACGAAGGTGTCGACTGGCTGGGCTACACGTATTTGTTCGTGAGAATGCTCAGGTCACCTGGGCTCTACAGTGTCGGTGCTGAGTACGAAGACGATGAGGGTCTGGAGCAAAAGCGGGTCGATCTCATTCATTCTGCGGCACATGTCCTGCGGAAGGCGAACTTGATCAAGTACGACGAGAAGACCGGCAAAATGCAGGCCACCGAACTCGGGCGGATTGCGTCGCACTATTACATCACTTACGGGTCCATGGAGACGTACAACAACCTCATCCAGCCGTCCATCACCAACATCGAGCTTTTCCGGGTCTTTTGCGCTGAGTGCCGAGTTCAAGTACATCCCCGTCCGGCAAGAAGAGAAGCTCGAGATCGCAAAATTGTTGACTAGGGTACCAATACCCGTGAAGGAGAGTATCGAAGAGGCGCACTGCAAGATCAATGTGCTTCTCCAAGCGTACATCTCCCGTCTGAGGCTGGACGGCCTGGCCTTGATGGCTGATATGGTCTACGTCACGCAATCCGCAGGGCGTATCCTGCGGGCGATCTTCGAGATCGCCCTGAAGAAGGGCTGGGCTTCTGTCGCCAAGACGGCCTTGAATCTCTGCAAGATGGCGGAGAAGCGAATGTGGCCCACGATGACACCCTTGCGGCAGTTCCACAACTGCCCAAGAGACATTGTTCAGAAGGCAGAGCGGACGGAAGTTCCATGGAGCAGCTTTTTCGATCTCGACCCCCCGCGCATGGGCGAGCTTCTGGGAATGCCCAAGGCAGGCCGAACAGTTGTTGGCTTTATCAACAAATTCCCAAGAGTCGAGGTGCAAGCACAAATCCAACCCTTGACGAGGTCCATGCTACGCGTCGAGCTGACGATCACGCCTAACTTCGAGTGGGACGAGGAGATACACGGACTTGCGGAAAGCTTCTGGATCATCGTGGAGGACTGCGATGGTGAGGAGATGTTGTTCCACGACACCTTCCTCCTGCGCAAAGATTACGCCGAGGCGGAGTCGAATGAGCATGTCGTCGACTTCACTGTCCCCATTGTTGATCCTATGCCCCCTAACTATTTCATTTCTGTCGTTTCTGACCGATGGATGCACTCCGAGACCAGGATCGCCGTCTCGTTCCAGAAACTCATCCTCCCAGAGAAGTTCCCTCCTCACACCGAGCTTCTCGACCTCCAGCCTCTTCCAGCATCCGCTCTGAAGGTCAAAGAGTATGTTGCGCTGTATCCTCAGTGGGACCGCTTCAACAAGATACAGACCCAGACCTTCAATTCCCTTTACTCCACAGATAACAATGTCTTTGTGGGAGCGCCGACAGGAAGCGGCAAGACCGTGTGCGCAGAGTTTGCACTTCTCCGCCACTGGTCTCAACCTGATGCTGGACGTGCTGTCTACGTCGCACCTTTCCAAGAACTTGTGAACATCAGGTTCCAGGACTGGCAGAAGCGTCTTTCCGGTCTAAGAGGCGGCAAGGACATCGTCAAGCTGACTGGCGAGACTGCAGCCGATCTCAAGCTGCTCGAGCAGGGTGATCTGGTCCTGGCAACCCCAATCCAGTGGGATGTCCTGTCGAGGCAATGGAAGAGGAGAAAGAACGTGCAGGCCGTCGAGCTCTTCATTGCTGATGAGCTGCAACTCTTGGGCGGCTCTATGGGCTACGTCTACGAGACCATAGTGTCCAGGATGCACTACATCCGCACGCAGACGGAAAAGCCAATGAGGATAGTAGGCCTCGGGGTCTCGCTCGCCAATGCCAGAGATGTAGGCGAATGGATTGACGCCAAGAAGCACGACATCTACAACTTCAGCCCACATGTTCGCCCCATTCCCCTGGAGCTCCACATCCAGTCGTACACCATTCCTCATTTCCCGTCTCTCATGCTCGCGATGGCCAAACCGACATACCTGGCCATTACCCAGATGTCTCCCGACAGGCCCGCCCTGGTCTTTGTTCCTAACCGAAAACAGACACGAGCTACGACGAGAGACATCCTCACGGCGTGTCTGGCCGAGGACGACGAGGACCGGTTCCTTCACGTCGACGCCCAGCAGATCCGACCCCTCCTCGACCGTGTTCACGAGGAAGCCTTGGCTGAGGCCCTGTCCCACGGAGTCGGCTACTACCATGAGGCCCTCAGCAACGATGATAAGCGGATCGTTAAGTATCTGTACGACAACGGCGCCATACAGGTCCTGGTGGCATCTCGTGAAGTCTGCTGGGAGCTCGACTGCACTGCCCACCTCGTCATTGTGATGGGCACCCAATTCTTTGAGGGTCGTGAGCACCGATACGTGGACTACCCCATGACCGACGTTCTGCAGATGTTTGGCAAGTCCTTGCGGCCATCGGCGGACGGTCGGGGCCGTGGTGTTCTCATGGTCCCCGGGGTGAAGAGGGAGTACTACAAGAAGTTTCTCAACGAGGCGCTGCCCGTCGAGTCTCACCTCCACTCGTACCTGCATGATGCTTTCGTCACCGAGATCAGCACCCGCATGATTGAGTCTGGTGACGATGCCATCAACTGGATGACATTCACGTACTTCTACCGCCGCCTGCTGGCCAACCCGAGCTTCTACAGCCTGCTCGACACCACGCAGGACGCGCTCAGCCAGTACCTCTCCGACCTTGTCGAGACGACCCTCAAGGAGCTCGACGAGTCCAAGATCATCGAGTTCGACGAAGAGGATGGCTCTGTGACCCCTCAGAACGCGGCCATGATCGGTGCTTACTACAACATCTCATACATCACCATGCAGACGTTCCTGCTGTCGCTCAGCGCCCGTACGAAGCTCAAGGGCATTCTTGAGATCGTCACATCGGCGACCGAGTTCGAGGCCATCCAGATCCGCAGGCACGAGGACAGCCTCCTGCGTCGCATCTACGACCGCGTGCCGGTCAAGATGTCCCAGCCCGACTTTGACTCGCCACACTTCAAGGCGTTCGTGCTGCTGCAGGCGCACTTCTCCAGGATGCAGCTGCCAATCGACCTGGCCAAGGACCAAGAGGTCATCCTGACCAAGGTCATCAGCCTGCTCAGCGCGACCGTGGATATCCTCTCCTCGGACGGCCACCTCAACGCCATGAACGCTATGGAGATGTCACAGATGGTGGTCCAGGGCATGTGGGACCGCGACAGCCCGCTCAAGCAGATTCCCCACTTCACCTCGGAGGTCGTCAAGGCGGCCAACGGATTCGGCATCAAGGACATCTACGACTTCATGGAGGCGATGAACCCCGAGGAGAACCCTCAGTACGGGGAGCTCATCAAAGCCATGGCCCTGTCCCAGAAGCAACTGTCCGAGGCCGCCATGTTCACCAACAGCAAGTACCCCGACATCTCCCTCGAGTTTGAGGTCGTGGACCCCGAGAACCTGCACGCGGGCGAACCGGCGTTCCTCAACATCCAGATCGAGCGCGAGGTGGAGGAGGACGACGAGGTCGACCTGGTGGTCCATGCGCCGTTCTACCCAGCCAAGAAGGCGGAGAACTGGTGGCTGGTCGTGGGCGACGAGAGCTCGAAGACGCTCCTGGCCATCAAGCGGGTCACGGTGGGGCGCCGGCTGAATATCAAGCTGGAGTTCACGGTGCCCAGCCCCGGGAAGCACGAGCTGAAGCTCTTCCTGATGAGCGACAGCTATGTCGGGGTGGACCAGGAGCCCGGGTTCGAGGTCACGGTGTCGGAAGGGATGGAGGTTGACGAGGAGAGCGATGACGAATAGACGGGACCTGGGCCAGGGTCGAGCATCGAGCCGAGCGAACGATCGGGCACCGATTCTTCCGACCGTCCCACAAGGGGGATTTTTTTCCCCCTGTCGCCCAAGGATATATATATTTTTCTCATCCGGAGCAATGGCCAGGAAGAGACTGTGGAAAAAGTAATGGCGTTACAAGAGGGGTTCAATGGTGTGTGGTCTAGATGCTGCGAGAATTGAGTCTGCCTGAATCAACTTTTTCCCATGAGCTGTGGCCCCGGGGTAGGAGGGTGTGTGTGTGTGTGTGTGTGTGTGGTAATCGTGATGAGATCTGGGAGGACGGCAGCAACGGCAGCGGCGCCAACATCATTCCCACCGCTGATCCGGGCGGGCAAGGGCGGGCGAGACGAGAAAGGGACGTGCCTTGTCTGGATGGATTTAGCGCCCTGGGCAATATAGCCATGATGATGATGCGCAGCCTGATGCACCAGAGGGGGGCTCTGCATAGGCAGCCAATGGGATGAGAGGAGAGAGGGAGAGAGAGAGGGAGAGAGCAGGAGGGGGGTAAGAGAGGGGGGGATTGGACCGAGCAGAGAAGGAAGCTCTTGGCCGAGACTGGTCATGTCAGTTATTGTGTGGGCACGTCAGGGTGCCTGTGAGAGGGGAGTGTGTGTGTGTGCGCCACCTTACTGTAGCTGATCTGGAAGGGGGGGGAGGGGGAGGTCCTCAGGGTGCCAGCCAAGGTGGTTGGGATCCTGGAGGGTCAGGTACCCACCCCCAGCTTGGAAGAGATAAAAAATAAAAAAAAAAGGAAGAAAAAAAAATAACACACGAGAGAGAGAGAGAGGGATGCGAACGGTCTGCACCCGTAAGAACAGCAGCTACAGCCAGCCCTCCCTGACCTCCACCTCCCTCTCCGCCTCTCTGTCTCAGCAGACACCCAAGCCTACCAGCAGCCACCTCTCTCTGCCCAGGCAGCTTCTGCCCTCTGCGGTCTGCCTGCCCCTTCTTCCTGCACACACACACACACACACACACACACACAACACAGAAAAACACATAGAAACACACACACGTACACGTTCACCCTAACCCTACGTGCCTGCCACCTTACCTCAGCCCTTTTTTTTTTTTTTTTTTTTTTTTTTTTTTTTTCCCTTCTATGGTTGCTGCTTTCTTGGCCCCAACCAGGGCATCTAGAACAATCCCAGCCGCTCCCGCCGATAAGTAGAGGCCGAACTGGAGCTCTCAGCACAGAACTCTCGGCCGCCTCTCCAACTTTCTATGCTCAACCCAGCACTACCGACCTTAACATTGTTGTCGTCACAGCATTTTTTCTTTTCCCTTCCCCTTCACTTACCCAACCAACCTCCATCCATCATCGGCGCATCACCACTCATCAACTTCCATCTTCAATCTCTGCGCACCCCCCATCGACGACGCGATTGACGCGTTCATCCACGTCCGCCTCCAGCCAGACCGAGCTCTTGTGTCCCTCAACGCGCCGCCGCGACAGCACGCCGCCACCAGCCGCCACCACCCACCAGCCAAACCAGAACCACCATGTCTGACGAAGCCAGCGCGACTGCTGCGCAGCCCATGGAGGTTGACAGCAACACTGCGCCCGCCAAGACGGACGATGCTGCTGCTGCTGCTGCTCCTGCCGAGGAGCCCAAGGCTGCTGCCGCCCCCCAGGACGAGTCTGGTGAGCCTGCCGAGGAGGAGGAGCAGCATCCCACCAGGGCCGCTGCTGAGAGCTGGTCACCTCTCCTCCCTCTCCTTCCCCTCCACCCCCACACCCCCCCCTCCCAAAGAACTGAAGTCTCGCGACGCCGGCACGAGAGCGCTGCTGACCACCGCATCACCCAAGCAGGGCCCGCCGAGAAGCCTGACGTCGAGATGAAGGACGCCCCTGACGCCGCCGACACCGCAGGGAGCGCAGCGAAGGAGAGCGAAGACAAGCCGGAGACCACGGACGCCGCGCCACCTGCTGCCAGCGGTGATGCTGCCGCCGCGACCGCCACACCCAAGAACAAGGCGCCCGCCCGACGGAAGTCGACCGCCGGCGAGAGCGCCAAGGGCAAGAAGCTGAACAAGAAGGCGAGCAAGGCCGCCATACTGCACACGGATGCCAAGCCTGGCGAGCACTACTTCATAAAGCTGAAGGGCTTCCCGCAGTGGCCATGCATCATCTGCGACGAGGACATGCTGCCCCATGCCCTGCTGAAGACCCGCCCCGTCAGCGCCGCGCGTCCCGACGGTCAATACCGTGAGGACTTCGCCGACGGCGGTAAGCGCGCGGCTGACCGAACTTTCCCCATCATGTACCTCGCCACCAACGAGTTGTGAGTGCTGACCCCCTCCCTCCCCCCCGAGACGCGGCCACTGCCTAGGCTCTCTCTCGCCGCACACAAGCTGACGGTTCTCCCCCCTCCCCCCTCTCTAGCGGCTGGGTCTCGAACAGGGACCTGATCGACCTCGAGCACGGGAAGGCCATGGAGCAGGGCAGCGCCAAGACGCGCAAGGATCTGATGCTCGCCCACCAGCTCGCCGAGGAGCGCCACGACCTCGCCTACTACAAGGGCGTCCTGAACCAGTTCCAGGAGGAGCTCATCGAGAAGCAGAAGGCCGCCGAGGAGAAGCAGAAGGCCGCCGAGG
This sequence comes from Celoporthe dispersa, assembly GCA_016584495.1. NCBI lineage: Eukaryota > Fungi > Ascomycota > Sordariomycetes > Diaporthales > Cryphonectriaceae > Celoporthe > Celoporthe dispersa. Next base: position 2,797,060 of record WAID01000007.1, read on the forward strand.
CCAAGGCCGCAGCGGCTGCGACCCCCAAGGCCAGCAGGAAGAAGGCCAAGGGCGCTGCCGCCGACGAGGATGTCGACATGGAAGACATGGACGACGAGCCCAGCGCAAAGAAGGAGAAGAAGCGCAAGAACCCCCAGGACGCAGACACCCCCCAGCGCTCTGACCCGGTCAAGAAGCCCAAGATCAAGCTCACGCACAACACCCCCAAGTCCAACGGCGCCGGCGCGAAGGCCGCCAAGGTGGGCGGCGGCGAGGCAAAGAGCTCCAAGAAGGCCAAGAAGCCCAAGGAGGACTCGGAAGAGCGGCTGCAGACGCCCAAGGAGCCCGAGATGAGCGCCGAGGACCGGTTCGAGCGCAAGAAGAAGGAGGTCCTCTTCCTCCGCCACAAGCTCCAGAAGGGGCTCCTCACCAGGGATCAGCAGCCCAAGGAGGAGGAGATGAAGATGATGTCGGACTACCTGACCAAGCTCGAGGGCTTCCCCGACCTGGAGACCGAGATCATCCGGGTCACCAAGATCAACAAGGTCCTGAAGGCCATGCTCAAGCTGGACAACATCCCCAAGGAGTCGGACTTTGAGTTCAAGCCCCGCTCGCAGGTCCTGCTCGACAAGTGGAACAAGCTCCTCGCGACAGAGGATGGCCCCGCCGCCGCCGCCGCCGCCGCACCTGAAGAGGCCAACGGTGTCAACGGCCACAAGACCGAGAAGCCCTCCGCCAAGGCGGAGCCCAAGTCTGCCGTCAATGGTGTTGAGAAGGCCGACACCGAGGAGCCCGAGGCTCCCGAGAAGGAGGGCAAGCCCGAGAGCACCAAGGCCGACGTAAAGGAGGCAGGGGACGCCAAGGTCGAGACGCCTGCTCCCGAGGCGGACTCGGGTTCAAAGAAAGAGGCGGCTTCCAGCGAAGAGAAGCCCGAGGCTGAAGAGGTACGTCATGCTTGAAGATTTCTACCGCCGACGACCCCTCGCCCTGCCCTGCATGCCGTTGCGGACCAGGAGCTGACGCGTATCAGGACACCAAGGGCTCCGAGGCCGTGGATGCCACTGCTTAGGGCGAGCCATGGTCCATCTCGACCGCCTGCCAGACCAGATCCTTTGGGGGACGACATTGGTCTGCTGAGGATCGAGATCTGGTGGCGTCAAAGTGTATATTACGTTACCCCCCGCTGTGCTCTTGTTGCACGCGGAGGGAATGCTGAGGCTGCAGGCCATGCGACGACTCTCTCTCGGCTTTTCCTGGCCGAGTCCCTCACGGGATCAAGGCCGGGCGACCGCGCCAATATTTGTGTTCAGGCAGGGGAAAATCACGGAAGACTCGGGTTTTGTTTTGTTACCTCATGCTATCGAAATTGAAAATGAATTCGAAGGGAGGTCCAGGGAGGTCAACCTCGGGGCCAGATTTCACACAAGAACTATCCACATGGGGAGGGGTTCTGTATTATGAGACCTACCTAGTACGGGGCCCCAGGCTGAGCAACTATGAAAGGGGGTTTGCAGGTTGTTAGAGGTGTTTACGGCATCGTGCTTTTACTTTCGGCAGCGGCAGGAGGAGGAGAATCAACACGAGAAGAAAACAAAAAAACAAGAAAAACAAAAACAAAAAGAGTGAGAGAGAGAGCCAGAGGAATTCACCGGGATAATGCAGATAGCTCGTATCTCATACGATGAATTCAATGACAGAACCTTTATTCATATACTAGAGAGGGGAAAAAAGAGGAAGAAGAGAAAGAAAAAAAAGGCATGTGTGAGCACTGTGAAGATGTGGGCAGATTGACGGCTACAACATTGGGGATTGAAGGCTTTTCACATGGTAAATTTTCATAATGTTTAGCTGGCTTGTGTGGTGAACATGTTAGGAAGTGCGTTTCCTGTGCGTGCTGCGATGCGCTGGTTTTTTTACCGTGACTGCGCTGTGTTGTGCTGTGGGATAGGCACTGAGGTAGGCAGTAATCGAGCTGATCAAGGCCCCCCCCCCCCCCAAAACTCAAGCAAGGGCTGCAGCTGCCTCCAGCCACAGCCGCGCCTTGAGACGCGTTTGACATCTCTCGACATGCACACATAGTCCTGGCCGCCACACACACAAGTCCCGCGCAGATGGAGCATGATGACACAGAATTCGTGTATGATGACCATAGGGTAAGCTGGATCGCGAACAGGCCCAAGCCGTGAAAACCTGCGCTCACGGGATCTCCAGGTCGCGTTCGTCTTCGGCCAAGACGCGGCGGAGACGGCCGGGCGAACGTCCCGCCCCACGAAGCGGAGGAAGGTCTCGAGGAAGACGGCGGCGGAACAAGCCAGGCAGCACCGCCGCTCGGGCTCGTCGACCGTGGACTTTGTGCCACTGCTCGGCGGCGCCGAGAAGCCTGAGCTCGTGGCCCTGAGGCAGAAGCAGTTCGCGGCGAGCTGGGCTGCTATCGACGCCCGCATCCAGGTAGGGATCGCAACCCGCTATCATCACGAACACAAAGGAAGAAAGATGAGAGAAGAGAAAGAGAAGAAGGGAAAGGAAAAAAAAAAGGAAGAGAAAAAACAATACTGACTCTACTTACCGCCCGCCAGAACGTGCTGAGAGACTCCAACCGCACCACCCTTGTCGCCGTCGCCTCCTTCGTGCAGGAGGCGCCCGCAGAGAGCCAGGCAAGATCCCCGCGGCGCTCATCGTCACGGGGCCCAATGTCGCGTCGCAGGACCTGCTGTTTGCGCAGCTGGCCGAGAGCCTCGGCGGGGCCGTCGAGGGGCGGTTCGTGCGGCTGCGGTCGGCGGAGGCGCCCAACCTGAAGGCGACGCTGAAGAAGATCATCCGGGACGCGACCCGGACGGCTGCTGATGAGGGAGAGGACGCCGAGGTGGCACTGGGGAAGGATGTGAGTAGGGTCGGACGAGAGAGAGAGAGGGCAGTGTGGCTGACTACGTGGTGTGTCGGGGAATAGGGCCGAAGGTATCTCGACTATGACCTGGAGGCACTGTACGCGCACGTGGGCCATCACGAGTCCAAGCAGGTCATCGTCGCGTTCCAGGACAGTGAGGCCTTTGACACGGGTCTCCTGACTGACCTGATCACGCTGTTCAAGTAAGCCCTCTTGGTCGTCGAGATTTGCCCTGTGTGTGTGTGTGTGTTTGTGTGCTCTGCTAAAAATGCGTACCGCCAGCTCATGGAGGGACCGCATCCCTTTCACCCTGATCTTTGGCATCGCGACTTCGGTCGAGCTCTTCGAGGCCCGGCTGCCCAAGTCGACCAGCCAGCTCCTGTATGGCGCGCAGTTCGACGTCGTCCAGATGTCTTCGATCCTGGAGAGCGTCTTCAAGTGCGCGGTCGCGCATGAGGGCTGCAGTCTGAAGCTGGGCCCTGTGTTCCTCAGCAACCTCGTGGAGCGCCAGCAGAGCCAGGTGGCTGGCGTCCAGATCTTCATCAGCTCGTTGAAGGTAAGGCCCTGGCGCCTCCGGAGCCGAGATGATCCTATTGCTGACGACAGCCAGTACGCCTACATGTGCCACTTCTATGCCAACCCCTCTCCATCCTCCTGTCCGGGGCAGCTTCTCCCCAGGCAGAGCACAACGAGGCACTCCGAAACCTCCCATCCTTCCGCACCCATGTCGAGGATGCTGTTGAGGCAGGCAGGCTGGAGCACGCCAGAGGTCTCCTCGAGAACGACGGGTACCTCGCTCAGCAGCGGACAGCGGCCCTAAAGTCTACGCTAAAGTGGGAGGATAGCTTCCTCAGGTCGCTGGCGATGCTCGAGGCCAGCGAGGCTTCACAGGACGACTTCATCACCATGTACATCAACGCGCTCGCGGGAGGCATCGACCTGCGCTCTCAGGATTCGCCGATCCTAGGCTCGGTCAGGCGCATGTCGGCGACTGATATCTCGTCCATGCTCCGGCGAGTTATTAGCGTGGTCAGCTCCGGCAGACCAGAGCTTGGCCTCAGGGGCTGGGCTGACGAGGACCCGGGCGCCATCCGAAGCTTGTCCGACCTGGCGGAGCGGATCGCTTCGCTCCAGGCGCAGGCCCAGCTCAAGGGCAGGCCACTGCGCAGTCAATACAGCACGCAGAGCAGGGCCCTCCGGACGACTGTTATCGCCCAGAAAGTCCAGCTGAGCCAGGATGAGTCAAGCTTGACAGGCGAGGACAGGGCCTTCACCGGCCTGGTCGACAGCGTGTCTGAGCTGCTGGCCACGACCATCTCGTGCCAGGCAGCAGACACGGTGTTTTTACACGAGCTGTGGATGTACGAGTCCAGGTCACCTCACAAGGACGTGTTTACCCCGCGGCTCGGCTCTCTCCTGGAGCGAGCGCTGTCGAGACCGCACGACTACCTGGCGTGCGCGTGCTGCAGCCACGTGGTAGATGGAGGCAACGGCGCAAGTCTGCCGACGACGAGCATACTGTATCACCTGTACCAGGAGACCGGGGCGCTCATCAACGTTGCAGACCTCTGGTCGGCATTCTACACGCTCATTGGCACGGATGAGGACACCGATGAACGGCTCGAACCGAGTCCGTCGAAATCAAAACCACGCGGCAGCGACGGTTATGATGAGCGTGCTGCCCTTGTGCTGTTCTACCGGGGTCTAGCCGACCTGAAGGCCATGGGCTTCGTCAAGGCGACCCGGCGCCGGGCGGACCATATTTCCAAGAACAAATGGCTCTTGTGAGCGAGCAGGCGGGCGTACAGTATGAACGGGCGGGACGGCGGCCCCGAGTCTCCACGCTTGCGCTCTGGCTAGAAGAGCCCCTTTGCACTCCAAAACTCATTGCGAATACGCGTCCGAGAGAGACACGGTTCAAAAAAAAATCTGTCTGCCGACGAAGGCAACTGACTAGACCTGAGTCTAGGTTGGCCCGACAGAACGGTAATGCCCTTGCCCATTTGCGGCCAACCATGACTCCGAAGAAGATGCGTGGAATCCCCAGCCTAGGGCCCACCGTCTGAGACACACCCCGTCATGAACAGTTGGATGGGTGATTTTTATTTCATCTTTCTCTTTTGGCCGCGGGAAAACGAGGAGCCTCCCAGCCTCTCCAACCAAGCCAGCCCTCCCCAGCTCTTGCAGGGCGGACAAAGTGTTGAAAGTCTTTGAGCTAAGGAGAGACCCGTGGACAAGACAGACAAAGAACTCGGAGGCTCAAGGCGCCTTTCTAGTCCTTTCTCCACCAAACCTATTTTCTGGGCATGCGAGCGGGCCGAGGATCCAACAAAGGCAAGTGTGTGTGTGCCTCTATTATAGTCAGGGCAATATCATGTACAAAAACCCACCGGCCAGGCCCCATCGTGAGGGTAGGCAGAACAGATATTTATTCTAGAGGCCCAACCCTGGAGAGGATTATTATTACCTATTCACACACACAGACTGTGACAGATCACCATTGCTGGCTGTTCAAGGCCTACCCAGTCATCAATCTTGAGAGGTCATCAGGCACAGCCCAGGAGGGATACTCTTTCTTTTATAACATCTTCTTCTCATTCTCCTCGTCTCGTCATCGTCTCAAAAAGAAAGGGAAAAAAAAGTATCGTCTTCACTTCGTCCCAAAGTCGTCTCAATCACAGGACACCCATTATTCATCTTTTATTTGCTCCCACAACCAGGTCTGACTGTGTTGAAGAGGAAGCCTAAAGACTCACTCACTCACCAACATCCGGGTTCCTGTTCTTGTAAACTATATAAACCCATATATTCTCATACATGATATAATCACGCCACACTATTTTCTATCTCTCTCTTACACTCTCCTTTTTTTTATTCTCTATTCTGCAGCACAATATCTTGCAATCTGCCCACTAGAGAGGTAGCGACCACACATACACATACCAAAAAAAAACAAAAAAAAAAAAAGAGAAAGAAAGAGAGACAGACCAACCTTCAGCAGAGATGAGCAACTTCAGCATGAACCAGGGCAGCAGCCACAACAACCCCCACCACCATCACCACACCTACCCCGGGACCCGAACAACAGCAACACCCACAACCGCGACACCAACACGCCGCAGGGCCTGGGCCGCCGGCGGACGAGGAACAACGAGGCCCTGGACAAGAAGCTCGAGCAGATGGCCCTCCCGCTCGCCCCCCTCGTCCAGCTCACCTCGGGCCAGGTCCACCCCGCGTTCCCCCCGACGCTGCTCAACTTCTGGCTCCTGACCGGCGCCCAGCTCGACGAGATCGCGCACTTTTATCACCAGCGCACGCCGTGCCAGTGGACGCGCCACTATCCCTGTCCCATCACCTGGGGGGAGGGGCTGACCCTGGAGGAGAAGAGGAGGAAGATCGGCAAGTTTATTGGCCTGAGAGGGGTGAGTTCTTTTCTTTTTTCTTTCTTTCTTCTTCCCAGCCCTGTATTCTCAATTGTTCTGCTCCTCAAGAAAAGAGAGAGGAGAGAGAGAGAGAGAGAGAGAAAGAGAGAGAGAGAGAGAGAAAAGAGGATAACAAAGATGAGAGGAAAACATGCTAACAAGATACCACATAGTGCGAGACACCAATAATCATCAAGACCGAGGAGCAGATCATGGAGGAGGCCCGCCAGGCGCGGATCAAGAACGATGGGGACGAGGCCCTCAGGAACAAGATGTCGTGGTATTACTAGGAGCATGGCAGCCGCCGTTGAAAGTTCCCGACGATACGGGTCCCGGGCCTCTCCCCCCCTCTGCGGGTCCATCCCCAGGACATCATTGTTTTCTGGGTCCTCGGGCGGAGAACAAACACCATTCCTCCCGCGTGTAATAACATAACAGCAGCATCAGCGTTGATTTCTGCATAGCTGTCTCGGCATCAGATACCATGATACACCTTCTGGAGCAGCAAGGAGTTTGCGATTCCTATTTGCATACCAAGGCTTTTCTTTTCTCTCTTAGCAGGGGGGACTGCCACAATAAAAAATACTTAGTTTTTCCCCATCCGAGTCCTCATAGCGGTCCCTCTCTTCCGGTCTTTCCCACCCCAGTGCCTCAGCTGAATAATGTATGTGAAGCCGAACCTCGTAAACGCCGCGCAACCGTGATAATGCCATGAATGTGCCCGGGATCCAGCGTGTCCTCTCCTCGGGCAGCCGAGTAGTTATTTATACAACCCCGAAGGGGACACGAAGCCTTACCGTGGCGTCCTGTCCGATCGGGCATGGGGAGTTCTCCGTATGTCTGCGACAGCCCGCGGTGGGGAGGGGGGGGAGGTCTATTTCTTTCCCTTCTTCTTCTTACCCCCGCCGCTTGATGATGTTGGCCTCTCGGCTGGCGTACCGGCATCGACGAGGACACCGTCGTCGCTGGGTGTCTTCTTCTCGCCCTCCTCCTCGAGCTCCTTCATGAAACTCGAGGAGATGGCTGCGCGGCGTTTCTCCCACCACTCGGTCTCGGCTTGCGTCTTAGACTGGATCTCGTCGATCTTGTCGTGGAACATGGTGTTGGCGGCGATCTCGTTGGCGGTCTGGAAGATGGTTTGTCCCCAGTTAGGTGCAAGGCCGTTAGCCTGTATGGTGATCGGTCAGCATCTCCCACTTTCTCTCTCTCTCTCTCTCACAGCCGGCCCCAGAGTCGACGGTCTCCAGAGTGGGCGGGTGGCCAGGAAGGTTATTATGGTCGCATACCTCCATCACAACGTCGCGCAGCTCAGCCTCCATCTCGCTCTCTGCGCGCGTGAAGCGCTGCCACAGGTCATCACCGACGCTGCCCTTTGCCAGCAGGTTCGAGCAGGCCTGCTTCGCCGTGCGAATCTGTATAATGCGGTGGATGTCCTCGACGGCGCGGCGGATCAGGGCGGCGCGCAGTATGCTCTCGGGAATCTTGGGGGCCTTCTCCTGACCGTCAGGCTCCATGTGCAGGAGCGACAGGTAGATATTCCGCTGCAGGTGTGGGCCGAACCATGGCTCGAGATTTGCCTTTTGTGCTGTTGTTGTCTTTGTGTCAGCCCGGTTTTTGCCCTTTCCAGCCAAACAGACAGACCATTTTTCCGGGGTTTTCAGAAAGAAGAAGAAGAGTTAGTCGCATCGTTACTTACAGGCCTTGCGCTTCCTGTAGACGCTGGAGAAGGTAACGAAGGTGCCGCCCAGGACCAGCACGTAGGCGATGGGGAGGATGAGACCCCTCCAATCTAACGAGAACATAACGGTGACGGCGCGCAGTGTCTAGAAGTTTGTAAAAAGAAAGAAGAAAGAAAAGAAAAAGAAAACCAGGGTAGCCAGGTAGGGTAGCGAGAAAGGAGATGAGTCTGGAGAGGATCACAGGCACGGTGTTGATCAAGGAGCGTCTGGAGTTGGCATCTGAAGGAAAAAGCCAGGTTGAGGTTGTGTACTTTGGCCGGCAGAGAGGCCACACTTCAACATTGCGGTCACTTTCCCTTCACCCTTCGGCCGCTAGCTTAGGTACTGTAGAACCCTGCAGCCCTCTGCCTGCCAGGAAGCCCGGTATCCATTCCGGTCCTGCTGGTCTGTGCTGACGACGGGGTACGTACCTTACTACAGCGCATACATACAGCTAATAGTGCGTTCACGTCATTGCCCTCCTGCCTGTTGGTTCACTAACAGCGGCCATAGCTTGAGCACGGCCTCCCACCTTTGACACTACTGTCACTCTGTATATTTGTCCCGGACACCTCTGCAAACTATTCGACGCCCGTCTCTGCGTCGACACTGCCGCCTCTGAGACGAAACTCTCAGTGCCAGACAGGCAGTCCCCTTGCATGCCCAGCAGACAGACACCTCCTCCAGTCGGGAGACCCCTCCTCATACTTGCCGCCACAGAGGCCAGGGGACACGAGTCTGGCCCCCTCCATCAAGCACCACCGGCCTGCCCCTCACTGCCTCCCTCTCACCACCACCACGTCTTGAGGCCGTGTGGACAAACACCGTCAAGATGTTGTTGAGAGTCCGTGGGCCTGATGGCATGCTGCGCATTACCGTCGAGAAGGACGAGACGTTCGCCGACCTGACCCAGAAGTTCTTGCCGCAACTCCCTCCTACCGTCGACCACAACACAATCTCCTTCTCGAACCACCCCGGCGGCAACGATCCCAAGAGCTTCCACGAGGTGGCACACCTCGCGATCGGCCAGGTCGGTCTCAGCCATGGAGATATGATCTTCATCAAGTACGGCCACGCGGAGGTCAGGGGCAACGGCGTCACAAATGGGGACCTGGACATCAAGGGCAAGGGAAAGGCGCCCCTGGACTCGTCAACCAACCGGCTCAACGGGAAGCCCATCTTGCCTACCGAAGATGTCCTCATCGACCCGCCGCCCCTGTCCTCGCCGACAAAAGAGAGGATCAAGAACCCCTGGGAGGTCGTCGTCCAGTCCAGACTCGACGATGCCCTGGACAGGATGGACGGGAAGATCAAGCGGAAGATGGACAAGATGTGCCGGCACGGCCCCAAGGGCATGTGCGACTACTGCCAGCCTCTCGACCCGTTCGACGCCAAGTACCTCGACGAGAAGAAGATCAAGTACATGTCCTTCCACTCGTACCTCAAGAAGATCAACGCCGACAAGAACAAGCCCGAGACGGGCAGCTCGTACATACCACCTCTTGTCGAGCCACACTACCGGGTCAAGCGGGACTGCCCGTCAGGTCACCCTCAGTGGCCCGAGGGCATCTGCACAAAGTGCCAGCCCAGCGCCATCACGCTGCAGCCCCAGCAGTTCCGCATGGTGGACCACGTTGAGTTCGCGGAACCCGCCATCATCGACACATTCCTCGACGCCTGGCGCAGGACCGGGGCACAGCGCATAGGGCTCATGTACGGTCGGTACGAGGAGTATGACGTGGTCCCGCTGGGGATCAAGGCGGTCGTCGAGGCCATATATGAGCCGCCCCAGGTGGATGAGGTCGACGGCGTCACCCTGAACCCCTGGGAGAACGAGAAGGAGGTCACCGAGATCGCTCGGTTGTGCGGGCTGCAGCAGGTCGGTGTGATATGGACCGATCTCCTGGACGCCGGCGCCGGCGATGGCTCGGTGGTGTGCAAGAGGCATGTGGACTCTTATTTCATCGCATCCCAGGAGATCTGCTTCGCGTCACGCCTGCAGGCACAAAACCCAAAGCCCTCAAAGTGGAGCGACACCGGCCGCTTCGGCTCCGACTTTGTCACATGCATCATATCAGGCAACGGGGAGGGCGGCATCGAGATCAGTGCATACCAGATGTCCAACGATGCGATCGAGATGGTCAGGGCGAACATCATCGAGCCCTCGGCAGACCCCCAGCGGATGCTGGTCCAGGAGGAGGAGGAGGATGACGGCTCGACCAGCAGGACCCGGTATATCCCCGAGGTGTTCTACCGCCAGATCAACGAGTACGGCGCCAACGTACAGGAGAACGCGAAACCGGATTTCCCAGTCGAGTATCTCTTTGTCACCCTGACACATGGTTTCCCCGACAAGGCGCAGCCGGTGTTCAGGGATCACGGTTTCCCCATCGAGAACCGGGAGATCATGGGCGAGGCCCAGGAGCACAGCTCGGTGGCGCGGAAGCTCAAGAGCAGTTCGCAGTCCAGCAACGGACAGCTTGTCGTGTCGGACTTCCACTTCCTCTGCTTCCTGCACGGCATGGGTGTGCTGAGCAAGGTGGGTGGAGACCCCCTCACATGCCTGGAGCCTCTGCTAACCGACCTATCAACAGGACGAGGAGGCACTGCTGTGCCGTGTGGCGGTTAGCCATGACCTCGCGGATGCGTTCCAGCTCAAATCGACCACCGGGTGGCAGACGTTGTTGGCAATCTTGCAGTCGACTGGTGAGAGAATCCCCTCCAAACGCCGCCGTGAAGAGTCCCGAAATGTGGACCTCGGCTCCGGCTCAATCTCCCCCTTTTGTATGGACCATTCCGACTCTGAGGCCGAACATCTTGCTAAGCGCGTTGCTGCCGTTAGGCTGAACCGACTCGCGGGCGACAATTAATTCCGCTGCCTTACCTCGGGAGCAGGTTGGAGGACCGGTGGCACTACTCGCTTGTAAGGTAGCCCAGGGCCATGAACGAGAGTTTTATAGATGATTTCATGATCGGGAGGGAGCCTCTAACCATTCGGGAACCTGGCGTTGATGGATACGGGGGAGACACTGCATTAGAGAGAGGTAAGATCGAGGGATGGAGGGCATGTCATGAGATTCTAGGACCCTCCAACAAGGAGGACAAAAGTTTGAGTCGTCAGATCACCGCTGCTCTCCCCGCTTACCGTGATATGAACACACATGATGTGCACTGAACCAGAGCGGAAGCTGAAGCTTAGGATGACTTGATCTTTGAGAGGTGTGTTACCAGTGGCCAGTGTGGTGTTGGTATTCTGGAGCGAGTAAATCATTAATAGTACAAGTGACTGGCCGACTTATTCATTCGAGCCCCCCTTTACACACAGCCCCCCTTCTCCTGCTGCCCCTCGTTGGCACGCCGCCACGCCGCCTTCTTGGCGCTGTTGCTGACACCCATCTCCTTCTTTGCCGCCGCGAGCACCTCATTCACCATAGCCGGGTCGTCGGGATACGTCTGCTGCAGCTTGGCGTGGTAGTGCTCGACCAGGATCTGGTACATGACGCCGGGGTCCTTGACCGTCTCCAGGGGTTCGTCGGCAGCGAGCAGGCCGTGCTGCTGCAGCCCTTGCAGGCGCTCCTGCAGGCGCGCCGTGGCGCGGAGGACCAGCTTGGCCATGCGCGGGCCGGGGCGCTCGATGCGCTCCTGCTCGGCGAGCATCTCGAGGGCCAGGGCGCGCGAAAGCTCGAAGCCCAGGACGTCACGCAGGCCCTGGAGGGCGGCCAGCAGGCCCGGCCAGTCGTTGGCCTTGCGGAAGCTGTGCAGGATCAGCTTGACCTGGTTCTCGGACAGGCCGCCGCGGCGGGCGCGGTGGTGGCCCGCAAACACCCAGCTGCTGGCGAGCATGTCGCGGAAGACGTCCCTGGCCTGGCGGGCGGCCTGGTCGCGCACCTCGGGCCGGAGCGAGGGGCCCGGGAGCTGGTTCACGGGGAGCGAGCGGAACAGGATGGCAAAGGTGTCGGCGTTGGGCAGGATGTCGTGCTCGTGCACCATCAGGCCGTACAGCTCGCGCGCCTTGTCGCCCCTGCGCTGCGCGACGGCGGACGCGATCAGCTCGTTCATCATCATCGCGTCGCCGCCCATCGCGCACTCCTGGTAGGCGACAAACAGCTCCTCCAGGCGGCCGAACAGCGAGCGCCCGCGGTAGTTCTCGGCGAGGATGACAAAGGTCTCGACGGTCGCGCGCGGCACCATGGTGTAGTCGAGCTCCGGGCCCTCGTGGTCGGGGCGGTTGGGCCGGCCGTCGACGAGCTTCATGGGCCCGCCGAGCCGGACCTGTCGCCCCCGCAGGTCGATAAAGTTCTTGCGGCTGCGGACCATGGACCAGGCGAGGCGCTCGGCCTTTTGCCGGTTGGCAACGTCGCCGGAGCGCAACAGGGCACCGATGAACCCGTTGACCTGGACCGAGGCGGCCATCACGCCGTTCTTCTGCATGTAGACCAGGACCTCGTAGGCACCGGCGAGGTCGCCGGCACCTATGAGCCGCTTGAGCCATTTCCCGAAGAAGAAGCTGTTCCTCAGCTCGTTGGGCAGCTTGGACCTGCCGTGCAGGTTGACGGTGCCGGCGAACATCATGTCGGTAAAGGCATACATGGCGTAGTCTGTATGGCCGCTGCCGAGGAAGAGCGAGATCACATCGTCGTAGTCCTCGATCTCCATCGGCTTCTCGAGCTTGGCGGCCAGGTCGCGCATGCGACGGTACAGCAGGAAGCCCCTTTCCGCCGTAGCAGGCTTCGCACAGTATGCACGGATGAGGTGCAGCAGCACACGCGAGTCTGCGGGGGCTGCAGGACTCGACCGCTGGAGCAAGGCCCTGCTTGTCCGTTCGGCGCGCTCAATGTCGCCGGTGGCAGACCACATGCGCACGCCCAGCTCGAAGTAGGGTATGCCTACGGCCGAGTCCTTGCTGCCTAGCTCCGGGACGAGCCTCCTCCATGTGCTGAGCGCCTCCTCGGGAAAGCCAGCCTCAAAAGTGGCCTCGATGGCCAGCAGCTGCTGCCTGGGTGTCAGGGGCACGCCGGCCTTGGTCATCACCTTGGACAGCACCCGGATGTGAGGCATCCTGTAGAAGTTCTCTGGCCCTTGGAAGGAGAACACGGTCCACATGGCATCCCAGACCTCCCTGGGAACAATGGTCTGCGGCCTGGCGAGGGTCGCTGTCAGAGGGTGGAAGGCTTTCCACGCGGAGGCGATGTGCTTCCTCTGCAGCTTGCTGTGCTTGAGGGCCAGCACTGCAGCCCGCAGCTGCTGGAGGAGCAGAGAGGCCTGGTTGTCTCGCAGGTGAAGCTGATGCTTGCTGTGGTCGGCCTCGCCGAAGCGGATGGCCGGAAGATCCGTGCTGACGCCGCCTCCTGGCCCGTCGTAGGTCTTGAGCACGTCCTGGAGGGCCTCGATCGACCCCGGCGGGCCATGCTTCTCCAGGATCCTCTCCAGCACCCCTGTCATGCGCTCGAGCTTTGGCAGGGCGTCCTCGAGCCTGGCCATCTTGGCCGTGATGCTGGCCTGCAGCTCCTCGAGGTCCTCGAAATCAGGCTCATCCTCGCCGTCGTCCTCGTCCTCGACCCGCGTGACCCGGCCTGTCCTTGGGTCCTTTTCGAAATACCTGACGACCACGCCTTTGTGTGCATCCTGCTCTGGCGTGCTGCGGGTCCCGCTCGGTTCTGCCTTCACCTTGTACCCATTCTTACTCCTGTGGCTGCTGGCGTAGCCTCTCGCAAAGCTTTGCGCCGGCTGGGAAGAACTGCCGAGTGATGCCAGACGACAGGAGCGACAAACGTAAGGAGTCCTGCGGGTGGCCAGTTCAAGAAGGGCAGATCTTGGAGGCATGGGTGTTCAGATCTGGCAAGACAGCGTAGGCCATGTGTGTGCGTCGCAGGCCCGGCTGTGAGGAGCTGTCGTGATGCTGAATTTTTGTCGGTTAATAATCATCAGTCCAGGTTGAGCCAAGCCCAGCGAGTTGAGTTGCAGCTAAAGTTCGTTCGTCCCGTTGACGACGCCGCCGCTTAAAAAATTCTTATCAGCGCGACCCAGGAGCGATAAGCAGGGGTCAGTGTCCCAGAGCGGTAGGCGGTCTGAATTATTTTTCGAGACGCTCTGCAGCGCAAATGGAAAGAAGTTGTACCATGCCATGTCTTCAGTAGACCTCATCCACGGTTTTTTCCCCTCCTTCTCTGCAGACCACCAACAAGCCCAAGACAGCAGCAGACAACCACAATAGTGATAATATGCCTCAGCACAACTCCTCGACATAACACGAGCCCAGCCATGTCGACACCAAATCCAGACTTTCTCCGCTTCACCGGCCACAAGTCCTTCACCCACCGCCTCATCCTCTCGACCCTCACCGGCCGCCCCGTCCACATCTCCGGCATCCGAAGCTCCTCGCCGACCGCGCCAGGCCTCGCCCCTCATGAGGTTTCCTTCCTACGCCTGCTCGAGGCCGTGACCAACGGCTCCTCGATGCAGATCTCCTACACCGGCACGACCATCACCTACCACCCGGGCCTCATCACCGGCACCATCGCCGGGTCGGGCGCGTCCGCCGACGATGTCATCGAGCACTCCCTGCCGCCCAACTGCACGCGCGGCGTCACCTACTTCCTGCTGCCCCTCGCCGTCCTCGCCCCCTTCTCCAAGGCCCACATGAACGTCCGCTTCTCCGGCCCCGGCGTCATCACCTCCGCCACCGGCACGGGCGACATGTCCGTCGACAGCTTCCGCACCGCCATCCTCCCGCTGTACGGCCTCTTCGGCATCCCGCCCGCCCGCATCGAGCTCAGGGTCCTGCAGAGGTCCTGCCCGGGCCCCCGCGGCGGCGGCGGCGGCGGGCTCGTCGAGCTGCGCTTTGCGAGCCAGGTGCGCCTGCCCAAGACCCTCCACCTCAACCGCTCCCCGGGGCGCATACGACGGATCCGCGGCGTCGCCTACTGCACGGGCGTGTCGGCGAGCAACAACGCCCGCATGATTCACGAGGCGAGGCGCGTGCTGAACCCGCTCGTGTCGGACATACACATCGCCGCCCAGTATGACCCCGCGCCGCTGGTCCCGGACAAGAGCGCCCCTGGCAAGGGGAAGAAGAAGCTGGGGATCGGGTTCGGGCTGAGCCTGGTCGCCGAGTCGAGCGTGCCTGGGGTGTTGTACTCGGCAGATGTCGTGGCGCCGCCCGAGGGTGGTGTGGTCCCCGAGGATATCGGGACGAGGTGTGCCTATCAGCTGGCCGAGGTTATACGGCAGGGTGGGTGCGTGAGCTGGTCAGGCGCGAGGACGGTGCTTACGCTCATGGCGATGGGGTC
Source organism: Celoporthe dispersa (assembly GCA_016584495.1). NCBI lineage: Eukaryota > Fungi > Ascomycota > Sordariomycetes > Diaporthales > Cryphonectriaceae > Celoporthe > Celoporthe dispersa. The sequence continues at coordinate 2,812,352 of WAID01000007.1, forward strand.
AGAGGATGTCGGTCGGCTGAGGATAAGCAAGGAGGCGCTGGGCACGGAGGAGATATTGGGGTTAGCACGAGACCTGAGGAAGTTTGGTGCTGCAAGTTGGGGCCTACGACCTGTGGACGATGATGATCCCGAAGACATTATAGTCTCGGTCAAGGGCACCGGTGTTGGGAACGTCGGCAGAAAAATGGCATGAGTGCCTGGAATTTGAGACGAGATCATCATCATGTCTATGTACCACCTCCCTGCTGTCTCCCTGGCCCGGCGCTGACCGTCAGCGGCCATCGCTGCCAACCTGCTGGTGTATCCTGTCAACTGTAGGGAATAGGCCGCCGTGCTGGAACTGCTAGCGCTGTCCACCACCAATGTGCGGAGCGCGTGCACGACGTGGAAGTTGGCCAACAGACCATTTCCAGACATCAGCACGTCCACCAGGCTCGGCCTATCCGGTCCGTCCTCGGAATGTGAGCCAGCCATTGTTCTCAGTATTCGCTGGTATCGAGCCTCTAAAATACCCGATGCTCCACCGCTGCCGTCTGTTGTAGCTGGGGGATTCTGACCGCCTGTCAGTGGTCGCATCTCGATGTTGCTTGTCTCGTTCGCATCGAGCGGGCTGTCCCTCATGACGCCTCGCTCCTCTGAGTCCAGGTCCTGTCTCGCTGCCTGCGCCCCAGTCACGAGGTCGAGAGCCGCCGTGGGCGCGACAGGTGCGGTGGTGCTCGCGGTCCTGGGAAAGCCACCGGCAGACACCCTCCGCAGCGTGATTTCGATCTGCTTGAGGCGTTCTTTCTCGACCGAGACCGCGCACAGTATACACTGCAGCAACAGTATCAAGCAGTCGAGGAGCAAGAGGCCGAGCCTGGACGTGGGAGCCTTCTGCCCGATGAAGTCGATGATGACGCCCCCATGCAGGTACCCTCGCATGGTCTCGCTTCCTTGAGGGAGTGAAAAGATGAGATGGCAGAGGATGCATAGCATGTTGACGGCGAATATGGTGTATATCTGCGGCCTGGGTGCAGGCACGAGTTTGAGAAAGTCCTCGGGTTTCGGTGTCAGGTACAAGTATTGGACGGACGAGCGCAGGACGAGGCGGGCGAAAGAGCAACTTTTGTGGGCGAAACAGCGTCAGAACGTGTACACACACATACACACACATGCACACACAGACACACACATCGACAAGGGGGCCAACTGCGTAGAAGGTCTCACGACATACTCCATGTAGTACAGGGCACACAGCTCGGCGAAGACGACGACATCCAGGCTGCTCATGAGGTGCGTCATGAACTCAAGCTTCTTGGCGATGCCAGCCTTGGCCCGGCGCACCCGGGAGGACGTCCGCCGCCGACCATCGCGCCGCGCGGCTCCTCTTGATCTCCCGACTGGTGCCTGGTGGCTTGATCTCTCGCCGGCGTCATCGTCGTCCTGGGAGCCCGCACCGCTGTCGTTCCCGTCGCGTGTTGGCAAGCGGGCCGTGTCGCTCGCTGCTGTGGGATCATCGTTCATAGCTCCGCCGCATCTGATGAGGGAGGCTTCTCAGAGTAGGTGGGATGATGTAGGCTTCACATGTTATGATGTGGCGTCCAGGGAGAGGGAGCTGGTTCTTCGATACGGCGTGAGGTGAGCAGAGATTTGGCTGGTGGCCCGCGCAGATGTGTCCGTGTACGTACGCAGCGTCGAGCGGAAGGACTGTGCTGGACTTGTCGATGCGGAGGTAAGACGTCGATGTCACTGGTCCTAGGCAGAGCAAACGGCAACGGCGGTCCATTACGGGCTTCGGCCGGGCGCTAAGAGCTCTGGGCCGCTGCGCAAACAGCAGCATGCGGTGGGACGCTAGGGGGGGGGGGTGAGGCCAGAAGGCTTTGGTGGGGTACTGGCCCTCTGCAGGGTTCAGCGGGCAGCAGCGGCACCGCAAAGCGAATTGTTTGGCTGCCCCTCCTTGTTCGCTGCTGTGACTCAAAATTCCCGTCCGGTGCCTCGCAACATATCAACAACTCCACCGTGCCCTCGCTAGAATTGACTCTGCGCTCGACGATAGACCTCAGCATGGCGACTTCCGGGGACCTGACGCTGGAGGTCCTCCAGGCTCTGTCCAAGACATCCCCGATCCAGTCCCAGGAGGCCTTCCCCCGGTCTTCCTTCAGCGAGCTCAAGGCAGCGCTCGACCGTCTCGCCTCGAGATCTATGGTCACATACGAACAGATTGAGAAGGATGATGCCTTGCTCGAGCCAGAGGCGGAACAGATCGTCGCCAATGGCAGCCATGAGGCCCGGGTGTTTGAGGCTCTGCGCCAGGCCGTGGAGGGGCTCAGCGTGCAGGACCTGGAGAAGACGATCGGTGACAAGAACGTGACCAAGGTCGGCCAGGGCAAGGCCTTCAAGGAGAAGTGGATATCGAAGACGAGCGATGGCAAGCTGAAGGCTTCTGTGAGTATCGCCCCGTAAGGCCGGGCTGGGCAGACCGAAGAGCGCGAGGCTGACCGTCTACACAGGTGGACTCTATCAAGGATGTCACACGGGAGCAGCTGCAGACGATCAAGGACACGCGTGCCCACCCCGACGCCAAGGTCGTCACCGATCTCAAGAAGCGCAAGCTTGTCAAGCTGCAGAAGGTCATCCACTTCAAGATACAAAAGGGCGACAAGTTTGCGCTCGAGATAGCAAAGGAGGAGACGGACCTGACGGCCGAGATGCTGCAGTCCGGCGCGTGGAAGTCGGCAGCCTTCAAGCCCTACAACTTCAAGGCCCTGGGCGCAGACCAGCACGCAGGGGCACTCCACCCGCTCAACAAGGTGCGGTCCGAGTTCCGCCAGATCTTCTTCGAGATGGGCTTCGAGGAGATGCCCACCAACAAGTTCGTCGAGTCGGGCTTCTGGAACTTCGACGCCCTCTTCGTCCCACAACAACATCCCGCCCGTGACCTGCAAGACACCTTCTACATCTCAGACCCGAAGCGCGCCGACCCGCCGAGGGCCACGTCGCCGGATGACAAGGCTGACTACAAGACCTACTGGGAGAACGTCAGGGCGGTGCACGAGAACGGCAAGTTTGGCTCGATTGGTTACAGATACCCCTGGTCGGAGGAGGAGTCATTGAGGCTTGTGCTGCGCACACACACAACGGCCATCTCGACAGCCATGCTGCACAAGCTGGCGCAGCAGAAGGGCCCTGACGGCAGGCCACCGCCCGCCCGATACTTCTCGATCGACAGAGTGTTCCGCAACGAGACGGTGGACGCGACCCATCTGGCCGAGTTCCACCAGGTCGAGGGTGTGATTGCGGACTACGGCCTGACGCTGGGCGGGCTGATGGAGTTCATGGAGATCTTCTTCAACAAGATGGGCATCACAGACCTGAAGTTCAAGCCCGCGTACAACCCGTACACGGAGCCGAGTATGGAGATCTTTAGCTACCACAAGGGCCTGAACAAGCTGGTGGAGATCGGCAACAGCGGCATGTTCCGGCCCGAGATGCTGGAGGCGATGGGTCTGCCCAAGGACCTGAGGGTCTACGGCTGGGGGCTGAGCCTGGAGAGGCCGACGATGATCAAGTACGGCATCTCGAATATCCGTGAGCTGTTGGGCCACAAGGTGGATCTCAACTTTATCGAGCGGAATCCTGCTGTTCGTCTAGACAAGAACTAGAAGGCGATGATGTATAGATGAAGTACAATGGCGGTAGTCAAAAGCTTCATAAAGAAGAAAAAGAGGTGGGAGTTGGCGCGAGCACATGAACAAAGTCTTGCTAAATTTGGTGCTCTTCTTTCCGGCGTAGCAACACCTTACCTTGAGAAGCGTCTTGAAAGCTGTCGAGGCTATGTCTATGAATAGAAGCTTTGAAAAAGAAGGGAAAGAAAGGAAAAGCAATAGCGACTAGGCCCAGTACTGTCTTATTCCAGGTCCAGGACCTTGGCAAGGAGCTCAACATATTGATTGTTCTAACTCATGAACACAGCCCCAGACGAGGACCTACATGAGAATTGTGAATATTTCTTTTTCTTTCTCCCCGCCCTGCCCCCCCCCCCCCCAAAAAAAAAGGAAAACCTCAGTTGTTGCTCAGTATAGTTATATCGGAGACAGCCCTTGGGCAACAAATTACACCTGATGGTAAGTGATATGTTGACCATCCTAAGTGATATAAGCCTGCATTGTGAAGATTCCGGTACATACGACCATAGGTAGTGGAAAACTTGGGATCCCGTCTGCTCTCCCCTAAATAAGCCACTAACCGCCGGATTAGTAGTTAAGTGGGTGACCATTAGCGAATACCCGGTGTTGTAGGTTTTTGCGATTTTTGGTTTTCGTGTTTTGTCTCTAGCTTCACCAGGTTTTTTTTTATATAGTTTATTCCCCTCCTCCATCACTCTACTCTGACTAGGTTTTGTATTACTACTTGGGTCTCTTTGTAGATAGCAACGGCAGGTCAAGCATGTTCCTGAGACGGGTAAATGCGGTCGGTACAGTACAGACGGAGGCAGAGTTCTATTTGGACAACAGTGAAACCTCAACGCTTGGCAACAATATCATGCTCGTGTTGCCCGTCTCTCGAACATGCAATTATTTTAATACTGTTTTTTCTTTCTTTCCATTTCACGGCCGTTGTGCTCATGTTCTAAAGCTCAAGGTTCACTCGCGGCCTGCGGCACATGGCACGCAAAATCCCGTCACTTCCCCAGTTCTCAATCTCGATTAGCGAATTTGTTACTACGATGATGTACATAGTAGATAGCTGCAGCTATTAGTGCTCCGGACATCGGCCTTCCCCTGCAAACGCTATGCAGCTTGAAGCTTTGAAATTTTTTTACCTTTCTCCCGCCCAAGGAACAGAGACTCACAGACTCCCCATGACTCTTCAACTCGAGGTATGGGCCGCCTAACGAGAATTGGCTAGCGACCAGGGGGAGAAAAATGAAGATCAACAACCTAGAAGGAGAGAAAGTGGATGGAGACGATGGAGTATGGGAAGAAGAAAAGAGTCACTAGAAGGGTTTTTGGACGAGGGACGGCGTCCTATACATACAGCTCCGAGCTGGGCCAGCAGGGAAAGCAGACCGGAGCTTTTCGTTATCTTATCATGGCGACCAGGGTCCTTTAACTCTTTTTTTTTTTTATTGTAAAATCTTGGCGGGCACTGGCGGGGTCTCTTGTATGAATCACAGCCTCTCTGACTGCTTTAAATTCAGCTTCAGCAACTCGTCAATTGGGCGTAAAGAGAGGGCGGAACGGGCGACCTGAGCTTCCATTGGTACATCACCGCCTTCCCTGCCGCCGCGCGCCGTCTCCCACCTCCCTCCTCCTCCTCCTCCTCCACAGCTCACCTCCCCTTCCGATCATGGCGCCGTCCATGTCCTTGGGAGGTCCACTGCGAGCTCCCGCCCTCCTCCGACATGGTCGTCGGCTCCCAGTTCCTGCCGCGCAGTCGATCAGGGCCTTCACAGCAGCGAGCACCAATGCTGCCAACAGGTTACCTGCCCAGACCAGGCAATCTCTCCAGAAGAGGAATTTCCTGACCACCTCCCGGTGTCTTGCGAGCGCGGCCGCCCAATCTGCGCCCAACCCGCAGGCCTACATCCAGAGCGGCGTGGTCAAGCCCAAGGAGACTGTGGATGTGAAGAAGGTGCTGGTCATTGGCTCTGGTGGTCTGGCCATCGGCCAGGCTGGAGAGTTTGACTACTCGGGTTCGTCTGCTGGCACCCCTCTCCAGTAGCTATCTATCACCAGCAGCTACCAAGAGCTGTTGGGGCGGCGACGGATGAGTCACGCGCTACCTAGTTTGTCAGGGACTCAACTTGCTGACCAGGAGGGACAACTATACAGGCTCACAAGCTCTGAAGGCGCTCAAGGAGGCAGGGGTCAAGTCCGTCCTGATCAACCCAAACATCGCCACCATTCAGACCAACCACTTCATCGCGGACGAGATCTACTACCGTATGTGCGCGCACCTTGTTGGCCTTGGCGCCATACCCCCACCGGCTGTTTCCCTCCACCAGCGGACTTGCTTTGACACAATGGGAAGAGGCGATTGGAGACCAATTACTGACTTGAAGCCATCCTCCAGTCCCCGTCACCCCCGAATACGTCACCTACGTGATCGAGCGTGAAAAGCCCGATGGCATCTTCCTCTCCTTTGGTGGGCAGACCGCCCTGAACCTCGGTGTCCAGATGCAGCGCCTCGGACTGTTCGAGAAGTACGGTGTCAAGGTGCTGGGAACCAGCGTCCGGACGCTCGAGCTGAGCGAGGACCGTGACCTCTTCGCCAAGGCCCTCGAGGAGATCAACATCCCCATCGCAAAGTCCATTGCTGTCAACACCGTCGAGGAGGCGCTTGACGCCGCCAAGAACATCGGATATCCCATCATCGTCCGTGCCGCGTATGCTCTTGGTGGTCTCGGGTCCGGTTTCGCCAACAACGAGGAGGAGCTCCGTAACATGGCCGCCCGGTCACTGACGCTCTCCCCTCAGATCCTGGTGGAGAAGTCTCTCAAGGGCTGGAAGGAGGTGGAGTACGAGGTCGTCCGGGACGCCAACAACAACTGCATCACCGTGTGCAACATGGAGAACTTTGACCCTCTTGGCATCCACACGGGCGACTCCATCGTCGTCGCGCCCAGCCAGACCCTGAGCGATGAGGAGTATCATATGCTCCGCTCGGCTGCCATCAAGATCGTCCGTCACCTGGGTGTCGTGGGCGAGTGCAATGTTCAATATTGCCTGCAGCCCGACGGCCTGGACTACAGGGTCATCGAAGTCAACGCCCGTCTCTCGCGGTCCTCTGCTCTCGCCTCCAAGGCGACTGGATATCCCCTTGCGTACACCGCAGCCAAGATCGGCCTCGGACACAGCCTGCCTGAGCTCCCCAACGCTGTGACCAAGACCACTACCGCCAATTTCGAGCCCTCGCTGGACTACATCGTCACCAAGATCCCTCGATGGGACCTCTCCAAGTTCCAGCACGTCAAGCGCGACATCGGCAGTGCTATGAAGTCAGTCGGCGAGGTCATGGCTATTGGCCGCACCTTTGAGGAGTCCTTCCAGAAGGCCATCCGCCAGGTCGACCCCAAGTTCGTCGGCTTCCAGGGTGACAAGTTCGCCGACCTGGACTACGAGCTGCAGAACCCAACCGACCGCCGCTGGCTAGCCGTCGGCCAGGCCATGATGCACGAGAACTACACCGTCGACAGGGTCCACGACCTTACCAAGATCGACAAGTGGTTCCTCCACAAGCTGCAGAACATCGTGGACTGCACCAGGGAGCTTCAGGCGGTGGGCAGCCTCGAGGGCCTCAAGAAGGACCTCGTGATGAAGTCCAAGAAGATGGGTTTCTCGGACAAGCAGATCGCCCATGCCGTGAACAGCACGGAGGACAAGGTCCGCGCCCTCCGTCTTCAGTACGGCATCAGGCCATGGGTCAAGAAGATCGACACCCTTGCTGCTGAGTTCCCTGCCGATACGAACTACCTGTATACCACATACAATGCATCAAGTCACGACGTGACCTTTGAGGACAAGGGCACTATCATCCTGGGCAGTGGAGTGTACCGCATCGGCAGCTCCGTTGAGTTTGACTGGTGTGCTGTGAGCGCCACGCAGGCCCTGCGAAAGATGGGCCACAAGACAGTCATGATCAACGTAAGTCTGATCCCTCCCCACATATCCCACTGAGCACAGCCACGCAATTGCTAACTCGGTACTGCTCGAAAAGTATAACCCAGAGACTTACAGGTAAGCTTCGAGACGCACCTTATGAGAGGGTGGGGGCTCATATTCGTGTGTACATGTTGTATTGACTAGACTACAGTACCGACTTCGATACCGCTGACAAGCTGTACTTCGAAGAGCTGAGCTACGAGCGTGTCATGGATATCTATGAGCTTGAATCTGCCAGCGGTGTCGTTGTCTCCGTCGGAGGCCAGCTGCCCCAGAACATTGCTCTCCGTCTCCAGGAGGCTGGAGGTGCCAACGTTCTCGGCACTGACCCCAAGGACATCGACAAGGCCGAGGACCGTCAGAAGTTCTCTGCCATCCTGGACAGCATTGGTCTCGACCAGCCTGCATGGAAGGAGCTGACCTCGGTCAAGGAGGCCGAGAGCTTTGCTGAGCAGGTTGGCTACCCTGTGCTCGTCCGCCCCAGCTATGTCCTGTCTGGTGCCGCCATGACAGTCATCCGAAGCAAGGACGAGCTCAAGGACAAGCTTGAGGCCGCCAGCAATGTCTCGCCCGACCACCCGGTCGTGATCAGCAAGTTCATCGAGGGCGCTCAAGAGATCGACGTCGACGGTGTCGCCTCCGAAGGCAAGCTGATCGTGCACGCCGTCAGCGAGCACGTCGAGCAGGCCGGTGTCCACTCTGGCGACGCTACCCTGGTGCTCCCTCCTGCCTCGCTGGATGAGACCACCATGGGGCGTGTCAAGGAGATTGCTGAAAAGGTTGCCAAGGCCTGGAACATCACTGGGCCCTTCAACATGCAGATCATCAAGGCTGAGGACCCCGAGGGTGGCGAGCCCCAGCTCAAGATCATCGAGTGCAACCTTCGTGCCTCTCGGTCTTTCCCCTTCGTCAGCAAGGTTCTTGGTACCAACTTCATCGACGTTGCCACCAAGGCCCTCGTCGGTGAGGGTGTCCCTGCTCCGACTGACCTGATGGCCGTCAAGCGCGACTACCTCGCGACCAAGGTCCCGCAATTCTCATGGACCCGCCTGGCTGGTGCCGACCCCTTCCTCGGTGTGGAAATGGCCTCCACGGGTGAGATGGCCTGCTTCGGCAAGGACCTGGTCGAGGCATACTGGACGTCCCTGCAGTCCGCCATGAACTTCCGTGTGCCCGAGCCCGGCGAGGGTCTGCTGTTCGGCGGTGAGCTCAAGAAGGAGTGGCTGACCAAGATCATCGACTATGTGTCTCCTCTCGGCTACAAGCTGTACGCTGCGGACGACGAGGTCAAGCAGTTCCTCGAGTCGACGGCCAAGAACAAGGTGAACGTCGAGGTGATCGAGTTCCCCAAGGAGGACAAGAGGGCCCTCCGTGAGGTCTTCAAGAAGTATGACATCCGTGGTGTCTTCAACCTTGCCCGTGCCAGGGGTAAGACTGTCATGGATGTGGACTATGTAATGCGTCGGAACGCGGTCGACTTCGGAGTCCCGCTGTTCATGGAGCCTCAGGTATGTCTTTTGCCCCCTCTTCTCTCTCTCTTATTTTTTTTCCCGTCATGCCCATCGCCGTGGAATACGAGCTAATGTTGACTCTCCAGACCGCTATCCTCTTTGCCCAGTGCATGAGCGAGAAGCTCCCCCGGCCTGAGGGCATCCCGCCCGAGGTCCGCCGGTGGTCCGAGTTCCTCCAGGGAAAGCCTCTGTAGATGTGAAGAGAAGAACGGCCTCCTGAGGTGTAAGGTTATCAAATGTGGGGGAGGCCCAGCCACCTTGGTCTGTTTTAGCTGGCGTTGATGGGCTTTTGGTGTCTTTGCGTTCATGTACGTGTGTAATTAGGCGAGGCAACTGAGAAAAGGGGGGGAAGAAAGAAGAAGGGGGGGGGAGAAAAAAAACAAAAAAAATAGACCACGCAAGGGTCATTTTCTTACCTTGTCAGAGGAATCTGAGGATGTATGGGATTTGAGGGAGGCCCTTTTTGTTTTTTTCCTTAAGGATCTGGGTTATATAGTCCGGGTTTTGTGGTGGGAGGAAAAGATAGATCTGGTGTTGAGGCTATCAAAAGTGTCAAGCGTTTTTCTTCTTCTACTTCTTCGTCTTCTTTCTTCCGCAAGCAGGATTGATTGTAAGAAGCAGGTATAAACTTTCCAACAGTCTTTCTTTGTATCTTGATAAGAATATTTACAGGTGCCTTGTGTTAAATCATTCTATTCGCACTTCATTTACACTATACATAGTACTCGTTCGAAAACACGTGTAATTAAAGCAAGGGTGATGAGCAACACTGTGAGAGGAAGAGTATCCGTATAGAAGCGTGGCTATCGAGGTAGTCAGTGCTCGATCAAGGGGGGGGGAATATCTGCTTTTCTCTTGCCATATCGACACGAGCAACTCTTGGCCGATCGAGCCAACACATGGCCCAAGGCTCGTCGCCACCACAGATATCTCTTTATCTTCCTGTAGAGGCGCAAGAGACAGTTCCTTTAGGTCATGATCCATTCTTTGATTTGCTATGCCGAAGTTCTCCCGAGTCTTGGAACTCGTAGTGCCGCTGCAGCGGTATGGCAACTAAAAGTACACGCTCTATCACGTTGAAGGATTTGGGGGTTTTTTGGGTTTGTGTTTTTTCTTCTTTTTGCTTCCTGTCATTTCTCCAGCCCTTCCGCCCGTTGAAATCACCCAGCTCATGCTCAGTTCGGCCTAAGCAAAGACGGACAAAGAGTCCTGCCCCGACATCTCATCAAGCTGATAAAGCTTCGGCTGGTATAAATCCCTCTCTCCCTACTAGCCCCCTAGAGTCACGAGGCTGCTTACTCTGATGGACCCGAAAATCAACGCTTGCAGTGATGGCTGAACCAGATCGTTATCTGACGACATACCTTGGGGGTGAGGTTCCAATGCCAGAAGACTGGAGGTCGGCCCGAAATCTATAGCTGCAGACGGAAGGTGGCAACCTCGAAAGGCCGCAGGGTGACGGGGTAGTCACCCTGGTCGTTCTTCTGCAGCTCGGCCTCGCCAGGGATCTCATCCTCGAGGATGTTGACCTTGGTGACCTTCTTGACGTTCCACTTGGTGCCGATGGCGGTGCGGGCGCGACCGCCGAGGGACTCGTACATGCGCACGATGACGCACTTGCCTTTGCGGACGGGGAGGTCGCCAACGGAGACGTCCTCGTCGTCCTCGCCGCGCTTGACACAGTCCAGGATCACGGCGTGGTCACCGATAAGCTTGACAGGGCTGTCGTGAGACAGGGCGGCTGTCGCCGGCTTATAGTGGTGAGGCTTGCGGACGAGCTTGATGGGCGCGTTGAACTCGTAGCCCGCGCGGACGGTGGCAGGGCCCAGCGGGCCATCGTGGGGCAGGATAGCGTAGCGGATCTTGTGGGGGCCCATGTCGGCATGCGCGTCAGGCGCCTTGGGGGCGCGGAGCAGGGATAGGCGCATGAGGTTGCCGACGGTGGCGAAGCCATACTTGCTGTCGTTGAGGATGGAGACGCCGTAGTTGTGCTCGGACAGGTCGGCGAACTTGTGATGGCAGACCTCGAACTTGGCCATGTCCCAGTCGGTGTTGTAGTGAGTGGGGCGCTTGACGATGCCGTACTGGATCTCGTAGCTGGCCTCGGTGTTGCGGACATCGACCGGGAACTCGACCTTGAGAAACTTGTGGGCTTCGTGCCACTCAACCTCGGTCTCGATCTCCACGTAGGAAGGCTGTCCCCGGAGCGAGGCGCTGAGGGAGACTGTAGAGACCAGGTGGCTCTTCTCGCTGATCTGGACACGGCTGGTCACGGCGACACGGTAGGGCTTGTTCTCGCTGATCTTGGTGTCGTGGACGGACAGCTCCTTGCGGCTGTCGAGGTGGTACCACTCCACGTCCCAGGCCTGCCAGTAGAGGGGCTTGTCGTCGAAGATGACGAACTGGTTAGCCTTGCCGCCGCTGGCGAGGACCTCACGGTCGGCCTTGCGGTCGTATACAGAGGTGATGACACCGTTCTCGACCCTGACCTTGAGCTGGTCGTTCTGCATGACGAAGACGCCATCGGACAGCTCCTCGATCGAGACGGCAGCGCCCTCCGCCGACAGGGTCTTGAGGGGCTTCAGCTCCAGCAGCGGCCCGTCGCCACAGGCAACAGCAAACGTGTCGTCAGAGACCTGGACGAGCTGCTTGCGGGGCCAGAACAGGGCGTTGAGGGCAGCGCCCTCCTCCACCGTCGTAGCCTCGACCCGGGTGAGACCCATCGCGGCGGATGCCTCTGCGACCAGTTTGTGGCCGATGTCAAATACCTCAGCGTAGAGCTGTTGAATGTTCAGCGTGGTGTCGGCTGGGATAGAAGACTGAAAGAGGAGGCCAAAGAAATCCCTGATTGCCTCACTCACCTTGTCGGAATCGTCGTAGCACATCTCAATGCAGCTGCCGGGCAGGCAGTCGTGAAACTGGCAGAGGAGGACGGACTCCCACATCTTGTCGATGCTGGCCTTGGGGTACTTGTAGCCCTCGTCGTTGTTCAGGGGAGGCCATGGTGGCGTACAGCTCCACGGCCCTCAGCAGGAACTCGGCCGCACGGTTGTTATGCTTGTTGTTAGCCTGAGTAGTGTAGGTGCCGCGGTGCAGCTCGAAGTAGAGCTCGCCAAACCAGGTGACGAGCTGGTCAGACTTGGGCATCAGCTGGTCAAAGAAGTCATCGACAGTCTTGCCCATGTGGACGCGGGGCACAGCGCCGGTACCTGTGGTGTCAGCCATTCCGCGACAGCGACGAAGCTTCTCGATGTGCTCGACAAGGGGGCCGCCGCCGCCGTCGCCCTTGCCGAAGACGAGGAGCGACGTGTGGTCCTGGTCCATCGACTTGTGCTTTGAGATGCTTCGCTTTACGTCACCGTAGTGGGCATTAGCCGTGTAGGTCTCCGAGGGAGGCATGTGGCACATGACCTGGGATCCGTCGATGGCGACCCAGTTGAAGGTGGTGTGGGGGAAGTTGTTGATGTTGTTCCAGCTGAGCTTCTGGGTCAGGAACCGGTCCATGCCGGCAAGCCTGCAGAGCTGGGGGAGCTGGGCAGAGTAGCCAAAGGTGTCGGGAAGCCAGAAGGTCTTGGAGCGGCTGCCGAAGTTGGCCTCGAAGAAGCGCTGGCCGTACACGAACTGGCGCACAAGAGACTCGCCGCTGGGCATGTTGGTGTCGTGCTCGACCCAGCTGCCTCCGATGGGGTGGAACTGTCCGGCCTTTACCTTCTCCTTGACGCGGTCGAAGGCGTACGGGTAGTACTTCTTGAGCCACTTGAACTGCTGGGCCTGGGAGCACGCAAAGTTCAGCTCCGGGTACTGCTCCATCAGGTTGCACTGGTTAGTCCAAGACCGGGCGACCTTGCGCTTGGTCTCGTCCCACGGCCACAGCCAGCAGGTGTCGATGTGGCAGTGACCAACGCCATAGACCATGGGCTCTTTGCCGCTGTCGTAGACCTTGGCGGAATCGACGTTCCCGATGTACCCCCTGGCGATCTCCCGGGCCTTCAGGACGGAGTCCTTGTCGCCGGCTTGCAGGGCATCGATCATGCGGTTGATGGTCTTCAGGGCCTCGTGCTGCTCCCAGGACTCCTTGGGAAGCTCCCTCGCGGCGTCACCGATGATCCACATGTCGACGTAGAGGTGGCGAGCCTGCAGGTTGACGGCAACGATGCCGGCCTTCCTCAGGGTGTACGTCTTGTTCGGGTTCGGAGGAGAGATACCGGCACCGTTGCCAAACATCTCATTACAGGCGACCTCGATGTAGAACGTGTGCTCCTGTCCGTCACGGTACTCCTCGGGCAGGATCCACTCGGGACGGTCGCTCGCGCTGAAGCCCTGGACAGGGTTTCCGTCCTCGGTCCAGACCATGCCCTCGTTTCCGGCATCCCAGTGGAACTCGAGGTGCTCCTTGTCCCGGAGCTCCTCGGGAACGGTAAGCCGGACCTTGACCCAGTGGGTCGACCAAGCAGGTCCAAAGGTATGGCCGACCTCGATGTGCTGGTCGAACTCATGCGAGACGGCGTCCTCGAAGGTAGGGCGCTCCAGCTTCGGGGCAGCCCACACGTCGAGGTACACGTGAGGCTCACCTGCGGCCTCGCCCTCGTTGAGCAGCCTGTTATTGAATATAGATTAGCGCATGGGAAATGTAGAGACAGGAGCAAGGTGCTTCCAGGCCGAGGAGGGGTGTGCGTACGCTTGGAGGTTCCATTTCTCGTAAGCGCCGGTCTTGTACGTGCCCTCGATGCGATCAAGGTATAGCTTCTGAAAGAGCTTGGCGACTGGCTTCTGAACCATGACCGGGTAGTCGGCCTTTGGCTTCAGGAGCCGGGCCATGTCACGCTCACCGCCCATGTTGTCGTTGCCCTCGGAAGAAGCAGCGGGAGCGGGAGAGACTGGCAGAACGGTCTGCAGGGTGGTGGGGGCGTCCGAAACTCCGTTGGGGGATTGGTCAGGAGCCTCCTCAGTGGTGGTGGTGGTAGTGGCAGTGGTGAGCTTGAGCTCCTTGGCAGGGCGATACTCGCTGTCGTTCGGAGCAGGAGAAGCAGCAGCAGCAGCTGGGGCTACACCGTCAACGTGGTCGGCCGCGTCACCGACGCCGCCGGGGGGATCAGTTGGAGAGCTAACACACAAGAAAAAGAGTGGAGAGTTAGTAAATGCGCTCTGTAGCAATCACAATAGCAATATCTAGAGCCCCAGAGGACTATCGTGCAATGCAAGTAATGATTGGTGTGTATGTGTGGCGATGGGGATGGTCAAGATGAAATTGGGCTGCTGCGGTTGTTGTAATTGTTGTTGTCGTTGGGGGGGGGGGGGCAGGAGGCGAGGATGAGGAGCTGCTGTGGCAGACGACGTAACAGGTCACCGCGGGAGCTGCTGCTTAGCGAGGCAACGCGGGCGACAGGTGTGCCCCACAGGAGCTCCGACCGCCCTCCAGCCGAGTCCGCCTGCGACAGGTCGCCAGCCTGCGGGGTTTGGTGCTGAGGGGAAGTGACAGGGGATCGATCGCTGGTGGCCAGAGGCCCGTCTTGGCCTGTGTCTCGGTTGTCCAGGGTGCCACGCCACCGGGAATAGGCGGGAAATGCAAGGTGTTAGGGGGGGGGGAGGGGTTTGGACGTTTTGGAGGACGACACAGGCAGGTGAGAGCATGCTAACGTAGGTACTCCGCAGGGTAACGTAGCATTGGGATTGGGATGGTGGTAGGACAGGAAAGGGCGTGGACACCGCGTCAATCATCAGAGGACACTCGTTCCCAGCGATGAAAGCACAACAGTGGACAGCGTGCACTGCCAGAGAGACCGTTGGCAGTGTACAACGTACCTCATCGTTCTGAATGGTCATGTTTGATTCTCGTGTGGCTTTGTGGGTGTCGTCGTTCATAGATCTTCCAGTCCTCGAAGGGCAAGCTTGAGCGTGACGTAGAAGGTCGGATGCGCGAGAGAGGATGGGCGCGAAAGGTATGTGACAGGTCGGTCGGTCGGTCGGTCGGTCGGTCGGTCGGTCGAGCGTTGAGGAAGGACACGAGGAAAGACTATCGTCTCTCGAGAAATGCAGGTGGATCGATGCTGCTTAAGTGTTGTGTTGGTGGAGAGGTAGGTGGCTGAAGGAATGGCCCGGAACAGATGAGGAAGAGGGATGGAGGTGGTGTCTCAGGAGAAGATTCCGGAAGCTGGTGAAGGAGGCAAATAGTACTGCCAGTAGATTCCAGTGCAGCTTGGTAACTGAATGAAGACTTTGGAAGGGGGATAGGATCTGAAGATCGAAGAAGGGGCCGGAGGAAAAGACAGGCGCTGAAGGAAGGGCTGGGTTGAGGGGAATGCTGCCCGCAAGCTCTGAAGCAGACGACATGAAGGTTGATTGGTCCACCACCTCGCCATGACATCGTGGTCGCGATCATCAACAGTTGTCACTGGGACTCCACCGTCGTTCATCATCGCAGCTTCCGTCCCTCCTCCTCCTCCTCCTCCGTGGTAGTCCAGTGGCTGATATGCCCCTCAACAGGACTAGGTAGATGCCTCATGAGGGCAACATTGCAAGGTGTAGATCCTGACTATGGGAGGTCCAGAGAAAGGAGAACCAGGTCTTGGTGTCTAACTTCCTGGTGCGATGCAAGCAGCTCTGGAGTGTGTTGTCTAAGTAGTCTGCTGACTCTTTTCTGCATGCAGACTGTGCTGTGGAAACCTGCCAAGAATGTCAGCAGATAGACAGTAAGGAGGGAGTGTATTGTGGAGTCGGTGCACTTACTTGCTGTTGATCCTCTGGACAGATGTACAAAGTGATAGAAGTCCAAACCAGCATGCAATCTATTTCACAATTGTATACAATGTCTGGAGATTAGTAAACAAAATAGATATCCATAGGTGTTCTCGAGCATGTGTAGACACAGAACAATCACCAGCATCGTTTGTGGTGCATCATAAACAAACTTGATGGTATTTGTACAAAGAACAATAGCCAATGCCAGTATGGTTCTTGTACTCGTCCTTTTACCGGTTCCTGGCCCTCTTCCTGGCTGCCTTTTCCTTGTCGTACAGATTGGCCTGGTGCCCTTCCTCCCCTTGGATCTCTGCAACAAGTCGCTTGTACTTCTTCTCGTACGCCGCATCCTTCTCCTTCTTGAGGCGGAGCTTCTCGCGGGCGAGGAAGTTGGCGTCCTTGCGCAGCTCGCGCATCGCTCCCTTGCGCTCCTTCTTGTGCTCCGCCCTGAGTTTGGCCAGCTCCGCCCGCTCCCGGTCTGGATCGTAGTGCTTGTCGGGATCGAAGTCGTCCTCGAACTTGGGTATGTACGTCTTGATGGCCAGGGGACGGTGATTATGCAGCTCTAGTGGCCGTCGTGACAGCGTGGCAACCTTCAGAGCGCGCGACAAGTGCGTCGCCGACCGCTCGGCCTCCTGGAGCAGGGTGTCTGGGAGGTGTGGTCTGTTGACTTTGGAGGTGAGATGCCTCAAAGTCTTCACGGCAGACTCGAAGGTCTCGTAGAAGGACGCCTTTCCTGTCCAGGTTTCGGAAGCCGCTTGCAGGAGGGGAGATGTTGGCACTCAGGAGCGCAACCTTTAACGACTTTGCCGCCTCGCTGGAGCTATCTTCTTTTGCAGCCGAGCAGTCACCACCCCTCAGCTTGCGAACCGAAACCCCCCTCGCATTCGTTGCCCGTATGGCGGCTGTTGGTTCGTGAACGGGGAAAGCCCCAAGCTTCGCCCGAGCCTGCACAGGCGCCAGCGCACAGATCGTGTTCAGGGTAAAGTTCATGACTTCGGGCACATAGCGCTTCGCAAGCTTCTGATACTGCACAGCCAATGTGGACAGGTATGTTCCAGTGGCATAATCTGCCAGACTGTCCGGGATCTTCTGGCCCAAGAAGCGTCCCATGGCTAGCATAGCCGGTGTGACAACTTGGTGAAAGTGATCGGAAGTTGGGAAGATAGACCCAATGGCTGTCAGAACGTACAAGTCTCCGAGGCTCAGACTTAAGGGTCGGTCATTTTCCATCTCCTCGAGGTATGATCGAAACTCCTTGGCTATCTCGACGGGAAACATCTTCGCTAGGGAATGTACGTGCCGTATGAGCATCTCGAGGACTGCATAGAGATCATCGCCGGAGACGCCCTGCATATAAGCAATATGCTGTACCAGAACCCTGGCGAAGTTTCCAAGCTTCTCCTTGTTGGTGCTCAGAAGCTTAGGATGATACAAGGCCCGTATGCGCTGCACGACGGTCGGAAGCTTGGAGAGCGGGATATCCTGTAGGACCGCCAGGAATTCGGGATGAGTCTGCGGGCATGGGAACGTGTAAGGAAGTCCGTCCTCGGCGCGGGCGCTGTCTTGTCCTTTTTGACCTCACTGAATACGGCGTCCTTACTCTCACTCTCTGTGAGTAGCCCCTTCGTGAACTCGTCATCCTCGTCGTCTTCGACTTCTTCTGCTCCCTCATCGGCACTCTCGTCGAGGGCATCGTCGTCATCAATGTCTTCGATGTCGGAGCCACTGGCGACCAGGTCATCGTCGATTATGAAGTCGTCCTCATCGTCGAACCCGAGCTCCGCGGCTGTCGGCCGCATCTTGATGCCCTTACCGAGCCCGAAATCTTCGCCGCCGCCACCGCCGCCCCTAATGATCTCTACGGCTGGTCTTATGCTGGCCTCGCTGTTGTCGGATTCATCATCGTCTTCTCCCTCTTCGTCCGAGTCGCTCACCTCCTCGCCTCTCATACGCTTGAGTCTCTTCTCTTCAAGCTCACGAAGGCGACTAGACTGCTCCTCGGCAATCTGCTCCTCGGTCTTCGTTCTCATAGTCGGTTTCGCCCGCTTGTCTGCCACCATCTTCTTGACAGCAAGGTCGTAGTCCTTCTCGAATGCATCTTTGTTGACGCCAGGGGTGGCGACTGGTTTTAGATCGTTCTGTGTCTCACCGTTCCGTGTTCTTTCCACGTCCTTCCGGTTCTGTCCGAGCAGCAGCCTCCGTATGTCCGCTGTCTCCTTGTCCAGCTCCAGCCTCAGGTCCTCGTCGTCCTCCTTGGCTGCCTGCCGCTCGTACTTGTGAAGTTTCGATTTGGCAATGACCTCCTCCATGACCTCCTTCTTTGACTTCTTTTTCTCGGGCTCCTCCTGGTCACCCTCCTCGTGGAGGGCGACCTGGTCCCGCAACCGCTTCAGGCGCTTCCTGTTGTGCTCCTCGAGGTCTGACATGTCGGATCCGTCGTCTGAGAACTCCTCGTCGAAGTCATCCATGAGCTCTCCGTCCTCGCCAAAAGTAAGGGACTTGCCCGCGTGCGTCAGGCTGATGCCCTGCGACGGGTCGTCGTCCTCTTCCAGGTCGAACATAGAGGTCTTCTTGTGCGCCCTCTGTTTCTCCATCGCAAAACGCTGGGCGGCGGCTGTCTCAGGCGTCATGTTGGGATCGCCCTCTCCAAACCGTCTGTCGAAGATGCCGCCAGTCCTATTTCGCCGCTGCATCTCGACTAAAAGTGTCTCCTTCCGCCTCTCCTCGCCCAACGCCTTGGCCATTCCCGGACGACCGAGTATACCCTTCTTCTTCTCAGGCTTGTTGGTCGTGACTTCGAATTTGGGGCCTCGTGCGTTCGTCTTGAACTGAAAGGGGTTGAATTGCTCGCGGATGTTCTCGAGGGCGGCGCCGCGCTGGAGACGTCTGTCGTTCCGGCCGCGCTCATCCTGGGCATTCTTCTTTTTTTGCTTCTTGGATTGTTGGGGTCCAACAATGCCTTGATCTCTGAGAGAGGCCTTGAGCCTCTTGAGCTGTGATGCAGGCATATTGGAGGAACCTAGGAGGGTGGGCTGTGAGGAGATTCCTCAGGTCGGAGCGTGCAAGTTGGAACGCTGGGGCGCTGAGTTTTCAGAAACTCGCATAGTCGTTACTTATCGATAGCAGTAAAACTTTTGGCGGTCAGGGTCAGTGGGGGCGGCAGAATGCAGCGGGATGAATCCTGGCGCGCCTGGCAAGTAACGTCACTGCTCTGATCCCCTAGCTTAGCCCGCTCCACCACTACTTCATCACCACTCCAACGTCCTTGGCGAAAGGCTCCAGTAAACCATACGACTCGACTCCTAATCTTGCGACCAGCTTCACGGCTGGCGCAAAGCACGAGCGCTCACCATGTCGCTCCTCACTCTGGTGTGCGATGATAGCGTGATCCTCTTGGGCCTAACAGCTGCGGCAATCAGTGCGCTTACTCTGATTGACAAGGTCCTGGAGCGAGTACGCGACAATGCGGAGGTCAAGCAGCAGCAGCCAACAACGCAGTACATCACGCAGGAGACAGAGGACTCGCTCAAGTCCAACACACTGGACACGCTTCTCAGCCACTACAACTATGCGATCCGGGATATATCGAGCAAGATCGTCACTGATAGAGCGGTCAACGACGGCGAGACGATAGACTATCTTCTTTGGGGCATCACGCGGCCAGACTACGACGAGCGCCTGAAGTGCCTACGCACTCTGGCTTATATTACAGACCCCCGTACGACAATCCCGTCTTCTATCCATGAGTTCATCGGGGAGACTGCTCGTCTGAGCCAACCTCCTAGTTGTGGCCACTGCTGACAGGGACACAGAGACTGTGCCGAAGTTCAACACGCCGCGCGCATATGCCGCGTTCGTGCGCTCCCTGGAGTTCTGCCTCACGGACCGGGCTCCCCTCGAGAAGCTGGACGACAAGTACTTCGACGAGTACGGATTGCGCGACATGGCCGAGAAGCTCCCTCTCATGTTCCTCAGCCAGCTCATGCATAAGTACGGATCACAGCAAGCAATCAAGGCCGGAATCGTGGAGAAGTGGCTGGCGAGGCAGAACTGGGGAGACACACCCGACGAGAGGGAACACAACTTCTTCCAGTATCTATACAAGCAGAACAGGATCGTTGAGATCATCCAGAGGATCCAGCGGTGTCCCATTGGCCGGGACGCTCTTGCCAAGGCTGGCTTGATGCCCAAGAGCGTCTCTGAGACTTTTGGAGTTTTCGCCTCCATACACATCGAGTCCGAGATTATTGACAATGACCAAGCCGAGCCTACGCCAAGGCATATGGAGCAAAGCCCCGAGGAACAGAGGCTGAGGCATCGCCATCGCGAGGCCATGGTTCTGAACGATGGAACGCGTCCATTGGATCGATCTGACATAATCGAAGTCGAAGACGACACCCCGCCATGAAAGCACCGCAGGGGAGACTAGATCTTAAGATCAGACCGCTGTAGCAGTACGGGCATGGCATTACCTTATGATGGATAAGCCTGGCTCTGTGGCAGCATCTCAAGACCATACCTTTACAACTCGCCACCACATCCTACCAAAACTTGGCCAGCTTCAGAGTTAATTCTCTCCTCAAGCAACGGCTTGTTCGTGCCTTGCACACACATTACTTTTTGGGGGAAAAGACTCGGTGACGAGCATGTATATCCTACAGAGCTCTCTGGGGGGGGTTGATCGGAAGGTCATATTTCTCTCGGGGTAAAGTTGAGAAGAGGTAGATACCATTGACGGAATCGGGAGACAGACGTTCGCTTTACAGCATCATCTGGCCTCTCTCGGCTGCAGGGGGGAGGGAGGGCGTGAGGACGAATATCATCAAGTCTCACAACACAATCCGTTAGCCACATAGGATCAATGACCACCCGCGCCAGACGAGTAACATCAGCAAGACGTAGTCCTCTCTCTAATTGCAAGCACGACGCTCAATTGATTGTACAGCTCTCCCTCACTATCCCTTTCACGGCCCTACTTGACTGCTACGAGTACGAAATGAGCGGCAACAACACCTTTGCGCAGCTCTTCGTTGTCACTGCTCGATATAGCACAGCAGCTTTCAGCTCGTCCCCGGCTTGAGTGTCTAGAAGAGTGCATGGCTGCCATGTAAGTAACACTCATGTCACGGCTGTCGATCTTGCCAAACTAAGCTCACCATAACCCAAGTGGTTTTCGTTTTTTCATGAACTGATTTACAAATTGCTGCATGCTTAGAAGCCGGCCAGAACTGTTTTCATATCGGTGATAAGAGACCACTGCCCCTATATTCTGAGCAAGGCACCAGCAAGGTGTCACGAAGCGGGTGATATGGACATGATCACCACAACCATTCTTTATATGCAACATATTATTTCTAGAGCCCCTGTCATTACTCCCTAGTTTTATCTTTTATATAATTTTATTTGGAAGAAAAAAACCATGAATACAAATTATTTCATTACTCTTAATAAAAATTTAAAAAAAAAATTATAACGTCACAATAGCACGCTGGCGGTTATCACGGAGCTACGTTGGGCAGGCAGACAGTATGCTATTAGCTACGAGCAAGCTCTGTCCTCAGGTAGGTGCAGGCTTTATTGGCAAAGTGTAGCTAAAAGAGCTATAATAATATGTATGCATGCATGTATGTATAGAATGAAGAAGCAGAACTAACAATATTAGGATTTAATTCAAAATTCAAATCATATAACCGTGTTATAGAACCATAACTCCAGCCCTTAGTGTGAGGTTGTCAGCAAGCCAGGCCTGTGGCATTATCAATATGAGTACGAACCCTTGCGCGAACATCTGCATTATGCTTGCTTGCTTACTATAATTACAGCCTTACGCTCGTTGCTATCACATTCAGCAAAGTGTCTTTTACAGCGTCTCAACCTCATTCCTAACGCCGCTTACGAAAATCATTTCTTGTGCGCATTACAATACCGAGAGCAATATCCTTCCAGACAAGTCTGTGTTCAAAACATGAACGGCCAACCTCGGCGCTTCTACGACGGCATACCCAACCGAGAGATCCTCCTCGAAAGCAGCACAGGATACCCCCTGACCCTCACCGACATCGACCTCGGAAGTGAGTACATCCTCACCAAACACAAAGCCCTGAACGCCTTTCTATGGCTCTGGCTCTGGCCGACCCGCCGGCGGATATGGGATAGGATTCCTGCAGGCTGGGACTTCAGCCTCCAGCTCCGCGCTCTGGACTTTCTGCTCCCAATCCTGGACGACGCATCGGACAGCGCGTCCGCCGCCCACCACAGCGTCTTCGTTGTATCGCGTCCGCACCATATGTGGCCGACCTCGACGGGCCACTGGTCGCTATACTGCCAGGGCCGCTTCTACCACCTCACTGCCCCGAACCTCGTAAAGAACCCCGCCGGCGCGGCGTCATCCTGCGGCCTAGCTGCGATGCGGGTCCCCGTTGCTCTGCGGGTCCAGGACTTTTCAAATCCCGAGACAGAGGACTCGCGCCAGTTCGGAGGGCATCATCTCGCCCTCATCGCCTACCAGGTCGGCAGGACAGCCTATCCGGCCGGGGCTGTCGAGGCGCTCGCCGCATACATCATCGCCCGCCTGCACACGTACGACTTATTCGAGGTCAACTGCCACGACTTTGTCCTGTCCCTCTTGTACCGCATAGTGATGACCTCGCGGGACTATTCCGTCTTCGTTGGGACTGCGCCGCAGCTCGCCCGCTGGGACCTTACCGGGCGGCATGACGCCGGCCAGCGCTTCTTCGACCGCCAGCACGGCTTCCTGCTGCGCCAGCCCGTTCCCTTGATAACAGACCCCTTCCGCCGCTACCTGGCGTTGCTCGCCTCCTATCTCGGGCCTGTGAGCTTCAGGACGCGTTCTATCCGCAGGCTCTACCAGCATGGGGAGCTTCGGCCCGGTGCGGCGGACCCGGAGGGCAGGAGGGGCAGGTGGCGGTACCCAGCTCACATCCTGGCACGGGACCTCTCAGATGCCCGTTCGCAAGGGACACGGGTTGTCGGCGAATTCTTGCAGGATATAAGAAATGGAGAGTGGCGCGATGCTTTGGTTGGAAGGCGTGATACAAGACTTGAGTATTATTCTGCTGCCAAGAAGAAGGCTGACAATGGGTCTCAGATTAATCAGTTGATGCTGCCGTTCGACCGCTGGATGATAAAGGTCTGTCACGGTGTTCGTGTTACCTGAATAGTCTCGGTCTTTATGGGTCTTCCGAGTATGGTGAAGAGCTCTGCGTTTAGAAAAAGAAAAGAAAAAAGCAAAACCAGTTGCAATTCATAGCCACACAATCTAAGGAAGGGATAATGCGTTGAGTATACTGCAAATTTCGAGATGCAGTATTCTGCTTAATACGATGAACCCGGGCGCAGTCGCATGAGAACACTTGACGCCGGAGCAATGGGCAAGGGCTGAGGCCAGAAGAACGATAACGAATGAAGGTCAAGAAGGCACAAGAACAGGGTTGAATAACCTGTCTTGGACCTACATGGAGGGCTCAAATTAAGAAGGGGGAAAAAAAGAGGAAAATATTGTCCATTGTTGCCCGTGCGAAGAAAATCGAAAGGCGATGGTACCCTTATATACCTGTATAGTATCCACCTCCACCACATCTCTCGAGACCTACATACCACACTGGCCACCACAATAGTATATTCAGAACATTTAGACTCTAGAGCAGTATTTAGAGTGAGGCTAGCACTATCTTCAATCAATGACCTCACGACTCACTCTCCACACTCTGCTGAGAACCTTGTGTTTCGTCTCTTGGGCCTCCTCTCCTGTTCATCTATCGGCTTTCTCAGCCAAGATGCTCCTTTGAGAGATGGTTATGGAAAATTTCTACAATGTGCTCGCTTGACGAAGGTGGGAGAGCCCCGTCCTGCCCGAACACAAGTAGAATCGCATTGCGCAATCATATAAACATCCCACCCCCTGCTGCGAGTATCCTGTGACCAAACCCACCGTGACGTTTCTCGCCCTTCTCTATCTCCCTAGCACATTCTGGCATTGTGCCCTAACCTTTTCTTTCTTTTTTTTTTCTTCCTTGGCTAGGATTAGAGCGGTCCGTGTCGAGACTCGGATATTTGTGGTGAGGGCTAGATCTATGCGAAGTGCTGTCTCGCTCTCTTTTCGACATTCCACGCAAACAGGGCATTGGCTGGCACCGCGATGGCAAGCATCGCGAGGACAAGAAGGATGATCACCGCCATGACCACGAGGGCTATGAGGCTGAGGCCCCAGGCAGCGCCCATGTAGGTGGCGCGCTGGCTAGAGTCGCCCTCGACCACGCTGGCGCCGACTTGCAAAGCCCCTAGTGTGACCGACAGCCACGCGAACACGGCGAGCAGCCACTTGAAATTGTCCTCGACAAGACCAAGGTAGTCGCTGTGTCCCACCTGGTACCCGCGTATCAGGCCCAAGCGAGACGGCGAGGGCTTCATCCTGCCGCCGAAGAGCATCACCACCCGGGCGACGAGGTTGAGCCGGCCGAGACGCAGCTCGCCAAAGCGCCAGCGCCGAGGCAGTTGGGAAAGTCGAGTCTCGGCAGCACAGGCCACGGACTGCGCGAAACGCGTCCAGGCGGCGTAGGTGACGTCCTTGGGGACGAGGCCGGCTTCCTTGGCGATGTCCAGGTCAACCTGGTGGACAATGAGCTTCGTATACGAGTGCAACAGGCCCAATGCTGCCATCCCATTCAGCTGTTGACGGTTGTCTGTCGTCTGCGCCGTCGTCCGCTTCAACGGATGACCATTATTCTGCAGTGGCTCAGTGATGCAGAAGTGCTCCTTAAAAGCGTGATGGTGCAAGAGGGCATCGTGGAGCGGGGCGAGATAGACCATCCCCGGCTGCCATACGAGATGCAGTCGCGCGTCGACGACAGGGACTATGGCCCTCCCGCGTGCCTTTTGCTGGTGCAGAGGTCGGACTCCATTCCTGAGCCCGGCGACCCAGAGATACGGCTCAAGAAAATCAAGGTCTGCCGTCAGGGAGGAGAAAGGCGAAGAATGCCTGGGGATCCCTCCTCGGATCCACGAATTCAAACGAGGACCCTGGCTGACTGATCTGGTATCGTGCTGGCAGCAAGACGGACGTAGTCACCAGCGACTCATTCTCGCTGAATGGGGGCTCCTACAATTTTGGTTGTGGTTAGTCTCTGCACGACGAGACTCGGAATGAAGAAGCATGAATACCGTTAGTCCGCTGTTGCTGCCTGCCATTTGGATTCCCATACGCGGCTCGGAGAAAAGAGGCTCGACTTAGACGACTCGGTTACTCAACAGGAGGAGTTGCACCAGAGAAGAACATGGATCGCACACCGGCACTCCCTATATCCGGTGATGCAACAAGGTCTCCGGGGTGTGAGAGTGGCGGGTGCAAGAAATATATTCGTAGTTCCTGGCCAGATCCAGGTTCCCGGCAATCACCTACTCACTCTGCTCTACTTTTGTTCACAGACCTTGGCCATGCGGCGAACGAGCGTGCAGGGGCCTGCCGAGGCGGACCAGAGATTTGCAGCTGTCTAGAAGTAGCCCTGAGTTGCGTTGCCAGCCGGTGGGTAGGCAGGTAGCAGCGCTACAGCCTTAGCTTTTCTTTTCTTTCATTGTAACAGGTGAGCATTGGCAGGGCTCGGATGCTGTTGCCTACTCAGCCACGGCTGAACCAGTTTTATGTGAGGGGCAGCTGGGCCTTAGTGCCGCTGCGAATCCGAAATGCTACGTGTAACCCGAGCTGAGCAATTACGGCGGTAGATGCTGATACACTAAATACGCATAAAATGAAGAAGCTACTTAGATTAGGCGCCTGCTAAGCCTATCAAGGCGCACTACACAGTTGAAGGAGCGGTTTGCCTGCATTAGTGCAGGCTTTTGTGTAACCTGAATGTTATAGCTGTTCGCCTATTGTGGGGGCCAAAGCTGTTCAGGAGGATTTTATAAGCAATGCTATACTTGAAAGAAGTGATTTATATCTCGCATCTGCCTGAGAAAGAAAAAAAAAGAGACAGAAAGAAAAAAAAATTGAGACCTTTCAGAGTGCTTTCGAGTTTCCTGTTACTCTTCTTCAGATCATCACGTCCCAGCTGAGGACCTGAAACAGCCCTTCCCGACCTACGAGGTTTCAAGTTTTCTTCTTTTTTCTTTTTCCCGTTCTACTTTTCCTTGCCTTCACCGAATCGTCGGGGTTCATTATGTCCATCAACATCGGCTTCATAATTGTCCCGATCATCATTGGCATCGGGATCTTCCTCTCGTTCTTCCTCCGATTCACGAGCGTGGGCCGAAAGCTTCGGAGGCGGCATGCGGAATGGCGCGCCAAGTTCAGCTTCAGGTACCGCAGGTTACTTAACGAGAATAAGAAAAAAGCTCTCCGAGGAGGTGAAGAAGCGCGAGGCCGAGGAGAGAGAGACAGACAACGGCGTGCCGGTCTGGTTCTCGCGGTACATCGAGTACGGTCAGCTCAAACACTGGGTCCTCATCATCAACGGGGTGAAATACGAGCTGCGGAAACATGACACCGACAACACGTATATCTACAGCGTGAAGGAGTATCATGGTTGGGACGCCGTGCAGGAGAAACGCGCCGCGGCCCTCACGGAG
Organism: Celoporthe dispersa; assembly: GCA_016584495.1. NCBI lineage: Eukaryota > Fungi > Ascomycota > Sordariomycetes > Diaporthales > Cryphonectriaceae > Celoporthe > Celoporthe dispersa. The sequence goes on from WAID01000007.1 coordinate 2,838,831, forward strand.
AAACAGATCCCGGACGTCGACGGCTTCTACATCTGCCTCATTGGCTGGACGCGCCTGTCCGAGACCCAGCTGGAAAGCCACTGCCAGGCAGTGGTGCGAAAGTACTTCGACTCCTACAACGTGATCTGGCGAAACTGCCAGGACTTTCTGCAGGACTTTGCGGATCGCATTGTCAGCACCAAGGCCATCGACTGGTCGTGGTTTCGAGAGAACACCAAGACTGAGTACCAATCGAGCCAGCAGCTACCGAAGCCCCCCGAGGCCATCCTCGAGGCGCAATTCGTCATGCAACAAAACCACGGTCACCATCACCTAAGCCATCAGACCCAGAACCAACTTAACATTCAACTGCAAGCCTTGTCTATGTCACAAGGGGGTTTCATGGCTACACAGCAGCCAGGTTTTGTTGGCGGGGTACCTCCCGGTGCTGTGGGGATAAATTGCTAAATCACGGATCTACTCACTGTCAAAGACATGTGACAAGCTTCCTGACGAAATGTGTCTGCGTCCGCGCGTGTATGTGCTTGCACATCCGACTCCCGCTCTCCAGTTGCTTGTGAGTGGAGTGCGTTGATTCCGGATTCAACTTGATTATGTAGCAAATTGAGGTCTAGAAAGAACCCTGTGTTAATGAGTACTGCAATAGTCCGAAGGTCCTGAAGCAGCATGGAGGTTTATGTGAACAAGAGCAGTGCCAAGTTTACCGATGAATAGGAAACACCACTGAGTGAACTGTTGATGAGGATGCAAGTGGTCACTAGCGGTGAGGCTATTCAGGTGTATTTCAAACGAGGACTTGGATTGAGCTATGGATAATCGTGTATCTGATGGTAATAAACGCGTGGTTATTATATACATATCCAGCTCTTCAGACTGGCTCACCTGCTTAAGTAATGATCCAAGTGACCCAGGTTTGCAAGAGCCACAAGATAATGCTGCATTTACGGTTCATCAAGTTGAAAAAATTATTTTGTTTTATTCTCGATCGGCCCTAGTTACTGAGAAAATAAACTTGCATAGCTGTATCCGTCGTTCTTCCTATCGCTATCCCGCCTACTCCGTCCACAAGCAATCCTGGGGTCGCAGCCCGAAGCAGCCGAGTCCACGAGGAACGAGACCCGCTCCCCCAGTCTCTCAGGTAGCTGTAGTAATTAAATGGCAAAGTCTCTGTTTTCGCGAACCGTAGAGGGTGGGCTGTGTGGTTGCATTGTCTCATGGGGGACGGCAGGGTGCGCCAATGAAAGGGTAGATTCAGCGTTTTGGTATTATTAATGTAATACATGTTCATCTCGTGTCCTGCCGCCTTGGCTCCCGATCTCCGTTCCTCTCGGGAACGCTCACTCGAAGGAGGTTGGCAGTGGTTGGTAGCACCGACATGGTTTTCTCTCACGCGTCATCCTGGTATAGGTCCTCATAACTTGGGCCCAGCAGCTGAGCACTTGAGCATATAGCATGCAGGTCTGCTCTGCTGTGGCGTCTGTTTTGCTGTCATCAAGCACCTGCAGCGCGCACTGGTTGGCGAGGTGACCAGACGACGAAGCCGGGGGGGCTCGAGTCCGGACAGCCAAACAACACAACAGCCTTGTTCTTAGTTGCATATCGCCTGCATCTTCATGCGCTTCCGTGTTGCCTTTGCCTCCTCCCGAGTACAACGGGCGAACAGGTCAACCATTAGCGAGCGGCGACAACAGTTAGGAGGGATTAGCTGGCCTGTCAACTGTGGACACGGTATGAATATCGGGACTAGCCTGTGATGCTCGTCTGCGAGGAGACCCTTGCCCACATCTGTTCTGCTGTCAGGGGTGGCAAGTGGGTTGCTTTGACGTCGTCGCTGTCCCTCGTAATTGAACTTTTGATTTTCTCTAATAAGACCAATTACCCCCTCTCCATTCCTCATCGACGCGTTGTCATTCCCCCTCCCCTCCCCTCCCGCCTCGATCATTCTTATTACCTTTTTCCCTCTCTCGTATATTGAGGTCCTAATTGTCACTAAATCACGAGACCAAATCTCCGGGCCTGCCCTACGGACGACGCCGTTGACGATTTCTCTGCGCTGTCGCTAATTTAGATCTGGGACACACAGACTCTCCAACACGGACCGCGTCGCGCGCCGAAAGCTGCTCTCCGGATCCCGCTAGGCCTGGTCAGCCTGTCGCTCCCGCCGAGCCTCAGGGCCAGAGGTCTTGGTGTGGTGGTCATCCCAGTGGGGAGTCAACCAGAGAAACGAGAGAGAGAGAGAGAGAGGGAGAGAGGGAGAGAGAGCCCTGAGACAGGGACGATCGCTGGGGAGGTGCTGTCTCCAAATCCCTTAGCTCGACCGCTAGCTTGTGTGTTTTTGGGGGCACGGGGGGAGGTCGGCAACCCACCGTGCCACCGTGCCACCCAGTATCCACTGGCGTCTGCATAGTACCGCTGAACGGTGCAGGGCTCACAGTAGCTGAGGGGTGTCTCTGAGGCCCGCGGGAAAGCAGCGGGTAGGATCTCGCTCGGCACCTGCAGGTCGCTGTAAACAGTGGAACCACAGGCGGGCGGCCGACAGGGGGCCCTACAACTTTCACCCGCCGCCATTCGTCATGTCTTCATCTCAGGTAGCCGCCCTCCCAGTCCAGAACACAATCAACACCACCACCACCACCACCACCACCACGACCGCCACCACCCCTACGACGCCACGAAGCCTCCGCAGGCCGAACGCTCGCAAACTTGCAGGGCCAGGGAGGATCCTGACAGTCTCGACACCCAACCTCAGAAGTGCCTACGCCGACTCCTCCTCGTCCACGTCCAACCCGCCGGTCCCCTTCCTGCAGCGCAAGGGCTCACAGGCTGCCCTGACATCCAACTCCCTCGCCACGATTCCTGATGCCTCGGAGAGTTACGCCCTTGCCACCCTGAACGGTTCCCCCCCGCCCAGTAGCAAGATGGCGCCCTCGCCTCTGACGCCAAGGGCGCCTGGCGGCGATGTCACGGTGGGCGACACGGTGGACGTCCCTGGCGACATGCAGGGGATGGTGCGCTTCGTTGGCACGATCCCAGGCAAGAAGGGTGTCTTTGCTGGTGTCGAGCTGCGACCCGACTTTGCGCCTCGCGGCAAGAACAACGGCGATGTAGACGGGTCCGTCCCCCCTTCGGGAGGAAGTCTCTACCCCCCTGATTAACATGGTTTACTGATGCGCTCTGCTCCAGTGTGTCCTACTTTACTACGAGCATACCAGGCGCAGGCATCTTCCTCCCGCTTAACAAGGCCGTCAGGCGCGAACCTCCTCCTAACTCCTCCTTTCCAATGAGCCCCACCTCTGCGAGCGGCCTCAAGGCCGGCACCCAGAACTCAACAAACTACACCCCGCCTACCGCATCTGTGGGCCAGTTCAGCAAGTCGGTCGGACCGGGTCGCGCGTCGAGCCCGCCGGGGAAGAAGTCGAGGCCCTCGCTCTCCCGGCCCGAGTCGCCAACACGCAAGCTTCAGATCAACCCAGGAGCACGGCCGAGCCTGGGCACACCCGCGAAGAACATGCCACGATACGGAAGCCCAACGCAGAACAAGTTCTCCCAGAGCGCCCGAGGGCCACCGACGCCGGGGGATCCAGCCAAGAGAGGCATGTTACAGCCGAGTCGCAATTTCAGCACGGGACCGCGCAGCATCTCGGCCCTCTCTGCACGGAGCACAGGGCTCGCAGCGGAGGAAGAGCACGCGCCCGTGGGAAATGGCATTGCGGGGCCTAGGGACCCAGACAGGCCCTCGTCGGGGCAGAAGCAGCGCGTCCCGTCACGGCAGGCGGCATTCCAGGACGAAGAAATCGAGAGGCTGCGCGCCGAGGTGGCAGACCGGGACAGGCAGCTGAAGGAGCAGTCAGCGACGCTGATGGAGATGGAGAGCAGCCTTACGGAGGTGCAGAGCCTCATGGAGCAGGCCGAGCTGCCCGGCCCGGCCCGGAGAGACAGCCTGGATGATAAGGACACGGCGCACCTGCGGGCACTTGTCAAGGAGAAGAACGAGAAGATCGCGATGCTCACGGCAGAGTTCGACACGCACAGGGCCGACTTCCGGAGCACTATCGATACGCTGGAGCTGGCGAGCTCGGAGACGGAGAGGGTCTACGAGAAGCGCATAGAGGAGCTCATGCAGGACATACAACACATCTCGGAGCGGGAGAGCGACGTGGATGCGGTTGCGACGCAGCTGAAGCAGCTAGAGGAGCTGGTGCAGGAGCTGGAGGAGGGGCTGGAGGACGCCAGGAGGGGCGAGGCGGAGGCGAGGGGAGAGGTGGAGTTCCTGAGGGGCGAGGTCGAGAGGACGCGCGCCGAGCTCAGGAGGGAGCGAGAGAAGGCGGCGGCCGGCGCGCACGGCACGAGTGGGCCGGGCAAGGAGGACCAGCCTGCGCTCTTCAAGGAGCTAGAGCAGAAGGAGGACGAGATCAGAGGCCTGAAGGCGATCATTCACTCCCTGAGCAGGGACTCCGTGCCCGGCGATGCCGAGCGGCCGCCTACGGGGACAGACGACACTGCGGCGAGGGAGAAGCTCGAGCGCGAGGTAGCCGAGCTCCGCGCCCTCCTCGATACTAAGAATAGCCAGGAGGAGGAGATGGAGCACGAGCTGGAAGCACTCCGCCGAGGCAGCATGGCCACCCTCCGCGGCAACGATCGGTCCTCGGCGCGCGACTCGCGCGACACGGTGGTCCTGGCCAAGGACCCGGAACTGCGGTTGTCCGAGCCGCAGGCGCAGCGCAAGGCGCACAACCGCGTGCGGACGCTTGACACGATGCCCGAGAGCGACGGTCTCTCGTCCATCACGGAGCACAGCACCCTCTGGTGCGAGCTGTGCGAGGCCTCTGGGCACGACATCCTGGGGTGCACAAACATGTTTGGAAGCCAGGGAGGCAAAGACGAGCCGGCGCCGAAGCCCTGAACGAGGCCGGTCTCGCACCACCTGCCGAGACCGACCAATATAAGATCGCGCCGCTCTCGCCACGGCTGCCACTGCCACCTGTGCCCCAGCCTACGGCTGATGTCCCAGAGAAGGTCAAGGGACCGCCGTCGAACCTGATGGACCCGGGCCCGGTGGCTGGCAAGGAGAGCGGCATCATCGACCCAGATGCGTGGTGCGCGCTCTGCGAGAAGGACGGGCACAACAGCGTGGACTGTCCGTTCGAGGATGCATTTTAGACAGGATGCGCCTTGACCTTGTTTTTTTTTTTCCTTCTCCCCCCCGAGATATACCCCTTTTCATTCCTGGAACCAGGGCTTTCATGGCCTGCTCTCGCAACATCAAACACATGGACCGGAGCGGACGCTTTGAACAAGCAGAGAAGTATGCTGCGATGAATGCGTGTGTGTGGGTGGGTGGAAAGACGAACTGTTTCTTGTCTCTTGTCTTTTTCTACACTGTCGTGTATTATATCCTTTACATACCCCTTCCGCATGCGATCTCGAGCTACGTGCCTTATTTATTCTGTTCGGAACGGACGAAAAGGACAATCAGTTCTTGCTGCTTGATAGTCACGATACCAGAATATATTTCTCGTCTATGGTTTGGTAGCGGGGAAAAGGCGTGTTAAAAACACACAATAATAATTGTAGACAGAACTCGAAATTTAAAAAGAAAAAAAAATAAAAAAGAGAGAGAGAGAGCCATGGCTTTTCAGAGGCAGGCATTCGCAGGAGGACCCCTGAAGAAACAGGGCGCAGCAGCGCGACACGAACGCCCACGCAGCCCGCAGCGAGGATCCTTGCACGCTGTCGCGTCATCGCAATTGGCCCGACGTTTTTGTCTTACAAGACACTTCAGCTTTACCTGCGCAGCGTCGCATCATCCTCATCACCACCTCTCCCTCTATCCCCGCCTGGGTTTTTCTTCTCTCTTTTTTTTTGTGTTAGCAGCCAGAACCCACAAGGTACCAATCAGTACAAGAAAATTGACTCCGGCGTGGTCATACATCTGAGAAGCGCGCGAGGCGATAGAACCCAAGTCAGATCATCGAGCAGAGGGGTTCCCGCCTTGTCCGTGGCGGCAGCATCCATCACCCGAGAGAGAGAGAGAGAGAGCTGCTGATAGCTGCGCTGGCGGGCAGAGAGAGCCAGCTCACTGGTGCACGACGACCTGCTGCTTGAAGCACCTACACAGTACAGACAGACCGGGCAAGCCAGCCAGCCACTCACAATGGCGCAGGTCCTCCTCGACCTCATCACGTCCCTGGGCAACTGCCTGAACTGCTTCCCGGGCTCGCCGACGCTCAAGATCAACAGCCGGAGCTTCAAGATCCTGAGGTTACTAGGCGAGGTATGTTCTCACCCTCTTCTCCCGCTGGACTCTGTTATCTCGTCGTCTCCCAGGCCCTCCCTCCCTCTGCTGACCACCTCCCGCTGCAGGGCGGTTTCTCCTACGTGTACCTCGTCCAGGACACCTCGACCTCGGAGCTCCTCGCCCTCAAGAAGATCCGCTGTCCGTTCGGCGCCGAGTCCGTCGCCCAGGCCATGAAGGAGGTGGACGCCTACAAGCTCTTCGCCAACACGCCCGGGATCATACACAGCGTCGACTACGCCATCGCCGAGGAGCGCGGCGGCGGCGAGGCCTCCAAGACGGTCTACGTGCTGCTGCCCTACTACCGCCGCGGGAACCTGCAGGACCTCATCAACGCCAACCTCGTCAACCACACCAGGTTCCCCGAGAAGAGGCTCATGCAGCTGTTCCTGGGCATGTGCAGGGCGCTGCGGGAGATGCACGCGTACAAAGGTGCGGGTGGTGGTGGTGGTGGTGGTGGTGGCAGCGAGAGGATGGAGATGCGCGTCAACGGGGTGGACGAGAATGTTGCTGCGTCGAAAGATAGGCCGCAGAGGGGGGAGGGCGGGGTCCGGGGCCGATGAGGACGACGAGACGGAGCAGCAGAGGCCGCTGATGATGGGCGAGGAGGGTGTGCCTGCGGGTGAGGTCAAGAGCTACTCGCACAGGGACATCAAGCCAGGTAGGGAGCCTTCCCCCCCCCCCCCCAAACCTCTCTCTTTCTTCTCTCGCTGCAGGTCACCACGGGAGGATGGCCATCGGGGTTCTCGAGGCTGACAGGCGGGCGACACACAAGGGAACATCATGATCGACGACACGGGCGCGGCGCCGATCCTCATGGACCTCGGCTCCCTCGCCGTCTCGCCCATACCCATAACATCACGCTCCCTCGCCATCGCCACCCAGGACACCGCGGCGGAGCACAGCACGATGCCGTACCGGGCGCCGGAGCTCTTCGACGTCAAGACGGGCGCGGTGATCGACACCAAGGTCGACATCTGGTCGCTGGGCTGCACGCTGTACGCGTGCCTGGTCGGCAAGTCGCCGTTCGAGATGCGCAGCGACGAGACGGGCGGGTCGCTGAGCATCTGCGTGCTGAGCGGCGACTGGCGGTTCCCGGACGAAGGGCCCGGGGGTACCAAGAAGAAGGCCGCCCCGAGGAGGCAGGGGACAAACCTGAGCCAGTCCGGGGCCGGCAGTGCGGCGGCGCCCGAGGAGCTGGTCATCAGCGATCCGATCAAGGAGGTGGTGAGGAGGTGTCTGAAGGTTGAGCCCAGCGAGAGGCCGGATATGTAAGTGGTGTCCTTTCTTTTTTTCTTTTTCTTTTTCTTTTTTTTTCTTCTGTTCTTCTCCTCTCTTGATCGGTTCTGTAGGCAAGACACCATGCTGACTCGCGGTGGCATGCAGAGACGAGCTGATCCAGATGGTGGACAAGGTGGTCGAGGAGCTGCCGGAGGACGACTCAACATGAGAGACGGGGGAGGGGGGGGAGGGGGGGAGGGGAATGAGGAATACAAAGGTCTCGAGGCTGGAACCCGACTCGTGTTGTAGATATCTCTTGTCAGGCTTCTCATATCACTATGCGATTTCATTTTATTTATTTTTTTTTTCTCTCTTAGGCGTCTGTCTGCATACCATTGGTAAGGCGAGAGGCGCAATGTCAATCTCACCTGACTATCTCATAAAGGTTGAATGACAATGTATTGCCTGATGTTTATGCCTCCTCCCTCCTAGCAGATGCAGTAAACCCAGCACCTCAAAGACAAAAACGCGGTACCATAAACATTCTCGGCGTATAACCGAGGGGGAGTTGCAAATGCGAGCTGCTGCTTTATTTTGTCCGACTTGCCGCTGCGAATTGATGATAGTTCTTTTCCCCTTTCCCATCTCATCCATCCTAAGAAACGTCATGCCAGGATCCCGCGACTCAACCCAGCCAACCTCTACTTTCTGGAACCACTCAGCTTCTTCTTCTTTTTTTTTCTCCCCTCCCACCAGCTCACATCCACAACACCGCACCTATTTTCACCTCAGTGCGTCAGCACACAATCATTATATTTTCCTGTTTTCCAATCGTCCTAGGATACCCAACCACTCAGGTTCACTTCTCCCACGCGGCCCAGGAAAGCTCCTCAACCCCACCCCCGGCAATGCGCCACTTCAGCCAGGCAAGAAGACCACCGCCACGAGGCTTCGACAACGACGAGAGTGACCTTCCCTCCCGATCCCCATCATCACCGCCGGGGCCTGACGCCACAGACAAGCCACCCAGAGGCACAGGCCGAGATGAAGGAACAGGTCAGGAGGAGGATGAGGAAGAAGAAGAAGACGACTACCTCACCATGGCCCTCCCTACCGAGACCCAAACCCACCCGGAGACCTCCCTCCAGCGCCGCCAGCGCCTCGCCAAGGAAGGCCTCCGCCGCGGCCGTGTCCCCTCCAAGGCCGAGCTGGCGGCCCAGGAGCGAGAGCGTCGCGAGGAAGGGCTCTCGCGGTCCCTGTTCGACCCGCCTGACCCTACCCGCGCCAGCACCAGCACCAGCACCGCTGGAGGGACCAAGAAGTCCAAGGGCCTCGCCATGATGGCCAAGATGGGGTTTCGGCCCGGGACGGGTCTGGGCGTGGGCGGAGCAGGGGCCGGCGCGACGGTCGAGCCGCTGCGGATCGAGGTGCGGGAGGACCGCGGCGGGATCGGGCTCGAGGGGGAGAGGAGGCGGAAGCTGGAGGAGGCGGCGGCGGCGGCCGGGGCAGGAGGGGCGGCGGTCAAGAGGCCGCGGCTGGACGAGGGGGATTATAGGGTGCGCATGGCCAAGGAGAGGGACGCGGCGAGGAAGGAGAAGCTTGTGCTGGCGGCGCAGAAGATTGCGGAGCGGATGGACGAGGACGGAGCTGTGGGCCCTGGCGGCGACGATGACGAGGAGGAGGAGGGAGGCTCGACAGCGGGCACACGCACCAAACCCCTCAGGTCCATCCCCGTCCTCTACCGCGCCCTCGTCCGCAGCCGCGAGCAGGCCGAGCGCGACAGGCGGATGCGCCACGACCTCGAGACCAGCACGGGCACGCTGTCGTCCAGGCTCCCCACCTACGAGGACGACACCCTCGACAGCGACGACAGGCTCGCCCTCGGGAGGGAGACGACGGCGTACGTGGCCGCGGACGACCTGGACGGGGAGGACGCGGAGCTGGACGGGTTCGAGGCGCTCGGGGTGGACGAGCGGCTGGGCAGGCTGGTCGGGTACCTGAGGGAGAGGTACCGCTACTGCTTTTGGTGCAAGTTTACGTATCCTGACGAGGGGATGGGAGGGTGTCCCGGGCCGGAGGAGGAAGATCATGACTAGGTAGGTGGGTGTGATTTTTTGACAGGAGAGGAACGTATAGTCTCTGCAGTAGGATCGTCTACAGGGGAAATCAAGCTTGGAAATTAAAGAAACTAGAAGAGAAAAAAAAGAATGGAAAAGAAGGACAGTACAATTTTTCATAGCCTGAAACATCACTTGAGAAATCCTTCTTGTGTAGAGTTTTGTTAATTCAAAAGTCGTGTATCTCTTTCGCTATCAAAGCACCTTTCCAACTCCAAACAACACGTATTAAGCCATGCCAATCCCATCCCAACGCCCCCCTCCTGAATCCAAAAAAAAAAAAAAAAAGCAAAAAATGACAATCGCTCAACATAAGACTCGTATACGACTTTATTCTCAAGTCTTGAATCTCTCTCTCTCTCTCAAAAGTGTTACTTGGTCCACGGTCCCATGAGAAGAGCGGGGCGAGAACGGTATATAAAAAAAGAAAGAAAAAGGTGAAGAAAAAAGCAAGAGAGAAGGAAAAAAGGAAAAGGCCATGGATGGAGCCGGGCCCGCCCTCTTGCAATGCCTGTCATTTATTTCTTCAAAAACCACCCCACGCGGGTCTATTCAACGTCGCTCGTGCTCTCGCTGCGCTTCCTCTTCAGGCTGCCCTTGCCTGTCCCGTGCATGGCCTCCTTGGAGTCGACGTCCTCGACGCCGCCCTCCAGCTCGTCCTCGTAGTCCAGGTCGTCGTCCTCGTCATCATCGTACTCCTCGTCGCCCTCTTCCTCGTCGTCGTCGTCGCCGCCCTCCTCCATGTCGTAGTCCTCCTCCGGCGCGTAGCAGAGCCTGTCCTCGTCGTCGCTGTCGCTCTCGCTGTCGCTGTCGTCCAGGTTCAGCGCGCCCAGGAGCGGCACGTCGATCTTGGCCAGCTGGCTCTTGATCATCTGGTCGGCCACCAGGAACAGCTGGTGGTCCTTGTCCGGCACGACCTCCTTCTCGACGTCAAACTCCCTCTCCTCCCTGTCCAGCAGCGCGTCGTCGCGCATCCCGTTGTTGGGCGACAACGCCGCCTCGGGGATGTCCATGACCCACTTGCGTACCGACTCGCCCTTGGTCGGCACACCGCCCCTGCCGCCGCCGCCACCGCGCCGGGCGGCCGCCGAGTTATTTTTCTCCCGCAGGCCCCTCCGGAAGGTCCGCTTGTTGCGCTTCCGCCGGCGCCCGATGCGGTCCCGGATGTACCAGGCCACGACCAGCATGGCGGCCTGCATCATCTCCCTGGCACTTCTGGCGGTGGGAGGTGGCCCAGGTCTGGCAGCGCTGCTGCTGGTAGTTGAGGATCGCCTGGCAGCGCTGCTGGTAGTAGGCGGCCATGCGCGACACCATCTGGATGTACTTGGGGTCACCGGCCAGGGAATTGTCGAGGAGGCTGGGGTGGTTGAGGAAGGGGTTCTCGGGTAGTGATGATGAGGAGGAGGATGGGTGTTGTTGGGTCTGTTGTTGTTGTGGTAACAGCGGAGAAGGTACTGGCGCTGGTGCCGCTGCCGTTGTCTTTGGGAGAGGCTGTGGGTCGCCGACCTTGGTGGCCGAGCTGTCTGTGGTGTTTGTCGAGGAGGTCCGGGTCGAGGAGGACGAGTTGCAGCACGGCTGCGGCGGTGGTGATAAGATGCCCTGCTTGTTGGGCGTCTGCTGTGCCAGGGCCTGCACCTGTGCCTCTGGAGCCTTTGTCTTCTCTGCCTTCTCGCGCAGCAGCTGCTGCTGCTGGAAGTGTTTCTCCAGCAGGCTCGGCTCCTTCTTAACCACAGGTGCCTCCATCTCTTTGGCGAACGATCTGAGCAGCAAGGGGCTCGTGATGCCTGCTGCAGGGGTTTGGTTCGAGGCGTGTTTGAAGAGGATCTTGTGGTCTGGGGGTGAGACGGGGAGATGAGGAGAAAAAGCCCAGCATCATGGGAAAGGTAGCAGCGTCCATTGTGCACACGAGCAGCCTAGGTCGAGGGTCGGGAGAGAGGGGAGAGAGAGGGGGGGGGGTGGTGGTTGGTGGTAGGGTGTCGTGTGTGGGAGCTGGGTTGCAGAAATGCGTGTAAGTGCCCGCTGTTCCCGAAATAGGAGGAACAAGGCTCTGGAGTGGTCTGATAATCGCCGTTTCTGGGGCCACTCAGCCGGTCGGTTTCGGTGTTTTTTTTCTTTCCTTCTTTTTCTCTCCCGTTCTCTTTTGCTTCTTCTCCTGCCTGCAATAAGCGAGTCCCTTGGCTGTATGAGGGATACAGGAAAGAATACGCGGGAGAAAGAAAGAAAGAATAATAATATAGTGATAATAAAAAAGGAAAATGAGCCTGTGCGAGTCTGTGTGAAACTTTTCGAGACGGTCAAGGGAGTATCGGGAACGGTACAACCTTTTCGAGAGGAAACAAGAGGGAGCGGGACAAATAAAAGCACACACACACACACACTCACTCTCTCTGGGGGTGGGGTGGGATGCTTTAGATTTAGTATATATTAAGGGAGATCAGGTAGACTAATAAACATCACACAAGAAGGGAAAAGAAAAAAGAAGAAGAAAAAGCTGCACCCCGGAGTGGCAGTGGAGCCACGAGGTGGTCAGCTCAAATACCAAGGGAATGGAATGGCACAACATCAGATAGGATCCAGAAGGGTGATATGATTGCCTACCGGATCGGATGAGGCATGAGGAAAGTAAGGTTCATAACCCCCGGGGCTGGCCTCGACGGAGCCCAGCCAGGATGGGTCAGATGTAAGTGGTATGGCAAGCGAAATGGGCAGGTTGGCCAGCCTAAGCAGCAGACGGAGGGAAGACGGTTCTTGCGGCTGTCAGGACCCTAAACCCCAGAATAGCCCACCCAGAAGAGCCCTGACGCGGCGCGGATGGAGAGAAGGCGACAGGGCACCACCGCATGAGGAGAGAGAGGCGAGGCCCCTCCCCGGCCCCCTCCCCTTCCGGTCTTCTCCCTCTTCCCTCTCTGTCTCTCTCTCTCTCTCTCTCTCTCTCTTCCTCTCTCTGCCCCTCCCTCCAGGCTCGTCCTCGCTCGTTCCCACGACACCCGGATCCAGGGCGACAGGACCAGGAGGGGCCGACGACAGACGGGGCTTGGGATGGGGTTCCTGTGGAGGTTTCCAGGAGGAGAGGGGGATGGCCCAGAGAGACGGTGTTCGCTTCCCGGGACCAAAAGTCAAAAAAGATCGTCGGCCAGCCTGGTGGGGCCTCCACAGCAGAAACAGCAGAGCCGCGAGGAGGAAACTTTCGACATGTGGTCAGGATGTCGTGAGGGCGGGAGGTGCAGGGAACCGGCAGAGGAGGCTTGTCAGGTCGAGGCAGGGCCGTGTGGCCGAGCGGGCGGAGTTTAGGTTAAAAATTATGGTACGACGGGTGATGACAAAAATGCGGGAATCGGTCGATACCGGCCCCCAGGCCTGCACACCCGCCCACACGCCCTGTCAGCGGTGATGGCAGGGGGGGGAAGGGGGCGGCCACTGGGGCTGCCGAAGGGGGGAAACAGCCTGTCAGACAGCAACCGGACCCCAATCAAGGGCCCTAGCAGGCCCTATTGCGACCCCCTGTCGACACACCCTGGCCCCAAATCTTTCGATCGGAAATCCAAGACAACCCAGAATGACCTCACCAAAACCTGCCTTGGTCATGCTTATCAAAAGTTTGGCCCGCCACCCTCCTCCCCTGGTCCTTGACCCTTTTTTTTTCTTCCTTTTTTTTTTTGTCTCTCTCTCTCTCTCTCTTCTCCCGTGCCCGCGTGGCTCCAGTCCAAGAACTGCGGAGCCGTGCGGAGCGGTTCGCATATAGCCTCCATAAGCTGGAGCTGAGCAACGTGGTGTGGTTACACCTCAATTATCACCGCATCGCGCGGCGGTCCGTCATAACTCCCCTCCCCCCTTCCCCGGTTCCTTTCGTGGCTGCTGCCATGATCTGCAGTGTAATGCGAGATCCCCAGGGCCAGGCACACACAAGACAGATCGCATGTCGGCCATTGTAGGACAAGGCGTGCGTTCCTAGACGTGTGTGCCTGGTATGTGTGTGTGTGTGTGTTTAAGTGTGGCTTTGTGGTTCATGCACGTCCACAACGCGATATACATTCAATCACATGTTGAGAATTGAAAAGATCGGCGATGAATCGGACAGGGACGGTAATGGCAAGGGAGGGGGGGGCTCACAGGGCTCACAGGGCTCACAGGCCCAGGGCCCTGTCCTGCCATCGCATCTGGGCTTCTTATGTAACCAATAATCCATCTGCGCCTCTGGTCCGGACCTGGTCACGGTCGAAATTGGACGATGTTCGCTACCGGTCTCAGAAAAATGGACAGATCGAAGCCTGGGGTATCGAGAGATCGAAGATGGGGTTCTAGGAGAGATCGAGATTTGGGAAGGGGGAGACGACAGCCATAGCGCTGGCTAGCGACAGTGCGGAAGCGGACTACTGGGCCCTCTCACGGGACACACTTCAGCCTCCCAGGCCATTCATCTGTGGGAGGGCCTCAGCTATTTCCAAGTATTAAAGCGAGGCGCAGTGGTGAAAATGTGGAAGAACGAGCAGATCAACAGTAGGACGGAGTGGTGCATTAGACAAAGAAAAGAAGAAGTAAAAGAATACTCTCTTGCCGAGGAGCGGCCACGAGAGACATAACTTGGCTACTCACTTGTGTAAGTATTCACGAGTGTCCACTCACCAACACATATATAGAGTATCTCTTATTTTAATGACCTGATTATTCATGAGATAAATTACCTATGTGCATACAAAATTATGCAAAAAAGTCAAAAGCAGTAGCGGACAATGCCCACTATCAGAATCGAACTGATGACCTTATCATTACTAGTGATACGCTCTACCACTGAGCCAAGCGGGCTACTGATTCATGACGAGTATGCATCAGGCGGCACTCATATAGTTCCGCCATAACCATGCTGTAACCCTGCCGCCTCCAGACCTGGTCCTGCCTGCGCTGTCAAGCTTGTCCTCATCTGGAGGCGCAGGGTGAGGTGACCTTTCCTCGAAATCTCACCACAACACTCAATATAGTCTGGTTCGGGACATTCCTTTGCATTTTCTTCTTCATCCTTTCTCTCGCCTTGTCTCTTTCTTATGAAGCGGGGTACGAGGACGTGTTGAGACTAGTCGATCACGACATCTCTCAACATTCCACCCATCTTGATGCTACCATCACGCGTGGGGCCGTCGCGCGTCCTGAACGGCTCAACACGATGCTCTCTGCACGCCAGTGCACATGGGGAAGGTTACCCAGGAGCTTGTCCACCAGCAGGCGGGCGCCCAGCTGCACCCGGCATGGCGGCACGCTGTCTCTGGGGCGAAGACCGTCCTGTGGGCTTCCCCAGGTCCAACCCCAGGTCCGGGGCAAGAAGACCAGGACGGTGGTGAGCCTGGACGACCTTCCCCAGGGCGTGGTCCGCCCAGGTGCCCTGCCAGCCGCCCTGGAGGAAGAACCGCCAGCTGTGCCGCCCTACCCTACAGTCGTGCTGCAGGCGCGCCGGAACATGCAAAAGTTCGACAACTGCGTGCTGCTGACGCGCGTGGGCGGCTTCTACGAGCTTTACTTTGAGCACGCGGAGGAGCTTGGCCCGCTGCTGAACCTCAAGGTCGCCCAGAAGAAGACCGCCGCGGGGTCGGTATCGATGGTAACTGGAAACCCCCCCCCCCCGGTGAAACCTAAAAATCCGCTTGTGCCTTTTTTTCCCTTTGGACGGGTAGTCATACGTTTTCTCCTCATGGGTAGCGCCATGTCCCAAGTCTTCTGACCATGTCCATGTTCGACCACTACAGGCCGGCTTTCCTTTCTTCCAGCTAGACCGGTTCCTCAAGATCTTGGTCCAGGACCTGAACCGGTATGTCGCCGTCGCGGAGGAATTTCCCAACAGCGCGCCCGAGAGGGCCAGGTCTGGTGGCCTGCTGCACGATCGAAAGGTGGCCCGCATAATCACCCCAGGCACGCTCATCGACGAGCAGTTCATGGATCCATACGCCAGCAACTACATCATGGCCATACATCTGCCGAGAGGGGAGCAGGCCGCGGCTGGCGAGGGCAGGATCCTGCTGGCCCTGCCTCGGGTGCCGTGTCTCCTGATGCGGCTGCGGACCCCTCCGCGCCCATCGGCCTTGCGTGGCTGGACCTGTCGACAGGTCACTTCTTCACACACGCCACGAGACTGAGCTCGCTGGGCTCGGTGCTCTCCCGCATCTCCCCGAGGGAGGTCGTATTGGACGAGGACTTCCAGTCCCACACCGGTCACGAGATATTCTCCATCCTTGCGGAGGAGCGGCATCTCATCACGTACGCGCCCCAGGGTGAGCTGACGGCTATTTCCGGCTGGGCACCCATGCTCGAGTCCGAGATCCCGCCACAGAGCGTGGAAACGTTCACCCAGGATGAGGTCAGGGCCGGGAGCCTGCTTCTTCACTACGTGGAGGACCGGCTGCAGGGCATCAGCATGAAACTGCAGCCCCCGCTGCGTCACGAGACCATGCAGGTGATGAGCATTGACAGGAATGGCATGCGCTCTCTCGAGATCAAGCAGACCATACGGGACGGCGGGTTCCGGGGCAGCCTGCTGCACGCCATCAGGAGGACAGTGACAAAGAGCGGCGCCCGGCTGCTCAGCGAGTGGCTCAGCGCACCCTCCTCCTCTATAGATGTAATCCGTTCCCGCCAGGACCTCGTAGCCTGCTTCATCGCCGACGAGACACTACGAGAGGCCATCACACTGCTACTACGACGAAGCCATGACTCCCAGAGGCTGGTACAGAAATTTGCGCTTGGCAGGGGGGATCCGGACGACCTCCTGGACCTGGCCAGCACGGTCAAGGCTACAGAAGACATTGTCGGCCTGCTCCTGGGAGCTGTTCCTGCTCGTGATGCTGAGCCGCCCCCAGAGAAGGCCTGTCTCGGGGAGATGACGGAGCGCATCGTCCTCGACGGCCCGCGCAGGCTCGCCCGCCGGATCCGCGCCGCGATTGACGAGGAGGGCATCGTCCAGCAGCACCAGATCGACGAGGACGAAGCCGGCAGCATGATAGCCCTGGCCCAGGAGGTAGTCGACACCGAGGGGTCGGCCGAGGACTCCTCCCTCCTGCCCAAGTCCGCCAAGAAGCGCAAGCCCGCGTCCATCCGCGACTACTACGGCGAGGACAACGAGGTCTGGATCATGAAGCCGGACGCCAGCCCTCACCTGAAGCGCCTGCACGCTGAGCTCGAGGCCCTCCTGGCTGAGCGCGACACGCTCGCCGCGAGCCTGCGCACACGCCTCGAGGCGCCCTCGCTCACGCTCAAGTGGACGCCCGGGCTCGGCCACATCGCACACATCAAGGGGCGGCGCGACCTCAGGAACGCCAGCCTGTCCGACATCCCGAACCTGACGGGCCGCTCGACCGCGTCCTCGCGCTCGTTCCACCTGCCCGAGTGGACGGAGCTGGGCCGCAGGCTGGACCAGGCCCGCCGGCAGATCCGTGCCGAGGAGCAGCGCGTCTTCGCCGAGCTGAGGCAGCAGACCGTGCTCAACATCGTCAAGCTGCGGCGGAACGCGGGCGTGCTGGACGAGCTGGACATTGCGACCTCGTTCGCGCGGCTGGCTGTGGAGGGGAACCTCGTCAGGCCGGTGCTGAACAACGGTACGGCGCACGTCATTGTGGGCGGCCGACACCCGACCGTCGAGGGCGGGCTGCGGGAGGCTGGCAGGACGTTCACGAGCAATGACTGTTTCGTAGGCGCCGGCCCAGCTCCCACCCTCAGGACAGCCACCTCCCCATCAGCAGCAGCAGCAGCAGCAGCAGCACAGCACGGTCGTGTCTGGCTCATCACAGGCCCCAACATGGCGGGCAAGTCGACCTTCCTCCGACAAAACGCCCTCATCACGATCCTCGCGCAGATCGGCTGCTACGTGCCGGCCTCGTACGCGGAGATCGGCATCGTGGACGCCATGTTCAGCCGCGTGGGCTCTGCCGACAACCTGTACCGCGACCAGAGCACCTTCATGGTCGAGATGCTCGAGACGGCCACCATCCTGCACCAGGCCACGCCCCGCTCGTTCGTCATCATGGACGAGATCGGGCGGGGCACGACCCTGGAGGACGGGTGCGCCGTGGCGTTTGCCTGTCTGCATCACCTGGTCACCATCAACCGGTGCAGGGCGCTATTTGCGACGCACTTTCACGGGGTCGCGGACCTGGTGGCAGAGCACGGGATGACGGCGGGGGCCGGAGGCGAGAAGGGCACCGTGGAGATGTACTGTACGGATGTGGCCGAGGACGGGCAGGGCGGGTTTGCCTACGTGCACAAGCTACGGAGGGGGTTAACCGGCAGAGCCATGCGCTCAAGGTCGCCAGGCTGGCAGGGCTGCCCGAGGCGGCGATGCGCACGGCCAGGGAGGTCTTCATCCCTCAGCAGGCCAAGACAGGGGACCTGATGCCCCAAACAGAACTACGAGCGGCTGGATGAGGCTGTACATGCCAGCGGGCGAAGGACTTAAAGAGAGAGAGAGAGAAAGATCTGTACAACTTTTTTGTGCGTTAGCAAAGATACCCCACCCAACTGCGCAAAAATGATCTGAACAAAGTCATGGAAGATAGAGGTGTGTCTCATAGGATGTTGATGGGTTGTCATCAGGTAGTTCAGGGTTAAAAAGCTCTTGTGTTGTTGTTTTTAATCTTCGACACGTTCCTCGGATTGAGAAGGGGGAAGGAAGAAGAAAAAAAAAGGTGCTCACCATTTACAGGTTCAAACACTCCGCATCTTGACCTGTCACGGTTGCAGCAAGATTTTGGCCCAGTGATTGGGAAGTAAATGATCCGTAGTTGTTCAACTACCTCAGTAGGGGTATTATCCTTCCCCAGTAAGACCTCCCAAATCTGACGAACCAGATCAACCCGATTTTTTGATACTTTTCCCGCCTCCTCAGGACAGACTTTCGTGCTGGACTGTGCTTGTCGTCGGAGCACACCAGTCTGCCGTCGACCGATCGTCGGCGATGTTGTCGCGGAGAGAGAGATAGAGATCGCACTTAGTCGAAGAGACCGAAGCCCATGTCATCGTCCTCCTCCTCTTCCTCCTCCTCCTTCTTCTCCTCGGCGGCAGGGGCATCGGCAGAGTCGCCGCCGGCGGCAGCCACAGGGGCGGCAGCGGCGTAGGCATCAGGGTTGGCGATGCGGTCCTTGAGCTCCTCAATCTCGGGCCAGCTGATCTCGGTCTCGATGGCGACGGCCAGGACCTTCTTGTAGCCGTTGACCAGGGAGTGCATGATGGACGGCAGGGTGGGGTAGTCCAGGGCCAGGGAGATGGTGGCGATGGTGGTCACGGCGCTGGAGAAGGACTTGAGCAGCTGGTCCTCGCTGATGTCCAGGACGGAGGGGGGAAGCAGTTGCCCTGGTCGTAGACCTGCTCGACGGCCAGACCGTAGGTGAAGGGCGAGATGTTGAGCATGTTGAGCAGGGTGGCCTCGGAGGGGCCGACCTTGTTGCCGGCCTCGACGAGCTTCAGGTCGGCCGTGATCTCGATGGTACCACGGGCGATCTTGGTGGGAACACCGAGGGCCTGGAAGAAGGAGGTCTTGCCAGGCTCCATACCGGTGTTGCCAGCGGGGACCCAGACATCGTCGGGGGCGACGGCACCAGCACGGGCGGGCGCGGCGACCTTGTTGTCGAGGATCTTGTCACGGATGCTCTTCAGGTCACCGTTGGTGAAGACGAAACCGACGTTGCCCTTGACGAAAGGCAGAAGGCGTTCGTACTCGGGAGTATCGACGATGAAGGTCTTGAGGGCACGGCGGACCTGTATTGGTGGGGAGGGAGAGAAGGGTTTGAGTATTAGTACCAATGCGCGACTGCTTTTTTTCTCTTCCCCTCCTTCTTGCTTCTCTTTTCTTCTTCTTCTTCTTCAGATATCACGAGAAAAAGACATACCATGGTGTTCTTGCCCATCAAGACGACGGCCTCTCCACGGAGAGCCTGACGAATCTCGTGCATCTGCTGAGACGAGACATTGTCGACGCCGACGATGAAGACGGACTGGTACTCCTCGAGCAGGCCCTTGAGCTTGTCGAAGTAGCCGGCCTTGTTAGCGGATTTGCCCCCATGTCTTCTTTTAGCTGTCGAAGCTGAAGAAAGGATGTTTAAGGGCAAATGGAGATTGGGGTGTTGAGAATGAAGGGTTGGGTCTGGCTTGTCGAGATGGACTGGACGTTTGACGATAAGTGGTGGTGGGAAAGTTTGCGCGACGGTTCCGCCTGCATTTGATTTTATTCTTGTGGGTGCCAGCGGCTGACTCGTCCGTGCCTCGCACTAGCCACACAAGTCGTGGCTTGAACGTGACTTTTCCTCTCCCCCTCGCAGCCTTATCGATAAGACCCAATTTCTGGAACTTTTTCCCTGCTGTCTGCCGTCTCTGAGAGAAATCTCCACCTGGGGCTTTGTTTTCTTGGTTCCAGCACCTGGGAGACTGACCAAGACCAATTCATCTGGTGAGTGAGGAGACGACCTGTGAAGATGAAGTTTCCCTTCCACGGGGTCCAGGCCTGCGGCGACGTCCTCTTCGCCACGAGGGCTGGAAACATCCACTCGTTCAGAGTCACAGACGGCTCTCACATCTCATGCTGGAAATACCCAGTGGACCCCCAGAGAGCAGAGGTCGAGACTGGTCATTGATGTGTCCGAGGCCTCGACGCCCACCCTGTCGCAGGAAGACCAGGGCCCTCCGGCCAAGCGCGTCAGGCTTGACGCTGGCGATGCCGTGCCTGAGGTGACGGGGAATAATGGCTCGTCAGGTGTGCCGCCTGCTCCTGAGGCAAACAGCGAGGACGCGCCGAGGAAGGGCAAGAAGAACAAGAAACACCTGGCTCGGCCTGGCCCTCTGACGCAGCCCTCCGACCGCCCGATGGTCATCCTCATGGCCGCTACCAGGGATGCCAGCTATCTGGTCGCCGTCACCTCGGACAAGTCTGTCTGGGTCTTTGAGCACGACGGCCAGGGTGAGCTCACGCAGCTCAGTCGTAGGTACGTAGATTCCCTCATGTTACACACACGCCCTCGTGAAAGGGTGCGTGTGTGGATCTTAGATGACCTCGCTGCCAGTATATATATATATCGTGTGTCTGTATCTGGTGTTGTGAAAAGATGTACTCACCAAATCAATAGACGCATGCCCAAGCGCCCCTGCTCGATAGCCCTCACCCCAGACAACAAGGACATCCTCGCAGCAGACAAGTTCGGCGACGTCTACTCCGTCCCTCTGATCCCCTCCGAGCTGCCACCGCCCCAGCCAACAGAGGGAGGAGCAGCCTCGCCCGCGGCGCCGTCCCCAGGACCACCCTCCTCCTCCCCTGACCCACCAGCCCGGGCCGGCTTCGCCCCCCAGGCCAGCGAGCTCACCGTGCACACCAGGCGCAACCGCCAGGCCCTGATCGACCAGGTCATCTCCCAGAACAACCCCAAGGCCCACCGCGGCACCCCGCGCCGGGTCGATGAGGCCTTTGAGCGGCACCTGCTGCTCGGCCACGTCTCCCTCCCTCACCGCTGTGGCCCTCGGGTCCGACGCCCAGGGCAGGCGGTACATCATCACCGCCGACCGCGACGAGCACATCCGCGTGTCGAGGGGCACCAAGGAGCAGGCGCACGTCATCGAGGCCTTCTGCCTGGGCCACGAGGAGTTTGTCAGCCGGCTCTGCGTCCCGGAGGGCATGGCGGACCTGCTCGTGAGCGGCGGTGGAGACCCGGACGTGTTTGTCTGGAGGTGGAGGGAGGGCACGGCGCTCGCGAGGGCGGACCTGCTGGGCGTGGTGAGGGACACGACGCCCGAGGCGACCAAGGTCGCTGTCACGGGGCTGTGGAGCTGGCGCGCAGGACCAGCGGAGGAGTGGACAAGGGTTGTTGTCATCTGTGAGCGGTGAGTCTCGTCCTGTCGCTTGAGGTTCTTCCCGTTTGATCGCGGGTGCTGTTGTCCGTGGAGCTCGCTGGCTAATGCAACGCACAGTGTCCCCGCCCTTTTCATCTTTACCCTACAGGGCTCTGGCTCTCTAGAGTTCTCCGCGGCCGTCAGGCTCCCTGGAAATCCACTGGACGTCGCTGTGGTGAACGGCAAGGAGCTGGTCGTCGCCGTCGACCAGGACCAGAGCGAGGCCGGCCACAGCATGCTGGAGAGGTCCATACTGGGGGTGAAGCACACAGACGGCGGGTATGTGGTCTCGGATGACCTCGTCAGGGACCTCCCTGATCTGGGGCCAGAGGATCAAGACATATCGGCGGAAGAGCTGCAGAGCCTGCTCTACAGCGCGGAGACCCTGCGCAAGCTGGAGATTGGGGATGCGGAAAAAGACACGGGAGGAGACGGAGAGTAGCCACCCTTTCGCATGAGAGATCAAGGCCGACGATAAAATTTCAAAAAAGGTAACATTAATCCATGTTCTTGAAAGCGTGTTTAAGCAGATGACTTCCTGCACCTGATCTCCTCATCAGATGCCATTTCTATGCCTCTAAACGCCGGCCACAATCGTCCTATCGTGATAAAGAAACGCAAGGAAAACCCGACTGATTGCTACCTCATGCTCTAATAGTTGGGCTGACCCGTGATTTCCGACTGACCTGGAACGAGTCTTGACCGTCTCTTCTGCGATGAGCTGTGCCGGAGTGGTGTCAAAGTTGCGACCAGAGGTACAACTCGTCAAGCCCTTCCTCCTTGCTATCACCAACGCTTTCCAGGGCCGCGGGGTCTAGCAGTGACAGGCGCGCATGACCATGGCGCATGCGTATGGGTATGGTATGATCGTTACTCTAGGGCGTCTACTGCGACGCGCACTGGACGCGCTCGGCATGCGGGTGACCATCCTCGTCGTCTCGTCCATGCCGCCCTCGCCACCAAACGCGCGAGCGCCAGCGTTGGTGTCTGGGTCGTCGAGATCCACGGGCTCGGTCATGGCATCGGTAGGTGGTATGTTCTGGAGAGCTGGCGACGGCAGGATGTTGCGGAGGGCATCGAAGGCTGCCGGGTCAGCAGTCCAGCCCTTCTCGGGGAATTTGACGGTGAACTGGATGTAGAGATTGCCGCAGTCGTGGTGGCGGTACGATGGCATACCCTGACTGCGGACCATCTTCACAGCACCTGCAAAAATTGTTAGCGAGACTCCGAGGGAAAGGAAAAGAGAAAAAAAGGAGCCTTGGGGGATTATGTGCAGTTCAGCTCACCTGGTGCGATCGCCTCGCCAGGCAGGATGTCAATGCTCAACCACCGGTCGTCCAGGTGCTCGACATAGATGGTACCTCCGGCAAGGGCTGTCACCAGCTCGACCTCGCAGTTGTAGAGAAGATCGTCGTCCTTTCGGGTGAATCGGGGGTGGGGCTTCTGCTCGATCTCGAAGACGACGTCGCCGGCCAGGATACCAGGGGCTTGGTCACCCTCGCCGCGGAACTCGACGCGGGCACCGCTCTTAACACCCCTGTCGACGTTTACGTGGAGGACCTTTCTGTCGACGACAGTCTTCTTTCCGCTGCACTGCTTGCAGCGATCCTTGTCCTTGATGATCTCTCCCTCGCCGTTGCAGTCGGGACAGGCGGTCTGGAAGCGCTGGATCATAGGGCCCATCTGGCGCATCATGGTCTTCATGCCGTGGCCATCACAGCCGGTGCAGCGCTTGACGGCGCCCTCCTTGCCTCCACGACCCTCGCACTTAGGGCAGATGATGGAGCGCTGGAGCGCCAGCTTGGAGACCTTGCCGCGGTAGATGTCCTCGAGGGAGACCTTGTGGGTGTGGTGGATTGTACGAGCCTTGGGTGGGCCGCCGCGAGAGGGGCCGCCGCCACCGAACATGCCTCCGAAGCCACCCAGGCCGCCGCCGCCAAAGAACTGAGCGAACAGGTCCTCAGCAGCCATGCCGCCGCCGCCGGCAGCACCTTCCAGGCCAGCCTCGCCCAGCTGATCATAGGCGCTTCGCTTCTGAGGGTCGGAGAGGACCTCGTAGGCCTGAGAGATCTCCTTGAACTTGTGCTCGGCCTCCTCATTGCCGGGGTTCTTGTCTATAGGGCTGTCAGCTCATTGGCCGGGGCAGAGAGGCGCCACGTGGTTGCTGCGCTGCAGGAGACATACCAGGGTGGTACCTCAGCGCATTCTTCTTGTAGGCCTTCTTGAGATCTGCTTCGCTGGCATTGGGTTGGACCTGGACGACAAAGTCAGCACCCGTATCCTGGGATGTCCTTCTCGGCCGGGGATCAGATTAAGCCACGTACGCCCAAAAGGTCGTAAAACTTTGTCTCCCGGACCATCTTGACGGGTTGGCGCAGGGGGGGAGGGAGGGGGGTTGAGGAACTCTGGCGGTCGGGAATCACACAAGGCTCGGTCGCTCGGTGGGTTTGATTCTAGAGGCCCAGATGTTTTTTTGGGCTGAGGGCGGGTCAGCAATACAACTCTTCGAGGCGGAAAAGAAATGGATGCGAAGAGGAAACGATGATCCTCGGCTCTGCTGTTGAGGATGCGAGGAAGGTAAGGGGAGGCGGTGTTGGGAACTGACCGGAAAATTTGAGAATTGGAGAGGGCAGGGGGATGGCAAAGCAACTCTGCCAAAGCAGGCGGCGAGAGGTGAGGGGAAGTTGCGGGCGGGCAGGAAACAGAGCAGGTTTGTTGAGGTGATCCTGGTGGGGGGAGGTCGGAGGTCTGAGGAGAGAGAGAGAGGTTGGATGTGAGGCTGTAGAGGTCCTAGGGAGCAACAATAAACACAGGATGGGTGTACTTGTGCTGATATGAAGAAGTCGCCCGGGGGTTTGGTGGTGATAATGGCTTCTGAGGATGGACTTTTTAGTCCAAGCAAGGAATGCAGGCAGGGAGTGGATGGGGTCCAAGAGTGTCGAGGCTGAAGTGGATGGAATCGCGTAGAAGATGCTGGATCTGTTAGGGGAGGTACCTCTGTGGCCTTCCGCAGCCTTCTTTCTGTCACCAGAACTGGCCTTGTGTGGTGGGATCAGTGTGCTGAGTCAAGGCTAAGCCGCAGGTCGCGTCTAAACAGGAGCAGGGATGCCCCGCAGCCATGGACCAGAAACCTGGTGTGCTGGGCGCCTACAGGCCTAATCAGTACTAACCGGTCCTGCTGGTCTGGTGGCGGCGGGCAGCCCAATGCTTATTGTCCAGGGTGCATCGGTATCAGCTGCAGGGCCCTATTTGGTGCTAGTGGTTACTGCAGGCACTTAGGCACTGCAAGAGGCTGCTTTCGCCCTGCCCGAGGACCAACACGAAAACTAATTGCAAGGTTGTATGAGCTAGAATTTCTTTTCTTTCTCTTCCACAAATGATTATCGTCCCTCCTTTCAGGTAAGATTTTCTTTTTCCACTCTCCTTTTTCTTCTCCTTCCCTCTCTCTTTGAACCTAATCCTGAGCCTTTCTTCCTGTTCCCCCTTTTTTTTCTTTTTTTTCTTCTTCTTTCTCTTTAGGTTGGGAAAATCAGTTTTTTAATGGCCGGGGTGGCTTTTCAGGCTCGCAGGGCTGCTGGCTGCCGCCATAAGACCAAAGCCCCCGGGCAGTGCTCCACAGGAGACTACCTCACAGGACACACATTGCACTAAAGACCAACCCTGCAAAGAGTCTCGCACCTAGCGCACCTGCTCTTGCTACCACAGCACTTAGATACCATAGTGACCTGGTTCCTTCTGTCTGAGCACCATGTCGGACCTGCAAATCCGAGTGGTGTTGATTTCTTTTTTTTTTTCTCTCTCTCTTTCTCTCTTTGATTTTATGTCTCTTGTTGCGCTGGCCATGCCTCCACTGTTCACCACGTAATCTGCAGCTCCGTCACCGACATGTTGTGTACGACAAGTCATCTGTGACGCAGGCTCCAATATAAAATGACCGCAAGGCCCAGCCAGGCGCCTGGTAGAGAGGACGAGACTTCAACAGCCACCTCATGTCTCTTCCTGGTCCGGTCGGTGTTCAGACCTCAGCCAACATGGCGTCTGCCTCTCTCCATCCGCTCAACAGCGCGCCGTGCACCGTAGCAAAGTGATTACAACTCGTGTGCTCCCCCGCAAACCGCAATACGCCTCCCTTTTTGTTGACGAGGGGCCGCTGGAACTCTTGACGGTGCTCGATGCCGGACACGCCCGTGATCATGTGGCTGTAGCTGCCCCTCGAGAACTCGTCCGCGGCCCACCTGCTGACGTGGATAGCATCAGGCCTCGGCGGCTCTCTGCCCAGCCAGCTCGTCACTGCGCGATGTACCAGCCCGCCTGCCTGCTCGTCCGACATGGCCTCGACCTGGACAGCGTTTGCGCAAGAGACGAAGGCCGACAGGGCGGGAAAGCCGGTTAGGTTCTGCAGGTTGATGATGGATATGACACCAAGGCCGGGAGCCGCCGTGCCGCCCTCGTGGAGCTCGATACCGGGAAGCTCGGGGGTGAAGCCCATCAGAGAGTCCGGTGATGACTTGGCATCAATGTCGCCTGCGCTGTCCTCTGCCTCGGTGGACATGGGCTGTCGGACGAGGCCTTTCCGAAAGATTGAGATGTAGGGTTCCTGCGTCCACCATGGGGTCCGGTACACGAGCATGATCTTGTCCAGCGTGCCGAACCCGAGGCTGTTGATCGCTGCAAGCTTGCCCGGGGGGAGCGGCGGTATGAACAGCCGTGCTGGCGCTGTGCCCGAGGCAGATGCTTGCGTGTGGTGCTGGAGCACGCCCAGAGGCAAGGTGCAGATGACCTTGCCGGCGGTATATGTGCCGTGGCTCGTCTCGACCTTGACAGGATTCTGGCTCCAGTCGACATGTCTGACCTGGACGCCCAGCCGTACCAGTCCGGCTTGCGTCAATTCCCGGGCCACCTCGTCGACCACAGCGGCGTAGCCATCCTGCAGAAATACTTGGTCGCCGTCAAAATCGTCGATGCCGAACTCGAGCAGGCTCATGCCGCGTTGATCTCTGGCGTTCTCTGCCGACTGTGCAGCCAGTGGGGCGGCCTCCATATTCTCCACGAACTGCGGCATGGCGCCGATCGACCGGTGGTATTCTGTCGGGACTGCTTGGTACGCTCCGCGGAACTCCTCTGACTCCGTGATGGCCTGGAGCATCGTGGTATCCTTCGCCTTCCCTAGATCTTTCGCGGCTGCCCCGTGTAGCGACCCTATCATCGACCAGAGCGTGCCCACCATCTTCCCTGCCACTTCCCTGGGAATCACCCTGTCACCTCTATCTTCCTTGTGGCCCAGAGCGTGCTGAGATGACCTGACCGGCCCGACCTTGACCCAGGGCTGGTCGTCGAGGGAATGCTCACTCGGGCCCTCAGCATCGTCCTGTGTATCTTCCTCAGGAGCTCTGAAGACCACAGATCCGGAAACCTGTCTATACCTCTTGTGAGGCAGCACCCCCATGAGCGGGTTAGGCCTCTCCTTGGTGCCAACACCATGGATCCAGTTGGCTCCCGTGTCCAAGCGGCAGCCGTTCACATGGACAGCTTCTATACGCCCACCTATCCTGTCTCTACCTTCCAGGACAAGGAGACGATTCTTCTCTCTGAAATGTGGGTGCTGATAGAGCCTCGAGGCACAGGCCAGTCCGGACATGCCGGCCCCAAGGACGATGGTGTCATAGTGCATGGTAGGGTGCGCTGTTGCTGCTGCCGCCATCCTGACGAGATTTCTTTTCATTCCCTCCGATGAAGAGACCATCTCAGGCCACAGGAGAGATGAAGACAAGGAGATACTGTCAGTTTGCGGTTCAAGGAGAAAATCATTGTCTTCATTGTCGGTGATGTCAAGATTCCGGTTGTATCGGACTTAAGATTACAGCACCCAGACCCCGGCCTCGACTTAGACTTGCTGCTATTGACAGTTTTGGACTCTCTCTCTCTCTCTCTCTCTCTCTTTTCGCCAGGTCAACTGATGGTCTTGTTCTCCTAGCATCTCGTAATGACCTCGTGAACGTCACATTACCAGAGACAAGAGCTTAGGCCTGTACATTGTGGGCGACTCACCTCACCGGCCTACATTAGCGTTGCTACAACTTGTTCGGAACGTCCTCCGGCGGGACAGATTCACGACGATTAGTCCTCCTTTCCGGCTCGGAGTTTCAACCAGATCCTCCGTCGAGAGCCACGAATGATCCAACGTACCTTGAGTATTTCGGACTTAAGGCAGACCTGGCTGAGTGGAGCAGGGATCCTGCTGACCACATGCCTGGCGCACCACTCAGAACCAAGACCAGACGTGAATCATACATACCTACTACACACAAGCAGGAAGCGTCAAGCTGTGATCGAGAGCTCAGGATGGTGACCACTCGGGGAGCAGCGTCCAGCCAGGCTGCAAAGTCTCAGGGCAAGCAGCCTGCCACTTCCTCCTCCTCCACTGCGAAAACGGAGAGGAGAAACACCGCTGTCCGCAAGGAGCAGAACAGGAACGCCTCTCGGGTGTATCGTACGTGAATGTGAACCGTCCTTTGCCACTGCCAGGTCCCTCTGGTGCTGATCAGGCCCCGTCTCCAGGTGAGAGGAGGAAACAGAAGCTTGCTCTCCTGGAGCAGCTGCTCGAGAAGGACAGGGGCCAGGCGACAGCCGCCGGCGGTGGATCCCATGCCGAGCTTTTCGGGGACGACCCCGGAGATGTGCAGCATGGAGAGCCACAGAGTGCCTCTGGTCTTTCCGGGACGTCGTCGTCTGGTGCAGCATCTCTCGGCCAGAGTGTCGCACCCAGTCCCTCGTGGCTGCCACCGAGAAACGAACCCGTTCCTAGCCTCTCCCCTGCATGGTCGGACGCCCTGCCCACCACTGCCAACGCCTCCATGCCGGGGCCGAGCAGCGGGAGCAGGCAGCCGGCTGCCATACCCAGCAGCGCGCCGAGCCCAGAGCTCGAGCTGGTGACCTCCCTGGTCCGGTCTGGATACCACCGCCACTGGGCCTCTGGCGGCGGGAGCCCTCAGCCGCCGCATCAGGAAGCACGGCGGGACGAGAGCCTCCTGGCCTTCCTCGGACACGTTGCGGCCCTCTCCAAGCCAGCCATCAACCGGGTCATCTACGTCCAGCAGAACGGCCTCTTTGGCGCCGTGATCGAGAACACGCTCGCCCTGGGGGTCCTGAAGGGAGCACAGCTGCTGTTCGACGAGGAGGGCACGAGCCCCTTCTTCATGAAGGACTGGGCCGCGGGGCGCAGGACCTCGTCCACACAGCAGCTCTCGGACGCCCGGTCCAGGTTCAGCTTCGCGCCCAGGGACCTCCAGCCCGTAGACATCCAGATCACCTTTGACCACCACGTCTACCTCGACGTCATCCCCTTCCCCACCTTCCGCGACGCCGCCCTCAAGGCGCTCACCTGCGACCCGCCCCTGTTCGACGAGGACCAGATGTGCGCCGACATGACCTCCAACGGCGGCCTGGTCGTCTGGGGCTCGCAGAACAACGACCAGGGGATGGAGGCCTGTCGGCCCTGGGACATGCGGAGCTGGGAGCCCAAGCCCTGGTTCCTGAGGAAGTACTGGTTCCTCGTCGGGGGGTGGGACGATGAGATGTGGCGGGCCGCGAGGTGGTGGCATTCCCTGCGGAACGAGAGGATCGAGACGAGGCCGCCGAGCTCTTCTGAGGTGCTGAGGTGACCGGAGCCAGGCACGGCGAAGGGGGGCCGTAAGGCCAAGTTTGGGCCAGACAGGCTACACTGATCATCACCACAGGTCATTTCGTCTGCAGAGGCACAGCATTCTGCCGAAGCCATGGGAACAAGCGCCATTGTAATTATATCATCTATCAAATCCTCTCTCTCTCTCTCTCTCTCTCTCCTCTTCTCATTCTCATCAGTGTCTCACAAGAGAGAAGATCCCTTCATCCCGAAGCTCCCCTAGCGTGTTATCCCCAGGCAGCCTGTTCTAGTCTCAGTATGTATTATACCGAACCTTACAAAAAATCAGGTGGAAGTTTCCAACGGCTTGAGGGCGGGCGAGAATGCTAATGCTGATCTCTGCTAGGGCCAGCTGTGTCTTCTCAGCCCTCCCGGCGCCTGTGTCTAGTGGCGACCGAACCTGTCGAGGGCTGTCTCCCCGGGTGACTGTCTCTGGTGGCTGCCCTGCCCAGTCGCGATCCCAAAAGCCGTAGGGACATATTTGTAACTGAGAAGGACCCTCCCAACAGCCTTGTACAGGGTCGCAAAGAAGAACCTCGCCATCTTGTAGACGAGAAGCCAGGAGGACTCCACAGCCCTCAGCTAGAGGACGAAGAATCCCTCACAGATGAGGGCCGCGAGCCATATGTCTATATATGGGGAGCGGAAGACCTCGTCGAGGATTCAGGCTCGGGTCACAAAAGTACTGCCAGGAGGAGGGGAAGATGCGGACTGCGAGGTGGGATATGATGCGGAGGAAACCCGTTGCGACGAAGAGGGCTAGCAGGGCCATGGTTATGGAAGATTGTCAGTTAATGAAACGGTGGTGGTGTCTAGGGTGAGAATTGTATTGGCAAGAGGGGTGGTTATACAAGTGTCAAGATTGCTCTTGGGGAAGACCTGAGTTTATCCTCCCTGACCCGAGGGACTGTGTAGTTATATTATATGTACATACACCTACACAGGGAGACAATGCCTCTTGTGTTCTCGTCACAATGAGAATGCTGTTCATCAGACTACAAAGACTGCACAGCGGCTTGCTCTCTACAACGGGCCGTCCTCTCTTGTTCCCCAAAACTAGACTTGGAACTATGAAAGAAGAAAGAAAAACAAAAAAAAAAAAAGAATGATCCTACTTTTCACAACACAAAGAGGTGTATTATCAAGGTGTATTGTCCCCGATACAGGTCTGGCCGCTGTTCTTTGATGTGTTCTGTTGTGGCCACTCGGCAGCAATCTGACCTGGGCAGAGAGGGATTTGCACCTTGATGTTGTCGACAGAAACGGTAGATGTAATGGGAAAGTCTTCTCGTGAGGAACCTGTTCAGGAATTTTTTTTCAAAAAAAGACATAACAAATTGTATAAGGTTTTTTTTTGTGGTCATTTTGAAAATGTAGCCAACCCAAGGTTTTGCCGGCGAGAGCGGCCCTTATCAGCAGGCGATGTCGACCGTGATCTGGCGCCGGTGGGGTTCAAGCAAGAGAGGGGGCTTTTCAAGTCAGTAGCTACCGCTGCGCAGACCAACCCTCCTCTCTCCGTCAACCTTTTCTCACACCACCACCCGACAGCCAGGGAGAAAAGACAAGCATCCCCTCGTCCCGTAAGATCAAGAGATGGATGATTCCAAGGGCATAGCCATAGCCTTCGAGGAGGCCAAGCTCTCCTACTCACAGGGTGGCATCCCGGTAAGCTTTTTTTCTTCTTCTTTAATAATTCACTTCATCCTCCTCTCCTTCTCCTTCGCGCACCGACAACTCTTGACCTTTTCTCTCTCTCTCTCTCTCTCCTCCCGACAAGATCTACCCGAGAAAATCCAAATCCGCTAACCTCCCCCCCCCCCTCCCCCAGATCGGCGCCGCCCTCATCGCCCCAGACGGCACCGTGATCGGCCGCGGCCACAACGAGCGAGTCCAGCTCGGCAGCGCCATCCACCATGGCGAGACCTCGGCCCTCTACAACTCAGGCCGCCTCCCCGCCCGTGCGTACCGCGGGGCCACCATGTACACAACCCTCTCTCCTTGTGACATGTGTAAGTCTCTTCGATTCCTCATCCCCCTCCAAAGACAAAGAAAGAAAGAAAAAAAAAAACTAATACGCAAAGGCACTGGCGCTTGTCTCCTCTACGGTATCAGCCGGGTCGTCATAGGCGAGAACAAGAACTTCGTGGGCGGCGAGTCGTACCTGCGGTCGCGGGGCGTCGAGGTCGTCGTTGTGGATAACGCCGAGTGCAGAGAGCTGATGGACAAGTTCATCGCCGAGAAGCCTGAGCTGTGGTATGTTGTTGCTGAGACGTCCTGAACGCCGCCCCAGGTTGATGCTCCCAGTCACTGACCTGAGCTCTAGGAACGAAGATATCGGTGTGGAAGAGAGGGTCTACTCTAAAGAGGGCAAGACGGCCGCATCTTGAGAGGGGCAATCAGTGTTCAGATCACTAGGGGGGGACTCATGCACGCAAGCACATATACTGGTGTAATATCTCGATGTAGTTCTCAAATTCAATCAATAACTGCCTCCACCCACGCCAAACAGTATGCCATCTGGACCCATCCACCCCCCCCCCTTTTTTTTTTTCCCTTCTTCTTAGTATCTATATGACACAATTCCAGACGCCTTATTTTTGGTTTGAACCTTCCCTTCCGGAGAATGATGTACAGGCAATATGTATGTCGCCCTCTCCGTTGCTGCACTTGATCAAAACCTGTCCCCTAGATAGCCCGTAGGCAGGATCTAGTATCAACCCAGATAAATTCTCAACATGTATGAACTGTACAGGTGACTCTAGAAGCCGTCTCAACAAACATAAACAACATAGACCTATTCATAGTGGATACCGAGACTCCATCGAATCAGGGGCAGAAAAAAAAAAAGAAAACAGGAAGGGAAAAAGAAAACATTAGCTTACTGGCTGCTCGCACGGACCCCTGGCTGCTCTGCTCGGCCCCTTCTTGTCGGGCTTCGGCCGAAACCTCAGATAACCTCTAGTGCAGCAGGTTCCGCAGAGACGGACTGGCCGACGCACCGCTCGGCTGACGGTTCTCTGGAGGCCGAGGTGGTAGAGGGCCGGCATCCCTCCCAGAGATTGCGCTTTCCCTTGGCATGGGTGGGCTCCCGTGCGGGGTCGAGAAGGGCGAGCGTTGAGGGTTTAGGACCTGGGAGAAGACGTGCTCAGGAGGCCGTGGCGGGAGCTCGGGAACCCGCTGCGGGTGCGCACCGTTGAGAGGAGGGTGAGGAGGGATGGGAGGTGGGTTAGAGGCAGAGTGCGGTGACTGGTGAGGCTGGTGGTAGGTAGGATGCATGAAAGGCCCGCCGTTGGGCAGTGGTGGTGGCCCGCCTCCGTGACTCCTCGGAGACGGCGGCATGCCGTTGACCATGGGTGGAGTGCCGTGGTGGCCATGACCGTGACCGTGACCGTGACCAATACCATTTGGTAGAGGTGGTGGGATCGGCGGCGGAATAGTAGACAGAGGAGGCGGCCGTAGATGATTTGGCGCCGCGAGGGATGGCATGGAGCTAGGCGGCAAGTGCGGGTGACCTCCGTTCATATGATGGGTCGGTGGAGGGGGATGAGGAGCAGGGGCGGGCGGGCCATGTTGCGACGATGGTCGACGCCAGTCGTTGTAGGCGTGGGCCTGCGGTGGTTGTGGGGGCGGTGGTGGTGGTGGTTGTTGTTGTTGTTGTTGTTGTTGTTGTGGCGCTGCTGGTGGCGCCGGAGGTGGTGGTGGCGGCGGCTGCGTAAATGGAGGCACTGGAGGCGGACCTCGCGGTATGGCGGCAGACGGGACTGAAGGAGGTGCGATAGGCTGCGAGAGGGCTGCTGGTGCTGGCGGAGCCGGCGGCGGAGCCTGTACCATGGGAGCAGAGACGGGAGGGGCTATAGGGGCTGCAGGCGGTCCCGGCGGTGGACCCGATGGTGGACCCGGTGCCGGTGGTGGCGGCGGTGGTGGCCCCAAGGCTGGCGGTGCGACTGGCGGTGGCTGGGAGCTCGTGACTTCCTGCGAAGGCCGACGTGGAGGCTTGTCCCAAGGCTGCTGTGGGGCGATTCGTCCGACACTCATCGGATTCTGCGGGCTGTTGGCGGCCTGAACGGCCTGGGCGGCCTGGGCAGAAGACTGGGAGACCTCCTTTGGCGGCAGAGGAGGTGGAGGTGTCTCCTTCCTGGTCACAGGCCGAGGCTGTCGGTTGGCCTTCTTACACTTGTGGCATTGGTAGTTCCGCTGTGCCACAAACAGCCGGGCCTCCGCACCGAGTGTCCCGTGATAGCCATTGACCAGCACTCGTTCTTGTGACTCATCGATGGGATACCATCTGAGGCTCACGTCCGTGCCACAGGTGATGCAGACCTTGCCTGTCGGCTGCAGCATCACCGGGAGGTCTTCTTTGGCAGGGCCGTTGACCTGAGCTGGTGCTGCCGCCACAGATTTCTCCATGGCTGTTGTCGATGCTCGTCTGTTCACTGGTGACACAACGACAGCCGCAGCGGATGCTCTCGTTGTGGTCGGGAGCAGGTTGGCCTTGCGCGCACACCCTGTCAGGGTCAGGTCGGCCTGCTTGAAGTTCCGCACGTACAGCTGGAGTGCGTTCAATCCAGACTCGTCCACCACATCCTGCATCCGGTGCACTGTTGTCTTGGGTGGGTGCTCCTTGCACCAGATGGCTGCCGTCATTGTGCCGCTCTCACCGGCAATGGTGACGATGTTGTGTTGATCTCTTCGTGAGCCCTTGATAGGTGTAATGTCAAAGCCCAGGGTGTAGCCGGCCTGGTGTGCACATTCGACATGCACCGGCGCACGGCAGTGGTGACAGGCCACGCAGGCACCACTCTGTGACTTGCAGACCTTGCAGACCTCCTGATATCGGGCCCGGGGGATGGAAGGGATGCCTTCGCTGGGCTCCAGCGTCTTTGCATTGCCGAATTTTACCTCTGGGGTGAACACGGCACAGGTGACATGGACCCAGTTGGTGTCTGCCGTTTTCTTGAGCGGCTCCCTTGGGTTGACAGGCCGACCGAGATCCACCTGTCGCTTTCGGTAAAACTCGGCTGCCTTGACGGCCTTTTCCTTCTCCACCCTCTCGCGCTCGCGCTCCTTCTCGGTCTTCTTCTTGTGGGAGATCTTCGGGGGCTCCACGAAGTCGTGTTCCGTATTCTCGACCGGACAGAGGACGCATTTGATCGACTGTAGACCTAGTTAGCGTATACTTTATAATAAAAGCTTGTTATTAGAACGACTTGCCAGCGATGCCTGGGGATTCTTGTCGTTGGCACACGTGTCGCAGCTCCATTTTCCGGGGTGACGATTGTCAACTACCCCGTAGCAATTGCGGTGCACGGCCAACCGGCATTCTTTGCACTGGAGATGTTGCTCCGCGAGGGGCTCGAGCTGGCGGCACACATCGCATGGCATCGTTCTGGCCTTGGGCATCGGAGGGGGGGGTGGCGGGGCGGGCTTCTCCGCTGGCTTCTCCTTTTCCTTCTCCTGCACCTTTTCTTTCTCCTTCTCCTTCTTCTCCTTCCTGGCCGCAGCGCTGCCAGTGATACCTGCGGCGTCCGATGCCACGGCAGCCTCTGGGTCTCGATCAGACTTGAGCTTCTTGCGAGGCGGCTCCTGGGCCGTCGTCTGGGCACCGCTGGCAGCGGCGGCAGGGCTCGGGGCGGCAGCCGCAGGCTCCGGCGTGTTGTAGTTTGTCGCCGCAATCATCTCGTTGTTGGCCTGCAGCTCCTTCAGGAGCTCCTCGTCGACCTTCTTCTTCCACGCGCGGCCGCCGGCAGCAGCAACCTTCTTGGCCACCTCCTCGACATCCTCCCACCGGATGGCATACCGGCGCCAGAGCTCGGCGCATCTCCTGCACAGCGCGACCACATACTGGGTGCCCTTGTCCTTGGCCTTGCTCCCATTCTCTGTGACCATGGCCGCTGTGACGTTGGGAGCGCGGCGCCACTGTCTCGAGGTCTTTGTGTTGCAGAATTTGCACATGAAGCCCTTCTTCTTGCCCTTGGCCTTTTCCGTGTCGAAGGCCGAGTCGTCATGGTCGTCTGCAACCTCATCGGCAGCCTTGCTTGCCTCGGCCTGTGCCCTCTTGATCTCCTTCTTGCCCTTGCGCGCCGAGTAGTTGCCCCAGACCTGCTTGCCCCTGGGGGTCTTCTTCCACTTGTACCAGTGCCGAACAATCATGCCATGCGGCACCGACTTGACGTATTTTCTAGCAAGGTGCATCTCTGAGCCGAACTTGGTCACAGCCTCCTCAAACTTCTTCTGCTCAGGCGCCGTCAGCTCGGGCTCCTTGAAGGCCGACCTGTCGGTCGTGGGCAGCTCTCTGAGCGCCTTTTCGGCGTCGTAGTTGTTCTTGTAGAGCAGGTCTCGCGCGATATCTTCCAAGTTCGTGCTCCTCTCCGGGACGTCGACCGCCTTCCACATGGCCCTGGCTCTGTCCATGTAGTCGTCGATACCGGCCTGGGAGATGACGATGTCGCCGTCGTCATCTTTCAGCATGTTCCCCTCCTTGTCCTCTGCCGGCTTCCAGAGGCACTGAGAGGTACTGTTTGGGTCGTCCTCAGGCAGATCCTCTCCGCGGGGGATGAAGCCGGGGAAGGGTTCGTCCTGGATGTACTTGGGGCGGGACTCTCGCTCCCGCTTGTCTTTCTCGATGAGGGCCTGGGTCTCCTTGGAGTGCCGGCCATCCTTACGGCCGCTCTTCTTAATTTCTAGCGGCTTCACAAATTTGACCGGTCGGCCTGGCCAGGGACCGACGGTGGCCTGGTGCCGAGGGCCAAGCCTGGAGCTCGCGCGGGGATAGATGCGGTCATCATAGTCAAGCGCATCTTCTATCTTGCAGTGCATGCCCAGGTATCGGTAGGGCCAGAGGCTGGCCTGGTGCAGCTGCTCCGCGGTTGGTGGAGGATGCTCATCCTCCTCGCTGGGGCTGGTCCGGTTCGTGTCGACATGGCCGGGCTCCTCCTCCTCCTCCTCCGGGACCTCTTCATCCTCGGCCCCGAGGTGAGAACTGTGGAGGTGAGGTGCGTTGAGCGCCTCGAGTTTCCTCTCCTGCGCGAGATTGCAGGGAGCACAGGCCCAGCCAAAACCACGGGCGGGTTTCTTCTGCAAGGGCGGACGCACGCATGTCATATGGTAGGTGTTCCCGCAGAACCCGCAGTCGACTGAATCAGCACTAGATAGTTCCCAATCAGGTTAGCGCACGCGGGGCGGATGAGCTTATCCCAAAGGGGTACCAGCGCAGATTGGGTGTCCCTTGCACTCGCGAGCTTGGCAGCAGTGGCACCTCCGACAACTGGAGGCGGGACCTTTTTTCTTTTGGGGGGGGGGGGCAGCAGGAGAGAAAAAAGGCGAGTATGGAGGGGGGGGAGGGGAGGGGTCTCTTTGGTTACGCCAGGCTAGGAATCTGGGTCGGGCCAGAGCCAGCAGAGCGGCCTAGGCTCAGGGCTGACATGCCGCGGAGAAAGGGGAGGAAAAAAAGAAAAAGGAAAAGGAAAAAAAAAAAGAAAAGGAACAGGGACGGGTAGGGCAGGGTATGCGACACCGAAAAAATGGGGGCGGTGGATGGGGATTACTGGGTGTTGGCGGCCATGATTGGATACGTACCTGGCGCAGTAGCCGTTGCATCGCTTGCAGGACTTCACGGCACTGGTGAGTTCCTTGCCACGGCCCTGCTCGACCAGGACATACTTCCACCGCTCGTCCAGGACCTTCTTGACGCGCTCAGGGACGTTGATAATCTGCGATGTCGGAATGGCGTCGTAGTTTTTAGAGATGTAGCGGTCGTACAGCTTGTCCCACCAGAAGCAGTCTGGGATCTTGCGGTAGTCTTCCAATTTGGGGATGTCAGATTTGTGTTTGACGGTGCATTTGCCGCGCAGCGTGTTCAGAGGGCTGGTGTCGGAATGCATCGTCGCAAAGAGCTGCCGCGTGTCCTGGGTCTTGCGGGCAATATCCTTGGGTCGGTAGAACCAGTTGACTCGTACTGAGTCCACCGGGTTAGATGAATCATTGTTCTTGTGCAGGAACTCCATGATCCTGCCAATGTAGTACGGCTCCCCAGGCGGTTCACAGATCAGGTAGACGTGATCTGTGAGATGCGTCAGCGATAAATTGATGGGCGCAAGGCCGCAGATGGTGTCCGTGGGGGTCAGCGCGGAGGACAAGGGGGAAGGAAAGGAAGGAAAAGGAAAGGAAAGGAAAGAAAGAAAGAGGGAAAAAGAAGAAAACAGACGAGAAGGGAGGGGGGAGGAAGAGAAGGAAAGAAAGAAGAGGAGCATACCGTTCACGGCCAGCACAGTGCCATCGTCGGCTGTCAGTGTGTTGTTTTTGGGGCGGGCCTGGCTATCGTCAAAGCTCATCATGTTGGTCTCTCCATAGCCGGTGGCGCGGCCCAGCGTTGTCTTCCGCGTGGTGCCGTTTGAGGATGCAGATTTGTGCGCAGCCGCGCCGCCCTGCGTCTGGGTCGAGTTGGCAGAGCTGGATTGCGTGGCTGCCTTGCGCTTCTTGGAGGCTGGCTGCGTGGCCGTGGTAGGGGTGGCAGCAGATGAAGAGGAGGTCGCCGCAGCGGTACCATTGTGGTCGTGGTGGTTGTGGCTGTGGTTGTGCTGCTGCTGCTGCTGCTGCTGCTGCTGGGGCTCCTTGGCGGACGGGGCAGATTTCACATTTTCGGTGGTGGGAAGGGGTTTGCGAGTTGACGATGCAGTCGGGCGCGGCGCTGCGTCGTTCGACCCACCGGGCGGAACTGGCTGCCTCTGCACCTTCTTGGGGTCGCCGTCGTCCTTACGCTCGGGATACATTTCGAAATCCATCGTCTCGAGGTCCTTGTCCTCTGCGTAGTTGGGCCGAGCCCTGCCAGTCCTGTTGCGTGAACGGGTGCCATACGGTGATGGGCCAGTGCCAACGCCGTCCTTGGCGTCTGGCGGGTTCGAGAGCGACGAGGACGACGAAGACTTGGTCATGGGCTGCGACGTGGCGGCACCTCTACCAGGCGCCATCGTGTCGATGTCGGCCTTACTAGCAGGCAGGCCGTTGGTGGAGGATGGTGATGAGTTTCTGGATTGCAGGTTGGGGGTGGGTGTCTGAGATACGTCCTTGGAGGAGGCAGCAGTGGTGAGAGGAGGGAGAGATGGGCTGTCTGTGCTGCTAGCAGCGGCTGGTTGGGTTTTAGGAGCCATGGTGTGAGTGTGAGTGTGAGTGTGTGTGTGTGTGTGTGCGACTGCGGACTGCGGACGGCGGACGCCGTAGTCCTTTGGGGGGGGGGGGTAAGGGGGGTAGGGGGGGGAAAGAGAGTGAAGGGAAAGAAAACGAAAGCGAGGCGCCGACCCTGTGCAGTGGTAGTCGGCGCCGCGAAAAAAGACGGGCGGTACGGAGGAGGCCACAAGAGTAAATTACGAAACCAGCGACAGGACGTAGGTTGACCTGGCAGAGATGATCGACGAAACGAGTTTCGAGGGGAGGAGTGTGGGGGAAAACCTCTGGAGCGCTGATGGGGCGAGGGAAACCTGGGAGGGGGAAGAAAAAGAAGAGAAGAAGGAGAAGACGGGTGAGATTTTGTATGGGCGACGGTGAGGACGGCGAGAGAAGGTTATTGAGGAAGAACGATATAGGGTGGGAATGGGGAAGAGATGAAAAGGGCAAGGCAGGCATGGGGGGGTGGTTTAGACCAGGATGGATTAGGTAAGGTAGGCAGACGCTGGACGTGTCGAACGAGTCCCGCGATCTCTGGTCCAGAAATAAAGGTTGAGGTAAAAGGCGAGGCAAGGTACGGTAGGGTTGGTTAGCCGTTAGTAAGTGTGAGGTGCAGCCGCAGGCCGTGGCTAAGGTCAAAAAAAAAAAGAGGGCGGCGGCGGCGGGGAGGTGCGAGGAAGGAGGGTCGAAATGTGAGATGATGCAGGTGGACGACCAGGGCCCAAAGCCCAGGAAACCAGCCCAGCCCGGGGCAGCACAGCAAAACCCACCGTGGGCAGTAGTGACAGGCAGTCCTCCCCCTCCCCCCCTTCGTAGTCTACACGCACACGCTGAACTAGTGGTCCGTACCATACATAAAAGGCACACGACGAACACGTTTCTTACAACCTGCCTCCCCCATCTGATGATATATTTGGGGAGGGAAGGCAGGGTGAGAGGGCGAGATCAAGACTCTACTACCATGACAACACCACGTACAGACAGGCCGTACGAGAAGAGGTGGACAAGACAGAGGAGAAGACGAGGGAGAGAAGACCGCCAATGGGGGCGGGGGGCCGACCCTATAGATCCAGACATGCCACGAGCCGGCCGAGAAAAAAGCGAAAGGCCAGAGACGGACCAGAGACCAGGGAAGGGCGAGAGAGAGAAGGAAAGAGAGAGAGAGGAAGAGAGAGATGGGATGGAGACGTCGCGGTGGATCTGCCTGACATGGGTGACATGCTCAAGCCAAGCCATACGCCGCCTCTGCACAAAGGCTACCCCAGCAGACAGCGAACAGGGGCCCTGCCTCTGCACCTCATGTCTCCTCAGGTACCCAGGACCTTGTCCCCATGCCCCAACCTAACGTGGGCTTTCTGCCGAGCCCTGAAAAAGGACGACACGCCTTGAAGTGCCCGCCCACCCCCATCCATATCAAATTCTTTTCCTGACGACCACCATCCGCAATGACGGAATCAGATCTTGCAGAGCATCATCTATGTGGATCCCGAGGGGATGCATAACATCTCAGGTCACTTGCGACCACACAGCAGAAAAAGGAAGACGTCGCTGATTGATTCTCACCGGGCTACCCCCAAGGGTGATCTGTCTGCCCACGCCAGACCAAGCCGCGGGAGGGCTTCAGACAGAAAGAGCGCCTGCCATGTGGGAGGATACCCTGGGAGCTGACGCGACGGATGGGTTCCCAGAGGCAGGTCGCCGGACTATCCTGCCTGCGAAGCTGAATCCTGCCCTGTCGGTCTTGATGGCCACCGAGGCATGTGATGCGAATGAGCACACACGCATACAAAGCAAAAAAATAAAAATAAAATGAAAATAGGCTTGTATACATAGTGAATAGTAGTAGTCTGGCTTAGATGCAGTCTAGATCACGAGAAGGTAGAGAGAGAGAGAGAGGTCATCCTATCCGATGTGTCTGGCGGCGTGACGATCCTGGAGGGGATGCGAGGCCGAGAGAGAGAGAGAGATCACACCGGCTGCGGTGTCCCACACAGACCAGAAACTTCCAGTCCCCCCCCCCCTTCCCACCTCTCCTCTCTCAGCAACTACACGGCAAGATGGAATGACCCACAGATCTGGGACACACGACTACCATAGTACTACATATAGCCGACAGCCCCAGTACCCCAGCACAGGGAGCGCTCTAGGGGACCTCACCATCATTTGAGGAGGTTGGAGATGTGTGGTGACTCAATTCTGTGATGTTCCTTCCTAGGTTGATCTGCTGGACCGCAGTGTCGAGGAAGGCGTGGCAGAGGCTGATGGGGTGGTGGGGGGAAGGAACACTGTCCTCGCACTTTGGATGTGGCACCTGAGCAGGGTTGGGCAGGGTTGTGTTGGGGCTCGCACCCCGGCGCGCCCAGTTGGCTGGAACATGCGGAAAGATCTTTGAAGGTGTGTGTAGTGGGCGGCACCCCTCGCAGCAGAAGTCCTCCGGTACGTATCCCATGTACCCGCAACCTGTCCTCTACATCTGGGCCCCCTCCCCCCCTCCACCCACACCCCATGTGGGACCACCCACGCCCACGCAGCTTCGGCATCCTCCCTCACGTTCGACCAGGCCCAAGCAGCCGAGGAGTTGTTGTCGCCTCTCTGTGCTGTGCTGCATCTGGTAGGTGTGCGACCAGGTAGGGCCAAGGAAGGTTCATGTTCCTGAAAAGATCGTTTTCCCTCCGCCCATCGCTCATTTGCTGGATATCGCCCTGCGCCCAATTGTACATGTCATCACCTCACCTCTCGCGCCTGTCAGCCTGCCGCCTTGTGACGACCTGCCATCACACACACACACACACACACACACACACACGCTTCCCTTCCCTTTTCCAAATGCCATCAGCCGTGTACGAGGTCTCTGACCGGTGCCAGTCATCACCCTAAAGTGCATGATCATGATACCTGGCTACGCTATGGGAAGACCAAAAAGGTGACGGGATACTCGCTGCGCTACCATACTCGTGGTATCGGCGGGTGGCGCAGAGGAGGCCCACGCTTTCTCACGTTTGCCAGAGAGGATCTTATGCTGGGAGGGCAGAGGGACACGAGAAGGGGGGGGGAGGTCAGCAAGCTGGCAGGAAGAAAGCACAAGAAGAATGGCTGCGCATTCCATGGGTTGAGGTTGCGGCAATGGTGGCTGCCACGTTCGGCGATCTCGCCATCCTCCCTAATCATCCTAAGCCCAGCGGCCAGGGTCGCAGCAAAAAACCACCAGCAGTGCGGCCGCGATGCATGAAATCTACCCTACCAGGTGGATCCTAAAGCACTAAAAAAGGCTCGAAAGGGCCACGCCTCAAGAGCCCACAACTCCCGTGATCTCCAAACCCACCTGAAGGGCCTCTCCTCTCCTATTTCAACGCACCCCGTCGTGTCGGGTCTGTCCAATGCTCGCTGGTCCCCCCCTCCTCCCCTATCTCTTCTTCTTTCCCTTTGCCTTGTTCCTCGCGACGACGCTGCGGATCCTCAAACAAGAGCCGGCTCGTCTCGGCGGCTGGAATGACCAGCTTGGAATGGGGTTCAGTGCCGCCAGAACCTGGTGCCTCTAACTGGCCGAACGCAGCTGGTCGTCCTGTGCCCCCAGGCCTTTCTCACTTGACTCGAGCACGATTCGGGATGCACTGACGTCTAGCCTCTTGCTCTGCCAGCGACCTGGTCCCAGATAGGAATCGGCTAGGAAAATGGGTCGGATGGAACTGCCCGCCCTACTCGCCAGTCCCGTCTCCCGCGCCACACTGCCGAGACGAAAGCTCTCTCTGTCTCTCTCTCTCTCTCTCTCTCGTTTCACAGTTCACACGACACGTCGCCATGGCTTTGGTCATCTGAGTACTCATGAAAAGGACAGATTTGGAATCTGACTGCAAGCCTTTCTCTCTGGGATAGTCGATACAGCTACATGCATCAGCTGTGACGCTATGACAGGCACCGCGGGTCCTGGACGAGATGTCCTCCCCCCCCCCAACCGGGATTGGAATCAGGGGTCTTGCAAGGTGCTAATGCTATCCTCGCGATCGGCACCTCCCAACTCACCTCAGCATCTCTCGCCTCCTCGTTCAGGCTGGATGATCAACCTTCAAATTCATTTCAGTACTGCGTTGCGATTTACCGTTCCTACCCATCTCAAGCATGCGAGCGTTGTGCTCGAGTGATCGCTGGAACATGTAGAGCCTCGCCGACAGCTTTACCGCCGGATCCAGCGTACTGACTGGCCCCGACAGCTTCCCATGATTTACTTCTGATACCGCTGCTATGAGTCGCCTCGGTTTTGGATCTCCTCTCGAGACAAAATCGCCAAGAGGTGTCGTTATGATCTTATGGTTGTCGCCTGGATGCGTTGACCACCCCAACGAGCTCCCTACATTGCTAGGTCTTGACGACAGAGCAAGACCGAGCGGGTGTCGTTCCTCTCGGCCATGCACGAACGCGGACAGGCACGACAGGGTATTCCTCCGCACCTCCTAGCCCGCTTAGACCACGGCGGCTGCCCAACTGCAACCTCCTCCGTTCAGCACCATCTGATTGTTGCCTCTACAAGCATTCCATACAAGCAATGATGACGACCCGGAGGAGATGTTGACCGTCTGTCGTCGCCGTCGCTCTCTGGCTCGCTAGAGATTGGCCGTAGGTTGGCACGTTCGACATGGCCAGCACTTGGGAGTGTGATCATGTCCACAGGGGGGCCGCTACTAATCTTCATTGCTTATTATTATTTATTTTTTTCCTTCCCTTCCTTTCCTTCGGCAGGATCGTGATTATTTTTGGGCAGAGCAGGGCAGACGGATGCTGCCAGCTGTTTCAAAGGTCAAACCCGACATTGGTCATCGCTTGGCGCCAGTCAGGGGTACCGCTGACAAGCCTTTTCCAACCACAGATCACCGATATCAAAAGTGCCCTCCACCTGGGCAGCTGGGGCGCTGTGGCACGCAGGAGATCTGGCCTGGACCGGAGAGCCTGAACCAGGGCTAGTCTCGCAAGAAAATTCCGACCGACAACAGGTCGACATATCCTGGCGGCAATGTCGCTCTCTGCTGCGGCCCCAAGACGCATTCGCCACAATAAGCAATCGTCCACGTTTTGGTTTCCACTAATAGCTTGACGATCAGCAGCATCTTCCCGCGCCTCCTTGGTACGTGCTTCCCACCCCCAACCCCCCCGGGCCAGAGGCATCAAGGCTCTTTTTTTTTTTGTCCCGACACTGCCTGAGCTTGGCAGCGGTT
This sequence comes from Celoporthe dispersa, assembly GCA_016584495.1. NCBI lineage: Eukaryota > Fungi > Ascomycota > Sordariomycetes > Diaporthales > Cryphonectriaceae > Celoporthe > Celoporthe dispersa. Next base: position 2,882,361 of record WAID01000007.1, read on the forward strand.
TCTGAGAAGAGCAGCTCGCCTCGCCAGGCGGCAGAGATCGGCCGAACGAACCTTGTTGACTAGAGCCCAACACTTGCAAATACATAGTACTATTTGGGGGGGAGGGGGAGGGCAGCTGGTGCCGGGGTGTTGTTGCACAAGATCAATGGTGCAGCAAGCTTGCAGAACAAGCAGCCTTTCATTGGCTGTTAGCGTGACAGTCGAATCTCGGAAGATGACTAGAGTTCCAGTCCGTGTGCTTTCCCCTCGCGCCAGAGGGCTCTGATGAGCTTTTTCTTTCCCTTTCGAGAGAGACCGCAAGGTCGACAAGGCATACAAGATGGGCGCTAGGATCATCTAGCACCGGCTGTGCATCACACGTGGACGATGTGATGAGAGAAAAAAATGTAGACTCGATGTGTTTGCGTATCGTACTCGACAGCTGCTTGTCTCATGGCTCGAGGGCCGGAACAAAGGAATGATGAGCAGCAGACAAAAGAAGTGGCGGTAGGAGACAAGACAGGCCACCACAGTATGGCCCATATGGACCGCAGGAGCATGCATGACAGACGACCAATGTCCCATCACGCCACGGAGCACCGGACCGCTCGAGGGGGTCGCGCCAAGGGGCTTGCCGACTGTTGGGCAGGACTCCAGTCAGTCAGTCCACAGCGGACAGCAGATTATATCCTGACCCGGAGCACAGACTGTATGACACTCTCCGAATGCCGCTGGCTGGCAAAAATAGAGAGACAAAGCGAGGGGGGCACAGGCCTCACAGATTGAAGGCTGCCAAGGGACGACTGGCCCACGGACACAGGACGTCTCGACGAAACACTTCAGCAGCCCCCCGGTTCCGTGGGACTCGTGGGACCTTCGATCGGCTGCACAGCTTAGAGCCTTAAAAGAGGCGCTAAAAGAGTCAGCGACATCTGGCAAATCTCCATGGCCATGGCACGCGGGATTCATTGGCAATTGCCAGGCGCTACAGGATGATAGGAACAGGGCCTTGAAGGCGGGCATATGAGCAGGCGGGGCATCACCGGGAAGTGAGTGCAGGTTAGCACTGCTGCGAGCACCCATGCATGACCCCCGGGGAGAGCCTTGTCGCCAACTCTACCAGGCCTGCGCCACATCAACACAGTGTACATGGAAAAGAGAAAAGGAAAAAAAGGAAGAGAAGGAGAGGGGGAAAGAGAGAAGAAGAAAAAAAAAGGGAGAAGAACTCGAGCACAGTGCAGGAGATGGGAGGTACGAGAACCGAAGAAATCCAAAATTATTAGATCAGGTGAGTATTGGGCTTGGAAAATATGGAGTGTACCGAGTCTGCCGCATCAAGTTGGTATGGCCCATTTGACCATGGACGGCGACGCACCCAATCGAAGCGAGACCGCGATGGACATGGCGCTCGGGATCTACTACTGTACATTGGTACATAGTACGGCGTACATGCTATGTACATTACCATGTACATAGTAGGGAGCCGCGGGAAAGGAAGGGGTCCACCCGCCTGGTCTGGTCCTGGACGAATTGGAGGAGGTGGTCTCCTTCCTGTAGGGTTGGATCGCAGCGCCCGGCCAATGAGAGGCTGCCTAAATGCAGGGACCTCCCAGGCTTAGGGCTCTCCCATCGCGGCAATGATCCGGGCGTTCGCCGTTGCTGCTTACCTAAGGCAGCTAGCCTAAAAGCATCTCCCGATTACCTGTTAGGAAACCACCTGCTGCCTGGTGGCATCTGGACGGCTTCAAGAGCCCCCCCACAAGATTCAGCAGAGAAGAAGCATTTCGTCGTCTTTGGCCTCTTATTTCGACATTGCTAATACCATTCACTCTCATTTCTGAGCGTTTGGATGGTGGTTGTACTGGTAGTCTCTTTTTTCCCTTCCTTTCACCTGGTTTTTTCCCTCTCTTTTCTTAGACCAATACCTTGAGTCGACCACACCACAGTCCTTGACTACGCTCTCTTCCAGAGCATGTGACCCTGAACTGAAAGATGAGCGTGTATTGTTTGGATCTCGTGCTTCTAGTCTCGCTTGGCTCCGTCAGCAGCCCAGGCGGGCTTGAGAATGGCTGGAAACACCGGCATCTTGCATAAAACGAGCGTGCAGCCTGCACAGGAGCATCGAACCACGCACCAGGTCACTACCACCACAGTAGGGGGGCAGAAGCGCCAAGTCGAGGTCCTAAATGCAGCAGCCGGCGATGAGCATCGTTCTGCGAAGAGGGCAGCCTCATTTCGGACTGCTGCATCTGCCAGCTCGGCACTGCCGATTCTCGTGGCCAGCGAGGTTACGAGACATCGACCGGCGGCCACACAGGGCGGCACCACCGTGGATGGTCTGTCTGAGTACTCGCAGAGGAGGAAATTCCCCTCCACCCCGACGCCAGCCTATGATGCTCAGCTCAGGCTGTCTCATCCCGCCTATAGGCTACCAGCACCACTCGTGGCCAACCTTGAATCGCTCGGCATCCAGAGCATCTACCCCTGGCAGAAGCAATGTCTCCTGCAGCCGGGCCTCCTTCAGGGCAAGAGGAACCTGGTCTATAGTGCACCGACCGGCGGCGGCAAGTCCCTCGTTGCAGACGTCTTGATGGTCAAACGGGTGCTAGAAGACAGGGAAGCCAAGGCCTTGCTGGTCCTGCCCTATGTCGCTCTCGTCCAGGAGAAGGTCCGCTGGCTGAGGAACATGGTCAGCGGTATCTCGAGGGAGACCATCACTGGACCGATCCAGGACTCCGAGCGCAGGCTGTGGAGGAAGCGTGCAGACGAGGACACCGTCAGGGTGGTTGCTTTCTTCGGCGGAAGCAAGATCAGGCAGACGTGGGCTGATTTTGATATCGGCGTCTGCACCATGGAGAAGGCGAACGCACTTGTCAATGGCGCGATCGATGACGGCTCCTTTACCAAGCTCAAGATCATCGTGCTCGACGAGCTCCACATGATCGACGACGACCACCGCGGCTACCTGCTTGAGCTCATGGCGACGAAGCTCCTCTCTCTGGACGGCGCCGTGCAGATCATCGGCATGAGCGCCACACTCACAAATATCAAGCTTCTTGCGGCTTGGCTCCACGCGCATTTCTACGAAACCGCCTACAGACCTGTGCCGATTGAAGAGCACCTGGTTTACGATGGCGACGTCTATGCGGCTGAGACAACGAGCGGTCTAACCAGAGCTGCAACACAAGCAGCTGGGAGCCTGGGCCCGCAGGCTAGGCCGGGTGCTCTGGGCGTCGTCGCGCCGTCTGATGCAAAAGAGCTGCAGGATCCTGTGCTGAACTCGGTTGTCGCGCTGGCGTGCGAGACAGCTCGCGCTGGCTATGGTGTGCTGGTGTTCGCGGGCAGCCGCGCTGGCTGTGAGTCCGATGCGCTGATCATCAGCCGCGCCATGCCTCTTCTGAGTGAGATGAACATAGATGCCCAGGAGAAGCGAGCAGACCTGCTCGGAGACCTTCGGAGTCTGCCGGGCGGCCTGGACGCGACACTCGAGCAGACCATACCAAGGGGCGTCGCTTTTCACCATGCGGGGCTCACAATTGAGGAGCGGGACCTGATCGCCAATGCGTATGACTGTGGGATGATCAAGGTCTGTGTGGCCACGTGCTCCCTGGCAGCGGGCATCAACCTGCCGGCGAGGCGTGTGATCCTACACAACGCCCGCATGGGTCGTGATCTCGTGGGACCCGCCATGCTCCGCCAGATGAGGGGGCGAGCTGGCCGCAAAGGCAAAAGACGAGGTCGGGGAGACATACCTCTGCTGTCGACAGAAGGACCTCGAGGACGTTGAGGAGCTGATGCGGGCAGACCTGCCCCAGGTGTCAAGCTCCCTCGGCACCGACAAGCAGCGCATACAGAGGGCGCTGCTCGAGGCCGTTGCCGTACGGCTTGCGGTCAGCCAAGAATCACTCGATGATTACGTCCGGAGGACGCTGCTCTACCACTCCACAGAGGTCGAAAGGATTCACGATCTCGTCAAGACCAGCCTCTCGGACCTGCAGTCAAGAGGCTTCATCGCCACCGATCAGTTCTCCAACTTCGAGGCAACACAGCTCGGCAAGGCCATCGTGACCTCATCGCTTGACCCCGAAGACGGCATCTTCGTCTATGAGGAGCTGAAGAAGGCGCTCCGGGCTTTTGTGATGGATGGTGAGATGCATATTCTCTACACGTTCACACCCGTCCAGATCATGTCGGTCGCCATCAACTGGAAGGTCTTTACCAACGAGATGGAGGGTCTTGATGAGAGCGGGATGCGGGTTCTTGGCTTTCTAGGGCTCAAGCCCACCGAGATGATCAGGATGTCGCGCGGAGGCACGATGAAGACCTCAACAACCCAGGAGAAGGAACTCGCCCGTGTCTACTACCGCTTCTACCTCGCCCTACAGCTCCGTGATCTCTGTAACGAGATGCCCGTCCACCGCGTGGCGCAGAAATACGAGGTGCCGCGCGGCACCGTGCAGACGCTGGCGCAGACCTGCCAGGGTTTTGCGGCCGCCATGATCAAATTCTGTGAGCAGATGGGCTGGGGCGTCATGGCCGCCGCGCTGGACCACTTCTCGGACCGCCTCAGGGCCGGGGCGAGGTCGGACCTGCTGGAGTTGGCCAAGATCGCATTTGTCAAGAGCAGAACCGCGCGGGTCTTTTGGGATAACGGGCTGCGGAGCGTGGCTGCGGTTGCAAACGCGGACCCCCGGGAGCTGGTCCCGATACTGATGCAGGCGCAGCCCAACAAGCTGCGCCTGGAGGCGAAGGACGAGGAGAAGTACAAGGAGAAGCTGCTGCACAAGGCGAATGCCGTTGCGGACTCCGCAAACAGGCTCTGGCGTGAGTTGACCTGGTCATGCCAGCCTGGTTTGGGCAGAAGAGAGAAGCTAATGGACATTCGAACCAGAGATCGAACTGCAACAAGATGTCGACGAGGAATGACGGTAAGGGCCCAGGCCAGGAGCCCCCCCGCCCAAGACCCGTATCGGAGGCATCGGCATGCTGTTGTGTTTCGTCTTGGGCCACAACGGGTGGCCCTTTGTGCAACACCCCGTCCTAGTCAACCTGCCGCCGGCTGAAAGATGCTTTTGCCTCACCACAGCAGTCTCACGAAAAGTCAGACTACCAATGGTGCGGTCTGTGTCCTGCAGCAACCCGCAGCGGAGCAAGCCTTGTGTCTCGCCTCCCGCCCCAGCCACTGACCGAGGAGTGTCCAATACGGCCCCCCGCCTCCCTCCACCGCAGCATGTCGGCTGCAGCCCAGCAGAAATATTCCCAGCAATGAGCGAAGAGGCCGACATGCCCTGCCGCTCACGTCTTCCCAGCTGCGAGCGAGGAGGTGGTGAGAGGGCGAGAGGGCACCACAGCGCGCCCGGCCACACCCTCTCACCCCTCCCCAGACGCCGTCAAGGCATTGCATCATACTGCAGCTCTCTTGCCCGAAACGGCCTCGCGGCCGCAGTGATCACCTCGCCTCGTGCAGATGCATAGACGGGAAGCTCGCGAGCTACCGCGCGAACAGACACCCGATACTGGACAGGACCGCACATCACCTCATTAACGCCCAACGCAGCGCCGCAGCCTCATTTGCCCCCCCGCAGCAGCAGCCCAATGTTGCACAGCATACTTTGATTAGATTCTCAGCAAAACAAGCTGTGTGTGCTACTGTCCGCCCGCCTCAAATCCTTGGCAGCACCTGCACTATTGATGCGGGTCGATGCAACATCGGCCTCTGCTGCCTGCATGGCCTTGGTTGCTGATTCCTGCAGCCGCATTGCTTTTTTCTTTCTTTCTTTTTTTCTTTTTTCTTTTTCTTCTTGGCCAGCGCACTGTCCGACAAGCCCCGCCAGCGGGTGCTCTGGTCGCCATAGGCTGTCCAAAGAGCGTTTGCTCCCTGGGACATGGGCCGCAGGAGCCATTCCCAATAAGCAGCGAGTGTGGCGGCGGCTACCTGCCGCCTATTTGTGTCAGATAGACAACAGTGTCTGCCTATGAGAGCAGATCATCACCACCACCACCACCACCACCCACCTCTTCACCCTCCATTCTTCAAGGGGTGATGCTGAATTTCCAGCCCAGGTTGCCACAACACCATCCTCCCTGCGTGCGTCTTTGCTCCAGGGGATTCTTGCTGGAAGCAGGCTCTCTCTCTCCCCCTCTCCGTCTCTCTCATACACACACACACACACAGAGAGAGAGAGAGAGACAGATGACAAGGGGAGACGCCAAGGACACACAAGAGTTCGGATGACCTGGAGGGCCTCACGAGCGGCTCGCCGTACCGTCACACCCTCTGTATACATGCAGGTCACCCGGCCAGATGGTCGGTGTGGCTGGCTGGCTGGCTGGCTAGCTACCCTTTGCCGACACCCTCTTCCCGCTGTTGGCTCCCGCCTGCGATCTAAAGAGAATGCTCAGCCTGTCTGAAACGTGAAAGTGGGACCTCTGCCTCTTGCTTTGCTTTTTCCTGCGCTCGTATAACATCGCTCGTCGCCGTGTGCCGCTATCTACAAAGCCTGCAGTCTGGTTCTGCCCTTTTTTTTTTTTTTTTAGAAAAAAAGAAATCTTTTTTCTCTTTCTTTTTCCCATTATTTCCCCCTCCCGTCTTCCCGGAAGAATAAAGCCCTTCACCCCCTTCGCAAACTTTCCCCTGCAGGCTTCTCGAGCACCTGGCCCGCCGAGCTTACTCCCACCTGCTCATTAGCCTGTCGCCTTGAACTCGGACAGAAGAAAGGTAGCAATGCAGTCGTGGGGCGTACCGGTCCCGCCCGCAAGAAACGGGGAGGGGCCCTCGCGGAGGAACAACAACAACAGGAGGGACTTTACCCTGTTTGATGCCATGCAGGCTCCGTCGACCGCGCCGGACATCAGGGTGCTGAAAAAGATGCCGAAAGGACTAGATGCCGAGGAGGCCTTGGACTACCAGGAGGACCTATGGCTCACTACTCATGACGGGTAAGACCTTTTATTTCTTTTCTTCTTTTCTTCTTCCTCTTCTAGGGCCTATACATGTGTGTGCTGTTGTAGGATTATGACTGACAGCCTGGCGCAGGCGATATAGCTCTCCGATCATCCCCCTCCGTGTCGGCACTGCACCGCACCAGGAGGTCTTCCAGGTATGTTTCAGCTCTCCGAGGCCGCCTGTCCCGTCTGCCCTCACGAGCGGTGTCTTACTCACGTTCCTGCTAGGTTCACAAGAATGTTCTACTCAAGTCTGCATGGTTTGAGAAGGCGCTCTGCGGAAACTTTGCAGAGGCGGCGGCCCAGTCGCTCGACTTTCCCGAGGAGGACCCAGCCATCTTCCATTTCCTCGTCGCCTACCTCTACGAGGAGAGATATGTCCCGACCAAGTCCCTGTCCAGCGCGCTCAGCCCCGACGAGGGGGAAGACAAAGGCCAAGGCCAAGGCCAAGGCCAGGGACAAGGGCAAGGGCAAAGGCCCGGCACATGTCAACACGATGACCATGGATCTAGACACGAGCGACTGGGGCGATGATGATAATGACGACGACGACGACGACGACGACGACGACGACACCGACACCGACACCGACCACCCTGGGCGGCGTCGAGACCGGGACCGAGGAGGTCGAGCCCAGAGCGAGGACGTGCGCCTGGGACAGAAGCACCCGGGCGAACACCGACCAGAATGTGGCTGTCCGCAGTGTTTTGCACTGCCTTGCATCTCGTGCGGGTTCCAGCTGAGCAGCAACACGTTTGCCATGCTCCCCATGCCGGGCCAGCCGCCGCCGCCACCTCTTGCGCCCGCCGATGCTCCCGGCCAGAGACAGCGCCGCGACCCCCGCCGCGACCCCCGCCGGGCCGCCGACCCCCTATCTCTGCTGCGGGCTACCACGCCACCGCCGCCTACGGCCGCGGAGAAGGACCATGCACGGATCCGGGGCGAAGACATGCGCACGTGGCTACTCGCATACGAGCTCAACATTGACGTGTACATCTGCGCCAACCGGTTCCTGCTCGACGGGTTCAAGCAGAAGGTGGCCCGCGCCATGATCGACATGCTCGAGGCGGCAGGCCCCGACGCCGCGCGGGTCGAGGTCCTCGGGCTCTGCACGAAGCTCTACGAGGGGGTCGGCGCCGGCGACAGCCTGCTGAAGATGATCTTCGCCCGCGTCGGCTTCCTGCAGACGGCGCTGTGGAAGAGGGCGCCCGTCGAGACCAACCGGTTCCTGACGGAGAACCCGGCGGTCGGCGCCCTGATCCTGAGGGAGATGGCCATCCGGGGCGAGGCGGACCTCTCCTCTAGGATCCCGAGCATGGAGAGGAACACGGGCCTGCGGGCTCATCATCCCTTTGCGGCGGTGAACCTGCCTGCCCACCAACGCCACCGCCCTGTGCCTAGGTACTAGTACTGAGAGGGGCTTGCTCCCGTCCCCAGGCCCCGGTCTTGCAACTTTAACAGGCTGGGAAAGCAGATGCACGATTTGAGTTTATATGAGAGAGAGAGAAAGAGAGAAAGCTTGGTTGACAGGACAGACTGACTTACTACAAAGGTTTTCTTTTTGAAATGAGAAAGGTCTTGAACACAAAACAGAAGAAGAAGTAAAAAAGAAAGAAAAGGTGCATGGCCAGATCTGAAGAGAAGAAAACAAGGTCACGGGCGATGGTTGTTGACAGGCTCATTCGGGTTATAATTAATGGCAGAACCCGAGCACTTACTTGTTCTCTTCTTCCTGCACCTGATCCTGCACAAGTTTTAAGCGTTCCTTTTAACCGTGCCCTTGGGAAAAAGCGTCACCAACCTCGTCCCCATTGGTGGACTTCTAAACCAAGACGCATAATGTCCTCCTCCTACTACTAGTGATGCAACTTTTTTTTCCTTCTTTTCTGGGCCCTACCTGCATAATGCAAGCCCTTCCTGTTTTTGGGTTTTTTGTTTTGTTTTTTCCCGCCTCCTCCCTCTACCTCCTCCATCTCTTCTTAACCAATGCGGGGAAGAGAGCATGCAGAGGGTGGTCCCCACTGCTGTCGATCAGCAGATCCGGGGGAAGCGATGTCACTTGGCCCTCTCTGGTCTGGAAGATGGGTTCTTGTCTCGTTGTCGGCTTCCTCTTCCCGGATCCTCGGGCTATCTCATGGATGGAACATGTCGAGTCCAACCGGAACATCAGACCCGAAGTAGATGGGATAAAAAAGACCAACAGTTTCCCTTTCACCAGCCAGGTTTATTATCATGAAGAGATCTTCTCCTCGTCGTCACCACCACTGGCCTCCTCCTCCTCCACCACCGCCCTGAGCGCAAGCCGTCAAGATGACCTCCTCCTCGCCCCGCCCCCTCCTCCACGCCCTCTTCTTCCTCCCCCTCCTCCTCCTCCTCACCACCGTCCACGCCCAGCAGGACCTCGTCGCAGCACTGGACTATGGCACCTTCCAGGGCGCCTACTCGTCCGCCTACAACATAACCTACTGGCAAAGATCCCCTTCGCCGCGCCCCCGCTGGGCCCGCTCCGGTTCCGCGGCCCGCAACCCCCGGCCCCGGTCCCCAACGGCACCGTCTACAACTCCACGCAGACCTTCGACATGTGTCCCCAGCGCACCGTCAACGGGTCCGAGGACTGTCTGTACCTGGGCCTGTACTCGCGGCCCTGGCGCCCGGCCGGCGAGACGACGACAACACCACCCCTCCGGCCCGTGGTGGTTGTGTTTTACGGCGGGGCGTATATCGAGGGGGACGCGAGCTTCTCGATCCCGCCGAGCGCGTATCCCGTGCTGAACGTGTCCGAGGGGACGACGGACCTGGTGTTTGTGTATGCAAATTATAGGACCAACGCGTTTGGGTTCCTGCCGGGACGGGAGGTCGCGGCGGACCGGAATGGGAGTGATCTGAACCCGGGCTTGCTGGATCAGGATGCTGCCATCAAGTGTGCGTTGAACATCTTGTCCGCCCTGTTGTTTTTTCTTTCTTGTTCCCTTGGGCGAAGAAGAAGAAGTGTCCAGACGGGAGGCACAATACTCATCCTATTCTCCTCTCTCTCTCTCTCTCTCTCTCACAAACACGAAAGCAGCACGGACGAGGAGGAACTAACAAAAGACAGGGACCCAGAAGTATATCTCCGCCTTCGGAGGCGACCCGGCCCAGATCTCCATCTGGGGCCAGTCCGCCGGCGGAGGCAGCGTGGTAGCCCAGGCCATCGCCCGGGCCGGCCTCCCGGAGACCTCGCAGGACTCGCGCCCCAGGCTCAGCCGGGCCCTGGCCTCGAGCCCCTTCTGGGTCAAGACGTACGACTACGACGCGCCCCAGGCCCAGGCCGTCTACGACAGCTTCAGCACGCTGGTCGGGTGCGGCACCGGCCCGGGCAGCCTGGCGTGCCTGAAGAGAGCCGACGTGCAGGCCCTGCGCAACGCGAGCCTGGTGGTGGACGCGAGCCACACGTACAACACGAGCAGCTACACGTGGGCGCCCGTGATCGACGGCCGGTTCCTGACCATGCGGCTGAGCGAGGCGAGCGACAAGGGCCTGGTGAACATGGACTACGGGTGGGGCATGTATAACACCCACGAGGGCCAGAACTTTGTCCCTCCCGGGCTGGCGGACGCCAACAACACGGGCACGCCGCCCTTCAACTCGAGCCTGGCCAGCTTTGACGGCTGGCTGGCGGGTTACCTGCCCGACTTCTCCGAGGCCGACCTGGCGAGGGTCAAGGAGCTGTACCCCGGAGGACGGGAGCAGCGAGCTGATCCCGAGCTACAACACGTCCTTTATCCGGGCCGGGCTGGTCTTTAGGGACTCTGTACTGGCCTGCCCTGGATACTGGATGGCCGGCGCGGCACCGAGAGGCAGTTATCTGGGTGAATACTCGATTTCGCCTGCGACCCATGGTTCGGATACGGAATGGGTGCGTCCCCCCCGACCTGCTGCTGATGAAACTGCCTCGTCCTCCTCCTCCTCCTCAAAAAGAAAAACACATGCTGACCTTCAGCCCTCTTTTTCTGGTCTGCACAGTGGGACACAATCAGCTCCGTGCAAGAGACCGAGCCGGAGATCTACGAGGGCTACACCGGAGCCTTCGCCTCCTTCTTCATGACAGGCGACCCGAACGCCCTGAAACTGACTCCCAGCAACGTCTCGGGCGTGCCTCCGCTCTCGTCGGGCGAGGAGTTCAACATCAACGCTGATGGCTTTGCCGACGTCGAGCTGACGCAGTTCAAGACGCGGTGTGCCTTTTGGAAGAGCGTGGCCGCCAAGATACCTATATGAAGCCATGTGTGTGTGAGAGAGAAAAGAAATGTGTCTCCCAGAGGAGAGAGAAAAAAAGAAAGAAGAAATAAAAAAGGAAAGAAAGGAATAAATCATATAAGCATATATACCGGGCCTATGGATAGCCGTTTCACTGATTGATGACGATACGGAGCACCCCTGGAGCTCGCTCTATCGGCCGTAGGAGCCCTCGCCCCTCTCAGAGCCATATGCCGCTGGGTTGTGGCCCTGGTGGAGGATTAGGCTCAGCAGTGCTGCACTCCTAGTCGATGGTATCTTCCCGCACTGTCATGCCATTTCTGATTGTCAGTAGTCTTGTACATGTCACAGTATAGGGGTGGTTAGGAGATCTGCGTACGTTTGAAGAGCTGCGACAGGACCTCGTCGGAGCGGGCCCGGATCGCATTGTGATACACTGGCGGTGCTCTTTGTCAGTAATCACAGAATTGCTTCCTGATGAGGAATCCCTTTTTTTTTTTTTTTAAAAGAGAGAGAGAGAGGGAGAGAGAGAGAGAGAGAGAGAGAGAGAGAGAGAGCTTGGAGGTAAACGTACTGATGTTGGTCTCAAAGGTCTTGATGCCGTTGACCTTCCTGGTCGTCTCCCTGGCCAGGTCAAAGTCCACATACATGTCCTCGATGTAGCTCGCGGCATAGACCGGGACCGTGTTCCTCTTGAGCTGCTCCTCGTCGTACAGGTCGTCCCACCGGTCGTACCGGGCAAGCATCTCGGCGGCCTCCTTCATCCTGTTGAGCTCAGGGTAGTCGTCGAACATGAAGGGGAAGATCATCTCGCCCGTGAAGCACAGCGGCGTCTCGTCGCTCGCAAAGGCAGGGTCGTCGAAGCCGTGGTTGTCGGCAGAGAGCCAGCGGAAGTCCTCGAGCTCCTGTCCCACCTGCTGGGCGGCCCAGTTCGAGGCGACCCCGCCCCTGTAGCAGTAGATGGCCTCGTGCAGGATCGCATAGATAGGGCTCGTGTCGAAGGGCAGAAACTTCTCGAACTGGTCGAGGGTGGGGCGGGTGAGGAAGCCGTACTGGTCCAGGTCCATGCCCATGCGCAGGAGCATGCTGTGCACGCTGTCGAGGCCGCCGTGGAAGCCGAATATGTCGCCAATGGTGAGCAGGCGCCTGGCCGTGAGCCTCCCGCCCCCGGGGAGCTGCACGCCGCCCCTCCCCTGGCGTGGAGGTAGGAGACGAGCCTGCGGACGGTGGCGACATCCTCGGGAAACTTTTTGTAGTAGGCCGTGTTGCGCTCGCGGACCTTCCTGAAGGTTGCCTGGTAGACCTCCCTGGGCGACCTGGAGATGGGCGCCAGGCCACCCGTGATCCAGACATCGCTCAGGCCCTCGGGGAACTTGGACAGGTACGACAGGCAGACGAAGCCGCCGAAGCTCTGGCCGAAGATGGACCACTTCCTCTTGGCAGGGTCGGCGACGCCGGCCGTGAGGTAGCTGCGCACGGCCTCGAGGTCGCGGACGTTGTTGTCCTGGCGGAAGTGCCTGAGGTGCTCGAACTGGTCGGTGGGCTGCCGGGGGATGGTGTCCGCCGTGACCGGCGTGCTGAGCCCGACGCCTCTATAGTCGAGGAAGAGGATCTGGTAGCCCTTGTTGAGGACGAAGCGGGTGAGAGGCGAGTCCTGAGGCTCAGGGTTGCCGAAGCCAGGTCCGCCCTGCAGGTAGACCACTGAGAAGGAGAAGAGAAGCGGTCAGCCGTCTTGAATACCACCCGGCCAGGTCAGGTCGACCTACTCCACGGCCTCTGGGTTGTGGGCTGCTCCGAGGCGGAGGCGGACGCCTCGTACTTGGTGGCTGATCTTGCAAAGAGGTGGATCTCGCCGTCCTGCGGGCTGCGGTAGTCCTTGGGGACGGAGAACAGATACTCGGTCACCAGAAAGGGTCCTTGTGATGTAGCCAAGTCAGCCGACAGGACAGATGGCAGGGCACTGGCTGGTCTGCCCACCTGGAACGACATGTCTGGCGCTCCTGATCAGCCTGGCAGCGGGAACCGCAAGCGAGGCCATACTGAAGCTGGCTGCAGGCGGAGGAGAGAGAGGAGAATTAGACGAGAAGCCCAAGATAAGAGAGGGTCAGACACCAATTCTGGGAAGGCGGGAGGAGGGAGGAGGAGGAGGCGAGGAGGTATCACAAGCCGTGCTGTGTATTTTTCCACATTGACAGTGAAACGGAGTGTATCCAAGTACTCTCTCTGCCTGCATGCATGAAGCGCAACGTATCATCACATGCCGCTGCTAAGATGAGGAGACCGAGCAGATGAGAGGTCCAAGTCGAGTCGGTGATACAATGCTACAGAGTGGGGTGGGCCACTTGCTCAGAAGCGGAAGCATACCCCGGCAGACAGTGCATCCCCCCCTCTCCCCCCCTCTTCAACCAGGCAAGCAGTGCGGGAAATACTAAATGCAGACAGACACGCACACACACACGCATGCGCGCACACCCTCCTTCACTTGACGATCGTGATGTTCTCCTCAGATAATTAGACACTACGCACATATGTGCTGTCTCAGCGCACACCCACTGCAGAGGATACTGTGCGCTGCTACGCCAAGAGAGACGGTGGTAAACGCCACTGACACGCCAAGGGCCTATTAGTTATAGTGTTCTCCAGCGCTGTGGCACCTACCTGGGCAGTGCCTGTCGCCCCCCAACCCCTCCACTTCCCAAGGCTGAAGCCCCCCGTCCGGCATCGGCCTAACAGTAACACCACAAGAGAAATTCCAATCCTGGGCCCAGAGCACCTGGGGGAAAAAAAAAGCCCAAGGCAAAAATGTCCACGCAAAATTCCACTTCTTGCTGGTTATTCTCAACACAATAACAAAACACACCACCAACCCACCTCCCATGGCCATCTCTCCCCTCCACAGCAACGCCTCTGCTGGATAATACCCCGGAGGACCAATGTGCTGCACGTCGGTATCCTTCTCCATGTCCAGCTGGCCGCCATGGATATGGACTCGCTCCAGCTGATCCAGAAGCTGGTTGAGTCCTTCAACGCTGTAGCCGGCGAGCTGCAGACTCTGACCGACCGCAAGACCATCCTGGAGCACAAGCTGCGCTACGCCCACGAGCAGGTATGTCTTTTTTTTGTTTTGTTTTGGTATATTTTGTTACTACTCTCTCGGGCCCTGCTTCATGATGAACAACCTTTAGCTCTAGATCTGCATCGAACCGTCTTCTGGCAGTTCGTGGAGACAACCTCTTACCACTTGTCTGACTTTTTTTTTTTTTAAAAAAAAAACCCCCGTCTCGGGCCCTGCTTACCGCAGCACCCACTCTTCACCTGACCCTGCATCTCCTCCAATACACCCCTGCGGTTTACTGACCACCATCCTCCTCCCTTCCAGTATCAGGCCCTGGCCGATAAATACGCTCCCTGTGCTCCTGACGTCGCAGAGACCATCGCGAAGCTACAGATCCCGCCCATCCCGACATCCGCCAGCTTCGTGCCCCTCCCCAGCCGCCTCGGGTCCGACAGCTCGCAGGCCCAGCTCGCCCTGTTCATCCGCGAGGGCAAGAAGGTCGCCAGCCAGCTGCAGGTCTTGGCCGACGCCGGCAGGGCTGCCACATCCACCCGCGGTGGTGCCTCGGCCAGGATGACATCCGAGCTGTCGACCGTCCTGGAGAAGGACTTCACCGTGGAGGGCAAGAAGGGCCACCTGCAGTGTCCATTCTCCGCAGTCAAGCAGGAGGCCACCGACGGGGACGGAGACGGCGTCGGCGATCCCACCCCGCACCCGGCCGGTGACCCGATCTGCGCCGCCATGCTGGACGGCTCGCCTGACCCCGCGACAAACGCCGCATCGTCTGCCAAGTGCCCCATCAGATACATGGACAAGCACTCGCCCGAGGAGATCGCCCGCTATGTCGAGAAGCACAAGCACGAGCTGCCCAGGAGCCACGAGGTCTGCCTGCGGAGGAACCAGAGGACCGAGGACCAGATCCGGAAGCTCGACGCAAAGTACGGCAACATCGTGTCCATGATCGAGGACCTCTCCCACCTGCACGCCCCCATGCTCCCCGAGCCCGACCGCGACAGGGCTGAAGGCGATCGAGCCTCGGACCGTCGTGTCAGCGACTGGGCCCAGAACGTGAGGGCGAGCGTGACGGACGAGATGGCAGCGGGTGGCGTGACCGAGGCCGAAACCCCCGTGGAGGAGCAGGACCCCGACCGCAGCGGTCGCTTCGACCGCCCACTCAAGGAGGTCCGGGTCGGCGAGAGCCCGAGCAGACCATGGGGCATCTCTGTCCCGATCCCGCCACCCGACGACCGGGTGGAACGAGCCACCTCCCCACCCGCGCCCGTCCGTATGCCCTCGCCGGCGCCCGCCCAGACACCCAAGGCCCCGGCGGCGCGACCGTCCAGGTGTCCTTTTGATCACACCAAGTTCCGGCTCGACGGTCCGGGCCTGTCGGAGTTCCCCAAGATGGATGAACCCCACCACAACCACCCGCCGCCGCGGGCTGCCCCCGAGAGGCAGGCGGCTGCAGGCCACCACCTCCCTACACCCCTAAAGTTCCCCGCCCCCCGCGATCACCCACAGCCCGCACCTCCCGACAGCCCTCCTCCCTCTCATCAGCCCACCTTTATCAACATGACCGGCACCACCGGCTCCAAGGCCGCCGGGCCCTCCGCGGCCGTGACCGTACCCCAGATGGTCTTCAACGGGCCTGTGTTTATCGGGTACAACATGGAGCAGGCGGTTGAGCTCATGAAGCATCTTCAGGGCGGACAACAACAACAACAACAACAATGATAATGATGATGATGGGTTTTCTCCTTTTTTTTTTTTTTTTTTTTTTGTGTGTGTGTGTGTGTGTGTGTGTGTGTGTGTGTGTACGATCTTGGAACGTGAGCGAGCGAGGGCGTTGTCTCCATGTTTTTGAGGGGTTGGATGGGCTCGGCGTTGGGTGAATTTTGATATTGTTGACGGGGGACAACGCACGTAGCACCCGTGATAAGAATGACAGCAGCAGCACGCAATGATACCTCGATATTCACGTTCATATCATATATTGGCCTATTTCTGGTCACTTTTCAGTTCTGCCGAGTTTCTATTCATGTATATAATAACCTCTCGTGATAAGAGCTCGCGCTCTCTCTCTCTCTCTCGCTCTCTCGCTCTCCCCCCTCTCTCTTCTGATCGCCGTGTCTGTCGTGTCTTTTGTGTGCGTGTGTACCAGTATGTATGTCTAATCTTGGCTCCCCGGCCATCAGTCTTTCCTCCCGTCTCTCCCGCCCACGGCCTCCTCCTCGTCTCTATAGCCTCCATCCCCTCGTCCCCCCACCCGTCATCCCCTGCCGTGTCCCACAGCGAGATGTCATCATCATCCACCATCAGCGCGGCCGCGTCGTCCGGGTTCATCAGCCCGGCGTCCTCGGCCCCGGCAGCGGCTGCCTCCTCGTCTAGGTACTCACTACCACCGCCGCCGCCACTACCCCTCGCCGCCCTGCCCTCGAGCGGCCGGCCCGTCTCGGCCTCCTCCCGGGCCAGCTCTCGGCGCGCGCCATGGTGCGGCGGTAGATGAAGTAGCCGACGCCCATGCCGACGAGGGCGCCGACGAGCATGGAGAGGTAGTTGACGAGGCGGTCGCCGAAGCCCATCTCGTCGCCGCGCTCGGCCAGCAGGGCGAGGCGGCTGCCGATGAAGACGTGGACGAGCAGCTTGGGGGAGGCGAGGGCGGTGGCGAGGGCGAAGCCGGGGGCGCGGATGGAGGGACGGTGGCGAGGAAGCCGTTGGACAGGCTGTAGGGCAGGGGGCAGAAGCGGACGAGGGCGAGGACGCCCAGGCCGTCGCGGCGGAGGACCTGGCCGAGGGCGACGAAGCGGTGGTCGGTGCCGACGAGGCGGTCGACGTAGCCGGAGAGCACGGTACGGCTGGCGGCGAAGGCGGCGGTGGAGCCGGCGACGGTGGCGGTGGCGACGATGGGCCAGCCGAGGGGGAAGCCGTAGACGAAGCCGGCGACGGTGCAGGCGGTGCTGTAGCCGACAAGAGGCGGGAAGGCGACGAGGAAGGTGAGGGCCCAGATGATGACCCAGCCGCCGGGGAGGGCGCGCCACGAGACGGCCACGGGGCCCAGGAGGGTGAAGAGGCGGTGCGAGAAGACGAGGAGGGTGATGGACAGGGCGAGCACGAGCACGGCGGCCGCGAGGGCGAGGAACTGCTGGGTCGGGGAGAGCCCCGCGTAGACGGCCGCGGAGTGGCTGTAGAGGTTGCGCGCGGCTGTTATGGAGGTGGACACGAGGTCCGCGAGCTGGGAGCGGAGGTCGGTGGGTGCGGCGGCGCCCGAGCGGCGGCGCCCGTGTAGGCTGTAGGGCGTCGAGAGGCGCCGGGCGGAGGAGGCGGAGGGGGTTGTGGAGGGGCGGGCCCAAGGTGCTGCTGCTGCTGGTGTGGGCGGCGCATCGTGCTCGTCGTCCAGGTCGTCGCGGAACGGGGCGTGGGAGCCTCTCGAGGGAGGAGGCGAGGAGGAGGACAGGGAGGAGGAGGAGGGCGTCTTGTTGAGCGGTGATGGGGAGGCGGACAGGCCGGCTGCCGCGGGGTGGTGATGGTCGGCTGGCATGGTTGTGGACGGTCCGGGAGGGCTTCTGTGTCGTCGACTTTTTTTTTTTTTTCAACTGTTAGATTCTTCCCTCGCTCACGGGGATCTGCTGGGCTGATGGATACCTCAGAGTCCCCTGTCGTGACGGCCCAGCTCGGGAAGCCGTACAAGAGGATGGGAGCAAGAGTAGTGTACAAGAAGGGAAAGCTACCTCTCTGTGGCCATCGGGAAAAGGAAGAGAGAAGAGAGAAGGAAGGAAGAATAGAAGAAAAGAAAAAAAAAGAAGCCGAGGAGTATGACTAGAGTATTGTGTTGTTGGGCTGGGCCCAATTGGCAGCAGTCTCCTTCTTGCTTTCTTTCTTTCTTGCTGTGGGTGGGAAGAAGAGGGAGGTGACGTGTGAAACTGTTTGGACACACGAGTATTACAGCAGTAGTGCTCACTAGTGGTGGTGGAGGCGCAGCCCGTAGTAAGTATTTTAGCATGCACTAAGCATCAATCAGCAGCAGCTCTGCCCCAGACAGACAAGGATCCCTGCGTCTCTTTTTTCTCTGTTCTTCCACAGGACCAAGCAGTGGATGGCTCTGCTGCTGCGGAAGAGACGGAGATGCATGTCCTGTAAGAAGGGCGGCCCAGTCTCCTGGTGGTCTTGCTGTTTCACGGGGTCCGTTTTGGGTTGTCGCAAGCCCATTTCCCGAGGCAGGCCGTCTTCCGTAACCCGAGTACTGCTTTGTCACTCGGCGTATGTAAGCCATGGCAAATCATGGGAACCGCAGTATGCATATGACTGATCGTGTCCGGGTAGGTGCAGATATGTATGCAGGTGCCTGGGGAGAGCCCTCCAGGGCCTGGACGTCGAGATCGATCCAGGGTCCGCTGTCAATAACCAGCGGGTAGATCCCCTGATCCGATCGACATGGTCTCGGCCCAGCGCGGGTGGTGGTCCTGGTGGGTGTCGCTGTAGGTCGTCGTCATCATCATCATCATCACCACCACCGCCGCCATCTTCAGGCCAGGGAGACACCCGCGGACAGGACGGGCCCTGTTGTTTCCTTGTAGCTTTATTCTTACTTTCTTGGTCTTAGTCTTCTGGTCTTGTCTTGTCTTGTCCGTCTTCTCTCGTCTGTCTAGGTCACCGGCCCCCTCTAGGCCCCTTGGGAGGCTCTTTGCCGATCGTGGTATCCCGCACCAGGAGCTTCACCTTGCCCTCTCCTATCTCCACCCCCTGCGACAGGATATCGACCGCCTCCTTGGGCTCGTCCCGCCGCGCCTTCAGCAGGCTCCTGTCGTAGCTCCGCGCGTCGATCCCCAGGATCCCGCCCATGCTGTTGCGATCCCCCGGCACCGAGAACTCCCGAAACGCATACCGCCACTCGTTCAGGAACCCGCGCACAGCCTTGCCCACCTTGTCCTTGCCGTTCTTGCTGTGGTGGCCCGTCCCCGTGATGGCGTACACCGGCCTGCTGTCGTGCTCGTTCTCCAGCAGCACCCGCTCCAGGTACTCCACCGCCTCCTCCGTGTGCAGGCCGTGCAGGTCTACGTAGATCTCGTTGCTCGGCGGGCTGTTCTTGTTCCGCTCCTCGTACAGCTTCTCTGCCGCCTCGCGGTGGTACCTCCGCATCAGGTCGTTCTCGCTCTGCCCTCGGAGGCTGAACACCTTGGCCTGCCGCGCGTCCTGGCGGTTCCACGCCTGCGCAGCACTGTATGGGTTTGGTCCCTCTTCTTTAGCCCACGGTCTCGTATACCGGCACGCAATTAAAAGAAGAAGAAAAAAAGGTGAAGGAAAGGAAAGGAAAAGAGAGAGAGAGAGCAAAGAAGAAGAAAAAAGTACCACTTACTTTTGCAGGAACTTGTTCCTAAGTGCGCCGTGCCTGTGCGCTTCGCCGCGGGCCTTCATGTACGCCTTGTTCGTGCCCTCGCCCGTCTCCAGCCACGGGATGTGCTTCGGGCTGGGGATGGCCTGCGCTGCCGCGCTGTTCTCCCCGTTTCTCCCGCCCTGTGAGCTCCCGTTGCGGCTCATCTTCTTGGAGGACTCGGGCCGCGAGGTCGGTCCGGGAGACGGGGCCATCTTGACGATGTCGGCCAGGGAGCTCGGGGCATACGTCTCCTTGGTCCCGTGCCCGTGGCCACCCCGCTTACCGTGGTGCTTCTTGCCCTGCTTGGCCGAGGCGGAACCAAGGCTTGGGAAGGCTTCGTTGTCGTCAAGCAAGAGGGCGGCCTGGGCGGCGGCCTCCTTGTTCTGTTGATGTCGGCTGCCTGGGCGGGACCGCGACCGCGGCTCGCCCGGGATGCTCTTGAAGCCTGGTGGGGGTGTGATACCAGCAGAAGGCGTAAACGTAGGGATCGCGTCTAGGTTCAGGGACCCGAGTGACGGAAAGCTGGAGTAGTCCTGAACCTGGATGTTTGCGGGTGACTTCTGCGCGGGAGGTGTGCTCGTGCCCTCTACACTCAGCTTGTTCATGAGGTGAGCCGGATCGTGCGAGAAGATGCAGGTCTCTCCGGCCAGGCAGTTTCCGGCGAGCCAATATCTGTACAGATTTGAGATGGTCAGCATGTCGGCGCCAATCCAGCCAGGGAATGGAATCATGTGTTTGTGTGTAGATAACTCGCCTGCAGATATGACCGCTCAGGTCGTGGCTGAAGCGGCAGTCCGCGCGCATGCAGCTGCCAGACGACAGGAAGAACTTGCAGATCACGCCTGACTTCTGGTCTGCCGGCGTCGTCGGACGGGCATCTGGGGTCATAGACTTGCCGACCAGGTAGCCATTGGTGTCCGCCGAAGTAGCCGGGGGCGTGTCCTGCGAGTCCATCATGGACATGAGCACTGCGCCGAGGTCGTAGCCGTGCTCGACGAGCGCTTGGCTGATCTCGTCGTCCGTCCTCGACTCGCCGAGGATCGACCGCAGGACGTCATGCGGCCTCATCGGAGCCTGCTGGGAGGAGAACTCGGGCGCGGCGGCGTTGAGGCCGCTGGCTGTGCCGAAAGAAGAGGCCACACTGACGGCGTCGTCGGCCACGAGCCAGTCCACATTGTCAGATGTGTAGTCCTCGAACGTCTCCTGCGAGGGCTCTGTGTCGTTCGCAAACTCGTAGGCGTTCAGATTCGGGCTGTGCGGTATCGCTGGCGTCGAGAAGGCAAGCCGTGGCGAGGGGCGGGGAGAGGAGAAGGGGGAGGCGGCAGACGAGAGGGTACGGCTGAAAGGAGGAGCGAAGCCTGGCGGTGCGAGAGGGCTCACGCCGAGGCGCGGTGAGCCGGAGAGCGGCGTTGCTGCGCTCCTGAAGGAGGCTGGCGACGGCCTCCTCAGGATGGTCTGGCGGATCACGGGAGGGGGAGGCGCTGTTGCCACCCCCTCCTTGAACCGCCAGAGCACGTCCAGCACGGCATTCTCCAGCGACTGGCCGGTCAGCGTCGTCTCCTTCCTCAGGAGCTCCTCCAGCCTGTCCGTCTTGTCCTCATCTTCTATGGCCGAGTCCTGGAGGACTGGCAGGCAGATCTCGTACGTCTCGTCGGAAACCATTAGGGCCAACACTATCGCTGGTCTCGGTCGGGGACAAGAGGGTTTCTATGCGCGCGCGCGCCGAGTGTGAACGAGTGTGTGGGTGAACGCAAGGGAAGAGATGGTATTCGGAATTACGGCTATGGAGTTGTTATAACGATTCGGCTGCGACCTCGGGAGGTCTTGGAGGGGCATGAGGTGACAGGGCTGAATTGTTGGTCAGCCCCGGACAGAGACGGAGGGACAAGATCAGAGCAGGCGGGCGTGCTGGCTGGGGTGACGGATCGCACCAACTCGAAAAGGGCAGGGCGTGGGAAGGGAACCCTCGTTCGGTTCGCAAGGGGATCGGAGGGTCTGTATCAGAGATGGTGTCGGTGTCGTTTTTATTCGGTCGGGGGCGGAGGACGATCTGTGGGATGGGGGCTCAGGCCGTAGGTCGATGGTGAAGCCTAAGGGCATCGTGCTGCTTCACAGGGTCTCGAGGGGCATTACGTAGTCGTAGTCGGGCACACGGCAGGCCAGGTGTGACAGGGGATGCTGCTGCGCCTGCTGCTGCTGCTGAGTAGAGGTTTCCCCTAGAAGAGAACAAGGCTGGGAGGATGGGTGGGTGAGTGAGCAGGTGGGTTAGAGGGAGAAAGAGCAGGACAGAGACAGAGACAGCCTACCTGCACAG
Organism: Celoporthe dispersa; assembly: GCA_016584495.1. Taxonomy (NCBI): domain Eukaryota; kingdom Fungi; phylum Ascomycota; class Sordariomycetes; order Diaporthales; family Cryphonectriaceae; genus Celoporthe; species Celoporthe dispersa. Next base: position 2,904,261 of record WAID01000007.1, read on the forward strand.
GTGGTGACACGGTAGGTGAGGCGCCTCTCTGTTGCTGACAGGACCAGGAAAGAGCTGCAGGAGAATCAGGCAGGGACAACAAGCTCTCCTGAGTCAGCCAAGATAGGGATAGGTCAGGTCAGTCGTCACTGTGCAGGGCACAGGAATAGTATCAAGGTAAGGTCAACCAGTGGTCAGGGCTGCTCAGCCAGGCTGAGTGCCACTCTAGTGTGCGAGTGTGAGCCGCTGAGTGTATAAGGGGTAGGTGTGTGTGCAGAGTGTCTGTAGAGTATGGTGATTTGAGTCCGCATGCCATGTGTGCTCAGCAAGTCGGGTCCTCAAAAGGTGGTGAACAACAACTGTTGGTCAAGGAGCAGTGGGTAGTGGTCACAGATGATACACCCTTGGCCCTTGGGGGGTTGTCATGGGGCCAGGGGGGCGGGCTGTCGAGGTACCACAGTACATGGAACTATATGGTACCATACAGTAGCATACAGTATCTACTACTATACTAGTATGGTAAAGGGGCTAACAGGGGTAATCGTAGTAGGTGGTAGGACCAAAGCTCCTACCTCTGCCCTCCTTAGCAGCCACGCCGGGTGCAATGCCACGAATTAGCCGCCCAGGTCAATTCAATACCCAGAAAACAGACACCACTTGTGACTGGGCATGGTCAGGGTGAGACATTGACTGAGGCTTAGAATAAACCACTAGCGGACAGCCAGCCTTACATGGGATGAACACTTGCATGCTTCGGTGTGAGATAGATGGCTGCTTGAAGAAGTAGTAGTCTCGCAAATCACATGCAGACAGCCTTACCTCCAGCTGCATTTGAATCCCCTTGTGTATGGAGAATCTACGTGCTATAGTAGTTTGGCTGCCCAGCAGTGATCCTGCAGTGCCTCAGGGTACCTCATCCTCATCGTCATCGAGACCAAACCCGAAACTGAAGCCCCCTCCGGAGCCGGTTTCCTGCTCTGCATCACCAGCGATGGCATCATCCCACTTTCGCTTCTTCCTGCTATGTCTCTTCTCTAGGCCTAGCAGGGCCTCATCGAGCAGCTCTGGAAACTCAGCTCGCAGGCGCCCCACGAAGAGGCTGTACGGGTCCGAGACGTCCCGCCTGAAACCAGTAACCTGGTCCGGCTTGTCCTTGAGGAACTCCAGGGCATCGACAAGGTGTGCCTTGGGCACGAAATTCTGTGTCAGCGCGATACCGCTCTCCAGGTTGACAACAAGGTGCCACCATCCGCTCGGCACATGGAGGATCTCTCCGGCTCTGCAGATTCCTTCGGTGCACTCTGGCAGCTGCCGCGCCTCCTCGTGGAATTCGAGCAGCCATTCGGCGATGCTCAGGGGACTCGTCACCTCGCTCTGGTCCCTGGAGACGTATACTCCGGGGACATCAACATTTGGCGGGAACATGATCCAGTACTTGGCACCCTGGACCACCGCATTCCAGGCCGATGTAGCATTAGGGTCCTTGTGAAAGGTAGATCCGCTCTTCGCCGGGCCGATGATCAGCCACCTGTGCGCGGGTCTCTCCGGGCCCAACAGCTCGAACAGGTCCGGCCCGAAGCAGTCAGGCTTCCAGTATGCAGCGCCCTCGTGCTTTCCAACTGTAATGTTCATCTTCTCTACAAAAGCCTTGTCGAACAGGTACAGAGGGCTCTCGTCTTGGCTATTGGTCAAGTACTCATGGTATGTCGAGAATGGCCAGTCGACCGCCTCGGCGCGGAACTCGACGTCTGCACATGTCCTGAGGAGATGCTGCAGGTTCCACTGCCCGTAGACCGGCCAGGAACGAACGCAGTCGGTGAGTATGAAGGGTGTGTCACTCCATCTCTCCGCGAACTCATCATATGTCAGATCCTCGAAACGCTTCATCTCGTTGGACCTCGGGATCTTGGAATAGAACCTATTGAGGGAGATTTGACTGCAGACAAAGGGCCGGTGGAGGACATCAGAGAAGACAGTACTGCAGTCGACGTTTGCTTGCTTGTCTGAGGGAAGTCCCAGTAATGTTGATCGCCACGTCCCCTTCCACTGGAAAGGGCGCTGCTTGTGCTCATGAGACCTGAGAAACCGTCAGAAGGGTGGTCTGTGGAAAGATTGCTAGGATTATCTAGGCACAATGCTTATTGTGGATTGACTGGGGAGGGCTCAGTGACAGAGGCTGTCACGAAGCAGACCATGGGCTTCAGGCACATCCCTATGACTGTGCCCAGAAGACGATCTTGAAACAGAGATCTCGCGGGCGGAAATAGGAATCCACATGGTGAGTCAGGAGAGGAACACGAGGGAGGGGGGGTGTGTACTTGACACATCCAGAGCACGTCTGACAACAGGCCACACTTGGCCTTGTTGGACATCTGTACTTACGCTAGGAAAAGAGTCTTCCATAATTCCTCAGAAATAGAGAAGGCGTAAAGAAACTTGCTGCAATAGCCCAGTTGTCTGAGAGATTTCTGGTCAAGATATTCCAGGAATTGGGTCAAAACCTCTATATGGAGCTGTCAGCTGGGAGAGCAGCAAAGAAGTCAAGAGCAACAGGAGCAGAACCCTACCATCCGGCAGCGCCTGGAATGTTCCGATAGCCTCACGAGCATCGGTAGTCCCGGGCGAGAGCAGCTTATTTCCCGAGGGTTTGATTCCCAGGGGGTGAATCGGTGACTCAAGACCAGGTTGCTCATCCATAAGCCCTTGCTCTAATCTATATCCGATGCTATGGCTATGAACGGATCCTATGCCATTGTTGTCACCAAGGACAACCCGAGCATCTTGGTCCTTTTGGAGGAGCATTGCTTTGTTGGGGGGGGGGGGGTTGGCTGGTGACGAGACAAGCCTCTGTCAGGGAATGGCTGATTTTTTTATTCTTCTTAATTGGATTCTTCAAAGCAGTTCTTGCTGCTGCAACCAGCGTTCTTGAGGAAGTAGATGTTGCTGTCGAGTTCAAAAGAAATGGTGGCGTGGTACTGTGGTGCCCAAGGACAGAATTATGACAGTAGACCAGTACCAGGTGACCTTGAGTTGGGCAGGGAAAAAAAAAAACCTAGAATGATTTCTGCATCATCAATAATCTGACTCCTAGTATGACTGGTATGTCCCTCTTTTTTTTCTGTCTGGCAGGGGGGGTGGCGGTTGGTCGGTCTAGGGAAGAGTCAAGCAAAAATTCACCCTTAGCGAGCCTTTTTGAGGGGGGGGGCGTAGTGGTGCAAAAAAGATTGCCCCACCACAGGGGATAGGCGATAGAGGGGATGGAAGTGAGTTGGCAATCGATATCCAGGGCCTTAGCGCTGCACCTAAAGCCGCAGCGCACAGGCCAAGTCCTGAGGCAACACCCCAAACAAAAAAATCCAGCGGCCTGTCCCTCAGAAAAATCTTCCTCTACCACCTCCGACCTTCCATCAAACAAAAACCAACAGACCATTCCACATATACCTAGATCCTCGCTCTCTACCTTCTGGAGAGCATCAGGTCTAGTGTTTTTTCTTCTTCACACCTTTTCAGGACACGCGACTTCTCAGGGCTCCCTCTGCGAGACCACTGAAGTTCATTTCTGCCCAGCGCCCAACCCCACCTTCAATTCTCACCACAGTTTCTAGGTCTCAAGCAGCGCTTGTGATCTAGATCTCCCATCAACCAGAACCGCAATCATGGCTACCGACAAGGGCCTCGAGGATGTCCCCGAGGGTAAGTAATGCCTCTGCCTCTCCCTTGCATCCCTATCAACATCACCGGCACTCTGAGCCTACCTCGACACACACCCCGCCCCCTCGGCTGCCGGGTTACCCCTCTGCCCACAAACTTTTTGGGGCTCCCAAGCGTTGGCGCCCAACACCACTTCTACTGCCTGCGTGGGCGGCGATGCGACAACGGGATGGCTGACGCGCGACAACAACTACAGGTCAGATTGAGTCCAACTACGATGAGACCGTTGATTCTTTCGACGAGATGAACCTCAAGTCCGAGCTGCTTCGAGGTAAGGAGATCCGCGCCCGCCGACCGCCGTAACATGGGAAGCGTAGGGCTAATCTGGAAATAAAGGCATCTACGCCTACGGTTTCGAGCGCCCCTCTGCTATCCAGCAGCGCGCCATCATGCCTGTCATCAAGGGTAAGACACGTCAGAACTCCCGATCACTCGCATCAACATTCGCTTATGATTGCAACACATAGGCCACGATGTCATTGCCCAGGCCCAGTCTGGTACCGGCAAGACTGCCACCTTCTCCATCTCGGTCCTGCAGAAGATCGACCCCAACCTGAAGCAGTGCCAGGCCCTGATCCTCGCCCCTACCCGTGAGCTGGCCCAGCAGATCCAGAAGGTTGTCGTCGCCATCGGCGACTTCATGAACGTCGAGTGCCACGCCTGCATTGGTGGTACCAGCGTCCGTGACGACATGAAGGCCCTCCAGGATGGCCCTCAGGTCGTCGTTGGTACCCCTGGTCGTGTCCAGGACATGATCCAGCGTCGCTTCCTCAAGACCGACGGCATGAAGATGTTCGTCCTCGACGAGGCTGACGAGATGCTTTCTGTAAGTTGGCTAGCCTGCCCGCACCTTGGCGCCCGTTGGTCCTAACAGCCCTCTGCAGCGCGGTTTCACCGAGCAGATCTACGACATCTTCCAGCTTCTGCCCCAGTCCACCCAGGTCGTCCTGCTGTCTGCCACCATGCCCCAGGATGTCCTTGAGGTCACCACCAAGTTCATGCGCGACCCCGTCCGCATCCTGGTCAAGAAGGACGAGCTCACCCTCGAGGGTATCAAGCAGTTCTACATTGCCGTCGAGAAGGAGGAGTGGAAGCTCGATACCCTCTCCGACCTGTACGAGACCGTCACCATCACCCAGGCCGTCATCTTCTGCAACACCCGCAGAAAGGTCGACTGGCTGACCGACAAGCTCACCGCCCGCGACTTCACCGTCTCTGCCATGCACGGTGACATGGACCAGGCCCAGCGTGACCTTATCATGAAGGAGTTCCGCTCCGGCTCGTCCCGTGTCCTGATCGCCACCGACCTGCTGGCCCGTGGTATCGATGTCCAGCAGGTCTCCCTGGTCATCAACTACGATCTCCCCGCCAACCGGGAGAACTACATCCACCGTATCGGCCGTGGTGGTCGTTTCGGCCGAAAGGGTGTTGCCATCAACTTCGTCACCGCCGACGACGTTCGCATGATGCGTGAGATCGAGCAGTTCTACAGCACTCAAATCGAGGAGATGCCCATGAACGTTGCCGACCTCATCTAAACACCACCACCGGAGTCGAGTCTTTTCCCCCACATCCACTCGACGATTCAACTACACCTTCCGCGCATACCGGGGTTCCTTTAGGGCATAAGTGGTTAGTTGGGCAAATAGAGGGAGAGGGGGCTGCGCTGCCAGACAGAGCTGGCACCCGCGCGGCTTGAGCGGAGGGTACGGAAACAAAAGTAGCTTGAGTTTTTTCTTCCCAGGAGGGATCGCGAATTCATTAATGCCTTTCAATATCTGCGTGGGGACAGGTGCTCGCTGCCACTGAGATATCTGGGCGGATCTGCATCGGTGTTTGCTACTTGCTTGTGTGAAGTTATTATAAATGAGATTGTCTTGTGAGAAACACGGTCTGACCACGGATGGCATTCTTCTCCTGGGCAGCCCACACCTCCAGAACACATCTCCAAACGGAGGGAGGGCCAAACTGGCGTTCCATAGATGGCAACTGAGTTCTTCAACATTCGAGACCTGGCTGGTCCTCAACCGATGGGGCCAGAGCAGGACGGGCGCATATCAGGGATGTTGTACCGTTGTACCAAATTCACTGAGGAGCCAGGTACGCTCGGGTACTACTACGTCCAGCACAGTACGTCTGCTGTACTCCGTATAAATAGTACAGTATGGAGAGCCATTTCTAGAGTGATGCACAGTGTGTGCGCACTATGTCGCAGTACATAGACGGCCTCTCGCCTGCCTGCCGCGCTAATAGGGCCCCTGTACCATTGTACCTACATTTCCACAGCAGTCTCAGCTGTACCAGATCCACCCAAACAGCATCATCTTCTTCCACGGTGCGACAACTTGCAACATATCACAACAACATCAACTGCATTACACTTACAGCCCCGCATCTTGCGCTTTCCAGAAAGGCTCAATCAACCAACCTCAGCAATCATGGATCGCAGTCTTGATGAGATCCTTGCCGACCGTGGTCAGGTACAGCCAACCCATTGCCCCAAAATACTGTGAAGCCTGCCTAAAGCTGCCAGCCTTGCTGACCTAGTATCGTACTGCAGAAGGACGGCGGCGGCAGACCTCGCGGCCGAGGAGGCCAGCGCAGACGAGAGCCTAGAAATGACTTTCCCCGCGATGGAGTCAGAAAGGTATGCAAGGCTCTTCACCCAATCCGTATCTCACAGATCATAGCTGACATGAACCACCGTTGCTTTAGGTGCACTACCTCCTTCCCTTCCACTGAAAACCGCGCCTACATAATCTAGCCTCCCGCATCTCCTCTTGGGTCTCGACCACCGCTGTAGCTCTCCCGACACTACAGCGCGATGACTGCCCTTGGATCGGCGACCGGAGGAGGTAACTCGTTGAGCCAATACCCAAAAGCTAACCTCTCTCGATTCGGCGCAACAGTCCTACCGCGACGAAGGTCCTAGAAACCTAGACTCGTATGACAACTCCTAATCCTACCTGGTCGTGCTTGCAGCAAAACATGAGGGACTAACCGATCGGCACAGTGAATGGGTCCACGATAGATTCGAGGACAACGGTACAGTCAAGCCTACCAAGATGCTCACCAGGGACTTCGAGCTGACTTCAATGGGGCAGGCCGCAGACCGCGTCAGCCGCGGCGTGGACGTGATCAAGACTTTGCAGACGACGCTGGGTTCGTGCCACACCTAACCATACTGGCTTCAAAAACGGCATCCTGACGGCGTGCACAGAGAAGAGATCGGCACCAAGATCCGCGTTGACAATGTCCACTATGACCTCTCAGAGGAAGACCTTTCTGTACGGATCTCCTCCGACCTCAGATCCGGGCATACACTGACAGTCGCAGAGCCTGTTTCATAGGATTGGCCCGGTGCTGAAGCTGGACATCCGATACGATCGTGCTGGCCGCTCTACGGGCACGGTGTTCGTTACATACGAAGTCTACGAGGATGCCCGCGAGGCAGTCCGCCAATTCGACGGTGCTAACGCCAAGGGTGAGCGAGCCTGTGAGGCCGATAGCTTCGCTGCCTAGATACTAATGTGTGTGGCAGGACAACCCATCCGCCTATCGATCCTTCCTCCTCGCAGACGCGACGACTCGAGCGCCATGGCCGGCCGGCCGCTTTCCGAGCGCATCACTCTCGGCTCTGGACGCAACCGCTCCCGTTCACCAGTGCGAGACTTGGAAGACGAAGCCGCACGCAGGAATATCGATCGCTACGTGCCTGGTGGTCGCCGCTCCCGCAGCCCTGTGCGAGGCCGCCGGCGTGGTGAGGGGGGGCGTCGCCCGGGTGCTCGACGTGGTGGTGGCAATGCTCGGGACGGCGCAGAGAGACCGGGCAGAGATGGACGCCCCAAGAAGACACAGGAGGAGCTCGACGCCGAGATGGAAGATTACTTCACTGCCCAGACAGGCCATAACGCCGAGGGCCAGGCTGCGGCTGCTCCGACGGCCGGGGAAGATATCGACATGATCGAGTGAAGGGCACGACCTTCTGGACGAACTGGGGAAGGAAGATGATTGACCGTGGTCGTGTTGGCATTGGTCTGGACCGTCTCGTTCAGAAAGTTTGAATGTTTTCATAGCCCGAATCTACTCCTCGGCTCCTGAACTCATCGCGACGTTTCCTGAGGCGCACCCCATCAAGCCCATGCCGTACTTCTTTTTTTTTCTTTCTCTTTTCTTCTTTCGTAACCAAACAAGCCAAACCAGATTCTTGCGCCTTCCCATTACCCACCCGTCAGGTGGTGCCTCATTACGCCCCCATTTGTCCTCAGGTAACCGCATGTCGACTAATTAAAAAGCTCCAGAGTAAGATCTCCGTGGATATAAGCCTTCAACTCGATCTCGATCTCCAGGTTCATCTTCAGCTCCACCGCCAGCTTCGCCTTCTTGCCTCCCGCGACGAGCTTCTGCTCCTGCGCAGGCAACATCATCTGCGGCAGGCCCGGCCTCCAGATCTCCTCTACGTCCTCCACATCATCGTCATCATATTCATCGCTATACTCGTCGGCCCGTGCAGCCGCTACCGCCTCGGGCGAGCGCGGCACGATGGCCTGGGCTGGTACCCCCGCGGGCTGACGCACCATCTGGTTCCGCCTGGGCGGGATGGAGCGCGTCGGTGTCACGGCAGTAGAAGAACTGCTTGCGGGGGAGGAGGAGGAGGAGGAATCGTCGGCGCCGGGCTGCTGCTGCTGCTGCTGCTGCCGTTGTTGGTGCAGGGCCGGCGGAGTAAAGGGCGTGCGGGGCCTGCGCGGGCGGCGGGCGTGGTACTCGGGTTTGGGAAGGGGTGGGCTGAGGGGCTGGTCCACGGCTGGGGGAGAGGAGGCGTGGGCAGGTGTGAGGAGCGGTGGTGGTCACCCTCGGGTCTTGAGGAGGGAGCTCGTGTGGCTTTCAGCCTGGGCGGCGGCTGTATTGGTCTCCTCCGTCTCGATGATGAGGATGGGTCGGCTTCTTGTGCGGGGTGTGGTGATGACGTTGCCTGTCGCGCATCCTCGGCTGCTTCGTCGTCTGAGGAGGCCTCGTCCGAGGCATCGCCTTCTTCTTTGCTTCCTCCTCCTCTGTGGCGGGCGTAGTCTCGCTCACGGGAGACTTTCTCCTCCTCCTCCTGCTGCTGGTGCTGTTCTCTTCATCTGAGGCCCGCCGCGGAGACGATGCGGGTGGCGTCAGAGGCATCGCAATCAAGATGACGACACACTATGAGGGGTAAGGCCGGTGTAAGTGCTTCTTCTTGATGCCGCCAAATGGTCTTCTTGGTTGTTGTCTTCTTACGAAGCGTCCCTCTGGTCGAGTGGAAGGCGAGGCGCCGAGGAGATCATATACTTCCGAAGAGAAAGTTCTAAAGAGGGAACAAGATCCCCATGTCCTGGCGAGGAAGCCCCCCCCAAGATCGACGAGGATGAATGGGGCGGGTGGCCTCGTAGACTGTTTAAGGGTCCAGGGTGATCGACGAGCGTGACCAAAAACCGGCTTTGGCATGGCTACCCCAAGCCTGACAGGGATGTCTGAAGTGGGCATCCAGGAACGATGACATCGGTGGGCTGATTACCCAAACTATTTTTTTCCCCCCGTGCTTCACCACGCCTTTTTTTTCTCTATTTGTTATTCTCGACCGGCCCAAAAGGCTGAACGTCCCTCCCCCTTTCCATGAGGGAAAAGGATAAATCATGATAGGAATGAGTAGACATGGATCCAGCTGACACTTTATTTCCTTTAAATAGTAGTCCGGATGCGGCTCAGGAACATGATCGGCAGGTTCCCAGGGTCCTCTCCTCTCCGTCCCTGAATTGCTTTTAACATGACACCGCAGCTGTCAAGGATCAAGCCTATAAAAACACGAAATGCATGAAAAAACAAACAAAGGAGAGTGAAAAAGAAAGAAGAAGAAAAAAAAAACAAATAACAACAGCTCTCACTGTGCAACCGTACCGTGGTTTCTCTAAACCTTCGGGGAAAGCCCCTCCCAGCTCGCGGGGCTGCCCTGTTTCTCGAGAATAAGCCTCAAAATTTTGGCCGAGAGAAGCATGTTTTGACTCGCAACCTGCCTCGGATCACCGAGAGAAGGAGAAAGAGAAAGAAAGAAGGGAAAAAAGGGAGGCTCTCGTGTTCGGCATCAACAACCTTGTTTGGAAGGATGAATATGAGAAAGGAATGTTATCCACCCCCGTACACCATGATGGGATGGGACTCTTCAGGAGAACATGTTTGGGATATAGCATGTGGCATTATGCGCGCAGAGTCACATGCCTGGGTTTTGTGCTCCCGGGAGAGGGAGAGGAACCCGAAGAGGGCGTACGAGCCGACACATGCCGTTGATAGTTGATCGAAAATCCCCGAGTAGTAGGGTTGAAAAGCCTAGTTATGTAAATTACCACCACGGTGCCTTTTTTTTTCTATCTTTTTTTCTTCGAGAGACTCCTTGTTGAGAGACGATCCTTTTGTTCTAGACAAGATGCCGTATCTGTGAGGTCTTCTCTAGAAGGGAAACAGTCAAGTAAGAGTAGGTGTACAGAAGTCAAAGGACTGTCGACAACAGGTATAGAAAAATACAAGGAGATCTAGGGGCAACTAAAAGCGATTTAGTATGAATGTCTTTACTGTAAACTCGCTCAACAGTGGCAGGTATGTAGATTCATAGAAGACGATATGGTGACGGGCAGCCTTCAGAATGTGGATTCCGCCACGATGCCCCTCCGTCCTCCCTCTGGGTACCCGAACCAGGAAATACCACCATGCGGCAAGTCGTCAAAACAAGATATCTTCCTGGTTGACCCTCGGAAGCTTGTCGTGAATACCAACAACGGAACTCATGTGGAGAAGCAACCCTGTCTAGAAGAAGAAGAAGGAAAAAAATTCCTACTCCGTCTTCTTCCTTTTCTTCTCCAGTCCCTCCGCCATCGCCACCGCCACATCCTCCACCGTCCGCCCCCTCTTCCTCTGCCCAACCTTCTCCTCGCCCAACACCGTATCCTCCGACACAGCCTTGAACACCCCGGCAGCGCCCCTGAAGAGGTCCTCCTCGAACCCGCCCTCCTCGGCATGCGTCCGCGCGATCTCCTCCATCTCCCGCACCCAGCGGTACGCCTTGGGCGGCATGTTGACCAGCGCCATCTCGGTCTGCCTGACGCGGTGCGGCACGATCTCCTGGATGGCATCCTGTAGGGCCGGCAGCACGCCCAGGCGCTGCGCCGTGGTGAAGGACTGCACCGCGACGGCGCTGTAGCCCTTGGACAGCGAGGCGAAGCACATCTTGAGCCCCGAGGCAGCGCCGATGTCAGGGCTGATGTGCCGCATGTTCAGCGCCGTCGAAAGCGCGGGGCCGAAACCAGGAATGTCGGCGACCTGCAGGGGCCCGCTCGTCGGCAGCGCGGGCATGTTCCAATCGCCCTGTGCGGCCGTGAACCCTCCAGAGGTGGACGTGGCGCCGGCTGGGTGCGGGGGTCCGCCCAGGATGGACCCGTCGATGAACGTGATGGGGACCTGTGCAGCGTCGATATTCTTTGCGATCTGCTTGATGGTCGAGGGCGCCACGGCGTTCATGTCGGCAAAGTACAGCGGGGGTGGGCCTTGGTGACCAGGGCCATGGCGTCGATGATGCGCTGGGCTGTCTCCTCGGCGTCGCGCGGTGGCACCACGGACAGGATCATATCGCAGGTCTTGACCAGGTCTGTGTCGGTCGAGAGGTCTGTCACCTGGGCCGCCTTGACCCTCTCGATCGTGTCTTTGCTGTGTGGACTGTGAGCCTCTGAGAGTGTGCATGTCGCGATCGCGGCAAAAAAGGTGGGTGAGGGGTCATCATTGGTTCCGGCCTGGATCTCCCGCACATGATAAATCGTAGGTGATGGTCAAGCAGTCCTCTCTTACCTCCGGCCCGTGCAGTTTGTGGCGACCGAGAAGCCCTTTGCGACGAGCAGTTTGGCGATGCCCATACCCATGTCACCTATGGACAGGATGCCAATGGTCGCGAGCTTGGATGAGGCCATCGTGACGTCGCAGCAGGCAAGCAGGTGAGTGTATTCAGGTCCTTCGTTATAATCGGTTATGTCCAATAGTGGATGGCGTGAGAATGATGAGCAGGACTGAGTCTATTGCTCCTCCCTCGCTGCAGCAAGCTTGATGGGTGATCGAGATGAGTTGTATCCAAGTATAATGTAGGATGTAAGTAGTTGGAGAATCTGCAAGGGCTGCGAGGAGCCCCCATCTGCAGCAGATAAGTAGCTCATCACATCATCACTTGCACCTATTCTCCGAACCCGGCATGCGATGCAGCGGTTGTTATCTCCGGTAGTTCGAATTGCGAATCGGTGCATGTTCTTGACTATGCATCAAATCGATCTCGAAGAAGGAGAGGAAGAATGAATGAAGGACAAGAGAGAAAGTAAAAGGAGTTTAGGTAGATTTGCTGGCTTCATTTTGGATATGAGTGGTGCTTGGTCGAGCCTTAATTTTCTTGTCTTGATGATGTTGGATTATCGCCTCTCGCTTGACAGACTCTGTTCTCACCGTGGTCGATTCCGACCATCTCTCCTGTGTGGAACCTGTTTTTCAAAATTCTATTACGACCACGACGAGAGATCTCGCCGTTCAGGATGAACACGCCGGCTGAGTTTCGTCGGGTTTGCCGCTCGAGGTTCCATCTTTCGTGAGCGCGGACCAAACGACTCGTCAAAGTATTGCTGTAGCAGGCCTATGCTTGTCCCTGGTGCATCGAGCTTTGTCTTGAGGCTGTTGGTCGGCGAGTCGACGTATAGACCCTCTGCACTGAACCCCCCGAAATGATCTGGGGCGAGCCGGGCCAACCCTTCTTCGGCGGGCCCAGAATCGTTGTGCGAGGTTGAGTCTGCTTGACCGAGATCACCAACGCCAAATATTACTGGAGGGTAAGTGGCCGGAGCTCTCGTGTGCTCCCCAGGCCTCCCCGGTGTCTGAATAGGACCCATACCGCTGTCCACAAAGAACTGCACAAAATCCCCAGGTTTCGCGATGGCGTCGCCGACCTCTTCATTGCCGTAGAAGGACCTCTGGAACCTCAACAGCTCGTCCTGCTCGGACTCCAGGCCATAGCTCGTCTGCGGATCCAGCGACAACAGGCTTGCTTTGGCACCCCACTCACCACCTCCGCTCACTGTTGAGGAGAAAATCGTCAGGCCGCTGCTTCACCAAGAACCATTGGCACACTTACTGATTCTGTGGAGACGCGCTCCCTTGAGCAGCATTCCACCAAGAACAGGGCGCCTTCCCCAGGCCGTGCACTCCTCTGGGCCCGACAGCTCGAAGGCCAGTTTTTCAGCGACCAAACCGAGACGATAGAAACCAGCGCCCTGGCGAAGCCTCCGCACAGCATCTGCCATTGCCTCTGGCGAAGCTTTCAGTGCACCGCCTTTTGGCGTGATATGTTCGCCGGGGATGATCAAAGCCCACACGCCTATGCGTCCTGGGGCCATTCCAGCGTCGTCAGGTGATCGACGGGCCTCAATCAGGCGAGGGATGTTGACCTGCAGTTCCTTCGACGCTGGGGAAGGCTCTCCTTCGATATTCACTTTAGCTAAAATGTTTCCGAGGCCCTCCAAGATCAGTCGAGGGTGAGTGATGGGCACGAGGGGGGACCGTATGGTATATCTTGGAGAATCCAGCGATATGGGGAGGTCAATCGTCTGAGAGCGCTTCTCTGCCATCTTCAGCAACTTAGCCGAGGGAGCAGAAGAGGAATCACCGCGACCTTCAGCCATCCATTCGGATACTAAAAGAGTAGACCGCCGCCCGTTGTGGAACAATGTATTGGCCAATGGGAGTGTGATCGATATCTTGCCAGCAGGAAGTCCTCTTGTCTCAAGAGACACAGAGAGATATGAGGGCTCAGCGTCTGCTTGGAAAGGCTGCGTTGCGTCTGTCGTTTCGCCCCACAGACCAGGCAAGAGGGTGTCTAAGCTACCAAATTGTATCGACAGGCCCTCCTGGGTCTTGTGGTGGAAGATCGAGGACGATGGGCAGAGGCCATCCACTACGGCAGCAAGCACATGGAATCGGCTCGCTCCATGGTCCGGGCCCCTGTGAGCCAGCAGCGAAGGCACCAGGGAGGCCATGAAGTCGGGATCAGTGAGCCATGATGCATGTCTTGGACTCGCTAATATCACGACAGCATTGTAGTCTCCCTCGCCTCCCAAGGTCTTTCCTGACGGTAACTGCGACGAGTTTCTCAAAAGATCGAGGACAGAGCTCTGCGGATACTATCAGTCATGCATTTCCCATCAACGGAAGAAACCACGGGGTATTAACCTTTGTGGCGCCTAGAGAAGTGAAAATGGTACGCCTTGGTCCGATGTGGACGCTACTTTGGGTCACATCTCTGTATTTGAATTTCTTCGTATAGTAACCTGTGTAGCCTTTGTTCTTATTGTCGGGGACATCGTCACCAAATTTGAAGGTCTTGATAAAATGGGTCCGTGGAATTGCATTGGGGATGGGCTTCGCAGATTCCGAGCTCGAGATGGCCTTGGAAACACGGTGAATGAGAGGTCTTCCCCCTCGGCTCGCCATTCTCAACAATCTCGAGCCCAATCCCGAGCTTGATATTCGCTCTCTGCCAGCTGCCAGACCTGGGTGTACTGTCGCCTTGGGTGGTGATGGAATTTAGTGCACTGAGAGGAAATCATGCCGCAGAGACATGGTTGGTGGGTTCGTATTCGGAAGAAAGACGAAGGAGAAGGGAAAAAGAAGGAGAAAATTATGTAGTCATGGGATGATTATCTGATGATGGTACAAATTGAGATTCATCAGCCACAAGTTGAGAAGGTGGCAGATGTGCTTGAGCCACACAGAAACTGAGGATTTTAGTTGGTCTAGTGAGTCAACCTCTACCTTGGTACATAGTACATGCTACTGTAAGTACACAGTAACCCCCCTGTTGACTACCCCGCGGCTGCAGGTACCTTCTTCCAGGTAGCTTTTACCCCCCCCCCCTGGTAGTGAGTCAACTTTTGGTGACCAGTCTCGATTTTAAGAAGATCGAATTTCGGTGCCGCTTCTTAATTGCTCGACAACAAGACCTTTTTTCCACTCTACAATTTCCGCATACCAGGTCCATTGGTCGCAATCACGCTGTCCCGTCCAGTATTCCGTGCACTCTTGGTGCACTCGTCAGCACTTCGACGATACCAAATTCTGCCACATCGTGCGACAATGGCTACCAACTCTGCTCGTGGCAACCCGTGAGTCCTCCCAGGCACCTCCTCCTCCCTCCCAGATGGTGCCAATGGGCACGCCGGACGACTAGACGGACGACACTTGGGGAAAATCACTCGCTGACTCTGATATTCTTACAGGATTGCCGCTGCGGACGGCCCACAGGCTGAAGGCCCAACGCCCCCTCCCGCATCGACCGAGACCAAGGCCGCCATCCAGCAAACCACACCGAGTGGCGCAACAGGAACCCATCAGGCGGGTCAGGACGCGGGCGCAGCATCCGCAGCCGGGACTGGCAAGGTCAAATCTGCAAAGGAGCTCGAGAAGGAGCGCAAGAAGGCAGAGAAGCTCGCCAAGTTCCAACAGAAGGCGGCTGCCAAGCAGGCTGCCCCTGCCAATGCCCCCCAGCAAGAAGGCAGAGAAGAAGGCCAAGGCCGAGGAGGAGGTCATGCCGGCATTTGTCGAGGATACACCCGTGGGTGAGAAGAAGCGTCTGAAGCCTCTCGACGATCCTTACTACAAGGCCTACAACCCCGTTGCTGTCGAGAGCGCATGGTACCAGTGGTGGGAGAAGGAGGGCTTTTTCAAGCCCGAATTCACCGAGACTGGCGACGTCAAGCCGGCCGGAGCGTTCACTGTCGTCATCCCGCCGCCAAACTGCACCGGCAGCCTGCACATGGGTCACGCGCTCGGCAACAGTCTTGAGGATATCATGACGAGGTGGCAGAGAATGCTGGGCAAGACCACCTTGTTCCTTCCCGGCTGCGACCACGCCGGTATCGCAACCCAGAGCGTTGTCGAGAAGATGCTGTGGAGGAGAGAGCAAAAGACCCGCCACGACCTTGGCCGAGAAAAGTTCCTGGAGCTCGTCTGGGACTGGAAGCAGGAGTATCACGACAAGATCAACAACGCCGAGAGGAAGATGGGCATTTCTACGGACTGGTCGAGAGAGGCTTTCACCATGGACAAGAACCTGTCTGCAGCTGTCGCCGAGAACTTTGTGCGTCTGCACGAGGAAGGCATCATCTACAGAGCGAATCGCCTTGTGAACTGGGACTGCACGTTGACGACTGCGCTCTCCAACCTGGAGGTTGACCAGAAGGAACTTGCCGGCAGGACTCTGCTCGATGTGCCGGGCTATGACAAGAAGGTGGAGTTTGGGTAGGTCATCCCTCGATTTATGCCGCCTCGAATAGCAACTGACGCCGATCACAAAGTGTCATCGTTCACTTCAAGTATCCCATCCAGGGCTCGGACGAGACAATTGAAGTAGCGACGACCCGTATAGAGACCATGCTTGGAGACACAGGTATCGCCGTGAACCCCAAGGACCAGCGATACACCCATCTCGTTGGCAAATTCGCTACTCACCCCTTCATCGAGGGTCGAAAGCTGCCCATCATTGCCGATGATTACGTCGATATGGAGTTTGGAACGGGTGCCGTGAAACTGACGCCCGGTCACGACCCCAATGATTTCAAGCTCGGCAAGGACCATAACCTGGAATTTATCAACATCTTCACTGATGATGGGTTGCTCAACGAGAACGCCGGCTCATATGCTGGACAGAGACGTTTCGACGTGCGGTACACGATCCAGGACGACCTCAAGGCCAAGGGCCTGTATGTCGACAAGAAGGACAACCCTATGAAAGTCCCTCTGTCCGAACGCTCCAAAGATGTCATCGAGCCTGTCATGAAACCACAGTGGTGGATGGCCATGCGAGATATGGCCGATGAGGCTGTCAAGGTTGTGGACAATGGAGAGATCAAGATCAGGCCAGAGTCTGCCGAGAAAAACTTTCACAGATGGATGGAGAGCATACAAGATTGGTGCATCTCGAGACAGCTCTGGTGGGGCCACCAATGCCCTGTCTGGTTTGCTAAGGTCGAGGGCGAGGAGGAGAACAGGTCAAATAACGACCGATGGTTCAGTGGAAGAACGCCAGAGGAGGCAGAGGCCAAGGCGAAGAAGGCACTTCCTGGAATGTCTTTCACACTCGAGCGCGACCCAGACGTTCTTGATACATGGTTCAGCAGTGGCCTCTGGCCATTTTCAACGCTGGGCTGGCCCAACACAGAAGCTGAGGACTTCAAGAAGCTGTACCCGACGTCTATCCTCGAAACAGGCTGGGATATCCTGTTTGTAAGTACCACACCGCCTGCAGCTCGCCTTCATCGGCGCCCCTCCAGAAAGGAACGAGTGCTAACGAACGTAGTTCTGGGTTGCCCGCATGATCATGCTCGGCAAAAAGTTGACTGGAGATGTCCCGTTCAAGGAGGTCTACTGTCACAGTCTCATCCGCGACAGCGACGGGCGCAAGATGAGCAAGAGTCTGGGCAATGTGATTGATCCTTTGGATGTGATCAAGGGTATCCAGCTCGACGACCTTCATGCCAAGCTTCTCACGGGCAACCTCGCCCCTGGTGAGGTCAAGAAGGCCACGGCCTACCAAAAGCAAGCGTTCCCTCAGGGCATTCCAGAGTAAGTGACTCAATCAGCCTCCTAAGAGCATGGACTTCGTAGCTGACTCGATCCGCAGATGCGGTGCCGACGCACTTCGTTTCTGCTTGGCAGCATACACTACCGGTGGCGGCGACATCAACTTCGACGTCAAAGTCATGCACGCCTACCGAAGATTCGCCAATAAGATCTACCAAGCATCCAAGTATGTTATCGGCAAGATCGAGACTGTGGAAGGCTTTGTCCCGGCAAAGACCAGGACACTCCAGGGCCGGGAGTCTCTCTCCGAGCTCTGGATCCTGAGCAAGATGAACGCTGCTGCCAAGGAGGTCAATGAAGCCCTTGAGCATCGCGAATTCATGCGGGCTGCCAACACTGTGTACAACTACATCTACGGCAACCTGTGCGACGTCTATATCGAGAACTCCAAGGCCATTATCCAAGACGGCACCAAGGGAAGAAGCCGAGTCCGCTCTGCAGACTCTGTATTCTACCCTTGAGGCCGGCCTCCTGCTCATCCATCCCTTCATGCCATTCGTCACAGAAGAGCTGTGGCAGCGCCTCCCTCGCCGCCCCGACGATAAGACCCGCTCCGTCATGCTGGCCTCGTACCCGGTGCACCAGCCCGAACTCGACCAGCCCGCAGCGGAGAAGGCCTACGAGCTTGTCCTCGACAGCTCCAGGGGCATCCGGTCGCTCGTGGCAGAGTACGCCCTCAAGGAAGAGGCGCAGATCTACATCCAGGCATTCGACGACGCGACGTACCAGACCATCGGGGAACAGGTAGCCTCGATCCGCTCTCTCTCGGGCAAGGGCATTGGTGCTATCACCGCCGCGGCGCCGGCAGACCCCCGCCCGGCAGGCTGCGTCGCCTATCCGATCGGCGCGTCCGCGACTGTGTTCCTGCACATCAAGGGCCGCGTGGACCTAGACGCCGAGCTCGACAAGGCGGCCAAGAAGCTGGACAAGACCAAGTCCATGGCCGACAAGCAGCGCAAGCTGGTCACAGGCGCCGACTACGTTGCCAAGGTCGCCGTCGCGACGCAGGAGGCCGATCGGAAGAGGCTGGCGGACTTGGACGGCGAGGCCAAGGGCTTCGCGGCTACGATCGAGGAGCTCAAGCAGCTGAAGCTGGAGTAGATGACGCGTGGGCATGTGGGCCTATGCTTGCGTAGACTTGTGAGAGATTAAAATCTGGATGTTGATATGTGCAACTGGTCCTGAAAAGACGTACTAGTCTTACATGTACTACCTGGCTTGATTGAATCTCTCTAAGTACCAAGGACACGTTATTTCACCGCTCGTGTAGACAGTGCCCGGTTGCTAATCAATGCTTTTCTTTTCTACCTTTTTCTCAAGCTTCCAGATGCTAGGTATCTAGAGATGCGGCATTCTAGTTTGGATGACTGTGGCTGCATAGAATTCCATATCAGCGACAGTCAAGTCCTCATGCAGTCCAATTGTTCCGTTCCCATCGTTCCCAAACCTGCCTGCGGAACTCGTCCGTATCTCGTTCAATGCTACCATCCAACCCGGCCGGTGAAGGTGCTGGCGGACAGACGACCTACGCACCGTAGCCATTCTCCTTCAGCCAGCCCGCCACGTCCGAGCGATCACGGCCGAGCCATGCGATCTTCGAGCGGACACTGTCGGTACTTTGGGCAAGGCTCTGGTCGTAACTGCGTGTACCGTGTCAGCCTCATAAATTTGCAAGTAAGTCTTGGCATGGGAGGAGGCCTTCATCCGATCATCTTACCCGTTGGTGTTCTTGTCCTTGAAGAACGCTTCCACCTCCGCCAGCTGCTCGGGCTTCGTGAAGCTCGACGTCATGATCTGCACCATCGAGCCAAGCATGGAGAGCGCCGGAGGTAAGCGCCTGTAGAGCTCATCCCAGTTCTCACGCATCCTATACACAAGATTAGTCTCAACTATATTATGTCGACGTAGTCAAGCGGCAATCCAAAGTATCAGGAAGGAGATAGATCTGTCTCGAAAGATCGATCCCCCCTCAACATGACTTGGGGATGAGTCTTTGGGAAAACGGGGGTGATAATCTGTTAATCCAAAGAGGGGGAGCCAACGTACCAGTTGAACAAAGCTACAATACCCTCGGGGTGGCTGCGCAGACCAGAGGTCGGCATGTATATATCCTGGTCCTTGATTTCGCCGCTGAAGAGCAGGTCAAGCGTACGCTTGATGAGCTCGGGCTGCTTAGCACGTCCCAAGCTGCGCAAGGCAGTATTCCGCTCGTCGCTGTTGGTCGAGCCTCGGTAGAACTTGAGGATCTTGTTGTACTCCTCCTCGCCACCATACTTCAGAGCCATTGCAAAGACGCTGCCACGGATGTTGGGATGAACGGCTGAGGTATCCCCAGCCATGTACCTGTTGAACATATCCTTCGCAGCGCTGATGATCTGCTCATCTCCAGATAGACCAGCACTACCAAAGAGCAGTGCCTTGAACTGCTGCTCGACATGGCCGTCGTTGTCGCTGAAAGTCCAGCCCATCGCGTGTGCCTTGCCACTGACAAGCGAGTTGTGGAATTTCTCCAATCCATCTCGGACGGTCTTATCCTCGAAGATCCAGGCGGACTGCACGGCAGTCAGGCGTGCAACGATCTCGTTCCAGACGACGAACTCGTTCTCAGAATCGAAGCCCTTCAGGAGGCTCAGAACACCGGACGTCTTTTGGTAACCTGATGATGCCAGAGCACCTGCGTCTGCAATCATGCCGGCGCGGTCCTCCACTGTCAACAGGCCCTCCTTGGCAGCCTTGCCAAGCTTCTCGAGGCGCTCTGGGGCATATGAGATACGGTAAGGGCTCGTGTGGTCAGCGTTCAGCTTGAAGAAGTCGGTGCTCGAAATCTTAAAGTCTTGTTCTCGCTGATCGAGAACCAGAGACTTGTCGACACCATCCTTGGTACGAAGGCCGAGCAGGACAGGATAGATCACCTTGTCTTCCTCGGGCTTCACGTCACCAGTCCGCAAGAAACGGTTCTGCTTCACATGAACGGTGTCAGGACCGCTCTCCGAAACGGTGACGACGGGGTATCCAATCTCCTTGGTCCACGAAGCCATGACTTCTTCGACCTTCTTTCCACTTGCATCAGCGAGCGACGCCCACAGATCGCCAGTCTGCGTGTTGCCATAGGCGTGCTTCTTCAGGTACCGCCTCACACCTTCGAGGAAGATGTCCTCCCCGAGGTAAGTCGAGATCATTCGGAGGACACAAGATCCCTTGGAGTAGGAGATGGCATCGAAGATCTGGTTGATCTCATCAGCCCGCTTCACGGGCACCTCAATTGGGTGACTGCTCCGCAGGGAATCCAGAGACAAAGCACCCTGAAGGGTGTCGGTGACGAAAGTCTGCCAGACATTCCATTCAGGGTAAAAGGCGTTGCAAGAGTACCACGAGGCCCAGGTGGCAAACCCTTCGTTCAGCCAGAGGCCCTCCCACCAGTCCATGGTGACCAGGTTGCCGAACCACTGGTGAGCAAGCTCGTGCTGCACGACCTCGGCAACTCTCTCCTTGGTCGCAGCTCCGCTGGCCTTCTCGTCGAGGAGCAGATCTACAACACGGTAGGTAACGAGACCCCAGTTCTCCATTGCACCCTGTGCGAAGTCGGGAATGGCAACCTGGTCCATCTTGGGCAGAGGGAACTCGATGCCAAAGACTTTCTCGTAGAAGGCAAGCGTCTTGGCGGCCAGGTTCAGCGAGAACCGACCGTGCTCGATGTCCTGGCCGGGGGGTGCATACACACGGACGGGAACTCGGAACTCGGTCGTCTCGATGTAGTTCAGCTCACCAACAATGAATGCAACCAGGTACGTCGACATGAGGGGCGACTTGTTGAACTTGACGGCCTTCTTGGTCGAGCCACTGATGGCAGACTGGACATTGGTCTCTGAGGCAACGTCCATGTTGCTCAAGCAGGTGAGGTCCTTGTCTGCGACCAAAGTCACCGTATACGTGGCCTTCAGAGAGGGCTCATCGAAACACGGGAACGACCTCCGAGCATCGGTGGGCTCCATCTGGGACGTGGCCAACGTGCCCTCGGTGCCATCGGCCTTCTTGTACGTGGAGCGGTAGAACCCAGCCATCTTGTCGTTGAGCTGACCGGTGAACTTGATCTCCAGCTGGGCCTTGCTGCCCTTGGAGATGGCATCCGCGAAGTCGAACTTGGAGACCTGGGTCTTCTCGTCGTAAGAGATCTGAGGAGAGGCGCTGCACCAGAATATCAGTTTCTTATCCAAGGTTGGAAAGGCAGTACAAAGGATCCTATAATTACCTGACATCCTTGCCATCTGCGGAGATCTTGACGGAGTGGAGGTCGAGCTCGAGGGTGTGCAGGGAGATAGACTTGGAGTCCTCAGCCACGTCGAGGTCGATCAGGACAGTACCGTCGAAAGTCAACTTGGAGAAGTCGGGCTCGAGGGTCAGGTCGTAGTGCTTGGGCACAACATTGGTCGGGAGGAGCTCCCGGCCAGCGATGTTGACCGCGCTGGAGGGGTCTGCCGCGCCGGAGTGTCTGCACATGTTGTTTCTGCGGCAGGAGCAGTACCTGACAGCAGGTCTATTGTTGATACGGGTTCTACGAGAGCGATTGACGCCAAGTGCACTCGAGGCGGCCCTGATGACGGAGTAGAGGCGAACGTTGGGGGATGGAGAGGCGATGATACTGCTGCCCACAGGTCGCAAGTCAGCGTCTGTCCATAGGGGCCGAGCTATATGTGGGCAACACAAGACAGAACAGTCCAGGGGGGAAAGTAGTATCGTGACGACCTGTCTTTTCGGGTCAATGGCGGGGAAGACGGCCAGGCTTATACGTACGAGGAAGATCGCAGGAGAGGTTGCGATCCGCTGAGGTGGTTGTGGCCCAAACTTGTGAGGAGTGGCTTGGGGACTGACGAGAGCCTCCGGGAAGTTAAAGAACGAGAAGTAACCGATCTCAGAGACCAAGCGAGGGCCAGCGACATACCGAGCAGAGGGTTCTTAGCGAGGGGAAACGCCTCTTACGTGCCGCGTGACGAGGAGAACCACTTGCCTAGGACTGGGCTTCTTGTCCTTGTCATGCAAGTCAAAAAAAGGAAGCGACGAGTTATACCACTCATAGTACATGGTTTAGTTGCCGCCTGTGGTTGGTCCCGTCGCATCCGCCTGCATATGTGCTACGCTTAACAAGGAAGGCGGTCGGACTCCTCTCCAGCGTTGGGATCAGGACCCTTGACGCACCTTACTCAACCGCTGTAGTAGGAGAATGCCCTCCATCAACCCCGCCATGGTCAGCAGGGGACGCACCCTACATGTAACCTGCGTGAGGATGTTCAAGTGCACCTATACGCAGTAGGTAAGACAATTGCAGGTATCAATGAGCTTGGAGCGGTATTTTCATATTTATAGGATAGGTGGTGGACGACCAGGACCATGACACATCATGCAAAGGCTGTGCGGTAGGCGGAGAGAGGGGACGTTCCAGAACCACTGGATTGCTCACTCGCTGGCCCGATCGACCGGTCGCGGAAGGCCAGCAGCTCTGTTGAGCAGGTCAAAGCCGTCCGGCAGCTCAAGAGTCACACAACCACCGGCGACAGGAGAAGTACGACGCCCTTTAGTCAAAATGGAGAATTGACTCTGCATTACGTCTTGTCACCCTGCTTGCTGCATGATCCAGCAGAGCCGCATCCCGAAACAGTAACCCGGAACTGTATTGTCTCGTCGTGCTTCGCCTTGGTAGGGAAATTTGGGCGAGCAAAGCAACGAATGATCACGCCAATGCCATGTTAGACCACCACCCAAGTCAAGGACACACTGCGAGCGGTGGGTTATGGAGTGACATTGGAGTGTTCCCGCCCCAGAAAACTTTTTTGGATAAAAGGGGCTCCGACAGCGGGTTGACGCTGAAGACAGGTCCAGCGAGATGGAGGCGATGACGGCGCCTCGGGGAAACACGAGATGCCCTCTTCTGCTGATGAGGCCGAAAATGCTTGTTAGTCCTTGCCCAGATTTGCTATCTGCTGTTGAGTCAAGGGCTGAAAACTCCACGATCAAGAGAAGGGTCGAGTACAAGCCTGCTGTTACAGCGACCACCTCCAGACGGGAGAATGTAAGCTCGCTGATTGGACAAGACCTCGAAAGCCGAGCTCTGAGTGGTGCCACAACCTAGGGTGGGGTAATAGCTCCCTATCAGGGGTGCTGTACCGCAGTACCTCCCGCATCACCCCACCAACTACGTACGGGCCCCTCCATCTTACCTCTGCTGAGAAGCTTTTTAAAACGTCGAGGTCGCCTTCTGCTCGACTCCCAACTTCCTACCCGCCATCTTCCCGTCTTCTCGACAATTTCACCCTTCCCCCCAAATCCTTTTGACGTAGCCGAATTCCCCTCAAAGGTACGCCCTTCTATATTCCCATTCAGACCTCTTCCTTTTCTGCTGGAGTGGTTCATCATGTCTTGCCGCACCACCAGCCAAGGAGCTTCTCGGCGTGCAGCTTGAGGCATTATCACTTGCTGCGCCGTCACTGGTGGCGAGAAGGTGGGAGGGAGCGAGGTCAATCTTGGCTGGTTCTTCCCGATCACCTCGGCCAACTGCTCTCTCGCATTCCGGCTTTTTCCTCCTGCATCACTCGCACCTGTACACATTCAGCCATACACACACAACTACCCGAGGAAGCAATCCGTCCTGTCCGGCACATTCTTTACCTTTAAGCCACAAACATTCCTGGGGCCTCAAGGCCCAACCCTACTCTCCAATCTGCCTGAAGAAGAGGCTCTGGACCCTGAACAAGGCGCTTGACTAACGCTTCCATCTTCCCCAGTTACCGTCAGAATGCCCATCTCCAAGGTTCACGCCCGTTACGTCTACGACTCTCGTGGCAACCCCACCGTCGAGGTCGACCTCGTCACCGAGACCGGCCTCCACCGTGCCATCGTTCCCTCCGGCGCTTCGACCGGTAGGTTCTCTCCTGTCCCGTACATGATGAAACATCACACCCTTCGCCCGATTCTAATTGATTTTTCTCTGAAAAAATAATACAGGCCAGCACGAGGCGTGCGAGCTCCGTGACGGTGACAAGTCCAAGTGGCTGGGCAAGGGTGTCCTGAAGGCCGTCGAGAATGTCAACACCATCATCGGCCCTGAGCTGATCAAGGCTGGCCTGGACGTCAAGGACCAGACCGCCGTCGACGAGTTCCTCATCAAGCTCGACGCCACCGCCAACAAGACCAAGCTCGGCGCCAATGCCATCCTCGGCGTCAGTCTGGCTGTCGCCAAGGCCGGTGCCGCCGAGAAGGGCGTTCCTCTGTACGCCCACGTCTCCGACCTTGCTGGCACCAAGAAGCCCTACGTCCTCCCTGTTCCCTTCCAGAACGTCCTGAACGGCGGCTCCCACGCCGGTGGCCGTCTCGCCTTCCAGGAGTTCATGATTGTCCCCTCTGCCGCCCCCTCTTTCTCCGAGGCCATGCGCTGGGGTGCCGAGACTTACCACCAGCTGAAGAGCCTGGCCAAGAAGAAGTACGGCCAGTCTGCCGGCAACGTTGGTGACGAGGGTGGTGTCGCCCCCGATATCCAGACTGCCGAGGAGGCCCTCGAGCTCATCTCCGAGGCCATCGAGAAGGCTGGCTACACCGGCAAGATGAACATTGCCATGGACGTTGCCTCGTCCGAGTTCTACAAGGAGGACGTCAAGAAGTACGACCTCGACTTCAAGAACCCCGACTCGGACCCCACCAAGTGGGTCACCTACGAGCAGCTGGCCACCATGTACAGCGACCTCTGCAAGAAGTACCCCATCGTCTCCATCGAGGACCCCTTCGCCGAGGACGACTGGGAGGCCTGGAGCTACTTCTACAAGACCCAGGACATCCAGCTCGTTGCTGATGACCTGACCGTCACCAACCCCATCCGCATCAAGAAGGCCATCGAGCTGAAGGCCGCCAACGCCCTGCTGCTCAAGGTCAACCAGATCGGCACCCTGACCGAGTCCATCCAGGCCGCCAAGGACTCGTACGCTGACGGCTGGGGTGTCATGGTGTCTCACCGCTCTGGCGAGACCGAGGATGTCACCATCGCCGACATTGTCGTCGGTATCCGGGCTGGCCAGATCAAGACTGGTGCCCCTGCCCGGTCTGAGCGCCTGGCCAAGCTCAACCAGATCCTCCGCATCGAGGAGGAGCTCGCTCGAACGCCGTCTACGCCGGCGACAACTTCCGCAAGTCTGTCAACCTGTAGAGCGGGGATCGAAGGATGACGTCTTCACACACACAAAACCAAACATGCTGGAGACGTCGGATGATATGAGGGAGCACGCGTTGTTTTTGTTTTTCTAGTTAGGGATGCGATTCTGGCCCTCCGGTCGCCGAACGCAGAAGAATACCCTGCGAAGCATTACCTGAGAGAGATGCCTCAAATCAACAAAAAGTTATGATGACCATGATCTAAGTCTTTCCACTGCATCAATTTGGATTGCCCGAATATATTGTGCCTCTCCCCCCCCCCCCACACCAAACAAAAAATTCAAAAATCAAAAATCAAAATTAAAAAAAAAAAACTAAAAACTCAATAGTATATTGCACTGGCCGCCGATGTGCTGGCTCGGGTGTTCCTTGACTGCATGAGCGACTGACGTGTACGTCGTGCAGTTCCATGGTACGCAGCCCTGCTGTGAGAAGCCTACAACAGCTGAGCAGGTGGGGCCTGTAGGGGGTTGCTAGGGCAACGCGCAGCCACCAAGCACCCTTGTCTTTTTACTGCCAAACATCAACACCAGAGCCCGGACAGGCGAAAGTTTGGTCATGACTATACTCGCATACAAGACCAACACAGCCTCCGGACACCTTCACGGTTCGCCATCATCATAGAACTCCACCTAATTAGACCTTCCTCAGTGATAACCACACTTGATCTTTCCACTCTTTTCGAATTTGATTGCGAGCCAGCGTAATAGTTGGCCAAAGCGAGCACACACAAGCAGCGCCATGGCTGCATCCGAAGACCTGATCAACTTCGACGTGATCGAAGCACAAAAAGAAAACATCCAGGCGCTCCCCTCTGGCCGCTCCGCCAAGAAGCTCGCCGAGGTCTTCTCACCCGCCCAGCAACGCACAGCAGCAGCCACAACCCTACCGGCATCACGCCAGCCCCTCGGCAGCATCGCGACACCTACAAACGACGCCACCCGCGCCGAGTTCGAGGCCGAGGTCGCCGCCCTCGCCGAGTCCGACGATCCCCTGGATATCTACGACCGCTACGTCCGCTGGATCCTCGACGCATACCCATCTGCCCAGGCGACGCCCGCCTCGCAGCTGCACACGGTGCTCGAGCGTGCGACCAAGGCCTTCATCTCCAGCTCGCAGTACAGGAACGACCCGCGCTACCTGAAGCTGTGGCTGCACTACATCGCCTTCTTCGCCGACACGCCGCGCGAGACGTTTGTGTTTCTGGCGCAGCACAGCATCGGCGAGGGGCTGGCACTGTTCTACGAGGAGTATGCCGCGTGGCTCGAGGGCGCCGGGCGCTGGAGCCAGGCCGAGGAGGTGTACAAGCTCGGCATCGAGAGGGAGGCCAGGCCGCAGGCCAGGCTGGTACGGAAGTTTGGAGAGTTCGAGGCGAGAAGGACTGTGCAGCCCGAAGATAGCGGCCCAGACAGCCCTGCGCTGCCGACGATGAGACCTGCGCTGGCGGCCAAGATCGATCCCTTCGCGGCATCTGAGAGGGAACCTAGGCAGGCGGGAAGCGGTCTGGGCACCCAGACGGCGAGGTCTGGGAAGCCGAAGCTACAGATCTTCTCGGATGCGGACGGCGCCGCGGAGCCGTCGGCCATGGGATCGCGCGGCGACGGATCGAGGGGCTGGGACACGATCGGATCTCTCGCGGACAGGAAGAAGGAGAATGCGATGGCGCCCAGGCCTTGGGCAGGTGAGACTCTGCCAGTAGGTGCGAAGAAGAGCGGCTCTTCCAAGATGGCGGTCTTCAAGGATATGGTGAGTCTCGCCACGTACCCGATCCCCTCTCCTCTCTCATCTCAGCCCATGTGTTGATCAATATCAGGACTAATTGTTTTTCTTGCCCCGGCCACCTGGCCCTTTTGTATCATATTTCAGTCCAAAATCAGGTCTCAGCTTTCCAAATCGCATATCACGATTGCCCCCTCTCAGTACCAGGTGACTAAGAACCCGGCAAATGGCAAGAAGGAGCGCGTGTTTGTCGATTTGCAGGCGGTGTACCCCAGTCCAGAGGTGCCGGGCACTGAGCTGAGCTTCGAGGAGATCTGGGCTGCGAACCGGGGCTGGCTTGCCTGGGCATGGGAGGATGCGCCCGCTGCTAACTGTCCAGAGAACGACGAGAACAGTGCGCCGGCCCGGGTCGACGCACGGCTGCTTGTCCATCATGATGTCGTCACGCTAGATGAGAATGGCCGTATGCTGGAGCAGCATCGTGATGGGCGAGGCAAGAAGAAGAAGGTCATGGAGGTCAATGAGACACAAATCAGTAAGGCTAAGACCTGGAT
Source organism: Celoporthe dispersa (assembly GCA_016584495.1). Taxonomy (NCBI): domain Eukaryota; kingdom Fungi; phylum Ascomycota; class Sordariomycetes; order Diaporthales; family Cryphonectriaceae; genus Celoporthe; species Celoporthe dispersa. The sequence goes on from WAID01000007.1 coordinate 2,932,091, forward strand.
GCTCAACCTCGTAACCATCTAACTTTTTCAATAGTCAAGGCGAATCTAGACTCGCCGTCCCGCCCCAAGATGAAGAAGAAACGCGGGTCTGTGTCGGAGCCTACCATGACTATGCACACCAGGGCCGCCACAGACGACATCTACGACATCTTCAACGCACCGCTGAAGCGCTCTGTAGACGAGGCAGAGGCAAGTGGTGACGATGATGACTACGAGACAGACAGCAACTATACGACCAGCAACGCAGAGAGCACCTGCACCACCCGCCGCATCTCCATGAGCGAGGCTGGCGACACAGAGGAGGACCAGGCCGCCAAAGACGACGAGACGTCGGACGTGAGGAGCCTGAGCGAATGGTCTGACTTCTCCACAAGGCGGCATGTTCCTAACATTGACGATGATGAAGACGACGAGGACAACCGGTCCGTCATGTCAGACCCCATCAACATCAGAGATGCAGACCCGTCGCTGCGCTTTACAGAGCACACCATCACGGGGCCTGAGTTTGACAACAGAGAAGAGGATCTGCCGGGCGAAGACCTGTCACCGCCTAGGACGCGGACGACCTTCGTTCCCATCCCACCTGAGGACTACGTTCCCAACCCGAGGCCATATAGGGATCCGGTCGAGATGGCTAACAACCGTCTACCATTCATGACGCCTATTACGGAGAGGACTGAATCCTCGCTCGAGGTCGATTCTGCAGAGACCTATGACCGGTTTGGCGCTATCAAGACTCCTAGCAAGAGAGATGATAGCCTGCTGGAGGAAATTGAGGAGGATATCAACCTTGAGCCTCTGAGCAGTCCGCTGAGAGACGTGTTCAGCGATGTCTCCCCGGTCAAGAAGTTTCCCCTGCTGCCGAGGGCGAAAACCGCTCTGGCTCCCAAGGCTGTGGCGAAATCTCTTGCGCCAAAGGGGCCCCCTCATCAAGGATACCCAGTGCAATCCCGTGGACGACTTCATCCGTAATGAGATCCTGGAGAAGATGCAGCCGCCTCTAAGCTCATACCCCGGCTTCTATGACCACCGGGATGAGAAGTACGAGAAGGGCAACGAGATCCGCAGATTCATCAAGGCGATCAAAAACACCAGGCACAGCACAGATCGGACGGCAAATCTTGGCGCGTCTGTCACAATTAGTCTCCCCGATGTCGAGTCGGAGTACACCCTGAAGAAGGAGCTTGGTGCTGGGGCGTTTGCACCAGTCTACCTGGTCGAGAACTCCTCGCCCGAGGAGGAGGAAGGCGAAGAGGTGCGAGCCGCCATGGGCAAGGGCAGCTTCGCCGTCGCATACAGCCAGCGCAGCCACCTCGAGGCACTCAAGATGGAACTGCCGCCCACCCCCTGGGAGTTCCACGTGATGCGACTCTCACACGCGCGCCTTGGTCCCCAGCACCGTGTGACGAGATCCATCTCCACCGCCCTGGAGATGCATCTCTACCAGGACGAGGGCTTCCTGCTCCTGCCCTTCCACTCACACGGCACGCTCCTTGACGTGATCAACCTCTTCCGCGCCGAGCCGTCTGGCGTCATGGACGAGACCCTGGCCATGTTCTTCACGGTGGAGCTCCTGCGCACGGTCGAAGGGCTGCACTCCAAGCAGATTCTCCACGGCGACCTGAAGCCTGACAACTGCCTGCTGCGGCTTGACAACCTCCCCCTCGAGCAGCGGGGGCCACCTGTCCGGTCAGTGGCGCGCAGACGGCGCTGGCGGGTGGGACGCCCGCGGCATCACGCTGATCGACTTTGGCCGCGGGATAGACATGCGCGCCTTCGTTCCCGACGTGCAGTTCGTCGCAGACTGGAAGACGACGGCCCAAGACTGCGCCGAGATGCGCGAGGGCCGACCGTGGACGTGGCAGATCGACTACCACGGCCTCGCGGGCATCGTACACTGCCTCCTCTTCGGCAAGTACATCGAGACGGTGCGGTGCGACGCCGGCGGGCTGGGCACGCAGGCCGGGCGAAGGTACAGGACCAGGGAGAGCCTCAAGAGGTACTGGCAGACGGAGATCTGGGCCGAGTGCTTTGAGGTGCTCCTCAACCCGGGAGGCGTCCTCGGGCGGGAGGAGGGCGGGCGGATGCCGATACTGAAGAGCATACGGGGCGTGCGGGAGAGGATGGAGGGGTGGCTTGAGGCCAACTGCGAGCGTGGCGTCGGCTTGAGGGCGCTGTTGGGCCGGGTCGAGGCTGCGGCCAAGGCGAGGAGGGTGTAGAGAGGGCACGAGCACAGAGAGGTTGATGATCTGATGGATAGGAGAGCTGAGCGAGGGTCACACGCTACGGCATCGGCGCGTATACATTATTTGCACAGGCGTTTGGAAGAAGGGCACGGTGCTGAGCGGCATTGGACGGGCATTTTCTCATTATGTTGTTGTCTTTTTCTTCTTCCCCATCCAGCTGCTGAGGAAGTTTCTCTCGTTCTCGTGGTTTCTATCGTACAGGTGTTAGTATCCGCATCATGAATTATGTGTATATATATATATATATACCCTTTTCCCTTGGCGGTCACTCCGAAGCTCTGAGAGAGATAGAGAGAAAAGGTACGAGCGTCATGCTTATCTCTGTACATGTGTCGCGACCATGGTTGATGGTCGAATGCCAAACGCCTGCCCTGGCAGCTGCCCAGGAACAAGAGAGGAGGGAGGGAGTGGCCAGACTTACTCGCCGTCGTCGTCGTCATCCAAGGCTGCCTTCTTGCCTCTCTTCTTGCCTCCTGCCCCCTTCTTTGCGTCCTTGGCAGCCTTTGCGTCCACCTGCTGCTGCACGCGGCCCCTCTCCGCCTCGCCCTGTGCAGCCAGCCGCCTCTCCTTCTCCCTGAACTCGTCGCCCTCCGGGTCCGCCCCGATCAGCCACTCCAGGAGCTTGATCTCGTCCGCCCACACCTTCTTGTCCTCGACCGTCTTGCCGTCGGCGCCCTTCTTGTCGATGGGCGTCTCCAGCACCAGCGGCATGTCCTGGAACCCGTCATAGTTCATGACGTTGTGGAAGGCGCGCAGGCCGAGGAACCCCGTGCCGATGTTGGCGTGCAGGTCGCGGTGCGAGCCCAAGGGCGCCTTGCTGTCGTTGACGTGCAGCGCGCGGAGGTACCTGAGGCCGACGACGCGGTCGAACTCGGCCATGGTGGCCGCGAAGGCCTCTGGGGTGCGCAGGTCGTAGCCCGCCGCGAAGCTGTGGCACGTGTCGATGCACACGCCGACGCGGGTCTTGTCGTCGACCCGGTCGATCACCGCCGCCAGGTCCTCGAACCGGCCCCCGATGACGTTGCCGTGCCCGCACATGTTCTCGAGCACCGTGACGACGCCGCTGTCCGCCGTGTCGGCATGCGCCCTGTTGAGTTGGGCCGCGATGCAGGCCGTGGCGGCGGCCATGGAGTCACCGCCCGTCGAGCCCGGGTGGAAGTTGTACAGCTTGATCCCGAGGGCGCCACACCGCCGCAGGTCGTCGACAAAGTTACCGTAGGCCTGGTCTGCCTTGGCCTTGTCGGCCTGCGCGAGGTTGACGAGGTAGGACCCGTGGGGCAGGACGTGGAGGCCTGCGGCGTAGCTGTTCTCCTCGGCGGCGGCGTGGAAGGCCCCGCGGGCAGCTGGGTCGAGAGGGGGGGAGGTCCATTTTCTCTGGGACTTGAGGAAGAGGGCGAGGGCGTTGCCGCCTATCTGGACGGCGTTCTGGATGGAGTTCTGGACGCCTGGAGATGGGTGGTGTCAGAGGCTAGGTGAGAGACAGAGAGAGAGATCACGCGGGAGAAAGCTTGGGAGGAGCGAGGAGTAGGAGGAACCGCTGCTCACCACCTGCGGCGCTCACATGCGCGCCGATGTACATGGCCTTCTTCAGCGAGCTGACTGCTGTGCGCTCGGCAAGGGGCGCCGAGTCGTCGGCCTTGTCCTTCTTGTTGGTTGTCCTGTGCTTCTTGGGGGCTGGCTTCTTCTCTTCTTCCTCGCCGGCTTCATCATGGCTGCCGCACTCGTGGTCGTCTTCGTCCTCGCTCTCCTCGGCCTTCTTGCGCTTCTTGGCAGACGACGACGCCGCGTTCTTCCTCTTCTCCTTCTCCTCAGGAGGAGCTACGGATGTCTCCTCGGCAAGCGCCGCGGCGGCGGCGGCGACAGCTTTCTTGCGCGGTGATGTTCGGGGCGGCATTGTGAGGTCTGGGGGGAAGGCGTCGGGGTCGTGGTCTGTAGTGGGGGGGCAGCGAGCAGATCGTGTCGACCAGGAGAATCGGCACGCTGGGATCGCCGGTGTTGAGAGCGGTTGTCGGTGTTGGTGGTGGTGGTAGTAGTGGTGGTAGTGAAGAGGAGGAGATATTAGAGAGGGGCGTCTGTGCACCAGGGATGCAAGCGCGTCAAGGTTGAGACGCGCCGCCACGTGAGTGTGGAAGGAGGTCCTGCCTGTTGCTGCTGCTGCTCCGACCGCAGAGGCCCCATGCAACCCGAGCATACCCTGGGGGAGAAACGGACAGATGGCGTTTTGACGATGGCCTCTGAGACAAATTGAAGAGGCAGAGAGCATTCACTGTATTTTTTTTTCTGAAAAAAAGAAGAAGAAGAAAAAGAAAAGAACAAGAAAAAGGGGAGGAAACGGAGGAAAGAAAAAGAAAACTTACTTAAGTACAGTACACCTACCTAAGCAACAGTAAGTACTATGCTTTGTACAAATCTCTCCAAAGCAGGAGACCAATTCAATACTTATACCATTCTACGTCATTCATCAATTTATTTTTATTTTTATTTCCTTGGAAACAAGTAATATATGTATTGGAGTGAAAATGCGTTGGATCCAGAGACAGCGCCCTCCTCTCAGAATCATGAGTTCAATTTGGCGGGGTAATTAATACACACAACCCCTCCACGACATTGGAATCTGAAACACCGCAAAACTGCCGAGATATAATCCCCAGCCATACAAGATGTCTGTGATCATAATAAGCAACACACATGCCCATAGCAGAATGCCAGAAAAAGAAACAAAAAACGACCGCGACAAGATTCGAACATGCAATCTTCAGAGGTGGCTTATTACAACCGAAATCTGACGCCTTACCATTAGGCCACGCGGCCGGCTTCTTGTGTGGAAGTAACTGGAAAGTTCTGACATTATAATGCACTGCGTTGCTGGCCGCCACAGACTGTGTGGAACAGCTTCGAACTGCATCTTGTTGGTGCACAGGAGGGGAGATTTGGGATTCCAACAATTGTGAAGACGGATTCATACTTCTCTGCATGAAGTTTTTTTTGATTTTTTTGATTTTTTTTTCCCCTTTGCCACACGCCCTACGATGATCCATACTGTCCTTCTCGGACGCATACTTACGCAAGTACCTGATCAGCTGGGAATGGTTACTTCTGTCACAGCTGCATCAAGCCATTTCTTTTTGAGCTGGCCAAAGTTCAAAAAAGGAAGTCAGTTGAACTTCGGGAAGGACAGTATTCGATCTCGGGCGGTGCATATCCCACAGCAAATCCTCAATCTACCTCATAATTACATGACGAGGCTCATCATGATGAGCTGTTGGGTATCATGGTTGATTCTCCTAACTTGCATAAGCTCATTATGTTATTAGTAGCGTTTTCAGTCTCCCCCGTTCCAAACCAAAACTCTATCTGACCCTCTGCTGTGCATCACTTGACAACTCTGTGGATCTCCTCGCGCGTGTGCTCCAGGATCTTGACGTCCAGACCCTCCGACCTCAGCTTGTCCAGCACCTGGGCATTCTGCATCGCCTCCTGCTTGTCGCTCACAATATACGCGCCACTACCGACCTTCCCGTCCGAGCCCAGGGCCATAGTAACCCCCTTCTCCGCAGCAGCACCGCCGCCGGCGCTAAAGCTGGGGCTGAACGCCGTGAACATCAGCCTCTCGCCTGCCTCCTCTGCAGACACAAACAGGACCCTCCCGACGGTAGGGATGAGGAGCCTGTTCATCAGGAACTTGACGGCGCCCCCGATGTGCTCGGAGCTGAAGATGCCGGTGCGGACCATGCCCGGGTACGCGTGCACGAAGCTGATCTTGGGGTTCTCCTTGTGCAGCTGCTCCATCGACAGCGTGACGTACGTCGTCGCCGCGCCGGCCGCGTTGGCAAAGTTGTAGTTGCCGGGCTTCTTGAGGGCCAGGTCGTCCGGGAAGATCTTGGTCTCGTGGCCCGCGGCCAGCACGGACACGACGCGCGGCGAGGGCGCGGCGTTGAGCAGGGGGAGGAGCTCCAGGGTCAGCAGGGCGCGGGCGTAGTGCCGGATCGAGGTCAGCTTGTCGAGCCCCTCGCTGCTCTCGTCGCGCGTGCCCATGGTCAGGTAGCCCGTCGACATAAACAGCAGGTCGACGGCCTTCTCCTGTGCCAGGATCGTCGTGGCGACCTTCTTCATCTCGGAGAGGAGGGTGAGATCCCCGGCCGGAATGGGGATGTACTGGCCGTCCGGGTTGATGCGCTGGAGATCCAGGACGATGGCGTCGAGGACATCTTGTTTGCGGCCGATGATGTAAATCTTGGGGGCGTTGAGGCTGGTGGCGAGGGCAGTGAGAAAGCCGCGGCCGATGCCGTTGGTCCCGCCGGCCACGACGGCTGTGAGGCCGGGCGGGGTAGATGATTTGAGAGACTTGTTAAAGTCTCGAATATCTGAGAGCTTGACCATTTTCGTCTGGGGAGATCCACGATAATACCGGCAGCGCAGGCGGGAGAGGCCTCAGAGAGAAGGGTCCAGGGAGCGGGGTCACTCGAGGCTATTTAAATATAAACCATGTTAAATATGAGGTGTTCCCTCCTTATACATACAATTCATGTATAGAGTAAGAGGCTGTGTATTAGTAATGAATTCCTCGCTTATTCAACCGACCATTCCAGACAGATGCTGTGGACGGGTCGGACACTAATACGAACGCGACATCACTCTTCAAACTTAGATTCCGTATTCGCGTTCCGATCACTTGATCTACAGAAGGCCACTTCTCAACGTTCACAGCCTAGCGTCTTCAGCGTGTTTCCGTGAAAGTTCACACACACACACACACACACACACACACACCTTGTTCTTTTTAGAAACCCAACAGGTGTGGCTAGAGGTTCGTGCTCGGAAGCTTACAAGGGGGCTGCCCGAGCCCGTGAGGCAGAGGAGCCTGGAAGAACCAATCAAGGAGCACTGCCCAGCTTTTCCTACAAGCTACACGGCTGGTTTTGACTTTGCAGATAGTAAGCCTTGATAATCAGGTGGACTGATTCACGACTTGTAGCTTGTCTTCTTTCGAAAGCATGTGACCCATCCCACTCTTTGCCTTTACAGGGTCCACGGCCATGCCCCGTGCAGACGCGCATCCTACGTTCAACACCACCGCCTCCAGCTGGTTGTCGGTGAAACCTGAGCCTCTTCAGAAGTATTTCACCTTTTCAGCCCTGGGCCATGCAGGCCTCCTCCGACATGGGAGGTGTCTCACCAGGCGACGACCTCCCACAAGGACTCCTGCTTCTTTCTTTCTGGGCAAAACGAGGCTTCCTTGAGATGCACGTCGATAGACCCCCCGCCCAGGAAACCCCATCAGTCTCAGTGGACAATCGGCACGGGAAGAACCTGTAGCCGATGGCTCGCGATCGGTAAGGCGAATCAGCCCGAGGTCCCGCCTGGGTGTTCGATCCCGACTCATCGCCAGACGACGGCCGCGTCGTGCATCACCCTCATCTGATGCCAGAGACCTATGAGAGGGCGATGTCTGGGCCAGGGGGGCAGTAGGTGCTCAGGCATGAGGTCAGCTAGCCGGCGGGGTGGGGCCGTGAACATCTTCACGACGGGGCCGCTGTCTTGCGGAGACTATCCCCTTCGGGCATGGGAACCGGAGCCTTGGACCCGGGCGTCACGAGGCATGAAGAAAACAGGACGGAGAAAGAGGAAAACTGTGGTACTGAGTGAGACCGAGGTTATATAAGGAGTTGTGATTTGACAGCTCATCGCTGCTTATCTGTGTAATTACTCGGTACGGCAATTCTTTTGTGACGACCCATAAACAAAGGATCCCATGGTCTAGTCTTTTTGCCGGTTCGATAAAGACTATGTATACTATAGTAGGGCTTAAGTATAATGAAGCCCCGAAGCTACACTCTTGTGCCGGCGTCGAAGCTATGGAATACCAGTATTTATTGGTTAACTAAGGGGTTTGTTAATTAAGGTGTATATCGTTTGAGACTGACACGCAAGTATACTTTAAGTACTGAAACTTCTCTCCTGATAGAAACTGGTATTATGGCGACTTTGAGACTCACAGAGCGAGGTGAATATTTTATACCGTCATAAAATACGACAACGCCTGTCGGACCGCATATTGGCTTTGGAAAGGAGCTCGTGCCTCATGACCTCGGGGTGGTCCCTTGTAATCTCTCGTAGAGCGACCTGACATGAGGAGATCGTAAGTGAGCATCGACCAGCCGCTCCAGTAGTCGGGACGCTGTAGTCATCACCTGGTAGCGATCCTGAGTATCGAACACGTAATTGCTCTTTCGATGTGTGGTGCAAGTACCTGACAACCCGAGATCTCGCTCACATGTTGCAGGGTTCCTTGTGTCTGCTCTGTGCATACTTAGCGCATCATGAACATATACCTCTAAGCCGATGAGGAGGATTCGAGGATTGCAGTCTGGAGCAGAGAAATATGGGGGAAGGGGGGAGTAGGAAGCCGGAAACAGTCTCGGTGGGTGTGCGTGTATGCATTTTTAGCATGTAGGTATGTTCGTTGGGAGGGAAGGATGTCAGAGCAACTGATCCTCTTCTCGTTCCTTTCGTCTCCCCACTTGCGGCTATCAAAAGGGGATTTGTTACAGAGAGGAATCACGGCAGGAGTCACGGATACGCGGATTATGTCCAGGATTTTCATATCTAAGCAGCCTCTGTTCTGCAACTTGGCGTCGGGAAAGTGAGGGGAGGGAGAGTCTCGCTCCTGTGTGGCCTTTAGTCTTCTTTGGAGTCATGTTCTCTCTCAAGAACCTCGGGATCATTATTTCCGTAGCTTCGCTTTCACCTCACTTACTCTATCAGACCTGCTCGTCCGAGTTCAACAGCAACATGGAGACTCCTGCGACACCGTACTTGACGTAGAGGAATTCTTATAGGCTGACTTGGTACCACAGATTGTGTATCACAGTACTATGTAGAGTCTCGGGCCACATATACCCCCTCGCCCTTAGCTAGAATCTCAATGTTTTGCCCGCAGACCAGCCTGCACAGTTCGTCCATAAGCTTTTAAGCAGTAACTTAACCTATAGTTTGCCCACCTTTAGCTCCAAGTATAACCTCTACAGGGGGGTGGCTCAATGTGGGGTATACGTCCTTCATGGCCGAGAGATGCTGCTTGGCCGGTTGTTCCCGCCGAGCTGGAGCTGGCGGTTGCATGTTTCACGATCCCAGCCCCGGGGGCCCGGGGCGGTTCAGCAGCAGCAAGGAGATCGAAACACTGTGTACTACTAGAGGAGGTAAGCACTACAGGGCTGAAGTTGCTGAACCAAGATTTCATGGCCCCCCCTCCCATCGCTACCAAAGGATGAACGACCTTGCTTTTTCTAGCCTCAACGAGGTGGTTTCTGGTTTATGCGCTGAAGAGAAGGGGCAAGGTTGAGCCGAGGGTTCTATGCCCACCCTCTACTTGTCCAGAGTGCCGTTCCAGTCTGGTATCTCGTTGCAAGCTTGTCATTGAAGTGCTTAGGAGCCATGTTTCTAATCCGGCAAGCAGGTCATCATGATGATGTTGCGTTGGGTGTCAGGGATATTCAGAAACGGCCCGAGTTGCGATCCAGCGCAACGGACATGTTGGCCCCCTCGACTCGGTACGGGCTGCTGCGTGGGCTCGGCAGGACGCGGGCAGGGGATGCAATCCTCCATGACGATGGAGACCGGGACGGCCGACGACAGCAGGTTCCCAATGGAGATTGTTGAGAACCTCGGTTTCACCTCGATTATGTTGAGCATCGAGCCGTCGGATGGTAGACAGGATCACATACACAGCACGCAGCTTTGTTGTATCATGTAGATCTGTCGGTGTGGTGGCCGCAAGCGGATGTAAGCCGGGAGTCGTCCGTCACCGAGAGGCAATGCGGGTTAGTCCGGAGGTGCCCAAGTCCACGGGGGCCCGTTGACAGGGGACAATAGGAGACTCCCGTATTCCATCTCTCGTCGAGTATCAGCTTTACTACCATACCAGGCGGGCCCTTTGCGGACAAAAGGAATCAGCAGTTGGCGTGTATAAGCCATCATGGTTGGGGGCGCAGGGATTTGTGGTGAAGGAGGAGCGAGACCCTGCGATGCGGACAGCAGGCAAGATTGTGAGACCATCTGACAGCGGCCAACCCTGCGGCCGTGACCACTGCTCAGAGGCTATTCAAGCCTCGAAAAAAAAGCCACGTGCTGTTCGGGACGCATCTGAGGACCGAGATTCCCAGCCCCTCGTGTGTCTCGGGGCTGGAAGATAGCTGTCGGGACCACCGTGGTAGACAGGTCTCACGAAGAGATCCGAAGGTGGCCTGCAGCACTTTTTCTCTGGCCACCTGTGATTTTCGCTCGCAGGAACTCCTGCTATAGCCATGTCGGTGACAATGAAGCCGTCGTGAAGAGGCACTGAGTCGAAGGGGGATGCTAAATATAGATGTCAAATGACCTGGGCTGTCAGACGGCACAGCGGTAATTTCTGGACTCCACGTAACCCACAGGGTACGTATACAACCGTGCATAGTAGTCGCAACGTTCCTTCCAGCACTTGGGTAGCTCAGCATAAATGGCACTTTGTCAGGCTAACAGTCTGACCCGCCACTGGTATGGCTTGTGTTCGTCAGCCCCTCTCCTGTGGTAGACGACGGCCCCTTGGACGCGAGCCAGTTCGGATTTCCGAGGCTCCTGGGAGAAGGCTGCCATGTGGTCTGTCCATACGAAGTACAGTACCGCACGAAGTACTGATCATGACTTGCGGCACTGCACTATCGCAGACAGCCGCAGGTGCCTGGCCTCATGTCAGATGCCGCCGATCTCTGTTTGGGTGGAGCCCAGCAGATCCTCCTGCTTCCTTCCAATATCGCAAACATCCAAAAACGCATCTCAACTGTAACCTGCCGCGGCCATGACGTTCAGCACAGGTGTGCTAGATCCTCTATTTCGGTATCCCGGGGGTTATCAGCTTTTAGACACCGGAATCTGCTGAAACCCCCATCGGCACCTGGCAGTGGAGGATGTATCAGGCGCGCCTTCTGCCTGCCAGTGGTGTGTGCCGTGCTTTTCAGCGTAGTTCCAGGTTTTTGCCTCATGACGGAGGACATGACGAGACGGTGAGTCGCGGCTCTGTCTCTCCGTACACTCGATTCCTCTGCGGATCAGGGCGAGGGGGAGGAGCGTCACCCTTCCCTCTCCGTCTCGAGGAGTTCCAGGGCCTAGTCGCAGGAGGTGAAAAAAAAGAAGAGGCGAGAAGGGCGAAAAGATAGAGAGAAAAAAAAAAAAAAGTACCCGGACCCCCCAGTGGCTAAATTGTGGTGTGGACAAAAGCTGAGGCCACAGGTTGCAGTTGCCTGTAGGTTGCGTGTCATCCCTGTCTCTCTGCAGGGCGTATGGGTTCTCATTGGACAGGCAGGGGCTTACTGGCGGATCTAGTGGGCCTGGCGGGCCTGGCGGGAAGCTAAAGTACGCAGTAGGGTCGAAGGCGTTACTATGTACAGTAGCACTAGAAGCGTCGAAAGCGTGGAAGGGTCTCAGGCCCCACAGTGCCTAACACCCCTCGTCGCTCGCAGTCCCTTGGGGCCTCTGCTCCGCCTCAGCAGTCGTCAACTCACCCAAGTAGCTGCACGTCAGCGCTCGCTCATTTCTCTGTCGACACTCACCCAACTGGACCTCCAGTGACCTCCCTCAGCAGCCAACCACCTGCTGCATCCAGAGATTTCAGACCAGACCCTGCACTGCACCACCCTATGGGAATTGTGATCGCGTTGGCAGCCAGCCGCCTGTCGGTTCCTTTTCATCCTAGTCCTCCTCCACCAACCACTCATGCATGAACCAGCGCTTGTTCCTCCCTAGAAGGCGTCACATACTTCTGCTTCAACTGTCCCACGGGGGCTTGCTACCTACCTGTCTGTCATTCTTGTCTCAATTCTCCAGTTTCTGGTCGCGCCCCTGGCCGTTGTACCTCCTCGTCCCTCATCGGGTGAAAGGTGGCGCACATCCTAGTTCGCCGCGCAAGCACTGTCATCAATCTGTCTTCTTCTATCTACTCAAGGAAAAGGGACTCTCGATTTTCTCTCTCTCTTCCAGCATCACAAATGGCAACCTGAAACCGCGCCTTCACCGTCGAGAATGGAGTGAGGTCCTTGTGCAGACTCCCTGCTGATTAGCCATCCCGCGACCAACTTGCGGTCGACTATCTATCTCCCCGCCTGTCTAGCCATGTCGCAGGTCTCCGCTAATGAGGCTGTCGCCGCCGTGGACGAGGCCGTCCCGAGGCGGTCCTCGATCGAGAAACCGCCCGTAATGAGCGACTCAGAGTTTGAGGATGACGATTTGGATGACGATGAACTCCGACCTGTGGCCTTCCATAACCTGCCCGAGGAAATCATCCAACAGTGAGGCGACCTTTTGTTTTTCTTCTCTCTCTCTCTCTCTCTCTCTCTCTCTCTCTCTCTCTCTCTCTCTCTCTCTCTCTCTCGTGTCATGATCTGGAATGGCCCGATCCCAGCGAGGTGACTGACCAGACTGCCGCGGTAAACTAGAATTCTGGAAGCTGCCGACCCGGACGCGTTCGCATCCTTGATCCTGCTCAACTCGAAATGGCGGAGCGCATCGCAGCAGGGTCATCTCTACGCGACCCAGCTGATGAGGTGTCCCTCCTATTCGGCGAGTCACAAGAGGGAGCCCGACGGGAAGCAGGAGAACCTGCCGCAGCTGAGGAAACTCTTTGCCCGCGAGGTCAAGCGCAACCTGTTCGCCGCGTACCTGCGTCCCAACCATACTGAGATCAAGCTCGTGTCCAACTCGATCAGCTCTTCCTCATGTCCTGGCGGGGATGGCATGTCTTTCAACCCGTCTCCAAAGGGGCACTACCTGCTTGCGTACAACTCGTCCCGGATCCACATCATCGACCTCCGCGGTCCCACAATTTCCGTGGAGAGGGAACTGAAGATCCTCCGGCGGCCCGTTGCGACGTGCATCAAGGACGATGGATCCTTGCTCGCCGTGCTCTTGACTGAGATGCAGGTAGACCTCTACGACCTCACGCAGACCCCCCCGAAGCGTACCCAGTCCATCATCCTCGACCACAGCCCCCGGGCGATTGCCCTGTCGCCATGCGGCAACGTCCTGGCTGCTGCTTACGAGGGTGGTATCGAGGTCCAGGCGCTGAACCCAGGTGCCCTGGCAACGGAGAGGAGATCTGTGAAATGCGATGGTGTTGACGCCCTGGCCTTCTCCCTGGACGGTACTCAGATCTTAGGCACCACCCTCCACTCAGCACAGCCGAATACCGTGATCCTGACGGCGCCCTACTACGATCCGGGCGCCCAGATGTCAAATGAGGACATCAGTGCCCTCTGGACAACATCTATTCTGTTCCCAAACTCCAGCCGCGACTGCAGTCATGCCGTCCTGCTCCAGGAGTCGAGCCACGACGAGGCGTCTTGGACCTTCACCTATGACCGCAGCTTCGAGACTTTCCGTGCCGTTCGCATCGATGACCTGCGCAACGGCACTACGTATTTCACTGGACCAATCTCGAACACGCCGTCAAAATTAGTGCCCTGCACCCTGCCTTCGGCATCTTATAGTGGTGAGCTGGTCTCCGCCGGTTTCCAGGGCAAAGAAGTGTGGCTGTACGGTATTCCAGAAGATCTCGAGGCCGTCCCGGACACCTCGAGCAGCTCCCTCGAGGTGAATGGCGGCTCGGGAGGGGTAGCCCGTAGCGTCAGCGGATCTTCCATACGAACCCGTCCTCGAACGCAGGAGGCCGGAGAGAGCAGGGTTCCGCAGTGGCAGCTGCTTTGTGATAGGTACCGGAATACTCTGGTTGGTGGCTTCAAGGCTGCCGAGCTCAGCGGTGTCTCTACGCTGAAGTGGGTGGCCTCGTTTGGAGACCACTCGCTGAAAGAGCGCCTGGTTATCACGGCAAAGGGGGCTACACCCGCCAAGCCGCTCAGCATGGATGATGACGGCATGGACTTCGAAGACGGCGGCAGACTCACGCTTGTCGACTTTGACTACGGGCTCGACGACGGCTGTGTCAGTGAAGTCACGGTCGAGGTGGGGATGAAAGAGCCTGAGGTCCTCGAGGAGGAGCGTCGTGACCTGGAAACCGAGGTTGCCATCGTCAGAAGGCGCACCGTGGCACAAAGGAGGGGAAACCGAAGTGCGATGATGAAGGCTGCGACGACGGCTGCACGGCCGACCCCTGCGCGATCTGTCGACGACGACGACGACGATGACGACGACCCACTCTTACCGCGTCGGGTTGGTGCCGCCCCGGTGCGGCCACGACCAGCCTCTGCGGCGACTGAAGAGACCGAGACAAATGCTGCTCTCGAGGAGGTGGAGGCCCTTGATGCGCCGTACTCGCATACTGGTCCACGATCCCTCACAACTCTACGTCGGGCAGCAACAGCGGCTGCAAACCACAGACAGCGCAACCCGACGACGTCGTCAGGAGCCCCGATTGAGTACCGCCGTGCAGACGGACGGAACGAGCACCCTCATGAGAGTGATGCAGACAACTGGGTGCCACCACCGCCGCCTTACCAGAAGGAGGATCCTGGCGAGGCGCCCGCGTTTCTGCGTCACTCAATGGTGCCCGCGATAGCCTCGGCACAATCTCACACGCGAGATGAGGACGTGCCTCCTGTACCACCGGTTCCTTCGATCCCGTCGATCCCGCCCGTCCCGCCTATCCCCCAGGAACACCGACCGTCCACCTCGGCTGGACTTGTGGGAGGTGTGCCGGCACGATCACAAGAACGCTCGTCGAGGCGCCAGACATACATGCCGGATCACACTGTGAGGACGCCCGTTACTGGCACTGCACATCACCGCTTATCGAGCTATCCGGCCATGCCCTCAGCTCAGCAAATCTCGGCGGAAACCTCCCGCGGCGGGGCCATCGCATTATGAAGAGGATGATATCTACAACGTGTCACCTCCCGATACCCCACGCCCACAGGACAGCGTGCCTGCAGACTATCGGAATGCGGAGGGCAGTGATATATCTCAGACGCCTGTGGGCCCTGGGTCTGACCCATCACCGTCAATATCAAGTATCACGCCATACACGGGGACTCAGCGCTCCATTCCGCTGGTCCCGCGCATCCAAACTGCTGCCAGGTCTGCGCAACCTCCCTACCATCCCTCTGACGTTGGACAGGCTATGGTGGACCATTCAGTGGGCGACTCGACATGGAACCCGCACACGGCCGTCGCCTCGAACTCCATACCTGCTGTGCACTCTCAGACGTGGCCCATGCCACCTCCTATCCCTCACGTGCCCTCGACAGTCTCCACAGGATACCCCTTGACAGCCCCGGCGACACACACAACGATGAGCGACATGGCAGCCCGTTACCTGCCCCCGCCCCCTCCGCAAGAGCTTGCGGTCGAGGAACGGGCGAGCAGCAGGCAATCTTCGCTCGCGCGACGCATATCAACTGGTTTTCACCTTCCTCGTATCCGCGCCTCAAGTCGAAGTGAGAGCCGAAGCCAGAGCCGAGCGCAGAGTCGGGCCCAGAGCCGGAGCGACGAGAGAAGGCGACCTCTCTCTATCGCGCAGCAGTCAACCCGACCTGGGACGGCCCAGACATTCTACCAACACCCACAGCTGGCGTATGCGCAGCCTCTGGCGATGGCCTCGTCGCCACAACGTGGCGTCCACGCAATAGATCACGCGCGCCAGGCGCCTGACCAGCCCTTGATTATCAGCACCCCCACCGGTATTCAGGGCGCGTACGACGCTCCTACGGGACAGACTCTGGATGCCCGCACCGGGGTCCCGATTGTTGCTCCCGTCCCTCGCCATCCACGCCCTGGCCGAAGCCCAGGTATCCCAAGGCCGGCGGAAAGATTAGAGAGCATGTATCACGGACAGCAGGAGCAAGGTCGCTTCGTTCCGAGTTTTCTGAGCCACCCGCCGGCGCCCAGCGACTTCTCGACCCGAAACTCGTCCCTGAACCGACGCCCTTCCCGTGCGGAGCGCAGTGCAGCCAAGAACATTGCTGACGCGAAGAAGAAGGGCTGGCGGCCCAGCCGGAGCAAGAGCCGAAGGGCGACGAGGAGCAGGCCTAGCGAGCCGGAATTCGACATGATGAGCCAGAGTGCGTGGACGGATATCACCATGACGACGGCCGGAGGGCGTGCGACGAGGGCGTACCACTATCCTAACCCGGAGGCCCAGAAGGCCTCAAGGGACAAGAAGTGTGTGGTCATGTAAGGCGGGTCCTGGCCGGCTTGATTACACGATGAGTAATGATGATGTTTGCGAAATCTGACGATATAAACACTGTGATGCCTTGGGCGAACCCTTGATAAGATATGTGGCGTTTTATCTATACATATATATTTATACATATATATATATTTCTCTTGAGGGAGGATTGGAATGGGGCCCTGGGTTGAAGATTGGCATCCAGGGACCAGTGGACTCGGAAAATCTCATCCCAAGTAGGCGGGTACTTTTACTGTTCATATTTTGATGTCAGGTAGATAGTAAGAACATGTCAGCCGCCAGAGATACGTCTGGTTTGTGACATCACGTCAGGACTCTCGAGTTCTCTCACAACAGAGGCGCGAACATTTGCTCTATTTAGGTAGGTTATCCCAAAAGACGGAACCAGCTTCCACCCTGTCTGACTACCCCACATGCCCCTCTATTTGTATGCGTAGTAGCGCCTCTGCCCCTCCATACTTTTTACTCACCAACACACCAGGCCAAATCTCAAGACTACTATGCAACCTTTTCGATGCTCTGGCATCAGCTCATGACTATGATCAATAACCCGTAGATTTTTGTCGGGCTACAGTTTTATTCATCCGGGCCTCACTGCTGTAGGTGAAGAACCTGTTGAGCCTGGCCAATTCTTCTTCTCCCACCTCTTCGGTGCCAGTCCAGATTCTCCATCTCCACCAAGCAACTGCCTGCCCGCCCGCTCTCATCATCAGGTTTTCCCAAACCCACGCACGAGCCGAGCTTAGCAGGAAACGCCGAGCCGGCTCTCGGAAGAACAGGACGAAGCGTTGACCTCTCGCCTCGCCCACCATCATGGGCAAAAAGGACAAGAAATCCGGCGACAAGAAGGCCAAGCTTGCGGAGAAGAAGGCCAAGCAGGAGAAGAAGGCCGACAAGAAGGCCAAGACCAAGGCGTCCAAGCTTGAGGGGAGCGATGCCGAGGACGTCGACCTGGACGAGGTGCTGGCCGAGTACCAGCGCGCACAGGAACAGTTTCTCAAGATCACAGAGGTCGTGGCCGAGGGCCCGCCCAAGCCGCGGTCGGCCTCGTGCTTCCTCGCCAGCCCGTCCAACAGCAACCAGCTGCTCCTCTTTGGCGGCGAGTACTTCAACGGGGCGCTGGCCACCTTCTTCAACGACCTGCACATATACCACATCGACCGCGACGTGTGGAAGACGGTGACGAGCCCCAACGCGCCGCTGCCCCGGTCGGGCCACGCGTGGTGCCGCGGTGGCAACCAGGCCCAGTACGTCTACCTGTTTGGCGGCGAGTTCTCGAGCCCCAAGCAGGGTACCTTCTACCACTACAACGACTTCTGGCGCCTCGAGCCCAACACGCGCGAGTGGACGCGCCTCGAGCCCAAGGGCAAGACCCCGCCCGCCCGCAGCGGCCACCGCATGACCTACTTCAAGCAGTACATCGTCCTCTTTGGCGGCTTCCAGGACACGGCCAACAGCACCCGCTACCTCGCCGACCTGTGGCTGTACGACACGGTCAACTTCACGTGGTCCTCGCCCGCCCTGCCGCCCGCCCAGCTCAAGCCCGACGCCCGCTCCAGCTTCACCCTCCTCCCGCACGAGCAGGGCGCCGTGCTGTTCGGGGGCTACTCGCGCGTCAAGGCCACGGCGGGGAGCGCAGGCGGCGGAGGCAAGGCCGGCAAGGGCGGCGTCAGGAACGTGCTGCGGCCCATGGTCCACCAGGACTGCTTCTACCTGCGCGTCACGCCGCCGGCATCTGATGGGCCTGCCGGGGCGCCGCCGGCCGTGCGGTGGGAGAGGAGGAAGAAGCCTGCGAACGCGCCGGAGCCGAAGCGCGCAGGAGCCACGATGGCGTACCACAAGGGGAGGGGGATCATGTTTGGCGGCGTGCAGTAGGTCTATCCCGCGATCTGCTTAACCCCCCGAGGAGGTCCCATGATGGACTACCCTCCTCTGCGTATATATATATATGGAGATCGGACCCGGAACGGTGGTAAGATGCTGACACACAACTGCCTAGTGATGTCGAGGAGAGCGAGGAGGGGATGGACAGCGAGTTCTTCAACGGGCTTTTCGCCTGGAACATCGAGCGGAACCGCTTCTTCCCGCTCACGCTGCGGAAGCCGAGGGCACAGAAGAAGGCGGCCGGCAACGAGGAGAGGGTGGGACGGAGAGGTCGCGCCCAGGCCAAGGAGGAGGAGCTGCTGCGGCAGCTCGCGGCGCTCGAGACGGGCAGGAGCATCGAGGACGCGGGGGCCATGGAGCTGGACAGGAAAGAAGCCGAGGAGAGCAGCGAGGACGACAGGCCGGTGCGCGACATGCCGGTCACCATGGAGCTCCCGCACCCGAGGTTCAACGCCCAGCTCGCAGTCCAGGACGATGTGCTGTACATCTACGGCGGCACCTTTGAGAAGGGCGACAGGGAGTACACGTTTGACGAGATGTATGCGATCGACCTGGGGAAGATGAGCGGGTGCAAGGAGATCTTCAGCCGGCAGACGGAAGACTGGATTGTGAGTCCCGCCCGTGTCCCCAAGTATTTACTCTGTCGCCATGCAGGGACTGATACGTTGACGCGCCAGGAGTCCGAGGACGAGGAGGAGGAGGACGACGACGAGGATGACGACGAAGACATGGAGGATGAAGAGGATGGGGACGAAGACGTTGAGATGGGAGAGGAGGAGGAGGAAGAGCAGCCCAAGTTCACGGCCAGCAAGCGCAAGAAGAAGCAGGGCGAAGCGGCCGGTATAGATGCGGACACCGCCTCGGAGGCATCGACACCGAAGAGTGCTTCTTCCGAGGAGGCAGAATCAGAAGCAGACACAGCCGCCACATCAGTAGACGACGGACTGCCGCATCCTCGTGTAAGCCCCCTCCCCCCTCCTCCTTCTCCCGCCCTTTTCTCGGCGCGCCCTGAGCCACAGAACCGCTCGTGCACACTCACTGACAGTCACCCGTACAGCCCTTTGAGTCAAGAAGAGACTTCTTCCAGCGCACATCAGCAGAGTGGCAGGAAGTCCTCATGACCAGCCTGCGGTGGCAGGGCACCCAGCCCGAGGCGCTGACGATCAAGGAGATCAAGTCGAGGGCCTTTGAGCTGAGCGAGGAGAAGTGGTGGGACTGCAGGGAGGAGATCACGGCCCTCGAGGATGAGCAGGAGGCTGCCGGCATCAGCGAGATCATCTCGCTGGCCGACCGGGGAGGAGCTGGCGGCGCAGGTGGTGGCGGCGGCGGCGGTGGTGCGAGGAGGAGATAGAGAGAGAGATAGAGAGAGAGGTACATACATGTGTGACATGACTAACATTTGTCACATTAGATATGCCTATCTATAACATACTCGCCACGCCTGTCGGTGTCTTGACTCACCTGCAGGAGCAAATGGGATGCTTCCTGGCTTGTGGCCAAGGTCGGCGCAGAGAATGATGAAGAATCATGATTTTCGAGATGAGCAATCATCATGTGCCTCCACACGCATTCTCTCTCCTTTGATCCTTCGACCTTTTTTCTATTATATTTCTCCCCTTCTTGGTCGGCTGAGGCGGGTCGGGAGATGAGAAGAAGCAGAAGAAGGAGGCGGCTTGGGGGTGCGTTACCTCCTTAACGCCGGAACTAACTAAATACTACTGTATTGTGCTAAGTAATGAACTCCGCCTAATTGAATGGATGGGCTTGCGACCCCCCCTCAACGCGGTCCGATGCGCGTCGCGGGGTATTTTTGGAATTATCCAGTTCACGAAACCACACCTCACCGACAGGATCACAGACAAGTAAGACTATCTTATGTGACGTCTCCTCCGCCACATCCATCTCCTTCACATCCTCATCAAGACCGGACATCACAGACCAGGTCGGTCCTCTCGAGAACCCACCACAATGCCACTCGGCATCCAGCGTCTCAACGCAAAGAAGGCTCAGCCCAACGACCGCATCGTCTTTATCAAACCACTCGGGGGTGAACATGAAGCCATAGCCCAGGAGTTCCTAGAGCGCATAGCAGCTCAGTGCCGTACGTCGCACTCTGGCTGGCTGCGGCCACCCAGCATCTCCCCTTCTCCCCTCTGCGCGACGAACAAGCCAGGCTGCTCACCTCACAGCGACAGTGCCCATCATGCGGGAACACCACCTCTCCATCACCACCCTGGAGGAATACGAGCCCAACCGCGAGTTCGTAGGCCGCAACTTCAACGCCGGCGAGATCATCCAGCTCGTCCTCCGAGCCCCCGGCGGCTCGTCATCGTCGTCGCCCTCCTCTCCCACCCGCTGGCTGCCCTTTGCCTACGTGCAGATGGTCATGATGCACGAGCTCGCCCACTGCGCGCAGATGAACCACAGCCGGGCCTTCTGGGCCGTGCGGAACCTGTACGCGGGCCAGATGCGCGGGCTCTGGGCGCGCGGGTATACGGGGGAGGGTATGTGGGGGCCAGGGGCGCTGCTGGGCACGGGGGCCTGGGAGGCTGGGGCTGGCGCGCTGGTGGCCGGGGATGAGGAGCTGCCGGAGAGCCTGTGCGGCGGGACCTTTAGGACGAGGGGGAGGAGGAGGAGGAGGAGGAAGAGGGGCAGGAAGGGTGGTGGCGGCCTGGGGGAGGAGGAGCTGAGCTATCAGGAGAGGAAGCAGAGGCGGATCGAGAAGAAGTTTGGAAAGAACGGTGTCGCGCTCGGGGCTGACGAGAGCGTCAAGGCTAGGCTTGAGAAGGGGAGACGGACACGGGCGGCGCCGAGGGTGGCGGGCAGCAACAGGGGGGAGAGAGCTCAGGGCCGCAGCCGCGCTGGCCAGGTTCGGGCAGCAGAAAGAGGAGCCCCGGGAGGAGGGGCCCAAGGTGAAGGAGGAGGAGGAGGAGGAGGAGGCCAGCGGCGACAGTGACGAGGAGAGCGACTACGAGGATGGCGCCGACATAGACGCCGGGGCAGCCGACGCAGTCGACCTCGACGGGACGAAGCTGGTCGACGGCAGAGGCAACCGCATGGTCAAGGTCTGCGAGGACGAGAACCCCGACGACGAGGACGCTGCCAGCGAGATGAAGGAGCTGCAGTCTTCCATCACGGCATACTTTGCGCCCAGCAGGAGCGAGCCCGCCGGGGATCGAGGACCAGACCCAACCGGCGTCGCCGACGACCAGGGAACCAGCGAGAGGGGCCGGCGGTCTGCGGTGACAGAAAAGGGGGAAGCTCAGGCGCGCGGGCCGAGGGACCCAACAGCGGTCCACACCAGCAGGTCCATCCCGCAGGCCGCCGAGGAGGAGAGGCAGTCGACCTCGGGCGGGGCGGCAGGTCTTGCCGGGGGGCGTACGTGTGGCTCATGTTCCTTTGCGAATGCGGCTTATACGGTGACGTGCAGTATGTGCTCCAACGTCCTCGCCCCGGAGAGTGTTCCTGGGACCTGGCGCTGCCAGGGCGCCTCCCTGCGAGGGGAGCAGCTATCTCAATGCCGGGGACTGCGGCGCCTGTGGTGTCTGTGGGCAGCGCAAGGGTGCTGCTGCTGCTGTCTGAAGACCTGTGGCAGACGGCATGGCGGTCCTGTGGTGGCCAGCTCATATTGGGTTCCCCCCTAGCCCTAGGCGTGCTCGATCCGCCTGCCCAAGACGGGGAGCCCACATCCACGCGCCGCTGGATGCAGACCGGTAAGATCAACGAGAATCCTCTGCATTGGGTTCATACTATGGATGTATTCGCTGCATGTCTGCGGCTATTTGCGCTGTGGATTATCATGGAAGCCTAAAATGCCGCCTGTGGACGGTAGGATTGGAGGATCCAGAACGACACCAGGGCTGCAAGGGAGAAAAAGGCACATGATACTATTAAAAAAGAATCCCTACTAGCAGACATGAAGTTTAGCCCATGCGTGATCTGGCGTAGTGGATGAATAGCCGTCGATATTAGTAGCATCTGTGATGTTTCCCTAGGCAGAGAGAGAGAGAGAGCTCTCTGATGAAGCACGGGTCGTCCTCCTCCTCTGCAACTCCCCCCTCCCCCCCCCCTCTCCTCTACGGATACCGTATCCAGGACACGCCGACCGGCGATCTGATAAGAGAGCAGCGGCCCAAAAGGACAAGGAGGATCGTGGGAGGTCTCTAGAGGACCCTTCCCTGGATGACAGGCAACACCGCTGCCATGTAATATGGGATCCATCCAGCATCCAATTTCGCCAACCTCACCGATTGGCCTGGGGATCGACTTTCCTGCCCCCGTCCTCCTTATTTCCCGGTCGGTCAGAACTGCCCCGGGTGTGACTGTGACTGTGACCGGGGAGGGGGTTACCACAATTTGTTTCATCTTTTTCCCTTCCTCCGAACCTTGTGCCGCCCTCGAGCTGATTGTTCGCCGAGCAAAAAAAAAACAAACCTCTTTAGCGAGCGTCAGATTAGGATCTCGACAGGATCACCAAGACTTTAGCCACAGAGCACACGGCAGTGAGATACTCGCCAGCAGGGATCCCAAGTAAGCATAAATAAATCATCAATACAGGCCAGTGGAGAAATAATTCTTCCCAGCCAGCCCGACCACATCCACCCCACCCAGGCTGCCCTTTTTCCAGGACAGGGAGGTCGTCATGGGCTGCGGATCTTGGGAGCTCAATCTGCACGGGTCGCAGCGCCGGGTTGAAAAGTGTATTGAACAAGTGACGGACCGGGAAGAGATCCTCCCACGATTAATATAGCTCAGACTCTGTTCATTTCGAGATACTATATTCTGCGGAGAACCACACACACACACTCTCATCCTGTGTGGCTCGAATCCGTCACAGTCACATCATCACAACAGTGCGTAGCAGCGGTCTCAGGTTTTCTTATCTAAAGTATTTTTTCTGGGGGATTTTCTTTTCGTCCCTCATTTTTCTTGGGATCTTCTGTACTTATATCACTCACCCACCGCAAACCGCTCATCATCGCCCTCCCTTTTTATATTGCCGGCGGGGCTCGGGGAAATGACATCCTGCTTCCTCTGCCCTGCGCTTCTTATCAGCCAAATTTCCGACCAGACGCAGTGAACTTTTCCTCTGGGGGTGCTGGTGGTCGTCGTCATCATCACCGCTATTTTTTTCCCTTTCTTTTTCTGCTTTTGTTTTGTTCAAGAGCTCAGACGGCCTGTCGCCGTTTTTTTCTCTTCTTCCTTCTTCTTTTCTCCCGCCTTTCGTCCTCGTGCTGTTTGTCGTGGCAGCAGCTGACGCCTCTTCCCTCTCGTCCCTCTCAGCCGGTCCAGCCTCGTCGCGACTGATAACCGCGTCTTCACCCGCGAGAGCAGGCTGTGATCTACTGAGTGACAGGGACCCACGGACAGCTTGACAAGAGAAGGGAAAAGATATCACTGGCACACCTGCCTGGCCTCGTACATTTATTCCTCTCTTCCTTTATTTTTTTTTTTTTAAAAAAAACCAAAACAAAACAAAACAAAAAAACAACAAGATGCGCGTGACTTATCTGGTGGCCGCTGCCATCACCACCCTCACCGGCGCCGGCTTCACCCGTGCAATGCCTGGCCCCTGGAGTGTACCACAGGGTAAGACGAAAAACCATCCATCAGCCCTCGCAACAAGGTTCTCTATATGCATGCTGACCACCGGACAAGAACACTTCGAGGTCCTCTCGCTACGACACACGATTCCTCTCAACCCAGACGCGGTAGGCGATGTCGACTGCTGGGACCCAGAGGCGTAAGTTTATTTCTTGTTTATATATATATATATCAAAATTCTTTCCCCCCCCCCTTGTTTTTTCCCCTCGTCTCGTCGTACCATACGTCCCCCCATCAGCCGTCATAGCGATCACCCACGGCTGACACACAACCCGACACACACAGCCACATCGTCTACCACGACCAGAACGCCGCCCAGCTCGCCATCTGCGACGGCATCTCGGGCCCCGCCCACACCAGATGCCGCGCCTCCTCCGCCGTCACGGTCGGCAGGCGCGGCAGCGCCCAGTTCACCCTCACCGCGCTGACCCCGGGCGCCACCATCGACATCTCCAAGGTGCGCTGGGAGGAGTGCGTGCGGGCCGCGCGGGACAAGTGCCCGACGGGCAGCATGTCGGGCGTCTGTCTCGGCGGGGCCTCCTCGGGGGACGTCGGGTTCGTGCTCGAGACCACCCTCTATGCGGTGGAGCTGTAAGGGGAGGCGAGGAAGATCGGACATGTGGGCCCCCCCCTCCCTCCTAGGATGGAGGACGTGGGAGGTGTTGGTTGGGGATGACACGACATAAACACACACACACGCACACACACACATACATGCCCGCAGCACGTATGGTCTGCCGGCCTTCACTTGACTTGACCTTCGATTCGTCTTCAGGTCACGGACGGAAGTGCTCCAACACCGTGGCCTTTTAGGGTGGGGATCATGAGTGGCGTTCAACGGAAGGGTGAAGAGGTCCTCTCTTTTTTTTTTCTTCTTTTCTTCCCCCTCCCTTTTTCTTTCTTCTTCTTTTTTTACCTTTCTGATATCGAACCTGAAACGTCTATCACAAAGACGCAGGAGACCTTTTTTTTTTTTAACGCCTTTTTCTTTCCTTTTTTCTATTTCTCTTCTTTCCACATTGATGTACGCTTATGATCAGCTGTATGTCACGATTGAAAATGACTTCAAGATAGAGATGCCTACTATCATACCAAGCTCGTTGAACCTCTTGTCCTCCTGTCTTGTGCTGCTCATTTCCTCCACGAGTCATTGACGATGGGGGTTGCATCAGACCCTGTATTCAATTCGTGGGCGTAAAGGCCGGCCCGCCGCTGTCCCAACCATGAAACTTCACATGTCTGGGAGGAGACCTTGACCACCTCGGGCCACCTTGTTAGCACCAGAGTTTGAAGGCATGTGTATCACCTGGAGGATCGGTGGTGTTCTGGAGCAGATCATTCCGCCGAGGATCTCGGAAGGTCCAGGGCGGAATGACAAGTAACTCAGCTCATACAAGGTAAAATATACATGTTGTATATGGGTATCATGACAGTCCGCTCTCCTGTAGAGCGCCGCTCCGATCCTAGCAGTCGTCCTGCCCTGGTGACGAGGCCACTACAGCCCATAGCGCGTGATGCACTCCTCCCGGTGAACGTCAAGACAGTCCAGGGCACAGACCCTCGTGCCGCACTTCATACACGCCACCCGGCCCCAGTACCCGCACACCTCACAGAAGCGCCTCCTCGGGTACTGCGTGTCATCCTCCGCCCACGTGCCCCGCGCCTGGTTGTAGTTGAGCGGCGGCGCCCTCATCAGCTCTCGCAGCTCATCGTCCGTCGGCAAGGGCGGCAGCCATGATTCCAGCAGCGGGTCGGAGTCGCCAGGGCGCGCAGGCGGCGTGAAGCGTGTGAAGGGCGTGAGGATCTTGGACTCGGGCTCGGCAGGTGTGGCAGCGGTGGTGGTGGTGACAGCAGCGTCGGGCTGGGCGTTCTCTTCGGGCTGTGGTGGTGGTGCATCTGTCATGGTGACATCTGGGTCCGGTGCTGGTGTCGGCGCCGAGGGCTTCCTGCTGTTGTTGGTCGACCTCCCCTGGAGCCTCCCGCCGCCGATGACGAGGCTCCTCCTTTCCTGTGCGCCGCGCCCCCAGCTGCAGCAGCCCTCTTGTTTCCACCAGCCGCAGGAGCCGGCACCGGCGTCCCCGCCGCGCTGTGCCCAGCGCTCCCCGCGGATGCAGCAGCGCCAGCAGCACCAGCACCAGCGCCACCGCCACCAGTCCCACCCCCCCCTCGCCCGCCCCTGTCTGCGCCCTGCTCCACGCCTCAAAGTCGTCAAGGTGATTCGCAAACGTCTTCTGGCTGGCCAGGATCCTGCGCACGTTCGGCGTGTGCCCACGTATCTTGCCGTCCCGATCGCGCCCGCCGCCGCCGGGGATGGAGATCTGGGCAGCCCCGCCGCCGAGGCTGTCGCGCTGCAGCTGCTCGATCTCCTTCTGCAGCCTCGCGTCGTGGCGCGCCGAGACGTCGCTGTGGTGCGCGGCGGAGGACCCGGGGGCGGTGGCGCCCTGGCGCGCGGCGCGCTTGTTGCGGTTGACATGGAGGTGGACGGCGCTGACGGACTTGGACGGGTTCGAGGGGCCGGCGGTGTCGGTGACATAGGCCCAGCCTGGGGCGTGGGTGGTCTTGGTACTTGCTACCTCTATGACGCCGAAGTTGTTCATCGCGGGCGAGGAGGACGAGGGCCGGGAACGGGTGGTGGTGAGAAAGGAAGGGTTAAAAGGTCGATGATGGATGTTGGCAGGTTTTAGGCTTGGTGGTGGGTTTTTTGGGGAGTGGACGGGATGGGAAAGTTCGGGCCGCGGTCGGCTGGGCTTGAGGCGCACGCCCACCCTCCTCCCCCCTAATTGTATAGCTAGCGCCAGCCACTCGGGGCTGCTGAGCTTGCATGCATGGCACATGCAGTCATGTTGTGGCACAGGGACCAAGAAAGAAAAGAGGCCCAAAAAAAAAAAAAAGGGCAAGTGGAAAAGGGGTGGAGTGGCAATCAATTCCGATAGCAAAAGAGCTGCCTCACCTGATCGATCAGCGAATTTGTTGCGTATACAGCACTACAAATAGTACATACATCAATCAACATTGTACAGTACATCCTTGCTACCATAGAGCTGTTCCAGTGGAGTCGTGGGCCCAAGTCCGGGCTCTACGAAGCTTGCTGTGTGTTAAGCTGTGCCAAATCAACGTCACGGAATTATTACACTGCCCTCTTACCAAGGTAATGAAAATAAAAAGAGGGACCCCCCTCCGCCCTCTCATGTGGGACGTCATCGGCATTTCTCGGACGGGAAGCTGGTCCAGACACGTTCTTGACCCTCTTGAGCTGCCCTCCTCAGTGGTGTGGGCCACGATTGCCGCTTGAGGAGTGCGGGAGCCGTCAATCACCTTGGTACCATCGTGGTGTTCATCGTGATGGAATACTGCCTCTCTGGTGGGTGACTTTTTTTTATGTGCCTTAATGTACAGTCTCGTAGTATTAAGCCCTTCTTCTCCCTCCTCCCTAGAACATGTGTTTAGACTCCCGCACTGCCGTATTCGTTTTTTCCTCCGTCTATTTGCGCTTCTTCTCCATTGTGTCGATCTTCTCCTCGAGGGTCGTCAGGTAATTACTCATGCGCTGTGTAGCCGCCTGAAGTGCCTATCCGCGGGAGAACAAAACACTCATTAGCCAGGTCTGTCTTTTCTCCAAATAGCCAGGGCCGTTGAGGGAGCGGCGGGAGAGCGGAAGAGTACGGTTGATGATGAACAAAAGCAAGCAAGATTTGGTGCGAATGTTGTTGTTTGTTTGTTTTTCAGGCAGAATATCGTCAGATGCAATAACGCACATAGATATCGTCCTGGAGGAGCTCGTTCGACGCCTTGTAGTCTTGCAGGATGTAGTAGTAGCTACCAGAGCCGGCGAGCGTGGCGCCGAGGAGGAAGCCGAAGAGCCTGTTTCGTCGGTGCCGGGAGCACACAGTCAGCTTAATTCTCGCGTCGGGGCGCTCTTGTGTGCAGCTCTAAGGGAGGGCGGACAGGAAGGGGGGGGGAGGAGGGGGAAGGGGAGAGGAATAGGAGACGAACCCTCCACGGAATGCGCCCAGCGGCTTGCGAGCTGGCAGCGGTACAGCCGCGTCGGCGTACAGGCGCGGTGCTGACGACTGAAAGGTCCGGCGTGTCGCATTGTGAGCCAGGCTCGTCGAGGCGAGCGCTCGCGCTCCTGCTGAGGAGAGGATTCTCGATGCCATCTTGGGCGGTTGGGATGTGTGGGTGTGTGCTGTCGTGGTGTGCGGGTGAGGTGTGTGTGAAGGGACGGACGGTTAATTGTCTCGCGTGCTAAGTAAAGTTGGTAGGGGTTTCCCCGGGGCCTGGGCTCGGCTACACCAATTGGACGGGGCCTTTTTAGCCGACGGCTTCGCTGCGTGCTCCTGCTGCTCGAATCCCCCTTTAGTGGTAGGGGGGCCCTGTTACTTCTACAACCTGTCATTTTCTCAATGCAAGGAAGATTGCAGAATAGTACACGGGAAGGAAAAAAAAAAGGCAGTTTCATTATCCGAATGCTCCTCAAGGACTATTTTGACTTGTAGCCCTAATCCCTAAAAAACCGAAAACCGAGAACAGTCCCAAAGACAGGTAGGGTGGGAAAGGAAAAAGAAAAAGAAAAAAAAAGAGAGTTACAAGCCCGGTCCCGTTTTCATCATGCAGCTCATCACAGAACACCCTACAGCCTGCGGTTCCCTCACAGCTCGTCGTGCTCGGCCTCCTTCGTCTCCTTGGCCTCCTCAGATGCCTCGGTGGCCTCAGAAGCCGCGGGCGCCACAGGGGTCTCCTCCTCAGCCTTGGACACCTTGGCCTTGTACTTGCCCTTCTCGGCAATGAAGGCGGCGATGTCCTCAACAGTCCGGGAACCGCTGTAGGTGATGGGCTCCTTCTTCGCGCCGGCAGGGTACAGCTTGATGGTGGGGAAGCCCTGGACCTCGTCGGGCACGTCGTTGCTGGTGGCGTCGACCTTGGCGATGACAACCTTGTCCTTGAACTCGGAGTTGGCGAACATGGTGCCGAGCTCCTCGTACTTGGGGGCAAGCGCCTTGCAGTGCCCGCACCAGGGCGCGTAGAACTCGATCAGGACATCCTTGGTGTCGTCAAGGACGATCTGCTCATATGTCTTGGCGACCACGACAGTCACAGGGCCGTCGTTGGTCTCGGGGATGGGCTCGGACTTGATGCTGGGCTCGATCTTGCCAGCGACGTAGTCGTCGACGAACTGCTTGATGTCCGCCTCGGTGATCTCCTTCTCCTGGTCGAAGGGGAACTTCTGGTTCTTCTCTGTGTCCTGGATGGCGAAGGCGGGGAACTGGTCCGCCTTGAGGTTCAGGTTGCCAGCGTGCGCACCAAACTGCTTGGCGTCGATGGTGGCGAAGTTGATGGCGCCACGGTGAGCCTCGGCGATGGACTTGAGCTTGTCGCTCAGCTCCTTGCGCTCCTCGGGCGTCTCGGCGAAGATGTAGGCCAGGGGCTTCTTGGCGGACATGTAGTCCGAGTAGGTCTCGGGGCCAACCTCGCCAATGAGGGGCGTGGCGGCGATCTTGGCAAAGTTCTCAATGGCCTCGACATCAAACTTGTCGGTGAAGACTGACTTGCCCTCGTCAAAGTCCTTGTAGAGCACGACAGCAGGCACCTTGATACCCTCGGCCTCGGCCAGGGCGGCATCACTGCTGGCGCCGAATGGGTAGTTATCCCGGAGCTTCTCGGCAACCTGTGTGAAGGTCTCGTTGGAGGACTTGTCGGCAGCGTCGAAGTATGCGACGAGGACGACCTTGTCGGCCTTCTTGAAGTCCTCGAGGGTGTCGGGCGTGAGGACGGAGACGGCAGGCAGAGCCTGCTTGATCATGTAGGAGGTGATGCTAGATAGCGAGGCCGGGATCAGTAAACAGCGTAGGGACCATACGGGACACGCGGGAGGGCGGGATTCTGGGACGCACGCAGCAGCTTTTCGCTGGCCCTTGTAGGGGGTGTGGTTGTCGATGCCACGGAAGACCTTGAGGGTAGGGTAGCCCTCGACACCATATTGCTGGCAGAGGTCAGACTCCTCTGTGCAGTCGACCTTGACGAGCTTGATGTCCTTCTCCTTGAGGGTGGTGGCAGCCTCTTCGTACTCGGGCGCAAGGGCCTTGCAGTGACCGCACCAAGGGGCGAAGACTGTGTCACAGGAGAGATCAGTATCGGTAGCAATCGGGGGGATGCAGGGATGCAGGGCTTGGGCGAGGGTTCCGTACATTCAGCAAGAACAATATCGTTGCTCTTGATATACTCGTCGAAGCTGTCCTTCTTCAGCTGCGTAACATCAGATGCAGCAGCAAGAGCTGCAGCGGCCAGCAGGCCATAGACAGCCTTGCTGAGGGAAGGCATAGTGAATCTGTAGAAGACTGTAGAGGGGGGTGTCAATTGCTGCTTGGTATCGTCGAGCTCAAAGTCACCTTTGATAATGAGGCGCCTCTGAAAGACACAGGCGATCGATGCTGGAGCTGGGAATTTTGGACAAACCTTTGGTATAAGAAGGAAACCAACAAGCTTGGGTATGGGGAAATGCAGAGGGGTATATCAACAGGAGCAGCCAGACACACACAGCACCACAAGCCACTGCAGGGTCTCCAATGAAGGGGGGGAAAAAAAAGTGAATGAAGAACAGGTAACCCTCTTTGAATGGAATTCAGGTGAGTTCCAAGTGAAAGGCAATGGAGGTGAAAGGTATTTCTTCAGTCGCCTGATGATAAATAATCGAGACTATGAAGATGCCAGGTGGATCTTATCGATTTCTAATGGCCCTGGCCTGTCCTTCCGTGCTGCCTCCTTCACCCCACACAGCGGCTCGAGTGAACAGGTGTCCCTTCCACCCTAGCGCCCCACGCAGAGAGGGCTGACTACTACCTCATAGTACCATACATAGTAGCTGAGCTCCAGGGCTGCTGTCCCGCCACCACCAACTCTGCCGGGACCCCTAAGCTGGCATGCTGGTACACTAAGCTGTTAGGAGATTAGTGGGGGAATGGGACCTGCCTTTTGACCCCAACATCTTAGCATTCCCATGCTCGTAAAACCCCCACAATAATCAACAACTCCACTCCTATATACAGCAGTTCTCTTGCTCCAGTGATGGTTTCCTTTCTGTTGCTCGTGTGAATATGGGCCATGAGCATCAGCAGCTCAGCAGAGAGGTAAGGCTGACCTGGCCAGATGGACCAGCCTCTTCAGCGTTTCTACCCGCTGCGCTGAGGTGAGAGCGCTTCTTTGTCCTCAAGGGCCTACTATTGTCCTTTTGCCCCGGGTGGCCAATCGCGTGTTATGGACCAGATCGAGTTTGTGAGGTGGCGCTAGCCTGGATGCAGTCCAGGCTCCCAACGGAGGCCAGACGCCGTACGACACTTTCAAGCAAGCCATCGGGCGGCTCGTCCTGGCCAGACCTCCGTTCACAGTTGGTCAGCGTGGCCTTATCCTGCTCCTCCACCTACTACCAACGTTGCTCATTTTCCTAGTCTTCATGGCTCCGTATGTGAAGCTCTCGAGGCGAAAGGCCCACGAAGCACGATTCATACCTGTACCCACATCAGGTTGCCCCTCCCTCACGCCTTGAGGTCTTCGGACAGGACGGGCTGGCGGAAACGGCACACGGTGTCCTTTGTTCATTCATCCCATGAGCTTGTAACGCCCAGCGCCTTTCTTCTAGCCGCCTTCTAATCATTCTGATGTATCCTAGCTACCAGGTCCAGCCACCTAGCAGTCTTATAGCACTGTCATCATGTCTTGTCTTGGCCCAACAACCTTCGAAAATGCAGTATCGATATGGCCCATTGTTTATAAAAGGGGATCGATAGAAGGCTACTCGTCCAGACAGCTGCTAGGCATCATAGCCTGACCAAGAGCAGATTACAGAGATGGTAAGAGAAGGACACAGAGGCTCAGAGGTTTATAAGGAGAAAGACCTTTGAAGCTCCTTATGGGCACGGCAGATCCGGCTTGCAATGTCAGCACACCGACATCATAGACCTAGCTTTTGAGAGCTGGCCCCCGCTCCTGAAGAAGCATAGCTGCTATTTAATGCACCATATGTCGATGTGATGCTTGCAATAACTGAGCTCTGCTTGCCAAGGGGAGCAGTGATGGGGGAGTTGGGGGTGGAGGGTCAAGCAATGCACTGGAATAGGAGTGTGTTTGGCCTGAAATTGAAGTGACTGAGAACCGAATTGATAGATTTCGAGCCTGGACAGGCAAGGTATGTATGCTTTCTGACAAATCATCTCGCAGCAGCTGGCGCACAGGTCCGAGTCCTACCGAATAGCCAGCTTCTGTTCAGCCTCAACGTCTGGTCATCGCCAGATCACCCATCTCGACTAACTCCAGCCTAAGTATCCTTGTTCAGCCTTCGTGTTATCTCTGAGGCTGAGCCTGGTACAGCTAGCCCATGCTCCAAGATCGAACATCAGATGGCTCCCACCGAGAGGCCATGCATGGTTAGAAGTGCAGGATCTCAAATGTGCCTCCCCACATCCCCAACAGATATCTCACCAAACCACCTCGCAATGGCGACTGTCAATCTCGTCAACCCCCCTGGGTCACCTGGGCCTGATCCACACCCCGAGGTTGTGTCATCACAGTGAGTGGTCTTTTTGCCCATACTGCAGCAGATACCTCCTGCTGATCCATATCAGCTAGGTGGTCTTGATCTGGTTGATAGGTGCGGTCATCTGTCTGATGCACTGTGCTAGCCACTGTTGCGGCCAGCTCGGCGCAAATGTTGTTTGTTATTGATCTCTTTTGGAGAGCAGGTGCTACCTCCCCTGTGCACCATCAGGATTGACAGCAGCAGCCCTGAGATACAGCAGAGAACAACTCATATGGCACAGCACAGTTTTTGTGTTTACGTGGCCAGGAGCTGCGTCCAGGCTACAAGGAGAGATGAGGGTGCTACTCAGCTTTTCCCATCGTTGACTTCATTTGTTGCCTTTACATGGCTGACAGGATGGCTATCCCTTCTCTCCTTCCCTCCTTCCCTCCTTCCCTCCTTCCCTCCAACCCCTTCCCCTCTCTCCTTCCTCTGCTCATCTTTTTTGAGATACGGCCAACGCTCCTCCTCCACTCTTTCCGTTCTACAATGTTCGACCTCGTCGCTCTTGATTACAAGCCATCTTCGCAGTCTCTGTCCTCGTCTCTACCCTGGCTTGCTACTTTCGCGACCTCACTTTGGAGAGCATCAACAAACATGCTTCACTAAACCCCGGCCAACGCCGCAATCTTGGTTTTTGATTACGAGCCCGGCCAGAGACCTTCTACTCTGAGAATAGATTATATCCCGCTTTTGAGACATTGCCGCTGCCTGTCCCTTCACATAATTTTCAGCGCCCACTTCAGGCTGCTCCTCCCCCTGGCACCAGGCGATCCATCAGCAGTCACCATGGATCACAGCGACGTACGCGTTGCCAGGCGCTCCGCCAGCCATGGTGCTCTCAGCCGCTCATATGATGCCCAAGGCCGAGCAAGCCCGGACGTTGACCACCACCAGCCCCCGCCAAGAACCCTTCGAGGCAGCCATCGAAGCACCAGGGCGCATCCCTTTCTCGACGACGATCACCCCAAGTACTCATATTACGGAAGCATGCTAAGGAAGACAACAGAGACCGGCAACATCGAGCTGCGTTCCCTCAGAGCCGGCAACAACAAATCTTTACGAGCGAGAGCCAGCCTGGGAGACCTGCGCCGACCTCCCCGGCGCGTCACTCCTAGCTGCACTGGGACCGGTCAGGATGGCCGCAAAGTACCGCCGTCCCACCGTGACAGCACCTCGGAGATCATTTCGATGTACGGATCCGAGGACCAGGTCGGTCACGAGGCCATCTCGAGCACAACCCCTCTGCCTTGGGATGCCAAGAGGCAATCACCACACCCTCTGACAACCTGTGGCGCAAAGGGGTATGCCATGCCTCAAGCCGATGCTGTCCAGCAGGGAAATAGCCTGCCTGCACCCGTCCAGAGGCCGCGGTCTCCCTACCCTTACCCAACTCGCCTTGCACGACCAGGCATCCGACCTGCGTCACCGGCACTGACTGAAAATGGCCTTGTGGACTACACTAGGATGGTGGAGATTGCCAGAATCCCGCAGGTGCGCACCTCCCCAGAGGATGTTTTTGTTTATTTCTTCTTCCACCGGTACTGACCTGCGCCAACAGAGGACGACTCACCACCCACACGCAATGTTGTTTCCCTGCAAGACAACGAGGGATACGCCAGCACCTCTTTCTGTGAGATACGACGTCAACCAGTCTACGCGATCTTTCGCGGATGATCCCCGTCCGAACCTGCGTACGCCCAAGACTCGCCCGCCCTTGCCAGATAACCTCCATCCTTGGGGCCTGAGACTGAGGCACCGGTTAGGAAGCG
This sequence comes from Celoporthe dispersa, assembly GCA_016584495.1. Lineage (NCBI taxonomy): Eukaryota > Fungi > Ascomycota > Sordariomycetes > Diaporthales > Cryphonectriaceae > Celoporthe > Celoporthe dispersa. The sequence continues at coordinate 2,966,339 of WAID01000007.1, forward strand.
GCTCATCGGGACATAGCCAGAGGACGTCTAGCTTAACTTCAACGAACGGAGGGTATGGGTCCCCTCGCACGTTGACGCCCAAGCTTCCATCAGCACCTCGGCGAGAACCACTGTTCTACGACTATAGCGAAAAGTTCGAGGATGTCGTCGTAGAACCACCTTCGGATTACCCGATCGCCCCAACTCCAAGACGTACGTCCGATGCCGCCAGCGCAGGTCTCGTGGAGTGCGGCCGTGACTTTAGTTCCGAAGCTGCCGATGACGACGCCGAACGTGTTATTGACTTCCTGCAGCGAGCGACCATGATCGAGTCTCGTGATGACGACGACGGCTCCGACAGTGATAAGGACCCTCCAGTATCACATTTCATGAAAGAAGACACTGCCATGCAGCCTGCTTCCAGCGAAACAACCGACGAGGCTTTGGCGTCCGCTCCTACGTTACCCGCACCTCACCCAATCGCGGAGGAACCACGTCTCTCGGCTTCGTCATCTTGCAATCATCGAGATGGAGATGGAGGAACTCGCCTTGGCTATTCAGCCTATGCCAGGGGGGCGGCCGCCACGAGCTTGACATCTGAGATGTCGACCGTTGAAAGCCCACTCGGCCCTGAGACCCCCGACTTGGAGATCAGAATGCCAGTGACGAAGCCAGAGGTCTGTGAGGATGAAGATCACGTTGTTGAAGGGAGCGAAGATGGCGCAGAGGATGAAGCAGCTCCCGCGAAGCGTTCACAAGAGCGGATAGATCTGTCCGGCTCTGTGACCACTGTTGTTCCAAGGCCTGAACTTTCGAGCACTACCTCGGTAGCGCTTCCTCACCAGTGCAGCACTGGACAGAGAGATAGCCGCCTCTTCTCCTTGAGCTCTGGGCTGGCCGACCTGGCCTCATTCGTTAAGTACATCGATCAACACATTCAAACGCCTCGGCCCGAAGACCCTGACCAAGTCGAGCTATCTGTGCTCCCCAGCTTCAAATCAGTACCTGGCGGGCGAGGTCCGGACCGGAGCGAGAATGGATTCTCGGCGCCTCCTCGAACATCGTCATTGTGTCGGCAAGGGCTGGACTACGCCAAGATGAGGGCCAACAATCGAGCTCCTGTGGACGAGCTCGATCAATATCAAGTGGTTTCAACCCGCAGCGGTCCGACCCTGGTACCCCAGCCAATCTCACCGGTGAAAATGCTGCGTGTGAAAAACAGTATACCCCAACTGATGAAGGCCTTGCCACCTTTGCCTGAGTTTTCACCCGCCCCGGAGTCACCTATTGCGGCGACACTGATACCGCTAGGGTGTGAGCCAGCTGACGTCTCACAACTCACGGACGCTCGACCGTCCCTGGCCAACCCCACCGAGCCTCAAGGCCGTGATGATGAGGCGACGAAGGGTTTCGACCTGTACGCCTTCGACCGCGGAGCTCGGAAGCCTAGGTTGAGGCTGAAGCAAGCTGCGTCTCACTCTCCTCGGCATCTTTGCAATTCTCAGCATGGCTATCCGGAACAGGCTGATGTGGTTCTGCCTATGCGCTCAAGGAGGAGACCACCGACAAGACCAGAGTACTCCATTGCCCCAGTCAGGAGGCGCTTACCAGTTAAAGTTTCTCGTCCACCACTTACATCAAGGGCATCTGACGACAACGGCACTGTCAAGCGGCGGCCGGGGATCAACAGGTCCAATACCATCTCGGAGCTCCCTACGAGTCGTCCGATCGACTTGTTCAGCAGCCCAGGAGGTATAAAGACTACGGAAAAGAGCACCCGGTCTGCCGGTATAGGACTAACAGCACCAGAGCTCCGGGAGCAAATATCGGCCCCATCACTCATCACCACCATTGTGGCAAGAGCTCAGCAAATTCGTACCAATGAAGATATCAAAGGCACGCCTCGTGAGGCGCAGTTGCAGTGCGAGGTGCAGAGTTCCTTCTCCGATGCTAGTTTTGCGAGGCCGCGGCGAGGGCTCAGAAAGAGGCTTTCGGATCTGAGATCACGGCTCACTGATCCTCACCACCGTCAGAGATCATCCTCCTCCAGCGACTCCCGCCATGCGCAAAACGATGGCGGAGATGCTCTACTAGCTGTGGAGGGCCAAGAAACAAGCACCTGCCAAGATCCCCTACTCGCGTCAGGTCAGCCGACGAATCGCTACAGGGCTGTGAGGACATCAAAGGTCCGGAGCAGGCTGGGAAGACTTATGAGGGGGGCGAGACACAGGCTCCGGATATGGGGCAGAGTGAAACGCAGAGCTGAGTGATTGTGTCATGCATACTGTGACAAGACCAAAAACAAAGGAGGAGGGCCTCATTTAATAGCAACAGCTAGCTTGCTTCCTTCTATCTTGGCAATGAGGAGGCCAGGGGACAAACGCGATGGGACTTATAGTGGGAAAATTCGGGAGATAGTGCACCTGTAGCACGGGTAGGGGAGACATCATAAGCAAGTTTGATCAGCTCTGACCGAGAAGGCCGTCAAAAGGGGGGAGGGTGTCTAGGCATTACTTAATACAGATTAGAATACACACGACATACATTTACTTGACTTTTCCGAGGCATGGATGGTATCTTTTCTCCTTGCTCATCTCTGTGTTCCACTGGGAGGCCTCTCTTCTTATCCCGTGGACAGCAGTGTGCCGACGCTGATTCCAAGGTGCCAGGCCTGACGCGGTGACGCCTTGTCATGGACATGATCAATCAACACACCACAGTGGTCCACGTATTTCTCCTGCTGTAAGGAAAAAAAACTACCACGAGCCAACACGTTGAGGATCACGCCTGACAACCAGTCACGAGTGAAGCATAATGGAGACACAGTCTTGGATACTAGGTGATCGCTGTTGACTCGAGTTCATGTTGGTCTACGGTGCTCGTGTCGATCGACCAGACCCGGTGTGGCTTTAACATAGTATCTACTCTTATATATATATACTCCGCTGCCCCTTCCGGCCCTCGTTGGGTATCTCTATAGGTCTCAGAACACGCCGCCCCCGATAATGAAAAGGCGCTCCTCCTCCTTCTTGGCCCACTGCACGATCTTGTTGGCGCCCTGCGTCAGGACCGCCCGTGACACGTTCGGCCCCGCCACGCAGTAGAACTCGAAGATGGGGGTGACCCATGCCAGGCTGGTGGCGTCCTGGCCGGCACAGTGCAGGATCTTGAGGTGGGAGTGGCGGGCGTGGGCGGAGGCGTGGAGCTGGTGGTAGAGGGTCATGAGGCGCCTGCGCGAGACGAGGCCCTCGTCGGCTGGTGGCGCGGCCCCGTCATCGTCATCCTCGTGGCCGTCGTCGTCGTCGTCGTTGTCGTCCTTCTCGCCATTGGACTCCCTTGATGATGATGATGATGATGATGGGCCGGCGAAGGGCTCGAGGGATGACATGCAGAACTGCACGTTGGCCCGAGACTTGTACAGGAAATGGCTGATCTGGCTGCCCGGAGCGATGGAGGTGACCCTGGACCGGCCGGCCTTGACGGCTGTCTTGATGATGTCGAGATGGCCGCTCTTCTTGAGGTTGGCTGCGACCCTGTCACGCATCTCCTTGAGGTCATAGAAGGACTCCCTGTCCGGGCTTATGAGGATGATGGCAATCTGCTCCCCGGATGGAACAGCAGCATATGGCGCGGCGTCGTCGTCGTCGTCATCATCGTCGCCGCCACCGCCCGACGGCTCGTCAAAGAAGCTGACGTACATGTACAGGTAGCCGCTGCTGTTGAAGGCCGGCAGGCAGAGCGGAATCCAGTTCTCGCCGCCCCCGGCCTGGATGCCTCCGGACTCGAACAGCATGTTGAAGATGAGCTGCAGGTCGCTGGGGTGGAGGGAGTGCCGCCTCGGGCGGATGACGCTGACCAGCTTGCCGCCGGCGACGACGAGGCCGTACAGCAGCTTCTCCGTCTTGCCCTTGAGGAAGGCGTTGTTGAGGGCGTGCCTCTGCGACTTGCGCAGCCTCAGGCACTCGAGGGCGCCGAGCATCGAGCTCGGGGAGCCCCTGGTGAAGCTGTCCGCCAGGGATGACAGCAGGCCCTCGGTCCCCCGGAGCGGCGTCCGCAGGTCTGTCGAGGGCCGGTGGACAAAGATCTTGGTCAGGGTGGGCAGGGTCAGGGTGGAGAGGATCTGCATGTACAGGGCCTTGAGCTGGTCCCGGAGCTGCATGTCGCTCTCGCCGAGCCGGCTGATGGCCACAAGGTAGAGGGGCCCCTCGGTGGCCACGACGAAGCGAGCGTTGCCGGCGGTGAAGCCCTGCAGGGGGTTCCGCATGCCCTCGTAGAAGGAGATGATGGTCTGCACGACGCCCATGGACGAGTTGATCAGGCTCAGGTCCCCGTGGCGGCTCCATATCGGCTTGCCGGCAGACGACAGGATCATGTAGTGCTTCAGCTTGGACCGCCACCGCGCCAGCCGCGCCTCGTCGCCCAGGTCACCGCCCTCGGCCGGTATCTCCTCGAACTCGCCCTCGAAGTTCCCGAGGCCGTCGGTCGCGAGCTGCCTCGCCCGCTGGAACGGCTGCACGGCGGCGGACTGCGACCTCAGCAGCGCCCAGGCCCTGCTCTTCTTGTTCAGGCCCCCCGCGACGAGGCTGGCGAGGTCTGCGGGCGGGCGCATCGTCGGCGCGAAGCTCATCACGCTGGCCGAGTCGTCACCGCCACCGGGCTCACCCGGGCGGGCGGGCAGCGCGGAGCCAGGCACGAAGCCGCCGAGCTCGGCGGGCGTGGCGTGTCCGCTGGAGGCCCTCGATGATGCGGCCTTGGAGCCAGGCTCGGCGGCGCCGCCCTCGAAGGTGCCGCGCGAGCCATCGGGGAAGGAGAGGGTCTGGATGTCGATCGGGGTGAGGGCGGTGGTGGGTTTGGCGGCGAGCTGGACGGAGGCTCTCCGGGGAGGCAATGGAGGTGGGTGCTCGCCGTCGCGGTCGTCGCCATCGGAGACAGGCAGCAGCGGCTCATTGCGGCCGGCGCCGTCGTCGGTTCGGACCATGATTTGGGTCTTTGGCGGGTTGTCTCATGTTTCGAGCGAGGAGCGGCGCAGCCTGTCTGGTTGCATGTCCGGGTCGCCGAGGGTGCTGAAGGGTGGTTTTGGCCCCTGCGCCAGAGCCATGTTTGGTTTCCTGCCCTTGTTTTTTTTGGGGGGGGGGGATGTCGGAGGAGAGGTGACGTTGATACTGTAGAGCCTACCCGGTAGAGGCATGTTAGTGCGTTGATATGCATATAGCACATCTGACCACAGAAATGGATATCTATTCTTTTAGTGAGGCTCATGTCTGTCGCCCAGACCGGACATAGAGGATAAGGTCTCTTGACAGGTCCTGATCATTCGGTAGATCTCCCCAAGTACAGTGTTATCAGACAGCTGAGACCAAATGAGCTCGCAGGATCTATTTCTAGAAATCACTGGTCTGTTGGAGCAAGACTTGGTATGTTCTGACCGATCCACTACTACCATTTCTCTAACATTCTCTCTGCCTGTCGTCATGTTACTTTGGTCTCTCCTCCCCCACCACACCACAAATCATAAACTTTGTCCTTGAATATTCATTCACCTTTTTCTTCTTTTTTCTTTCTTTTCTTTCCCGCTTCTCCGTACAGACCTCACTCTTCTGCAACCCTCCAGACGAGCTTCTCCCCGCTCACCTGCCTGTCCCTCAACAATGCCAGAGCCTTCTCGGCACGCTCCAGCAGTGTCCTGCCCTCGACCACCCGCTGCTTGTTGGGCCGGATCAGACCTCTCGCCAGCATCTCTGGCATCACGTCCGGCTGCAGGTGGTACCTGAAGAACTCATTGTCCGTGTAGAAGTGTGTCCTCACGCCCAGCAGCTCCACGCCCTGCGCCCACCGGCCCACCAACACCCTGCTCACGTCCATCTCGTACTCGGGAGCCTCTGTCGCGCTCGCGTGCGACATGATGACAGGCAGCATGACGGCAACCTTGGTACCCTTGCCCGCGATCCTGCTCAGCGGCGCAAGCGTTCCCTCCAGGGAGCCGATGCAGTCGATGATGTAAGGGATGCTGTTCTCCCTGGCCACAATCTGCTCCACGACGTCCTCCTGCCCGTAGTCGAAACACACGCCCGCGCCCAGCTCCCCCAGCACGGCGTGGTGCCTCGCGCTCGCGACGCCCATGACGTTCCGGTACCCCCAGAACCTGAGGACCTGCAGCGCATACTGGCCCACACTGCTCGCCGCGCCCCAGACCAGAATCGGCGCCTCCCTCTGGGCCTTCTCGGGTGCCCACCCCCCTGAGGGCACCGGCCACGGGAGCGCCAGGCCCAGGTCCTTTGTGATGGTGTGCACCGCCGTCACAAAGTTGCTCGGCACCGTGACGGCCTCCTGCATGCTGAGGCCGGCGGGGATCCTGCCGCACAGGTAGGCTGGGATCGTGATGTACTCCTGCTGGGGCCGCTGCTGCTGGGATGCGTACGAGAAGCCAAAGACGCTGTCGCCGGCCTTGAGGGCGCGAGAGGCCGGCGACAGGGAAGGCGACGACAGGTCGCCGGCTGCGGCCACCGTCCCGGCGAAGCAGGCGCTCATGATGTGGGGAGGGTGGATGAGCAGGCCGCCGTCGGCGTTGTGCAGGTTGAGAGGGTGGAGGCGGTCCACTGGACGTGGACGAGGATCTCGCCGTCTCCCTGGCTGCACGGTGTCGACCTCGAGGATCTCGAGGGGGGCGCGGGGGCGCACGATGACCACGGCTGGGTGCTTGGCTGCGACGGGGGAGGCCATCCCTGGTGTGGTAAGTTAGATAGCGACTATCTGAAGGGCGTAGAATTATATAATAAGCTTGCGAGAGCCCTGAGAGCAAGCAGGCTGGTTCTAGGATGGGGCCGAGGGAGGAACAGGAGGGCCCTTGAAAGCCTCGATAATGCGAACCAGGACGTCGCTCCCGGGCCCCTTGATGGCTCTTTATAACCGGTTCGCTTGCCATCCCCACAGTGCTTGGTGAAGCCGAGAGGATCCTCGTCTTCAGTCTCCCCTAATTCGCGAGCAGAGAGCGTGGTCAAGAAGAGTACGGGGGTTGTGGTGCAGGTCAGCGGCATTTGTCATCTAGTAAGATTTATAAGCCAGCGGTGGAGATGCTTGCACGGTGGCACGACTCGACCTTGCTTCGGAATACCGAATTGATGTTACACCTGAAAGCATCTGCTTTCTTCCAAGGGGGAGAGATGAGTTTCAGCAAGGGAATAATAGCGTACGAGGTACGTGGTAGGAGAATATCATACATGTAATAGGTGAATGCATAAAGACAATATAGCATATCACCAAGGTTGAGTAGGGTGGCAGAAGTTACGGTCAAGAACAGCAACCACAGCTTCTTCTGCTCTTTTTTCTTTCTTTTCCTTCCCTTTCTTGACCACGAGATCCGTTGCGTAGTAAAGTTGGTCTCATTTTAATGTCCCTGGAACCTCTTGTGTCACTTCTCACATACATGGCTCTGGTTCGCAATTGTTTTTTTTTATAAAAAAACCAAGAAAGAAAGAACATTCTGCAAGGTGACCAGACATCCGGGGAGTACCAGAATTCCAACTGATTATTCAATGTCACGGGTGGCATTTTCTGAAAAGATACAGCCCATTGTTGATCTCATCTCCTGCGAATTGTACTCTGAATTCCTATGCACCAGGAAGGATCCTCCTCATTTGTCTCTCGCCATCCTGTCCTCGTCGTATCCTTCCCAAGTCCCTTCTCTCGTGTTTTGAAGTTATGATAAAAGAACAACATGCCGCAGGCGCAGCAAAGAGCGACAGTTTCATTCTGCGCAAGGGCTCGCCCGTGAAGCCAGAAACAGTTGTAAACAGGTCAAAGTAGGAAACACCCCCAACGCCATCCGTGTTTCCAAAATGCAGACCCCAAAACCAAGGCGCTCCATTATATAGTATCCAAGTCGAAATCATACGGCGAGACCAATCTAGGTTCGTGATGGCGGCATACTGGCCAGCCGACCCGCGCTGTCGATATCGTTTTGCTTGTCACCGGTCGGTGGATGTCCGAGGTCCTTCAGTACCCCCTTGACTTTTTCTCGAAGGGAGCGCTTGGGCTTGGCTTGCGCCCCGGGCTCTTTGTCGTACGAGTATTCGGTGTATACGGAGGCGGAGGAGGGTGTGACGGCAGAGGTGGTAGGTTTGTCTGATGGGTGTGACGGCTGGTGGGCCGACGGGTCCACACCGTATGTCCTTGGGAAGCTGTTCATCTTCATGTTGGGCTGTTGGGCCATGAGGGTTGCGGCGCTGCTGTGGTGGTGTATAGAGATTCAATGTTTGCCTTGAGGCTCCAACAAGCGGTTGTTATCGAGCCGACTGGCTTGATGCTTTGAACTTAGGTACTTTGGTGGGTCAATAGCAAAAACAACATCAGGCCCAGGGCGGGCGTGTCGCGCATACTTATAGATGTGGAGGGTAGGGTGTGTACACTGCAGTAGGTTGCGCAGACACCTCAAAGCCTGCTGTAAAGGCAGGGCTATAATTATTCTGTTCGGAGTCCACTACGGCGTACCAGATACGGCATAGATGCGTGGCTTCTTACTATGTGCCTTGGTCGGGGAATGACTCAATATCACACTCCCGGCGACCGCAATAAGATATAAGCACTTAGTTTTACGGTTCTGTCAATGGTGCGCCTTACCCGGAGCTCGGTTCGGAATACCTTTTCACCAGCACAACACCCGCATTTCTTGGCCTGCCTGGTGGGTGGTGCACCGCGCGACACGTCAACAGATTGATATGTTGCTGCGTCCTAGATGTTGGTACTCTTGATGAGTGCGGCCCGGGCAACAAATGAAGGGATTCGAGTATCATAGCAGTAGGCCAGCATCCTCCGTGTGCGTCGTTGGTATACAGAAGAAACTCTGGGACTGTGGTAAGACGGGCCAATATCCCGCCTCCTCCTCACCGCTTGAACGCGTTAGCATGATGCAATTTTTCGCGGCCTGAGGAGTCATCATCCTGGCCTAGGACCCAAGGTTGAAAAATGCACGCCCAACCATAATCACTGTGAATTGCTATGAGTTGGTATGAGTTGACATACCGCAGCCCTAACTCGCCGTGCATCTCGGCCGAGTCCGCATTTTAAATTTTACGAACGCCCAACGTAATAGCTTCACACAAGCTCTCGAGCGGAGGCAAGCTGCAGGATTCGTGAGTCAAAGCCTTGTCACCGGCACGCCCTTTCCAATTCCAAACTTGAGACGAGAACCTTTGGTGGTTTATTACCTACAGCTTTGCTCAATCGACGAGCCTAGTCGTATCGTATCATAATTACGGAGTCACATAGGAGCGTACGACTCGGGCTTCCTTGAACCATTGAGTCAATTGATCTCTAATCACCAATGAGCGCCATCAAATTGCACTCAGAAGGCAGAATCTTGTCGCGTTGTACTGGATCAAACTGTATAAGTCTTTTACCGTCAGGCCTGCGCTCCAGCCGTTGAGTTTCCACTTCGGACTTGCGCGCTAATTCATTGTAGTGTACTGTAATAGTAGTTGCATACGCATCTGATCGAACTCCGACCTGCACTACGCGTCAATCGGAATTCGGCAGCCATGTAACTGTCAGAAGACACCATCATTAGACATCGGGAACACCGACCAACATACGTGTCAAGCTTTCAAGCATCTGCGATCATCCTCTGGACGCTGAGTTTGTTCCATGGAGTCTAAAAGCTAGGTTGGCTAAATCCCTATCTGCTCCGGTTCAATTCCGCACACCCCACAGGAAGAAGACATTGGAATTATAAGGATCATTACAGAGTGACGAGATCATAAGACACACCCTGCACCAGCTGATCTTCTCACAATCAAGCCAGTGATTACTAGTCAATCCGGACCTGTCATCTGGTAACCAGGGCGGTGCCCAGCCCGATCTTCCAGTTCTGTCCGCGCACAATAGCAAATAATTCATCGATACGGGGTTTTTCGGCGATCAGTCCTTGGTCCTGAAGCGCCTCGATCAGCCCCTCCAGCGTCTTCCTATTTGGCTCGATGCCATTGACCCACGGATCGCCCCCCGGGAAGACCTCGTCGATCTCGTCCAGCTCCGCGGGCAACCATGGAAGCATGTACCGCAGGTAGTCTAGAAATCTCATCCGCAGCCGCGCCACCTCCTTTGCGTCATCTAGGGCATTGTATAGGCTTGTCGCGATCCAGGGATGTGTCTGCAGGATCTCCGTCTTGACCACCACAACGTGCATGATGGGAAAGATTCCCGTCTCCCTGAAATACCCCTTCTCCCTCTCCTTGAAGTCAGGGAACAGCCTCCTCACATGCTGTGCCTTCCCCAGGCAGTCCGGCAGGTCCGCCCCGATCGTAGCATCGATCTCGCCGTCTTCGAGGAGCTGGCTCAGCGATTTGCCCGTTTCGTTCAGCGTGATGTCGGCCGGCTTGACGAGAGGCACGACCGCGGGCTGCCCGTGGGAGCGCCCTGACTCCATGGACCCCTGGATCCAGCGGACCGATGAGAGGTCGACGCCGTGCTGTTCGAGGACGGCACGGATCCAGACCGCTGCGGTCATCGTGTAAAGCTGCACGCCGATCTTCTTGCCGTTGAGGTCCCTCGGCGAGGCGATGGTCCTTGCGTTCACGGCTACAAACCCATGCCGAAAGGCCCGGGACGGGAAGACGGGTATGGCTGTGAGGTCTCTCATCCCGGCTGCATACTGGCAGATGCTGTGCAGCATCGTCAATAATCGATCAGTCAGCCTATCCCCTCCGGTATTACTTCGAGCCATGACGCTCCGATCCCCGAGGACGAGGACGCACTACTCGCTCAGGGACAACTCCGAAGCATCAAACTCCCTGCCTCCGGACATGCGGTCGAAAATGTCCCGCGGGTGGTTGACTGAGATAAAGTTGAGGTCGATACCCTCCGGCTTTATCTCACCTTGCTGGAGGGCCTGCATCCTGTCGTAGGGCACAGACGCGAACGAGATGTGCACCTTGTTTGCTGACATGCCTTCTCGTGCTGTCTGGGTGACAGTGCGATTCGTCAGGACTGGGTAACGATGCAATGAGACCTTTTGGTCAAGATTGCTCCATGCTAGGAGCGTGATGCGAATTTCGACCTGGCTCAGAGGGGTTGAATCATCGTGGTGGATGGAGGATGCGGGGAGAAACGGTTAATTACAACAATTCCGAAGCGATCAGTAACGACTCCGAGGCTTTACGTCGTGTGTGTAGTCCAGACACTTATCAGCTTGGGATATATTCTACGACGCAATTGTATGATTATGAACTCAATATGGCCGGTTCCCCCTATATTGTCTATTCGTTACTGAACTTGGGGCGGGTCGTGATTTATTTGTAGTACGGATATATGTTAATTAACAGAAGAGGCCAAACACAGGCGCGTCATCCATCAGCGCAATGACGAAAGAAAAGTGCAGAAACCATTTCATAGTCCTAGGTTTCGGTCCACAATTTTTAATGTGTGGCTTCTTACTACAGGCCCAGGACTGACATTGAAAGCCTTATTCAATTACTACCAGGGTCATAAGTCATAATTAAGGGCTATAGTTGTACCTCATCCTATCTGCAAAGGAGTGCAAGCTCCATAGGACGCCCTCAAGCTGATCGTATTTGGGCTTGACCTTGGAGACTTTATATGACGGCGCAATATTTATGCCGCACCCTCGCCAGATGTACATGTCCTTGATGGTGCTCGGAAGCAACTCGCGAAAAACCTTGCCGAGAAAGTCGCGAGGCGTCCGATGGCTCGGAACCACCCGTGGGAAGAAACGCAGTATAAGTAGAGGCTTGAGGAAGCAGCGACAAGAGACAAGAGAGCAGGATCTCCAGACCTTTGGGAGCAAACAAGTCTGATCAAGATAGACTACCTCTGTTCGAGATTTTTTTTTTTTTTTTTAAAAAGACACAAGACCGGGTCGACATGTCGACCACCTCCAGCGAAGGGGTTCACTTCCTGCCCCTGGGCCCCGGCAGTGACATTGCATCGGCGGTCCCCTCCGACAAGCCTGTCACCATGGTCATTTTCCTGCGCTTCCGCGACATCTCCTCGCACCCCTCCAGCCTCGGCCCGCCCATGTCAGGCCAGGAAGCCTTCATCACGCGCTACAGCCCAGCCATCTCCGGGCTGGCGGAGAAATTTGGTATCAGGATGTCCCCCGTATACCTTGGTGCGCCGCACGCGTCCATTATGGCCGGGAGGGAGAACGGGGAGGGCGAGAGGTGGGATGTTGTGGTGCTGTCCAGGTACGACTCGTTTGCGGACTATGTCAGGCTGATGACATCCGAGGAGTATGAGCGGGACGCGATGCCCTGGAGGCTGGGGAGTGTGGAGGCGCACAAGGTGATTGTCACGACGGAGATGGAGGTCCCAGCTTGAGATATGTAGCACCATATGTCTTCAAAGTATGCCCTGGCCCTGCTCCCACGCAATCTCCCTCCCTCGCAAAGCAGACCTGGTGAAGCACCGAGAACCGCGGCGTCTTTTTTGGGGGGGGGGTGGCCCCATACTTTCAAGACGCGGTCCACGAGCACTGGGTGAGGCGCGACACGGGCTCTTGGGCGTCCAGCGCGCATTCGTACGCGGTCGCGCAGAGACAGGCGGGGTGCCAAAAGTCTCACATATCAACCGCGGGATCTTGATCTGGTATTGCGTAAGAGATGGCAAACCCGGGAATGAAATCATTCGCAGGGCCGGTGCAGCAAGAACTCTGCCCCAGGATCGCCGCAACGTCAGTGGACAATTGGACCGGGGACGACCCGCGGGCTTGGGGTCGCATGAGCGCTAAACGGGACAAGCCTAGCGTGCTGCTGATTGTGGTGTGTACCAGGCTTTCAGGCATACCGGGCGCGCCAGGACATGGATACAGATCGCGGGAGCGGTGCCTAGGTGACGCCCATTACCCATAGCCCACCACCGTAGATTAGGCACCCCTGGCCTGCCTGGCACACTTGGCTCCCGCTGGGTAGGCGCGGGGTCGTAACACAGCCCTGGAGCCCCTGGCGTCACCGCGGTCCAGAGGGTGCAGTTGAGTGCTAGCTAGAGCCTAAAGACGGCTGGCTGCCTCGCGCCTAGCCGCCACCCACAGCAGTCAGGCTCTCCGCGCGCGCGCTGTCCCCCCGCGTACACAAGCCCCCGTGGTGTGTGCACCTGCAGCTGGCAGCTGAGGCGGAATCACCACTACTACAAGGTACCGTCCGACTACAGCAGCCAGATAGGGTACCCACCCGAATCTTTACCAACCCCCCACTGTCTTGCTCCGAGACCTCATTCTCGAGTCCCTCACTCTCGTTGATGTATGTCGTCGCGGTCGGTTCCAGCCGTCGTCACTCTTGTCTTTTTGTTTCTCCCTTCCTGCATGCCACATGACCTTATCTCCTCCGCGAGGTCCCTGGCATTGCTATTTCCTCGCCGTTTCGTCTATGCAGCAGCGTGCCGCCTCCTTCATGGAATCGAACCTGCATCTTCTTCTTCCTTATTCTGTCACCTTTCGCTCGTCGCAGCCCCAAGCCGCTCCATCTTGTTGTCATCCCTTCCCGTCAGGCTCGTCAGACTGCACTGCATGCACCCTCGGGCTGTATCCACACTGCCTGTGCACCCGTTGCCCGGTCAATCCCTCACTCGGGAGCTGGGTGAATCCGCAGCAGACCAGGCCAGGCCCCCCTCCCAACTCCACTTACGCGACGGGTGACGCAGTTACGCGACAACAAAATTCCTGGGGACCACCTCTGCGACCAGCACTCGAGTATCCAGATCTGAACCTTCAAGTGGCTGTTCTTCGCTCTTGGGGCCGGGCCAAGGGATATACCGAGTAGTAAGCCCTAGGTGGCTGCCAGGCACACGGACGACCCAGCTGCTGGGCTGAAGACGAGGCTGCAAGAGGCGCCGCCGGCCGTGTCTGTTGGCCCCGATGGATTCCACTCTGGAGACCCAGCCGACCCAGCAGGGTGCGCACCCCGTCCCCTCCCCCTCCCGTTCGCCAGTGCGCGCAAGAGAGCCTGGAGACTCTGACTGACTGCTCATCGCCTGCTTCACAGCTACCCAGAACGTCCTCGACCCCCGCCGGCTGGGCAAACAGAACTCGGGCTTCTCAGACGACGACATTGCCGACATAATATGTCTCCTCCTGCCAACATCCGAAGGCGCTCGCGCCGAGCTGCGCGAGATGGCCCTGCGGACGTCCATGCACATGGTCGATGCGGATGATGCCGCGCACCCAGACCTGCAGCCCGTCGAGGGCTTGAGCTACATGCCTCACCTCGTCGGCGAGCAGGCCATCGTCCTCCGCCTCTCCGCGCGGGTCAAGAACCCTCTCCTGGGCTTTGCCTTTGGCCGGAACCCCTCGACCTGCGACGTCTACTTTGCCAACGACCCCCGCCGGAGGCTGAGCAACATACACTTTCGGATCTACTTCAACGAGTATGGCGTGCTTATGCTGGAGGATTCGTCCATGAACGGCACGGTGGTCGACGGGAACATGCTGAAGGGCAAGGAGGGAAAGACTGCAAGGACAGACGCGAAGAGGCCGCCCAAGCGGAGAACACTCAACCCGGGCTCTCAGATCGTCATACTCATGGCCGAGCGCGAGGATGACCTCCACTTCATTGTCCAGGTCCCACGCCGCGAGGGCGACTATGAAGAGACATACAGGAAGAACCTGACCCGCTACATGAAACACCTCCAGCGGCTTCGGGCAGACCAGGAGGACGGAGACGCGGGCAGGACCATCACCCCTGGGCCCTCGGGACACGTGAGTCAACACGATCCGCCTCCAGGCCAACACCGGGCTAACCATCACCCCCATCAGGTCGATCTGTTCCCTGTGGACGAGACAGCGAGACGAACAACCCCACGTGGCAACCGCCGACCCATGTTGCCTGAAGATCCGACACAGGAGGACGTGGGAAGACTGCCCAAGGAGTGGAATGGGTCTGGTAAGTACAACAGGGTCGGTCGCATAGGCAAGGGAGCTTTTGCCACGGTCTACAAGGTGACCGCCAAATTTGACGGCAGACCGTACGCCGCCAAAGAGCTCGACAAGAGAAGGTTCTTGAAGAACGGAGTGCTCGACCAGAAGGTGGAGAACGAGATGAAGATCATGCAGAGGGCCAAGCATGTAAGCCTCGCCTCCACCACCTCTCTGCGGTTGCCCTTGATCGCTGACAAAACACCAGCCCAATATTGTTGAATACGTGGAGCACCTGGACTGGGACAACCGCCTCTTGATTATCATCATGGAGTACGTCCCTCACGGTGACCTAGGCAGCCTCATTGGCGACAATCAACCTCTGCTGGAAGGAATTGTCCAGCAGATGACAAGCTCAGCTGCTCAGCGCGCTGGCGTATCTGCATGCCAACAACATCACCCACCGTGATGTCAAGCCGGACAATATCCTCGTGCAGTCGTTGCAGCCATTCGTCGTCAAGCTCACAGATTTTGGTCTGTCCAAGATGGTGGATACCGAGCAGACCTTTCTGAAGACCTTCTGCGGCACTCTTCTGTACTGCGCCCCCGAGGTCTACAACGAATTTGCCGAGTACGATGAGTATGGCCACAGGTTTCTCAGGAACCGAACACGACGAAAACCGACCGGTCAACGATACGACCACGCCATTGACATCTGGTCTTTGGGCGGCGTTCTCTTCTATGCACTCACTGGGCAGCCCCCGTTCCCCGCTAAGAACGGTATCAGCTACACCGAACTCCTCCACCAGATCATGACGAAGCGGCTGAACACACAACCTCTCACCCAGATGGGCATCACGCCGGACGGCATCGATTTCCTGTTGCGGATGCTCCAGAGACGACCAGAGCAGCGTGCCACGATCGAGGAGCTCCGGGCCCACGCGTGGCTCGACGGCACAAGCTTCTCACAGGAACAGCCTGCTGTCGGCGGCTCACAAGATGAGGAGATCGACGATGAGCTTGGAAAAGGGGCGTCGCAGCTTAGTCTTGAGGACAAACTTGCCCGCGAGAATGGGGCTCCCGAGGAGCAGGACACTGATGTAGATGAGGATCTGGCCCTGGAACAATTTGGCGATGACAATGTCCAGGTTGTCGATTTTGACCGCTTCGAGTCCCAGAAGGAGAACTACACATTCGGCCAGATACCACAGCAGCCTCAGAAACTGTTTGGTGAAGTCTCTGCCGTTGACACTTCTGGTTCGCCTCCATCAAAACGTCTCAATCTCCCCTCTTCAACAGATGATCCAGACGGGACCCAAATCTTTCACACCGTGATCAAGGACAGCTTTGGATCGGAGGTCTCGACGCCACGTCAACCCAAGAGATTGCAACAGAACCCGCGCGGTCCCCTCCCACCTGCGCTCACCCAGAGTCAACGCTCCGGGACACGGTCCGTCACCGAACTGAATAACATGACGTTCGACGCGGAATCGCAGGATCTTGGTGGTGCTGAGTCGCAGCTAGAGAATCTTAACATGAAGTCTCTCGCTCCCTCACATGGCAACCTCAACAGCTTCAACACGAGCAAGCGCAAGCCGTCTCACGACACGAGCGACGAGTTTGAGAGTACCCCGAAAGCCAGGCCGGCGGTCAAGAGACTCAGGTCGGAGAGTGTTCTTGATGCGATGAGCTACGATGAGGAGGCAGAGCAGAACCTCTACTCTCAGGTCCCGCCGCTGTCACGGATCAACTCGAACCGACAGATCGACAAGCCGGTGCACAAGTCTACGTATTGGGACGCTCGAGACAGGAGGAGCTGGCACCTGCATTATCCAGAGATGACCCAACTTCAGCACGATGCGTTCGCATCAGCAGCAAAAAGCAGGGGCGAATCCTTCGCACCCGGGAAGTCCCCATTGTGGGACTTGGCAATGAAGCATTTCCCGCCAGAGACCTCGGGCTCCCAGCTACCATCGCCGGGGTTGATCAACAACAGTGCTTCGGACCTCGGTTCAAGGGCGTCAGATCGGAAGAGTGACACACCCGGAGCGGAGGACCTGTCTGACACATTACCTCCGGACTACAGCACCCTCACATTGGCAAATGCAGACCCGCCTCTCAACAGGGCCGTGGCGGTGCTGGAGTCAGCAGAGGGGTCCGTCGTGTCTGGGGTCTCGATCCTCATAAACTCGGCCATGGTCACATGGGGCAGGGCAGAGGACAACACCCACACCTACACACCTAAGACGGAGTCCAAGGTACCAAAGTACGGTCTCAAGGTCGTGCTGTGGAAGGCCGGCTATGAACCCTCGAGAAACATGCGGCCATGGAACACTCCCGGCGATGATTTCCACTTTTACGTATCCACGAAAGGAACCTATGGCCTGCAGGTCAACAAAACCATCCTCCCATCCAACGACTCGAAGGCTCCGCGTGGACCATGTCGGCACTGGATCCGACTTCATGATGGCGACATGGTTGTATTCTGGGGCGCTGGGAAGGAGGATGGCAGAGCCAAAGCCAAGCTCCTGTTCCGCTGCAACTGGGGTGGCTCTTCGAGACCGAGAGACGCCAACTCGCCCACGGAGCTTGCCCCTGCGGAGATTGCCGACTGCCTGGACGTGACGTGTCGCAAGGCAGAAGAGCGCGCTGGCAAGCTGGCAGAGTACGACCTGCGACTGCAAGGGGCCGACTCCGATGCTGCTGAGCGGCAGAAGAACATAGAACGTGAGCGACTGCGCTCGCAGAACTTCGAGGCCAAGAGGCTCGAGGCCTGCCGAGTTCTAGCCATGAGGGCCAGCCGGAGGAGCTCACCTGCTTGCACGTCGCCGATCGTTCCTCCATCCTCTGCTCCACCCAACATGATGGGGTTCGCCAATGGTTTGATGGTGCGGAAGAAGAGCGCACCGACTCTTAAGCATGCTTCCTCGACCGTGGACGCGCGAGCGTTGCAGACGATGGCCGAGGAGTGAGACACCCACTCGGATACGGCAAATTACAAAATACACACACACACACAACCACACATAATGTTGCTTCATCCATCTCGGGAGCGGTAAAGAGATATCCAGAGGTTCTCATTTCTTCTCCTTTCTTCTCCTTTCTTCTTTTCGCGTATGACTCTGTTCCCCACAAAGACGAGGAAAAAAGGTCAGACATGCTTAGAGAAAAGGAAGAAAAAAACAGCGTGGATTGCGGCGTTTTGATACCTTGCTATTTGGCTGGACGAACTTGGAGTATGGATCTACTAGTGAGTTTCTCATAGGATGCATGGCGCGTAGGGATGCCATCTCTTGAGGGAGGTTGTCGGTAGTAGCGTGTGTTTAATATTGGTAGCTATGGAGGGAGAAAAAATACTGTTGAGCATTGACTCAAAAGCGAGTTCTGCTCAGAAAAGGAAGTAAATAAATTTATGTGCTACACAAAGCGATCATGATTCCTGGGCCGCTTTGGCTTTGGCCGAAGACTACTGCTATGTATCTTAAGTACTTGTGAGGTATCACGGGACTTCGCTCCATTGAACCTGCTTAGTCACGCGCCGGCTGTGCACTGGCCGGTGACGCGACGCGCTCCACACCCGCGCGGGCAGCACCTTCCCCCCACAGCGCAAGTACTACTGTAAGAGGGCAAAACAACAGTAACGATACAATACGCCTGCCTGCCTTGGACCTCGTCTTGACACTACATTCTATGAGGCTGACAACTCACTCGACCGACCTCAACAATTTGTTTTTTTCGTCTTGACGATCAACAACAACACACCTAGCAACGATGCCCTAGATCTTCTGACCCATCCATCCTCCCTATGACTCGAAACAATCTCGCAAGCAACCTGGCCTGGTTCTTGACCAATGCACAGCTCTCCAGACCAACCGGCCCTGAGCTCCCTGCCGTTTACGACGCCTTCGATACCTCGAGGAGCCTGACCTCTCAGTCTTCGCAGTCTGCCTCGGGGCGGTTGAATACGAGCTGCGACCCGTCGCAGCCCGACGCGTCTCACTCCGCACCAACAAGCAGAAGCACACACGTTTTGACTGACGAGATCGACCTCGCGACCGATGACGAGCCGTTCGCTCGGAACGAGGAGGACCGGGTGGAAAGCAACACAATTGTCAAGGCTGCAGGAATGGCGAGGTTGACAACAAAGCCTACGAGGAAACCTTCCCTCATGTCGAAGCAGGAGCAGCTCCCCACACAATCCACTACAGGAGTCGGCAAGCTGCAACAGGCATATAGCGCATCACTCAGCCAGCACGACCCTGCCAGGAATACCGCCTCGTCCCTGTCCACCAACTCGAGAAGGAGCCGTATGCCGTCATGGATCACTCGGCCTGGTGGGCCAGCACGACGAGAGTCAACACCAGATATACCCGAGGATATGGATGTGGACCTGCACGACCTTACGAGGGCACGGGATCTGGATCCTGACGCCACCAACTCGACAGGTGACGCTTCCGGGACCCCCGAACTACTGTGGACGGAAGAGCATGCTTCGAGGCCTGACCCACCACCATCACGCGGCAAGAAGAGGAAAAGCAGCGAGGTATTTGAGACCCCAACCAAGCCAGAATCATCATCGAGATCGAAGGCCAGACAATGGATCAAGGAGGAAGATGAGGCAGACTTTCCGAACATCGCGGATCTCGTGCCTGATGATCTGATGACCCCGGCTATGTTGAAGCGCCGCAACGTCCCGTCGTCCCCGGTCCATCGGAGCCTTCACAAGCTGCACGTGCCTGCCTCGGACACGACCGTTCTCTCCCAGCGGACAGTCATGCAGACGATCAGCACCACTGAGACGACGATTCACCGAACCACTAGTATCGACCGGACGCCGACTCGGAGTAGTTCTCAGGCTGCATTGAAAATCGATTCACCCCTTGGAAAAGGGAAGGGCCGGATGCCGCCGCCTCCACAGCTGACCTCTGGATCTAAGGTTCCCAGTCCGGGGCAGCCTCCTCCGCATCAACGCTCGCCGAGCGCTGTGGCTAAGGATGAAGACTTCATGCTGGAAGATGACGTGCTTGACACACAGGGCGCGGACTCTAGGCCCACCCGGACATTGAGGCGCTCAGATGTGATCATAGACTCCGATGACGACCTTGGGAATTTTGAAACGCCTCCTTCTCGCAAAGTCTCGGATATTTCCTTCGTCACTGCTGCGAATGCAAGCGTGTCTGGATCACGAAGGAAGCGCAACAGGTCTGCAACAGCAGACGAGGGCCTTACGAGGTCTACGGTCGGAACGCCGTCTAAGAGGCGGGCGGCATTGCTTGAGCTACAACACTCCGCGAAGAGAAACAGCCCTAAGACTTGCGATGCTATTCGCGCGATCGATGTGGATGACAAGGCGCAGAGACCAGAGGCTCACGGACCACAAAAAAGCCAGAGCCCAGAGTCTGAAGGCGAAACCCTCATCATGGACTTGTTCAAGCAACAACCTCATGTCTTGGATTTTCTCAGCAGGGTTAATTTCAAGAAGATTTCCCAGAACTCGGCCGACTACGCAAGAGCATTGCGTGAATCCTGGCCGCCAGAGCGCAGGGCTCAGGTCAAAGGAGAGAAGCAACCCTTGCTGCAGCGGAAACAAGCCATCACACAGGCCAAGGCCGCTCATGAAGCTTACGCTCAGCTCGAAGCGAAGCGCGAAGAGCTTGTGGCCCAGATCACCATGGCTTATGATGCCGACGAAGACATCGAGGAGGCTGAAGCTCATCTTGAGAACTTGGGTCAGGAGATTGCCGTGAGCGAGGGCGTATTGAAAAAAGGCACTCGTGGCTGCGGGAGTCAAGGCGGATTTGTTCAATGATCTTCCAGACCCGACTGCACAGCTTGCTGGGCAGCATCAGCTCGGCTACCGCGGTCGCTCAGCCAGTAAGCCAAAGCTATCCTCCATCGATCCCGACAAAAAGCAGCTTTATACCCGAATGTGCTTCGCAAAGCTTTGAACAATCTCATGGAGGGTCGAGGCCATCATCACGCCTGGTGAGCTATGAGCGGCCGCTGGATTTCGCCAGACAAGACGCGCCATCTTCATATGGCGCGGACATGAAGTCGTCAAGAATAGCGGGAATTTCTGAGGCCAGGAGCTCCGCGAAGCCTTCACTGCGAGCACCTGTTCAGGATCACGGGCTCGAGGACTTATTTGGCGATGACGACGACGACGATATCTGGGCCCAGCCAGATGTCTTTCAGCCCACATCCCACATACGACCTGTTCCGAGACCTAGTACATCCGCGAAACCCAGGGGCCTGATCAATTCGGCAGCGCGCCGCCAGGATAATTTCAGTGACTATGGTGATGGCGAGGAGGACCTGGCAGCGATGGTGGCAATGGCTGAAGAGGCTGAGGACGTTCAGCTGCAGAACTCGTCTTACAACAGTCATCGGGCACGAACAGTACTCTCAGAAGCGTCTGGCAATGCAGCTCCCGTCGCGAGGCTGAAGGCTGCCGCCATGAAAACTGTGAAGCCGGTACCGAAGCTCAAAATCCCTGCAGACCTGATGCAGCACCCGTGGTCAAAAGATGTCCTCCAGGCATTCAAGGACAGATTCAGACTGGAAGGCTTCAGAACCAACCAGCTCGAGGCTATCAACGCGACGCTAGCTGGCCAGGATGCCTTCGTTCTCATGCCAACCGGCGGTGGCAAATCATTGTGCTATCAGCTGCCTGCGGTTGTCAATAGTGGAATGACTCGGGGTGTCACCATTGTGGTCACCCCTCTGCTCAGTCTGATGCAAGACCAGGTTGACCACCTGACTTCCCGAGGGATCATTGCCAAGTCCTTCAATGGCGATACAAAGGAGGCCGAGAAGAGGGAGATACTTAACATGTTCAAGACGGAGCCGAATCCCGAACATTACGTCCAACTTCTATACGTCACCCCCGAGATGATCAACAAGAGCAGGCCCTTCCTGGATGGACTTCGCGCTCTGCACAGGAACAAGAAATTTGCTCGTCTAGTCATTGACGAAGCACATTGTGTCAGTCAGTGGGGCCACGACTTCAGACCAGACTATAAAGAGCTCGGAGAGATACGCAAGCAGTTCCCAGGCGTCCCGGTAATAGCCCTTACTGCCACAGCGACCAACAATGTCATTGTTGATGTTAAGCATAACCTGAACCTGGAGCAATGCAAGATCTTCTCGCAAAGCTTCAACCGCCCAAACCTCTATTACGAGGTTCTGCCAAAGGAGAGGCAGACCGTGGAACGGATCGCCAGCCTCATCAACGAGAATTATCGGGGCATGACTGGCATTGTGTACACGCTCGCTCGGAAACAGACGGAGCAGATTGCCAAAAAACTGCGAGATCATGGCATACATGCGGAGCACTACCATGCGTCGATGCTAGCGAACGAGAAGACCAGGGTGCAACGGAAATGGCAAAGCGGACAGACCAAGGTGGTTGTTGCGACTATTGCTTTTGGCATGGGTATTGACAAACCCGATGTGCGTTTTGTTGTACATCAGTACCTTCCCAAGACCTTAGAGGGGTATTACCAGGAGACCGGTCGCGCCGGTCGAGACGGGTTGCGATCCGACTGCTACCTTTTCTTCAATTACGGAGACATCCGCCAGCTGAAGTCCTTCATCGACAAGTCGGACGGCAGCGATGCGCAAAAATATCGACAGATAGAAATGCTCAACCGAGTGGTCATGTTCTGCCAAAATCAGCGCGACTGTCGTCGAAGCCAGCTTCTGCACTACTTTGGTGAGACCCTCTCTAAAGAGGAGTGTGGCAAGACCTGCGACAACTGCAAGAACGGAGGCCACTTTGAGGTCGAGGATCGGACTGAATACGCCCAAGCCGTCTTGCAAGCCGTCATGTGTCACGCTCGGTTGACCATGAACCAGTGCACGGATATTCTCTTGGGCAAGAAGAAGCCAGACCAGGGTAGAGGTCCGCAGCCCTTCCATGGCTTTGCCAAGGGCTTGACGAAGTATGACATCAATCAGATCATCACCAATCTGGCTATGCAGAATGCCTTAGGTGAAGAGAACGAAATTGTCAAAGGCCCTAATATCGCGATCCAGTACTTTATTGTGAGAGCCCCAACGACGACCTATCTTTCATGTTTTCCACTGACGTCTCTGCAGCCCGGGAAAAGAGCAGCCAGTTTCCTGAAAGGTCAAAGTCGGCTGAAAGTGGTCGTTCGACAGGGCGGTGATAAGGAAGCCGCAGCTAAATCGACCAAGAAAAAGACCACCAAGACCACCAAGAAGAAGTCTGCAGTGGAGGACACCAGGCCAGCCTCAACGTGCATCTCGTCACCAGTCCGCGGAGATGCTCGCAGGACGAAAAAGGGCAAGTCTGTCGCGAGCTTCTTCGATCAAGAGGCGGTCGCGGAAGGCGACGAGGATGATGACATGGATTTGTGGACTGCTTGTCAGACTAATAATGGTTACGAGGCTGATGGCTTCGTCGTGGCAGATGAGGAGGACGAGGAGGATTATTTTGATCCTCCGGTCCCTCGAGCGCCACGCCAGGCTAGACAGCAAACGCTGGACGCGATTGCTCCGTCAAGTTCCAGACTGGCAGCGTCAGAACCAGTCGATGATATGCAGGACGTGATCATCCCCGACTTTATGCGAGAGGCAAAGCTGATCGAGGAAGAGACACGCAACAGTCGAGGTCTTCGCCGGATACTGTTCACCGAAGCACAGATGAGGCAGATGATGATCAATTGGGCCGACAACCTCGAAAAGATGCGCCGGATACCAGGCATTGATGTTGGCAAGGTCGACAAGTACGGCATCCACTTCATACCTTTGATCAATAAGTACCACGACCTTTATCTCAGCTTACACGGGGCAAACGACGACTCCATGGCCACGATACCCGCCACGGCCGGGCCTTCTAGGAGCCGAGGCGGGCCACCTCAGCCATCAGGAGATGTCATCGATCTCCTCTCGGACGACGAAGACGAGGACTACGAGGATGCGGGGGTTCCGTCTAAATACTTTGGTGCGAAAGGCCACGACGACCCCATCCAGTCACAGCTGGAGAGCTGGCAGGAGCGCTTCGCGGCAACGTCGCAGATCGAGGAGCCGGTGTCTCGCGGTCGCAGCACCTCGAAGAAGAGCACCGGTGGCGGCAAGAGAACCTACTATCGCAAAGCGGGAGGCGGTGGCCGCAGCGCAAACAGGTCTTCCGGTGGCGTGTCGAAGCGCAAGAGCTCGACGGCTCCAGCTGGCTCGAACCGCAGGTCCAGTGCGGGCAGCGCGAGAGGTGGTGCGAGCAGGAGCACTGCTTCGACCACAAAGAGAGGCGGCAGCGGCATTGCAGCCATGCCGTACTGAGCGGCATCAACCGCAGGAGCCATGTACTCTAGGATCGAGGGTGGATGGATTTCTTTTTGGGGGTGAAGATGTGATAATGACCAGGGGGAACAGCTTCACGGCGTCTGGCGCTTCCAATTTGGCATCGACAATACCTTAGCAGGTGAACCCCAGAAGTGGGTTTGACTATTTCCAGGACTCCAGTGACCCGTCCACAACGCAATAGGAACTCAGGCCAAATTTCGCTATGCTGAATGGAGTCTTGCCGTTCAAATCTGGGCCGTGCAGCATTCTATTATTACCTTTTCTCTTAAAAAAACCACGTGGCTGGAAAGCCTTCAGGTGATTAGCCTGGTGTGTCTTGTGGAGACATCCTTCGCATAACGGGAGCAGGACACCATAGACAGGCTGATGGCTGGGAATTTGTCACCCTGGACCACCGTTACACATACAGTATGGTAGGTGGTCCAAACGGACGGGCCGGCACTCGGCAAGGCTGAACTGGAGAGCCGAGAAGCCAATTGGACGCCTTGTGTAATTGAAACGGATGGCCGGGGGCTTTAATTACCGGTAGGACGGAAACGTAATTCTACAAGGGTTCTAGAAGGTCCGGGTCCCCGAAGAAGGGCGAGATTAGCGATCGATCATCTTGTTATTTTTTTTTTTGTCATGGCCACCGCGGGTTGCCCGTCAGGGCAGGCAGCTGGCAGTGTCTGGGATTAACGAGGGCCCTGAGGACGAGATGCCAGGTGGCAGTGGTGTGGTGGCAGCCATGATGCCGCCTCCTGGGGGAGGGGGGCGCATCGGGACAACGGGCAGCCTGGAACCCCCGCGAGTCACAGCCAGCTGCCTCACAGGCTCTGTTGTCCCGGCCCTGTCCTGCCATATGCGTAGGCTGAGCTGAACAGAGCCAAGCAGGTCGGTTCCGGAGAGGTAGATAGGCAGGTAGGTAGGCAGGTCTTGAAGCCTGATGTCCAACCTCCGACACAGCCTGTAGACCAAGAACCGAGGAGATTAGCCGGAGAGGCCGGGAGGATATGACCTTGGGCATCCTTTACAGCACGCCAGGCAGCTGGGGGCGCGCACGATCGAGGGTCGAGAAACGGACGGATGCATGGGCCCATGTCTCCCGCGGGCGGCGGGGGCGCCACGAGTCCACCCGGCTGGGGAGGGAGAAAAAGTTAACGTCGAAAACGTAGGCCTCAACACAAGACGGTTGACGGGGTAGCCGAGCAGATGGGCTGGTCACCTTTTGGGAGCCTGCCTGGCTGGCGGGAGCTTGCACGTACAGTATATAGCACAGCGCACGCTATGTTACTATGTAAGTATGTGCTCCATCCTGCCTCCTCTGCTGTGGTGTGTGCTGTGGTGTGTGTGTGTGGCCTGGTCTCAGGTGATGAGGCCAGGGGTTTCATGAGTGGGAAATGACTTCAAACATGACATGGGCGACCCACTGTGGGAAGGGTCGCAGGGCTGGCGAGGGCCAATCCCAGAGCTCTGGACCGCAGGCCCTGCCCCTGTAGGAAAACAACCCCTCCTTGTGCCTCCACTGTGCTAGTGCTGCCACATACTCTGTACAGCGCTATGGTAGGCCTCTCTTCGCTGGCCACTCAACCACTGCCCCTCCCCCCCCTCCAAACCCACTGGACCATGCACGCCATGCTAATGCAGCTGCGAACACGTCCATGCTCCACCCTCGCTTCGTCTCACGACCAATTTGCTGCATCTCGCGTTTACTGTGGCCTGCCTCAGCCTGCCTCTTATTTTTTTTTTTTTATTCTTTGGCTCTCTGTCTCTTTTCCTATCCCTCTCTCCCTCCCTCTTTCTCTTTAATAGTATCGCCCCAGAGAAGCAGAGTCGATCACTGATTGACCGAGGAAACACGATCGATCGTTTCAATAGCGGCACGGTTCTGTTGTTTGTCTGTTGCTGGGCAGAACCCTTAGGCCCCTTTTTTTTTCTTATTTACTTTCCGGATCCTGGGCTCTTTTTTTTTTTTCTTTCCCTTTAAGTTCCTCGCGTGAGGGGGGGCATTTGATGTACATTCCAGAGTTTCACTTAGTCACACAGCTGCACAACGACCTTTTCCCGAGATTGTCACGGAAGAACAAGTGGCAAAGCTTGTCCCCGCCCACCGCCCTCCTCCTTCCTCGCGTCCTCGAGACCATCCGGACCACAGCCCTTTTTGTCCTCCTGCCTCTCTCGTTGTTCTGGATACCAGCCCTGATCGCCTCCGTGACCTGCACCACCGCGATCCCTCCTGCTCTCCTCCTGCTGCTGTCAGCACAACCAACCCTCAAATCCCCCGACCGACATGGCTGCCTTCCAGCACAACCGGTCCCGCACTCCTCCCCCTGACTTCAAGCCCATGGCCGCCGCCCTGGGTGCAGACCTAGCAGACCTCGAGATATCACCACGATCCATCTCGGTTGCCTCTACCACCTCACACGGCTCGGCAACCACCCACGCCTCCCTCGGCAGCGACTCGTCCGGCTCAAGCCGCCACTCCTCGGCCAGCTTCCTCGCCGCCGCCAGAAACCCTATCCACCTCGCTCCCACGAGCAACGTGCGACACTCGACCGGAAACTATGGAGACAGGCCCGTGCCGAGGAGGAGGGGCTACATGAGGCCGACGGGCACGGATTTCGCCGCCTCGGCGAGGAGCAGGGAGAGCGTCATGAGCCTGGGCAGCATCACACACCTGCAGTACTACTTTGCCCGGACGGGGCTGCTGGACGGCAAGGGTGCACAGCTGGCCCGCAAGACCAGGATGCAGAAGGCCCAGACCCTGGACTTCAGCAGCCTGGGCTCGTTTGACTTCGCATCGGCCTCTGGCAGCACGCCCAAGATCGTGACCACCTCCTCGGACAACGACTCTGCCTACGGGACCAGCCCCGACGCAGGCGGGTTTGGGGGCATGACGGACAGCCCGGTCACCGAGGAGCCGGACGAGGACCCGTTCGACTATGGGGAGTGGGACGAGCCGGACCCCAACATGCTGCCGCCCACGGCGAGCACGTACAAGCACCCCGAGAAGCCCATACCGAAGCCGCCCTCCATCAGACAGCTCAAGGCCGACCTCCGGACCGCCCTGACCATGGCCAGCGAGGCTGTGGACTACGCCAAGAACAACAGGGTGAACCCGTACGAGGGAGGGCCGGCACGCTCCCGGCAGGACTCGGTCGTCTCGGTGACCTCCCTGACGGACTCGCCCACGCCGCCGTCGCACGCCCGGCAGCTGTCCAAGGCCACCATCTCGGCGCCGGGCTGGTTCGAGGTCCAGGGCATGCACGTCCTCGACGTCATGACGCTGGCCATCCGCGCGGCCAAGGTCTACTACACATCCCACGACGCGCCGGACCGGCTGGACTCGATCAAGCCGGAGAAGGAGCTCCGGAAGGAGCTGTTCAACGTCATGGAGATGCTGAAGCGCATGGCGACCCGGGACTTCCAGGGCGGCATGCGCGACGACGAGGTGCAGATCATGGAGGAGTGGACCGCGGGGCTCTTCAGGATGCTCAGGGACGAGGAGGAGATCGAGATGGCCGAGGCCGAGGAGCGGGCGTCCTGGGGCTGGCTCAGCGACGCGGACTGGCCGGCCGGCACCGAGGTGCAGCGCGAGTACGCCTTCATCCTCAGCATGCTCGACGGGGCCGAGAACACGACCAGGGCCCCCGCGCCCGACGGCAGCACGATGGAGGTGCCCGCCCTCCCCAGCTGGACCCCCATCGACCGGTCCGGGCCTCTCGAGGGCAGGACCTCCCGACGCCCTTCCTCGCGTCCCTGCAGAACGGCCTGCGCCTGGTGCAGCTGCACAACGCCGCGGTGCGTAAGTCGCGCCGCCGCTTCGGCATGATCGGCACCTTCCACACGGACACGCAGAAGCCCTACCGGGCGGCGGACAACATCCGCTACTGGGCCAAGGCGGCTGAGCTGCGGTGGGAGGTGGCCGGCCTCAAGGTCGACGCGCTGGGCATCGTGTACAACAGCAAGCCCGAGGTGTGGCTCGAGTTCGAGGACGCCGTGCTCCGGTGGTGCAAGCACGTCCGGGAGGAGATCGCTGCGGACCTCGGGAGGCCGCCGACGAGGGTGGGCCCGCCCGAGTGGCTGCCCAAGAAGAAGCTGGACACGCCCGCGCCGCTGCTGGAGGAGTAGCTGTCCCCGAGGTCTCTCGGCACCTCCCCGACAGCGACACTGCTTTTTTTCCTCGCTCTCCCTGCTCGACTTTTTTTTCCTCCCCTCTTCTTCTCTTTCTTGCCTCGGTACACAACGACATATACAGATTTAATACTTCACACAATATTGGGAACAACAAAACC
Source organism: Celoporthe dispersa (assembly GCA_016584495.1). Lineage (NCBI taxonomy): Eukaryota > Fungi > Ascomycota > Sordariomycetes > Diaporthales > Cryphonectriaceae > Celoporthe > Celoporthe dispersa. Next base: position 2,994,776 of record WAID01000007.1, read on the forward strand.
AAAACCTGAAGAGGAAAAAAAAAGAGACACCAAAACAAAATTCCGGGAGGCGTTTGGCCAATGACCACCAATCACACAGGATGAGAGGAGGAAAGGGACACTTTTTTTTTTTTGGACGTCAGATCATGTTATCATGGGAATTATTACCTATACAATCCCCGGAACTCGGACTCGACCCTGGGACCCTTTACATTCGCTGCACATAATTGCTTAATCTCGACGACCTTCTTTTCTGACCTTTTTCTTTTTTTTCTCTTCTTCTTCCATTTCTCTTTCTTACGACAAAAGAAGCGGGCTGGCCATCTTCGAAAATGTGGCCGGCGAGTTTATGACGAGAGACCGGCGGCTTTTGGAGGGGGGAGAGGGAGGAGGACTGTTGCTACCCAACCTGAACCTACCTTGCTCTTCTCCTTTTCTCATTCATTACATCACCACCATCTTTGATGCGCGCGCACGCGAGATTGCATAGCGGACATTGTTGTTGGTTTTCTTTTGGCTGGCTTTATTCTCATCCTTTTTTTTTCTTTTTTTTTTCTATTGTTCATGGGCAGACATGGTGGGAAAGAGGCGAGAAGGGGGGAGTGGGGGAGGGAGGTTTGGGGTCGGGGTGCAAAGATTGGCAATATCACCACCAACCATTATCATTATCGACAATTTACCCCATTTCTTATTTTGCTCTTTTGTTTCATTTGAAACTTTTTTTAAAAATTGTTTTGGGACTGTTGTTATATCGAGACAGGATGGCCACTTGAGAATAGCTTGATATACCCCCTCCCCCCCAAAAGGCACCAAAAACCGACAGAGATTGAGAAATGGAAATTTTGATATGGCATTCAGCGGTAGGCTGTAAGGGCCCTCTTTTTTTCTTTTTCTTTTCTTTTCTTTTTTTAAAGTTTGTGACTATTGTGCTCTTGTCCCGTCCCTTTCATCCTCGGAACCGATTTCTGGTTGATTCCAGGGAGGAAGAGGTAGTAATGCAGCCCACAGATGGAGATGAGGCAGTGTCCTCAATATCTACCTGGGTGCTGCTCTCGGGCTGGGGGCATGCTGTTTCTCTCTGGGTAGGAGGGCGGGCAGCCACCCAGATAGGGAGGGAACGCGTCTGCAGGTGTTATATGTCCAGGCCCTATAAGCCGGGAGGACTCAACAGAAAGCCCAAAGTGGAGGTGAGCTGTCACATTCTGAGTGTCCTTTTTTTTTTTTGTTTTCCTTTTTTTTTTTTTTTGGTCTTCTTTCATTTTCTTCTTCTGCACACATAGTATCATAGTCATGCAAGGCCAGGTTTCTTATACAGCAGTACCCCATAGCACAGTAGACACATAACTAAACCTGCTCGAAGCGCTGTGGGACCGCAGCGCTGTGACAGCAAGTCCCCCGTGTCCCCCGTACTGTCTGTCGAGGGAACATGTGCCTGTGCTCTGCTGCACAAGTCTGGTGGCGAGCCGTCGGCCCAGCGAACACGAAGGATGGCGGAAGGGCTGGGTACGAAGAGCGGAGCCTTGTTTTCACGTGGCGAGATTACAGGAAATGAGGCTCGGCGGGCGGACACTGGAAGGCTGTGTGTGTGTGTGTGTGTGCAGCACAACAATAACCCTGCCTCCAGCCGAAGGGCACTTTTGCAAGAGAGCCTTGGAGTTATAGATGAAATAGAAGATAAATTTATGAAAAGAAAAAGAAAAAGAAAGAGAGAGAGAGAGAGAGAGAGAGAGAAAGAAAAAGGAGGGCTATTGGTCTGGACGTACAGATTCCTAGGCCAGACGTGGTATAAGGACAGCCATGACAGCGACGACAGAGGGTGTGTGTCTTGGGTGTGCAGCGGAGAGAGCCAGCGAGACGTTCCCTGTGGTGGACCGCGAGGCTAGCAGCGGGAGATGGAGTTGGGTTTCGGGTGGGGGGTCTTCATCTGGGGAGGGCGGACCAATCAGGGGCCGGAAACTGCTGCTATAATTACCACATTGGGTGGGCTGGCTCGTCGCGGGACCCTTGTCTGGCCCCATCCCAATCTGTGCGAGTGTACGCTCATCTCTCGGAGGGAATTACGACAGTGAACAATACAAGACAGATCGTCTACACAGTCCTCTCTGGTCTGGCGTGCGGTGTCTGGCCTGGGCTGGCGGGCTGGTCACCGGGGCAATCGATCGGTGGTGAGCCTGGACGGCGGTCCCGTCTCTTGTTGTTGTTGTTGTTTGCTGTGCTGTGTGTGCACGGGTGAGACGCTTTACGTACCGTGTACGGTAACGACGACGGCAACCAGAAAAAGAAGAAAAAAGAAAAATCAAAATAAAACTCAACCCGAAACTTGACACCTGGGCGAGGCCGAGTTTCACCAGAGGCGCCCATCTCCCACCCCTTTTGGTTCCACCTGGTATTGGTATCTGTTCCTGTCTAGCATTTCCTTGCTCTTTTTTTTTTATTTTATTTTATTTTTTACTTTAGGTTGTTGTCTTTGGGGAGGGCGATTGGTGAGCACTGCGCACATCCGATCTTCTTCATTTCTGGGCGTGGCTGGCTCGTCGCCCAATGATCGACCCTCTCTGCCCGCCCTGGAACGTGGCAAGCTGCTACTGCTTTGCTACAAATATTACATTACTACGTTGCTACGGTACATGCTTAGTGTATACCGTCTGGCTGCGACGACAGCAATGGCAACCTCGCCCGTGCTCATTTAAACTACCCACGAGGTTCATTTCCATAGTCTTGGTCGCTTCCGAGGTCCCCTTCCCGCCGGGACCCTGGCCCTGTGTTCCTCCCTGGTCACCCACCATCCGTCCGGTCTCCCTCACCTCGTCGACAGACAAACAGCAGCTCGACTCGGTTCGACCCGACTCGACTCGCCTCGCCTCAGCGCAGCTCAACCTCGACAGACCTCACCTCAGGGCCCCGGATCCTAACCTCCTGACACCTCCTTTACCGATCCATCTGTCGAGCCAGGGCAGCGCCGACCACACGACAGCCTCACCCGGGCTCGATACGCCCTGCCGCCACGCCGCAGGAACATACGAGACGAGGCGGCTGTGGGCACCTGGGCCTGGCGGAGCTACCGGCAGCAGTCCACACTGCACCGACAGCCTGTTGTCGCCAAGTCGTCGGTCAATTGGGCCTCGAGAGCTCCGTCCACACCTCGACACCGCGACGAGACAAGACGGCTATAAAAGAGAGAGAGAGAGAGAGAGCAAGATTCATCACAGTACGACCGTTGCGGGCATGTAGGAATCGGCGGTACTTGGGAGGATCAGGAATCTCGGCCAACTCTGCGGCCCAAGGTGCACTCAACTCACCCCAAAAAAAAAAACAACCCACACACACCCCTGGCGGCTGCATAAACAACCGCCTGAACCTTGGGGCCTGGGCCTGGGACACTGACGGGCCCTGCAGCGGCCTCACCCCTTCGTCATTCTTCCTGTCAGTGTCAGATTTACCCGTCACCACCCAACCTCATCATAATGCTCGGCCCTCTCGCCAGCCCAACCGGGGGCATCCTCCCCCGACCAGACGACGACCACAACACACGACCTGCTCTCCTACGGTTGTCACCGCAGATCACCACCACTACCACGCCTCCTCTACGGCGGCCAGAGGCTCCGCAGGGCGCTGCAGCTGCTGCGGGTACCGGTGCTGCTGCTGCCCAACCACGGGCGGCGACTGGACGAGACGCACACCCGGCGCCAGCCAATGACGACGCGGACCACGGGAATCCCACTCCCACTGCCACCACCGACCTACACATGCTGCAGGAAGAAGATCTCTCGTGGCTGGGGTGCTTTATCGAAGACGGTACCGAGACGGCCTCCAGCGTGCCCGCCCCCGACCTTGATGCTCCTGTCCCTGCTGCCGGCGTGGTGCTGCAGCAGAGCCCCCCAAAAATTCCACCACCACCCAAGCACTTGGTCGTCATACCCCAAACATTATCAACAACAACAACACTACCACCATCGACGCTAACGATCACGACAACAACAACAACAACAACAACAACAACAACAACAACAACAACAACAAGATCAACAAGATCAACAAGATCAACAGCTACAACAGCCTCAGGATCAATACCCACAGCGACAACGACAACAACAATAACAACAACAACAACAACGACAGAACAGCGCGCCCGCAGCCGCAGCAGCGCGCCGACCAGCTTGCTGACCCCCCGAGGCTCGTCCCAGACCACCAGCACCAGACCCGGAAGCTCTCTCCCGGCCTCGCCGCGCGCCTCAAGGCACTCGGGCTCGGCGCCTCCAAGAAGCTGTCGCAGGTGTCCCACCACGGGAGCGACCGCGTGGGCAAGCTGTCCGAGGACCAGATCCGCCAGATCGAAGAGTCACACCAGCGACACCTGGGCAACCTCGTCGTAGAGCGCCGGGGGAAGCCCTGGAAGGGCATCGTGCGGATCCCATCCAAGACGAGCCTCAGGTCCACGAGGTCGAGCAAGGACGCAGACGCAGACGCAGACGTCGGTGCCATCACCCCCGAAGACATCGACATCCCCACGATCCAGATCTCGACAGCCCCGGCGCGGAGGACCGCCCCGGGCCGCCACACGAGCACGAGCTCGAGCCCGCAGCAGCAGCAGCAGCAGCAGCAGCCGCCGCCGCCGCCGCCACCCTCGATATGGACACAAACAAGTACCGTCTGCCCGATCACAGCAACGGCAATGGCACAAAGGTCACGCTGGACACGCGGAGGGAGCACATGGAGCGCGACGCGAGGCTGCCCCCGTCGCCCGAGCAGTCGCCGCCGCCGCCGCCCGTCCCCGCCAAGGACACGCCGCCGCTGCCCACCCAGGCCTTCAGCCCGGAGAGCATCGTCTTCAACCCGCTCGGCCTGCAGCGCGCGGGCTCCATCTACACCATCTCGCGCGCCTCGTTCGCCAACCAGCTGGGCCAGCTGACCTCGCTGCAGCTCCCGGACGCCGAGTCGCTGGCGGGTAAGGTCGCCGCGATCCCCACCGCCCAGGCGGCCGTCAAGGCCCTGATCGGCGCCGCCGAGCAGATCAGGAGCTGGATCTCCAAGGCCTCCGAGGTCATCTCCGGCCTCGACAGCGACGACGATGTCGAGTGGTCGGCCGCGGGCGGGCGCGAGGGCCTGGAGGAGGTGGAGAGCGCGGCATCGCGCTTTGCCGGCCTGATCGACGTCTACGTGACCGCGATCGAGGAGCTCCAGACCCGCGGCGACATCGCGAGCGTGTCCACCGACGACCTGACGAGGGCCGTCACGCAGATGGAGGCCATCATGGAGGAGTGGACCAGCATCCGGGCCACCCTGCGCAGCGTGCGGGGCCAGGTCGAGATCGCCATGGAGTGGGAGGAGCTCTGGAACGTGGTGCTCGGCGAGATCGAGACGGAGCTCGGCGAGCTGCGGCGCCTGGTCTTCGAGATGGAGGAGAGGCGCCACAGGTCAGCCATGGCCACGGCGGGCGGGGGCGACCCCGATGCGGGCGACCTGAACACCATCTCCGAGGAGACACCCCCGGCCGCCGCTCACCGCGCGAAGGCGGCGGCGGGCGCGAACCGCTTCAGCCTGACGGGCATCCCCCCACGAGCCCCGGCTCTCCGTCCTCCTCGGGCGGGCCCGCGGTGTCGGCGGACGACTCCAGCGTCCTGGCCCTGTTCGCGAGGATGCAGCCCCTCAGGGCGTCCCTGGACTTCCTGCCGATGCGGCTGGCCACCTTTGAGGCCCGCGCCGACAGGTCGTTCCCCACCGCCGTGGAGGAGCTGGAGATGCGGCGGGAGGCCCTGGACGCCAGCTACAAGAAGCTCGAGAAGGACGCCGACGGCCTGCGCAGGGAGCTCGGCGAGGACCGGTGGGTGCTCGTCTTCCGCGGGGCCGCCCGGCAGGCCGAGAAGATGACCGAGTCTGTGGACCGGAGCGTGGTGAGGCTGAAGGAGGCCGTCGACGCCGGCATGCACCTGACGAACCAGCCGGCCTTTTTGAAGAAGGTCGAGAGCTACGAGGGCAAGAAGATGCACTACGGCCCCGCCATCGACCGCGTGCTGCTCATCATCGAGCGGGGCGTCAAGGACCGCCTCACGGTGAACGGCGAGATCCTGAGGCTGCACACCGAGATGCAGGCCAGGTGGGAGGACCTCAAGGGCCAGATCAGGGGAGACGGACATGGTGCTGGACGAGCTCCACACCGACCGGCAGGGCCCTCACCTGCGGGACTCCATCTCGAGCATGCTCTCCAACGACATATCCTCCGCCGCGGGCAGCGGCCTGGAGACCCCCACACCTCGCCCCCCTCGTCGGTCATCATGTCCGGGCTGGGCGTCGGCACGAGGACCCCGGCCACGCGCGCCCGCCGCTCCTCCAGCAGCGTCAGCAGCCACGTGCCACAGCCAGCACGGCGGTCCATCTCGGCCAACACCCCCGTCATCACCCGCAAGCCTGTCCCGAGGCTGTCGTCCACCCTGGGCGGCGGCGGCGGCGGCGGCGTGTCGACGCCGAGCCGTGGGAGCTCTGCCACCCCTACTGCGAACCGGCCGGGCGGCAGCATACCACGGCCGGCATCCACCCTGGCGCACCGGCCGAGGTGGAACGGCTCGACCAACACGTCTCACCTCGACACCGGCCACAACTTCAAGCCCCTCAGCGTCACCACGCCGAGCCCCTTCTCCAAGGTCAGGGCCGCAGCCACGCCGGTCCGCTCCCACTCGTCGCTCGCCGCCCCGATAGGCTCCAGGCTGCCCACGCGCAGGGCCATCTCGCCATCGCCCCCAGCCCCAGAGTCCCCCTCGGGGCCCGTCAGCAAGCTCCACCTCCCCCCGGCCCGCCAGGGCCCTCGGCCCGACGGACGTCCCTGCAGCCGCCCACAGCCACCGACCTGGGCATGGCACCACGCCCGGCAACCTCCCTGGCCACGTCGCGACGGAACAGCATGCTGCCGACGCCAAAGTTCAGGAAGGAGGCCACCGAAGGCGGCCGCGCAAGCCCTGCCCAGCGCCAGCGCCCTGGGGTCGAGGCTCGGGCTCACCAGAGGAAACAGTGTGTCTACGAGCGACAAGCCAAAGGACCGACCACGCTGGCGATAGAGGAGGCCAGAGCTTCGATGTCGTGACGCTGGACCCGGGCCTCAGCCTTTTGTTTTCTTCTTCTTCTTTCTCTCCCTCTCTCTCTCGCGCACCTCCCCTCGCCCTGGCTTGCACTGGAGACGACTCGCGTTCTTTTCTCCTCCCAATTTCTTCCTTCGCCTGCCACCTCGACCCCTCCCTCTTTTCTTTCCCCCGGGCCCCCTTCAGCATGGCGTTTTCAGGTGCAAGCATCTACATACGAGCTGGGTCCGACTGCATGTTCTATCCAGGATCTATCCGTCTCCGTGCGGGATCAAGGGCTTAAAAGCAGTGTGCTTCTTTCTCGATGCTCGCGATGGCTCCAGTGTGAGAAGACCAGATGGCAGCAGGATGAAGCCAGCCATATGCGGGATTTCTACATGTCTCTCTCTTTTTGCTGAAGTCTACTGCATTCTATACCCCCGGCGTTATGTGTGGATTTATATCAGGGCGGAAGTGCACATTGGTTGGAGCACAGGTTGATACCACATTCAAATATAGCAGCAGATTTTCATCTTGAACCTTTGGCTACCACAGCTCCATCATGCGCGACCTTGTTGGCAGTCAGCTGTGCTGCATGACCCTCCGTGACGCGACGAGGAGCGGAGGAGGGTGTCGTGTGCGAGGTGGGGGAGCCTCTGGACACTTCAGTGCACTCTCGGGCAATCTGGACCCTCAAGCCTGAACATACGCATCACGCTGGAAGCTACCACATCTCTAATCCATCTTGGTCATAACTGGCCTCGGACCGCCCACTGAGCAGACAGACGGACCCGTGATCACGCGGGCACCTCACAAAGGGCCCGACCTCACCTGACACACGACTGGCGGGGACGTAGACCGCCCCAAGAAATTCGCAGGGACGCCCGCCCTCTCCTGCCTCTCCCCCTTCCCCTTTCTCTCCCTCCTTCCCCTTTCTCTCCCTCTCTTCTCCATATCCCTCACCCTACTCAGGACGGCGCAAGGGTGCATCTAGTGGCCGCACGTCGAGGCTACGAGGTGAGGGGTCATGGGAGGCGTGCTCGGCTCGAAAAGACGGGTGGTCGGAACTAGAGACACGGAGGCAGGCAGGTAGGAGAGTCGACCCCATCCAGGCGGCCCGGTTTAGTGGGGTGGAGATGGGACGGGACGAGAGCTCCACGCGGAGGGCACAGCACAGACGGGCGGCTGATCTTGGGACCAGGAGGAGGAGGAGGAGGAGGAGGAGGAGGAGGAGGAGGAAAGAAGGGCAGAGAGGGATCAAACTGGCGGTGAATGGGCGGACATTACAGGAGGGGGGGGAGGGGGAGGGGGAGGAGGCCTGGGCGGCTGTTGATGCTAGGTGCGTGGGGCCATGCGTCTCGCGGTAGTTGAGGCCTTGAGAAGCCGTCTCTCGTGTGCACCCGAGACGTACGTCGTGGGCCTAGCTGACCTCCGTGGTTGCACAAAACACGAGCAGTAGTAGTAGTACATGGCCTGCATGATAAAATATTGCTTTTCCCATGTCACACACACACACAGCGCCCTCGAGTCGATGCTGATCCACCCGGGTTGCTTTTCCCTCCCCTCCCCTGCCCCCCCTTTCAGAAGTCATCCTGGAGGCTCAGAGGGCCAGTTCTTAGTCCCCCTCCCCCCTCTTGTCAGACTGCATGCCGGGCCATCACCACCAAAAGAGGAAAAGAAAAGAAAAGAAGAAAAAAGCAACAACAAGAAAGACGGCCTGTTGGGCCAACCATGTCCATCCACGGCATCAGACCTCTCCCCCTCTCCCCGTGCGGCACTGGAAAGAAAGAAGAAGAAAAAAAAAGAAAACTAAACCAAACCAAACCTTGATGGTAAATTAATTACATCATGTCGTGCCTTGGAATCAGACCACTTGTGGAGAGAAACAGAAAGAGAAAAAAAAGAAAAGAAAAGAAAAGAAGTAAACTCTCCTCCTCACCGTTTTTTTTTTTAAATTTGTTCTGTTCCCTTCTTTTCTTTCTTTTTCTTCTTGACTCCTCACAACACGCTTGTGCACGGCCATCCACCGTCTCGACACAGGGGCAAAATCCAGTCCGGTCCAGTCCCAACTCTATTTTTTTTTTCTTCCTTTCCTTTTCCTTCTCCTTGTCCAATTTTGGTCCCGACGAAAAGGACAAGGCAGTAAGGTAGGCAGGTTTTAGTTGAGCAGTTTGAACCTGGCCCGGGTTTACCTTAAGTTTTAGCTGGCCGGTTTAGTCCGGTGGCGAAGGGTTGCAACGGTCCCGCGACCAGCAGCGCGGACGAAGATGGCTCGCTTGAGATGACGTCTTGTACGTTTTGTTCTAGTCCCAACAGTTCAACGTTGACGTGTCTCGAGGTGGTCCTTGGTTTTCTTCTTTTTTTTTGTTTCTTCTTCTTTTTTAGTGAGCCGGTGCTAGGGGAAAGTAGTTACAGCACTTAGGCAAGGGGTGGCGGAGGAGGCGAGTCCATCTCCGGGTCCCGAGGTTCTTCTCTTTCTTTTTCTTCTTCTTTCCCTTTTGTCTTCAATCTTTTTTAAAGGTGGAAAAGGAAAAGGAAAACAAAACCAAAAAAAAAAATTAAAAATTAGGTAGTGACCAAAAGTCCCAAGGCTGGTGAGGTTGTAGCGAGTGGCTGGTCTGCCTTGAGGATTCGATATTCCCGTCAGGGCGGGCAATGTACGTACTTACATACCGTAGCTGCGCGACCAGAAGGGCAACTGTAGCCTCGAATGGCACTGAAACGATATGACCACCTTGTATTGGGACTGCAGATCTGCCGCATACCCTGCTCGGATGCTATGAATTTCAAAATTGGGAAGGTAGGCCAGCACCTGAGCACATGCAATGTCACGTCAGCCTGGCCTGGCCCCATCATCTTTCCACTCTCTTCGTCTCTCTCTCTTCCTCTCTCTCTCTCTGTCTCTCTCTCTCTCTCTCTTTTCTCTGCCTTTGTGAGGTCTCCACCGCTTCTCGGTAGCCAGGAGGGGGGAACATCCGGACTTTTCGTCCCCTTGTGCAGGAATTCCCAAATAGAGGGTGTCCCGGGTCACCACACACCTACAGGCGCATGCAGAGAACTGGAGCAACAAGACCTAATAATACGACGTCGGTGACACTAACCCTGAGCACGACAGGACATTATTTATTATGATCTCCATGTCAGGCATCAATATAGAGAGAATCTGGCTGCCGACGTGGGAGGGGGAAGGTAGAAAGAAAAAACCAATTACTATTATTATTATTTTTACTTCTACTACAAAGTAGTTACATCACACCCCCCTTCACTCAAGTACTAGCGCTGCCTTTCAGCTCGTCTCTCTGCATCCATCTTTACCTACTTTGGGCGTGATGTATGTGGCTGTTCCTTGGAAGAAAGAAAGGAAAAGAAAAACCAGAGCCAGAGAGGGAGAGACAAGAGAGAGAGAGAGAGGCAGAGACGAGCAGCTGGCAGGTGGCACCCGCTGTTGCTGACAACATCTCAGCAGCAGAGAGGGCATCGGCAAATCGGGATCCCGAACCTGGTCCGCACCTCTTTACGAGCCAGCATCCATCCTCTTTTGGGCAGGGCAGCACCAGCCTCACCTGCTCTGATTCGGTGCTTCCTTGCATAGTACGGAGCATGAAACCAGGGCCCCAACCACCCATACGATAATTACGATGGTACCTGGCCGATGAGCCTGCTGCTGCTGCCGCTGCTGCTGCTGCTGCCCTGGCGGGCGGGCCTGCGGCTGATCAGGCATGCATGCTTCTAGCCCTCAAACAACAGGGCTGACGACGGCTACAGCCGCTTCCTCTCCCAGCAAACAGACTAACGGCATGATTGGAAATGCGACTCCGGGATCTCCCACTTCAGGCGGCTGGGATGAGACCCGGGGAGACATGTGTTGGCAGGCTATGGGTCCACGGACGACCCCTCCTCCCACCCTCCTCTCTTCTTCCATACGGGGGGCATGCCATGGCTGCCTGACTTTTTGCTGCTTCTCCTGTGGACAGAGAGGGAGGGGAGGATACCCCAACAACCCACCGGATGGTCGGTCACGGCTCCGGATCTTCGGGTCTCGGAGCCGAATATAGACGGCCATACTTGTTTCTTCTTTTCTTTTTCTTTCTCTTTCTTTGCCTTTCGCAAAACGACCCTCGCAGATGAGACACAAGAAAAAGATCAAGGTCGAGTCAAAGAGCGGGTAAGAGAGAGAGAGAGAAATAAAAAAGAGAAAGGAAAAGAAAGAAGAAAAAAAAGAAACAGGGGAGACTCTCTCTGTGTGAACACCAGCTAGGGCCGACTCACATCTGAGACCCTGGAGGGAGGGAGGTGTTCTTTGTCCCCCTCAGCCATCTCTTTCAAAACACCGGACCTTTGGAGGAGACTGGAGAGAAAAAAGGTAGCCCAGGTCTAAGCCTCCCCCGCCCCCCCGGATGAGTTGAACAAGGAAGAGCGCGTGCCGGCTATTCTTCTTGAGCAACTTTTTTTTCTTTCTTTTTTTTCTTCTTTTTTTTAATGAGCAACTCTGCGCACAAGAACCACGCACCACCTTTTGTGAGGTACCGTTACATCAGTGAAGGAGAAAGAAAAGAAAAAAAGGCGGAGGGGTGGGGACGGGACGGAGTGACCCGGCCAACAAGAACCCGACGAGTCTTGTCCTCTCTCCTGGGTCCGCGTCGAGAACGTCACACCCACGGACAAGAAAAGAAGACTACAGCGAGAGAGGGAGAGACAGGGAGAGACAGAGAGAGAAGAGAGAACTGGGAGCGGCTGACAAGGGCTATGCGAGGTGGGATGGATCACCGGTCAGACAACTACCACCCCCCGGGGTGTGGTGGAATGCGTTATTGGCCATGTTTCTCAGGGCTGCAGTTGGACATTTCGAGAACAACACCACCTTGTCAGGCCCCCCTGCGATGCTGTACATAGTTAGTATGTTGTATGGGCCTGATTACACGCAGTATTTACTTAGTGGCTCCACACAAGACCCTGGAGGATTCGTCCAACAGATTCCGCGCAGACCTAGGCGCATGTACCATCATGGTACATACATGGTATTCCAGAGAAATGAATGATGTCGACGCGCGGGCATGCCAAGCAGCCGTCGTCATGACTCGTGGCCAGGGGGGGGGGGGACGCAGAGAGAAGAAGAAGAAGGAAGTTCATGATATGTGTGCAGGCCGGTGGCGCACGCAGAGGGGGGGAGAAGGAGGAGGAGGAGGAAGAGAACATACACGCGCTGCTGTGTGGCCTTTGGTCCTGGCAATAGTAAACCAGTCCCACCAGGACGGTTGGACTTGGACTTGACAACACCCTCCACCCTCCCTCCCCGGTTTGACACGCTGCAGGGGGACTGTTTATAGCCTGTACTGGCATAGTGCTGGCAAAACCGCAGAACATGAACCTGCTTTTCACACGAAGCATATAGCCAGGACGCAGAGGGAACAAGCCTCAACACGATATGGATAAACTCCAAGGTGGCACACACGAACAAACAAAACCCCTGTTTGTTTTTTTTTGTTTTTTTGTGTGTGTTCTCTCTCTCTCTCTCTCTCTCTCTCTCTCTTGCTTCTCTTCGTCCTCCCTCTCGTTGACCGTTTTGATAACGCTGATATCCAACCTGGTTGATGTGTCCCAGGATAATGGATTTATTTTTTTTTGGAGCGAAAGAGGACGCGAGGGCCCTTCAAAGGGGCCGGGGGGCGATGGATTGGTTGGCCTTTATCCGCATGCGGCGAATGTTTCAGTCTCCTTCGACTTGTGCTCAAGGCCGGATAGATCCTTTATTTTTGCTTTGTCCATCGGCTGAGTTCAACTGGACCTCGACAAGGAAAACGGGGCTTACTCGCTGGCCCTGCCTTGCATGCTTACCTGGTGGTCTGTCCTGTCAGTCACCCTCCTCTCCGGCCTGCCATCAATGTGAAGAAGAGAAGGGAAGGAGAAATAATAATAAAAAAAAAAGAAAAGAGAAACCGTCATCCCGAGGCCTTCTCTTGACCTCAAGACCCTCGTCGATCACTCCTCGTTCCCTCCCTCCCTCCCTCTTTCTCTCTCTCACCTTCGCGAAAGAAAACCATCATTTCCATTAGTCATCACACTTCTCCCTCCGTTGAGATCTACCTCTCCCCCTCGTGAGCGGCCCGTCTCTACAGCAAAAGTCCCCGCCTCCTGGGAAGCAAGAGAGTCAGGCAGGCAGCGCACCGCAGCAGAAGCAAGGACCGGAGAAGAAATTATCTCATTAGACAGTCGCGTCTCGTCGGACCCGCCAGGATTCCCCAAGTGCTGCCCGCCGTGGACAGCTTTGTGAACAAAAAAAAAAAAAAAAAAGCCTCTGTCTCAGATCAGCAGCAAGAATCGACCGATTTCCGCAGGACTATTGGGGAGGGCAGTCTGAACACGGCAAGGTGCGCTCTTTGGAAGCATACTTGGGCACCTGGTTCCTCTGAGCATCTCCCACGCGCGCCCGTCACCCTTTCAGCCCCCCCAGCAGAGAGGGCTGCCAGTGCCCACCCTCCCACCAGATCGGCTCACGGAGTCAACGAAGCGTCCCAGCTCGGGCCGGTGTGCACACGCCCTGCCTCCTGACTGTTGGCTCTCCCCCAATATCAGAACCAACTCCCCGCCCAGGCCTCCGAGAGAAGGGACGTCCCACCCGTCGAGACGCCAGGCGCCGGCAATACCTACTCACTCACGCGCTGCCACGTACATTCTGTGACCCTGTGCCGGACCAGCGAGCCAGAACCCTGACTTAGGGCCTCTTCTAGACCAGCAGTAGATACCCTGGGGCGGTGGACTGCTTGCGAGTCTAGCCCTCGAGGAGGTGTTCTTCCTGGTCTGGACGCAGGGCTCGCCTCGTCCGCCGAAACAGGGCCAGCTCGTTGCAGGCAGGACAGGCACAGCGCAATATTCCCGTGGCTGGGCTGTGCCCACGTAACTCCTCCTCCCCCCTCTAAATAAGTACGGCCGTTGCGACGCTGCCCTCCACACCCGTTGCGACCAACAGCAGCTCGCTCCCAGGACGCATACCCGGCGGCAAGCCCTCTGACGCCTAGAGCTAAGGCACTGTCCTGCATGAGCGCAGTCCCGGTCCTTCGTATCGCGCCGGACCACTGCAACAGGGGCAGACAGGCTGTATCAGAGTCCCAATCCAATCCCTTCTTCGCAGGCACATCCTGCCCCCTTTCGATATCCTGCGTCTAGCAGTAGTAATTTCGCCCCCGTCCCCTTCGAGGGCCAGTCATACATCGGGCTGGCAGCGATTCAAGACCATTGGTCCGTCCATACTCGCTACCTCTCTTTGTCTTCTCGCCCCTATGCCAAGGTTGGCACGGTTGGCTAGTCCTCTTGCAGACATCTTCTGCCTTTCTCTCTCTCTCTCTGTCTCTCTCTCTCTCTCTCTCTCCCTCTCTCTCCTCTCTCGATTGGAGTGGAGGAGTCAGTGCTCTCGATACCCACAGCAGCAGCTATACCCTTTGCCGTCTTCGTCCATAGCGAGCTCTTAGCTGAGACATTGACGGAAGGCTTAACGCCCGTGAACGTTATTCCCAGGAGTCAGTTTCCTTCGCACGGCACCCCCCCCCCCCCCACTGTCGGTCAAGGGCCAGAAGCAGCTTCGCCACGGATGTAACAAGGGATCCTCCCATCTAGAAAAGAAATTCGACAACACAACACACACATACACATATACACACACATCCACCAGAGGAGAAGAGCGTCTGCCTGCCTCGGGTCCGGAGTGGTCTCAGTCCTGATTCGAATCGTCCGAGTCGCCATCTAAAAAGAGACACTCCCATTCCAGAGAGCCTTGCAAATCTACATTACCAAACATTCTTCAGACGGGTTCTCGAAGGCTTTGGGAAACTTGGCTCGCGTCAGCCGTCAAAGGATTCTCGAGGCACTTGGCACTCCAATGAATGATATAATGTCCTACCAGTATCCTTCGCCTGGGACACCCCCCCTCCATACCATGCCGGCTACCCCGTTGGGCCACTTGCCACTGGAATGGGTATGGGATCACCGGGTCGGCTAGGGGAGACATGGCTCGCCCACGATGCCATATGACCTGAAGCGGTCCGGTTCTCATTCGGCACACATGGAGATGGAGCCTCCAACCCCAGGTTCCGACGAAGCCAAGATGACGGCCGCCGAGAAGAAGCGGAATAAGCTGGGCTACCACCGCGCGACGACAGCCTGCAGTAAGACTTGCCCGCTACCCGACCTTGCATGATGAGCTGATCTGACAGGCGTTTTTTTTGGGAAAACAGCGTGTTGTCGACACCGAAAGATCCGGTGTCAGCCTGGGCCCCCTGGGCACAGGTGCAAGATGTGTGAGAAGCTCAACAAGGAGTGCAAATTCGAGTCCGTGACCCACCCGATGCTATCAGACTCGCGAACCCCATCGGTATCGAGGCCGTCTGGGGGACACAGAGGCGTCTCGGGAACCCTGTCCTCGTCGCCAGGAGTGTCGAGCGGACGCCTCGGAGACGTGCACGGCACGCACCACGGGCCCATGACGATCCCCTCCGTCCATCACATGGGACTTGCAGAGCCATCAGACATGAAGAGTAAGCACTGCCCCAGATCTGTTCCGCGTTGGCCTCTTCATGGTAGAGATGAAGAGTGGGAGAAGGGGGAAGAAGATAAAGGCAGTGTGTTGACGACTTCGTCCAGTGGGTTCCGGGTCGCTGGCCCGCTCTGCGTATCCTGATTTCAACAACCAAGGCATAGCTGCGAACTGGTCCATGTCGGGTTCCACGAGCGGTCCCGGTAGAGGAAAACACGGCTCCTGGGGCGCCTATGGGGGTCACGAGTCCGGCGGGCCAGCACTCGGCCCAAGCGCATTCCCCGCTTACGGCCACGGGCACACGCCTCCTCCCTCCGGAGCCCCAGGAGCATGGGCCGAGCCGTCCAGCAGAAACGACATGCCGTGGCCCCCGTACGCGCCACAGCAGGCGGGCCAGCAGCCCTTCTCGCCCCCATCTGCTTACGACGGCAAGGCCCCTTCGTCGTCGTCGTCGGCTGCGATGACGGCGGCCGAGATGTACCCGCCCCTGCCAAACATGGCACCAGAGCCCCACGCCGGGGTACCCTCATCGTCGATCCCGCCCTCGACGGGCTCAGCCTCGCAGTCGGGCGGATACGGCGTGTGGGCCCATCAGGGCTACGCACCCGTCCCGGGCAAGTCTAGCGGTGGGTTCGCCGGCGGCTGGTACTCGCAGACAGGAAGCGGCGACCATGGCTCGCAGGCCCCAATGACGACTGCGCTGCCGGTCTCTGATGGGTACTATTCCCACCGATGAGGCCCTGAAAACCATCAGAGATCCCAGGTCCGTGCCGCCAAGAGGGAGGGGAGACTTGACACGACAGGAGGCGCAGCTGAGAAAGAGACGCCGAGGGGACACTCGAAAGCCACCAGGCGATGACTGCGTTTGTAGACGGGGCGAGACGTTCACAGCCACGGCCAGTCATTCTGTGATGGAAAAGGCCGACACAAAAAGGAACGGCATGCCACATTCCGTTGCTCCCCATCACCCGGCTTTCTGGCTCATGTCTGCTCCGGAATCGCCACCGTCCACCCTGAGTCACTTCTCTTCGACGCCAGAGCCTTCCGGACCGCTCAGACCTGGAACAGCCGCAGAGACCTCACGCCATCGAACTAGACTGCTAGATCATGGCAAAGGGCCGGGAGCGCAAACGCGTTCAGTGCGTGTACAGCGTCGGTGGACAAGTCTGACGAAACCGGTGGACCTTTCCACGTCCTCTTGGACAGGGGAGGTTGCTTCAAGAGGACATCAGGTTGCCAGGGGCTTCTCGATCGTCGTGGGTGAGGAGATCTGACCCTCCATCCGATACAAGGGGATCGCGGAAACCTTGACGACAAAGCTTGTGGGGAGAGAAAACAAGACAAGACAGGAGCCCTCGAAGCAGGATTCTGCGGCAGGAGAAGGAAGGTCTGACGGTGGTGACTAGCTCGCTTGAGGACCGCCGGCAGGGGACAGAGTACCTGCCGCCCGGTGTCACAGACAGAGAGAGGGAAGGAGGGAAGGTGAGAGAGTGCGAGAGTAAGAATGGCAGGTACGAACTGGATGGAGTCAAGAAAAGGGTAATCCTCGGCAAGCAGCGCTTGGATCAACACAAGGATCGTGCCTTCGGGAGTCGGCGGTGACGGATCAACCGCAGCGCGTGTTTACTATGCGTAGAAGCAGGGCCCTTAACTTTGTATGGGAGCCTCCCCGTATTTTCGAATTACGGGGTTATTTCCTTCTTTTGTTTGTCTTCATTTCTTGTCTTGGTACGGCGAGCGAGGATCTGGGCTTTAACAGGTATGAGAGGAACAAGGAGGAGGAGGAAGAAGAAGAAGAGTGAATGAATGAGGATGAGTTTAGGATATTAGATAGGAGTAGGCGAAGTGTGTTCTGCGTTTTTTTTTTTTGTCCTCTTGTCTTGACTCCTCTTCAGATCATACGTAGTATGTTGTTATTTGTTTGTGTCTGCATCTGGGCGGTCTTGGAGTCCCGGAGCTGTGTAATTAACTCGATCTCCCAATCTATAATTGTGAGCAAAATAAAAAGAAAATAAAAATAAAAAATAAAAATGTGACTACAGTGAAGGAGGAGCCAAATTTAAAGTAGGCAACATTTTGATCTTTTTCCGGGTGTAGAGACAAGCTTGTGTGCTTATATGGGCCATAGCAATGGCCCACGCTCGAGTTCTTTGTGTCTCTTAGGGCGCGGGTGCTCGCATGTCTAGTGTTACATCAGTTTCGAGCGGCTTGTCTGCCTACAGCTGCTAGCATCGGGCGCCCCCTTTCGGATCCCAGCAGAGTTTCTGGCAAGGGCTCCTGGCTAAAGACGGTATTGGGAAGGGAGAGCGAGCCGCACAGGAAGGGCAAGGGCGGCTTTGCCGAGATGCCCATGCAGCCCGATCTGAAGATGCACTCCCCGGAGGGGCCACACAGACACACAGTGGCCTCTGTGTGAGGCCGTATGATTTGCGCCCCGGATACACATGCCCCGCATTTACATCCTAATGGGCGCTGCAGCACACCCACCCACCACCTCCCCATGGTGTATCCCGGGTCGTGCATCCCGCACGCGCACCCAGAGTTCCATGGGCTTTAGTGGCCCCGGCAGATCACCTGCATGTTCCTGACCTTCACATGACCAATTTGGACGCCCCTCGGGTTCGACCCTCGGCCGCGGGTGTAGGTGCCACGGCACATGGCATCAGAGCATCCAGAGAGGAGGTGGCGAGGAGAACAGCGGCATACAGAATACGTCCCGATTGAGATGAGAAACTTACTCATGCGCCGAGCCGCAGCATCAGCACCATGAGCGTTACATACGCCCCCAGACTCAGGACGGTCAGGAGGGTGACACTATTTCCGCTGGTCCGGAACCTCTTCCTGATCGTCTGCACCCGGCGGCGTCCCCTAGCGGCGGCGGCGGCATCGCCACCCTGCCCGTTGAGCCCCTCACCGCCGTCGTCATCACCATCATCATCCGTCTCCGAGTCCGACTCCTCCTGGTCGAAGAACTGCCTGTTGCCCTCGTACCGCCGGAAGATGGCCACAAGGAGGATGGCTGCCCCGTAGGCGGCGAAAAGCGCCCCTATCGCATAGAACTCGCTGGTGAAGATCTTGAGGATGATGAGCGCGAATGAGAACTGCGACAGTGCCGTCCGCATATATGCACCCTCAAAGGTCCGCTGAGCGGCGCGTATCTCGGTGAGCCTAACAGGTGAAACGCTTGGCGTAAGCCAACGAAGCGCGGCGCAAAGTCCCGCATAGGGACAAACGACAGAACAGCTGATTGCCAATCTTGCCTCACTGAGGCGGTAGAGAGCTAATCGTCTGATCCCCTCGGTCCCTGTCAAAAAAAAAAAAAAAAAGACCAGAAGGGTGGGATCATCAAACCGGGAGAGAAGGGTGCGTGCGGGACGGCACAGGTGTGCATTGGTGCAGTTGACCTGTCGGATCTGGGACTCGGCTGGCAAGCGAGGGGCTCCGCGATCCCCGAAGACCAATCGAGGTCTCGCAGCAGGAGGACTGCAAGAAAGGCGAAATACTCACTCTTGTGCCGTGAGGACGACCGAGCGAGCACGGTGCAGCCTCAAATGGAGGTGGTCCTCCGGATGCGGTTGCAATGCCTGATGTCCCGGACACGTCAGCTAAGAGGCGCTGTACCAGTGCTCCTCCTTGGATGGGCCCAAATAAGGGCCTGTGCATATGAGACACGAACCTCAAACATGCTGAATGGTGTGCTGAGAAGCACGAAGCCGGCGAGTCTCGGGCGAATGCAGTGCGCCGTGTCGCGGCCGGAAACCTGTGTGCGGGGCGGCTTGCTTCGTGGGACGTGAGAGCTCGGTGTTCTGATAGTCCAGGTGGCCCGGGTAAGTCAAGTCTCGCTTGAAACAAGAACAGAGAGTGTGTGTTGTGTCAGAGAGGGTGCGTCTTTCTGCTCCGAGGATGAGCGAGCTTGTGGACGAGGTCGAGGTCGAGGTCGAGGTCGTCAGGTGGAGAATGACATAGTGGCAGCTGTTATCACTCGATGAAGGAAGTCGAACCCTCAGGGCTCCATAAGGTACCTACGAGGATGGGCCCGCGAACGGCAGCGCTAAGACCAGAGGCGGGCACGGGTAGGCTCCCAGGGGTGGTTTGTTGCTCGTGATGACTAAGCCGAGCTTTGGCCGCAATGACGGCTTTCCGGCAAGCTGACGATGGATGCTCCCTCAGCCCCATCCCAGCGTCAAGCTGTCCAAACCAACCAGCAAGCCCTCGAGACAACCCCGAAGCAGCTCTCTAGTGACTCCCCCTCTCACGAGCCTCCCGGAACTCTCCACGACTCCACGACTCGACGCCACGACTGCCCATCATGAAGCCCATCGTGAGCGCTGTGCAGGCATGGTCTTGGTAAGTCAAGGCGACAGGCGACAACAGCAGCGGCTATAGGCTTGCTCGTCGACCCGATCTGACTGGAATTTCGTGTAGCTTTGTCATCTCGGTCTTTGCCATCATCATCCTCTCGATCCTGGGTGCCGCCTTCAAAAACAACCACGAGGAGTTCGTGGGCGGGATCGAACAGCCTGAGGATGGGCCCGCCGTGGCCAACACCGTCTTCATTGCCGTCTTCGTGTACATTGTGAGTTGCCAGCCGTATCCGTGGTCAGCTTATTTCTGCACGCATACTTACGAAAATCATTTCTGTCAGGGGTTCCTGGTATTCTGCGGCCTGCAAGGCCTCCTTCACATGCGCGAGAGCCGACGTGGAGCGATCGCTCTGTAGATCGGAGCGCGAGCGAGCATCGAGAAACATCATGGAGTTGGGCGTTACATTCATTACAGTGGAAAGATTCGGCTATAGCGAGCAGCAATCGGTAATCGACGGCGGCTTTTAGACATTTAGGTTCCTGCGGAGGAGCCGCCGTGCTCTGTGGCATTTGGCACTTGGCACATGGAGGCAACTTGATTTTTGAACTACACGTGGACAATCTACAAGAGGAGGATTGGCTCATGTACGATATTGGGAGCAGATGGCATCGAATAGATACACAAGGCCTCGTCACCTTGTCCAGCGGCGTCATGCAGCCCGGAAGACACACCCTGGGTGGGTGGTCCCATCAGACCCGTCCGTCGTCTGTCTGCTGTCAAGACTCTGCCCACAAAGCAGGCCTACGCATCCACCCGCCCCCTTCTCCCCCCTGCCCAGTACGGAGATACTGTTCTCCGGGATCAACTCGACCAAGTTACATCTATCCGTTATTGAGAAGCAACAGATCATCTTGAAGATCTTGGGACCTCAATCGTAGAGTCACTGTAGGCGGGAGGACAGGCGCAATGTGTGCGATTGAGGAGCCTGGTCTTCTGAAACAGCCTGAAAGAACTTTCCACCTGTCAATGAGAGCCTTGGGAAAATCTACCCTAGCCAATAATTTTCGGCAGGTGGTGACAGATTTTCGGCACATAGTTAATCGTATGGATGCCTAGCCTGCGTATTCTCCGCGTTTTGAGATCGCCTATGGCGACTTCAAGCGGCTTGATGAGCTATGAGATTGAGAGTGAGACAATGCAGCACCTCCTGCAGGGTGAAATGTCACCAAATCCAATGAAGCTGGCACAACATATCCCAGCAGGTGAGATTGGTGGGGAGCCCGGGCCACTTGCCCTCTGTTCATCCTCCCGCGGCGTTGATGAGGCAGCAGCGCCCCCATGACTCCCCTATTGGGTATCGAGAACGCGCTGACCACCGCATTCAATATCGCGACCAGGCAGC
Source organism: Celoporthe dispersa (assembly GCA_016584495.1). Lineage (NCBI taxonomy): Eukaryota > Fungi > Ascomycota > Sordariomycetes > Diaporthales > Cryphonectriaceae > Celoporthe > Celoporthe dispersa. The sequence continues at coordinate 3,016,038 of WAID01000007.1, forward strand.
TACGCCATCGACTCATCTCACGTCTTCGCTGATCACGGGTTTTCGCGATGTCAATCCCAGGCAGCAATGCCGCCTGCAGCACTCTGGAACGCGCTTTGACGTGTTTTATAGCTCTGGTGGTAGGTTCACCAGCGGCAGGATAAGGTTGTGACTGTCGCCCAAGACGCGCGAGCCGGTGGAACTCATATATAAATTGTCTTCCCTCTTGGAGCTTCCTGGTCAACGAAATAGAGTTGTCTCATCCGTCCACCTTGCTCTGTTCTATACAGTGAACATTAGGATTCAGCACTCAACCCCAAGCTCAAGTCATGTCTCGCCTCGGCCTTCCTTCACTGCCAGTCCCCCATGAGGAGCTGGCGAAGCACATTGCGGAGAATCCCCACGTACCCGTGGTCGAACTGGTACAGCCGTATCGCGAGTATGAAGCCAAGCTGCGCCAGCTCTATGCCCAAGACGGCGACAACGAGGCTCTCGGGGACGCCAACCTCAACACTCTCCCCATCTTTGCCAAAGATGGTGGGAATATCAACGTGCGAGCTCGAGATCTCACCACTGAGACGCTGCAGGAGAAGGAAAGGTACATCATGACGTTGCCAGAGGACCAGAGGAGGTCCAGTGGATCGCCCGCCGTGGTCAAGTCGCTCAAAGAATTTCAGCACAATTTCAATGTCTTTTCTGAATCTTCACTTGTCGATATGAACTGGAATAATGTCGTCGCTGCTGGCTCGAGTGTCGTTAGCTGCCTGATTCCTGTTCCGGAGGAGTACAATGCTTCCAAGAGGACTCTGCGCGAGTTTTACCACGAGAAGTTATGTCCCGCCAGCGATGTCGACCTGTTTCTATACGGCATGACCGAAGAAGAGGCTGTTGAGAAGATCCACGAGATTGAGAGGGCCTTGCGCGATTCCGTCCTCACGGAGACGACAACTGTGCGCACGAAACACGCTATCACGATCTGCAGTAAATACCCGACGAGGCATGTCCAGATTGTCCTGCGCATCTACAAGAGTGTCTCCGAGATACTCACCGGCTTCGACATCGACTGTTCGGGGGCGGCCTACGACGGCAGGCAGGTCTACTGCACCCCGCGAGCACTGCAGTCATACATCACCCAGGTCAACCACATCGACCTCTCCCGACGCAGCCCATCCTACGAGAATCGCCTCAGTAAGTACTGTCGCCGAGGCTTTGAGGTGCACTGGCCCGATCTGGAGCGGTCGCGCATCGACCCGACCATCTTCGAGAGGAGCTTCCGGCGAACTCTTGGCCTTGCAAGACTCCTCGTCCTGGAGCGTCTGCCGACCTCCTCCTCCAGAGACCAATACCTCAGCAGGCGGCGCGAGGAACGCGGTCGGCCTTCTCTCAATCGTCTCCATCTCAATCATCTGCCCGGCAACATCAAGGATGCCCATGAAGACGAAGTCGCAGAGTGGGTCGATGAGGAAGAAGTGTCCAACTACCACACTTTCTCTGTCCCTTATGGACCAAAGTATCATGCGAAGAAGATTGAGAAACTCCTTTACACCAAGGATCTGCTGCTCAACGCCGAGTGGAACCAGCCCAAGGACCGAGGAGTGTATCTGCACCGCCACCCTGCCTTCTTTGGGAGCTTCGAGGATGTCAAGAATGACTGCTGTGGGTTCTGCCCGCAAGCTGAGACCGATGAAGAGAAAGGGGTATATGATCAGGAGAGCAAGGTATACGTCTCTGGCAAGGTTTCTTTCCTCAAAGACGACCCTGGTAGGCAGCAGATCGGATCTTTCAATCCTCTCACCGACGACGACTGGACCGAGATGGCATACATTGGTAATACTGCCCGCCTCTGCCAGGACATCGTCGACAACGAGCTGGAGCATGTCCAGAGCTGGCTTTCCCAGGATGGTGCTGACCCAAACACGCGTGACTATACGGGCCGGACGCCTCTTCACCTAGCAGTCATGAGCTCCACACCCGAAGTTGTCAAAGCTCTCGTCGACCATGGCGCGAGATTGATTGCCCGCCTAGCCGACGGAAGGACGGCTCTCCACCCTCGCTGCAGAGAGAGGAAGCGTTGAGATTATCAAAATCTTGATGGACAAGAGTGCAGCGAATGAAGCCGAGGAGGAAGAAAAGCAGGCGCGAAAGCGCAACACCGAAGCACCCGAGGCAGACTCGTCGGCTGCAGACGAGGAAGACTCCGATGTCGACATTGTCGATGACTCCAGCTCTGGCTCTGACAATGAGCAGAGTGTAGCAACTGGCTCTTTTGTGAATGTGAAGAAGAGAGGAGATGCACCTCAGCACGATGACACAGTACCGGAAGAAGACGCGGACGAGCCGGACTTCTATGACGTGAACGTCACTGCCTGGGATGCACCATGCTCAGCGATGCACCTTGCTATCCTCTGCGGACATGAAGACGTCGTCAAAACACTTTGCTCCGTAAGCCACGTCCTTTATCAGGTCATGTTCTTCACTAATCAACGCTCAACAGGAGTACGGAGCGGACATTCTGCTTCCCGTCAAGCTCCTGGGCTCTGGTAGAGAGCCCACGGCAGCTCTGTTAAACCTCGTCCTGTCTGCAAATCTTCCTCTCGCAAAGGCCAAGTCAATGATCCAGACCGTCCTCGGTCTTGGATCCTCATGTGCTCAAGCTGATCTGCATGGGATGACTGCTTTCCACCATCTGGCGATGCAGAATGCGACCGAGCTCATGGAGCTACTGATCCAGGTCGATCAGATCGGAGTCAAGAACAGCATCAATCATCTTGCGATCTCTCAGCACCACAGGGCGATATGGCCACTGAAAAAGGCAATTCACTATGGCAACGCGAAGATGGTGTCTCAGCTTCTCAATGCTGGGGCATTACCACAGGTCGATTTCGAGACCTGGTTGAAGTCCGCAAAACAGTCCAGCTTAGAACCACGACTACGCCGCGGATATGACGAGAACATGAATATTTTTAACGCCACGGTCGAGCAGCCGATTGTCTTGGCTTTGCAATCTTTGGATCCGTCCATTGCGCTGGAGCTCATAGAGCGCGGTGCAGATGTCAATTCCATGCCGCTTCAAACAAGAAATGCACTGAAACATGGTTGGCACTTCAACAGAGGCGAGACAGTCCTTGATATCATCCGCCGTGAACTTGAACGGCTGCGAGGATGGAAATACTCAGCCCCAACCTCCCTTCAACTAGCTCATGGGATGGACAAGATGCTGAGTACCTTCCAGAAAGGCACTTGGCAATACACTGTGGTGAAGCATGCTGCCTCTAATGCTGAGATAAGGAACCAGCGCATGCTCGAGGAGTATGAGAAGGAGAAGGCGCGCATCGCAGGAAGTGAAGATGTCCATCGAAAGCAAGCCGCCATTGAGGAGGCGGTGTCCTTGTTCGAGCAGATCGAATCAAGGGTCATTTCTAAAGGCGGCAAGATGTTCAAGGAGCTCCATCCTGAGTTCAAGTCTGACAAAGAGGATCGATCTCGCCATTTGCCGCAAGGTCCGCAGTCGTCTGAATTCAAGTGTGAATTCCGCTTCAGCGGTGTCAGCGATGAAACGGAGAGGAGAAAAAGCGAAGTATATTGAGCTGTAAGTAACTACTTCACCAGCCTACAATTAGCTAATGCTCCTACGATAGTTGGCATGGGATTGGACCTAGGTGTAACGCATCAAAGCTGACCCTAGGATAGGTTCGAAGCTGCATGGACTGGCGATCTGGACAAGATCAAGGCTCTCACGCTGGCTTCGTGGGACCCGGAAAACAACGAGCTTCCGCTACAAATCGCCGTGAATGACTCGATGAACAATCCTTTCTCACTGGCATACTTCAGAGGACATCGCGACGTGGCCACCGCCATCTTGAGAATCGCCCAAGCACAATATGCTCCGATAGAGAAGCCCAAATATCGGTACCGCATGCAGGCCAGCGAGGACGGCAAGTCGGAAGATGACATGTCTGATGATGATGTACCTCAGCTCTGCCGCGAGATCATTGACGACCGATTCACGGTCGAAGACATTGGTCAAGTCTCCATGCAAGTCAAGAGTTCCGTCACACCACTGAGAATGCTGTCGTGGGACATTTCGGCGCCCTACGGCGGAGAGAACAGCGTTCTGGGGTTCTCGAACAAAGAGCCTTTGCTGCGGTATTTGATTGAAAAAAACGACCGCGATGGACTCCGAATACTATCACAACCTGGTGGTCCTCTTCGCAGACCAGCAGAAGAATGACGATGATGAGAACGATCTTACCTTCGCATTTCCTCAATGGGCATTCCTATGCGCTATCAACCATGGCCGCATCGAGATCCTGAAGGATATGATTAGGTGGACCGGAGCTGGCTTACCCCTTGAGCACCTTGTAGAGAAGACCGGCATCGAGCTTCAGGAGGGGCCGCGGTACTACCAAGGTCTCACTGTGTATGGGAAAAAGAGGTATTTGCGGTCCTTTCATCATTCTGACCTAGTACGCACTGACATGATGAAACAGGAACGATTGGGCAACGGCAGGTGGTCCCGTAGTAGCTCAGAAAAAAGGCTTAGATTTCTGGCCCCTCCTATATGCTGCTCACGCAGGCAATCTGGACAGTGTCGAGTTTTTCCTCGGTGATTCGCCTCACAGGTGCTATGTCGAATTCGGCAAGTCGAAGGCAGCGAAAGGAGACGTCAGGATAGATCATCTCAACCAGTCCGCAGGTGGTCTTGATGGAGCCGTGAGCAAATGGCTGGGATCTGAGAGTGAGTCTGCCACCATATTTATCATGTGTTAGCACATAGTTCTCTGACTGTGTTCAAGGTCATCTCGTCATCCATGCGGCCATCGTGGGTCCAAACGATACGAGAGCAGAGCATTTGGTCAGTTACCTGGTCAAGGCCTGTCCTCAATTCCTGGAGGCCAAGAAAATTGACGGGAAGACGCCTCTCGCCATGGCGTGCTGGGAGGGACGGGTGAATCTCATCAAGATTCTGATCGCCAATGGAGCCGACCAATCGACCCGGGACAAACAATGGAACAACATCATTCACCTAGCGGTTGGTAATCAACCAAATCCAAAGCGGCTCCGTGCTTTCCTGGAACTGCTCGATCCCGAACTGCGGCGCCACATGCTGCGTTCGCGCAGCGGAATCCAGGCCAGCGACGGACGCACGCCCCTGCATCGCTGGGTCGCCAATCATGTTGATCGGCGCCGACGAAACACCGGAGACGAAAAGAGGGACGTGGAGGAGGAGCTTCGGGTATTGTTGGAGTACTCCAGCGGCGAGGAGCTCGATATCCTGGACGCGAGCGGCAATACTCCTCTGCACACTCTCATTAGCGAAAGTGTGGACCCAAGCCTCATCGGAGTCATGCTCGAGTCCAGGCCTGGACTTTTGTATCGCGAGAATGCTGTCGGACGCACGCCTGTTGAGTGCGCTCATGACATGTTCCTCCGGGCCTGCGTGCAAGACCCGCGGCAGCCCCATCACCACGAGCACTGGTATGATAACAGGAACATGGTAAGGGAGCTGGTCGAGGGCAGGGATATCTCCAGAGAGCCGTTGGTGGATCACAACATGTTGAAGATCCGACAAATCTACGAGCTCGTCAACACATATCTGGAACGAACCCCCAGCAGACGGCGCCTCGTGAGCTTGCATGAGGCCAATGATGTCGCAAGCCGCATTGGCGAGGAGTATCAGCGCCAGCGATATTCATGGAAGGGCCCCGGGAGTAAGAGGGCGGCCGTCGCCGGCCGGGCCCCCGAGGACGAGGACATGTAGGGCGAGAGAGAGGCAACTGAAGACCAGCCGGAGCATACTGATTTCGTGAGCAGACAGCTCGGCGGTCAAGCCCGCAGCGCATGGGAGGACTCCCTGGTATTTGATCTTTAGGATAGACTCCACGCCCAGTCTTGATGAGTGGGACATTAGGAAGAAATACGACCTTGTTCATCATCGACACTTTAGAATTGATAGATGGCGATCACGCGAGCATGTAGACAAGGTTTGACTGTTTTCTGATCAGGGTAAAAGAGCATATAATATAGTTTCCATATGTGCTCAGCTTCTATCAGGTATAGACAATATCTTTTCCCGGCCCCCTCCCCCCCTTCATATGTGCTTACATCTTTCTTCCTACAGCCTGTCGAGGTATACGAATATCACCAGGTGGCCCAGGGTACTCTACACAGCAGCCACTGCCTGGTATGTGGTAGCACGGCTGCTCGGGCCTGAGCCATGATGATGTGGTGATCTTGGGGGAAAATCTCAGTCCCAGGTGACACGATGCATGCACCACGCCACAGCAAACCATGCAGAGTCGCACCTCAGGATGCAACACAGATTTTTTTAAGCTTACCTTCTTAGGTCAATGCCCAAACAGTGCCACCGGCCTGTCCTGCATGGGTTTCCAGAGTTTCATCGACAAGTGGTACAAATTAATAAAGCCACCCGTAAGCTGACGCTGGTAGCGGCGCAGCAGCCATAATTAGCCCATATTTTTTTTTTATTAAAGGCGCCAGGCACAGAGTATAGTACAGCTTCTCTGGACGGGAGGCGACAGGCAAGGCCCGGGTATTTGCCCACTGCACTGCCCTGGTATGAATACCTGGACAACAGCTACCCTCGCGCGCGCAGAAGGATGTGGCTGGTTGGCTCTGGGGCAAGACAGGTTCGAGTTGGAGGGTGCTGCGACCGCCCCCTACTTAAATGCGACTCTCAGGCAGATGTCCAGCTGCCTAGAAAAGTGGATGTCTCTTTTAACCCAAAAGAACAGAACCTCTTCAACCCCGGACTAACATCTTCAGTCCTATGCTGATTTTAACCCCTTCTTAAAAAACAAAAAAGAAACTTCTCTGGTGGATATACTTCCTCGACTTGGTCCGCCTTGTTGTTGCTTGACACGGTCGGTGTTCTCTCCACCTGGCATACGCCTGCGCCCAACAAAATACACCAACCCAAGAGGCCCCCAAGACTTCTCGCGACAGAAACCTTTACTTACTTTTTCTTTAACAAGAAATAAAAAAAATAAAAAAAGGAAACCAGTCATGTTGTCCATCATATCGATCGGCGTTCGAGCCCTCCAGGTCCGTGGTTGAGTACCTCCTGAGCCCTCCAGCACCTTGCGCCCTCGCCCACCTCCACCGCGCACCAGTCTGACCCGTCTCCAGATGCTCTTCGCCATCGTCGTCGTGGGCCTCTCTGCCACGTTCCTGAAAGCACAGCATATCGGCAGTGCCCCCGTGACCACTCGCTACAGCGTCTTTGTCGGCGCTTTTGGGTAAGAGCACCTACCAGCCCTCCCCCCCCCTTCTTCCCACCACACCAGACTCTCTGCTCTCTCCCCCCCCCCCTTCTTCCCACCACACCAGACTCTCTGCTCTCTCCCCCCTTCCCCTTCCACACCTCTCGTAATAAACACCAAACTCACCACGAGACATGCGGCAGTATGATTGTCGGTGCCTTCGGCGCAGTCGCCATATGGGTCGATAAGATCCCCAGCCTCGCCCCCATGGTCGCCGACGGGCTCGCCGCGCTGTTCTTCCTCGCCGGGGGCATCGCCTGGGCCGTCGGCATGAAGGGCCAGAGCTGCAGCCTGAGCTCGGTGGAGAAGCTCTACGAGAACCCGCTGCTCAACCAGGGCTGCACCTCCGAGGACAGCAGCAGCAGCTCTGGCCCGTACTGCTATGTCGCGGGGACCAAGGGGAACCTGTGGCCGTCTCCCCTGAAGGGTATCTGGTACGTAGCTCGATCAGGCTGCTGTGGGGTGCTGCGATTCAGAGGGCGGAAGAAGCTAACGGGCAGGAAAACAGTCAAAAGGCGTTTGCCAACGAGAGCTTCCAGTTCCTCGGCTTTGGGGCTTTTGTGATCCTCCTGGGCCTGGGCTTCCTGATGATGAAGAGGAAGGGAGGCTCGAGGAGCAAATTTGTTGCCTGATTGGTGACCTCTCTCCGGAGTGGCGGGTGACACGACCACGGAGGGCAGGGCGGAATCCAAGTATGATCATGGTTGTGGAGAAAGGTATACATACTCCTGTATCGAAATGGGAGTTGGGACCGAGCATTACCCCGATGAATAAGCAGGATACAGACATTCATTCCTAGACGACTCGAAATGGAACGACATTGATTGCGGGGGGGAGGGGAGGAGGGGAGGTGGCAACGAGACTGACGGAAAGGCTGGCTCCTTTGGCACCGAGTGTATAGTATTATTAGTTTAACACAGCCCAGCAGACGGTTCTAATGTCATGCCATCACAACGATCACTGCCAGGACCATTTATCCACGGTACTGTGTTATGCCCAAGTGCATGAGTCTGCTATATAATTAGACAGTCTAGCAAGGACGAGAATAAAAGGCACGCGCGACCTTGGAAGCTCTCAGGTCTCATCATCTTGGCATTTGTTAATAATCGAGGACTGTGCATCTAATATTACTTAGTATGTGATTTATTACGTTATACTTCTTACATATACAATAACTATTAATTAATACTTGTCACTATAATCTCAGCTATTATAAAGAGGTTTATTAATACTTTCCTATTAGTGTAATGCATTATTATAGGACCGAAATATAGGTGTGATCTTAAAGATCTGGTGTAATCAAATACAATTTATTAGCCTGCTGATAATTATCTCAAAGAGATACAATCACTCAAGCTTTCTTTCCCCAAGTCCATCTTATGGTCTTCCAATTCTACCACCCATTATTCACCTCATGTGAGGACCGATACAGACTGTTCCAACCCTTGGCCCTCCTCCCCCCTCTCCTCCTGCTCTTGGCCTCCGCTTATCTCTACCGCACGTGGCTTACATGAGCACACTTGTCACTGAGACGCATGAAACCCCCCTCTCCTCCCCAGATGAGCATACCCATAACATCTCCTCCATCGTCGACCCGGGATATCTGTAATAGAAGAAAAAAGAAAAAGTTAAGAAGAGGAAAAAAAAAAGTGTCCATCACCCTCCTCCCCTCCTATCCACATGTTACCGCATGTGCTGCACATACTAAAGTAGCATCTGACTGTCGGTGCATATCTGACAGGTGATACTCCCGCTCTCCTGCCTGCGGGATATGAATCGTCCCGCAGGCCCCTTGGTCGATGAAAACCCACTGCAGGAAGGCTATAAAGGCGTCGACGTCGCCTCGCGTGCTCATGGCTCCGAGGCTTGCCCGGACGACCCTAGAAACCAGACCGATGGGTGGTCAGCGTACGTTCTTTATTATATATACATGCACACACTCCACAACGAGGTCATCCAAGATAGTATCGTGGAGATGAAAAGCTAAAACCTGAGAACAAGCCATGCCATCTTGACTCACCCTGTGGGAAGTTGCTGTATCAGGCTGATGCCGTCTGGCCCGCACGTGTGGTGGGCGGAAAATGCCCGCTGGAGCTGCCATGGCTCGTACTCGAGGGCGGTGAAGATACCACCCGGACAACATATCCCTAGATGACATATTAGCGGGCCATTTTCCTCTTCTTTCATGGAATGAGTATAAATATTTTTTCTTCTTTCTTTTTCTGCTTCTTTTTTTTAAACGCACCGCCTGACCTCACATAGCATCTATTCTCGTTGGCTATCCTCTCCACGTCGGCATACGGGATATAGTATCCACCGGCGTCTAGCAGGTTGAAGGCGATCGTGGCCCCCTGCTTCCTGGGGTCACCGAACCCCCTGCCGTCGTCCTCGGTATATATGTGACAGAGCGGGCGGCCGTTGGCGTGCGCGAGGTATTTCATCCTCTGGTAGAGGCGTATCGACAGGTTGGTCGTGTGGCGGGACACGTTGTCCATGGAGCCGTACAGCCTGAGGTGGACGTCGATGGCCTCGCCCAGGGCGAGGATGCTGTGGAAGGGCAGGGTGCCGTCCTCGAGGCCGTCGTGGATCTCATACGAGCGGTCGCCGTGGTCCTGGCGGATCCCTCCTGCGTACGGATCGGCGGCGTCTCGGCCCTTCAGCTTGTGCCATGTTCCGCCCAGGACCGAGACCATGGTGACGGTGCCGCCGCCAAAGTATTTCCGCAGCGTGAGGATGTGGCCGGAGTCCTTCCTCACGATCAGGGCGCCCAGGTCGGGAAACCCAAAGATCTTGTAGAAGGACACGCAGGCAAAGTCGGGCGCGCTGTCGGGGTCCCTGAAGACCGGGTACAGCGGGCTGGTCATGGCGAGGGCCGCGCAGTCGAGCAGGGTGTAGGTGTTTTGCAGGGCAGCGGAGGACCTGATGGCGCCCGTCCACGAGAGGGGGAGCCGCCGGCCGGACATGTTGGACTGGCCCGGGTAGGCGAAGAGGCCCAGCCCCTGGGGCCGAGGGAGCAGGTCGTACCGCCCGTCGCGGCCGTGCAGCTCCGGGTTGTCGAGCCAGCGCTCGACCTCGGCGTCGCTCTCGAAGCAGTGCGAGTGGCCGCGGGTGAGCTCGCGGATGCCGACGAGGCTGGTGTGGGCGTCCTTGTGGTAGCCGTACCAGAAGCTGCCGCTCCTCGTCTTCTCGGCCAGGTCCCTGAAGCTGTCGGCCACGAGCTTGATGCCGGCGGTGGAGTTGGCGACGAAGACGAGGTCGAAGTGCCTGGGGTCGGCACCGAAGAACCGCAGGGCCTTCTCCCGCACACTATCGACGACGCATCCGGACCTGTGGGCGGGACCGTTGGCGCTGTGGGGGTTACCGTAGAGATTTGCCTTCATGCGCTCAGCGAAGGCGTCGACGAGGCTCTTTGCGTAGATGGTCGTGCCGCTGTGGTCGAGATAGACGCCTGAGGTAATAGTGTTAGACGTCTCTCTCTCTCTCTCTGTCTCTCTCTCTCTCTCTCTCTCTCACACACACACACACACACAAATACATACACTCTCACTCACTCACTCTCTCTCTCTGTGTCTCTCTGTCGTCATTGTGTGTGGGTGGAAGGAGGGAGGGGGGAACAGGATATGCACTGGACTTAATGACCTTCATTCATGTGAGGATACTCGGTCTGTCGAAGGGCTTTGACAGACGTTGAGTAAAACGTCTCATCCGGCAGGCTCGGCACCTCGCCATGGCTCCCTGGGGCTACAAGACACTCCGCGTCAGCTCTATGAGACCGTCTAGGCAGGAGACCAGCCAGCAGCAGACAGACACAAGTGAGAGCAGGAGGGGGACAGGAGGGGGAGGACGGGGAGGAGGGGAAGGGGAGGGGTCCGGGGGCAACCATACATTCCTGAGGGGCCGTACCAGGCTTGAGGTTGGAGGCTCTGTGCCGAAGGCGTGTCATCAACCCTCGGGGCACGATCGACCGGCGCGGCGCGTTTGGTCTGGAGGGGTTCGCGTCATTCATGTCGAGGAGCGAGACTTATACGCCATAAATATTGGCTAGTGACCTCTACTGGAGGGGGGGCGCGTGTGTGTGGGAAGATCATGTTGTTGACGAGGAGGCCCATTATTTCTATTGTTTCTGGAATCTCAAGAATTCCTAAGCGTTAGTAAACCCACTTCCCGATCCCGTTTAAGGCCGCGACCAGCTGGAATGTTCCGCCCTTGCCTCCCTCCCCCCCACCCAGTGCACAGGATCGATGTCGTGATTCATCCCTCCCTCACATTCCTTAGATGGGATGTCTGTTCCACCGTTCCTTGTTCCCCGGTGGCGACCCGCGCGAACCATTGATACTCGAGAACCACGTTTTCGGAAAGTCAGAGGGGAGGGTCCACGCTCACGAGCCTAGCCCGACCACGTTAGGGCGTGCTCTCCCGCCTTGACGTAACCCCCAGTCTCTCTCTCGAAGTTGTGATCAGGGGAGGCGAGGGAAAAGGGGGGTGGTGAGATGCGCTCTCTGGGTCGCCGGTGTGGGTGAGGTGGCCAGGGGTCCTATTTGTCCACCAGGCAAGGCTGCCTGCCTGGCTGTGTGGACCTGAACGCAGCTTCGTCAGCCTGCAGCCCAGCTGAGCGTGTGCTTGTTGCTGCTGTCGTTACCTTTGGAGGAGGAGGAGGAGGAGGAGGAGGAAAGAGGAAGAGAGAGCAGGTCTTGTTCTCGGCGCACCCCCCCCCCTCCTCCTCCCTCCTCCCCCACACACACCGCGGCAATACTTGCACAGTTCATAGGAGCGCCAAACGTCAGCCCCTTCCGGAGATCACTTCCCTGGCACATGCGAGGTCTTTGTCAGATGATCGGCCCGGCGCTCGCCCTGTAAGCTCTTTTCTTCTCCTCATCATCGTCACCTCTAGGTGTGGACGCGCAATGGCGGACCCCCGCAGTGCGTGAGAAGGTGGGAAGAGAGGCAAGAGCTAGTTGAGGGAGCGATATCGAAGGGCACGGCCGAGTGTTTTGTTCTTTTTCTTTTTTTATAAGTCAACTGTCTCTCTGAGACCGATGCCAGGTTCGCTTCCCAGCGGCGGAGGCCTAGATCCTGCTGGAGGTTAAAAAGGGCGAACACGTGGGGGGATATCTCGTCCGCTCTCCCACGGTTGACGGCGCGAAGCCAGCCATGGCGAGCCTGATGGCCCGAGACAATGGGAAGAGGCTGACAGGAGTTGACAGCTGGAGGCAGACAATGCATTGTTCCACCTCGTCGTGGTCGATCTCTCCTGCAGCCCCTCCCACCAACATTGAGCTCCACAGCGCCGCCAACATGGCTGCGAGAGCCTCGGGCTGAGGCCCTGATCTTGAAGCCCACCCACCCCTTCTCAGCAGTGCGACTGGGAAGTCTACCAGGCGGTGGTGGTGTTGATGACTTGCTGGTCGCACCCAAAAAAAAAAAAAAAAAAAAAAGGGTCATCACGCCCCTCGGGATGGAGGGCATTTCGTGTGTGTATCTTGCACTAATTCGGGCTCACGAGGTCGACATTCGCCTGCTGAAACTCATCTGCACACCCCTGAACCTGGGAGCTTCTTCCCCCCTCCCCCCGTCTCCGAGAGTGGACGGTCGTCGGATCTCACGATGATGATGTCGTCGTCTTGGAGGATTATTTTTAACCGTCCAACAGAGTCGCAGAGGCGCACATGTCATGGCTCGTGAATGCAAGGTCCCGGAGATCCGTGACACGCCAGTTCCTACCTGTGCGCCGGTCACAGCATCGATCATCGGAAGGCCACATGCATTATCGTGGCTGTCGTGCTGCACGCCAGAGAATGCTGTCGAGCTGGTATTGGTCCCCCACCTGGGAGATAAGCACCTTCTAGAAAGCCTAGAAGCTCGTAAAGATGACCCCCTGGCGACACGGCACTCACGGCTTGGTCATGACCTCGGGTGGTCGGGCGCCAGGGGTGGGGAAGTGTGGGTGAAGGGGGTTCTTCTCGCCCGGGTATTCGAGCCACGATGGAGTCATCTGACAAGCTCAGGTCTGTCCTGTGTGCCCCACCGGCTGATGCAGACTGCCGTAGTCTCGTAGCCCTCGGACTCCTGTGCCGGAGCGGTCAGCTGTGACAAGAAAAAAGAAAAGAAAAGAAAAAAAGACACGACACCACATCTTGGCGTGTGGCCGGTGAAGGGCCGTGGGAGTATGAGAGATCGATAAGTCGCCAGCAATCCATCCCCTTCGAGAATAGTCACCACAGCAGCGACAGGCAAGGTCATGATCTGTCAGTAGTCTCGCAGCTGAGTCCCACGTAAGCGTCAGCTAGACCACCACCTCCATCATCAACTAGCTACCACATTCATCGCACCGCGATGTCTTTTCTTTTTTTCTTCTCCTTTCTTCCCCTGCACTTTCTGTGGTCTCCATAAAAAGGTAAACCTCGTCGCGTCGAACACTGGCGCGAGAGGTGAGTGATGCTCGGCGCAGGGTGGGGGGCGAAGGTGTCGGCTAGCAAGCAGGACTTCCAGAGGGAAAGACAGGGACAGGCGGCATGCATGAATGTCTCTGGTGCGGGACGCGTCAGTCGTGTTTGTGTGTTGTATCTGCCCAGCACGTGCGTGCGTGGGTGCGTGTGTGGGTGCGTGGATGGATCAGAGTTGCTTTTTTGGAGACTCAGACCAAGGTCGCGTTCCTCGGGTGCAGCCGCATCGTTCCTGGTTCGCCCTTGGCCCCACCTGCTCGATTTGTAAGACCCAGTGTCTCTGATTCGCTTGTGAGGGAAGGGACCCCGCCTAGGGTGGCCCCCTGTCGACCCAATCTCTCGGGTATCGCACCTTCCCTCCCAGCCTCTCTGCCTGGAACTTTTTGCCTAGCTGGACACACTTCGCGACGAGATGGTCTGCCTGAAGCTCTCCCTGGCCCTCACGTGAGAATCATGGTGGGGTTCCCTCATGGAGTCTCCTGAGAGATTAGGGAAAGAAGAAAGTAGAGAAGAAGAAGAAGAAGAAGGAATGAGGAGGGAAGGTGAGAGACATGCAGGAGAAGAGCAAGGGAAAAGAGGTTAGGAAAAGGAAAAAGAAGAAAAAGAAAGAAAAAAAGGGAGAAAGACGAGGAGAAGCAACTGCAACACGTTATGCCCTGGACGGAAGAAGAAGTGAAAAATGACCTACCTGGTGATCATTCACTTGTGTGGTGCGCAAGATAGCCTCACGGACCCGGCCATTCCTCATTTGGGCAGCTCCTTCTCTCCGCCCTCGGCCGTGCGGCTGAGCTCTGATAGCAGCAGCAGAATTTTTGGAGGCAAGGTTAGGCTCGTTTCGAAGCAAGGGACAGCTCCCCCTGGGGCTGGCCAGGCGGGCGCAAGGAGGGGAGGTCTCATGGTCGAGATTTTAGTCTGGAGAGGGCTTTCTAGCTCGAGCAATCCGATGTTTCTGCTGGGGGCCCCCTGATCTGGAACTCGGGGCCTGTGCCTAGACTAGACGTCATCGCGACATTTGAGAAGGAAGAAGGCCTGCGCCTCGGTCAGATACACCAGGTACACCGTGCGAGAATTATTTCTACGCCCTTCAATTCCAAATACTCTGTGATGATGAACAGGACATTTATTTCAATAAAACACAATTTTCACGGGAAAAAAAAAGAGAAAGGGAAAGAGAAAAAAAACGAAAAACCTGAACAGCCTAGGTATCTTCCTGCTAGGACTGGCCGCCCAGTGAGAACCTCCCTCCCTTCCCCCCCTGCCCATTACCACCCTTTCAGCTGGACCAGCTCAAAATCACAAATGTGAACGCCGGAAGCCCCATGCATCCATGCAGACCGTAGCCTCTCTGGCCGATCTCCTCCTTATAGTATGAATGCGAGGGCAGCCCCCACGGCGAGCACGTTGGCAGGCGCGTTAACATACGCTGCGGCTGTCACCACCGTTGTAGGCGGGCTGGTGGCCGTCGTATTGCTGCTTCCTGTGGGCAGCGTGCTGGTTGTACGTGCAGTGGCTGTAGAGGTCGTCGTCTCAGCACCCGACGTGGTCGCGACGGACGTGAGCGCCGAGGCGGACGAGGAGGCCGGGGGGAACCACTGCAGCCAGAGCTCTCTGCCGCGGCGGCCGTGAAGTTGGCACAGGTTATGCGGGTCGTGTTGGCGAAATGGAGCACAAAGCTGCGGTTGCCAAAGAAGGCGCCGATGCCAGACAGGGTCGAGGCGAACTCGTCCGTAAAGGTGGCGGAGAAGTCGGTGCCGTTGATGCTGCCGTGCTTTCCAGAGAGGTCACCAACCTGGCAGGTCTCGGGCAGGGAAGGGTCGCAGGCGGGCTCCTCGCCTCGCTGGTAGGGGTCGAGGTGGGCCAGAGTGCCGGTGCAGTTACCGTCGGCGGGGACTGGCTGGTCGTGGATGTGGTACACTGATGAGAGAGTGTGTGCATGTGTGTGTCAGTGGGTGTCTAGGAGGGAGGGGGTTCATCACAAGTTCAGGCTGAGAGGGGCGAAAAGGACGTACGAAAAGGACCACCAGAGGCAGGCAGGCCAGAGAAGTCGACGTGAAACATTACGCCTTGGCCTCTGGGCATCGAGACCGCCTGGATGGCTCCCTGTACATTGCCACCGCTAGGAAAGGCGTCGGTGTCAAAGGCATTGCCGGGCAGACGAGCGATATACTGAGCCCCGTTTGGGTTGTTGACGATGACGGAGGCATTGCCAAGAATCTGCAACCACATCATTCATAGTCAGCGGCTGTTGACCCAGAGAAAGCACCTATTCCCAGGAGACACGTACGCCCGTGGTGATGTTGCCGTTGGTGGCCTGGGCTAAGACACCGCCGAGGGCGGCAGCGGCAAGAACGAAGGCAGCGATCGAGGAAAACATTTGTGCAGATGTTGGTAGTCGTGTTTTGACGCGTTTCTTAGGATGCAGTAGAGAATTTTTTTTTCTTTCTCTTTCTTTTTCTTTAGAAATCTCCAGAAAGGCAGGAAAAAATCTCCGTAAACAATTAAATAAATGGGAGGCGGGGAGTCGTGATGTAGGATCTGTAAGATGTGGTTGGTGGTGGCGGAAGGATATCGACACTTTAAGCGTGGCGTGTGTTTTGTGTGATTCAGATTGATGAGGCTTGCCGTAGTCCAAGGTAACACCGGTAATCAGGTGAATCAGGTGAGAGGGGAGACAAATCAGGTCGAGAGACAGGTGAACAAGAATCAAGAGAGGCTGTTGGTAATGAGACCAATATTTCGAGGTTGATCGGTAGCTTCAAGCCAGTATACAGGTCTCGGGCTCAGCCTCGTGGGAGGAGAGGGAGCCGGTTGTCATGTATCAGGTACCAGGTGCTAGGGCGCTATATCGCCCAACCATCAGGTACCGGTACGTTGCTCAACGTCTTGTCTTCAAACAGGGTCCACCACACCACGCAGCCCGTGCGTATCCTTCACTACAGCCACCTCGTGAATTTCTATCATGGCGAGATAGCAGCATCGTACAGCTTGTAGCAGATAGTGAACGGCGTTGTACAAAAAGGTACCTTGGTCCAGGGAACCTGGGCGGGATCACGAGCTTCAGCAGCACGAGGAGATTATCGGGCTCGAAAGCGCAACGAATACCCTCTGTACCTGCGTGCCGATAATGCATTCGAGTTTCTGACATCCCTGAGCGATCCTATCAGCGGCAAGAACGTTGTTCTACTGGCTTATACGGTCACTATATTGGAAACCTGGACGAGTTCGTAGAGATCCGAGATGACAATGAAATGGCCGTTAGGGCGAAGGGGACTAGATGCAAAGGAAGAAAGCCAGCCTGATCGCCTCCTCCGTTGGGTACACTGAGGCCGTGTATACAGCATCGACAAGTTTTGCACAAGAAGCCTCGGGAGAAGCCTGATCACAGTGTCGGAGCTCAATGTTCCGATACTGTATCTGATGGAGGACAGCACCACCACACATCTTTCCAAGGGGTTCAGGAACCCAAATATGATATCTTGCCCCCCCCCCCCAGGTGAGATCTCTCGCTTGATGAGTGGAGAAACCTTAATTCAGCGGCTGCCGTGGGTAGGGAGACCCCCTGACGATCCCCCTGCCAGGCCAGGCGTGTGTCTAGGGACTTGTTCCTCTGTTATGATCCGAGACAAACCAAATTCAGAGATCTGAGATAAGCACTGTCCAGCAGTGGGCAGACTCATGTTTGGTTCTTGCTGCTAGTTCATCTCAAAATCTAACGTACCCCATTCGTATCCGATCAGAATGAACGTCTTCTCTTAGGCCTGTGGCGGCGGCGACAACAATAGCCACAAAAACAAAATAGAAAAAGAAGTTCTGGAACAGGGCGGCGAGTCAGAATCTCCCTTGAACCGTAATTAATTACGGTGATTGCTTTCGCTCATGTATGACGCTCACGTTCGAGCTCGCTTGGGGGATTCTTACGGCTCGCAAAAGAAACTCACGGCCCAGCCCCCGTCGATCAACTGCCACACGGACGCGGCACATCAGAGGCTTACATTCTCTCTCTCACTCTCTCTCTCTCGCACATCTTGACAGTTCTAGATTACTATGGCACCCCAGTCCTCAGGCTCACCCTCGGATGACCCCTCTGACGTGCTAAGAGAGCCTCTAAGTTCATCTAGCGGCATCTGTTTCACCACGTCAAGCCCAACGTCTGTGCGAAACCTCGTGTCGCCAAGTCTTGTTGTTTCCCAGACGTGGGCCCCTGCCTCTGAATGTTAAACACTTGAGGCATGGTGAGTTTCTGTCTTTAAGGTGAAGAGGGTTGTCCTACTCCGAGAAGGCTCCTTGGCCGCGCCAAGGTAATGACATCTCTCGGCTCTTTTGCGATCCGACAGCCTCCAGGATAGGATTGGGGGGTGGGGGTGGTCACTACCCAGAGAGGGCTGTCTTCGCTTGAGCGCGTGTCTAGAAACACCACCAGCATAGCGGCACACACCCCCGGCGCCGACAAGGGGTAGACTGCGGCCCCCGGCTTGAATGAAAGACCACCGGCGTCGCAAAATTTGCTACCCTCCGAACGTAGGACTATGTCGCGTCATCACCACTTCTCCCTTCGTAAGGCGCTGGTGGCTTGGGCGCTTGCCTAGGCCTCTCCGTTCCAGAGTCTCCGCAGTGTACCGCAATACCCTTGCTGGATGGATCATCCTGTCTACTCTGTTAGATGTACACAGAGTTGTCAAGCTCTCGAGGCATGCCGGATCGATTGTATGGGAATCCGCAGATGAAGCATCTTGTAGGAAAGCAATATGCGTCCTACAAGGTATCTCATTGTCATTAATGTGCTGTTGGCTGTGCCATGAATACAGTAAGCCCTTTGTAAATACCCAAAAAAGTCTGCCGTATGAACTACATCTCTAGGGTTTTGATTACCGGATTTTATCTGCTTGATTATACGTACTTACCCACCTGAGAGACTGCTACTATCCAGGCCTACTTCAACTCATTTACAGGCTAACCTACGGTAGTGTCGTGATATTTATTCTGGCACGCAATGCTCTGCATCCACAGAGAAGGTCCATGCAATACTCTGCTTTAACTTGGAGCAGCAACCTATTACCACTTAGAAGCTCATTTGGGTACTTATTCCCAGAGACTGCTGCTCTTATGGGATGCGAAATCCCTAGGCTCACATTCATGTCCATCACGACCTGTTGCGATCACCACGTGCCTCTGAACTTGAGACGTTATGTTGACGTGAGACTTCAATAGCATCAAGCCTTTGTATCGGAGCATCAGACCAGTAATTGGCATTTTTTGAGGAGTCTTATCTCGTATAAATTTGGCTACACATACTCTATGGATGGGTGCCAGCTGGACACTCCCCCGGTCAAAATAGGACCGTCTAGGTAGTTACGTTGATCACTTTTGTGTTGAGTGAAGTGTTCTCGAAAGGATACCAAGCTGCTTTCGCCCCTCTGAATCTATCATATGGTGCTATACAATCCACGAGAGTACACCTCGACACATCACCAAGCCGGTTGCAGTCGTGGCCACAAGCCGTACCAGTCATATTCTCAGTTCTTTCTCCCACGCGTAGTTATATTGTATGTGCAATCGAATTTCTCACTCCACTGTGGAATACCTTAGGGTAACTCTTGCCAGCTCGATGAACTTTCCTTTGAATATGAAACGTAGAGCGGTATTCAGGCCAACTTGAATCCGTCCCCGAAATTTATTATCTCACTATCATTTATTTAGGTACTGAGGCTATGCTGGTTCTGGAAGCAATTCATTGCCCTTTACAATAGTTTCTATATGCTCCTGCATTTTGATCTGATGAGCAACACGAGACTTCATATCTTGATCAGGGAAGCAGCCTGGCTGTAGGATGATTTATCCTGCCCAAAGTAGCTACAAGCTTTTAAGCACAAACTGACAAGGCTCTGAGACTGCGTGACTGCTGGGGGTTGTAAAGTGAACATGTGACCTTGTCTCAGACTGAGCTTTCAATAAAGGATGAAAATCATCACTGGCTCATAGGATAGCGAAAGGAACTGTCAGCCTCATGTGAAAGACAGCTCTGGGTGTCATTGCTGGTAAAGGATGAGCTGAACCCCTGCGAGCACAGTTATTAGAGAGCTGACTATTTCTCAGTTTGTGTCGTCGCCTTGAAAAACCTGCACCTCACCTCTCGTCACATCTCACCACCACATTCACAGCATCAAGACAGATATGTTGGATTAAGATAGCAGAGTCTTGTCAAGATATGAGGAGTACTATATACATCTTACCAGTGCGGTGATGACTGCATTTATTGTTGCTGCTGCGTTGCCGAGAAGATCTTGGGGGACCCTGGAAGCTTGGCTCCCGCAGCCCCTGTCAGGACAGCCAATGAGGACCAGCTGGACCCACCCCTGGTGTCGTCACCCCGGCTTGGAGCTTTCGTGTCGTTTTGGAAAGCTGCGCATCGAATTGACAACATCGCATATTGATGCTGGCTCATCCCCTCCCCCCGGAAATCAACCTGCCCACCCATCCCAGGCCAGCAGACAGCAACCACTCTCTCTGCCCTCCCCCAGTTCAGACCAACAGAGCAGACCCTCCTCAAGATGGCCCCAAAGAAGAACACATCTGCTCCTGCTAGCTCTGCAGCCTCGTCCAAGCCGCAGTCCTTGCCTTTCTCGCTGCAGTCCTGGCCCGACGCCGACAAGGTCTGGAACGGGTACTGGAAGATCACCAACCACCAGACCAGGCTGCTCGACATCTTCCTGGCCTTTCTGGTGTTGGTTGGCGGCCTGCAGATGCTGTACTTCCTCGCTGGTGGACGCAATGTGAGTCGTGTGCTCCCCCCTGCCTGTTCGCGCCTGAGAGGACCCAGAGAGACTGACCTGAGGGGATGATGATGATGTATGCAGCCTTACAATGCCTTCCTCGCTGGCTTCATCGCCACCGTGGGCCAGTTCGCCCTGACCGGTACGCCAGCTCCCCTCGGAGACCCTGTCACCAGCATCTTTTATTCCCCATGATTCAGACGGCTAATCGACATTCACGCAACAGTTTCCCTCCGCATGCAGACCGTCGAGCAGAACAAGGAGTCGTTTTCCAAGACAACCCCCGAGAGGTGCGCAATGATCGGAACGATCTGGACCCCCGCGGGTACAGAGCTAGAGAGACAGTGATACTGACTGGACGAGTAGGGCCTTTGCGGACTTCATCTTTGGCAGCCTGATACTGCACTTCTTCTGCATCAACTACATCAACTGAGGAGAGGGCGCGGAAGTCGGGGTCGAAACAAGGGGCTGGGTTCCGGACCATACTAGGACCGCACAGCATCTTTCGCTCGTTGGTCTCGATCGCAGGGACCATGGGGCATGTACAATACATAGGGCACGCGCGGATCTTTAGGAAAAATGCAGACAGGAACAAGCATCATGATGTCTGCGGGAAAATTGATCTTGATTTCTCTCATCGCCGCTGCTGAGATGGCCAACGACGTAGGTCTCCTGGCCTGTCTTTTCCTTTTTCCCCCCTCTGGTTCCCGCCGCGTTACTCGCCACCCGCCTCTTTTTTCTTCTTCCTCTTTCGGCGTATCTGCTCTTGGAGGACCTCCCTTCGGCGGTCCACCTGCCTTTGGCGGAGGTGCCAGCGGGCTCTTGCTCCGGGTGGTCTCCGGCCTGTCCAGCTCCCTGCTCTTCTGCTCCTGCTCGTTGAAGTAGTCGTCCATGCTGTTGGCCCCACGGTTCGCATGCCTGTCTTTCTTCTTGTGACTCCTCGGCGGCGCGTTCCCTGCCGGCGGCGGCGTCCCGCTAGCCATCTGCGCCGGAACCAGGAACTCGCCGCCACCACCACCAGCCCCCGGCGCTGGACCCTGAGCCCCCTGGTCCGCAGGCGTGATGAAGTTGGCCGAGGCGTCCATGGGCGACGGCACCAGCCCCGCCGCGTAGGGCGCCTTCTCAGACAGCTCCCCGCCGTCAAACATCATCTCCCCGGGCGCGTGGACAGGCTCGCTCAGCGGCGCGGGCAGGCGGTGCAGCGCCCCATAGCCAAGCACACACCCCAGCGCGCCCTCGCCGCCCCAGGCACGGCTCGGCTGCAGCGTCACCTCGCGCGTGACGTCGTACTCGTTGTTGTAGACGTACAGGCGCAGCGGGCGGCCGATGTGGTCCTCGACGATCTCGGACAGGCCGCTCTCGCCGTGCAGGGCTCCCTCTGGCGAGCCCAGGATGTAGTCGCTGTACGGCAGCAGGCCGGCGAGGTCGGCGGGCGAGCCGGCAGGGACGTCGAGGACGTGCCAGATGTTGGTCACGGCCGCGAGGGAGGTCCACTGCAGGGCGAGGCCGAGGGAGGCCGTGTCGGGCGGGACGGGGACGTGGAGGGTGCGGGTGCGCTGGCCTTTGGCGCTCCATAGGCCCAGGGTCACGGTGCTGCCGGCACAGTTGCGGATCTCTTGGGCGAAGAGGTTCGGGCTCGGGTCGTCCTGCAAGAGGGAGGAAGGGAGGGAGGAGGGGTTTTGGTTAGCTGGCTGGGTCGAGAGGGCCTGGTGCCTGCTGGTGTCTCTGTCTCTCCTGTCTGGGGAATCTTGTCATACAATCACGCGCCCGTTGATCCCCACAATGAAGTCGAACCATGGCTCGATCGCGAGCTGTAGGTTTGCGTTCCGCAGGACTTGAAAGCCGAGCAGGCCTTGCTGCTGTTTCTGGCGTGGATCCTCGCCGTCGAGGCGGGATATGAAGCGGTTGAGGGCGTTGAACATTATCTCTGAGGAGATAGTTATAGTAAGATAATACCTATAGTCGGTGGGAATTCGACAACGAGGACGAGGAGACGTGCCGTGTGGTGTGTGTTCGCAACGGGTACTGGGCTGGCGGAGTGTGGACCTGCACTTGGCCTGGAGCTTCGATTGCGACGGTGGCCCAGGCTCCCTTCCCCCTGTGGGCCAGCAGGCCCGCAGCCAGTCAGTGGGGCTGCCACACTAGATCCCCCGCTAAACCCTGCCGACCCCTGCTGAAAATACATTGGCCGAATAACGAAATCAACGCCTACTCCCAGCCGTGCAGCCTGCGTTTTGGGATCGTGAGGCAGAGACAGAGAGAGAGAGAGAGAGAGAGATCAGACATGAGAAGCATTGACTCTTTTTCTCAATATCGTTCAGCCATTCAGAATAATATGGCTTGAGTAAGGGGCGATCGTCACTCTTGTCCAGCCTCAGCCTCATTATCATCGTCATCTTCCTTCAGCACATCGAACTCACAAACGGCGGCAGCGGAAGACAAGTCACAGAAGCCTTTTGATATCGCTGCCTCTCCAACCATGACCAAGGGATCGAGGCCAGGGCTGCAGGGCATCATGGCTCCTGCAGGACTGCTACCATTGACGGCTGAATGCAAGCACTACGAGTCCTACCACGAAATGCCCGTCGAGATCAAAAAGTGCGTGCGCCCTTTTACAATTGAAACAAGACGCATGGGATGCCAGAGACACAGAGAGAGGGCTGACCCAGACTGAGCACTAGATATTGGCGCCAGCGCAAGGAACTGTTTTGTCTCTATGATGAAGACATCTTTATGACAGACAAGGCCTGGTTTGGAGTCACCGCTGAGCCCATAGCCAAGTAAGTTAAATTCATCCACTCACACACGTACTCACACACTCACCCTCTTGCCTATGCCTTGTCCCATCTCCCATCTTTT
This sequence comes from Celoporthe dispersa, assembly GCA_016584495.1. Lineage (NCBI taxonomy): Eukaryota > Fungi > Ascomycota > Sordariomycetes > Diaporthales > Cryphonectriaceae > Celoporthe > Celoporthe dispersa. The sequence goes on from WAID01000007.1 coordinate 3,039,372, forward strand.
CTCTCTCTCTCTCTCTCACATACACACCCCTCTCAACCTCCCAAAGCCCATTCTCCCCTCCTTATAATCTTCACACTGACGATTCACCCCGTTCCCCCTCCCCTTCAAAGCCAAGTCGCCTACGAGCTCGCCGGACAGAGCCTCACAAGGGACCACCCCCGCATAATGATCGACCTCTTCGCCGGTGCAGGAGGCAACACCATCGCCTTCGCCCGCTCACGGCAATGGGACCTGGTAATCGGCATAGAAATCGACGCCCCCACCCTGGCCTGTGCCCAGAACAACGCCGCCGTCTACGGCGTCGCGGACCACATCGTCTGGATCCACGGCGACTGCGCCGACTTCCTGCGCCGCCTGAAGCACTGTCCCGAGACTCTCGACCCTGCCCTGCAGGACTCTCTTCTCCTGGAGGTGGAAGCGGGCGGACACGAAAGCCAGGATCCGGCTCGGGCGCGCCTGGCCTCGCTGGCGCGACACGTCCAGCTGTTTGCGAGCCCACCCTGGGGCGGGCCCATGTATAAGGGCGCCGAGGTGCTGGACCTGGACGCCATGGAGCCGTTTGGGGCGAGGGATCTGCATACCATGTGCGCGCCGATGCCGCATGCCATGTTCTTGCCGCGGAATGGGGATCTGAACCAGCTTGCGCGGCTGGTGCCGGAGGGGGCGGAGGAGAAGCTGGATGTGGTGCAGTACTGCATCAACGGGGTCAGTAAGGGGATGGTGGCTTACTATCCGGCGGAAGAGGACGGCGCGAATCCCTGAGGGGCTGACCACCATTCGGGCGCGCGAGAAGGGTACGGGTGTCTACAGCTTTATTGTCGGAGCTCCAGCTCTAGCCCTGGCCGTGGAGGCTACTGCTACTCGTGGTATTTACAGCTGTTTGACGATACTCGCCTCGTCGAACAAGTCCTTCAGCAGCCTCTGGATGCAGACTTCCCGGTCCAGGTGACCCATCGCATACGTCGACTCGAACGCAAAGATGCTGAGCTGGCCAAAGAATGGCCTCAGGACCTTGGCAACCAGCTCGTCCCTCCTCTCGATACCAACATCATCTCTAATCCCACCCTCTCCCAGGAGAGGTCTCCTTCCCGAGCCCTGCGCTGTTAGGGAAGGCCGTGACCTCGACCTGTGGGCTTGGTCCTGCCACGCCCGACCCGAGCTCTTCGGAAAGCTCGTCCACCAGGGCGACTGGTTGGTAGTCGGCTGGTTGGTAGACGGCATCAATCGTGTCTGTTACGAACAACCATTCGTGGAGCTGGAAGTCGTCTGGGGCGACACAGACGAGGAGGTCTAGCAGTTTGCATGCTTGCAGCACCGAGAGGTTATTGTACGTCTCCGAGGAGGAGCCATGGTCAGGCGTCGCCACTGACGAGATGGCAGCATGCAGCTCGGTATTGAGCACCGGCCAGATGGGGGCCAGATGTATGGCGCTCGTCTTGAGCACCAGAGCGCGCACAACCATAAACAGCTCCGCTCGTGTTGTGGACGATGGTGACGAGGTTGCGGTCGCTGCCAGTAATTCAATAAGCTTGTCTGAAATGCTCGGCAGCTCCGTGACAAATGTGTCCTCCGCCGTTGCCAGAATGAGAGTCGCCACACGCCGAAGTGTAAGCTGTGTCTTCCGGTCGGCCTCCAGCCTGGCAGATGTTGCTCCGACGCCAAAGACTATGCCGGCTGTCGTTGGAGCAGGAATCCTGCTGAGCAGCTCAGGCATCCGGTCTTTGTCTGTGATGGTCCACTGCCGAAGCAGCGGCAGCCAGTCGTTCTGGACTAGAGACACGCTGGATCCGAAGAAGCGAGTATCGTTGAATGCGTCCGTGACGTCTTTCTTCCACGTCTTTTGGTTTCCTGGTAGCCTCGAGAGCTCCTGCAATAAGACAAGCGTGCTCTGGGAGAATGTGTCCGGGAAAGCCTTTGCGCGGAGAGCGGGACCGATCACGCTGGCTGAGATCGAAGTCGCGGCTTGCAACACCCGATCGTTCTCAACCAGGATCTTTGGAAGGTTGGGCACGATGGATGAGAGTATACCGACGGTGTCGTCAGCACGTTCTTGAGGGTTCCTGTCTTGCAACTGCTGCCCCGCAGACTCCGGCCGCTTGGGTTTCTCGGACGCACCATTAACACCGTCCGAGGAAGAAACTGGCCGCGTTGTGAAGAGGGCAGTGAGCAGCCGAAGGAAGAGGTCCTGGAGCGGGATGGTCAGTAAGATGCCTTAGCCATGATGCAATGTATTGGGAGCACTTACACCGAGCTCTCGGCGCATCTTGCGCTGCTCCCCAAAGTTGGTGTTGTCAACCTTCTCTCCCAGGATTGCCGCAAATTCTAGAAGGCTAGGCAGAGTCTGCCTGTGAGGGAAGGGATTCGTCAACAAGTCCTTCAGGAAGGTAATGCAATCTTGCCATATCTCGTCCATAGCATCATCTTCGAGAGACTTGGCATAGTCTACGAGGAAGATTACTATATCCGTGTCTTGGAGGTCGACGGTCAGGTTTGATTTCCTGGTAGGGTCAAGGGCGTTGGGGTTTGTACGGCTGTAGATGGAGTTGAATATGGCGGGGACGGTGTGTTTCGGCCGTGACCCATCCAGGGCTGGCAGCAGATTGAAGACCTCGATGTGCGAAGAGGACCCGGGGTCATCCAAAGACTTCCTCCATATGTCAATGACAGTCTCTAGACACTCTAGAGTCTCCGCGGCGAACAAGTGCTCAAGAAGTCTCCGTGCACGGTTCCTCATGCGAAGAGACGTGTAGCTGAAGGAAGCCATAGAACTACTGTTCTGGGCTGCCGCGTCGCCACCTTGGCCCCATGACCAAATCTTGAAGCAAATCCGGACCGCGTCCTGAAACGCCAGCAGGACAGTCAGTCGATCATTCGCTGTAGCGCTTCTCGAATGAAAGGACTCCGTCGAGAAAACCCCCGACACCATGTTGCCAAAAAAGCCTTGCGGCTGGTCCTGACCCTTGACTACCGGCGTGCGTGCCTCTTCGAGTAGGAGCCTGTCATGGCCTTTCGCCAGAACATGCTCTAGGCCGTTCAAGAACGAGATTAATGTCGTCTCTGGTGCATTGAGCTTGTCCGACCAATCGTTCTCGGAGCCTCTGAACATCTGCTCCAGACTTGTAAAAGTGTCACTGATCTGGTCGCACAAAGTGCCCACAAGAGGGATGAGCACCTGAAATATGGAGTCCGCGTAATATGGCAGACACTCGGTCAAGAAGCTGATCCAGCTGTCTAGAACTGGCCGGCTACTTAGCGAGGAGAGCCCGGCCTGCAGACACTTCAGCAGCGTCGGCGGCGGAGGGGGAAGACGCGGAGACTTGTCAGCTGAGACAGAGCCCCGTTGACTGGGTCCTTCAGCACCCTGTCTCCGCTTGTCGGAAGTGGGTGAGGGAGGAAGCTCGACAGGCAAAACTTCTCGGAGCTTCAGTGAGGCGAAGACCACGTCCAGCAGCAGGACCTGCACATAGGGATCAGGAGATTCTAGCGACTGGGCTAGCCTGTTGATCAAAATGTCTTCAAGCTGCAGCTTTGCAAGAGGAGCGGCGTAGGGATTCAGGAGAATCTGGTGCAAGACCAGTAGGGCGCTCCGAACGAGCTGTGTGACCTGTATCTTGATGTCGCGATTCTCATGGACCTTGTACTGTGAGATACACCTGAGGCAGACTTGCAGCAGGAAAAACTGGATCGGCACATCCTCTTCCGTGTTCGCTGATTTCATTAGCAATGTATTATACCAAACATGAAGACAGAAGAACTCACTCAGTTGCGGCAGACCAGGGAAGTCCTCAGCGGATACTGTCTTGGTCGCGAGTATGCCCCAGATCGCGTCTGGCGCCCATCTAAAAACATTGGATATAGTTCTTAGGTAGTATATGCAAAGGTCGAGGTCATCATCTTCAGTAAATATGTCTGGCTCCTGCGAGGCGCTCACTCTTTCCGAAGGCATTACTAGGAAAGGCAGCTGCACAAACTGCGACGTGAGAATGTAGAACATCCTTCCCACCCTTCATGTCAGTAGTCTTTAGTGAGAATTGAAGAGACTCGCTGTACTCACTTGTCTATACCAACAAGATTATTCAGCCAAGTCTTGACGGCCATGAATAACTGTGTCTTCTCGTCGGCGAGAGCGTCAAGCATGAGAAAGAGTGGCCGTGTCAACATGACTTCATAGTTGTCGATTCCGGAAAGTCTATGGAACGAAAAGGCTTCACCGACCGGCGTCTTCGGTGTCCTCCTATCTTGGCCGGATGGGTTATCCTGCAGGCTGTGAGACCAGAGTATGCTGAAGCTCCTGCCAGACTCCGCTGGTCGGACTGAAAATGTGCCATCGACATCGTGTTGCCTCATCAGGGAACAGAGCGCCGCCTCAATATCCCGGCTCTGTAGTGTCAAGACGGTTTGCAGCAGCCAAAGGCTCCGAACGGTCTCGACATGGTATCGCGGCTCTGAAGCGGCAAGAAAAGACCAGGCATGGCGCACGAGAGGGCTGGCGAGGTCCGATAGGTCGCTATATGTGATGCGGCCCGAAGGATAGAGGCGTGTGGAAAGTGAAAGGATAGATGAGTAGGTGGTGAACTGCAGAGACTCCTCTGAAGCCCGCGTGTTCAGGGCTGCAAGAAGACGAGCATGATCAAACGGGATATCTTGCGGCGTTTTGCTAACCAGCAGCATCAGGATGCGGCACTTAACACTCAGGTCAGCAAGCGATTCCTTCTGGACGAGGCTGTCGCAGCCCAGATCGCAAGCTCGTTGTAGAAGTAGTTCTCCGACCAGGCGACCAGTGAGTGGTGTCTTGGCAACATCCAGATTGCCTTGGTCTTGGACGTAAAAATCCCTGATCTTGAGTAACAAGTCTAGACTCGGAACGCGGTCTGAGTTTTGGGCTTGTGTGAGTGGTGATGCCTCTCTTGTTTGAGACGGAAAAGCCCGTTCAGGTACGATGTCGAGCAGATCAGCCGCGATTCCAAGTGCAGCGGCAACCAGACCATCATTCGCCATCACCTGCTTGGCCGCTCCATCTCTCCGCCTTGCGTCCTCGATCATGCAGAGAATCGCCAGGGCCGTCAATGGCGCATGGATCGTGATCATTTCTTCTTCCTTGATGTTGAAGTGTCTGAAAATGAACTGGACCAAGTCCAGTTTGTCTGATCGCTCACGGGAGGTCATGTCTCCAGGCCCAATCGCCTGTGCCATCTGACCGAGTATCTCGCCATAGATCAATCCGCTCTCCACGCCGTCAAAGAAGGTACTCGCGCTGCGCAGGACTTCAGCAAATTCCGTCTTGCTGGAGGCCCGATCCTTGAAGCTCCTGACGCTATTCACGATTGGCAGGAACACTTCGGGAACTACAAGGCCGCCGATTTCCCACCTATCCATGAGAGAAAGGCACACGCGGTACGGGCGTGCCTTTTCGCCGGCACTCGTCTCCGGTGCATCTTTGATCAAGGAGAGCAGGGCTCTGGTCAGGTGCTCGAGCCCATAATCTTCGAAATAGCGCGTCCTGGTAGCGAGGGTGCCGTTCTGATGCGGCGAAGGACAGAGGGGCGACATGACGCCACTCTCTGCATCACCACCAGATGGCTCCGGCCCAAGAAGCCATGTCCACAGCCTCCTGTTCAAGCTCATCTCCCGCCGGAGGACCACACCGGCTGCAGCTTTGAGGAGTAACTCGAAGTCCTCATGTTTGACACGTTTTTGAAGAACCTTGGAATGGAGAGGGAGGTGAGTCACTAGTAGATCCAGAAATCCTCGTTGGATGAGCAGCTGCTCGTCCGCTAGACCCGCAGCAAAACATCTCAGTAGCAGCCCCGGCTCTGGCGTTGTCACGAGTTGAGCCAATTTCGAGGACAGGTCAGCTTCTGCATCATTGGTCGACGCTGCTTCGTGCGACTCGGGCGCGATTGAGTGGCCTAGCTTGGGGAGGCTTCGGACAAGGTAGGACAGAGCTCCGGTACGGCGGCTTTGACCGGTGATAGAGGCGAGGAAGACACACTGCCAAAAGTAGTCATCTCCCATAGAATGCACAGGCGTGATTTCCTCGGAGCCTGGCGGCCTGATGGCCTTCTTGAAGCTCTCTAGGAGCTTCAGGGTCCGGTCGAAATCCTCGGCGGTCTCCTCCTCTAGTCCCGGCAGCAGAGCCATCACAACAGACTTCATGGCAGGCCGAAGAGAGCGTGGGTTCAGCTCGAGGAAGTGCCGCTCGAGAAGGTCGAGGAAAGGGGTTCGGACGGACAGGGAAGCAAAGGACAAGGTCGGCGCGAGGCCTGGAAGGTAGAGCGGCAGGTCGCGCGAGAGGCCATCCTTCCCGATGATGGTGAAGACGTAATTGTATACTTCGAGGGTCTTCTGATGGACGCCAGACGGTAGGGCTGGGTTGAGACATTGTGACAGTCGTTTGGCAACGAGGGTTTTCGCAGGGACGGTCTGGATGTTTTGGTTGCGAGCTTGGAGGGCCTAAGGGCGAGCAGCCGTTAGCGACTGAGGTGCAAACCATCAGTGGTGATAGTAAAAGAGGGTGCCCGAACTTTAAGAAGCCTGTTCAGGAAGGAAATATAATCTGCCCATTCCTGCAGCGCGGTCTCGAAAAGTGTCAGTGCCCGGTCGACGCCTGCTGCATATTTCCGGTAGGCTTTGTCTCGCGTCGGCGCATCATCCACTGGACAAACAATTTTGATGTCAGCTTCTCCCGCCGCGCCCTATGCTGATCAACAACAAGACATCAAGATTCGGCCCTCACCGGCGCTTAGTTGGTTCCTCCACTGCCTGGCAGGATTCGGGGTTTCGCGGCCGGAACTCTCTGGTGAGGTTGGCCTCTGCGGCCCTGGTTCAAGGGACATATTCCTCGTCGCTGTAGGTGGACGACTTGCCAGCCGAGAACATGAGGTTCTCTGAATTTGATGGCGGCGCCAGTTTCATGTTCTGCATGGGGGGTACTCTGTAAGAGAAGGCGCTGCTCCCTCTACTGAAGCCGCAGCGTAAAGTGCGCAAGGCAGGCTTTCCAGGCTTGGACTTGCTGCTAGCTGTCCGTCGCGGAAGGAGCGACCTGGAGGTTGCGTGTCGCGACGTACGTCAAACAGGTACCCCTGGCCCCCTAACTTTTATCGATAAGCATCAACAAGGTGTATGCAAGAAACGGAATCATGTGGCCTAGGCAAGTCGGTCCACTAGAACACAGCTATTGTTTTAGTACGTAGAGTACTCAAAGACATGCTGCGGTTTAATTGTTTCCTATCTTTCCTGCTCACCAAGACCAGGCCTAATACATTCTGTATTAAGTATTAGCCACCAATACACACACACACACACACACACAAATTTCTTCATATCCCATGCTTTTCAAGAGGGTGACATTGGTGATTATGTAAGGGAATACCTTCCGCTCAGACACCCCCGCCCAGGTACCTCCGATATGGCCCCTTTCAGCTTCACCTTTCGCATGAACTGACTGCAACTACTGCTTGGCTCACTCACCACCTGCAATCACTCGTTTTCCATTGCTCCCGCCCTCAAAATTCATTGTGCTATGGCCTCCGAAAAGGGAGGAGGCGCTGTTGTCTCCCTGAATGACGCCATAAGGGTCAAGAAACTCGACTCACATACATATCTGGTCAACCTTGACAAGGCGCACTGCATCGGCGCTGGTAAGGAAGAAACCGCCGTCTGACATGTGAAGAAACTCTACAGAGAAACTGATGCAACCAACTACCTTTCATCTTTTCCAGTCCCTAATGGTGGCTATACAGCCTCGTGCATGCTCTCGGCTGCTCGCGCCCACCTGTCATCGCGTGACCAACCTGATGCACTGGCCGGTCACTTCGAGTTCCCAAGTCGGACCACCTCTGGCCCAGCTATCATCACGGTTGAGGATGTGAAGCTGGGCGGTCAGCTGTCGACCCTCCACTTAACACTCTGGCAGGGCGGACTGGTCCAAAGGGCCCCGTGGACCACCCCCCATGTTTCTCGCCGCTGCGTACTCGCCTATACAACCCAGATGAACCAGCGTACCTACACCGGCATGTCGATACCAACCGGCTATGAAACATCTCCAGCCGCCGCTCTGCCTTCTCCGGCACCTGACTTTGCCAGGTTCAAGACGAAGCACGGTGATGATGGCTGGGAAGAACAGATGACGCCGGCGTCGCAGCTCCCGCCGTCGCTTCGGAACTGGCGCTTTTATCACCCGCGCGGTGGCCGTCCGTTGACACCTGGGGTTATGGACCTGTGGATGTGCTTGGCAAGCGGTGAACGTATTACACAGCTCGCACTCCCGTATGTGGGTAAGTGTTATGCTCGTGCAGAAAGCAATACAGCCGACGAGGCATTCATATTCTGGGAAAGAAAAGAAGGAAGAAAAAAAAAAAAAAAAAAGAGAGAGAGAAAGAGCTAGACACTCTTGATATAGTTAGTGATCACTAACTGGAATGTACTGCAGTGGACTCTTTCCCGTTCAATCTGCACACCTTTATCATGGACCAAGAACTCCGCGACCTTTTGGCCGCCTCACGGGAACCTAAAGCCGACAATCAAAAGCCAAGGAGAGAGGGGGAGGGAAGCGGAGACGACCCTCGTGGTGGCATGTATGTTTATTACTTCTGCTTTTCTTCTTCTTGTTCTCTCCAATCTTTTTTTAATTGTCATAAACCTCTGAAGGCATGGTGGACAGACCATGTTCCATCCAATCTACTGTTGACCATGTCCTTGTCCATATTCTAACCGAAATCTCTTAGGTGGTTTCCTACCGTGGTGATGAACCTGGAAGTGAAGACGGCACTGCCTGAGGAGGGAGTAGAGTGGCTGAATATGCGAGTCACGACCAAGCAGATGAAGGACGGGAGGTTTGACCTCGATGTTCTTATCAGGGATGTGGATGGTCAATTAGTGGCTCTGGGTAATCAAGTGGCCTTGATCTCGACCATGGAGAGGAACAGGAACAAGAAGGCATCCTTGTGAATGCAAGGTCATGGTCTTGTACTTGTACTTGTGCATAATCAATGTCTCTTATGGGCTTGTTATATTAGAGAGGAGAAGGAAGATAGAGGACAGGACAGAAGGGAGTGGAGAAACATTGAAGGACAAGGTGTGAAATCCCGTTTGGCCAAAGTTCTCTTCTGCCAGCACTGATTACTTAGTTTAGTAGGCCGCTCAATGAGCTGGATAGACGCACGGATATAGTTCATTAGGAAGTCCACTGGCATCTACCTGCTAAAATATCTAAGTAATCACTCCGTCTATGCCTTGGTAAGTTGGCCTTAGCACGCGCTCTCTTCTACGGGCAAGCGGTACTAAAAACTAATTCTAGTAACGGTAATTAGGTTTGCGTTGGAAACACATATATATATATATACATATATATGACAAGATTTGGAAGCCACACACGTTTGCTTTTAGAGTGCAATTACACCTTGTATCTGGCATACTCATGTCGAGGCGGTGGAAACTTCTAAAGCGATCCACGGAACGTCTCCCGCCTCGAAACCAGAAGGCATCGAGTACGTCACGTTCCAAAACTCAAACTCCTGGATCGGCGAGCCACCGGTCCCTCCAAGAGTTCCCGCAAAGCCAACCGTAAAGTTCATATTAGCCGTGCCACTGGCCCGAACCGACAACCCCGTCGCGTCGTCCCAAGAGCTAAAGGTGTGCCCGTCCGCAAAGGCCACGACCTGGAACTGTATGCTGCTGCTCCCCGTCGCATTGGGAAGCGAGACGTTGAGAAGGTTGGCGGACGCGACGATGTGCATGCTCGCTTCGTTGGGGTAGACGTTGATGTAGCCGACCTCGCTGTCGACACCGCCGGTGTGCCACTGGATGGCCCCCGGTACGTAGATGGACTCGGTGTAGGGCCCACCGGCCGAGACCTGGCTGAAGCTCACGGCGCCGATGGTGATGTTGTCTGCGAGCCAGGCGGTGAGGTTCTGCGGGGCCAGGTCCTTGGCTGTGACGAAGGCCGTTGCGTTGACCGACCTCTCTCCAGAGAATTGTTTGATTTCTGCGAGCACGTCTGCGGGGACATGCTGCTTCAGGGTGGATGAGTACAGAGCGGTCATCACCGTATTAGCAAAAGTCAGTGACGCGCGGGATGGGATTGATAGGCTCGAGCTGGTAAAGGGTGAGTTCTCATGGCCCGCCATATCCCACAGGTAGAGACCAAAGCTGTTCATGTACCTGGTCAGGTCGTAGCCGAAGCCTCGCGAGATGGGCGCTGCCAGATTCTTGAGGTCGGCGTGGTACCACTTGCCGAGACTGGTCCAGGTGCTGGCGATCAGATCCGGTGCGCGCCGGCCCAGCTCCGTGTCGTTGCTGAGGTATCTCACCGCCATGGCCAGAGGCCAGAAGGTGAAGGTCAGGTAGGGGGCCGAGTTGTACTCCGGGATGGTCCCGTACTCGTCAAAATTGTCAAGGACCTGTTTCGCCAGCGCAGTACCCTGGGCGGTAGCGTTGATGCCAGAGCCGGTCAGGTTGAGGTTCTGTCCTCCCCAGAGCGCGAGAAACGAGGTCGAGAGGGAGTAGGCGGTGCCAGAGGGTGCCTGCGTGGGTGTGAAGTTGCTCTTCAGATTTAGTTCTAGTGACGACCTCAGCGTGCCGACCAGGTCCTCTGACAGAAGATGAGGAAACTCCTCGAGCGCGACGACCATGGCGTTGCCCATGATGGAATGCGAGATTGGATAGTAGTTCCCATATGCCTCGGCTGGGTAGCCGGGACCAAAGGCGGGCTGCTCTGGGTAGATTTGGTAGTCTCCATATCTGAAAATGGCTCAAAAGTATCAGCTCTCAAACCTGATCCAGATCAAGAAGGGGGGAGAGGGGAAATCAAAAAGAAGGAGAAAAGAAGAAAAACAAAAAGGGTATGCGCGACGTACGCTCCGCTGTCCGGGTCCGTGATCTGGCCGCCGACAATATTGTACAAGATCTTGGCTGCCTCGACTGCATCTTGGCCTTGGTTGCGAGCCAAAAGACCGAGGGCGTAGAATACAGTCTGCCTGGACTCATGGCGGAGGCCCTGGGCGGACGATAGATCGTACAGATATCCAGCGCGTGGGTCATAGAAAGAATCGAGAAATTTCATGCCCTGTGAGAACAGATCCTGGGTGCTGGAAGACCATGAGGAGACGAGAGACCCTGATGCCGAGCGCGGCGGGATGGATACTGATGCAGCCGAGCCGACCAAGGCCACGGCCGAGAATGTAGACTGGAGGACAGAGGCACGCATAGTGATTGTTCCCAGGACGGACCAAGTCTACCTATGAGGATGCAGATTCAGAGGGACAAGAGGACGGTGCACTTGGCCTCTTCCATAGTTCCTGGGTTTCAATGTCCCCTTTTATAGACCCGAGCTGGTTCTCTAGGATCAATTATTGTCACGCCGGTACAGTGTCCCTGAAGAGATCCATCCCCGCTTCGATATTTATCCCCGCTCGGCCAATTCGCAGGGATTCCTTTATTTCTCTTGCAGACCGCGACTTAGGAGTGGCATGGGGGAATGCACGATGTTAATCCCTAATACTTTTTTGGTGTAGTTACCGTCCTTTTTTTTTCTCCCTCGGCCGAGTCTACAAGGCCCACTCCGACTGCTGTGGGACGAGATACAGTATGTTTAACTACTAGAGAGAAATAAAGGGCCGATATAGTTGGAGTAGTCTAGAGACCCTGATACTTTTAAATACGGTCATAGCTAGCTATACCTATGTCGGAGTATTGATTTTTTTTTTAGACCACGGTATGAAACTTCAAGTGCAGTCTGATAATGAAGCCGTCATTTCTTACATGGCTACAGCACCTAGGCTCAAGTATAACCACAATATTTGTTCTGGAATCGCACAAAAAGCTATATCTCTTTATAAAAGTCGGCAGAGACTATGCGCATATAAAACTGACAATACGATAACAGAGGTATTTTTGGACTGTTAAAGATTGTTGGTTGTAGTTCCCAGCTGACTGAGGTGACAACATCATAAGCCAAGCACTAAGATTCTATCATTTTTTCGCATCCAAGCGGCAACCCAATAAATAGAAAGCAAGACCATTCCGCTGTGAAATCAGCGCCCTTTTCGTTTTCTCTAGTATAGCTCTATTCCCGCTTCTAGCGCCAAACGAGAAGAAGAGAAAAAGAAGAAAAAAAAGAATTGAAGAAAAAAATAACTGACTGTGAAGCGTAGGCTCTAACTCTTCTACCTCTACAGTGCAGCTCAAGAGTTGCACGTAACTTCTGGCGAGACTCTCTGCTTCATGTCTACCAAAGAGGTCTTTACGCAGGAACAGTTCGTGTAAACACTCGCAATCCGGCTCATCGATTGTGTCGAGGTAGACGTCGTATGGGATATTATTGAGATTTGCAAATATCCATGTTAGTGACTTTGTCTTGTTGTCCTTGCCAAACTCCATCGTCTTCCTCTAACCTACGCGGTGATCTGCAAGCCCTTGGAAGAGAGTCGGGATCTCATCACCGAGAAGCTTCGATACAGAAATACGGCTCCAAATTGTGTCCAACATATAACAATCAGTTATTTCATAGGTTGCAAGAGATACCGGTATCAAATATTAGTATTATCTGATTAAACCAATGTGTCATCTGCAGAGCGTGTTTATCACTTGACCAATTACACATTAACAATCTAAAACACTATCCCTCCCGGGCGGTCTGCCTAAAGGGCTTCATCTTGAAGTCGGGCCAATATGTACTGTTCCGCCTCGTCTCGCGGACTAGAGACTCGACACCGGCCTCCGTATCTTCCTGGCCACGGGTGCTGCCGGTGTTTCGCCTCCCCATGGCCTCCAGGGACACAAAGCCGGGGTCCGTGCCGCCGTGGAAGCGAACCCACATCCGCCCCGCCTCGTCCTGGATCTTTTCGAGCTCCGGCGCGGCACGCCCGTTCTCCCTGAGGAACGTCGAGCTGCGGTCGGGCCGATCTCTACCGCCTCCTACTCCGTCATGAGGAGAGGAGCCGCCCGGGGAATGAAGCCCGAAGAAGAGCAGCGGGAGCACACTGCCCTTCCAGACGGGCTGCTCGGGGTCACGGTAGTTGTTGATGGCGATCCAGGCGAGCAGCACGGCGCAGAGGACGACCAGGATGATGGAGAGCGACATCCACTTCCGGTCGAAGTAGGTGCACGTGCTGGTCTCGTAGACGGAGCCGTACGCCTGCTCCTGCGTGACCTTCTCGCCCAGCAGGAGGTCGGGCCCGGCGCCGAATCCTGCGGAGCTTGTTTGTGACGGCCCACGAGAAGCCATGGATGGCGGAGTCGATGGTCGAGAAGGTCGCGTTCATGTCGGACCACAGCGGCGTGAGCCACCAGGCGTCGCCGCAGTCCAGGTGGCCGGACTGCTCCGAGTCGTAGCGGCAGTTGCCAGAGAAGAGGGTGTTGGTCAGGAAGTTCGAGATGGCGTAGAAGAAGATGCCGTCCATCTTGTACAGGCACGCGTTGGGCACAGTGAGAGTCTTGGTGCCGAGGCTGATGTTGGCCCATGTGCGGCCCGGGATCCGCGCTGCCTCGGACTGGTTCCCAAAGTCGTACCAAGTTCCCGTATTGTTGTTGTTGTCGTCGTCGTCGCCGCCGTCGTCCAGGACACATGGGCTCTTGACAGCCGTGTAGTTGTAATAAAAGGTAGACTCGGTGGTCTCTGCCGTGTTGGGAACCGCCCTCCGGGTGCTGACGACCTCCTCGGTTAACACGTTGTCCTCGTACCGCGCCCAGAACTCCTTCATGCAGGGGTAGAGGATACAGGTGGCGGCGACATAGTCCCCGAGGCCCGAGAAGTAGCTGCTGTTGCTCTCCGAGATCCTGTGTGGGCAGGTCAGCAGCCCGGTGGCCTCGTCCTTGGTGCACGGCGACGTGCTGGTCGCGAGGATGCTAAAGTTGCTGACCGAGACGGCTGCCTGCGCGGCAAAGTCCTCGCTGAAGCGGTCCTCGTAGGCCGACAGGTTGCTGTATCCCATCCACATGTTTTGGCCGCCCGGGGTGAAGTTGATAGAGGCACCCTCGTCCGGCAGTGTCAGGTTGCCGCCGAGGTTGGGACCGCTGACGAGGTCGGTGGTGTCGATACATGCGCTGCAGAGGCCGATGCTCGCGTGCGTAACACCGGTGCCGTAGTCGGGCCACGAACAGTTCCCGGTGCTGCAGGTGGCCTGTATGCTGCTGTTGGCCTGCCCGTCCGGATCGGTGATGCCCTGGATCATGGTGCTCTTCATGTCCACCTCGAGCTCGTAGAGCCCGGCCCCGACGCGGTAGTAAGAAGACGTCCCGGGGACGTAGTTGGCGACAGGAATCGCTGCTCTCGCCCGGCTCATGAGCTGGAGACACGAGGTCGTCTTGATGGCCTGCTGCGTCAGGGGCCCTACCGCCAGGCTCGCGATCGTCACCACGGCCGCGGCCACGCCGAGCAGCCCGGCCGACGTGAAGCTGTAGTTCCAGAGCACCACCGCCATGAGCCACAGGGACCCGAGGACCGAGCGGCTGGCCGAGTCAAAGGTCTGCAGGTGGTGCAGGGGCCGCGTCCGCTCGGTGAACCAGGTCCACTTGATCTGGCCGATGATCTCTGCCACAGCCGCCACGATGGCTGCCCGTAGGAAGGTGGTGAGGAAGGCGATGGCCGAGTTGAGAGTGATCTGGAAAGGCCAGTCTGGCATGTAGCGGCCGTCGTAGAACGAGAGGAGGCCGATGATGGTGGCGAGGAGCAGGACTGCCACCAGGACCGTGGCGATCTCGAGGCTCCAGTAGCTGAGGACGTGGCGGCTGTGCTTTTTTGGCCGTCCAGCCGTCGGCGGCTGCTGCATTTCTCCTCCCCCTCCCCCTCCTCCCCGAGGAGGCCTTGGTTCATCACCATCCATCTTGTGGCCTTCATTGTCGCTTAATTCTATGACGGATGTGCAGCCCGGTATTGTCCGCTCGGGCGAGCTCTCGGGTCCAAATCTCCGCCAGGGAGAAGGAGAAGCCATCAGTGGCCGCTTGCCATCTTCCGTTGACGGGGAGAGGTCCTTGTGGTGACAATCGGCCTCCTGAGCAGAGACATGAGACGGTTGCTGAGCCTCCCAGCCTGGCTGCAGCGACGTCATGTCCTTTGCTAAATTGTTACCGCAGGGCGAGCTGACAAGAGTGAACAAGACAGGTCTCAAACATTACCACTGCTGTGGCCGGCCAAGGGGGCCATGCGAGAGATGTTATAGACTAGGGAGACAAGGAGGGACCGGGGGGGGGGATATGAAGACGAGGTAATTATGTCACGCACCAGCCCGAAGCGACCCGCCTCGAAAGGAGGTTTTTTTTCTTCTTCTCTTTTTTTTTTTTAAAAAAAGAGGGCTTGACAGAGCAAAGAGGCTACCGTTTACCGATGTGAAAGCCTTGGATCATCATGCTTTCAAGTAAACCTGTCAAGAATAACCTCAAACGGCCCAACCCGCCGCCAAAATGAGCAAAAACATCCATATTTTAAGGTTTTAATCTCAGTGGCAGCCAGGGGGAACCCACTCCGGCGTGGCGGTAGACTTGTGCCTGGTCCACTATCGAGATTATACACGTTATACATAAAATTTGGGCCCAACGATCGACTGCTTGAAAAGCCAGCTGGACGCCGGCTCTGTCGACTCCTGAGCCCTTGCAATCAATAATACTAGCCAGAGACGTCTCAGTGCCAGGTAAGATGCACTCGTAGGCGGCATGCTTGTGCTCGGAACAGCCTCTGCTGGTTGGAGCGCCCACGCCGCCCGCTCCAGGACGACCACCCAAGCTGTCTGATCCGGTTCAAGGGAGGCAGGAGTATATAATATAGTATTGGGCCACCACATGAGCCCTTGGAATCTTCCGACGAGATGTCTGTAGGTGATTGGACTCCTCAGTTGCCAAGAGTGTACCGAAAGAAAAATATGTGTCGTGGTCTCTACATTATTATATCTGTAAGTGCTTCAGACCACGGCCCTCGCCGAGCCTAGACGAGTCGAGAACGCGAGGGCCTCGCGTTGCATTCCACCTCGCGCGCGCCACGCCCAGCGCGCTGAAATGTGCATCACGGTTCTCACGGTAGAGCCAATTAATTCTGCATATCCGAAAGGGAGGAGAATGCATGATGACTCGACCGAGCAGGACCCCCAGTTACATTCCCGATATTCCTCGACGCGTCATGTGCTGGCCCGGCGCTGTAATAGTTAAGGGTGAACCATCACCGTCCTCTCTGGATTCGGCTCTCCAAGGACTGTAGAAGGTCATCTCCGCCCCCCCATTGTCCTCTTTGCTGAGTTTGCAAAGACTTATCGAACACCATGAAGGCGGCAGCGTTCTTCTTGCTCCCCCTTGCTGGCAAGCTGCCAGGTCCTCCCCCCCGGCCAAGCTCCGAACCTGCAAGACCCGGCATCAATATGTTTCATTTACTCCTCGACCTACCTGACCTCCATAACGGGGGGTATCCTTACTGTCACGGAAACCGGGGCGCCGGTCACTGTCACGCAGACCCTGGGCAGTGGTGAGGAAGAATTCACTTTCCCGGTTGCTCTCGCACGGCAACGAAGATTGCAAGGTGGCTAACCAGAGAGTGACAAACCCGGAAAAGGCTCTCTTACAGGGAGCGCGTCGCCAGCAACAACAACCCAGGCATCGCTCACGACGAGTGCTACAGCAACGGTCCCGACCATACTGGTCCTGGGCATATACGAGGGGCCTGCTACTGATCTTGCTGTTCGGCGCAGGGGCGTGGAGCATCACCGCAAGCGCCAGGTCGCGCTGGCAGACTCCAGCACAAGCTATATATCTGACAATGGCACGACGGGCTCGTGTGCCTCTGCACTGCACTACGACCTGTCCGACGGCACCCTCCTCGATATGGACACCCAGCAGCCCGTCTCCGTCGACCCTGGCACTCCGTTTATCACCTTGGGCAATTTCACCACTGGGTCCATTACAACTTCGTTCGCAGCCGTAGATGGCTTCCTGGTCTGGCAAAATTCGGAATTTTACAACGACGCGGCTGGTTTTTGTCTGCTGGATGGCACTGTCTATGTTTTTTTTTACAGAGGCCCAAGGCCCAAGCGGGTGTACATCCGTTCAGATCGAAGTCGTACCTGGTTTGTAACCTCTTTTCCCCGGTACCAGCATCTTATAATCCAAGCTGACATTCAAGTCAAGAAAGCCAGTGTACAGATCTTGCAAGCAGTAGTAGTTCCCAGTCTTCGACTGCCACCGAGAGCACTATCTCTGCGAATAGTAGCCCGGCCCCGAGCACGACGGCGCAGGTCACCCCTACCACCTTGTCCTCGTCCAACGAGAATACTCCAACCTTGCCACCGACAACGACACCGGGCCCATCATCCTCCTCCGAATCGCCATCTGCTGCCACGAGTGAATCGACCGAGCAGAGCTCCCTGACTACTCCGGCGTCGAGCGAGGAGCCAACCTCATCCCAGCCCATCACTACTTCAGCTTCCGTCAGCGAGACACCGTCGAGTCCGGTGACCAGTTCGCCTACACCAGAATCAAGCGCTGAACCGAGCTCTTCTAGCTTGACCCCATCCTCACTGCCGACCGAGGCTGCCTCCACGACGACAACTAGTCAGACACCTGAATCGATCATTCCGAGTGCTAGCACTGTTCAGCCGACGTCCTCTTCATCAGAGATCTCGACAGAACTCACTTCTACGTCTTCCGAATCAACTGAAACCCCCTCAAGCTCAAATGTTATCCCAGCCTCGTCTACGACCGAACCCATCACCTCACAATCAGAAGCTAGTTCTGCCGTGACCACACAGCAGAGTTCAACTACTGCTGCCCAACAGAGCTCGACCACTGCTGCACAACAGAGCTCAACCACGGCTGCCCAACAGAGCTCGACCACTGCTGCACAACAGAGCTCAACCACGGCTGCCCAACAGAGCTCGACCACTGCTGCACAACAGAGCTCAACCACGGCTGCCCAACAGAGCTCGACCACTGCTGCACAACAGAGCTCAACCACGGCTGCACAACAGAGCTCAACCACAGCTGCCCAACAGAGCTCGACCACTGCTGCCCAACAGAGCTCAACCACGGCTGCCCAGCAGAGCTCAACCACGGCTGCCCAGCAGAGCTCAACCACAGCAGCCCAACAGAGCTCAACCACAGCTGCACAGAGCTCAACCACTGCTGCACAACAAAGCTCAACCACAGCTGCACAGAGCTCAACCACTGCTGCACAACAGAGCTCAACCACGGCTGCACAGAGCTCAACCACTGCTGCACAGAGTTCAACCACGGTTGCCCAACAAAGCTCAACCACAGCTGCACAGAGCTCAACCACTGCTGCACAACAAAGTTCTACAACTACAAGACAGAGTTCAACTACAACACAGCCAAGCTCAACCAGTACAGGGCAGAGCTCAACCACCACAGGGCAGAGCTCAACCACCACGGGGCAGAGCTCAACCAGTACGGGGCAGAGCTCAACCAGTACACAGAGCTCAACAGCATCCACCTCGAGTATCACCTCAAGCCCCAGTGTAACCAGCACTTCTTCCAGCTCGTCTTCCAGCTCGTCTTCCAGTTCATCTTCCAGCTCATCTTCCAGCACATCTCGATAGAGGCGAGAAAGGTCCACTACCATTTCAACCCAACACCACCACCAGCACATATAACCAGAACCGGCATTTCCTTACAGATACGTATCTCAATGGGTAATAGATAATAATGGCCCATGAAGCAGATTTGCTAGGATATCAGCTTTGGCCAAATAAGTCTTTGATATAATTTTGAACCTACTCGAGTAGTCAATGCGATTTCGACCGACAGTACAAAAACCCCGTAAAGCGTGGCACACTTTGGGTCTCAATTTCTCACCTGTGTAATTATGGGACCGACTTTAATTTTATCTTGTATTAAAAAATATCCTCCGACTACGCCCTCCATCAGGTACCTCTGCCATAGGAATATGAAAGAACTCGTTGCTCACCAGCCCAAGGCCCGTTGCTGCCGCCCTTCTCTCTCCTCCTGTGCCGCAAGACCATTTCAACCCTCCAGGGCCTCCTTGGCCTGCCGACCACAGCACCGCAGAAGCAGAGACCTCACCACCTATGGGGCGGCCTGGTTCCCTCGCTCGCCACAGTTGAATAACTTACTATATGAACAGGGGTTTTATGAAAAGTATGACTGTGGTATGGGCTCTAGGGTGGTTAAGCAATGCTACATCGTGGGCGCGGCCAGGATGCAGACTTGACACCAGGGGGGATATAAATTATTCGAGGAGATAGTACTGTAGCGAGACTAGCCGGCCTTGGGTGGTGCTGAGCTGGGCCCACTCTACCCATCTATTCTTATGCCCAGTAAGCCACATGCGCCCTAGCATGCACGATTCTGCAGGTGGGCGGTGGTGGTAGTGCAGGTAGGTGGGCGGGCACTCCGGGTGCGTGGGGTCTGGGGTAAATAGCAAGTGACTGCATGCCGAGGTGGGTTAATTGGGCGACACAGGCAGGTCAGGCAGGGGGTCTCGAGAGCAAAATATATAAGGGGACGTAGGGCACGAATCAGGATAAGAGGGAGGAGGCGGAGGCCGAAAGGGAAAGAAGACTGATCTCTCGTCCTGTAGATGGTGAAATCGGGTGTCAAGGGATGTGGCAGCATCATTCACACTCCTACTCCTGGCAAGCAACCGAGAGAACAGTAACAACAATAATGATAATATTAGAACCACTACATACACCACCAGACCAAACCCGTCCTTTTTCTATCTATCTTTCTCTCCACCTACATCATGTGGCTCCTCCACGCCACCACCAAACACCTCAAATCCTTCCTCCCAGACCAGGTCCCCCCTACACTATTCTCTCCCACACCTGGGATCCCACCCCAGACAGCGAGGTCCTCTTCTCCGACTTTAGCAGCAGCAGCGGCGGCGGCAGCGGCAGCAGTGGTGAGAGGGTACCTCTCCTGCAGCCGTCGGCGCGGCTGAAGCGGTCGTGGAGAAAGGTCGAGCTGACCTGCGCGCAGGCGCTGTGTGACGGGTACGAATGGGTGTGGATCGACACTTGTTGCATTGACAAGTCGAGCAGCAGTGAGCTGTCGGAGGCGATTAATTCCATGTATGCCTGGTATCGGGACTCGGGAATCTGTTATGCATAGTGAGTAGTAAGCTCGTCTGGTGCATATATTTTACGCTGTAATTTACTTGACCCGTCGGTCCGAAGCGTTCATCATTCTTCTCTTTCCCACAGGCTAACCCTCCCTCCCTTCCTCCCTCTCCTCTCCCTAGCCTGGGCGATGTCCCGCCCAACGTGTGCCTCAAGCTGTCCAGGCTGGAGTTCCGGCGCAGCAGGTGGTTCACGCGCGGCTGGACCCTACAGGAGCTGTTGGCCCCGTCCAGGGTACACTTCTTTGTCGACAAGGAGGAGGAGGAGGAGGCAGCACCAGGCGGCGGGCCTGGCTGGCGCGACATCGGCGAGAAGACAGACCTCAGCGACCTCGTGGCGTCCATCACAGGCATCGACATGGACATCCTGGTGGACCGAGAGCTGCTGTGCAGCGCCAGCATCGCCCAGCGCATGTCGTGGGCCTCGTGCCGGGTGACGTCGCGGCCCGAGGACACGGCCTACTGCCTGATGGGCCTGTTCGGCGTGCACATGCCCATGCTGTACGGCGAGGGCGCCGAGAAGGCCTTCCTGCGCCTGCAGGAGGAGATCATGGCCTCGTCCGACGACCAGAGCCTGTTTGCCTGGCGGGACGAGGCCGCCGCCGCTCGGCCCGGGGCGAGGTACGGCCTGCTGGCCAGCTCGCCTTCTTCCTTTCGCGACTCGAGCCGCATCGTGCCCTACCAGGGCTGGCGGTGCCACGCGGCCCCCTACCAGATGACCAACCGCGGCCTCCAGGTCGAGCTGCCCCTAGCGGCGCTCCCGGGACAGGGGATGGATCATCATGATCTCTACTGCGCCGTGCTGGATTGTCCCGTGCCGCCCGACTACGAGGACCACTGCTTCCTCGCCATCTTCCTCGAGAAGCTGCCCGGGTCCGAGGTGCAGTTCGCGAGGGTGAGGGCCAGCAGGTTCGGCCAGGCGTGGGACCCGGGCGAGACGCGGCAGATCTATGTCCGCCAGCAGCAGAGGGCGGCCACCAGGCCGACGGGCCTCTTCCCGAGACATGTCTTCCAGATGCGCGGTGCAGCGTTCCTCCGGGGCAGCTACAGGACGGTCGAGGTGCTGGTCCCGCCGGGGGCTGAGGTCAGAGAGACCATAGGAGCCACACAGGAGGGAAAAGAAGGAGGAGGAGTAGCAGGGCCAGCGGACACGACAGCGCAGAAGTGGATGCCCGGCGGCAGGCCGCATGCCTTCAGGATAGGCAAGGTACCATGGGCCCAGGTGGCCGGCGCCATCCTCTTCGAGCGCGACGAGGACGGCGAGAGGCTGCTGGTGCGCTTCGGCTCGGCTGGTCCGGCCAAGGTGGGCTTCGACGCCGTGCGCCAGCTGCCGAGGCACCGCGTGGCGAGGACGGCGGCGGCCGAGGGCTGTGGCCAGGACCACCTGCGCCGTCAGCTGCGCGACACCTTTGTGCCGCGGATGTCGGGCCAGTCCGTCGAGCTGAGACACCACCGGGTCCGCGTGGTCTTTGCAGAGCCCCAGGTCCACGGCGGGTCCAAGTATATCCTCGTGGATATCGAGATCGAGGCTAGCAGCTTTGCAGACCGGATCCTGGCCAGCCCTGGTAGTAGTAGTAGTAGTAGTAGGGCTCCTCCTCTTCCTCCTCCTCCTCGTCCTCGGAACTGGGACTCCATCACGCTGCTGGGTGAGGACTCGCTGCTGGCCAAGACAAAGAACACGTCCACCGCCTCGGCCGACTCAACAGCCTCGACGTCGCAGGCGCCAAAGAAGAAGAAGATGTTCACTTGGCGGCGGCTGTTATCAAAAGACACAACACCTAAACAGGAGAAGAGTATGAAACCGCCGCCGCCGCTCTCCTCCTCCTTGGTGGTGAGACGCGCCACCTCGGCGAGCACCCTTCGAGAACTCTCGCGCTGGGAAGGCGAGGACTGAAACTGAAAGAAAAACTATATATATATATAAAGTTAGATAGAACTGATAAAACAGAGGACTCGCCTGCTGAGAGATAGGGTATACACCTCAGCTCCAGAAAAAGGAATGATCGAGTAGACCATGTTCCAAGGTCATGATCCTGCTTCCACGCAATGTGTGTAGTCTCTCTATTTCCCCCCCTTCTCTGTATCTCTTTCTTCCACACACCCCCCCTCTCGATCTGGAAATCACAGGGTTATAAAATGAAACACACATACACGCGCGCGCACACACACACACACGGCGGTTCGCCGAGACATACGCTTCGTCGCACCTTTTTTCTTCTTTTTTATTTCCTTCCGGGGACGAACCTACTGTAGCTTCTCGGTCTGCACTCGGGGCCTCATCAGCCCGGGTTGATGCTTTCCGGAGGAGGAGGAGGAGGAGGAGGAGGAGGAGGAGGAGGAGGAGGAGGAGGAGGAGGAGGAGGAGGAGGAGGACAACCCATGAGGTTGATGCGAACCGCCCATGTTTGTGTTGTCCCAACAGGATGTTCGGGCGGATGGTGGATCTTGTCCAAGTAGGTATGTACATGTTGTACATATATACATACATACACACAGTTTGGTCAGTTCAATAAGTCTCGTATAGTATTCCATATCCAGGATGTTCAACCTCGGACCCGGGATATTAATCCAGTCTCGAAAGCGTGGGAGGGTGGTGACATTCGCTTGTCGTCGCGGGCCAAGAGGACCCAGCCAAGTGGGAATGCCCGACCTTGCATGTGAGTATGAGTGGAGGGTGTGTGCCCGCCCAATGCAGTGCGCTGCAGCAGTAATGGCAGGCCAAAAAAAATCAAATACCAAAAAAAAAAAAAAAAAAACTTCCCCCAAAAACCTGTAGTGTAGTGCAGCATAGTCAAGGGCTAGAGTAACCCCCCTTTTCCCCCTTAGTAGGAAACCTTGGCCATCCCTCATGTCATGCAACCTGCATGCAAGGACAACACATCAGGGCCGCCGGCCCCCCCTGTTCTATCTCTCAGCGCTCCACCACAGCCACTCGCAGGCGCTATTTTATGTTTGACGATGCGAGTAGACAACGAATGGGGAATATGGTTCTAGGAGGGGGAAATGCCATGATGAGACCTTGGGAGGCGCAGAAAGAGGAGTAGGAGGGAGGAGGAGGAGTGCAAGCGAGAGCGGTTCGTGAGATCTGGACGAGCAAAACACGAAACCCACCCGCCCTGTCGGTTCGCGGGCCAATCGGCTGCTGAATGACAACTGGCAGTGCAGGGCCAGTGCACAACTTCAGATATCAATCATTAGCTCGTCCATTCCCATTCCCTCAACATCCCCCCCCCCCTTCTCTCCCCTTCTCTGTATATTCTTTTTCTTATTTCTTCCTTTTTGTAATCCCTTTCGGCTTTCTTTTTCTACTTCTTCTCTTCTCTCTCTCTTCTTCTTTCTCCCTTCATTTTGCCCAAATCCCATGGTTACTTTTCCCCCTTTTGTGGTGGCACTGTTGTAACTCTTGTAACCCGCTACAAGTGTAGAGGGCCAAGACTGGCCGGTGCAAGCCCTGGCCTGGGATGGCGTCGTTTCGTGATCCCCTCTCTCCCCACACTCATCTTCTTATTTGTTTTTTTTTTCTTTTCCGTTTCCCTTTTTTCCCTTTTTTTTCCTTTGCTTTCCTTTGCTTTCCTTCCTTTTCTTGTTCTTGTCTTTTTCCCTCTTTCCTGATCTATTTGTCTTTTCTTTCAGTCTCTCCTACCTCCTTCATTCTTCCGCCCCCCTCCTTCTATTTCTTTTACTTTTTTTTCCCTCTCCTTTTTTGCATCAGTCTTTCCCATGGTCTTCATTTCTTTCCTTCCAGGTCAAATTTCATCATCTCAAATACGGTCCGATTCAGAGTCACTGAGGTCTGGCT
Organism: Celoporthe dispersa; assembly: GCA_016584495.1. Classification (NCBI taxonomy): domain Eukaryota; kingdom Fungi; phylum Ascomycota; class Sordariomycetes; order Diaporthales; family Cryphonectriaceae; genus Celoporthe; species Celoporthe dispersa. Next base: position 3,063,245 of record WAID01000007.1, read on the forward strand.
GAAGGGTACGACTGTCATGCTTTGTATGCAGTATGTCATCTCGTGGCTCATCGTCATCATTGATCATGATTATCCAGGTATATCCACCAAAATATTCTCCTTCAGTCAGCTATTCAAACTACCCGTGCGCACTTCAGGCCATGCATGCGCGTTGCCTCCCTCGCAGAATCTTTATCATGGAAAATTGAAAGAAAGAACAACCAAAAAAAAAAAAAGAGAAGAAAAAAAGAAACAAGACAAGGGGAAAATTGTCATCGCTGGTCCGGGGCAGGCGCCTGTCGTGGATCAGCGCCGGCTGGTGTATTGTTAAAAAAAAAAAAAAGAGTTCTGTCGGAGCAGACAAGGGCGCTCGAGGGTGTCGCATAGCTCTCGAGGTGGGTCGCGAAGGAAGTGTGTATGCATTTTGGGAATCGGTCGTTGCCGGCCAGGAGAAGAACCGTCTTGAAGGGTTGCGAAAAAAAGTCGTCCACGAAGCCCTACTGCGCCGAAAGAAAGAAGAGCCCAGCCCCCATCCCGAGTCCGGGCAGGACTGCCTTGTGGGTGTGTAAGATGAGGCTGGCCTTGGTCGAAGAAAATGTGTGGGTGTGGATGTGGTTGTGTGTGTGTGTTCAGTCGTCGAACACTCTACCTGTTGTTGGCAAACTTTACCAGCCACTGGAGGACTGCGTCCAGGTTGGTCTCCTCCTTGGCGCTGATGCCATAGCACGACACCTCGCGGTGGTCTATGCTCTTGAGGTCCATGGAGTCGATCAGCTCATCTACCGACAGCTTATTGGGCAGGTCCGACTTGTTGCCCAGCACCAGGAGGGGGATACCCTCCAGCGTCGGGCTGCTCATCAGCGAGTGGAGCTCCTCACGCGCCTGCGGGATTACGTCCACGTCTGCAATGTCAATTATGAAGACGATCGCATTGACTCCGCGGCAGTATCTCTCCCACATCGTCCGGAATCGAGGCTGCCCGCCCAGGTCCCAACACTTCAGTGTCACATGTCCCTGCTGCACCTTCTTCATGTTGAACCCGACCGTGGGGATGGAGCTGCATTCCGGCTCTGTCAGCTCACAACACGGGCTCTTCTTGCGCAACGAGACGAGAGGATCTGGGACGTGTGTCATAGGGTTGGTGGAAGAAATACCCCGGGAGAAAAGGAGGAGGGGGGGGGGGGGTTCGGTCGATGGGGTCATGAGACGTCACGGCAGCGCGCTTACTCGATGGTAAATTCTCCACCCTGTCGGGGCCACTCGTCAGTATCATCACCACCACCACCAGCAGCAGCATTTATTGTCCTGGGACGGGGAGGAGAGGTTCCTTACCGACAACACCCTCAGCAGGGAGGTCTTGCCTGCGTTCTGGAGTCCGATCATGGTGACATCCATCTCGGTTGCCCTATTGGTATTAGTTAGCACCTTTGGACAAGGCGATAAGCATCGTCGTTATCGGTCACAAGGGGTGGGCTGTGGGCGGGGCGGCAAGACTGGGCGAGGGGCAGCTGGCAGAGAGCTCCCCTGGGCCGTGGCTGGGCCAGCGAGCTTACCAGAACGTCCTGAGCAACCAGTCGTACACCTTGCGGAAGAGGCCAGCCATCATGCCGATGGGAGAGCAGACGGCCAAGATCGTGCCGAGTTGTGGGAAAAGAGGCAGAGAGAGAGAGAAAGAGAGAGAGAAGAAGGACCTGGAGGGAGGGAATACCAGGCACTCGAGATGGAGACACCAGGAGGGCTCTAGGCCAAGTGATGTAGAGCTTGTCCGAGGGAGGGACGGGAAGGGTGGGGTGCTCTCAGCCACGGCTTCTTAAGTACTTTTTTGCTGTCTCTCTCTTTTTTTTTCCTTTTTTTTTTTGCGCCCTGACCTGCTTCTGGTCCTTTGTCTTTGTTCCGCGACCCGAGGGTATGTATGTATAGTTTGAAACGCGCGGAGGGGGACGAAGCGGTCGCAATTTCGCAGACTGGGACGCTTTCTTGAGATTATGTGTGATCAACCGAGAGCCGGGTCACTCTCGTCGAGCATCGAGGATGTGCTGTGGTGGTATTGATGGTGCCGCCTCTGCTGCTTGGGGAGCACGAAACTCCACCTCGAATTATGGGGACACAAGATCGATGCCGGAATTTGGCGCGGCTAGGACGGGAGTTCTATTCGTCAGAGGAGATGTCAGAACAGACGACGAGACGCTGAGGTAGGCTTTAGACGAGGATAGCAAATATAGACAGGCGCCGGCGCAAGGAGACAGGCGCCTGCAGGCATTTTAAATACACACGACCCTTGGGGAGGACAAGAGGAAGAAAAGAAAGAAAACAGTCGCAGAGAGGCCGACCCGGAGTGCGGCTTGCCCTTCCACCCCCCCTCGCCAGGTGCATTATTGTAGCCGTGGAGGCAGCAGCAGCAGCAGCATCGTGATCGGACCGAGGGAGCTGTTGCACAGGAGCCCACCGAGCAACACGGCAACAGGGAGCCCCAGACGAGGCCGCCTGCAAATTCGCCGGGGAAAAGCACAGATTGACGGTGCAGGTCGATCTGGGAAGGGCGGCTGTAGAGCTTTGGACCTGATGGCCCCCGACGGGGCTGAGGAAGCGCAAGCCGAGAAGGATTCGGAGGCGTCTAGGTTCGACGGCACTGTGAGGCATGCCATGCGCTGCTGCAGGGTCGGGGTGCAGACCGCAGCGGCCACAGGTGCTGCCCTTGAGCTCTGGGGGGTGGGAGCTGCAAAAGGCTGCCAGGGGCCCTTCTTCATTGCTAAAATCAAAATTGGCGACCTGCCCAAGCGCGCGGCCCGGCGGATGAGGAAATGCTTCCGAGATAATAAACGCACATCCTCTTACCTTTGGAATGAGAGAGAGAGAGTGAGTGAGTGAGAGAGAGTGAGAGACAGAGATCTACCCGCGGCTCGACATGAGCCTCGTCTGTGCTTGTCGTGCCCGGGCGTGGATCTAGAGGTCGAAAAGGCTCTTCTCGTTTCTTCTTCTTTTTCGTTTGGGTCTCTTTTTGGAAAGGGACCCCGAGGGCAGAAGACACAGTCAGTGTGCGTCCCAACGTCCAACGGCGGGGTCAGACAAAGGGCCGAAGTGATTGGGCGGAGGGGCGGTCTCGGTGCAACCCCATGCTAGGTGAGAGCCCACTAGTGACGGTGACATGAACTGCGCGCACTGTAGTTGCTCCTCGAATAGGTCGCCACAGGATGTGCCAGGGGAGCGGCAGAAGAATGTCAAGAGACAACAGGCGTGCCGTGCGTGCGTGCGTGCGTGTGTGTGTGTGTGTGTGTGTGTGTTGAGAGGAGGAGGAGGAGGAAGAAGAAGATGACGGTGGTCGAATTATGATCGAGAAATGTTTCGCTGGAGCCAAGACTGGGACGGGGTCGGGTTCGCGGAGCCTAGGACAGGCAAGGTTGAGGTAGGTAAGGTAAGGCAGGCAGGCTGTGGAGGTAAGGCCATGAGGCATGTGCCATGCACTGCAGGATCATCAGGCACTCTGATCCGTACGGTGTCTCGCTGCAGTGTACCACACCCTGCGGCAGGTGCGACGGCGCTTGGTGGTGCTAAGGGTAAAAAAAAAAAGGTTGGCAGCAGCGTTGGGCTGCAAGTCTGCTGCAGCTCGTCCTGCAGCTCGTCTGCAGGTGCAGAGGCAGCGCGCCATGGAACCCTGTAAGAGCCGCCTGGCTGGTTGGCCGAGAGCACATCTCGGGACCCAGCCAAGAGAGGCCGCATTCTGGGCCTGGTCGACGGTTTGGGCGGCTCGGCGATTCGCTATGACCTAGGCCTGCAGCTGGCTGCCCGCATCCTTGGGGGTGGGAAAGTCTCATGGCCTCCACCGCTCCACACCTGGCCTGTGAATCAGGTACAGCACGCCATTGCTAGCACGACACGCCATGCTGTTGAAGAGCGAACAAGCTCGCGCCCCTGTGTGCGTGGGGTGGCCTTGCTGGCTGAGGGTGTAGAGGTTCGTGGACTCGACGCGGGGAGCCAGCCAATCCCCCTCGAGGTGGCTCCCTCCCAATGCTACCCGATCTCGCGTGCCGTCGTCAAGCGTAACTCCTGTCTTTCTGGGCAGGATGGGAGGAGAGACAGGCTGCCGTGGCCATTTCCACCCAGCGGCTTGAGCTACTACCACCAAGGGATGGCACACACACGTCATGGGCGGCGAGGCTGGGCCCTGGCCCTGTTCATCAAGGAGCAGTACAACGAGCATCATGCAGATAAGCCACCCGCAGATCTGCTGCAGGTCTGACGGTTAAGCATGCTCTCCCTCTTGGCGGATGGATCTGTTGATTGACTGCACTTTAGAAGGGCTTGTCGGCGGTGAGTGTGGTTGACTTCAGTCATGACGCCTCGTGGCAGTCCAGAGACCGCCCTGGCGCGGGCAGGACGCCGCCAGCAGGCCGCAGCATCTTGCAACGAGGCAGCAGCGCGGGGCTGGATGCGTTCTACATGGTAGCAGGCAGATCGCGCTGCTGAGAGGATCCGCCCGAACGAACAGTCGTCGCTGTTGTTCTGATGTCGGTTCTGAGACTTGTGCATGCATGCATACTTCCTCCTTCGGTGGTGCTAGTAGTGGCATAGGTGGGGTCTTATCGATAAGAGACCGCCGAAAAAACGTTGTTTGCATTTCTGTTTTCTCCTTTCCCGCCTCCTGCTGTGTTCGTGAAAATCTTGTACCTATTCTGCGAATCGCCTTCCATGATTGCGTAATTGAACACCTATGAAAGAGAAAGGATTATGAGAGAGTGACGAGGGTTTCCTGCGCACCTCCATAAGTTTGCATACCTGCCTCTCCCGCTGTGCGCCCTCGACAGAGGCGCAATGTCAGTCCCTCCTCGTCCTCCACTTGCCCACCTTGCCAGCGCCCAGTGCTTCCTAGCATCAACGGTCAAGGCTTGCTGACGCTTTCTCCCTCCCTTCAGACCTACGAATCACCATGGCTCCAGCGAGAACGAAGACGGAGTGGGATCACCAATACAACACACTACGTCGCGAGAACCTCTTCAGGAACCCACCCGCCGACCACAGCGCCTACCCTCTCCTACAGATCGCCGTAAACCCACACATCGAGGCCTTCAATGCGCTATTCCCCTCAAATGGGAGGAAAGGCCTCATAGACCATGGACTGGCCGACATTGGGGCGAAGACGTTCTTCGACAGCCCAGACGGATCCTCCGCGGGCGCCAGAAACAAGTTGACCGTCCGATACAAGAGCGTGTCACTCCAGAGATCGCTCCTCCCGCCGAGCAACAAGTTCGCCAAGAACCGCGAGATCTACCCTGCCGAGTGCAGGGAAAGGCATTCGACGTATCGTGGAAAGCTCACCGCAACTCTCGAGTACAGGATCAACGATGGGGATCCTCACGAGTTCGTCCGAGAACTGGGCAACATGCCTATCATGGTCAAGGTATGCGGGGTTATCCTCGGCGTTATGGGCTTGCTCGTAACAGAGATCTGATTGATTGTGTACAGTCCAACAGGTGCCATCTCGAGAACAACTCTCCAGCTCTGCTGGTGCAAAGGAAAGAAGAGTCGGAAGAATTGGGCGGCTACTTCATAGTCAACGGCAACGAGAAGATCATCCGGCTGCTCATGATGAACAAGCGCAATTTCCCCCTCGCGATCAACCGCCCGAGTTTCACAAATCGAGGACAGGCATACACCCCCTACGGTATCATAATGCGATGTGTACGGCCCGACGAAACATCCCAGACGAACGTCCTCCACTACCTCGATGATGGAAACGTTACGTTTCGGTTCTCATGGAGGAAAAACGAATACCTCGTGCCCGTCATGATGATCCTGAAGGCACTGGTGGAGACAAACGACCGCGAGATCTTCGAAGGCCTGATCGGTCCGGCAGGCTCGAAGGGCACAGAGAACACCTTCCTGACGGACCGGGTGGAACTGCTCCTCCGGACGTACAAGGCGTACGGCCTGTACAGCAGGAGCAAGACGCGAGCTTACCTGGGAGAGAAATTCAGGGTCGTGCTGGGCGTTCCAGACACCATGTCAAACTACGATGTCGGCACAGAATTCCTGCGGCGGGTCGTCCTTGTCCACCTGGGCAATGTGAACGTGACCGAGGAACAGGACGCCGACAAGTTTAGGATGATTCTCTTCATGATCCGGAAGCTCTACGCGCTCGTCGCCGGCGATTGCGCTGTGGACAACCCTGATGCCGTGCAGAACCAAGAGATCCTTCTTGGTGGTTTCCTGTACGGCCAGATCTTGAAGGAACGCCTCGAGGAACTCTTGGCTGTGAACCTCAGGGCTTCCTTGAGAGACTACCTCCGGAAGAAGCCGGGGAACAACTTCACATCACCGGAGTTTGGAAAGGACTTCCCGGCTGCGATCTTCCGGAGGACGACAGAGAACATCGGCCAGCTTCTGGAATATTTTCTCTCCACGGGCAACCTGCAGAGTCCATCTGGTCTGGATCTGCAGCAGGTCTCTGGCTTCACGGTCGTCGCAGAAAAGCTCAATTTCCTGCGTTTCATCAGTCATTTCCGCATGGTCCATCGTGGTAGCTTTTTTGCACAGCTGAAGACGACGACGGTGCGAAAGCTGCTGCCGGAATCATGGGGTTTCCTGTGTCCCGTTCACACGCCTGATGGATCGCCCTGTGGCCTGCTGAACCACCTTGCTCATAAGTGCATCATCATGACCGGCGACGTCGACGCATCTGCTGTGCCTCAGTTGGCCGTCGAGCTCGGCGTGGTCGACACGTCCTCGGCTGCTACCACCGAGAGCGTTCCGGTCCTGCTCGACGGCAAGATCATCGGCTGGTGCACACCGCAAGAGTCTAAGAGAATTGCGGACACCCTGAGGTACTGGAAGGTCGAAGGCTCCCACAACGTACCGAAACAGCTCGAGATCGGCTACGTGCCACCGTCCAACGGAGGGTCATATCCCGGCATTTTCATGTCTTCCTCTCCTGCGCGGATGGTGAGACCAGTCAAGTACCTCCCGTTGGACGAGGAAGACTTTGTGGGACCGTATGAGCAACCCTACATGTCTATCGCTTGCGTCGACTCGGAGATCGCCTCCGGGGAATCGACACACGTCGAGTTCGACCCTACGAATATCCTGTCCATTCTGGCCAACATGACCCCCTTCTCCGACTTCAACCAATCCCCGCGAAACATGTACCAGTGTCAGATGGGTAAACAGACGATGGGAACACCAGGAACTGCCATACGCCACCGAACAGACAACAAGATGTACCGTTTGCAGACGGGACAGACGCCCATCGTGAGAGCGCCGCTTCACAATGCGTACGGTTTCGACAATTTCCCCAACGGCATGAACGCAGTCGTCGCTGTCATCTCTTACACCGGTTATGACATGGACGACGCTATGATCATCAACAAGTCTGCCCACGAGAGGGGTTTCGGTCATGGGACCATCTACAAGACCAAGAAGATCAGCCTGAAGGACGACTCGAGAACCCGATCGTCGGCCACAATAGAGAAGATGTTCGGCTTTGCGCCAAACAACTCGGCACGCTCATGGCAGCGCGATTCTCTCGACGCGGATGGTATGCCATACATTGGCCAGGAGATCAAGTCGGGCGACCTGGTCTGTGCATGGCACACTGTGTCTCCTGACGGCCACGGTGGGCTCGAGAACAAGGATGGCGTGACACATTTCGAGAAGTACAAGGAGGATGAGGTCGCATATATCGAGGGAGGTACGGGTGATCGGGAGCGAGAACGGCAACGAGCCAGCCCAGACGCTGTCCATCAAGTTTAGGATACCTCGGTCCCCTGTCATCGGTGACAAATTCTCCTCCAGACACGGCCAGAAGGGTGTGTGCTCCCAGAAGTGGCCATCGATCGACATGCCCTTCTCAGAGTCAGGCATCCAGCCCGATGTCATCATCAACCCCCACGCTTTCCCATCTCGCATGACAATCGGTATGTTTGTGGAGTCTCTAGCCGGCAAGGCCGGTGCGCTCCACGGGCTGGCCCAGGACTCGACGCCCTTCAAGTTCGACGAAGAGAATACGGCTGCCGACTACTTTGGCCACCAGCTGATGAAGGCTGGCTACAACTTTCACGGCAACGAGCCCATGTACTCGGGCATCACAGGCGAGGAGTTCGCCGCAGACATCTACCTCGGCGTCGTCTACTACCAGCGCCTACGTCACATGGTCAACGACAAGTATCAGGTGCGAACCACAGGACCCGTCGTCCCCCTCACCGGCCAGCCTATCAAGGGCCGAAAGAAGGGCGGCGGCATCCGTGTTGGTGAAATGGAGCGTGACGCCCTTCTCGCCCACGGGACGGCCTTCCTCCTGCAGGACCGCCTGCTCAACTGCTCCGACTACACCAAGACGTGGATCTGCCGGAGGTGCGGCTCGTTCCTGTCCGTGCAGCCGACGGTCACGCCATATGTCGGCAAGAAGAGGACGGTGGATACCGTCCGCTGCAGGAACTGCGCGCGCCGCCTGGATGACGAGATGGCTATGGAGGTGGATGGCGAGATCTGGGAGGACGGACAGGGGAGCCAGTGGGTCGGGGGCGAGGATGTTACTGTCATCGCTGTCCCCGGTGCGCTGAAGTACCTGGACGTGGAGCTGGCGGCCATGGGCGTCAAGCTGAAATACCACATCGACCCGGCGGACAAAGACCGCCCAGGAAGGACGATGAAGAGGACGGGATTGGACGAGTGGCAGAAGGGGGCACAGTCGCTGACGGTTTCCTCATGATACCATAGACAGGCCTGTCGGCCCATCGGCATATTCAAATAACCTATAAGCATGTTGCATCTTCTTCATCACCACCTCTCGCCTGCCGGTTGAATGCCTTCGCATGAACAGTATCGACGACTCAGAACCCGATTCCAAGAGCTCAGTACAACGTCGTCTCACCAGACAAGAATTCTTCATCCTCCGAACCAGACATCACTCGGGTTCGAAGAGCCATGAAGAGTCCAGTTGCAGCCTCAGAACTTGCGCTCGGTAAGCTGAACCAGCATAGGAGGCTTCACCCACACGTGCCAGACCAGCATATCCGTCTCCTCCCACCTCTTCCGTGCCTCCCTGGCCTCCTCGCTCTCGTCAAAGGCCATATCAAAGTGCCAGAGGAGGTTGCCCATGAGCAGACGGGCCTCGAAGTATGACAGGTTTTTGCCGACACACGCCCTGACGCCCAGGCCAAACGGCTGCGAGGCGTGCAGCTTGTCGTTCTTGTACCTGTCGGCACCCAGCCACCTCTCGGGCTCGAACTTGTCCGGGTCTGTAAAGTTCGCCGGGTACCGCTCCGCCACCCAAGGCGCGACGGCCACGGTGGTGCCGGCGGGCACAAAATGGCCGTCGATGGTGGCGCCCTGCCCGGCAGGTGGGACGACGCGGTGCTGGTTGCAGGGCGCGGGCGAGACCAGGCGCAGCGCCTCGTGGACGGTGGCCTCGAGGTACTTGAGCCTGCCGACGCTGGCCCAGGTGATGTCCTCCTTGCTCTGGAAGGCATCGCGGACCTCGGCCACGACGCGCGCGTACACGTGCGGGTTCGCGACGATGAAGTATGTCCAGCCCGTCAGCAGGCTGGCCGTCGTCTCGCTCCCCGCGCTGATGAACTGCACCATGTTGAGGATGAGCTCCGTGTCCGAGAGGCGGGCCTTCCTGGTCTGGTTGTTCTTGAGGATGTGGGCGATCATGTCAGGGTGCGGCCGGTCTGGGTCGGCGATCCGGCGCAGCGTCTTGTCGGTCGACTTGGCCAGGTGCTTCTGCCGCCACACCCTGGGCTCGCTGGGGATGAGCGCCTTCACCATGAGCCTGTGGAGCAGCGTGCCGACGCCGGCCACCTGCCCAAAGGCCTGCTCCCACGCGCCTGATTTGAAGATGTCGTTGATCGCCCTCGCCCACTGGGTCTCCCTCGCCCTCGTCAAGACACCCAAAAGGCTCGGCGAAGACGACGTCGCCGATGACATCAAAGGTGGCATATGTATCTATTTTTGCAAAGCTAGGTATTAGTATTGTTCACCTATAATCACTGTCTCAATGGGAAGTAAGAGCTATCATTCAGAAAGAAGGACAGAAAAAGAAGGAACTTGCACCAGTGGGAGAAGTCGATCGCCTTCTTCTGCGCCGCAAACCTCCTCATGACCTCCATGAACTTGTCCACATGGGTCTGCAGGATGTACTCCTGTGTCAGCAGTGCATCATTGGTAAAGGTAGCACCGAGGGCATTGCGCTGCCGTGTGTGCGTCTCAGGAGGCGCCAGGCTGACGCCAGTCTGGCCGTCCTTGGGCGATACGACTGCGAGCCAGGCCGGGTCTTTCTGGAAGTTGAGGCCGTTCTTCTGCATCGTGTAAAGTACGTGGTCAGCAGATCTTCGCTCTCATGATCTCCTCAGGGAATGTACCCACTTACCTGTATGCCATAGATGTCTTCCCAGGCGTCTGCGCCGACGAAACTGAGCTCGTTGGGTCCTGTGCGCACAACCGGGCCTGGGTGGTATTAGCGACATCCCGCGATGAGATGCAACCCAGGGCACACATCGTGCAGGAGGTGAAACAAGAGTCTGAACGGACCATATTTTTCGTGCAGCTTCTTAAAGGTCTGGGGCTGGTTGCCCTTGTACACGAGATAGGCTGCTGGTATCGACGTCACGCTGTTCAGGAATGGCCCTGGGAACTTGCGCAGTGGGTGGAAAAGTCGTGCCTGGATGACGCGGCTGATCAAGCCCACAATGAACTGGAGTATTTATACGAATGTTGGTCTTCCACAAACTCTGTCACTATTCTTTGACGCGCGGGGAGAGGGTTGTCTGCTCACCACGACTGCAATCGTGCCGGCAACCAAGGGCAGCCGGTTCAGTGACAATACCTGGTATTCACCCAGGAACATAGGAGAGGATGCGCTAAGACTATCCATTCTGATTGCAGGACTGATGAGACGGTCAAATTCGATTTGTGCTTGGAAAGTGGTTGTGGAAACGGAAATGGAAAGAAGAAGGAATCATTTGGTCTTTCTACAGTGGCTAAAATATGTGCATGATTGCTCAGTAATATTATAGTCACGAAGGTCAACGGGAATACAAATCCGAGTACTGCATATTTTGTCTTGGCTTTATGCTTCTAGCAGGAACAATGCGAGTTCGAGTGATTATTCTCTTCTAGCTATATGGAAGATCAATGTAGCTTGATAATGACATTAAACAACTCATAGAAACAGTGGTATAATTCGAGATACCAAGACTCAAGATATCAATCGTCTTTTACTATCTTGATTTTTACGTATTTTCTATTTGTGAGAACCGGCCATCCAGACCTACCGAGAACTGTCGTCCTACAGAGTTATCAACTGCAAAGATGCACTGTGTTCCCTCGAGACATCGATCGACAGCAAGTATTGCAAACTCCGAGCAAATACAGTCATATCCGCCCCTCCCTCCTCCTCCCGCAAACGGTCAGTATGTCATCTGGGGGAAAATCCGGGGAAGGGCGTAATTAGCTTCGGCAAATGTGCGCCCAACAGATCGTCCTTTGGAATCATGATGAAGAGAATCTCACCAGATCGGCACATCAGCAAGAGTGGCAATGCAGGAGGGTGCTGAGTCTTGAAGACGACTGGACGAAGAGCAATTGACTCCTAATTAGCACCGGCATTAGGACATGTTTACACGGAGTCAAGGTTGTGAGGCGGGGGTTTTGGTACATGAATGGAGTATCTATAAGTCCGTCTGGAGGCTTTCTTCCACGAGAGTCGATCGTGGTGCATACACCGCTTCAGATAGCCATAAAGTTCGTCCAGACAACGGAAACCCATAAACATCTTATCTCCATCTGTAATCATAATCTTTGGTCCGGTGGTCAATTGCTGCATATCGATGAAGTCATCCCAGACTCACCGGTGCGCTGTCACCTTCCCAGCGCAAAGTATTTTCTCTGAGAATTGATAATCAAAGGCGATTCTCCGGCGATCGAAGACTCGGCTCTTCGCGACTGGAGTTAAGAGTCGCGTTCCATTATGGAGGCCGAGCGGATGGGTAAGTGACGCGTAACTGTACAGATGGGTTGGGCTCCGGGGGGGGAGATGTAGCAGTTGCCCGGCCGAGTGCTCAGGTGGTCTTCTTTAGAAGCGGAGAGTCTACAACAACTTTTATTGTCTCTACCAGAAGTGCTAGGATCTTAAATCTCTCGCATTGAAGATACTTGATAAGGCTACAATAATGGGCCTGAAGATAGCTGTGCGTAAAGTAAAAACAAAATCCATCGCGTGCTATAAAGTAGGTAGAATGACCTATGACCATAACGATAGGCGACGGAGAGGCTCTGAGCTCTAGATCTAGACAGAATCTGGCACCGGGTCAGACACAGCAGTCGCGCTTCTCGAAACTTTCACTTTCAAGTTGGACTCTAGAAATGTTCCATAGGTCAGGATATCGCTCGGGGCGTATGGTTCCAGCATTTGCAAGTCGAACGCGCGGAAAACCTGGACGGTACATTGCGCTTATTAGCACTCAGTGTTATGGCGCAGAAGATTGAGCGCCCGGACGTAAGATATAAGCATTTGAACGGTAGTCACTCACCTCAAAGATACTTTTGTTTATCTCCATAAAGGCTATCGTCTTTCCTACGCACATCCACTGCCCATGACCAAACGCGAGCTCAACATTGCGCTCCATCTGCCTGCGGCGCTGGTCATCAAGCTCAATGAAGCGCTCGGGACGAAACATGCTGGCATCCGGGCCAAAGAGGTCAGTGGAGGCCAGAATGGCAGACGTGTTGGTGCCGATGGCGGTGCCGGCGGGGACATGATAGCCCAAGATGTTTTCGCCTCCTGGAGGCACCACTTTAGGGAAGAATCCAATGAGGGGCGGACGCATCCGGAGGCTTTCGTAGACTACAGCCTGCAGAGTCATCAGCACAGGTAGAACAGAACAAGGAGAAGCAGCAGCAGCATTTACCTGAAGATAGGGGAGTTTTTTGGCCTCCTGTATCGTGATCGGAGAGGAGACTCTGCCCTCGCGTACAGCTGTGTTGATCTCTTCCTTGAGTGTCTGGTAGACGACCGGGCTTGTCATAGTATGGATAAGAGCTGAGCGGATTGCTGAGGCTGTGCTCTCGGTTCCAGCGATGATCATAAAGAGCCCTTCGGTCTCGCATTCCACTTGATTCAGCCCGTGCTTTATCATCGAGCCCTTCATTTACCGTCAGAACCATGTCATCGTAGTGAAAATCTCGAGGGATTCTAGGGTCTACTCACAAGCATATCCTGGCGCGGTTTGGCAGTTGATTCGAATCGTTCTCCAACGTACTGGCTCGCGACACTAGAAGGCCGAATGGGATCAGCGACATGTGTGTGTGTGTGTGTGTGTGTGTGTGTGTTGTTGAAGAACGCTTTGAGATAATCATGTCAAGAGAACAACCTCACCCCATCAGAGCCCCAAATCCACTCTTGTCCGTCGGCTTCGGTCCCATCAGTTTTAGGAAGAGCGGAGAGAACAATAATTTCCTGATCCACGGGACATCCGCACACGTTGACATGCGAGGCCAGAGCTCATGAAGGCTGCCCAAGAAGTTATAATGATCCTTCTCCGCACTCAGGTACCCGCACTCCTTGCCGAAAGCGAGCCTCGTGATGACGTCCAGGGTGAAGTAGCAGCTCGTCCTGCCCAGGTCGAGCGGAGGGGGAACCGGCGAGCCCGCCGAAGGAGTAGCGTATCTGGTCCCGATTGTGTCGATCAGGGTTTTGACCAGGCTGTCCACGCCGACCTCCAGATCGGGCGTCTCGCGGCCGCTGTATGCAGCAATGGTGCGTGATTTGGCTGCCTTGTGTTCCTTGGGGGTCCAGCAGGCTGAACAGGTTATCGTGGTACGGGTTGAACCGGCCCGTGATGTAGAAAGGGTCGCGAGCCCAGCTACTGTCGGTGCCCGAGATCCGCTTCACGACGTCAGGATCATTTGTCACGACTTCGTTGGGGCCGACGCGGACCAGTGGTCCATGCTGCTTGTGCAGGTCCCGGTGCATCCAGTATTGTCGTCCCGAGTATGTGTTCTTCGCCAGCCATATGTAAGAGAAGTTTGCAGTCCATGAGGCGGACGGGATGGCTCGCAAGCGGTTCCAGGTGTACAGAGCGCTGAGGGTGTAGAGGAGGATGCAGGATCCAGCGCCCATCCAGGCCAAGGGCGCCCAGTTTGTGGTCGTGAGGAGCGACGCCATCTGCTCCCGGAGCAGAGATGCGCTGCCAGCAGAGGGAAGGGCCATGGGGTGAAGGTTCTGTGCTGTAGCTAGGTACACGTATTTTGTGAGAATACGATGTTATCATCGGATGAGATACAGGTGAAAGTGGCCGACCATAAAGCTTAGTAGTAATACGATCTTGATAAGAAATGGTGTTTCCTCCTTTTGGAGTCCCAGGGGGGAAGACTGCAGCCCCCGCTGATGCACTGCTAGCTTAGGTGAGCCAGCTGAGGTAATTGCCACAGTGTGATAATGTATGGTTGATGTTTCGGATAGGAGAGAGTGAGATACTTCACGCTGACTGGCTTGCATATTGGTATGGTTGTAAGGATACCGCTTACTGAAGTAAATTGTTGACCTGACTCCATACAGGATTCAAGCATTTTCTTTTATAGCTTTGATGCACATTTACGTATTAAACAGGGATTAGTAGTATCCAGTAATTTCATAATTTTCGAGCGGCTCTTCTCCTGTCAGGTTTACTGCTCGTTGCATTCTCAGCACAGTGTTGCCCAAGACTCAAGAGAACGGATCAGCATCTGGATCAATTGGCTCCTGACCAATGACCATGTTTCGCCATTGACACCCAATTCGGAGTAATTACTTCGTATCTCGAGTTCTCTTGACCTTCCTAGTTTGTCCTCTTGCATACGCTCCACGTAAACATGATCTACAACAGCTGTCTACCATGGTCCAGCGAGTAAACAAGACAAGGCTAGATTTTGCGGTTCTCGTGGGTGATTGGTGCTGAGCGAGCGAATATCACCGGTCTTCCTTGGTGCTGTCATAATTAAACAAAGTAAGGCTAGACTTTGCGATCTTCATGGGTGATTAGTGCTTCGCGAGCGAATATCACCGGTCTCCCTTGGTGCTGTCATAACTCCGGCCCGGAGTAAGCTTCTCCAAGGCCTGGGCTCACCTCGCCTCTCTCGTGCTTGGAACCTATGAAAGCGAGTCTATCATGATGCAGTGTGTGAAGGATCAAAGCCCTTGCGGTCGTCAGAGTCCTTTTCGTCAGAGTCTCACTGGCATCACTCGTTGCTGCTTAGTACTAGGCCGGGGAAGAAAGAAAGAAAGAAAAAACCACTTGTCACGTAGTTCCACGAGGACCTGCCTATCTTGCCACAACTTATATTACATGATTGTCTTAGCTGGTGACTTTGTACTTGCTGTCGGCCATGATGTCTCAAAACAACGCTGACTTGAGGATTCTTCTATGATGGTATGCTCTCAGCATATATAACCCAAAACGTTTACCTGTTAGCAACCAGCATTTTTTCTTCTGTTCAATTATTTCGCAATTACTTGTCAAGTTCAGCCCTACATCATCATGAGGAAAGAAACAGTTGACATGCCTGAAGCCCCTCAGCGGGCTCCTCGAGAGCGCGACACGTGGTACTACCCGCCCGACATCGCCAACGACCTGGATGGCATCAATCTGCCGCAACATGTGAAGGGAGAGATCTTTGCGACTGCCTGGGAGTATACCCGAACCGTGATCCCACACTACACCAATTGGAAGCGCTATGTGGCGTTTATGCGCATCATTGTGATGGGTATCATAGCTGAGTTTAAGGGAGACCTGGTACCTTCTTTCTTCTCTCCTGTATAATGGAAAGCCCACGAGAGCAGGTGCAGGCTAATACAGTAATGAACTTTGCACAGCTGGACGTCACGAAAGGCGACCATGTCCTCAACTACAGCCTGGACGGTGTCCTCGCCGACCTGTTCGAGGGAACACCAGGCCACCACGCCATGGCTCGCGAGTACAAGACATTCTTGCTCGTGTCAGGCGACAAGTCAAGCCGACGGCGACACGGAGAGTTCTTCCGCCGGTATGTGAACACCCTGGCGCACTCGCCCCAGCGATACTTCCGCATGCGCGACGCAGACGCGCTGTGCCGGTTCACGATCGCGGTGGCGCTGGCGTGCAGCGACCAGGACGACGTGTGGTTCACGGACGAGCAGTTCAACCTGCTGGCGGAGATGGGAGACACCATGTACGACGCCGTGTCCTTCTACAAGCACCGCAGCGAGGGCGAGACCAACAGCACTTTTGCCTACATGCCGGCGGACCTGCGCGTGGGCGCGTACAGGCAGTGCCGCGAGGTGCTGTGGGCGCTGGACGCGGCGTGGTGCATGAGACCGGAGACGGCGTGCGTGTCGAGTTTCCTCCGCTACTTTGGAGGGCCGCTGCACATGATGATGCGGCGGTATCGTTTTGTCGAGGAGGACATGACCATAGGGCGCGAGGAGGACGCCGGTGTGGTGGACCAGACGCGCGATCACTACAAGCTGTGGAACCGCATCGACGCAAAGAACCTGGCCGCCAGCAGCGAGGAGGCCGACATGGAGAGGTACAGGCGCATCATCGCCAACAGCGAGGCGCTGCTGATCCCCGGCCTGGCCGAGGCGCTGGAGGTGGGCGGCGAGGGCGACTGTGACACTTGTGGGTACCGCGTGTCGTACGGGGCCGAGACGACACATCGTTTCGGTGGCGTCGAGCTGTGTGGGGAGTGTAGGTCCAAGTGGCGCAGGTTCTTGTTGAGTTTTCCTGAGCGCGCCGCCGAGGTGTTTCCCGAGCTGGTTGGGACTTATGAGAGGGCTATTGTGAATGTCGAGATCCCGGTGCCAACTCCACAGGAGGGGGGTGTGCTGAGAGAGAGAGAGAGAGAGAGAGAGAGAGAGAGAGAGAGAGAGAGAGAGAGAGAGAGAGAGAGAGGATAGAACGATGGATGAATTACAGGATGAAATCGATTAAATTTAAGAAAAGAGGGATAGGCAAAAGTGACTCCTGAACTCAGCTGCGGATTCCGCGTGGGATGATGATATTAACAAGCGCCGTTTCTATGTGCTGTGGGTAGGAATATGTGATGCCATGATTAATTCATTACTACTATTTGAAAGTATATGTGTAAATACAGCCATCCATCGAGATATCCAATAATAATATGCTCGAGACCGTGTGTGTGTGTGTGTGTGTGTGTGTGTACACAATGAATTCTCGTTCTCGTAGACTGGTGACACGAAGAGCACACCTGATCAAGGCACCTTGCTTGACGAGTCCCGCCACCCTGTACAACGGTCACGTCGGATGTGTTTTTGCCGGTTGTCCTCTGGTCTTGTTCCTGTGCTGAGAGCATTCGCTGTCCTGATGTCTTGGGCAAATCTCCCGTCCTCCTCGCGTAGCCTTCTTCAGAAACAAGACGCCTCGGGTGATAACTACAGACGGCGCTTTTCTTCAGAGACAGGCGGACATCTTACCACCACCCTGGGAAGACATGATTTCATATCTCAAAGGCTGAGAGGCGCCTGCCTGCCTTGTGAACACAAAACAGTCCGGCACTTGGAGATTAGGAAAGGCGCCTCCTGTTAATTAGGCTCAACGTGCCAGGGGCGTGGTTGCCGTGTGGGAGTTGCTTCTGAGGTTATTGCTTCTTCCTCTTCTCCCGCTCCCCTCCTTCTTCTACTGTTTTCTTTCCTAGATGTGCACCCGAGCTCGACCGTAGCAGTCTGGACCTCAAACCCCTCCTGCATTAGGGTCTGACCAAGTTCCTGGCTCATCTCGCTTGAGTTCCCGTCTTTCTCTTCCGCCTCTTGGTTTTCTTCTTCCTCCGCCTCGGGTTACCAGACTCGTTCTTTTTCTCGCCCTCACTCGACCCTTGACGGCCAGCTCTTTTCTCTTCTCCTTCGAACTAGTCTTTTTTCTTCTTCTCTTCTTGTCACTCTTTACACGTCGCAAGGTTCACCAGAGTGGCGTCGCCTCGCTTCACGTTCTTTGCCGCCCTGCAGCTGGTATCGCTCATTCGATCGCGCATTCATCTGGTGCATTTAATTTCCACATAGCGGCTCGATCTCGACCACTTTGCACGATATAGACGGGCCTGATCAACTCCCTGCTCGAATCTCACCCTCATGTCACAGTCACCTCCTCTCCTCCTGATCATCAATCTCTGCAGGTTCGCACTACTGTCACACCCACCACCGCACACCAGTCGTTTCTTGGATTGAGAGACAACTTCAGACGCGGGAGGAATACAATGTCACCTCGACCGTGTCAGGGCTCCAAACTCTGCAATCTCAGCATCATATGCTGTTGCATGATCTCCCTGGTCCTGTGCACCTCTTATGACTATGGTTTCGATGTCACCAAGGCGCTCAGGGCCAAACGCCAGGACAACGACATCATTGTCACTACCGGCATGCCGCTGAGCGCAGAAGGCTCTGTTCCAGTCCGATCTGAGGTCCGGGATCTCCAGCAAGATGCAAACAGGTGGTCGTTGTACATCCTCGCCTTGGACATGATGCAGTACACCGATCAGTCGGATCCTTCCTCGTGGTTTGCCATCACCAGTACGTTGTACTGAAACCAACCTTATTTTTTTTTGGACTCTATTCTGAAATGCTTCATATCTGGCACAGGCATCCATGGCGTACCCTTTCAGTCATGGAATGGTGTCTTGCCCACGTCTGGCAACGAGAACACCGGCTATTGCCATCACCAGGACATCCTCTTCCCTACGTGGCATCGTGCGTACGTGGCCTTGTATGAAGTACGTGAGACCGCCTCCTGATTTATTTACTTATCTGTGGTAATATGAAAGCCTGACGACGATATGATGGCTAACACGTGAGTGACGATGAATAGCAAGAAATATGTGGGCGGGCCCAGTTCATAGCCTCGCTGTACAGCAGCAACCTCAGGGACACTTTCGAGGCTGCGGCTGCCGACTGCAGAGCCCCTTACTTCGACTGGGCAGCAGTTCCAGCCCAAGGCGATGGGATTCTTCCTGCGAGTGTTGGAGACTCACCCAAGATCAATATCTCCGGGCCAGCTGGGGTCCAGACCATCGCCAATCCGCTCTACACTTATGCCTTCAACCCTCCAAACTCTTCTGTCTTTTTCAACATCACGCCATGGGCAGACTGGGACAGCACGAGGAGAGCTCCGCCGGACGACAGCCCAGACAGCCCGTCCAACAACTCGGCCGTCAACCAGAATCTGATGAGCCACATGGTCCAAAAATCAGCAGAGAATTTACAATCTCTTCTCAAGCTACGACAACTACACCATCTTCAGCAACGAGGGCTGGGCGGCAGATACATCCCAGTACGATTCGCTCGAGTCCCTCCACGACAATGTCCACTCCATGCTCGGCGGCTCAGACGGGCACATGACGATTGTGCCCTTCTCGGCCTTTGACCCCGTCTTCTTCCTCCACCACTGCATGGTCGACCGTCTTCTCGCTCTTTGGCAGGTGATGCACCCGACATCCTGGGTTGCTCCCGAGGTTGCGAGGTACAATTCATACACGACCTCTGCTGGACAGGTTCTGGAGGCATCGTCGCCACTGACGCCCTTTTATGCTTCTTCTAACGGAACATTTTGGAACTCGGATATGCTTCGCGATCCCACGGCTCTGGGGTATACATACCCTGAAATGGTAGGAATATCGCTCTCCAACTTGACATCAGCCCTCGCAGGACGGGCACGAGTAGCATCCGCCATCACCCAGCTCTATGGCAGATACAGTGTGAACACCATGTCACTCAGCTCGAAGCGCTCGGAATCCTCTCAGTCGTTGCCGGTCAATAGGATCATCTCCGACCAGGGCCAGTACCGAGAATGGATTGCCAACATTCGTGCTGAGAGACAAGGCCTCGATGGGCCCTACTCGATCCAGCTGTCTTTCGGCTCATCGCCCTCAACTTCTTCTTCTTCTTCTTGGGCGTATATCGGCTCCATGGGCGTGTTCGCTTCTCCGCCCTCCGTCGCGAGCCTCATGCAGATGACTCCTGGCGCACAATACATTTCCAGCACGGTGCCGCTGACGAGAGCCCTCATCGACAAGATGGCCGACGGCACCATCTCGTCCCTCGAGCCAGACGAGGTCAGCAGTTTTCTCGAGGAGAACCTGCGGGTCAGCACTCTCAAGAGCGATGGCACCAGTGTCGACCCGGACAGCGTGCCCGGGCTGAGCATCACCATCATCAGCGCGCTGGTCCAGGCCACGTCGAGCGAGCAGCGCCTGCCGAGCTGGGAGGAGCCGGACTACGAGATGGCGTTTATGTAAGGTAGGAGCAAAGCAGACCATGCGAATGAAGGTGGTGATATTCTAGACAGGAGCTCTCTGCATGTGTGCTGTTGTGGTATTACTTCAAGTGGCCCTGGTCATGCCATCAGTCCAGTCAGTCTCTGTTTGAGAAGAGGTGGTCCCGACGTTTATCATTTTGCGAGGATTGGGATGCTGATGCTGTTCATATTCACATTCACAGATTGATTTAGATACTTTCTAATACAGGCAGTTCCCCAATACAATAAATAAGCCTAGAGAGGGATAAATTTGACCAGTTCATCCGTGAAATGTAACGCGTAGAGCAAATTATGTGTGACTTTGTTGTTCTGCCTGCATGTGTGCCTTATACACGTCCACCTCGGTGCTGTGTGTGTGTGTGCGTGTGTAGTGGGTATTTCGAACATCCCAAACTCCGTAAAGCAAGAAGAGACCGTACTCCAAGCAATGTAGTTATACAACCCCCCACCCCCCATCGAACCCATTCATTCTCTTGTCTGCCCGTGCTGTGTGAACAGCATCCTATACCGTGCCAGCAATGCCATGCAGATGCGAAATGCGACCTCCAGCGCAATATAATGCGATGCTTTGCAAAAGAAAAAGAGTATCAAAGAAAGAAAGAAAGAAAAATCAGTCCAACGCTTCCCCGCTCAGAATGCTCCTCAGGATATCAGCCCCAGCGCCGTCGGCCGCCTGCTCGATCTCTCTGTCTCCGACACAGCTGGCTACCCTCTTGTCGTCGACGCCGCCGCCCACGAAGGCAGCCTTCCTTCCTGCCTTGCGCCCGCCGGGCGTCATCGGTTGTGAGGCGCTCGACACGAAAGAGCCATTCTTGCCGTCCACGGCGGCCACGAGCGAGAGTGTCTCCAGGCTACCCACGACCTCCCGGAACTCAGAGCTGGACAGCGGGTGCAGAGCTACGGCATCGGAGCGCTTACAGAGAACGGCATAGGTGTCGAAGAGGGTCTTGATGGTGGGCGCTGTGATGTTTGTCCTGGAGGAGGATGGTGTGTTGGGCGCCGATCTGCCGGGTGTGGTCGGTGTTGAGGTCCGGACGGCCTCACGGTTTCTTCGCTCCAGCGCGTGGAGAGCGCACAGCGCGGCCTTCTGTTGCAGGTTGAGAGCTTTAAGACGCTGGTTGGTGCCGTTGCTAAAGGCAGCCGATGTGATTTTGTTGAGGTGCGAGATGCTGACGCGCGGGGCGTTCTCGACAGTGAGGGAGTGGACGGAGTGGGCCAGGATAGACGTGACGCTCTTTTCTGTCCCGGCGGCAGATTTTCTGCACGACAACGGCTGGAACGGCTGGTTGTGCATCTCGCCCAGGACCTTCCGAGAGGGCGTCATCTGTAGAAACTGCTCCTTTGCGTCGTTCTCCAGGCTGAGCCGGGTCTCGTTCTCGACCAGGTCCAGGGCGCGCCGGCAGATCTCGAAAGCCTTCCTCAGGTCACCGGTCTGGCTCGACACCTTCCGGGAACAGAGCTCGATCGCGGCCGGGTGGAAGAAGGGGATGAAGTCCAGGCCGGCCTTGTCCACCGGCAGGAGGCTCTTGAGGCGCTTCGTGATGATCGCCTTGACCTGGGCCGCTGTGTACGGGAGGAAGGGCAGAAGCTCTGGCTTCAGGTGACGAGACTTGAGGCGTGGGAGAAAACGGTCCGTCAGGTCGAGGGCGTTGGCAATGCCTACGAGGAGGAGGCGCGAGGACTTCTGCATCGACCACTCGAACACCCGGTACAAGCTCTCCAGGTCCAGCGACAGGACGTGGTCGATCTCGTCAAGGACCACCACAAATACATCCCGGCTTTTTTCTCTTGGGCACGAACATCTTCTGTAACATGGTGACTGCGTCCTCCTCCTCCTCCATCTCGGACCCGTCGCACAGGAGCTCCGCGAGGGTCATGTACAGATCTCTCGAGGACTTGATGCTCATGCAGTTGATGTAGGCCTTGCGGGCGGGAGAAGACGACTCGGTAATGACCTCACTAGTGATCTCGTTGACCATGGCGCTCTTTCCGGTGCCTGGAGGCCCACTGACGTAGAGGCAACCATGCGGCTGCGGGGTGTCGTGGCGGCTGAGGAAGTCATGCAGCCTTTGGCGCTCATCGTCGCGTCCTATTAGCTGCCCTGGGTCTGCGCTTCGGGAGAAGAGCTGGCGCGCCTGGTGGTAGATGGTCTGTGCCGCCACGGGGGTAAGAGGTGTCTTTGGCGTCATCCGTCGCGAGAGCCTGCCCACGGGCATGACCCGGTGACGAGGAGTGACAGGCGGTCTTGCGTACACATCTCGATGGCGGGGGGTGGAAGGTGTGATGGGAGCTCTGATGGCTGAGAGAGAGAGAAAAAGACAGGTAGAGGCCAAGGTTAGCGACGGAAGCGGTCAGTGATCATTTCAGTATTGTATGCACTCACGATACTCGACAGCCTCGAGCTTGCAGATGTTCTTTGTCCTGCGCGCGGATGGGGTGCGATTCACGGCAGGGCTGAACGATGTGGTTTCCTCGTCCCCAGAGTCCTCTTCCTCGACATCGGATGCATCCAACGGCTCAGAGGGGACCTCGTTCTCGTCGTTGTCGATGTGGAAGCTGCGTGTGAGGCGTCTGGTGCGCTTGGTGGGGAGATCTGCCCCGCGAGTCCTCTTGCCCAGGACGCTCGCGGCCATGTTGGAAAGGTGTGCTTTGGCTGCGGTAGGTGACGTATCTGAAAAAGAAATTGGGAAGGCGGTAGTGTATGGTGTCGTGAAAAAAAGAGGTAGGAGAGAGCCGGGAAGGGTGAAGAAGCCGCAGTAATTGTGAGAAGGAACCAACTGTGGGACCAGGCTTTGGTGGAAAGGACGCGTTTCTTGAGATCTGGAAGTCGCGTCTTGCAGGGAGGCGCGACGCGTCCCAGTAAATTGAATTGGGTGGAGTATTGTACTTGGTAGCGCCTTTTTTTTTCATTTTTTTTTCAAAGGAACTCTTTCCTTTCTGTCGCGGACCCGGGGGGAGGGGGAGTGGGGCTAGTTAGTGGCCCAGGGCCGAACTTAGCAGTGGCTTAGCCCAAGTTTAGCACTTAGGTGAGCCCGCCCTTTCCGCCCGGACCCTCTAACGTGACCAGGATACAGGGGGCCTCGTCCATGATAACAGCGCATCTCTTGACAGCGCAGCAGCACATCCAGGAGAGCGGGCGGTGGCGATCTCCGGAGGCCAAGGAACAAAGACAATGGTCATTCTGATTAGTACGGCAAAAGGAAAAGGATGGGTGACGACCACTTTGTAGCTAACAGCCCTCTTCCCTTATCTGCGCTGCGTCAAGTATTCACATGACAACGTTCCCTCATGCTGACCAATGCCATGTATTCCTGTTCTTCTTGTACAACCTCCGCACACTTGTGAGGGCAATCCTCTTCTCACCGTTGGTCCTCTATTATGACTTAACAATAGCCTAATTGGCTCGTTTGTCTATCCAGTGTAAGACTGTGTCGACATCTTCTCAAGCCAGACGGAAATATATGTCCGACCCCGTACAGAAGCAGGCCCCAGGATGAAGACGGCGTGAGGCTCGCACTTCATGTACAGACCTTGCTCTCCTTGGCCACTCCGGTTGTGCTCTGTCTGCATCGAACCATAAAGAACAATCCGTCACACCAATCAACCAATCCCTTCCATCTCGCCGTCAGAGCAAGGCCGTATATCAATCAAGAACTTCCCCTTAATTGCGAGAGGAATCGATACAGTGGTTTTTTGGTTTGTTTTTTTCTTCTTTTCTTTCGACAACCCCCTCCAGGCACCGTCGATAAGTGCCCAAATGTCCCCCGTGGCAGAAGACGGAAGGGCAGTCTCTGGAGGGCAAGATGGGCCTGCCTCAGGGCTTGGAAGGATATAATGCGAAAGTCGAGCGGTTCCGGGATTCCGAGTACCCCGTGCTGAGAGGTAAGCTGTTCACTCGAGTTTGAGGCTGTCATTTGTGATAGCTTTGGGCTTACATCAACACAGAATCTGTCTATCTCGATCATGCGGGCACAACTTTATACCCAAAGTCTCTCATAGAGCGTTTTGCCGGTGAGATGACGAGTAGCCTTCTTGGGAACCCGCACTCCATCTCACCCTCTTCTCAGCTGTCTACTCGCCGCATCGAGGACACTCGGCTTCGGGCCCTGCAGTTTTTCAATGCCAGTCCCGGGGCCTTCGACCTCGTCTTTGTGGCCAACGCAACCGCTGCCATCAAGCTGGTGGCTGAGGCCTTGAGGGCCACCCCGGGTGGTTTCGACTACGTCTACCACCAGTCGTCTCACACCAGCCTCGTCGGTGTTCGGGCGGAAGCTCGGGAAAGTTTTTGCCTCGACGACGCTCAGGTTGAGGGCTGGCTCGCTGGCGGCGGCCCTGTCTGTCATGAGGGACCGCCCTCGTCAACACTGCTCTTCGCCTATCCTGGACAGTCAAATATGGACGGTAGCAGATATCCACTGGATTGGTCCGATCGCGCGAGGCGCCTCGGAAACCGTACTGGTGGCGGTGCGCTCTTTACCCTCCTGGACGCCGCAGCGCTGGCGGCGACATCTCCGTTGGACCTTGGCGACCCGGAGACAGCACCAGACTTCACAGTGGTCAGCTTCTCGAAGATCTTCGGCTTCCCAGACATGGGCGCCCTGGTCGTGAGGCGGCAGGCAGAGCCCGCCTTTGCCTTCAGGAAGTATTTTGGCGGAGGCACTGTGGAGACAGTCGTATGTCATAAGGAGCAGTGGCATGCTCCCAAGGAACATCACCTTCACGAGCGTCTCGAGGATGGCACCTTGCCTGTTCACAGCATACTTGCTCTCGATATCGCCATGCGTACGTGCCAGGAGCTGTTCGGCTCCATGAGCGAAGTGGCTCCGCACGTCTCTTATCTGACAAGGCGTCTGTATGGCGGTCTCAAGGGTCTGCTTCATGGCAACGGGACGCGAGTATGCAGTATATACTCGACAGAGGCTGCGGACGTTCCATCATCCAGAACTGGCCTCTCCCCCGGCCCCATCGTAGCGTTCAACATACGCAACCACGCCGGAGCATGGGTCTCCCTCGCCGAGTTCGAGAAGCTGGCAAGCCTGAAAGGCTTCCACATCCGGACAGGAGGGGTGTGCAACCCGGGGGTATCGCCTCTGCCCTGAAGCTCCAGCCCTGGGAGATCAAGCGGAACTTCTCAGCCGGGTTCCGCTGCGGGTCTGAGGGCGACATCATTGCCGGGAAGCCTACCGGGGTGATCAGGGCGAGTCTTGGTGCGATGAGCACCGTATCGGACGTTGACAGATTTATCGCGTTCATTGAGGAGTTTTACTGCGAGAAATCTTTGCCGCTTGAGATACCGCGGGGGGACGATCTTGTCACAACAAGGGCAGCTCACGATATGTACGTTTCAGACATATCTGTTTATCCTATCAAGAGCTGTGGTGGATTTCTGGTCCCAAGGGACACCGACTGGGAAGTCCGGCCGGAGGGTCTCGCCTGGGACCGGGAGTGGTGTCTACTTCATCAGGGCACAGGGCAAGCATTAAGCCAGAAGCGCTACACAGACATGGCCCTTATCCGACCTGTGCTGGACTTCAAGTCGGGCAGCATGATAGTAACGTATGCCGGGCGGATGTCTGATCGGGCGCAGCCCAAGGAGGTCAGAGTACCGTTATCATCGAACCCAGCTCTCTTCCGGCCCGCGCCCTCACCATCCGCCCCCACCAGCCTCTCTCGAGCCGTGTCTGCGGTGAGGAAATCCTAGCCCAAACATACGTCTCCGACGAGGTCAACAGTTTCTTCTCTGCTGCGCTCGGGGTGCCATGCGTGCTTGCGCGGTTCCCAGCCGGTGGGCAGGAGGGCGACAAGAGCGCAAGACATTCCAAGGCGCACCTGCAGAAGCACCAGAAACACTACTCCTCGAGCAACGACGCAACGGGGTCCTCTCATCGGCCCGTGCGCCTCTCTGCTGACCCCCCATCGCCACCAGACTCCGACGCCGAGGACAAGGGGCGGCGGAGGATCCTGCTCTCGAACGAGTCACCGATCCTCGCCGTCAGTATGGCCAGCCTGCGGGCGCTCAACAGGGATATCGTCGGTAGTGGTGGCAGGGCGGTCTCCTCAGCGGTGTTCAGGGCAAATATCGTCCTCGACACCGCGCTGTCAGGTGGAGGCGGCGCCGGCACCCTCGAGGACGCGGAGATGGCCTATGCCGAGGACAACTGGTCCAGCATCCGCATCGGACAGCAGGAGTTCAAGATGCTCGGGTCCTGTCGGCGCTGCCACATGGTTTGTGTCAACCAGGAGACGGGCGAGAAGGGTGAGGAACCCTTCGTGACGCTGTCCAAGACGAGGAGATTTGACGGGAAGGTCTTCTTCGGCACGCATATGTGCCACGTACAGCAGCAACAGGGTGGGTTGACAGCAGTCCCCATCACCAGAGAGGCGCAAAACCCGACTGTCAAGGTTGGCGACCGAGTCATAGTTGAGTAAAATGGACAGAACATTTATCTAAGAGGGGGGGGGGGGGAGAAAGAAAGAAAAAAAAAGAGAAGGGTACAGGAAAAAGAAAGAGAGAAAGAAAAAAAAGAGCTCTTGCCTCCGTTCCGGGACGCCTTGCGGATGCAATCTTGAAATAAACCTATCAACCATGAATTTGCCACGACCATGCCTTATGACCTCCTGCTGCCCATTTGTCCGAACGAGTCTTCAAACCATATGGTACCCAGATCATCATGATGCCATGATTGGTTGCCTCCAATTCATCTCTTTCCCTGGATTCTCCGAAAGACAACTGGTGGCGGCAGATAAAAAAAAAACCTGGGGAGGGGGTCACGACGCAGGGCCTCTCCCCTACGCAACGGCCACAGTCTGCCTCGTAGCCCGATCCGCCTCAGCTGCTGTCTCCTTGACGCGCTTCAAGATGCGGATCTTGGGCGCCAGGCGGGGTCCGGCCCACCAGCCGCCCGTCCACTGGCGGACCTGGTCTCGCAGCCCAGTGTACAAGGCGCCTCTGCCAACGCGTCGCGCGTCCACTGGGTCACCTTGCTGGGGCTTGATCCCAGGCCTCAGGACCTCGGTACCGGCGAGGCCCTCGACCACCGCGATGGTGTCCCACTGCCCGGCCCTGACGACCGACTCGTCCTCCACAAGCAAGTAGTCAAAGCGCAGCCAGAAGTTGGGGTTCCTCAGCGCGGTCTCGTCCTCTGTCTTGTCGAGGACCAGCCATGCCGCGGGCTTGTTGTCCTGGTCACTGCCGCTGGTCTCGGCGACCACAACACCCGCTTCGTTGACGAAGTTGTGCCGCGTCGGGACGTTGTCTCCGCCCGCGACGCCAAAGAGGGTGACTCCCGTCATGCAGCTGAGCACGTCGGCATGCACTGTGACCAGCGTCGACGGTATGGTGGTCTGGTCACTGCGGATGATGGCGTTCAAGGCAGCCAAGGCCTCGCCGCCAGGATAGTTCAGGCTGGAGGCGAGAAGCATGCCTGTGCTGACGAGGGAAGTGGCGAGAACGGACGACAGGAGGATCAACGTCGTAAGAGTTCTGAGGGTGGCACCGGCATCCTTCGTACGGTCTTTGTCTTTCTTGGGGGCAGAGGACGTTGTGAGGCTGGTGGCACCGAGGGCAGCGGCTGCTGTAAGGGGCGGCACCACGTAGAAGATGAAGCGGGCCTCCTTGTGTGGCTGTAGGGAGTACACGGCCACGAACAGGAGGTTGGGGATTACCAACCGCTGTGCCATGCGGCTGTATGCTGGAAGGTAGAAGGCTGCCGCGATGCAGGGGATCGCCAAGGGGTTGAGCAGCAGTTTTGGCAAGGCCGATGTGAAGTAGTAGTGCCAGGGTGAGGTTCCCCAGTTTGATGAGGATCCCTGGACGACATTGTAGTAGAATCCCCATAGCTCTGGCCACAGGGGCTTCTGCCAATAGTAGGAATCCACAGGGATAGACACGGCTAGTGCTAGCATGAAGGAGGCTGCAAAGGGTGGTATAATCTGGCCCAGTGAGGCCACGGGGGTGATGAGCAACCACAATGCATTGAAGGCCAGCAGGAGAGCCACTTCTGAGCGGAACACCACAGAGGAAAAGACAAAGAGCATCAGAGACAGCTTGATCCTATTGTTGGCCCTGGCTGGGTTGTTGGACGGCAGCAGGAGCCCAAAGGCAAACGTTGCTGTGAATACTGTCAGCCTCTTCACGGGATAGATGGCCACATGCTACTTACTCATTCCAAAGGCAAACATATTTGGCAGTGTTCTCGAAGCATAGAACATGATGTGGAACTGGCTTGCTTGCAGTAAAGCATACCATCGCGAGGCTGTAGGACCATGTGCCCTGTGGACTTGGTTCTTGAAGAAGACGAGAGCTGAGGCATTGAACAGGCCCAACAGGCCCCTTGCGATGAGTTGGGCATATTCAAACCCAAAGATGGGGACGATGTACCGGCTGAATTCTGCCAGCATGAGTGGTCCTATAAAGGTTCTGGGCACAGCTCCGGGAAAGGTGACATGGTCGAAGCTGGAGAGCTTCTGTGTGAGGGCCGAGCGGAGAGAACCCCAGGTGAAGAAGCCAGGCGCGCCATAGACCAGGACATCATGGGTAGCTTGTATGTTGAACGACTCCTCGACCTTTGTGTATGGAGCTGCTACCAGGTGCAGGATGACCACTGCTGCAATAAGCAGGTTGAGTGCCAGGTCTGTAGAGAACAAACCATCGTCAGCACAATAATCTTCAAGCGGGTGGGCTTGTGATGGGTCTGGGGCTCACCCGTGAATTTCATCCTGAACCACGAGTAATTAGTGACATGGGAAATGGACAAGCTTTTCTGCAGAGGAGCGGCACAGGGTCACCTGATCATCGGAATGTAGCAGAGGGAATGTACCTGGAGGCAGAAGGGGCCAGCGGGCAATGGGAGTTGAGACGTGGTTAGGCAGTGAGGATGAAAGGTGTGTGTTATTTGCATGGCGATCGCCGAGAATCAATCAATACAGCCCCATCCCGGTAGGCGTAGCTTGTCGGTTGCAGGCAAGGGAGCGGGCGGCAGGGCGGCTTCAGGGGTCCATCCCACTATGCTGGAACCAGAATGGCTGACCTAAACCCTATCCATCATCAACTAAACTCCCTGTGGACAGGAGCACGGCACCACGGATAGGGTGCCCCATCACTGGCACCCTCGCTTCTAGGCCCCTGTTCTTGAATAACTTGCATGTGTTACCCAGCCCAGGTATGAGTTCCAATTGCATCGACAATTTTAGCTCTCGACTGCTGCTGACAAGCTCAGCACCACATCGTGTCCTCCCGCCCTGCGCTGCAGCCACTCTCAGCAGCGATACGAGCCTCACACAGCAGCTGACAACCCCCAGCTTGTTGAACTCTCAAGTGCGCCCCAGGCAGAGGCTCTCTCCTGTGTGTCTGCGCAAGCAGCTCTGACAATTGGTCTTGCCAGTTTTCCGGACCCTCGTATATCCCGTCCCTCCGTCCGTCCATCCCTCCCTCTCTCGACCGATCTGCCTCGAGCACAACTCCACTGTTGATGGGTTGAGGACGCTACACAGGCCAGCTGGCAGATCAAAGTAGAGGTCCTCTCTGGTCTCTGCGCTGTTGCTCCTGTCTGGCGCCGCCGTTCCAGCTTCTGGCCCACGAGACAAGAGACAAGGCGTCGAGAGGGCGGCCGCATCTGATCCCATCATGGCGCGTCCCATGGGCCCCGTTCGCCTCAAGAAGACGAACCCAGTGACCCTCGCCATTGGTGCGGTCCTGTGCATCTTCATCCTCTACTTCCTCATGACCCCCTCTGCTGCCACCGGCGGCAGCATCTCCTCCTCCCATGTCAAGAAGCCCATCGTGGCCTCTCATCCGCTGTCTCCGCCTACGTCTCCCTTCCGAAAACCCAAGGCAAACAAGAATGGCAGAACCGCACCGCCGCCCGTTACGCATTACAACCTCAACAACGTCACCATCTCTCCAAACCCGATCGAGAACAACGAGAACGTCCTGATCCTCACCCCGATGGCCAGGTTCTACCAGGAGTACTGGGACAACCTGATGAGGCTTACCTACCCACACCAGCTCATCACGCTAGGCTTCATCCTGCCTAAGAACAAGGAAGGAAACGAGGCGACGTCCCTCCTCCAGGCGCAGATATCCAAGACACAGAAGTCGGCCGCCGAGAAGGACCGCTTTAAGAGCATTATCATCCTGAGGCAGGATTTCGACCCGCCACTGTCGTCGCAAGACGAGAGCGAGAGGCATAAGATGCAGAACCAGAAGCCACGGCGCGCAGCCATGTCGAAAGCCCGCAACTCCCTCCTCTTCACCACGCTGGGCCCATCGGTTTCATGGGTTCTCTGGCTGGACGCCGACATCGTCGAGACGCCACCTGACCTCATACAAGACCTCGCCATGCACGACAAGCCGATCGTTGTCCCCAACTGCTTCCAGAAGTACTTCGACGACGACAAGCACGCCATGGCCGAGAGGCCTTACGACTTCAATAACTGGGTAGACAGCCCCACCGCAGAAGAGCTTGCGTCCAAGATGAAGAAGGACGACATCCTGCTGGAGGGTTACGCGGACATGGCGACCTTCCGGGCGCTCATGGCTTACATGTACGACGACCGCGCAGACAAGCACACGGAGGTCGAGCTGGACGGGATCGGCGGCACGGCGGTCCTGGTCAAGGCGGATGTGCATCGAGACGGGGCCATGTTCCCTCCTTTTGCTTTCTACCATCTGATCGAGACGGAGGGCTTTGCGAAGATGGCAAGACGGCTTGGCTGGGCCTCGACTGGCTTGCCGAACTATCTCGTGAGTAGCAGCAATTTCCTTACGATTCTAGCTGTCTGCAACAATGTCGCTAACCGACTTCCTGGTGCAGGTATACCACTACAATGAGTGATACCTATCCAATTACCCTTCGAACTACATCAGCCTCGAGATCACCAACGGCCAGCCTACCATAATCAGCCATTTTGAGCGGGCCTACCCCGAAGAGACATACCTCTCTCTTCCGGACAGAAGCTTGTGCCCCAGGAAAACAAAAAAAAAAATGTTTAGGCGGAGGGCACATACGCCAGGTTATGGTGACGGTGGTGCGATGTTTGGCAGTACAGCATGTTCGTTTTTCATGCCCAAAGGGGCACAAGCTTGGGCGCGACACCAGACCGAGGAGGCGGCGGCAAGGGAGCTGGAGGCCGCGGGCGAAAATAAAAAAGGGAACACATAAACGGGACGCTGGTAAATGGGGAACGTCGTCTGGAAACGGAACAAGGAGGAGCTGCTCCTTGAGTGTACGATACACGAGGTGTACAGCAGCCGTTGGAGGGGGGAAGGGCGTTTGTTTGGCTTTTGGGACACATCTCTGGAGGGTGGGCGCGAACAGCATTAGAAAGCCTTTCTCGGTATCTTGATCATGACATCGTTACATTCCATTGGCTGTCTCTCAAGTCTTATCACCTACCAAAGCGTGCTCGTTTCTTGCCCTTTTCCCCAAGCTTCTCAGTGGTCCAAGGCCGGACCCCATGATTTTTGATATACCAATGCTATGCGCAAACAAAAATGCCCTTTTCTCTCTCTCATAAAGAAACAGAACCCCCAGAGACCAGATACTCCCAAAATTTTGCTCAAGCTCCGCCGTCGTCCCAGATTGCCAAAACCCCCTCCTATATGGCAGAGCTGCTCACACACCCCTCACAGCCCCTCATACCTGCCCTCCTCGCTACACCAAAGCTCGACCAGCCTCCGCGCGCCGAGGACGTCGCCGCCCCGCAGCAGCGCGGCGGCGTCCACGTTGAGCGGCGAGTCGACCTCCGGGTGGGGAGCAGCCCGCCCGCACGGCGCGCACGGTCTCGAGCACGCTGTAGGCGGGGGTCCAGGCGTCGGCGAGGAGGTCGAGGCAGATCTCGCCCGTGTCGAGGTTGATGTTGGGGTGCACTATGGGGGTGATGAAGCGGATCTGGGGCGGGGCGAGGGGTAGTTGGGCGGGAGGAGGATGGACAGGAGCCAGCGGCCTTCTGTTGGGACGAGTTTAGTTATTTTTTTTTTGAATAGGTATGTTTCTTTTCCAGAGAGAGAGAGAGAGAGAGAGAGAGAGGGCAAAGGAAGGGTGGGTTGGGTCGTCATACCATCGTATCCTCCACCGATCCCCCGGCCGTTGATCACGGCCTCCCAGGTCAGCAGGTCGCCCTCGTCGATCGGGCCCAGCCGCTCGATGCCCTGCTCGTCTGGGGCCTCGGACCGCCAGGTATCGAGCTCTCTCAGCAGCCTCTTGGCCGCGTTGCGCGACGAGGAGGAACCGGACATTGGGCTCAGATCTTCTCCTCTGGTGGTGGTGGTGGTGGTACTTCTTCGCCCCCGCTGGCTGGGCGGTGTCTCCGCTGTGCTGCAGGTGGTCTGGTGGTTGATCCTTTCTCTACACCACTGGGGAGCAGCGCAAGTCCGTTGTCCCTCAGGATCTAGTGGGAGGTGTGGTGCTGCGTCTCGACCGCATCTGTTCGCCTTGGTGTCTGGTGGTGGTGTGTGCTGGCTCAGCCCAGAGCTTCTGTACGTAGCAGGCGCGTGCACGCTGTACAACCCACCCCCCAACCACCGCCGCCCGCCACTGCGCTCAGCCGAATGCAGGCCGCGCCCGGAGCCGAGGCAACTCCCCAGCCAGCGGCTACGTACAGCAGTTACGCGGTACATTCGCTATTGTTCGCTACATAGTATATCGGTACGCGCTACAGGGGGTCCCAGCACTCTGTGGGGTCCCAGAACCCGGAACCAGAAATGCCCCGTAGAGCGAGGCCCCAATGGGCGGGCATCTATCTACCTTTCCACCATAGATAGCACTTTACTGTGTGTACTACGTACAGTAGTACATAGAGAAACCCCTGAAAATTGCCTCGTCAGAGGGAACACGGGCCCAGAGGCGGTCCCTCCAACCCCGTCCCTCCCCTTTCGAGATGTCGTATTTGTACCATGAATACAACACAGCTTGGATGGCGTAGATACTTACTCAGTTGGACCCTCCTCCCACGCGAACAACCGCCGCCGCCCCTCCCCTACCCCCAATAGTGCGGGATGGATGGATGTATGGAGAGGGAACTTCTTTTATTTTTATTCCCGTCTCTTGTCGTGTTCCTATGGGATCGGCAGGGTGCCGAGGTGAGGTGAGGGGCGGTCTGTCTATATCGATCTGCTCCGGAATGAGATACCACCAACCCCCTTCGCGTAGATGCGTGTCTGTGGTCAAGAGCTACGGTGGTGTCTGCATAAACACGTTGTGAGGAAAAGAGATAAGAGACACATACAGTGAAAGAAAGAGCAGAGAACATAGAGCGGATTGGGCCCATCAAAACATCAAGAATATAAAGGTGGCTGGTGTTAGGTAGGGCACTTGGACAGCAGGTTCTCTCACTGGCTTCGTTCACTCTGAACAGGTAACAGGCACTGTGTGATGAGGTTTACACATCAATCATTATTATGTCTCTACGTAAGTTTGCGTATCCGGGTTTTTGGCCCATGCAAGTCATGTCTGAAAAATAGAAGGCACCGCACATGGGTACCGGGGAGGAGGAGGAGGATGATGATATCCCTCCCCACCGATCGATCGACAAGCCCAAAAGCGAGATGAGAAGGGGGTGACGGGGCACTCCTCGGTACGTGCGTCTGGTTGTTGTCTCTCCTCCCCCTCCTCGTCAATTCTCCGCCTCTCGTCGACATGATGATCTCATACGACGCGGCTGTCCAGTCAATCCATCTTCACCTCCCCTTGCTGAACCTCCCAAGCTTTTTGTAAACGTTGTAAAGTCTGACCGTAGAATCGAAGAAATTCATTCGACCACATGCTGTGTTCGCCTTGAAATACATCTGTGACCATAAACCGGGCCCAGATCAGAGAGTAAAACCTCCTTTGGTGATGATTGCGCGTGCCGAGGGGCTTCAGATTTGTGTAAAGGACTTGCTAGAATACAATTCGTTCCTCTCCTGCCGATATCGCATTCGCTGCTGCTGTTAAAAAAACGCCGGCTTCATGAGTTGTGTGTGAAATACTGCAGGTCCGGGCTATCTCAAGCGCCGGAAGGCTGATCAGTCATATTGGGAAAATCTACGCCTCAGCGTCCTCTTTGTTCTTCCAGAATCGCATCATTCGGCTGAGCCGCCTCTTCGGCTTGTTCTCTTTCGACTTCTTCTCAGAGTCGCCGGCGAATGAAACCTCCAGCGAGAGCTTGCTCCGTTCTCCATGGGAGCTACTGATGAGTCGGCTGAGGCTTGCTAGGCTGCCTCTTCGACTGCCGAAGCCTATCATACTGAACGATGCTGGCCGTTCGCCGGGAGCCGGCGGGCGGGTCAGGTGCGCGGCTGGGTGGGCAAACAAGTTCTCCCTGGGCTGCGTCGAGTGGCTGCTAGCAAGTGAGGGAACATCAAGAGACTTCCGCACTTCTGGTCCTGGTTCGCCCATGAGGAGCGACTGGAAGCTGTCGTCCGTGACTGAAGATGGAGCTGTAGAGATGATGTTGCCATCGTAGAGGATGGGTGACCGTGGGGAGGGGAAGGACGACGAGGCTGTGGTCGAATATGGGCTGACCGGAGCCAGCGAGGACGAGGTTGTGTGCTGCGAGGAACTGCTCTCCAGTGGAGCTCTTGGGCTGGCCGGCGAGGACATGGGCGAGTCGGGCACGGTAATGAATCTCTGCTGCGGTGGCCCGCCGAATTCCACCGTCCTGAACGACGGAGAAGAGACCTCCTCCTCCTCAATCACCTGCCCCTGCAGGGAGTTCGAGGATGTCATTGACTTCATGCTGGCTGTCCGCTGCGGCTTGCTGTCCTCCGGTTCACTGCTCCTCCGCTTCGCCAGCGGGGTTGCATCGCTGTCCGTCAGTTTCTCAGCAGAGGCGCGCGCTGAGAAAGGACCACACATGCTTGAGGTTTCACTGTCCCTTATATCGGCCGATTCGGGCTGAGGAGTGGACGATCCACTGTCCTTGCCGTCATCCGAATCGCCCTCTTCATCCTCCTCGAACACATCCGCCATCGTAGAGCTGCTTCCAAATCTGTTCATCCCGCGGCGGAACTCGAATGGTGGCATCTCGGGTGAGCTTTGGGCTCGCTGATGATGGGCGTAATGCATGCCTACCCCAGAAAATCGACTCATTCCAGCGGCACTGTGCAGCTGCCGCCTCATCAGACCACCGGCTTTCTGAGCAGCTTCCCACTCGGCGTTACGGGCCAGAGGAGTGTTGAAAGGGCCCAAGGCAGCATCAAGATCAATCATGGGAAACGAGGTGTCGTCTTCTGTGAAGGGCCTAGGCGGCTTCCACGCTTCCGCCCCCTCCTGGTCCCGGTCGTCTAGTTCTGTGATCATCACAGTGGGCATGGAGGGCTCGCTCTTGGTGTCGACAGAGTCGGACACATTACCCTCGTCGTCCTCGGCGCTGTGCCGTGGGGGAGGCGGAGTCGGTCCACGACGCACGGCCTTTTACCCTTTCTGCTGTGTTCCTTGGGCCTGGTGAGGATGGAGCCGGCCCACTTCTTGACTCTTCTCTGCTTCTTTCCAGATTTCTTGGCTGTCTTCGACGTAGGAACTCGAGGTTCTTCGGTTGCTGCGTCTTTTCGACATTCGGAAAGCGGAGAGTCCAGGTCAGAATCTTTGGAGGCGTCACCAGAACTCAGACTGGAAGGACGAGATTTCAAAGGTGAGCTCGAGGCGGACAGGTGTTCCAGACCGAAGAAGGACCACTTCTTGGGGGGTTTAGTCGGGCTAGGGTCTGCGGAAGAGGGAGTGTCGGGGGCGGACAATGAGATGTCCATTAGTAAAGGCATGGAGCCTCGCCTCTTAGGGTTGGCATCTGGGCCCTGCTCGGCCTGGCTCTGTGTCCGATCGAGGACCGCACCAGCGGTGCTAGGTCTCGAGCAATCCGATCCAGCCTGGTACGAAGTCGGTTCCAAAGGTGAAGCGCACTCCTCGAAGATGACGGAGTTGGAAATAGAGATGATCGACGAGATGCTGCCCGAGACGGAGTGGCCAGGTCGCACTGTCGCAGTGCTAGAGGCATCGCTGGACACCAACGAGAGCGGCCTGGGGATAAACTCAAGAGTGTCGGAGAATCCAACTCTGGCTTTGCCAAACGATTTCCGCTCTGCTGAGACGGGCTCGCCTGTCGTGATGGGCGAGACCTCGACCTCATCCGGGGCTACTTCACTGGACATCTGCTCGATGGGCTTTTCTGTCTGCTGCTGCAGCACGTCCGCCGGGCGCAACAACGGAAACGAAAAGTGCTTGTTGAGTTCCGGGCCAGATGGACTTGACGGCGCACTGCTACCCCTAGAGGCCTCCGCCGGATTCTTCGGCAGGTGGAGACCCAGCACATTGTTGAGGTCGTGGCTGGACATGGCGGCAGAGCGCCGGTGCGCATGGCGGTGGGCGGGGCCTCGCCGAGGGGGTTCGGATTGCGGCGATGTCAAGGCGCTGTCTGATCTCGTCGGGCTGATGTCGAGAACCTCGATCCTCGCATTTCCAGAACGATATTCACCACCAACAAACTCACTGCCCCCACGCTTGTGACCATGCCCTGCCCTTGCAGGAGAAAGCCGCGGGGAGTTAGGAGACCGAGGTGGGCTGAGGTAGTCATCATTCGCGGATGTGGATGGTTTCGGGGTGAGGTTTGCACCTGGATTAAAAGAGAATGCTGGCAGGTCGGGCGAGCCGAGCGGTCTCGAGCTGCTGCTCTGACCGCCAGCACCTAAAGGCTGAGCGGGCAGTTCGACCACTGACCTCGGCCGCCGGCCGTTAGCCCGGGGTGTAGACGTGGACATTGGTCTCGATGGGAAGACGAAGGGCGGGTTCGGTGGCGGCGGGCTTGAGGAAGCTGTTGTCTCAAGAGGTTCTCCCAGATCTCTCATACCGCCGATGGGAAGCGAGAGGTGGCGTGGGTTGTGGACACGGCCCTCGCGGGGCATGTCGGGCACAACAGTTGCTGCCATCTTTCCAAAGGGCCGCGCTGCAGCCAGAGGGTGTCGATGACTAGCTCACCAGTGGTGACATGGAGGAACGAGTGTGTGCTTCGATTTCGATTTTTTTTTTTGTTTTTGTTTTCTTGTTCACCTCCGCAGCCAGGAATCTCCGGATAGTGGAATGATCTGGGGCGGATAGGAGAAGACCTGGAGTACGTTTAGAGTTTCTTGGACTGTAGAGATTGGACGATTATGCTATTGGAGCCTCGTCTGTGGAGTGCGCGGAATCAATGTCAGCCCGGTCTCGTATCTTCGTCTGATACTCCCTCGCAACGGAAAACCCAAAAAGGGCAAACACGAGAGAGGAAGAGACAGAGATGTGGCAAACAAAATGGTCGTCCAGCCCAGGTAAGCTGTCGATCATGATGGGGAGAGAGGAGGGGGGGGGGAGGGTCTTGCTGTGGTGTGCACTCAGGTCGTACCTCGTCCGATCACAGTGATGTTGTCTTCAGCACTCTGGTGAGATGACGACCAGGTGACAGATAGACAGACAATTGATGATTTCGATACTGGATCGTGCTCGATGTCTGCGGTCTTCCCAGAGTTTCCGTTGGCGAGGCGAGGCGAGGCGATTGCGTACTGTACAAGGAGGGATTAAGGCAATGCTCTGCTTCGTTGAGGTTTCAAAATAAAGGAAGAATGTAAAAAAAGTAAAATGGGAGGACGTAGTTCAAAGGAATGGACGGTCAAGACCAAGCAGGAAATCAATGTAAGATTTCTTACTGGAATTGAACCAGAGTAGTGCGGTGACGGTGTGGAGGGAGGACGGTGAAGACGGTGGTGGTGGTGGTTTAGTGGTGGTGGTGGTGAGAAAAAGAGAGGCGGACGAGGAGGGAAGGAGTTGGGAAAGTGAGCGCCGGCCGCCCGAGTTTGCGGGTGTGTGGTTGGCAGCCCGCAGCAGCAGCAGGAGGAGGGATGGGGCGGGGGCCTTGGCAGAACCTGGGTGGGACTCTGAGCGAGAGTGGGTGGGTGGGTGGCAGCGCGAGCGAGTTGGGGTGTGAGGGAAAACACGCACGGGTCTCCCCCAGCGCAGCAGGGCCTGGAGGGCATGGGTCTGCAGCGCAGGGGTGGGTACTCGTTAAGGCGGTACCTTCACTTCCTGTAGTGACCATCGCTACATAGTACCTATGCACGCTGTGGTGTGTACTGAGAGGGTGTGGACGTTGGGCCTGTGGTGTCCCATCCCTCGACCTTGGCCGGATGGGGTTACAGTATTGCCGGGTCTTTTTTTGAATCTACGATACAGGGGCCGGTGCCAGGAGGTTATGAGCAGTTAGGATAGGTTCCTGTAAGGAAGACGACCGAACCTATGGCGAGCCACTGGAATTATTATTCTTATCACTGGCAACTAAGTGCAGGGTGAAGGGCACAGCAGAGGGCGAGAGAGCGTGCAGTACCTGCCTGCTCAGCTTAACGACTCACAAGCGCTGTAGTGGTCATCACTCATCGTGGAAGGATGCGCCCACAGCAGCATGAATACTGTATGCAAACTCCTTTGCCAATGATAATTTGAGCGAGTAATCCAATAGCCTGTGGCCGTCGTACATGCTATCTTGTCGTACGGTAAGGTGGTAGTGCACCCTCCACAATTCTCGCCACCACCTTTCACAACGGGCCTGCGAGGAGGGACTAGCTAGACGACCCCAGCATGCCCAGCACCTCTGTCTGCCCCCAACCCCCTCCCCCTGTAAATTGAGGTGCGCCATATCAAGCAGCGAGGGCCTGCAGAACCGAACATGCTGTCCTGCAGGTCAAACCCCACATGACAGTCTGAAAATGAGATGCCCCATAAGATCGTGGAGTACGGAAGGGACATGAATCCCTGCCAAATTGAAAGCCAGGCCC
The DNA here is from genome assembly GCA_016584495.1 of Celoporthe dispersa. Classification (NCBI taxonomy): domain Eukaryota; kingdom Fungi; phylum Ascomycota; class Sordariomycetes; order Diaporthales; family Cryphonectriaceae; genus Celoporthe; species Celoporthe dispersa. The sequence continues at coordinate 3,102,272 of WAID01000007.1, forward strand.
ACGTCCCAGGCCTGCGAGACAAGTGTTGGTCCTTGCCCTCCCAGCTTTCCGAGGTGCCAATTTGAGACCTTCGGGGTCCATCCAGATACGGCCTTCGTGTTCACGATGGGCTTCAGCGAGATTGAGAATGTTCCTCACCAAGCCTCCCTTTCCGTCTCCCCTGGTGCTCTGCGCTTTTTTTTTTCTTCCTCGAAAAACCAAAAAAATCAATCCGTGGGATCGGTTGAATGATTGTGGCTATCATGTGGTTGCCCGGCCAAGGTGGCCACAATGGCGGTCTGCGGTCTGCGGGCTCTGCATGCATACAGGATAGTACACCCCCAAGTACGAATCCGACACACACCTTGCATACGCATGTACCGCTTTAACGCTCCCAGGCCCTGGATCCGTCCAGGAACAGCGCGCGTCTCATTCGCCTGTCCCAGATCCCAGATGCAAGGCACAGTGGATACCGTCGCATCCAGCGCTGTTATGGTGTTATGGTACCCCGCTGTTCGTGATCACGAATCCTACAGGCCACCAGGAGACGGGCTTGACGATCCAAGGGAAAAAGAGGTAGTGGTGGTGGTGACCTTGTCTCCCCCTCCCCCTCCCTCCCCCCGAAACCAGCTCAAGGTAGGAACTGGCGGGTATGTGGCCAGATAATTTTTTCAGACGAAGTACTATTTGCCAGAGCAAAACCTCGACCGTTTTCCCCCTTCGGCCCTTCGGGGTGGGTGGTCCTTCCGGTACCTCTTTGAACTTCTGTACATTAATTCTACTATAGTAGTAGCAATAGTACTGTGGTACTTTCTGAACCAAACCCCACGCCAAGAACCCCTTGACCTTGTCAACTCACTGCCCCCCATATCTGCAGCCGTCTCAGCCCATTCAGGGCAGCAGCGACGACCTGAGGAGAGGCAGAGAAGAGAGGGGGGAAAGAGAGAAGGGGGGAGGGGAGTTCCTTCCCTTACTGTGGTATGTACTTGATCCCCGTTCACGGCAACACTAGGGACAAATCGCATCACAGGGAGAATAGCCAGGGAACTACTGCCCTCGCTTATCCTCAGGACTGAGGGAGATCAGCCCGATCGACGTCGTCCCTTGTTCTCCTTCGCCCATCCGCCAACAAGAATGGCCATACCATCAGACGAGGAATCCTCGACGACCATGGACAGAACAAATACTTTAGACAGGGCCTGGGGAATCACATGAAACCGGTGCCCTTTCCCTCTGCGCCAGTCAGCCGCGGGAACGACTGTGCACCGCCGGATGCAGCGAGCAAGTCGGACGGCGGCGGCGAGAAGGGGAGGCTAGGCTCATACCGTAACCAGGTGGGAGGCGTACAATACAGGTTGCTGGCTGGCAGGGCAGGCTAGCAAACCTTCTGTGCAGTCAGCCCACCGAACGGTTCAAACTCTCTTTGTTCTGACGAGCCTAGGAGTTTCGGCGCCCATGCCGAGTCTCTTCTGCGTGTTTCAATCCCGTCCTTTGTTTATGCCGAAGCAACGCCCCTCCCCACCGATGTCTAAGGTTGGTCTCTCGTCCTGTCACAATTCAGGTTGCCTCTCTTGAACAAATGGGAGAGATAAGAAAAAATAAAATAAAATAAAACAAAAAGAGGACGGGGGGCAAAGAAAGGTCATGAGGAAAAGTCGGAACACCCCCTATGGCCCATATCAAGCCCGAGCTCCTCAGTTTACTCGGGGCTGCCGCAGAACGTCCACCTATTGGTCACTACTGATGCACACGATTATTATGCTCAAAGAGAATTGGTACAGTTTCTGAGTTATCGTATGCATGGACCTCTCAGCTCCTCATCGACAATGAGATAAAGAGGCAGAAAGAAAGAAGGGGGAAAAATGGCTGGCCTCTCAAGATTGGCGGCCGCCTTCCTCCTCCCTTAAGCCTGCAGTGGCACCAAGGATGGCTTGCAGATTGGCCTGCAGGCTACAGCACTAGGAGGGAGGCTGCTGGGTCCGGTTCTGGCCAGTTACCTTGAGCGAAAGCGTCCTCGTCGCCTGAGCACTGACAGTTCCCGCATGGCACTACGACTCATCAGGGCACGCTTCGAGGATTGGCCGGCTTGTCTCGGGTACAACATCTGCTCGTCTACCGCGGGATATGGGAGGAAGGGGAGGAGGAAGAAAAAAAAAGTTACGAGTCGGTTGCACGCCTTGGACCCAGGAGTCTCCTACCAGCGATCAAACCCGCCTCTCTATTTTGGTCCAGCGTCTCGAAGCGTTCCCTTTCCAGAAGGTGGTGGCCACTGCTACGGCAGCCTGTCCTTCTAGAAGGTAGCTGTGTATGCTGACCCAGAGTAAGGTCGCAAGCTGATTGCGCGTCCCATAGGTTTTACACATCATTCTATTCGTCCCGTCGTCGTAACGGGAGAATTGGACTGATGGCTGAGCCTGCTCTGTTGTCCATCATCACCGGAGAGGACCCTGAGGACTCCAACCTGTTGTTGGTAAGGGGTGGGTTCATGTGTCAGACCGTCAGCCCTCCCTCCTCCTTCTCACACACACGACCCGTGGATCCGAGCATCCTGGGCAGCTGGGCTCGACAGCGCCAAGGTCTGCCTGGAAAAAGCGTCCACCCCATGCATGCATACCCAGTGACCAGTTCCTGCATGCAAGGTGAATCCTATCTCTCTCACGTCACGTTCAAAAGAGGAAGGGGAGAGGCAGCAGACCCCCAGGTGCCCGCCCGCTGTGGTATAGTCGCCACTACCACGTACTCTCGCTCACATCTCTCTCATGTGTATGGTGAATTCCTGAGCTCATCAGGGCGAGACACGCAGGCCTTGACCGCCAGGCGAACCGCACTCGGGCACTCGTCGGGGGGCGTTGATATCCATCTCCGAACGAGCCGCCTGTGGAGACTCCAAGACACGCACGTCGCAGCGTCATTCCTTGCCCGCCCTCGGCCGAAATTCAGGGTCTTGTAACATGAATGACCACTGACGAGGGCGCGCGAGTCTGATTGATCCAGAATTCGTCCACATTGCACCGCATTCTTTTGGTCGCGAAGCTTACATTCGTCTAATGCTTGTTGTCATTCCCGTACAAGTCTTCGCGGCAGGGCTGAATTTCTGTCGAGACGTTTTCATTTCCGTCCCGGCCGTCAAACTAAAAAATTTTAGAATTCCACCCCCCCCCCCAAAGCCTTCTCCTCTCCCTCTCTTATTCGTACCCTTGCGGTGGTTGTAGGAAGAAGGTTCGGGAAATATCACGCATACCCAGTCAGCCCTACAGCAGGACTGTGCAAGCGGCATAAGATGTCAAATAATTTGGTCATCTTATGCAAAAGCCCCTGCTGTTGATCTCTTTCTTTTTTTCTGCCTTCCTTTTCTTTCTTGGTCGCATTGTCAAGGGAGGAAACACAGTAATGTAATCTCCAGGGTGGCAAGTATTGCAGACGGTACTCTGTAGTAAGTAGCATGAAGCATATACCTATGGTTAGTACCAGGTACTTGGATCCCAACCTGCAAATGAATGAAACGTGATGCTTGTCATGCTTACCCAAACCTGATTCCAAGATTTGAATGTCTCTACTGCATTGCTTCTCTGCAAATTTGCAACCAAGATTCAGATTCTTACACATGCCAGATTAATTGTCTAACGCGGGTCAGGCGTGGGGTAACCCTGGGAACAACACTGACCACTAAGCAGAGCCCCCTAGCCCCTGCTTGGGACAAGCCAAAGCTTGGGTCCTACCATGTAGAACCTGGGCAGGAAAAAAAATGAGAAGGGGAGGGGGGGAAAAAAGTCGATGTCAGGAAAGGCTTCAACACTGCTTACAACGGAGCTTCCAAACATCGATTATCCCTACTACCACCCACTACCACCGCCCGGACGATTGGACCTGAAATTTGTATCTGCAGGAGAAGCAAGTGCAGATTTTTCACACGGAGCCTCACAGATCTCGACACCGCTCATCTCGCTTCCCGCCCCGTGAAGATGTCTGCGACCGTCGGCGAGCCCGCCGCAGAGCCTACGGCCACGACCCCCACTGCTGCTACGGCGGCGCCGGCGCCGCCCAAGTCGTCGCTGGGCATGAGGAAGAATGGTACGCTCCCCTGAGAAAGGCCGCCAGCAAGCGCTACATGCGCATGCAGGCCCCGAAGGAGGTGTGTATCCTCTCTAACTTTTTACGGCACCAACACAGGCAAACAATGGCACGCGCCCAAGAAGGCCTTCCGGCCCGCTTCGGGCCTTACCTCGTACGAGAAGCGCGCAAAAGAACGGGTTGCGCTGGCGGCGATGAAGGCGAAGGAGAAGGAGATGAAGGACGAGAAGGAGGCCGAGAGACAGGTGCGTCCGCCACGTGCGACATACAAGACATCCCTCAACAAAAAACCCGAGCATGCGGGGTGGTTTTTTTGGTTTTACTAACCCGTGTCTATTCCGGTTTATGCAGAGGCGGATCACACAGATCAAGGACAAGCGCGCGGCTAAGGAGGAGAAGGAGAGGTACGAGAAGCTGGCGGCCAAGATGCACAAGAAGCGCGTCGAGAGGCTCAAGAGGAAGGAGAAGAGGAACAAGCTCCTCAACTCCTGAGCACGGCCTTGCGGCGGGATAGCATTGTTGTTCACGGATCCCTGCGTCGGCACATAGAGGTCAACACGGACGATGTGAAGGGAACAAGACGGCCAGCCACAGTGTGCAATCCGCCTGGCTGGCTGGCTGGCTGGCTGCCCACTGTGTCGTGGCATCACCTGACGGCCCGGGAGAGGGACCAATGTCCCATAATGGAGGGCCGCGTGCGATGAGACATGTACACCGCTCCGGATTGGGGCGAGATACTACTACGTTCAGCTCGGTTCAGCTGAGATGGCACCGCGACGTAGCAGCGGTCGTCGTGCAAATCTCGGCTCAAAAGACCTACCTGAGCCTCTTCACGGGCCGAAGACACGCAGCAGACCAAAAGGGCGATCGATCACTCAATGTGAAACTGGCTGGAGAGACAGGCTGGAGGCTGTATGAGGCTACCCATGTTTGCACTTGCGCAACCGTAGCACATAGGGCACAGAGTGTGCAGCAATAAGCCCTGATACTTGAAAATTCACCTTTGACAAGCCAACATGCTGGCAGCTTCCCTCTCGCAAGAGACAAACCCGGCGCCACGAAGGCGCATGTCAGTACCCGCAAATTGCTGTCCCCCCCCTCCCCCCCAAAGATGAGATGAGCAAGGGCCCCTGCAGAAATGACCCAATCCCCAAGTAGCCTTGACCGCAGCATGTGACGCTCTTTTTCCCTTGAACACAACACAGCAGCCCAGCCTTTTCGGCTCGTCGTTAACAAAGAGCAGGCGATCCCTTAATCGTTTCGAGTACGACCATCCCGGGGACGCCACCGAAGGACCACGACGGCACAAAGTGCGGCTAGCCGATTCGCACAGATGTCCGGCGGCGCGGCTATCCCCTTACCGACGACAAAGGCTGGGCGGTCACCGACTCGTGCGCGGCACCACGTCTCCCGCTCCATCACCGAGCGACTGCCCGGGACGACGTCCTCTTCTTCCTCCAGACACGGTCATACTGCGCACTCGTCGCACCACCATCATCACAACATCACAGGGCATATCTCCTCGTCGCTTCACAGGAGGGACAGGAGCCGTGATGCGCGCCACGGAAACATGGCAGTACCGCAGTCGGCGGCGGCCCAGCTCCAGAATGTGGCCCCCAGGAGTTCGCTCGAGGTGCCACGGTCCGACGGTGTAACATCGGGGGCCCCAAGTCCGGACCAGAGCCGGAGAGAGAGCACGCTGCTCTCCGGCGTGGCTGAGGGTGCTGGGCCCGCTGGGACCCCCTTGAGCAGGGAGTGGCTGCTGCAGAGGGAACGAGTCAAGGCCGAGGCGAGGACGGCGTACGTTCAAATCTCTCCTCCACTCCTACTCCTCCTGCTCCTCCCTCACGAACCTATTCTCACTCACTCACGACCTGAACTACCATTCTAACTAAACACACACAATATAAAAATGTATAGTGGCCTTAGGAATTCCCTGGTCGACCTGACCACCTTCTCGACAGCGACCACCCACCGCCTCGACGAGGCCTACTACACCGTCCTCCAGAAGCTCACGACCCTCCAGAACACGATCGTGGCCCTCAAGGACCTGGCCGAGGCCTCGAGAGCCACCAGCGCGGGCTTTATCTCTGAGTCGCACTCGGTGCTGGCCGAGGCGCAGTCGCAGCTCGATGCATTCGGCGACTTCAGCGAGCAGCAGGAGCGGGTACAGGCGCTGCAGGACCGCGTACACGGCGCGCGGGAGCGGATCGAGGCGCTGAGCGGACGGGTCGATGTCGTGAAACGGCGGGTCGAGCGGTGGGAGCGCGCGTGGGCGCAGAGCTGGGAGAGTGCGCGGCGCGGCATGCGCATCGTCTGGGGCGTCCTGCTGGGGCTCGGCTTGGTGATGCTGGTACTGTACTGGGGCGCGAGGGCGTATGCGCCTGAGATCGAAGGGGCTGTGGAGGAGCTGAAAGGGGACGCCGCGGCTGCCAAGATGAAGCTGGAGCAGAACGGCCTCGGGGTGGGCGGGCTGGGCAGGACCATGGACGAGAAGGGGGAGGGAGAGAACGGCAGCGTGCCTCTGTTGTCATTTAGCCGGGACAGTAAGGCCACGTTAGCTGGGGACGAGGCTCTGCGGGCGCTGGATGAGCTGTGATCCTACGTTGCGCGTTACTCGCTGCCTCTGCTTTTACTTTGGGCCCCTTACAACATATAATACTCAAGATGTCTTTTCCGGGTGCAGCACCATCAAGGAGAAACACCACCGTATCTACGACCACTCGCCTAGAGAAGAAAAAGAGAAATAAAAAAAAAGAGAAAACGCAGGCATCACCCAGACAGAATCAACGCAATCAATCCCTGCTAAACCGTCCTGTTCGAGCTCGTATGAAGTGAGGCTATTCTCATCACTATCGTGTTGTATCCCACAAGGCCCAAATCAGCTTGCGAGACAAGTCCGCCTTGGCCAAAACTGTAAGCACGGTTTGCATATGCTAGGAACATGGAAGACCTTACTACCAAGCAGTCTCCAGTGTTGCTTAGGAAAGCTTAGGCAAGAAGTCCAACAAGCCAAGCTGTTTCATGCGGTTGTGCAGTACGGACGCGGTGGCAGCCTCAGGGTGCTTGGCAAAAAGCGCCTCAAGCCGGATGAGGGGTGCCGGGGACGCCCACACCCACGAACACCCACCCACCCTGTAGGTTCCCACATGCTGCCCTGTGGGCGACGTCATCATTCTGGAGCGCCGCCCAGTGACCAGACAATATTCTTGCCTTTCGCATTTGACTATTTCCAGGCAGAGCTCAGCAAGATCTGACTCGGGTGCACATGGCCAGGAGGACTCGAGGTTTCCTCAGCGCAATTTCCGGATCCTGGATAGCTGATCGATAGTTGATCCCAGGCGATCAGGATCTTTGTTTGAGACTCACTATTCCGGGGCCGTCAGCATACTCCCAATACCACATGGGACTGTACTACGTACAGCGTGGTACCGTTCCCCAACACCCCACTCCCGCTGCTTTTCCAGCCTTCCCTTGGGCGCCTACCGTAAGGACTGCTGGGGTAATCTGACCAACACCAGCCAGCGCCACCACGGGGGTGCACCGGTGCACCACATGGGGAGAGTCACCAACCTGCCACCAGCCAGCCTCTTGTCACCCCAGCCCAGGTTGGCTCACTGGGGCTGTGCTTCCCAGGCTTTGTGCTTTCCCCACAGGTCAGAAGCCCACTCAGGTCAGCATGACTGACTGACTGATTTGGTTTTTCCTTTACCTACCACAGACCAGTCCCTTGCTTTGGGAGGGGGGGGACCTGCCAAGATCAGAGGTCCACAGTAATTTGTCGTCATCTGCGACTGAACCTGCATTCGAGGTGCTGCGACGCCTCAACACCATCGATTAACCAAACCCCATATACCTAAAATAAATGTTGTTTTTTTCCTTCTCTTTTTCTCTCTCTCGCTGTTATATGCACCCTGTCGCTTTCTCTCCTCCTCTTTTTGCATTCTTTGTTCATATTTGCTAGCTGTTCTGGCCCTCGCCTTTCAGGACTGCTACTCCTACGATTTAATTCCTCTAGGTGGTTATCTGGGGACAAGACACAGTCCAGCAAGCAAGCGCCCGCCGTTTTACCCCGCGAAAACGTTGGGTCAGTGTGTCCTGAGCTGCCGCGCGCCGCCAACCTGCGAACAACAGAACCTTGCCGTGACGACGCGAAGGACCTACCTTTCAAGCTACACCCGGGAGGAGCTGAGGAGACTCGGGCCCCTCGGAGCTGCACAGGTCTCAGGATGTCTTCCGTAGATTCCAGCAGTTTCACCAACAGCCATGCTGCCGAGGCGGAGGCTTCGACGATCGATCTGCCCACGCGGACCAACAGCAGCAAGTCGAGCCTGCCACCGCCAGGGCAGAGCCTCACCGGCAAACAAGAGCATTGTGCGTTGTCCCAGGCGCCATACTATTCTGCTGCTCATGATGGAGGCTAACTCGTGTGTCCTGCATACAGACCTGAAGAGAGAGCTCATCTCTGAGCAGGTGGGATGGGAGATTAACGAGCTTAACTCGCCCACCGCCCTCCGTCGGTTCGGCGCCCCCTTCAAGTCCGACTTGGGTGAGGTAACGCCCTACGACTCCGAGCTCCCGATCCTCCGATACATCTTCGTCCACCATGTGCGCGAGTTCCCCTTCCTCGACAAGGCACGCGAGAAGGAGTTCTGGCAGGACAAGCTGCAGGTCTTCCTGGAGTCGTTCGCGAGCAAGAATATCTCTTCCTCCGAGGACCGCCTCGAAGAGACTAAGCGTCGGAAGCTGGCTAGGAAGAGCCAGAAGCTCGTGGAGCTCATGATGGTCTCGGGCATCCCCACCTCGTCTGGTTTCGAGGAGAGGATCCGCTTCTCGGAGATGGAGGTCGTGGACAGGGACGCCATCGACACAGGCGTGCTGCACACCCAGCCAGAGGGTAACTACATCAACGGCTGGGATGTGAACATGGCCGGCGTGCGCGTCACGAAGGTGAAGGGCAACATCAGGTCTCATAAGCATGCTGTAAGTTTTTCATGTAGAGCGGGCGATACACCGAATGGGACGAGCGCTGACACACCCGCTGCAGGAGTTCTTGCTGCGAGTCAAGAGGAAGGGCGAGAACGAGTACTTCGTCGGACGCCGCTATGGTGATTTTAACAGGCTTCACAAGCAGCTTCGTATCGAAATACCCGGCAAGGTCCTCCCGCCTTTGCCAAAGAAGAACAAGACGTCCTCGGTAACTGGTGGGATCTTCAGCGGGGGCGAGGACTCAGACGCTGACTCCATCTCGTCTGCCTCGACCCAGCGGACAAGTGCTGTCAACAGCGGCGAGGAGACGACAACGGCAAACAAGAGACTCTCAGTCCGGGGCGCCTTCAACCATAGGAGGAATGGATCTAGCGCTTCGTCACTGAGAGGATCGCCAAGGCCGTCGATGGAAGACGGGCCCTTGAGCCCATTCAACCCGCTCAGCCCCAAGAAGAACAACGGGGATGTGGTTCTCTTCCGAGAAGCCCAGCGGATTTCTTTGCGGGCTTTCCTGCGCTCTCTGCTGCAGAATCCCCAGATCGCTCAGACCAAGGCGATGCAGGATTTCCTGACCCAGAACCCCGCAGCCCTGAAGGATGAGGACTACCTTGACATCATGAAGCGGAAGTCTGTTGACGAGAGGCGCATGGAAGAGCAAAAGAAATTCTACGAGATCGCACGACAGCGCGCGGCCGACCTAGACATATACATGGAGCAGTAGGTCCAGCCACAGGATGTCTCATCCTCACATCTCACGAAGCTGACAAAAAGTCTCCTAGGTTCCGCCAAGAGATCGTAGATGCCAACGGTCTCACGAAGTTGTTCCAGGAGATCAAGGAGAAAGCGACCATCCAAGACCTGTCGATCCAGTACCAGAAATTCGCCGAGTGGCTTCGTATAGAGGTCGCAGCCACGATCTACCACCTGTTCCTGGCGGAGGACAATTCTCCCGAGCTGTTCGCCCAGGCGAAGCGGATCCACTCCCTGATCCCGTACACGATCATCAAGAACATCATCCGGGTCGCCAATCCTGCGGCGGTCATGTCAAGCCTTCTTGATGTGTTCCTCGCGCAGCCGTTCGGCACGAAGTCGCTCATGCAGAGGATATTCTCGCTGGCGCTCCACGATGGTATCAAGAGCTTCCAGAAGTCGATCGATGCGGTGGCCGCTAAGGTCGGCGACGAGGTCTTCGTCACGAAGCTGCAGGCGTACTCTGACGCTGAGGAGCACGTCAAGATTGGCATCCGCGAGGAGGCCGCCAGCGAGAACGTCGACCTGATTGTGGCGATCTTGAGATCGGACCTGCTGGAGCCCGGCCTCACCGGGGAGCAGATCCAGAGGCTCTACAACGCCTACGTCGCCTTCAACAGCGCGGTCGAGAACGTGGACGAGGAGCTGAAGCAGGGCGCGCAGCTGTTCTCGAACCTGAAGACGCTCGTCAAGCTCCAGACGAGGCAGCGCGACAAGCAGATGATGCTGTCTCTGGTTGAGGAGCCCGTGACGCTGCAGCTGTTCCGGGATCTGTTTACGATCTTCTACGAGCCGCTGGTCCGGGTGTACAAGTCTGCCAATGTCTATGGTAGTGTCACAGACTTCGCGGTGTTCATGGACGACATGATCCAGGTCGTCGAGAAGTGCCGGGAACAGGACGCCTCGGCGGATCCAAACCAGACCGTCCAGGCGTTCATCGACCTGTGTCAGAGGCACGAGCACAACTTTTACAAGTTTGTCCACGAGGTGCACGTCCATGACAACGGCCTGTTCACACAGCTGATGGAGTGGATCGAGGACATCCTCGAATTCCTCCGCAAGGGGCCCAAGAACGGCGCGCTGGACATCAACGCGCTGTTCGAGGGTGCCACCACGACCAAGGTGGTCGACAAGGACCTGGCCACCAAGGAGATCAACGACCTGATCGCGTGGCAGGAGGCCCGAAAGAAGTGGCACCACGACAAGACGCGACAGAAGATGGCAGCCGACGGTCAGATGGGCGATGGCCTGGTGCCTGGCGCCATGAACTTCACCAGTGCTGATTTCGGGCTCGACCAGATGGACCTTGAGGACATGGCATACGAGAGCGAGTCGGAGGAGGATGAGGAGGCGGAAGAGGACGACGACCTGGACCCGATCGAGGCGGAGCGCCGACGACGTGCAAAGAGGCAGGATCGGCTCCGACGTACTGCGGGCGAGCCGATCAAGCCTCATGTCGAAGAGGTGCACAAGCTGAAGGAGAACTTCCTGGTCATGCTCAGGCAGGTTCTGGCACAGTAGATGTACTCCCCCTCCAGGGAGAACACACTTACTCGTGGTCTGATCTGGTTGGTGGGAATGGATGCAAGGCTGGCGTTTGGGATACCAGGAGGAGTATGGAACATACAAGACAGACAAGTGCTTTCACGAGTACGGGTTTGGGTCAGATCATTCAGGTTGGGATACATGCACTTGCATTAAAGGGGGGGAAGAGGACTGTCTACACCTAAACGTTCATACCTGGTCTGGCTGTCTGTAATGATCTGCGGTAGTGTTCGTATACGAGCCCTCAGCATCTGTTCGTCTTTAATTTTTTTTTCGATCTCATGTGCACTCTTGCCGGTATACTCTGTACTGTGGTGATGATATACGCCGCCCTGGTGATATACAGTATACTATATGGTGGTATACGCCGCTATAGTACATGCCATAGTACAGTGGTGTGGACACACGTGCTAGACTGGCATCAGCGGGCGCGGTCACGCTGTCCACAGCGCTAGGGATGGGATGTGGGCAGTTGGTGGGGACGGTTGACGTCGAACCCCACACAGGGAACTGCTTGCGGGCGGGTTCCGTCACCAAGCCCAAACTCGAGCCCCCTTGAAGCAGTAATCATAGTACGTGCTACCACGATACTAAACCCCAACTAAACTTCGGCCCATGTTTGGGTGCAGGCCGCTTCGACCTCCCCCCCCCTCGCCCGTCCCGGAACCAGGCCTCACCGCGTGAGGGTCCTGTCACAGCAGTCATCCTCACCTCATCCATCGTGAATCCGAGCCCAGAAAAAATATAAAATAAAATAAAAAAAGAGAGAGAGTCCCTGGTCCCATCTTTGTTCCCCCCTTCCTAAACTGACTAACTGGTCTTTCTTACGCTTTCATTTTACTCCTCCCCCTAACACATCAGGGAAAACTAAAATCTTAAATTTAATACATACTTCACTTCGTCACCTTCCTTCGCACCGCCGTCCGTTCGTCCGCCCGCCTCGAGATCCAGCGCTGACGCAGTACTGCCCTCCTCAAGAGTGCTAGCTAGCTCATCTGGGGCTCGGCCCGCTTTGTGTGTCTCTCTCGACCTTGCTAATTCCTCCTCCCCTCCCCTCCCCCCGTCTTTTTGTTGGACTCCTGCCAGGCAGGACAGACAGCCAACCACCCAACCAACAAACGAGCCGCCGCAGCATTATACCTCCGGCGCGCGATACGTCGTCCCAGGAGCCCACATGGTTCGCGTGCCTGGCAGGATATAACACGAGACCAGCACCGCTTCCGCCATGGCAGGCAGCGAGGAGGAGGAGGTGCAGCCGCAGCCGCAGACGGCCTCCTCGACGACGATAGCAACGGCTCCCGGCAAGGACAGCGACTCGGAACCGACGGCCGAGTCCGAGTCCGGCGTGGAACCTACAGAAGCCCCCGTTCCTCCAGCCGCCGCCGCCGCCGCAGCAGCAGCAGCAGAGACACCGCCCGTCGAGTATGACGACTTTGGGCTTCCTATACGTCGGTCCGCGCAAATACGATACACGGAACAAGAGGTCGCCAAGATTCAGGAGGAGGGAGGGCAGGAGAGACCGGCTGGGACACAGTATGGCGAGTCGAGCTTGAGTCAGACACGGGGCGGCGCGGAGGAGGAGAAGGAGAAAGAAGAGGATGGGAGCGGGAGCGGGAGCGGGGAGGACGAGTTCAAAGATGCGGTAGCTACGCCGCCCCCAACAGGGACAGAGCCAGGAAGAGACGGAGTGGCCGACGCAGACGGAGCCCACACTAGAGAGGAGCAAGATGATAAGCCTATACAGGCAGAAAAGGAGGACAAGGAACCGAAGGCCGATGGTGTCAAGGAGCAGAAGAGTACCGCGAGAGACGGAGGACCGGAGCCGGCACCGGATACCACTGATGCACCGGAGGGTGCTGCGGAGGAGGACAAGGACGAAGGGCCGCAGCTGGAAGACAAAGCAGACGTCGTCGCCCACGAGACGGAGGAGCTGGCGGCAGCAAAGCACAAGCGCCAGCTGAGCCAGGCCCCCTGGGCCGGAGGCGAACACCGTGTCCGAGTTCTCGCACCAGCAGGTGACCCTGCACGCCGAGGAGGAGAGCCAAGACGGAGACGACGGAGGCTGGCAGACAATGCCTGCCTTTGCACCCTACGACATGTACGATGACGACAACAGGTTAATCGCAAAGGAGTATAATGAGGCAGAGGCCGACGACCAGACGTACAGCTACGGGGGCATAGGGGGCGCAGGCAGGGGCTACACGAGGGTCTTTGTGGACGACGACGCCGAGTCCGCGACGAGCATGGACGACAACACGCAGTACCTCTTCAAGAACGCCGGCGGCACCAGCATGATGGACGACGAGGACACGCGGGACGCCGTGTCGCAGATGCAGGCTACCAAGGACCTGCTGACGGAGGGCCAAAAGATCGCATACGTGGGCCTGGTGCGGATAGAGCTGTCGCAGATCGTCAAGGACATGGAGAGCATACCGCCCACCAGGGCGGCCAAGAAGGCGATCCAGCTCGCGGTCGAGGCGGCCAAGATGTGGTCGCAGAAGATCATGATCCGCGTGTACACGCACATGGACATCAGCGCCGCCGAGCAGATCATGATCGAGCAGCTGAGCGAGCACGGCGTCATGTCGAGCGACCTGACCCCGCAGCTGATGGCCAACGCGCGGGTCAAGAACCCCCTGGCCGACCGGAAGAGCTCCGTGTCCAGCTCCCGGCCGTCGTCCGCCGCCTCGCCGCGCCCGCCCCAGTCTGGCTTCTCGTCCCCCGGCAGGGACAGCGACGAGGCCGCCGCAGAGCCCCCTCCGGCGTACGACAAGCACGAGGGCGAGGAGCTGCCTGCCGTGCGGACGCCGGCGCAGCTGCCCGCCAGCGACAAGCTGGACATTGACATCCGGTGGACCATACTGTGCGACCTGTTCCTGGTGCTCATCGCGGACTCGATCTACGACGCGCGGTCGCGGTTCCTGCTGGAGAGGGTGGGCAAGGCCCTCGACATCGGGTGGATCGACATCTGCCGTTTCGAGAAGAGGGTCACGGAGGCGCTCGAGATGCAGCAGCAGGCGGAGCGGGAGAACTGGAACGAGGACGAGCACAAGGAGAGCCGCCGGAAGCTGGCGCTCAAGAAGCGCTACATCGTCATGGGCCTGGCGACCGTCGGCGGCGGTCTGGTCATCGGCCTGTCGGCTGGTCTCCTGGCGCCCGTGATCGGCGCTGGCCTGGCGGCCGGGTTCACCACCATCGGCGTCACGGGCACCAGCAGCTTCCTGGGTGGCGCCGCCGCGTCTGCCATCATCACCTCGGGCGCCGCGGCCTCGGGCGGTGTCATCGGGGCCAGGGCTGCCAACAGGAGGACCGGCGCCGTGAAGACGTTTGAGTACCGCCCCCTGCACAACAACAAGCGCGTGAACCTGGTCGTCACGGTGTCTGGGTGGATGACGGGCAAGGTGGACGATGTCCGCCTGCCGTTCAGCACCGTAGACCCGGTCATGGGTGATATCTACTCTGTCCTGTGGGAGCCGGAGATGCTGACCAGCATGGGAGACACCATCAACATCCTGGCAACAGAGGTGAGTCTCGTGTGTGTTTTAAAAAAAATAAAAATAAAAGAAAGACCAAAAAAAAAAAAAAGCGCAAAGACGGGTGTGGCTGACAGCGGTCTCTAGGCTCTCACACAAGGTCTACAACAAGTACTGGGAAGCACCATTCTGGTCAGCCTGATGGCGGCGCTGCAGCTTCCCGTCGTCCTGACCAAGCTCTCGTACCTGATCGACAACCCCTGGTCCGTGTCGCTCGACAGGGCTTGGGCTGCAGGTCTGATCCTGGCGGACTCCCTGGTCGAGCGGAACCTGGGCACGAGGCCCATCACCCTCGTGGGCTACTCCCTGGGCTCGAGGGTGATCTTCTCGTGCCTCCTCGAGCTGGCCCGCAAGGGCGCCGTGGGGCTGATCCAGAACGTCTACATGTTCGGCTCGCCGATCGTGGTCAAGCAGGACGAGTACCTCAAGGTACGGACGGTGGTATCGGGCCGCTTCGTCAACGGATACCACCGCAACGACTGGATCCTGGGGTACCTCTTCCGCCTGACGAACGGCGGCATCCGGCGGGTGGCCGGCCTGGCGCCTATCGAGGGCGTCCCGGGGCTGGAGAACATGGACACCTCGGAGCTCGTCGCGGGACACATGGACTACCGAAGGGCGATGCCGCGTCTGATGCGCGAGGCCGGCTGGCTGGTGGAGAGCGACGAGTTCGCCGAGATTGAGGATCCGGATCCCGAGAACCACACGGAGAGGCAGCGCGAGCTGATCAACGAGATCGAGGAGGCGAGGAAGCAGCTGGAGAAGGAGGGCAACAGCAGCAGCAGCAGCAGCAGCCGCAAGAGCGGCGCGTTTGGCGGGTTCTTCAGCCGCAAGAAGAAGGCGCAGAAGGCCGAGTGGGAGGTGTACGAAGACTCCAAGGGCGCGGGGGCCAACGGGACAGCAACCCCACCGGGCAGGACGGAGGATAAGGACGGCAACAACCACGGCGTGCTCTTTGACGTGGACGCGATGCGTGCCGAGCTGGCCAGGAACCAGACGGACGAGACGCTGCAGGTGCGCGAGCTGCAGTCCACGCTGCCGCCGATGAAGATCCCCAGCCCGAGGGGGTCGCTGAGCCAGACCAAGAGCGACTACGCGGGCTACCACCCGAACCACACATCGTTTGACCACGGTACCTCCGGCGCACAACACCACTACCAGAACCACCAGAACCACGACGACGGGATCCAGATGACCTTCGACACGGGCTTTGACGAGCCGCCTCGGTCCCAGAGGAGCCAGACGATCCCGGCCGCAGACCACTCCTCCTACACGGCAGCGAGGCCAGAGATCAAGACGTCGTACACGGTTCCCAGCATGGGCACGGCGGCCTCGAATCCCTGGGCTGACCCAGACGATGATGACTTTGGCAAGGAGGAGGAAATCTCGATGACTTTTGCTTGAGCGCGGATGTGTGAAATTCTACTCGTATTCTTCTTTTTTTGGCACCATCCTGGGAGGGGCGTAAAGGTGTACTCTGGCGCTCTACGATTACCATACGCACGCGTGGTCCCTCACCACAGCTGACCTTTTTTGGGGGGGGGGGGGGATGGGGGAGAGCTGGCGGGTCTATCGTTGCAACCTACTCAAGGAACAACAATAATACTGCTACAACCATAATGGCTCACAAACACAATACGAAGAGCTCATCATCACGAGTATCCAAGCAAGCCCATGTCTGAATAAGATTGAGAATAGGTAGTTGGGGGCCTATCGACATCATCATCATCATCACGATACGCACGTTACCTATAAAATATACAGTAATAGCAGACCGTCAGGAATTGATTGCGTGGTGCAGAGGGGCGGGTTGATGCGACGTCCATCCTATTTAGGCCAAAACTGGGTTGCATTGCATTTGCATTACATCGTTAAGTACAACCGAGAGAGCGCCCGGCCCCCAACTGTCAAAGAAGCGCCAAATGGCCCCAAGATGGAAACATTCTAGAAAGGGGGAGAGAAAAAAAGAAGAAGAAAAGAGGAGGGGGGGGGGGATGTGTCTCTTCTTCTTGTCTTCCTGCGCTGTTGCATGCCTATTACGACCTACATCACATCGACCCTATCTACCTACTCTTGAGAGAGGATCTCCGGCACAGATCATATATATATATATATATATATATAAATATCTTTATAAACTTCTGGTACCAGGAGACGAAGTAGAGTTCGAACGTGTGTGGCGCCCGCAAGGCTATTGTACTTAGTACACACCAGAAATAGAAGTACTACTGTAAGTACAATACTAGACTGATTCGAGCCAGAGAAGAGTGAGCACACCTTTCTTTTTTTTCCTTTTTATTAATGAACCGGGATGGAATATCTGGCGCCACCCCAACGGCCTATCGATAGCGGGAGTCCGAAGCTGACTGCGTCATACGCTGGTATCTTCCGCTTTTCAAATCCAAGAGAGAGAGAGGGAAAGAAAAAAAGAGACAGAGGGAGAGGGATGGAATAAAGGCGCGGACAGGGGGTTGGTGAGACGCCATTGTGTCGAGTTGTCGCAGCAGCAAGCGCGGGCCCTGGCTTGCAAGAGGAGCCTGCGCACTATGGTGGGAAGGGGTGGGCCATCCTTCAGGATTTTTTTGCGGGCTGCGGCTGACATGGAGATCCAGATGTAGTCTGCCAATCAATACGCAGCGGTGAATCTTGTTCAAGGTTTCCATCCTGTTCACAGAGAGAGAGAGAGAGAGTGTGTGTGTGTGTATAGAGGTGTAGGTGTGAGGAGAGAAAAGGTGGCAACAGCTGGTCTGGAGAAGGTGGCCCTTCAGCCCGTGTGTGCAAAGGTCCCTTCAGTCCTCGATGGTCGACACACATACGACGCACCACAAAAACCACATCTGACACATCATCATCGCCACTACGTACTACTGCCTGTGCCTCTTTTCAACACAGAGACCGAGAGGCGCCCATCTCTGCAACCCACCCACCCACCCTTGCCACCAGTCGACTTATGCCCCAGATCCTTTGATCCTTGGGGGGGGGGGGCTGGCTGCCTTCTCTTCTCCCCCATCTCTTTAAGTCTACCGGCAGCAGAAAGACAGGGCCCGAGACCATTTTCTGACACGTCATGTCAGCTTCTAGGTCTCTGGGCTGAAGAGGAGGGCAGGGGAGCGTGGTCGAGGTCAGAGGGAGGAAGAGGAAAAGAGAATATGTGTGTGTGTGTGTGTGTGCGTGCGTGGAAAGGGAGACGGCCAAGAAGGAGAGAGACACAGCCTCGTGTGCCACCTGCGATGGTACACAACACGTTCTGCGCAGAACCCATCTAGCGTACGGCGCATGCAGGCTGGAGCGTGGGGGGAGAAGGGGAAATAAAAAATTAAGAAAAGAAAATCCACACTTTTCTGGATGAGACGGACAAAGCCAGGAAGCAGGCAGAGCAGAGCAGCGGGGCTGAACTGAGCAGCTGGGGGTGGGATCCTGCACTACATACTCTGGTACATGCTGCTTCTCTCAGTCAGGTCAGTCAGTTATACCAAGCGTCTGCTGCAGCCTTCTTCCTCCTAGTCCACAATTATTCCTCACCTCCTCCAGGTCCCTGCTGCCCGAAGAGTGTTTCGCCTGCTGCAAAGTCTCACAGCCTGATCTTCCCATTTTCTTTTTTTTTTTCCCTCCCTTCTTCCACTCATAATCTCTGAGCGTACTACCTGCCTACTCGTTGTTTATTTTCTATAGTCTCGTTGTCCGAGATCTTCTCGCCTAATCACCAACCATACTCCTTCACTCGCATAATTGTCTTTATTACTCTTATTTCTTGGGAGGATTTTCCTTTTTTAAAAGAAAAAAGAAAAGGAGAAAGAAAAGAAGAAGAAGGGGGTGGGGAAAGAAAAAAAAACAAAGAAAAGAAAGAGAAAAGAACAAATCTTTCTTTTAGTCCTGTTGGGTAAGACAACAAGACACCCTCGGTGTCGGGGAAGGAAAAGGGAGAGGCCGTGATGTTATGCAGTGCAACCTGATCGGTGTTACCTCCTCTTCCTCTAGCCCCATTGCACCACCACCACCATGCGAATAGCCTCCCAGGCAGCATGGGCACTGCTCCCCATCCTCTTGGCCTCAGCAGATGATGACGACGACGGCCACGACGCAGGCTTCGCCTTCGACTGGAGCACCGCCCTCAAGTCATGGGCGTTCTGGGTGGCCGGCAGCGGCGGCGAGTTGGTGGCCAGCTCGATCGCCAACTACAGCAAGATCGTCAGCACCGACGCGTCCATGACCTTCACGTGGAACGTGAGCGACGGGGCCGAGTTCACCTTCTCGAACGCCATCCTCGCCGCTGGGGGCAGGATGGTGGCGGAGGGGTACCAGGCGGATAGCAATGGACAGCCGCCCGCGGATGCGACGGTGCCAACCTTTCCTGGTCAGTCTGGTCTTGTCTCTCCTGGCCGGATGGCTGCACAGCTGCAAGCTGGGCAGGCCTAGCCGCATGCTGTGTCACCCCCACTGTCTCACCTTTTTTTAAAAGACATTGCCCTCGCTCCCCCTTGCTCTCTTGTATATGTACGCAACGGACCACCTCTCGCTGACATGCCGATCCTGTTCCCTCTTGCTTCACAAAAAGTCTACACAGACGGCTTCTACATCACCCTGGACAGCGACCTCATCAGGGAGCTGGAGCCGGACAGCAGCGACGAGGCCCTCTTCTTCCAGATAGGCTGGAAGGACTCGAGCGGCGCAGACGAGTTCGGGTCCAGCCCGTACTGGGCCCTAGCACAGGACGACGCCGCCGCCAGCATCCTGTACAACAGCCTGCTCACCGCCGGCACCACCCTCGGGGTATCGGGCGCCTCTGCCGCCTTTTCCCAGCAGACCACGGCCTCCATCCCCGTGGGCACGTCCGGTGCCGCGGCGACGACAGCATCCGGGGAGGGCACGTCGGCGCCCTCGGCCACCGCCGCCGCCGCCATCATGTCCGCCCCGCCCGCCTCGACCTCGTCATCCGGCATCGACAACGACGTCTCCAGCGAGAGCGGCGGCGGCGGTCACCACGCCGGTGCCCTCTCGATAGGCGCCATCGTCGGCATCGCCATCGGCGGCGCAGTCTTTCTGATCCTGGTCTGCGCGGTTGCAGGCTGGCTCTGCCTCCGCGCGCGGAGGCGGCAGCGGGACAGCGCCATGGCGGCGCGCCGGGGCGAGGCCCAGGACATGCTGGCAGAGAAGGACACCCACAGCACCACGATGATGATGGAGCCCGACACCCCGTACTCGGAAGACGCGCGCAGCCACCGGCCCCTGAACCGAGGCGGCGCCGGCATGTCGGGGCTCAACGGAAGCAGCGCGAGCATGTCTCTCGCCGGTGAGGCCGCCGGAGTCCGCGCAGCCGGCCGAGGCCGCAGCATGAGCTCGACGCGGCGCGGCTCGGCGGCCTACTCGTCGCTCCGGGGCCCCGTCCCGCCCGTCGGAACCGCCGTGTCCATGGGTGGCAGTGCTACCGGCGGTGACTCGCCCACCCATACACACCCTGGGTCGTCGTCGTCGCCCGTGGGATCGCCCGTCGGGCGCTCGTCGACGCAGCAGGAGAGGGTGGCGGCGTCCTTCGGGCGGACCGTGTCCCACAAGAACAGCGCGTCAAACCTCTCAAACGTGATCAACGCCGACCACAACGACCGCGACCTCGAGCCGCCCTCGGCCATCTCGGCCGACAGCGCCCACGAGGCCTTCGTCGGCGGTGGCGGCAGCGCCCCGGGGAGCAGGACAGGGACGCCACAGCTCGGCCCGACGAGGTTCGGGGGCAGGTCGGCGACGCCCGGCGGGGTCTCAATATCGGACCAGTATGCGCACCTGGTGGAGGACGGCATGACGGAGGACGAGATCAGGAGGCTGGAGGAGGAGGAGAGGGCCCTGGACGAGGCTATTGAGCAGCGCCGGACCGATAGTCGTGCCGCAGGCTGACCCGGTGGTTGAGTCGTCGGGTGACGGATTCGGGTTGGAGTTTTCCGAAGTCATTTTTTAAAAATCCTGAATACCAGACGATCGAGGGGATGTGTGAAGGGTAGAGTTTTCCTCCTCCTTCTCACCACCACCATCCCTCCTTCACACGGAAAATATATATTGTAGTCCTCCTCAGTATCTCGACGAAATATTAAGGCTTGTAGAGAGCACCATCAGCTACGTAAAAGACACGAGCCAGGGTCAATCTCCACCTGGAAGTTTGTAGTCTATCCTTGGTTCTTCGTGCGTGGTGCCGCTGGGTGAGATGAAGATACGTACCAGGACCAGATCATCACGCTGCTCAACGGCGACAGTTCTGCCTCCATCTACCAAGACCTGGTGGAGACGCTCTGGAGCCGGCGGAGAAGGGGGCCCGCGGTGCAGCTGCAGGAGGTAGTGGCCATCACGCTAGCCGATGCCTCCAGCTTTCGGACTGCCATCATCGACGGGCTCGTCTCTGGCGCCTTCGACAACGTTGACGACCGAGAAGAGGCCGTCGCTCGGTCGTACGATGTAGGCTGCCCTGAGTCTTCCGCCGGAGGCACCCGACGAAATGGTCGAGTTTCCCCACGTGGCTCGAGAGCGGAGCAGACACGCCATACTGGATCACAGGCAAGCCTGGTTCCGGAAAGTCGACGCTGATGAAATATATCCTCGGGAGCACAGGGACATGCTCCTCTTCGTTCAGGGTAGGCTGCAGGCCAACAGGGGGTTCGCCGATCTGAGCAGGATATTCCCCGCCGACGCCGGGACGCTGGTCCGGGAGGTGGTCGAGAAGGCCAACGGGGTCTTCCTCTGGTCGGGCCTGGTCGTCCACAAGCTGTCGCAGGCGCTGTCCGAGGGCGACGGGCTGCCGCAGCTGAGGGCGATCCTGGTCTCGACGCCGGACGACCTCGACAGGCTGTACACGGCCATCTGGGGAGAGCATCAGGGGGTCCAAGTCAGACTCGGCAGAACTGATCTCACTCAAGATGGCGGCCTTGGGCAAGCTCGACTACATGGGCCTGTGGCTTGTACACGGAGGCTTCGCGTCGGCGCAGGCCCTCGACCTCAGGAGTCTGTCCAGGTGTGCCGAGGCTGGTCTCCGCGGCACCATCGTCCGCCGCCTGGACAGCAGGACCCGGGGCCTTCTCGAGCTGTCGCCGAGGGGCAACGTCGAGTTCATGCACGGTACCGCCCTGGACTGGGTGGAAAGGCACGAGAACTGGGCCAA
The DNA here is from genome assembly GCA_016584495.1 of Celoporthe dispersa. Taxonomy (NCBI): domain Eukaryota; kingdom Fungi; phylum Ascomycota; class Sordariomycetes; order Diaporthales; family Cryphonectriaceae; genus Celoporthe; species Celoporthe dispersa. Next base: position 3,124,277 of record WAID01000007.1, read on the forward strand.
CATCAGCTCCTATCAGCCGGGAGACTTCGACCCGAGCCTGAACCTGATGCACGCTGAAGCGCTCAGGTCTGTCGAGATCAAAAATGAATCTGTTGACCGGGATGGACTCGATCAGTGTATATATTCCTTCCTGAGGTATGCGCCCAAGTCTCGAGCTGGATTCGTATGGGCTCTCGATGCCGCCGACGCGCACGTGAGGGCGCTGAAAGGTCCTGGCTGGGCATATCCGACCAGGACAGGCTTCGAGACCGATTTCTTTGGTGTCGTCTGCCAGTACTGTTTCGTGCCCTACCTCGACGCGAAGCTGACCTCAGATCCGTCCTTGCTGGAGGCGGGGTCGGACATGGACCCGTCTCCGCTGGAGAATGCCATCTGGGGTCACCGCATGACGAGGCTGGCAGGGCAGGTGCCGTTTGAACCTAGAAAGAGGACAGTGTCCTTTTCTCTTGGACAGGGGCACCTAGCCTCGGCGGCGTCGCAGAAACAGGCGTGAGGACCTTCGACGTCTGCGATGTAGAACCCCGGGACAATTCAAGACCCAGGAGGAGGGGGCGTACTGGTCTTTTGTTCTCATGGCCCTTGCAGAAAGGGGGCCCGGGTTGGAGAGCGACAGTGATCAAATGCGGCAGGATTCCGAAAGGAAGCCAGTCGAAGTTGCGCCAACCCAGATGAAAAAGAAAAATGAGACCGGCAGCAGAGCTGGAAAAGTCTTGTTCGTGTGGAGCTGCTTCAGTCATCCCTAAGAGCCCGTGGGGGTGGTTTTTTGGGTGGGGGGAGGGAAGGGGAGAACCTGTATTTCTTTCATCTTTCTTCTTTATGCTTGTCAAACACGAGTCATAGCGCGAGGGATACCACGGAGCATAAAATCAAAGCACCAGGGAGGGAGGGTACGCGTTCTACCCGAGACAACGCAGGCAGAGGCTGACGATGGGTGAGATTGCTGAATATTCTGGCACAGCCTTGGGTTGCAAACTATCCATGAGACTTCATATCGGCCAGCCAGGCTGATGAGTCTTTGCTGTACGCATCTGTGCCTGTAGTGAATGAACCTTTTGGAGGAGACAGACTCTCACGTTGTCTTGATGGCAGAGTAGACATTGCCGCCAGCATCTTGGTGCCATCACTCACCCCGTGAAAATGCCCGCTTCCAGATGAACCAACCCGAAGGGAAGAGTGAAGTCCCACGTACCCTTTTTCTTTTCTTTTGTTTCGCCTAGCACCCACGCAACGCCAAGAAAAAAGTCAAAAGATTCCATCTATCCCTGGGGAATGATCCAAGACTGGATAAAAAAAAAACCTACGTCCACGTCACCGGCCAGCCACCGCTTCGTCTTAGCTCCGGGTGAAGAGCCTGCCCACCATACCACTGGCAAGGTTGCCAGCCAGCCCTGTCGCGGAGAAGGCCCCCCTGCGATGTTGGAGGCCTGGCTGAACTTGTCACACCGTGAGAAGGCCAGCGAGTTGGTGATGGTCAGGGCCATCGCGATCGCTGTATAGTTTTTCGTCCGTCAGCATCGGCCAGCTCATCACCAGTCCTCGCGACTGCAACCTCGGGGTCCCAGGACAAGAACAAAACTCACCCACGAGCGGCAGCCAGATGAACATAAAACGCACAAGCGCCAGCACGGCCAGCGCGACCCAGAACAGGGGCTGGACATAGTTGGCCAGCCAGAAGAAGCGGCTGTCGGTCGGGTTGACGGTCTTGGTGCCGGGCTCGCTGCTCTCGAACACCCACTTAGAGTCTCCCGAGGACGGGTCCACCTCGTTCCACCAGCGCAGGCCGACGAGGCGGCGCCCGGCGATGTTCTTCATGTAGTAGAAGTCGGCGGCGAGGAGGAGGATAGTGATGATGAAGATCAGGACGCTATCAGAGAGGGGGAGGAAGGAGGTGTCAGCCAGGCCGGACAAAGGGAGAGAGGAGGAGGGCGGCGCAAAAGACGAACAGGTTCTGGGTGAAGAGGAGGCCGAACAGGTAGACGAGAAGGCTCGCTGTAGATACATCGTCAGAGCTGATATCCTATCCTATCCAGAATTCAAGGTGCTCGGCAGTCGCCTCGACTTACCCACTCGGAACGACAGGAAGGTCAGGAGTGTGATGGGATGCGAGCTCAACCGCCATGTCAGCGAGCCCGGCGCCGGCGCGGCCTGCGAGTCCATGGCTGTATCTCCCTCTCTCCCTCCTTGTGGGGTGTATCTTGGGTTTGCAGAGGTTGGCCGGTTTGCTGTCGAGATCGTAGGCTGTCGCTGGTTGCTGGTCGCTGGTGTCGGGGCGTAGTGGGTGATGCTCGCTGTCAGAAATGGAAACAGAAGTCAGATCCCTGGCCGATCGAGCTGATGTGGCAGGAACTGGCCCTGCTAAAGCCACCCGCGCTGTCTCGCTATTGATAACACTGTGGGTGCTCCCCTCCAGGGGTAAGCTTTATCGCCAAGCCGCAAAAGCTGGGGTAAGAACAGGGGGTAGGTCCTCTATAGGGCTTTCAGTGGGTTGCACTGTAAATAGCCTACCTCACCCGACCAAACTACTATACATACTTGAGTGGTACACCTGCCACAACTCCTCATGATGAGAGTCAATATACACTTTAGATAGATACAGGTGTCCTATATATATTCCCTTACGATTTTTCTTCTATACAACTCACCATATGTAGTCTGAGAAACACGACACGATAGCCTGCTCTTCTCACTGCTCACCATGGCCACGCCAGCATCCGCCTCCGTCCTGAGAAGGGCCCTCCTCTATGGCAAGCCAAACTCTCACTCCCTCTCTCACACACACACAAGATACACAAAACACCTCCTCGCTCGTTCCCTCACTAACACCCGCTTACAGTCCCCGCCTCTTCCCAAAAGATGCTCAGCAAGTCCCTCTCCCTCACCTCGGATAATGTAACCTACGACCTCGAGGACTCGGTCACCCCCCACGAGAAACCCAGCGCCCGCCTCGCCCTCGCCAGACACCTCCAGTCCCTGTCGTCCTCCTCCCGGCGACCCGGTGGTATAGGCGAGCTCGCCGTCCGCATCAACGCCGTCGACACCGCCTACGCCCTCGAAGACCTCCAAGCCCTGGGCCGCGAGCCCTCCGTCGACGCCATCGTCATCCCCAAGGTCAACACAGCCAGCGACCTGACCTTTGTATCCGACGTCCTCCGCCACGTCGCCCCCGCGCGCCAGCAGAGCCACGAGCGCGGCGGCTCAGGCCCCACCCAGCCCATCCGGCTCCTGGCCCTCGTCGAGTCCGCCGCCTCCATCCTCAACCTCGCGCAGATCTGCACAGCCGGCACGCGGCCCGGCGTAAACCTGTCCGGCCTCATCTTCGCCGCCGAGGACTTCAGCCTCGACCTGAGCCTGACCCGCACCCCGTCCCTCCGGGAGTTCTCTACGCTCGCTCCGCCGTCGCCACGCACGCCCGCGCCTACGACCTGCCATCGACCATCGACCTGGTCTGCACCACCTTCCGCGGGAGCGAGGGCGAGCAGCGCCTGTGCGACGAGTGCGCCGACGGGAAGGGCATGGGGTTCAACGGGAAGCAGTGCATCCACCCGTCGCAGGTGGACGCGGTCCAGCGGGCTTTCGCGCCGGGCGAGGATGAGGTCGAGTGGAGCGTGCGCGTGGTCATCGCCGACGAGAAGGCGAGCAGGGGGGACAGGGCAGGCGAGGCGGGTCGGGGCGCGTGGACCCTGGATGGGAAGATGATTGATGTGCCTGTCGCGAGGAAGGCCAGGGCCACCGTGGCGAGGGCGGAGCGGTGTGGGTTCGACGTCGAGGCGATGCGAGAGAGGTGGAAGGACCAGGAACCCGAGTGAGCAGGCGGGTGGGTAGAAGGGAGGCGAGGTATATAGATATGCCGACGGTGTTCATAATGTCACGCCAGAGGTGGAACAGGGTTGGGATTCATTGAGCTCTAGATGAGCTTATAGATTCGTTGGGCCCCTATTGGAGTATCTCGGTCTACTGCTCAATCCCTCGCTCAAGCCAACATGGTTGATTAGCAGGATGTGTACGTTATTCTACTGACTCAACGGCGATACAGTCAACCCTTCCACCAGTCTCAGCAGCAAAGGGGCTCGACGCTCGCAAACAGCCGCCCCTCTTCAGAACAAGTCATGACGAACGAGATCCTTCCCAAATCTATAGATCAAAGCGTGCCGGGCAGTCTTGTCTCGATTATAAATAAACCCATGATAACGCCAAAGGAAAAACAAAAAGTCGTGCCTTGTCTGAGGCGTGATGATGACGGAATGAAGGCTGGAAAACAAAATCTCAGTCTGTCGCCTCTAATGACCGCAAGAGGCGTCGAGAAACCGCAGTGAAACCAAGCAACCCGAACACCAGACAACGGCAAGTTGAAATCAACAGATACTGTAGAGGATCAATCAGCAAGACACTCCTAAGCAAATCCAAACTCCGCCGGATGTGTTAAAGGTCTCGTAGGGCCCTTTCGAAGGAATAATACAACGCAATCCCCTTATGCTCAGGTCACGTGGAAAGAAGAATACAATGATGTCCAGAGGAATGATCCAGGATCCAGGAAAATGTTGGCGACACGGTCAGGAGGGACGAGGGCCGACGACCGTGTTCCACCGCCACCGTCGGTTCTAGCGGATGTCGAGTTGGAAAGGCTTGAATCGGCCGCCGATGGTAGCACAGCGCGGGCACTTCCTCTTCGCGCCCTGCTCGGCCATGAGGATCTCAACGCATGCCGAACAGAGGCCACAGATGCATTCCGTGCAGGCGTACGAGTCTCTCAGCAGCGACACGTTCTGGCAGGCCGCGCAGTAGATCTGGGTGTTTTGCGACGAAAAGCTGGGTGAGGAATCTGTAAGACCGTGAGCACCCACGTGGTAGTTCTCTGCACTCTCGCCGCTCTCCACGGATGGGAAGGGCTCAGGAGCCTCTTGCGCATAGTTTGGCGGCGTCAGGGCCTGCTGCAAGGGCGAAGCCTGGTAGGTTGAGTGGCCAAATTGCTGGTGGGAAAATGGAGGCAACGAGGCGCGCTGTATGGACACAGGCGATTGGGGCATCTGGACCTGTCTGGTCAGCATCACGGCTCGGGGCGGAGCTGAGGCGGAGGGAGGCGGCACGGCCTTGCATCGAACTTACAGGTGTCCGGTCCTCATTCATATCCTCCTCTGCAACAGATGTTGCCGCATCCAACAGGTCGTCCCACGGCGAACGTGATGATGGCTCGGCCGAGTATGGTCTCGGACGGTCCTGACCGACTATCGGCCGCAGGAGATCCCCGGCAATATCAATCTTACCTCGCTTCACCCATTCCTTTGCGTCTCTGGACCGCTGCTTGCGATGCTGCGCCTCCTTCCCCCCTCTTGGAGATGGACGGTTTTCTGGATCGATGAGGCCCGAGAGGTCTTTGTAGGGGTGGTAGTGTAGACGATCTGCCGGGAGGCGAGGTTCCGATGATGGAAGGGAGGAGATCTCTGGCCCTGCCGGAATTCAGTCCCGCAAACGGCTCGCTGGTTATATCGGAATGGTTGATGTGTATTGGGGGAAGCTCGACAGAGGATCTCTGTATCCTGTCCCTCTCAGAATCCGAGATCGACTCCTGCAAGATGCTTGTTAGTGCGAGGCTGGGCCTGAGTGCAGCTGTGCCGACGACAGACAGGCAGGTTCACAATCAATCGTGGACTCACAGCTTCGGCTTCCCAGTCTGGATTATTAGACTTGTAATTATGGAGAGACGCTAGCGCCGCTGCGGCATTCGTC